>JAIVEN010000003.1:10832160-13556327 GCA_026686845.1 Adenanthera pavonina | reverse complement strand
AAGTTTCGGAGCTTCAAATGCAGCTTGCGGTGGCTCAGGCAGAGATCCTCTGCATCCAGATGCAGCAGGAGCCAGAGCCTGTGATGCCAAACCCAGAACTGGACCCACATGAGAAACCTTATTTTCTCCAAAACGACCTCCCTCAGTACCTCAATTTTGCGTCTTCCAGCAATGTAATTCAGGACTCTCTCAAGAGAGACACCTTTTTCGGATACGACATGGTCTCTTAACTTGAATTGTTCACTTCGTTTTGGTGTAAACTCATGTTTCTTTTATGAAATATGAACGCTTTTCTGCAATTCTCTATTATCCAACTTAACTAAGGATAGACAAGGGAGGCTTAAGGGTCAACTCTAGCATGTGATTTTAAGTACAAAGTGAAGTAAATTAGAGTGCTCTGAATCAGTAAACTAATATTTAAAGCGCTTTTATATCAATGCCTGCCTTATATAGTAATTAAGGCATGCAAAGGGACGGTATTCTTTTTTTTTTTTTTATAACATGGAAAACATTCTGATAAATGATAATCATGAAATAGTATTACCTTCTCCATGATCTGGGGAAAAAGAAAAGATCACAATTTTATTGGGAACACTAAAACGGTAAAAGAGTTTGTTTATTCAGTAGAAATTACGTATCGGTTCTGCTGGCTGAATCTCTGCTGCAAGTCATAGACTTCTAGTATAGACAAGTATCTGAACTGCTGTGCTTTGCAAATGAAGAAAATAACACCAAAAAGTAAACGTGAGAACTGAGAAATACTAGTTCATAAATCATCTCAAAGTCTTGTTACATGGAAACCATATTCAGATTTCATTGCGACGATGGACGTATATACATTTCTATTCACACTTTTCAGTGAATATTTCTTGTGCTGTTTTCGGTCCATAGTCTATGCTGTTTCGCTTTTACTGTGATGTCTAAGCTGTCAATATATATATATATATATATAACGTTAGCAACAAGTGTAGTCAAAATTTATCAGAAGAGCTTCTTCTAGCTGGTTCACGTGGGTTTCTCAACAAGAAGGTGCTTATTAATCAGTTTATGGACAGTATTATATATTATATGAACTTTCTTATGTGATTTTTATTTTTTTCTAAATCCATCTCTCCAAACAACTACATGTCCAAATCAATAGACTATTTTAGAAAAGCTAGAGATAAAATCAAATAATATGCCAAAGCCGCAACAACCGACCTTCTTTTAGTTCTTTTTTAAGAAAAGATAATCACGTGGGTTAAAATCCTAGCTAAGGATTCCATCACCAGCAAGCTTTTGTTTATGGTGGAAGCAATATGTAGGTCGAACATGCACGAAAGCTTATCTATGTTCATCCCTACCGAATTAATTCTCCTTGGTCGAGCCACTTCTTGTCTGTATCTAGCTGCATAGTCTTCCAATAATCAATCATTACGAACTAATTAAGCTTCTATATTAGTTAGTTTTCTCATATAAAAGAAAGGGAAATTAATGGGACGACTAATATAATTTGTCTTCATTTGTTGTGCAAATAAAGTGTACGATTTTGTTCTCTTTGATTCATTCTTTAAATATATTATCATTTTTCTGCTGCGCTTGTCTACTACTTAGGCACCCAAAACTCTATATAAGCAATAAATAAATAAATAAATAAATATGCCCTTAAATTTGACCAAGAGAATTTGATATAGGTGACAAAATGACACTCTAACATTTTTTATTTGTTATTAAATATATGACTTTTAAAATACGATATTTTTAAAGAGATTCATAAAATAGAAGCTAATCACTCTAAACCCTTTACTCTTTAATCATAAATTTTTTAATAAGGGTAGTTTTGGAAAAATATAATTTTTGAAAGAATTAAAATTATTAACTAATTTTAACTCTCCAACTTAACCTACATGATTAATTAAAAATATCTTATTTTAAAAAATGAAGGGAATAATAAAATAAGGAAAGATTGCAATCATCCTCATTAAATTTTGCATTCAATTACAATGTCCTCCTCAACATTAAAAAAAAAAAAAGTAATCTATCTTTACTACTTCCTCTATTTTTTATTATAATTTTTTTTTTAAAAAAATAATATTTCAAAATATAAGTCATTTTACAAAATCTATGAATCATTTAATATTTATTTTTTATTTTTATCTTTTTTAAAAATACCCAAAAGAATTATAATAGAAAAAGATTAAGAGAAATATAATTAAAATTAATCATAATTTAATTAGAATAATTTTAAAAAGTTAAAATAATTTTTTAAAATATCTAAACTTTTAACTAATTTTTTAAATATATATAAAATAGATAAATATAACTTATGATACAAAACAGTAAAAGTTCTAGATCTGATTTATCGAGCCATTGTTAGGGTCCAATCTTTAAGTCCATGGTCATTGAGACAATAAATTTATTATTATTAAAAATTCAAACTCTTGCCTATGGATAATTAGCAAAGTACTCTTCTTATAATTGTAAAATTTTTTGTTTGTTTTTTAAATATATGTTCCAACCAATTTGTCCAAGCGTGTATCTATGGCCCACCTAGAATTTGATTGATTGATTCCCGCCTTTCATTTCCATGGGGCAACCTGTTTGTTTTCCTAGAAATGTAAATATATGAGCATGTTTTCTGTTTTATTATTTTTAAAATAATTTTATAAAATTATTTTAAAAAATAAGTTTTAAAAATAAAAAAATAAAAAATTTGTTTGAATAATTATTTTTAAAATTTTAACTAGTAAGTAATAGATGAATTATTCAAAATTTATAAATTTACCATTAATAAAGTCAGTGTTTTTCATCTTTTCTTATATTTTTTAGAACAAAAATTATAAAATACCTTTAAAATATTTTGAGTTTTCTGTTATTTTATTTTTCTATTTTTAAAAACTCTGTCAAATAGCTCCTATAACAACAGGAACCAGACAAAAGCATATGCAAGAGAGCGAACATTTTGATATATCATTAAAAGGAAATATGGTATTGATTTACAATTCATTATTTATTTATTTATTTTTTATTTACTCGTAATCTAATGTAGTAATTGCTAGACGGTTGTCCATCAACGGTGGAAACCCAATATCAGAAAGAGACTACGAACCTATTTGGATTGATGCAATTAGCACTTATGGGAGGAAAAAAGTGATTATTTTGAAAGGTTTCCAGGCAAAAGCTAGATTCAATAAGCATTTATATTTTAAATAAGTAATTATGGAAGAAATTGATTTTTTCTACTTATGATAATTACCTATCTTCTCATAATTACTTATTTAACTTTTTATTCTCATTATTCACCCAATAATTTCTTAAATCCCTAAAATTTTAACACATTCATTTTTTTAAAATCACTTGTGAGGTAAAAAAATTGAACCACAAATCACTTTTGACATAATCATTTATCCTTATAATCAATTATGGATAAACTAATCCAAATCTACACACAAAGAGACAAATAGAGGTTTAAACTGATAGATTTAATATAATATAAGTTTTGATGCTGGCAAATGTAGAGTAATAAAGAACAAATTCATCATATTTATATAGTATATATATTGTTTCTTAAATAAGTAAAATATGCATTAGCATGTATTTAATTATATTTATACTGCACATTTTATACTATGTATTGATATATCCACTATGCTCTTATGGTTTATAATACAAGTTGGATATATATAAATTAAACTAACTACTTGGTTTGTAAGTGCAATACATTAAGTGTATGGTTATTCAAATAAGAAGAGTGAATATTGAAATAAAGAAAAAAAAATCAACATCATGCTTTACTTAAAGAAGAAGAAGAGAAAGCATGCTCCAATAGTAGAAGATCAGAATGAAGCATACCAAGAATGAAAATGATCAAGTAAAAGTGGAGCTTAACTTTTAAAGATCTAACTATTAGATATATTTTGTTGTCACTTAAGTCTTGAGGTGATTTAACCCTTGAAATTTGCTTAATCTTGTTATCATCTGTTTTAAATAGGTTAAATTAAATAAATTTGATGTTAGCATATGTTAGAATTAAGAAATATAAGCTAACAGAAGAATTTTGTATTTGACTCATGATTATTTTGTGTAAAATTTGAACTTTATTTAGTGAAATTTGAAATTGTAGAAGTTTTATCTTTAGACGAATTTCAATTCTGAAATTCAAATTTTGGGTTAAACACTATTAGTGAAAATATGTAAAATTCACATAAAGTTTAATCAAAATTCGAATATTGGTGAAATTCAAAAAGAGTTCAAGGTCACCTTATCTGACAGACAAACTTTAAACTTCAAGTGTGAATTTCAAAATGAAAGTTTATGAGTCTCGTTAAAGCATACCTCTAATAAACGAACTTTGCATTTCAATAGTCAAATTTTGAATGAAGAACTCTTGTGTTATATTGAACGTGCCTTTGACAAATGAATTTCAATTTCTAAAATTCGAGTTTCAAAGTGCACTATGAAAACTTAACACAACTATTCAAACTAAACAGACATATTTCTAATATGAAAATTCGCATGAATTAACATGGGTTAATTTTGACAAACTCAAAATTCAAATTTTACTCTATAACAGATGAATTTCTTAAGCTTAATGTTAAACACATAATTATGTCAACTCTGCGAAATTCATCTATTGAGCCTCAAAATTAAAATTTTGATATGTCAGACGCATTTAGTGCAGTTGGTAAACGGCTCTTTTTGCAGAGAAACGGCTAGAACTTGTGTCTAAGAGATATATCTTGTGTCTAACACACAGTTAATCAATAAATCTATAAATAGAATCTCATTTTGAACTTATGTGAAACGAAATTAAATGAGTTATACCAAAATGCTGCTTCAATACATAAAATCTTTCTGTATCAATATTCATAGTTAAACGCATCTCATTAGAGTGAGTTTTCAATGTATTATCTACTCTAAAAGAGAGTTTCACTTCTGTATTCATTCATTTCTACTATTTTCTGGGTAAAATTTTAGTGTGGGGATAACACTAAGGAAAATTATACATCTTGTAAGGGTGTGGGGAGAGTGACTTTACAAGTATCTACTGAAACTTATGAGATGTATTGAGATTTTATAAGTGTCCGGATCAAACTAATGAAATAAAGTAAAATTTTCAAGTGGTAATTTGGGAACTGGACGTAAGTCAAGTGGTTTGAACCGAATTAGTATAAATTTTTGTGTCTTACTCTTCATCTACACATTTCATCCATCAATTTCCTCACACTCTGGTCATCTCTGTTTTGCTACACATCTAGTGAAATTGAGCTGTGCTCCAAAGTGGTAAAAATCTTATATTACACAATTCACTCCTCTCTTTAGTGACCAGTGAAACCTAACATAATCTGATTCAAGAAACTTTGATTGTGGATCAGTAAAAGATGCTGAATTATATATCCAACAGTTTAAAGAACATGGTGCAGCAAGTTTAACCGCAAGAAAAAAAGTCAAAAAGATATTTCGGTTCATCAACCAGTATCAATTTTTCTAGCTTCCTAATGAGACAAAATTAAGCAAGTGATAATGGGAACCCCTCTGATTTTTCGGTGGAGGCATCTTCCAGAAAGATTTTTTTTTTTTAACTGATTCCTTCCAGAAAGAATTGCTTTTGGGTATATTTAACCCTTCCTTTTCGGTTATCTTAATGAAGAAGATTTCCCAGCACTTCGCTTCAATTCTAAACAAATGATGCCGTATTATGTTGAAACAACGTCATCAAACTTTCCCTAAAATTTCCCACTTTGCCATATTTATATCAACATAACAGTCACGGTATAACTATTTATCTCAATTTTTTAATATTTTCCATAGAACTTATAAAGAAAGCGATGATACAAAAAGTTTCAATGCACATAAGATTTATTTATTATTATTTTTTAAAAGGATTTATTTAATCTATTTTCCATACGAACAAGGTTATATTGTGATAAATTAAAAGTTTCAGATTGTCTAATTTGGTGCATTAAACGTCCTTTAAGCATTTTACAATTTTCTAATTTCTTTTAGAATATCTATATAGTGGTTTGGGTACCATGTAACGGGAATATTTAGTGTTGCAGTTCAAGATTTTAGAATATACATAAAGTTCTCAACATTAGATATCACGAAAGCAAAGAATGAGAAGGTAATATTTTATCATGCACTGTATGAATAACGAGAAGATTCTGCCCTCGGCAAATTCAGATAGAACCATCAATCGTTATTACTCTAATTAAGATCAAGAGCAATCATATAATATTCATTAAGGAAACATGTTACAAGTTTAATCATAAAGAGCATGCTCAAATGCTTGTGTGTAGATTAGCTAGTAAATATGGTCATTGGTGGAGAATGGGGAGTATAACATTAAAAAGAAAAGATCCTGGCGCAGTTAAATTGCTTCCCTAGACTAGACTAGTCTTTAATGCTTCGTTTCTGCTAAATCTGACACTTATCAGATTAAACAAACTATTTCTCAACTAAATAATTCATACAAATTGCTGATTAAATAAGAGATATAAATTTTAGACACAGTTTTTCTTTGGTGCTGATCCTTGACAAGGGATTAACGGCAATCTATCTTACCATCCACATTGTCCCTTGACCAATGTCTGCGTTTTCTAGCTCTTTCATTGTACAACAAGATGCCGTTGCCCTTCTGTCCATTGGAGGCCTATTAGGTTAATCATCTACAAAGAAGGAAAGTGATCCAAACACAATCACAGGCATCACCAGTGAAAGCAAGACATATCCAAGATCCTTCTGATAATGCTAGCAGAATCGTATGGTATTGATCAATGCTGACTGTAATCTACCAGTAATATTTGTGGATTCTAAATCCATCCCTTAGCACCGTACCTATATCTTTTAGATTCCAGCACCATCACATGAAACCAACATGAAAGGCGTGGGTCTTCAAAGTTCAAAGTAAATCTTCAGTGCCTGTCAACTTAGCGTACTCATTCTCATCTATAGTCCCTTTCTTTAATTTTTTCAACAGCCGATATTCTTGCATGAGCTCGTCTTCATCTTCAACTGTCTGCTGAGCACGTCTCTGTTTAGCTGTTTTCTTCCTTGTTACAGTGGCGGCTTTCAGGGTTTTGTTGGGTTTTTGAGATTTTGCCTCTTTCTCTTTGGCTTCTTTCTTTGCTTGCAAGTTTTGCTTCCTTTGCTTTTCACGAGATTTATCCCTAAACAGTAATAATTTATGCACTTAGCAGGTGCTACCGGGAGAACATTAAAAGTATTTTAAGAAGGAACACACAAAAATAATGTACTAATCCTAAACACTCACCAAACAAAATATTTGAATCTTGCGTAGTTATTAGTGTAGTTTCTATCTTTCTAAGCATAAAGGTTTAAATATATTTTAGATTTTAGATCAAACTAGCAAAACTACAGCAACACGTTGTTTGGTGCAACGGAATGAAATAAAAAATTGGAAAAAAAAATAATTTTGTGGATAGAAAATGACCATTGAGTCTTTATTTCAAAAACAAAAGTAATAAAAAGAATCTCACCCAAAAAAAGGTAATAAAAAAAAAATGCTGTGTAATGATGGCAAGAGTAAAATAGACATTGCAAAGAAGATATGGTTATGAATTCATTATCCACCACCATACCAATCGAGTTGTAACTGTGTTTTCTTACCATACCCTGGGATTGTTTTCTTCTACCATATCCTGGGTATAAGGAATGAGTTTCTACCAATAAATTCTTAGTAAATTAAATAACCTCCAATCCCTGATCCCCATGCAGCTGGGAAACTTTTTCCCAGCAAAGGCCAAATTTAATGAACAGAGAATGCAGTCAAGATGATGACTACAATTGATAAGAATCATGATCTAAGAAGTGTCAGCTGAAACAGAAAAGGGATATGACGCAATAAGGACACTGTGACATAACAAAACATATAGTAACTAATTACAATTTGAAAATGTGGTACAAGTGTCAAATATGGATTGAACACAATAAGCCTCTATTTTAAGTCTCAGTTCTTTATAGATTGTAATCAAAGAATAAATTTAAGAGAGAAACTAATAATTTAAGCTATATATAGATCTCAATCCCCATGAGTCATGTAGGTCTAGATGATGCTTTTAACGTCAGTCGGTTTAAACTAAGAATAGGGAAACTTTTTTACCTGTACTTAATGTCCTCCAAATTAATGTCTTCAACTGGTACAAAACCTCCGGTGGAAAGTGACTGCTGTTTTACCTCTGGCATTGAAGGAAGCTGCAGTAAGCCATATCCCATGGCCAATTTACCAATTTCAAGTTCTTTCCACCTGTAAATAAAAAGTAATTACAAACAGTATGATAACAATGACTTGTGATGAGGAACAGAAACTGCATTGTAAACAAACACAAAACACCTGAAAATGTAAGAGCAGTGATGCTCTTTATATGCACGAATATAAGAAACAAATGCCCTAAGTCCTTTCTCCATTACATCACGATCTTTTTTTGCAGCTGAACGAATCTGTAACAAGTTTTGATTAAAAATATTAGGGTCACAAATGTTGAAAACTTGCATATCCCATTATCCCATTTGTGATTTGAAAAAGATAGAATAGGTAAAAGAATAGCTTGGAGCTGACCTCAGGAACAACATCAGATGCATCATCAGAGCAACTTCTCTCTTGGAGCGGGACTCTTCTCACCCGCAGGAATTCAACATAAGCTTCCTCCTACTTACAGAAATAATTGTTTTACCATGAGACAGGAAATGGAAAAAGGGGGGTTTGGGGGTGGGGAACCCATATAGATTACCAAAAGGGAATACAACACGCATATACATCTGACAATACCTTCGGCAACAAGAAGACAATAGCATGTCCTTGTTTGCCCAGTCGAGCAGTTCGTCCAACTCTGTGGATAAAAACATTTGGATCTTGTGGAGAATCATACTGTGCAAAAATAAAGGACAAATTGATTTTTATTCCATAATGGTTTCAAATGATACATATCAAGAACAGCATTTGAACATCATTTTAGAGTTTACTTTGACAGCAATACATAATTGCAATTTAACAAAAAAAAAAAAAGAAGATAAACCACAGTTTACAGTAAATGGCAGCATTTACATGATCACAAATCTACCTGCACTATGCAATCAACTCCAGGTATGTCAAGTCCACGTGCTGCAACATCCGTACATAGGAGTATTCCATTCGAAAGAGATGTAAATGAAGCCAATGCCTTCTCTCTGGCAGCCTATATGGCAAAGAATAATAAGGGAAGAACACAAAAAGTAGAAATTATAAAATAATGGACAATGAAGAAAACAGCAATGACACAAAAATTACTAAACTTCAAAAAGGACTAGTGTCAAAAGCCAATTTTATACCTGCTTCATCTTTCCATGAAGAGGGATCAAGGAGAAACCTTTCAGAGCAGAAAGGCGAGGAAGGACAAGTCCCCAATAGTCAACACATGCACAAGTCATGAAGTATCTACATTACAGTAGAAATTATGTTTGAGCTAGATAACTTATTCTCTCATTCAAATCATATTCTTATTAATGTTCATATCTCACATTATCATCTTCTTGGAGCGGTTCTTCATTAAGATATCAACAAGCTGTGATGGTTTCTTTTCAGCCTCACATTCCATGTACTGCAAACTCAAAAGGCAAAGAAGAGAATGAATTTAAAAGTATAGGATGAATATAGCATATATCAAGCATCTTCTAGCTTCATGAAACATGATATATGGATTTTGGTAAGAATGCAGGAGGCCCAACCCAACGATCAGTACCGAATATAGCTTAGCATGCATTGTACCTCAATGTGAAGTCCCGCTGGTGTCTTTGAAGACGCCAATTGTTGTGATGCTGCAGGATCATTCAATGGTTTTGATTCTGCCCGAACTTCAACCCTCACAGGGTTCCTCAGTCCTGCTTTAGAAAGCTCTTCAACAGCCTCAGTTTGAGTAGCAGAAAAAAGACCTGTTCTGCGAAGCTTTGGTAAGAGAGATATAATGGAATTAATCTGCTTTTGGAATCCCATATCTAGCAGTCTATCAGCCTCATCTAAAATTAAAATCTGTAAGAACAAAAATAATCACAATCATCTCTTCTGATTAAAGTCTCGGAAAACACCTCCAATATTAAATCATTTTCAGTCAAATTACCATTTGATAATAGGTCTCAGAAACCCAAGGACTCTATAAGGTATAATTTACAGTGAAACATATACCTCAAGGCTTTTAAAATCCAATATATCCATCCGATTCATTATGTCATATAGCCTCCCAGGTGTGCCGATCAATATATTTGCACCTTCTTCCTCAATTTTCTTCATATCTGCTTTTACGTCTACTCCACCAACAAGGAGCATGGACTTAACATTAACTAAAGTTTTAATGAAAGGTTGTGCAACATGGTATATTTGGGATGATAGCTCCCTTGTGGGAGATATAATTATTCCAAGTACCTACAGATAAAAAAAAAAACTTTTTAGAGGCAAAACCAAATAAATCTCTCTCTCTCTCTCTCATTTTTCTAATGCAAATGCAACAAGCTGCAATCACGGTATTCATCAAAAGATAGGACTGCTGTTGCCCCAATTTAGGGGAAAAGGAAAACCAAAGGAAACTAATATTTTCAAATATTATATATTAGAAATAGTATACCAAACACGGTGTTCTTAGTCTCATAAGTTTATTTTTCTGGGACATTTAAAGAGGTCTCCACATCATCCGTGTCCACTTTTATCAGCAACCCAGAAAAGCAACGCCTGCAATCAATTTCTCTAAATTCCACAACTTTACGACTTAATCCAATATTCTTTCTATTGTATTTGTTTAACATTTCTTTTTCTAATAGCAATTCCGTCAGTACACAGAAAAAGAAGCTATATGAACCTGATGAGGCTTGGGATTGGAACAGGACCGACGTAGAATCTCAACAAGTGGAACGACAAATGCAAGGGTTTTGCCTGAACCGGTTGCAGCGTCGACGGCCACGTCCTTGAAACTACATAGCAAAGGAATTGTGGCGGCTTGAACCGGCGTGCAGAACTTGAACCCAGACTCTGATAGGGCTTCAAGGACCGATTCAGAAAGTGGCGGATTAAGCTCAGAAAATCGCGTTCCCGTTAAAGCTTTGTTGGGAAGGTCAGAGTCCATGGCTTCAAAGCTCTCCGGCGTTCCCCACTAGACTTCTTGTTTGCACCGTACTGTTGTTGCCTTCGGGTAAGTTTGGTGCGTCCTTTCCGTTTGCTAGGGTTTTCAAAATTATACCTTTCCTCGCAAGTAATTGAAAATAACATAAACACCCCTTGACTAGTCCCTTATTCCAATTTCAGATGTAATGCAGGGACTTACATATGATTTTTTAAAATTGTATTGCATGTAAAGCCCATTCATGAACAATTAGGCATCAGTTCGTGGCCCATGTCATGGGTTCGGAATGATAAAACAGCCCGTATAGATAAGCCTCATAAGAACAATGAGGCCCAAATAAATATCTAGTCCCTGCAAGACATTTACGAGTACAAATATTAGCGGGCCAACAGAAATTGCACTGGTATTTTTTTTTTTTATTTTCCTTTTGGAATGGAAAGGCTATCTAGGCTTGAGATAGTTTGCTTAACAATGATGATTGATGATACGCTTAACAAGTCAATATATACAATAGGCAGAATGAAAAGGGAAGCGAATGAGAGAAGGAAAGTAAAGCAATTTAGTTAGATGATATATTTTTCTTTCTTCATCTTGTTGGTCACAGTTGTTTTATCTTTTGGATTCGTGGGCCCCGCAAGGACTAAATTACAGTTTGTTTAATGCAGGTTTTAACACTATGGTTGGAGTGGCTCCGAAGAAACATGGACCTTCAAATTACTTTTTGTAATAATAATATTAATAATAATAATAGCCTTAGTATGATTTGTGGGACTTGAAAATCAAATGTTACTGGTAATAAAATAGATTCCCTAAAGTTATGCAGTTATAAAATTGTGCAGTTTTTTGTGCCTATTCCTTTTTTTTTTTCTTTTTATATTTTTTTAACAGAAAGGAAAAACTGCATAATTGCATAAAAAAAATAAGATGAAAAATTGCACGGTTGCATGATTCTAGAGGATCTATTTTATCACCAATAACATTTGCTGTTAAAAAAGAAAAACGAAAAATGGTGAACATGAAAGGATCCATGTTACACAACTAGTGGGTGGGGTTCAATTCATCTCTCTCTCTCTCTCTCTCAGAACTCCGAACCTCTCTAGAGGAAACAGGACATTCGTGTATAGACAATAATGTTAAATCTTATTGAAATTTCACTTTTTTCTTAATGTTGACATAAAAGCTAAATCTATTCATATATATAATCAAACCATCTTTCATCAAACCACACAAAATCCCTTATATCAAATAAAGCAGAAGTATTTACCAAAAAAAAAAATCCGAGATTATTAAATCCCTTATGTAATATATTTGAAAAATAGAACAGTGAAAGCCCAACCAACAGAGTGAAGCTAGTACTATGAGATTATTTCCAAATTCAGGTCAGACATAGCTGTATAATGTAATTAAATTGGGATAATGGGACAATTGATGATGGATTAGCTTACAATATTAGTTGGGGAAAAATCATTAGCTTATTGGGTGTTAGTTGATCCATCATCGTTGAACGTGAATGTCCAGCACAGAATGTCAGCAAAAACGACTAAAGTCCACAAGAGTAAGTTGCAAATGAAAGCTAAACGTGACCTAATACTCATTTAGCAACCACGTACCTAAACTCCAAACCCCCTTCATTTTTTCTATTTTAGAAAAATAATGTTCATACTTGTGAATATGTGTTTGTGTTTGGTACAATGATTATATATATATATATATATATAAAAGGGGGAAGCGATTGTGATTCTCAAGGCACAAATTGATATAAAGCACTCGAACTTTTAGCCTTTTTTCTTATTTTTTAATTAGAGTAAATAAATTAAAATGATCTCAAATTATATTCTCTTTTAGTATTAAGGGTATCATTTAGTTGACAGTTAAAGATTAATCCTTTTAAGGTATAAAATTCATTTAAATGGATTTTACTTTTCTTAACAAGATAATTTTTATATATACGATCAATAATTAAATCCAATATAATATATTTAAAAAACCCTATATATCAACTATTTTAGTACCTCCAATTATATTTTAACTCCACGTTCTCATCATATGTACTTCATCCTCCCTTCTAAACTGTGCCAAACCCTTTTGTTTGGTTTGTATGTAATATTCTTTTCTTCTGGTAGCATGACAGATAGATTATTCTTATTAATGAGTGGAGGCAGAACGGTGCCTGAATGTAGCCTGACATGTTATCAAATTTTTAAATGAACTACGCTTTCTTACTAAGTTCAAGATAGTGCTGTCGTCTGAATAATTTCCATACATTTTGAATATTGCATATTTTTTATTTCAAAAATAGCCACTGGATAACAAATTTGTGGTGGAGTCTCATACCTAATCAAGTCCATATTCTAGCTACTCTACAAATCACACTTCATAAATTATCTACAAATCAAATTAAAAGATTAATTATATATATATATTTTGTCATAAATTTAAAATTGAAATATCGCTTTTTTCCTCTTTCATTCTCTCTCTCTATATAAAAAAAAGAGATAGACACATATTGATTTACAAATGATGTATTATATAAGAAAGCCAGTCAATTATACAATTACATGCATCAAAACTTTATTTGTATAAATCACAGGTATCTTGCTATTGGAAACAATCATATTCCAAATAGGATCAAAAATTAAATGTGGGCACTTCTCCCAGTGAGGATTCGAATCTTAGTTCATTACGTTATGACGGAGTAGTCCCTTTTGATAGATCCAACCCCCATTGATATTACATGCATCAAATTAACCATCTCAATTATATACGTGTTCATATTGATGGCTAAGGCAAGTAAGAAAATCTTTAATTATTTCTATTTGTTATTTCAATCTTTATGATTGAGAACAATTAATTGTTCTAAAAACATGAATTGACGTGAATGTACATAAAAAAGGTTAATTATTCCAGCCAAAGGTAATATAACATGTTAATAATGAAAAAAATTATTCTTCTTATAATTTTGCATAATATTGAACCATACAAACGTTTTAAAGCATACAATTATTTAAATAGACTATACTTATATTATGTTTGGTAGAAATGAACTATTCTAAGAAAAATGAAAAGGGAAAAGAAAAGGGATAAAGGAATTTCATGAAAAAATTATTTTATATTCATCGAAAATTTGAATAATATATACTAAATAAATTTTATAGAAATTTCATTTTCACTCTCCTCTTCATAAAACTCATTTTATGTGTACTAAACCTAGCCTTATACTTTTGAAAATTCAGTTAGTATAGTATTTCATCAAATACACACACAAATATACACAAAAGGTTTGATCTATACAGCTAAGTTTAATTATAAGTGTAATTCTGGAAGATCTTGGTTACGTTTCATTGAATCATTCAAATTCATCTAAGTTATCACTTTAATCACTCCATTAATTTATTTTATATTAAAATTGGAACATGGCGAGCCAAGACCAACGCACGAAATTAATTGCATTATTCATAAATATAAAAGGGTGACATTAATCGTATTAAAATAATTCCAGAAAAAGACTTTTCCAACACTAAATTAATGTTTTCAAGCCGAAAGAAAAATAAAGCATCCATTATTGTCACTTTTGACAAAATACTTGTTAATTAGCGGACAAGAATAGGTTGAAAAAAGAGAGGCACAGTAAGACTATAAAAGAGGTGAAAAAAGAACAATGATATTATAAATATAAAATTACCATAATTAATTAATTATAACATGTAATATTTTGAAGTTCATATATAGTGTCATCATTAAAAAATGACTCTTTTTTGCTTTTTTTTTAAATTTTCGTTATTAATTGAAGAAGGCAAAATCAAAGTTATGTACCAAAAAAAATAAATTAAATGTACAAGAGTATTGCTATATTAGGAGAAGGAGATGGAGAGAGAGGAGAAAAGTCCCACAACCCCAATGAGGCTTGGGGTCTACATGCAAATGAAGCCACACTTGCCTCGCTCTTCCTCTTCTCGTCTCTCTCCCCTCCTTCTCATCCTATTAGCTTTCATCCTCTTCGTCTCCCTCCTCTATGCCCACAACCTCCTCTTTATCTCCCGTCAACACCCTCACTTCTCCACTACCACTACCGCCGGTGAGTATATATATACCAATTCTAATTAATTATCACTATTCATTCTATTATTATTCACACTCAAATTAAGGGCTTTTCTGGGGATCAGCTGATCAAGGGAGGGTAGTGAGACGGCAGCAGGAGGCGGTGCCCTCTGCCGTCGGGAGAACGGAGGACGGGTGCGACGTGTTCAGCGGGAGGTGGGTCAGGGACGAGATCGGGAGGCCACTGTACGAGGAATCGGAGTGTCCGTACATACAGCCGCAGCTGACGTGTCAGGAACATGGACGGCCGGAGAAGGAGTACCAGCACTGGAGATGGCAGCCCGACGGTTGCGATCTTCCCAAGTAAGTGTCCCTATCCAAAACCGATTGGTCCTGTTTGGCTTTGCTTTTAGATTACTTACTAGGCTTCTGATTTACGGTACAATCAAATCGTGGGTGAATGGGATTTAATTTCCTGAAAAAATCGGTTGCCGACAACTTTCGAAAAAGAAAAAGCCGGAGGGGCCGGCCGGTGATAGTGCATTGTTGGCACGTGTGAACTGATGCTAGTCCTAATAACGAAGGGACATGGTTGTCGTCAACTAAATGACAGCTACAAATTGAATTTTACCAGATTTTTTGTTTTTCCGCAAGTACATTCATCATGGAGATGCCAACTGTAGAGTCACGTATAAATTATAATGACGGAAAAAAGGTCATAGATAAGAAAATTAAAATAAAGAATAATGAATTCAGTAAATTTTTATAAAATAAGATGTTTATATTTATGATCTTAAACAAGATAATTTTATTAAATTTGTAAGTGTTACAAATTTTGAACAAAAAATTGGAAATTATTTTCAGTGACAATAAAATGATTAAACTCTTTTTATATAATTTATAAATATAAATTTTATCACTGAGCGTATATATATACATTTCATTTAGAATTTATAGTCGCCTTTTTTATAAATGTTTTCAAGTAAGACCAGACTGTTAATATTGAAGAGCCTTTCACCAGTGAATTTAAATGCGTTTTCACGTGGTGTGTGTATATACAACTTACCACTCATGTATGTTGTGTCTGTATATATGAAATAATAAGTTTGTATGTAAATATAAAATACATCTGGACCATTAATATTAAATGTATGTATGTATAATTAATACTAGTACATGCAAAAAAAAGAAATCCCATAAACTTTAGACTACTTTCTTTTGAAATTTGAAATTATGTATTTCCATAAGTTTTCTTACATGATTTCAAACTCGTGTTAATATTATGTAATACCTTTTGACTACTAAGCTCAATTGCACCTTGCGTATGTATAATATGTATCCTCTCCCTCAACCTCAAATATATGACCCACTTGCCAGATGTTTAAGCGTGTTCCTATATGTGGGACCCAGTATCAGTTGTTGTCCTACCCAACATAATGATGATGATTCACTCTACGACAATACGTTATAAAATTATAATTAAACAGTTCGTGTTTTAGAAGCAGTTAGGAAATTCAAAAAATTAAAAGGAAAAAAAGAACTTTTGCATATAGGAAAAACAATTTTCTTGGCGATTACCTTTGATTGGATAGCTAGTGAGGTATGGTAGAAACTTTAATTAGCATCCTGAAATTTTCTTTTGGGCCTTAAGATCTTACAACAGTTCGGTGATTATTATTTCATGTTAAATATCATATAATGGAAAAAATTTAAGAATTTATTATTATTATTATTATTTTAAAGAGTTGAGGAATGTATTGCACTAATGTAGTTCCCACTTTTACCAAAGACGAGTGAATGATTGAGAGGAGAATTGAAGAATCCTTAGACAAAAGACATGAGGGTAAATGATTGAGTCAGTCATGAAGTTCGAGGCAAATGCACAGAAGATGTATGGAATTAGTGGGAAAATACATGTGGTCCAATCACGATGCCAAAAATAGCCTCCGATATATCTAATTTCCATAAGCAAATGATAAAGTAATGAAGAGATGTGGCAAGTAGCACAAGGTCTTAAATTGAAGTCTAGGCTGGGATCACGTCCAAAAAAAAGTTGAATATATATGTTGATGCATGTGCTTATATAACATCTCCAAATTTTAACTAATTAAGCTGCCAAATGGTGGTATTGACGAAAAATATTATGATATTATGGATATTAACATAATAGTGATTAAGGGGTGCAGATTCAACGCGAGTTTGATGCTGGAAACACTTCGTGGGAAGAGGATGATGTTTGTGGGAGATTCCCTGAATCGAGGTCAGTATGTGTCCTTGGTCTGCCTTCTCCATCACCTCATTCCTCAAGACGCCAAATCCATGGAAACCTTCGATTCACTCACTGTCTTCACCGCCAAGGTCATTCAATATTCTGTACTGGTTTAATTTGTGTTCAACACACATTTATACGTACGGCTTAATCATATATATTGCTGTCCTGATACAATTATATATATTGTTTGTTTAGAATTACAATGCCACCATCGAGTTCTACTGGGCGCCATTCCTTCTGGAATCAAACTCCGACAACGCGGTCATCCACAGGATAACTGACAGAATTGTGAGAAAGGGTTCCATCCACAAGCATGGCAGGAATTGGAAAGGTGTTGACATTATAGTATTCAACACCTATCTATGGTGGATGACTGGCTCCAAGATGAAGATCTTGTAAGTAATTCCGTACGTCTTAATTATTTTCCATACGTAAAATTCAAAAACTCATTCACTTCTTAATTCTACCGCACAAATGATATCTATAATTATATATTTGTCTTTGAAAACAAAAAGTTCAGGCTTGGATCTTTTGACGATAAAGTGAAAGAGATAGTGCATATGTCAACAGAGGATGCATATCGCATGGCAATGAAAAGTATGGTTAGATGGGTGAAGCAGAACATGGACCCTAACAGGACAAGAGTATTCTTCGCCAGCATGTCTCCTTCTCATACAAAGTGAGTAGCATATATATGTTTACTTCTTCATATATCTCATCTCGTTGTATAAAGTTCATTTGATTTCTGCATCTCATAAAAGTGTAGTAATTATGATGGATGTGATGTGCAGGAGCATAGAGTGGGGAGGGAAGGCAGAAGGGAACTGCTACAACGAAACGAGACCCATCGAGGATCCCACGTACGACTGGGGATCGGACTCAGTGAGAAGCATAATGCGAGTCATAGAACAAGTGTTAGGGAAATGCAAAGTGCCCATAACATTTCTCAACATTACACACCTCTCAGGATACCGCAAGGATGCACATACTTCTATCTACAAGAAACAGTGGAACCCTCTCACTCCTCAGCAGTTAGCTAACCCAACTTCCTACGCTGATTGTGTGCACTGGTGTTTGCCTGGCCTTCAAGACACTTGGAATGAGCTCCTCTTCGCCAACCTTCTTTCTCCTTAAATTCCAACTTAACTCATTCATAATTAAATTTTTGTCAAAGTGTACTCCGAATGTCTCGATTTGGAATTTTTGCAGCACGTGAATCAATCATGTACAGGCCGATATTGTGCTGCAGAGCAGAAGATTTATTTGGCGATTAAGCAAGGTTTTTTTTGTTAGCAATTGATATATGGGAAAGGTGAAGGGGGAAGTAGCAGAGAAAAAGAAAAAGAGAATTTGTGTACTTAAGATAGGTGCTATATTTATTTGTTGATTGGAAGGAAAGGATGGTGTATACCGGAAAAATTGGATTAATTCTTTTTGGTATATGCCTAATTCAACTTTTGTCAGTTGTGTCCACTAGCATTGGGGTTAATGGGTTATGAGTATGACATCGTTTGGGTTGGGCTGAAATGAACTGTCTAATTTATCCTGCTTCTTTAGGCGGGTTTCTTTCCCGTCCGTAAATGAGATAGGCTTTGGAAGTTGATCAAGGGGCAAGTCTCACTGTTCAAAAAATACTTAAAAGGCTACTTATAGAGGCTCAAAAGAGCTATACTTTGTTTTTGTTAAACTATCACCAGGTCTTTCTTTCTTCCCCCTCTTTAAATAAAACAAGCTTACCAAATCCTACTAAAGAGGTTTAGGTCATGACCAAGAGTGATCCTGTAAGATACTTCATAGTTCTGTTGCTGAGCTGTACATGGCATGAAGCCCACATTGCATCTGAGTCTCTATCACCATCCTTATCTATCACTAATGTCTTTACAAGAACAACAGTGTTTTTTTTCCCTTTTGCTTTCTGTGTGGGGTGTTTCGTTGGAAATCCTTGTATTATTATTTTCCAATTAAAACTGCACAATATGTCATTCATTTTTAATCAATCAAATAAGCAAAGAACTTTTGAGCACGTTGATGTGCCCTGCCGTATCTAATTTATGGGCCTAAGTGGGCCTTATGTCCGAATAGTCATTTCTTCATGTGCTATGGTCACCAGTCCAAAATGCCACGAAGGCGGCTGTTTTGTAATGCGGTTTTTACCCCCTGATAAATTTGTAATGCTTTCTCTCTCTAGATCTGTAATGTAATGCTCTTTTGTTCATATAACACAATCAGCCGAGAGAGGCTTGTCATTTTAAACTTTGAAAGGTAAGAACCCTTTAATATATTTTTGTTTTCTCAAATTAATTTATGTGAATAATCAACCAATACCCAATAGCTTCAAGTAAGAGGCGAATCTTTCTTTTTTCTTGTGAAAATTTACTATTAAAGCTATAAAATAACATTATTTCTTTTTAAAATATTTTATATTTTAAATCTATTTAGAAGGCTCAACGGCCTAAAAATTTAAAATTTCGGACAAAAATGCCACTAAAAACATTACTATAATTCCTCCCAGTTAGACACAAGATAAGATAGTTTGCGGTGCCCTTTAGTTTAGTTCTGTCCATGTTTATTGGCCATATGCAGTAATAATAATAATAATCAGTTAATCACTGCACTCAAATTAATTGTCTGATTGGGAGAAACGGCAAGAATGAGAGCGTATTTATATTAATAGCCCTTACTGATGTTATTGCGGGCATTTTGCTCCTAAAATTTGATATTTTAATTATTTGTTTAATTTAAATATAAGGGAAAAATAACATTTTGGTGTTGGTCCCTATATTTTGAAATTTTGGAAATTCAACCCTATATTTTGCAAAGGTTAGTCTATAGTCCCTCAAGTTTCAAAAGGTTAGGGAACACATCCCTTAGATGTTGAATCGGCCTAACAAAACCGTTAATTAAGTGAGATGTCTAATGGTTTTATGACATAGCAGACACAAAAGCAATGAGGTGGCAGCGATTTGGATGGAGAAAAAAAAAAATGCAAAACGTAGGGAAGGAGGAATGAAGCACACAGGGCTAATAAAGAAAAAATAAAACACAAAATAAAAACGTGCGGGCTTACAGAAGGAATGAATCAAAACGAAGCTTCATGAAGATGAAAAGTGAAGCAAGAGATGAAAACACGAAGGGAGAAGGGCCGCCGAAGGGTGGAAGAAACGGTGCCATCAAGACAGGAATCAGCATGAGTGAAGGTAATGGATATTTGAAGGAAAATCTAAACTCCACTTTCACCCTTTTTGTTTGACTGAACTCAACTTTGACTGGGAGTGTATAATATTAAGGAAGCAAGGGCTATGTATCTAGGTATACTATTATGGACATTGTGAAAGTCACGAAGTCAACCATTTTTTGTTTAAATAGGACACTGTAAAACATTGAACCCATTTCAAAACAATGATTTGAATGTTATATTTTTTTTAGAATATATTATATTTCGAAAAATGGAAAACTTGACAGTGATAGGTTTTCTTAGCAACTATTTTTGATTGCCTAAGCTGAACCACAAGCACTTAAATGACTTGATCATAAAAATGCATTATATATGCCAAATGCTGAAAAGGGGTTAGTTTGACAACTTGAAGTAGTTAAAGTGCTCTACATTACAAGATTTTTCTAGCTTCTTTGCTAGCCAATCTTATCCGCTGTTTAGAAAAGAACACAACAGAGTTAACAAATATGATTGATAATAAGTGCAAGGGCCCTCATAAAGCTTTATCTCCTTGAAGTTTACTGAACTTCAGTCAATCTGGTTGCTTGTATATTAAGTTTGCACAAGGATTGCTCCTCTATTTATGCCAAGGCTATTCTCTGTCGTTTTTGTTAGCTTTCCTGCATGATGGATGTTCTAGTTGAATTCCTTCTTTTGTTTTGTTTTTTTTTGTTTTTCATCTTTAATGTCTTTAACTTATTCATTGAATAAATTCATATTTCATATATCTCGATATAATATAATATAAGATTATGGGATTTTTTTTTCCAGATGTCAATATCCAGAGGATATGGAGAATGTTGAAAGTGCGAAAAGTGGCACAGATACTGATACAGATGATAACTTGGATATTAATATTCAAAATATATGGAATCAGTATGTTGAAGAAGATGAGGTTGATGAATTCAAAGAACTTAGTCAGGTTGATGACACTCTTACAAGTGGTGAACAATTCTGAATTCTCAAAGATGGAGTTTCTGAATCTTGTGATTTCTGTTCAAGCGTTCCTTCTCTCTCGGGCGGCGGCGTTTCTCTCTCCCTTCGACGGCCCCTCTCTCTTTGTTTTGCGTCTCCTAAAGCCTCGTATAGCCAGCGCATTGTTCCAGCATTTTAACTTCTTTTTTTCCTTCATTTTCCTCACCGTGCTTTTCATTCTTCCTTCCTTGCACTGATTTTTTTTTTCTTTTTTCTCTCCATCCAAACAGCTGCCACCTCATTCCTTATGTGTTGCCATGTCATGAAACTGTTAGTCACGTCACTTAATTAAAGGTATTGTTAGGCTGTTTCCTAACCTTTGAAACTTGGGGAACTAACGGACTAACCTTTGCAAAATATATGGATGCATTTCCAAAATTTTAAAATATAGCTACTCATACCTAAATTGATGAAAACTATAAGGACTAAAATCTTATTTTTTCCTAAATGTAATTTAACTTTTAAATAGAAGATCTTTTTGGAACATATATTTTTGTTTCATGGCCTGAATAGTAATTTTCTTCCATTTTTTCTCTATGATTCATAAAAAAAACTGTTGTATTAGACTTATACCTAAGATAATATTAATGTTTATCCATGGAACTTTTAGAGCAAATAGATTTGCGTAACAATAGAAAATGATGTTTTTATGTTTCTTGATGCAACGATGATGCACGATAAATTATTGCATATAGAATCATCGAAAATATTATCACAAATTTAATAATACTTAACAGTTAACTGTTTTTTTTTCATACAAAGGGAAAGCAAAAAAAAAAAAAACAAACAAACAAAACTACTACACTACCCAACTAGCTAAAAAGCTGCTGTAATCAGCTGGATGAACAAAATGCAAGCCTACAGGTTTATTAAAGGCATGCTTAGCCAAACGATTAGCGTCTTGATTATCTTTTCTTTGAACAAAGCCCAGATCCACTGTCCAATCTCGGTGCAGCATATTATGGTATTCCCAGTTCAAACTCCAATGGTCATGCAACTCAACATCCTTACCCTTTATCAAACCAATCGCCTCCAAACAATCACTTCTGATACGTATCTTTCGATGTCCTCCATCCCAAGCTCTTTTGAGACCAAGAAAACAACCCTATAATCTGTAGCAAGTGGATCTCCGTCCGCAAGATGAAACATAAATGCTTCCAATACACCACCTCGGTCATCTTTGATAATACCTGCACAATTCGCCGTACCAATAGAGTGGGCATAGGCTCCATCAACATGCACCGCTACCCATCCATCCCACAGCATCAACGATCGCTCATCCTCCTTCCCTGTTCCACGTATATTCATGTTCTTCAAGCCCATCCTCGCTACGTTAAAGCTACTCATTGTAGCTCTTGCCTTCATGATAACCTTTCGAATACTAACAGTAGAATTGTCAAAAACTCTCTCATTCCTACGTTTCCACAAGAGCTAGCATGTAGCCACAAAGAGCTCCTTCCAATTCTTTTCATCCCTACTCATGTTGACATTAATATTTAAGCAACACCATTCCCAAAGATGTCAATTAAAAAATCTAGAGACTATACTCAGTTTTATAAGAGCCAGCCAAAGGTCCCTCGTTATAGCACAGTCACGAAGAATATAAAGGGAGTCTTCAACATGACGTTGACACCACACACAAGGGGTTGACGTATCAATGCCATGACATAGTCTTTCCTCATTAGTTAATAGCTTATTGAGCATGGTAAGCCAAAAAAATGACTTACAAGGCTGAGGGAGGTTTAGTCGCCATATTTTATTCCAAATTGGATGAGCAACACTAGTGTTGTTGGTAAGAAGATTGAATGCCGACTTGAGAGTGAAATTTCCATGTTTCTTAATATGCCATCTAACTGTAGGTGCACCACCAATACCAACTACTTGTTCTGCTCCTTGCAACACTTTATTCCAATTCTCCTTAATACCCTTTCATAGCCTTGATCCTGATCGAGTTTTCTCAATATTAGGGATTAAATCATTACCACAGTGATACTTGCTTCTAATGACTCTCACCCATAAGGCATCTTTCTGCCTCATAAGCCCCTTCCAGCCTTCATCATGAACACACTGTTTTGAAGCCTCGAATGTCTAAGCCCCAATTCACCTTTCTTCTTTTCCTTGCACACTTCATTCCACTCCACAAGGTGGACTTTCCTCTTCTCGGTCAATGAACCCCAAAGGAAACCTCAAGCCCTCTTATCAAGCTCATCACAAGTTGTCAAAGGGAGCACACAAGTTTGCATGGGATATAAAGGAATAGCTTACACCACTGAAGTAGTGGAGTGTGGCGACTTGCAAGAGAAATTGTACAAGCTTTCCAGTTACTTAGCCTAATCTTCACTTTATCCACCACATATTGAGAAGTGTCTTTCTTCACCCTATCATGATGCAAAGGAACTCCTAAATATTTCCCAAGGTCCAAAGTACTTGAGAATCCAAGTTCTTCACTAAGGTGCCTTACACGTGTGTGGTGAACATTATTAGAAAAAAAATACTCGCGTTTTGCTTTGGCTTACCTTCTGGCCCGACATTCTACAAAAATTCCCCAAACAACTCTTAATAACCTCCACTTGCTCCATAGATGCCTTCACAAAAAGGATAAGATTATCAGCAAAGAATAAGTAAGAAATTGGTGGTCTATTCTTTGTGAGGTTAATAAGCTTCCAATTCCCATTGTGTGTCTTTTCCTGTATCAAAATGAGTCAACTTCTCAATACAAATAATAAAGAGATAAGGAGAAATTGGGTATACCACATGAAGGAGAGAACTCTTGAGATTTGCTACCTTCCCACAAAATCTGCATCACAGAAGAGGATATACACTGATGTATGACATTCACCAAAAAGGAAGGAAGATTTAACTCCTTGAGACAATCTAATATAAACTTCCATCGAAGCTTGTCGCAAGCCTTCTCCAGATCTATTTTCATAGCCATGAACCCCTTCTTTCCCTTCATATTTCTTATGGAATGTATATTTTCTTGAGCAATAATAATAATTAGAGCCCAATCTTCCTAGAACAAAGCCAAACTGGTTGGAAGAAATAGTAGTAGGAAGAATTCTTTTGATACGATTAGCAACCACCTCAGTGATAGCTTTGTAAACCACATTACAAAGGCTTATAGGACGAAAATCATGGATGGTTTCTGGTTGTTCCTTCTTAGGTATAAGAACAATGAAAGTTCCATTAATTCCCTCAATAATTGAAGGATCCTGGAAGGCCTCCTGAACAAAAGAAGTGACTGATTCCCCTACATTCGCCCACTGGCTTTGATAAAACAAATCATCTAAACCATCTAGTCCTGATGATTTGAGTGCACCCATACCAAATATAGCTTGGCGAATTTCCTCCCTCTTGACTAACTCCCATTTCCTCCATCAAATCTGTATCAACCCATGGGTAAGAAGAAGATAGGCCGAGACACCTATGCAACCCCTTCTTCACAAAATAAAGCCTCATAAAAAGCTGAGGCAATGTTTTTTATCTCTTCTCATTCAAAAATGCACTCCCCAACATCATTTTAGATAGCTTCAATCATATTTCTCTTTCTTCTAGCATTCACTTTTACATGAAAATATTTCAAATTCCTATCCCCCATGATATACCAATCACATTTGGCTTTTTGAGGCCATATCAATTCCTCTTGAATCAAAATTTCTTCTAGCTCCCTCCATAATCTATGAAGTAGTGCGTCCATAGATTACTTATTAAAGCAATTATGAGAAAAGTTATTAAGCCCTTCCATTCTATTAAGCAAGTGCCTCTTTTTCCTTCCCAAGAAACCATGAACCTCTTGGCTCCAAGTCTTTATCTCAGAGGTAAAATGATTTATATTCACAAGCTATTCCTAGTCACCATGCCACACATCTTTCATAAATTCATCAAAATTTTCATGTAGCACCCATGGTGCTAGAAAATGAAAAGGAACATCCTTGGGGGAATTTCGACTCTCATATTTGCCAATGTGCAAATAAATAGGCCTATATCAAATTTAAAGAATGGCAAATGGAGCACTGAAGAATTAGGATACAAGTTGAGAAATTTAGAGTTAACAAGCACCCTATCCAAATGATTTTCGCTCCCTCCTCGTCACCAAGTGTAGTAAGGGCTCTTACATCCTAAATCAGTAAGAGATAACTCTTCTACCCAGTTAAAGAAGTCTTGGTCAATAAAGGTACCTACAGACATCATAAAATGTCATTCTTGCATCAATAAGGTCCCATTAAAAATCTTCTCCTATACACAATGATCCATTAACCGTACTACTGATAGCTTTGAGAGCATTCCATGCCATCCTTCTTTTGATAGGATTGGGGCTTGCATAGACAACTGTAAAGAAGGACTTGTAATGCCCATCATCAAGACATAAGTGAACAAACTGCTCATGAACACTCAAGACATCAAACTTCCAAGTACCATCATTCCAAAGAACCCATATGCCTCCACTAAATACTTGGGTGTCTACAATTTCAAAATTATGAAAACCAAGTTCTTTAGCAATACTAAGAGCCTTTCCACCACTAATACGAGTCTCTAAAATAGCAAGAAAATCAAGATTATGTTTTGAAGAACATTGTCGTAAGGTTGCAATTTAATACTTGATTGCAAAACAAAAATTATGTAGTAAAATTGCAACCAGAGTTGTTTCACTCCAGAACAACTAGTATAAAATTTGTTTATATGGTAACTAAGTAATTAGCAAATGAAAACTAAAGGAGAAAATTTCAGAAAATAATTTTTTTATAGAAACAAGAAAAAAATAAGTATGCAGGTAAATGTATGGAAATATATACAAGTGTGTGTGAGAATGGAAGAGATATGGAAAATGTAAGTGTGAGAGTGTAGGTATGTATACAAAATTTCACCTAAAATGCAATAGCTGCACTAATGCCAAACTAATGCAAGTTAGATGCAAAACTAACCATGAACAAATAAATATGCAAGAACCTAAAACTATATACTATTTTTGGGGGAGGGGGGTTTGTCAAAATATTAAATGCAAAAGTTTGTAATTTAAATTTCAATAAAGTAAAATTGACAAGTATTAACACTATAAACTAATATGCACGAATTAAAATATTGAAGGTTGTGAAAATGTAAAAATGGAGGATGTAACTTGGCAATCACTTGGAGGAGTTAAAAATTTCTTTCAAATAATTAAGAACTAGGATAACCTAATTATGTCAAGTGCTCAATTAATCCAATTGAACCATTAATTATCTTAATTTCAAGTTGCATGAGAAATTTACTTAGTGTAGAATCTTATCTCTAAATAAATCCCTCAAATATCTTGTAGGCATTTTAATTTCATACATTGACATAGAAAGTCATGAATTATTAAATCACATATCTTTGACCAACAACCACAATTTTAGACCGTAATTTCAATCTACTCATTAATGAAGAAATTAACTACTTAATTAACCTTATAACAAAGCTAAATCAAGTAATCAACCACTAAATTATTGAGAGGATAACTGCAAAGAGTCTCGGCCAAAAATATGTATATACATTCCTAAACAATTCTAATCCAATACAATTCTCAATTCCACTATCCATAGTCATACAATTCAATCCATATATTTCCCGTAATTAGACCAAGATAATCTTAGAAAATTGAAGCTAAATTTAACAATTTAAACCATACAAATCAGCCACAAAATCTGAAATTAAGAAAGTGAGAAAGGGAAAAGAGATTATCTTAATTTCAAGCCATTAATCCTTGCATAATTAGCAGACTCCTCCAAACTCCATGCCAAACTTCGTCCAAAATTCTTACTCCTTCATTAAAGCTATCGTCATGTGAAATCAGTTTCCATGTTAGCACTATTCAGCTTCAAATGGTGAGGGAAAGCCGAAATCAAAGAGGTGATGGAAATGAAATCTAATGGAAGGTTGGGAGAGAAAATGGAGGAAAACCAAGGAGAATGGAAAAAAAATTGAGAGGAAAGTCAAAAAGCAAGAGAGGGAGGGAGCTTCAGATGGACCCGAAAAGAAAGAAAAAAATTGAAGGAAAAGGTGAAAAAAAAGGAAGGAGCGGCGGCTGAAAAAAAAAAAAGGAAAATGAAGGAAGAAGCCGCGTTCACTTACTAGAAGGGAAGGGTTTTTCAGAAGGGCCGCGTTTGGCGCGCGGATATGAAGGTTGTTTGAGGTAAGGTATCACAATTAAAATAAACCTAAATACAAATGAATAACTAAAAATAAGAAAAAATAAGAAAGTTAGGAAAATGAATTGTTTATAAAATTCCTCTATCATATCATATGATTAAAATGTTCTTTTAAAATTTTAATCTCTATGAACCATGATTTATAAGAAAATGTCACATCAGATAAATTATATACTCTGTTAAATAAATATAAATCAAATTTTAGTTCAAGAAAATTAAATTAATTATGAGATAAAGTTTAAATTCAATTGGAGAAAAATTATGTTTCCAAATAATAAAAAAAAAGAAATAAAATACTAAAAAGAATTTTTTAAATCTCTTTAACAATTTTTAATTATTTTTTTAATTACAATTAAAGCACTAATAACACATAATCACCTTGCTAATTATTAAATTATTAAATATAATAAAGTAGGAAGAATTAATAATTTGGAATAATTTGGAGAATAGAAAATAATTAAATTTAAATTTTAATTTTTAAAAATTATCTCAAAATTCTCATAAATCCAAAAAAACATCTAAAATTATAAAAAATATCTAAAAATTTAAAATTAACTAAAATTAATTATTAAAATCACTAAGTATAAAAATAAAAATAGTAAAAATTTAAGAATTATCATTTTTTTTTAGATAATTCCCAGATTAAACCCTGAATGGATCTTGATCCAGCACCGTGCCTATTCCAAATTATATTATTCATGGGGAAACATTTTGAAGGGGTGCTTTGCTTACAGCCCCCAGAAACATTAACCAACACCTCTCCTTGTTCCCTCATTCTCACCTCTGCCACCGTGGATTCCATATTTTCAAGCCCATGTTGCACAACCATCGACGTCTTCCCCTCTTCGTTAGTCAACCCATCAGTTCCCATCGAGGACCGCTGCTCTCTCATTGGGTTATTGACTTGTTGAGAGTTCGAAAATCCACCTATTGTTGCCTTGTTTCCTTCTGGCCCAATTAAAGAGGAATTGGGCCCAGGCTGTTGGTTCTCTTTCCCTCTTGGGATAATCCTACCCACGTTCCTCCTCTCATGGTCAATTGGGACCCACTGTCTTCTATTAGTGATTTCCTTCCCAAAGCTGCAGGATTCAGTACTGGAACCTGGAGCAAATTTTGCCTTCTGAACATGAATATTCAAATCAACATTACGTTGACCCCTGTGATCTTTTGAAATCTTATCCTGATGTTGCACCTTCGGATTCTTTGCCATATTCACGTCTTGTCTCCCCGAAATCCCTGGATTTCCACTCATTCTCCTAGCTAGCCGTTGAACCAGATTCCTCACACCAATTACCTCCGTAAATGGCGGCTCCACCTACGTTCTTCTCAGTGTCATGACCACATTTCTGGGAGTCAGCAGACCCATCCCCTACGTTCTTCTCTCCTTCACTTCCCCCTTCCTGCACTCCTTCTCGTTGTACCACCTTCTACAAGACCTCCCCACCAATCTTCGCCACCTTCGTAGCCAGACCTTGGTTCTCGGAACACTCGTCCCTACGATGGCCATATTTTCCAAACCGAAAACACACAAGGTGCAAGCCTTCATATTCAACAGGACGATGCTTACCAAAAATCAAAATAGCGGGCCTGAGTTGCTTCTTGAGGTCCAATTCCACGCATATCCTTGCATACCTTCCTCTAGCCATCAAGTACGTGACCGAGTCCACTTTAAGCGTTTTCCCGATCAGGCTGCTAAACCTGAACAGACTTTCTATATTGAAAAATTCTAATGGAAGAAGGGGAATCCTTATCCATGCTGCTCTCCTCCTCTGCGTCTCCGCACTCCAGGGGTCGAAATTGGGATGCCATCTTTGGACAAGAAGATAATGATCAGCCACGTACCATCCACGGTCCATCAAAATACACGTAGTTCAAATCATCATCATTAGTAAATGAGATCACAAAATAACCATTGTCCATGTCTCTGACTTCCAGGGGCGGACCCAAAGAAAAAGGTTTTTGGCGGGGGCGGGGGGTGTTAGATGATGAGAAATATTTATAAATAATTTCTATAACATGCACTCATATTTATGGTGTGGATGAGTGATTTTAATATTAGCTTATATTATCTGGATTGTGAGTTTAACTCTTAAAGGATTAAAATATATAAATTTTTTATTTATCTTATAAGTAAAAAAAAATTTAAAAAGAAAAAATTTTTTGGAAGGGGCCACAGCCCCCCTAACAGTGTACCTTTGTCCGCCCCTGCTGACTTCATAGGCTTCCTTTGTCTTCCATAGTTTCTTAAGACTCGTCTTCATCCCCCATAAAGGTATCTCTTTCCCTAGCAAACTTAACAATTAACTGTGAACATGATATTTTTAAGAAAATGTGTTATATTTTAAATTCAAGCAAACTTATAGATTGTTATTCAGCATTATAATTTTCCAATTAACGTACGTTCGTGTAAATAAAATGAAGAGAAATACATGCTGAACAACTAAATGCGAGCCTAAATAAATATGGTTCGAGCACTTTATTCATTCACAATTTCAGCTTACAATTTTGCAGATACTGTACAATACTCTCGTGGAAAATATATATATGTGTGTGCGCGCGCGCGTGTATATTTATTTGTATATAGCAAAGGGAAAACGATACTTGATATTAGCACGTGCACTCTATAATCTGTATTAATATAACCCTCCAATATGTTCTCTCTTTCCTCTTTGCCTCATGAAATATATAAGTTTTATTATGTTTTTCTTAATCATTATCAATCAAATGCCTTTTTCATTAAAAACAATAAATACTTTTATTTAAAAATTTATTTATTTTATTTAATTTACTTTTCCATTTCCATTATCCTTTTATCCCCTTATTTCGTATTGGTGAAATGGTTCTGTCGGTGCATATCAACCTCAAGGATCGATGCACACATGAAACTCTTTTTCAAATTGGCTTGTGCTTGCTGAGATGAGAGCAGTTACATACATACATATATATATATATATATATATATTTCTTTGCTTCGTGCTAAATAAAAATCTCATCAGTATCGAAACATATAGCTGCATATGTATACATATATATAAATTAAATATATACAAGTGCTTTCAGGATATGGCTGACAAGGAACACCACCACAGACAGGTTCTAAGGAATGGAACACAAATGAAAATATTTTATCTTTTCAAATTATTTTGATTAAGTACGTACGTTCGGGTTTATTATTTATATATATAATTATAAGAATAAAACAAAAGGAAATGATTCAAAGATCTTTCCATAAATATAGTTGAGTGATATTTTCTCTTCAATTTCATTGCTTTAATTTGTTCTGTACCATTACCTCCAATTCTGTCTTTTCAATATATATAGGAACCCGGAAGTTTCGGGAGCAGCGTGGAACTAATCCCTAAAGAAAAAGACAGAAACTAAACTAATATTATTATATTAGAGGGGAGGAATCTTTGTTTAGGAGGGATTAAAAAGTTGTTTAATTAGGGAGATTAGAGGGATAAGGAATGAATGGTTGGTTCGTTATTTGAACAAGTGCAGGTTGTCTGGGAAAATGGCTTATAGAACAAGAGGAAAAGGGTTTGGTGTGGTGGGTGTCGTTTTATTTATTTATTCTAAACAGTGAGCAACATGGATATCAATGCTAGACTTTTCTCTCATTGCCCACTTGCACCCCAACTTGCTTTTTCTTATCTATCATACAACTCACATCTCTGTGCAAATAATATATATTTTCAATCACAATAATACACACACACACACACACACACGCCTAGGGAGAGAGAGAATATTGAGAAGGAGGCAAAGAATAACAACTTGACTTAGTTTACACATTAAGTTGAGTTCAGGGAAGGCAAGTTGAGTTTGATTCGTCCGGCATAATAGTAAATTAATTAGTATTAAAATGGCGTCGTAATCCACATTTTATATATTCCACGTTATCATACCCTCCTTGCATGTCTTTTCCTGGAAAAAAGAAAAAGCTCTACTATTATATAGCAATAGTAAGCACAATATTCATTGTTGTGCTCCCCTTCTTTTCCCCAAAAACAAAAAAAAATTCATCCCGGTGTTGTGGCTGTTTTTTTCTCTTAGTTTTTGTTAAAGTGTCGTTTTTTAATTTGTCCCGAAAAGTCAGGGCTCGGTGTTAATTTCGTTTTAAATATTTATTTTTATATTATTTTCATTTTCTATATTTACGAGAATTCTCAATATCATTTTAAACATTAATTAATCACGTCTAATCACATATCCTTTGACGCATCTTTAAGCCTAGAACTTTGGGTCATTATGTTTCTTGCTCATTTGAGTCACTTAAAAATCAGGTGAACTATTCCACCAAAAAAAAAATCAGTTGAACTAGGGAAATGTCTTATATACGTAAATTAAAAAAGTCAAATAATAAATTTCGTCATTCCAAAATTACATACCCAATTAAATTCAAAAGGGGGGGGGGAACATGTCATAAGCAATTGAAGCGAGCGAAATAATATTCAAAGGAGCAATTTATCAAGTGCTACTTATAAGTGATAACTAGTTTAAAGCTCAAACTTAATTCACCATTAAATAAAAATATCAAGCTACCATAAAAAAACTAATAAAAAAGCTAGCAATTATCTAAGAATGAAACCATGATCCTAAATTAAATTAGATTTTCTAGTGAAAGTATATAGTTTCTTCAAATACAAAATTAAAAATAATAATAAATATAAAGATGAGACATAAATTTTATATACAACATGGAAAGATCCATCCTTGGAACCATGTAAACTTTGTTAACTATAGATTCAAATATGTTGCTGCATTTTACTCTTAATAATTGATATAAGTTTACATAGTTTGTGGATTTGATTTATCGATTAGAACATAATCAATTAGTTCTATAATTATTCAAATTCAACACTTTATATAAATATGAGAAACTAGAAGACTATTTTTTTTTTTATTTTGAATGTAGCATATTTTAGATCAATTTTTTTATATTCCATATATATTTTAGATTCAGCCAAATCTATGGGACCGGACTCCTCTGCAGGAAAGCCCATTGGAAGCTTAATAATAAGACATGTATTGTTCACTCTCTGGCTTCGCCCATGATGCCCACTATCTGTAACTGACACCAAATGCCACTCTCTGAAACTCGACCCCTCCCTTTATTTATACCACTCTACCGGTCTCATATGAATATTTACACCCATTTTTATATTAAAAAAGAAAAATAAATATATATTTATACCACTCTACCGGTCTCATATGCATATTTACACCCATATTTATATTAAAAAAGAAAAAGAAATATATATCCAAAACACAAGACCTACCCTTGAATTGAAGATACAGTTCTGACTTCTCCATATATTCACCCAAAAACTAATTAAACCTTTTCCAAACTCGACCAGATTGACTTCGGGTAGCAATTTTAGACGGCCATAACTTTTTCAAAGTTGAGGTATGCACGCAAAGACAGTTACTATTCAAACTTTACACCGGTATTCACGGCGGCTCCGTTTAATCTGACCGTTAATTTTGTTTTCCAACATTAAAATATATAACACAACTATATATGATCATCATGTTTCCCACAAACCAAGTCATTTGCTAGTCCTATTTTCATATATATATATATATATATAAATAAAACCAAAACTCATATTTTATGTGTCGGCACTAATCGTTAATTTTATCCATATGAATGTCAAATGTTGGATTACTTCCAAGCAAAAATGTTATTAATCACAGCATATAACGTAGATGATTTCATCGTAAGAGCAAACAAAAAAACATGGCTCCAAAGTGAATCCAATAAAAACCACTTTAACTTATAATCTTATAGTTGCCTTACTTATTAAAGATGGTTTAAAGTTTTTGATTATCGAGTTCTTACAAAATTTAGAAGGAGAATAACACTCAATATAAATTTGTGTGGGATTTATTTTTTTTTTCCAACTCAATTTTCTCTCTCTCTCTCCAAATTCTACAATAACTTTATAGCCAACAAGTCTTGAGGATCATTTAAACAAGCAAAAGAGAATTTACACCAACATGACATGAATACACCGAGTTTACTGGGGATACCATATAGGGCAAATAGAAGCAATCCTCGATCAGAATGAATGGTAGAATGCAAAAAATAGAATTATATATGAAAACATATATAACTAATTTATTATATATGCACATATATCACATTGAACCATTGCCGTCCGATCGAGAGCCTTCCAAAAAACCTAGTGATCTACCCCATTCATTTCCAATACGGGTATGTAATTGCGGTGATCTTTGTCCACGATACAAAGCATCCAAGATCCGAACCCGTATTCGAAACAGAAAAAAAAACCCGTAATCATACCACACAAAACCGGAAGAAGATCGAGAGCGTGAGAATACGTGAATTTACGATGATAGTGGAGGTTTCTGGTCCCTTCTGGCCATGTTCTCTGCGATCTGAGCCAAGGATTGCAAATTGCACCGTACAATGGTGTCAACGAACACGCACGTCTCTTCCTTCGTGTTGCCCTGCGGTACATCGACGACGTAGGATTCGATGACAACCGTCTCGTTGCCATTCGCGTGCAAGGTCGTCACCGAACGGTAGTTGCTCAGGCGGTGGTCTCCTCCGACGACGCTGAAGCTGATGACGTGGCGCTCATCGTCGAGGATCTCCAACCTCTCGGTGCTGGACACGGCGGGGAGACCAGAAACCACGTGGACCTCGCGGACGGCGCCGACGTGAATGCCGCCTTCATCGCCGTCGATGACGTGGCAGCTCTTGAGGAAATGCTTGTATGCCTGGGGGTTATCGAAGCGGCGCACAACAGACCAGACGGTGGAGACGGGCGCGTGGATGGACTGGATCACGACGGAACAGCACTGGCCGGGGCCCACCTCGTGCGTGTGTTGGAAAAGCACGGAGTCCGGAACGGGGGGAAGGTTGAGTTTGGCGGAGGAGAGAGGGACGGCAAGGCGGCGCGTGGAAAGCGGTGGAGGCTGCTTGGGGCAGTCCAAGGCGGTGCCTGGATTGAAGGGGTGGAATTGAAGGGAAGAAGAAGGCATATTGATGGATATTGAATCCGGCGAGGATTGGAAAAATTGGGTGGAGGTGGAAGAGGCGAGAGTGGCGTGTATGGAGTTATATGTGGGAGGTGGAGGTTAATTTAATCTTTGCTGTAGTGCAAGTTGCATTAGTTTTTATTTTAGTGTTTCTTATTATATACTTATATATATATATATATTATATGTATTGTATTGTTGTTGGTTATTGATGTAAGAGAGAGAAAGAGAGATGATTTTAAGGAGGGAAGCTTACCCTTACGCGGGAATTGCAAGTGGATGCTGCAAGTTGCACTTGTTTGGATTTGATTTTAGCATTTTCCTCTTTTTTCTATTCAACATTCAACTTTTCCATTTCATCACCTTCTTATTTTATTTTCACTAGCCTCTTGCCTAATCCAATAACATCCCCTTCCCAATTTCATGCTTCATATCACAATCTGACAATAAATATAGCATTTATTTATTACATTTAAATTAAAATTCACACACATGCATTTATTTATTTATTAAATTAAAAATAAAAATAACTTAGGTCTAACTCAAAATCAAAATGAATTGGGATTTAGACTTTTATTTTGAAACCATAATATGTTTAATTTAGTATATTTTGCCCCGCGCCGTCTTAATTAAATATCAGCTAGTATTAGTATTATTTATTTATTATTACCATACATAGAAAAAGAATACCGTGGCACTTAATTGATTTCTTTACGTTTTCGGTTTGGTTTCTTTTATATGTTCAACTCTTACCTGATAAGTGCTGCGGGATTTAGTATTTTTAAAACCCCAAAATGCCCTTGGTTCAAGTGAGTTGTCCTCTCTCTCTCTCTCTCTCTCTCTCTCTCTCTCTCTAAGGGACACATTAGGTTGAACTCCCTATCCCCTTGGAATGAGAATTGAGATTCTATTCCAAATGAAAGTTTGTTTGATTGGATTTAAGGCCTAGAATAGTCTCTCCTAATCCTAAGTCCTGAAAAAATGGGAGTTCAAATTTCATGCACAAATCCTATTTTTCCTTATTCTTAGTGGTAAGAATCCTTACTGTACAATTATATTCTTCCACACATTTGACCTAAAAATCACTTTGACCTTATCATCGTTAATTATAAAATATCATTCTTAAAATATATATATATATTAAGATATTGAATATTGATATATTATTGATAAGCTATTGTTAATTATTGATAATTGTTTTAAAAATTTTCATTTGTAATTGAAAAAAAAAAACTCTTGGAAGAGGAGCTTTCACTTCCATGTAGTTTAATTGGGCTCAAATTAAATTAATTGAGGTTCAATATGATTTTTGGAAACAAATTGATACATTTTTAATGGTATTCTATTTAATGTAAACTTAAAAATGTATAAAAATTTTTGAAGTTATAATTATTGCAAACTATTTCTTAAATTTGATAAAATGAATAAAATACACCTAGATAATAGTAATTTATTTTTGGGACAAATTGTGAACTTTAAATGTGTTTTTTTATTGTTAGAAAATGGAAGAGGAGAGGATTGAGAGAGGGGGAGAAGAGATAATAATAATTCGTGATGATTGAAAATTCCTCATTAGTTTCAACAAGTTGTTTAGTGTAATTTTTTCATATAATTTTTTTCCTAAAAATATTTAATTTAAAATTTTAAATAAAAAATAGAATTGAAATATATGTAAGTTTTTCTTATACTTTTTATATTACAATTTATGTTTAGATATTTTTTATTTAATAAAAATAAAAATATTTAAAAGTTTAAAATATGATATTATTGTCTGAACAAAAAAAAAAAGAGGTCACCCGTTTGTAACTAGAAAAAAAAAACAGAGGTCACGTTACAAACACAATATTAGAACAATTGATGTTGGGCTAAATTTTTACATAGAGACAATTCTAACTTTTTGCACATTATTCACATTTCATTCCATCCCTTTCTTATGTCCAACCAAACAAATTCAAGTTGTTACCTATGTTTTTTCCATAGTGAACCAAACAAATTTTGGCTTACTAGATTCCATTCCCAACCATTCCATTTCAATCAATTTGTAATGATTCTACGAACCAAACAGGCCCTAACCTCTGCCTCTGCCGTTCATGATTCTAAATCTTCTCAATTTATTTTAATTTTAATTTTAATTTTTATCATTAGATTGGTGATTCAAATAAATCTATGAGTTTTAAAACAATAATATTTTTAATGATTGATCTAGACCATTAAATATTAATTTAATCATAAATATTTTTAATAATTGATTCCTTATATATCAACTATTTTTTAATTCTTGTGTACATATTCGGTTATGTTGATTATTTTGTTGTAGGGTAGTAAAACACAAGCAACAATTGGGTCGAATTCTCTATGCCAAAAATTTCAGAAGGAACCCGCTGAAGGAAAATGTAATGTGATTGAGACTTTTAAAGTATTGGACAACAATGTTCAATATTGAGCCACAAACCATCCATGTCGAATCAATTTCAACTTCTCTACTTACGTTGAATCGAAAGACATGGCACTTCCCACAGAATGCCATAGTTTCCTGTCGATATCTCAGATTGCCAATGGGAGACCATCGACAGATGTTTTGATAGGTACAAGTTTTGTTTGTATTAATAATTTTGAAGCATACTAATAGTAATCAGAGAGGCTATAGCAATTATTATACAATGACTTAAACTAATTTGCTCTACCTTGATCTGCTCACATATGTCATAGACTTCCTTAAGAGCTTTGGCGAGTTAGCTGAATTCCATAGAAATAATGAAAGTCATAAGAGACTTTGTTTTAGCATGGCTAATCCTAAGTGAGTTTTGATTTCATATATGTTGCTTTCTTTTCATACATTATATATACTCTTGAGTAAAGTTGTTTTTTTATTTCCCATGGATCATTAGAGACAACTATTTCAATGTGATCATTTTCTACCTTGATCTGCTCACATATGTCATACACTTCCTTAAGAGCTTTGGCAAGTTTGTTGAATTCCATAGAAACAATGGAAGTCATAAGAGACTTTGTTTTAGCATGGCTAATCCTGAGTGAGTTTTGACTTCATATATGTTGCTTTCTTTTCATCCATTATTTATACTCTTGAGTAAAGTTGTTTTTTCATTCCCATGGATCATAGAGACAACTATTTCAATGTGATCATTTTCTACCTTGATCTGCTCACATATGTCATAGACTTCCTTAAGAGCTTTGGCGAGTTAGCTAAATTCCATAGAAACAATGAAAGTCATAAGAGACTTTGTTTTAGCATGGCTAATCCTGAGTGAGTTTTGATTTCATATATGTTGCTTTCTTTTCATACATTATATGTACTCTTGAGTAAAGTTGTTTTTTCATTTCCCATGGATCATTAGAGACAACTATTTCAATGTGATCATTTTTGGTGACTATGCCTATCATGCTTATTACTAAAATGAAGAGGACATAGAACCCCCTATAGTTGTAGTGCTGGAACTTGATCGACTCAAAGAAAATAATGGTAAAGTCCTATCTTTTGGTTCAATCAGATACAATGTTACCATTCAGCAAACTTATCACAACCTTCTCCTTGTAGGAGTGCTTGAACGTGCCAACTCATGGTCTACTCCTAGAATTCTCTTCAATCCAGATATCCCACAAGTGAAGGATCTTATTGAGATATTGTACTCCAACGTCATTGTTAATTGATGGATACTGCTAACTGTACATTTTTGTAACTGTGTTTTAACTATCATTCTATGTGTTAAAATGGAACATGCTACCTTTGTTAGGTTCAAATGAAACTCCAAGTTTTACTCAAGAGATTACGGAATACAAGTGTCCATCAATTACTTTAAGTCTTCTGACTTTTCCAAGGAAATACACAATAGCATAGCTCTTAGCAAAATGTCAGGCAGATTCACAATAACTTTTCACACATGTTTTTAGTGGTTTCATTGTGTTGGCTAGTTGCTTCAAAGTTTCATGTACCTCCTTCAAACTTTGATAGAGCACAACTGTTGTCATTCTACCTACCATTAAAAGGTAGATACTTATTTTGAGTGGATGTACGAGGGATATGTTGCATGCAGTGCTAAACTGAAATTCAAGAATGACATACTCCATTGCTTTGGATGCAAGAAAGATAGACCTGCTGTTGAAAAGTTTGACAATTCCTCATCTCTTTTAGTCATACTATCATATGTTTTAGCATGTTCTATATATATAGCTATAATGTAAGATTGGGATTTTATGTGCAAGTACAGAGTGCATTACCGTGTTAGTGATCACACTAGAAGCACTTCAGTTGTTTTCTTTGATAGATTAGCCAACAAATTGCTGGATGTGTCTGTGAAAGAATTGAAGGATGAACTAGAGCAGGTTATGACAGTTTTACTGATAAATAATGGATAGGATGTACACAGTAATCAAATTTCTTCTTTGCCTTTTACACTCATGCCTTTTTCACATTTTGGTGATGTAGAACAAAAGACCTTACTCATTCCCTAGGCAACTTGAAAAGATAGTCGGGCAAAAGATTCTTTTAAAGGTGGAATTGGGTGATCAAGCTACCAATAAAAAGTTCTGTATGTGCAGTGTCTCGGACTACAGCAATGAAGAATATGAAGTGTACTAATAACTCTAAGCACCTAAGTACAGTGTTCAATAAACAAACGGGTGTTATCTTGACTCTTGTACGCCATTCATTTTTTCAAAAAGTTTAAAATACTACAGCTTCATCATTATTCCCTGCTTTGTACATAATGTAACCCATTTAAATTTCACTGATAGGCATATTCGTATCAGACCAATAAGAAACCAAATACTACATTCGAATTAATTGGCATACTGTTCTTTTTCTTTCTTATTTTCTCAGGTTACAACCTCGAAGGTATGATATGGTTAAACAGCTGAAACTATTTAACAACTATTGGTTTGTTGGATATGATACTCTACTCGAAGTCACCAGCTTGCCCCAGTATCATGCTTTGATCTGTTGGATATTGTAATTCATTACTTCTTTCATATTTTGAGTCAGCAATAGATGAATGATGATCTATAATTTTTAATCATAGCTTATATTATCTATAAGAAATGGCATCAGCCTACACGTAATTATTACAACCTAAATCATTCCAAATTTTATTATGGTTCTTTTGTTTTTTATTTTCACTATTGAAAGACTTGCATTATGACAATTATATTTACTAGTATATTATGAACTAATTATTAAGATCTATGGCCTAATATCTATTCAATATATCAACATAAATTTTTGGATATTAACCTAATCTTTCAACTAATTTCACAATAGAAACTTAAAATAAAACAGCCCCTACGTATAGCGTGGGGATGATATTCTAGTTGAGATAAATTAATATTGATTGATAATTGATGCATATTTTTTAACTTTACTTTTAAGTACACCTGTAATATATAGATAGAAATTTTAGTAAGTTTTCAATCTCAATTCTATTTTACAATTTCAACAAAACAATCCCCGCACATGGTTGGGGGGCGGGAGGAGGAGAAGTTTCTAGTTGAGATAAGAATAAATTGAAAGGATCCAAATTACGCTCACTACTAATAACCTATGCCATATTTGGACTGGTATACTAGATTATTTGATTATGTAATTTTTAACAACTATTAAAAAAATTTTAAAAATGTTTTTAAAATAATTTAGATTTTATTAATCTTTTATTTTTAAAAAGAAGGAAAAAAGCGAAGAACAATGATTTTTCATTAATACATATTTGTAATTAATAAATTGCCAATTTTATTTTTAGAATTGTACATAGTCTAACATTTCAAAGTTGAAATTCAAACTATTTTACAAAATCTTGGTACTAATATTAAAACATAATAAAAATGTCAAAATATATGCAAATCAAATACGAAATTATCAATGGAATAGCTAGAACTGCTCAACATTTATATTATTCTTTCGTTATAATTTAGATATAAAATGTCATTAATTAAATAGTTCGATAATATTAAAAAAAATTATTTGCGCGCAGATCTAGTAATAAAGACAATGAATTGATTTAGTGCTAAACCACACGAGAGTGAAGTATATTATTTTTTATTCAATGAATTTGAAATTTGAATATGATTATCGAGAGTCAAAAATTAGAAATTCACGTGATGATGAAATTCAATAAAATATACATTGGATTGAAAAGCACAGAGATTATTTTATTCGGGCCACCAATTTTTTTTTTATCAAAAAGGTAATAACGGTAACTAAAAATCAAATTATTTAACCAAGAAATCATATACATAAATTGAATTTTTTCAGATAAGTTAAGCATAACAAAGCCTAAGTAACAGTTCAGAAAAGAAATAAAAATAACATAGTTATTTACTCTAGGAAAATATATATAGGAAAAATGATAGTTAAATACTTCTACAGATAAAAAATTTCAAAAACATACATTGAACATATATAATTACAAAAACATATTAAGGTATCAAATTTTAAATATTTTTTCACGCAAAAGATGATTTTGCCCTTTGTGCTAGAATTATTTTTTTGTAATTTCTATATCATTTTCTTTTAAAATAAATATATTCATTTGTAATTGATATCTGGTTATTTGTAATGAATGCTGGTAAATTTGCAATTGAGGTAATGGTCGACCATTAGAGGGTCCAAATTAGACACACTAATAGCAGAAGCGCTCACTGAACAGTTAATGTGGTTGACAATTAGAGGAACCTCCTCTGATGGTCGACTATTACCTATTTGTAACTAATAATTAACAATTTACAACAAATAATTGATAATTTGCAACTGAAACTTGAGTTTTTGTAGCTGATTATGATGCATTTACAATTGACAATTCTATATTTGTATCTACCACTAAAAAATTTGCAACTGAACACAATATAACTTTATAAATAATATCATTAAAAAATGATTTCACACACATTTGTAACTGATACATGTAAATTTACATATAACAATCAACAATTTGCAACTGAAGCTTAGGGTTTTGTAACTTATTATAATGCATTTGTAATTGACAATCCTATATTTGCATCTACCATACAAGAATTTGCAACTAAACACAATATAACTTCATAGGTAACATCATCCAAAAAAATAATTTCACACATTTGCAATTGATACATGTAAATTTATAATTATTTAACCTAGATTTGCAAGAGTTGCATGTACATTTCAAGTGAAGAAAAAAAATAAATCTCACACACATTTGCAGCTGATGCATCTAAATCTACAATTGCCCTCTATACATTTACAATTAATCAATGTATATTTTCCATTTTGTGAAAGTTGCAAAACTCTAAATTTATAATATTTCAAACCCAACAAACCAATATAAAATAAAAAAATAGCAACAATCCAAAAAAAAGTATAACTCATTGGAGAAGATGAAGATGGGGTGTGGGCAGTAGAAGAGAAAGTGATGTGCGTAGGAGGTAGGGGTAGGGTGGGGAAATAGAGAAAGTAGACAAAAAGGGAGAAATAAAGAAAATATGAGAGAAGTTAAGGAACTCAATGAGAGGAAATAGAAGAATTTTAGGGAAAGAAATATCACTGAAAAATTTTTAATTTAATAATTAAAATCCTGAATAGAAATGAACAATGATATTTTTATTTTTAGAGCTCAAATCCAATCATACTAGAGTTCTAAGATAAGATAATCCTTTTCTCTTAAATCTTAAAAAAAGATAAATCTTGATTTAAATAAACTAAACCCTATAAATAAATTAAAAATAAAATCTAAATCCTCAAAAATAAAATAAAGTAAATTAAATCTAAATATCCTAGTAAAATAACTTTATTTAAAATTCTAATGATAAAAATAAATAATTCTAATTATTTTGGACTTATCAATTCTCTATTAGACAGAAGAAGAATGAGGGAGAAGCACTAGTAGATCTGGGCTCTACAACGGTAGATCTAGGCTTTATGATGGTGGATCTAGGCTTTACGATGATGGATCTCGCTAAATCTGTGGGTTTCGACGATGACAGGAGATCGGGGAGAAGGGGATGGGGAGACAATGATTGATCTGCTTTGTTCTTCTTTGTGCACATCGAGTCTCAGATTCGTGCTCAGTTTTGATCGAAGAAAAATGCTTGGTTCTGAACGAAGAAGGAGGATGAATGAAGGAGAGATGATGCCGTTTTGATTTGGTGAAGGACGAGAGGGACAACGTAACAAGGAAGAGAAAGGAGGAGGGAAGAAGGAAGAGGAAAGAGGAGAAAAGAGAAGGTGACTGGTAGAGGAGAGGAAGGAGGAGAGAGAGGGAAAAAGTGGGAGGGAAGAGAGAAGGAAAGCTAAAATTGCCTTTTTACAATATTTACGTAAAAAATATTTTGGTATGTTTTAAGAATTATATAAATTCAAGATATAGTTTTGGAAATTTTTAATTTCAGAGGTACTTATATGTTATTTTCCCATATATATATATATATATGTATATAGAGAGAGTGAGAGAGAGTAAAATGGACAGGTACTATTACGCAACAACTTACCAAACCAATTTGTCATTGCGAACGAGACAATTAAAGTGACTAAAAGTCACCCAACAGTACAGTTTTTATTGTTTGAATATACAAAATTAATTTTCCCAATTTTATTGTTGTTGTTGTTTTTATAAACTGTAAAAGACTCTTCGGCCGACATATATAATATATTTTAAAGGGTACCTTTTACATTATTAAAAAGAATGATTAGGTGAGCTCCTACATAATATAAAATGAGTAGCACCATCAAATAGTACCGTTTGTTATAAATTTTACTATGTTTCATACTTGATGATTGATGTTAATTTTTAAGTAATTTTTAGTAATTAATAACAGTTTATACTTAATACTAAGTAAGACCACACCATGGGTCTTAATGATAGGTGTGGATAAAGCTATGAAGTATCGATATATAAAAAAAATAGACACACCTATATCCAACATATAATCAGATACAATATGCATATCATATTTATGCATATGTATCAATTCGTATCACTTTACACTAATTCATATCTTTTTAAATTTTTATAATAAAATAAGATCTATTTAAGTTGATATAAATAATTTCTGATTTATTTAAATATTTATACTATAATTTTTAAAATATTTAATATTTATTTTTTTTATTTAATGAGTTGATTTAGTAGTTATACATATAAATGATTATATAAATAATATTATATATGTATCCTAAAATTTTAAAAATCATCATAATTTTTATATCATATTATATCATATCTAATACACACATATATATATATATATATATAAGTGTTAGGTGGGTATATATCAAACACCTTCTAATTATTTGGGAGCCTTCTCTGTCTAGAAGTTCTAACTTCAAGGTTCTATTGGATCTATAATGGGAGGACGAATGATATATCATATTTCTGGATATAACTGAATTTATTATTATTATTATTATTATTATTTGGATGAATGACATTCCACTGACAAAAAGGCTGTAATCACCTTGTTATTATTTTAAAAGCCTAGAATTTTGACTTGTGCCATGTATGGAAGTACATAAACAAATAAAACAAGTAATTCAAAATAAACCATATAAGTAACGTCAAAACACCATGTATAAGTTATTTTTTCAAATTGACTTTGTTATAAGATTTATATTTTAATAATAGGCTGCATTCAAGGATTTAAATTAAATTTGACAAATTTGACAAAGAAGGATCTTAAAAGGCCGAATTGATCTGGTATGAAGGGAGAATGAAATAAGATAAAAAAAAAAGTGAGCAATGATCACTGTGTTCAAATTTTAAGTAATAAGAGACTAAAAAATTATTAAATAATGATTATAAATATAAAATACAATATTATGTAGAAAAGAGGAAAGAACTCTTTTTTTTTGTTTAAAAAAATAAACGGGACTTAAAGTATTTTCAAGGATTTTTTTGGCCAGCAAAGTATTTTCAAGGATTAAAGTTTACTAAACGAGAGTATTATTACTATTGTTATTATTGTTGTTGCTGTTAAAGTTATAGTTAATATCTTGCTTCTCAACTCCCAGTATTAGAAAATTATGATACGATTTTTTAAATTATAACGGGTTTTGTTAAATCATTATTACCAGGTTTAGGTTTCTTACTAACTTGCCTTTACCACTATCATCATTAAAATTAGCATCTAAACTTCTTAAATTACAAAGAACTATAAATCCCTAGAAACTTTCATGGTTAGTGCTACTATGTTTTGAGATTCTTATGCAACAAAACAATAAAACAGGCCGTCTAATATAAGCCAAATATCTCAAATTATACCACCATTTACAAACTCATATTTTCTTAGATTATTAGAACTTCTAAAATTATAAAGAACTAAACAATTTTGCAATGTATCCGGCAAAGTTTGAAAGAATATGAAAAATTATTTATAATTTATAAATAGTATAATTTATTATAAATTTTATTGTAGATATTGGTAATTTAAAATTTTAAGATTTCTGGTTGTCAAATTTGTCAAGTCTAGATGTTGAATGTAATCTTCCCTTGCCTTTTATCAAAAGCATCATCTTTATTTAGAAAAAAATAGTATCATCTTTAATATAAATACACACACACACATGCATGTTTACCAAAGAGGTTGAATTTTGAAGAGAAAGCATGATTTTCATGATTGCATGGATGCAGCCAACATTGTGGTTGAAGAAAAGAAAAGTGGAAGAGAGAGAGAGAGAAAGAGAGACAAAGATATTGCGCCGGAAAACAAATTGAAATGCTAGTGATTGAACTCGAATAGACGAAGTTAGGGTCCGATTGGCTATTTAAAGTGAATATCATCATTAATACATATATATATATATATATATATAAACAAGAGGGAGCAGCATTATTCATAAATAATCATGAACACTGCGGCTTTTAATCACTTGGAGCTCTATTGATTTTGTTCAGTCCCGTAAATTTATTTAGTAAAAAAAAAAATCCGTTCGAACTCTATGCAATATAAGGTTCAAAATTTAGTTAAAAAAGAAAATGAATTAAAAAAATATCATGTAGATGTAAAATATTTATTTTGTCCCTAAATTAAAAAAAAGTAATGAGAAGAGAACGTTGAGTAATGATAACAAAAATATCATAAATATTGCATATCTCAACGTGTATACTTTGAAAAAGAAATCCCTTTTCTCAAGTTATATATCAAACGAGGCCTCATTTTTCTCAAGTTTTTTCACTGTCTCCTTTATCAATCCATAATATTTATATTAAATGTGGACAGTTTAAATTTAATGTTTAAAAAAATATCATGAAAAAATAATGACTAAATTTAAGTTTTAAAACTGTTACTTTAACAGTTAAAAATTAGAAAACAATTGAGAGAAATCAAGGGCATGTTTGGTTCTGTTTTTTAAAATAGAAAAATAAAAAAACTTGTTTGGTAAATCTGTTTTTTATAAACTGATCTGAAAAACAGAAAAATAAAAGAATAGAAAGGTCAGAATAATTTTAAGATGTTTTATAGTTTTTGTTCTATAAAGCACAAGAAAAGGTGAAAAATATCCACCTCATTAATGGTAAAATTATAAATTTTGAATTACTCATTTATCACTCACTAAATAGAATTTTGAGAATAATTATTTAAACATATTTTTTTTATTTTCTTATTTTTAACACTTATTTTTAAAAATAATTTTATAAAATAATTTTAAAAATAATAAAATAGAAAATACTGTAAAAAGACTCCAAATTATTGAATATCCTTCTCTGAATACATATCCAAGGTTCCTTCTGTAAGTTTCTGAATCAAGTAGCCCATATTTTATTACTCCTCCTCACTTTTTCTGCTGGTATGGTAATAATATTCCTTTTCGCTTTAATCATCCATACATATCATTGGTTAACATGAACCTTAGAGACTAACAAATAGCCAATCAGAAAAACATACATAGGCTTTACGGTCTATTCTACTCTTCCGACTTTTGGTATGATTCCATGTCTCCCTTGAACTTTCTTTGGTGTCTTCTCTTTCTTTTCAATGTCTTTTTTTTTTTTTTGCCACTGTTTTCAATGTCAATTAATTAGCCTCCACCAACTTTTTTTTTTTTCTTTCCACACGCATCTTTTGCATGCTGTTTTCTGTATTATATGATTATATAATATGGTCCCACGTGTATATATATATATATATATATATCCCTTTGAAGAAGAGAGGAGGGGGGGGGGGGGTGCAAAAAAAAGAACCTAGGATGTGCTGGACTCGTCCAGCTAAACATCTCATAACCATAAATGAATGACTTGAAAGCAGTTGATCCTAATTTTGTACTTTTATATTGAGACGCTATTTAAGAAAACAGTTTATATATAAATAAATTCATTGTGACAGATTAAATAGTAAATTATACATCTTGTTCCCTGGCTCTTGGAATCACGTTTCTTTACAATACATTCACAGCAAATGTAGCGCTACAACAGAACAGTCTAAGCAAATTGCGTGTAAAATACATAACCTTTTTCCCCCCACATATATACATAGAAAAGGTCAAGGTCAGACTAACCATACCCCTAAACGAGAGTTAAACTAACAATTTAACATGGTATGTTTAAAGCAATCCATAGATATTTTGAGAGAAGTGCATCCTCCTGCTTCTTCCTATAGGGAAGTCTCCTAAGTAAATTACACCTAAAAATAGGCCAAAAAGATATAAACCATTAGCCAGAAATCTTCATTAGACAATCAATTTGTAGCAAATAGAGCATGGCCATATTCTTGATCTTCAGATTTCTGCACTGCAGATTATCAAAACACGAAGCTAACAATGTCTGGAATTCTACTGGAGCAGGTCGAGTATGAAATGCATCTTGTCATGCTAAATTTTAGTGGGATAAATGACAATTTTGAACGCATGAAAGTGCATGAATGCGAAACATATATGAAATCAAGTGCACATAAACATGAAGAAGCTTGGAAAAAACGGCAGCAGAACATGGGGGAAATGAGCATTTAGCTTACATCAGTTGGTTGAAGCCTTCTCATCTTTCATTATCATATGGATTATTTTAGACTTGTCTTCCTCAATCAATTCCCGTAGGATATCATCTTCAATCTTTTCTGCTTTCCATTGGGAACGATCCTCCTCCAATGCCTCACTAAAAATCATTCTTGAAACCCACTCTTTCCAAGTGGTTCTTTTATACTTTTCTTCCTCCATTGTGCTTGTCACCAAAAGCCGATACACGTAAACAATCCTTTGCTGACCAGGACGAAAGGCACGAGCAATAGCTTGCTTTGTCCTTGATGGATTCCACTCTGAATCCAACAAAATCACACGAGAAGCTGCTGTCAAACTAATGCCCTCAGCACAGGCTGTAATTGAAGCAAGGAGCACCTTTGATGCTCCACCAAGCTCCTCAAACTTATCCATGACTCTCCCACGTTCAAAGAGATCTTGTTCCCCAGAAAGTACCAAAACTTCACGACCTCTCTGCCATCCAAAGAATTTCTCAAATAGTTCTACAAATAATCTCATAGGTGCAATGTAGTGGAAAAAGATAAGAGTCTTTTCCTCCTTGACAACACGATATACAAGGCTCAGAACAAACCGTATTTTTGGTCCTATTTTCAAATCAAACTTGCATTTTTCTAGCTCACTCCGTTGTGCCTCGGTTAAAAACTTGTCAGAGCATGCAGCTGTTTTGATTAACCACGGATGTATTGCTCCAAGGGTTACCAAAAGCTCCACCTCCAGAGGATATCGATTGCAGTGGGCTATTTTTTCATTGAGTGCCCGAAAAATCTGATCTTGATAATTGGTAATATTCATTAACAATGTATAAACATGCAAACCAGGAAGGCTATCAGAACTTCCACCTTCATAAACATCTATAAATCCATTTGTGATATTTCTTAACATGTTTAGACCCTGCATCCTCTCATCACTATTATCAGAGTCAATTTTTTTTGCAATTTTATCTAAGAAGAATTTTCTTGCCCGTGCTTCTACTAAGTTCGGTTTTCTTATAGCTCTCCCCGTTTCCCTCTTGTATTTGGGGTCTAACTCTCTCAGCACTTCATGAGCAAATTTTGGTCTTGCCAAGCAGAGAGTGTTGAAGTATTCACAGAAATTGTTCTGAAACAAAGTACCTGAAAGTAATATTCTCAATTCTGTCTCTACTCTCATTAAGGCTCTCCTTAAACTAGATTCTGTACTTCTGGGATTGTGCCCTTCATCCAGAATCAGGACCCCTGGACTTTTCCTCAAAACTTCACCCATATACTTTCTGTGAGCAAACTTTGAATTCTCTCCCATCAGCCTAAAAAAGGAAGTATAACTCATGACTAGAACACTTGGGTGCGAATGCCACTTCTGTATTTTTTCCAGAGAGTTCAAAAGATGCCTGACATCTCCAGTGGGCTTTGGAACACCAGGAAAAACCATTGATTTCTCCTTGTACACTCCACAGGCCCTACGTTGAGATTGAATCAGATACACTGGTATAGGAATTTCCCATTTGATAAATTCTTTATACCACGTATAAAGTGTTGTCTTTGGAGCCAGAACCAAAGGTTTCTTTCCTGGGAACAACTTCAAGTAGCTCACAAGAAATGCAATAATTACAAAAGTTTTTCCAGCTCCGGGTGAATGAGATATCACACAACCACCTCTTCTTTTAGACGTAGCTTTCCTACGTGCTGGTTCAACAGATCCATAAATATTTTTCCAAAGAAATTCAAAAGCTTTTTTCTGGTGGACATGTAACTTACTAGTAAGTTCGGGGATCAATGCCCAGATATCATTTTCTTCAGATACAGGTTTATCAGGACAAGCATGATCTGAGAAAAGATGTAAACCATCATCGTCGTCGGCCTTTGACTCCAAATTTTCAACATTCCACTGCTTTTCATCTTGTTGCCACCCCAAGTTTTGCACCTGGTAATATGAACAAAGTCATCAAACACTTGCTGACAACAGATGAAATATTTAATTAATCAGAAACAGTAGATAATAGTTAAGATGGGGAAGTAAACTTATACATTGGTAGAGCTTTGGCAAGCACTCAATAAAGAAACCACGTATTTTCCTACAAGGTTCACACTTTTCTTTGTTCTATTCTATAATGGTTTTGCAAATCTTTCTTTGCTAGATAATCAGTGCATGAAGCAGAATTTGTTAGGATACATGTTTTCTCCATCTAGATGCCAGGTAAAGAAAACAGAATGCAAGATTGGGGAAAAAAGAATATTCAACACAAACAAATGCACCGGCACACTCATAGTTTCACTAGTTTCAAATTCAAACTTACAAAGGGTGGTGAAATGTCTTTTATCTCAGTGTTCACAAAGCCACATTTACAGCAGTAAATTCCAATCTCTTCGTTCAATCTAAACTCGTGTTGACAAAGGTTGTTAGAATTTCCCCCAGTCTCAGCAAAAACTCCAGCTTTTGAACCCTGATAAGATATTTGAATTAAATGATCATTAGAAAAGAATATGACAATGGAAGAAACAATGATTGCTGAGGGACAGAATCACAGAAATTAATACAAATTCTTTCCCCCACCCCACCAGAAAAAAAATCGGAAAGACATAATGGCTGTACCTCCGTGTTATCAAAAACATCACTTGATGCTAAAGCAACTTCCATTTCCCTCCACAATATATCAATTTCAGAAACTTCTCTGTCAGCTTCTGTTTCCCTCTTTTGCCAATAGTTGCTTGTTGCCTTAAATTCTTCCCACTGATCAGTTATAGATGGCTCTTTAGTTGGTGTTGTGTCAGTACTCTTCAAGTATAAATCTATCAGTTCCTTGTAGGCATCAGCACTTAAGGACCTGTCTTTGTAAGTTCTTTCTTCCCCACGACTTTTACTTCTTGTCATTGGTGAATGATATTTTTTCCCTTGAATTTCTTTGTTAGAATATATCCCTTCCCATCCATCTTCAGTATCCATGTCCTCCACACCAGATAAATCCTTCCCCTGAACATTACAAGTAGCAGAACAATAATATCTAGAATATTTTTCATCAATCTCTTCCACAGAATTTTGAAGATCAGGAACTTTTGAAGAACGATCACAGGACTCAAATGTCCATGGATCAACAATTTTCCTCTTCGGTTTAGGGATATGAGTCAGATAGTTATCTTTGGGAAGAACACAATTTTCATGCCCAGAATTTTCAGTACTATTGATGTTGAGATGAGAATGGTCAAGGGCTACTGGATCACCTTCATCAGGCAGAGAAGCAACAAGTTGAGTCTCAATCCGCTTTTTATCAACATCATCTAACTTCACCTCCCCACTTGCGGCCCTCCTTTTGTGCATTCGGACCTCCTGGCAGGTATTTATCTTAATAATATTTTGACAAGTATCAATGTCCTCTTCCAGACAATTTGCTAGTAAATCAACATCATCTTTATCGTCATCTTTTCTTGTGTTGGACTTGTATAACCTGGTTCGAACACAACTAAAATCCAATTTATCATCATAACCAAAGTAACGTTCAGGTTCTATATTACGACGTTTGGAACGTCGTAAGCCATCAATGCAAGAATCTGGCAAGATCTCATCTTCATGTGCATCATTTGCTTGGCCTACCTTATTGTTCTCAGATGGAACAACTTGTGCAACAATGGATACTAACATCCCGTTGTCTACTTTGAAATTTACACATTTATGACAATCAGAGTTCAATGAAGAGCTAGAATGGTCATATCCCAAAACTTGATACACGATCTTGTTTTCTACAGATCTTACACAGAATGAGGCCTGCTTTAAAACTGATGCAACAACTAACCAGGAAAGATCAGATAAAAATCTTCCTACAAACAGTTTAGTCTTTGGTGCCTCAAAGCAATCCTCAGATGAATCCCACCGGTAATGCTGATCTTCACAGGGATTACGTTCAAGCTTCTGGAGGACAGATATTTGATTTATTCCAACTACTTTAATCTCCTTATTAAGAATTCTCATTTCTGGATCAAAACGACCTTGATTAACATAGAGGTTGACAAAATATTCACACAAGCACTCAGATTCATGGGGCTTTCTCTGCACAGAATTTATTCTGGCATCAAGGAACACCTATAACAATAGATTTGGTTGATCAAACTCAAAAGTCCAGCAGCTACGACTCACAAACTAGATGAATATTACCTATGGGATTTTTACAAACGTACCATGTTACGTGCAAAAATAACAAAGCAAAAGGCCATAATGATGAGCCTAGTAATGTGGGAAATTAGCACCAATTTCTCTTATTCGTAAAGCAGATTAATCCTGTGCAAAATAACATTGCAAAATGGTATAATGATGAACCTAGTAATGTGACACATGTTAAGAACAATTTCTCTTATTAATAAACTAGATGAGTTATGTTTGGCTATCATCTAGAATGAGGAGAGACTGAAAGAAAAGTTAATCTTAAACATTTAAGTAAGAAAAACATCAAAATCAAGGAAGAACCAGCACTTATCAGCTGCATAAATACATCAGTTTATGCATTCATCATTTTCATTATGATTCATGAAGAAAGTTCTAGATTTACAACAAATGAGATGGTAGTATTTTTCTGCCGTTATCCTTCCAAGTTTAAATCCTACAACAGATAACTTCAAGACTCAGCTAAGAAATACATCAAGTTCAAGGACCTTGACTAAATAGATTACAAGTTAAAAAATATCACTTACAGGTTCTAGACAAATTCTCCCTGAATTGCCATCCTGTTGAGAGGCTGATAACACACATACGTCAATTCCAGGTCTTAAAAAGCAGGAGCAATCTGATAAAGTAGCTTTCCTTGACCTTATCCGAACGTCTGAAACAGGACCTTTCTTCAAAACTCTATTTTGGTTATTGACAAAATGTAGGGTCGAAGTTCCTGCCTCAATTTTTATGAGCTCCACAGGTTTCCATGAGCTAGAGAGACATGCCTCAAAGGCTGTTTAGAGAAATTAGGTGAAGTTAATATGATATGAGAATCTCTACCAAAGTATGTGAATGCAAATGGTAGGGGAAAAAATCTTAGGTAACTGGTAACTACATTGAAAAGAAATAGTCAATCAAGCCTGTTTTAGAATTCAAAAATTGTCATTTTACCATGATCAAGGTAATGAAAGGTTACAGTGGGGGAAAAAAACGGAAGAGGAAGGCTTACGGTAAGATTTCAATGGATGCTTTGATTGATGTAAATTCCTTTTTCTGTGCGTCATTGATTGTAACAGCTAATTGACTCTCTGATTATGTTAAGTGACCATCTGCAGTAGATGACTCGCCACGGCAAATATGGACACAAACTTCTGAAAAGAAAAGCTTCCCCCAAATTTTCAGAATGAACTGTCTAAATATGCTACCTCTAAGGACGGAGCTCCAGAGTCTTCCCAGGTCCCAACTTTGTGAACTGGCCTTTAGTCTCTTCCCTACTTTGTGATACTTTCTTTCTGCAGGATACACAAACCCAATCATCATGGTATTATTTAAAAAAATCACTAAAATGTGCACACAAAAAAAAGAAGAAGCTACATTTAGCCAAGAGTATAATTCGAATCCCGAAACATCCTTTAATCCCTCATTCAATATGATCTACCTACTCTAAGACCGACTCAATGAAAGGAATTGGATCAATCTTCAGATATGTTCTTCTCTGGGCTAGTGTTTGTTTTAGGGACGTCACATTCTTCTCACTCTCTGTGGCAAACTGAAGGAAAGGTCTCGTTCTAGAAAAATTGTCTAGCCAACAATACCATTTTCTCTTATTTTAACTTTTTTGTATCAGTAACATTTCATTTTCTTTAAAGGATGCATAAATAGCTGAGAAAGAAGATAAGCAAAACACTATTCAACCTTCCCCCGTTATCTCCCTCAACAAAACCAAACTTCCAAGCACCGGAAAAGATAAAGACAGAACTACCTCAAAAGACATGAAAAAAGATCGCTTGAATACAATTTTTACAACCTTAGACGTCGTGTAAACTAAATTTTAGACTTCACCAAGTCGATCAATCACATTGACAGCATCAGATGTGATCCTAACTTGAAAATGCAGAAAAGACAGAATCTATAAGTTTGCAGGAAATCCCAAGGAAAACGTAGAGAAAACCAAATACTGAAGTTGAGAGCACCTGAGAGTTGCTTTGGAGGGAGAATTTAAAGTTGAGGCGCCTGCAACTGCAAGAGAAGTTTCATTGTCTGGGATGGGAGAGCAGACGAGTGAAAAAAGTAACGAGAAGAGGATGCGAGCCAAATTCTCGGGGCGATCGTTTCCATACCATATTTAAAAAAAATTATAATTATATTATAATAATTACAAACACACTTTTTATTTCATATATATATATATATATATATTCAATCTTACTTTTTATTAAATAAATAGGATTAATTAATTTTCTCCTTACAAATTTAATTCAATTATTTATTTATATTTTATATATGAAAATAAAGAGAGTATTTTTTTTTATCATGCTCCAAACTCAAGATTTTTTATTAAATTAAAATAATTTCTTTACCAATTAAGTCAAATCCTTCAATGTATTAATATATTAAAATTGATAGTATAACTACCAATGGAGTTCTAGCTAGTTCTTGAGTGGAGTGGGGGATAATTAAGAAAAAGTATGAGAGTTGTATTGTAGTATTCTCTTAGAAAAAATTTTGTTAATTGTGCAATTTTATAAAACTAGATTTTGGCATTTTCATCCCTTTCTCATTTTCTTTCTTATCTATTGTAATAGTTTTTTTTAAAACTACTTAGAGCAATTTCTCAAAATAATTAGAAAATAACTTTTCTTGCTCCTTAAACCAACCTAAAAAATTTTAAAAGTAATTTTTATATAAAAAGTTATTTTTCTTATAAAAGAAGGATTGAAACAAATGGGCTCTAAATCCATGCAAATTATGCGTTAATTCCCCTAACTGCATTTGAGCATGTCTTTGAAATAGATTCAAGAAAAAAATTACATATAAGAACCTAACATTAACATTAATTAATTATAATAACATTTCTTAACAATTTTATATTGATATTATAATGTGTTCGAGTGTTACATCTAGGATATGGGAGAATTACAATTGGAGACCCATATATATAATTAATATCAAATAAGGATTTACGTTTTTATTATTTTTTATCATTTAAAAAACTTTTATCATCATTAATTCTTTGAATAGGTCCCTAAGAGTAATTCCCTTAAAACAAAATAGTTGAGCATGAATTCAGGTGATATTTCAGTTTATGTTTAGTAGACATAATGAGCTCTGAAACAAGCTTTGAATCGCATGAATTGAAGGTGTGTAGCCAAAGTTATGCATAAACAAAGAATGAGCAAAAAATTTTGGACAGCTCGAAAAGGAGAAACATGAATAAGTTTGTTATTTAAATTTATTGCACAAATTGGTGCGACCAAAATTTAGATTACCATTGTTTCTTCGTATATATATTCAAAGCTTTAAAATAAGTACTAAATGATTTTTGTAGAATTAATTATAATTTTTTAAATTTAACTCAACATTAAAGTTACCAAACAAAATAATAACCCTAAAAAAAGAGATTATATTCTAAAATTTTGGTATATTTTGTGATTCAAGTGAACTTAGAGAGCCTTATGTTGCTAGGTAAAGGTTGCAAGAGTAAAATATTACATTTTTTTGTCAATATTTCAATAGTTTCATGTCTCGTTTTTTGTGCCTAGGTTCCGGTAAATAACTTTTATTTCTAAGGGACTGTCTTGTAATTAATGTTGAACTGATAAGAATTAAAGAGCAACAATCCTGAAACTCTCTCTATCTTTGTGAGAGGCATAAAACCCTAGGTGGTCTTCTACAACTCTAGGATTTCTTGAGTGTTTGTCTTTTTCTTCTTTTAGTGTGCATGTCTGGTGAAAGTTTACCTCTTTTCGTGTGTGTGTGTGTTCCTGGTGGTAAGTGGAGGAACTGGAGGCTTGGTTGAGTGGGACCTGGTAGCTATAGAGGTAGATGATGGTGAGACTTTTTTCGTTACAATGGGATGATTCAGAGACGTTTTTGGAGGGTGAATTTTCTCTCATTGGGAAGCTGATTGCCGAGAAGTTGAAAAATAGAGAAATGATGAAAGCTTTACTTTTCAAAAGTTGGGGGCTATAAAATGAAAAGGGCAAGGAAAAAGCGAAGTTTAATGATGCAGGAGATGATATGCTTATTTTTAATTTTACAAGAAGAAAAGACTATGAGATGGTCTTGCGTGATAGTCCCTAGATGGTGCAGAAACAACTGTTTAATCTCAAACCATAGGCTTTTCTACGGTATCTTTCTGAAGTAGATATGAGCAAGTGTAGCTTCTGGGTTCAAATTCATAATCTCCCTAGAGAGGCAATAAATGTATCAAATATCTTGAAATTGGGTAAATTAATTGGAGAGGCAGTAGCTTATAAAGAGCCGAAATTAGATGGAAGTTTTTTTAGGGGCTTTATTTGCGTTTGGGTTGAGATTGACCTTAATAAGCCTCTTTGTATTGGCATATACGTCTCTCGCCCCACTTTCTGCAATATTTGGGTTGCTTTCAAATACGAGAAATTACAGAACTTTTGTTATAATTGTGGCAAGTTAGGACATGAAGAGAAAATTTGTGACCTTAGAAAGAATTTGAATGTTGCAGTCCCTAAGACGTCATTGTTTATTGCTGCACTACGTACTGGTCCTTTGAGGGCAATGGCGAAAGTGGTAGCTACAAGGAAAGAAGTTAGGGATGTGGTGGATGAGGGAGGCGCGTCATCATCGGAGTGTGACATTCTATCTTTGATGAGGAGCATGGAGGATGGCCAATCACGTAGCAAATCATGCATGATCGAGAAGGTTATGGAGAATATTGCCTTTAGCACGAAATCTTGGCAGGATGAAAGGGAAATTAATATGAAGTGGGATTACTGGAGAAACAGTTGTGATGGGGATCTCTCTTTAATGCAGATTTCTAAGGGAGTAGGCCTTAGGGGTAGATCTACAAGTATGGACTGTGAGGAAGTCATGAGCCCATTAAAAGTCAATTATAATATGGAAATAGAGGGGTGTAAGGGCCAAGGTCATAAGTATATTGGGGTTAAAAGCCCATTACCTAAGACAATTAAAAGAAGTCTGTTTCCAGTGGCCTCCCTATGTATTCTATCAGTAGATTATTATGTTGAGATACTAGGAGAAAATAGTGAAGGAAATAAAAATATAGATGTTGCTTTACCTTAGGTGAAACCTAATGAGTCGTTCTTAGTACTGGAGCTCGAGAAAGTTTGTTTGAAGAGAATAAGAAATGAGGAATGGGAAGAATCGTTAGCCAAACAGAGGAAATCAATTGATATTGTGTCTCTTACTGTTGAAAGACTTTCTCATCATTGCAATCTTTGTGTTTTTAGCTGGGTGCTAGCTCAGATAGTCCAAATAGGGGTAAGAGGAAGAGGAAGAAGAGTGTTCAAATTTTGGAGGAAAAGACGCTTGTTGAGGTTCTAATTTCTAGTGGGGTCTTGAAGAAGGAAGCTGTTTGTTTGACAAATGAAAATGTGCAATTGTCAGACAATGGATATGTTGTTGCTTCTGAGGGGCTTGGCGGCCCTGATAGGCAAGAATCTTTGATTCTTGTGTACAAAGTATAAGCCTCTCTTAGTTTTTCTCTTTGAAACTAGGACAAATAGATGGAAGGTGGAGTGAGTGAGAATGGGTGCTCATTTCCAAAATTATTTCTATGTAGATCCTGAAGGTATTAGTGGTGGATTGGCGCTTTGGTGGAAGGATGAGGTAAACTTGAAAATTTTATGTGATGATAGGAATCTTATTCATGCTGAAGTACTTGAGGGCTTTGAAAATATGAGGGGTTTTATTTCGTTTATTTATGGTCCTCCTCGTGATAATGGACGACACTCTTGGTGGAAGAATCTTACAAGTATGAATCCAGGAAATTGTAGGCCTTGGCTGTGTATTGGAGACTTTAATGAAATGTTATACAGCTTTGACAAGGAAAAGGGTTGTTTTTGGTCTCTAGACTCGCTCGAGGATTTTCATATGTTTATGTCTGATTGCAACATGTTGGATCTTGGTTATAATGGCCTTTCTTTTACTTAGTCCAATAACAGAGGAGGAGATGCTCATATCCAAGAATGCTTGGATCATGCTGTATCAAATATTTTTTGGCGTGATGCTTCCTAAATGCCCAGGTATTATGTCTTGAACCCATTGGTTCAAATCACTTGCCTCGTTTCAAATCTAGACTATCCATATGAGAGGAGACCTCAGGGTTTTAAATTTGAAATGGCATGGATAGAACATGCAAAGTATAGAAGTCTAGTTGAACACAATTGGTTAAAAGATAGAAATGAGAATTGCAGCTGGGTGAAGCTATTTTTTGCTAGTCTTTCAAAAATCCGGAAGATCCTAATAGATTGGAGTAAAAAGGAGTTTCGAAATAATGCAAGATTATTGAATGAGCTTTTGGGAGAATTAAAAGAATGTTATGCGAAACATCGGTCTCCCGAAGTAGCTGTGCAAATTTATGATCTAACTAGTAGGTTGGAGGAAGTATCGAATAAGGAAGAGAAATATTGGTTGCAATGGTCCCAAGTGCAATGGCTTAAATGGGGAGATAACAGCACTAGATTTTTTTTTTCATAATGCTACTATTAAGAGATACCAATAGAATAAAATTATTTGATTAAATAAAAAGGATGACTTGTGGACTGAAGATCATGGAGAGATTGAAGGGGAATTTTCATCTTTTTACAGACAACTATTTGCACTAGAAAATGATAGGGATATGGCTGAAGTTCTTAGTTTTGTTGATGCAGTGGTTTCTAATTCTGATAATGTGAGCCTTGAACTACCTCTTTCAAATTATGAAATTAAAGCTGCAGCTTTTGATTTGGTTTTCCTTAAGGCTCTAAGACTAGATGGCTTCCCTGGTCTTTTTTACCAAGATTCTTAGGAGAATGTTGGCCCCTCTATTTGTGGCATGGTTCATGAATTCTTCAATAATGAGACTTCTGTTGTAGTCTTGAATGAAACTAATCTTATCCTTATTACAAAAGTTGATTCCCTTGAATGTGTTAGCCATTTTCGCCTTATTAGCCTTTGTAACTTTAGTTACAAAGTTTATTCAAAAGTGTTTGCTAATCGTATGAAATTCATTATGCCTCATATTATTCCTGAACAGCAGCAAGCATTTGTTAAAGGACGGATGATTCAGGATAATATCATTGTAGTTCATGAGGCTTTTCATTATCTAAAAATGAGGTGAGGGAAATGGCCATTAAATTGGATATGAATAAAGCCTATGATCGAGTCCAGTGGGATTTCCTCGAATGTCTTCTATTGAAAATGAATTTTAATGAGAAATGGGTTAAAAGAATTATGAACGATGTTAGCACTGTAAATTTTTCTTTGATGCTGAATGACAAATGTGTAGATGAATTTCAACCTCACTGAGGGCTTCGACAAGGAGATCTTCTTTCTGCTTACTTATTTATAATGGTGGCTGATGTCTTATCTCATATGGTCTCGTCCTATGTTGAAAAGGGGTTTTTAAATGGCACTAAATTATCTAGAAGCTACCCAATGCTTACTCACTGTTTATTTGCTTATGATTCAGTTTTCTTCTTGGAGGCTAATATTAATAACCGCAACCATATCAAGGAGTTGTTAACTAAGTATTGTTTGGCTTCTGCATAAAGTGTCAATTATGGTAAATCCTGTATTTTCTCACTAAAAACACTTTGAATGATCTCCAGCAAATAATTTGTCATAATCTGCAAATTCAAAATGCTTCATCTCCTGGTAAATATCTTGGGCTTCCGGTGTTATAGGGACGTTCAAAGATTGAAGCTCTTGCATTTGTTTAGGGATAAAGTTCAGAAGAAAACTAGTGGCTGGAAGAATCTCTTATTGTCACAAGTAGGAAAAGAAACCCTTATCAAATTAGTTGCCAATACAGTGCCCACTTTTTCTATGTCATGTTTTCTCTTCTAAAAAAAACCTACCAAGAATTGGACTCCATTATATCTAATTTTTGGTGGGGTACTGAGGGAGGTAGGAATAAAATTCATTGGAGAGGGTGGCGATATTTGGCTAATTCTAAGAGTGAAGCTGGGTTAGGGTTTAAAAGCTTTATTGACTTTAATATGGCTCTGCTGGCTAAACAAGGATGGCGCATGCTTACAAACCCTGATGATTGGTGGGTGCAGATTCTTAAATCTTTTTTATTATCCTAATAACAGTTTTATGTAGGCAAAAAAAGGATCAAAGGCATCATGGGCCAGGAGTAGTTTGCTAGCTGGAAGAGCTCTTTTGAAGGATAATTTATGTTGGCATGTAGGTAATGGGCAGAGCATTAAAGTGAAAATTGACCCATGGATTCCATCTATATCAGGTTATATTATTTCTTTTAACAATCAGACACCTTTGGATGATTACAAAGTCTCAGACCTGATCACCAATCACTGATGGGATCTAGCTAAGCTTAACATCAATATGCTGCATGACTATACAGATCATATCATAAATATTCAACTATCTCTTTTGGACTGCAAGGATAAATTATTGTGGCTTGGTAGTCATGATGGGGTATATTCTGTTAAGCAAGGTTATAGATGGCTCAGAGTGAGGCATCGGGACGAATGTTTAGGCCCTAGTTCTCTGAGACAAACTCCTACGGATCTTTTGAAGCACTTATGGAAGCTTAAGGTTCAATCGAAAGTAAAGCATTTTCTCTGGAAAGCTTGTCATGAAGCTATACCCACTCGGGAGAACTTATGGAAAAGACACAACACTACCTCTCAGATCTGCAAGATATGCCATAAAGTAGGTGAAACTATTGAACACTTGTTTTTCCTTTGTGATTGGTCTTGAATGGCTTGGTTTGGTAGTAATCTTGGTCTTAGAATTATTGATCATGACATTACTAGATTTGATGTTTGGCTTTATGAAAAATTATTCGACAATTCGCTAGATAAGTTCTCTAAAGCCTACATTACAATGCTTTGTTGGTTAATTTGGAAAGAGAGGTGTAGATGTGTTTTTGATAATGCTCAGCCTTGTACATAGTGGGTTTTTATGTCAACCAGAAAAAAATTGAATGAATTTTAGGATGTGAACTCTTGGATATCTAATCACAATTCTCTTACTTTGAGAATGGATAAAGGTAGTTGTTAGAGACCTCCTGAACCAAGCCAATTGAAGATTAACACTGACGGTGCCTCAATACTACAACTAAAAAAGGAGGTATAGGCATTGTTGTTCGAGATGCTTTTGGCATTGTTGTTGACATGTGGTCCTTGCAGTGTAATGCTTCTTCAGCCTTTCATTATGAAGCTCTAGCTCTAAAGGAAGCTCTAATTCAAACTCAAGTGTTGAATATGGCTGAACCTGTTTTTGAGATTGACAACAAAAGTCTAGTGGATTCTATTTATGGTAGAGTCCCCTACCCTGACTAGAGAGCTACACATGTTATTGCGGACATAAAGTTTCTCTTGCAAACTTTCCAGAATGCTACTGTCTTGTGGGGTAGTCGTTCTTGCAATTTGGTAGCAGATTGGCCAGCCAAATTTTCTTGTAAGGGGATGAACCCTATGGGTTTAGTTGCTGAAATTCTATCCTCTTTATCTCATTTACTTCTTGATGATGTTGCTATTTGTACTATGAGGGGGAGTCAGTTAAATGCTCTTCCCTTATTTCATTAATAAGATCCTTACAATTTCAATCCAAAAAAAAAAGTCAACTTCATTCTTTCTCGGCTCTCCCTTGCTCACCTAGGGCATAGGACCTTTGCCCCTTATGGTGTACATCACCGTCTCCATCTCCTTCTTTGGTGAGCACAAGCATAGCAACAACAAGGATGGGAACTTTACCCTTCACAGCATGACATCATGCCTCTTCTTCGCCTTTACTTTCCTCTAAGCTTCAAATGATTCATTTTGGTTCATCGTGTGTTATACTACTTGACAAAAGGTCATTGTTGAGCACATAGAAAGCAAAATCGGTCTTTGAAGTCCTGCCATAAGTCCATGTTTGTCATTTTGAAAACACTTCATCGATGGTTTTGGATAACCTTAATTTTCATAAATTTGGTCCTTTTTTCTTCCAGATCATAGTTAAAATAATGGTATGGTTTAAAAATTTAAACTTTCAGACTATTTTGGGTGTTTTTACTAGTGTTCCTTGTTCTAGTTAATTGATGCTGTCATTAGCAAGAAGAGAAGATAATTGACATTTTTAGGATTATGCTTTGTTTGGTGCTTTGTAAACTCAAGAAAGAACAAAGATCATAGAACAACGGTTTAGTAATGAAGAGGGAAAATAAAACACTCTTGTAGCTTGTTTAGGTGGTTGCTTAAGGGTCAAATTTTTTTTTTAGCTATGTTGGATCCTGAAATAAATGCAATAATTTTTTGTTCGCTAGAAGTAAAACTAAAAATGCAAGATTCAATGAAGAAATTACTTTTTAAAATTTGTACTTTACAACCCATGTAAGCTTGCCATCTATAGGCTTATTGTAATTATCGGATTAGTTGCTTTTAGTTTATAACTCCTTGTTTGTTACTGTTTGCTTGTTGGAAAAAATTACCAAAGAAGGTTACAAGAATTTCCAGAATTTCTTTTTCAATTTGTCACATGTGCATGCTTACTTGGAAAATTTTTAAAATTGGACATTGGCATGTTTAGCTAGGCACAATGGCCGTCTATCTCTAGAGTAAAGAACTTGAGGAACAACTCTTTTCATCTATGAATGTATTCCTTTAAGATTTAATTTTTTTAAACACAGCAAAGAACCCTATTTATGATGTATCAGTTGGTTGCCTTTTTCTTTATTGAAATATCTGTATCAAATAAAGGAATGAAACAATGGAAGAAATGAAAAGCTTTCCCACGTCATGCCTATAGTATCCATTTCCAATTTTATTGATTTTAACACCCCTGACATGCCTTTAGCCTCCACATTTTTCTGATAATAATGCACCCTAGTGAGGATGATATCGTGTGCTTTTTATGCAAGGGTAGTTGCATGTAAGTTTTATCTATTTCAGAACTTTGGAATTTAGACTTTGTTCAACTATTCAAATTTTCCTTTAAAGAGGCTGTCTTTGGTTATATAATTATTGGTCTTATTGTCAAATTCTTTTGTTTGAATTTGGTTTGGTGTTGAGTATTAACTCAGTATTTTTCTAGAGTCCATGGTATTTTTTTTTATTTGTGGTATTTTTTTTTATTTGTGCGAGCTTTACGAATAAAGAGCTACTTTCTACGGCGTCAAGGCCAATTTCCTTGCCAATTCAATATTTCGTTGAGCTATAGGGTTCTATATTAGCAATATTTCATCAAAAAAAGAAAAACTTTGCTGATTAGGATTAGGATTTTTCCATTATTATTGTCTTGGAATCTAATAGCTATCACCTACTTGTATTTCTTTAAGTCTATCTTAGTTAAACTCTCTTAATGATCATTTGCCGTGCATGAAACAGAGGTGGAAACTTAGCTTGGTGAGATTAAAGGCAAAAGCAAATTGTATTAAATGTGTTGAAAGATGGAGATTCATCTTGGTGAGATCAATGCAAGTATGATGATGGCTGAAGAAAGTTTAAAGATTGCAGTTGAGTAAGTAAACATAGCAAGGAAATGTAGTCAGGAGAGAGAATAAAAACAAATTATAGCTAAGAAAGTATTGGAGAATGTCAAACTTGAACTAGGGAAATAATGTTTTATATCTTAGTATTTTGTGAAAAATAGGCAAGACAGCTTCTTTTATTGTAAACGTGTACTTCTACTAGACAATTTTTTTTTTAAAATAATGTATAGTTTGTTGTGAGTTTTGGGATGCTTAAAATGTATTTACAAGTACTACTAAGCTATTTATAAGTTACACTTATACTCCATAGATCATAACTGATATAATGTCATTTACATATAATAATAGTGTATTTACAAGTGAATCTAACGTATTTCTAAGTGATGCTAGACTACTTGCAAGTGCTTTTCGAATTGGTGCTTATGTCCCGTTGGTCAACTATATATGGGTTGACTATCAGATCAGATAATCAACTAGTATACCAATTGTCATGCTTAATTGATACAATACCATTTACATATGATAATCATGTATTTATATGTAAACATCGTGTATTTGCAAGTGATTCTAAGCTATTTTTAAGTGCTTTTCAAATCTAGTGCTTATATCCCGATGGCTGACCATTAGATCTGATGGTTGACTAATGTATTATTTGTCATGTGTAACTGATATAATGTTATTTATATGTAATAATTATGTATCTACAAGTGAATATAGTGTATTTACAAGTGAATATAATGTATTTACAAGTAACTTTGAGCTATTTGCAAGTAGTTTTGATATTGGTGCTTATGTCCCGATGGCCGACCATTGGGTCTGATGGTCAACCAATGCATTAATTGTCATGCTTAACTTCTCAATGTTATTTACATGTGGCAATAATGTATTTACAAGTAAATATCGTGTATTTACAAGTAAATATGATGTATTTGTAAATGACTCTGAGTTATTTACAAGTGATTTTGGGATTGGTGCTTATGTCCCAATGGTCGACCAACAGAAGTAATGATCAACTAGTGCCTCAATTGTCCTGCCTAACTAATATAATGACATTTACATGTGATAATCATATATTTACAAGATTTTATCGTGTATTTATATGGAAAAATCATGTGTTTGCAAGTGACGATAAGCTATTTGCAAGTAGTTGCCGAAAAAGTTATTGCTGCTGGAAAGTTGCTAAGGGAAGTTGTTGCTTCCAGTCACTTTCATTAGAAAAGTTACTAGCTCAAAGTCACTTGCAAATACACAATATTCACTTGTAAATACACGTTTATCATATGTAAATAACATTGTATCAGTTAGGCATGACAATTAATGCACTGCCATCACCTCTGATGATTAACCACTGGGGCATATGCATCAGATTCAAAAAAACACTTGCAAATAACCCAGTGTTACTTGCAAATATAAGATATTCACTTGTAAATACACAATTATCATATGTAAATATAATTGTATCAGTTAAGCAAGGTAATTGATACACTGATCGACCATTATCTTTGATGGTCAACCATCAGGACATAAACACTAGATTCGAAAATCACTTGTGAATAGTCCAAAATCACTTGCAAATACATGATATGTACTTGTAAATATATGATGATCACTTATAAATGATATCATGCTATTAGACGTGATAATTAATGCATTGGTCAGCCATAAAAAAGGACCTCCTCTGATGGTCGATCATTAGAACATATGCATTAGATTCGAAAAGTACTAGCAAATGGCTTAATGTTACTTGTAAATATGCAATAGTGAATTGTAAATACATTATTATCATATGTAAATTAACATTGTATCAATTAGGATATATGGACCACATGTGTAAGTTGTAAATAGCTCAATAGCACTTGCAAATACATGACTTTAATTTAAAAAATATATAGTTATCAAAATTTAATTATAACCTAAAGAATAATAAAATACAATGATATTTTACTAAAATACCATTATTTATTATGTTTTGGAACAAATAGCCTAAGGGGTTGAAATAAAATTTGTATAAGCCAAATTTAATTTGGATGACTAAGTTTTTTTTAATTTTTAAATGATAAATTCATTTTAATTATAGACAAGGAGTATTTTTGACTGACAATAAGAATAATCTCTCTTGGAATATTAAGAGTAAAGAATTGACTCTCCCAACTAAATTTGCTCTATACACAAAGGAAGGAAATCAAACTCACAATTACTTGCTGATGCAGTGAGAGTCTCTACCTTTCATGCTAACCTTAGTTGGTGATAAATTCATTTTAAAAAAATGACAATTTGTAATGACCTTAATTAATTTCCTCTAAACATGTTATAAGGCTTACAAAAGTGTATTTTTAGAATTGTATAGGATCAGAGGAGGATTGGAGATAGAGGCTCTTTACACCACAGTGGGGTCCTTTCACACAATGGCGAGAGTCAAAATTTTGGGCTAGTGGCCTTGGAGACAAAGAGCACTGGCGCCGTGGGACTAAGTCACGAACTTTATTTTTAAATAACGTGAATCCGTCAATGGAAGAAGGAGAAATGAAGGAGATTAAAGGAGCTCTACTAGGGTTTGAGGAGTCCAGTCCAAAGGGCTTGATTCTTGGGTTTTGGAGGTCCCAAACTTGTAGGTATAATGATTCTCCTCTTTTCTGAATATTGATGGTGGATTTAGGTGTTGGTTGTTGGGGTTTCGGTTGGGATGGATTTCCACCGATTAAATTGTGTGCAAATACTTCAATGATATGTTATTGGATGTATATAAGCTTTGGGTTATAGATTTTGGTTGATTATGTGATTATTTCTATAAACCTTAGTCTTTGATTTTGGGTTCTTTGTGGAGCATGATTTAGAGAGGCTTAAATGTGATTGTATGTTTCTATTTGGATGTTTTGTAGTATGGCTTGGTGTTGGAATCTTGGTTTTAATGAATTTATGCTTTGGATATTGAATTGAACTCTACCGAAGGTTATGATCTTGGCTTGATGTGAGTGTTAGGTGATTGTATAGGATGTGTGCTTGCTTGACTGAAGTATCTATGCTCTAAGAAGTTGTTTGGATGTGGCAAAATCTATGATGAGTGGTTAGATTGTGGTATGATGGAAATTGACCTTATAGGCACTAAGGTCTTGGGTAATTCTAATGGTTTCTGTCACAACCTGCCAACAAAACCCTAAACTTACACAAACCAGCATTAAACAGAGAAAAGAGACTAAAAGACATATCATAGCCATGGTGGGGAAGAAAGGCACCTCGGCGTGGGAGAATATTGGATGTGAAGGACAATGAAATAGAGAAGCATGGTGTCGTGGCCTAAATGTTGGTGTCGTGGTGCCCAATGCTGATATGGTATCAGTAATATGCTGATTCTCATAACGATCTTCTAACGTGTGTAAAATCTAACTCAAACCTCGAATTGACCTGATTCCAAATCTTATAGGTTACTCTACTCCCATTCTAACTATAGATGACAGCCATACTTCAAAATAACTCCATATAAATATTTTGGATATCCAAGATTGAAATGGTTAGCTTTGGACCAAAACTTGGCACTTGGGCCTCCCAATGTCAAACCATACTACTAGCACTAGGACCAGTACTTGACCCAGGTCTTAAATACTCTGAGGATTGAGTTTAGGCAATCTCATCTACAGGAAACCATTCCAGTAGAATTTGACCCCCTTAACACCATAATACCACAAATGGGTTATGTATCCATTTTACCATAATAACACCAAAATGGACATCCATATGAGACCTTAGACTAACAGGGTAATATATAGTATAAACAAACACATCCTAACCTTACCCAGGTCTCCAATCATACACACATAAATCACTTACATTCATCAAAACACACACAGGCCACCCATTGCATAGGGGTTAAACTCACTATAACAACAAAGGGCTACAAACTCTGACATACCAGAACAACCACTACAACAATCCTTGTAAAAACAAGAAGATGATTTAGACCACTAGCTCAAACGTATACACAATCACGTATTGACCCAACATACACCTCTAAACCCAAGGTAGTCTCATTCACCATTGAGGTCAAGTCATGTAATACATGAGTGATGACTCCCCATATTTAGGATTAATTGTGATATTTTTTAGTTGTATCTGGGGAGTCATCAGTGCATTTCAGATATTAATTTTTAACTTATTTATGAGAAATTGGATTAATTAATTGAATTGGAATTTAATGGATATTTTAAGAAAAATGAGTTAAAAATAGTTTGATTCAATTAAATGAAATTTTCATTAGTGTTTGTGATTATCTACAGGTAGGGGAAAGCAATTGAGGTAAAAGAGATTTGAAACTTAAGAGTATGGGAAATTGAGTAAATAGTTGCAATTAGATAATGGCATGTTGCAAGGTCATTTCTGTGTTACAGCAGTAGAGTTTGACGTTGCAGCATTGATATTTCTACATAGGGACATTTCTATGCTACAGTGATGGAGTTTGATGCTACAACATCAATATCTTTGAAGAAATATAGCATTTTTGTACTACAACAGTGGAGATTAATGCTGCAGCATGGGCAAAACACACAGCATCATTAAATGGGTAAAAAGAGAGCGTGAAAGGGTTGTAAGAGAGTCTTTGATTTTCTGAAATTCTAGATAAACCTGAAGCATTGAAAGGCGAAAATAGAAGACTCTGGAGAGCTTTGACGTGCTAGATTAGCGGGAGATCAAGGATTTTTAACTGAGATCCTTCTTATTAATTTGTTCTTCTTCTTTTTCTCTCTATTTTGATGTATATGTCTTTGTGTTTAGTGTTAAATCTTGTCATGTGTGGCTAAACATTCATAACCTAGAGTTGCTATGAGCTTAGTTGTGGTTTAGAGTTTGTATTTATCATTTGGTTTTGTTTAATTGAAGCTTTGCTTACATGATCTTGTATTTGATTGCTTGCTTGATGCTTGGCCAATATTAAGTGAGGAAATTAGGGGTTTAGAGTTTACCTTGGAAAAGGAAACTTTAAATGGATCTTAGATTAAGTAATGTGAGATTAGATTATGAATCTAATTTGCAACTAGGATAAAAATAAACTTAGGAGCCTCACATAGTCATTTAGAGTGTTATGTTTTGCATGCATCTTGACTAATTGTGTAAAGGATTACATAATTAAGTTAGGATAGGATTGTAAGCGATTCGAAAGACACTTATAACTAATTAAACTCTAGACTAACAAAGATAAAATTAAGCATAATTAAATTGGTAAACGCAAACCTATGAAACAACTAAGGGAGTAGTAACTCTAGGTCACCTTTGGATATTCAGAGTTAGTTTGGTGTGTGCTTATAAAGTTTTATAAAATTACTTTCATTTAATTCTACTTATCTTAATTTGTAAATTTCATTGACCACTTAACTTAGAAGAAAATGAATCATCTAATGCCCATTTTTACTAGTTAAACTTTCTATGGGATCGACACTTGATTTGCCATTATATTACTAGAGTGACCCATGCACTTGCAGTTAGTAAAATTTTGTTCCTATCAATGAGGGACAAGAATACATAGGTAGTCTCTAAGAAACACATGCATGACGGTTACATATGGTGTCAAGTAATGTCCTAAACTTGGCATAATACTAAATATAACATGTGTAACACATACCATCATGAGTACTCCGGTATACTGTATGTTCTCGAGGGGACTTATCCTTCTCCGTTAATCCTTGTTAGAGCTAGGTCTTATTCCTGTACATGTTTTTTCCCATAAAGGGTAAGACAAACGTTCCAGTAATTGAGGAAAATACGGCAAATACATATAACCAAGCAATATATATACACAATGAGATGTGATGTAAATGAATGTCCCTCGACATATACAACTAGAACCACAAGCTAGTCACCATTATAAGGCATACCCAACAAGTGATTTTCTTCCAACAACCATTGACAACTAATTCTAAGATATCACTAAGCTCTCTTCTCACTAGTATGACCCAGCCAAAAGCCATACTAATGATTTGACCGTGATTCCTCTTCCCTTAGATCACCCAAATTGGTGATGATTTAGGGAATGTGTATCCCAATCCACTGCCACCTGGCTCTCCTGGCTAAAGAAGAGGATTTAGTAACAGGAATATACATATATCAACCTCATCGCTTGGACACGAGGTTTCGCGTGTTCCATATATAGATCAACACACCACGTGGCATTATATATATTATCACGCATACCAAAGTGATGATACTTTTCATGATGTTATATTTTATGCACACTTGTATATTTTTTATCATTATCATCATCATACTAGCATACTATCTCAATGGTAGGGATGCTAGTATATCACATGCTACAAATCAATATATAATCACATGAATCACATATATAAGGTAAGGAGAGAGTTTACCATTTCCATCACTAGTTGTTCCTCGGGACATATTATGATATGAAAGAAACAAACATAAATAGATATGAAATCTACATCACACAAAACATACACCTCGATTACCTCGAATTGTCCACACACACATAAACATGCATACAAGGAAGTCGGTAGGCCATCAAAGTATCAAAATTGAATGCAAAGCTTCCAGACCACTTCTTGGGATGCCACAACTTCCAAACCAAATTCTTGAATACTACAATACCATAATATCTTCAATCAACACAATATACGTATATTCTAATAACTCACAATTCAATCAACCAAACTTAAGGATGATAAACCTATGGTTCCAATAGCACAAACATACATCAATAAGCCTTAAACACTTATCCAAACCATAACCAATCATAAAAATCTTGGATTCCAAGTTAATGAATTTCATGTTTTAACACAAACCATTCACAATCCCTTCAAAACTCATTCCCAAGCTTTAGAAACATCAAATCATAACTTTGTAACACATCTACAATGAATTTAATTGGCAGAAACATCAATCAAACTGAACATCATCATACCCGCAAGAATTTCAAAGAAAAGAGACGAGAAGAGAAGAGGAGCTACTTACTACACCAAATCCAAGCTCTCTAGGTCAGAAAAAAAAACCCCTAGGCAGAAATATTGAAGCCCTACTAGAGAAAATCTTCTTTCTCTTTGTTTTATTCTCTTGGCCAATTGGTTTGTGTTTGAATTTATTAAAGTTTTGTGACTTGCACCGCAGTGCATGATAAGTTCACTGTGTTGCAAGACCTTGCTGTCCTGAAAATTTTGAAGCCTTTTGCCTTTCTCAACCCAACGTGGTATGCTTATGTCCCTTTTTCTTGAGTTTTGCTCCCTTTTGCCCTTCCTTCAATCCTAGTCCCTCCAATACTGTGTAATTCAAAAGGCATACTTCTCAGTAGCTTGATATAATGTCCATGACAATATAATAGGGGTTGTTACAGTTTCTTTGGACTCATGTTGAATGTTTGGGCTTGGATTAGTGTTGAATGCTATTTAATTGCTCTGGATTATGTTGCTTGTGTATTGTACTTAGTAATTCTTTAGCCTACCGAAATGTTGAGAGTATGCAACAACTTAAGGTGACCTGGGAGTAACTTTAATTGTCAATTAAGCTTTAAACTTTTTATATTATGATATGTGCTTTCCATCTTGGCTTGTAAGTTTTTTTAAATGCTTTACCTTTTGGAAATTTTTATGAGAAAAGAAAATGGTAATTATGTAGGCCTATGTGTATACATATGTATATTGATATGTATATCCAAGTAATTGAGAAAGGGTTTGGCTATACTTGTGTGTATTTAGTTATATTATGCCTGAAGATGTAATGCCAATATGATTCTGATAATGATGATATTAATGATAATGGATTGAACATGAGAATGTGATAGTATGATAATAATGAGGATAAGGATAATAATAATGTAGATGGTTGAGAATGACTAATATATGCATGTGTGTGTGTGTGTGTGTGTGTGTGTAAGCTTGATGCTTGATGATGTTTATCATTGTTGTGCATCCCATGAAATATCTTGCATGATAGAGTTATGCTAGTATAATGATAATGATGTTGATGATGATATTGGCCTATGTGTACTGTATGATGGTATGTTAACATAACATTTGGGCATCGTCACTACATTATACATATTGGGACATTGTTGATTGGGTGATGATATCTTGTGATATAATGATACCATATCATGTGTTGATCTACTAGTAGGACCCGTGAGACCTCATGTCTAGATGGTGAGGTTGATATGTATATCCTTACCACTGAATCGTCATCGTTTGGCTGGAAAGATCCAAGGGACAATGGATTGGGGATGTACCTTCCCTAAATCACCACTAATTTGGGTAGTTCAGGGGAAGGGGAACCATGGTCTATACACTAGTGGAATGACTTTTGGTCCGATTATAACTAGTGGTAATAAGCTTAATAGTTGCCAAGAATCAGTCTTCACTGGTTGTTGGAAGGGGTCTGCTTATTGAGGTCACATTGTGATGGTGACTTGCTTATAATTCCTGCTATAATGGATATGAGATTTTGCATAGCATTTTTCATAATACATGTTGCATATGTGTAATAGTATGATGAATCCTTATATCTAACTCATTACATACTTTTCTATCTATGATCTTTTTGTAAAAGGAAACCTTTGTTTTATATGTTAACCCTGGTTAATGGGATGTTTGTCTCACCCTCGTAGATATACCCCTTTTCAGGAAATGTTGTATAGCTCTAGTAAGATGACAACTGAGGTGGGTTTCCCTTGGTCAGGCATGGAATATTCAAGTACCCATGATCGGTAAATGTGGTTTGAGAACACATGTTATATGTTATATAGTATTGTGCCAAGTGCAGTCCTCTAATTGGGTGTCTCGTGTAATGATGCTTTGTATGTCCTCTTAGTTGTCTTTGAGTCTTGTCTCTGCTAATAGTCCTATGTCATCTTGACTTCGAGGTAGATTGAGGGTAGAACATGTATAGAAAAGTGTGCAATGAATCATGAGGTTATACCTTAGCGATCATTATGTGTTTCAGGCATATGCCTATTGGTTGTTCTTGAGACTTGGGCCTAGGGCATTGGTTGCCCATGTATATCTTGATGAGTGAGAGTAATGTATAAGGCCATTCATGGAGTTTGGTGTTTTTGGTGGAAAAGGAGTATGTCGCTCAATAGGTGAGATTGGGGCTCAACGAGGTCAAAATCTGAAAAAATGGCTTTTTTGGGATGTCTTCTCCTTGAATAATATTCTTCTGTTACTTGTGACTTGTTGGAAAAAATTTGATGACCAAAAGGTCAATGGTTTGGGATTGAGAGGCATTGATGCCAATTTTTGGCCTAAAAGGGACTATTTTAGTCACGAGTAAGGCTGGTATCTATAGTTAGAGGAGCTATAGAGTGACTTATAGGCGTTGAAATCACAGCAATCAGAGATCCAATTAGAGAGTTATGTGCATCCAAAAATTCATCTAAAAAACCAAATTTGTTGTCATTTGATACTGGCGTTGTGGTGCCAGACCTTTGTTTCCTCTTCTTTGTCTCTTTTTCCATCAATTTGGGTTTTTAGGTCATTTATTTGTATTATCCTCAATTTTCTAACTCTTCTTCTTGTAGTTCTCTATCCTTTCATGTTCATTCGGAATATTCTGTTTAAGTTATTGTCACTTAAAGGTAGAGCCGGTAAAATGGTGTAGGTTCGATGGGTCAGCCTAAATAGCCCAACAAAACGAGTGGGCCGGACTTTAAAATTAGAACCCCAAACGGAAAACGGGCTTTTTGAGCTCAGCCCGTGGCCCGACGGGCTTGTTTTCCTTTTTTTTTTGTTTAAAATATTAAAAAAATGTACTATTTTATTACTTAATAATGTGTAAATTGTAAAATTTAAATATTATATTGATTTTTTGTGAATGATAGTGATAATTAATTATATTAATTTAAAAAATTATATGAAAAAAATTTTAAAAATTATATAAAAATTTTTTTAAAAAAATATGGAAAATATTTTTTTAAAATATATGGACCCGCGGGCCCGTGCCATACGGGCTTGAGCTTTACAAGTCAAGCCCGTTTGGCAATCTGGGCTTTTTGGCCCGGCCTAAGGTGGGCCGACCCGGATTGCCAGCTCTACCTGAAGGTACTTTGGGTTTATGTTTCCCTAGAATGTGATACAATTAAAATATTATCTTTATTTTAGATTCTCTATCTATTAAAATAAAAATATTAAAATTATAAAAATAAATTAAAATTAAAACTACACCATCAAATTTTGATAACATTGCTGATAGATGATAAGTATCCCAACTTGATATTCATTTTTTAGTTGATACCTCAAAGTTCGTTGTAAAAAAAGGTGCCAGTATTTTAATTAGGAAAATAAAAAAAATTTACTATAAAACAAAATGTATTTAAATTTTGCATATCAATATAATTAGTAATAATTTTCTATTTTAATGATTTTTGGCCAATAATTTTTACTTTAGTTAATGATTTTTTTGGCCAATTTTAGTTAATGATTATTTAAAGTGCTCATAACATTGTAAAAAAAGTTATATATATGCTTCATTTAGTTTTTGTACCAATAGAAAATAATATATAAGGTTTAAATATATTCTTCATCATTTAATTAATATTGAATCTAAAACTTTTGTATTTAGCTTATAAATATATGTTTAATATTTTGGGATAGAAAAATTAAAAAAATGAAGTCAAACACTTATATTGATTTTTTTAATTTCTCTTCTTAATATAATATAAAAAGGTGAGGGTTGTTGTTGCAATTGGATGCCATGCAAACAATAGACACGTATGCTTCACCGGAAAAAAGAATGATAAAAAAGGAGATGCACGCTATGCACTTCGTTGGGGAAGTGCACAGGATCCGTTCCTTTGCCGGATTTGTTCTTTCGAAAAGATATGTGCCATTTTGATGATCATACTTATACACATGGAGTAAGACAACAGTCTATATTAAAATTTATGGTTATATAAATTTCACATGGCTGCCCATTGTCAAGTGCACATTGAGGTAAAAAATGCTACAATAATTTCAAACCATGCTTCATCATAAATAACAACTAAAAGGTCATTCTATTCCCTTTTGCTCAAGGACAAGCTTTGTTGGCTCTAACTATACAGTAATTAACTAATATATACTTGTTAGTCCTGTATAATATTTGCTACATATTTTACTATATTCACTCAAATATTCATTCTAGTAACATCCTCACCTTGTGTTTGTAGGTATGCATGTGTGCTTAAGGGAATGGTAAAAACAAAAATAGGGTAGCTATCCAAAACTATAGTTATACTTATGAATTTCACAATTCTAATATGTCAGTTTGAATATATGAATGCAAAAGGCACACAAGAAAATTTAGTCCATTGCATATGATTAGAAGTTTCAGAAGTTTGACACAGCCTATTTTTCATTAGATAACATATAATGATTACAAATTATCAGGGGAAAAATAATTTGCAATTCAATTCAATAGAAAAGCATAAGAAATGAGTGGGTATGAAAGTGGCTAATAGCAGCTAGTAAGAATACGATACCAAAGCTATTTGCATGTCCATCACTTAATAAGCAAGTCCATCAATCAAAATGTCCATTGGCCTACCAATTTAAAGTTTAAATTATCTAGGGTTTCAGTATTGGGATCTCTCTTCGGTGAGAGACGGGGTGTTCTCCTCGGTGAGAACTAGGGTTGGTAAGAGATAGGGTTTCAGTATTAGGTCTAGTGAGTGATACAGTAGTGAGGATCATATTTTCTTTGCTTTCTTTCTTCTTTGCCTCTTCGCCTCGTGTGTGTATGCTTCTTGGTGTGTTTTGGAGTCTCAGAGATGCGATGGATAGGGGGATTGGTAGAGGAAAAACAAAAAAGGTGGTGGGTTTGGAGTGGGTGGATGAAAAGAAAAACTATGATGGTAGAGCATTGGTTAGGAGGATAATGGCTGACAAATAAGCGAATTTAAATGAAATTCTTGCTATGGTTGATAAAGGTTGGAATCTGGAATCTGAGGTCAACGTTACAGAACTGGAGAAATACATTTTTGTATTCAGATTTGTAGATAAAGAGGAGTTTCAGTGAATATTATGTGAGAGGTCAGGAGCTGTTCAAGGCTCACTTCTTAGCTTGCATGTTTGGGAGGAGGATATGATTTTGAAGGATGTTAACTTTTCATTGTGTCCTTTTTGGGTATAATTTGATAATCTTCCATTCGCGACGTTCAACAAAACTAATGTAGAGAGATTGGGTTTAGAGGTTGGAGAGGTTATGATGATAGAAGTTCCAATGGTGAATATGCGCGTGCGTGTTCTTATATATATCACTAAACCTCTGTTAACATGGGTGGAAGTACCACATCCAGGCAGGGAAAGTGTTTAGGTGCCAATCAAATATGAAAGTCTACCATTGGTTTGTTATAAATGTGGGATCCTGGGGCACGAAAAATGTATCGGCAGAGAAGAATTTAATGAATCTAACGAAGAGGAGGAAGTTGCAGTTTTTTCAGCAAGCTTAAATGTCCTTACAGCAAAAAATGTTAGAAGAGGCAGTGAAGTGTCAAGATGATTGGTGCGAGTCAGTACCAGCGACAAGACGCAAGGAGAAGCAACCATGGAGGAAGGAGGCGCGTGGGATAGTAAGGGGCAATTCTCATGCAAGATCTAGTGCCAAAAAAATCACTGTTAACAATGCTATTAATAAAAATCGTGATAGAGTTTTAAATTTAGTGGATTCATCAGTTTTGAAAATTAAACATGATGATCAGAATAAAGGACGAGTTAACAATATAGAAACGTCTGATGCTATTAAGGAAATTGTTAGTGGGCCTCCCGTGGAAGTTTGTAATAGAGAGGCCCATTACAATTCAATTTGCAGAAGTAGTGAGATTATAAATGAGGAATTAAGCTCATTGAGTGGGCCTATGAATCATGAGACTGAAGATAATAATGGTTCAAAAGGGTATGCGGATCAAGCCTATCTATTGCCCCATTTAAAAACCTGAACCCAGAAGCTGTGGTCTTGGAATTTTCGGACCCATATTCTAATAGCATGGATGGAAGCAAAAGACGGGTGGATTGTGGACTGCCTATTAACTACATTGTTGAATATCCTAGTGATGAAGACCGAAGCAAAATTCTTGTCCATACTGCGATTCACTCTCCAATCTCAGCAGTAGCAAATTAGCTAAATAGGGTGAGTCTAAAAAGAGAAGCCAATGATCTCCTGAGCCCACGAAATTTCAAACGTGGGAAATTATTATTTCAAGAAACGGGTTTTTCTAATGTATGATTTGAAGAAGGTGAGTCAAGATAATGAGTTCTGGGTAGAGAATTGTGAAAAGTATCCATAAAATCAAGAAAACAGCTAGAGGGAGAAAGGCAAACAACTCGTTGAAAAATGCTAGGAAGGAATCTACTGAAGAGGTATGTTATTTCGAAAGCTCCTCTGCATCGCCCAATGCTTCTGAGATTGTTATTGAAGGTTTTGGTGGCTGGCTTATCTCAGCCACGCGGGCACCATGAAGGCTATATCTTGGAACTGCCAGGGATTAAGGGCGCCTTGGGCAGTTAAGTTGTTAAAAGAATCATGTAGAAAATTTAAGCCCCATGTAGTTTTCTTGATGAAAACTAAAAAGAAAGTTGTCTATGTGGAAAAAATCAAGCCTAAATGTGGTTTTGATAAGGCTTTATGTGTGGATCCTAGATGTTGTTTTGGAGGTCTTTCTTTGTGGTGGAATTCTAACATTGAGGTTGATGTTATTTTCTCTAATCAGAACTTAATTCATGTCCGTCTTTCTTCTACTCATATTGAAGTTCCTGCTTTCTTTACGGCTGTGTATAGGCCATCTAAGGAAAGGGAGAGGAGGATTATTTGGAAGAATTTACTGAACTTATCAACCACTGTTATGGCCCTTGGCTTTGCTGTGGGGGTTTCAGTGAGCTTCTTTCACAGAGTGAAAACTGGAGTCATAAGCCTAAAGCAATTAGGAAGTTTCTTAATTTTCAAAATGTCATCTTTGATTGTGGTTTAGCGGATTTGGGTTTCAAAGGGTCTCCTTTTACATGGACTAATCGTTGGCTTTATGGAGACCATGTGAAAGAAAGAATTGATCGAGCCTTGGCAAATGTCAATTTTCGAGAGAATTTTCCTAAAACTCAAGTTCTGCATTGTGATCCCATTAGGTCAGATCATCACTTGCTGCTTATTGATCTTGAGTATAAGGAGACCAAAACCCCAAGGTGCTTTAAGTTTTAAAATATATGGGCCTCTCAACCTACTTTCTTAGGTGTGGTTAAGGAGAATTGGAGTTCTATTGTTGATAGGTTGGACAAAATTCAAAAGTTCACCCAAAAATTAGATGGTTGCAAAGAAACCCTTGTTCAATGGAGCAAAATTCATTTTCCTAATTTCAGAAAACAAATTGCGAGCTTGCAAATCCAGATTGCTGAATTACAGCAAGGAGAGTGGAACGAAGGAGTGGTTGAACAGATGGAAGATTTATTATCTAGAATTGAAAATTTATAGGATTGTGAGGAAGCTTATTAGTGGCAGCGTTCTCATGGTCAATGGTTGCAAGCGAGTGATCGTAATACTAGATTCTTTCATCTTAGTATGGTGAAAAGAAGGCAGAACAATGCCATTATTCGATTGAAGAATGAAGCAGGATCTTGGCTTGATAATGAAGGGCAAACTGCTAATTGCATTTCTTATTTTATAATGACTTGTTCAGGTCCAGTGGTGAGTGAAATTTTGAGCCTGCACTTGGTTATGTTCAATGCAGGATCAGTGAAAACAATAATCATTTGCTTACTGTTCCAGTTTGCACTGAAGAAATTAAAGCTGCAGTTTTCAGTTAGGTGCATCTAAGGCTCCAAGGCCAGATGGTTTCAATGGCAAATTTTACCAATCTACTTGGAGTAAAACTTGTCCAAGTATAGTGTTGATGGTGGAAAGCTTCTTTAATGTAGCTGATTCAATTCAAAGGCTAAACGTGATGAATATTGTTCTAATTCCCTAGATTGATAAGCTTGAAACTATGAATCATCTCAGACCTATAGGCCTTTGCAGCTGTGCCTATAAAATTATTTCTAAGATCCTTCCTAACAGGCTAAAGTGTGTTTTGAATAAGTGTATCTCCTCGAACCAAGGTGCCTTTGGTTCGAGACGACAAATTCATGATAACATTATTGTGGCGAAGTTTTTCAATATTTGAAGGGAAAACGAAGGGGTAATAAATATGAATTTGCTTTGAAGATGGACATGAGCAAGGCTTATGACCAAATTGAATGGGACTTCCTTCGTCTCATTTTGCTAAAATTTGGCTTTTGTCAAAAGTAAGTGAATTGGATTATGCAGTGTGTTAAGACTGTCAGATTCAATTTATGCTTAGGAGGGAGGAAAGTTACTGACATATCCCCTGAAAGAGGCTTGCATCAAGGAGATCCCTTTTCTCCTTATTTATTCTTGTGGCTTAAGTTGTCTCCCTTATGATTGAAGCTCATACAATGAACGGTGATCTTAGAGGTATTAAAATAACCAGAAACTGTCCTGCTTTAACTCACATTTTCTTTGCTGATGATATATTGTTTTTCATGAATGCTAGAGATAATAATTGTTTCCATTTGTTTAAGTTGATCAAACTCTATTGTCAAGCTTCTAAGCAGTTTGCAAATTTACAGAAATCTTCCATTTTCTTCTCTAAAAACACTACAATCTCTACTAAAAATAGAGTTTGTGATACTCTTGGCATTGGGGATACTGCTAATCCTGGAAATTATCTTGGCATCCCCAGTATTTGGGGTAAATCTAAGCACCAAGCTCTTACTTATGTTAGAGACAAAGTTGGCAAGAAAATATTGGGCCGGAAACACAATCTTCTTTCTTTTGCAAGGAGAGAAATTATGATTAAAGCAATAGTGAATGCTATCCCCCTCTACCCGAAGGCTTACTTCAAATTTCCAAAAAGTACATGCAAGGCTCTAGATAGCAGGGTCTCTAAATTTCGGAGTTGGGAGGGGGGGTAAGGTCCATTGGAAGGCTTGGAGGAAAATAACACTACCCAAGGAGTAAGGAGGAATGAGTTTTCGAGACTTTGAATTAATGAAGGATGCCCTTCTAACTGAAACGACATGGAGAATTATTGAGAATCCAAATGCTCCGTGGGCTAGGGTTCTAAAGGGGATCTATTTTCCTCATACTTCCTTTCTTGAAGAAACTAAAGGACATAGACCATCTTGGGCATGGTCAAGTATTATGGCAGGAAAGAATTTAATTGAATGTGACTTATGTTGGCAAGTTGGGGTTGGAAATTCTATCAAAATTTGGAAGGACAGATGGATCCCAAGAGCTAAAAATTACAAACTGACTTCTCATATGCTAAACTGTAGTCCTAATAGTGCTTTCAATGAAGTGATAGATGACAGCACGGTGGCCTCTCTTATTCAAAATGGAATGTGGCAGCTGGATGCATTAATTGATAAGGTCAGTTATGATGTGATTTCTTTTATTTCAAGTATTCCTATTAGTAGAAATATGAGAGTTGATAGACTTATGTGGCCTCATGATTGAAAAGGTATATACACCGTTAAAAGTAGATATAAACATGCTATTTCTCTGAAAATAGATAATTCCGTTTCAATGATTGTTGGATCCTCTTTCTTTATTTCTATTGATCTGTGGAAGAAAATATAGAAAGTTAAGGTTCCTGCAAAATTTAATCACTTTATGTGGCGCTGCCTGTCTGGTGCTATAGCAACCAAATCTAATCTATTTAAGAGGCATTGCTCTTTATCTATGCTTGGTCCCATTTGTGAAGATGAACCAGAAACTTTTGAACATCTTCTTTTTCATTGCCAATGAGTTAAACTGGTATGGTTAGGCTGTCAATTAACAATTCGAATTGAAGTTGATCATGCTTTCAATTTTGGACAGTGGTGTACCAAATATTTTGTGAACAATGTGCAAATGAATGATTGGAATATGGCTTATTTAGCTTGCATTTGCTGGTCCATTTGGCTAGAGCGTAATGAAGCAATGTTCCAAAGGAAACTACCTGAGCCTGCTAAGGTGGTTTCGCTTGTTAATAAAAGAATAAAGGAGTTCTGGTCAGCTAATAATTCTTTTTGTGATGTCAATAATTGTCTATCCGCATCTTGTATTGTCTATAAGTGGCAAAAACCAATGCAAGGATGGATTAAAATCAACTGTGATGGCCACTTACATCCGTCTTCAATTGAGGCTAGCATTGGTTTAATTTGTAGAGATGAATATGGTACTTTTCGTGGGGTTTTTGTATACCGGTAGTGGCCTCTTCAGCTTTTATTGCAGACAGTCTAGCTTTGATAAAGGCTAGTGTTCTTTTTAAAGAGCTGAATTGTAATAATGTGATGATCGAATCAGATTGTCTTGAATGGATCAATATGCTGAAGACTCGGAATGCTTTTAGCTATGATTGGAGATGGCAAATTTTTGCATAACATATTCTTGCAGACCTATCTTCTGTTGATGGCCTTTCTTTTTCCTAGACTTCGTGTTTAGGAAATAAAGCAGCGGATTGGTTGGCTGCTGTAATGGTTAAGGAGGAGTGCTCTGTTGGGTGGGTTTTCCAACCACCTCCCTCTCTTCTTTCTCCTTTGGCATGTGATACAAGGTCTGAGGGAAGTCCTGATACTAGTTTTCCCTCTACAGATTGTGCTCCGATTGATAAGACTGGTGTTGGCTAAGTCTTGTTTGGATTTTTATTAGGTTTTTTTTTTTCATGTTCTAGTGTTTGTTTGGATGTTCGAAAGTTTTTTTGGTTCCTTCATGTAATAATATGGCTTTTTCAGATAAAAAAATTATCTTAGTATTCCTTAAACTAAAAAAAAGGAATTGCCTTCTTTTACGGTCCTTAAGTTAGCATATGGGACTAGTGCAGAATTCATATCAAAAAAGCTTTTGCAATAACTATCCCAAGTTTAATACAATCAAACATCTTTTTCTGAAAAAATCCAACGGCACAACTAAATGTGTTCATTACCTAGCAACGAGCAACGATGTCGAAGTGATGGGCTAGGATATCCACGAGCTTCCCTTTGCCTTCGCTGCCCTATTGGCAACCTAAAACACTGGACACTTGACTGAGCGACCCGATTCAACTCGACTCATGGGGGATAATCAATCATGCTCAGCTTAGAAGGAGAGGACACTACGGGCTTCATAGGGCAAAGGACAATGCTCCATTGAGGAGAATAGTGGTAGGCTGCAATGGTTCTGCAATGATGAGAATGAAAGAGGAGCTTCTCACAGATTTGCGAGTTGTAATGATGAGAACACGGAGGAGATTTTGACGGAGCTGCGAGGAGCAACGGAAGAAGAGGAATTGAATGCGATCAGAATTTTGGGCTCAGGATTGAAATATGTTTCAATTGAGGTAAGGGTATTTATATCATTTCCCCCCAAATCTTAATTCCAATGTGGTACTGTGGTTGTTATTTGGATTTAAAACAAATTGTGTTATGTTTTTGAAATTATTCTTGTTTCTTGATATTTAATTGAAATTTTTTTTTATATTATTGAAATGGAATGTTATTTGCATGATCTATCTTCTATATCTTATACTCCTATATATATAAAAGATGTAAAATTTAAGGGATATTTTTATTTAGCACCAAAATTAACATTTTATTATAAATTAATATCTACTGTACAAGTAATATAAAAAGGAGACTAAATATTTTTAAATAAAATAGAATAAAATTTGAGATTATCAAAATATTCTCAAATTATTTTCTCTTCCCCCACTATCACCAGCTAAGCTATTGATCAAGAGTCTTGGCCTTGTCATCACCCAACTACTACACAGTGGCAAATGGTTTACAATTTTATTTTTCAAATTTTGCTAACTTGTTTTAAATTCGCAATGAAGCTTTCAATTTTTATTTTATAATTTTTTTAGAATTTACAATTTCTTTACTTTAAATTTGTAATATATTTTTTAAATTTTTATTATAAATTACTTCAGTGTTTTATTATTTTTTTCTAAAATCTATAACTTGCTTCTTTTAAATTTGTAATTCATTTTCTAAATTTTATAAGTTAACTCTATACATGCATATCTTCTTGGAAAAAAAAAAAAACTCTATACATATCTAGTCAATTAAAGCTACAGTTGGTAGGAGGAAAGCGTTTTAAACGGAAAGAAAAGAAAGATGAAGGAAAAAAAAAATTAAAGGTAACCAAGGTAGGCCAAAATCATGTCTCATAAAAATGAAAAAAAAAGAGAGAGAATAATTTGTATACCATAATTTGTATACCTTGTTTGGTGTGAATGAATAATTGAGCAAAATAAGAGAAAAAATGGAAAAAAATTGTAATTGCTCTAAATTTTAAATTATTTGTTATAATTTTTTTTTTGTAATTTGAAAGCTTAATTTATTATTATTTTGTTTTAATATTTATTAATCTTATTATTTAATAATTATTATTTCAATATTATTTAATATTTTTACTCTTTCCAATCCAAACATATGGCTCAAATCTTCAAGTCACATATTACGTATTAAAAAAACACTTGCTGGAGTACGGCCCAAGATGGCAAATTGCTCTAAACCCAGCAAGCGGTGCAACTTAATTATCCTATAAAAACATCAACTTAAAGAAAGATTAAGATTAACCAACCTTTTTTATTTATAATCTTCCTCATTATTAAATCCAAATAGGTTGACTCACCAGTCAACAGTTCGGAAAGGGTGCTTCCTACCTGACTACCTTGGGCAGTTGGATTTGAATCTTTAAACCCATATTTTATTTTATTTTTTTTTCAAATGTACACTAGCCCAAGGGATGTGCCTAAAATATGTGACTTATGCTATTTCCATCCCATTTTATTTATTATTTTAAATTTTTCTATACAAATTATAAAATTATTAAATAATATGAGTTATAATAAAATTTAATAATATTTTATCAAAATATTTTTGAATTAAACGCTAAAAAGATAATTTGCACACGACGTATTATTATTTTTAATAAAAGGTAAAATAATAATAAAAATAATTAATTCTTCATTAGTAACATAAAATACTATTTTCGGTCCTATATATAGGATATTTTATCCTGATCTTAAATATAAGACTCTTTACAATATACGAGGTAGTATTTATTATACGTTTCCAAAAAAAACCCCTATTTAATGTATCCAAAGAGAAAGAGAGAGAGATTAAATAAGGATAGTTTTAAAAAAATGTTAGGATTTTTGGAGAAATTGAGATAGTTAATTAGTTTTAATTTCAATCCTTAATCCGCGTGATTCGGTTAAAAGGGTTTTATATTAAGGATCAGAGGGAGTAATAGATAAATTTGAGCATTTAAAATTTTCTTGGGATGGATGAGTATTTCCTGTTGTGGCATACGGAGGAGTTTATTTATTTTATGGGATTCGACGGGGACATTTAAGATATACAAATCTGAATATTCATTTGACTATAGTAATTTAAATTTTAGCACTAATTTATATGAGCCTTAGAGTGATTGTTAAGTGTTTAAACATTGGCCTATTTCAGGGTCTAGCTATAAATGACCATTGCCCACACAAGTAATGAATTTCTATCTTGTTATTTTTCCCGTTTTAATCATTTATTCTATATTTCTATTTTAGTATATGGTGGCATGCACCACTTTCTTAGTGACCATTCATATAGCAACGCTCTGTATTAAGTGCTCTTGTAACGTTCGGCTAAAATAAAATTTGAAAGCGAAGAGCAAGAGAATCACTACCCTGGGCACGTACGTGCGACCAGTCCAGAAAGTATGGCGAAATTTTATCGAAGAAATTAACGACAACAATCTCCCAAACTAAAGAGGCCATTTTGCTCTGCAAAAAGCTAATTAACAAAAAGGGATTTGGTAATTAATTAATTAATTAATTAAACACCAAAAAACCAAAGAAAAAGAATGTCGGATCGTGGAGGAAATGGTATAATCTCTGTGGATGTTGACGCCAAGGGGAACGTTAAAGTTTGTTTGTACAATGACAGAAGTCCAGGTTCGAACGGTATATTCTTTGGGGATCAACCATTCTATTTTTCACTTCCGGTCACCTTATTCCAAGTCTTTTTCCTCGCCGTCTTCTCCCAGCTTATCTTCTTTGTCCTCAGGCCTATCAGAACACCCAGATCCATGTGTCAGGCCATTGTATATTACATATGCTTGAGTTTTACTCTTTTTTTCTTTTTTAAATTTTCATGCTTGCTTGTGGTTGGACTTAGAGAGAAAAGGCTTACGAGATGAGCATTGAAAATTTTCAGGCAGGCATTCTGGTGGGGCCTTCATTTCTAGGGCACAACAGGGCGTTCAAGGAGCGCTTGTTCCTGCCAAGACAGATGGACGTGTTATCGGTAGCATCATTAATAGGAGTCATATATGCGATTTTCATCCTTGCTCTGAAAATGGACGTAGTATTGACCTTAAGATCCGCCAGAAGAACATGGAAGCTGGGGATACTATCCTTCTTGTTCAGTTTCTGGGTCATGTTGGGGCTTCTCTACATGTATAGTCCAGAGAGTATCCCCAATCTTAAAAACCCACGTGACCGCATCCTCCTCTGTGCCAATGTGTCGTTGAGTAATTTCGCCGTCATCTCTCAAGCCTTGCTGGATCTGAACCTTATAACCTCCGAACTAGGCCAAATCGCTTTGTCTTCGGCCATGATAAACGACATAATGCACGCGCTTTTCTTGTTGATTTTCTATCTGGTTCACAGCAGATTAGAGGGGTCGAAAGCGCATTCACCTTTTCTCATTTTGTTCAGCTTTTGGGCATTCATGGCTTCCGGTGTATTCATCATACGCCCAGCATTGCTCATGATTGCCAGAAAAACGCCTACAGGGAAACCTGTGAAAAAGGCATACGTTGTGTTGATACTCACCAGCGTGCTACTTATGGCATTAATGTCTGATCTTATTGGCCTATCTTTCCTTTTCGGTCCAATGTTTTTCGGTTTAATCATGCCCAATGGCCCTCCTTTGGGCACCACCGTACTGGAGAAAACTGAATGTTTGGTCAACGAGTTCTTCACTCCTTTGGCCTGGGCTTTTTTGGGCCAAAAGATCAATGTGTTTGGAATCTGGAATTGGGAAGTTGTTTCCAGGTTTAACTTCGTCATGATCGCGGGATACGTAGCCAAGGTGCTTGGGTGCATTATTGTTTCAATAACCTACAAAATTAGGGCCAGACATGGCCTCGTCCTCGGTCTCATACTCAACATGAAGGGTATTGTTGAGGTCGTCAGTTATACCCGAATGAAGAAAGTTCAGGTTTAATTCAATTTTTTAATTTCTTATATATTTTGTTCTTCCCTGATCAAGTCTTTCTGCTAAATATTATGGCATGGCAATATTGCAAAACTATATATCGTAATGTTCTAGTATACAATGACATGCTGTCTTTTTATAATATAATTGAACAATAATTATAAAATTGAGACAACATGTGTATTTTTTATTTAAGTAATTGATGTTAATGATTTTGCAGATGTTGGACGACCAACTATACTATTTTATGATGTTCTCTACGTTGCTAACGTCTACAATTCTGTATCCTTTCATTGAGATGCTATACAAGCCGTACACTCGATTGGACAACCAAAGTAAACATCACCGACAGATCAGAACGATCCAAAGCACTTACAAAAACCCTGAGTTTTGCATGATATGTTGCGTGCAAAGTGAAGGGAGTGTTCGCAGCCTCATGTCCCTCATAGAAGCTTGTAACCCAGTTCTGTCCAGCGCAATCTGTGTCTACGTGGTACATCTCGTGGAGCTCCTAGGTAAAAGCACGCCCTTTCTTCTCCCAGTGAACTTGAAAAGAAGAAGATTCTCGTCCTTCAACTACCCCATCACCCTCCACATCATGCGAGCCTTTGAGAACTACGCACACAACTCCGAGGGTTTGGTCACAGTCTTACCCTATATCAACGTGGCACCTTACAAGAACATGCACGAGGCCGTGTGCAACCTCGCACAGGACAAGCTCATCTCCTTCATCATACTCCCCTTCCACGAGAATGACCAGTCACGTGGCAGTCTCATGACTGTCACCACCCGCGACCTCAATCGCAGCTTCCAAATGTACGCGCCATGCACGGTGGGCATCCTGGTGGACCGGTTCTCGCAGATGAGCATGAGCACATCAACGGAGCTCACCTTCCACGTGGCCATCTTTTTCCTGGGAGGGCCCGACGACCGGGAGGCGCTGGCATTAGGGAATCGGATGTCAGACCGCCCCAACGTGAGGATCACGCTGTTTCATTTTGTGGTGAGGAACGATTACTTAAGAGGTGTGGGCAGCAAAAAAGAGGATGAAATTGAGATCAACAGCAGTAGATTTGAAGGAGAAAATGAAGAAGAAGACAGGAAATGGGACGAGAGTGCGATAGATGAGTTCAGAGCGAAGAACATAGGGAATGGGAATGGGGTATGTGAGGAGATAGTAGTGGAGGATGGGATAAGAGTACTGGAAGCAATAAGGAGATTGGAGGGAAACTACGACCTAGTGATGGTGGGGCAAAAGCACACAATGGAGGGTTTGGATGATAGAGGGATGTGCAATTTAATGGAGAATGTGGAGACGTTGGGGATTATTGGGGATATGTTGGCTTCCACAGAATTCTGTAATGGGATGATTCCAGTGTTGGTGATGAAATGTGGTAAAAAGGAGTAGAAGTTTAAGTTCCATCGCCCTCTCTCGCGGGAGTTTTCGTTGAATTAAAATTACTGCTCTTTTGGAGGGTTGTATACATATACACACTAACACACTCGTTAGTTAGTTTGCTATGTGTAGACCTTAGATCAGTTAATTTGTAAGGTTCTGATTTGGGGGATCCTGCTCCCCTTGTTTTGGCTTGCCTAGCTCGTAGTTTAAATATTGAACACAATTCTTTAATGGAGTGAAAGTTTGATAGTAGATTGGTCCTTTTTTTTTCGGATTTTAAAATCAAAAGGAGATAAAATTAATTCATATAAATCATAAACTTTAAAATTAACTCGATTTTTCCCCATGCGTTGCTCAGGATCTTTCTTTTAAAAAATTATTTTTCAAAAATTAAAAGACCTAAATTTAAATTACAAAAAAGATTAAAAAAAAAGAAAATATTTGGTTTCTTTGAATTTTTTTTAATGCAAACTTCTATTTTTGATATACTGAATATTGCAAAGACAATCTGCTCATCTTACACATTAGTATAAAAAAATTTCTATAAGTTTCAATTGATTGGTAGCTAAAATCTCTTGCTTCAATTAGAAGGATTTAAATTTTTTCGTTATTAAATTTAAATCCTTCTAAATTTTCGAATTTAAACTGTAACTTCTAAAAAAAAATTACAAGAATTTAAATTTAATACCCAAAAATTTAGAATTGAAAGTGGATCAATTTGTTGTTCAGCTCAACTAAATTGTCAATGTCACTTTTTCAGAGAGAGCATGGTATGTCAATAGTAATGGTTTGAGAATCAAATCGAATCAAATTGTCGGATCGGTTGAACTGTCACCCACAGTGAAGAACGACTCAGTTTTCAACTTTAGACCATTTTATGAATTGGACCAGATTAAACCACTTTGAACCGGCTTTTGAGCCGGAAACCAAAATTGAATCGTGAACTGAAGCAATTTTTAAAGAACCAGATGTTTGTTTAAATTGGGTAAAATTTAACTTAAATTTAATTTTTTTTACCAAAATTATTAATTATAAAAATTATTAAAGAGTAAAACACTATTTCTCTTTTTATTTTAAAATAACAAATTATAAAAATGAACAATTTCATTGTATTATACTCCCTCTATCCCAAATTATAAGAGAATTTTAAAACTCCTTATTTATCCCAAAATATAAGAGACATGAATAAAATTTACGAAGTAATCAATATTATTTTCAATTTATACCCTTAAGTAACTAATGTTGTATTAATAATTAATAATAATTAATTAGTCTTATTTCAAATTTTTAATATAGACAATTTTAAAAAAAATCAAAATTATAACATAATTAATGAGTTTAACTACTAAAATTATTTTTTTCTTGATATAGGTAAAATAATTATTTATTTCTTATAATTAAAAATGTACAAAGTATAGTCATTTTATAATATTAAAATTATATAATGTTATCATGTTAAAATGTTTTAACATTACTTTCAATGATTTAACATATATTATTATTATTATTATTATATGAGCTTATTAATTTATTATGAATTTAAACTACTTAAATTTTTTTCCTAACAATTTGATATTTTGTTTTTATATATATATTATAATATATAATATTATTTTTACTTAATTATTACATCACCAATTCGACTGTCAATCTAATTGATTGAACCATAAAAATTATGATCCAGTAATATTTCTAGTTCGACATTCAGTCCGATTTTTAAAATATTGCTTAATAAATGCAATTTAAAGGCACAAGATTTGATAGCTTACAGTGAATCCAGTACAAGGAACGATAAGGATTCTAGTAAACATACATATACATATATATATATATATATATTCCTAAAATCAGAATTTTAAAGCGCCAAGATTACCCCATCTTTAGCCGTAATTTTTTCCTGCAAACTTCTAGCTTAACATCATCAAACTGTGACAGCAAAAAGTTCAGAACAGGGAAAGAGTATAAAGCCAACAAATGGAGAGAAAATATTTATACCTTTACCTCATTTTTATACCCTTAATACTGCTTGCTTCTTTACTTCATTGCTCACCACCACTTCCCTCCACTTTCTTCTCACTTATCACCATAAATAACTACACTATCTAACAGTCCAAAAGCAAATTGATTGTGTATGTCAGTATTGTAAGCCGCCTCCAATCACTGGATCTTGTCAAAGAATAAAAAACAAATGGTCCAATACTCCAATATTTTCTTTCTTTGTTTTTTTTGGTAGGCAATTGAAAATCATAAGTTGTCTACTAAGAGTATATAATAATAAAATCAAAGAACCAAACACGGAAAACCAATACCCCAATATCTTATCTTACTATATAATGGATTAAAATAACTTTATAAATTTTTAAGACATGGATGATAGCTGGTTGCCTTGCCGATGCCATTTGCTACAAAAGAAACTTCAAAGAGGTACTTGATGGATTTCAATGTCAATTAATGTTTCATTCCACTCTAGAAGAACAACTTTTATCATAACTGATGTCCTGATGCAACCTTTTGTCTTTTAGTTTCTTCTGAAACATGGACAACTCCACCACGTCCATTTTGATGATACTATCCTATTATATGGAAACTTTACACTCACAAACTCTGCGATAACTCCACCCTTATCCTAACCAGCTCAAATTTTGTACAGAATTTGCATATCACGCTTTTGGCAAATACATTAAAACAAACAAAATCTTGCAATGGACAATGGGCAAATATGAAAAAGTTGGTACAATATATATACAGACATGCAACCATTTTCAAATATAATTGAACATGTTACCTTATTCATAGCTGCCATTGCCTTACTAGCACCTTTCAAACCAACAGCAACAGAAGACTGGGCATGCATCGCCTGGAGGAACTGGTAAACATAGCTAAGAGCACAAAACATCTATCTGCTACTTGTTTTTCTTTTTTTGGCCAGTATCTGCTATTGTTATATCACAAGAAACAGGATTCAACGGTCCACCTCTGTATTAGTTGCTATGCCTCTCATCTGAGCTTGACTACCTTGAAGATTATAATTTGTTGCCTAAGCCTAACCAATTGGTGAGATAAAACTTCAGCTGCTGCCTACAAATTGAATGGGCAGAGAAAATACCTGAAAATCAGACATAATAACAATAGACCAAGATGACGAAATCTTGAGTCAATCTGCAGAAAATCATCAAGAAAAGAAAATCTATCGGTGCTGATGATTATACCTACAATTGTAATGCTCCAATTTGACATACTTCCAATTGTAATGCTCCAATTTCCCTCTCTATGCCTGAAGTATATAGACGACCAAGAAAAATTATTAACATCAGTCCATGGCCACAACTCTAACACAGATACAAGAAAGAATAATAACAACAATTAGTTTGAAAGTCTCCCGTCATATATGTTTATATTTCTCTAAGGGTAGTGAAACCGAACGGGAATAGTATCAAGACAAAGCCATCTAAAGGCGAGCCAACACTTACAATACAGTAAGAAACTGAAAAACTACCTTCCTAAAAAAAAATAAATAAATAAACTGATGAAATGATACATAATATAGTTAAATAAGACCAATCTTTGCCATCTCTATAGCATAAACTCCTAAATAATTATTTTTGTGCTATGGAAACTGAAATTTCCAAAAACCTCTAAAACTTACCATTATGATCATATCTAAGTTTCTTGTCAAGTACTATCAAGCATCTTCGAATAGAAATCACAAAAATAATAAAAACATCTTTGTTAATTGGAATTTTTCATTTACAACAGTCACCATATATGGTTCCAGAAATTGTTAAAAACTGTAATCACAAAAAAAAAGCAACACCCCATGTAGTAGAAGGCAAATCTAAATCAGATCTCAATCATTATACTCAACATTATGTTCTTTCTTTTTTTTCTTTTTTTACCAGAAAACATTATGGATTCTAACCGTAATAGGTTTAACAAAACACAGACAAATACTTGGATTTAAAAAACATAGGATGTAGGTGGTAGAGTCATATAACCTTTAAACTAACATGAGAACAACCAAACAAATAATAAAAGACTCACCAAATTGAGGAACTTAACGATGTAGAACATCTCAAGATGCTGGCAAGTTTCACACCTCTCTAGTTTGGAGACATATATACTTCCAAAAACCATTAACTCCCACCAAAGTCATGAGCGTCTCAAAATATATCTTTCATGTCTACCTGTATATATTTTCATTAACAACTGCATCAAACTAAAAACTTACAATTCCTTCTTTTATTTATTTATTTATTCAAATAAATACCTTTTCATAAATTCTTTGAAGACCAGGATCAGATATTTTATTCCAATGGCTTGGTTGCTCCTTGCATTGTTGGAAGAAACCAACAAATACTTCAGAGAAGCTTGGTCAGGGTGAGAAAGAGCAACATGAAATCCCAATAAATCATGCTCAATTATCTCAGCAAGACCAGCATGGCAAGTAGCAAATGTCGGATTATATGTAATAGGTATCAATGCTGGATATATCAGTTGTAAATGGAGAACCAATAATCCGTGTTGCAGTAGAAGCCATTTAAGGGACAATTGGAGAGACAGAGAGGCACACTGAGCACTTTCTTAATAAAACACTTCTCTTTCTAAAGAGAATTGGCTTATGAAAAAATACACCCTGCCACAAAGTATAGAAAATTAATAGAAAGCTTTTCCATGGTCAGAAATCCAACTAACTTGCAACTGCTATGATGAATCAGTAAGTTTTTTGTTCGTATTCTGCTATAACTTTGAGATCAAATCAATACCTAACCGTAATTGAAACAAACCAAGCAGAAACTGTAACATCTAGCCACTTTTTGGAATTGATGACTGCCTCCACAAACCAATACATGCCGTTTTGGTTTGCTTTATCCTTACTCACACAACTCTTTCTTAGGAGATCACCCATCCCAGAATTACTCTAGGTCAAGCAACGTTTAACTGAGGAGTTCTTAAAGAATAGGCTATCAAAAAAGTAGGTGTATCTTGTAGATATAGGTAGTACCTATCAATTCCTTTAAGCTATCTTTTAATCCTATAATTCCATATCTATATAGTCTTTGGATCCCTCTCAGTTTGGTATGTATTCGATTAATTCATATATCCCTCCCGCTTAGAAGCCTAGAGTCACTCCTTATTCGTGCCTTATTACTTTATCTCATCCCCTTTTCTTACACTGGCAGTCACTCCCCGCGCTCATCAGCGTTCGGATGTCTATAAAAAGAAAATTAGTGCATAAATTTAGCTTAAGCCAAATTCATTATCTAGTAATCGAATTCACCTCCAAAAATCAAGACACAGATCAAAGAATAGAAAACATGATCAGACAATCGAAATTATAACGAACCAAATGATCGAATCAGAGTTCTCTTCAAAAGGGGATGCAAAATTTCGAGGTAAAAAATAGAAAACATACTAATTATACTAAGATGCAAAAGAGTGAAGAGCAGAAGCAGAGTACAGAAATCCGAAATGTGGAAGATTTCAGGATTGATGAGTCAGTGATTGGGTTTGCCCTGCGGTGCGACAGTTCACTTTTGAATTTTGCATTGTGTGTGTGGCGGAATTTCTTTCAGCACAAGACAAACATTTTCTAGCCGTCAAAATGGGTAAATTAATTTAACCCAATTTTGCGATTAAATTATAAAAATACAATAGGAGAAACCAAAGGCAGAGCACATACCTCCGAAGTCTATTCACATGGGCCGAGCCTCCAGAAGACTGCTGAGCCTCCCCAGACGCAAAACAGCCAAAGCATACGTCCCTGCCAAGTCCCCTTATTGCTCACACCGTCATTGTTCTTTCGGAAATAATCAGTAACCGACAACGAACCCCAGAAAAGGTGAAAAAAGGCTTTCAAAAGAAACCACCAATAAAGCTTCCCAACGAAGCTAGCTGCAAAGCTTTCGAAGATTGAACAAAAAGCTTATTGTGTACTCCTTTTAAAAGTTGAGGTTTTAAGTGTTGAGGGCAATCGGTGGGAAGAAGAAGGCTTCCAACGTAAGAAGAAAGAAGAGTGAAGCAATGGATTGGTTTAAATAGAAGAGAAAAAAAAAAACTGTGTTGAGGTTGGAGGGATGGGGGAATTAATCATCCCTTTAGCTCTGATATTCTAGAAGTGAGATCTCTTGTTTGTGCCAACTGGAATATTGAGCTGCACTTTGCCAGTAGAGAAATTTTTCAATGTGTGGACTATATGGCCAGAACTGCCCACGAGGGTGAAGATAATTGTGTCATCATGGAGAGTCCTCCACTTGATTGTATTCGTTTTTTGTCGTAGACTCACCACTTTTGTGGCGTCTTGCTAGCTTTTTTCTAACTTTCAGAGCCATGCTCACCTCTATTACCCAAAGACAAAAAAATGGAGACCTGGGATGGCGTGTTTCAGAATGAATATTGGAATTTAGGAGGGAACTTTAAAATTTAAAATTCAAGATTTAGAGGGAAAATATGACATCTAATTGAAAGAGGAAAGATTGAAAAGATATATAATAATTTCAGATTTGAGATTTATTAAATTAATTAAAGAGGGATTAAATTAAAATTAAAAATTTTGAATTGGACATGAGTTATTGTTCAAAGAATCTAACTCATCATTTTGAACTAAAATATAGATGCAAATGAATTATTGTTCAAAAAACTGTAACCACTGTTATTTATTATTTAAATAAATAATAAAATAACTCATCATTTTAAATTAAAATATAGATAATAGATAGATTGAGTTAAATGGAACAGCAAAACTTTACAATATTTTGTATTTGAAGCTATATAAATTGAACATAGATATCCTCTCTAATAATGGAAAAAAATAAGCCCAAAGAAAAGGAGTTGGGAAGAGATAAAGTTGAGATTCTTTTTTATAAGGATTTTGTTTTTTTATCACTTTAAACTCTATCTGAATGGCATATATTGAGAGATTTATATATTTTCTTCTAAATAGGTCTCCATATTTATCTTTTTTAATATAGAGAGCTTTTTTTCTAATTAATATATATATAAAGAAGAAAAGTAATTCACAAATCTTATATATATAAAAGTAGCATGAGATGTTCAATTCTTCTATTTTGTGTGGCATATAATGGCATTAAATTTTCTATTTTGTGTGGTTTCTATAACAAGCTTGTCTATACGACTTGTTCATTAAGGCTTACTTAGCACTTCTCTTCCAAGTTTACTCCTCACGCCTCTTGTAGATTATTCCTTAAGAATTCGTCAACACTCCTCTCTTCAAGGCTTCCTTCGCATGCCTCCAGAAGCTCTTCCGAATTATTTCTCCCATGTAGTTACATCATGCCTTTGCTTTGTCATTTTATTTATTCTTTTTCATTGAGGATTGATTTCTCTCAAAGAACACTTTCTTTCTTCCCTTGCAATTTTTTTTGTTTGTCATCTTTATTAATTTCTTCCTAATTTCATCCCCGTACTTTTTTATTTTTCTTTCCTCTTCGTCCTTCCTTTTTTTTTTTTCCTTCTCTTCCTGTGGGCGTCTTTGGTCCTTTCCATCTTCTCTCTTTTTCCCTTTTTCGTTTATCCTATTCATCTCTTCGGTTGCATGTAGAGGTTGGTAGATAAATTTTCTGTATTCTTGACCCAAAAATTCTTTTGTTTGATGGGTTGTTGACGAGAATTGATATCGATTTGCAGGAAGTTGAATTGATTATTCAAAAATAGAGATTTTGGAAGTACTATGATGAATTCATTCTATGGTAAGTTTTGTTTGGTAATGAAAAATTAAAAATTAAAAATTTTCATCCTCACTTGCCGGCAAGCTTCACTATGCTAGGCATCATGCTAAAAATTAAGAATCTCAAGATTAAATAATATGATTTGGTAATTTGATTCTTATATTTAATTTTTTGTTTATTCAGTTGTTAATGTTGTTTTCTTGGCCAATTTTTTATCATGTTCTTCATACTTGAATTCCCACTTATATGCTCACTTACCATCAAATTGCATAGTAGGTGCTCAACAAAATTCCTAAGAAGAATGAAGAGAGTTTAAGCTAAACATGGGAAAGACGGGAGATGAGCACCATAATAAAAGAGCATCTAAAGAGAGTGTATGGGTGCTTCACAATCTATCTCAAAAAATGGCATCCACGAATTCATAGTCAAAGTATTCTCACCTCAAGTTCCAACCTCTAACCCAAATTGATGTAATTATAGGAATTATTGTTCATTTTCTGCTTATGCTCTTCACAAGATGTCAAGGCAATGATGTGGACTTTAACTTCTACAAAGGGAATTGTTAACGTCGCTTTCAAAATGGTTATTTTCTTTTCCCAATCCAACTCTCTTCATCTGCCTTTCCTTTTTCTTCCATTTACGGCCAAAAAGTTTTCATTCTTATTTTTATGTGTTTGCTAAAGAATTATCTGAATTCATGCTCTTTCTAAAGAAAAAAAACAATGGATTTATGGATTCCAATTACAATCAGTTAACTGAGCTTTATGGTAGGTACAAGGATAAAGTTATGTTGTTTTCAAGGTTTGAATGATATGTCGAAAAAAATTTTCATTTTGTTATAGCTAAGAATTTTTTGTTTGGTTGACTTTAGGTCTCGAAATATTGGCTTTTCCATGCAAACAATTTTGAAGCAAGACCTAGTATATTTTGAAGTCTGACAATTGCTGAAGAATTATAGAATGGAAGGTTTGCGAATGGTGATTTGAAATTTCATTATTCATACATGATATTGCTTTGTAGAATATTTCTGATGAGTTAGATCTGGAAATATAGAAGTATATGAGAGGAGAGAATGCAAATTTGGTGAGTTGTCTCTACAACTGTTTTTTTTCCCCTTTAATTGAAGTGTTTTAGGATTTGCTCTATTCAATTGCAAACTAAGAAAATCACCTTTTTTCCCCAACCGTGTTTGGTAGCGCCATTGTTATGATGTGCTTGACTCAAATCCAATGACTTTTTATGAATATTTTTACATGCCACTTTTATCATTCAATGATTAAATGTTTTTTGAATAAAACATGAATCTTGAATATCTATCTACCTTCTTGGTACACATTGAAATATTTGAAAAAGATATACGCTTCACAATCATAGGATTAAAAAAAGTAACTATTCTGACTTAAGCAAAAATTAAAAGTCTAATGTCTAACTGATTTGATTCTTCCATATTGGGTTTTGAGAGTTTTTAGGCCTTTGCAGACTCGGGTAAAAGGATTTTTTTTTATTGTCTTGGGGATGAAATTAAAAGCTGCTATGGGAATTGGTAGATTCCTCTTTCAGTCTATGAACTTTCTATGTTGGTCTAGGAATTTGAAATTTCAAAGGAAATAATTCTAAGTAATTTGACGTGGGTTGCTTGTTTGATGTAGCATGGATATTGATTAAGCAATAAATATGTTATTTACTTTAGTTATTTTGGCTATTAAGTAGGATTGGATTGTTCTTTACTTCCCTAGTAACAAGTGAGAATGATGTTGGTTATATGGAAGAATTTGGCAGAAATTTAATATTAAGTGAAGATTTCTCATTTTTGAAAATTGAATGACTTAATTTGGCAAAAATATTATTTTAATGGCTATTTAGTCATTTTAATGTGAATCTCAATTGGATCATAATGTTAAAGTTAACATAGTACATTCTGCTCTAAATTGGAACATATACTTTTTGGTATAATACTTTACTATTGATTGTTGTTAATACAAAGTTCTCTTAATTCAATGCTTTATAAACTTTAGTATATAATCTTCTCTTGATCCGTTATAACCTAAATAATATTGCAGGTTCAATTGCAAGTTTGCTAAAAGGCAAGGAACAAGAAGTAAAACAATTTTGGCACTAGAAGGCTTCTAGAGAAAAAGTGCTCCTTCAAGTATGTCAAGCTTCCTCTATTTCTTTCTCTTTCCATATCTTTCAAACTTATTCTGAATCTTGGTGGATTGTACTGCTCCAAAGCTTTTAAATAAGCATATGTTGCATTATTTACATTCTCTCTTTAAGCCATGATCAGCTAGATTTTGTTTAAACAATGACCATTTGCCTTTAAGTTTAATCAATTGCATCTAATATTTTACGTACTTATGATAAACCAGAAAACCATAATTGGATTATTAAACAATTATCACAATAAGAATTGAAGGAATATAACGAATAAGTTATGAATTTATGATTCTGACATTACAAAATCAATGTCATCTTTTGGGGTTGTTATATAGCCCTGTCAAGGGAGTAGGATGTCAGAATTGAGTGGTGCAGTCGGGAGGCGAATATAGTTGGGGATGCTGCTACAAAACATGCCTTGAGTACTGAGGGGGGCATTGTGTTATTCAATGAAGCTGCTAGTTTTATGACTGTCACTCTTGCCCAAAACCTGGGGTTAGACTTAGCTCTCGTCAACTAAGCTTTATGTATTCCATAAAAAAAAAAAAGAATAAACAATGTTTATTATCTCCAATAATTGTAAAACTTACTGGATCAAAATGATCCAAAAAAAGATATGAAACAAACTTTTAAGTTAGTTTGTGAGTTTTCTCAATTGGGAAAATATTAGTTGAAATAAATTATATATAAGTTTTTGTATACTGCACAAAAGTAAAATTTTATAAATAATATTTTATAATGAATTATGAATTTTAAAATTACAAATGATATTTATTAAAAAAACTCATTGATAAAAATGGCCCCATAAAACCCAATGTTAGAACTTACACATCTCTCTTGAGTTGTTATAAAACCAATTCAAAAAAAGAAAAAAGAAAGCTTCACTTATTCACTTTAGAATTCATTACAACTTTATAATTTCTTTTTAGGGAAATAACACTTGAGGACAAAAACTTTTAATTAATTCCATTTTAGAACCAAAAAATTTAAAAATACCAAAAAAGGATCATGTCTCAAATTAATTAAAAATGTAAATATGAAATGACCTAAATACCCTTGTAAAAATGTTTTATATTCAACATCTACTTTTTACTATTCTTTTTCATAAATTTGACACTGAACATTCCAATTTTACACTGAACACATTGTGGAATATGAGTAGTAAAAATCAGATGTTGAATAGTGAAAAATGGAAGTTGAGTATAAAATTTTGAAAATCATCCAGTGTAAAATTGGGGGTTTTCAATGTCAAATCATGAAATATGAGTAGTGAAACGCAGAAGATGAATGTAAAATTCTGAGAGTTGAATTCTTTATTGTGTCCAGTGTAAAATCAGGGAAGTTCAGTGTTAAATTTTAGAAGAAGAATAGTAAAAAGTAGATGTTGAGTGTAAAACGTTTTAACAAGGGCATTTAGGTCATTTCCTATTTAAAATTTTGATTAATTTAAGACCATGGTCATTTTCTAGTATTTTCAAATTTCTTGATCTAAAATGGGATTAATTGAAAGTTTTGGTTCTCAAGCATCATTTCCCCTTTCTTTTTTAACAAATATGTTCTTTACCTTCAGTAAGCTTAAAAAAAGTCATTATTTTCCTTTTATTTTTATTGACAAAAGCAAATGGGAGGACCTATAATTTTTAAATTATAGATGATATTTGTTAAAAAAACTCATTGACAAAAACAACCCTGATCTCTGTTGAGTTGTTATGAAACCTATTCAAACAAAAAAAAAAAGAAAAACTGCACTTATTCACTTTAGAATTCATTACAACTTTTTAATTTCTTTTTTAACAAGTATGTTCTTTACATTAGTAAGCTTAAAAAAAGTCAATATTTTCCTTTTATTTTTGGTTGACAAAAGCAAATGGCAGACCTAAAATGCTATCCGCACAACTCTGACTATTTATTTATAATAAAATTTGGGTATAAATTGATTGACGAAAAAAATTGAGTATGAGATTAAAATGGGCTATTAGCCAAACACGTGAAAATAATAGATCTTTCAAAAGAGATCCTTCTTCTAGAAACCCTTCATCTATAATCTCCAACAACAAAAAATAATAATAATAAACATAAACCCTCCTTCTATAGAGAACCAAATAGGGGAACAAAGAACAACAACTTGGGAAGCCCCCAAAAAAAGAGAAAGTAAAGAAATAAGTATAAATTTCAGTAATTTCACAACTCACAAAATTTTTAACTGCAAATAGCTAGAATAACAAAATAAATAATCTACATACTTTGTAAATAGTCCAATCATAATTTTAAAGAAACATCATGGCTCAAACAATTGCTGATCTCGCAAAAGAAAGCATCTCTCTAGAGTATAGATAATCTACATAACATTAAAGTTAATCTAATTCTATCATTTTTTCATAAACAATTTACATATATACTAAATAAAAACAACATAACCGTGCATTAGCACGGGCTTTATGCTAGTTCTATTATAAAACACAAATAAATTAAAAAATAATTCTTGTTAATCACAACCATTGTTGTCTCATTGATCTTTGTCTTCTTTACTATTATTTGCCAAGTGTTTAGACCCACACCTTTCTTGTTTTATGGGTGAATTCAAACAATCTCAAGAACTAGTTATTTGGGTCTCCAAGTAAATTTTAGTTACAAAATAGAATTACTAATTTAATTGAACACACACAAATTTGGGTAAAAATAATCAAGCATGTCACCTAATAATAAGTGTAATTTCCAATTCGATTTATAGATCAATCGGGGTCATTTCAACATTTTCAAGAAATAATGAATTAATATGATAAATTATGTAGAAAACTTTGGTTTCAAGTCTACAATATTAACTTTCTCTTTTCACTTGTAGGCAGAAAAAAAAAGGAACTAATAATGGTTAAAGCGATAGACGATGCATGTAGAGGGTATAAAAACTCCTTCTCTCATATTACACATGTTTCAATTGTGCCAATGCATGACAAAAAGCCTACAAAATATGCAATTTAATTATGTTTAACACGAAATTGAATTTACAGTTATAGATATATAATTAGAACGTTGTGTTATGGTCAAAACAACAAAACAAAAAATGAAAACATGTTTTGTTTATACTTGTTAATTGTCCAAATCCACCTATCCAAACACAGTCTTCGATGGGAAGCTTACTTTCTTTGGATTAATTAAGTCAAATGGTAGTTAGGTGACATTTGATCATGTACGCGTAAGAATTAATGTTCTTGTGGGATTAACAGCTGACAAGTAACTTCCTCTAGTTACATCGATCTCTAAATGTGATTTATAATTAACCTCAAGCTTATTATTAAGAACCCTAGGTAAAAGCTTTTTCTCACCCAAGGCCTTCAGACTCGTGGGTAAGAAGATTCATTTTACCTAATATTTCGTTATATGTTGTATTAGATAGATAACATAATCAGGGGAGGTGATGGAGACTTATAGTTTTACACAAGCCGACTCTTCAATTGAAGTTGACTTAGAAGGACAATTAAGGATTTGTGCAAAAAAATGATAAGTGTGGGGTCTCACGATATATGGAATGGGGATAATCCACTCGAATTCGTGCTTCCTGTGTCACCTTGCTCTAGATCATCTTGGCCATTGCTGCTTCTCAACTCTTTTACTTTCTTCTTTTCCCTCTAAGAACACCCAAATTTGTCTGCAGCATCCTCGTAAGTTCATTTCACCACATTTAATTTCCAAATTACCAGAATCAAAGTGGTAGATGAGGGCACGTAGATTCTTTAATGCCCCTCATTGAAGAGGCTTAATGCAGGAATCAAATTAGAATTCTTTTTCAGAGCTATATGATATCCAACCACAAATTTTTAAACTATACAAATTCAGGGACACTCTATATCCACCCAGACAAGCTGAGGTTCTAGGCACGGCATCTACATTTGTTGGTTCTTATTTCATCTTCATCGTCGTACTCCAAATGGACGTAACTACCACCTCAAGAGCAGCAAAAAGGACCTAGAGATTTGGTATTGTACCTTTCCTTATTTCTCTAGCCGTTATTTCTAGCCTCATGTATGCAAATAATAAATCCTTCCCAAACCTTAGATCTCCTAGTATTCGTACCTTCTTAAGCTCCATAATGTCATTTAGCAACTTCATCGTAATTTCTGATTCCTTGATGCAACTCAACCCCGCATCCTCTGAACTGGATCAGATTGCTATGTCTTCTGCTATGGTTAACGACACAATGTAATGGTTAACCCTTCTACTCATGTCGTTCATAAGGACCACTGATTCGGAACATTCTGTTCAGTTTTTGGTCTGCTATTGGTTGTTAATATTCTTCAATATATTTTTCATACGACCAATAATGCTTACAATTGCAAAGAATACACCTGTAAGGAAACCTGTCAAAGAAGTGTACATATTGTGCATTCTGGCTGGTGTCTTGGTCATGGCAGCTATAACGGATGTGATCAGCTTGTCCTTCCTTCAGGGTCCTTTGCTTTTCAGTTTGATCATGCCCAATGGACCCCTTTTAGGCACAACATTAATAGATAAGACTCATACTATAATGGCGGATTTTCTCATGCCGATCTTCTATGTTTACATAGGCACCAGCACAAATGTCTATGAACTTAAGAGATGGTCGGAAATCATGACACTTTTCTGGATTATACTAGTTGGATACGCAGTGAAGGTGCTCGCTCGCTTGCTAGTTGCTTCATCATATAATATTAGGCCTAAACATAGCCTGGTGCTGGGCCTTATGTTGAATATGAAGGGCATAATTGAACTCATGGCTTTTTCTTAGGTGAAGAGACTCAAGGTTACCCAGATTTTCTTTCTTAATTTCATGACAAAACACTAATATCTCACGTGATCTTATCTATGTTTGTTAATTGCTTTTGCAGCTGCTGGATGAACAAGGCTTCAATCTCTTAGTCATCTGTGTGTTGCTGACGACCTCCATTATCTCACCATTGATTACAGCCTTATAAAAGCCTCATGCTTAACTAGAAATATCTATTAAGCATGGAGGGATGACGATGAGAACGATCCAAGACCCTGTCAGAAACTTTGAGTTCTGCATTATCTCGTGTGTGTATAGTGAGGGAAATATACACAGTCATGTGGCCCTTTTGCAGGCTTGCAATCTAAACACAGTGAGCTCAATTTGTACTTACGTGGTACACTTCATTGAGCTTTTAGGAAAAAGCACACATTTCCTTCTTCCCTTGGATGACAAGCACAAGAGGCAAAAGTTGTCCCTCAGTTACCTCGACACCAACCATATTGTGTGAGCCTTTGAGAACTATGCCCAGAACACCAATGGTCAGGTCACGGTTCAACCTTACGTCAACGTCGCTCCTTACAAACAAATGCACAAGGCCATATGCAACTTAGCGCAGGTCAAGAACATACCTTTCCTTGTCATACCCTTTCATGAAAATGATCAAATAATTGGTGGTTACATGATAACCTCTATTCACGATTTGAACTCCAACTTTCAGCTTTATGCACCCTGCACGGTGGGAATCCTTATGGATAGATACTCCCAGATAAGCATGAGCAGTGCCGAGTTCCCTTTCCACGTTGGAATTTTCTTCATAGGTGGACCCAATGATAAAGAGGCATTGTCTTTGGGTATTTAGATGACAGCTAACGAGAACACGAAGGTGTCATTATTCCCGTTTGTGATGAAGAAGGGTGGGAGTAAACACCAGATCTCTGACAAGAAAGAAGAGGAAGACAAGATGAAGATGGAGAGTATTCTGGATGAAACTTTCATTGAGGAGTTCAGGATGAAGAACATTAGGAATGACAATGTTAGTATACAAGATATAACGGTGGAGGATGGGATTGGGGTGTTGGAGGCAATACGTAAATTAGAAGGAAAATACAATCTTGTGATGGTGGGAAGGAGACACAACATGGTGAATTTAGATGACGTGGAGATGTCAAATTTGATGGAGAATGTGGAGATATTAAGGGTGTTCGGAGACATGTTGTCATCCCCAGAGTTCTGTGGTAGGATGGTTCTAGTATTGGTGATGCAATGTGGGGGCTACAAGTATGGTCATTGGCTTAAGCTTAGTAGCTTTAATTCAGCTTCCCAGACAAAGATGAATCCTTTAGGAAGTTTCAACTCACGATCTTTTATTTAACCCAATTCATTATTAAGTCTCATCCGTTACACTCGTAAATTGATTGTACAATCGAAGAGAATTAGAGTTTTAACAAAAAAAAAAAGATGAATCCTTCAGGAAGTTTCAGCTCACGATCTTTTATTTAACCCTTTTGTGTTGCTTTTTTATTACATGTAGAGCATCTAATTTCTACGAAGCACTATTAGCTAACTTAAAGGATTCTCTTTTAGATGGAGATCCTTAGGTTTGAAGCCATGTGGGCTTTGAACAGAATCAATGGATATATATTACAATGATGCTGCATATTAATCTTATAATATAAACTGTTAAGGATTAAGACTTTAATCTGTGATTTATTTTTCTTTTATCACATGTTGTATTAGTATACTCTAGAATGTTACACGTGTAAGCTTGTCATAGGTTTATATGTATATTTTTTGTGTTATAAATGGTGAACAGAGGGTGTAGTAGCCTCAGTAATTTAGAGGCTCAGTTATTATTATTTTTCCGTCCTTTCTTTATTTTCCTTGTTAGTATCAGAGCCCCATCATGTCAACCACGCCGCCTACTGAAAACCCTAGTCCTTTTTCTCAGTCCATCACGCTACCCATTCTAATCCTTAATCCTTATTCTCAGTCTTCATCTTCATTAACCACAAGCCCCACAACTCTCATAAATAACCCAGTTCAGAAAAACTATCCTCTATTTAGCTCTTTTAATCAAATTAACTCTGTGAAGTTGGAGCGAGACAATTTTCTTATTTTGGAATTGATCATTCTGCCTTTGCTTGAAGGAAACAATCTTGAAGCACATGTTAATAGCCTAGGAGCAATGCCTCCTGAGTTCATCTTGGAAGGAGTATAGATGAGGCGGAATCCTGCATATGACAAGTGGAAGTCCATTGATCGTCTGCTGGTTGGTTGGCTTAAAAACACAGTGTCTATAGAAATTGGGTCTCAACTTATCCACTACAAGACCACTATAGAATTATGGCAAGGAGCTAAAGATCTTTCAGAGGCCCATACAAGAGATCGTGTCACTCTTTACAAGAACAAGTTATATAAAACTCTCAAAGATGGCTTAAAAATGGAGGAGTATTTAGCCAAGATAAAGAATATGGCTGATCAACTTGGTCTTGCAAGGTCCCCTATCTCCACTGACTATTTAATCACCTAAACTCTAGCTGGCTTAGATTCAAATTACAATCCAATTGTCGTTCTATTATCTAAGAAGACTAACATTTCTTGGATTAATGCTCAGGCTACTCTGTGTACTTTTGAATGCAAACTTGATCAACTGAACCAATTTAGCAATCTTAATCTCAATGTTCCTCCTACTATCAACTTGGCTCAAAGGAATGATACATGGTTATACTCTTTTGAGAATCCAAGAAACAACTGGAGAGGCAATCGAGGATCTAGAGGTAGTCGTGCACAAGGTAGAGAGTTTCAAAACAACAATAGGCCTCAATGTCAAGTATATGGACGAATGGGCCACTTAGCTCCTTCTTGCTACTTCCGTTTTTTAGTTCCTACATGGGTCCCGAATATGGTCAAAATCAACATCAATTTACTCCTGCAGTGCCTAGTCAAGCTTATTTGGCTACACCAAGCATTGTTAGTGACTCCTCTTGGTATATGGATAGCGGCACAAATTATCATGTGACAAACAACACTGAAAAAATGGATAGGGTAAATACTAATGGTAAGTTAAAATTAACTGTTGGTGATGGTGCATAAGTTGATATTAAAGGCTTTTCTAATTCTCATATTCCATGCAAGAATAAGAATCTTTCATTCAATGATATACTTGTTATGCCTTCTATTCCAAAGAATTTTATGAGTGTTTACAAGTTGGTTACAGAGAATCTTATTAATGTGAGCTTTGATGATTCTGGCTATGTGGTGAAGGTCAAACGGACAAGGCAACTTCTGATGCAAGGGACATCCAAGCAAGGACTTTACCGAATGGACCATAAGCCTTTTCCAAAAGCTGTTGTGACTAGGAACAACTGTAGTGTGAATAGTGCTCCTGAGAAATTTGGTTTATCTTCTCCTTTACTTTTACTGTCTAAATTAAAAGATTGGCATGTGAAATTAGGACACCCTTGTAGTAGAACTCTGAAGCAAATTTTGAATAGTTATAATCTAAAGTACAAAGATAATGAAAAGTTTTTCTATGAAGCCTGTCAATTTGGGAAATCACATTTATTGCCCTTCAATTCTTCTCAGTCACATGCTAAAACTCCTCTTGAATTAATTCATTCAGACATATGAGATCCCTCTCCGATTCAATCTAGTTCTGGCTATCATTACTACATTTATTTTATTGACGACTTTAGTAGGTATACATGGTTGTATCCTTTAAAACATAAAGGAGAAGCTATCAATGCTTTTGTCCAGTTTAAGGCTCTTGTTGAAAATCAATTTAATACTAAAATTAAAGCATTGCAGAGTGATATGAGTACTGAATATAAACTCTTTGTCAAATTGGCACAAGAAAGTGGCATCAACCTCAGATATACTTGCCCTTATACCTCTTCTGAAAATGGCCGTGCTGAGAGGAAGCATGGGCTCATAGTTGAAACTGGTTTAACATTTCTTGCTCATGCTCATATACCCTTAACATATTGGGTAGATGCATTTCAAGCTGCAGTGTATGTCATTAACTGGCTACCAACTCCAGTTTTGAAAGGCTCATCTCCTCTATTTCATTTATTCAATAAGAAACCTGATTATTTGGCTTTACAACCCTTTAGGTGTGCTTGTTATCCCTACTTAAAGCCTTACAATGCGCATAAAGTTCAGTTTCATAGTCAGCGATGGGTATTTCTATTTTATCCCTCTAATAAAAAAGGATATAAATGTCTCAGCTCCACTAGCCGATTATATATATCTAGACATGTTGTTTTTTATCCTCATCATTTTCCTTTTGTGACAGGATTTCTCAATAGATGAAGTAATAATACCACTAAGCATTGTTTTACCTCAGTTCCTATTATGATTAATCAAGGATGCAAGTATTTGTCTAGTACCGTTGCCTCTGATAAATGCACCAGTGTTCAAATCCAGGAAACTGAAAATGACAGCAACTCTTCTTCTATTGGTGCTAATTCTCCAACTTTGTTAAGAACTCCCTTCAATTCAAATTCTATTTCCCCTGATTCAGAATTAAGGACCCTTGCACATGATGATGTTGACTCTGATTCAGTCTCTTCCAGCAATGCATCAACTGGCAATCAAAGTTCTTCAGCTACATCTGCAAATTCAGATGTGTCAACTACAGTAAATGTTCATCCAACGGTTACAAGGGCTAAAAGCGGCATTTTCAAGCCTAAAATCCTTTTGTTGGCTTATTGCACACTGAAAAATTGTGTGATTTAGAGCTTTCAATTAAACCGAGTAGTGTTAATGCTGCTTTACAAATTCCTCACTGGAAGAAAGCTATGCAAGAGGAAATCAACGCTTTTGAGAAGAATAGCACCTGGCAACTAGTTCCTTACAACAGCTAGCAGAAGATTGTTGATTGTAAATGGGTTTTCAAAACCAAATTTAATGATGATGGCACAATACAACGGTTTAAGGCTAGACTAGTAGCCAAAGTTTTTCAACAAGCACCTGGAGTTGACTATAATGAGACATATAGTCCAGTGGTAAAAGCTGTAACCATTAGAATTATTTTGACCATTGCTGTTACTTTGAATTGGGATGTGAGGCAACTGGATATAAATAATGCATTTCTCAATGGATTCATTACTGAAGATGTTTTTATGAAACAACTGAAAGGGTTTGTTAATCCACAAAAACCAACACATGTCTGCAAACTTGTTAAAGCCTTGTATGGTCTTAAACAAGCCCCACGAGCTTGGTATGACAAATTGCATTTGACTCTACTTAAAGGTTTCCAAAATATCAAAGGTGATTCTTCTCTTTTTATGTTTAGAGAAGAAAAATTTATTGTGTTTGTCTTAATATATGTGGATGATATTCTAATCACAGGCAATAACTCTCAATATTTGCAATCTTTCATACAAAAACATCATAAGTTGTTTGCTCTCAAAGATCTTGGCTCTTTAAATTATTTCCTTGGCATTGAAGCTTTTAGGAATGATTCTGGAATTTTCCTTAATCAAGGGAAATATACATTAGACATGTTGAAGAAGTTTAATATGCTTGACTGTGCATCATGTTCAACTCCAATGATTACTGGTAAATAGTTTTGTGCTGTTGATGGGGAACCATTGATTGATCCTTCACTGTATAAGAAGGCAATTGGAGCATTACAGTACCTAACAATAACTCGACCAGATATTGCCTTCTCAGTCAACAAACTGAGCCAATTTATGTCAACTCCTACCACTGTTCATTTTCAAGCAGTTAAAAGAATACTCAGATATCTCAAAGGCACTCTTCATTATGCTTTACATCTTCAACCTGTCATTGAACTTTGTTTTATAGCATTTACTGATGCCAATTGGGCCACTAATACTAATGACAGGAAATTAATGGTTGGCTATTGTGTGTATTTATGCAAAAATCTTGTGTCCTAGGCTTCTAAAAAGCAGAGAGTTGTCTCACGTTCAAGCACTGAATCTGAATATCGTGCTCTAGCTGATTCAGCTGCTGAAGTTGCATGGTTGAGTTCATTTCTAAAAGAAATTGGCTTATTTTCGTCAAGGATACCGATTATATGGTGTGACAATTTAAGTGCGAATGCATTGGCTGCTAATCCGGTTCATCATGCTAGAACTAAGCACATTGAAATAGATGTGCATTTCATTCGTGATCAAGTTCTAGCTAAACAAATTGAAGTCAGATATGTTCCTTCTTCTCATCAAGTTGCTAATTGTTTAACTAAGGCTCTTTTCATCCACAATTCAGTCTATTGCGTAGCAAACTCGGGTTGTTTCCCACACCCTCTTGTTTGAGGGGGAGTGTTAAGGATTAAGACTTTAATTTATGATTTATTTTGCCTTTCTCACATGTTGTATTAGTATACTCTAAAATGTTACACGTGTAAGCTTGTCATAGGTTTATGTATATATTCTTTGTGTTCTAAATGGTGAACAGAGGGTGTAGTAGCCTCAATAATTTAGAGGCTCAGTTATTTTATTTTTCTCTCCTTTCTTTATTTTCCTTGTTAAACACATGGGGCTCTTTTGCTTCCTCTTTATATTATCTAAATTGTGGACTCACTTCTGGAAATGTTCAAGAAAGGATAAAGCAATTAAATTTTCAGCCAAAATAAACCCAACAAAATTCGGATGGGTATTGATATAGACCTAAAAAACTCTTTCAATATATTACATGATTCATCTCAAATGGAGGCCTTAACTTTGGGAAGCTTAATGACATGATGAGTGTTTTAGAGATTTCAAGAGCTAATTGGAATCTATTTCATCCCATTGAAGATCCAATATACTAGTATACCTATGGAGAAGTCCAATAAGGCCTTAATCATCTATTTTCAGGTTCAACTACATGCTAAAATAGGCCATGCAAATAAAGTGACATCCTCAAAGAGTCTAAAGAAGAAGGTGACATTTTTTAAACTCAAATGGAGAGAAAAGCTCAAATGCCATTTACATTAATTTATGATTATATTTTTGCTTCCAATTTGTTTTGATTTAATTTGATTTGATTTAAATTAGATTAAAATATTTTGTGACTTCCAACTTGTATTTTATTGGGTCAAATCTTATATTTAAATTAGTTCAGTTTAAATTTTGTTAGATAAACCTTATATTTAATAAATATCTAATAGTAATAGAATTATAATATTATTTTTAGTATTTTTAGTATTTTTGTTTTTATTTTTAGGGATTTAACTAATTAGTTATCTTTTTAGGATTTTATATATTTATTAAGATTACTTGAGTCTCCAGGTATTACTAGTTACTTTAAGATTTCTGTTTGCTTATTTAAAGGTTTCTTTTGTACACAATGAATATTAGATTAATAGAGTAATTTAGAATTAATTTTCCTAATTATCAGAGAGTTCTAGTTTGATCATCCCATTTGCAATCAAGCCTTTGCGTTGTTGTTTTCTGTATTTTCTGGATTTTCGAAATAGGTTCTTTGAGGGATTACATCGGCTGGCATTAGAGCAAATGTTAGATTCATACACATTGTCCATATCATCATCCACATGTCAACCTTCATCCCAACCATCAACACGTCATTATCCAAAACACATCCTTCCATACTCGAATTCATATTTAAATTATAGCAATTTATTCCTTCAAGCCAAACACGCCCATCCTCCCAAAGTCCATATTTTGGTCATTCATCAAACATCCAAACGCGCTCTTCCCTTACATCATCAACTTGGTCATCCCTCTATTCAATTCAGGATTTGAGTGGTAAGCTCATTTCATTATCTTCATTTATTCATCCCATTCTATAGATTCCTATTCTTGATTTCTTTTTTCCAAGATTGCATTAGTCTCACTCTATTATCTCTCCATATATCATATACCCTTGTCACGCCATATTTACACCTTCACCTCTCATTGATTGTGTGCTAAAAAAAGAATTCTGGTTGCTGGAAATCTTTTCTTGCTGAATTTTCTATTTGCTGAAAAAAAAATTTCTACTTGTTGGAAATTTTTCTAGAAAATTCCAGATTTCTAGAAAAATATTGATTTGCTGGAATTGTGTTTTGTTGATATTGGCTAAAAAGAAAATAAAGGAGAAAAGAAATAGAAAGGCTAAGAAAAAGAGAGAAAGGCCAGGAAAAAAAAGCTGAAGCAAAAAGATTCAAAAAGAAAGCTAGGAACATTGCAAGATTCAATTTTGATTGATTTTTATTAATCTTTATCTCAATCTTGGTGAGAATTCACTCTATTATTGTTGTCCTATCTTTGCTTTGTCCAATTTTGGTTGCCAAGTAGAGGATTTGCCTAAACTTGGTTCCTAAGTTTTGTCTCTTGTCTCTTAAAATCTAGCACCCTATATTGCCATTAACAAATTGCTTTTAAGAGGTTATAGTGATTCTATTAAGAAGAGCATAAAATATTAGTGTATGTGGTAAAAGACAAGAGAGAATTCATTTAAAAAAATGCCAAAAAGAATGAAACACGAGTGAACTAACATCTACTTGAGTGAAACATGTAAGAAGAGTGTGTAAGGTCCATTTTCCTTTGTTTTTCACTGATCATGGCAGGTGATGATGATGATCTTGAAGTTGAATTGAAATCCTTACAACAAGAGTTAGAAAAGTTTAACTCTATGTTGGAAGATCTAAAGTCCATAGGCAAGCAAGTTGCCAAGCAAGATTGTAACTTAGGAAGCATGATAATGAAAACACCATCCTCTCAAAGCAAAAAAGATCTAGAACTTCAAGGGGAAGTAGAAAACATCATCCATCCTTGTTGCCTCATCAATGAAAAGGTATGCCATATGAGTATTGATAGGAAAAGTGACAATAACCTTGCTAGTACTCTAATAGTTGAGAAACTGAATTTACCCATTATCCCATATTCTTGTCCATATAAATTGCAACGTTTGGGTGATTATAGGGAGTTTGAGGTTAGCAAGCAAGTGTTTGTTTCATTTTCAATAGGGAAATATGTTGATGAAGTAATATGTGATTTAGTCCCTTTGATAATCATATACATCTTGGTAGGCCATAGGAATTAGAATGTAAGGCTATTAAGGATATGATTAGAAATAGATATTCATTTGTAATGGATGGTAGAAAGCGTATTATTACACCTTTGGAATCTTAAGGAGTTCATGTGTTATATATTATATTTTACAGCTTTTCCCATAAAAATTGGTTGGTTTAAATGTATAAAAACAGTCTTAGAAAACTTGAACCAATTAAAATTTTAAAATTGAACAAAATTGTTCTCACTGGTTTATAGCTCACTGCACAATGATATTTCAAAAATCATAATTAAATATATAAAAATCATTTATTAGTGGTTCAAGTGTCTAAAAATTGTGACCATCTTTAATTTTTAGGTAAAAATCAGAAACTTGGAAATAATCACATATTCATACATATTATTGCATAAACATTATTGTTTATTTTTGCATCCCTATTTCTGTCTAAAAATTTATCCTCAACTTTGGAAATTTATTTCTCTTAACATACAAATCCATTTGGTGAATACTTAGAATATTTGGAAATATTTACATGTCTACTTTCTAACCATAATTTTCTTATACATTTATTTTACTTCTACTGACTAGTGCACTAATTTAAACCTTTAAGGGTTAGAGACAACTTTCACTAGAGCAGTTTTAACAAAATATGAATAACTATCATTATATAAATCCAAATACAGCTAAACTAGTGTCATTTTGCTCATGAAACAGAGATATCCATACATGTAGACAATAGGATTTTTGGAGGTATATTTCTTTTTATACAATAGTTTGAATTAGACTATACAAAATAGAATATTAACAGCTTTCAACAGGGTTTCATTATCATTATTCTTCATGCTCCACATGCTTCCCTTTGCCATGATTTGGTCATATCATTGCTTAACTATGGGGTGAGATTAGGAAATTTCAGTAGTCAACTTACACATACCATCATGCCATCACAAAAATATTTGAAAGCATATAAAACATAACATCTTTCATTAAATCATCAAAACTTCTATGTTGTTTAACAAAATTTCGGCAGTATAATGGTTTAGTAAATGGGTATCCCGGAGCTTAACCCTTAGCATAAAATAACCACCAATCATAGAAAAATATTCATAACAGCAACATGACATCATTTACAAATTATAATAACATATAAAATACTCATAAGAAATAACATTAAGTAAGGGTAAGAGACTATCTTAGAGTTTTACTAACTTTTCTTTGAACCTTACTTTCACTTTACTTTACATTACTTCCTTAACTTAATTAAAGCTTAAAGCATCATTAAATCTTAAGCTAAATAAAAGAAGAAAAATACTAAAAGAGATTATGAGAAGTTTACCTTTTGGAGACCTCCTCTAACTTCTCTTTCCTTCCTCTTCCTTCTCTCTTCCTTTCCTTCCTTCTTTCCCTCTCTCTCGACTTCCCTCTCTTCCTTTCCCTCTTTCTCACATACTCTCTCTCTCTTCTTTCTCTCTTCTTGCCTTGGCTTGATGTGAGCAAATGGGAGAGAGAGGCTTGGTATTTATCAATGTTGTCAGAACCGGACCGGACATTGAACCGGACAAGTCACTGGTTCAAGGTTTAATGGTTCGACCGAGGTCGAACCAGGGTCGGACCGGTAGTAATTAAAATAATATATTTAAAATAAATAATATGAGTTTAAACAAATTTTATAACTTAATTAAAGTCTCAAACTAAATAATATTGAATTATCAATCTATTCTTTATCACAAATAAATTATTATTGAGTTTCATAACTCAATATTTTAATTTAAATAAACTAATATCATCTATAATCATATTTTGAGTTCAAAATAGTAAGTTAATAATTTATTATTTATTTTTTATTAAGTAAATATATAATTTTTAATAGTTATATATCATAATAATGCTTATATAATATTATAATATATAAAAAAACATATTTTATACTAAAAATGACGTTATCTTATCTTAAAAATTAAAAAGAATTTTTTAAAAAAATGTGAAAAAAAAACTTCAAAATCGGTTCAAATCGGTTTAGGACCGGTTCAGAACCGGTTCTACTGGTTTAAAGTCGATTTCACCGGTTTTGAACAGTGCCGGTCTTGGACTACAACCGGACCGGACCAGGCACTGGTTCCCGGTCGAACCGGCCGGTCCGGTCCGGTTTTAATAACATGGGTATTTATAGAAGGAGTGGGAGGACGTAAGCCATTGGATTACAACTTGATCCAAAGGATAAAATTAATTCTTGCCCACCAAGTAGCACTTAGCTTCTTGGAGAAGCTTGGTGAATAGTAACTTTATCATTTTGTCCCAAGATATTTTTGCACATGTGAGAGAGAAGTGAGGGGCATTTTTGTCTAATGATTTTTGGCCAAAAAGTGAAAAAGTATATATGTACTTTTATTACTTTATTAAATCCATTTGGATCTGATTTGTGTACTTTTCCCTGAATTTTTCTTTATATCCTGTATTTTTATCTGTTTACTTTGTCTATATGGCCTAATTACTTTTCTCTCTTTACTTTTCCATGTGAGAACCATCAATCTTGCTTACTTTTTACTATTTATCTCCCCTTACATTTACTATTCATGTGGGACCCGTATTTTATCGGACTTGTACTTTTTCCTTTCCGGGTCCACATAACCGGTATTACTTATACTTTTAACCTACACCGGAGTATTATAATATTATTTTCTCTCTTCTATTGTAAAACGACCATTTTGCCCTTACTTTTTGGTAAAATGACTGCTTTGCCTCTTTAAGACCCTTTTTGATATTTTTATAATTTTTTGGTCCTAAACCTATTTAATTAAATATCCAGACTTCCCAATCATCATAAATTAATCTAGAGTAATTTAATATTATTTGTAACATTATCTGGTCATAATATTCATACATGAAAAATGAGGATGTTACATCATGAAGATCAACTTAGAATAGAAAAGTAAATGAGAGAAAACTAAGACAGCGAGAAAGAAAAAGAAGTGTAGAAAATTGAGAAAGAGAAATCAAAAGAAAATGAGACTGAGCTAAAAATCAAGATTCATGAAAGAAAAGATGAGAGTTCAAAAATAGAAATTTTGAGAGAAGAAAAGAAAGAGGAGAGAAAAAAAATAGAAAAGGAAAGTTTCCATACAAAACAAAGAGAGGTGAGGGGTGTTTATTCTTTAGACACTAACAAGAATAACTTTTCTTCTTCCAGTGTTGTTAATTCTTTCATGCAGGATAATGTAAAGGTATTTTGGTTTAAAGAAAAATTTTTCTCTCTACTTCTCTCTAGACATGGTTAAAAAATGTTTTGAGAAAGAAAAAATGTGTCTTTCTAGTCTCTCTCTTGGTGGAAATTGAACAGGTAAAAATGAAATTTTAATGTGCCAATTATGATGTCATAATTAGTAAGGAAATGATGATGTCATAAACATGATGTCATGAAGCTTGGGTAAGAAGAGGAAGGAACTTGTGAGGCAAAAAGGATGACTTGGGAAGCAAGTTGGGCAACTTGGAGGCCAAGTTTTGGGGAGCCTCTATAAGGGCCTCTCCTACTCCCTCCATTCCTCACAATTGGTGTGAAAAAGAGAGGGAGAAAGAGAGAGAGAGAGAAAGGGAGAAAGAAAAAAAAGGGAAGAGAAAAAAAGAAGGGAAAGCTTAAAGAGGAAGGAGGAAATTGAAATAAGGAATCAAGGCAAAGTTAGACAAGGGAGTGTAAATTAGGATAAAGACTAAAGAAATGTTAAAACTCTGAGGTAGTGACGTGTACTACTCTTATATTATTGCAAAATTTTCATGTTAAATGATATATGTTTTATGAATGATTGACATATTTTAAATGTTTACTTGGATATTCTAATTATGTTATAATGAAGTTATGCTAATATTTTGAAAAGCAACATGGATTTTATGTGACTATTTTGCAAAGATTATGAAATGCTTTCAATGTTTTCAAGTTAATGTGAAAATATGAATGTATGTACAAATGTCACAACTGACATGTCCAATCTCACCTCCTAAGTTCCCAAATGCTAGCATAAGCTTTTCCAAGAGCAGGACTGTGAACAAGGAAGAATAACGGAGGAAAGACTACTTTAGAAACTGTTTTATTAAGAAATATCTTGTTTGAAACAATTTATATATTGATTTAACTGCTCATATTTTAAGAATATGTATAAATTCATACGATTGCCGGAAAATTTAGTGGGCTATGTTTCCATATACCTTAATATGTTGGCTCTTATTTGGTACTATCTAAATGTATATTGAATTTATACAATGATAGAAATGGAAGTTTTTGCAAAATGGTATAATTTAGAAGCAATTTGGTATGCTAGTGCTTTGAACATTTCCCTGGTTTAATAGCAATAGTATAGCCATGAAAATTTATTTTGAAACTAAATAGATAGAGGTTTCTCATGATATAAAATTTGAACATTTTTGGCTCTGTATATAAGGAGAAATGACACATCAAAGTTAAGACTGTGAAACTAGATAGTTTGCCGAAATAAATTTTGAACAATAAACTTTTTGGACTAAACGATACCATTTTATATTATGGAAGTCTAGTTTCTTATTTTTCTCATAAGTTCAGAATGTAAGTTATTTTTGGAAATATGAATCATTGTAAAATAATTTTTAAGGAATTAGTTATGAATTTTTGAAAATCATTACACAATTAGGCAAAGGTAGCATGAAATAGTTTTCCAGTTTTATGTTTAAGTTTGATTCAATTTTCTTTAAAGACCATGTTATTGGACAAAGTTAAGATTATATTTATGAGAAGATAGAGGAATGTAAGATGTGACACAAGCAATTGCTAGTGTCTTTCTCACTTTGAAAATATGAGGATAAAGTTCTTCATTCCATCTTGTCCATGCATGTTAATGCATTGTTTGTACACCCATGGCAACTTCATCAAAGTGTTAGATATGATGGATATACTAACAAGTATTCATTTGAGGATAATCCAAGAATTTCATCAAAATCTCTTCAACTATGTGAAGATCAAGAGAGGATATAAAGTAAACTTGATAATAAAAATAAAAGAAGTTGCCCTTGGTTGGGAAAGTACCTTGAAGAGTTCATGGCGACTTTTTTTCAAGGAGAGAATGATGTAAACCTAAAAGGTTCTTTTAATACATTATATGATTCATGTCAAATGGAGGCCTTAACTTTGGAAAGCTTAGTGATAGGATGAGTGTTTTGGAGATTTCAAGAGTTAATTGAAATCTATTTCATCCCATTGAAGACCCAATATACTAGTATACCCATGGAGAAGTCCAATAAGGCTTTAATAATCTATTTTCAGGTCCAAATATATGATAAACTAGGCCATGCAAATAAATAAAGTGATATGCTCCAAGAGTCTAAAGAAGAAGGTGACATTTTTTAAGCTCAAATTGAGAGAAAGGCTCAAATCCCACTTACATTAATTTATGATTATATTTTTGTTTCCAATTTATTTTGATTTAATTTAATTTGACTTAAATTATATTAGAATATTTTATGGCTTCCAAATTGTATTTCATGGGGTCAAATCTTATATTTAAATTAATTTTATTTAAATTTTATTAGATAAACTTTATCTTTAAGGAATATCTAATAGTATTAGAATTAGGATATTATTTTTATTTTGTTAGTATTTTCGTTTTATTTTTAGGCATTTAAATAATTAATTATCTTTTTAATATTTCATAAATTTATTAGGATTATTTGAACTTTCAAGTATTCCTAGTTACTTTAAGGTTTATTTTTGCCTATTCAAAGATTTACACAATGCAGATTAGATTAATCAAGTGATTTATAATTAATTTTTCTAATTAATGAGGTATTACTAATTTTTTATATTCTTATTAGAATACACTCGACTTATCTAGATATGATCTACTCTTATAATATCTCCTATAACTAGAATTCTCTAAATAAAGTTCTTACTGAATTCTAGTTCAAGATACTGCACTGTAGAAAAAGAAACAAATCTGGTATGAACTCAAGAAAATGCTTGAATATTGTAGAAAAGTTTAATGTTGTAAGCTCAAAAGCGTAGTAGATTGAGCAATATGACTAATCAAGGTGATGGATATATCAAATACGCCATTAATAACAAAATAACTAGGATTTAAAACTCTGCTACTAAAAAAAATTCAAAACTCAAAGTGAGTGTGGTTTCCTCCCTGTTCTCAAATTGAACACATGACTTTCATTTATTTTATGGATATTTATAGGCAAGATAATCCAATAAGTGTGAATTTTATTGGCCAACATTTGACTTAGTTGCGTATTCCATATAATTTGATTTCCAGATCGAAAATTTTATCTGGTGAGACTGGGAGATTGATTGATTTTTTTTTGTCATAATTGGTGATTGGTTTCGGATATAATGTCAACATGATTGACGATTTGATGATTCAAGTGGTCTGGATGGATGGTGTTGAAATTTTATTGTTGGAGTTTCTTGCTTAGAGAGATCAGTCAAACATTTATCATACTCATCTCAAGAATCCCTTGATCATCTATTTACATCATGTCTTTTTGGACGAGCTTTGTGGTTCGGGATTGATATTTCTGTTCTTGGAATGTTTTGGATGATAATAAGTAGATGTTGTATGATGATACGGTACTTGTCATGGTTCTACTTAGAAACAAGTCCAGGGAATATTTGGTACGCTAGAATTAGAAACAAGGCTTTGATGAAGGATTACAAATCCAATGCTGTGGAAGTTTTGAACAGAGTAAATCCCAGAGTGCGAAGCAAGTAAACTAGCGAAATTGGACAATAGAGGAACATATATATTGAAAACTCCAATTTTGTTTACAAAATCATCAAATATTGAAAAGAATACATCGAATGTGAATCAAGCAAGCTGGACATTTGCCTATCGGATGGCACATCGTGTATTGAAACCACATCACCATCTCTGCAAACACAACTTATCTAAATAAAAATAAGAAACAGAGCAAAAACAAACTCCCCAAATGCAGGGAAATCACTAAGAAATATCACAGCCCTCATCATTGGGCTGATGTTTTTCAAGATCCTAACAGAGAGGCAGGTCTGCAGGAGGCGGCTGGATGGACTGCAATTTTCCAACTCCATTCCCTACCAAGAACACCGTGGCCAAACCCCAGTTTATATGAACATCCAAATGGCAATGCATAATCCAAGCACCTACATAATGCCAGTCATATCAGATTCAATTCCAATTATTGATTCAGATTTTATACCAATTTTCAAGACTTAATAACCACAATATGATTCCATAAGATTTACCTGGATTATCAGCAACGAATCGGATCACTGCCCATCCATTTGCAGGAACAGCCACGGTGTTTCTGAGAGGTGGGTCAACAAGATTGAATTTCGCGGTATCTTTCTTGGGGTTGAAATTCCCAAACCCCTCTGCTACTATGTAGAAATCATACCCATGAAGATGGACCGGGTGGTTCTCCGGAGTCACAATGCTGGTGTCTTGCAAAACAACCTGAACCCTTGATCCGTACTTGAGTTTGTACACTTTCGTCCCTGGAACGGGTTGCCAGAGCGAGCGGCTGACATTGCCGGTGTAATCAAACTTCACTGGTGGCCTCGCCGGAAAGTCGGTGGTGAAGACCCCGGGGATTCCGAGATGATGGGCCTGGAGGATGGAAACGTTTCTTGGGAGCACGAAAGACACGTTGTTCATGCTCGCAGTGAATCGAGTCCCATTGGGCCCCTGGCATCGCCTTTTTCTGAAATTGGGCGGGCACTTGTTGAGCCCAAGGCCCACCGTGAAAAAGAGGCTCTCGTCGATTTCTGTGGGCACTTCGGCTTTTCTTGGGCTTCGGAACTTACTACTGATGGCAGTGACGGTGTTAGTGTCGTTGTAGGCGGGGAGGGGGGGCATCACCGGTTTGATGTTGGAGGCTCCTCCTTTTGAGGGATGCTTTGCGGATTTGTATTCGAGTATGGCGGTGGTGGTGGTATTGTCAAACGGTGCATTTTGGGCGGATTGGTAAGCACGCGCCGCCATGTAGTAGCGGGAAGGGGGTTGGTCACCGGTGATGAGGACGTCAGTGGTTTGGCCAGGTCCTAGCATGAGAACGTTGGTTGTGAAGGGCTTGAGGTAGGAGGCATCTGCGCCGACCACCGTGAGCTTGTGGTTGGCGACGGTGAAGAAAAGCGGTTGATTGAGTGCAGCGTTGATGATACGTAGGAGCTTCGTCTCGCCGGAGTCTATAGGAACAACGGTGGTGCCTGCAATACGTTGACCATGATCATGCCAAATCATGTCGAAGTGGGGAAAAAACACTGAAGCAGGCGATTCATGATTTTTGTTCCTACAGTTAAAAGCTAGTAAAAGCTTCATCAACTTGTCCCCAAATGGTTTTTTTTTAACTACTTCCTTCTCACTTTTTGCTTACTTTTTCCCCCTTCTGTAACGTGCACATCTGATCATTACAAACGGCCAAAAACACCAAATTTTATGAATTACCGTGTTTTTTTTCCCTTTTCTAGGTGAGTAATCCAATACCACGTGTCATGCATTTTCTTGCAATTTAAAGTCTTTAATGATTTTATATTTTAAATGTTCTGATAAAAGCCACATGCAGTGTTCAATGATAAAAAAGTGAAGTAATTAGTTGAACAGGACGAATGCGACACGGTGATAATACATCTTTTTAATGAAAAATGAAAAAGAGAAAAGAGAGAGACCTTTGGTAGAGCACTTGTAAAGATCGCCAGGTTGACCATTGATAGTATATGCATCCGACACGTTTGGAGCAGCTCCTGTTCGAGTGGCCTGTCTCAGAACATCAATGGGGTTTGCGTCCCACCATTCCCCTACATATATATCATCATCACCATTAATTCACACCGTAAATCTTTGTCCCAAGAAAACAAAAACAAAATTCCCATATATCCATGTCACTTTTTAACCCAAACTTTTTCAAAACTTTTGCCACCCGCCCTCCGATCGACCCTCATCAACACTATCATTATATCAGAGAAAAGAAAAGAAGAGGAAAGTTAAAAGGACCGATGATTCATTACCGAGAAGAATGGGTGTCTCGCACTTTGGTTTTGGGAAAGGGTAGGGCTCTCCTTCCCTAGGACGAATAATGAGAGCTCCATGAACAGTGGCTCTTAGCCAGGAGCTATGAGCGTGCCACCAAAGTGTGCCTTCTTGACCTTGAATAGTAAAACGGTACGTATAACTTCCTCCAGGACGAATAGGGCACTGCGTCACAAACTCTGGTCCATCTGCCCACCCAGTTCTCATTTGCCGAACCCCATGCCTGCCATCATTCAATCAGTCAATCAATATATAATATGACACCCACACTTGACATGCAAGATATAATAGATATTTGCATATAGAAACAGAGGCAAAAAGTAATATGAATATATAATTACGTACGTACCAGTGAATGGTGACGTTGTAACGAGCTTTGTTGGTGACTTTGACGATCAATGTGTCTCCGTTATTGACCTCCAAAGTTGGGCCAGGGAATTGGCCATTCACTGTGATGGTGTTGTGGGTTTTGCACAGCCTCTTCACTGGAGTTGCTCGAACCTATTCACATCAATTTCAACGCTTTATTATAGATCAGAAAAAAACAAAAAAAAGGACCCTGAGAGAGAGAGAGTGATGAGATCAGTGAACGTACAACAAACTCGTGCTCATGAACTCTGGCATTTGCAGAAGACAATGCCGAAGCTAAAAGAACCAGAATGGCTAAGAAAATGGATGGGGTATGAATGCCCCGGAGAGTCTCCATCCTTTCAGTGGGGGACCTTAGTTTGTATGAATGATAATGGGTTAAGGTTTGAGTGCGAGAGAGGGAGAGAACAAGAGGTTCTTATATAGAGAGCAGATTAGGTTAATTCTGATACGGCATTGTGGTCAGACTGGAGGACAATCTTACTTCAAACCTATAGAAGTAGTTGTTGCACCCACTAGTTAATAGTCCCTTCATGGATGCTTGTTTCATAAGTCTTCATTTAAAGGTTGAATTTTTCCAAAAGCTAGCATCATTGCTTTTGAAAATTTGCTCAGAGGCTAATAACATACCCTTTTCCCTCCTTTAATTTTGTTTTTAATTGGCTTTCACGTGACAAGTAAGAAGATTAGTTCTTTTTTTCTTTTTTTACCCATTTTATTAACTATTTTTTAGTTTGAAAACATAAGTGGATAACAATCTGAAATGATAAACAATAAAGCTCTAGGTATGATCTTTGCTCAGCATGAAGGATCAAGCTCCCAATATACTAAATTATATTTTATAGGTTTGAAACGGACTATAAATTACCTGCGGAAAACGATATAAATTAAGTGTCCACATAGAACAAATTAATTATCTCTCTTTTTTATCCTCTTGTAATTCTTTTTGGATAGATTATTTTAATAATCGTCGGAGACTTTCGAAAGAAAAAGGTGTGACACTTTTGCATTAGTCCAATTTGATTACGGAAATTATAGTTCCAGCATTATATGATTAAATATTTCAAAAAATATACTATTTTACGCACTATCACACTTTCATTAAAAAATTTATGAGCAATCACAAAGATACCAAGAATTATGGCTAATCATTTAATATTTTCCCATGTTTCAGCCGGTTGTTATATAAAAATAAAAAATAAAGATATCCTATGTGTTTCAATTATGCTCAAAGTCAATCATACTATCAACTTGGCTCTATCATTAACTTCAATTATAACATATAATAACTAAAATATTAAATATAGAAAATTATCTTTTCAGTTTTTCTACATTTATTACTAATAAATATATCACACTTAATAATTATATTTGGAAAGTTGATTTGACTTTTAAATAATTGATATACCAAATATAATAAATTTAAATAAAATAAAAATAAAATATTGTATCATATATAATAATTATTATATCATAATTAGAATTCATAGAGAACCAAATTCATCTGGTCATCAATTATCACTCCTTACACTGAATTATTTATCTGGTCCTTTAACTTATTGCCCATACAATTAAGTTAGCTAATTGTTTGACAAAGATTAGATGATTGCATCAGTTATAAGTGATAGAGGATTTACACCAATAAACAAACACAGCTTGTTTAGGGTTTTTTCCCCTCCCCCTTTTCTTTGTGGTCCAATAAAAGTGGGATTTAATATTCAAAAACTTGAAGGATGATGATTTTAGTTAATTCAAGTCTCCTTTAATTTGAAAGAAACGTTTAAGTGTGAAAGTGGAATAATATTAGGTGCCTACTGGCAAAATAAAATAACATACTAATAATGAAAGTGATTTAATTAACTGGATCCAACAAGAATTTAGTTAGAGATGCTTATGAAAAAGCAACTTTAGAGCCCTAAAATTAGGTGACCTATCACCCAATGCAAACATGTCACACTCAGAGAAAATTACTTGAATTGAATGTATGGATATATACCATCAAGATTAAAAAAAAAAAAAAGGAGGTCACCAAATTGCCACCTGTTGAACTAAAATGTCTGCTCAAGATTTTTTAATGTATTGCTAATTTGACCCATAAACCAAAGATTTGGTTTTCCAAAAATGTTCAGGTGCAATAAACCAGGTAATCAACTTCATAATATATATATACATATTAAGTTATATATAGAGTGAGTAATTATATTTCTTATACTTATTTGTATATTTAGTTTATAATGCTCATCGAGGATATGTAAGCAATGATGTTGTCACCCACCTTAAGATATATCTATGTCATTTATCAAAGTCAAAACCAGAATTATCAAGGGCAAATATAAGAGTCTAGCATTTTGAAAACATACACAGGTCAGGTCTCTTTCAAACTCAACTAGTTCAGCTCCTATGAGATCTACTAAACCCTGCTTTTGACGTCAGAAATGCCCCCCTCCAGCTTATACAATAAACGTGTGGGGTATGATATAGGCCATGGGAAAGCCTTGGACTAGCGTATTCGAGTGCCTCTTCGTAACTTAAACCACAAGCAACATAGAATAATGTTATCTCTTATATATAGTTAGTTATGTCAACCTATATCCACATGACCACATTCTTAGCAATGGTCTGAATCCTTCGAGGATGGCTACCTCTGATTTGATAAAAACAGCCCCTCGTAGATTATATCGGTGGGATTTTATATTTGTTGTCTCAAACCGTTGGTCTCTTTGAATGAAAGCATGTCAAACTACTGGCAGAGATAACAGAAACAAAAATGGTTAGTAGTGGATGGTGAACAAGAAAGAACGATGCTTACTGAAATTATTAAGTTGGTAGAGTTTGTTATTGACATATTATAGATTCGTAAGAAGGAAAAATAGAAAGTAATGACTCCCAAGTCGGTGTTAATTATAATGTGAAAGTGAGGTGAAAATTGACGGAAGAGCAGAAAGCATATTATTTCCAAGTCAAATTTTGCTGGTGCCGGTGCTGGTGCCTTGCCTTCGGAAACCTAATCTTGTTTGTTTATTAGTTTCCACTTGGTCTTGTTTGGGGTTTGTTAAGTTAATTGGATTTTCATTTTAATAGGTAGTTATAAGTAGGTGGAGGGTAATTCGCAAATTTAATATTGCATGCTGTCAGTGTTTTCCGTTTTATCCTGTGTTGCATAGGCCATGGATAGTGGTTGGTAGGTAGAGTTGCAGCTTCAGCAATACATATTAAATGAATAAGGAATATGATCTTATGATATGTGGTAATTTCTTTATTAGTAAAATAAATAATAAACCTTTCTATGATGTATAATTAATCAAAACAGTTATATAGCTCTCTCAATATAATCTTGCAGTTTATATAACTTTAATAAAGTGAAGCATAATGTATGTGTATTTAATAATTGGAAATAATAATATTTATAATAAATTATATTCCCTTGAGATATATATATATGCCTAGATTATATATATGATTCTTTTTGTATTTTAAAAAAATTACATTCGTCTCCTAAAATTAAAGTATCTCAAAAGAAATGAATACAGGTAATCCTTGGATTTTAATTACTTAATTACCCCTGTTTGATAGGATGCATGTAAGCCAAAAACAATGATTATAGAGATTGCATGAGATCGAACAACAAACCCATAATATTGTCGTGTCTCTGAAAATGGGGCCTCGTTCAAGATCACGCTCAAAATTATATGCTTTAATTAATTATGGGTTAACTTTCTTTGAGATTGCACATGTTGTAACATATAATGCCTTTGAATTACAGTCTTTACAAGTTCTTCATAGCCTGCATATGGCCCTCCCAGTGAAAGGTCGAAAGTCGCTATCACGCTGCATCAACTTTTCTGTTCATCTTTCTTTGAGGGATCCAATGTCTTATCGGCTTCATATGTGCCAAAAAGTTTTACCTTTTCTCACTCGCTTTAAATCATTTAGTATATATATAGATCGTATCTGCAATTACGTTAAGTGACTTTTCTCCGTGTCATAGTCATTCATTTAGGAGATACACAGAAAGATAAAGAATTATAAGATTGGCTAAAGCAAAAAAATTGACCTCCCATAACAAGAAATCTTTTGTTTGTGTTCAATTCTGCACATTGAAGTAAACAGAATCCAGATGTTTATCATCTTTTCTGCATATTCCCCATGAAATTTTGAAATGTGTGTTCCTATCATGTAGGAGGCATAAGTGAGTTCTCCCTTCTCTTCTCTTTTTCTCTTCAGACCAATTGATACGGAAGTTTCCCGTTTTCTCTCTGAATTAGCCTAAATAACAGATACTCGTATTCACAAAAGTACACAGAACTTAATTACCTTTTGATTTTACCACGTAATATGCTCGAAGTATATATACCGATATGATAATTTATTAGAGCCTCATACTTGGGATTTTTGTTATAGTGAAGGTAACCAGGTCATATTTGTCATATCAATGTGACTCAGTGCCTAACAATATTCACTTTGTAGCAGCAACGGCAAGCATCAGCTAAAGCACCGCTACAGGCTACTTTTCAAGAGTGACAAAAAATGATTGAGGGCCACATGGCTGGTTGATTTGCAACATATCAAGTCATTTCTTACCATAAACTTTCAAAACGGGAATAACTCACAGTACTCATCCTTGATACAAAAAGGCCAAATTACTCAGAACTGACATACAGCTGTTGTTCCATTAAAATTGGACTGTGCTGGATTATTTGATACCCAATGCATTACGTTCACATAACTGTTTGTTTCCTGTCTGATCACATACACCTGATCCTTCAATTTTCTCGGAGTTGAAAGATGAATTCTGACACACAATGGGAAAGAAGACGTTAGATGAACTGGGAAGAGTCCGTCAAAACAACATTTCGAATATTTCACAGAAACCATCATTTCATTGAGTTTGATTTATTCAATTCTTGAGATTTTTTCTGCTGAATTTACTGAGATATTACTTTACTTCTCATGGCATCTTTCTCTGAAGTACAGCGATGCAAAAGCTGGAACAAAAACCCTTTTTTTTTAACTTCTCTGTCACACTGGATCATGAACATGATAGCCCTTGCATGGTACCAAAAAGAGAAACGAATAGGCACTTTACACTTCACAAGGTAATAACCTGAATTTTCAAGCTGCAATTTCTACCTTTCAACCACCATCACGCTTGAACTTCAGAAAGGAAAAGAATTAGCAGAAGGAAGACTTCCCAAATCAATTCATCTTCAGCGGACACGTATTCTGGCTTTCAAAAAGCCAAATCCAAGGTTATCTACCATAATCAACAAAGGTCGCTCGAGAGAGAAAATGGGAGTGAAACTAAATTTCAAACTACAAAGGGAATTGAAAGAGAGCAGAGGCATTTCTGTCTGGACTCGACACCGCAAAGTGCTCTTTTTGGACCAAAGTCGCAGACTGAGAAATCGTTTCTGCTTGGAGTTTCGTCGCCCGAAAATCAAAGGAGGGAAACGCCAATTAGGTTTCACGTGTTTTACGTGGCGCCAATCCACTGCTAACTAATCTGTTAAAACTGCCAAACTGAATTTCTGTTTCAACAGTTTTTTGGCTTATGCTAAGGCAAACTGAATTTGACTCAAGAAAATGAGTCTTGCCTAGCTCACTTCTACTTATTTTTTTCATCGTAGCTGTTGCACTTGGGATCACGATAGTCTCCGATAAGTTTGAACTGAGATTACTTTTTCGACCAGACGAATTCTCAAAGATTAGGACGAAAATGATGAACCAAGATAAGCAAGACCGAGAAGAAGCTCATCTGCAAGAGTTCGTTTCTGAATTCGATGATCCACTTCTCTCGTCGCTGGAGTCTTTCAGTTTCATGTCTGATCAAACCCCCATATCCCCCTCGAATTCTTTCATTAAAGTGCCATCAGACGCTGAGGCAGTCACCTCCTTCGACTCTTCGTTGACTGGCGAAGAAAAACCGGAGGTAACATCAACATTGAACCCCTCCAGTTCCTATAACATGCATATTGAGGTCTCGGATCAGCAGAAAGAGCAAGACTCGACCAATTCGCTCATCCCTGGTGGAGTATATTACACTTACCGGATAACAACAAGAACGAATTTGCCTGAATATGGCGGACCCGGGTCCGAATTCAGTGTCCGGAGACGGTTCAATGACGTGGTTAGCTTATCGGAAACGTTATCGAAGTCATACCGGGGGTATTTCATTCCGATGCGGCCAGCTAAGAACATGTTGGAGAGCCAGGAGAAGCCAGAAATTCTGGAGCAGAGGATGCTAGCATTGAAGAAGTACCTGCGGAAATTGGCAGCTCACCCAGTGCTTAGCAAGAGTGAGGAGCTGAAGGTGTTTCTGAAGGTGAAAGGGAAGCTGCCTAAGGTGAAAAGGACAAATATGGGATCGAGAATGCTTGGTGAGCAAGTAGAAGCATTGGATTTGAGTGAAGCGGCACAGCCTGCAAAGGCCGGGAAAGACTTGTTCGGAATCTTCAAGGAGCTGAAGCAATCAGTTGCCAGCGATTGGGTGGGACGAATCCGTTTGTTGTAGAGGAAGACAAGCAGTTTCTGAATACAAAGGAGAAGTTGATGAAGTTGGAGCAGCAACTTCTCAGCGTTTCTAAGAAGGTTTATGCATCTCTAGCTCTGGTTTCCGCTAATTTGTTGATACATGTTTGAAAGATAATAAGATATTCCTCTCATGTCTCACTATCGCTTACAGTATATGTTCGAATATTTTCCTGTTTCAAGTTTTATCACCATTTTTGTCGAAAGTAACGGATAGTTTATATGCCATATCTATTCATTCTTTTTATTTTAATGGTTTCATCATATTTCTAGTCTGCATTGACTTGCAGGCTAAATCTCTTGTAAAATGCCAGCAAGACATTAGTGAAACAATGGGAGAATTGTGGCTTGCTTTAAAAAACTTGATAAATTTGAGGCAGAAGAAGCAAATTTTCCTACGCAGCCAATTCGAGCAGCTGACATTAGAAATGTAGGAACTGCAGCTGTTGAATCAAACAGATTATATGAACAGTTGAAGACGGAAACAATCAGACATCTGGTGTGTGTGTGTGTGTGTGTGTGTATAAATATATATATATATACAAATTCTCTATGCCAAATGCATTGGCCACTAATGTATATATGTAACAATCATTTTGAAATGGAATTTAATGGAACTTAGTTGTATACGATTAGTAACTTGTCTATGTTGCAGGAAACACTGCATGATTACCTTGAAACTATGCGAGTCATCAACAATGTATTTTCAGACCGGTCAAAGGCATTACTCAAAGTTCAAACACTTACATCAGAAATATCTTCTTTGAAGTCACAGATTGAGAAGCTTGAAATTGCTTCATCCAACATGTTCGGTAGAAAAAGGTCTAGAGCGCGCAAAATAGAAGAACTGAAAGAAGCCATTAAATTTCGTGAAAATGATAATATTTGTGCGAAGAAAGAGTATGAACAAATCAAGGTAACTTGCCTTTTCCTTTGCTTTCCTCTCTTTGAGGATCTGTACGTTGCTTATAAACTCAAGTCTTTTCCCCTATGCATATAAGTATCTATCCACTTTCAAAAATGACTTTTCTATATTTTCTTGACATGATACTATTTGTGCTTCTTATAATAGTCCCCAAACTTTGAATATTTTTGCCTTTATTTGTTTCTTTTTATCCATATAATTATTTAAGGGAGAGGAATGAACTACCAAGCTTGATATTTGTGTCAACTTAAACTTTAAACACCCTTTTACTTGCCGTAAATATGACCAAAATTAATGTCCACACCCAACTAAACTATGATGAAGTGATCATCATATTATTTGTTTTCAAACTCTGTATTGAATAAGATTGACATCTTGACAATAAATTTGACTGATTGTGACTTCTTTTTCATAGATATCTCAATTTTGCATTCTAGAAGGTAGTTAATATCTTCACTTGAGCTGATTGAAATTTGAAAGTAGGATGTATCTTTATTATGCTGAATTATCTGTTCTTAATCTTGTTGCCTGCCAATTCTTGGGCTCCTTCACTATGTGATTTCGCCTCTGTTTCTTTTGATTCCTTGTCTCACGTTCAAGGTATTTCAAGTTAAAGATGGGATTCAATTGTTCACGTTAGCTAAAATTTATAGAGCCCTTGCCGGGGGACTCATTATCACGGAAGATCATGTAGAAATGTTAGGATTTACTGTGGAATGTCTGCAGGAGAATAACAGGAGTGAACTTGAGAGAATTGACAGAGACATAATGACTTCATAAGCATGATACGGGGGTTTGTTGTCAATCAGGTATCCTACTTTATCTGCTATATTCAGTATGGTTTGATATCTGCATGGCCATTTGTGATTCAGAGTATAAATAATTGACAAATAATGCATTTCACAGGCAAGCTATGCAGAGAAGATGGCAGCTGTATGGAAGAAGCTTGCAGAAGAAACGGCCCAATACTCTAGAGATGGCAGCTAAAAATTACTTGGCTGTACATCAATTACAGTTAATGGAGATCAGAAAAGCCATTAAAACTAACCAGAATTCTGTACACCCATACTCTATTGTCTCTCCCCAACATTTTCGTTTTCACTGTACTGTAGGATATTGGCATGCTTTGTATTGTCTAGGTTTTAGGCTGTGATTCCTTCTTTTCATTTCACTTGGAATTATTCTAAAGAGGCATTGCGGCTTATTTCGGGTGTGAATGCTAATATTGTTTTTCTTTCGTTGCTTTCCCCTGTAGGGAATGTGTTGGTGTTTTTTTTTTTTGGGGGGGGGGGTGTGAATTTTTTGAGAGGAAAAAAGAAACAGAGAGAGAGAGAGAAAGAGAGGAATCAAGAAGCTTGGCAAGTCATTGTTTCCATAAAAAATGAAGTGTTTAAAAGAGGAAACACTTGTTGATTTAAAACATAGCAATATTTACAGACGCGAGCAATTCAAACAGGCAACGCTATAATATATGAATGAAAGAATAACGATAGTCCTACTAAGCACCAAAAAAAATTATTAAGAAACTAATGTCCTCCCACTACAATGGCGGCTTCTAATCACTGGTTGATGGGATGGCCCCATCATCCCCAGAACTGACTGACCTCTCTGGTCTAATTTCTTCTAATTGTTGCCATACTTGCTGAGCTTCTGGTCGTGCTGATGGAGAAGGATCAACACAGTGCAAAGCGAGCTTCAATGTGTTCAACAACTCATCACCAATCGTAGATGCATCTCTCATCAACTCCACGTCGAATACCTCATTTGTCCACTCTTCCTTCACAATGGAGGCAACCCACTGGGGTAAATCCACCCCATTCAGGACCTCACCGGGCGACTTCCCTGTTAGGAGTTCCAACAAGATCACACCGAGGCTATACATATCAGTTTTTGTGTTTGCTTTCTTCAGCTTTGAGAGCTCCGGGGCTCGGTAGCCCAATGCTCCAGCTGCAGCAATCACGTTAGAACTAGCAGCAGTTGTCATTAGCCGAGAAAGACCAAAATCTGCAATTTTAGCATCTGTATTTTGGTCAAGCAGGACATTGCTGGATGTCAGGTTCCCATGTATGATGTTCTGATGGGAATGAAGGTAGAACAAGCCACGAGCCATGCCTTGTGCTATTCTCATCCTTGTTGGCCAATCAATGGCTGTTTCTGGCCCACGAGCTGCAACATATAATGACAATACATGAATCAATAAAGTTCTAAACTTTGCAATATATGAAGCTGTTTGGAGTTTGAACTTACCGTGCAGGAAAGCAGCAAGACTTCCTCTAGGCATGTAATCGAAAACCAGAAGCTTTTCCCCCTTGGGTCCCAGATAATATGCCCTCAGTGCCAAAAGATTTGGGTGACGAATTTTCCCTAGAATGTTAACCTCGGATTCAAATTCTCTCTGACTCTTGGTGATCTTTTCTCTCAGCCTCTTCACTGCAACTTCACTTCCATCCTCCAATGTGGCTTTGTACACTGTTCCATAGGTGCTCTTTCCCATTATCTCCGCGGTAGCACACAAAAGATCGTCTGCTGTAAAGGCTGTTGGTCCATCAAAATGGACTAGTTTCCCTCCCGCCTCGCTGCCTGCCTCAGCTGCACTGGCAGCTGCAGCTGCAGCAGCAGCAGCGATCCCTTTTTCGGTCCCAGAAGTGCCAGCACTTGGCTTTTTCTCTGCCTTGGATGCTGATCTTTTTTTGATCAAGAAGAAGATCAGGATGCAACAAAGTATTGCGAGGACTACGAGGAGAGCTCCGGCTGCTATGAGAATTATGTCTTTGGTTTGTAGTTTTCGATGATGATGGTGTTTTGATATTTCAGGAGCTGGAGCAGAGACAACCTCAGATGGTGCTGGAGAAGGACACGGGATTGAAGGAGTGTACCCACATAGTTGAGTATTCCCCAAAAATGAGCTTGAGTTAAATTTTTGGGCAAGTAGGGAGGGAACAGGACCAGACAGGTTATTGTAAGAAACATTGAAGAAATTAAGGCTATGTAGATTGTCAAAGGAGGGTGGAATTTCACCACTGAGATTATTCAGTGACAAATCAAGCTGTGTAAGTGAGGACAAATTAGAGAGACTAGCAGGCAAACTTCCATTCAAGGCATTATTGGAGAAATCTAACGTTTTAAGCCTAGAAAGGCTTCCTATTTCATTTGGTATAGCTCCACTAAGCTGATTATAACCAAGGGAAATCTCTTTGAGTTCATTTAAGTTGCCCAAAGAAGCAGGAATGCTTCCGGAGAATAAGTTATGATCTAGGATTAAATTCTGAAGCCGAAAGAAGCTCTTTTTCTGAGTCCCATCCCAAGAGTTTGGGATAGATCCAGAGAGATTATTGTGTAGAAGAGAAATGAAGGTGAGAGAAGGTGAACGAGTGAGGGAAGCTGGTATTGAACCAGATAAGGAATTGAAGCTCAAATTAAGCCAATAAAGCTTAGTAGAATTGAAAAGGCTATCAGGGATTCTCCCTGACAGTAAGTTATTGCTTAGGTCTAAAGACTGAAGCAGAAGGCATGAACCTAATGAAGGAGGGATTGACCCTTGTAGCCGATTGTTGAATAACTGAACCCCTCTGAGATTGGGAAGAAGTCCCAATGACGAAGGGATTGACCCACCAATTTGGTTATCATGAAGACTAAGTTTTCGAAGGCCTTCAAGTTGGCCTATCCTCTCAGTGATATGCCCTTTCAGTCCCTTCCATGGAAGCTGGATCACTATAACCTGCCCCTGAGCACACTTGATTCCCACCCAACCTCCCGAACAAGTTGTGTAGCCACTGTCATTCCAGCTTCGCAAGAAGCCTTTGGGATCAATCAGCTCTTGCTTGAACGCTTGCAGTGCCAAGAAATTTGATTCTGTGACAACCACTCCATCCCAACGATCCCCATCACCCAAAACTGGCTTCACACAAATGTTGAGCAGAAGAATCCACAAGCATGGTATCCAGAGAAACCAGTGAAATGGGTTTTGGGTTTTACACCGATTCTTCCACTTCTCTTTCCTCTTGTCTAAATAATAGTGCCGATCAGCGGCATTTTTGGTCCCAAAATAAGGATTGTGCTGGAAAATACTGCTCCTCCCCATTATCACAAGGAAGAGCAACACAATCAATGTGAAAGTAAACTAGGGTTGAAAACAATATACGCACTTTGGAGGGAAAGGGATTATTTGTGCTATTGTGACATTTGCGTTCACATCGAATGAACAGGAGAGCAAGCGGTATGGTGTTAGGAGGAGGATTTTGTACCCAGGGAGTGAGAGCGAGAGGGGTTTTCAGTTCTGAGAATGGGCACGTGATGGTCATAAGGAGGATACGTGAGTGTGTCGGCGCGCGTTGGAGCGTGAGAGAGAGAATCTTTTTGCGTTGTGGGGGGAGAGAGATAGAAAGGGTGAGGACACAAAGGTCAGGTGGGAGCAATAAGATTCAGGGGCTCTCCTTCTTACAAGCACTAACGGCTAGTTTTTTCTTTTAACAATGCGATAGTATAGAATTCAAGTATCTGTGGTCTTTTAATGCTGCTTCCTCACACCCCGAAGTCCCAACGGCTATTCCTTGTCTGTTGTGTAGGCCCCGCGACTCAGCATCCATCTGCATCATTCATTCATATATGCTTTCTTTTCAGTCCTCAGAACACTCAATTACAAAATGCCCTGAAACGACCGGATCCGGATCCTCTCCCGCAAGACTCTCTGCATCATCCCTACAATAGAATTGTGTCCATATGATAAATCTAATGGTTCAAAAATTTCAAACATAGAAAGCATTAAAAAACTACAATAATATAATAAATGCTGGCCCTTAGATTTATCATAGGCTAGGAGATTGGGGTTAATATTTTCATAAATTCCCAATCTATAATTTTCAATGGCATTAAAAAAGAAACCCTCCATATCTGGCAAAGAAGAATGACGGCGCGGAATCACAATGGTGAAGAAGAGAGCACGACAGAGGTCAGAAAACTTACAGTGATTATGCAACCAACAAGATGCTGACAGACAAAAAGGCATATGATGAGTTGCGAACGGTGAAGGGAACCACAATAAACATGAGTGACCAACTCAGTGAGAATGAACAACAACGTGTGACACCATGACGGAGATGATAGCACAATGATGAAGATAGTATAATGGGGAAAACATTACCGGCTATTTCCTTACTTTTCTTTTGATTATTTCAGTTAGCTTTTTAGGAATTGGTTATCACTTTTGTGCGACAGAATAGTTTCCTTCTTAAAATTGTTGCTCATAGTTGATTTCTGGCATTGATGAGTGTCAAAGAAAATAATCGCTATTGCCTTTTGTTCAAATCACTGTGGTTGCATTTTTGTGTTTTTCCTGCTAATCTGAATACAAGTTGCTTTTTTGTTTTAGTACATGCTGGCCAAAGTAGAGTAGTTTTTTGCTTTCTATGTAAGTAGATGTCGTCACAGAAGCTTTTTTTTTTTTTGTTTTTATGACCTTAACTCAACTCTTAAATGTACATCCCTAAGGCTTGTGTTTATTCTATTTATTTTTTCAAAGTTTTGTTAGCTTTATAATTTTGGACCATTGGATTGATCATGCGGCTGGACAATTCTACTGTAGGGATGATGTAGAGAGTCTTGCATAATGACGTGGTTTCTACCCTGGCATTTAAATAACTAGATTTTAATCATTACTGGCGGGATGTGGATGCGTGGAGGATACATAGATATTTTATTTAATTTTAAAATATATTAAATTTTTAAAAAAATCTCATTACTAATTCCCCATAAAAAAATTGATATCAAATTATATTAATTAAAATTAATATAATTAAAAAAATAAAATTAAAACTAATTAATTAATGAAAAATGATAAAAAAAGTTAGAATTTAAAAAAATTGAATTTGACAAAAAGAAGTGAAAGAACATGGGATCACCTTAAAAAAAAAAAAATCTTATCTATAAAAAAATGAATAAATGAATAAGAAAAAAATAAAAATCAGGTAAATAGAAAAAGAAACATAAAAGAAAAAAGAAAGGGAAAGAAAAGGGAACGCGGCGGAAACCGCACTCTGCAACTATATTGAATATTGATACCATAATTCCCATGAAGAAGAGCGTCTCCATAACTGGACTATCCAAAAGCATGGGTCAATTTTAACGCTTTAGCATTAAATGATGAACTCAGTTCGGTAAAGTTCAACTAGGTCGTAGTCCAATGCAGATCAAAGCGGCCCCGAAATTTTGATAATTCCAAAAGTCGTCATCATCATGTTAAGGGGGACCATTTTGGTATTCGTTCACCATACATGTACATAAGCACCAATGTTTGAAGATATAATCCACATTCACAAAATAGTAGTTTTCTTTAAAAGAAAAAAAATTAGGTGAGTTGGGTGCTTTACAACTCAAAAAAAAAATTTCTTACTCCTCCTATTCCATTTATAACGAAAGAATTTAAAATGAGTTAAAAATAATTAATTTATCTCATATTTTTAATTTTTTTAAAATTATTTCTATTTAATTAATCTATTTCTTAATTTATTTTGAAGATATACTTCATGACTCTCAATAGTATTAATGAATGAGAGTAATTTTGATTAAAAAAAAATAATGAAATATTAACTTTATTTGTTTTCCTTATAAATAGAACTATCAAAAAAGAAAAAAAAATTTATAATAAAATCAAAGAAAATAACTAGTAAAATTTTCATATTAATAGTAAGATTTGAACTCATATCTTTATAGGATATGAGACAACTCCTTATAGATTGTTAACTAGACCAATTTTTATTGATAAAATAATAAAACTTTTAAACTAAGTAGAACGCACAAAAAAATTACCTAATTTTATATGAATTTTATTTTATTATAGACATAAAATCAGTGTATATAAATTCAAAACAATTATACACACGTTTATAAGTTACTGGAACTCTTACTCTTCACGCGGAGTTATGAATGATAAAACAACTTCCAGTCATTTTGAATTTCATAGTTGGTCTTCGGCATTACTATTTATATATCCACTTCTGGGTTAAAAAACGTATATATTTTGTACGGAACTTAGGCATTAATGTTGGGAAAAATTATGTGGCAAAAAAAATTTGAGAAAAACTATATCTAAAATATTTTTAAAATGATAACTATTTCCTAATGATAAAAATTATTACCGAATATGTTTAAATAAATTAATTATAACATTATTTAAAATTAAAATTTCATTAAATGTTAGTAATATTGTTTTAGGATTTGAGAGTAATTGGGTCTGTAAAAATAATTACGATTTCAAAAATATTTTAATCTAACTATTTTAAATCTGAACTTTTATGGTTACAGGTTACAAATCAAGATGGACTAAAAACTTGGTTTAGTGCTTTTTTGGATGTCTTTACAAAATCTCGGTGAAAAATCTCTTTCAACTCAAAACCAAGTTTTTCCATAAATAACCCCATGACTATTTTTTCTGTTTGCTTCTCCTTTGGATTGTAATGTTAAATAAGATCTGAACATTAATTATATATTTAAAAATATTTTTAATTAAAATCATCTAAAAATAATCATTTTTATGAAAACCAATTTTTAAATAAAATATTTAAATATAAAGGATATTAGCCCAAAATAAATTTTTATCATAATCATATTATAAAATTAATTATATCCAAACTCCAAACTTTAAACTCTATTTTAACAAATTGAAAATCTACTGCAAGACACGTGTTAATATTGGTGAATATAATGCATAAGATCAACACAAATCGATAATGACTCATCACGCTTTTATCATATAATGATGACAATATCGTAAACAACCCAAATTCATCACCCCTGTAAAGCAAGCACAATTTCCATTTCAAAATCATTATTGCTTTGAAGTTTTTGTTTTGTTTCAAAATAATTGTTTCTTTACAATTTTAATAAAACATTTATTTTTTTATCATTTTACCATTCATTTATCAAAATAGTGATTGGTGGAACATAAGTCTTATCTTAAAAGTGCAAAATAGAAAATTAAGGGGCCGTTGGGGTCAATTATAAAGGGGGTTAGGAATTGAGCATTATGATTACATTCTCTGGGTAGTTGTGTTTAGTTGACTAATTATGTGGGAATGGGCATTACCTGAGGCATCCTAATTACTGGATACAAACAGGCTACATCAAATGAGGGAACCAACAAGCCTTCCAAAAGTCAATATAGTCCTCATTCACAAACTGCAATCAGATGTAAAAAGTCTAAACTACCTTTTACATATATCTATATTTTTTTTTACAAAAAATAAACTTCATTCAATCATTCTTTCATATCATACAGATAAACTAATAGTAATCATCATTGCATTACATTCAATTCCCTACTATTGCACTACTTTTTTTACCCAATAATTGAACCAAACGAAACTAAGAGTATTTGAGTCAATTTTACTATAATTTAAACGACTTCATAAAGTTTTTAATTTGCATGCATAACAACATTTTGATACGCAGGAAACATGAGAGTTTGACCAACATCAATCTAATCAGATTGAGGAAATGGAAAAGTAAGAACGCTCCTACATGATATTCTCTCTGCAATCATCCACAAGAGGGTTGGCTTTCACTTGAGCTGTTCATGTTACATCCAAGCTCAAAACGAAAACACGAGGGCCGCAATGTGCAAGAGTTCTAATGCCAAAAAGGTAGCACCCTCAAGAAAGCCCAACGTTTCACAATGGTGAGAAATATTCACCGGCAACAAATCTAATAATCCTTCAGATAGCGTAAGAGAAAGGAAGCTGCTTTTCAAGGAAGAAGAGAATATTTTTGGAATTCGAAAAAGAAAATGCAGCAGTGTTGTGTTTAATGGTTCTCCCGAGGCTAGATTTCTTGCAAGGATATTTATTGAGAAATACGGACGAAGGGTCACATAGTGCAACGCGCAACGCGTTTGAATGCAGCTTGAAGTCTTGAACTAGCTGTTGATAGGGTTCTGTAATGAAAATGTCCTGAGATGTTGAAGAACAGGACCTGTGGGACGACTAACATTGACACCATATCTTTCCTCCGAAGTTCCGAACCAAGGCAGGAACGAAACAAGAAAAAATTGTGTTCTTTGGGGGAGGGTTTTTTTTTTTTTTTTCTTTTTTCCCCGCAAGAGATGGTAAATTTACTTAACATTAAAAAATAAAGGTACACTGTAATAAAAAGTAGAAAATATAAAAATATCATAATAAATATAATTTTTCTTGTTCTAAAAATATATATATTAGGGGTGGTAATTATTAGGCATTAAAATCATGATATTCATTGGCTCCTAATTGAATAGAATTCTTGTATAATTTTTTATAGTAGAGTTTTTTGTAATCTTTTTTTTAATATATGCAACAAAATTTGAAGCAACAAAGTTTTTTTATTTATTATAAAGCTGTAATTTTTTAATGAGTAGAAAATATAATTAATGTAATTAAAAAGCAATAGAGCATATTATTTTAGTCATCCATGAAAAATGAAGCTAAACATCTTGAATTCCAGAGGAAAGTATGATCGGGTTTACTTTGAGATAGGTCTTCTTAAACCACTGCCATCCAAGTTCAAGCTAAATGGAAAGAAGCATTTCATAGAACACGAAAAGCTGGCAGATCAGCTAAAACCTACGACACCACCACCACCCCAACCCAAACCCCCCCCCTCTCTCTCTCCTCCTCTTTTTCTCTCCCTCTTAAAAATTCAGAAAAACCCTATTTGATCAGCTGAAGCTTGATCTATCATCACCCTAAAGATTGGCAGGGGTTGGGTATTGAATGATTTGTGCCAATGAATGACACATTCTTCATGAAAATTGGACCACAGAGACCCCTGTACTCGAGTCCTTTAAGGCAGTTGTAGAAGGAGGAGCAATCAGAGAAGGAAGCCTATAACTAAATCACAAGAAGCCGCGGGCAGTAGCTGAATTAAAGTTAACACTGATGATGCTGGAAAAGGTCTTCAATCTAGTGAAATCCCTAACCCCAATGAATGAAAGGCAGCTGTCACTTGTAATACGTTCATCAAGTCCCTAAGTCTAATAGAGTGGAATACCCCCCTGAGAAAAATTCATAAACGCGCATAGGAAGCCAGTTCATTTCACATCAGAGGAAGTTATTATGAATTATTGAAACGCTGCCTAAGTCTACGAACTCGAAGAGTCGAAAGATACATTTGGCAGAGTTCACATCAGAGGAAGTAATTATGAATCATTGAGATGCTTCCTTGTTTTTCAGTCCTATACTAACAAAGGCCAAGGAATTAACATCAGAGGAAGTTATTATGAAACATTGAAATGCAGCTTTGTTTTTTGGACCTACATTAGCAAGGGCTAGCTGGCCAAGGAATTCAACAACCAACAGAACCCAAAAATTCCAATGACTACCAGTTACTTACCTACACAAAAGGCCTATTTTGTAAACATTATGTCTGAGAATCACAACCTGAAAATTCACATGTAGGCATTGAATTCAATTGATGCAATCAGACGAGAACTTTAACGTCCATCCCTTACTCTAGAGAGAAAACAAAAGTAAATAGAGACAACAGATAAACAGATGCCCAAACAATCAATCTCAAACAAAATAGTGACAGCGAAACAAATAAATAAGCCATCCTGAACAACCAATCAGGGAAATGAATGAAGACAAATCAATAGCAAAGGTGACAACTGACAAGTAGAATCCGAAGCAAAAATGGAATCTAAACTGCATAGATCGAAAGCATATTTTGCTACAGATAAAATGGCATAAAGTAATTCAATCTGCAAAGTTTTCATTTATATATCTAGAAGAAGCCAATATCCTAATTCCTAAGCAATTTGCTTTGGATCATAAAAATGAGCAAAAAAAAAAATCATCCTATCAAGAAGGTAACTTAGCTTAGTGAGGCACGACAAGAAGTTTGGTCCGAATAAACCTCAGGAAAGTCCATCCAACACAAATGGGAATCCCGATCCGTTTACACATGTGAAACAGACGGTGCAGCAGCTGCGGCGGCAGAAGAGGCAGCGCTACCGAGGAACGACAGGAAGCCGGAATTCGTAGGTTCTTGATCGTCCAGAAACAGATCCTCCGGGATTCTGAATGCACCGTGCGCACAGACGATTGCAAACCCAACCATCAAAGCCGAAATCAAGAGAGATCCAACGTTGGTGAGAAAAACAACGAACACCGTCAACACAACCAAAATACCCAAAATTTCTCGATCAGAGAAGGTACGGCCAACAAGGACAAGTGGCTGATCGGACGGCCGGAAGAGGTATAGGAAGGCCCACGAGCCAAGGAGACCGAAGAGAACAAGGAGCGAAAGAGGGTGGGAGATGAGAGAGATAGCCAATACGAGGGCAAGTAGGGTTATGTAGTTGACCCGAAAGTAAGAGAAGTTCTTGCGAATCCGAGAATATGCTTCGGAAAGAGAATCTGGCCGGGACATTGCAGTCCGATCGATGAGCTCCGACCACGGACGGCGTTGGGAGAATCCCTGGCGGACAGAAGAAGAGAGGCGGGCGATGAACGAACGAAAGGCGGGCGTAGCAATTGGAGGCTGAGACTGGGAACCCGTGGTGCCGCTGTTTGATTGCGGGGTGGAGATCGGGAGTGTCGGTGGAGAAGCCATGGTGGCGCGTGAATCTCCGACCACCGCGTGGGGTTATGCTATTGTAAAAATCCGAATAGCAGAGGGAAACAAAAGGATAGCGAGAGGAGTGCCTTGTTTTGCGAACAATAATTACACTTACTACGAGTTCCGCGATGCGAAGACATAGAAATGCGTCTTGTGTCACTTTTTAGTACATTGATATTCTCCCTCTCTCTAAAATTCTCTCAGCAATCTAGAATACAAGTGACATTTAATTAATTATATGGAAACCAAACAAAATCTTTTTTTCCTCTGTTTATGTATCATTTTAAAAAATTTTAAATATTTTATTTTATTTAATATTTTAAAAAATATATATATAATTAATTATTTTCTTAACTATAATTTTAATCATTTAATAATATTATATCAAGAAACAAATAATATGAATCAGTGTTTGAAAAATCGGATCGTACCGACCAGTTCGACCAGTTCCTAATGCTAAGTCCGGTCCAGTCATAGGTTTTGACTGCCTCTTTCCAAAATCGGTGAGAACTGTTGAAAAACCGATCAAACCAGCATTGAACCAATACTAATTCGGTCAAATCGGTTTATTTTTTTTAAATTTTTTTTAAATTCAGATTCTTTTTTTTTTTAAAGTAACATTATTTTTAGTACTTCCCTCGATCCTCTATATAGGATCTTTTATTCTGATCATAAATATAAGACTTTTTATAATATATGAAGTAGTATTTATTACACATTTCTAAAAAATGTCCATATTTAATGTATCCAAAGAGAAAAAGAAAGAGATTAAATAAGGGTAGTTTTGAAAAAAAATGTTAGGATTTTTGAAGAAATTGAGGTAGTTAATTAGTTTTAATTTCAATTCTTAATCCGCGTGATTCAGTTAAAACAATCTTATATTAAGGATCAGAAGGAGTACTAAATAGCATTATTTTTATATAATTTTTTTTCTATATTATAATATTGTATAAGTATTATTATGATACATAATTATTAATAATAATAAATTTACTTAACAAATAATATGAAAAAAAATATTAATTAATTATTTTGAATTCAAAATATGTTTACAAATGAATATTAACTTATTTAGATTTTAATATTAGATTGTGAAACTTATTAATAATATTTTTTTATTTTATATATTGTGTATAAAATTAAAAAATTATTAAATTTATTAGCACCGATTTAATTCCGGTTGAATTGCGGTTAAACCATTGAACTTTAAACTAGTGTTTTGACCGGTTCAATGTTCGGTCCGGTTTTTTAAACCTCGGTATGAATATTCCTCTATCCATATTATAAGGTATTTTATATCAATTATATGTATATTAAAAAATCATTTTTTCACATGAAATTAATGCAAAAAGTACCAACACTTTGTATTTTAGCCTTATTAAATATCCATTCTATTATTATTGTAGAGTTATAAATAAAGAGTATAGAAGAATTAAATATAGAGGTAAAATGGGAAGAAAAATATCTATTACCTTATATTTTGAACCAGAAACTTATTATATAAAATGTCTTATAATACGAACCAGATGAAGTAGTAAATAAATAATCATTAAGAACAATTTAGTAAAATTATATCATTTATTAGGTTATTTATTGTCTTTCTTAATTTTTATACCAAAACTTTAAAAGATAAATAAAATGGAACAGAGGGAGTAGTTTTACTCATTAAATCTGCTAAAAATATATTATTTTTAATAATACCATTATTTAATACATTACGTTTAAAATCTATTATCCCTCGTACATTCAATTACAAATAAGAGCAAAATAAAAAAAATATTTAATATCCTAAAAATTATCAAATTAGACTTATAATTTAAAATAAAACAAACTTTTGAAATATAATATATTTTGAATATGATGGAATAATATTTTTTTAGTATAGTACTATTATAGTATTATATATCATATTAAAGCTTAAATATTTTTTTTGGTTGACTATTAAAGTTTAAATATTATATTTTCATGAAAAACGCTTAAATATTATAGTTTCACATCCCATGTCGTATTTTCTGGTCAAAAACATCTCATATGGTATTCAGGTCAAAAAACAAAAATCTCGTATGGTATTTGTAATCCTTTTCAGTACTTTTTTTCTTTCAGAATTCTTGTTATTTTAGATTTTTATTTTATTTTAAAATTTTAAAATTTGGTTAGTATCTTTAGCTATATCGTCATTTATTATATTATTTTTATCTCTCTCAATTATAACATAATTAATTAAATGAAGATATGTTTATTCATATATAGTAAAATTTTATATTAATCAATGATTTCTTAATCTATTGATCGGGATCCTATAAATATAAAGGGTTGATCGTAGTAATAGAAAATTTTTTGAAATATTTCAGAGGCCGAACCCAAAGAGATAGTAAATTTATTAGTTCAAAATTTTAATCTCAAAAGCAAATAACAATCAAATTGAGAAACTTAAATTGAAAAAGAGAGAAATAAAAAGCAAATCAATGTAAGAGTTTTAATTCAGTTACTAGAAGTGTTAAGGATCAAGGTTAACCTTATACGATAACTAGATTTTATTTTTTTAGTTAAACTTTACACAATTATAGTGACTATTATTCCTAAAATATCATAATCACCTCTATTTCTTTTTCATTTAAATTCAATGCAATGCATGCTTCTAAGGAATCCTCATAAAAATGCTTATCAAAACATTCATGAGCAACTGTATCAATAACATCAATACTAAAATAAGACTCTTCAAACATAAGAAAATTAACAGTCCTAGCAAATTGGAACTCATCCCTTTCATTACCTACTCTAAGAATTAATTTTCCACTAGGAACATCAATTAAAGCACTAATGGTCAACAAAAATGGTATTCCAAGAAGGAGACATACATTAGTATCATCATTTAAATCAAGTACTACAAAATCAGCGAGAATAATTAATTTACCTACTTTAACAATCACATCATCAACTGCTCCTTCTAGGTACTTGAGTGATTTATCGGTAAAGGTGAGAGTCATATTTGAAAGCTTCATATCATTTATTCCAAATATCCTGCAAATGAAATAAGGCATCAAATTAATACCTGCATCCAAATCACACAAACAATTTTTAATAGTTTCAAAATCAATATCACAAGATATAGAGAAACTCCCTAGATCTTTGAGCTTGGGGTAGAAGCTTGTTTTGCAGTATCGCATTGCATTCCTCATTCAACTGCACTGTAGCATACTCCTCGAGTGGTTTTTTTTTTTGTTGAACATGATCTCTTTGAGGAATTTGCCATAAAATGACATTTTTGCTAAAGCCTTAGTGAAAGAAAGAAATATTGATTTGGATCTTCTTAAATATATTTAGAAATCTCTGGAAATTAGCATCTTACCCCTTCTTTTAAAGCCTATGAGAAAAAGGAATAGAGGACACATATGGCTTTACATCAGTGTAAGAAGATTGCTTTTGAATATCATTATTGGCTTTTGGAGTCTCCTTACTCTCCTTAGCTTCACTTTTCTCACTACTTTTAATTTTATTTTTATTCTTATTATTCTTCTTCTCTTCATTCAACGCTGTCACTTATAAAAGTAATTGTCATAACTCCTTATTTTGGATTGACCTCAGTGTTGTTAAGAAATTGGCCTTGAACCTCTTCAGTCACCATGTTTGGTAGATGACTCATCTATGTCTCCATGTTTGGTAGATGACTTATCTGTGTCTCCAAGTTATGAATGACAACTCATGTAGCACTATTAATAATGGCATGGCTAACCATAAATTGCTCTAAAGTTTTGCTAATTTGCTCAACATTTTTACTACTAGCTAGCTAACTAGTTGTAAGGTTAATGATTAAGTCTTCCAAGTTAGACTTTTTCTCCTTAGTGGGCACAGATTAAACATTAGCTAGTAATGCTTTTTGTTGGAACCCTGGTGGTAAATTAGGCCTTTGTTCGCCTTGATTTTTCAAAGAGAAGTTTAGATGATTTCTCCTTCCTAGGTTATAAGTTTTGAAAAGAAATCATTCTTCCATTGCATTATCTGTAGATGTTCAGTATTTGATCTCATATAGTTAACTCCAGCATTCTCTTCAATCATATGCACACATGTGTCAGCAGTATGCCCTCAATCGCCACATGCAGAGCATAACTCTTTAAGAAGATTAGAAATATTGCTCTATTGTTGGAAAAGGAGGTCAATGCATTGATTTATCTTCTCTAATTGTGCAAACACATCAAGGTGGGAGTTAATTTTATTTATAAGTACTCTCCTGCTTCATACTCCCTTTTGTCTAGTCTGAATTGCCATTTGGTCATAAATATTCATCATCTCAGCAGCTGTCAGATTACCATCCCTTACAGCAATGTCCACTAAAGATTGGGATGTAAAGCATAGAACATTATAAAATAGCTTAACAACCATCATATCATTAAATCCATGGTCTTGACACTTATGTAAGTAATCCTTAAATAGATCTCATACTTCATAAAAAGGCTCACCTTTCATTTGTGAAAAGAGATATATTTTATCCTTCAAATCTACAGTCCTCTGGGGGGAATAAAACATAACAATGAATACATCATAGATCTCTCTCTATGATGTCAAGAAGTTCTCTAGTAGATTTAAGATCCATCGTCAAACATTATCCTTTAAGCAAAAGTTGAAGCACCTCATTTTTAGTTCCTTCAAAGTTAGACCATTTGAAGGAAGTTGGTCAATCCTATTATAGAAGTCCTTAAGAAAACCCAATGCATCTTTGCGCTATTCGCCCATGGAATTGTGGCAATGAATTTAAATGAATTGTCTTAAATTTGTAATTCTTTACATTGTTAGATAGCCTGATACATGCACGATTGACTATCATAAACTGCAGGCTTATCTGCATCCCTCCATAGTGGATTAGCTTAAACCCCCACAGACACTATTTCATTAGCATCCTGTACCTCCTTCTAGCTTGATTCTCCCCGTAAACATATTCAATTTCAGAATTAATAATAATCAATTCAAAAGTACTATTAAGACTTTTAGATATAAATAACATAGAGTAAAGAAGTGAAGAAAAAGAAAATTATTTTACTTTTTTTAAAGGACTAATAAATTTGTTAACCTACCCAACAATGGTGCCTAAACTTGATCGAAATCCTGCAAGTATACATGGTCAATTATAGTAATAAATAACTGGGAGTATTCCGGGGTCGTATCCAAGGAGGTTTATAAATTTTATTTGTTTACAATTTTTAATCCAAAAGTAATTAACAATTCAATTGAAAAATTGAAAATTAAAAGGAAAGCAAATAATTCAATTTATAAGTTTCATTCAGTCAGTCACAAGAAATATTAAGAGATTGGGGTTTACTTTATGGGATAGTTAGATTCTATTCATTCATTAGACTCTGTACAATTACAGTAACCATTGTTCCTAAACTATCTTAATTACCTCTCATTCAACTAGTTCTTATTTAATTTAGATTCAACTCGCTCTCGCGCAACTAAAATTTCTAATCAAACCGTGAAATCACAATATAAGCCACCACAAATTCCTAATTCTATCTTTAGATTAATTATTTGTGTTTATCTCTCTAGATCTAAATTCACTCTTTACCTCTCAATTCATCAAGTTTACCCCTTAATTAGATTCTATGATGACTAAGTATAAAATCCACATAAACAAATAAGAGAGATAAATATAATGAAGAAATAAATTAAATATAACTTTAAGAACAAATATAGAGAGTCATAACTAAATAGAATAAATCCAGTCAATCTCAATCAGGCTACATCTCTACCTATGACTGAAAAATTTAGTTACGCACAGAAATAGAAATCAAAACAGAACTAAAATCTCAAATCATAATACGAATAACAAAAAGAAAGAATTTATAATATAAGAAAATGAATATATCTCTAATATTCCCTATATCTTCTTACTCTATCTTTATAGATTGCTCCTGGTTGCTCTCAGATGTATTTGAACTGTGTTCTCTAGTTTCCGAGAGCTTTTCTTAATAGCATAGAAATACTTGACCTCCAAGTTACTGCACATGTAAAAAATGGTTTTTTGTGGACTTCTAGTTAGGGGTGTGCACAGGCTTGGTTGGGCTGGGCATCACCCCTACCCGCTGTCCGTCCCGATGATACTTAAGCAAACCAGGTTAGGTATCGGTCGAGATAGGGCTGACTCGTTACCAAATAATTTTTTAAAATATTAAAAAATAAAATAAAAAAACTAATTTTATCTATCAGTAAAAATATAATTATTTATGTAAAAAGATTTCCTTGAAAAATAATGTTGTGATAGAAATTAATTTTTTTAAAAATTATAAATATTTACAACTATATATTATTTTCACATAATATTAAATTAAGAAATCAATTTAAAATTTTAAATAAAATTAAAATATCAAAATTTTAAAAAACTTTTCATAGTAATCATATAATAAATATATTACATAAAATATATAGAGAAAAATATCTTATAAAATTAATTAATATATACAAAATAATAGAATCTTTTTAATATATTGGACTAGGCCAGGTTGGACAAACCGAAGCTAGATCGAAGTCCGGCCCGGCCCAACCTGAACTATGGCCTGGCTCAGTTGACTTGATAGGACTGGGCCAACTAAGTCACGGGTTTACATGCACAGCCCTACTTCAAGTACTTGACCTGGCGCCATGTGATTTTGAGAGGCATAAACCTGAAAATACAAGTTGATCTAACATCGGCTGAGTTTGACCCAGAGCGGGGTGGTTGCGTGCCGCAAGATATAACTTCATTCAGCTTCCAACAAGTCATCAACTTGTGTATACACTTCACACACAATTTTCACCATAATAATGTTGGAATTTGGAAAATTGTAAAACATGAAAGTTGTAGATCTATATATCAAATTTTCAATGCATTTTGAATCACCTCAATCAGAGTTTAAACGTGAGAGTTATGATTAAAATACTAACAGATGTCAGAATTTTTTAACATGTACAGTTTGTAACTTTTTACTCTAAATACTTTCAAATAAGTCTATAAAGTCACAAAACACCAAAATATATAAAATTATGCTAAAATAGACTAATGAAATCATATTTATATGCAAATAGTGGCATAAATGTAGATATTATATATATATATATAATGGACACATTACCTATTTATCATAGCCTTAAACAAATTGAAATCAGAGGAGTATAACATTAACCTTAAATAAATAATTCCATTAAAATGGCAATTAATCTCCATACATTAATAACTTTTCTTATAATTTATAGAAATATTATTGGCTAACATGGCAAAACCAAAAAAAAAAAGACATAAGAAATATTACTCGTTACTTTTTTAATTTGACATTTTAGTTTGCAATGCTAAATAAATTGGTTTTGAAAAAAAAACTAAGACTTAGTTACTTATAAATACCAATATTTTATGATATAATACTAAATATTTGATAAATTAATTAATTTTGTGAGTTGATGTGTTGGAAAGATAATCTTGTGGATATCATATGTGTTCATGTGTCTTTGGAGTGGATATTGCATTAATTTGATGTATTTTTATCATAGGTATTTGATTTGGAAGAGAGGAGTTTGGGGTTTGAAGTTGAATTTTAATGTCTAAGAAGTTCACTATTAAGTTTCGCTAGAGTGAAAACAGAGAAAGAAGAAGTTGAGCACAAAACAGAGAGCTAATTCGCCAAAGCAAAACAAGTGACCAAAATCAATTTGCACCCATTAAAGTTCTGCTCATGCTAGCAAACGTCCCTGGGTCAAAACGAACAGCTTCATTTATTGCACGAGTTATGAGGGTTTTTCCTATATAGCTCAAGGGTTTCTCATTTTCAGGCATTATGGACTTGTGGGGGACCTTGGAGGCTGTGAGAAAATTTTCAAAATAAAAAGGTGTTTCTTAAAGGATTCATGAGGTCTCTATTAAATGATTCATGCATTAATGATGACTCTTGAGATGATTCATAGAGAATCACAAGATTCATGAAATATGAAAAGAAGTGACTTTTACCAAATTCATGAATCATTACAATGTATATATATTAATCATATGAAATGATGTGACTTTTGTCTAAATTCATGAATCATTACAATGTACATACATTGGTTAATATATGTGTCCTTTTATTGAAAAAGTTATGTTGCTTCAAGAGGTGCCTTCTCATTCCCCATAAATAGTCCACAATCTTTCATCATTTGAGAATTCCAATTTTCATTCATCCACACTTGTTTCAATATATACAAACTCACTTGCCTTTATCTTTAGTGCACAGAAGATAAAAAGCAAATTATCACTTTGTAAAAGCCATTGTTATCTAGGCTTGAGTTTTGGAAGTACAGCACATACTCAAGGGTCTTCATTGTATCCTACATGAAATTCATCATTAACCCAAGTTGTACCCAAGATTTGGAAATTGGTGGGGGCGAATTAAGCCTAAAGGAAAGTGTTGCCCATGCCTTGAAGACTTATGCATAACCTTTTTCTCCAATCTCTTTTTCTTCTACATTTCAAAGTTCCATTGTTTGTAACAATCTTTAGGCTTAAATTTTTCATTGAATTCAAATGGCATCTTTGAAGGATTTGACTACAAATTTTGTGAAATTGGAGAGATTCGAAGGAGGCAATTTTTTGAGATGGCAAAAGAAGATGAAGTTTCTACTCACTACTTTAAAGGTGGCCTATGTTCTCACCACTCCCAAGCCCGAAGAAAGAGAAGGAGAAACTATGACTAATGTTAGAGAAAGGCAAAAATGGGAGAATGATGATTACATCTACACTGGATACATTCTTAATAGACTTGGTGATTCCTTTTTCGATGTTTATCAAGAGTACTCAACCTCTACAAAAGAACTATGGAATAAACTAGAGGCAAGGCACATATAAGAGGATGCAACAAGTAAGAAATTTCTTATTATTCGTTTCAATAATTATAAAATGATTGATGAAAAATCTGTTATGGAACAATTGCATGAAATTGAACATATTTTGAATAATTTCAAACAATATAACATGCATATGGATGAAAGCATTATTGTCTCCTCAATCATAGACAAACTTCCTTCTTCATGGAAAGACTTCAAAAAGAGTCTTAATCATTAAAAAGAAGATATTTCTCTTGAACAACTAGGAAATCATCTTCGTTTAGAAGAGGAGTATCATAAACAAGATGATACTAAAGACATCAATGCTCATGAGAAAGTACATGTGGTAAAAGAAGGGCAGTCAACCAAGACTTCTAAGAAAAGAAGGAAGGAAAAGGATGAATTTCATGGACAAAATGGCCATAAGAACAATAAAAAGAAGGGTAATTGTTACTTTTGTGGGAAGATTGGTCATTACAAGAAAGAATGTCGTTAAAGAAGAAAGAAAGCAATTCTTCATCAAAAGACAATCTTGTAGCTGTTATTTCTGAAATCAACATAGTTGAAAATAATGAATCATGGTGGGTGGATTCTGGAGCAACCTGTCATGTGTGCAAAAACAAGGATCTCTTCAAGACATTCAAGGAAGAGGATGAAAATGTGCTCTACATGGAAAATACATCAAGTGTTCAAGTTAAAGGCAAAGGGACTGTGGAAATTGAGTTCACTTCTGGAAAAACTTTTACTTTAACAGATGTATACTATGTACCAGATATCAGAAAGAATTTAATTTCTATACCTTTACTTAATAAGTTTGGGTTTAAGTCTGTTTTTGAGGGAGATAAATTTATTCTATCTAAGGGAGGAATCTTTGTAGGCAAGGGTTATTTATGTGGAAACATGTTCAAATGTAATGTTGTTTAAGTTAATAATAATGTTTATTATTATATTTGTATTATTAACTCTTGTAGTATATAATGATATCATTTATGTCATATTAATTATATTAAATAAGATGATAAATATTGACTTAATTTTAAAATCTATAAGAAATCAAGAATTATATATTATTTGATTAACTAGATAATATTTTTTCCTAGAATAGGAAAATGTTCTAAAATATTATAATTGAGTCTAATGATATGCATGGTTGACTTGCTAGAAGTTATAAAAAGTATTTTGTGACTTTTATTAATGATTGTTCTTGATATGGTTGTGTTTCTTTAAGAGATATCATTGAAAAGTTGTAACCATTCAAAAGTGAATTTATGAACATGCATAATGAATGTTTAGATGAATATTTGATATGTTTATTCAAATTCATGAATGATCATGTGAATTTAGATAATCTTCTTGTATGACATGAATATAAATTTGAGATTCAATAACTACTTGAAAGGAATAAGTCACTGTAGTTTAACCTATAATGGTAATTCTTCAATTTTAGAAGGATATACAAATGATAGTTGGATAAGTTATCTAAAGGACCATGCTTCTACAAGTGCATGGGTTTACACTCTTGGTGGGGGTGTTATTCTTAGAAATAAATATATATTATATATTCCACCATGAGTTAATAGCACAAATATCTATCTATTGTGATATTCAATCTATTCTTTCAAAGACTTATAACCAAGTTTATAATGGAAAGTCGCTACACATTGGAATAAGACATAGCTATGTGAAAGATTTGATTGTGAATGGAGTAATCTCTATTAGTTATATAAGGTCTGAGTTAAATCTTGCCAATCCTTTGACGAAAGGGCTGACAAGGCATATGGTGTTGAAAACATTAATGGGGATGGGATTGAAGCCCATTAAATTATAATCACCAATGGTAGAAACCCTATTCACACTTGATTAATGTCAAGTCTTAAGTTCAAAGGTAAGAGTACACTATTAGAGTGATTGCAAGTACGTAAAATGTTATCTATTCATCCCAAGGTTGAAAAGTACTTGGTTACTATGGATTTAAAGGAAGGCTAAGCTTTAGCTCTTAATAGATCTGTAAGCATATATTTGCTGGAGTATTTATCATTGTGTTACTCTTGACAAAGTCTACCCATATCTGAGTGAAGTGGGGCTACTTCAAGGAGTCCAAGGACTTGACTCTCAAACTCTCATGAAAAGGATATATGACACAAGGCCATATTAAAAGTGTCTACTAAAAATGACATACAATGGTCCGATATCTTATGCGTAAGTCATGCACGCCTGTTCAAATGGATTAATTGGTTCAAAGTTTGTCTACCATATTAATTCGGATGGGTGAAACCATGTCTTACTAAGTAAAGGTTCAAGTCTTTAAGACACCTTTACCGAAAACATGAGATTTTCGAAGTGATAAGAGTTTGTTATTTTAAAAAAAAATATTTTGAAAATGGTGGGGGATTGTGAGAACATTTTTAAAATAAAAAAATGTCTCTTAAAGGATTCATGAATTAATGAAATGTCTATTAAATGATTCTTGAATTAATGATGACTTTTGAGATGATTCATGAAGAATCACAAGATTCATGAAATATGAAAAGAAGTGACTTTTACCAGATTCATGAATCATTACAATGTATATACATTAATCATATGAAATAATGTGACTTTTATCTAAATTCATGAATCATTACAATGTACATACATTGGTTAATGTATGTGTCCTTTTATTGAAAGAGTTATATTGCTTCAAGAGGTGCCTTCTCATTCCCCATAAATAGTCCACAGTCTTTCATCATTTGAGAATTCCAATTTTCATTCATCCGCACTTGTTTCAACATATACAAACTCATTTGCCTTTATCTTTAGTGCACAGAAGATAAAAAGCAAATTATCACTTTGTAAAAGCCATTGTTATCTAGACTTGAGTTTTGGAAGTACAGCACCTACTCAATGGGTCTTCATTGTATCCTGCAGGAAATTCGTCATTAACCCAAGTTGTACCCAATATTTGGAAATTGGTGGGAGCGAATTAAACCTAATGGAAAGTGTTGCTCACGCCTTGAAGACTTGTGCATAACCTTTTTTCTCCAATCTTTTTTTCTTCTACACTTCAAAGTTCCATTGTTTGTAACAGAGGCTTAAATAGAGGTGGAGTAAAGCTACAACATGCTAAAGATTGGTACGAATGGAAATTTAGCATTGATTAATAGTTTCCTCTCATCTTTCTCTTCTCTCTGATATATTTTGTTTTGTGTTTGGTTAGCTATGTATTTGTTTATAGGAATATTCATTTTGTATAACTAAATCTTTGCTTTGGATTGTTATAGCTTGATTATGGATTAGTGGATGATAATTTATCCCTTTGATTGCATTAATGTTATGTTTGTTGATTTGATTATATTCTTGATTGTCCTAAAACATGAGAAATCTAATTAAGATTGATTTTTGGTATTCTAAAGGAGCCTAGACATAGGGAATTTAGATTAGATCTCCAATCGAATCATGTAAGATTGAATATTCAACCATCGAATAGCTTGATTTGCGTGTAGAATAGAAATATACCTACTAGCCTTACATAGTCACATTAAACTTGTACTTAATTAAATCTAATTAATTAATCATCTCAGGAATTAGTGATTAATTTAATTGGAATGATTTTAGTTATTCAAAAGACACTATTAATTAATTGAGGGAACTAAACTATAAAAAATAAATTTAATGGTGTGAACACCGTATTTTGTCCGGGCTTTCTAAAAAAAATTTGAAAAAATTGGAAAATAAGAAAATGACACAAATTTCCTTTTAATCCCAATTTGAATGCATATTTTCTAAAATAAAAGAAAAATACAAAAAATGAAATATTCTCCAAATCTAATCCCTTATGATCCAAAATAAAATAAAATAAATATATAATAAAATAATAATACCAAAAAAAAAAGAAAAAGAAAAAAAAAAGAGATTTTTTACTTTGGGCTGAAAAGTGGACCTGAGCCCATGTGAGGGCTCAGGCCCAAAAATTACCTGAGCCCTTTAGGGCTCAGGTAACACGCGTAGAAAAGGGAGGGTGACGACAGAAGAAAAAAAAGCAAATGGAGGCAGAGGAGGTGGAAGACTGAAAAAGAAAACAGAGAGCAGGGACGTGCGAGGAAGGAAAAAAGAAAACGGAGAGCAGAGCACGGCCGAAAGAAAAAGGAGCTGGGAGCTCGGTGAGCACAGAGGGAGCTCGGAGCGGTGGAGGCCACAAACAGGGGAGACTGAACCGGAGAGAGGAGACAGAGAGCTGAGAAGGAGCTGGGGGGGAGCTTCGGGCATCAGGGAGATTCGGCCAGAGAAAGTAGAGGGAAGAGGAAGCCGAGGGCAGAGCTGAAGGGGAGAGAGGAAGGAAGGAGAGGGAGCTGCGAGGGAGTCTGAACTGAGGGAGGAGCCGAGGGCAGAGCTGAGAGGGAGGCACGAAAGGAAAAGGAAGGAGGAACCGCGGCTGGAGAACTGGAGGAAAGCGAGAGCAGAGAAGAGAAGGTAGAGGGAAGAGGAAGCCGAGGGCAGAGCTGACTGAGAAAGGAGGAAAGGAAAAGGGGAGCTGAAAAAATGGGAGGAGCCGCATGAGGAAGAAATCCGAGAGAAGGAGAGAGAACCGCGAGGGGAATTGGAACATGGAAGGAGCCGTGTGAGGAGAAAGAAAAACAAAGGAAACCGAGGGAGTCTGAGTACGAAGCTGCGAAGAGAAACCCCAAGAAGCAAAGGAAGAGCAGAGCTGAGGGAGAGGGGAGGAGACCTCGGTCTTCAACTGGTATCATTGTTCAAGAGACTACTTTTAATGGGTTATAGGAGCTCTGGCGTATGGAACTAGTTATGATGCATTAAATTGGACGGAGCCTGCTTTGGAAGGGGTAGAAGTTTGTCGGCCTTGTGTTAAATGGGACTGTGATGGTCGGACCTATGCACTTGACTGCTACTTGAAGTTGCTTGTTAGGCTATGTTACATATATGATACGCAAGGTGGCGTAAAAAGAGTCAAAGATGGAGCTTCTCAAGATCAAATTTTGAATGAGACAAGGTTGCAAAATTTGCAACGGGAACTTGTGAAAGACTTACATGAGGTAACCAGATTTCTTATACTGAGCAGTGCATATAGTGGTATGTACCATTCAGAAATTGATTTAAATATCATATTTTCATGGCAAAAAAAAAAAATCATATTTTTCCTTTTCAGTTTCGAAAATGTATGTCTGCCATGTTTGTGCATGATAACATGGTTCCTATTACGCAGAAGTATGCTTTTCTTGAAATGAAATTTGGCCAGCCCCTCTCGTCCACCCTACACCTTGTTTTATGGAGGCTGAAGTCACCTTTCTTTTGAACCTAAACGGCTAAACCTATTATCTTCTACCTTTGTGTTGATATCTTGATCCTATGACAGTTTACCTACTTCCAGAGCTTATACCATGAGGACAGTCAATAAAACTAGGGTGATGTTGCATGGATGAATCAGCATCTTGTCAAGCCAAAATACTCCATGAGTTATTGTCCTATATGATGTAAAAAAATATGTTAATTAAAACTATGGAAGATTATTGGAAAAAAGAAGGCATGTCCTTGAGGATTTTGGAGAGGTTGTAGCTCCAGATCTTTGACCAAAACCATTTCAACCCAAAAGCTTAAGCTATTAGGTTAAAGCCTATGATTGGTTTTTATTAATATCTTCTACATTCCCCTCAAGTCAAATCCCTTTTGGGTTGAAGCATGAAGAAAACATAAGCCTATTGCCTACCATAGATCGTGTTTAAATCAAATCAATTTGTGGAATAGTGGCATTCTGGCAGCAAGGATTTAACTCTTGTCCGCTTGGTCATATAGGCCCTAGACCCTGTCAAGGAGTTATTTTGGTTTTTTCCCCCAAGACAATTTTGATTCAAAAGGGGGATATTTGACTTATTTTGTTATTTTTCACAAAGTGGAGGAACTTCCTCGATTCCAATCCAAAGAAAATGTATGATGATATTGATCTCCAAGAGGATTAAGATTAGTGAGCACTGATTTATAATTTTGTGCTTTTTTATTCTTAAAGCCATTTGAGGATTATTATGACTTGAATGTTCATATATTACTTTGTAGTTTCTGGCAGGGTTAGCGTGTAGATTAAAGCCCTTAAAATGATTGTCTGCTTTGGTTGAGGGGAGTGATTGTATATGGTCACTGTGGCTTCATTCGTAATATTAATGGGCGGTGGGACATCTGTAATTGATATGAATTATTTCTAGATTCCATTTGAGAAATGAGTGGACAAAGTTCATGTAATTGCGGGATATAGCAATGAATAAATACTAATGCCTCCATATTTTATTTTGAGCACTATGGGAGTGTGAGATCGAGCTTAGAAAGAGTGGATTTTCTTCATCAAGACAAAGGAGGAGCATCAAAGCAAGGGAAGGGAAGAGGACAAGAGAGTTTGATCTTCTTTCTTATCTTCATGTAGTTTTTATGGTAGTGGAATAAAGCTATTATTCGGATTTGCATATTTGACACACACACACATCGATAAATTGTGTTTGATTTTTATTTCTGATTTTGGTTTTTATTTGGTCATGAATTTTTCTTCTTCTCACTTTTAGAGTTTGCCACGAGGGACCAATTCTCCGTGTGCCTATAGAGTGTCAGTCAATTATATCATGAGTGAGTAGTTGCCATGGTATAAACATTGGCTAAATTTTATTTTATTTTATTTTATTTTATTTCATTTTATTTCAGTTTGATTTACGAGTACCGATATTTTTATTTATTTATTAAAAGTAAAAATAAATAATTCAATGAGAGCTCTTTATTTCAAATTTTTGTTTTGGCCTTTATGTTCCGAGTGGTAACACCGTGGGCATTTAGGTGTTAATTAGCGAGCTGTGAGTGATAAAGTCACCACAGATCCTAATTAACTCTTTTTCTAAAAAAGAAAAAGAAAAAGAAAAGAAAAGATAAATAAAATAAAATAAAATAAATAAATAAAAATAAATAATATATGAATATATATATATATAAGTCATATTCTTAAATTACTTTTATCACTTTTCTTTTTATAAAACAAGCATAATCATATTTATTTTTATATATAAAATGATTTCTTTTTCTTTCAATTTTATCTTTTAAGTCTTTTTTGCCTTCCCCACGAGTGATCAAGTCACCATATGTGCTGTTTGATTTTCATTTAAAATTTTTCTTCTGGTATTTTCTACTCCGAGTGGTAACACCGTGAGTATGTAAACGTAAATCAGTAACTTGTGAGTGATAAAGTCACCGCATATGCTGATTATTATTTTTCAACACGTAATGATCACATTTTTTAATTTCATTTTTTTATAAATAAATAGGTGTTAAAATGATTTTTATAATAAAAGAAAAAATAATTTGTATAAAAAAAAATTTGAAATTAACAAATTGTCTTCTTTCGATTTTTTCATGCCTTTTTGTCTCGAGTGACACCACCGTGGACATTTAGGTATCAATCGATGTATTGTGAGTGATAAAGTCACTACATAAGCCAATTGATTTTATCATGTAAAAATAAATTTGTTTCCAAATATTTCCTTTTCAAATCAAATAAAATGTTCAAAATCACAAATAATTTTAATCCTATTTTTTAAATTGAGGAAAAATATATTCTCTTTTAGAAACTGATTAAACCAAAAAATTATATAAATAAATGCAAAGAGTAAATAATGGAAATTAATCTGTCTTTTACAAATTAAAACACACCGACAAATTCTAAAAATTGTTTTCTTTGTGGAAAGACTAATTATTTTCTATAAACCTCTCTTTTCAAAGAATATGTAAAATAAAAAATACCAACACAGTGACACGCTTTTTTAATCCGAACTACGTCGACTTTGATCCCTATCGCAGGGTACGTAGGCCCCAGACTCTCATTCTGGGTCAAGTCCACTTTTGTAAATAAATAATATTTTCCTTAATTTATTTTTCCCAACTTTTCATATTTTCATCTTCATTTTACATTTTCCTTATCTTTATATTTATTTATTTTTGCATGTGAATGGTAAAAGGGCAACCAAACTAAATTTGTAAGAAGCCATAAAAATTGCATGATCAACCTAAGGTAACCGTTCTTAGGAACGGGTGTTGTGGGGTGCCTAACACCTTCCCCACTCACAATCGTACTCCCGAATCCAATCTCTGATTCGCAGACCATCCTTTCCCCTTTTTGTTTTGTTTATTCCGGTTTTCCAAAATTTCCCTTAAAATTTTGGTGGCGACTCCCTCCGAAATCGGCCTTCCGCCAGGCGGGCCGGTCTCTTCAATTTTTTCTATTTCCCGCGCCATCCGCGTCGCATTTTCGGGTGTGACAAATGGTAATTAAAGGAAGAAGTTGGACATTAAAAAATAATCAAAGTTATAATAATCCATGTCATCGCTTGAATTCCAGAATCATTGTTAACTCGAATCATATCTTAGATATCTATTCTTGCTTTTTTCTTTGTTTTACCTTGTGTGTTACTCGAACTAAGCGAAGATGTGACATTAACGCTCAATCAAGTTATTGATACCAAATCTCCATAAAAACGATACTTTTACTTACTATATATTACTTGATACAGACTGTAAATTTGCGGTCTAGACACATTTTTGTCCCTATCAATTACTTAATTTTATATACTTAACATGTTTTTATTCACTTAAATCAAAATATGTAGATTTTAAATTTAAATTTAAATTAATAATATCAATAACAAAAGCTAGTGTTAGCACCTGAGTATTAGTGGGCCAAACCTAGTAGGGTTTTAAGTCTAGTTTGGCTCAGATCAAGCTTTAAATGAGATACTTCAGTGCCAAGTACCCATGATGTGAAAATAATAGATATGCTCGCGAGCATGATGGACAACATGGGAGCTTCGTAGATTTTTGGGAAGTGGGATAGTGCACTCAGAAATGAAGATTTGGGCAACCTCCAGTGATATAAATTCTCAAAGACACATAGACACGTCAACATATCAAAACACTTATCATCTAAGCTCTTGAAACTTTTTTCCAGCCATCACAACTAATTTATCATTTCGCTCCGGCAAACCACCGTGCCTATTGTGTTTATTGTAGGTTATTAGGCTTATTTATCGAGTCCCCGATATTCAAAAGTTGTATTTACATTTCAATTCGATTGACTGTACCAATGTATTCTGTTGATTTTTTTTGTATTTACATTTCAACACTAACAATTCTTCCTTCATTTGATTATAATTGTCCAAAATAAATCATTCTTTTCTACAGAAAATAAATCACCTTTTCAAAGTTTCTTAACCTGCAATAAAATAAATATTTTAAAATCAACACGCGTATGAGTATCTGGGAAGAAAACTTTTCTTTTCTTTTTTTCTTTTAATAATTTTTCTCTTTTCTTTTTATAAAGATAATTTTTCTCTTTTTGTTCAGAATAGAGTTCAAAATAAATAATATTACAGCTCAAAATTTAATTTTAAATTATTTATTAATATCAATATTTGATGTAAAATATAATTTTCAAATTAATCAAATAATTTCTTGATTGAGAAGTATTAGTATTGACTATTTGTAATTAATTAAAAAATTAAAATTACATTTGAGAATTGATCCAACAATCTACAATTGCCCATTCAAGTAAATAGAAAAGGGATCAAATTTTAATACATAAATTTTTTAATAAATAATTTTTAGTAAAATTGATTGGCTTATATACCATTACCATATGAATTAATTAAATTAAATTATAATAACTTTCAAATAATCAATTTTAAAACTTTCCATTAAGAACAATATCTTAAACGAAGCTTCAAAACATCATAAATTTACCCACACATTAAAAATAAAGAAAATACCCATCAGCATAATATTGGTTCTACGAATGAAATCTCTATGTTCAATTCTTGGATGTAAATGTCAACAAAAATAATACTTCATTCATACCATTAATCCATAATATCTTATATATCTTATTAATTGTTGAAATTGTTAATTCAAAATTATTTAGCAAAAATACTTATTAATTCATGTTAATCAAAAAGCTTACTAATTGAAAAGATTTAATGTAGATTTAAGATAACTTTAAACCTTCATATTCAAATCATCTATTACTTTGCCACCTGTGTTAGTGGTCCAATTGGGAAAAAAATATTTATTACTATTATCAATTTTCTCTAACCTTTATATTTTTTTATTATTTGTGCATAAAATAGATATTCCAAAGAGGAACATTCTTAATAAATTAGCCTTCTGTCTAGACATTCTACCAGCTAGTCTAGGACAGCAAACCATATAAATAAGATGAAACTTGAATCCACTTGGTTTTTTTTTTCTTAACAACAATTAATATTAGCTTTTACTTTCTAAGTATCTGGTTCAAAACCATCTATGAAGATAATTGAAAAAATATTTATTTAATCTTCAATGTTAATTGTATGAATTCTTAATCCTAGGTTTTTTGGCCAATAATTACACTCATAAATTTACTTCCATAACGTTGAATGAAATTTGATTATTATTTTAATTTATTTAATATCAGTTCAATATCTATCACAATTTGAAATTTGAAATAAATAATAAATTCAACTATATAATAACTCAAATGTATAATTAATTGGAAGTTAATGTGTGATAATAAAAATAAGTTTTTTTTTTGCCAAACATAATTAAAATAAGTTTATAAATTTGAGAGAAAAATTATTATTTGCATAATTTTTAAAATTCAAATAAAAAATTCTTTTTATAATGTCCATTCCTTTTATCAAGATTAGATTCAAATGAGTTTAAATCCAAATCAAAATTAAAATCTTATTTGTATCCTAAATCTCATAGGTTCTATTAATGGATAAAGCTATTTTTGAGGTTAGCTAGTTGGACATTGGAGAGAAAAATATAAAACCCTTAAATACAATATGAAGAATAAAAAACTTCCTAAGTACTTTGCTTGCAACGGATATAAAATGATTCAATAATAATAATAATGTCTATTGCATTGGGATAAAGTAATAGGAATACATTACAGCTTCAAGTCATCAACATCATTCACTGATTCTAATGTCATGTGTTCCACATTTTACTATATGACTCATGCAACATCTTTTTAGTAATATAGAAAAATATTTTTCCCCAACCAAAAAATATTGCTTGTATTATTCTACACATGACATAACTTCATAAACTTTTTTTTTTGTTTTACCATATCAACTTCACAAATTGAAGCTCAACCATCTTGCAATTTTTGTTGCCATTGGAGACCAACTACTTTGCTTCATAGTAGTGAAAGAAAGCCTAGGGTTAATTGGAAAAAAAAATTCATAGCAGTAGCAAGTTTATATAAATTATCTTTTAAAATCAAAAGCTTAGGACTAGGAAGAACAAATTTTTGAATCATTTAAAATTAAAAACTTAGCAATATATATCTTGATATGCTTTTCTCACACTACTAGAAAAATGCAATTTAGCAAGGGAATTTAGCGAGAGAATTAGCGAGAAATATCCTTTCCCTCGCTAAATTAGAGAGGAATTTTTTATTTCTCGCTATATTATTATGAATAGTGAGGAATCTAGCGAGGGACTTGTCCCTCGCTAAAGTTTTTAAAATTAATTTTAATAGATTAAAATTATTTTATTAAAAATTTAATTTTAATGAATTAAATTTTTTTTAATAATTATGTTATAAAATTATGTTTATCAGTTGATTATTTTAAATTAATAAAAATAGTTAGATTAATTTTTATAACTTATTGGCAAAAAATGAAAATGAAAATTCATTTATTACAAAATTCAAAATATAAAATATTTTATGATATTAATAACTAAAATTATAATATATTTTTATTTTTTAACAATATATTAATTTATAAATATATGTGTGTATTAGTATGTAAATAAATAATATATATTTAATATTTCATATAAAGACTGCAAATACATTACAGTTCAACTGGTAAAAGTCTGAATATAAAAATATTAAAAGCAGGAGGTCATGGGTTCGAACCTAAGTAAATGTATATTTGAAATCATTATGTGACATGGCAATGATGTGTCGCAATCACGGTGATGTGGCAGTAATGTGGCATGGGTGGCGGGTGACATGGCAATGATGTGACGTGGCGTGGTCTTGGTGGTGACATGACAATTTTGAATTTTTTATAGTTTAGCGAGGAATGAGTTCCTCGCTAAATTTAGAGAGGGATTAAATCTCTCGCTAATTCCCTTGCTAATTTAGCAAGGGAATCAACTTATTTCTCGTTAAAATTAGCAACGCCATTTTTAGCGACCAAATTAGCGAGGGATAAAATCCCTCGCTATTTTCAATTTAGTGAGAGAAAAATGACATTTAGCGAGGGATTTGTCCCTCGCTAAATGTCATTTTTCTAGTAGTGTCATATCAGTCTTGACATTTTCCCACTAATCACTGCCATGCCAAGTGTCCCTAGCCTGCTAATAAACAAAATATTGCTAGCCACTGTCAATGGAGAAAGTGAAGAGATTGGGAGATGGAGAAGTACTCCCATTTCTTCCCTAATACAAAATGGTGAATTATGAAATTAAGAAAGGGGTGTTGTAAGGTTTTGGGAGGCAGCTATTTCAAGTAGCGGTGGAGAGTAGCATTGGTTCATAGAGGGGACTAACAACCTTTTTCGATGTCACATAGATTGCGAACAATACCACAACAAATACGAAATTGGTTTTGGGTGATAGTGATGCAATTGAGGGCAAAGACACAATTCTTTATAGGCTGTAATTCATCAATCTATTAATAAATGGGTATTAAATATTGATTTTGGACATATTATTTATAGTTTTTTTAAAATTGGTAAAACCATAATGACACAATGTTGATGGTGGTAAGATGAAATACAATTCTGATTTTCAAACCACATCAAAAGGTAGGCGTAAATACCAATTAGTACTTACAAATGTAAATAAAAAATTAAATAACATATTTGGAATAAGTGATTCCTTTATTTCAAATAATATTTTATATATGAATATTTCCTTTAGATGTATTAATAATTGAATCCACATGGATTATGAACCACGATTTTCAAATTGTCAAAATCAATTGGTAAAAAATGTTAATGGTGATGGATGTATAGAATTCTGACTTCCAAAAGAACATTAAAAGATGGGCATTAACAATAAATTAGTAATTGAAATTATGAATGAGATATTACTTACTACAATCTAATTTCATAATTTTTTTCTAGTATTTTTTGTTTAATTAATTACTTCATTGTAACACACTAGGCAATAATCAACATTCAATATATTTCAAATATGACAAAACGGTATGGTCCATATTAAACAAACCCGAAATTGGTGGACTATAATTGATTCCAATTGTATCAATATTAATTAATAGAAATTAAAAGTACCAATCACAATGATATTATGTCCTATGAATTGAGAAAGAGAGAATAAAAATGGCTACACATCAACATCCACGTAAGTATAACACAATGAATTTTCCTTTTTAGTCTCAAATGTTGAGGTAGCATGTTGTGGTTCTAGCTTTAAATTCTATTTCTAGATATATAATAGATGCCAATACCATATAATTAGATTCCATGGCAGGGTTTCTCAAATCTCATGTAGTGACATATTCCATCTTAATTATTTCCATTAATTGTTTCTATGAATAGATTTTTTATTTTCCAAGTAATATATATTTCCTCCATTCCATATTATAAAGCAATAGGAGGGATTTCACTTATATTAAAAAATATCTATTACATCCCTAAACTTCTAAAAAAAACTAAAATTTCCAATTTTACTCCTCTCAATTTCACTCATTCTATTAAATATAGTACAAATTACAATATTAATAATACAATAAATGAGAGTCAAAAATAACATATCATTATATGTTGTCTTATATTATGAGACAAGAAAAATCCATCATATTACTTTATAATATGGGATGGAGGGAATATTTAAGAGCATATCCAACTTGAATTTACATTTTACAAAATATTGCTATGGAGTTTGGCTCAATGTCTCTTTCTACAGTGGAAGAAAATAGTTCTCAACTATACATCACACAAAAGCCAGCTGAAATTTCCCAGTTAGCTAGCTCTGTGGATTGACTAGTTGTTTATCTGTCAGATTGACTAGTTGTTTATCTGTCATATTTCCTTTTCTATAAAAGAATGGTTCTTTGTTACTGGGATCATTAGCTAATTCTGGCCAAAGTTTATTGTTATTAGTTGTCTTACCCAACAAGTCTCAATATTTCATCGTTCATCAATCGCCAATCTTATCCAAGTTCCTTTCTTTGTCCTGCTTGGATGTATCGAATTTTAATTTCTAAGCGATAAGATTTTAGGACTCATATTCCAAATGGTGATGTCGATCCTGCAATTCAATCTTGCATTATATGTATGCATATTCGATCAAACGGAATATAGTTTCTTACACATGCATCTTTCTTTTCCCCTTTTGTTACACTTAACGAAAAGTGATGAAAGTGAAACTTTAATTTTCAAAGGAATAATAACTTTTTTCATGAAATAATAAATAAAAATGGGAAAGTCAGGAGATCATCAGTTAACTATTTTGCTTAATCTGCGACATCTTTTAGTAAATGTTGCATAATTTAGAGTGCGGTTTGCTATTTTTTTTCCTTTTTGAATTATCAATATGTTACTTAATTTTTTACTTAGAAGAATAATCAGTTGAGACGAAGGCACCCTGACAAGTAAGAGATATCTTGGAAAATCTCTCATCTGACCAAATCGAACGTTTGTTTTTTCGGCTAAGACCAAAGTGAACGATTTTTTTTTTAAGAAAAAAAAATTAGGAAAATTTTTAATAGTCGAATATTTAGTTGAATGCCTAGCACCATTATTGCACTAATTTTAATTTTTCTTAATGACAGTGAAATTTACTGTTGAGATCTTAGAAGGCCTTATTTGAATAGGGAATAATGAAGAAACACATAAATCTTCTTCTTCTTCTTCTTCTTCTGTTCTTCTCCTTGCGCCCAACTGAATAAGCTGATCATTTAAAGCTAACTATTTACAACATCAATTTTTATCCCCTGGTGAGTCAACTTAGTCATCCATGATTCCTGCTAGGTATACCCAATTACCTTTCTTAAAAGAAGGAATTACATTTTGGGACCAAGATTTCAAATTAATCACAAAAGAGGATTTTTAACTAAAATCCAGTGGTAAAAATGAGAGATTGAGTTATAAAATTGGAAGAACAAGTAGTAAAAAAATTTATTTTGTAATTAATTTGAGATCCTGGTCTCAAAATGTGATTCCCCCTTCTTAAAAATATAATCGAAAGAAGAGAAAGCAAACAACTTACAAGTTTGCACCAATGATAACAAACATTACATCGCTTCACGAATCTGTGTTCGTTATCCTCAAGCCCGCCTTCACCAGCAAACCGGTAATATACACCTTCTCTTTGCTTAAGCAAAGCTAATTGATACTCCCTCATGTCCTACACTTTTTAACTAAATTACACCAATTAAGAATCAAAGTTAAAATTGGTTAATTATATTATTTTTTTTAAAAAATCACATTTTTTTAAACTATCCTTATTTAATCTCTTTCTTCATTTCATTGAGATAAATTAATTATAGACACTTTTTGATGATATATAATAAATACTATATTATATTTTAGAAATGATCCTATATTTAAAATCAAGAGAAAAAAATTTTATAGTTACAATTATCAACTATCAAATATACATATCAAATATATAAACCATTAAAAGTAGTATATCTTCTTTTCACCCCTTCCTACAATGTATCTTACTTGCACTATCAAACCAATGAAGGATATGTACCATAAATTCTCTTCCAATAAAAGAAATCACGCGTTTTAATTCTTGTTTTTGGCATTGCATTATGCTAAGTCACTTGTTGGAAACTTTTCACATCGGATGTGATGGAATAACAAATAAGTTATCTTGTACAATATAACCATCTTTACTTTTGACTTTTCATTTCCCAACTAACCAGAATATTTGATTTTGCATCCTTATAACGGAAGAGTCTCCAAATATATGGATCCCAAATTTATTGCGCCTAAAAGAAACAAAAAGAGCTTCAATTCCATGGCTTCTTGTACCTTTCCTGATGTATTTTTCTGGACTCAGAACCTTCCACCAGTCTCAGAATGGAGCTCAGCCTCCATGACCTTGTGCTTATATTCTTCAAGGTCGTCCAGGCCTTCCCTTAATCTCACCATAGCCAGAAGTCTCCAATCTCCAAAACTCTCTTTCGCTATTATAGCAGACTTTAACATCCCTGTGTCTCTCTGGACCTCTAAACCATTCAAGCCCAGCTCCAAATCCATCAAGTTATTAGACGAATTAACGATTTCCCAGCTTCTCGTCAACTTCATCGAAGCCATCCTTCATTACGGCTCTAACAGGAACAGCCCCTCCTTGAAATTCCCCAAACTTGATTCTATTTCCAACTTCCCAGACATATTCAACCTGGCATTTGTCACCCTCCTGTTCCTAGTTATCATATATGAAGCTCCTGTGGACCTTCATTCTGGCTGTGTTACTGCTATAAAAAACCACTTGGCAGGTTCTGATTCAAAAGAAGCATCAGAACTTCTTATGAAACTCTTAGGATCTAACTTGGAAGAGCAGTGGATGCGTTCTGTGAATCTAGCCATCACAAATTGCGTGGTGGAGCTCCGAGCTGTAAACCAGAGAAGCTGCAGAACACCGTGTCCCTTGTTCTCTTGTGCTTTCTCAACTTTTGGGTTATGGAAAGTTCAGTTGTACTGCCCTGTTATCGCCATGGATGTTGAGAGTTCTAATAGCCATCGTGCTGATGAGAGGCTTCAATTCTCTCTCAGATATCACCAACTCGAAGGGGTTCTTCAGTTTAATTACAAGGTTACCATCGAAGAGAAGTGGGTTGATATCGTGGTGAGCATTGACAACATAAGGTAATTTCTTTAGATTATTATCAATTTGAAAAAGAAGCATACCATATATATATATATATATGTATATATGAAACGTTTGTTTTGGTAAACTTTCACGAGCTCCTTAGGCAATTATTAATTACATGCACATATGCAATGGTCAAGAATCAATCTATATGTACTAAACTAGATGGTTGAAACTAAATCCCCATATCATTATCCACATGTATATAATATATATGACATATATGAGCATTTTTTTTTTGTTAATTCATTTATTGTGAGTGTGGATTAATTTTTATATCCTAGAAGCAAACCTCTTTCTTGATATTTTAAGCAGCGAAATTAAAACAACTTTCACTTTTGCGAACAGATGTGACGTTGTGAAACTTGTGAACGAGGCCCTTCTGAGAGGACGAGGATCAGGAGCAGGAGAAAAGCACTTTCCTTCGAGAATATGCCTCGAACTTACACCCACACTACAAAACCAAGTGTTAAGCCTATCAGTGAGCAAATCCACAGAGAATCCACGACGAGAGATAGGCGTAGACAAAAGCATAGAAGCCTCACTGGAACCAAACAATGCCTTAGGACTCAAGGTATCAGCGGGAGAGACGGCGACGGTGAGCTTGAAGCCATGGAAGTTCGAAGAATCCGTGTATGGCTACAGTGCGAACCTGAACTGGTTTCTTCACGATAGCATAAACGGGAAAGAAGTGTTCTCGTCCAAGCCATCCAAGTGTGCGTTGCTCAACCCGAGGTCGTGGTTCAGAGACAGGTACTCCAGCGCATATAGGCCTTTTACGAGGCAAGGAGGGATCATATTTGCAGGTGATGAGTACGGAGAAAGTGTGTCGTGGAAAGTGGATAAAGGCGCCATGGGGAAGACGATGGAATGGGAGATAAGGGGTTGGATATGGTTGACATATTGGCCTAACAAACACAAAACGTTCTACAGTGAAACTAGGAGGTTCGAGTTCAGAGAAACAGTATATCTCAACATCGCTTAGTTTTCAAAATAATAACTGATATTGATATTAAGATGAGTTTAATTTATTTTCAATGTTCATATAGCTAGCTTGTTAATTTGCCAATAAATTTATAAGAAAACTTCATACAGATTTAACCTAATTATGTATGTGTATTAGTTTTCTATTTTATGAATCTCATTTTTGGTGCGTATGGTATGATTAATTATTATTTATTAGCAATTTTTGGGGACATATATATATATATATATATAAAAGCTCAATTAGGATCTATTGAAACTTTAAGAAAATTAAATTTATGCAGAAGTTTGTTTTTTCTATTAAATTAATGGGGTCTTAGATATCTGTTGATAAACTAAAAATAAGGAAATAGGGTTAATAAGGGCTTATTTAATTCGTGTTTCCGAAACAGTTTTTCTGTTTTTGGAAATAAAAAAATAAAAAATCTTGTTTGATAAATCTGTTTTTTATAAACTGTTTTAGAAAACAGAAAAGCAAAAAAATAGAAAATTCAGAACAACTTTAAGTTGTTTTATAGTTTTTATTTTGAAAAATAAAAAAAAAGTGAAAAACACTCACCTTATTAATAGTAAAATTATAAATTTTGAATAACTCATTTATTACTCACTAGTTATGATTTTAAGAACAATTATTCAAACAGATTTTTTTGTTTTCTTATTTTCAAAACTTGTTATCAAAACAGTTTTGTAAAACTGTTTTGAGAACAAGAAAATAGAAAATACTGTCAAACAGACCATAATCCTTCCGTGTATTCAAGTGAGGGAGGGTGCATATTACATATAAAGTATGAATAATAATATTTGTGTAACTTTTGACATTTTGATAATATAATGAAAAATATGTCTTGCATTTTTTTTACGAAAAAAATCCTGTAATAAAAGGTAAAATAATTGACTCTTTGGTGTTTTTAATACATAATGACAATTTCTTTGCCAATCATAATTAATTATTGATATTTCTTTTTTCTAAGCAATCCCGTAATAAAAAGCCAAATATAATTGACTCTTAGGTGTCTTTTTTTTTTGGCCTGAACTCTTAGGTGTCTTTTATAATTTATACATAATGATAAGGAGTTCTTTTTTTTTTTGGGCCAAATCATTATGATAAGGTGTCTAACGTAAATTTAGTTTCAAGTCTATAAAATTAGATAAGTACGACTTGCGTGAGGGAGATGAATTAACTGCACTAAGTATGCTAGTTGTAATTTCCATTTCCAATGCAATTGAAAGAAGAAAAAAATAGAAAGAACGTGCAGTCGTTATCGAGAGGAAAGATAAGAGTGATGGATCTGAATGAAAATTGAGAACCATTTTGTTTTATTTTATTTCTTATCAAACCACCAAATACCATATTACAATTCGATTAATTTAGATTAAGACATAATTTCTTGCCAATTAAGCTATGCACTTGGTTGAAAATTATTTTATATTTTTATGAATACAAATATTTTTTTGATGGACAATAAAAAAAAATAATAAAAACAGCGTAACCATCTAATCACCCTCTAAAGGACGGGGTGAGACATCAAGGCATGGCTTGGAAGTCTTCACATAAACTTTCCTGCAACCAGTTGCTTGGACGACTACGAAAAAACATGACCCCTGGTGGCATCCTTCTTGGCTAAATAATACAACAACAACAACAATAGCCTTATCCCATTATATGAGGTCGGCTACATGGATCAAATGACGTCAATGAGCTCTATCAAACACCATCTCTTTCGATAAATTATTTCTCGAAAAGTCATTCCTTATAACTTCTCTTAATGTTCTTTTTGGTCTTCCTCTACGCCTTCTGATCGGGCTCCACGCTATTTGATCAACTCTCTTCACTAGCTCCTCTTGTCCTCTTCTTTGTACATGCTCAAACCACCTTAAACAATTTTCCACCATTTTCTCCTTGATAGGTGCTACCCCAACTTTCCTTCGTATACAGTCATTTCGTATCTTATCCAATTTTGTATGACCACACATCCATCTCAACATTCTCATTTCTGCTACTCCCATCTTATGCTCTTATTGTCCTTTCAAAGCCTAACATTCACTACCATATAGCATTGCTGACCTTATAGTTATTCTGTAAAATTTTCCTTTAAGCTTAGTAGGCACCTTGCGGTCACAAATAACTCCTGTTGCTTTCCTCCACTTTAACCACCCAGCTTGTATCCTATGCATAACATCCCCATCAATTTCACCATCATTCTGTAAAATCGTCCCCAAATATTTAAACTTTGATACCTCAAGGATGATTTGCTCTCTAACTTTTACCTCTGAATCATTTCTAATTGACCTCTTATTAAATTTGCAATGCATATATTCCGTCTTACTTCTACTCAAACGGAAACCTTTTGATTTCAAAGTATGTCTCCATAATTTAAGTTTAGAGTTGACCTCTTCTCTTGAGTCCTCAATTAAAACTATATCATCTGCGAAGAACATACACTTTGGAATTTCTTCTTGTATATGTTCAGTAAGAACATCCAAAATCAGATCAAACAGGTATGGACTCAAAGAAGATCCTCAATGTAAGTCTATTGTTATAGGGAAGTCCTTTGTCACACCTCTAGGGGTTCTCACACTTGTTGTTGCCCTCTCATACATATCCTTTATGGCTCAAATATCAGCCACACGGACACATTTTTTCTCCATTGCTTTCCACAATACATCTTTTGGCACTCTACCATAGGCTTTTTCCAAATCAATGAAAACCATACGCAAGTCCCTCTCTTTACTCCAATATCTTTCCATCAAATCCCTTAATAAATAAATAAATAGCCTCTGTTGTAGACCGTCCTGGCATAAATCCATATTGATTTTCTGAAATACGAGACTCATTTCTGAGTCTATACTCAATCACTCTTTCCCAAAGTTTCATGGTGTGACTCATGAGTTTTATTCCTCTATAATTAGCACAATTTTGAATATCCCCCTTGTTCTTGTATATAGGTATCAAAGTGCTCTTTCTCCATTCCTCTGGCATTTTCTTGGACCTTAAAATCTTATTAAATAACTTTGTGAGCCACCAAACCCTCTTCTCTTCTAAGCACTTCCAAACTTCGATAGGAATACCATCGGGACCAATGGCTTTACCATTATCTATTCTCTTAAGAGCTTCTTTCACCTCTCTAACCCGGATCCTACGATAGAAATTTAAATTGAGATCATCTTCATGGGTTGTTAATCCTTCAGTATCAATAGTCATATCCAATCCATTATTGAAAAGCTTATAAAAGTAGCTCTCCCATCTTTCTTTGATATCATCGTTTGCAACTAAAATTTCTTCTTCTTCATCCTTAATGCATCTTACTTGGTCTAAATCTCTTGACTTTCTTTCCCTTCTCTTGGCAATTTTGTAAATCTTATGTTCACCATTCTTTGTTCCTAAATCCTGGTAAAATTCCTCAAAAGCTTTAGATCTAGCCTCGCTCATTGCTTTCTTAGTCTCCTTTTTAGCCAACCGATAATGTTTCCAATTTTCATCGTTATTGTATAGATGCAAGGCTTTGAAACACTCTTTCTTATATTTGACATTCTCCTGCACACTCTCATTCTACCACCAAGATTCTTTATCCTTAGGTCCAAAACCTTTGGATTCACCCAATACTGCTTTAGCGGTATCCCTGATCCTTTTAGTCATCTCATCCCACAAGATGTTAGCACTTCCTTGCAAGTCCCAATTACCTTCCTCCATAACTTTTCTCGTAAAGATCACTTGTCTCTCACCTTTTAGTTGCCACCACTTAATCCTAGGATTTAAAACTTTTCGACTTTTCAGCTTACGGTTTTTAACTATCATATCAAGGATCAAGACCCTATGTTGTGAAGTTAAACTCTCACCAGGGATTACTTTGCAATCTTTACAAGTTGATCTATCTGAGTTACTTACCAAAAAGAATCAGTGACTTTATTACTCTCCCTTGGGATTTGCTTAATACTTACATTCCACTCCCTAGATAATAATTCATGTAACCATAATAATACTTCATCTTCTCCATACGAAAGAGTTCACTTTTCTTTTACTAGATCAACAACCTCCACAGAGTCAGTTTCAGCGCATATCCCTCACCATCTCCAACCCAAGTAAAACACTACTCCACAATTCTGCATCCAAACTAGACATAGTCTACATAAAAATCCCATTAACACCTTACCTTCATGGTTTCGAACCACTCCCCCATATCTTGACAAACCATGATGCCTATTGCATGCTCCATCCACATTAAGCTTCACACAAGCTTCCATAGCTAGGTGGCCTTCACACTAGTTTCAAATGCCCGGCATATCTCCCAACAAGGCTCTTTGTTTGCTGATAAGCACGCTCAAGGTTACTCAGAACAGCCTTAATCATAGAAAGAGTATACCCAATCGTTGAGATGGCACCATTAAACACAAACTCACTCCTACACCTCCAAAGAATCCAACAAGTTATAACAAAAATTTTATTCCAATCATACCCACGCACCACTTTAGAACAAGTAATATTCCGATGGAGCCAACACACCCTATTCTCCCTAAAAAACCTTCTTCTAAATTTTGAAGGTAATAATGAACCCCATAGCTCCTTGGTTTTCTCACAATCACGTAAAACGTGCAAGATATCCTCTCTAAGACTCCCATAAACTGAGAAACCCATACTATGATGAATCTCCCTCTCGACACGTGATTCATTGGTCAACAATCTGCCACGCATGGTAAGCGACATTTGTACGAAACTTTAAGCTTACAAATATTACTCCAAATACCCACCCTATCACTCACAATAGGTTGTGTCACACCCGTAAATGCGACGCGGATGGTGCGGGAAACGAAAAATGAAAAGAGGAAGAAATCGGCCCACACGACCGGAGCCGATTTCGGAGGGAGTCGCCACCAAAATTTTAAGGGAAATTTTGGAAAACCGGAATAAAAACAAAAAGGGATAAGGATTGGTCTGCGAATCAGAGTTAGGTTCGGGAGTACGATTGTGAGTGGGGAAGGTGTTAGGCACCCCCACAACACCCGTTCCTAAGAACGGTTACCTTAGGCTGATCATGCAATTTTTATGGCTTTTACAAATTATTTTAATTGCCCTTTTACCATTCACATGCAAAAATAAATATAAAAATAATAAAATAAAGAATAAAATGAAAATAAGAAAAGTTGGGAAAAATAAAACAAGAGGAAAATATTATTTATTTACAAAAGTGGACTTGACCCAGAATGAGAGTCTGAGGTCTACGTACCCTGCAATAGGGATCAAAGTCGACGTAGTTCAGACCAAAAAAGCGTGTCACTGGGTTGGTATTTTTTATTATATATTTTCTTTGAAAAGAGGAGTTAATAGAAAATAATTTTGTCTTTCCATAAATAAAACAATTTTTAGAATTGGTTAGTGTGTTTTAATTTATAAAAAACAGATTAATTTCCATTATTTACTCTTTTCATGAAAATAGAGAATAAAATGAAAATATGAAGAGTTTGGGAAAAATAAAATAAGAGGAAAATGCTATTTATGTACAAGAGTGGACTTGAGAAAATAAATTGGTAAATATTTATTAGATTAAGAGAAAAAAATATCAAATAAATCAGAAAATACTTATTTATTTACAAAAGTGGACTTGAAGAAATAAATTGATAAATATTTATTAAATTAAGAGAAAAAACACCAAATAAACCAGAAAATATTTATTTATTTACAAAGGTGGACTTGACCCAGAATGAGAGTCTGAGGTCTACGTACCCTGCGATAGGGATCAAAGTCGACGTAGTTCGGACTAGAAAAGCGTGTCACTAGATTGGTATTTTTTATTATATATTCTTTGAAAAGAGAGGTTTATAGAAAATAATTTGTCTTTCCACAAAGAAAATAATTTTCAGAATTGGTTAGTGTGTTTTAATTTATAAAAAACAGATTAATTTCCATTATTTACTCTTTTCATTTATTTATATATTTTTTGATTTAATCAATTCCTAAAGGAGAATATATGTTTTTCTTCAATTTAGAAAATATGATTAAAGTTATGTGCGATTTTAATGTTTTATTTTGATTTGAAAAGAAAATATTTGAAAACAATTTTTTTAAAATAAAGCCAATTGGCTTATGTGACGATTTTATCACTCACAATACACCCATTGATACCTAAATATCCACGGTGGTGTCACTCGTGACAAAAAGGCTTAAGAAGGTTTGAAAGAAAACAAATAAAAATTTTTTTACATATTTTTTGGTATAAAATATTTTTTTTTAAAGTAAAATGGATCCTTAAAAGAATTCAAAATGTAATTCCTCCATATATTTTTGAAGAAAAAATTATCAGCATATGTGGTGACTTTATCACTCACAAGTTACTGATCAGTGTTTAAAATACTCATGGTGTTACCACTCGAGGTAAGTGGAAAGGATAAAAAACTTATTTTGAACATTTTATTTTAATTTAAAAAGGAAACATTTGAAAACAATATTATTTTTATAAAATAAAACTAATTGGTTTACTGTGGCGACTTTATCACTCACAATATACCTATTGATACCTAAATGTCTACGGTGATGCCACTCGCAACAAAAGGTATAAAAAGGTTTCAAGGGCAAACAACTAACCCCCTTTTTTTTGTACAAATCTATTAAAACAAATAAGATTACACATCTTTATTTATGAAAAAGAATTCAGCACTAGGGATTATACATATATATTGAAGAAAAATAATCAGCATATGTGGTGACTACATCACTCACAAATTTGATACTTAAAAAGTGAAAATGATACCAATTTGACCTTTTGTTTAAATAATTTCTATTTATTTATTTTGAATTACAAGATAAAAAGGTGATTGGAAAATACCTCTTTTTTCGAGTAATTTTTGTTTAAACTATTTTTATTTTCTTATTTCGACTTATAAAGTACGATCACAAAATTATCCCTCTTTTTTCAAAAAATAAAAAAATAAAATAATAATAATAATAATAATAATAATAAAATAAAATAAAAAATAGAGTAAAGCAAAATAACATTTTTCTTTTGTACAGATTTTTTTTTTTATTACCTTCCTAAAAGTGACAAGGTTATTGGGATCTTAATCTTCACAAAAATGGCCCAATCCAGTTGCATAAATATGACATTCAGCAGGCATGCATATGGGCCAAAGTTCGATCCTCAGATGAAGCATCTAGGCCCAATTTCTAACACCCCAGTCCAGATATACAACTTTGGTCACCCCAATCCAAACGCAGGCTACACATGTTAAAAAACCGTAAAAGAAAAAAATTGACCGAAAGCAACAGGGTTCGGCCCCAAAACTCATGAGCCCAAATTTCCACTGACTCTCGCTAAGGCTCGCTGAACATTCATTCCCATTGACAGATTCCCAGAGCAATGAGAGCTTTCAATCAAGACATAGAGTACTAAAATACCAAGTGCCCGAATGGATTCCTAAACTCAATGTTCTTCAGGACTAATCAATCCCTCCCCAAACATTACTAGGCATATGCAACGTGCCCCCACTTAAGTGAAGAAAATTTCAAACAACTTAAACCTCATAAAGCTCAGGTTAACGAAGATGGAGACTATGCCCAGTCAAACAGAAATTGTGATCATGCAAGGGAAAGAACGCAACTACAAAAAAAACAACAGGCTTCAGAGCTATCAACACATATATGATAACTCACAGAGCCATTTCATTACAAGCATCAGTGTCCATCATCAACAGAGCCGCACATTCAATCCCAAATTCTCTGACTAAATAACATACCATGCTCCTAGATTCAATCCCGCATGCTTAAGCCAGTAATTGAAACTTCATACTTACAATACGATCCGTTGGAGCCTCCTTGATTACTTCCTCCTGCGAGAGTCCGCGTCCCCTATCCGTGCTTAAGTCTCCGTTTTTCCCTTTGTCTCCACGCTATCCAAGCTCTCTTCCCCGAAAAATCCTCTGTTTTTCCTTTCGGTTCTTTTCTGTCTAGACCAAAAAAAACCCCCCGCCCCCAAATTCCTTCTCTCGACCCCCTTTTATAGCGTCCTGCGAGTGGAAAGCAAGGTTCCTTCGAGCACGTGATTACCTTTCCTGCCTTGCTTCCGTGCGCCGGTGGCACTGCTTCTCTGACAAAACAAGGGCGGCTCTCTCCATTTCCTTCCTAGTTTCAGCTTTTTGCCTGAGCCCTCCACTTTTCTGTGCTTCTTGCTCTTCGCGTGCACGGCCTCCTCTGACTTTCCATCGGTCAACGCCCCTGCTCCCCTCTTTCTTTTTTCTCGGCCTGCTCCTTCTTTTTTTACTGCTCTGTCTCTCGCGGTCGTCCCTCAGATTCTTGCTCCCTTGGTTCCTTCCCACCTAGCCTCCCTAGCTCCCTCTGTGTCTTGTCCCCTCGGTCGCCTGCTCCCTTTGTCTGGCTGCTCCCTCTCTCTCCTCTCCTTTCTTCTTTCTCACGGCCGAGCTTTCACGTCTCTGCTCCTCCTCCCCTGGTGCTCCCTCGGCCTCTGCTCTTTTAGGGCAATTTTCTTCACCCGTCCACGAGCCCTCACTTGGGCTCGTGGTGGGTTTGGGGCTGAAGTATTTCAGCCCAATTTGGGCTGAAATGCTTCGGCCCAATTTTTTTTTTTTGACCTTTTTGAGTTTTTTTATTTTCATTTTTTTTATTTTTTATTTTCTTTTTTATTTTTGTTTTTGTTTTTTTTTTGTATTATTATTTTTTTGTTTTTCCGTTTCTTGTTTATATATGTTTTTATATTCTTAAGAAGAAGGAATTGTCTAAAATTTTTTTATTTTGTTTTATTTATGTTTTTTTTAATTTATTTTTATTATTATTAATTTTTTTATTCATTTAGTTTTTATTTTTATTATTATTATTATTATTATTTTATAAAAGTGTACGGACAAAATAGGGTGTTCACAGGTTGTATAGCATTAGAGGCTGACTTCGGGGTAAACTCACCGTTCTTACCCCACCACCATCTCACAACACCATCGCCATCTAGTCTCTCCACTCCGGCCAAAGTATCATTCCAAGCCAATTTAATACCTTTCCATACTTGAGAACTCATTTTCTTATGGTCAATCTCAGGAATAATATTCTAACCACAATTATACTTACCACGAATCACCTGGGCCCATAAAGCGTGTCGATTCTTAATCAACCTCCAACCCAACTTCATCATAAAGCTCTATTCTAACCACAATTATCTTTGGTAACAGTTTCATGGTGAAGAAGAATCCTCAAATACCTTTCCAAATTAGTTGTGAATGAAATCCCAACATTACTAATCTCCTCCCTTTGCATGATGCACGTTCTTCGAGAAGAAGAAGAACTTAGACTTTGCTTGACTAATTTTTTGACCAAAAGCCTCACAAAACTTCCTCAAACAAGCATTCACAACTTCTAGTTGCGGCATTGAGGCTTTAGCAAAAATGATTAAGTCATCCATAAAAAACAAATGAGAAATCAAAAGACCATTCCTACTTAATCTAATGGGATTCCAGTGTCCTTTCATCACTTCCTCCTAAATTAAGTGTGCAAGTTTCTCTATACAAATAACAAAAAGGTAAGGAGAAATGAGATCCCTTTGTCTCACCCCCCTCTTTGGACAAAATTTCTTAGTCTCAACATCATTCCATAATGTCTGCATTCTTGTCGAAGAAACACACTCCATAATAACATCAACAATATCCTTGCTTATACTCAATTCATTTAAGCAATTCGCTATAAAATTCCAGTTTAGTCTATCATGAGCCTTCTCAAAATCAAATTTCATAGCCATAAACCCTTTTTCTCCCTTAATAGATCTCATCGAATGGGTAACTTTGTGAGCAATTACAATATTATCCATACCATATCTACTTGGCATGAAGCTACATTGATTAGGAGATATAATTGAAGGCATCACCAATCTAAACCTCTTAGCCACCACTATGGTAACAATCTTATAAATAACTGATAGGCACAAAAATTTGCTAACTGCAAGTGCACGGGTCGCTCAAGTGATATAGTAGCAAATCAAGTATCGTTCTCATAGAGAGTCTAATAAGTAAGAATATGAATTAGATAATTCAATTTCTTCTAAAAGTTAAGCTAAATTCACTAAATTGCAAAATGAAGATTAGATAAAAGGAAATTAAATTTGAGCACAAAACAGATGAACTGAACAATCTCAAAGAAAACCTGGAGTTTCTAATCCATTATTTGCTTCTTAGCCTTAATTTTCACCTAATTATTTATATTTAATTTTCACTTTGGTATTCAAGAGATAATTGTAGTTATAAATGTCTTCCGAATCACCTACAACTCTATCTTAATTAAATTATGCAATTCCTTACATAATTAGTACAGATGATTAACAATTAGTATAGCTCTTAACCTGATTATACAGGGCTTTCAGGTATATTTTTATCCTTATTGCAAATTAGAGTAAAAATCTAATCTTGTATTACTTAATTCAATGCCTAATTAAGATTTCCTTTTCCATGATAAACCCTAATCCCTAAATTCCAACTCAATAGTGGTCAAGTATTGAGAGGGTAACAATAAATTCATAATTAAATAAAGCTACAAATAAGCATAAATAATCAGTGAAAACATAAACTAATTCACAAATAGGTTTATAGTTACTCTAGGTTAAGTAAAAAATTAGCCACACATAGCTAAATACAAGCTGAAAACAACAAATAAGCACCTCAAACTAAAGAGCATAAAAAAAAGAAGTGATTAATTGGTGGAATTTTGAACGGATCTTCGATTTTCTAACAAACGCAAGCCTTCTCTAAGCTTCTTTGGTGCTTTATCCACTTTTCTTGAATGCCTAGATCTGTCCAACAAATGTAGAATGATGAGGATCCTCTGTTTCCTCCATTATCAGCCCCAAAATTCCTCAAATCCTATCACTTAATAAAGTTGTGCATTTTGATAATACAGCTCATCAATGCTGTAGCATTCAATTTTCACTGTTGTAGTGCAAATAATGCTCTCATGAAGAAATATCAATGCTGTAGCATTCAATTATGATGCTACAGCATAGAAGTAACCTTTTTTCTTTGAAATATTGATGCTGCAGCATTCAATCTCCTATATTGCAGCACAGAAAACATATTACTTCATTTGGTGTTCCCATCAACTTTGCAATTTGAATTTTCATGCCATGGTTTTAATATAAATGTTTACTTAATTTTCACACTTCCGAATTCCACTCTCTTTTACCTCCAATGCTTCCTCTTGCCCGCAGATATCATCAACCACTAGTGAAAAGCTTATTTGAATAATTCAAACTATTTTAGATCCTTGTTCATGATATTTCCAATTAAAGTAATTACTTCAATTTCTTATGAATAAATGAAAAATTAATATTTAAAATGCACCAATGGCTCTCAAATACACTAAAAAATATCACAACTAATCCTAAATATGGGGACTTATCAATAATATTATATAGATTAATGGGTCGAAAATCTTTATATCTAACAAGATTATCAACCTTGGGAATGAGAGCAATTTACGTACCATTTATATTGTGAATTCTCCAAGGCTCCCACAAGCAATCCCTTACCTTCTTTGTGATAGAGCTACCAACTCAACTCCATTGGCTTTGATAAAATAGGGGATTAAACTCATCGGGTCCCAGCACCTTCAAGGCCCCCATATCAAACAAAGTAGCTTTAATTTCCTTATCACTAACCTCCCTTCCTATGCTGGCTAGAAGATCATTATCAATGTTAGGGAATGTGTTATTACAATTCAACTCATTTCTACTAAACTCCTCTTCACAATAAATATTAATGAAAAACTTTCATGCTCCTGTCGCCATTGCATCACTGTCAAAGCACCACCCACCTTGCTCATCCATAATGGCATCCACAAAATTGAACTTGAGCCTTTTATTTACCATAGCATGAAAAAGCTTAGTATTAGCATCGCCATGCACATATACCAAGAACATCTAGAATTTTGAAGCCACATCAATTCCTCTTGAGGAAGAATACTCTCTCACTCCTTCCACAGCATAATTTGAAGATCTGTAAGGAATTTAGAATAGTACCCTTCACTAAGCTTCCTATTGATACCCTAAGTCTTCTAAAAATCTTGTATTTCATTTTCTCAAATCACCCAAACACGTCCCTTTTCGAAACTTTAACTTCATCAACAAAACTACTAATTGTGACATTCCACTCCTCATATTTTTCCCAAGATTTCTTCACAAAACTCTTGAAACTTCTCATGAAAAACCCAAGGAGTTAGAAATCTAAATGGTTTCCTTCCTTGTCTATTCTTCATACTACCACAGGTCTTCAATAAAAGAGGGCAAGACTCAGATTTGAGCTTAGGAAGATGAACCACACAAGCTTCCAAAAAATGATCACACCGTGCCTTGTTATCAATAAACCTGTCAAGTCTACTTTTTCAATCACTACGTTGCCAAGAAAAAAGTCGCCCATGAAACCCAACATCAAACAATTGCAACTCCTCCACACAATCACCAAAGTCCTTATGTACTCCACTTGTGCACCTTGCTACCGATTCTCGTTCATTGTCCAACAATATAGCATTAAAATCACCCAAAATACACCACGACTCAGACATACACGAACCAATGCTTCGAAGCTGATCCCACAGACATCATCGTTCACATGGATTTAGACTCCTATAAACAATTGTAAACTGCCAAGCACCCATCCACTTAGGAGCAATTCTAAAATGCATGAATTGCTCATGTTTAAATATTAAATTAATTTCATAAATTTTCTTCCAACAACACCAAATCCCATCTCTAAAACCCACTGCATCAATTCTTTCCATATAATCAAATCCCAATTTAGTAGTTAGTTGAAATAGCACTAGCTCAGTCCACCCCCTGACGTATTTCCAGCTAGAAAATCCACACTATACCTGAAACATGAATCTCTAACTAGTCTTTTACAAAAAAAAAAAAAACTAGTCTTGGAATGGGTCCCTCTAGAATTCCAAGACAAATATTTTAAGAACTATATCATTATATTATATAAAAATAAAATGAATGACCTCATTATTTTCTTACTCATTATCGTCATTATTTAATTTATTTCTATATTTTAAATAATTGATTTTTTAAAATTTTATATAATTTTAAAAAAAGTTTACATTTCCGTACAAGCACACGGAATAAAAACTAGTTGAACTTAAAAAAACCAAATAATTATTCCGTGTCCATTTTTCTGAATTTTTGAAGATCACTTATAAGTTGTGTAAGGAAAATTGTAAATTTTTTAAAAGAATTTGTAAATGAAAATTATGCTATGTTTATAAGGACATTTTAATCCACAAAAAAATATTTTTGACACATTAAAGAACTCATATCCTTCAGCATATATTTTTTTTTAAATCTCAAATCCTTCAATGCATTTAACCTTGATTTTTTTTTTAAATTTTCCCACTTCTAAAGTCAACCGCATAAGTCATTAAAGGAAGTCAACAGGAAAAATGCTGACAAGACGACGGAAAAACCGGAGTATTATTGCCCTGCTAAGCTGGTAGTCAAACAAATTAACCCAAAAGAGTAACGAAGAGAAAAGAGGCTTACAAACAGCTAATAGTTAGCATACGCGTGGCAATATGCATTTAAAGAAGCTACGACTTCCCATAGGAAATCATAACCGTGAAGACCAAACTAACACAGCGCATGCTAGCGTTTGGCCAAAGAGAGAACGAACTCGGAACGGAAAAGTCAGGCGCAAAGGCGTAGATTTCCGAGACACAACTACTACTATTCCATCTCTATTAATCTCAACTGTCCTAAACCATACCTTAATTTGCTAAAATTTTTGCTCTGTCAGTATCACTACTGCACTCCATCCTGTCCTTGCCATATCTAATCTCGGCAACTTCGATTCCATCTCCCTTCCATGGATGCCTCCGCTCCCATCCGATCCTTTCACTGTATTACTTTCTTTTCCCATCTTCTGTATGAATGTATTTCGCTAAATGCTACTTCTAGTCGTGTGGTTGTATGTTTAAGCTTGGCGTGTTGCTTTTTTTTTTTTGGGGGTTTGATTTGGTGGATGAAGGAATCTGAAATTTTGTGACATGAGGAAAAAAAAAGGTAAATCATTGTAAGTTTTGTTATGTATTTAGAAATGTTTTCCGAATATTCATGAGAACTAATGTGAACTTGTACTTCTTTCGCTGTCTCTTGGTTTTAGGATTAGAGTTCTTTCACTTTGTTATTGGTTTTGATATTCTAGGTCAGGGCATCTAATCTTACAGAAGCTCCCCAACTTAGTTTTGTGACAATGGTAGAAGTATTTCTTGGCCACATTTATGATCTTTCACGTTATGTGCTTATTTTTTTTTTTAAAAAAGCTAGTCGTCTTGAGCAGTAATCACGTGTTGAACTTTTTGCTTCTCATGAGTGATAAAAACTCGGTGGATGTGTCAAAGTTGGAAAGCTTTTGGAATTTAATGAATGTTTCATCCCAAACAAGCTACTCCTCTTAGCTTGGTCTACTGGTTGCTTCTTGTTAGTATACAAAGCCTAAGACAACCTGCTCTGTTTTAAAATGAGTGGGAATTGAGGAGTGGGATCGAGAGAGAGAGGAATATAAACAAAAAGATCACCTTGCCCTGTGATACAGTTTTCATCTAAAAAGGAGCTACCCCACAGATATAGAAATGGATTTGAGAGCTTAATTGTATTGACATCCTTGTTTCTCTATTAATGCTTATTCCTTTCATTCAAAGAAGAAATATATGTTAGGCACTTACATGTATGCATGCATGATTTGCTAACACTCTGTATATGCTAAAATCTTTTTAATTAAAAGATCATAGGGCAGACTATTGCTATCAAATGCTTGATCATTATTTTTGTATTTCAGATCCCATAGGAACTATGTGGCAATTGCGGACCGCACTTGAGAAGCCAGGTATAGTTCCAATGCATAATACTGGATGGAACTCTCAAAGTACACTTTACATCCATTGCTTGGATAATGGTAAGAAGCACATCAATTCTCAAATCACATGGAAGAAAACACGAGTGTTATGCGCAAATACAGCTGAAGATACCCAAACTACCAAATCAAATGGTTAGTTATTTTTATATTGAAATAGATTCATTGCATCTTTGTTCCTTGTAGCTGCTGTGTAAATGAGTCTAAACTGTTATACTCTTAAGAAATTAGATATCAGAGTATAGAAATGGTATTTTATTCTTTGGCACCTGATAATTATACAATGATGTTCCCAGCTTCTTTGGACAGCACTCCACAAAACTCATTGGAGGAAAAGCCTGTGAAAAATACCTTTCCTAATGGATTAGAGGTCTAAGCTAACCTTTCCCTTTATATGCCTGTAATTTTATATTCATATCTGTTGATATGTTTTTTATAATTGATATATTTTGGTGGTTATTAGCATCAATATATGCTTGTAAGACTCATTTTCATGGGCTACAAAAAGAAACAACTGCAGGGATTTTTCTCCTTTGATTGGTGCTTGGCGCCTTGGCCTAAACTGCAAAATTACATTTAGGGTAAATTACCCTCCCTCTCCTAAGAGATGTCCAAATTACACACCCTGACCCTCTATTAATTTACACTAACCTCCTTTGAAGTCAAAAGGTGACGAAAATACCTTCAAGGATAATATTGATTTCTTTTGTTAACATTTTAACTTATTAAAAATTGTGCCTCTCAAACTTATGTTTCAATGTTAATTGTTTTGTGTTGAAAACTATAATGTATTTTGAATTTAAAAGTGTGACTTTTTTCATATTGGTCAAATGCATAATCAATACTTATTAAACAAGTAATAAATATAAGGTATTTTGGTCAAATAGACTTAGTTGCAGTTTATTTTATGTTACAGGCTTGTGTAGTTCATTTTTAACTTCAAAGGAGGAGAGTGTAACTTTTCAAAATAGGGAGGAAGGCCATGTAATTTGGTCATCTTCTAGGAAAGAGAATTGTAATTTATCTTTCTATTTATCTGAAGTCATGTTTGAATGTGAATCTGATAAACTCCTGTAAGTCTGCTGAGCCTTAAACATGATCCGATGGTCCAACCATAATATTAACTCATTTTTGATAGACTAATTATCAGTTTAATATTAACTTATTTTGCTTTCATCATTTTATAAGACAAAGTTATATGGCCTTGGAATCTGTGTTGAACTTCTTAAATGCATTTTTCCGACAATAACCATACATAGGTACATACCATCCATTATTATATTCAGTATTCTTCTTATCCTGACTTGAATCATGTCTACATTGCTTATGACCAGGCTTTGGTATTAGAGGTTTGTGATGAGACTGAAATCGCTGAGCTGCAAGTGAAGGTTACCATCTTCCTTTTTTTTTTTTGGGGTTACTCAGTGACCTATGTGATTTTTTTGCTGCATCTATAAAATTCGTGGTGGCATGTTGTTCTTTAAATATAGTAAGAAGGATGATAAAAACCCACTTCACAGTGCATGCTTATGAGCTTGAGGTTGCACACACAGGCTATCAATATGGTAAATGGCTTTGCTTGCCTTTGAACATTTAAAATCTAATAATCTTTTCATTTTTTTTCTGGAATTAGTTAGTTGAATTTCTATAGCCCTCTATTATGTTGTCTGCATTGAAACATTAGCCAAAATGATGCGTAAGATTTACACATGACAAATCATAGGAAATGATTAGAATTGAGCTTGATGCTTTACGACCTCATGTTTTATCTGACTTTATCTTTTTTTTCCTTTTTTTGGCAAGTTTGAATTTAACAACAGACAAAAGTATCAGTATAATAATTGATGTGACTATTTTCCTGGCTTGGATCTTACTACATAAATTTCATGTGTTTGGGTCATCAAAAGAAGCAAGTATTTAGTTGTAATTATCTATTGAATCTTGTACATTATCATTGATGCTTAACGGGGACCTTTGTCCTTGGTGAACACCCAAATTCCTTATTTGACGTTTAATTTGATAGGTTGGAGAGTTTGAAATGTATCTTAAGCGAAACATTGGAGCAACAATAGCTCCTATGTCCAACATTTCACCAACTACTCCGCCACCTATTCCAACTAAACCCATGGTTGAATCAGCACCTGCTACCCCACCATCATCACCTCCAAAATCATCTTCAGAAAAGGCCAATCCATTTATAAATGTTCCCCAAGAGAAATCATCCAAGTTGGCAGCATTGGAAGCTTCTGGCACTAATGCGTATGTGCTTGTGTCATCTCCTACGGTATGTCATCTAATAATATATGCAGTGAACTCTACTTATTTACCATTTCTTTATCTGGGACTATATGGAGTTTGCTATCACTTCTCTTTCCTTTTCAGGTTGGCTCATTCCAAAGAGGTAGAACATTGAAAGGGAAGAGGCAACCTCCTATCTGTAAAGAGGTAAATATGCATGCTCTTCCTTGTCCATCCTTCACTGCAGTACTTCTATGTCACCAACTTGTTCTTATTATTCAATTTCCCTTTCTGTCAAACTTTAAAAATTATTTTTTGGTTTTGTACACTGTATTTCCATCTTTTGTGGGTTGCATTAATTATTACTAACTAAAGAAATTAGTTTTAAGACTCAGGTGTGTGCTTGCTGTGTAATTGTACTTAAATTACGGTTTATTCTGACAAATAAGAAGTCTCTGAAAACATTCAGTTTGATTTTTCATCTTTGGTATTCTTATATAGCTAAGTAGACTATATTTCTTTGCTGGGCATGATTGTATTTATGCTTTGTTATAATTATATCCTATCGATTTTGTGCCATATGAGGATCTCACTTTCATTGGACTGACTGCAAATCACTTTCAACACCGTTCAGCCTTTCTGTATCTTTATTATCTGTTTTAATTTTTAAAATCTACAGGGTGATGTAATCAAAGTTGGACAAGTCATTGGGTATTTGGATCAGTTTGGCACTGAACTTCCTGTTAAGGTAAACCACCTCATAATTTGTAAGTATTAATTCTTTCTAAACATCTACCTTTCCTGACTGGTTTTATTGTTGAATATTGCAGTCAGATGTGGCTGGAGAAGTTTTAAAGATACTCTTTCGGGATGGAGGTATAATGTCTGTGTCTAGATTTGTTTGATATGTCATATGGGTATCTAAAAATATGGAGCTACTGATCTGGCACTAGAAAAAAATAGTGATACCAGAAAAGATTGATTTAATTGGTAAGGACCAGTCCCATATTCAACACAGGCATGGGTTCAAGTTTTTCGGAACCCAACTCACCAAATCTTTTTGTATTAGAAGAAAAACGGTGATGGCAGTGTCACTCATCTGTCCTCAAAATAGGGAAAGTATTAGAACGCCTCCAGTAATGAAATTTGGAGAATATTTCAAGAGAACTCATGAGTTCTAATAGTCTCTAAGAATATTTCATTGCAAGAAATAATGAAATTAAAGACAAACACTAAGACTAGAGGAAAATGGACAATAGAATGGTGAGGAGTCTGTTCATCTTGAATTTAAACTTTGACTTTGATCAATTTTGGGGACATTTTGTGCTTTGGCATTAGACCACCAACATCATTGTATATTGGATAGGTTTTTGGCATGTAAATGGTAATGTAGATGTGTGGGCAACATTTTCACTCTTGGGTGTTTCGTGTATCCCTGTATTAAACAAGGAGTCCTTAAATTCGCTGAGACTGAAGAGGTTGTGGTGTATCGTAGACTGGCTTGGAATCCCAGCATACCAAAAGCCCGGATGCTTTCCTCTGGTTGTTTGCGTCTTTGGATTTGTGTTTTGTGAAATTATGAGAACCGCATGATACTCATGAAGACTAGCATGGTTCTTTATAATTTACCATAAATTGTTATTTGGGATAAAGTGGCCCTTGGAAGACTAATCCTTTTGAAGTGTAAAGATCACCAAAGTAGATAGTTTCCATGAGTTTTTTAATGACTATTGATTGAATGGAAAAAGCATCACTAACTCCTGTCAGCTTAATTTCTTCTTTATTTTGACTGATCAACTACGATCTCTGATTCTTTCTGCACTGTCGATTTGCATTATACATTGCTCACAGTCAAGGCTGTTGTGCTGAAATAGTCCATATGATGTTAGGGGGCAACAATACTTTTCCTTAACGGGACTTACCAAAATTTTTTTAACATATTGTGACTCCAATGAGTGTCACTATACATTTACTATTCAACTGTCCCACTTAACCAAATGTGTTTGGAGACATGCATAACTGTGATGAATTTCTTACTTCTTTTTTAATAAAAACTCTTTGAATTATGATTTGCAGAGGCCGTTGGTTATGGAGACCCTCTTGTTGCTGTCCTGCCTTCATTCCAGGATATCAAGTGAGGTATCATTTTCCTCCTATTGACAATTGTCATTCGGCACTTATTTGTTGGCGAGCTTTGGGATGTGGAGTTTACTTTAGTCCTTTTTTCTCTGTACCAAAGAGGGGGATACAGGTATTATTGGCGATAGTATCTTGTAATAGTATGATTCGGATATAAATCGTCTACCTACTGGGGAATGAGCGCTTCCGTGAAGGCTACTTTATGAACTAGATACATAAATATTTCAAATTTACTTTATTATTATTATTATGTAACTGAGAAAATGATTCGTTTTGCAGCGCAGAAATCTTAGTCATATTTACATATATAGTATGTGATGTTACATTTTTTCTAGCATATACGGAACAAAAAATAATATTGATCCGTCAGGTTGCAGATAGTGGACAGAATGTAGGTGATGATCAACGGGTAGTGTGCCCTACCAAGCTTGACCTACATCCACAAACGGGTAAAGCTATGAGACACCCGAGCTTCTGATCAGTCTAATGGGGCACAAGTGTCCTTTAGAATGTGTATCATGCACCCAACCCAGAATCTCCTTGCCCCGTCGGTGAAACCCTATACAAATTAACTTCTGCTCTAATCCATTCTGTCCGGCTTCCTAATACAATTTGGTCTCTCCAATTTCTTGGGTATGTTAACGAGCCTACATACAGAGCTGGGAATGTGACCACGAGTTGTGAAAAAAGTGAGTCCCGCTTGGCCAAGCCATTTGTCGATAGGTTGGGATTTTTTCTCAAACCAAGGTTGGTTGGTGGGTTATGTATAGGGATGGAAATAAGGTAGGTTAAACTAGATTTTAGCTAAATAGCTAAGGTTTACATTGTAAATCTGAAGTCTAAACTTGGCTTATTAGCTTATATAAGGTTTTATTTTAGGTTTAAGTCTAAACCTCTTAAAAGCCTAACTTTAGATCTTATTTGAAGCTTATTTAAATGTTTATTAAAAGAAAAAGTTTAATTTGAATGGAAAATACATTGTTGTGAGACATGAATCTTAGTTTAGTAATCTCTATATCTTAGGGTCCATTTGGTTCTCCGTTTTGTAAAATTAAGTTAAGATAAATGAAATTTATAAAAATAAAGTTTAGATAAAGTAAGTTTGTTGAAAGTTGTTATGTTTGGATATTTTTTTTTGTAAAAGTAAGTTTGATAAAAAATTTATTTGGATGATAGGGGTTAAAAGTACTTTTAGATGTATAATATAAAGGAAATTTGTTTCTCCTTTTCCAAAATCCATGTTTTGTTAAAGAAAAAGTAATTTTTTTCTTCCTTTTTCAAAATCACAGTTTAATCCACTTTTCATTTTTCAAAAAGTGAATTTGTGGTTGATTTGTGTTTGGCCAAAAATATTTTTTACAAAATCATAGTTAAAAATTATGGTTATGTTTTGTAAACAAAGAACAAAAAATGCACTTAGTCTCCAACTATGGGCTTTGTTAGTTAGCAAATTATCCCATTCTTCTTCATCAATAACAATATTTTAGTTTTAATTTGACAAAATATCAACTTTTAAATTTTAATTCTCATTATCACCTTCAGCAAAGATATAAATTATTATTAGTAGTTAAATATATATAAATAACGTAAATATAAATTTTTGTTTAAAAAAAAAAGCCAACTCGTATGTAGGTGGGCTAGATCTTAATTGACTCGCTTCAAATTTTGGATGTAATTTTTGCAATTCAACTTAGTTTTTTTCCTGGGTTAAATGGTCTTAACTTGATTCAGTTCTCAATCTCTCAGGTTAGACACATATTTCCAGCTGCAAGGTGGGTTGATTGTGAAGGATCACAGTCACAGTAAACTACTCAATTTTTATTCGGCTGAATTATGAGAGAGCTGTATCATGTACTCAAAGATGGTAACTATGGTAGCGAATGGAGAAAGGCCATGATCAAACTGAACCAGCACCTTACTACAGTGAAGGGGTTGCATTAATTTTATGGTCATACTTTTTATGTTTATATATTCATATATTCAAAAAGAAATAAAAATATATGGGCTCATATTTTTAGGCTTATAATTTATTTTCTTATCATCTTTATTTAAATATATTATATACATTTACTTTTGTAAATATATAACCATTAGATTTCTCTCAATGAGTTTTTGTGGTTCTAAGACTGTTATAAGGATTCGGTCTTAAAAAAAAGACTGTTATAACGGCAATAAATTTAATTTATTCTATTTTTTAAACCTTTGTGACAATATTTATTTATTAAATATATATATATATATATATGTTGTCGATATATTATTCTTGAAATTAAATGTAGTTTGTTTTGTCTTAGTTGATTTTCTTATTTGTCTTTAATAGTAATTATTTTATTAAATAATTGCATGGTTTGGAATTTTCTCCAATAATTACAGGGTTAAGAGAGATAAAGGATGAATGATAAGATTTTCACGTAAAATAATAAAAGATATATTATTATTATTATAACTATTATATATCAAAAACTTTTTGTAGTATTTTTTATTTTTATCAAGAAAACCAATAAAAGATAAGGTACCAAATGGAGCCTGAGGTCCATAAACAATATATTTAGATCTTAGAATGAGACTCCCTCCGAAACATAAATCAAAGGAGCCTGATTCACACCTGACTCGGAAAGTTTATCTAGGTAGTAGACTCCAAATCAGCTTATAAGATAATTCCAAAAGGGGGGATATCTGATATATGTCTGGAAGTCCTTCCCTTGCCAGGGACCAGGTCCAAATGTGAGACTTGTGATCGTTACGTCCAAATATGAGACTTGTGATTGTTACGTACTTGACAAAGAGATTAATAGAATATTATTCCCAATAATTTTTATTTATGACCAACCTCGTAAAACAAGTATAATATTGATAATCGGATTTTGTGAAAGGAACTGGATTATTCTTAAATAAAATTATGCATTCAAGATTAAAGTTTTATATATAGAAAAAATCATACTAGAAAAATATACTCTTATTCATTCAGAATCAAACAATGCTATACTTGAATCTAGATAGATTTAATAGTATTTTTTTTAGCCATCAGATAGATCTAATAGTATTAATACTAAATGATTATAAAAAAAATATGAAAGTCATTTTAATTTCTTTTCTCAAACTTTTACGTTTTTTATTATTAATATGGTTGTGGAAATTTATATTTCCATCAATGAACTGTAAAAAAAAATAATACAAAATCTTGGAAAAAGAAATTGATAAAAAATTAATAAAAAAATAAAAAAATGCTTTATTAACGGCTTGTTTGATTTAACTTTTACATCATTAATTATGAGAATAAGTAATTTTGAAAAAATAAATTATGTTTAGATTTCACTTTTGAATGAATAAGTGAAATAAGTGATTATGGAGAAATAGAAGTAAAAAAATTTTTCTTATAAAAATAAATGATTTTAAAGTTTAAGTAATTATAGGGTATTTATAATATGTTTGATAAATCACTTAAATAATCACTTATATATTAGAAATAAGTCCTCATGATAAAAACAAAAAAGAAAACAAAAAACGCTGCAACCAAACAAGCAATAAATTTTGTTTACTTTTCACCAAAAAAAAAAAGATTATGAACTTGTTTGACTGAAAAGTAATGATTTTCCCAACTGAGTAGGATCATATATTCAAAAGAAATGTTTACCAAAAAATATATACATATATATTCATAAGAAATAATGAAAGGACCAACTACATGTCAAGTTGAAGGAATTTTCAAAGATTTATCGGGTAAAACCTGTGACCATGGTTTATCCGGTTTTATTCAGCACCAAAAAAAAAAAACAGAGAAATTTTCTTTTTGTGTCTCTTGATTGTGGACCTGGATTTTGTGGAGCCAATAGCATACAAGCCTCGTTATGGCCGAAAATCAACGAACCATTCCTCCTGTCTCATCCAAATGTGGCTCTGACGGGTAAGTGGACGAAGTAAAGCTTGCGAAGGTCCATGAGGACCCAAACTCACGCTGCTTGTGGCAGTGGACCGCCACGTGCAACAGCTTTTCGGCGTGGCAGTGCTGATTTTACTACACCGGAGACATTTCTTCCGCCGCTATTCGATGCCGGGAACCATGTTTCCCGGAGATCTTGGACAACGAAACGCCGCCGTCTGGTCAGTTTATCTGCCCGCCTCCCTAGTATCAAGGCTAGTAAATTTGACCACTCGGACTGTAGTGGAAGAAGAGAAAATTTAACTGAAATTTTGGAATCATCGGATGGAGCTCGAGGCACCAGGCGACAAGTGTTGGTCGCACCAGTTCTGGCCATGGGTGCGTCATTTCTACTCTCGGCGGCAACGAGGGCCGAGGATGTAGTGCCGGTTACTGCGACGCCGTCACCACCGACGGAGGTCAAAACACTAGTGGATTTGCCGGCTTCTAAGCCTGAGGAGAAGAAGACGGAGGAGGAGGAAGTGATAACATCGAGAATTTACGATGCGACGGTTATCGGAGAGCCGTTGGCAATTGGGAAAGATAAATGGAAAGTGTGGGAGAAGTTGATGAATGCTCGAGTAGTGTATTTGGGGGAAGCGGAGCAGGTTCCAGTTCGAGACGATAGGGAATTGGAGCTGGAAATAGTGAAGAATTTGCACAAACGATGTATCGGGAGCGAAAAGCAATTATCTTTGGCTCTCGAAGCATTTCCATCTAATCTCCAGGAGCCGCTCAATCATTATATCGATAAAAAGTATGCGCTTTATATTAAAAAGGAAAAGATTTTAATTTACTTATACATGGTTATTTTACTTAATCTATATGTGGAATGTAGAGCATATTCTGACTGAAAATTAGTTGGCTGGTGTCATATTATCTTCATCTTATCAATTTTTGGCATTTGGATACACGAGACTTAGTTTAGCATATTCTCCAATTTGCGGTCCTAGTCTCTTAACTGTCGTATATCATTTTGTTTGACCACCCATGGCCTAATTTCAAATCATATGCTCATGGTAAGACAATAGATAGTTGAGTTTTCCTTTCCCTTCATGACTTTAGTTTACCAACTTGAGAAGTGGAGGAAGTTATGGCATCATTTTATATATCTCAGAATAAGAGCAAGAAAACTGTAGGTACTGTTCTATTGTACTTATCGCACTTGTAGGCTTGAAGTCGAGTCTTCAATTGATATCATGCATAGTGTGGCCCTCTCTGTATGTTACCATGTACAATGAGTTACCCGTCTAAAGTGCTGTAATGCATGGAGCATGAAAATGGATGAGGTGCTGCTGTTTGCATTTGCAGTCCTCATTTTAAGTGAGCAAAAGGTTGTCTATTTAGGAATTAATATTTTAATAGAAATAAGAAGAGTTTCTTTATCCATTTTATGTTATAGAAGTTTTAATCTATAAATATATTATATACTACTGATACAATCTGTTTCTTTCACTTCTGTTGCTTCTATTCACAGTTTTTTAAAAAAATATATGGTGACCAAAATCTCTGCCTCTTTTTCCCCCTTGCTCCCTACCTCTAAGCTTCAATACTGGCTAATCTCTCATTCATACAAGTCATAACGTTTCCCACAATTCCGCTTTGATTATATCCTGTGTTTCATGGCAGGATAGATGGAGAAACCTTAAAGTCTTATACACTACATTGGCCATCTCAACGGTGGCAGGAGTATGAACCTCTTTTTAGTTACTGTCGTGATAATGAAATTCGTCTCATTGCTTGTGGTACCCCACTTAAGGTATTCTTCTGTTTTCATCCAAGCTAATACATATCTTAATAAGTTCCTTTTGGCTCTGATATGTTCGATGGATGGCAGATTTGAAGGTAGTGGAAAACATCATGGCTGACATGTGTCTATTTAAGACAATCATTTATAGTTTGGCCTTGAGCTGCACGGGAAGTGATGACATACAATATGCTACTTGCAATGGGCCAATAGCTTTCTATATGTGTATTATGCTATTACCGCATATTTCTTTTCTATCCTAATACCCCAACATTAGATGGCAGCAGAGTTATGAGTGATAAAAGCTTTTGAAGTAGACCTTAGCTTATACAAATTGATATAGATGAACAGAAGGTTTAGGAGAAAAGAGAATGAATGAGGCAGTAAAAGGAAAGACATCGTAGGAACCTTCACGTGTTAAATTGAACTTATGGTAGGTGTAAATGTTCAGTGCATCAAAGAGAACCTCCCTAGTATCTAATTCCATTAGGACACATAATCTGGGAACTAAGTAATTTAAACTTCAAATCAAATAGGAAAATACAATTCTGAGTTCACAGTCATTAAAGTTCCCCTATCAGATGTTTGTAAGTTACCCCCTAGTTCAAGATTCGTAAGCATGATAATCGAGAGTTCACCACCTTGATATATTGAATATCTGTCTCAAATAAAATAAAAATTTGATTGAGTGCTCATTATACATGTTAACTATCTTAACAACTGTTGTTGACATGGTAACTGTCTTGATATCAACAGGTCTTAAGAACTGTGCAGGCAGAAGGAATTCATGGCCTTTCAAAGGCTGATCGTGAATTATATGCTCCTCCAGCTGGTTCAGGCTTCATATCAGGCTCTAATACGATCTCACGTAGATCACAAGTAGATATGACTAATCCAAATCCATCTGTTCCTTTTGGCCCTAGCTCATATCTTTCTGCTCAGGCAAGAGTAGTTGAGGATTACACTATGTGCCGTATCATCTTACAAAATGTGCAGGAGGAAGGAGCTGGTGGTATGTTATTAGTTGTGACTGGTGCGAGCCACATTACATATGGATCTAGAGGAACTGGAGTGCCAGCAAGAATTTCAAGGAAAATGCAGAAGAAAAATCAAGTGGTTATATTGCTTGATCCTGAAAGGCAACTCATTCGTAGAGAGGGAGAAGTTCCCATTGCTGATTTCCTGTGGTATTCTGCTGCCAGACCATGTAGTAGAAATTGCTTTGATCGTGCTGAGGTTGCAAGGGTTATGAATGCTGCTGGTTGGAAGAGGGATGCCCTCCCACAGGTTGGCCATTCAAGCTATTACTCAGTACATCCACTTATTTTTTTTACTTATCCAGTTACCATTTTTCTTCCTGCCTCTCCCCTTTATCCCTTTATTTTCTATTGTGTGTCACAGAGATAAGAACTTGAAACATTCTGAATAATATTTAGGTGTTGCATATCAGTTCTTCTTGTAGTGTTTTCTTTGTCTTCCGTATTCTGTAGTATTCTTCAATCATTTATAAATCTCAAAGAAATTAAAAAATGTTTTATGTGCAAAGTTGTGACTAAAAAATCCATTGCTGATATTTCAAGGATTTTTCTGTTGTATAATTTGGATTATGGATTAGGGAGTATACATGAGTAATCACTAGTGGCACCTAGTGTAAAGTGGTTGTGCTTTCATCACTAGATAATTGAAGTGGTTTTTGGTTCTTTTTCTTCCTGAACTTGTTTTCACCTTTATAAGATCATGTTTGGACAAGCATAGTTTATAATACTATTAACTATAGCCTTATCCGATAGATATAATTAATAGACTTTCCATCTATTTTCAGGATCTTCAAAAGGGAATTGATCTTGGTTTGGTATCACCTGAGGTGTTACAGAACTTTTTTGATCTAGAGAAGTATCCACTGATTTCGGAACTCACTCATCGATTCCAGGTATTTCTAAATTTGAAATATGAATATTTTGATTTTAATCATGAGAGTATTTTATCATTCGGATTGCTCATATTTCTATATCTCTGTCCGGCTGTCCTTGATGCAGGGATTTAGGGAACGATTGTTGGCAGATCCCAAATTCTTGCATAGATTAGCCATAGAGGAAGCTATATCAATAACAACTACACTATTAGCACAGTATGAAAAGCGGAAGGAAAACTTTTTTGAAGAGCTTGACTATGTTATTACAGACACAGTCAGAGGATCAGTTGTTGATTTCTTCACAGTGTGGCTTCCTGCCCCAACTTTGTCATTCCTTTCATATGCTGATGAGATGAATGCACCTGACAACATTGATGCTTTGAGAGTTCTACTGGGTTCCATCCCAGACAATGCATTTCAGAAGAGTCCTGTAGGGACTAACTGGAATCTCAATCATAGAGTTGCATCTGTTTTATTTGGCGGTTTAAAACTTGCTAGTGTTGGATTTATCTCAAGTATAGGAGCTGTGGCTTCATCAAATGCATTGTTTGCAATTCGTAGATTCTTTAATCCAAAAATCATTTCTAATCAACGGATTATAAGATCACCAATACTCAAAACCGCAGTTGTTTATGCATGTTTTCTTGGAATATCAGCAAATCTCCGTTATCAGGTATAGAGACTGGTAGCCCAGATCTGAACTTGTCTAAATTTTAACTGGCTAGGCCATTCCTTTTTGTATATATATATTGTTGAAGGAAGTTAAAGGTTTGTGATTGTCTTTCATTGTTGGATACTCAAATGAGAACAAATTGTTTTGCAGATTATTGCTGGAGTTGTGGAGCACCGGCTTTCAGAGCAGTTTTCATCCCAAACACTTCTTGTTAATATGATATCTTTTGTTGCTCGGACAATCAATTCTTATTGGGGAACTCAGGTCAGTCTAATATTTTTTTCGTTTTACTTTCTATGATATACTTAAAGGCTTTTGCTTGCATATTGCTTCCAACTCCATCTTGCAGAGGCTAACTTTTCTTTTCATGATTGGACATTCAATCATTGATTCTGAGATATCTTCCTTCTTCTTCTTCTTCTATTTATTATTATTATTGTTTTTTTTTTGGTGGCCATTTCACATCCTAGTGTTCATTTAGTAATGAGTTGTTCTGTAAGGTAAAATGATTTAGTATATTCTTGTCTTGGTGGAAGACAGTATTTAGTATGAGTAAAGTTCTGTAGAATTTGAGGGGAAAAAGAAAAGCTTTTGGCCGTTTTAGAATGGTGGATGATTTCTTCTGTGCAATAGTGCTTCGTAAAACTCCTCATGTACATATATCTATGCTCTAATTGTATCATAATTTATCATCAAGTTCCATGTGAATCAGACATCTATATTTTAGACAGACTAATTTTTTCCCCATGTCTTTTTCTCTTAAATTGCTGCAGCAATGGATTGACCTTGCACGGTTTACTGGGCTACAAGTTAATAAGTCTGAAGCATCCTCCCAACAAATACCAGATTCTCCTAATCATGCTGCAATTGTGTGCAGCAAAACAGAAGAAGCTGGCGTTGATGATATACAAAGTAAATGAGGTGAAAGTACCCCTGCCACACTTTCAATAGCTTGTATTATTCTTTCCAGGAAAAACTTAATAGAGTTCTTTATATTTTTGTTATCAGGTTACTCAATAAAAACACAAGTGTATGGCGTTTCCATAATAACATGACAAGTTTATTGTTTTTACAATTCATCATTACATGATAGAGTATTTTTAATATGTATATGTGTGTTATTATCAATACAAAATTTATAGTAAATCACATTATTGATAAGTCATGAACAATATAATTCATATCTTAAATTATGTACAACGCATAGGGCCTATGTCTAGTTTTATCGAAAAACCTGATAGCAAAATTATAGAAAATTGTATCCAAGTACATTTCTCATACAATATGATAGACACAACCAAATATGATTTTTCTTTTTCATGTTTATTTGTCTCTTTGATGAGCCTGCTTCATTGTCTACTTTTTGTATGATTCTTCTAGTTTAGTGAATGAAGCAGCGAACATTATAGATGTGAGTAATGTGTATAAAAAAAATGTCTCAAAACGAAACGAATAGTATCTAACTCTAGTGATATCTCTTGATAAATCTTGTTTTCTAACCAACTAAATAATATCAGTAGGAGCCACATTGGACTACCTAGTCTATAATAAAGTTCGAACATTTTTATACAGGATTTTGAAGTAGTGACTTTCTCCCACTTCATTTCTTCTTATTCTTCTTCCTCTCTCTCTAAAAACTATAGAAACTCTATAATCAAGAACTGTAAAAGATCCAGACAGCAATATATATGGCATTGAAAAGGATTGAAATTGGGGAAAAAAAGTTATATAGTTCTTGAATACTGCATAATCACCAACAATAGCAATAGATCAACATTTAGTCTTTTCTTGCTCCTCATTCATCCTTTGAATCAGCATCTCTTTGACATTGTGCAAGGCATGTTCAAGGTTTTCCAGCTGCATATTTGCCATGAGTCCAGGTTTAGTTCCTCGGTTCAGTGATTAGAGTGAACATTTTTTTCTAATACTATATATTTGGAAACAAGCAATTGGCAAGCGGTTCGATACCTCTTGTCTGGCAAACCTGTTATGCGTGAACAGTCCACTGAACAGGTCAAGACTACTACTCATGACGTTCTCCTTCTGCAATTATGTTATTACGCGTCAATTCGTGTAATGTCATGATCCATCTTATATTTTTACATCTCTTTAGTACTCAAGTAATATACTTCCTTTCAATTTATTCTTTTGGCAACAATATGATACTAAAACAATTAGGTGGTGAAATGAAATCACATATTTGAAGTGCAAAATTATTATATTTCACTAGATCAAATTAAATCGGTGTCTGAATTTGGAGATTGATTCAACTTAAGTTCTTGAAATTTTTTTCAGCTATCAAACATATTGCAAGTCAGTCTTAATATTTAATTTGTTATGAGTTAATTTCTCATCAACTGTCTGGTAGTTATTATCTAAAGTGATAATGTTAGCTGATCTAGTTAGCACGTTAAGATCTACGCTTAACTTTGTGAAGCTCTCCGTTTACCAAGGTAAAAGGAACTCCAAGTTTCTTTCTCCATGCTGATATAATCAAACCAATATTGAAAACAAATTTAGGATATATTCACATTTTCCTTACTCTAATGTTAAGTTATAAGTTGTAACATAGAGAGCAAAATTTAAATAACAAATATGAGACACCTGATTAAGTGGCTAATTTTTAATGACTAAATATTTTGAGAGATTAAACCCTACGCTACTAAAAATTCAGGGACTAAAACTAAAGAAGTATTTACATATGGATCTAAATTATTCTTTCATTCTTTCAATTATAATTATATCACACTTGTATAGTAAAATTAGATTTCTTTATTAGTTATTATTATGCCTAAATGTGGACAGAATAGAGGGAAACTTGAGTTAGAAGAATGGGGAAGGGAAAGTGATTGAGGATATACCAATTTAACAAGTGTCTGAAAGCTTTTGGTGTCGATAGGTGTGGACGTGATTTCCATCTCTCCCAATGTCCTAATAAACCACAAGTCAAAAGATGAATCGATCTTATGCCACTTGTTCATGATGTGTAGAAAGCCCCATACCTGCCTATAGCGTGTGTGATGAATTGGCTCTTCGCAGCTAATTTATCATGTTCCTCACAGGACATTTCCAGCATTCTGCAACCCTGTATAAGTATAACCCAACATCTTGTAAAATATAGAATCATCTTGGATGATGTTGAATGACTCCATAAGCTATTCACATAACCAACCTCACTTGCAAAAATTTGGAGGAAATTCGAGCAGGTAGCCTCGTCTCTCACTCGAACCTTCTCATACATGAAATTGAGATCTCTCCACCCATCCTTCCCACTTTCTGGTCCAAACATTGGATGCGTGCAGAGTATATCTGATTCCTCCGGCAAAACCTTTAAATCAGAGGCACAAAGATGCATCAAATAAATGAAATGAAGTTGACTCACACGAAGCGAAGCAATCACTGTGTGGCATACTTGTAATAGAACTTGTCTCGGGTGCTCTTTGACTGAGAGTACATCAACAAAGAGTATGGGTCTGTTGAGACGATCAAGTGGCATAGACCTGAGAACCTCTGATAGAGAAAGAATCGATGTGCTGATGAGGACGACGTCGTTGTCGGCGTCAAGGAATGCAGTTACATCCCTGGATTCAACAGAGAATGGTTGTGGGGATCTATATGAGTGAATGAAAAATGGTAATAATATGAGAGGGTGGATTTAGTTTGTACCTGAAGAAGTGGATCCCTAATTGGGAGCAGAGAAGGGAGGAATCAGAGCGGGAAGTAACCCGAAGAGTGTGGCCTTGTCTAATAAATGTCCCCGCCAGAAATTGCGCGAAGGGGCCAAATCCAACAATCCCAATCTTCATGCTCACACCAGATGACGACGATGAAGTTGACATATGGTGAAGAAGAAAGGCTTATTCCTTAGGACTTGCCGAGCTCGATATAGCGCAGCTTTTATAGCTTGACTCAGACGCAGCTGTTACTATTTGGAAGATCGATGATCCAGATTTATTTTTTCTGACTTTTAAATTAGACACAATTTTTTTATAAATTTTTTATTTAATATTCATATAGCAATACTAAGATTATATCCATACGTTGCAAACACCGACTGGACGTTATGATCTGTCTTGTAACTTGCGAGAAACGAAAATGAAGTTCATTGTCGAAATCTGCATGACATCTCATTTCACCTTGTGAGCTATCAAATGAGTATGGAACCTTTTTTCTTTCCGATAATTGAAACTAGATACGATTTTCGAAATCTGAACAATGAATTTCATGATCTATAAATAATATCATTTTTTTTATTATTGCAAGTTTCATTATCAAATGACCTCGTAGATTGCTGATTGCCTTGCTCACCTTGGTGCCATTCACAAGCTCACCAGAGCTTTTATAGATGGGATCCCTGCTACATAGGGGACTTGGCTTCAATTTTGTATTCTGGGAATTCTCTCCCTTTTAATCTGGAGTAGTTCACTTTTTCGGACTTGGCCCTCTTTGTTCTTTGAAAAAAAAAGTCAATAGATATTAGGATATTGTGCATAGTGCTTGCTAATCATTTTATCTTGAAAATTACATCCATTCTTTTAATATTTGAATATATTATAAAACCTTTTTACAAAAGAGAGAGAGAAAGTCAATGAAGGATGAAAAATAACTTTATTATTATTGACTATTAGTGGTGCAAAACAAGCTTGTCCTAATGGATTAGACAGACTCTGCTCTAAAATGGGATGGTAGTGGGCCAATATTTTGAAGCCCACTTTGTATCAGGACTTTTAGCCCGTCCCATTACAACTATCAGGGCAGAGGCCGGTGGGCGAACGGAAACTCTAAATTCGTATTTGATTGGCTCATTTTAACGCTCTTACGAGTCAGACGCGGAGGGTGTTTTCTTGCATTGCTGAATGTTATGTTGCAAAAAGGAGTAGAAGGGTGAGAAACATTTTTCCACGTCCTCCATGAGAGATATTTAGAAGTATGCTAATGAAGTTTAATTTTAAGATGAAATAAATACATTTCTTAGACATTGGTTTTCTTATCAAACCAGTCCAGTCATGTGATTTATTTATGGATGTAATTGGGTCTTAGTAGTTGTAATTTGTGAATAGGATATTATATATTCTTTTCCCCGTTGAAATCTGAATAAGAAGTGTTTTATTTATTTATTGATTTTGCTCAAAAATTGATACTTAAAAAGGTATTGAGTAATGGTAAACATGAACTTTGATCACCTTCAACTTCTAATGCAAATCGTCGGTATGATAGCATGCAGCAGATAAAGCTCAAGGATTACAAAACTGAGGTCCATACATATCTATATATATATAAACCTCTACTAATAGTTACTCCCTACCATATGAAAATCTCACGGCCTGCAAGAGAAAAGTTACATATATATGGAAGTGATAAGAGTAGTTCAGCAATTGGGTTGAGGTTGATCCCAGGGGGTTGCATTCTTGCGAATCTTATGAAGTGCTTTTATGACTTCTTCCGTCGTCACGTTGCCCGTCACGATCACCTTGCTCAGCTGCGTGTCCACGTTATATGTTTCTATGTCTGCAACACACCAAAAAACTTCAGAATTAATTAATGGAGATCGAAAACAGCAATATTATATTGACAGATCCTTTGAAAAAGTACCTACCTTCGATCTTCTTGATGGCCTTGAGGATTTTCTTTATGCATTCTTCGCAGTGCAAACCCACTCTCACTTCCACCACCTTCTCCAAAACAAGAGAAAAAAAAAAAATCATTTCAGTAGTTTCCTAGGAAAGAAGAATAAAAAGAGATGAGGATCAAACAGAAAATTGATTGGGTTGGGATTGGCACTTACATTTGTCATTCTGAATGATGATGATATGTGAAGAAAGCAGAAAGTGCCGGAGAATATGGCAATGAAAAACTGATGCCAGATAATGCCGATTAGGGAGACGAGAGAGGTTAAGAAAGATGATATAAATAAGCACAGTAATGTGTAGTGAGGGAGGAATTGGATTCTGGAAAGAAACTTCTTCACTGGTTCTTTGAATAAAGATAGCTTAATTTATTCCTATTTGTTGAGTTGGCGGTGAGTGGCTTCCACTCACTAGGTAAGTTTGGCAGGCAAGCAAGCATGATGTTGATGGGGATGCTCTTCCTGATTCTGGGTTTACCCCAATAAGTGATCAAGAGATTGAAAGTGGAGAAAAAGAATAAAATCACATGTAAAAGTCTTAATACAAAAAAAAAACATATTAGTTACATTAGACATATTTTATCATATATTATATAAAATCTAATAAATAAAATACTATTCACCACTTGTAAAAAGTCCATTCACAATAAATTTTATATTATGTATTAATTTTTCTGCACTGATTCCTAACTAACTTTATAAACGCCCTTACATATAGGCATACAATTTTTTTGTGATTTACGTTTAAGAAATGATTTTCTAACTATTGATGAGAAGAACAAGAATTAAAATTTTTATTTTTACTTTGTAATTCAAAAATTATTTTTGCCCTTGTCCTTGAAATATATATCTCTATGTTAATCCGCATAACATAACACAAACACATCATAATTTAAAGATACGTTACAACTCATGACACTTTCAGTTATCTACTCTATCATTTCTAGAGCACAGTCCACAACTCTATTTCGTCTTAAATTTGAGGCAATGCATTTTAAGTGCCAAGTAAATTCTGAAAGGTCATATTTGGTAAAACGAAAATAGGTCATAAGATAAGAAGGAAGAAAGAAAAAATTCATTTTAATATATATAGTAATTAATTATAGCTTTTCTGATAGAAATTTCAATATATTTTGTAGCTAATAATAGCCTTTCCTCATTGAAGGAAAGAAATCTCAAGATAAGAATAAAGAAAGAAAAAACCCATCTTAATAATTATGTATTGTGAGTTCCTAGTTCCTGTCATTTGGTGGTGGATTGGCAAGTCCAATTCCCTTGTAAGGGGATGGACCATTTGGATCTGGCTTTGGAGAATCCATCCTCTTTAGTTCATCTTATTTCTGCTGATGCTTCACGATGTACGGTAGGAGGAGTTTAACTTATACTCCTTCCAAGTTTAATCTTAATAAAGTATATCGAAGTTTCTATTCAAAAATAAAAACTTCTTCATTGAAAACCAAATACATGAACATAAATTTTTTCCTTTTCATGAAACATGTTTTAATATGACAAATGCGTACAAACATCTCTCCTTTTGGCCATCCAAATGGAGCATAAATGCAAATCCATAGGACTGAAATTTTAGCTGCTGAAAATAATGCTTGAGCCCCAGAGAGGGAGCAGAAATGGGAAAGGTAAGACCAATTATGTTTGGCGTATAACTTTAAACTCCTTGCCTTAATTGCTAGTTTAATGTTTAATTTTTATAGCAAAAATAGATAACATACATCTAGCAATATAAAAAATTAATCTTTATAATAAGCACAAATTGCTTTGGCAACTTGGTCGGTACTTTTGCTGCGACAAAATGAAGTGAATAAAACTAACATCCTTCAAATCTTCAATCAATTAAAAAATAAATCAAAATTTTCTTTTTATCCATCATGGTACTAACTGGCTCACTAAGAGAAGATGCGAGTTAAAGCGACAGCCTAAAATTACATTTGCAGTGACAATACAGGAGACCGGGAGTAAAAATACATAAAATTGTGAAACATCGAATTCAAGAAGAAAAAACACAGAATCTTGCCGTATATTATACAAACACAACAGCAAATGAAGGTAACAACGCCCAACAAGTCACTGCAAAAAATGAAGAATCTTGTATCAGGAAAAAAAAAACTTTGGTTTCAAAATGTTATTGGCTCTGCAAGAGATGAGACAAGCACACCAAGGGATTGCAGCACCAGTAGCACGGAATAAGAAAGTAATGAATGTAAAGCTCACCACAACCTGAATTCCCCTGATTCTCTTTTGCAGATCCTAACCTGTAGAACTACGATGATAATATGCAACCTTTCTTTTGCAACCTAGTCTCAAATCTAACAAACTTTTACTTTTCATGGAGTAGTACAAATAGTAAAATTTCAAATTTAAACAATCAGTTATGCGGGAAAAATGGTTGTTCAATTAGCATTATTAATCATTCCAATTTATACTTCTTTATGGCTGAAGAAAATTCTTATTCTATCAGGCAGTTTACTCCTATATCATTCCAGACGCACTTCAAATATGTTGAACATTTGCATCAAATGCAATGCAATTCTTCAAATTGCATGAATACTTCAACTTTTATTGTGCCATGCCTCTTAAAAAGGAACTAGCTTAGGTTTGTTGTAACTACAAGTAGAGGAAACAGTGACAATGAAACACTGACAAAAAGGAAAAGGAGAAACAAACTTAGACTTGACTGTCAGGGCTCTCTGTTAATCCTCATTTTTGAAAATGTAAATTATATACACATTCAAAAGGTCACATTGACTTGATATAACGATATTTCTCAAAAAGATTTGCATTCTGTCGACTTAGATCTGAATTCAACACGGCCTTTTTAACAGAATTAACTCTGCAAATCAAATAAAGTTGTTATGAAGGCAAGACTGAGGGAAACTAGTGGGGAACAGGAAGTTGGCGTCTATTTTGGGAGTCTTGCATTAAATAAGCACAAAAATTGATTTCCAAAAGATAGACATTTTAAAAGTATAGAAGCAATTTGATATGTCTTTAAAGTAATGTGCATAACAGATTCTGGTTAGCTCCAGAATCAATAAATGACATTTTTGCAATGAGTTTTAGAAGCAGGATGCATATTATCTTATCGCTCTTAAAATTAGGACATCAGTTTGATATCTCAGGTTATCATAACACTCTACTTAAAATGAACACCACATCATTTTAAAACATACTAGCAGTACAATGAAGAATAACAATGTAAAAAAGATATTAAACATAACGTGGATATTTAATACTACAATTAATAACCATGGATGATAATAAAAACAAGATATCCAATATTATAAAGGTAATTTGATTAAAAAAAATTCATAGCATACTTACAAATTGTGGAGTGAAATAATTTCGTTTTATCTATCTTTGGTCACCATTTCTTCTGAATCAGAGTCACTTGCTCTATAACCTAAACCAAAGCAAAGTAAAAGGTTACTACAAGATGTGAAGCCAAAAATCCAACCAACAAAGGAGAGAGATTACCTGGATGTTTTTCGCTTGCTTTCCATACTGAATTTCGACTTTTTGAAGCTCTGTTAATCCAAGCATGTCCCTTCAGAACAAGTTTATAGCAACAGATTCAGTTGTCAGAAATCAAAAGAGAACACCAAATAACCATAGCCTCGGAACACCATAGCCATATGAGCAAGCCATCCAGAAAACTGATAATGTCCCTATTTGATTGCTCAAATCTATAGAAAGATTTTAGAACTTTAAATAAGCAATTCAATTCAAGCATTCTTTTCAAAAAAAGTATAGATATATAAAAGGGATCCTCGTGGCTACAATGTACAAAAGAAATGCACAAAACTTGCATTCATACTATCGCAGCTTAATTTCAAAGGAATGAGATCATAGACAAAGCGCGGAGAATTAAGAAGAGTTGACCTTTTGAGGGTCCCTCGGAACACCATAGCCAGAGTTGTACATTTGGCCGACCAGGATCTGCATACTGCTGTCGCCGGCCTCAGCCTCCTTGAGAGTGTCCTGGAACCACCGCTTGGCGCAATCAGCCACCACGAGCGCGAGCGGTATCCTATTCCGCTCCCCTTCGGAGCTTTCCATCTTCAGCTTCGATGCCGGAGATTTTACAGCTGCTGGGGTCGCAACACGATTTGGCAATCTGGGGTGAGTTTGGTTGGGCTTAGGGGATTTGGCGGATGAGATAATCCTCGATAACTCCTGGAGTCTGGCCGCAGATTGAAGTGATTTTCCCATCAAATCATACAGAACGAAAAAAAAAATCAGAGAAACGGAGGCGAAGCCATGGATAAGGTTTTGGTTCAAGACCTTCCTGTCGGCTTTCAATGTCTATGTGGATAGAGTTTGAAGGAATTCTCGAAATGGTGATGTATGATTATCAAGGATTCAACTCCACAATATTTGAGAACAGGAGAATCCTTGAATCCAATATATGTATCAGATGCTGTTTGCTGATGATAAAAGGATCGACGAACCTAGTGTGCGATCGCGAGAGCAGGGGAGGTTTTTTTTTTTAAAACCATAATATGATCAAATAATCCTTTAAAATAAGAACACGAGAGCAGAGGAAGCTGGAAGAAGATTTTTAAGAACACGAGACCAAAATATCATCAAATTACCTTTCACAGATAATATTATTTTTTATTAAAAACACTGTTGAAAAATATAATTTTGAATTTTTTATTTCAATATTTTTTTTTAAATTTGAAATTTAATTTTAAAAAATGATTAAATTTATGACACTGTTTGTGTTTAATAATACATGTATATAAAATAAATACTAGCCTTCAAATTAAATTATTTTTCAATAATTTATTATTTATAAATAAATTTTAAATTTTTAAAATGTAGAAATTTTAGTTAATTTTCTATTGGCCCAATATATTAATTTACTGAAAATAGATGTAATTATACATATTTTTTTTTATAAAAATGACATTAAATCTAATATAGTTTTGAATTTTGATGGGGAAGAATTTATATTTTCAAAATAAATAAATCATGCAACTTAACAAGAGCCTTCCAACTAAGCATGAAGCTATTCAAACTTCAATGCACTACAGCACTAGCTACTACACAGGCTCATGGAGGGGGAGGGAGGGACATCATCTTACTTCAACATGGAATGTTCTTTGTTCTTTACGGATAGACTTATTGTGGCAAATATGCCACAAGCAATGGATAGTTTGATTTCTTTCTTGTCAAGTTTGAAACTTGCCCTTCTACTACTAATAATAATAATAATAATAATAATAATGTTAATAGTAGTTGCAGTGATAATAACAGTTGCTTGGCTTTGGCCCTTGTTTACAAAAAAAAAAATAGTAATAGTAATAATAATAATAATATCAGCCGTACTTAGACTAGTAGTAGTAGTAATATTGATATTAAGAGTTGTGTGGGCTTTGGCCCACAGCACTCAACAAAATTGGTGGCATAAAGTAACATCTTCAGGTCTCAAAGGAAAAAGGAAGAGAAAAATGGTCAGAGCAAATCAAACTGTAGCAAGTGAATGTGTAATTTAATGTGAAGTGATCATCCGACTAAGTTATCAAATCTTACATGATATTGAAAATAGAAAGGAGTCATTTGAATGGCACATATTTATATAATTAGTTTAATTGGAAATAGAAATCTTTTTCTAAGTTATTAATTTTATTTTTAAGGTTAAAATCTATTTTTGATTCCTTAACTTTAAGACATATTTCATTTTAATTTTTTAATTTTTTTTATTTTTATTATAATCTTTTAACTTATAAAATATAGTCAGATACATCTTAATTGTTAACACCGTTAAATAACTTAACTATAAATGATGATTTGGCATATTTAAAAAATTAATAATTAATGGTATATATATTGATTAATATTATAATTATAACAATTGGGCAAAAAATTTCGTAATTATAATTAAGATAATTTTAAATTCTTATAATAAATAATTATCACTTTTAAAATAAAATATAAATTACATCATCAAAACAAATATAAAATCTCAAAATAAAAACTAACTTTAAAATAAATTATTATCTTAATACCTTAAAATTAACAGCTATAACTTAAAAATTAATGAATAAATAAAATAAAAATTGTATAATCAAGTTATTTTGAGTCTCTCACGTTAATAATTAGAAAAAATAATTATAATGAAAAACACAATTTAACTTATATTTATTTACTTTTAAATTTTTTACTAACTATTTGTTTTTAATTTATTGTTATCAGTTTTAAGACTGTGAAATAATTATTTATTTTAAAGTTAGGTTTTATTTTAATATTTTATAATTATCTAGGTCATTTAATCTAGATTTTAATTTTAAGGTTATGATTTTTATTATAATATTTTAAAATTATTTTAATTATAATTATAAAATTTTTGGCTAATGATTATAATTATAAAATCAATAAATATAAAATAATATTAAGTAGTTATCTTATAGATATGTCAAGTCATCATTTATAGTTAAATTATTAACGGTGTTAATATTAGGAAACTTTTGACAACATTTCAAAAGTTATAAGATTATAATGAAACTAAATAAAATTAAAGGATTAAAGTGAAATATGTTTTAAAATAAAGAAATGAAAACTATATTTTAACCTATTTTTAAATTATATGAGCTTCTCGTATATTATATAAAGTTTGAAAAATAAATAATATTATCTATTATTTATAAGTAGTATAGCACGTAATAAGTTTTATATTTCACATCAGTTGAGATCGATGATTAAAAGACTCAAATGTCCATATCCAATCTTAAGACAGTAATGCTAGACTCAAGTGTCGCGCACTTGAGATTAATAGACGACAAGTTGACACATGGACATCAATAATTTTTTTAATATATAAATTTATAAATAAAATAAAATAAATTAATTTCGTGAATAAAAATAAGAAATAACATTCATGTCTTAGAATAAAAATACTAGCACTAAATTAATTAACAACCATAAAAATATAATAATTATCATAAAACTCCATTTCAGTTTGTTTAGAAAGAAATCTGAATTGACTTATTGTCATTTAAATAATCTTTTGTCGTAAGAAAAATCTATAAGAAATTGATGACATACTATACGTTATTTATTAACTATAAATAATGTATCGCACTTATAAAATTCGTCTCTAATTTCTAGTCCAGATTCAAATTGGGTTTATAGGTGGGCATAAAAATAGATGCAGCACAAAAAATTTCAGCCCAATCTTTCTCGAAGGAGACGCAGATTCGGCCCACAGTGCTCACGTCGCTCCTCCTCAACATTATTGGGGACCTATCAAACAAGCCCATCTATAATTAATGGACTCTCTGAATCAAATGCAGGGCCATTTTTCTATATATTTCTCGCTTGGCACTCACATTGAATGCCTAGGAAACACTAGTCTTAATGGAGAAGATGGATACAAGTCTTTGGCTATGCCACGATGGCAACACATATGAGTTAGAAGAGCTCATGATGGGGGATCTAGCAGATGAAGGAGTACCACGCAGAGTAGTTACTTTTAGTTTAGTCTCTGTGTTGTCTTTTTTTTAATATAATGTAGACTGTCCTGCATTGCATTGTTGTTTTCTTATGTTAGGTTGTTTTTTATTGATGGGATCTATGACCCACCCTGTTAGCTTACCAGGAAATATATAGATATAATATCCATCTATTACCAAAAGAAAAATAAACTAGTTAATATTTTTTTAGATCAAAGGGTGGAGTCATGGAGTGAATTGTAGGTAGAGATTCAGGTTCAAACTCTCTCTGAATATATATATATATAAAAAAAATAGCTAATATTTGTAGAAATTCATTATTATATATTTCATCAGTAAAAAATAAAAATAAACATAAATATCTTTCACGATTCAGCATAATATAATTAAAAAAATTTTAATTCTTTTTCACACGACACTTATTAAATTAAAACATTTAATAACAAACGAGTGAAAAAAATTAAGGTTTGAAGGCCAAGTAAAGTGTTGGCTGAAAAAAAGCTTGAGTGTAGAGGGGGAAAAAGAAGACTATAATAGGACGGGAAAATTCAGCCTGGCCATGCTGAATCTAGAAACACCGGTGCCGTGGCAAGAAAAACAAAATTAAAAAGAGAAGAAGAAAAAGATAAGGATGCAAAGTGAGAAACTAATATTGAATGTGCTATATATTAGTTGGATGCTTGGATATATTCAGACTCTGAATTGACTTTATGTCCAATGAGCGCCGGCGGCGATGGCTCGAGAGCGATCAAAGACGAAAGGTCAAAAAAGAAAATTCAAAATTCATTATAATGAAATTTACCATGAAAACAACACATGAGTATATATATATATATATATATACTTTGGTCATACATAGTTAATTATCAATGTTATGATTATATGAGTGCCACTAAAGATTTTTCCTCTTCATATTAATTAGCAGACTTGGTTATAAGTAATTAAGATCCACCTGATGATATATGAACATCTAGTATATATACTGCAAAGAATATTTCCAACTATACAGAGAATAATTGTCACATGCTTTATCCCAGCTGATATAAGCAATATTAATATTCTCAACTGTAACATGTTTGTGAATTGATTCTATCGATCATGTCGTCATAGGCACTTACTAAACATGGCCTAAAAAGCATCCACCTTCTTCTCTATCCCAACCCCATCAATTAAATCCATGGGTCACCTTCACATTTAACTTTCACAATCTTCTAAATTACTTAATTACTACTACATTGCACCTCATCAAATAATATCACTAGCTATTACTAACCGTATTTAGCCAATAATAATTTGCTTCCCCTAAGTTTGAAATTAAACTGAGATGAACTTGGTATTATTTAGCTAGGCTTGATTTTCATATTTATATACATTTTTCTTAAATATTTGAACGCAAGTTGTGATTGACCAGCTCTGATGTGTACTTCACGCAGGCTGGCGCAAGTGAAGGTCGCTGAGATTGAGTAGGAAAAAGAACGCAACACGCAATCTCTTATCAGAATTAATTATGATGGAAGATGACAAAGTCGTCACTCCACCAAACAATGTTTAACTACTCCGATATATTAGTCTTCTTATCATTATATATATATATTCGTATTAGTGAAATGCGCCTGATTTTTCTAGGAATATGCAAGGGAAAATCGATGAGGGTGACGTGCATATTTATATATATATATAAAACACAGGTGGCATAGTCAATAATGCTGATGGGAGGTATATAGGATTATGGTGATCGAATCGAATATTTGAATTGTTATTCCTTCGACACTGACCACCTACTTCCACTTGCGAAAAGAAAAATCAAATTCAGCTTTCTTTGCAATATTTTGTAAAAGATGTGCTGGCTAATGCGATGTTATCACATATCAACCTTCTTGTCGAAACAGTATCTTTCTTTTTTTTATTCTCTTGAGATGATTCTGTCGCTGGAATAATAAATTTAGATTTTTTTTAATTTAAAGTGATTGAAAAAGGTATATTTAATTTCTTTCCTTTCGTTTCTTTTTTCTTTGAAGAGAAATTAATGCTTCAGTCGATACCGCCCCAATAATTGTTGTTAAAACTACAGCAAATAAATCAGGTTTATTTGTCAGTGCTTCTCGTAAGATCTTATCGATCCCTGTTAGTACTTTATCAGGTCACATTAATTAGAGCATCGTTTTTTATTCTTTATCCAGAAGATTCACACAGTTATGAGGTTTTAAGGTTGTTGATCTCGACCGCACTCCAGCAGAAAATCTGCAGTTATCATTTTTACCAATTTTCACCAAAAAAAAGATTTGTACTATTTTGCACTGTCCATTCAACTATTATTATTATTATTATTATTTATGCAGGAGTCAGGACTCACTAAATTTTCCAAACTGGCCTGGGATATCCAGGAACAGCCACCTCCTGATGAATAGTACAAGTGGGCGTCTGAGATTTAATTTCCAACATCTTCGTTTATCAAAAAGTCAAACTCATTATATCTGAGGCTCCGTTTGTTTTTCAGTTAATAAAAAATAAATTTTAATAGAATTGGTTTCACAGCGTAGTCATGATAAAAATTGATTTTTGACTAACGTGTTTATATTTGAATGATTTATTTAAAAATTGGTTTTGATAAAATTCATAATTTTCCTCTAAATTGAACTTAAACTCTATCTCATGATTCATTTAATTTTCTTGGATTAAAATTTAATTTGCATTTACTCAATTAAGAACATAATATATCTGATATAATATTTTCTTACAGGTCATGATCTATAAATATTAAAATTTTGAAGGGACATTTTGGTCAATAAATAGAAAATATTTTGTGAAAATTTTATTTTCCTAAATTTTTAATTTTTTCTTATTTTTATTGGTCTATTTTTATTTGACTTTAAAATAAATACATATAGAAATAAAAAAAAAACGGAAAAGCAACATTCCTCCCGCTTCTTTGAAACCTCCGTTCTGCGTAAATAACGATTCTGAAACGGAAACAAAAAAATCCCCCAAACACACCCAAATTTTATCAAACCTTGATTTTAAAACACTTTGGAAAGAAACATTCGTAGTATGCATCAGATTAGTATTTGACCATTAAAATATGATCAGATCTATTATATAAAATTCACCGAACTAGAAAAAAAAAATTATTTCACATGAGGAATGGATATGATCTTTTTATCTTAAATGCGTTGAAGTGAGAAAAAAGAACGAAAATAGATCCCGCATTGTAGGATTTATAGTGACAAAAAGGAGACTCATTTTTTATTGCTTCAATTAGAGTAGTAATGCTTTAATAAGACTATAAGGATCTTTTACTGTAACGAAATAAATGTATATATTATATTCAAAGAAAGTAGCTGGGAAAAAAAAACAGACAGAGAGATATTGAATGTGAAAGTAAGAAAAAAGTGCTACACATTGTAAAAAAAAAATTACACAAGAAAAATGTGCCAGTCTCTCTCTCTTGACAAGAAATATATATCTCTTTCTTTTAAAAAAATTATTATAAAAATACGTCCTAGTACTACTACATGGAAAAGCAACTAAACAAAAATATTGTAGCTAATATTCTATGGGTGCTGATTTTTTTTTTCGTGAAATAAATAAGTAAACTGGTTGGAGAATTCATCCATGTGGGAGCAAGTCTCATATCATAGAGAGTATTTATAGATATATTTACAGACTTATATGGATAAATGAGATTTGTGTTCATATCATGTTTATCACTAAAAAATTTTAGGGAAAAAAAATAACAAAGAACTCTACTATTTAAACAAATCAATCGATATATAATATGCATTTTTTAACAAACAATAGCATTTAGTATACACCATAAATAATACTAATGTTTATTACCTTAAGGTCCATCCAATATATTTTTCTATTATTTATTATACATCACTTTTAACTAATTTATATATATAAGAAAAAAATTATTAAAATGATTAAAATTCTTAAACATAATAAAATTTATGATAACTTTTCAACATAAATCTCATTAAATTATAACTTATCCTAATTATATTTTTCTTAATCTCTATTCACCAATTTTATTTAATGAGAGGAAAATATGAAAATAAATATTTAATACTTACAAAGTAACTTATATTTTATATCCTTCTAAGATATGACTTATAACATGAACAAAGAAAATATAAATTTTATTTCCTCCATTTCATATTTTTTGTAGTTTTAGGGTTTTGGTTTTATTTCAAATCTTTTATTTTGTTATTCTAGATTTTCAATGTATTATTAATTATTTTTTTCAACTATACCTTTCTCCCCTCTAATATAAATCATTAAATAAAAATATTTTAGTCAAATATTTTAAAATTTTAAAATATTAAATATATGTTTAGTTTAATCGAAACCTATAACTTTAGGCAATCTGAATTCATTCATGATGATAGCACACGGGATTTGCACCATGAGCGTGAAGTATGCATGAATCAAGCAAGTCCCTACAAACAGAAGACACACTGTCTCTGACTCTTAACTATTGATTCTGGGAACTCCCTGGGCCCCCAATCAATCATCCAACCATGCATTTGACATCAACGCATTCAAATGTATTTAGGAATTAATTATTTTTCAAAATAAATAACATTAGGTAGACTTAATTAATAAATATTTTTAGGATTTCAAATTAATAAGTGTCATATTGCAAAATAGATCCAATAATTTACCTAAGATGCTATTTGTTAACTAGATTTTTCACCTTGCCATACACAGAAAAGCACAAACATATAAAATGCGTGATCAAAAGCAGTAAATCATACTGTTTACAAAAAAAAAGTAGTAAATCATACAAGTAACATTACCTATGAAGTACCAACACTTCAAAAAAAAAAATACACCCGTATCTGATACATAATATATATCATATTTATACATATGTATTTATTTATATCACTTTATACTTATATATATTTTTACAGTAAAATATAACAATTTAAAGTTATTATAAATATTTTATGGTTTATTTTACTATTTATATTATAATTTTTAAAACATTTAATGCTCAATTTTCTTTTAATGAGTAAATTTATTAATTATACATATAAATAATCACATAGATAGTATTATATACATATAAATATCTCCGCACCCATATTCTAAAATTTTAGAAATTAACATATTTTTCATATTATGTTGTATTGTATCCGATACACTTATCTCATCGGTGTTACATAGAACATTGCATTACATAATACTATTCATAAGTTATATTTTCAAATTAACTTTTTATAAGATTTATATTATGATAGGTTAGTAATATAATATTGTAATAATAATTACGATGCTTTTCTGTAAAAAATATTTACCCGTAATTGAAACGCCATTAAATCATTATCTAAGCGTTAGGTATACTGTTATTTCATATTATATTATATCATGGTATTTATACACACACTTGTCCTGCCTGTATAGCAATTAGCAAGTATCAATATATGTGCGCGCGTGTTTTTTATTATTTTACTGGGCAAGTTTAAAGTTTAAGTACAACAGTTGTATACAATCCGCGGCGCTCCATAAGTCAAGAAGCTTTTCTTTTGCTGGAGCAACGTGCCATGCGCTGTTTTTATGTGTATTCAACTAGATAGCTTATGATATCTTCGGCAAAAAAAAAAAAACTAGATATCTTATCAATGTGCTAGGGAAACAACACGCCGGGAAAAATAAAATCCAAAGATTGAAAAAAAGTAAAATTTGGAATGACAAGGGATAGAAGAAAGAAAGAATAAAACTTAGGTCCTGGTCCTGTTTGGTTTGTTCGAACTCAGAGTAAAGAAGTGGAGGTGGAAGTGGAATCCATATGTTTGTTTGTTTGGTATACCACAATTATACTTCCATGGAACCTGAGTTCCATCAAAATACCCTGAATTGGGTTCTAGAGGGGGGACCATGGACGTGTGAGAACTTCCATGGAAGTGATAATGAAAATACATCCTTGCTTCTACCCTTCAAAAGCTTACCCAAATGGTCTTATGTCTTTGGTGAGATCTCCAGTACTACTGACCTCCAGTGAGCTCTCCAACACCACTGACCTTCGACCAGTAACCAAATGGCGTCGATGAACTCCATGAAATCACAATCTAGATTCTACGATAGGTTTCTGGAAGGTTTTGGTCTAGGTTCCGCCATCAACTTCGTTCAAACTTGCCTTTTGGTTTAGGTTCCATGATGAGATTCCTTCAATAGTGAGTGGGTGGGATCACTGGCAACCTTAACCTTGATGGTGGTTCTGGTTTTGCTCATTTTCATCCATCTTGGTCTTTGGTTCTACTTGCGACGGTGGCCTTCGATTGCAACGCTATAGATGCTATCAATGGTGGTCTTCTACAATGACATCATCTTTGTCTTCAACTTTTTTCACCATCAACACCTTCAATTTCTAGTTGCTTTCATTTCTGATTTGCAATTTTTAGTTTCAATTTTGCGCTTTGATCTACTGATTGCTGGGTTTCAATTTTTGTTTCATCTTCCTTGTTAAGGTTCATGGGTTTATAGATTTGGATGCTTCTTTTCTTTTTTCTTTTAAATTGGTTAGTTTTCTAAAATTGATTGAAGGTGGTGGTGCACAGTGGTTCTGATGGTGTTTGTGGTGATGATGATGGTTTTGGGTGGACTATGGTGGTTTCTGGTGGTTGTCTGATTTTAGAAATAGATTTTTATTTTTAATTTTAAAAAGGGTATTTTCATCTTTTGATATTACAAATACAAATATTGAATAAAAATTACACGATACTTCCATGGTCATACCAAATAAACTTTCAAGTCTCATTTTCTTCTAAACCACTTCCATGAACCAAATGAGGTATTAGGATACTGAAAAGTAATGTCTATAGAGTCATAACAAATTTAAAAAATATATATACATATAAGTTTATGATATGTATTATATAAAAATTATTATTATTATTATTATTTCATTGTAAGTGTTTTAATAATGTATATGTTGGATTTAATGGATAATTCACCCTTAATGTGCTCATTAAATGGGATAAACCCATCAAGTTGTAAAGAGAAATGCTTTAATATTTTGTTATGTTAGAAGTTTCATATCGCTTAAGTTAATAAAAATATTTTATTAACTTGCTTATATTAAGAAGTCTCACATTGCTTAGTTCAAAATGTGGAGTAGGAAGAGGAGTTTATAAATAAACCTCCTGTGAACTCCAAAAGTAACAATAAAGTTTTTATACACTCTAAAGACTCAAGTGGAGTTTTTTTTAGAGAAAATCCTAGATATAATGTGTTTAATTACGCTTTCTTCTTCTCTCCTTTGTGAGAATAAGAGTTCGGTGTTTCTTCTTCTCTCCTCTATATGAGAATCAGACTGCGATGTTTTTGCTGTGAAGACCTAAGTTAGGTTCCATATGGTGATCTAACTCACCACATAAGTCATGATGTCTAGAATTTGTGGAAATTCAATATGGAGCTCTAGGTAAGTATCTCTAACTTCTTATAATTAACATTGATATCAGAGTTGCAAGATTTCTAGGGCTATGTATTGTGAGTATTAGAGAAGCATGTGTAATAATTTATAAAATATAATTAAAAAATAATAATAATAATTGTGAGATCTTATGCTTCTTACTTCTCATAGTTGTGAGGATCACATTCCTGGATGCAGTAAGAGATTTAAAAGATTTTATGGAATCTCAAGGCCATCATTTCTTCGAACTTGCTTGGATTGACACAGTCATCGTTATACTGCTTGATGACGATGATTACTGGAGGCCAGTAAAGGAAGAGCTTAGATGAGAATGGCTTGAGAACCTGCATGAATATGTCTGGGAGCTAGTGCGTTGTGAATGGTTGAGGCTAGAGTTGGAAGATACGAGGCGGACTGAGACTGACCATGTGGAGTTACAGCCAAATGAAGATCTAAAGAAGGATCCAGTAGTTACTTACCTCCTAAACAGTCCTAGTTCCTCCTAGATGTTGGTTGGGATGTAAATACTTGTGAATATGCATATATATAGAGAACATTGATTTACTGCAAATTTTTGAGTTGTGAAATGCATGCAGTCATAGCTAGTATAACCAGTAGAAAGAAAGAACTAATGTATGATGTTCGTAGAACACATGTACAAAGTTGACTATATGAATGAAATGTTATATTTATAAATATTCTCTTAATACTATTGCTATATGTTTATGATTTCAATTATTGTTTAGATATAAATGGCTCATACTAGAAGATAGGCAAGAGTAGCAACTCCTGAACAGGGAAAAGCTTTACAAGTTGATGCATTACAAGCTATTATGAATAGATTAGATCAGCAACAAAAAACTATTGAAGATCTACAAAGAACTATAGCTACTTAGAGATAGCCTTCTAAGGTTAGAGTTCAAGAGTCATTCCTATGATGTGCAGATAACTATCTATTCACTTCCTATGATGTGAAGATCTACAAAAAACTGTTTGTATGGTTTTTTTAATTATAGTATACCATAAGTGGTGTGCTAGAACATGATTGAGATAGTAGAATCTAGAATCATGAGTAAAAATGCAATTGAGATTCAGAAACCTGTAGGCCAAAAAGGATAAAAAAAAATCAAGACTTTTAGGCCAAATTGAAGATATAGAAGTATAGATAATCATGCTATGAAAAAAAAACTATTGAAATCATAAAAAAAAAAAAAGGAGGCCACCTAGAGAGCAAGAAAACACAAGAAAACCATGGAGGGTACGCAGCCAACTTCGAAACGAGTCGGTGCAACCTATTTGGTGGAAGGGAGTAACACGGATGAAATGTCATTTTGGCTCCTCCTCTACACGACACACCAATTAGACAAAATGACATTTTGCCCCTGTTTAGTGAAACAATGTGTTTTACTGTTGTATAAAAAAATTATTATAAAAAATAAGGAGGACACGGAGCCAAAACTGAGACCCAATCAGGTATGGATCCAAACTTCTACATTACCCAAAATCCAAACAAACAAACCAATAAAAAGAAAAGAGGAAGGCGTTGGGACATTAAGTATGGACAAATTATGGGTTCAACCCAATCCATGTTATGAGTTTGGGTCATTCATTGTCCTGGAGAGTGGGAGTTATTCTCACCCTATTAGATCACTTAGATCATACTATTAGAGAGAATGCATCAAGAGGAGTCTTGCAAATGGGTGTGTTTTGCTAGTGGAGGTACACATAATGGTGCGTGTACTTCATACAGATGTGTTGTGCATGGCATTTTATCCTTCATTCTTTTTTTGAAAATTTTCAATTAAATGCTTTCAAAAGTGTGTGAGGGTGCATACTGTGAACACCTCATTTTGTCCGGGCATCCTAAAAAATAATAATAAGAAGAAAGTTGCGAGAATTAAATAAATTAGATAAATATACATACATAACCCAAAAAAATAAAAAAATAAGAATAATAATGCAAAAAAAAAAGAAAGGAACAAAACCACAAAAAAAAATAATAAAAAGGAAAAATAAAAAAAAATAAAAATAAAAAAAAGGGGGGAGAGGGGGTATTTGGGGCCCAAGTGCCACGAGCCCAATTGAGGGCTCGTGGACTTGAGCCCCAAAGGTCCATGCCCTGAACCACTAGGACACAGACCGAAGGAAAAGCAAAGAAACCGAGGGGAACACGGGAAGGAGTAGCAGAGACAGCAGCAGACCAGAAAAGAGCGGCCAGGAGCAGACTGAAAGAAAAGTAAAGCAGAGGGAACACGAGAGCTGAGGGAGTCAGGCACGTGTGGAGAAAAGAAAAGCAAGAAGGTGAGACCAGAAGCACGCGAGACAGGAAAAGCTGAGAGGAAGGAGACGTGAACGGAACCGCAAAACAGGGGAGGCGTGAAGAAAAGCACGATGGAGGCCATAAAAATGAAAAGGAGGGAGACCGGGAGAGGGGACTTCATTCTGAACCGAGATTGAGAGGAGAGGCAGCAAACTCGAAAGAGCAGAGGAGAGACCGAGAGGGAGCACGATGGAGACCGGAGCACTCGCAGAAAAAACAGAGGGAGCCACAGACCGAGAGAGAAAAAACGAAGAGAGAGAGGGAACTAGAGGAGCACGGGGAGGATCCGAGAGGCCGAAGCTCCAGAAGCCAAGGGAACGTGAGCTCAAGAACCGGAGCTGAGGGAGTATGAACCAGAGCCGAGTGGGAGGCCACGGTGTGCCGCTGAAAAACTAGAGGGAGTCTAAACCGGGGGGGAAACTGGAGTCTGAATGGAAGATGGAAGAGGAGGAGCCCTAGAAATTTTGGGCACAAAAATCAGAGGGCGAGAGGATGAAGACAAGAAGCCAAATTTGAGCCAAAGTGCGCTAGGAATTGGGAACTGAGGGGCAGAGACTCGGATTGGGTAATTCTCGTCTCAATTGTGCCTTACGCTTCGATGAATGTTTATTTTTCTGAGTCACTGCAATTTTATTTATGAGCTTTGGAGCCCTGAGCTTAGATGATTCATGCTGTCTCTTGAATGATCTGTACAAGTACAAATGTTGTTGATGTTGTTAGCTTTGGAAATTTTGACTGAAATTTGGGACATTCGGGATTGTTTATAAGAGACCTTATCCATTAAGCACCACTCGTTATTCTGTTAATTGACCATTGCCTGAGTTCTTAGATTCTATACCCAACTGGTTTAGGAAAATGTAGTCTGATGTGTTGTGGAAATCCAGTGAATGTTTCAGTCGTTCCTAAGGAACGGGGTAGTGATTATGCAGTTGATATTAGCTGTCAGAGTGTGGTGTAAGTTGAGAGATGATGCTTGGAAGGATCCTTTGCATTTTCAGTTCTGAATGCTGCGTTTTCAGTCATGTTTTCTCATTATCCTCGTGAACCCTGATCTGGGCCTGTCATAGGGGAGTCTGTTATGGGTTTATGGTTCTTCTTCTGGGCTGGGCTACATGTTGTGGATATTCCATCCCATTTCTTTTACGAGTTGGGCATTATCAATTCTGGTGATGAACATTTAATCAATTTTCATAGGGGTGGTGAGGCCTGCTACAAAAAATTTTTTTTTGTGGGCCTGTCACCAGAAGCCCATACGGGAGTATTGACACACTACAAGGGATTACACCTAGTAAGACCCAACATTTTTTAGCCCCTAAAATTTATTTTCTTAATAGATAAATAAAAGGGTAATAAAATGAATAAATAAATAATTGCCTATATAATCACATCACTTGAGGTTTCAGAACCCACGCAGGTATTTTGGTCCACTGAGTTGTCACGTGAGATTGCGAATCCACGTAAATATATCAGATAAGTAACTTTCTTTTAAGAAAAATAACCACATTTCAAAAAGAAAATAATGTATGAGTTTTATTTTAAAATATCTAATAAATTATTAATCGGCATTTTAAAATAAAACTTTTATACCACAAAGTTTAGGACTTTCGCAGGTATTTAAGGAATCGATTTACTAGGCATAACTGCGAGTTTGCAATAAGTAGATCGGTTGTTTTCCGAAAAGAGAAAAGGCAAAATTTTTGAAATACAAAAATAATATCATAATAATGATAATAAACAAAAAATACAACGGCATTTCAAACAAAAAAAAATCAAATAAATGCATTTCCAAAAGTTAAAGAAAAAGAAAATATTTTCAAAATAAAATAAAATAAGAATAATGGATTTAATAACCATACCACGTGAGGTTTTTTGGAACTCACGCAGGTATTCCGGTTTACTGAGTCATCGCGTGAGATAGTGAATCCGCGTAGATATATCAGTTAAACAACTTTCTTTTAAAAAAGTAACTATATTTAAAAAATAAAATAATGTGACAAGTTTTTCAAATTTTATTTTAAAATATCTAATAAATTATTAATTGGCATTTTAAAATAAAACCTTTATACCGCGAGGTTCATAACTTTTGCAGGTAATTAAGGAGTCGATCTATTGGGTATGACTACAAGTCTGCAATAGATGGATTGATTTTCTTTTAAAAGAGAAATTCTCAAAAGTACAAAAATATGTTATTTTAAAAGTAAAAAATCCAACAAAATCATTTTTCAAAAATCAAAGAAAAATATTTTCAAACAAAATAAAATAAGAATAAGTAAGCGGGATTAAATTATCTTTTACAAATTAAGACACACCAACTCAATCTCAGAAATAGTTTTGTTTGTAAAAAGGTAAATTATTCTCAATCAACTTTCTCTTATTACAAAAATTAAAAAATATCAACCAACAGACACATATTTCTAGTACCGAACTACATGGACTTTGATCCCCATCGCAGGGTACGTAGGCCCCAGGCTCTGATCCTGGGTCAAGTCCGCCTTTGTAAATAAATAAATATTTCCTGATTTATTTGGTGTTTTTTCTCTTAATTTAATAAATATTTTCCCAATTTATTTTCTCAATTCCTTTTCCTCATTTTGCTTAAATATCCTTAATTTTAATTTAATTTATTTTCTTTATTTTGTTTTCCAAACTTTCTTAATTTTTTTTTTCTCTACCCATTTTTCTGCATGTGATTTATAAAAGGAAAACCAAAATATATTTTAAGCCATATTAATTTACACAAACAATGTAAGGTAACTGTTCCTAGGAACGAGTGTGGTGGGGTGCCTAACACCTTCCCCACGCACAATCGACTCCCGAATCCAACTCTGGTTACGCAGACCATCCTTTCCCCTTTAATGCGGTTTTCCAAGATTTTCCTCAAAATTTTGGTGGCAACTCCTCACAAGTCGGTTTTCACTCGAAAACCTGATTTGTTCTCTTTTTTCCTTCCGTCACATTTTTCCGGGTGCGACACATACAACATTTTTATGGGATGATTCTTTTCCCTAAAAATCCTTAAAATTTTAAGATCCACATATAGGTATGTTATATGTCCAATTTAAAGTTATTTTGGACTATTATCACATATATTTTAGACCATGAAAGTGGTAAAATTAGTTTGAAGAATATTAAGAAAAGCTTGTTTCCTAATTATCTTCTAAATATAAAGGATAATATAATATTAGGAGTGTGAGAGACACTCAGTGGAGCCACTAGATCAAGTAATTGAACCACTACACTTGAGATAGAAAATTTTAAAAAATTCTAGTTCCCTTAATAAATATTCCCAAAATTAACTATAAATTTGCATATAATATTAAATAAGGTTAGGAACTGAACAACGAGATACATAGGTTTTACTTAGAACAAAGTGACTCAAATGCAAATGGTTTGAGAAGTTGATAAAACAACATTTTCAAATAGTTAAGTTGTATAATATACACTTAAGTATTTTAATTTTTGTTGAGTATTAATGAGTTTTATCTCAAGGTTTAATCAGTATAGATCCAAACAAAGTTAAGACAAAGGATTAACTGAGAACTAATGTTAAGAGACTTTATGAGAGAAGTCTATGTACACACTTTTTTTCCATTACTGACATATGATTCCATTATTTTTGGGATATAATGGAAAGTTTTTCTTTCTTTTCTTGAGCAATATGGGTCAATATGATCCTTTAGGCTCTACCTAGAGATGGGTTTTGGAAACCCATAAAGATTTGACTGAGAATTAACCCTGAGATTGTCATATTGAGATGCATGGCTAAGATAGAATTTTAAGGAGAAAGATCATGTTGTTATCATAATTTTCAGGCATGAGAAGTGCAAGATATCTCGGTCTTAGTGCATTAAAAGGGATACATTTTAAATAGTTCCCTTAAGGCTCTAAAAAATAATGTAAAACTTGAGCCACAAAGTATGAGAGATAATATTGAAAAGCATTTTGTGAAATTTAGGAAAATAAAAAGTATATTCATAAACAATTTATCCATTTTCCTTATATTCCCAATTAGTATGGATGAATTTTTTTCTAAGTTGATTTTTTTTATTGAAAAGAAACATGATTTTTGAGTAGGTGATATATCTTGAGTGTATTTCTCATTAATGAATTATTGTTTAATGTTTTTATTAATGTGATTGTTTGAGAAATATTCTTTTGAGTATGATCTCTTAGAAAATAGAAAGAGGTCACAAAAGAATATTAAGTTGTAATATTGGTAAAGAAAACCCGATAAAAAGATAATAATGTTTTTAGCACACATGTGATGGGAGAGTATAATGTACGCTCTTGATCATAGATCTATTAATATCATTGTGGACCTATTTGGAGTTTATTGTAAATAAGAGCAACATTTTATATATGACAATTCCATGATGTGTCTATGTACATTGAATAAGAAAACACAATTGATACTATCAAGCGTTTGAGATTTCACAAGCTTAGGCAGGAAGATGTATTAAGAGGTGTGGCTTTTTGAAATCTCACATAGATGGTATGACTTGCTCGTTATAAACCTTTTTTTTATTGACTGTGTATGTCAGTTTCCGTTCTTGAAGTTGAGTGCTATGAGAATACTCAAATCAAGTTAAGTACTAATATAATTCTTAAATCAAGTTGAATATTATGAACGTGTTTCAAATTTTGTGGTTGTGAGAATGAAACAATGAACTTCAAGATTCAAAAGCAAGTATATAAGGGGATAAGATCTTAAGAGTCAATGAGAGAATTAAACAAGATTTTGAGGAACCTTAACCAAGCAAAAGGCGCATAAGTTATAAGTTGAACAAGACAATTAAATAAGGTTTTGAGAAAATAAAAGGCTCATGAATTATAGGTTGAATAACTAAAGATTTCACATTCTTTGCAAAATTATGTCAGCACTTTGCTTTTAAGAAGCAATGGATCTATTTTTGAGAAGTAGATAAACACATAAGAAATAAAATATCAGAAATGAAAAGGGATCTAATTATACAAATTAGCTTTTTATAAAAACCCAAGTTCTACATGATATACTTTACGCATCAAAAGCTGACATACTAAAGAATTTAAATTACTCTTCTTGAATTAATTTCCATAAGAGCTTCGTAAACATTGATAATTGGACATAAATAGATAGACCTTAGTCTTTCCCTTAATGATTTCACTCCATTAGTTGCAATGAGTAAAACTTAATTTAAATAAATATCTATGACATTCTAAGTTAAGGCTTTAACAAGCCATAGATTAGAACTAACATAAAGAATATGTTAGAATCAATTCTAAGCTTTCTATAAAAAAAAAAGAATCAATTCCAAGCTTACACATGTTCTAGTGATGAACATTAAGAAGTCCATTAGGGAAAGGAAGTAAGGTCAGCATTCCATTGCGAGTAAATCCATTAAAATGAGTGTACATGAGGGTAAGATATGGAGTGTGGTATTTTACCATAATGATTGCCAATTATTCACAAGTGTGAATATTTGTCAAGTTTTTTTTTATGGCAAACTTTGTGAATAAGAGGATTTGGCATTCCAAAATATAATAAAGTTGCTGGAAAGCAAAGTTTAATTTTTTTCAAGTATGGTTGAACCAAGTAAGTTGGTGTTTGAGCTTGAACAATGTTGTTTGAACTCTACCACATACACCATCATGATCAGTTACTCTTACATTTATTAATCATAGACAAATAGGATAAGTAAGATTGGAGAATCTTAAGAATCACGAGTATCTATCTATATGTCCAGAAAAAATTTTTCCATATAAATGGGAAATTTGATCTAGAGAGAGTATCGCTTAGGAGGTACAAAATCAAGAAAAAAGATGCAATTAGTTGTCTCGAACTATCAATTCAAGTAGGAGTCTCTAATTTGAGTGAGAGCCTCAAAAGTGGGAGCTTTATTATTGTACAAATAGAGAAAATTTGCACAATCTCACAAATGAAGAAGAATTCAATATTCCAATTGAGCACTTCATCATACCTTACTAAGAAAAAATGGTGAAAGAAATCGATGTGAATAAATATTTCTTTTGAGGATAAATAAGAAAACATTTAAAGATGTGAGATTTACTTAAATGTAAAGGGATATGTATAATAAATGGGTATACTTTAAGAAATAGTTTTCCTATTTATTGATTTATTTTGGTTAGTCCTAGTTAAAATTGTAAGTTTGAATTTACATCTAGTGGATGTAAGGCCCGAGATTCAAAGTTAGAGTTTTTAAATAACTCCAAATGCCTCTTTATAGAGATTGAGATATATAATGTTATTTGAGATCTTATTGAGATGAGTTTTTAAATTAATCTTGATTAAGTGTTGTGTAACACCTTCTTTTACATTATGTAGTCTCAATAAAATATTTTTTAAGTAGATAGTGCAACTTTAACAAAAAGGAATATTACTTCATGTTTTTCTAATTGTTAAGAACTAGATATATCCTTATTTTGAGAATATAAATACACGTAAGGCAAAATATACTCTTGGGAAGAGAAATCTGAGAGCATTATTAAAAGTCTTGAGTACTCCTAAAATCAGCTATGAGAGAATCATGAGAATAAATCCTCATGTGAAATATAAAATGAAATTTTTTAAAATAAGTCCCTTAATTCAATGTTGGTGACAGCAATATATATGCTTAGAGCATACATGACTAGGGACTTATCAAGCATTTAGATTCGCAAGCTATCCAATTGAATTTCATATGAAAGCTGTTAGAAAGAGCATATAGATATTTTAGGGGCTCTATAGTATATGCGTTGTATTATCAAGGATATGACTTAAGCTAATACTATACTTTAAAGTGAGCAGATTCGAGAAATGATTTGTGAACCTTGATATATCTTGTTAGAACAAATTGCTATACATTGTTCTAACAAGAAGACAACGTGTTATATTTTGAATCATGTCTAATTGCAGTGAAATAGGCTTTGCGGTTAGGTGATTAGGGATCATTTCATGACATTGAAAATCCAAATTGAATGTGGTGAAATAATCAAGAACCAAAGCCTTCCCTAAGTGCAAATTAAAAACAAAGTACATAGATACAAAGTGCAGAATTTTGCTAAAGGAGTAAAGGCACAGAAAGTGTTATTGATCAATGTATGTTTACAAATGGGATATGAGCAAGTCCCTATTAGAGTTAATTACCTTATGGAAGAGAATATATCTCTTAATATTGAATAGAATACAAAGTAACACATTTTTTGCAATATTTGGAGAAATCAAATGGCATATGTTTCCCCGAATGCCACAATTATGCATATATATGATATCAAGTAAGTCGTACAAGTTTATGAGGTTGGCTCTCTTACATGAGTAATCACCTTTGACACTTAGAGGAGTGGAAAAAATGAGACATTATGTGTTCATCAGTAATACAATGAGAGCACTATTTTGGTAGAGAAGAAACACAAAAGTAGATGTCGCCTCAACGAAATAGCATTAGGATGAGATCTAGGTGTATGAATGGATCAAAACATGGATACCCACTATCTATGATACTTGTTGCCAAATAGTGAATCCTTCTCAAATATGAAGTTATGAGTAATGAGAGGAGAAGGAACCAGGTTTAGGATATGATGAGTATCCAAAACTTAAGTCTGTACAGTGTTATGAATAGTAAAATCGACATACACTCTTATGAGAAAAAAGGAACACTGTAGTATGCAATTCATACTACATGTACTTAAGATCGCGAATAGGAAGCATGTGAATAGATACCTACTTCATTAGTGTGTGAGTCCCGAAAAGGAGCATATTCCTTTCATGATACCCTTAAGGCTTATACAATATCATGAAAGGCTTGCCCTAAGTGACTGCTACTTTGATGTATGTCTTATAGTCATGATTGATGCTGTTTAAAAGGCATATGTTGGGAAAGTGACTAAGTCAAGTCTGATTAATAATTGGGCAGAGGAAGATTTATCCTGAAATACATATTTATTATAGTATATGAGAATAGTCCGTTATGAAGTCAGTTGAGTGACATCATAAATATGAATACTATACATATGAGGAGGTAATTTGAGTTACATTAATAACTCGAGATGGATTAGATTGGCCATGAGAAAAGTGTATAGGTAGATTTAGGGCATTCGAGACATATCATCAAAATACATAGCAATAAAAATACATGAGGGTGTCTTTTTGTGTTGATCCTACAGTGAGATTTCTAGTACATGAACACCCAAGTGGAGACATCGTGCCTATGCAATTACGACAGAGCATCAAGTATAAGAAAGAAGAGAGAAGTCATAGTAACAAAACAAGAAGTCACAGTGACGAATTGTGGAGTCAAAGTGGCATGATGATTATCCTATTAAGTATGAGTGGAAGATATTGGATTTAATGGATAGCTGCTTTTGATGGGCTAATTAAGTGGAATAAGTTCATTAAGTTATAAAGAGAAATGCTTTAATATTTTGTTATATTAAAAGTTCCACATCACTTGAGTAATTAAAAGTACTTTATTAACTTGGTTATATTAATAAATCCCACATCACCTACTTCAAGGTGTGGAGTGGAAAGAGAAGTTTATAAATAGATTTCCTATGAACTTTAAAAGTAATAATGAAGTTTTTATACACCATAAAGACTCAAGTAATAATGAAGTTTTTATGCACCAAAAAGACTCAAGTAGAGTTTCTCTAGAAAAAATTCTAGATACATTATAGGTATAACTATTAAATATTATCTGAGTGTATATAACGTCTTTATTTCCCATAATCAAGTCTGGCGTTCAGAATTTCAGATTTTTTTATGAAAAATTTCACATATATTTCACCTAAGCCTTAGAGTTGGACATTTGTTTCTGGAAAGTTATAGATGGACAATTTCTTTGCAACATTCAACATGTTGTAATCAATGAAAACAATCTAGTGCTCCTTTTTTAACGGAAGTGCTTGTGTCAAAGTTTGGGCTCATTTGGTTCTCAATTTTGTAAAATTAAGTTAAAATAAATGAAGTTTGTAAAAATTAAGTTTAGATAAAATAAGTTTGTTATAAGTTGTTATATTTGGATATTCTTATTTTCAAAAGTAAGTCTGACAAAAAATCTATTTGAATGATGAAGACTAAAAGTACTTTTAAATACATAATATAGAGTAAATTTGTTTTTCCTTTTCCAAAACTCATGTTTTGTTAGAAGAAAAGTAACTTATCCCCTCATTTTCTAAAATTATAGTTTAACCCATTTTTCATTTTTAAAAAAGGTAATTTGCATTTGACCAAACATATCTTCTTAGAAAACCATTGTTAAAAACTATAGTATCTTTTTCATAAAGATGAACCAAACACACACATCTTTCTCCAAAATGACATTTCCTATTTTACATTGTCAAATTTTTATTTATAAATGACGTTTCCTATTTTACGTTGTCAAATTTTTATTTATAAGTTTCAGTTCCGTGGAAATCAATTTTTTTTTTTACAAAAAGAGGGAGTGCTAGATTTTAACCTAATAATCTTGACGTATAGTTGTGGGATTTTTTTTAAACAAGTTTTCTCTGAGATCTCCAATAAAATTGCATGATGATAAATTTTTAGTAAAATTTTATTACATGAATATGTGAACTAAATCAGTGAATCATACGCAACTTAATAGAACGATACAAAATAGATATAAGTAGTTTCCTCATATTCTCACGTTTATATTTTTAAACTAAAACACGTCAAAAAAATTTTTTTTAAACTATAAGCATTGGTATAATCATACAATTTTTTAACTAAATTATAAACTCGTGGTATTATTATAAAAAATTAACATTTATTATAGTTTAATCAATAAAGTTTAATAATATAAATAATCATACCTAATTTTCGTCAATATCAGTCATAAACCTTTATTTACTATAACTTTTTTCAGGACATTTATTGGCCAGAAAGGCATTTGATAACCCTCCAAAAGTCATGGACACTAGTTTGACATTTACATCTATGATCTAACATCGTAAGCAGACGTATCACACCTGCTTGAATGAATGATTTTTTTTTTAAAAGAAAAAGTCAGGACACCCAGCGTCAACTGTTCCCCACAAGTCTTTTTCTTTAAAAAGAAAGTAATAATTTAGTTAAAGAAATAATGTTATTTATTTTAATCCCCCATAAATAAAATTAAGGTGTCTAAGTGTCTCAAACAACAAGATGAACAGAAACTTCATAAAAAATTAAAGTTACTTATCTAATTTATTAATGGAATTTTTCTCCCTAAAAAGACCATTTAATAAAAATTGAAGTTATTCCTCTTTAACGATTAAATTTAAATTAAATGGTATATTTTAAGAATCAAATTATTTTATAATCGTTTTTCATGCAAAACTTCGATACCGAATCACATGCTTTCCTTAACATCATTAATACTAATGTATTATTACGATTTAACTTCAGTATCAGTCACCGTCAGTTCAGATAAATATGGTTAACATCCAAAGACAGGAACATCGCAGCTAAACATGCCATCACATTCACACAACTCGTAAAACAATCACACGCATATATTATTATTGTACTATCAGAACACCAGAGTACAGACTCATTAGGATACAACCTCCGGGATATACCCATCTTGGTTCCAAACAACCCTCAAACTCAAAGAAAACTACAGCACAACCAAACACACGAAAACGCAAAATCCAAAACACACCACGAAACAACCGCGAAACCAGTAGGGTCTCACATCTCTCCCAGTCCACGATACACCAGACAATGTCCGTGAACCAAGCGAGTCAGAGACAAACACGTAAGCAGTCCTTTATTTATTATTTATATTATTTATGGCTGCACGTCACTACGTTGCAATTTTTATATCGCCAGGACGAGCCCGGGCACGGATTTCCCGACCCGGCCCGAGACGCTGCTTTCCCAGACACAGGGAAGAGGATACGCGTCTACCGCCGCGGTAATCTCCGACGTCGGAGACGAGCCGGAATTGCCAACGCGGGTAACGGTGAGGGAAGTGTTGAAGTACTCCCTAACTTGGGTGATTATCCCATCAGTGACGGTCCAGGCGTGGATCCACGAGATCGAGCGGCTGTTGTCGCAGCCCTCGACGATGACAATAGGCCCAAAAGAGGCGATCGATTGGGGAGCGAACCGGAAGGTGTCCGAGGAGGGTTCACCAGTGAGCATGCGCATCAAAAACTGGTCGGACGGCGGACCATGGAACCACCACTCGAGATCAGGTGCGACAATCTTGACCACGGTCTCGGAGTCTCGTGAGCTCAAGGCCTCATATAGCTTGAGAACCAGCTTCTGGTTGCTGGAATCAGCGTCCAGACTTACCGTAGAGTTAACCAGTTCTAGGGGAATGTGACCTATGAGAGGTTTCTAGAGAGAGGAAAGAAAGAGTTATCGAGAAAGGTGAAAAGGATTGACCAGTTGGCTCTGGTTGGGGTTTCAGTTAAGAGACGGGAGAGGCTTATATAGGAAAGTATGTGGAGCGAGCTTAGGATCCGCTACATCCGAGTCCACGAAGACACTTGTCTATTGAGCAATCCCATGGTATTATGGGGATCGAACTCGGTGGGGTTCAACACGTGGCGGTGAACGATTGGAGAGTTGAAAAGGACAACATATTTTGTAATCGGGTGTCATAATTAATGAAACCCCAACTTGTAGAAAGAAAACGTCAAGGCAAATTTTTTTCATTTTAGGAGGACCCGGTTTTAAGTTACGTTATTGTGTTACTCAAACACGCTAACATTTTTTTTAACAACACGCTAAACACTTTTCAGGCTATAAACTTTCCAGGAAACCCCGGAATTACAAATGCATAAAATAGATAATTAAAAAGAAAAATTATAATCTTAGACTTTCAATTTTACAGTAGATTTTGTTTTGGTTCTTAACTTTATTTGGATATATTTAATTCTTTAATTTTCAAAATATAATTAAAAATTTTCTTATTATTAATGTTGTTAATTATATTAATTAAAAATATTAATAAAGCATTCTCACATTGACAAATCATTTTTTAATACTGACATATTAATTTTTAGAACAACTCATTAATATCATTATATATTTATTAATTTTAGATTTAGTATACTTTTAAATTAAATTGAAATATAAATAATTGCCAATAATGACTTCAAAGGATTTATTATTATAAAAAATGAGTTCGATAAATATGTTAATATATAAAATGCTTTGATATGATTTTTTGTTAATGTAGTTAATAGTATTAATAGTTGGGAAACTTTTGATTATAGTTTTAAGATTGAGAATTAAAAAGAAACCAAATAAAGCTAAGATATCAAAATAAAAACTGGTATAAAATTAAGAGACAGAAATGTCTTTTTGCCTGATAGAAAAATTTCTCCTACCCTGTTTTGGAGACAAAGCAAACAAAGGTGTCACACGTATTTTGTATTTTTTTTCTTTTAAATTAAATATAAAATAGAGAGAACTCAAAATATTTAAGTTGTGTATGATTTGGAATGATTACATAAAAAAGAAATTGTATTTTATGAATTTCCGTTTAAAAATCCTAAGAAATATTTTTATTAGATTTTAGAAATTTTAATATAGGAATTTGAGAAAATTGTAAATTTTAAATGATTGTGATATAATTTTTATAAAAAAAATTTAAATGACAACTTCTTATAAAAATACAATAATTAGTTATCTAAAATAAATTTTTAGTTGTTAAAATCGATTATAATTTTCAAATTCATCTAATTTAAAATTGACCCATTTGGCGGATTGTAATTTTTCCAACTTGTTAGTAAAGTCATGGAAATTTCAATTTCAATTTCAAATCAGGGAAACAGCGTGTTTGAACGCTGATTTATAGTTTTATGATGAAGTTGAGTGCCCACAAGAAAGAACTTTGTTATTGGAGGCAACTATTCCTACTGGTCTCAGAGTATATAGTGAGGGTAATGAGATGTGATGACGAGACAATTGGTTGAGAATGAGAAATATGAAATGGGATGTACAAATAAATGAAAAGCTGAAAACAAGAGAGTGAATGAGACGGTACAAGTGAAGCGGGTGGGAAAAGGGAAAAGGGAAAAGACAAGTCAAGGTTACGAATGCGAGTGACCGCTATGGAAACGATGGCACCCACCCAGTCACAGCGACGTTTTCTTACTACACAGCCAACAAAAGCGCAAAGAAAGAAACAAGTGGTTAGATTTAAAATTGACATCATCACAGCCTCCATGGGAAACAAATGGTTAAAGTAATCTTGAAACTCCTCGGAAACCACTTTGAGTTTCTTCTATCTTTTTTGTATTCAGCTGTCGGCACCGGCCGGCCACGCAGGACATAGCAGTAACAACCAGAGATTTCTTTCTTTAATAAAGAAAATGGAAAGCAAAACGGATCGGCGGCAATTTTCAATTCCTTCACTTTTGGGTTTGGGAATCAGAGAATCTCAAGTCCGAAACAGCAGCTGAGATTGAAAAGCGAGTTGAGAAAACTACAACAATGCTTGCAATGCTGGGGGCAGGGTGGGGGTGTGGACCACTTCGTTTTGGCACCTCCCTCTCTGTGGGACCAACTCAACTGAATGAATGGATCCAACAAGGTTTTTCGTCTTTTTTTTCGCGAATTGGCTCAAACCCTATCTATGCTGCGTCAAATAATTAATAGTTGATGGGATCCATTATTTTATTATATTTCTCAAAGAAACTCACCTACGTATTAGACTCGGAGGATACGATCTTCACGCGTCATCGCCACCCCTCTCAGGAGGCCACAGCTACCTCTCCAATAATTTATGATTGAATTAAAATAAAGAGAAAATAATTACATTAGACCTTGCTGTTTCATGTAGTTTTTTTTATTAAGTTTGCAGAAAGCGACAGGGAAGAATTCTTGTTGATTATGACTAGCACTAGCAATACTGGTAAATTAGACTCCAACTCAGTGTTATTTGGCAATTTCCCGCAAAGATTAAAGAGTGAAATTGCATATTAGAGTCGTTGGGATAGTGGACCACGTTAGATTTCTTTTTCCACCCTCCCTCTGTAGAAACCCAAGTAACACGATCATGGATTTAACTATTCCCTAGACCCCATAAAAAGTAAAACTAGGGGAGAAACTGCTGTTATATTGATTTATAGCCACACAAGCACTAACCCTTCCCTAATGGAACATATGGTGGGCAGTGTCACCACCCATTGAACCGATTATAGGATGAAGATGTACATTAGAATAAAGACGTCTCCCACTCCCAGGAATCAAGTTTTTACTGTGTTTAAACAACCGCAGCGTTTTAATCTTTACTCTTTGTATTATAAAATATTTTATATTAATTATATGTATATTAAAAAAATTATTTTTTACTTAAAATTAATATAAAAAATATTATATTTTTTATTTTATTTTTATCAAATATTTTATTTTATTATCATTATAAGATTATAAATAAGAAATATAAAAAAATTAAAAATAGAAATAAAATAAAATAAAAATTAAATACCCTGTATTATATAATATTTCCTCCTGTCCCATTTATAAAATGTTATTTTTTATTATACGGGTATTAAGAAGATATAATTATGCTCTTAAATTTATAAAAAAATAGTATAAACTTCCAATCTTACCCCTACTAATTAAAGACTGAAATAATTTATGAGATAAAAAAAATTATCAAATAAAAAATAAAAAAAAAATTTAAATAAAAAAATAAAATAACACCTTATAAAAATAACTAAGCACATTTTTAAAATAACACGGTTTGGAGTGAGTATATCCCATAAGCATTACGTCTATGTCTGAAAAAGAAAAGCCTAGGCTTTAAGTCAACAGCTGAAAAAGAGAACCCTACTCTTTAGGCTGCCCTATTCTGGTGTAGCTTAGCTTAGGTTAGGTTAAAAGAAGGGAAACTGGCATTGAAGGACGCCATAATAAACAAAAATATGAAGGACGCTATAAGAAACAAAAATACGCGGAGGAATCCCCAATTTACAAAAGTGCGGCGGTCTAGGTCCCTAGATGTACATGACTTCTAATTTCTTGAAGACTAATAGTAAATAGTGAGTAATAGAGTTATAAATTGTCAAATACTTGTTGTAAATACAGTACAGCAACAGAAGATCGATAAAATGGGGTTGTCAACTATTAGGTTTCATGAAAGATTTTCAAACATTTTATTGTCTTTCATTTATAATTGATCTTTCATTATTCATTAATTATAACTGGTCTGAAAAAATTTACAACTCAAAGTTCATTATAATCTGAATATGAATATGGGGTTTCTTTATATTTACAACTAAACTCAATCAATTTACAATTCCACTTTTCATTATTTACAACGAGGGTTTTGCAAGTTACCAAAGGGCATTTTTTCCAGCTCTGAATTTGAGATCCTGTATTTTTGTGTCTTACGATGTCCTTCAATGTCTTTTTTCCTTGAAAATCCCCCTAGAATCCAGTCTTTTTTCTGTATTTAAACAAATGCAATACTGCAGGTTTGCTTTTTTTTAACAAGGACCAAAATCCAAACAAACACTATGGGGTTCAAACCTCATAAATATTAGTAGGCACAAAACGATTCCAGATAGTGTGGAACCTCTCCAAGGAGCAATTCAGACTCAGGAGTGTGGATGCTTCTCTTAGCAAGAACATCAGCAGCAGCAGTGTTAGCATCACGAGATATACGTGAGATTCTAATCTGCCATGTATTTACCTTCAAAATGAAAAGGAAATACTTTGGGCTAACCTATTCTTCTAATATAAGTAGGCTCACTGGAGCAATGAAGATGAGAATTGACCCAAATAAAGAATTCTCGTCTGCTCAATCAAATATCAACCGCAAATTAAATCAGCGACAGACTACATTATGTATTTAAGCATTCAAAAAGAAAATAACACAACAAAATGTAAATATGTTCCTGTGTGAGATTCACATCTCATTTTAACTACTTATATCTCTTATCACTTCCTTATATAAGCACTCTGTGAATGTAGAGGGTCGAAATTGGTATCAACAAGCCGCATAACCTAAAAATGTACGAGTTTCTCTTCCTCAGGCTAAGAAAATTATCATAAGCAAATTCTTTTAATCCTCAATTCTTTCATTCAGTTATTTAGATATGATGGAATGATATTTGTTGATATTCATCGTATCACAGCTAACCAACATATCCCTGCACCTTGAGAATCTTCAATTTCTATCAGAAAATCCAATTCCCCAAAAAAAATTCTATCAGGAAGAGAAGCTGTATAAATTATCATCAAGGACTCCACCAATGGCTCCTAGAAATGCAGGAAAACTTTACAGCAATAAACTAGCCAAGTTTAGAAACAAAACCCAGTTGCAATTTGATAATCATCAATATTACAGATTTACGCCGGAAGGAACACATCTCAAAGCTCGTTAAACACTATCAAGGATTGGAATCAATTCTAACTCATCAAATTCATACTCCCATATAATCCATCAAACATGGAAAAGTGTGCAAAAAAAGAGACATTAAAATGCTAATATTTAAAATTCAAAGGTCTTCCTATTCAAAGGCACTTTCAAAAAAACAAGTGAAACAGAACTACTGCTCCATTTTCTTTATTCCCTTTGGGGTCTAAGGGCCATCTCTTCGTATAAATGCAGGAGCTGGTAGGCTCATTGTTCTATCTTTGACTCTTTCAAAAGAGTTGTCCTTCACTGCAGACAGTAGCATATCGTCTGAACCAAAAAATCTAGATATTATGGTCTTGGAAGGGGAATAGTGGTTACCCAAAGAAGAAATTGGGTCACATTTGATCAACATTCCATCTTCACGAGGCAATGGTGAAACTGGAAGCTGGTCACCAATACCCACCTGTTTCCGGCTGAATTTATCTTCTACAACATCATAGGAATTCCCTGTTCTCGCCTCCTGAGCAAGAGAGCACCAACTACAGCAGAGCCAAAGTGTGCAGTCAGAAATTGAGGGTTCACCTAAACAGAAGGTATAAGCAGGCAAATTGAACCTCTTTCTCATTTGGATCCTCCAAAAGCCTCCGTACAACAAACCAAAGAAACAAAGAACAATTCCAATAGCTACTAGAGCCTCTCTAACATTGTCATCATCAATATTAGCAGCAGCCATGATAAAAATCCAGAAGGGAGCCGTGCAGAACAGGATAAAAGTAGCAATATGAACATACATGTTTCCAAAACCAAGTCTCTCCATGTTCCTCCCAAACACACAAAAAGTGCAAAAGAGTGATAGATATGCGATAGAGATATCCTCCCAAATGCCAAGTATTCCTCCTCTCCACCGTGGTTGATTCTCAAACACCCTATGTTCTTCTCTAGTTGCAAATGAATATTTTTTCTCCAATGGCTTGTGAGAAGCAGTTGTTTGAACCTGTTTTTCTTCATCCATCTCAGAATCATCATAGTCCCTACCAAGAGGGCTAAGAATGATATAAAGACCAGCAATTGCAGGTGCAGCTATTGCAAAAGATATACAAATTCCAACACCCACGACAGGTCTCTCAGATCTTTTGTACCCCAAGTTTAGACCACAAAGTGCATATTGAGCAAAACAGTTCACATGAAGGAGAATAACCACTACCATCATATGTGCCCGCTCATGTGGCTTATAAGTCCCATTCTTGCAGTACACCTTTCTGAGTGTGAATATATCATTTTGTCTCCATCTGCACCAAAGTACAAGATGATGGAATCTTTTCGGGTGCTGGTATAAACACATAAGTGTAAACAGTGCATTGAGTATTTGGTTGTTAATCTCAAACCATGTGTTTCTCTGAGACTTCTTTGGAAGCACACTGTTCAACATTCCAGTCATGACAAGGAAAAGAATTGCACCTGAAACAGTAACACAGATGATCCACCCGAACAGGGCCATATTCATTGGATTTCTAATCCATTCTTTAAACATGTTCTTAAGGGAACCCCAGTCAAGTTTCTGTGCAAACATGCCACTGAAGCGTTTTCTGAAGCTATATGAACCAGACAAAGGCACTGATTGTGGAATCTGGTTTCTATCAGTTATGGATTTGACAAATGCAGAATCAAATTTGTGGCACTTAATCCCGTTAGGAAGAGAGCTCAAGGTGTTCTGACGCTCACTCAAAGAATTTTCACCGCTCAAGGTGGTCCCCGGAGAAGCTGAAATTTCAATTGCAACTAAATCCTTTACTTCAATATCATTTTTTTCCTCGATTTCATCTTTGAGATTACTATTATCAACGGAAACCATTCTCATATAAATAAAGTCTGAGATTTCCAGCCAAAATCAGAACAGTGTTGTCAAGAGAACAAGTCAGAGAAGTCTTTGACTCAGCTAAGTTTGCCAAGCCAACACAAAACTAGGATAACTGAACCAAAGGGAAATGTATCCAAGTAAATCAATAACGAAGACAGAGACTTAAGAGTTGAAATGTATTAAAGATGATCCAATAAACTGATTATGAAGCTCTATCAATCAAAATCCACAAATTTACTGAGTAGGGGGTTCGGAAGGCACCTCAAAACCCAGAATCTAATCTATTGTCAACAATAACTTCATCTCAGGTGACAGCTTCAGAACACCAGAAAGGCACCCAAAATTTGCGGGATGACCAACCTTAGGAATGGTGTTATTGACGGTAAAATTTTCAAAGCAGAAGCTAATGGGAAACAGTTAAACAAGCATAACTTCAAGCAGAGGAGGAAGAAAGTTGAACATACCTATAAAGAGACTCAACATAAGAAAGAAGCAAAACAAGGCGTTGAATCCAATTGGGTTCGTCTGAGCTATTTGGTAAAGTTCACAATCCATGACTTAATGCCAGTTGAACAGTATGTACCAAAAATGGAATCAAAACTCCAACTTTAAGAAAAAAGAATCAATTGCAGGTGAAGAGTTGGTAAAGTCAGGATGGTAAGCAAATAACAACAAAATGCAAAGGAGTGCTTCTCCAATGCCAGAAGAATACTCGTTGCTTTCTCCAGAAAAAAACATATACTTCTTTGTTGTTGCCAGTAAACAAAAGAGGCAAGGAAGTCTGGACAAAATAATATGGCAAACTATTATGTGAGAAAACTTATAAAGTTTATATTAAAATAATTTTGAATTTCGAACTTATTTTTATACAAAGCGAACACAACAAAACTACTAACTACCACAGCTTATTGGATATCTGGCGTGTGCAAGGTTGATTTATTAAAGTCCCTATAATAAAACATGACCAATTGAAGGACTTTAGTGGTAAGTTTCTTAGAGGTTAAAACTTTTGGTCTTGAAATCAGAAAAAGAATTTCAGAAAGCAAAAGGAAAAAAAAAATTGCATCAACTTGATTGATTAGTTGATAAAATATTTGAGTATAAAAAGTGATGCCAAATTAAAAATATGTATGCTTTTTTTAATTTAAATTATCTTTAAAGTTTATAAATGTACAAAAAAATGCATATAAAAATAGTTTTATATATTTAATTATTTTTACATAAATTTTTAATTTTTTTATGTTATAGATATTTTCTAAATTTTATATGTCAATATTTTTTATGTTATTTTTTTTACCATCTCTTATGTTTTGGTTGAAAAGGCACTTAATCACTTAAATATTTTAAATAAAAAAAAATGAGACAGCAAGGAGAAGAATGATGCTTTTGGATTTTGATTTAATAAAAAGCGATAAATATCCATGGCCTTATCAAGTAAGAAATTAATGATTAATTAATATTATAATTTCAATAGAACAACATAACTTTAGGTAGAAAATTGTAACTTCATTAACTGTTTCAGTGACATGATATGATGTTGTGAATTATGAACGAATTGAAGTGAACTTTTTATGGTCTCTGAACGAATATTGAATAGTTGGCTCCACCACGTTAGACATTGTTCTTCTTCTTGTTTCCAAGCGTTACAATGCGTCGTAGTGGATCACAGCGTGATATCAGACTGGAGGATTCAAGGGGATAATGTGGTCTAATCAATGTTACTCAAAATAACCTTTTTTTATTAATATGTTTCTGATATTAATAAAATAATCTTTTTTGGCTAAAAAATGTTACACAAAATTGGCCAAAAAAATTAATGTTGCACAAAGCATGCCATAGGGCATAGGTTGGTTCCTATGCTTCTTGTCATCAAACGTGTTTTCTCGCATCTATTTTCTTGTCCTTCTCGTTCTTATTCTTCCCTTACATATATTAGTCTCTAATTTTCCTCTTTTTTGTTCTAGTTTTACATAAACGAATGCTATCACTATCTGTATCTTTCCCTTTCTATTTTATATAAAAATAAATAACATGATATATAAGCAATGTTTAAATTTTGAGGTAATGCAAACCATTATATATACTCTTGAATGTAATTCTTGAAAGGAAAAACAATTTAAGTATAATTTTCTTTATATTTTTATCAAAATTTTTTTTAATAAAATACGAAAAGGTTATAGTTTTTCTAATTCAATATTCACAATTGTCTTGATAATTTTTGAAAAGTCTACGAAAATTTCGGCTGACATTGAGAACGCCGGTTACTCCACTGCGTTGTTTTCTACATACAACACGTACACGTTAATTCCAGAAGCACAGACTCTAACCAAATAAGATGGAAATAGTACTCCAAGTCCAATGCAAATAAAATAAAATAGTAATAAGTCATGAGATATGTAGAGCTTAATATCAAATGTTGAAATTACTAAAAAAATAATTTTAAAAGACAACCTTCCTTTATTGTTCTCTCAAAACCCTGTCAAATGACGGCTCCCTCTTTATTTTTCAATCAAAGTGGTGTCTAGTGAATAGCCAAAAACATTAGAATATTATTCAGTTCCAAAGAAAAGGAAAGTCATGAATTAATAATAAAAAACGACGTTTTCAATTTTCTTATCAAGATCCAGTGAAGAGACACAATTCGTTGCTTCGTAATTTGTTTGAATAATCTCTTTTAAATTGAGCTCGATATGCTGCAGTTTAGTTTACTCATGTGTAATTACGGAGTAAGGACATCAAAATTATACTTTCATTTTTATCTAATAAACATTTTTTTTTTTGCCATCAATAAACAAGTAAAAGCTGACAACGATGAATGTTGTCTTTTGTTGAAAACGTCCTAAAGTCTATAGTTGTAACTCTCGTTGCCTTTGAACAGTGAAAAACTCTCTCTGTACTAAGCTTGATCGGAACTTGATTTCTTTCCCTTTCATGGAGATGAGGGGGCAAGCCACCGACGAGAGACCGTGAGCGTTCTCCGGATCCAGATGGGTACTTAGAACGAAGACGAACTCTTGAGGAAAAAGCTAAGTTTGGCTATGTTGTGGGTGAAAAGTCCAGACCAGATGTACAGGACAAGTTATCACAAGAAGACGTGAATATGGACATCCAACCACAGATGCTGAGGGAAGACTCTCTTGATCAGATGAGGAGTAGGGAAAAAGTTCGAACTCAAGACCAAGATTTTTCTAGGAATGTTTCGTTGCAGCTTAGGTTTAGGATTGGATGTGTGAGGAACATGGATCTGGTCAATTAGAAGGGGAGAAAATTCCTAGGTAGGTTTTGATTCCTCCAAAGAGAAACAACAAAAAAGTTGCCAATGAAGAGGGATGGTCCAAGTTAGAAAAGGAAGAAGAGTTTGACTGGAGTGATCTTATTAAGGATAGAAATGGTATAATGATAGAGAAAAAGAACAACTCATGAAACCTTGGAGACGAACCCTTATTGTTAAGCTGCTGGGAAGAACTGTGGATCTAATGTATATGCAAAGAAAGCTTCAGCAAATCTGGGGGCGGTCCGGTGAAGTGGACGCAATTGATGTTGGGTATGGTTTCTTTCTTGTTAAATTCCAATTTAAAAGGGATTATAATGAAGTCTTAAATTGGGGGTGGTTGCATGGATGATTTTAGATAGGTGTTTATTTGTACAAAGATGGAGGGATGATTTTGATCCTACTTCGAAGTGGGTGAGACTTCCGAGGATCCCAATGGCTTATTATGATAAAAAAATTTCTGTATAATCTGGGTAATGAGATAGGTCAAACACTTAAAAGTTGATTTTCCAATACAGAAAAGATCTAAAGGTAAATTTGCTAGATTATGTGTGGAAATTAATCTAGAGAAGCCTTTGCTTCCCTGATGTTGAAAGGAAAATTGAACATGAGGGAGTGCACTTTGACTCTGGAAAGTGTTTGTTTGACTGTGGAAATTAATCTAGAGAAGCCTTTGCTTCCCTCTTTAATTTGTTTTGACTGTGGAAAGTTCGGTCATGATGTCCATCATTGTCCTAATAAGTTCTTAGCTTAGCCAATCACTCATCAGAATGGTAATGGGCAAAACTCAGTTATGGAAAAAGCACAGGAAGATTTAGGTCATAAAGAACAAGAAGAAGCCAATTTTTTTGGTCCTTGGATGGTTGTTCAAAGGCCAAAAAGAACAAGAAAAATGGGAATGAAGAGTGAAGAAATGTATGGGTTAGGAAAAACAGAGGTTGTTAAAGAGGGTACTAAGGCGACTGGCTCAAAGTATGATGTTTTGGTTGAGGAAGATGGAGAGAAAGAGGTTTTGTTTGAAAAGGATCAGCAGGATATGCAGTCACTGAAAGAATTTTCTCAAGTCAGAGCTAATTAATAAAGATGGGCCTAACAAGGGGAAAGAGATTTTAGTGGAAGCAAAAGGGAAGCACACAGTTGGCAAGAAAGGAGGAGTAAGTAAAGGTTTAGTCAGATGGTTAGCAAGGTAACTGCGGAGTTGAGCAAGAGGGATATTAATGTTGACAGGGAGAGTAAAGTAACAAAAGGGCAAGATATGAAGCATTGCAAGGATCGGAGATTGTTGGAAATAGGGAAATTGAGCCAAATGCAACAAATAAAAAAAGAAAATACTCAAGTACCACAATTTTGAAAGAATTTAGCAAAATACTATATCTGAAGTCGTAGTATCAGATCACATTTCGCATATGGTTTTTTTTTTTTGAGATAAAATGATACAAATCGTAAAACAATATCACGATTTGCAGTGATACAAATTGGAACATGTGAACATGTTTTGTCCATAATTTTTTTTTGTTAATATAATACAAATCGTGATCTAAGGTCACCATTTGTATTAATGTGTTTTTAAGTTATAATACAAATCGTGGAATTAGTCCACGATTTGTCAAGCTTTTATTTTTTATTTTTTTTCAATATAACTTTCAAATCTTGTTTTCCCAAGTCTGGTACTCATGCCTTTTTTCATTTGGAGACCTTTAATTAGATAATGATTAATATTAGGTAATAATTAATAATTATTAGGTAATGATTATAATAATTGTTAATAATAATAATAATAATTGTTAGGTAATAAATAATAATTGATAATTGAGTATAATAGATAATTAAAAACTTGTAAATAATAAAAATTTAATTTTTAAACATAAACTATTGTAACAAAATAATTAGTAATTATTAAATTTTAATTTTTACAAAAATTAAAAGTTAAAAATTTTTCTTTTACCGGAAAAAATTATTTACCTTATACATAGTGACTTCCCGCGCTACATCTTTGTCTTTTCCGAGCACATTGCAGTCAGCCCTATCTTATGAGCTATTCACATTGAGATTGAAGTGACTCGATAGCAATTGTAGTCGGTGGAGTATTTAGATAAAAAACAAGGGACTCAATTGGAGAAATCGACTGTTAAGGGGTTATAAACGCTTCATTTGATTGGTCGCCTACTTCAAATGAGTAATTGTTATACTTAAAATAAAAAAAAGTGTTGAATTCTCTAATAATGACGTAAATGATTCGAATTGATCTAAATTGTGTGAGTTTAATTGGGATACAGATGACGATGACATGTAATGGCATTGAGTAAAAATATCTTAAGAAGAAGCGGCTATGAGATTTTGTTCCTCTTCATCTCCCACCACATTTTGATTCTGTTCATCTTCTTCTTCAGCCGCAATCAGTGGTTAAATTGACAAATAACCACCACGTCGCTTACTCGATCTACCTTGGGCAATCATTGGATGTGGTAGCTCAACTGCAGGTGGAGCATGTTGAGAGACCATGTTGTAGTGTTATGTTCTTAATATCATTCTAATAGTTTGTTGGTCTCGTATAACCCTTTGTTGATATTCTCTAGTTGGCATCGGTAAAGGGTTTTGAATACTAAATTGAATCAATTCATCAGCTATATCGACCTGAAATCAACAATAAGACATTATTAGGTAATGACACTATCTATATAAAACAAAATAAAGACTAAGATTTTAGATACTTACCACAAAACCAGTTGCAACACTAGGTGGATGGATCCACCATCAAGTGTGTCTCCAATACCATCGCATGTACTCATATATATGATCTAATGCCTCATGTGCCACAAGCGATTCAACCATAGCATTAGGCAACCTAAACCATAATTCAATATAGTCCTTATGCTTTTGAATCCAATTTTATGATGTTTTTCCTTTTAGTTGGAATGTATGGCAATTTCCTAAGCAAACTGGGGAGACAGGTGTTGGTTGTTGACAACCAAATTCCCTAAGCACTCAATCAGGATGACGTTATTCAATTATATGAAAGCATATCATGGGGATTGAAACTCACCAAATTTATGGTGACGCTAAATAATATCTCGGAATTAATTGTTGCACTGTTGGAGATTCATAAGGTTGCCAAATTATGTTTTCCTCTCCTATTACATCAAACAACTTCCTATAAGTATTTAACACCCAATGAGTTGGACGAAATTGTTGTCCTACATTCTTCCATCTACAATGACTTTAAAGCACTTGTTAAAATTTGTATGATTAGGTTAATAAGCTAAATCAAATAGTTGGAGTGTAAATTAAACATACCTGAATCTTAAGGGTGGTATGAGAGAGTAGATATTTGTACATGCATTTGCTGGCGGAGGTCATTTTGGTGCTAACATTGGGAAACGATCTCATGCCCAGAGGAGGAGTAATGTCATACATTCACCTATTCCATGCTCCGTTTGGTTTGTAGCATTGCATAATTTTCTAAATAAGTGTACTAACACTGCAGTTTCCCAAGAATATTGGCTAGCACTTGAGAGATTCCAAAGCAATGTGAGGTATATTAAATAAACCTTATGACTTGACCTATCTGGCACTAGAAATCCACTAATCAATCAGAGTATGTATACGCAAGTAAATCTTTGTATTTGTAATTCATCTGTGTCATCATCAAGGTTGGGAAAGTGTGTTGCCAGCCAAGTAGTTGGTATCCTTGATCGGGATCCTGTAAGTATACAAGGTAGATCGTAGTAATAAAAAGTTCGAAGTATTCCGAAGTTGAACCCAAGAGAGATTGTGAAATCTATCAGTCTACAATTTTTAATCCAAGGAAACAATTAACAATTCGAATGAGAAAATTAAGAATTTAACGGAAAGCAATTAATTCAATTATAGGTTGATTTAGTTACTAGAGGTGTCAAGGGATCGGGGTTCACCTATTGGGATAACTCAATTAATTTCCTGATTAGACTCTATGCAATTATAGTGACAATTGTTTCTTTTATGTCCTAATCACCTCTCAGTGTAATAGTCCTTATTTAATTAGAGTTGAACTCGCTCTTGTGCAACTCACTTATTTAACCAAACCATGAAACTACAATTAAATCACCGTAGATTCCTAGATCTATCTCTAGTCTAGTTATCTAAGTTTATTATCCTATGTCTAAACTTACTCTTATCCTCTCGGTACTTGAAGTTCGCCCACAAATTAAATTTTATGGTAGCCAGTCATAAAATCAATATTTAAATAAGGAAGACAAATGTAATTATAAAAATTCAATCAGATATATATATATATATATATAAATTTCAGAGTTATAATCATCATCATCGAATGAGTTAATCTCAATCAGGCTACATCTCCACCCTTGATTGGGAATTTAACAATCTATAAAATTAATCATCTTAATAAATTTCAATTCTCAAATCATAAAACAAACAAAGCTAAAGATAAAAGTAGTAAAAGAGGAAACTCGAAGATTGCCCCAGAACTCCCTTAATCTCTTGCTTTCCTTGTCTTCTAATCTCTTCTAGTTGCTCCAAAAGCGTTAGAATTGTGTTCTCTAGCCTCCAGATGCGCGACTGAACTCCCCCTTCTTTTCTACCATGTCTCTTTTTATATAGAAAGTCCAGAAGTCCATAAAAATGCCAATAATTTATAAAATCGTGAAATAATTAACTTTCTCTATAACGGAGCCGGTGCTAGCTCAATATTAATTTCCTTCACCCGGCGCCGGCTCTGAAGCATATTTGCCCACTCTGTAAGACCACCTGGCACTGGGTGGTTTCTTTTCTTGGAGGACCCGGTGCCGGGTCCTCTCATAATTCTTCTACTTCTTTGCCTCCTCACTTATCCGCGGGTGAGGAACTTAATGGGGACCGGGTGACTTCATACATTAGCATTTTTTTCCTTCTTTTTGGCTCTATGTAGCTCAGAAATTCCCATAAATATTCTTGTGATACAAATATACTCAAATTATGAAAAATCGTGCCAAAAAGTATCAAATCACAACATTCTAAGATGAAAATAGATACAAAATGTGGGTGCTTTATAGGTGTAAAATAGACATATCAAATCGTCGATGGGTCCTCTTGTAATTCTTCTGCTTCTTCACCTCCTCACCTATCCACAAGTGAGGAACTTAATGTGGACCGGGTGACTTTGTATATCAGCGTTTTTCTCTTTCTTTTTCGCTCTAAGTAGCTCCGAAATCCCCATAAATATTCCTGTGATATAAATATACTCAAATTATGTAGAATCATACCAAAAAGTATCAAATCACAACATTCCAAGATGAAAATAGATACAAAATGGGGTGCTTTATAGGTGTAAAATAGACATATCAAATCATCGATGGGTCCTCTCGTAATTCTTCTGCTTCTTCATCTCCTCACCCATCCACAGGTGAGGAACTTAATGTGGACCGGGTGACTTTGTACATCAGCGTTTTTCTCCTTCTTTTTGGCTCTAAGTAGCTCCGAAATCCCCATAAATATTCTTGTAATATAAATATACTCAAATTATGTAGAATCATGCCAAAAAGTATCAAATTACAACATTCTAAGATGAAAATAGATACAAAATATGGATATTTTATAGATATAAAATAGACACATCAATCCTCTGTCCATACATGTCCTCTGCATGTGGTATAATGCCAAGTTTCATATGATAAACATTGGCCCAATCTAAATTTGTATTACCACTTATAGGTAGTCCTTCACAAGGAAGACGTAATTGAATTGACACATTGTGTAAAGTTATAGTACATTCTTTGCGAGTTATATGAAAAATATGGATATAAAGACTGCACCTTTTAACAAGTGCTGAAATCAAAGCCGGATTATACTCAAATTGGCTTATTTTAGCAACGCTATAAAATCCAGCCTGTATAAGGTAAGCCACAATTTGGATTGGTGGCTCAATTAATCGCTCCATGCATGACTCATCAAGTTTGAAGGATCTAATTGACTTAGAAAAGTGGAAATATAATATGTAATGATTATGAACATTCAATACCTACATGTGAAAAAAATTACTTACATCTTGAGTCATCATATCCTTTAAAATATGTTGTGGCCATAAATACAATAAGGAATTATCCTTTGGACCTAGGTTGATGAAGTGATGTGGTTATGCCATTGGAGGTTTGTCATTGCAATGTTTGGAGTTAAGAAAAAAGAAAGTGCAATCCAATGTAATCACTATAAAAAGAATATGCAAACAATTACAATTAACAATTTTCCCTTCCTTTTGAAATGTTTAAAAAATGTCATATACATATATTTAAAAAATCTTAAATATATGGGGAAATATACAAATTAACGTCTACATGCCTAACACTATGGACAAGTGGAACGATTATGATCAATTTGCCTATATAACCCATACTTATTAGGTTGATCGATCATAATCCAATCCATTTCTATAAGTATACAAGTTGAATAAGGACGACCTTTTTCTCGAATCATTGCAGGGCCAGGGACCAAACTTAGAATATTAGTTTCTAGCCAATAAACCTCATCATTGGATGGAACTCGTTACCATAGCAAGGCTCATGGTTTCTAATATGAATACCAGATCCATGAATTACAAATGGTCTACTTGAATGAAAGCACATGCTGCAATGACATGCATGCATGGATACTTCTATACCTGAAATTCTCCATAGTCACATGTTCTTTCATTCAAGTTCACCTTGCAACAACAATTAAATTGACGGAGTTGAACATTGTATGACTCAACAACCTCAAATGATGTTTCTCTTCTATCATATATGTGAACAATGCATGCAGATGCAGCCTGTGTTGCCATTTCTAATTTCCTACTCAATGTCTCGAAAAACACTTGGCCAACATCTATTTGTGCATGCATTTGTTGGGTATGTTTGACAAAGTAGTTGTTGACCATATACATGGTAGCCTTTACAATACCAGCAATCGACAAACTTCGAACACCTTTGAAAACACAATTCATGCATTCAGCAAGGTTAGTTGTCATGTGACTATAACATCGATACCCACTGCCATATGCATGAGACCATTTTCTATTAGGATGTTGGAAATCCATGCGACTACTTATGGATGAATCAATGCTATCTCTTCAAATTGTTGGTTAACATAATGGGGTTGATATGCATAGCCTGCAAATAATTAGAAATTTATAGTTACTAATTTCATAATTACATATTAATTTATGTGAACAAGGCAATCAACACTCACCAATATTTATGAACTTATTCTTTAATCAATTCATTCCATGCACTTTATGGGGGTTAGCAATCACATGCCGTAGGTAAAGAACATGACATCCATGTGCTACTTGTTATCCTACAAGTCTACTTTCAACTATAGACATGATTGTAGGATGTCTACATAAATTAAACATATCTCGGTTTTACTCTTAACAACACATATGCGCACGCGATATAAGAACCATGTCCAAGCACCTCTTGTCTCCCCTTCAACAATAGCAAATGCAAGTGGTACAACATTGCAGTCACCATCTTGTATTATAGCCATAAGAAGTATGCCTTTATATTTTCCATACAGGAAAGTACCATCAACCTGGATGATAGGCTTTAGGTGATCAAATGCATCGATACGTGGTTTGAATGCCCAAAAAACATGCCTAAGCATGTCAACCAACTGCCTTTCAGAATTGGTTTAGGAGCATGGCTTGCTTGAAATTTGAATGTATGAACTAGACATGAAATGTTGGACAGTAGCTAACCGCTTAGGTAGTAATGAGTAAGAGCTCTCCTGATTACCAAAAGTAATAGCAAGTGCTAATTGCTTTGCCTTCCATGCTTTCCTGTATGACACGATATACCCAAACATTGATTGCATTCACTCAATTATTTGAGAGACTTTAATGTTCAGTTGATCAGTCACCATCGCCACTATAGAAGATGAGATGACATTAGCATCCAACTTAAGATGATCTTGAGTTAATAATATGGCTAAATGTGTATGGGATCCCACATATTTTGTGACTTTTCACTCCATTCCATTTCTACTTCTACATGCCCTTAGTCTCTAATTGCAACCGGCTCCATAATTTATACACTGATATTCTTCATACTTGTTCCTTGAATGATATACGTTGAATGTATGATAAACTCAAACAAAGTAAAATTTGGTTGCAAGTCTTAGAGCACGGATATTATTAAAAATTTGGTCAATTGAGAACTCTTGACTATCATTGAGAGGTAAAATATGTCCTGTTCCACTAAACTCAAGATCTAGAGCTAATTTTAAATTTACACGTGAAAAGAAATTAGTTGTAGGATCTTTGTGTTCATTTATATACAACGTTGGGTGTAGGACATTATTACCACCTCGTAATTCTCCTCACCAGCCTCAAGTTCATTGTCATCATCATTGTTCTCACCACTAGCATTTATTAAAAAATCATGCTCATCCTCATTCTCAAAGTCATCCATAATATCTTAAATTGGATAAAGCGAGCATAATGGTATAGTATTGCCAACATTAGGGAAATGATCAAATAGATGAAAATTTTCTAAGCGCATGCTAAGCCTTGATGCATGTTCCACTAAATTCACTTGATTGCTATTTGATGGGAGTATATATCTCACATAGTCCCTTAGAGGTTTTGATTCGAGATGGTCATCAATAGCCACGTTTGAAATATGCACATACAACTCTACTCTTATTAATTGAGTTGAATATCACAAATTTATTTGCTACATTCTTTGTATGTCAAAATCTTTTGTCATAATACATGATTGGTGCTGTGGTGGATTTATATATATTTGACATCTATATACCGAATCTACACAATTTAATTCAGAGGAAGTTGAAACTTTTGTCCAACAACTTGCTTTAATTGCATCAAGCTAATATTCAAATCAACACTTTTAATTTTTATACTATTGAACTCAAATGTCACCTTATCTGGACCATCAAAAATCCGTCCATTTTGATATACATAAATCCACTCTTTCCTATTATCTATTATTGTTCCTCTGATATAAAATTGTTTAATATTTACTTATGAATATGAAAATTATTAATGTACACAAAAAATAATATTACTATCCATATGAAATTTTATTTTCCCTACTTACAATTTATGTATTAAATTCTCAAATTAAAATCATGTTTCCAATATGAAATTACTTGTTTAATTGAATGTACAATTTATTTCTTTCATACCATATCTATTATATTTATTAAATGTATACCAATAATAAATATATGACAAAGTACAATATTAATACCTAAATAAAATTACTTTTTAACATTTTCTATAATTTTGTTTTTCATAATCCAACTTTTTTTATATATTGCAATTTATGACCATAATTCACCATTAGCTTATAAAAGATTTTCTAGAAGCTAATGGTGAATTTATTAATTTAAATAATTGGCAAAAAATTGTTGTTCAAGATTTTGATAAGAACTTTTTAATTTAAATTAAATATTGTTCTCATAGAATAAAAGATTTGAACCAAAAACATGCTCATATCACATTATTTTTAAGAAATCTTCACACACAGCCAAAAAAAATAAACTTTAATTTTATTAATTAATATAGTTATTTTGATAGCAGATTTTTGTGTCATATACTTAATTTTTTTAAAAAAAATTGTGTATAATAAAAAGCTGTTTAACATAAATTTTGTTTTTTTTCACCAATGTACTATTTACTTTAATCATCATTTTCATCTTTTAATTTTTTTAATATAAATTTCAACGTTAATTTAATTAATTAAATTTTTTTGTTAAATTGAGCTGCTATTTGTTTTTTGAATGTTCCTTATCATTTTTTAAAAATAAATATATATATTTTTATAAAATTTTATTAATATAATTTATAATTTATATATTTTTTAACATATAAATATATCTGATATATGATATTATATATACACACGTGTGTGTATGTGTGTTTTTATTTTTTTTATTGCGCGGAGAAACCAGGGGTTTGTGGGAGAGAGAATGAAAAGTGGGGATGGAGTCGGTTACGTGCAGAGGTATGTAACTTTTTTTTTTTAAACAATGATATTTGCTTCATCAAAGCTTCAAAAAATTTAATACTGGGTAAGTGTAGTATGTTACTAAATTCTTTTGTAGTATTTTGTCATATAACTTTTTTTATAAATATAGTCTAACAACTATATTTCACACACATATATATGTTTCACAGACTATATATCAAGGAATCATCATATCATATATAAGAGACAATCTTACCAAATACTATATAATTATGAACAATTTTAATATTTAATGCAGGCTATTAGAACTCAACATCCCAACAAGAAAATCAAGGATAAGAATAAGATCAATTTAATTAATATTTAACACTGGCTTGTTGGGGAAAAATCTTAACATGTAATATAATAGAGCAAAACTAATATAATGGACCAAAACCTAAACAAGCTAGATATGAAAAAAAAAATATCAGGAAATGTTAAATATAAATTTAAATATTATAAAAAATGCTCCCTCAATAAATATACTTACTTTATGAAAGTTAGAGAAAAAAATTAGTGAGAATGAGGATGAATACTTTTAGAGATATCCCCCACTTAAGAAAAAGCTTACAAACTGAATGATGTAGCAATCCCACTTCAGAAGAAGCTCACAAACATGCAACAATTTTTTTTTCAAACAAATAGCAACAAATGAGAGAAAAGAAGAGTAGACTAAAAGGTAAGTTTATAAAATGAATATAGAAAAATGAAGGACTAGGCTGAATGGCTGTAAATAAAATAATGGGAGGGCACAATGATTTTTTTTCCCACCGAACACATTTCACTATCTGGTTAGGCACATGACACAACGCTGCTGCAGCGTTGTGTCAATCAACCCTGCATGGGGCAATGTTGTGTCAATCAACCTGTATGGGGCAGTGTTGTATCAATCAACGCTGCCCATGCAGCTTAATTTATTTTAAAAACAATTACCATTGTTGCGTCAGTCAAACTAACGCAACAGAAATAAAGCTGCCCAACAGACTAACGCTAGTCAAACTAAGGCAGCAAGTCTGATGTAGCGTCAATCACTGACTAACTGACACTGCGTCAGTTAAGTGAGAATTAAATAAAAAATATTGACACACAGCACAGAATTTTGAAAAAAGAAAAACGTGACTTGTCAAACCGATTTCCATAAATTAGTCTAATAGTTTACGATTTGCTTTAAAGTCAACTATACTCCAAATTTATAGTATTTGGGTAAATACTTTTGGCAATATAGCAATTTTGATATATATATATATATATAGTATTTATTGTATTTGAATCAAAAAGCCATTGGAAATAAGTAGAGTGCTGAATAAGGAAATTCCACAAAGTACAAGCAAAGCAATGGTGGGCCAATCTCAAGACGAAATAGTTAAGGAGACACAATTTGATGAAGAGATGGGGGATAATGATGTTGTAAGGGGAAGAAAGCCTCTCCTTATTGAGGAACTTCCTGATCCAAATGAAGTGAAGATGACTCATATACAAAGTGTTGGATCAAGTCATCTTTGTGACCAAAGATTGGAGGAGAACTCATCTTTAGGTATGGAGGATGATGACATTGAGTGTTGTTTTGTTCAACATATTGCCCAGTAGTTGTGAGTTTTCATATCTCCTTTTACTTGTTGTCTTTTATTATGATGATTGTATGGAATTGTCATGGAGCAGCTGGAAAAGAATTTGGCTGCTCTTTAAAAGAATTGATTAGAAAATATAAGCCTATTTTCGTTGTTCTTCTTGCACCTTGGATAAGTGGTGAAAATGCTGATAGAATAATTAAAAGACTGGGGTTTAAGTAGTAGGTAAAGTTGAAGCTATTGGCCTTTCAGGAGGTATTTGGATACTATGGAAGGAAGATAATATTAGATTTTCAAAGATAGAAGAGCATGAACAATTCCCTCATGATGTTATCAATATTGAGAATAGTCATCCTTGGCTGTTTTCTACTATCTATGCTAAACCTCGAGAAGCTGGTAGAAGATGTTTGTGGGAAAAGATTGGTGAATTGGCAAATTCTATTCAACTTCCTTGGCTTCTGGCTAGGGATTTTAATGAAATTAATTCAGAGGAAGAACAACGGGGAGCTGCTAAGCCTTGTAAATGAAGATGTGACATATTTAGAGATTGGATTCAAAGCTGTTCATTGATTGGTTTGGGTGCAGAAGGACCTAGTTTCACATGGAGAGGACCCAAACTCCCTAATTATAAAAGAATCTACAAGAGATTGGACCAGACATTATGTAATGTTCAATGGCGCAATTGTTTTAATGATGCAGTGGTTAGAGTGGGTCCTAGACTAGACTCTGATCATGATCCTGTGATCATTAGTATTCATATGGGTAACCAGAATAAAAATGCTAGTCCTTTTAGGTTGGAAGTTGCTTGGATGAAACATAAAAATTTTAAACAGCACCTCTAATCCATTTGGACTAGTGGTGTGGATAAGATTGATAATCTTGCTCAAATAACTCCTACTTTTCAAGAGTGGAACAAGTTTGTTTTTTATCATATTCAAGGGAGAAAGAATACTCTGCTGGCTAGGATTAGAGGGATACAAAAGAATTTGAAGTGGAGGGAGAATCCGTTCTTAGTGGATCTTGAAGCAAAACTTCAAGAAGGGTTAAAGGTTATTCTCAAACAAGAAGAGTTGATGTGGCACCAAAAGGCCATGATTGAATGGTTGAATTTAGGGGATCGAAATACGAAATATTATCATACTCTTGTGAATATTAAGAGAAGGAAAAACAAAGTTCATACTCTCAAGGATGACAATGGTGACTGGTTGAACAAAAAAGATAAGGTTATAGTTTTTCATTAATCTCTTCAATGAACAGGTGGTGGATAGGAATTGGCACATTACAAGATGTAAATGGCCTAATTTAGAGTTTTAGGTTGAAGGAGCCCATCTCAAATATGGAAACTAAGCAAGCTATGTTTAGTATTGGAGGTCTTAAAGCCCCAATTAAGGATGGTTACCCTGCTATTTTCTTTCAGAAAAATTGGGATATTGTGGGAGAGAATGTCTGCAAGTATGTGAAGGATCTGTGGATCAACCATGATAGAATTCAAGAGGCCAACAAAACGCTAGTGCTTTTTATTCCAAAGGTAGAAAGACCGAAATCTGTAAGTTAATTTTGTCATATTTCTTTGTGTAATGTTTTATATCAATGTATTACTAAGATTGTTATTAAATGATTGAAACATGTTTTGCCTTTATTAGTGTCTCCTTTGCTAGGTAGTTTTGTACCAAGTTGTAATATCCAAGATAATATCATTATCACAAAGGAGCTGGTTCATTCGATGAGAAAGCTCAATGGGAAGAAGGGTTACATGGCTATTAAGGTTGATCTCTCAAAGGCTTATGATTGAGTCCATTGGAAATTCTTGAGCCAAGTTCTGGAAGAAATTGATTTCCCCGAGGAATTTAGAGCACATATTTAAGATTGTGTGGAATCTACTTATACTAATGTGTTGTGGAATGGAGATAAGACTGTTGATTTCAAGCCTACACAAGGGATCAGGCAGGGTGACCCATTGTCTCCTTATCTTTTTGTGCTTGGCATGGAAAAACTAACTCATATTATAACTGATAGCATAGAAAATGGCAAGTGGAGAGCTTTTGAAGTTAGTAGGAGAGGGCTTCTTATATCTCATTTAATGTTTACTGATGACCTCATTCTTTTGCTGAGGCTTCTATTTATCAAATTGATATTCTTCTTGATTGTTTAACTACATTTTGTAATGTATCAGGTCGTAAGATAAATGTAAGCAAAACTTATGTTTATTTTTCTAAGAATGTCACTAGACAAACGAGACAGGAAATTTGTAGGAGAAGTGGTTTTGTACAAGTTTTAGAGATCGATAGATTTCTAGGCTCTATGGTCTTTAATACCAGGAGGTGTCAAGATAATTACAGAATTGGTAAGATTAAAAATAAATTGAGTGGATGGAAAATGAAATGTTTGTCTTTTGTAGGTAGGATGCCTTTGGTTTCCTCAGTTACTAACACAATGGTGAATTTCCAATGTCAACATGAAAAGGTAAAAAGGAATGACATTGCAGAAATTGAACAAGTGCAGAGATCTTTCTATTTGAGGAGAGGAGGCTGATAATCGCAAGTGGCATGCTGTTAGCTGGCAGACCTTACAAATGAGCAAGGAAAATAGAGGTGGAGGTATTAAATCTTTCGAGGCTATAAACCAAGCCTTTCTTTACAAACTCATTTGGAAAATGATAAAGAACTTTGATGATGTTTAGGTCGAGGTTCTTAGAGGAAAATATGAGCATAGAAGTAACAATGTTAACAACTTGATTGTTAGAAATTCTGATTCTACTCTCTGGAAGCAATTTGGAAAAATGTGGGCCAAATTTACCCAAAACTGTGCTTTTGAGATAGGAAATGGGAATGAGACATCTGTTTGGTTGAATAAATGGGTGATAGGAGAAACCAAGTTAGCTCAATTGGTTAATAATATTCCTAAAGATTTGTTGTATTTGAAGGTGAAAGATTTTATTGGTCTTAATAATGAATGAGACTTAACAAAAGTTCAAAGTATGATACCACAGTATACTTTATTGAAAATTTGTGCCATGGTTCCACCAAGTCATTATGATGGGCAAGACCAAGTTGCCTAGGTTCCTACTAATTATGGGGAGTTCACTGTTGCTATTACTTGTAAGACTATTTTGCTTGAAGATGTTATTAGCCCAAATCCCTTATGGAACAAGGTATGGAGAATTCCAATCCCTCAGAGGATTTGCACTTTTATGTGGCTAATGGTTAAAGGAAGATTATTAACATAGAGCATCTGGAGAAAAATGGACAAATACTGATGGTATTTGTCAGCCTTGTCAAAGAGAGGAGTTTGTTCTTCATGCCTTGAGAGATTGTTCTAATGCAACTAGAATATGGAGGGGGATGATTAAACCTTCTTGTAGGGGCAATTTGTTTGCAGTTGATTTTCAGGGGTGGTTGAGAGGTAATCTTCTCTCACTATGTGCTGCTAATGATAGGAACTGGAATATGAAATTCAGTGTGATTTGCTGGCATATTTGGACCTGGAAAAATAGAGCTATATTTGATGAAAATTTCTAGTTACCTCCAAGACCGATTTAAAGTAATTAATAATTACTTACAAGAGCTATTGACAGAAGATGGGATTGAATTGAGCAAAGTTGACGGGTGGCAAAGTATTAAAGTTAAATGGCAAAACCAAATCATGAGTGGTACAAGTTAAACATTGATGGAGCTGCTAAAGGAAGGGATGGAACAGTAGGATGTGGAGGGATTATAAGAAACCATGATGGAAATTGGATTGCTGGTTTTTGTCATAACATGGGCAAGTGTAATGCTATTACTGCTGAGCTATGGGGATGCTTAAATGGACTAAATATAGCTTCAACAAGAGGAGTTGAGAAATTCATTGTAGAAAGTGATAGCAATGTTCCGGTGGAGACTTTGAGAAGCGCAAAAAAATCCATATCAGAATAGAGATGTTTATTGGGAAGAATCAGAAGATTTATTAATCAAGATTGGACTATTCACTTCAAACATGTGTATAGGGAAGGTAATAGATGTGCTAATTCCCTTGCTAGCCTCAGTTTGCAAATGGAAGTGGGTCTTCATGTTTTTGAACCTCCTATTGGCATTTATGAGCTTCTGGTTGAAGATCTTGCGGGTAGATCTATACCAAGCACTATTGCTAGTTAGGGTGTTTTTCTATTTTCTGTTTGTATTTTGATTTTGGGTTTTCACCTCGTGTTTTGCCAAAAAAAAAATCCTAAAATCTAAAATAAGAATATTAAAAAAGAAGATAAAATTTTGCATTTTTTTATATTTTGTCGGTTAAGTTCTTGAGTCCTAAATAACCTGATAAATGCTTTTTTTTTTTACAACGATGAATCCATATTTTAATTGAAGAACCATGTAATTATTCAAAAAAATCGTATACCTATTATATTATTATTTTAAAAAAGGTATATTTATCATATGCTAATTTAAGGACATGGAAATAAAAATATAATTAATTATATGCAATCAATTTGTTTTTTTATTCAAATGATTTTAAAAATATTTTAAATCTCGTTTATGTGCATGGAAGTAGAGGTTAGTTTTTCTTAACCATTTTTCATTTCCGTGTTTTTATTTTATTTCTGTCATATTTTAATTTGATTTCGATTTAATTAATGTTAATGAATTAATTAATAAAACAACAGAGAAACCGAATGCCAATACAGAAGTACCGAATGATTTGAAAATGACCCAAACTTCATCTGTTATCAAGTCCAATTCGTTCTGTTTTTAAAAATAATATTTTTATTTTTAAAAATAGAAAAATAAAAAAATTGATTTGATAAATTTGTATTTTATAAAATGTTATGAGAAACAAGAAAATAAAAGATCAGAAAACTCAGAATAACTTTAAGGTGTTTTATAGTTTTTATTCTGAAAAACACAAGAAAATGTGAAAAATATTCACCTCATTAATGATAAAGTTATAAATTTTGAATAACTAATCTATCACTCACTAGTTATGATTTTAAAAATAATTATTTAAATAAATTTTTTTTATTTTTAAAATTTATTCTAAAAAATAACTTTACAAAATTATTTTAAAAATAATAAAATCGAGTGAAACAGTTAAAGGTAAGATTGGCACATAAGAGTACCAAAAAAGCTATCAAAACGCAGGGATTTTCTGCGTTTTGACGCCCGCCCACCGTTCAGGTGAGTAGGCCGACCTACGGGCTACGGAAGCTTCGAGCCTACCTTGATGAGCATGGAATCCGCATCAGGGAGGGGAAAGAGAGCAGAAGAAAGGAGAGGAGAGCGAGCTGAGAAGAGAACAAACAAAACGAAGGAGATTGAGTGAATCAAACGAAGAACAAACTAAACGCGTATCATTTGAACTACAGAGACATTCGAATTGGTAAAAATTTCGGTCTCCTTCACATGCGCTGTGTTTCATGCAATCTTAGAATGTTTAGGAGCGAATCCATCCTTACGGGTAACATTTCGTTGGGCTCTCCTTCGTGGGTTAAGGGTAGTTTTATCATATGCACCTTCGTTTTGAATTTGGAGTATGTAGACGCAGCTACAACCAGTTACTATGGTTGGCGTTTGTTTTCTTGATTGAATGCATAACTGTGCGGTGATTGGGAAGTCAATACAGAACAAGAGTCAGTCTGTTATCCCTGCTGCTTTTGGTTGTATGGGTTGAGACTTTTGTTTCTGGAGGGAAATTTTGGTATCCTGGTTTGATGACTGGGGTGCGGAATGGTTTCTCTTTTTCATTTTGCTTGATTATGCTTCCCATTCAATGATTTTTCGATTTTCCATTTGGAAGATGGAAGGAATGTTGAATTTTAGTTAAGTGCAGTTTATTTTTTACTTGTTTTGTGCTTCTGTTTCTACGAAGAAGCTCAAATTAAAGCTTTTCCTACTGTGATACTTTGTTTCACTTTGTATCTTGCGTGGAAATTGGTGAGTAATTTGTTATTATTTCAACTGTGGTGTCGTGCTCCTTATGTGACTTGTCTGGGATAAGGTTTTGCAAATGTAGTTGGCTGTGCTTCAATTCATGTGAGGGCTTGGACCAGACCTTGGCTGAACTTCTAGTAATGCCCAGTTTAATCCTGCTTTTGATCTCAATTCTGTGCCTAAACTCTAGATTGATATGTTGTTGCCGTCTCTTTTGTTTTAGCACAACTTAATCTGGGTTTCTAATCTGAATTTCGGCCACTGGATTTCTATGATGTTGTGTTTCATTGATGAATATATCCTGATGTGGCATATATTTGAACTTAAGTTGGGTCCAAATGTTGTTTAAAATATGGTTGCTGTGACATTGATAAATTTATCATGATCTAGAATGTATTTGAGCTTAAACTGGGTCAAAATGCTATCGAAACTCCCATTCTGGGGTTTAGCATGGATTGAACCCTGCTTTTAGGTTCTTTATTTTCTCCCCTTTATTATGTAGCACAAATCTTAGAGTGCCCGTTGCTTGTCCCTCTTATAAGACTTGGAGGCTATGCTTTGGCATGAAAAGTTACTCTAGCAAGAGGTAAGTGCATGAATTCTAGGATAATGTTCTTCAATCTAACATACTGTACGCTTTGAAGGAAATTATTCTTTGATCCATGCTTTTTTAATTAATTGAATCATTACTTTCACGGTGACATATTTCCTAAAATGATTATTATTATGTTAAATATCAGGACCATTAGGGTGCTTTAGTCTCATCGGATTAAGAATGAGCACCTCTCTTAGCCGCTTGCTCTCATCAGGAACAAATCTCTCAGCCACCATTCATGCTCTTCACAGGACCAAATCCCCACCACTGAGTTGTTCTACTTCTGCCTCAGTGACACGCTTCATCTGTACCACAACTCAACATTTCCAATCGCAACAGGACAATTCGGCTAAGGAAGAAGCAGTGGCTTCCCAGGAGAATCTCACTATTGATGATCCTCAAAGCCAAGAGGATAAAAAAGGTGGTGACGATGACATTGATAGCCATGTGAATGAGGAAACCGGTGAGGTAGGTGGGCCCAAAGGACCTGAGCCTACCAGGTATGGTGATTGGGAGCGAAATGGTCGATGCTATGATTTTTGAGCCTTTTCAGTCCTGATAAAATTCTAAGATAGTCAGCTGTTTTGGGTTCTGGATTTCCTGTTTGTGGTAGATGATTGCGTAGGCTGGTCAAATGATTATGATTGAAGTTGGCATATTTTTCTTTATCTTCATTTCTTTGCTTTTGTGTTACTTTGATAAATTGTATGCAAGAAAACCCAGATCAATTATCGGAAATTGAACACTGTATGATATTGAAGTCTTGGAATAAAAGGTCGGGTGCTCACATTAGTCATTCGGGGATCTTAAATTGATAAATCTGAGGATGGAAAAAGCAGTCTTAGGTGGAGTTTATGTGGCTTCAGATAGTTTGTTACCATTTTCAAGGTCGTTATATGATCGATTTGATTAGAACTCGTGTATCCCTTTACAATCTCGGGGATAGCTATGGGGGCGAGGGGAGTAGGAAGTCTCTTAGCGCTATAGTTATATGGCATTGGCAGCTAAAAATGAGTCCATCCTACTTCACACTGATGCAGCAAATCGAATTTTTAATAGCTACTTAGCTTTAGCAGAAGAGATTAGAATTCCAGTAAGACCTCATCTTTTCTGGTCCCAAATATCGGGGAGTGACCGTGAGCTGCGATCTAGTTGGAGCCATAGAGGTAAGTCTGTCGACTGGTCTGGAAATATATGCAATTAGTTTCTTCAACCCTTTTTTTTTTCAATACAAGTTTCTTCTACCTAAATAATTATGAAGTGCGTGAACATAGCACCGATCGGCTGTGACTTTTTGGTTTTGTAAATTTATTATTATTTACCACCGTGACCATATCTTTGTAATCATCTACCTGTAACAGCATGGCACTGTCACTGAGAATGTTTTTTCATTATTTCATTATTAAGGACGAATTATGTGTGAAAGTGAAACATGAATGATGTTTTTACCTAACGTGATTATGGTTGTGTTCATCCTCAGTGCCGCAACTTGACCAAATACTATAGAGTACTCAATCGCAGGGAAAAAGAAAACAAGAAAATGAAGAAGTATTCAGGCGTTTGAAGTTCAGGCTTAATTAATTCTAGAGGTGGGGGTTACTGGGAAAAAAACATTGCCATCCATCCGTCCAAGGCTAGCATAGAAAGGTAGTGCAAATCCAATAAAATATGGATACGAGCAAACATAAACTCACGCTCATCACAAACTCGATTCTTGAATTCAAGCAAACCACTTCAAATGAAACCCAAATATAAAGTACACTTAATGAGTAGACCCATAAGAAACTGCACACATGAGCATATGACAATACAACGTAACCCATCAAACATTAAAGTCAAACCGACAACAATAGAGTGCAATTTAGGTAAGATCATCCTCCTCGAGTTCTTTAGATTTCAGCTTCTCCTTCACCCTCAAAAGTAGAGTTGTCTTCCAAGAATCCTGGACAACATTCAAGCAAACCGGCAATATTGACGATCTGAGATATTTGGGAATTTACAGAATAAAGATAGATAACCAGTACAAATACAGATGTTACAGGTCAATTACAGTTCACGACTCATCTAAACTAGAACGAATGGTCGTAAACCAAATGAGAAGCATAATATACAGAAGCAATAATTGTCGAGTAATTTAACTTCATAAATAGAAAGACAAACTATTATCAGTTTTCCTTGCATTTTATTCCCCATAAAATATAACTAACAAACAACTCAAACCACCAGCTGAAATGTCCGACCAAATAAACATTTCACAATTGGTAGAACAAGATGAAATGGGGGGTGAGTTTTTAGAACTGCAGAGGCACTGCCCTAGTGTTCTGTACAACCATTCTGCATCGAGTAGTTCACCCATCTAGTTTAACAGTTTTTTTTGGCCAGACACCCATCTAGTTTAACAGTTAAAATTTGAAAAAGCTGCATTTCATTTTGGCCTCAAGTAAGGAAGTTAGAATCAACAGTACGATATTTAAGCAAATAGCTACTGTTTCTCACCAAGACCATGCCAATATCTTTCAACTTTTGAGACTTACCAGAGGGGTCATGCTGTCAAACTCCTTGACAACATCAGTAAACTTCCCAACATCTTCTTCATCAATTGCAGCAGCAATATCCTGCCATAAGAAGGGGGAAAAACCTTAATGTCAGTGTTTCATTTGTCAGTCACTGATCATCCAATGTGATAATCAAAATGTTAACATAATTTGAAACAGAGTAATTTAAAAAAGGAGACTTATAGTAATATACGAAACATTAATAAAATTAATAAAAATATTATAACACTGGAGACACTTTTTGAAGGTCCCCACATTCTAATCCAATTTACTAGGTCATGAAAAATAAATAGGGAATAAGCAAAAGCAGTGACCAACCGCCAAAAGTCTATATTCACGTGTTCCTGAAAATGTTGGATCCAACTCCTGCAGAAACAAATACATATCCAAAAAATGAGCAACTAACGAAATGTCCAGTATCAAAGTGTTGATTGCTCAAAAATCTTGGACCTGATATCGCTCTAGTGCATTGGTGATAGCAACAACATCCCCTTTACAGAGTTGGCAAATGCCAGCATTAAGAAGATGCCCTTTAACTCCATACTTCAACAAATTATTGTTGAGAGACTGGCGAGCTATTTCCTCATAAATCTCTATTGCCTTCTGATATCTAGTGAAATAAAATAGGAATAGTTAATGGTCAATTTTACCAAAACAAAGCAGCTAAGATAAAGTTCCTTCCATGTTACAAAAAGGAGTCAGGCTTTCTTGACATTAATCTATAAATTTTTGCTCCATGTGGCGCATAGACATCCACACTATGCAGGAAAATCTATCAACGAACATAAAGGAATCGATATCTATTATATAGAATATTTTTTCCCATAAATTTGTTTCTAAACTTTGAGAAATATATCATAATAAAAACATTTATGAATCTGTTGCCACAACTTGGTCATCATCCAAGAAGCAATGAAACTGACATGAATACATGACACAACATGGTATACCCTGTTTGAGTATGTTAAATAAAACAAGCATTGTACTGAATATGTATTGGACACATACAGCTCCAGTTTGAAAATACCAAAACTTCCTAGATCATCATTTTTTTTTCAAATAATCATACTTGTCATTGCATTACCAACGCCAAATGCAGCAATGAAGTAGCTTCTTTTTTTTTTTTTTTCCTTCTTTCTATTTCCAATGTAAGGTGTTCAGTGCAGAAATAAGATCCCAAAACTAACAAATGATAAGTTCTGAAAATGTAATTTAAAGTGGTCTGCAACCCTACAGAATCTTAAATGCCACGCAAAGCAAAGCCATATTGAACATTGATAGAGTTGGTCAAGATTATATGCAAACAAATAAATAACAAAAGTAAAAATAAAAAAGCTTACAGTCACTTGATCAAAGGTTGATGGGAAAACTAAACAAGAAAAAAGAGTAGGTGGTACAAAGAAAGGCCACAAAGAAAAATTGTAGAAGAAAATGATAAAAAAAAATACAAGAAGAGACAAACATAAACCATGATGAAGAGCTATTGTTCAGCCTTCGTAGTGACAAAAAGGATAATATAACAGAAATCTTACTGTTCAAGCTGAGCAGCAAACTGAGCAACTTTCTGCTTGCACTGGTTTGCAGATGTTGCCACTTCTTCATTTGCGAAGAAATCAGCTGCTTTTTCATAGTAAACAATAGCTTGCTCAATGTTCTGTTCAGACTCATGCAATTCAGCAATTTCCTGCATGTGTAAAGAAGTAAACACAACTTATGATATATTTAATTTTACAGTAACTCCTACGACCTCATTAGCTATGATGCAATTACACTATCAATATCTAGGGCCAGGGGTATTGAAAATGGAATTCCAGATGAGAGGATATCTAAGAGAAGGAGGCCATGATTTAGCTGGATATGTATTCAAAGCAATTAAATTGAATGATCGTACCAAAAAAGATAATTAAAGGCAAAAAGTGCAGTGATACATACCTTAAAATATCTAGCAGCCATACTGAGTCTTCCAATTTCACAGAAAATGTTTACTGCTTTATCTAAGCATGATACAGCCTCTGCACATGAAAAACAACAAAAAAGATCTTAATATACAAATTCCATTCTTTTCCCATAAACGCAATTGAGAAAACACTATCACATACTTTATTGCTTTAAAAATCACATAGGTAATGAATATAATAATGAACAACAGTAAAGTTCCAAAACTGATGAGAAAACAACCAATCAAAAGTTAACTCATAGAACACTAAGAGAAACAGGCAGATTAAATCAAACTGACAACATCTTATACAGACACAAGCTTCAGAATCCACATAAAATAATGTACCCATAACTTTGAGCTCAGTACTTTTTATAGGTGAAGGAAAGTATTTAAATTTAACTAATGGAAATGGGACACTCAGAGCAAGGTATCAGCAAATTTGCTTTGCAATATGTGAAGGCTGCAACTGTTTTATATGATTTGCATTGTAAGTCTAAGAAGAATTGACCTCCATGGAGGAAGCATGAGCACCATTTAAAGTATAAATCAGAAATAAGTAAAATGATTCCCTTGTGTTAGCAGTGTCAAAACTGGGCAGGTAATTTAGCAGTAAGAAAAGAATACTATTGTTTGCATCCAATAGCATACATACCATTTACATTTGTCTTTTTATAGCAATGAGCAGCATCAACATAAGCTTGGGCCACTTCATGCTTACTTTCCACCTGTAAGCGTAAGACATCATTGAAATTATAGGCTTATTGAAAGAGAAGGGATGCAAAAGGGGTACGGCTGAATAGGTCATGCTCCAAAAAAAGAAAAAAAAAAAATCAATCCATCTACCTTCAAGTAACAGTTTGCCAACTTGATGTATGTCGAACCTGCTTTATCCCCTGAAATGCCACAAACAGAATGACGAACAAATTACAGAATAATTTTAGCTCTGACTATAAGTATAAAATTCATCACATTAACTAAATCGGTAACCAAGGTGCAGCTCATATAAGTATATAATTGATGATAGAATTAGCGGGCTCAATTGACAGCAGGAATATCAGTTGCAAAGTCTTAAACTGTAGCTAATAGAGATTAAAAAGTTTACAGAGTAACGGAAATCACTGGATGATCTCATCAAATCTTTAACGTAACCAAATTTCCCACGTCTAACGTCGAGGTCAACCATATCCAACATTGATGTTATACAACCAAATAATTGACAAAAAAAATTGTTCTTTCTTCGGGAAAAATATCAGATAAAAAAGTTGTGTTCGCATTGATACACGCATCTTCTTTCGGGGCCCTGAATTGATACACGCATCCTGGATAAGTCATTTCTGCACTTGGTCCAAGAGAACGTGATCTAAACCGGAAATCGACCATCAAATAGCAACATGAGCAACAGAAGCGAAAGTACTTCTGATCGGCGTCAAGCATACGTAAATCAACGCAATGCAAGATGGACAAGAAGAAAGAGAAAAATTATTTACTCAAAAGTTTCTCGGAAAACAAAGAAGAAACGAAATAAAAATTGAGGAAGAAAATTACATGCTTTAGCGAGCTTGTAGGAATTGGCGGCTTTATCAAAGAGATCAGCAGCATCCTCGTATTTAGAGCCGAACAATCCCCAGCTATTAAGCTTCTTTTCTGCTTTCGCCTCGAATTCCTCAGCCCTTGCTAACTGATCAGCCATTTCTTCAATTTCTTCCCGTCCTTCGAGAATTGATCAATCCCAAGTGCTTCTGAGTTGCAGTAAGAGATTCATATGGAATACAGCAACGCGCAAAGCGAAAGTTTTTCTTTCGTCAAAAATCTCAAAAGGAATGCCTTTTCCCCGAGTCAGACTGTTCCGGTTGTTGTTTGTTTCGCCGTCTAGGAGGAACCGGTTCGTGTCAAAACTAAAGAAAAACGATAGATTTGTCAATTTGGGCTGGGTTTCACTTTCTTGGTAAAAAAATTTGTATAATATCTTATTCTTATTCTTATTAAATTTAAATATTTTAATTAAAAATTGATTATTTATATTTATAAATTTTAATAATAATATAAAAATATATAATTTTTACAATAAAAAATTATCCTATTATTATTAAAAATTTATAAATTTATTAAACTATTAAATTTTAATAAATTTACATATCAGTGGAAAACAATATCTAACTCAATTTGGGCTGGGCTTCCTTGTTTAATGGACTGGCCTGAATCAATCGAGAATCAATCGCTTAGCAAGCAAGACAGCAGTTGTAAGGCCTGAATTTCCGACCACAAAAAGTGGGCCTAACCCTGAACCCAATTTATATATATATATATATGTAATTTTGTTTTAAGAAAAAGTTAACAAGTGTATAATCAACCAATATATTCATCAATCCCGTGGAAACTAGCTTCAGGTCCGTTTTGTATTGTGTAGTGTTTTCTTAAATCACTGTTTTCGCTACCAACTAGATAGTTCCAACGGAAACCAGCTATAGTATGCCTGGTTGGTACTGTTCAATGAATTGAATGGTACTGATTACACCGAATACAATTTGAAAATATATATATATATATATATAATCTAGACTACTTGGCAGTAGCAAAGGACTAGTCATCTGGCTCTGCTAGGTTAAACATCGAGCTCTAATATAGCATTGGGACTTGAAGTTGCATAGAAAAAAATTGAAAGATGAAGGTTTCATCTTAATGCCAATAAAAAAGCACGGCTTGGGACAAGTTACTACTGTAACATCTCTAAGTAAATAAAATTTCTTCTTGAAATATTAATTATTAATGTGACTAATTTAAATTAAATCCTTGATATTTTGAGTGATAACAAGTTTGTGATATGTATTGTGTGTAACATCTTACACTGTAATTAAGCAATTTAAAGGCTAATGATTATCATCCAGCACCTAATGAACAAAATTATTTGAAATACTAGTCATTTATAAATATATATAAACTAGAAAATATCCTGTGCATGGATAAATCCAATATTTGATTATATATGTAATTAGGGATTTATTCCCAAACATAATTGGCTAATGAAATTCCAAAATTGATACCAAATTTTTCCCATTGAAAAATCAAATCAAAAGCACATTATCAAATCATTACATATACCATGAATAATTCTTATAGTCATGAATACAAGAAGTAAAACAATGAAACCAACATTACATACACAATGAATAATTCTTACAATCATGAATACAAGAATCAAAACAATGAAACCAACAGTTTTAGGTCTGTGCAAACATCTGCTAGGGTGGAAACTAAGATCTACTGGATTCTTCCCGTATATGATAATTTGTTGACTATGCATCAAAATTGTGTTTTAATTAATGTGAAGAAGCAAACCAATTTTTGTAACTCCTCACTTGATTTGAGCCTCAACATAGATTTCACAAACTATATCATATTATATCGGAGATGTTAAGAAACCAAAATTAAAAGTTTAGGAAGACAATATTTTCTAGAAGAAAAAGATCGTGCGATTCCCAATATAGTATATGATATAATTAGAAATAACTCAAGATACAAGTATGTACTTACCTATTATATATACCAGCCTATTGCTCTCAATTGAAAAGACTTGATATCTCCACCATTAAGTACTATAATCAAAACTATAAATAAAAAGCATTAATAAATTAAGGATTTCCTCAACCAATAAAATTGAGAATTCTCAAGGCCAGTTTATTATGAGATAAATAATGAATGCAAGGATTATAACTAACCTCAAGAAAATAGATAATAAGCATAGAGGCCAACCTTCCAACAACAAAAAGATTGTACAATGTCAAACTAAACACACAAGGTTCAAAGAGTATAGTAATACCTGAAAAGAGACTAACCATTAATGAGTATTAACAACTTAAATTCTAAAAGAATATAAAGCATCAGATAATATTTAAAAAAATACCTAAGAAAATAAAACTAACCTTGACAAAATAAAGCACTAAATCAATATATAGTTGATTCTAAAGTGAAGACTGAAGATTTTAGAAGACTTCTTCCTAGATAACATTCAAAGTCTTCAATAAAGGTTGCTTGTAAAAATCATATACTCGAATTTTTAAACTTGACTGACTTCTGACCCCTGATAAAGCAACATACAACTGGTCATGCCTGAAAACTGACTTTGAAAGAAACAAACCAACACTTCTTAATGATTGTCCTTGACTTTTGTTAATTATCATTGCAAATGAGACTACAATAGGAAATTGTCTCATCTGTCATCTAAACTATCATTTACTATTTGAAGGATTCAAATTCATTCGATGAATCAAAACATTATATCCAACATTTGATCCACTATAGTTTTTGCTTGAATGACATTCTTCCCAAGCTTATTGATAGTTAATTTGATACCATTACATAACCTCAATGATTGATCAATATTTCTTAAAAGCATGATGGGTATTCCAACCTTCAACGATAATTTGTGGGGACAAAGTCTAGAACAATTAAGAATATTCAAGAATTTAGCAGGATACAATTCTTCATCTAAATCATGCCCTTCTTCTCCCTTGTAAATTGATACAGCACTAAAATACTTAACACTTTCATCTGGTATTAACGAACAAATATAATCATCAAGTTCATCAACAACTTCAATGGTTGATGCAAGAATTGTTATGTTAGTAAAGTACAATGGATTTGAAAAAGTTATGACCCAAATCCGGATTAGTTGAATAACAATAGCATTGTAAGGATTAGAGAAATCAGTTATTAAAAGATCAGATGGAATTTCAATCTCAACATGTCTATCATATGGTTAGTTTAATCTACCATTACCAACGTCAATAAGCCATTGGGAGAATTTCTTTAATTCATCGTGATGCAAGAATAATGTAGAAGATTCTAACCACATATTTTTAGTTAACCTCAGAACTTGGTAATGTTGCCACAAGTATGAAGAATTAATAGAAGCATAAACAACTTCAGCCCTAGATCCTCTAGGGATTATAGGTAAAATCTGTCAAAAATCACCTCCTATAACCATACATATCCCTCCAAATGGAAGACAGCGATTGCGAGGTGTACTAAATTGCATGATATCTTTAAGAGATCTATCCAAGGCTTCACTGCAATGATTATGAGTCATAGGAACTTTATCCCAGATAATTAATTTGGTCCTCTTGATCAATTTTATAGTAGGAGAATAATGCTTGATATTACATGTAGAATCTTTATTTATTTGAATGGGAATATAGAACATGGAGTGGGTAGTCTTGCCAACTAGTAATAATGTTGCAGCAATACCACTTGAAGCCACAATAAGAACAATCTCACCCTTTAAGCGTAGAGCTAAGTAATAGCAGTCCATAGGAACGTCTTACTTGTACTCTAAACCTATAAACAAAGAAAAGATCACATGCATCAGATAATGTTAAGGTCATGATTTTGTCAAAAATGATTCTGTTTAGATGTCATTGACTTGATTGCTTTTTCAGCTTCTCTTCGTGAGGCATTTCTGTCAACATTCAACTCCTCAAGAATAAAATGATTTAAATGATCGAATTGATCAAAACTAGAGGGAAAAGACAAATAGGGCAAATTCCCATTTCTTTGTAACAACAAATGAATTTCAAGAAGTGTTGCTGCTTCTTTACAATCTTAAGTAATATAAACATCCACATAATAATATAAGAAAGATAATTAAAGGCAATATATAAAAGGTTGCCAAATGGAATCATGTCAATCCATGGTTTAATGAAACTAAGCGATATAAAACATTAAAATCATAATATATATATATAATTTATATAACACAGAGAGGTTCTAAATTTGCACATACTTTCAAAATGCATGTCATTTCTACTCATATATAATGTATCTTTTGACAAAAGGTGTTTTGTTTTCTTCCAAACAATATTAGGCCTTGATAATGTATAAGATAACAACATAGAAACAAGTAGCATCCTCAACATGTTTCCAAACCCGTAAGAAGCAGCTTCCCTGATAACATCAATGAATTCATAATCATCATCTAAAAGACCTAACGCATAGCATATAGACCTGAAAGTCAGATGAATAATATTGTTAACATTTTTTATGTTGTCAAAAGATTTTGCACTTTTAATTTTATTCAACAATAATCTCAAGAAATATACTCCCCCAGCACTCAGAGGAACAAAGTGCATCATTCCTATTGCAAAGCCTCATTTCCTTAGTTTCCCACTCTCATTGTGTACGATGAAATGTAAATTGTGTAGGAAACTCAGCATAAGTTAAATTCCTTCCATGAGTATAATACTTGTTATATTCAGCATTGTTTGCATAATTGTAGTTTTTCCTAAGACAGTGGGCATATCATCATCATCACCATATACAATTGGTTGTTCACCAGGCAAGCGAAAAACTTAATCTTTCAATAGGAGGCCACTTGTGATTAATGCCAAAAGCAAAATTTTCCAAGCACTTTCACATACAAATATATATCGACAATTCAAGTATTGTTTAAATTCATCAATAATTCCTTGCTCAATTATTGATGAATCATAATATAAGTTGGCAATCACTCGATCACTTCCCTTATTGATGTACTCGAATAAAAATTTGATAGATTCGATTGATTGTACTTTTCAACATTAATATGTCCTTGGAAAAGATATAGAAGATATGGGTTATAAGGAACCACAAATCGATTGTCAAGTTGAATTCTTTTCTTCTCAATAGTTCTTCCATCATCCTTCCTTTTATATGTTGGATATCCTTCTTCGTCAACAATTGTATGATTAACAAACTTTTTGGGGAAAAAATTGATACATTTGTTTCCAGACATACATGGAGATTTGATATTGGCATCACCACAAGGACCATGCACCATATAAGACTAAATTAACTCATATAACAATGAATCTCTAGTCTTATCAAGAATCTCGATGCAAATAATGTTATCTATATCAGCAGGAATAGCTAACTTGTTAGCCTGATCAACCCATAGAAATATATGAGCATGCGGCAATCCTCTTTTTCAGAAATTAATTACATAAATCTTTGTGAAAGCAACAAAACTAACATATGACAAAAAAAGTAAAACAACCAAATTAATAATAAAGTAATTAACATATCAATTGAATTGACTCAATAAAATAAATTAATGGGTTTAAATCTACATACATGAATAGCTCCAAAAACCTTCTTCTTATTGATCACTTTCATGAGTCATTTTAGTTTCAATTCAAAGATTTTGGTTAATGTGTCACAATGTCCAGACGAATTGCACTTATCCTTTTCACAATGCCTCTTAATTTTTGGCCAACTTGGATTACATGTAAAATAATGAAAACATCTTGGTACCCGACCCATATACAAATAGCCATTGCATCTCAGTAGTTCTAAATGAAATACCTCGCAACTCTAGTAAAAGATAAAGGTAGTGTTGAGCAGGCTGGTCACCTAAAAGGGGGGTGACTTGGGTGCTACAAATTTTTTGTCATTTTGAAGTATAACCCAATATTGCAAAGAAGCACTAAAAACAACGGGAAACAAAGCACTTAATGCGAGAGTGAGGGAGATAAAGGATGAAGAGCAATATAAAAAGACTTACCCTGATTCGACCTAATCACTTGGCCTACATCCGATCCCTAAATAATCCACTTGAAATTTTTCACTATAATGACAAGTTCGATTCAAAAACTTGTGAAGCCACAACATATCCAAGACTCCTTCTCTAAGTCTGTCTCTCTCCCACACCTTCCCCGGTATAATTACAAATTCCCTTTAAGGAAACTTTCTTTGAGCAATCCCTCTAGATCACCTAGAGAATTCTCTCACAGAGAAAATATCAATACAAAGAAATTATCTCTCAAAGAATAGATAAATTATAATGAAACTCACATAATGTAATTGAGAGTGTTTGATTGAGAAATAAATCTATTAGAATAATAAAACAATTTTAGAACATTATTCTCTTTTCTCTCAACTTAAATGAGATTCTATTTATAGATGAAAGTAGTTAATTAGCCATTAAGCATAATTAACTAGTCATTATTATGAAGAACTAGCCGTTGCAAGCACTTTACCGAATTAATTGATTATACAATGAGAGTCCAATTGATTATGATATATTTTAAGACTATTTACAGTAACGTATCCACAATAATAAATTGAGCTTTGTTTAAATCAATTGATTGAGTTTAATAACAAAAAAGAAAGTAAGTTCATCAATTAATTGAGTCATGAATAATCGATTAAAAAAGGAATTTAGAAGGTTAGGAAATATAACCGATTATATTAGAACTTACAACAGGTTATTGAATGATGAAAATAAGTTTGAGAAGCAAGATAATCAATTATATTTGAGGATGTAACATATTAGATTTGAAACAGAAGGCTTGCACACTCATTGTGAAGAGATAATTCATTATTTAAAGATATAACATATTATATGAAGAAATATTATCAATTAGATATGAATGTAATCAATTAGAATATGAAAAGGAAGGGTAAAAAGAAAGACTAGAACCTCGATAATCGATTACTTTGAGGAGGTAATCAATTACATAAGAAAAGATTAAGGCTACACAAGAATAACAGCTGATATAATTGATTATATATAGATATAACCAATTAAGGCACTAAACACAGGTAAGTAGACTTATCATAAGGAATGATAATCGATTATTTTGAGAAGGTAATCAGTTATACCAATAAGAAAGCACGAAACTGAAGTAAACAGCTGGTATAACAGATTATATAATTTGAGATAATCAATTACCTTTTCTGACACTTTGAAAACTTATAAGAATGAAGGAATCAATATTCAATTTGATTTCTTAACCTAAAATCTTCAATGATATTGAAAGAGATATTTTAAAATTATTTGAAAAACTTTTTAAACTCAAACATCCTCAACTACTTACATTTAAACTCAATGATTAAGAACTTGAATCTTGATCTTCCAATTAAGCTCCCAAGTTCTTCTTTTCCAAAACTCTTCTTCTTCTTGGAAGCCTTTGCTCCATTAATTGATTCCATAATTTATGTTCTTCTTATTGACTTTACTACATAAGAAATCCATATTAAATTCAATAGTTAGTCTAATTCTTTTTCAAATAATAAGCATAATATAAAAGATATAAATAACATTAAGTAACCATATTATGCAAACTTTTTATTCTACTATTTGACATTATTAAAACTAAACATGTTAGTCACTAGACCCAACAATCTCCCCCTTTTTTATGATAGCAAATCACTTATGAAAAATATGTTTAAAGATAGATGCAACAACTAAAGCAACATATTTTTCATAACTTTTTCTTCCCTTATTTGACATCAGCGAAAAGTTTGAACAATTCTTCCCCTATCAAAAGGATTGTATTATCCTTCTCCTTTATTGTGATGCAAATACAAGGAGAGGAACAAACAAGAAACAATGCATGAAAAGAAAAGTTTTATCATAAAAGCTAATCAACCATGTCATGCTCCCTCTGAAGACATGCATGATAAGTAAAAGATAAATTTTGATGGGGTTTAGAAATGTTTATTTAATGTTATTTTTGGAGGAGATGTTGATCCTTTGAGAGTTGCTAACTTCCTCTTCAAATGTCTTGCCCTTTATAGCTTATATGATCAAGTTTGAACTCATTTTCGACCATTGTAGCATTGGAATTTTCAGAAACTCAAAACATGAAAGTTGTAACTCTTTGTCTAAGGTTTTCAACACATTTTAAATCACCTCAATTGGACTCCATATGTGAAAGTTATAATTAGAATACTCAGCTATGGTGATCCTGAAAATTTTTCTAGATTTGTAACCGATTATATAGCCAAGTATAATCGATTATCAAAGTCAATTGCTGCTTTTTTATCATTCTGGACCAGTTATAAATTATTATAATCTCTCTCTAATCAATTATTAAAGCTCGCAGCACCATTTTTCTTCACTTTAAAGCCTTTTAATCAATTATAAGACACCAACAATAGATTAACTCTCCTTTTTTTTTTTTCATGTACCAACTTTGAAAACTCGTAACTTGATTTACAAAACAAACTCAATTTTTATTCTCTGGTACCCAACTTTACTTCTGTCTACTAATAGTTAGATCAAACACTTTCATGCTTATATATGATTAGCATAAAGATCACACCAAAAAGAATGAAAATATATTCTTACTCAAATTTTTCAAAGTACAATAATTCAAAAAGGTAAGGAATAGATATTGCTAAAGATCAGGTCATTTTTATCTCAAGCTTAAATGTGGTGTAAAGTGATTCATATTTTCTCTTTGCACATGAAATACCATTATTCAAGCTTCTTCTCATTTTCTTCTCAAGGCGCCTACTTCGATTTCTTCTTAAGTTGCTTCCTTGAGCTGAATACATATTTCCTTGAGGGTAGGACTTTGATATTCATTGCTTCTCATTGTAAACAGTAGCTTTAACTCTAATTACTTTAGAAGCTTTTTTTTGTTGCATCCTCTTTCTTGTATCGATATATCCTTTTTCTTGGATGATTTCTCATAATTGGAGTTTGCCATTAAGCACGGATGAGCATGGTCTTCTTCTTTATCTGAATTACTACTCTCATCATCATTATGGATATCTTCATCATCTTCAGATTCATGATGAGATAAGGTGGCTTCAAACAAGAATAGCTTTCTCTTATTTTATTTTACATTTAGTAGTTGAAGCTTTTTTTCATGTTCAACCAAACTCCTAAAAAGTACAACTACAGATTGTGATAATTCTCCTCTTGTCTCTTCAATTGCTATCACTTTTGGGTGCCACTCACTGGGTAAAGCTCTGAGTATTTTTCTTACTTACTCTCTTTCTGTATAACTCTTCCCCAAAGCTTCTAAATGATTAACAATGTGAGTAAAATAAATTTACATTTCTTAAAAAGGCTTAGCATTGTTCATTTTAAATGCTTCATATCCAACTGTGAGTGTGTTTAGTCTATTTTCCTTCACACATCAATGCCTTCATGTGCTATTTCGAGAGTCTCCCATATTTTTTTTATCGTGTTACAATTGGAAACTCTAAAGAACTCATCTTCACTTAGTGCACATATGATAATGTACTTTATCTTTTGATTCAGCATCACTTTTCTTATATCTTTTTCATCCCATTCTGATATAGGCTTGTTGATTATTTTTTCTTCTAACGATCTTTATGGGCTTGAATCATTAATCACGATGTCCTACACATCAAGATTAATAGCCTCCAAGAATATCTTCATCTTCATATTCCACTAGGTGAAGTGCTCTCCATTGAAGCCCAATGATTTGCTCATGTTATGATCTTTAGGTAGCATGATGTAACAGAGACCAGGTGATTTAAACTCTCATACGGTGAAGTCTTTCACGAGAGAACTAGCTCTGATACCAATTGTTAAGTAAGTTAGTCACTTAAGAGAGGGTGAATTGGATGTTACAAATTTTTCGTCCTTTTGAAGAACAACCTAATATTGTAAAGAAGCACTAAAAACAGCGGCAAACAAAGCACTTAATGTGAGGGTGAGTGAGATAAAGAATAAAAAGTAAGACACAAAGATTCATCTTAATTTGACCTAACCACTTGGCCTACATCTAACCCCTAAGCAACCCACTTAAGATTTTTCACTATAACCATAAGTTTGATCTAAGCGCTTGTGAAGTCATAGTACATTCAAGACTCCTTCCCTGCGTTTGTCTCTCTCCCACACCATCCTCGATGTGATTACAAACTCCCTTCAAGGAAATCTTCCTTGAGCAATTCCTCTAAATCACCCAAAGAATTCTCTTACGGAAAAAATATCAATACAAAGAAATTCTCTCTCAAATGGTAGATAAATTACAATGAAGCTCACATGATATAATTGAGAGTGTTTGATTGAGAAATAAATTTGTTAGAATAATAAAATAGTTTAAGAACATCATTATCTCTTCTCTTAACTTAAATGGGATTCTATTTATAGGTGGAAGTAGTTAATTAGCTGTTAGGCACAATTAATTAGCTGTTATTCTAAAGAATTAGCCATTGAACTACTTGTTGCAAGCACTTTACCAAGTTAATCGATTATACAATGAGAGTCTAATTGATTATGATGTGATTAAAGGTTATTCTGGTAATGTATCCACAATAATAAATTAAGCTCTATTTAAGCCAATTAATTAAGTTTAATAACAAAGAAGAAAATAAGTTCATCATTCAAGTTAAGAATAATAAGTTAAAAAAAGGAATTTTGAGGGTTAAGGAATATAACCGATTATATTAGAGTTTGTAACAGGTTATCAAAGGATGAAAATAAGTTTGAGAAGCAAGATAATTGATTATATTTGAGAATGTAACAGATTAGATTTGAAATAGAAGGCTTGCACACTCGTTGTTAAGAGATAATTAATTATTTAAGGATATAACATATTAAATGAAGTAATATAATCGATTAGATTAAATATAATTGATTAGGACACGAAAAAGAAGGGTAACAAGAAAGACCAAAACCTCGATAATCAATCACTTTGAGGAGCTAATCGATTACATAAAAAAAGATAAAGGCTGAACAGGAATAACAACAGATATAGTCAATTAAAGCATTAGACATAGGTAAGTTGACTTATCAGAAGGAACAATAATAGATTATTTTGATAAGGTAATTGGTTATAACAATAAGAAAGCACGAAACTAAAGTAAACAGCTAGTATACTAGGTTATAGAGTTTGAGATAATCGATTACTTTTCTGACACTTTGAAAACTCATAGGAATGAAGGAATCAATGTTCAATTTGATTTCTAGACTTAAAATCTTCAATATATTATTTAAAAAACCTTTTAAACTCAAATATCCTCAACGAAATACATCCAAATTCAAAGATTAAGAACTTGAATCTTGATCTTCCAATTAACCTCTCAAGTTCTTCTTCCCCAAAACTCTTCTTCCTCTTGAAAGCCTTTGCTCCATTAACTGATCCCATAATTTATGCTCTTCTTCTTTACTTAACTACATAAGAAATCTATATTAAGTTCAATAGTTAGTCTAATTCTTTCTCAAATAATAAGTATGATATAAAAGATATAAATAACATTTAGTAACCATATTATACAAACTTTTTATTTCACAATTTGACATCATCAAAACTAAACATGTTGGTCACTAGACCTAATAGATATTATAATACACCTCCCAGTAGAACATACATTAATCTCCCTATGATTCATAGCATCAAATAGTCCCTTCTATAGATCAACTCGTAAACATTTTTAATGAGTTCTAATCCACTGCAATCTTTGTGACTCCATCATTATATAACCATCCATAATAAATGGCTATAGTAATCATCCTGAATGAAGAAAAAACAAAGTTTCATTATCTTGACCCATCAACCTATACACAAGATACTCACGAATAGTTTCTTCTTCTTTTTGGGTTGGTTAAGAGACAATTCATGGTGTAGAATATCATCCATGCAGCCATCTTCTCCCTAAGGAAAGGGTAGGGGACATCACAAAGGGAAATAAGATGGATGAAGCTCATTTATTTGTTGTAGATAACCAGAATGTTCTTCTAGAATGATGTCCGTCTCACCAAAAGATTGATCAAAATCACCAACAACTAATGTCGCAACCTCTGAGAAAGTTTGCAAGCTCTATGTTCTCTCATTGTTTCTTTTACTCAACAATGCTAATCTGACACGTTGAGAATTGTTTGACTTCAAAATAGATGATGCCACAAGAAGAGATTACACAAGTGGGTTAATACCATTTAGCTTAATAAGTATCTTTTCCACAATCGCTAGATCAATTTTAGATGTGCAATCATGTGAGTTGTAAATTGGGAGAAGAGAAACATATCAAAAGAAAGGATTATATGTAATACTTATGAGGTTTTGTAAAAATAAACAGAGTCAATCTAATTGTACACATACCAGTCCACCAAAAAGAATAATAGCAAGTAAAGGTTTGGTGCATCTCTTATCTCTAGAAAATCATAACCAACATGATGAGATAAAATGTTTTGAAGGCTCCGGCAATAAGTATGAGAGATAACATCAATAATGAAGATGGCCATGGTGGCAAGTAAATCAATGCCTATGTGAAACAAATGACTAATTCATCACTAATTCCAACATGGCACCAATAATGCTGTCAAACCTAATGGTAACTTCATTATTAAACCTGAATAATCCTTATATTAAAGATCCATCATCATAGCCAAGCTTTGGAGCATATCTTACCATTAGTTCCCAAAGCAAATCAAACAAATCTCAAGAACTCAAATTGGCTACCAAACATATGTTAATAAGCTCAACTAATAAAAAAATGAAATAAGAAGAATATGACCATAACAATATATAAATCACTTGACAACAGATATCATGTTTGCCACTTCATTCTCTATGTCGTATCTATAGAGTTGTAAATAAACTGGTTTAGATCCTTGATTTGGAAGTAGACTACCAATTTTGCGATAATTTTGTCCTCAAAGTACAAAAGTATAAGGACCAACATCTGAATTAATCAAAATGTTGGATTTTGCCTCCCATGAATGTGAATGAAAACATGTTGTTGTAAGCTCTAATGTTAGATAAGAAATTCTTTTGACTCTACAAAAGTAATGTTGAGAAAAAATGTTTTCAAATATGATGGTGGAGCATGCACAACAAGTATTTAAATTTTTCCAATGCCGCAACACATCCCAAACTATGGAGTATCACCATCTTGTTTGACTTGTTCATTGAACCACATTTTTGCACCACAAAATTCACAAATAAAGTTGGCATCACCTTCATCAAGATATTCTTTTCGAACACAAATTGAAAAAAACATGTAAGGAAAACAATAAATTGATATTGTGAAATTACCAAACAAAATGTGTAATTACCATGTTCATGATCAAGAGTTTGGTTAGAAGAATAATGAATTGCACGAAGAGATTCATCATCATCTGAAATAATATATGTAAAGTATGATTTAAGGAACACAAAAAATGTATGACTAAAACCTATGCAAAAAACCACCCAAGTTTTGAATTAAAGAATATAAAAATACAACATTGGTAAACCAAACAACATATTGATGCTTTTGTTATTTGAAACATGATTCAATTCACATGAATAATTCCATTCCTCCTCCTCTTCTGCTTCTACGTCACTAAAGTTCTACTCACCATCTAAAGGACAGTAAAATAAATTAAATCAAATTCAGATAAGTTTGGAATAGTTGAAAAAATTGATGCATACAATTTATAGAATCAAATTAACATAAGTAATTAATCTAAGTTAAAAAGAATAATTACCAATTTGCATCTCATCATCAAATCTCAAATCTACATTGACTGCAATGTTCAAAATATCACCAAAAACTTTTCTTCTCTTCACATGTTGTTGAAGTAAAGAATCATTGTTACTCAAAACCTCCAATGGCTAAGTTTGTTGGCATTCATTTAAGGGTAATGTTGCTTTCGAAATTAAAAAAAAAAAGCATACTAATCATATAAATATAAGAAACAAATTTAACATAAATATATTAAATGTGACAAATCAGTTTGACAGTTACGTGTATGCAAAGGCAAATCTTCTCCTATCGCCTCAATAACATGAGCCCTCTTACTCTTCCTTTGCCAAGTTGGCAAACATTTATTAGATGGAAATGCTTCTTAGAAAACAAAAAATGAAAAAATAGAAAAATATAAAACCATTAATAAAACTTAAAGGATTTATTTGAACTAACAGAAAAATACTAAATATATAATAAATATACATTACCTCCATTAATAGATAAACTTTCTTGTATTTGTAGACAATCCCCTCTAGTCTTCCTTTGTCGAGTTTGCAAACATTCATTTGAAGCATCTAGTTATTATGAAACCAAGAGAAAAACACACAATGAATATAGAAAAATCAAGAGATGAATTTTATGAATCTTAGGCACCACAATTGATCAAGTGACTTAAATAAATATATAACAAAGAAACCTCACCTCCAATAGGAGTTGCATTTTCTTTATTAACATTAATAACAGAAGCCCTCCTACTCTTCCTTGGTTTTATTGACATGATAATAAATCTTACAATTGAAATGCAAATGTAATCAAAACACATAATTGCATGATATTCATCCAATACAAATATATAAAACACTAAAATATACGAAACAAAAAGATAGGCTCAGCTTAGCATACAATTCATGTCAGCAGTAGGTAACAACATCCCCTAGGATACAATTATATTGTTATCACGCCAATAAGAAAAAAATCAACAACTATGATATAATTGCTGTTACACTATGAGGAAAAGATCCTAGGCTACAACATAAATGTTGCCATGCCAATAGGAAAAGATCCTATGCCATAACAAAATTCCGTAATAGGCTAATCGAAATGTATCATAGGCTACAACAAAAATAGTTGTCTCGCCAATAAGGAATGTGGGCAAACCATAAACTGATCACAAACAAACTAAGAAAACATCATTGTCATTACCATATCTCAGTCCAAAAAAAGAAAGAATTCATTAACACTATGTTACCATGGATTGTCACCGAGCCAAAGGAATACTTGCTTAGTGGATCTAGCTACAAGATTGGCTTCTTCATTGTTTTTTTTTTTTTTTTAAAAGTGATCATATATGAAAGATTCTATTAATAATCCTAAACAATGTTATAAGAAATATAATTTATATGCATGAGTTATAAGATTCACTTGCTCATTTAATCAGAGTTTCATTACATTACACAACCCTATGCAACATAAATATGAGTTGGTAAAGAGTAAGAATCATGATGATATAGGACGAAAATATGTTAAGAACAACTCATCTTGAGAAGTTCAAGTATAAGAAACAAAAAGGAGCAACCGTAACTACTAATTTTGTTCAACACATGTAGTTTAACCTCAATGAAATATAACAGAATACACTGTGAAAAACTTATATATCACTTTTGAAGAGAAATGAAAATGATATCTAATTTCTCATAAATAAAAAATGAAGGGAAACGAAAATAGAAAAAAAATCCCAAACCTTGTTATTATTATTTAAAAAAAATGAGATCCAAACAAATCTGACCAAATAATGTCAGAAGAGAGAGAAAATGTGAAGGGCAATGGAAATCTAAATTGAACACCAAAACAGCCATATAATCGAAACAAAGTCCAAGCATAAACACATGATAGTAATATTAAGGAAAAAATAATAGATCGCATAAATTAGAACCTGGATTCATCACCCTTTCTACAACAAAACATCGATTTTCTTTATCTGGCTTAACCAAATCAACTGTATCTACCCAATAGAAGGATCAGACATTAAGGTTGAGCAACAAAATAACTTTATAAAAAAACTCCAATTCTTGTTGCTGCATCAAGAGAAACAGGGGAAGAAAGAGAGTAAGAGTGATCGTGAAAGAAGAAGAAAAAGAGAAGGAAAGAGTGTGAGAGAAAAAGACTAAAGAGAGAAAGAAAGAAATGTGAGATGGTGAGAAAGTAAGAGAAAGAAAAAGGGAGAAAAAGTTTGATAGAAAGAAAGAGAGAGTGAACGAAAAGACAGAGAAAGAGAGTGTATGGGAGAAAAGGAGGTAGAGATTATGAGTTAAAAAAAAAATTATGTAACACAACATAATTTTCAAAATTTGACTTGTTTTAAAAATAACAAAAAAGCTTAATTATATTATATACACAAAGCTCAAGAAAAAAAACAAAGCCATATCTTCTAAGCAAAACACTAAGTCCAATACAAGCCAAAAAAACCACTAAATTTACTGTTCATTAGTCTAAACTCCAGAGATTGGCTTCTTGGAGCTTTTTTATATATAGTTGATTTAAATTTCACAAAAATTAAAATTTAAGCAGAAAATCTAAAAAATCATTATAGAAAGGTCCTGCAAAAATTATACTTTGTGGGTTAATCAAAAAACTCTTTACAAATAAGAACCTTCAAGATTTTTGTCATAAAACACATTGAACTCCATTTTCCTCCAATTTGGATGAGTTGGGGTCAGTGTTTGGTGATGGGAGTGTCAGACTTTAAGGTCTAAGACTCTTGGGGTTGATTTTCATCATTTCCACCATCATTGACAATTCTTTCGTTGTTCTTTCTACAAAATTTTGAATCATATATAATTGGCTTTGGAGTTGTGAATTATAAAATAATGGGATGAGATGGAACTTCAAATTTATGGATTAGAAACTTTGTTAAAACTTGCTTTGGTGCTACTTTCTTTGTACTGTGTAGTCTTTCTTAAATCATTATTCTTCTCAACTTTTTGCTACCAACTACTCATTCTCTTCCAAAACTTTTATTATTTTAGAATTTCAAGGCTTGGTTTTCCAAGTATACTCTCATTTATTACTATTAATCTTTTTCCTTCGTCTCTCGTACTTATAGTAGATTAATTAAATGAGGATATTTTTATCAATGTATACATTAATTAATGATTTCTTAATTTATGTCTCATATTCTTAAATAACAAAAGTTTTGGAGTGGAGGGAGTAAATAGTTCAAGTAGAAACCAGCTACAGTTTGCTTGGTTTGTACTCTTCAAGCTATGTAATTAATTGGGTGGTATTGATTATATGATACTGAATGCAATTTTAATATATATATATATATATATATAACCTGGACTAGTTGACAGTAGCAAAAGACCTATTATCTAGTTTGACAATAAGCTTTTTTTGGTTAAATTTCTAACTCTACTATAACTTTGGGGCTTGAAATTGCATAGAGAAAATTGAAAGATGAATGTTTCTACTTAATGCCAGGAAAAAGTATAGCTTGGGACAGGTAACTACTGTAACATCCCTTAGTAAATGAAATTTCTTTTTGAAATATTAATTATTAATGTGATTTATTTAAGTTAAGTTTTCAATTTTTTAATAATAAGAAGGTTATGATACGTATTGTTTGCAACATCTTACACTTTAATTAAGCAATTTAAAGGCTAATGATCACCATTCGGCACCTAACTAACAAAATTGTTTGAAATACTAGTCATTCATATGTATAAATTTGATTTTCACAATCATTTGCAGCAAAACTAAAAAAAATTTTAAGAAAGGTTATGCAAAAATTATAATTTGGAGGCTGATCAGAAAATCTTTACAAAGATGTCCCTCCACGTTTTATGTTATAAAACAAGCCGAACTCCATTACCTTGACCATTCCAAACAACATGCATATGCAATAGAACAACAAAAAAGGACCAACCACCACTTGATAGCCATCATTTTGCATAAAGGAAAGAGTTTTGCTTTCACTTAGGAGAAAATGATACTTTCATAGAGGAGAAATGGATGCTCCCATTCCTTCTTAACTATTTTCATACTAAACTTTGTTGCAACATATTTAACCTCACAGCCGTCTCTCTTCCAAGTCCTTTTAATATAAAATGTTAATACATAGAATAATACTCCCTCCATTTTGCTATATCATGCATCTTTTGGAGAAATTCACAATATAATATATTTTTACGGATTACATAGTATATTTATTTTTTTACCCAAAATGCCCTTGAAAAAAGATGAAATTTAATTAATATTTGAGACTTTAATTCACAAGTTAACTATATTAAATTAGGGTAATTTAGTAATGGGTGAAAAAATATTCAGTTGTAAATTTATTACCATTTGTCCATATACAATAGTTAAAAGTGTCTTATAAATTGGAATGTAAGAAGTATGATATATATATATTAGTTGCACTAGAAAAATAATAGACATGCCACTAATATAGATGTTTATTCTTTTTATGCTTCACATCCAATATTAGCATTGAAATGAGATCTCCCATTATTGACATATTTTTTCATTTAAAATACTCCCTCTGTTCCTTAATATAAGGAACAATTGAGGAAATTTCAATGTTTCAAAATATAAGGGATATATGTAGTTTGTATGATGTATTTAATGATCTTTTTCAAAAATATGCCTAATTAAAATGATATATTTTTAATATAATTTATTTGTATTAATTATATAATGGAAGAGTTATTAACATTAAATGAGAGTATTTTTGGAAACTACTTTATATTTCAGACAAATTTATTATTTTTCTTGATTTATGTGATTTTCTCTCTAATTTCTTATGTTAAGAAACGGAATGAGTATATAAACAGCTATTACTAGCATCCTATCATATTTAAGTGACAGTAAAATATGCTTTTTTTTTTGGGACCTGAGTTGAATACGCTTTTTAATACATTATACAAAGTTCGAAAAATAAATTGCAATATTTAGGCGCAAATAGGCGATGAAGAATAATATGAGAATTGGGAAAAAATACTGAGAGTTGTCGAGAACCAAACCATGTCTTCTTTCCGAGCCAATGAACCAAACAAGGTCACTGAAAACATTCACCATAAACCATTAACCGTCCACATTCATTCTCTTGTTTGAGTTTCTCTCTCACACTTCGCTCTCTTACGTGGCGCTCTCCATTCGGCCTCCTCTCCTCATCATGATTCTACTCCAACCTGGCTGCGAAGATTTCAATCCCAATATTGCCCTTACCATATTTAAACCTTATCGATCTTTATTAAGTGCCTTTTGGTAACTTAACAACCTCAATAATTACATGGCGCACTTATAGTTCACATTTATAATGCGTTGTTTTGTATGACAGGACGGCCCGAGTCGCCACGCTATTAATTATCTTCAGCCCTGAGATCGCCGCCGGTATGTCGCCGTCCGCCGGAGATCACGTTCCTCTCTTGCCGGAAAGCAAAGCTGCGGTGAAGCCAGCGTCTGTCTCCGGCGCTGTCTTCAATGTGGCGACGAGTATAATTGGTGCTGGAATCATGTCAATTCCGGCGACCCTGAAGGTTCTGGGTGTAATCCCGGCCTTCGTGATGATCCTGGTCATAGGTCTGCTTGCCGAAGTTTCAGTGCACTTCCTCATGAGGTTCACGCATTCGGGCGAGACCACCACTTATGCCGGCGTGATGAGGGAGGCTTTCGGGCTGGTCGGAGCAGTTGCCGCGCAAATTTGTGTAATGATCACAAATCTTGGCTGTTTAATTATGTACCTCATTATCATCGGTATGTATGTTTTTTTCCCCTCCTCGATAGAGAACTATGACGAAGAAAAATACAGAATATTTGATTTTGAAGAAAGTTAGTTTCTTCTAAATTTTCAATTTGAAAAGCAAAAAAAAAGCTTGTTGAATTCTAGCTTGGTGCTTTCAGGGGAAGATTGGATGATATCTTCGGTCCACTAAATGTGAATAAGCCATGTTTAAAAGAAAATGACATTTAATTTATTTTGAATCCCATATTTATCTCAGTACCTCTGCTTCTTAGCCCAGAAATATGTGAATTTTCGATGAACTGAACAGGAGATGTGCTCTCTGGGAATTCACCTGGAGGTGAGGTTCACTTGGGGATTTTGCAACAATGGTTAGGAATTCACTGGTGGACTTCGCGGGAGTTTGCTCTGTTCGTGATAGTCTTGGTTATGCATCCATTGGTCCTGTATCGACGGGTTGGTCAGTATCCATTCCTTCGGCTTAAACAACAATTACCTTCGACATTGGCTTAAAAATCATAAACTGAAATTAAATGTTGTGCTGTCTTCAGAGTCCTTGAGGTTCAGTTCTGCAATTTCAACTCTTCTAGCAGTGGCATTCGTGGGCATATGTTCTGGGATGGCAATCACTGCTCTGATCGCCGGAAAAACACATCCTCCACGATTGTTCCCCAATTTAGACCACCAAACCTCCTTTTTTGATCTATTCACTGCTGTTCCCGTCATCGTCACCGCCTTCACCTTTCACTTTAATGGTGTTTAGCTAGTATTCATGTTACTTTTTTCCTTTTGTTCAAAGAAGGCTTCGAAAGTCTCTTTGCTGACAATGGGTTTAATTTTATTTGCAGTACATCCAATTGGGTTTGAGCTTGCCAAGCCATCAGACATGGCAACAGCAGTTCGAATAGCATTAATTCTATGTGCTGCCATATACTTCGCAATAGGCCTATTTGGTTATCTTCTGTTTGGGGATTCAACTCAGTCAGACATACTCGTGAACTTTGATCAGAATACTGGATCTGCAATTGGTTTCTTGCTCAACAATCTAGTCCGATTAAGCTATGCCTTCCACATCATGCTGGTGTTCCCTCTCTTGAACTTCTCTCTGAGAGCCAACATAGACGAACTTCTTTTCCCCAAGAAGCCTCTGCTTGCCACAGACAACAAAAGATTTGTGATCCTCACGCTGGTGCTCCTGGTATTCAGCTACGTCATTGCCATAGCACTTCCTGATATTTGGTACTTCTTTCAGTTCGTGGGATCAACATCTGCAGTGTGCCTCGCCTTCATCTTTCCTGGCGCCATTGCTCTCAGGTAAATCTATCTCACACCAGCATCACAGAAATTAAGAAAAAAATTTGAGCTCATCTCTGATCTTCTTTGTTTCCAAATGATAGGGATGCTCATGGTATATCAACAAGAAGTGACAAAATCGTAGCCTTGATCATGATTATCCTGGCCGTAGTAACAAGTGCGATTGCCATTTCTGCCAACATATACAATGTTTTCGGTAGCAAGTCATAGAATTTTTGTTTTTTTTCCCTTTTTGTGTACTTGGAGATTTTGATCAAGGAAAGAGAGAAAGAAAGCACATGGTTAAGGTTGTTGGGTTGAAGTGAATTTTGTGAAAGAGAGTAATACAAGAGGCCGAGAGATTGTGTGTGGATGAATTATATATATGTATGTATATATTCGTACTCTCTCTCTCTCTGCCTCGCGCGTAATTTTTTTATTGTAGTATGTGAATTTGTAAGATGAATTGTTGTTTGTATATATGTTGTAGAGTTTTGGTATCTTGAACAAGAGGACTGTGTAAAATTGTCAAATATCAAGCATAAACATAATATTGGATCTGGATGGCTGCTAGTAATAAGGTTGGAGAAGAATCTTTTTTTGTTATGAGTATAAAAGTAATGGCATCGAATTTAAACGCACTTCATAATTTAGTAAAGATACATATATATATATATATATATGATGTCCAGTGTTGCATTTTTTATGCTATGTGCATGATCTGCATCTAGAATTGTCTTGATATTGTTTCACCAACTTCGTGCAACACGTAATATGCAGATGCTAAATTAATCAGGGTTGATATCAAATAAATGACATAATCAAGGCACATTTTTATAATGTTTTAATGAACTGATTAAAACACCATATTGCATGCATTAGTAGGGTTGGATTGAGTAATAAAATATTCAATATCTATTTTGAGTTTGAGTCTTGTGAATTAAAAAAAAATATTCACATTTATTTGGACCTATAATATTTGAATCTAATTCTTTTCTAATTTTTTAAAAAAATATTTACATTTTAATATTTTAACTCATACCTTTTTTCTTAAATGAGATTGTAAAACAGTAAAAGAATGAGATCATGTGAAAAATGGGAATTAAATAGTATACATATATAGGAAACTATATATATATATATATATATATGTAGATCTTTCATTGTCCTTCTCCAACGTGAGCAGCAACAGCAGCAGCCATAGCCCATTAGTCGTTGGTATAAAAGAAAGAAGCAAAAAGAGAAGTGAATACGCAAATGTTGTGTACCTATCAAGGAGTGGGAATTGGTGGACCTTTTGCTTGTTTTTGACCATCAGGAATTGAAGGACTTGCTCCCCCTGTATACGTCGATGGTTTTTTACTCTGGTACGTAAAAATTGGTCAACGGCCGTTTGATAAACACTGCTAAAGGACAAGTGAGGACATGAGAAAAAATATTTTTCAATTAAGATCCCATTTAAAACTTTTTAAGTATCATTGAGCTAATTTTTTAATTAAAATAAATTAGATTTCTAACATGTAATTTTGATGTGGAAATATTTTTTGTTTAAGATCCTTAATTATCTTTTTAGCTAACTAGAAACTGTACATGTAATAATTATTACTCTAAATGTGTTTTAATCATGAAGGTTGGACTGCCGGGCGATTCCATTTAATTTGAACCAATCGGTAATTAGTTACTAAATATGCTCTCCATTCTCATTTACTACTCCTCCCATCTCAAAATATATATGAAAATTTTTGGAAGACTGTGTTAGTCTAAAATATAAAACAAATAATATAAATGAAATATGTCAATATTATCCTTCGTTAGTAGGAAAAAGTATTTTTCAATCATCATTAATTGATTTGTTGTAAAAAAAAAAGTCATTAATTGAGGACAATTTTGGGAAAAAATATGTTTAAGTGCAAATTAAATGAGATTAACTAATAATATTGGTATGTGTGAGGTAGTTATTTTTTTTCTTATATTTGAGACAAGAGAAAGTATAACATACAAATAAAGCATTTTCCTTGTTCCTAAATACTCTATTCATATATGTAGATCATTTTTAACTATTTTACAATAATCAAGAAAATTAGTTGAAGTTAGTTAGAATCCTTGAGAATTTCAAAAATTATCAAAACTTTTTTATATTACCCTTATTAAATTATAACTCCATCATAATTATATGTCTCTTGAGCTCTGTTTGGTTACAAGTTTTTTAAGGGGAGGGGAGGGGAGGGAATTGGAGGGCATTAAATCCCCTCTCCTTGATGGACTAAAAAATTGGAGGGGATTAAGGGGAATTTAATCCTCTTTAACCCCCTCCCTCGCCCCTTTATAAATTTCCCCCAAATTATGATTTTTTAGAGGGAATTGAATAATTATAACTCAATTCCCTTCAATCTCCTCCTGAACCAAATAAGATTTTATTAAATCCTTTCAATCTCCTTCCCTCCAATTCCATCAAACAAGGGAATTTTAAAATCCCTCCAATCTCCTTCATTAAAATTCCCTCCAATATCTTCCCTTCTATTTCCCTCGTCGAACCAATCAGACCCTTAATCTCTTTCTATCATAAATGTTTTGAGTAAAATAGGTAAAAAGAACTTAATACACTTTAAATATTGTTAAGTGACTTATATTTTAAATATATAAAAAACTTTTAGAATATGTCCAATGTATAGGAATAGAGAGAATAAAAGATAGGAAAATAAGTTTTGTGATACATTTATTTCCTTTTTTTTTAATTTTACAATTCATTAAATAAGTGGATACATTTAATTTTTATTAATTACAATATACAAGTGTTAAATATTAAATGGAGATATTTTAGATAACTATTGTGAATTCCTAATAAATTTAATACTCACAAGTGTTATGTGTGAATTAATTTTTTTTATCTTATACTTCCTCCATTCCTATTTACTCTATAAGATACAAATAATCAAATCACACATGCCAAGAAATACTATTGAGAGCATTAAATTTGTCAGCATATCAAATTAGTTTTTTAAAATGCCGCGATTTAAAGTTTGGAAATTTTATCAAGTAATCAATGATGTTATGGGACAATGAAGAGTTTAATTTTAAGGGTAAAATTGATAAAAAAAAATACATGTATCTTTTATTTAAGGGAAAAAAAAAAAGCATCCCCTTTTGGAGGGAGTATATGGGAATGGAGAGAGTATTTTAAAGCTTTAGTTCTATTCAAGATTGTAGGATTTTGAAATTCATTCTTGGAGTTCACATTAATTTTGTTATAAAAAATAATAAATTTAATTTTTGTTAAATGAAAATGATAAAATTAAGTACAAATAAAAAAATAATGATATACATTAAAAATGCCAAACCAGTTAAATTAAGTTTAAATAACTGAGATGACATGTCCCGGGAATCCACAATACAGACTTCTTTTATAAAATATGTAGCAATGGTGATTAGGTACAGAGCTTCAAAGCTACGAAAGATAAAGTAAGCAATTGTTGAGAGGCCAAGGCCCAATGTTAAATGTAGTCATTAACGGTAAATATTACAAATAATGCAAAGATGAAAGCATAGTCTGCTCCTTCATTAATTTTGACCCTAAAGCTTTCTTTGCTTCTGAAGAAGTTTCTAGTTGGGAAGCCTTCTGTCACCTGCACACATGACCAAACTCTTAGTTATTTGCGGAAAAGAAAATTAGATACGAAACCATGCCTACATATTCAGATCATTTGAGCCACAAATCAAATTTCTAACATTTCATTCGAGCCAAAATCAAAATTAATATATATATATATATAAATATATATAGCTGATCATACCAGCGCAATGGCAGTATTGCCCCTATAAACTCCACAAGAAAGATCAGAGTAACTCTTAACAAGTTGAAAACTGGTCTTGTTATTGTCTCCAACACTGATGTGTTCAGCCATGAAGACATCAAGCCGTGCCTTCATTTCAAGAGGGTGCGATCTTTCAACTTCAAATAAGAGATCCTTCTGCTCAGAGCTCTTGCCTCGATGAACCGTCCACCTATGGCGGAGCGTGAGCAGCTTCACCTTCTGACGCAACGTGAGGACGAGAGAGCCTGAAGAATCAAGCATGACCCTCTTCTTATGGAGGCTCAGGCTTGAACCTTCCACCCGAAGCAACAGATTACCATTCATATCAGAGATTTCATATCGTTGGCGTATGAAGAATCTGTCATATTTTTTCTTCACTATCAACTCTTTAGTGTTGGGTACACAGAAGCTATCTGCTACCACACTAACGCGAAATCCATCTTCAGATTCAAAAGCTTGCAGCATTGTTTGTAAATTAACTGAGTTTGTTCTTGCTGGTTTTATTAGTGCTTCGTGATTTTCTGCAGAAACACTGAAATTAATATAGGAGACAAAGTGGTCGTATCAGGTTTCTTGGAAATTTATCTCTTTGAATTACTGGCTGGCTCTAATTAAATTAAGCGGTAGCAAAGTAAGACACGGGAACTATTGTTTTATTTTGCAATGGTCTAATCTGGAGTCACCATTTGACCATGTGATGAAAATATTTTCAGTTTTTTATTTTTTTAATGAATATTGCCATTCACATAATCTTCTCTCAAAAAATTCTGTTTCTGTATGTGACACCAATTAATATTCATGGCGAATGAGTGCTAATGATCCCAGACTTTTCAATTTTAAACCTTGACAAAGTCCTTTTGCTGTGCATCACACTGCCCCTTTAAGACCCTGAGATTCTCGTAGTTCAAACCACGCTAAATAAAATAAGGTTACTCATATTTTTATTTTAAACCTTTTATCAAACACACCTTTTGAATTTGAACAAGGTTTTCCAGAAGTCTTAAACACGTTGTTCCTAAAAGAATTCCAAAATTAGTTTGTCTTGAATTTTGAGATTAGAAAAAGAAATGTTGAAGTATTCTTGTAGTCTTTATTTTTTTCTTAATTTTTAATTTAGTATTCATATCTAAATATATAATTCAATCCTTACAATTTTGACATTTATTTGATTGCATCCTAGAAAGAAAGCAATTGTGAATTATCTGTTTAGGCATGCTGACTCAGTCATATAATTGTCATACTGGCAGTCAAACATCCCAATTAGTTAGCCCAGTCACCTAATTGTCCCATGCATTTATAGAGATATATCATTACACTATGCCTGAGAGTTTCTGCTGCCAAAAGTTAACTCCTCTACTTTGAACAAACTTTTGATATGGACACAACATGAATTATCACTTTATAATGCTCATTTGTTGATCTTATCCTCATAGAACCTGCAAAATTCCTGCGATTTCTCAGAGCCAACTATTTACTCTCATATCCATATAGTTTAGTAACAGATGGGAAGTTGCATGGAAATTTGTCAAGTACTTCAGTAATTAGCATGTAAAGAAAAAAGCATGAATGCACCAAAAAAATAAAAGATAAGAGAGAAAGAGAACAGCATGAAAGAATCTGAAACTTCAAATGAATTCACAATCATCAACATATTATTTTAAAATATAACTATTTATTATTATTATTATTATTATTCATCCAAATTCAAGTAACATTTATCCGCTTCCATGGAGTGCATGCTTCTTTAAAACAAAAATAATTTAATAACCACAGCGCATTTGCTAGGGAAACTATTCTAGTTTTCTTGATAATTCTTGATGCCGCATGTAAATCTGAATCATAACAAATATAAAATTTAGAGGTTTTAGCCGTCTGACATTGGTAGCTTGTTTAGGATACAATCGCCAAGACAAGTTTCCACACAAAATGAACCCTATAGCTCCACGTAATCTAACTAGATCCATAGGGTTGTCGCCTACTGAAAAAAAAAATCCAGGGGTTGTCATGGACATAAACAAAAGAATTAGTTGTATGAGAAAGAAGCCATGCCAATAAAGCATGAACTAAAATACTCTGAATTAGAATAGAGGGCAACAAGAAACCATGTATTCCACATTAGTATGATGTGAACCAACTGAAGCTTGACCTACAATACTCTATTAGATCTGAACTAAAGATATATAATAGATTCTTCTCGTCCTTATACATGCATTCATGGATAGTTCATTCATTACTATATTGTATTCTTTGAGCCTAACAAAACAAGGGCAACCACCTCAGCAAAAATTCACGATCACCCATCATATCTTTGATCTTGGAATCTTTTCATCAAGGAGAACTTGAATCTCTCAACATCTGCATCCTCCAGTGAATTCTGTGTAGACCTAATAATTGAGATTGCTCCAGCATGATGCAAGGATGCAAGAGCTTCATCTACAACAATGAAGTATAATCAGTCCAACAGAAAGAAAAAAAGAAAAGAGCAGCAGATGCTACATTGTTGTGATTCTACTCCTGCATATCTCCCAACCTCATGATACTCTTTCTACTGAATTATTAGAAACTCTACTACATTTTGAAGAAAGCAACTACAGGTATCATTAGCAAGCAAATGATCAAGAGCTCTTGCCTCTTATGCATTTAATATTACAAGATTAAAGCAAAATTGTTCATGTTCCTCTTCATCAGTAAATGCCTGCATTAATGGATGTGGATGACAGATACTTACACGATTTTTAAATTCCACAACGAACTTGGTTCATATAATTGGTTTCCAGCTACAATATTACCACATGAATAATCAACTAAACCGTAAAAGAACATGGCTAGCACTAATAAGCAAGAAAGAAGTAGAAAAATGAACACTAAAAACATTACGACTTCAAAGTGCTACCTGATTGTGAGAGTGCATCAAGAGCCTTCAAAGCTGATTTCTGTGTACGGTCATCACTAGCTGTGTTCAACATGTTCAAGAGCTCTTGGGCTCCACCCATTTTAACTATCCTCATTCTTCTTTCATCTTTTGATCAAAAAGGAAAGGAAGCACTGATGTTATATATGCAGGTATTCGAGATTCTAGATTCTAGAGAGTAAACAACAATCAAGTAGAGAGAATGCAATTGGTACTTAGCAAAGGCACAGACTAGATGAATTATCAAAGCATTTTACAAGTTTCAATTTCAAAATAGAATCCAGATTTTGGTTACTGGAATGTCAACTCAAAGTCAAGAAAGAGCTACAGTTCACAACAAGGGAGCCCTTTCTGCGGTCGGATTTAACAATGATGGGCCCAGTAAACAGGGTTGGTAAGAGAGTTGTTATGCGATTGTTTTAGGCAGTTTGGACTTTGGAAGCAGAGTGGGTAATAATTGGTTCTTATGCAACTGTTTTGAGAAGCAGACATGTATTATTTGAAAAGAAGGTAATGTAAAAAGGTTTTTGAGACTCTTTGCTTTAGGAGAGGTTCAAAAGGGAGAAGAAAGACAGGAGAAGCACATATGTGAATTCTGGAAAAGTGTTGGGGAGATTTTTAGCTTCTTAAATAGCTAGAGGGGATTCCTTAAGTTGCTGACTTTCTCCTCCAAAAAATCACTGTTTATTTCATATAATTTTTATTTTTTTTAGTCTGCTTGCAGAACCTTTGTATCTAAGTACATAGTCTTCAGTCAACTAACTTTTCTTTTTTTTTAAAACCAGAATTCAATCTACCAACTCAATTCACGCAAATTTTGTTTTTTCATAAGCGCTTTTAGATTGTTCCTGGCTTTAACTAATATAGAGCAGACAGATAATTAAAACAGTAACGATAGACCCAAAAGAAATATTTGTTTAGGAAAGGGCTACCCTAACGTACCGAAGAGTGAAGGCTGGTAAACACCACAAAGTGGTTCAACATTATTCCCAATGATAATATATTAATATGTGTTATAAGTGAAAATGAGTAATATTAATACATTTAGCGAGCAATCTCTTACAAAAATGTATATAAAGCACAGATTACCATCAATTGCAAAACGGGTCAATCTAGATGCTCCCATCCTTTTAAACAAAGGATCCTTGACTCGCAAAAGTGACACAGACTGCTGCATCAAATTATCTCCTACAGTTATATATTATATATAAGAATATAGTCAGCTTTGAACCGCTAAGATCAAATGGAGAAGTTAAAAATTACTGCTAGAATAAAGATACCCATGTAAGGAAAGAACTGGTATGCCACTACAGATGCTGTCCCAGCAAACATCAGTTTTAAGAGCCATCCAATTTTTCTCTCAGCTTCTTGTTCAACGGTTAGTTCCTCTGGAAATCAAGAGGTGAAGTTGTTCCAACAATGAAGAACATAATTGCAGCTTAGAATAAAACCAAATACCCAAAGATTCTTTATTTGAAACTTATATTTTGAGATTCTAATAGAGGTTTCGATCATATCATTTCTTGTTGCGATCACGATGTTTTTCGTACAACTACGCTCACAAAGAGACAAGCCTTGCAGTGTTTTCGCAGCTGAGCAAATTATGACTTTCCCCAAATTATGTTCTTGAAAGGAAAATGTGGGTACAAATATGTGATTAAATATGAAGAAACACATAATTACCCTTGCCATTATAAGATAAAAAATTGCGAGATTGTAGACTAAACCCCGCTCTTCTTCTATATAAATACTGCAACATAATAGAATGAACACAAGTAAATAATTAGCAAAAGAGAGCCTAAAAAACGAAATTATCCAACAATCGAAGAAGTTGTACAAAGGTAAATGAAACAAAGGGATGCGGATAAAACTCAGGGGTAAAACATGGGAACACAAAGATTAAATAACACTTTACATTAGCGACTTGAACTGCTTTGTCCCGCATTAGGTTGAATCTCAAAGCGCTCTCTTACTTGTACGAAATTAGAAGTTCCTCAAGCAACTCTTGGGTTGAACTTCCTCAATAGCACCAGAAATAGGGCAGATAATTTTCAATTTCTCGAATTAAGAAAACGAGATAATGGAGAATTTGTAAGAATGCATCGTGTCGCGGAACACAGTGAAATGTTCGGTTGCGATGCGAGGGCTGAGTCTGAAGGTGGAGACGGAGTGTCGAAGGCCAGATGCAACTACTATAAAAAATAATAATAATTTATAATAATAATAATAATAATAAAAAAAAAACAACTACGAAAGCAAGCTGCAATGTTACTAGTTACAACTTACAAGCCCATGGTGGTCGAAACAAAAACAAAACGCATCGTTTTATTGTGTCATCGTTTTTTTTTTTAATAAATGTACTTTTTTTTAACCGAATTAAAAATAAATATACTGATTTCACTTTAATTTTGTTAAATTTAAAAAAAATGATAAAAAAAAATCTCCAAGCATATATATATATATATATATATTTTTTCCCCTTGTGATTTTAGCACGTGAAATATAATTAATTGTAACTCTTGCTCGTAATGGATGCTTTATATCATGTCCAATTTTATTTATTATTTTTAAAATTTTCAAATATTTCAATTTATCTATTATTTCATATTATTAATATAACATTAATTTAATGATATTTTAGTAATACAACATCAAATTTCACAATATTTTTAATAATTTTATTACTTTATATAAAAAATTTTAAAATAATAAATAAAATGAAATGGAGTCAAAGGCATGTACTTCGACTGAAAAATGATTCCATCAAACCCACGTGTCATCAGTTATTATCATCCCTAGCAATTTTTTATTTCCTGTACATCGCTATCAATTTTTTAAATACGACCTAATTTGAATTTCTAACACAGATCCCTTAAATATTTGGGTCCGATTGAGACAGAGCAGAAGGTGCATTGAATTAGATAAGGTCGCTGACAAAAGTCCAGCATTCCCATTTCTTTGGGCTTTTGTCTAATTTAAGCCCAACCCATAAAACCTAATATGATAAGTTTTAGATTTTCTTCATTAAAAACCCCACAAAAAAAGAGATTTTCTTTCATTTGACAAAAAAAACTTTCACATTTTCCTTACTTTGCTTATGACCCGAAACAAAAATATACTTATAATTTTTTAATTTTATAATATATTTTTAAATTATTAGCCCTGTAACTTTAAAAGGTTTTTTTTATCCTTTCACTTTTAAAATATAATAAAAATGTTCCTTTCTATTAACTCTTCTATTAATTTAATAACAGAAAATGCTTCTAACAGAATTTTGATGCCAACTTACTATTATTGGGAAAAAAAAATATAAGCCAACTCATATTATTTTTTAACTATTTATTAATCTTTTTTAAAAACCTTAAAACATTAGCATCGTTTCCTGTCCTGTCCTTCTGCTACAGCATCAAGTGAGTCGTGAGGCCTGTGCTCCTTCCCGGTGCGGCAACATTACAAACATAAAAGCATCCCCTTTGACTACCATATGACTTATCGAAGTGTGGTGATCGGAGATTTAGGTTATTGTGAAAATAACGTCACTCTTCTACATTTTTTTTTGGGTTATAGTTGGGATCGAATCAATGGCGACAATCATACAATCTGAAATTAAGAGTGACACGCCTTCATCAACACTGTACGTATTCGACAATTTAAAATTATCTTCTCAATTTAATCAATGGGAATATATAAAAGATAACTTGTATAACAAATTGTACCATTCATAAATTGTAATCAATATTTGATATATCTCAAACTCTATGTAATACAAAGAAAAAAACAAATGTGTCTAATTTTTTATAATCTTAGAAAACAATGCTTAGGCTAAAATTAAAGTTATCCTTATTTTAATTTTGATTAGTAATTGAATTTCAATTTGGAGAAGGCGGTCTTCCCGTATGTAGGATAGCTTATGTGTCTATTTTATACATTCAAAATACTTATATTTTGTATTTATTTTCATCTCAATATATTGTGATTTAATACTTTTTGACATAATTCTGTATAACTTGGAGTTTATTTGCATCACAAGAATATTTATGAGGATTTTAAGCTATATAGAGTCAAAAAGTTGGAGCTAGACGTAAAATACGAAGTCCATCCGCTTCCCCTATGTTTTCTCACCTGCAGGCGGGTAAGAGAGCGAGAAGGAATGGAGTTATGGAAGGACCCGGTGCCGAGTTAATAAAGCAAGGCAACCAGTCGACGTTGGGTGAGTTTGTGAAGAGAAAGGAAGAAGTGTTGAGACGATGCCAGATGGAGAAAAAATTGTTGGACCTAGCACCAACTCGTCTTGCATACCTGACTTATCTTTTACGCAATTTCGTGATTTTATGGGTTTTTGGACTTTCTCCATTTAAAGAAATGCGAGAGGAATACAAGGAGACATTAAAAAAAAAAACACTCGAGCACTAGAGAACAAGGTTGAAATGCATATGGGAGCAACTAAGAGCAATTTATAGAAAGAGCAAAGAGATTTGGGGAGTATTAGAGATAGATTCATTCTCTTCTCCTATAACTCTTTCTTCTTATTATTTTAACTATATTTAGGACTTTAGTTTTGATTTGATATTTATTTCTATATGTGACTAAATTTCCCGATTAGCAGTAGAAATGTAGTTTGATTGAGATTGACTAGATTTGTTCTCATTAGTTATGACTCTTTGAATTTATTCATCAATTTATTTTTAATTTGTTTCCTCATTATATTTATTTCTCTTGTTCGTTCATGTAGATTTTATACTTAATGTAACAACATACTCCCAAATATTCCTGAATATCACCAAAAACTTCGAAAACTAGCCAAACAAGACATAATAGGATGAAACAGGGCTAGGCCGCGGCCTGGGAGAAACAGAATGGGTTGGCGCCGCAACCAAGGTTCTAGCGTCACAGCGCCACCTACTGATACAGTATCATCAATTTGTTGATATTCTGGATCAACTTTTGACATGTACAACTTTGTGCTCCAACCTCTAATTGACCTGATTTTAACTCATGCAAGTCGCTCTCATTACAATCTAACTATAGACACTAATTTCACTCGAATCCATCTCCGTATAGAGATTTTAAACGCCCAAAACTGATTTGATTACTTTTTGACCAAAACTTACTACTCATCCCTCCAATTAGTCGTCATTAACCAATTGGCAACCATGGACCATTCACAAAGGTCCCATTTGACAAAAACAACTTGTCCAAGGAGTTTTTACCCCGAAGATATCACTCCTCCGAGTTTTGACCCCCCTTAAACCACAATTTTATAGAATGAGTTATATGCCTCAAACCACACATACAAGGCCCAAAAATCGTATTAGGCTCACAATTCAACTAATCAAGCGCAACATATTCCAACAGACATACACCAGTTCACATTGATCATTACCGAGGTCTAGATCGTCATATTGCATACATATGAACCACAAATAGCATAAAATCAAACACCATCATCACCATTCTATCAATATCATCACACGATACATAACCACATACATTACTATACTTCCCGGAATACTTAGAACAGGCAAAACAAAAAACATTACTCTACTTGGCATAATACATTAAATAAACTGAATGGTAAAACTACCAATTATACTTGTAATCCCGAAAGCGAAGAGGCCTACGACTTCTTGGTCTTCTCCAGACTAGTACCTGAATATTCGCATGAAATGTTAGCTACAAAGGGTGTGAGACAAAGTTTTAGTAAACAGGAAAACATATAATATACAACAGATAACAACAAAGTCTATGCATATATATACATATATTGCAATGCTATGCAAGATGTCATGGTATGCATGTCTCCCTCAAATATGACTAGACCCATGGGCTAATATTATTACAAGACATTTCTGATAGGTGACTCCCTTCTAACAGCCGGTAAATACTGATTCTGGGACATCACCAAGCTCATCTTACACACTAATGCAACTCGGCCAAAAGTCACACTAATGCTTAGACTATGGCTCTCCTTCCCTTAGATCACCCGAATTTGTGATAATTTAGGGAATATGCAATCCATTGCCAACTAGCTCTCTTGGCCATAGGAGAGGATTTAGTGGCAAGGATATTTCATCATATCATCATATCATACCATTATTATATCTCATCTCATCATCATCACTTAATCCACCATATTTCAGTATGCTCAATGTATGATGATGTTCAATGTCATGTCATCGTATCTACATTACTATGCAATTATCATCAATGCCATACTAGCATGTGCCATATATGAATGTTCAAGAATCGTACCTATATATATAACATCATATTGATCATCGTCACATACGAGTATCAAGGATCGAAATACACATATCTCATCTAGTCATGTACATACCATGATATGGAAAAGAGCCACATACACACAACAATACCATAGTATGAAAAGAAACATACATATATATAAATACATAACAAAAACTAATACACATACATATACACCCGGTTATCTCAAATTGCCAACACCACACACACGAGTTTAGGAAGTTGTCTCAACACTAATCACAAGTCAAATGCCTCCGATTAACCCAACAACTACTACAACATCATAATACCTTCAATTAACACATTACATAACTTAACCAAAATCTATAATTCAACCATTTAAACTACCCAGGGTTCCAATAACATAAACACATATCAATGAGTTCCAACAGACCATCTTAATCATAATCATTCACATACAATTCAGACTCCATACATTCTCAACCATAATCAACCTAGAGTTTAGTACAAATCCTACATAATCCCTCCTAAACTCACACCTAAGTCTTAACAACACTAAACAACATTTCATTGATCCCTTTACCTCCATTTTAATCAGTAGAATTAAGACAAACCCAAGCCCACATGTACACATCTAAAAATAATCTCAAAAACTGGAGAGAAAAGAAAGAAGGAAGAGCAGGAATCACTTACCAACCAATGATCAAGCTTCCAAGGTCTGAAATTGGCTTCCCCAGGTCAGATTCCTGAAGCCCTAGCAGAGAAAATCACTTCCTTCCTCAATTTTCTTTTCATTTAATCAGATAGGATCTCATTTGATTTAAACAAGTTTTTGGTTTGGCACTGTGGTGGATGTTAAGCTCATTGCGGTGTAAGACTTTACAACCCGAAAAATATTGAAGTTTCCTGTTTTGTTCACCGTGGCAGCTCTGCATTTTGCCGCGTCGTGGAGTGCCTAGTTCCTCCGGTACTGTATATGTCAATAAATACACTTTCCATTAGCCTGAGACTAAGTTCAGGATAGTGTAATGAGGGTTGTTACACTTGATCACCATAAAGTCTAATTAATGGGTAAATCTAATGGATTGAGAGATAAATGGTAAATCTAGATCTAGAGAGATAAACACTAATAACTAATCTAAAGATAGAATTAGAAATTTGTAGTGATATATGTTGTGGGTTTCAAGGTTTGTTTAGAAACTTTAGTTGCATAAAAATGAATTTAATCCTAATTAAATAAGGACTAATTAACTGAGAAGTAGTTAAAACACTTCAGGAACAACGATCACTATAATTGTGCAGAGTCTAACTAAAGAACAGAATCTAGTTATTCTATAAGATGAACCTCAATCCCTTGACACTTTGAGTAACTAAATAAAAACTCATACATCGCTTCCTTGTCTATTTCCTTCCTTTTTAATTCGAGTTTCTCAATTTGATTGTTAATTACTTTTGGGATTAAAATTTTAGACTGGTAAATTTATTGCCTCCCTAATGTTCAACCTCTGGAATACTTCAAAAAACTTTCTACTACTACTAGGATTAACCATATATATTTATAGGATCTCCATCAAGTTTTTGGCACCATTGCCGAAGAGGTCAACAGATTTATTAGTCCATTAAATTTTAGTCTTTTTTTTTTAAATTTCTCTTATTTCTTTTCTATCCCTTCCTGTATGTTGTTAAAATCTAAAAGTCTTAATAATACTTCTGAATTAATTGCTATTAATCCTGAAATTGAATGTGCTTGCAGGGAGAACTGAGCTAGAAGGAGGCGTGAGATGGCTAATGAAGTAGTGCCTATTAGGGCTCAAGCTAATACACTTTGGAGGGATACAGATAAGCTTGTGATTTATGACAGTCTATCATGCATCAAGCTATTTGACAATGCAAAGAATTACGAGTTTAAGACAACTCACTTAAACTCATTACCACAATTTCATGGCCGAATAGGCGAATACAGATTGGGTTTTCTAATAGGATTAACCAAATACCTCCAAATGGTCTGACTTTGGAGGAACTTAAAATAAGCAGCTTCAACTTTTGCTTGAAGGATAATGCTCGACGATGGATCCTAAATCTACCAGAGAATTCCTTGACTATAAATTTAAGGGATAAAATATATCTTTGTTCACAAATGGAGGGCGAGCCTTTTTATGAAGCATGAGATCAGTTTACAGATTTCTTAAATGAGTGCTCACACCATGGGTTTAATGATATGATGATTACCAAGCTGTTTTATAATGCTCTGTGTTCTGCCTCCCGGTCTTTAGTGGACATTGCTGCAGGGGATAACAATTTGATAACTGACAAGATGATAAATATTTTTGACCAAATGGCAACTTAGACCAGGTAAAAGAGAGTACAAAGTAGGAGAGTACCTATAAATGAAATCAACTCTCGCCCTAATGTGTCTGCACAGTTAGAGAAGTTAAATCAAAGCATTAACCTCCTTTGCCAACAACAGGGCAATACTTCTAATCTTCCTAAGGAATCATGCTCTGCATGCGGTGGTTTAAGTCATACTGCTAACACATGTACGCATATGATTGAAGGTACTACTGGAGTTAACTATGTGGGATTAAATGTTGAATGTCCACAACTAATGCAAAGGAAGAATAATCCCTTTTCAAACACATATAATCCTGGGTGGCAAAATCATCCAAATTTTTCTTGGAAAAATCCACTAACACCACCAGGATTTCAATAACAGAAGACTCGAGCAACCCTTCAGTTACGTACACCCATCCACAGGAAAGACTCCTCGGTTACAGGAGATGTTCTCTTAATTCATAGTTGGTCAAGCAATTATTAATAAAAATATGGATCAATTCATGGTTAGTCAAGCACTTGTTAACAAAAATTTTGATCAATTCATGACTAGTCAGATCACTATTAATAATGCTACTCTAGTTGTGATCAGAAACATATAAATCCAAGTGAATCATCTTGCCAATTTAGTGGCCGATAAAAGTTCAAGTAAGTTCCCCAGCAATACAAAAGTAAATCCAAAGGAGAGTGTGATGGCTATAAGTGTGTGGGGGAGGGGGTTATTAGTTGCTTTTAGTTTATTTGTCTTTGAGGAATTATGTTGAAATTTGAAATTTTTTTGCAAATTTATGTCCTTAATTGGTTTTATTTAGATTTATTTTGCTTATTTTCCTGAGGTAGTGATTTTGTCTCTCACCGTAGGATACTTAATTTTTATGCTTAATGGGGTAAGGTAGTTAATTTGCAAGTCAGGAACATGTGTCTTGAAACTATAAATTTGAGCACTATGATTTAGCACATGATAGGTATGAATAAGTGATTAAGTTTGTAGAAAGGTAGATTATACTTTTATTTCGCAACTCAAGTAATTTCAATTGTTGTGTATGAATTGGCTATCTAGTTGGGGAGATAATTCGAGACTTAAATGAAAAAAAAAAGAACAGAAAAAAATCTACTCTGCTAACTTAAACTGTAATTAGTAACTGGGGGCTTCACCAAGAAATGTTGTCCTTCGCGTTAAACGGTGCAGTATGGGTTATGAGTGTGTCAAAGGCATCTTGGTGTAGTGGATTATGTAGTTTGAATAATCGTGGGTATGTATTACAAATGTAAGATCTTCATGTCAAAAAAGCGCATAACGACCCAAAAAAAATAAATAAGCCTCTTGATAAAATTGAAGCACTTTGTGCAGGAAAATAAATAAATAAATCATTATTGATCTCCATTGCACATGAGTTAAAGTTTGTGTATGATTGGATGGGGTATTTTAAGTTCTTAAATAAGTGTTGTAATTTTCCTTTCTCTTGCTTGATTGGTTGGCTGCATTTGTCACGTACTAGGTACACACGTAGATTAAAGTCTCATGGATGAATGAGAATGATAAGTGGATTGCTATTGAACCTAATTTTTTATTTGTTTAGTACTCCTTTTACTTATTGATATGTCCATTTTATACATATAAAATACCCACATTTAAGCTTTAAATTGTATTTAAATATATTTACATTGATATATTTTAGCATGATTTTACATATTTTTGTATTTCATGACATTATAGGTTCAGTTGGAAGCATTCGGAGCAAAAACGTTACAAATTGTTCATGCTGAAAAGTTATGACACCCTTCGGTATTTTGATCATAACTCTCTCATATAAACTCCGATTGAGGTGATTTAAACTTCTTTGAAAAGCTAAGATACAGAGCTACAACTTTCATGTTTTGAGTTTTCTCAAATTTCAACGTTATCATGGAGAAAATCGAACTCAAAATATCAATATGAGCTGATGACGTTATGAAGTTACTGTCCGTACAACAGTGACCACCCGGCGCTGGGTCAAGTCCGTACGGCACCGGGTCAACTCGGATTTTCACGTTTTTCAGCAAATTAGAAGCACCCGGCGCCGTATCAGTTAATTTTATGATTACCCGGCGCCGGGTCATGTAACAGGGGTCCGTAAAAACACGTTTTTACTGTGTTTTCATGATATTTTTGGCTTTTATGGGCTTCTAAAATTTTTCTATATAAAGATACACGATAGAAACACAACGGGGGATTGAGAAACGCACTCAGAAGCCAGAGAACACCATTCTAAATGCATCTGGGAGCAACTAGGAGCATCATATAGAGAGAAAGCAAGGAGATTTGGGGAGTATATAAGCAAGATTATATTTTTCTTTTATAAACTCTTCCTTTTTGTTATTCTTATTATGATTTGGGATTTTAGTTTTAGTTTTGATTTGACTTTTATTTATATGAGTAGCTAAATTTCCCAGTCAGGGGTAGGGATGTAGCCTGATTGGGATGGATTGTATTTGTTTCTCTAGTTAAGACTCTTTGATTTATTCTTCAAGTTATATTTAATTTATCTTTTTATTATATTTATCTCTTTTATTCGTTCATATGGATTTTATGCTTGATCACCATAGAATCTAATTAATGGGTAAACTTGATGGACTGAGAGGTGAAGAGTGAACCTAGATATAGAGAGATAAATATGAATAACTAATCTAGAGATAGAATTAGGAATTCATGGTGATATATGTTGTAGTTTTCAAGGTTTAATTAGAAAATTTAGTTGCGCGAGAGTGAATTGAATCCTAATTAAATTAGGACTAATTGACCGAGAGGTAATTAGGACGCTTTAGAAACAACAGTCACTATAATTATATAGAGTCTAACTAAGAAATAAAATTTAGTTATCTCATAAGGTGAATCCTGATCCCTTGACGCTTCTGGATCTGAATCAAACTCAGACTTCATTTTGTTTTCTATTTCTTTTCTTTTTAATTTGAATTATCAATTTCATTATCAATTAATTTTTGGGATTAAAAGTTTGGACTATAAATTTACTACCTCCCTTGGGTTCGACCTCTGGAATACTCTGGAGATTTTTTATTACTGCGATCGACCTTGTATACTTGCAGGATCCCGACCACTTATATTGATGACAGACTATCACTAGTAAAGGAGAAGTGAGTTTGATGAATCTAGAAAATGACTATTTGAGAATAGCACAATTTTAGTCTTATTTGATAACAAACAAAAGTTCAAGTGTAGGGGATTTGATGTACCTATTATATATATATATATAATACCCATATTTTGTATATATTTTCATCTCCAAATATTGTGATTTGGTATATTTTTGTATGATTCCACATAACTTAGAGTATATTTGCATTGCAGAAATATTTATGAGGATTTTGCAATACATAGAGTCAAAAAGTTTGAGTTAGATGTAAAATACGAAGTCTATCCACTTCCCCTATATTTTCTCACCTACAGATGGGTGAGAAAGCGAGAAGGAATGAAGTTACAAAAGTATCCGACACCAGTTCAACAAAGCAAGGCAACCAACCGGCACCAAGTGAGTTCATGAAGAGAAAAAAAGACGCATTGAGACGACGCTGGATAGAGAAGAAATTGTTGGACCTAGCGCCGGCTCGTCTCGCATTCCTGACTTATCTTTTACATGATTTCGTGGTTTTATGGGATTTTGGGCATTCTCCATACAAGGAAATGCGAGGGGAATATAAGGAGACATTAAGAAAAGCACCTAAGGACTAGAGAACACGACTCAAACGCATGTAGGTGCAATCAATAGAGAGAGAGCAAAGAGATCTAGACAACATTAAAGATAGATTCATTTTCTTCTACTATAACTCATTCTTCTTATTATTTTCAATATGATTTGATATTTATTCTTATGTGTGGCTAAATTTCTCAGTCAATGGCAGAGATTTAGTTTGACTGAGATTGACTAGATTTGTTCTCTTTAATTATGACTGTTTGAATTTGCTTTTCAGGCTATATTTAACTTGTTTTTTCATTATATTTATCTTTTTTGTTCGTTCATATGGATTTTATACTTGATCACTGTAGAGTCTTAATTAATTGGTAAACTTGATGGATTAAGAGATGAAGAGTGAACTTAAATCTAAAGAGATAAACATAGATAATTAATCTAGACGTGGAATTAAGAATTCGTGGTGACAAACGTTGTGCCTTTCAGGGTTTGATTAGATACTTTAATTGTTTGAGAGCAAATTAAATTCTAATTAAATAAGTACTAATTGACTAAGAGATAGTTATAATACTTCAAGAATAACAGTCACTATAATTGTGCGGAGTCTAACTAAAGAATAAAATCTAATTATTTTATAAGGTGAACCTCAATCCCTTAACACTTGTAGTAACTGAATCAAAACTCATACATTACTTTCCTGTCAATTTGTTTCCTTTTTAATTTGAGTTTCTCAATTTGATTATTAATTGCTTTTGGGATTAAAATTTTGAATTGGTAAATTTACTACTTCCCTTGAGTTCGGCTTCTGAAATACTACAGAGAACTTTTTACTACTGCAATTGAACATGTATACATGCATGATCCCGATCAATAGCCATTCCAAGACTAAAAATCCTCTCTCTCCGTGGAACTTTTAAGTCACAACGGTGAGTAATCGGAGCTTAATCATAAGCCCAAAAAAAAAATGAAGCTTAGCAGCAGCAGCAATATACGTTCCCTTTCAAATACTATCCAACAAGAAACAAGTAGGCACAAAGAGATGGAAAAGGCCTTGTGAGACGTCTCTCTCATCAGAGACGACCCAGCCATTGCCATTTGTTGGATCGTTTTATTGCTCCCTTTGGTGGATTATGGTGGCTTTTCTTTACATGTGAATATTTGTACAAGGGACAAAAGGACACCTCATACTTTTTATTATAAAAGAGACTGTAGGATTGTATGGGTTGATGGTATAGATTCATGTTGAATGGGTGCCCCGTGAAGCTCAATGCTGGAATGTTTTTGTCACCATCAATGGGGTTCATCACTCACCTTCACGGTGTTTTGCACCCCTCCTCTCCAATATTGCTGTCATTCTTTCTACATCACTCCTTTGTCTGCTGCTTCTATCTATTCCCATAAACGTACGTATATTCTTCCCAAATACACAGACAGTATATATATATACTGTCTGTGTGTGTCTGTAATCTTGCACGTACGCGACATATTTATCATAATTATAATTATAATTATAATTAGAGTACCCTTAAATGTGCTTGCTCATATTTTAACAGCTGCTAATTAAAATGAGGGTTTCACGAGTTTTGGATCCTTATTTTTATATATATATATATATAAACTCCTAGTTCTATCTCTGCTGCTACTACTTAATTTGTAGAGATTAAAGCTAGAAAGAACCTTTACATTTTTGGGATTTGAAAAATAACGATAGATGCATAATTGGAGTCAGAAAAGAAAAGTGTACAAGTTACCCTACGTACATTTTGACGCGCGAGTATACTTATACAAATTAACAACACTGGACAGCGACCATTTTATTCTCCTTTGAATGAGAAGAGGGAAAAACAGGAGACCAGAAAGAGATATAGAAAGTGAGTTTTACTTACTGAAAATGACTTCTCTTCCGACCTGTTAAAAAAAATTGATTTTGAATCAAATATATAACAAATTATTTCCTCCAATTTTATTTTTTTCAAGAGGACAATATTTCCTCCAATTTTTTCTTACGGTTCCCTTCTTTTATGCATGCACATTTGTCTACACGCATTTGATGATGCTCTGCTGTTTTTATCGATATGTCTTGTAATATTACTATTTGTTTACTATATATCCTTCGTTCTCTCCATGCTCATACAAATGCTTAGATGAGTTGGATAATTAATTTAAGAGTTCGTTTGGATACCTCAAATAAATGATTATAAGAGAAACTATTTTTTTTATTTATAAGAATTACTTTTTCTCCATAATCACTTATTTTACTTTTATTTTTTTATTATTCACTTAATAATTATTTAAACTCTCAAAATCCAAACATATTTATTTATTCAAAATTACTTCTCAACTAAAAGTATCCATATATAAATCACTTTTAATATAATTATTCATCCTCATAATTAATTATGAAAAATCATTTACCTTCATAATTATAGAAAAGCTAATTCAAACACAAATCAAAGCTTCTGGCTAGAACTATTTAAACCATGGGTTTTGTATATATTGAGTGAATTGATTTTTTTTTACGGGTAAAATTGTACCTAATAATCTCACTTAGTCACGTCAACACGTACTCAATCACTATTAAGTTTTCTCAATTAGTGCGTGCATAAAAAATTATATATATAGATTGGTTAAGAGAATGCCGATACTGGTGAACAAACTGGAGTCATAAGTTAAGGACTACCTTGAGGCTTGAGCGATGAAGAGAGATAGATTAAATGTTTTCTTATGAGATGTGAGGAAAAACCATGATATTCAAAATATTTTACTCAATATTCCTCTTTATTTTGTTAGTTTTGTGTCTTTAGTTTATTTTAATTTTCTATCATTATTTAATGTTGTCTAGATTCAAATAAAGATTAATAATTTTATTACCTTACACTTATTTAATTAAACAAAGTTCATCGAATTACTTCCACACATTTTTTTTTGTCTTGGACCAAGAGTATTTTCACCAACAACAGATGCTAATATTTGTTAAAGTACTAAAGGCAAACGATAAAATTTCTTCAATTAGATTTGCTTCATACACACACACACACACACACACACACATATATATATGCTGTAATTCGAATCCCCAAACACTTGCTTAAAATATAGGATTCCTATCCCTAATGTTAACCTAAATTGGTCACACAGATATATTTTTCATGAATGTGCATATTTTGGTAACGCCACAATTACAGTTAACTCTCGTGATCATATATTTGTACGCACTATACAATCTAAATTCATGTCTCCTTTTTATATTATCTGCTTATTGGTTCTTGATTTGCCACCACCATGCACAATCTGTACCCCTCCCCCTTCTCTCTCTCTCTACACGTTGTCCATGAACAACGCAATCACTTAACACTCAACTTTATACTTCAAATGAATTTTGTTTCCATTGTCTCATTGGCATGTGAGTGTACTTTTCCAAAGTGCCAACTCACGTGAGTCCTGATAGCTTAGCTTGCAACTCACAGGAATCCTAGAACACCATGCAATACAAACACTAAATATATGGCAGTACCATTCAGCGACAAGAAAAAATATATGTATAAAGCGAACAGAATAAGAAAATTTTCAAAAAAAGAAAGAGATAAAAGAATATGGATAATTTGGCAGACAGATCAATATTGGTAGGTACCGTTGATTTTATCCTTCATATTATTACACACACACATCTATGTAGTTTTGCTTTGAGGTGATGAGTAGAAAATGGGCAGTGGTGGCTGTGAAATGTGTGAATATCTGCAATAATAATGGGTTTCATTTTCACACAAAAAGACAAATATCCCAGATTCATTTTGCAAATAATTTGGAATGTCACGAGAAACTTTTCTGGATTATGCACTAGAATTTCTCTGCATAATTGGACCCCTTCAATATTTTCTGTTTCTGGTTTTATTCTGTGCCCCATTCGGTCACATGACATTATACAAACTACAAAGGGACACCAGAACGCGTACAGGTCATCAACATATTTAATTATATTAATATCATTGCTATTCTCCTAACATATCACTTGCCAATTCTATATAATTTATTAATTAACTAATAATGTCCCTCTACGTATTTTGTCTGATATATCATTTAGAGTTATAGTAGTTAATCAAAATTGGCAAGTCATATTCATCATGTGACATGTGAGTTAGTGTAAGAACAATCAAATCCAATGTAGAATTCTCAGTGTCTGAAGCACACTGCTTTTCAGTCCTCAATCTCCAGCTAAAAAGGTTTAGGGCCCCGTTGTAATTAAGGTGACAAGTAAGAGTAAAGGGCACTTTTGTCAGAAACATAAACGGAGGGTCTTGGTTTTGATTTTTCGTTCACTCTTGAAAGAACAGCAAAAACCACAGATAAATTTGAGAGCTACAAGAACCAGAAATTAATACGCAATTCATTTTTCTCATATAAATTTTGAGAGATTGAGACAAACATATATCCTTAAGTCAGCAGTTGATAAATGTAACTAGTTGCTGTATTATATTTAGAGGTTCATGAGTATACTAATTATCAAGGGCTAAATTTAAATGATCTATTGAGACTGATTGATCACTTGGTGACCCATATTGATAATTGGTTTACTCTAATTGTTATCCCGCCGGATTTAATCACGAAATGGCCAAGTTAATGGGTTAGTTTATCTTCTATTGATGAATTATCCGTGAAATTACCTACTCAATTATTGAGTTCTGAAGCCAAAAGATAACGAAAATATGATATTGATTGAAATGAATCGAATAAAGATACAGTGGTTAAGGGTGATATAGAGTATGAGACTGGGGAAACAGTCTCCTGAAATGTGAAGACAAACTCCGCTTACCTGTATGAGTTTGTATTTTTGGTAAATTATCAAAACCCATCAAACATATCTCTCTCTCTCTCTCTCTCTCTGTCTGTCTATTTATATATATAGAGAGAGAGAGCGACTCAGTCACCTTCATTGGACCTTATCTAACTTCAGTATTGTCAATTTTTTTAGTGATGTGCCATCCATCTGTACAGCTTCTTTTGTGATGTAATTAATAGGGGTATTTGCTACATATATCAAGCACATTAATTGAACCAATTATAATAATAATAAAACCCATAATTAATTAATGTCTGAGTAAGCCAATGCAAGGGGTACAAATGATCAAGGATATGAAGGAGAAACCTTCACATTATCTGAGTGTGGGAATCCTCTTGAACCATCCAAAATCTTGCCTGGTGAACATCTCTTCACGATTGGAGATCTCTTCATTTGCACTTATGGAATAGTTAAGTAGTTGCTACGTACCGGGTGAAATTGCTTATGGTTTAGACCTGTATAACAATCCTCTGACTTGTATCTCTATTGATATTCAACATATCAATGAAAGTGTGTCCCGTCGTTCCTGCCATTTTTTTTGTTTGCTTCTCCTTTGATTAGGAAGAAGGAGCATTATTTGTAGCTGAGCATGGAATGATTGAAAAAAGGACCAAGGTATACAGTAGTAAAGTAGATGGGATGAGTTGAGAGAAACAAAGTGAAGCACTTATAAGGAGAAGGGAAGAGACAAGGTAGGAGCAGCGTATGAGTATGGCGGATATTGTTTTCTTGTGATGATTGACGGGCACGCATGTGAGTAGAGGTGGGTACGTGATTTGTCCTTGTGAAAATGGAGACAATATTGGAAGCAACAACAAGATTCAGCTCCTCTAGATATTCACAGTTGATACGATCTATATGGCATTATATGTCCAGGGCCTATATATATTTATTCAGTTGGGAATATGTTTAATTTTATTCTTGAATCATTTAAAATGGAAATTGGAAGTGTCAAGTTGGCTTGGTAGAAGTAAAACTCGAATGAAAGAGTAATTCTTGACGTTGAATTAGAGTCCATGAATCCATGATTGATTTATTATGATTATTTGTTTCTCTCCTTAAATAGCAAGAGCATTGTAAGTACAGCAGAGAAGCCTTACACCTAGCTGATATCGAAGCATAACAAAAGCCATAAACATTGTTGAACGGGAAGCAGTTGGTGAATGAAGTCTTGTTATATGGGTAAATCCAAAGGCTATTCACCTAAAGGCGAGAGGTTCAGGTTGGACTGAATATGTTGAAGTTGGTTATAAATTATTAGTAAAATTTAGCCAAAAGAATTAAAAGAAAGTTGCCAAAAATTGAAAATCTTTCCAAGTAATTGGTCTTTCACAAATCAATTCAGCGACTTGCCCTCCTGTACTTAATTTAATTGATCACAGAAGATCTATATATTGAATGTGATTGGTATGCTCGTCAGAGTAACCATTATTGTTACATTGTTACGATTGGTCTTCAATACTTCCTCCGGTCCTATATATGAGATCTTTTGTCCTAATCCTAAATATAAGACCATTTATAATATACAAGGTAGTATTTATTATATATTTCTAAAAAATGCCCCTATTTAATATATCTAAAAGGAAAGAGAAAGAGATTAAATAAGAGTAGTTTTAGAAAAATGTTGAAATTTTTAGAGAAATCGAGATAGTTAATTAGTTTTAATTCCAATTCTTAATCCACATGATTCGTTTAAAATGGTCTTATATTAAGAATCAGAGGTAGTATTAATTAATTATTAGTAGTAAAAAAGCGGATAATAACTATTTAAACTTAAATTTCATTGATACCTTCTACACATACATGTATACTTTTTTGGATCCAAAATATAAGTCATCTTTAATAAAGTGCACACAAATCATGAAAGAGAATTAAACTACTTAAATTTGTCAAATACTTATATTATTTTTCAACATTACCCTTAATAAATACAATTTTCAAAATAACTTTTTCACTTATGAGTTAATTAATGATAAAAGTAAATTAGGAAAAAAAATCATTACTCCTTTTAAGTTTTAACTTTATTTAAAAAGAACTTATATTTTGATCATAAAAAATATTTTAGAAAAAGACTTATATTTTGAAATAGAAAAAATATATTTATAATGATTAGGACAACGAGCAGCTTTGCAGGAATATCCTATTCAGATTTTGTGTATACGAGCGCTTACATCTGAAGCTTTGGACATAATTGGCAAATAACTAAAATAATTATATAATTAAAGGAAACTGAGATATATATAATATACGTAAATAAAATAAAACATCTCTGGGTCGTCTATATATAGAAATTTAAATTTGAGAATGTAGAGGGAAATGAAAGAGGAGGGAAAATGAAGTAGAGCGCCTTTTTCGATGGAAAAGGGAAGAATGGCACGTGTGGAGAGAGGGAGAGAGGGAGGGAGGGAGGGAGGGAGTTGAGACGTCTCAAGAAAAGCCCCCGTGAGGTGTGTTTGGAGGCATTCCAAAGCCACAGCCAATCAACATTTTGCTTCTCATTCACTTCTTTCGATGGCTTATTTTCACTCGCTCATCATTTAAATTATTTCTCTCCCATTTAATTTCATTTCTTCCTTTTCAATAACCTGCTTCCATTTCCCTCCTCCATTTTCCCCATTATATCCCGTCGACGACCTTATTCTTTCCTTACTTCCAAATATCGATCAGTTCGAATTTTGATAGAAAAATGTACTACTTGAAATAGTAGTTATATTCTAAATGCATGCTAAGCAATGTCTAATATCAGTTATGTAACATTCTACGTGTATGCAAAATAATTAATTAATTAATTTTAATAATAACTTAAGATACATGTCATATGATTTAAAAATTATACGATCAATTCATAAATTTGAGGGACCAAACAAAAAAACACAATGTCAAATAAATTTGAAAGACCAGAGACTTATTACTTTGAACTCTTATATTTATATTATGAGGCGGGATTAATTAATTGAGATTGGTGTAACATTTGATATTTCTTAATAGAGACTGATTTTCATTAGTTCTCTTCCTAAATTAGAATTAATAATTATTATGTTTATTTTTCATGCCGAATTTTATATATAAAAGTCCAATAACTATGAAGATGCAATCAAATTTTTAATATTTTCCTATATTGTAATTACATGGATTATTTTTGGTTGTTGGCCAAAGTAAATACATTAAGTTTCTTAAATTAAAGTATGGAGAGAAATAAAACCATTGGGTTATGCTAAATGACAATTTTTAATTAATCCAATAGATAGCCTTTGCAAATGAATGGTTTACAGAATTCAATAATTTCTAAGAGCTTAATTCATGAATTATATATTGCCTTTAAGCATATATGTGGCCTACAATTTTTAGGAAAAGTGTAAAAAATAGGAGAAGGGTATTTTTGTAACTAAGCACAGCTAGATCCATGTTGCAGTGGCTCTTGTGAAGAACTGTGAGTGTCATGGGGAAGAAATTAAAAAGGGAATCCATCATATAGACATGAGAGCTCATATCCCCTCCTTTATACCTCAGAGCTATCGGAAGATTTGAAAGGAAAAGATCAAAAGCATCGGAGAGAAAGGAAAGCCTCAAGCATCAAAAAGCAGAGAAAAAAGAGAAGCCAACATGGTTTCCAAAGAGCGCAAGAGAGCAATACTGCATGAGAAGCTCCAACTTCTTCGTTCTATTACTAACTCTCATGCTGTAATTCCCCACTACCATATTATCTTCTCATATATCTTTTCATTGAATTTCTACTTGAATTAATGTTATATGAAACCAGCCAATCTGCTAAAGGAATATTGCTAGCTCGTCTTTGATGATATTGTTATCCCCCTCTCATTCCTCTTCCTATTTTGATTCTTCTTTCGCCTATGGAATCCTGGTATACACCTTAATCATCTTCCGTTAATTTAAATTCCATATAGATTAATTGTGTTTTTCCATCACCGAACCTTTGTCAAGTGCTTTCTGTGTCTTTTCTCAGTATTATAATCCCATAGCTGGGTAAAATATTCATAAACTAATCAGTTACTTTATGATGATCAACTAAAATGATTGATGAGTCTGCTTTGGGTATATATATATATATATTCATCTCGCAATATACAGTTCTTATTTTTTAATTTCTTAGACGACGTAATATATACTTTTTTGGGCATATTTATGGTTAATTGGCAGCTAGACAAAACCTCGATCATATTGGATGCAACAAAGTACATCGAAGAGCTAAAGCAAAAAGTAGAAAGACTGAATCAAGACATAGGCACAGCAGCAACTTCAAATGACCAAAATAATTTGCCAGTGGTATTTCTCTTGAGAGCTTCGTCTCAAATTAACTATATACAATTTTAATATGTTGTTTAAATAAATTTAATTAATGTAGTTGTATAATAATGTGAATGGAATTGTGGCGCAGTTTACAGTAGAAACCCTGGAAAAGGGATTTCTCATAAATGTTTATTCAGGCAAGAGTTGCCCAGGCCTGCTAGTTCCCATCCTGGAGGTCTTCGAAGAGATGGGTCTCAGCGTGATGGAAGCTAGGGTTTCCTGTTCAGACACTTTCCGATTTCAGGCTGTTGGAGGAGAAGTAATAAATTCTTCACCATGATACGTATATATATATATATATATATGCATGCTTCATTACACATAAATTATATTATGGAATGGTTGAAGGGAAATCTGTTGGAATATTTAACATTTTGTATAGGATGAAGAAGAAGGTGACAGCACGGATGCAGAAGCCGTGACGCAAGCAGTGGGAAGAGCTATAAAGAATTGGAGAGAGAGCACTGGTCAACAGTAATCATATCGAGGATGAGGAGTACTGCATGTGCTGTATTCACAGGGTGTTGTGTTTCTTAATTTGCTGCTTAAGTGCACTAATATGCTATTACATTAATTAATTGACGCTGTAAACTTCTCTCCGAATGTGTTGGTTCGCAAGCAACACTATTAATTACCAACACATTTAAGCAGTTAACAAATTACTACTACCACCGAGCATGATAAAGAAATTAATGTTATCATCATAGCGAGATATGGTATGAGTAATAGTAATTAGTTCAAAATTTTCTCCTGCATATATATATATATATATATATCTTGAATTGGTATCTATCACTTGATTAGGTATAATATACGTAATTAAATTATGAAATATTAATATATTTTTTATTTATATAGTTACATATTTTTTATAACTATTTATAAATAGAAGTAAAACTCTTACAAATTTATGTTAAATATGAGTTTATCCTCTCTTTTTTAGTTTACCTGAAATCAGAAATCACAAGTTTGATAGCCTCGCAAACAACTCCTACGTTCCAATTCCAAATCCCTTAAAAAATACATTAATTAAATAGTACTAAATATGGAGAGTCATCAATGCTAAATATTAAGGAGTCAGGGAAAGTAAGAAAGGTAAATTCAACTTGTAAGAAATAGAGCAATTTGTATTGTTTGAAACAAAACAAACTTGAAACTTCTCAAGAAGTTTTACTTTAATACTTTTTCAAAAAGGCCTTCAATTTATTAATTCACTTTCTTAGTAAAAGAGGTATTTATGTATTTAATATGAAAATATAATATATTTATTTTAAAAATAATTTGAAATTCTCAAAAATTAATAATAAAACAAGTAAGTCATACATGCGATTCCTCAAAGTTAGCTTTCCCAGAGTATACCAAGCTATCCCTAATTTAAAGTTATAATATTTGTTTATTTAATAAATAACTTTGCCAGACTCAAACGGAATATCAATGTGTTGTGAGGGATGAGTTTTGTTGCTTTGCAATCCCCGGCCCAAAAAAAGGGTAGCTTTGCAATCGGGCCTCCTTGCCCATTTGCCCAGCCCCCAAACAAAACAAAACAAAAAAAGAAGTGACATTAATGGCTGGGTATCGTATTGTCCTAATATTAGAACTAACACTGACGCATATAAATGACAATTTTTCTCTTACATTAATTGACTTTGGGATGGAAAAAATTGATTATGACATTTCGGAAGCTATCCCAAACATGCACAGAGTGAGCCATTATATTTGTTTGAACTTTTTGGAGTCATACAATTTTAGCAATTCGGCTAGGTTCTGTTCACGTTTTTATCATCAAATTAGGGTCAGCCTCTTCGGATATTTGTAAGTTTCCATAATCCATAAATATGGAGATTATGGCGATGACAAATACTTTTTAACAATTTCAATGCAGGATGTTCACAGATAATACATGAATGCAATTTACTAGTAATTATTTCTTTTCAATTTAAAACAGATCAAACCAATTAAAATTTAATTCAAATAAATTATTAAAAAAAAAATAAAGTGATGAACTATAAATGTGATTACTTTAAATATTATATAGTATGAGTATAAAAAATTATTCAATCGTTAATAGAAAGTGGATCGTAAAAATTGATATCTAATTGGGGATTCGCATTTATTTATCAGATATTCTGTATGATCGGATATTATTGGATGAGTAATATACTTCATATTCATTGGAAAAAATAGATATTCAAATATATATATATATATATTATCTAAAATATTTAGATTTTTTTCCCAAGAGTCAAGACTAAAATATTTAGATTATATTAGATGTTGGATACATTATGTAAAATCATAAAAATACAAAAGGTTAAAAAAAATATCACCATCGTCATCTAATTTCCTTGGATATAGACTGCAGCCTCCCCAAATTTCCATTGCTCTACACAACTCGCCTTTGTCTGTGGAGGACAACCGTCGATCTGAGCAAAGGCGGTCGCCGTCAAGGTGAGAGACAGAGGTCCAGTTGGAGGACGCCGTCGATCTGAGCACTCTCTATTTCCCACTCCGATTTCCTTACCCATCGCAGCTCCAGGGTTCGGACCACCTTTTTCCTTATTTCTTTTGCGTTGCATCCTCCTCTTCCAATGGAGGACAGCCGTCGGTCTGAGCGCATTGCCGCCGACTCTAAGGTTCCAATCTTTCTCTCTTTATTTGGTGGTGCTGTTGATGTTGAGATTCTATGCATTATTACTCGTCCCAGATACTAGTCATGAATTTTGATTGTGGTCGTACTCTTTTGAATGGGCTGCTTAATCCTATTCGTGGCCTTGCAGTCTCCAGTTGATATCCATATGAAACTAAGAACTGGGGCAGTTGACTTGTAACTGAATTTGAACTTCTTCCTTTAAATGAACAATGATAGAGAGTTGGTAATGCAGAACAAAGAGATAGAAAACAATCAGATCTGGTGACTTGCTGTAAAGAAAAAATTAATGGCAAAAATGTTTTATTCTTCAGGTATTTTGGCAAAAATGTTTTATTCTTCAGGTATTTTGAATATATGGGCTATTTCGGATATCAGGTAGTTTTGGATGCAGATACTAGAAGTGTTGCAAGTGTTGCTTAATTGTTTTTCTTCGGATTCTGGTAGGTTGATTGTAGGTGTTACAGATGGAAATGGATATCGATAGTTAAAAAAATTGCGGATATCCCACCCGTTACCGTTGGTACTTGAAGATATTCTTTTAGTTCAAGCTGGTTTTCTTGAATTGTTACTGACACAAAAGTCCCCTTCCCCCTGGCAACTAAAATTTATCATTTAGATAATCTCTTTGAAGATATTCTTTTAGGTCAAGCAGGTTTTTGTCGCCTTTGAATTTCTTAACACTGATCATGTTTATTTGGTTTCTTATGTGATACTTGGAAAATTGGAAACTTATTCCTCTAAGAAGACTTTAATGCAAAGGCATATATTTGTAAAAGAATTCATCAATGATAATGTTGATTTGATTCCTATGTCTCCTGATGGGTCCTTTGGATTTTTGTCTTGTTGTAACTGTTTAGAGTTTCACTATTTCCTCTCTTGTGCTGCAGAGTTTATATTAGGCAGGAAGATCAATATGGTGATAATTTTCGATGCCTACTCTTGGGAACCTTTAATAATTCAAAAGCACGATGGGGACCCTTAGAGCTACATGACATTGCTCCTTTCTGGTTACGTGGATATATGGCTAATCATTCTTTAGTTTTTAGTGATCCTTCTCTTGATTTAGGTGTTCATCCATTAGTCATTGGGCAAGAGTTTCCAGATGTGGAAACCTGCCGAAGAACGTTGAAAGATGTTGCTATCGCTATGCATTTTGATCTTCGTATAGTTAAATCTGATCGCAGTCGTTTTATAGCAAAATGCTCTAAAGAAGGATGCCCATGGCGTGTCCATGTAGCAAAATGTCCAGGTGTTTCAACTTTTACTGTGAGAACCCTACATGGAGAGCATACATGTGAGGGAGTTCACAATCTTCATCATCAGCAAGCATCAGTGGGTTGGGTTGCAAGATCTGTCGAGGCTCAAATTCGAGCTAATCCTCAATACAAACCTAGGGAAATACTTCAAGATATTCGTGATCAGCATGGGGTTGCTGTTTCTTACATGCAAGCTTGGCGTGGGAAGGAGCGAAGCATGGCTGCCCTTCATGGAACATTTGAAGAAGGCTACCGTCTTCTTCCTGCATACTGTGAGCAAATAAGGAAAACAAATCCTGGTAGCATTGCATCAGTTGTTGCCACTGGACAAGAAAATTGTTTCCAACGCCTCTTTATTTCTTACCGTGCTTCAATTTATGGGTTTATAAATGCCTGTAGGCCACTTTTAGAGCTAGACAGAGCACATCTTAAAGGAAAATACTTGGGTACATTACTTTGTGCTGCAGCTGTTGATGCTGACGATGCTTTGTTTCCTTTGGCTGTAGCTGTTGTTGATGCAGAAAGTGATGAAAATTGGATGTGGTTCATGTCAGAACTACGAAAGCTTCTGGGAGTGAACACTGATAACATGCCTAGACTTACAATACTGTCTGAAAGGCAGAAAGGCATAGTAGAGGCCGTAGAAACACATTTTCCAAGTGCTTTTCATGGTTTTTGTCTGCGTTATGTTAGTGAAAACTTTCGTGATACATTCAAAAACACAAAATTGCTGAACATTTTTTGGAATGCCGTTTATGCCCTTACAGCTGCTGAATTTGAGAGCAAGATTGCTGAGATGATGGAAATTTCACAGGATGTTATATCATGGTTTCAACATTTTCCTCCCCAACTTTGGGCTGTGGCATACTTTGAGGGGGTTCGATTTGGGCATTTCTCATTGGGAGTGACAGAGTTGTTGTACAACTGGGCCCTTGAATGTCATGAGCTCCCTGTAGTGCAAATGATGGAACACATTCGGCAGCAGATGACATCTTGGTTTAATGAACGCCAGGATATGGGCATGAGGTGGACATCGATGCTTGTACCATCTGCTGAGAAGAGAATTTTGGAGGCAATTGCTGATGCTCGCTGTTATCATGTACTCCGAGCTAATGAAGTTGAGTTTGAGATTGTGTCTACTGAGAGGACGAATATTGTGGATATAAGAACTCGTGTGTGTTCTTGTCGCCGTTGGCAGCTGTACGGTTTACCTTGTGCCCATGCTGCTGCAGCACTTCTTTCTTGTGGGCACAATGCTCATCTTTTTGCTGAACCTTGCTTCACAGTAAAAAGTTACAGAGTGACCTATTCACAGATGATAAATCCAATTCCAGACAAGAGTCAATGGAGAGAGCTTGGGGAAGGAGAGGAAGGTGGAGGTGCAAAGGTGGACATCATGATACGTCCACCAAAGACTCGTAGACCACCTGGAAGGCCTAAAAAGAAGGTTCTTAGGGTGGAGAACTTTAAGCGTCCCAAAAGAGTTGTTCAGTGTGGTCGCTGCCATATGTTAGGACATTCTCAGAAGAAATGCACAATGCCCATCTGACACAATTTACTTGTATCTCACCAACTTTGCCTCTTCATTTTGCTGTTTTAGGTATTCTGATTTCTTAATGCCCAATAGAATGAATCTAGTCTTTGTGTTGTAATTTATATGTAATGCCTCAACCACCATTCAGCGTAGTCTCGTGATATTTTCATGTATGGATAGGGATGAATGCTGTTGCTGTAGACAAGATTATTTGTATAAAGTTGCTGCAAACATTTTATCGTAATATTCTTCTGGATTTTTTTACGAACAGTAATTCTTCTAGATGAAACTAGAGATTGACCCATTCTCTCTTCAATGATCAACACACGTCGCTGCCGGGGTACTTAAAGCAATGTATTTCATGCCTCAGTATAGAAATAATCTCCAATCTCATCTATAATATTGTAATTTTTAAATTAAAAATTCTAATCTTGAACAGTACCAAAAGCATTATACCTTTATTTTATTCACATAACTTGGGCACATTTTCAGGGAAGGAAAAAATAATTGAACCCAATTAATAAGAAGCCTTACTTACAGTTTTTGTTGAACACGATTATTTCAAAGAGAAAACTGAACAAGTTAAGAAGCGAGTGTGATGTAGATGAACTGATTATCATCATTTGACATTGACAGCCTTCAATGATTCCCTCGTAAGCTGCACGGTTAGATGAGGGCTTCTGTGCACGAATGCTTCATATCTAGGGGACAAAACTATGTCCTGAATGTTTTCAACCAAAAAGTTCATGGTAGTGTTCTTCAACTTGTGGTTGGAACAAGTGTCAGCAATTTCCAACACATCTAGCGCATTTGAGATGCTAAGGGAATTCAGCATATACTGCTCGCTTTGCTTCTGCAAGTAAGCAATCCCATATTTGTCAGCTGCTAGTGACAAGGCATATACATGCTTCTCCAATTTTTCTGGACCCAAGGTCCCACTGTAGAGAAACTCCAGAAGGCACTCTAGCTCTTCGTAGTTCAGTTCGGGTATTGTAATGTTGTTAGTAGGTGCAGCTTTGCATTCATCTGAGTCTAACATGTTCTTGAAAACCTCTGATCTTGTCGCCTATAACATCATCAGGTGCAAAATATAGTTACTGATTCAGTCGTGGACCTAACATCTGTGTGTGTGTGTGTGTGTACACATATATATATATATGCGCTCACCAAAACGGCCTTGTGGGAAGGTATTGGAAGCCCATGATTGCCAGGAGTGACCGTTATATCAGTGTGGATTTGTGCTCTGAATGCATCAACGAAGCTTTCAAGGAAGGCTACTTGATGTTTATGTTCATTCATCTGCTCTAACTGCTGTGTATACCATCTTTTAAACGCCGAAAGTGACTGCTCAACACAAATAATAATATCTTTTAATTATCTCTTTTTGATTCCACGACTGATTTAAATCATTGCACAAATCATATAACAGTATTGAATTGCAAGAAGGTTAATTGAAGACATCATTCAATGATGGAACATCATTAAGTAAAACTAACTGAGGCTATGAGTTTAACTTAGTTATAAGCGAATGTAAGACGTAAAGAGAAGAGCTTGCCTTACTCGAATTTTGGGAGGGGGAAGCAGGAGAGGCATTAGGATTATCCATTGTTTTATCAGATTCAAGCTTGTTCATCATATTGAGAATGCTCCTAGCTCCTTCATAACAAGCCCCACATATGGTATTCCTGGGAGGCCTTAATATCAATGGCATCGTTGTGCATACCGAGCAATCCATCTCTGATCACTTCTTCTTCTTCCTTCTTCTTTTCCCTATTCTTTCTTCAAAGCGGAAGAAGCAGCTCTAGTGCTCGCTCTATAAACATTTTATATATCTATATATATATATATTTCTGATATTTTGTTTGTTAGAGACTTGTCAGTTCCCAATTCATTATCCTTTTGCATATGCACACAATCATGATTATGTTTTATGCATCGGCTGAATATTTTAGTCCGTAAGTCATCTGAAATGTCCAAACTATCCTTCTGTTTCAATTGGTTAAGCCGAGATAGGTGAGGACGAGGGCATATTGGGGTATGAGAAAATGAGAAAGCAGTTCAGATGTTTGTTAGTGCATCTTTTTAGAGTAGTGATTGAGAGAAAGTTGTTGAGAAAGAGGAATACATAGAAGAAGGAATCAGGACAGTTTGGAAGAAGACTTTGCAACCACTTTCACAGCACAAATTAGCAAGGCAACTATTATGTGTCCCTGTGACAACTTTGTGTCCATTTGTTAATAATTTTGAGTTCCAATAATAATAAGCATTGATTAAGCCTAATTTATTTTTTATTCACACCACAATGAGGTCTTTGAAAAGGACAACCTGGATAGCTAATGCCCAATTGGGAGAATGATTAGGTCAACTAAACTATCTTCTTATTTTATTCTATATTTTCTTGGATTTTTTTTTTAAACTCATGGCATGCATTCATGAATGAGTGATATTTGATAATACATGTAGTCCCCAGCCCCTAAAGATCCATTCAGAGTAATGACGTGCTTAAAGAATCCACCGAGCCGTTTTAAGCATGCACAAATATACTTGAACTCTGAACAATTTAGAATGATCTAATCACATTTAGTCGAGTTGAATCAAGAAATGAAAAGTTGGACAACATGCTTTTTTTATTCTAAATATTTTGTAGTGATTTATATAAGTTTTTACAAAAAAATAAAATATAATTTTACAAAAGACTTGTATAGTATCCAGGATTTTAATTTCAAATGAAATAAGCTCAGTTATTTATTTTATTATTAATGATTAAAATTTGTCCATTTTATCTTTTAAAATACAGAAGGCACTTCTGAAAAAATCCTTATCTTTTTAAAGAGATCTATTTCATTTTGAGTATACACAGAAGAAGATAAAACCATCTTTGCAAACTAATTTCAAATGCACTTGCCCAAATACAATCAGTAAAATCCTTAATTAGGTTCCGTTGATTTAATAATTACGCTTTTGAAGGGTGAAGAAGAGATAGGCAGAAATTTGTGAGAAATTTGTATCTACATTGGAAAGTGGGTTCTCACAACTTAACCATAGTCCGATGAGACTGATAAGTCATAACAATGTAAAAAGCAATAGCAATACATAAACCACTTGTGAAATTATTACTATATATATATATATATTATTATTATTATTATAGGCGGCTCGTTAATTAGAAAGGAGCCTGGACCTCCCACTCAACCATCTTTTTGATATCAGTACAAATCTCCATCTCTGGTTTTGAACCTTCAGAAGCAAAAGCAGAAGTGGAAAGACGATTCTCATAGTAGTGATAAGCGGCAGCACCAGACAGCACAGCCAGTGTCAATGCCTGAGCATGCATCCTTCATCAAGCCCAAAACCAAACCCATTAAGTTTCGGCCATTCATTCAAGTCACAGAAATTAGGTAACACATCTAGAATGTATATGTATATGTATATATACCTGGCATGAATAAGCCTTAGACTTGGCTTCATAGCAGAGGTTTTGCGAGAATTAGCCAGGAAGGAGGTACCAATTCCTGTGGCCCAAACTGCCCCTGCAATTCCAATTAATCAACGCCCCATAAGTATGTTATTTCCTTCAGACTCAGAGAAGGTTGTGAATGTTAATATAACTTACCGATGGTAGTGAGCCTGTGTTCTGAAACCCAGGAATGAATAGACATTTTTGTTGTCTGTGCAGATAAATGACTGGAAGGTGTTTGAGGAATTGTAAATGAGGAAGTGTGATGAAGTGGGAAGAGAGGGGAAGGGTGATTATTTATAGAACATAGGGAGGAGTTTGTGAGTTGTGGAGTAGTGATGTGTGACATTTGGGGATTGCAGAGGATGTTGGGAATGGCCCCTGGGTTCAGACTGTGTTACTGAAGGTGGGAACACTGAAAGCCTTAAAACCAGAGGCTTCTCTTTGGCTGGCTCATTTTCTTGTGGGTGGGAAGTGGGTTCAGTTTATGTATGCACTTTTGTCAAAACCCCTGCTTTGCTTTGCCCCTTTATCCCTTTTTTTCTTTAAACTGACATAGATGCAGGCAGGTACAGTGAAACCAATGGATTTAAACTTGATTCTCAGTTCTCAATGGTCGTCCTTGACCAAAATAATTTAATTATAAAACTTTCCTCTTCCCATATTTTAATAATCTATCTGCTTTTGCATACCAGTTTATGATTTCGAAAAGTGAGGGATGCTCACATCACATGCTATCCAACCTTGTTTGAGTAATTCCGATGAAGCCACATTGTAATTCGGTCTAAAGAATAAATCGTGGGCATCAATTTTGTAAGTCAATTGATTCACTTTAACACGTGTATTGGGTGTATATAAAACCGCACATGCATGACTAACAACGAAACCATGGGAAGAAGAAATAAATGATGGCAGATAAACGAAAACCACCGGATGAGAAATGATATTTTGGTGATAAGTAGTAAATTAATTAGAATGATATAATTTTTTCAATTAATAAATTATTGATTCTCCCTACAAAGCTGTGTGCGGCCAAATAGTGTTATACCGAGACCAGCGTCAAAAAGCCATCAGAAATCAAATATTTTATTTGAACATGGAATCACAGATAATGGGATGTGTATTAATTTCTTTAATATCTTATTTATCCAAAATTGATGTAGGGTCATTTTCGTTTGTATAGTTGATTTCTCCTTCAATAGATGAACGCTGGCTTCTAAAGATGTTACCGAAAAATGAACGCGCTTATAAAGAACTTGACTTTTTTCCAAAAATCATCTTATAAGTTGAATGATAGCGACTTTACTTCTATCAAGAACGGCCAACACAACGTAAAATACATAAACAGCAATACAACCACCATTTTACATTCAAGTCAACTACTACCTAAAATTAAAACCAATCATTACGATTTATTTATTATTTATTGATGTGATATTAATATAAAACTAAAGCATCTATCATTAATCATTTCTTATTTATTGAATCAATAACATATATAATATTTTTTGCAGTTATATATTTATTTGAAATATTCCCGTATAATTCACGACAAACATTTCTAGTGAAATACTCTGGGAGATTTTATGGGGTCATGTATGAATGAGAATATAAGATTCGAACCTATTTCTCTGTTTTTCACTCTATTTTTGTTTCTGAGGTCCAACTGTAGAAGACCCTCATTTTGTTTGTTTCTGGGGTAAAGCAAAGACCATCACATGCCCGAAACAATATAGGCCAGGCCTAAAAAACTCAGCAACGGGTCTAAGCCCATAAACCGCCGACCCTTTTTTTCGATGGTTCAACAAAGATCTTCTCTGTCACCCAATTTTATTTATTTATTTATTTATTTTTTCTCAAACTCCATTCGAACCACATTGTCCCGCCATTAACAAAAACATTTTTCATCTTCCACATCCCACACACTCTGACCAAGTAAAAATGGAAGCTGAGAAAAGCGCGCCCAGAAGCCGACACCCTCTTTCCGATTGCACCAACATTGGTTCCCTCACTCCGGCTCCTTCCCTATCTTCCTCACCTGCTACCGCCACGCCATCACCCAATGGTTCTAGAAATTTCGGTAATGCTAGCTCTACCTATTTTCTTTCATTTATTTGTTTTTACGCCTCTTTTTAGTTTCGAGTAGAAATGGTCTCAGATCTGATTCCTATATTTGGGTTTCTTTATGTGTCTGTTCAATATTTCTGATAATATTTTGTGTGCTTCTAGTTATAAGGACTTCTGTCGTATTATGGCGTCTGCCTTGTTTCCACTTTTCCAGTTCCACCGCTGCATCCATTTGCCTGCTGCTTCTTCATACTAGAAAGATATATTAAGTTAATTTCGAGTCACGTGCGACCGTTACTTTTTTGAGTTTCCTCCAAATGTCATATTTTTGCATCTTCTAGGCGCTGAAATCAGTTTGGATCTCTGTTTGCAGTCCGAAATCTAAATATAATAGAATTTTTATACAATTAAGTCCTTCTATGAGCTTTTTAATCCTGTAAATGGATTCTTCTTTGAGCTTTTTAATCCTATAAATGGGATTATCAGTGTAGTATTTCTTATTTTTGTGTTTGGTTTAACGAAAAGAAATAGAGAAGATAAAGACGGATTTTAATAAAGAGGAAAAGAGGGGGAGAGAGAGAGAAATTTTAAAATGAAAAGGAGGGAAGGGGCTTTAATAATTCTTAGTTTGTTGGGTGAATTGGAAGGGAGGAGAGAAAATGAGTTTTAATAATTTCTTGTTTGATTTAGAAAGGGATGAGAGGAAAACTAATAATAAGTTAATAATTATATTCCTATTAAAATTTGAGTTTTTTTAATTTTCTTTTTGTTTAGTTTATTTTTAAAAAAGTTATGTATATTTTATCAATTTTTTATTTTAAAAATATCAAAATTTTCATTTGAAAGATATTACTCCTCCGGTCTTATATATAGGACCTTTTGCCTTGATCCTGCATATAAGACCCTTTACAATATACGAGATGGTATTTATTATACATTTTCAAAAAATACTCATATTTAATGTATGCAAAGAGAAAAAGAAAGAGATTAAATAAGGGTAGTTTTGGAAAAATGTTGGGATTTTCGGAGAAATCGAGGTAATTATTTGGTTAAAATGGTCTTATATTAAGGATCAGAGGGAGTAAAATTTTCACAATACAAATATAAAAATATTATATATTATTTATTATAACTTTTTTAGTAAATTATTTTTTTTAATTTTAACCTTTTGAAGTAAAGGTGCAAGCAAAGTCAAAGAGTATAATAAAAATAAAATTAAAAAATTAATATAATTATAATATTTTATTAAAATTAAAAATAGTTAAAAATTTAAAATTTAATAACAGACATTTTGGTCTTCATTCCTTTCATCTCCAATCTTTCCCTCTAAATAACCCCAATTTTTGTTTTTAGGGGGTGTGTTGGGAAAACATGAGAGGAGGGGCTTACTCAGCACTCGTTGACCATGCTATGACTTGCGACTTTAAGTGCTTTTGTTTATTATATTTCTGAGCTTATTTCAGTTGATTATAATCGAAGATTCACTTCAGATAAAACGAATTGCTTTATTGCTTCTAACCATAAGCTCTCTTCCATCACTTATTGTTTCTACGCCCTCTTAGCCTCTGAAAGTTTCTTCTGTTGCTGCTGCTTGAACTATCCCCTGTTTTATCTGTTTTTTTCTTATTTGATTGGTCTTGGTTTAACAAGTTGAAAGACTTTCCGGTTTGATTCCGTGATTTGGGTTCAGCATTTGGTACATTCTTGTCTAGTTAATTTTAACCCGAATTTGTGCCATTAAATTTGATGTGATTCTAATGTATTCGGTGTTGTTTCCGTCATTCAGCGGTTCACCCACTGCATTAATTTGCCTTCTGCATCTGCATGTTACAAAGAAAAGTTGATTTAATTTCATATTAATTTTACAATTTTACGATGTCAGGAAGCTGAAATTAGTTATTATTTGCATTTGCAGTCTGAAATCTCTGATGGCTACAGCTTGGTAGAGTGACTTGTGTTAGGATTCTCATATGAATGGATTTTGTTATACGAGCAAATACTTATTCTGGTTAATTGATGGTATAACTATAAGGAACGATATTTTTGTAAGTGTACAAACTATCTTAATCAGTGGGCATCTTCCCTGCTTTGACTTAAGGTACCAGTGATCGTTATGTTTCTCAGCCTATTTCGGTGGTCTACAGCCGAAGATATACTTCAGAGAAACGGAAGAACAAAGAGAAGGCAATTGCCATTCCTTTCAGTAGCATATCAATGGCGAAGAATTTTAACGATGGGTAAATATCCCAATATCACTCCCATTCTCACATTATAGCAAATATTTTGCTTCGGCAGTCAACTCATCATTAATATAGAAAAACGAGGAAAACAGCTACGTTGTGTGCTCATTATGTTGCCTACATTCGGCATGCGGCTTTTGATTGAACAACAGAAATGTCCTTCAAAAATTTTTTTTTTAATATCATAACCTGTGAAACTTTTCTAGAGATCCTGATTCATCATTTATATATCTCTTTTTGTTACCCTTATTCGTTTCCTGGTTTGCCACTAGAATGTCTCATAAAATTGAAATTCATTTTCCCACATGCATTTGTTGATATCCAATTAGATATATAGACACCAGAATATCTCTGGCAGAAGTTGGGGCAACATGTTTGCTTGCTCCTTTTATTGTATCCTTCCTACATGGTCTGGTTTCTACTATATGATGATTGATGACAAATTTTCAAAACAGGGAGGAAAGTAACGATGATGAAGTTGCTGATCTGCCTGAGGGATCATCTATTCCTTCTCGAAAGGTGAGCATTATTTTTTGACAATACTCCATGTTTCAATGGGTATTTTGCTGAAATGTCTGATGCACTTTCAATGAAATTTCAGAAGCAGCGTGCTGTTTCTTCTGAAGATGTGTCCAATCATGCGCTGCTGGAAGATTTTATCAATAAACAGAAAGCATACTTTGATGAAATTGATGAATATAAACTGCCAGTGGAGGAGATTGACACTGTCGAAGAACTGGAATGAGTGAAGTAATAAGGCTAGTAGCTTAAATTAAATCAATGTGTGCTATGGTGATTGTGTAAATGTGTAATATAACTAGTAGGTTTTATTGTGGCGATTAATATTTGTTTTGTTCCAATGTTATCCCACAATTACTCAAATGTAATAATGTTGGCCTCTTTTGCTAACACCATTACTTTTAACAGAAAGTGCTGAAGTAGCTTTTAATTGAGAGTGAGAATGCTACTCTTAGAAAGTGAATTTTCTTGTCTTCTAGAGACTGCTCTCCACTTCAGGGGGGGGTAAAAGGATTTTGGAGTTAAACATTGCGTATTGCCTTCTGATATCCAAATCCTTGTCCGGATTTACTTGATGAAGCAAAATCTTCTAAAATGCAGCAGCAGAAGCGAAAATCGGATAATAGTAAGGGCCGAACAGGCGTTTATTCATGATGATCTGGGTGCTTCAATATGGTGAGGCACAATGTTAAAATAAAACAGATTAAAAACTAAAATAAAGGTTACTATAAAACCAAGGGACTAAAGAAGTAATTTAGCCAAATCTAACCTAAACAATTAAAGCTGCTTTTTTATTAATCATGTAAATTAACTTTCCATAGTAATCTTGGTGTATCTCACATTGTGATGAATAGGTAAAAGTGAATTACCAATGGTGAATATTTAATTATTTATTTATTTTGGAGTTTTATCACCGAATATCTTTGCAAGCTGTGGATATGCCCGCCAATAATTTCATGTCTTATTCTAGCCTATAACTCGAGTTGGTTTTATGAATAATCTTACAGTACAAAACCCATGAGATACATATGTATTAACCTTTTTATTCTCTCTCTACAACTTATTTTTGTGTAAATTCGATTTGTAAAATATAAATGAAATTAATTCTGTGATATATTTAAAAATATATTGGAAATAATTTAATTGAAATTTGTTTGTATCCATATATGTACACATATATATTTTTTATAATTGACTTCTTGACCCCAATACCCTTGCAAGATGTAGATGAGGTGGCCAATAATTCCATGTCTCATACATGGATTTGGATCTTCTCCATTCTTTCTTTCTATACCTTTCTCTATACATAATCTATTTCATTGATTATATTTGAATGATTGAAAAAATAGTTTATAAATAAATAATATATTTGATTTAATGATTTACATTTATTATTTTAAGTAGAATTTTCTCAAAAAAATTTATAATGCATATTTATAGTTATTATTAAAATAAATAATATATTTTATTTAAAGTAATAATCAGTGATATCTACTATTTAAATCAAAATTAATGGATAAGATTATGTATAAAGAGGATCCAAATATCTCATTCTAACCAACAATTACAGTTAGCTTTACAAATCATACAATATAAAACAAATATATCAATCCCTTTTTGAAGATAGTGATTATCCTAAGTCCAAAAAATAAAATAATAAAATAACTAGATGATGATTAAGAGAAGATATAAAACTAACGTGTCCTTAATGATTCCGCCGACGTAAGAAAAAGGAAAATACCTAACTTTCCTTTCAGTGCCAATGCCTGACTTTAATTGGCCAGGACAAGAGGGAACAATAGCGTCGATATCATCCAGTTTCAAAAACTGGATTAATCATACAACGTCTATAACTAAACCCAACTAATTAATTTTAGCTAACCATATAATTCTTTGTTTTAAAGAAAAAATAACTTGTTGAAGTGGGTTTTCTTTTTGTGACAGTCATCGATGTCCAAATGTAATCTCAGTGTCAAGGTACAACTCATCACCAATAGAATGGTAGATGGTGGTGAAGTTTTGCCTCATACGGTCAGTATGAGACAGGGAACTAGTTGCTTAATTTCATGTCTCTTCTTGGAGAGGGAAGTATCGATTATTTGCCGTTAGGGTTATGCAACAGTCTCATTCTTCTAAACTGGTAACCTACGTAGTAATATGTACGAGGTATTGATTTGATGATAGAAAAGCGACAAGAAAATTCATGAGGACATGCAGATATTTGCGTTGCATTGTTAGTTTTTGCAGATATAAACACAAAAGATAATGTACACGTAAATTATTGACGCATCAATATTTATATCAAAGATTTTAATTCTTTTAAAAAATAATAAAAAGTGTAAAAATTCGCACTATTAGTAAGTTATGAATATAGTGTGTGGCTATTTTTTAATTCTGTGCACATAACTCATTCTAATCAAAATTTAAAGCTTTCAACTTCAATATTTTTGTATGGTAAATTTTTTTTATTTTAGAATTTTTAATATAAATATCTTTAGAATAATATATTGTATGAAAATTAAAAAGCGTACATATTACATTGAACACTTAATTATCTATAAAGTAAAAGCTATAACTATTAATTAAGGTATAATTTTCTCACTATAACCAGGTATCACCTTTAACTATGATTCATCGTCATATTATATTTTTGTCGTGAAAAAAAATTATTGCCTTTTAATTTTACGATGCATGGATTGCATTGCACTTAACAAAAGTGATTTTTTTTAACGGTTGTCAATATTTATTTGTAGACTTTGTCTGCGCTGGCTAAGTGGATGCATACTACCTTCTGAAACTGAATGAATCTGGACGAGTTTTTGGTGTTGTTTTGAGTAGGGCAAAACTTTCTTTAGCTGTGTATATGTTGTCATATAGCTAGAGAGAGAGAGAGAGAGAGAGAGAGTTTGATACAGTAATGAATCTCACTTAACATCTACTACGTGAAGTTCACTACTTTTTCTATCTTTCTCCTCACTAAGGGATTGATCTACCATAACTAGAGAGGATTCCCGTTGATTTTTAACAATTTTTTTTTTGCGTATGTACCTAGTATTCTGGAGTCTACTTTACTCAAACTATGAGGATTTCAATGTGGTCCAAACTAATCCAAATCGAGGCCTACAGGCACCACAAGGGTGAGCGCTCCTATCACTCTATGCTGCTACATTCCTACGTCTTAAACCTAAGATCCGTAGTTAAGCTAGAATGACTCCTGCCAATCGATCTAAGCATTCGGTAGTTAATCTTTAACATCTATTAATTACTTGAAGATCCAATGTTCTCTAGTATAATTAATTAAATTAAAAATTATTATGGTATCGAATTTTATCTTCATGATCCAGTTATAGAAAACAAGTGAATAATATAAGGCATATTGGTGGGATATATCACTAATGAATGAATGGTTGAACTATACAATTCAGGACATTTTGATTAATTGCTATTGTTGTTTAAATATTTTAAAAGGAGATTTATGAAGTTGTTCTGAAAGTATTTACTTTCATTCGGTCAAAAAAAGTATTTACTTGCATGATAAAGTCAACACCAAAAATAAATTAAATGGAGCCAAAAAGATGTTAGTGACATGATATATCATGATAAGGCAGTAAGAGAGTGCGGTCGGTGCAACTTGGCACTCCTGTGCTGCCACATTGGCCATTGGGAGTGTAAGACCACGGACAAACAAAGCATTTATATTGTGGTTAATTAACGTTAATCACACAATCAGTAGATGGTTCAAAGTATCGTCTCAGAGGTTTTTCTATTGTGGCTGTGCGATCGCTTTTTCCATAATCTCTTATCGAACTTTATTTTGGCTCTATTATTACTCCACTCTTTCTCTGCAATCTATTACTATATGGTCACCCTGCGCTCTAATCTCTCATTCATCCCTTCCTTCTTAGTTTGATTGCCCTTAATTTTCTTCTTTAAAGTATCCTCAATGGAAACCGAATCAGATTATACCCGAGATGGCACTCTTGACTTTCATGGTCGTCCTGCGCTTTCATCTAAGACAGGAAAATGGAAGGCCTGTGCTTTCCTTGTTGGTCAGCACCTTTCTAATAATATTCTGTTACTCTTTCAGTATATTTTCTGGACCTAGGAAGGTTTTGTTCTGTGTCAAAGTAAAAAAACTCTATGTCAACCCTTAAAGCATATTATTTTCAGCTTCTGTTTGCTTTCTTGTTGTTTGAGTCCCTTGCATGTTTGGCTTTTCAATTTCCGGTCATATTAAACACGAGTTCGACCTGTCTATATATAGACCAACTTGTTATGAAGTTGAAAATAATATATATTCTTTTTTCAAGTCGCCGACCATCTGGTGAAAATTTCCCGATGGTGTATCTGGTTCATGATACGTATTAATGCTGGGGTTTTGTTTCTTTCATATATATGATGCTACAGGCTACGAAGCATTTGAAAGGATGGCCTTTTATGGAGTTGCTTCCAACTTGGTCAATTACCTCACAACTCAACTCCATGAAGACACTGTTGCATCTGTGAGGAATGTGAATAACTGGTCTGGGTCTGTGTGGATAACACCAATTCTTGGTGCTTACATAGCTGATTCCCACTTGGGTCGCTTTTGGACTTTCACTTTGTCATCTCTCATTTATGTCCTGGTAATTAAGCTCACATGCAATCTATAATCATCTCTTGAGCATAATATAAACGGAGGACTATTAATTAATCTAGCAATTAACTGAACTCTTCTTCCTAGACATATTTATTGCGTCAGTTTCAAAAAATATGGGCAAGACATTATGTTAGAATTCATCAGACTCATTAACTATAACCATTTCAGTGATAGCAACAGATTGCCTCTTCATGTACAGGGAATGACTCTTCTAACCTTAGCCGTTTCCCTCAAGAGCATGAGGCCAAACTGCACTAATGGCATCTGCAACAAGGCTTCTCCCTCACAGATTGCATTTTTTTACTCAGCACTCTACACTATAGCAATTGGTGCAGGTGGAACAAAACCCAACATATCAACTTTTGGTGCTGACCAGTTTGATGATTTTAACCCCAGTGAGAAAGAGCCCAAGGCCTCATTCTTCAACTGGTGGATGTTTACCTCCTTCCTAGGAGCACTGATTGCCACTTTAGGCCTCGTTTATGTTCAAGAGAACTTGGGATGGGGCCTAGGCTATGGGATCCCAACGGTTGGTCTATTATTGTCCCTAGTTATCTTCTACGCAGGAACCCCAATATATCGCCAAAAAGCTAGGACGACCACGACTCCTCTTTGTGACCTAATTCGTGTCCCTATTGCTGCATTCAGGAACAGAAAACTAAAGCTCCCTAGTGACCCCTCTCAGCTTCATGAGCATGAGATTCAACATTACATTATCAGTGGAAAACGCCACGTCTATCACACTCCAATACTAAGGTGAGCACCATAGATTCCAATATTACCTTATCTCTTACATCTTACCCAATTTTATGCAGATAATAGTCTAATTTAATTAGACTAATGATATACTCATGCGCTTGTTTAACCACAAAAACACATTCTAAATACTACAGCTGCATTAATTGAGTGCAATGTTACATCGAATCAGCAGGAGCTGATGTACCCAAAAAGTTGCACCCGGAGGGGGGGTGTTTGCATGTGTTTTTATTTGTTTTTTTACTAACAAAAGTGTGACTGATATTACTCTGTATTCACAGTGATGGGGGGACTCCGGGACTATTTTAGGTGATTCACAACTCAGCTGGGGCTGAGCGTGCTACTAGATTAGTGGCCTAGTGGGATAGCATACAGTAAATTTTGGAACAGGAAAAAAAAAAGCATCATTTTCAATCTTTATCTAGCAAGTCAACTTGGTCGCAGGCAGGCAAATATATATATATATATACACATATATCAGATATCGGAAAAGCGATCCACTAACTAAAGATTCCAGTCTTGGTCCATTTTTACGCGCGTAACTAGGAAATCCACTATTTGAATCAAAGCGTGGGGCTGTTTTGGAGATCTGGTAGGTTATTCACCACAATAAATTCGTTCATTTGCACAGTTCATATGCACATACTTCCAAAGTCCATCTAAATGACTAGTCACATCTTTCAAGCAAGTTGTTTCTCACACAGGACATGTCAATGCGTCCTCCACCGTCTCACCAGTGTCTCTAAATCATTTCATATCATTAAAAAGGATGTTCATGCGAAACACACTTCTTCCCTCCACTTGCACTAAAAAGAAAAACATAATACAAAAGCATTGAAACTGTTACTACTGCAATACATAATACAAAAGTATTGAAACTGTTACTACTGCGATATAGTTTCACAGTTTATTATACAACTTTTACATCCAGGTTCTGGGACAAGGCTAAATACACGAGTCTACAAGAACAAAACACACTTTCCATTTACACCATTCGTAGTAGATAGGGTCAAGCCCACATTTATAAGGGAGAAACATATATATATATATATATATATTTATATAGGATGAAAACTTCATAACATTATTGGACCTGTAACTACTATATAGTACGGCTAGCCAACTATGTCTTTCATATATATATATATCAATTAGGTAGATATAGTTGATTATACAGACCATGGATTATTAGAATGGAATTGGTGTACATGTCCTCAGGTTCCTGGACAAGGCTGCAATAAAAGGAGGTGGCACAAGTTCCTCAAGTACACCCTTGACAGTAACCCAGGTTGAAGGAGCCAAGCTTATCTGTGGCATGATCATCACATGGCTAGTGACACTAATTCCTAGCACCATTTGGGCGCAAATCAACACTCTTTTTGTGAAACAAGGAACCACCTTGAACAGAAACCTTGGTTCTGACTTCAAAATTCCAGCAGCCTCCCTTGGGAGCTTCGTGACCCTTTCTATGCTTCTCTCTGTGCCATTGTATGATCGGCTCTTTGTGCCGTTCATGCGCCAGAAAACTGGAAATCCCAGAGGGATCACACTGCTTCAAAGGCTGGGGATTGGGTTTTTTATCCAAATCATAGCCATTGCAATTGCATACGCCGTTGAAGTTAAAAGAATGCATGTCATAACAAAACATGGGTCGGTAGGGCCTAAAGATATAGTCCCTATGAGCATTTTCTGGCTACTGCCTCAGTACGTTCTGATTGGAATAGCGGATGTGTTCAATGCCATAGGAGTGCTAGAGTTCTTCTATTATCAATCGCCAGACGAGATGCAGAGTCTTGGCACAACGTTCTTCACAAGCGGGATCGGTGTTGGGAATTTCTTGAACAGCTTTCTGGTGACTATGGTTGCCAAGATTACAGGGAGAGGTGGGAGGAAGAGCTGGATAGGAGATAATTTGAATGATTGTCGCTTGGATTACTATTATGGGTGTCTGTTGGTGATATCAAGTGTGAACTTAGGGGCGTTTCTTTGGGCATCAAGTTGGTATATTTACAAGAGGGAGACTGTAATGGTGAAAGAGGTTCAGTGTGCCCTTAAAATGGAGAGCGACCCAACTTTGGATGCATCTCTCGGATTACAAGTATGAAAATTAAAATTTTCAATATATTTGTGGAACCTGCTTGCAGAATAGATATGAATCATGAGGGATATCTCGTGATTTATTGGATTTACTCATCAATAGGTAACTTAGAGGATACTGAGTTTATGTAAGGTAAGCCCATAAAAGTATATGTCTCAATCATGAAATATATGGGGTGCGGGTAATAGTCTAGGATTCAAACTTTCTTGATGTGAAAAAAAAGAAAAGAAAAAATAGTAAGCATTTGAAATTTGACAAAGCTTGAGATATTCAGTACTCTTTTTTTTTTTTTCTAATGTAAAAATTTCATGTTTAGGTTGTGCTAAATAGCAGTTTTAAAAAAATGTAAAATAGTAATGTTTTCGTTCTATGTTTGATAGCTGAGTTTATCCCATATTTCCATATTTTCACTAAATAAATTAAAACTGTATTTTTGTGTTATATCATCAGGTATACAAACAAATTCAACTAGGCCAGGTCAGTTGTAACCAGGAATAAGGCACTTGTATTAATTTGAGCATAATTAAGGACGTTTGTCGTGTATTTGACGGTGTCAGATCAAAATTTGATGATATGGCTAATTAACGGTTGCTGAGATGGATGGCATGTAGATTGCCATGAGGATTTTGTTGCAGCTTCATGAACCAACGCATGCAGTGAAGCATTTGAACTTAAGGAAAGGGCAAGCGAGAAGAATTAGTTAAGCAGTGTGGTTTTGTATTATTGTGGAGATATGACTCAACTTTTGCTTATTTGTGGCCACGTCATTTCATCTTGCTTAGCTTCCAAGTCTTCCAAGTCCAAGGGAGTTCCGGTTAGCTTTCCTTCACTCTGTTATCTGATCTGCCACTTATACCTACTGCCACTTGTGTTTAGACGACTGTTAAACATACCACTCCATGCTTTCTTCATTTGAAAATTTTAGTTAGTTTCTTCATTTCTGTATTTATAGTTCTTATCGCTTGTTTCCTTCAAAATTGAGTTTAAAGGAAACAAAGCATAGAACCACAGACGTTCCGTCAGTTGTTAACTAAATGAGAATTAACTCACAAACTATAAGAACTATTATGAGGATTTCATATTTAATTTCTTTTTCCAGCCAATCTCTACAATCCCATTAAGATAATTACGCTTTTGAGGGATGAAGAACAGAGATGCAGAAACTCGTGAGAAAATTGTATGTACATGACAAAGTGGGTTCCCACGACATAATTAACCATAGTCCGAGGAGACTGATAACTAATTCATAATGGATAAATTAACTTGTCAATTTATTACTGAAATAATGAGATATGTCCTTCAATTATCCCCTTGTTAATCAGAAAGGAGCTAGGACCTCCCATTCAACCAGCTTCTTGATATCACCACTAGTCTCCACCTCTGGTTTTGGCCCTTCAACCGCGGAAGCAGAAAGACGATTGTCATAGTAGTGATAAGCAGCAGCACCAGACAGCACGGCCAGTGTCAACGCCTGAGCATGCATCCTTCATCAAAACCAAAACTGACCCCATTAAGTTTCGGCCATTCATTCAAATCACATAAATTAGATAACACATCTTGAAAGACACGTCATCAATGAATATGTATATATGTATATATACCTGGCATGAATGAGCCTTAGACTTGGCTTCATAGCAGAGGTTTTGCGTGAATTAGCCAGGAAGGATGCACCTATTCCTGTGGCCCAAACTGCCCCTGCAATTCCAATTAATCGACGCCCCATAAGTACGTTATTTCCTTCAGAGAGGTAGGGAAAGAAGGTTGAGAATGTTATATAACTTACCAATGGTAGCGAGCTTGTGTTCTGAAACCCAGGAATGAATTGACATTTTGCTTTTTGTGAAAATAAATGGCCTAAAGGTGTTTTGAGGAATTGGGAATGAGAGAAATGAGTGTGATTATTTATAGAAGAGAGTCAGAGGGTGGTGGGGTTGGTGAATTGTGATGTGTTGGGAATGGCCCCTGGGTTCAGACTGTGTTACCGAGGGAGGGAACACTGAAAGCCTCAAAACCAGAGGCTTCTTTTTACTTGAGCTGATTTTCTTGTGGGTGGGTGGGAAGTGTGTTGAGTTCACGTATGCATGTGCTTTTTGTCAAAACCCCTGCTTTGCTTGCCCTTTTATTTTCCCTTTTTACCGACTTAGATGGGTGTCTGTTCAATGAGCCAATGGATTTATACTTGGAGTCCTACCTCTTCTCAATGGCCGTCCTTGACCATAAATTTAATCATAAAACTTTTCTCTTCCCATACCATATTTTAATATTATATTTGCTATTGCAAACCAGTTTATTATTTCAAAAAGAGTGTTACCTACATGTTATCCAAACTTGCATGATTCATTATGATAAAATGACATTGTAATGACTTAAAAATTCGATTAATAAAGATGTAATCAATTGAACAGCTAGTCATGTGCAGTATGAATGGCTTGGAGGCACCTGTCTCAACCTAGATTCTTGTAGCATCATCCTGGCAGAACTTTGGGGCATTCTTAATATTTTTTTTTTCGTCCAATCATGTTTAATATTTTGAACTTGGCAAGGTAAGATCGAGGGAAGAAAAGTAATAAATGATATTTTGTTTAATTCATTTTGAATGATCTATTTTTATTTTTTTTTTTAATTTTTAAAAAATAATATAAAATAAAAAATGTATTTAAAAATAATTAAACATCTAAAATAAAAATTATTTAAATTATTGTGTGCTGCCAAATAGTCGTATGCAAAGTAACAACCAATGTCACAGAGGACGTCAGAAATCAGATATTCTAAGCTGACATGGAATCAATTTCTTTAATATCATTTGTCTCCAAATTTATAATGGGTCATTTTTGTTACTCCCTTTATTTCCAAACAATTATCACTTTGAGTATTTTTCTATATTTTAAAATAATTATCACTTTATAATTTTTAAAATAATATTAATGATTTTTTTTATAAATTTATCTTTTAATAATGAAGGAATAAAAATGTATTAAAGAGTACTATATATATATAATTAATAAAAGTATTACAGTAAAATATAATCAAACTTTATTAATTTGTAGGCTATTTATTTATTTTTTTAATCTATTTGAATAACTCCAAAATAAAAATTGTTTTAAATCAAGGGGAGTAGTTGATTTCTCATACCATCAATGAACGTTTATAAACAACCTTGAATTTTTCCAAAAATCATCTTAAAAGTTGAAAGATAGTGACTTTACTACTTCAAGAACGGCTAACATAATGTAAAATCATAATAGCACAGGAGGTCAATTTCCTTTTAACAAACTTAAATTACATAAGTCATTATACAATATAAAATTATAATAAACTATTAATATTCACTTATTATTTATTAAACTAATATTTTATCAAATGCAAATGATATATTTTTTTTAATTATATGTTTCTTTTAAATATTCTCGTACAATTCACAACAAAACATCTCCAGTCAAATATGAGATAACATATTTTATGGGGTCCAGGTACAAGTAAGGTTCGAACCTCTTTTTGTTTTTTTAACTGTGAGAGACTCTGATTTTGTACGTTCCTGGGGTAAAATAGTATTTAGAATGTAACAGGCTTAAGCCCATAAAGCGTCCAACACTAGCCGAGACAAGAACATTCCTCGCATGAGTCCGCACAGCATCCATCACCATGTTCGGTTACCTACAACACGTATTGAAGCCTGAAGGGGATCAGTAACGTCATTAGAAAAAGAAAAAAAATTGGGAATCAAAATGCATGCAAGACCTCTTGCATTAATCAAGGAGGTTTTATTGAAAAATATTAAAAGAAAAACAAAACAAATTAAGCTTAGAATTTAACATTGACTCGGAGATCAAGAAATGTTATCAGCAAAAAGCTCGGGGCGTTGTCCGTTAGTTGTAGAAGCTGTCATTTTCATCCTCCCGGTGGAAAAAGGTCTTTGTTATTATGGAGGGGACTAATAAGACCGTCTTGATTATATGAATTACGTGAAACTTTTTGTTCTCTTCTAACTTTATTATTAATTACATTGGGAGAGTAGTCATCCCATATACGCTCAATAATATTCAAATCTAGCTCAATCAAATAAGTATATATAAAAACCGGAAGAAACTTCATCATTAATATCCTTCTTAGGCAAACCTCCCATCTTATTTAAAACAATATTTTTATTTTATATAGTACATCATATCTCTAAAAATATTGATACCCCAAATTGTATGCAGGAACAATGTTAGTATTTCCGGTAAAAAGAAAAAGCGTTAGTACTCATAACTTGAGGGTGCATCAGAACAAGATATACAAGTTTTTGCATAAGCTCCAACAGAGCAGATAGTCCCACCAGAGAAAATACATAGGAAAGGATCCACAATCTATAACTACAAGCATAACTTAAAACGACTAGTAATTCCATAAGTTCTATCACTTTTTATAAGATTTTTACCTGTGTTTTCCATCATAGTAAAATACCAATTTATAATTATATAGATGGAAAGTAAAATACCACCAATTGGATCAATTTACAGTAAAATTTATCCAAAAATAGCTCCTAGTAATCTAACAACATTTGTGACCACACCAAAGTAATGGTCTTGCATAATGGCATTTGGCACACATCAAAATAGCTAGTCACTTTATTGATAAAACCACTTATTTGGAAGATGAGAGCTCATATTGCAAAAGCATGAATAATCTTGTTTTTGAGCTTTTACAATAAATCTAGATAACAAAATTTAACTATGGTTGCAAATATCATTATTGAACATAATCATACAAGCTTATCGAAGGATATATTTTCAGAAGAAGGTTTATTTTCTATTAATCGTTCTGTGGCTTTGATTAATACAACAAATCCTGTAGCAAAATGATAAGAAGATGTAATAATATTAGTAACAAAACACGCGACTCATTATTCAAACGAAATTGTTTATGTTCTTTTTGCACTTTTAATTAATGAATTCAGTGAAAAACAATAAGCAAAGTAAAAGTTAGAAATAGGGTAAAGTCAATCTTACACGGCCAGTGTTGCCGTGATTGTTGAAAAGATGGTTATGCCCACAAGCTCCACCTGATGCTTCCCCAGGAAGAATTTATATATGTCTTCTTTAATTCTTTATATACAGGTGGGTGAAAAATTGTACTTTGCCAACTAACAAGTCCAAAATGGAAGTCGATTCCGTGTGTGGAGGCATTGTGTAATGAATGGGCCTATTATTAATCTGGATTTGGAGTATGAGGTAGATTATGTGGAATGGGCTAAATGCTTATGGGCTTATGAAAGGTGGGTGAGTTCAGAAGATGTGAAGGTATATATACATGAGGAACGAAAGGGTTTGGGGATTGTGGATGATTTTGTGTAACCTTCCTCTCTCTGTAATTCTGCTCCTCCCCCTCTGAGTTATATTCTCTCTGTGATAGTATTTTCCTTCTGCTAGTCTTTACTGAGCTTCCTTTTCTGATTGCATTATTCTTCTTTTATCCTTATGCTGTGAAGTTGTAATCAAACTTGTGGTTTTCAATATAATAAATCTATTTTTCCATTATCTCTGTGTGTGTTGTTGATTGATTATAGAGGAGATCATAACACATGGCATCCATAGATTTTTGTGAGAGGAGCAGCCCTTTTCTTTTAATCTAAAAAAAGGGGAGGAGCAATGTTTTCACTCTAACTGCGCATTCCATGCATGGATTCACGCCACACATGGAAACATGACCTATCCAAAATGGAGTTAACAGTGATGCTACAAAAGCCATTGATCCACTTTTTATTGTTGCATAAATAACTGCATGTTAAAACCCACATATTTATAAAATGATCTTATGCTTAAAATAGTAAATGAAAATATATTTCAAAATATCACCTTGTAATAACAACAAAAACTATGGGCAAATTGTGGGAGCCTTTTGTAAAATATGTGGCAAAGGACAATGTATCATGCCTTGGGTGCAACAATGTAGACATGTTGGACTCAGACACAGGAGAGACTCACCCCTCCCCCCATGAGAAAAGGAAAAAGTGACCAGTAATTTTTGTTATGAGAAGTTAGAAACTTCATCTTGATAAGATAAAAGTTTTTAATGATTTTTGTTGCAGAAAAAGTGACAAAAGGAAAAAAGAATTCTGTTACTTCATCAACAATCATACCAATATATAGAGGGTTTGTACTATGTATAAAGGACCTTCCCTTACAATTCTCTTATACTAACTAATAACTGCTCTTTTGTTAGTTAAACCTCCTCTTATGCGTAACAAAAAGTTTGAATAATAATGTTTGAAACTTTTCTATTTAGCTTATGTTCTAGAAAAATATTAATTAATGTGAGGTATTTTTTCTTTTTTCTTTTTGACCAAACTTAATGTAAGGTACTTCAAATATATATATTTTTTGGACGATAGGTACTTAAAATCTATGATAATGCTAGAGTGATATTTTATGAAAGTATACCATGTCAATGTTGCATGTCTTTGTTTTATAGATAATTGTAATTGATGTATTCTCATAGGAAGATGACAGTTACCCCTATTTGGTATAGGGGGAGGGAGGGGAAGGGGAGGGAATTTGCTCCCCTCCCCTCCACTATTTATGCTCATTCTAAACAGGGAGAGGGGAGGGGCTCCCCTCCCCTTGTTTGGATAAACATTTTAAGGGGAGGGGAGGAGAGCCTCTTCCCCTCAAATTGATCCCCCCAAAATTGGGGGGATAGCTTTTTTTATAAATAAAAAATTATAAAAACATAAAAATATTTACATAAAGATTTCTAATACAAAAAAATATTATATACAAGTCTCATTTCTTAAAAAGTGAATATAAAAAATTTCAATATTGAGTATAAAATCGTTAGTATCAATATAAAATATTAAAGCATAATTTTATACTTAATATTAAACATTTTTATACTCAAAAAAATAATAGAAAATTTCTTTAATTTCAAGGATAAAATGATCAAATTATTATTAACTTCCCCCCTCCCCTCTCCTCCTGAACCAAATAACAAATTATTAAAATTCCTCTCATTTCCTCCATATCTCATCTCTCCTTCCCTCCATTAAAATCCCTCCCCTCCCTTCCCTTCCCTTTCCATCCCTCCTATCAAACATACCCTTAAGGACCCATAAATTAATGAGAGTTAAGGATTTTATGAATTAAAATTCTTTTTAAGGTTCATTGAAGTAAATTATTATTAGTACCTTTTAAAGTCACCATTCATGCTCTTTAAAGTTACAATTTGATCTTCTAAATTTTATAAGGATATTTTAAGTTTGGTACTTTCTCCAGAAGAAAAATATCTATGTAATATTTAGAAGACTAAGTTGTAACTTTAAAAAGTACTCACAATAATTTGTTTTGATGGTTCTTAAGAAATTTAACTTTTAAAGCCCCTAATTATCATTAATTTAAGTCTTTTAACAGTCATTTTCTCTATTCAAATTGTAATATTTACATATAGCTGATGCTTTGCAGCTTCCCAAAGGAAACTAGTCCTTATTTTGCAGCGCACCAATATCAATGTAAGCTATATGTATGATACATTAATGCCCTCCCTTCCAAATCTCCTAGCTGAATCTAACTTTTTGTTTTCATGATCCAGATGGTGCATTGAGGGATATAAGGAAATTGGATAGTGTAAGAGAAATTTTTTCCCCTTATTGTAATTCTTATGAGTTTCATGAATATGTTTTTCTCTTATTTTTCTTTTTGGGTTCTTCCACCAGTTTCCGTCTCAAATACATGCATGCCGATAATAAACTCACAAAAACTTGCAAAAGAATTAAGTGAGAGAAGTGCTTATTGCCTTAGTCCGTATACTTAAAGGAGTGAATATACCAATTCTTTTCCTCTGTTCCAACTTTTATGCTTCATTTTGTACTAATTGTGTTTGTCAGTCTTTCATTCTAGTGTCACATTCTGTTGTTTTAATCATGACATGTTTTAACCATATGAATTCCTCCCTATTTAGAATTTCATACATTGCTTGAACATGTTCCACTTTAGGCATGGATGTGGAGGGATACTGCAAATCTCCTTTTCTTGGCAGGTAATTGACTTTGAGCTTTCTAGACCAAAGATGATTAAACCTCCTTCATCTAATGTCAAAGGAACTTTTGGAATAAAAACCTCATCTTTCATGCCCCATTAAAAACCAGATGTGCTCTTACCTATCATGTTTCAATTACATAGTTGACAGAGTCTTGTTTTATAGGATTTGAGCTAAAGACAATTAGTTGGGTTGATAAAAGTAGTTGTCTATTGTTTCTTAGAAAACCCAATAGAAGACCTAACATGGTAGAATATTTTGTGCTGCTCATATTTTCTATTGATATTTCTTACAACTTCGAAATTAATCTCATGAAGTTTTTGTATCTGTTCACCTAATTTTGATTTGCAGGTAAACATTTTAGGGGCATATTAGCTTCATATATTGATTTGGTAAATACCTTCCTGCATTTATTATTTATATTATATTACTTCCATTATATTTGGCCAAGAATTGTCTACTTATAATAAAAATATTTCTTTAGTTATGAGAGGACCCCAATAGATGAAGCAGTGAGTTGGGGGAAGCTATAAGTGATAGATGCCAAGATATTGAAAATCGGACTGGCCATTGAATTGGTTGAGACACCGGTTCAAGATTCAATGGTCGGATCGAAGTCAGATCCGTTGTGAATAAATTGATATATTTTAAATAATATAGATAAAAAAATAAAAGATATTTATTTATGATTATAAAATTGACATTTAATCTATGATAAAAAGTAAATTTAATAATATATAGAAAATTAGAAATATTATTAATAATTTTTATGACCTAATATTAAAATCTAAACAAATTCATATTTATCTATAATTATATTTTAAATTCAAAATAGTCAATTAATATTTTATTTTCATATTATTTGTTAAGTAAATTTATCATTATTAATAATTATATATCATAATAATACTTATATCATATTATAATATAGAAAGAAAAAATTTATACAAAAAATAGTACTACTTAGTACTAAAAATAATGTTATTTTATCTTAAAAATAAAAAAAATATTTATAAAAAAAGCTAGACCTCTTCAAATTGGGTTTATATCAGTTTTGTTTTACTGGTTTTGTACCGGTTCATCCCGGTTCCAAAATGAGCCGATCTTCATTTGTAAGTGAATTGAACCAGGGGTCAATTTCCAGTCTGACCGGCCGGTTTATCCAGTTTTCCATACCATAATGGATGCTATTAATGAAGCAGTAACACAAGTTGAACTTTCTGGAAGCAAGGTTTCCAAATAAGGAACTTGTTAGGTTAATACTCTTTTGTATTATAATTAGCTTGCATCCTAGGCTTTTTTTCCCCTCTTTTTTTAGCTTTTGTGAATAAATGTGTGTAATATATTTGGTTTATTAATAAAGTTAATATTGATTTGTAAATATTTGTTAATATAATAATTATTTTTTGTCAATAAATTTAGTAGATTGCATATATTTTGAAACTGGATTAATTCAGTATCAAAATATTTTTTTTAAAAAAAAAATAGATACATTTTATAGGCAGTTATTTGTATAACCACTTACAAAAGACTACTTTTGTTGGCAGTTATACAAATAACAGCCTACAAAAGCCCTCCTTTTATTTTAAAATTAGGAGTTTTATAGGTTATTATCTGTATAACCGCTTACAATAATCATCCTCTCTTTATAGCATTTCAATAGTAAGCAGTTCATAATCACTTAAAAAGTTCATTTTTGTAGTAGTGTTATAGAGTTATGCTTTTCTCCTACAAAATTACAATATGTCAGTTCAAGGAAACGAAATGAAGTTAATTATATGTGATGATTTTTTAATCATAGATAAATAAGATAGACAATTGCATGATGGAAGAAGTGCACATAGATAATATGTGAACTAAAGTTAAACCAAGGCATAAAGGATGGAAAAGAAAGTAAACTTTTGCTCACAACAGTGGTTTTTGTGAAATCCACCTCCACAAATGTTACGTTTATCCCAGACAAAAATTTGTTGGGCACCCTCTCTAAAAGGTTTGCTCTTGAAGAACTAATTTAAGGACAAAGTAGTATTGTCTCTAGATCCAAATCCATATTTCTTTCAGTCACTAAAGTCAAAAAGCTATGACAGTAAGATAAACTCAAATATTTGGAGTGGTATTTGAGTTCACCACTCCAAGTAAATAATTGAAGCCATGAACATATCACTCCAAATATTTGAATTTATCTTGCTGTCATGGCCTCATAGCTTTAGTGACTAAAAGAAATATGGACTTGGATCTAGAGGTGATGTTACTTTGCCCCCAAATTAGTTCCTTGAATCAAAGAAAGTTCGGTTTGAGATTGATGCCACTTCCTTGGAGGTGGATTTCTCAAAAAGCACTTATTTGAGCAAAGGTATATTTTTCCATCATCAAAGTGTCGTCATAACATTTGGTTCACAAATTGTATATCTATGTGCACTTCTCCCTTCATGCAATTGTCCATCCCATAAATCTATGATTTGAAATTTCCACTTATATCTTCATTTGGTTTCTTTGAACTGGTGAGTGTTGCAATATTTTAGTAGAAAAGTGTTACCATGAAACATAAGTTAGTGTACTCAAATCTTTCAAAGAAGTTGATATGATCATGTCTGACAGAAGACATGAAGAAGGAAATGCAGAAGAGGCTCAACATGAGCTACTAATGAAAATTTTGACATTTGCAAATATAGTTTTATTGTTATTAAAGATGATATTTCAAAATATATTTTCATTTATTTGCATAAGATCATTTTAAAGCCAAATTTAAATTTTAAAGTCAAAATAAAAGGAGGGTAAAAGTAAAATTCCAGAAAAAATATCAGAGTTAAAGTATAATTAAAAAAACTTTAGGGCCTAAATATAATTTGGAAATATATGGGTAGGAAGCATAATTCATACAATATCAGGGTTAAAGTATAATTAACAAAAATTTAGGGCCTAAATATAATTATAGAAACATTTTGTGGAACAAGTGGAATTTTCCTGAAAAACTTTTTTGCATTCACAACCTATTTCGGACCTCCGTTGTCACGAGCCACATAATTTATTTTTTAATTTTATAATAAATCAATGCTAAATTATACAAAAAAAAAAAAGAAAAAGCATCAAATTTTTGAAACATGCCATTGATAATGTAACATCTATAAATTTCCATATATGATTTTTGATAAGGTTTATATTTAGAATATGAGGAATGAATATATATACTACTGAGATTTTCCTAAATCTCACACCAAATGACTAACAATATTAGGGCTAAGCACAAACAAAGGCAAAGGTAAGGAGATGGTTAAGTAAGAGGAAGCAGACTGGAAGATATTATTTTATATTAGAATAAATGTATTGAATTATGCTGATATGTTCTGGAACAATAGTCAGATAATTACAGTATGATTGACTTGATTTTTATTAATTAAAGTACGCTTTTAGTTAAGTTATTGTCTTTTGAACAACCTAATTTTAAAAAGTTTACAAGTTTAATTGTTCTAGGTTTTTAATTCTTTCCGCTAGATATATAAAATATGATTAAAAGCCTAGTAAGTTAAGGTGTTACATTTTTTGTATCAGAGCAAAAATCTGGGCAAATCTTTGCAATGAGAGGATAATAATCCTCTTAGTTAGAGTTTTTCCCTTGAATATAAGATATATTTCCTTTAAGAAATCTTGCCTAAGATTGTTTCAGTGGCATATGAGATTAGTCTTAAGGATAACTTAGGATAGTTACTGGATTAGTTGATAATAATTTTGCAAAGTGTATTTTCCTTAGGTCTTGAATCTTTTCAGAGTTTGATTGTAATTAGATCTTATTAGTAAAGAGATGATGTAGGATCACAGAGGATCCTAATAGGTCTCAGAGATTGTAGCAGATTTCATGGTCACAGTAGACCAATTGTAAGGTTATAGTAGATCTCTAAAGAATATGAGATTATGAGAAAGATTGATGAGCTCTACAGTTCTAATAGTTCTCTGAAAAAGGATGGCCTAGGATAATTTTAGAAAGATATAAAACCTCATTAATTCGCAGCTAGTATGAATATTTACCTAAGGCTTTTCTCTAATACCAAACCAATGGCTAGAATATAGTTTAGAGAGGTGATGGTAGGTTGCTGATGAGTATAAAAAGCAAGTATCCTACCTAGAAAATTAGATCAGTGGCAAGATATTTTCAGTAATAAATGTAAGAGGTCAGTAAGGAATAAATGATGTTATGAAAAGAATCAATGGGGGAAACTAATGTATAAAAGAAGATAAGTTAAAAAAAAAAAAGAGTATTACTTAAGTGCAGGAATTTGGCCTAAACCTAATCAAGATCCTATAAAGGAAGACATAGGATCCAACAAGATTTTTAGTAATGACAGCCATATAGTAGTTACTAAATGAAAGTATTGCCTGAATCCAGAAAGCGACCCATAATACTGGTCCCTTCATGTATAGTCCTGCTAAAAGTAAGAAATCACACCTCTAGGGAAGAGGTGGGTCAGCTCATGAGTTATAATAAGCAAGTTTGGGCTAACTGTACTATTTGGATTAAGCAGGTAGCTTTCTCGAACTAAACCAAGGACTTTAAATCCAAAGAATTGTTAAAGCTATGTACAATAAATATCATGATGGATTTGGGAAGATATGTTCAATTCTAGATTTCCTTGGTACGGTACTAGAAGTCAAAGAGATTGTTAGAAGGGCATTATGATTATAAGCTCCCTTCAAGTGAATGGGTTGATCTAGTACTTGATGATATATTGGGTCAAGAGTTCTAGAACCATATCAAGAAGTTTCCCTCATGGTTGAGTGTTTCACACTCTAAAAGATTGTGTCATTACTTGAACGCTCCAAGTAGAATGCTATCATGAAAAAAGTTTAGATAGTAGAAGTCTCTGATAAGGATCTAGAGGAAGATCCGATAGAGATAACAAATGGCTATGCTAGATCTAACAATAGTACTTGAGCCTTATAAGCTAGTTTCATGACAATAAATATGAATGAAGTATAGTAGTGTATATGTAGCAAGATGCTGACTTAAGGATAGTAAAAGAAAGTGACTAAGGGTCAAGGCATGATGATGTATCATGACCAGTAAGGATATAATGAAAGTAGTAGTTAATGTAATTGTAGAGTTCAAGTTGTTATCAATTGCAATTATTAATTGCAAGGTAAGAGTTATTAAGATACGAAGAGATTTTCAACAAAGGCTAATAGTACAAGTATAAACCTCTAAAATAACTCCAGTAACAGTAAATGAATGCATTCCTAGTCTAGATCCCTTGCAAGTGATCCTTTATCATCTGGATTAACAGTAGAGGATTATTGAGCAACTACAAGAGATAGTTAATGCTCCAAGACAATAAGGGAAAAGCTAGAGCCCTTAAGGTTTCCGCCTATACCGTAGCAGTCTCAAGTAAATTAGTAGGTTCTGCAGGATAAGCTGGAAGACAATTAGATGAGTTCACTAACCATCAACATGTGATTGCATAGTTTAGAAAGTATTAACTTCCATCCCTTAATGCTAAGTTGGACATGCAAGTTGCCAAAAAATAGATTGTGAGCCCTAAAAAAGATTTTCAAAATAATGGATTGCACATCAAAAATGGAAGCTTAATGGTAAAGGAGGTTGACCAATAGTGGCAAAATATGAAATAAGCTAATAAGGTAAAGGGGACTTTATTGACTTGGGAAGTATTATAAGAACAATTTTACAAAAAGTATTTTTCCTAGTCTATAAGAGATAAAAAGAAAGCGGAATTATAAGGATCCGCTAAAATATGAATGAGTCGGTCATTGAATATGTCGAAAGATATAACTAACTGGCTCGATACCCAACTTAACTTCAATAGTAAGATGACAAGTGATAGAAGATAGAATAGCTAGAAAGGGGCTTAAAGCTAGCCATAAGAGAAGAGTTGTCCTGATGCAGCTTCAGGCTTTTAGTTTAGTAATTAAAGTGAATTGAATTACTAAAAATAGTTTGAGTCACAAGTATGTACTCCAGCACCGCCGATCAATATGATAAGAAGCTATGGAATAGCAGGGGATTCAAGAAGCAAGGCAATAAGTGCAGAGGAGACAATTAAGTAAGCCGGCTCTTGTTTTTAAGAATGCGGAAAAGCTCATAGTAGGAGACTATGCTTAGCAATGAAAAATATGTGCTTCAAGTGTAAATAGTCGAGATATTATACCCATGATAGTACTATGGAGGTGGCCAACTCCAGACCATACGCACAGGAAAAGTCTTTGTGCTAATCTCAGTATGAGGCCTGTAAGTCACCTGACCTTAGTAAAGATATGATTTAGGTGCAAGTCGAATCCTATAGCTATGAAAAGAAGTTAGGTTTGGAAGTTACTGTTATATAAGTTATATGGGCATGTCGTGATGAGAAATAATACTATATTCTCCATTGTTTCTCTAAATAAGCACTGTAGTAATATAAAAAAAAAAAAGATGTATGCGTTTTCCTAGTAGTAATGTGAGTGTTGGCATGAATTAGGTTTTTACAAATAATATCCTTCCAGATTGTAAGAACAAGATGATGATGTTGCCTACCCCTTGAAAATGTTCCATGTGTTGAGATTAAGTTAAATGTTATTTTAGATAGCTTAAGCTGAGAAATGCTTGAAAGAGGACGTACAGAACAGACATGAAAGTTTGATAAGGATTCAATGCCTCTATAACAAAAAGTTAGTAATGGATTTGTGATGTTTAAGACATGAGGTATAAATCTAAGATATAAAGTATTAGCCTAAGGAGAAAATAGTAGCAAGCAGTTAGAGAACTATGAAACCTTGAGATAGTGGATTGCTGAGCTTAGTTTGAAATCTAGCAAAAAAGAAAGTTCTTGACTAAAAGATCTCACAGTGAATGAAATCTTCCATTAGTTGCCAAGGAGATGAAAAATGGAGGTAACTCTTGGGAAGAAGCCCAATTGAGCAAAGAGATGAAATCCTCCATATAATAAAAGCAGCCAAGGCAAGGCAGATGGGAGGTAGCTCTTAGGGAGAAGCCCAATTGAGTAAAGAGATGAAATCCTCTATCAGATGAGTCGCTAAGGCAAAGTAATGGAAAGTGGCTCCTAGGGTGATGCCTAATTGAGCAAAAATGAGTAATGGTGAGAGATCAAGACTAGATCCTAACTAGGCTAGCAAGAGACTTTCGAAAGGCAGAAAAATTTTCCTTAAATTGCTAGACTACTGATTGACCTTGGCTGAATAGCTAAAAAAAGTTATGTATGAGAACAGACAGAGAATGTTGAAAAGCAAAGAGTTAATAACCACTGCCTTAATATTATTTAAACCCCAACTCATAAAGAACCAAACAATTTTAAAGGCTATGATAGGATAAGTAGAGTATAGGGTTCGGGGGTATGTTTATACATAAAGGCATAGTCATAAGTTGAATCTCTAAGCTAGTAAAGGCTAAAATAAAAAAAAAAGTAGTATGAGTATAGGGATTGAATGTCCTAGAGTTAAAAGCAGTAAGTTACCCAGAGGTTACACAGATGACTTATGGCTTAAAAGGAAGCCCAATGTCACATTCTCTAAGTCCAAGAATGGCAAGAGTGCAACAAAACCCCTCAACACTTTACAGTTAAGCGTTCACTGGTGAGGGAAATTTTATAACGAGTGACTTACTGGGACGTATGAAAAGATGTAAAAAGTAAGAAAAATGTGCTAATAGTTAAAAATTGGGCATTATGAATCAGGATAATACCAATTAGTCATACTAAGGTACCTATTAGGCTACATGGATAAAAGTATGAGCAATTTATTGTGATTCTTTGGGATGATGTGTTAAAAGTACTGTAAATATTTAGAGGAGCATGAAAGACAATTGAGAATTTTTGAAATGTAATTAAAGAAAAAGCTTACTTAACTTAGTAGATGGAAGCTGGGCTCCAAGAAGTACAGTTAGTAGGTTATAGAATCTCTCATATGAATAGCAGTAGATCCTAATAAAGTAAGTAAAGTTATGAAATGGGAAAGACCGAACACTATAATAAAGACAAAAGGTCTCTGAGTTTAGCAAGAAGTTCTGAAAAATTTCTCTCAAGTTGTCTTGCTGCTTAGTTAGAAGAGAAAGCTTTTATGGGAAATGGATTATGAAATAAGTTTTTACGAGCTAAAGAAGTTAAACCTCCTCCCTTGAAATAATTAATCATGATCTAATAATGACCCTAAGGGTCTATAATGATTAAAGTAAGTGTTGGATCAGGGTACGAGTAATGTAACAGGGTTGAGTGGTAGGTAATAGCAAGAGTTTTATATGATATTTTTTATGAAAAGTTTGTTCCCACTTATAGCAGTGGTAAGTAATGCTCTTAAGAAGTAAAGTTACTAAAAATTGTTATAGCTAGTATGAGTTACGATATCTATGGCATTACCATAGAATTGTCTAAGATCACAATATCCTCAAGTAATTATGAGATAAGAGAAAAGTTGAACTTGAGGCACAGAAAGTAGAATAAAAAAAAAGATGCGATAACTTTGTAAGTGTCATCTAGACAAAGCTGATAAGATGAGCTTATGCCTTAGTAGAAAGATTATTCATGTAGATAACCTAAAGTTCTGAAAGAAGAGAAATGAATGATATCTGGTGCCAATGAAAAAAGTATAGTATGAACAAGATAAGAGAAAGTTATGGAAGTAAGAATGAGGATGTTATGAATAGAAATTTCCTATACCCCTAAAGTAAAGATAGTTTATGATGTCCTCATTATTCCCAGTTTAAAAAGTATGAACCATACCTTTCAAATGCCATAAATAAGATACCCGAGTAAAATATTGACTAATAAGTCAAGCAAGTAAGAAGTAAAAATATTTCTCTGGTAAAAACATGGTATGGAAAATTGGGAAATAAGAGGTATTAAGGTACGTTTTAAATTTCGAGGACAAAATTTTGTTTAAGGGGGATAGAAATGTAACATCCATAAATTTTCATATATGATTTTTAATACAATTTATGTTTAGAATATGAGGAATGAATATATATACTACTGAGATTTCCCCAAATCTCACACCAAATGACTAACAATGTTAGGGTCAAGTACAAGTAAAGACAAAGACAAGGAGATGGTTAAGTAAGAGGAAATAAGTTGAAAGATATTATTTTATATTAGAATAAATGTATTGAATTATGCTAATATGTTCTAGAACAATAGTCAGATAATTACAGTATGATTGACTTGATTTTTATTAATTAAAGTAGACTTTTAGTTAAATTATTGTCTTTTGAGCAACCTAATTTTAAAAAATTTAAAAGTTTGATTGTTCTAGGTTTTAAATTCTTTCCGCTAGATATATAAAATATGATTAAAAGCCTAGTAAGTTAAGGTGTTACAGACAACCCATCTATAGAAAAGAAAAATCAATGATGGCAACAATTGTCCTCTGTAGCAATAAAGGTCATTGCCCGCGATGGTTGCAATTGTGCCTGAATGGCAACGTAATACTACATGTAAGTTTTAAACATTTAAACATATAACTGGATCTATGTATGTGTATGAATATAGAAGAAGAAGCTAACCTAGAGTGGAGGAGACGAAACTTCAACATAGGATAAGTTCAGACAAGTTCAACGCCAAGATTTTGTGGGTAAGTCAAAGAAAAGGAAGTTGCTATGGAGACAAAGCTAACTTGTAGTGGAGGAAGATGAAGATAATGAAAACTAAAGTAGGCTAAGTGTGGATTGATTCTCATAGAAGATTAGGGTTCAATTTTGGGAAAAAGGAGGAAGAGGCAGAAGTGGAGGCCAAAGGAGGAACGAAACTAATGAAGACCGAAGTGTGGACTGAAGTTTGGAAAGTTTGGAGAAGGAATAAGAGTTTTTGGGAGAACAACGTTGTTACTATTTGAGAGGGGGGTTTTTTCTTTAAGAAAAGATAAAAATTCCATGAAAAAAAATAATAATAAAAGTTTAACTTTTGATAGAAAGAGATTCGAACAAGCAACTCAGATCTCTGTAGTATACGTACCAATTAGACTAATGACTCAAGTTTATTTAGTGAATGTAAATAAATATATATATATATATAAAGTTATATCTTACATTAATAATATACATATTATATATGCATTTAATTTAATATTATTGCAATATATATCTCACATATATTATATATAATTCTTTTTTATATATTAATAATATATATTTTGCCAATATAAACTATATCGCAAACATTATACTATAATTTCTTCTATTGCTTACTGAGCTCATCATCATCTCCACAAATTATATTACCCTTTCTTCTAATAGTTGAATTTTCCGTATTATATTTGATACTTTCATTAAAGACTATTTCATTTTCCTTGAAAATAATTAAGCTAACATATCATAAAGGGGAAGTTACCATTTAGGGCCAAGATTTTAATTTAATTACAAAATGGAACTTATTGTTCATTTAATCATAAAAAATGACTAACTTTTTAAAATTAAATATAAAATATGAAATTATCAAAATACACTCATGTGTTATATCATATCTCCCCCCGCCAATGACGGTTAACAGTCGCCAGCCGTCAACCTTCGATCATCGGCCACCAGTGATGGTCAACGATCACCAGTGACCAATCAACGGTTGCCGGCAACCGATCAACGTTTGCCCAAAAAAACGCCTTACCATTTCTTTCTTTAGATTTTACAACTTATTTATTCTAAATTTGTAACTTAGTTTTCAAATTTTTATTTTACAATTTCTTTTTCACAATTTACAACTTCTTTACTCGAAATTTATAACTTATTTTTCAAATTTTTCTTATGAATTGTTTCAGTACTTTTATAACTTTTTTTTTTCAGATTTTGCAACTTACCTACTCTGAATTTGTAATTTATTTTTCAAATTTTTATTATAAATATTTTCAATATTTTACAACTTCATTTCTTAAATTTACAACTTACTCACTCTGAATTTACAACTTATTTTTAAAATTTTTACTATAAATTTTTCGGTGTTTTTTCAATAATTTTTTATCTACTTTCAATTTAATTTTATTTAATTCAGTCAAAGATGAATTTGATATGATCTAATTATAATTATGTTTATTCCATAAAATTATTATACTTACATTTGTTGATTACAAGTTTTAAATAGTGCTCTTGAGCTGTAACGAATACCAAAAGAGTTGACTGAGTGACGATGAGGCCGTGGGTATAATTAAAGTACATGAACAACATAACAACCACAGTTTTTTATAAAAAAAAAAAATAACATAACCACACTTACATTGTGGAATACGAGTATCAAGATGGTTTTTTGTTTTCAACGTGAATACAATTTAAATAAAGCAACACTTTCTGTCAGTTCAATTTTTTTTTTATAATCAGAGAAAGTATACTTTTCTATGAAAAGAAAATAGAAGAAAAAGGCAACCATTTATGTCACTTCACGGTTTGAAAAGAAGAAGGCTACTTAGCTTGTCTATGAAAGGTCTACAAAAAAAAAGTCTCTAAGAAAGAAATACATTCGGCCCAAACACCAAGAAAAAAAAGGAGTTGTTGGGTTAGACTTTGTGTTGGTCGGAGGTTTGGATCGGCGTGGTATTTGTTGGTTTTCGTGTGGCCCTGACTTACTCTGTACTCTGTTGCTTTTGAATAAAATATACTTGTCTAAAAAAAACACACAAATTTGTCCATGAGAGAAACAAAGAAAAATTGTTACTCTGTTTTGTCCCAAAAAAAACCTCAAATGAAACTGAGAAGGCTAATTTTACAAATAAATTTAATTAGGCTACATCAATTTGGATGAGACAATCACTTTTTTTTGGAGAACTATAATATGATATTAAATATTAATGAATAATTGAAATTAGATACACGTAACCATAACCGACATAACCATTTTGTTCAATGAGGTTCCACCTTGGAAAAATTATTCCTCCGAGTTTTGACATTCTTGAACCCCAAAACACACACATACGAGGCCCAAAAACCATATCGGGCTCACAACACTACCAACCAAGCTTAATATATATATTCACACATGCAATATAACATATTAATTCATATTGGGGTCCAAATCATACCACATCCCATAATTATAACATTCATCGGTATCCTGCCATATCCACAACACTCATCATCACTTTATCAAACATACATAACAACATACATCTCTATACTTTTAGGATATAAGTCACAAGCAACATATGCAACACTACATTACTTGACACAATTCATTACATAAACAATAACATAAAACTACTGGTTAGCTTAGATATTCCCGATGAAAGAGAATGCTATAATTCATTTGTCTTCTCCGGATTAGTACAAGAGTCTTCGCCTGAAATGTTAGCTACGGAGGATATGAGACAGTGTCTTAGTAACCGAGAAGCACACACAATACAGAACAGAAAACATATATATACAACAGGTATATGCATAGTGTATGCATATGATATAATGCAATGAAAATGTAATGGTATATTTGATCTCTATCGTACACGGCTAGAACCATAGACTTATACCATCATAAGACAAACCCAATAGGAGATTCCCTTCCAACAATTAATAAAAACTGATTCCGAAATATCACCAAGTACACCACACAGTAACATGACCCAGCTAAAGGCTACACTAATGATTAGACTGTGGTTCTCCTTCCCCTAGACCACCCAAATTGGTAGTGATTTAAGGAAGGTACATCTCTAAATCCACTATTACCTAACTCTCTTGACCATAGGAGATGATTTAATGAAAGGGATGTATAATCATTAACCTCACCACTTGACCACTAATGGTTTGATATACCACGTGGTATCTCATATCTCATATCATCATCATCATCATCACCTGATCAATCATGTCACAATATGCACAATACGATGATGATGCTTGATGCCATGTTAACATGTCACTATATATATACTCATCACCATCATCATGCTATAACAATAGTGGGGATGCTAAATGACCATATATACACAATTACATATTCTCATCCATCACATACAAGTATTAAGAGTCGATATTCACATATTTCTGCTAGTCATGCACATACCACGATATGAAAAAGAACCACACACACACAAACAATATTGTGGTATGAAAAGAAACAAACACACACACACACACATATAATAACGAATATACACATATACAATAAACACCCGTTATCTTGAATCATCGACACACTACACATAAGGGCTTTTCACAAGCTTTTGAATTACCAACAATGGATTGGACTCCTCTGATCAACCAATTAATCACTATAATACCATAACATCTTCCATTAACACTAAGCATACATCAAACCATAACTCATAATTCAACCATTCAAGTTTAACTTAAAGTTTCAATAGCATAATCACCTACTAATGAACCCTTAACAACCATCCAACTCACAAACATTCATCTACAATTCAGATTCCCAACTTCCATAGTAAAATCCAGGCTATGGTTTAACATATACGTTTCCAAACCAACTCAAAAAGCCATAAGAACACCGTCATGCACTCAACAACACCATTACAGCATTTTAATTGGTGGGAAACAATCAAACATAAATCCCTAAACTTATACATAAATTCCTTCCCCATTTCACGAAGAAAAGAGAAAAGAGAAGAGAGGAGATCACTAACCAATTGAAATATAATCTTCCAAGGTCCAAAATTTGATCCCAAGTTCGAGCTTCTCAAGCCCTAACAAAGCTCTTCTCAGATCCCTTCATTTTCTTTTCTTTCGTTTGACTGAATCTTGCCCTAATTTATCAGAGTTTCAGGTCTGGCGCCGAGGCAAATGATAAGCTGGCAGTGACATAAGACCCTTCTATCCCAAAAATACTGAAGTTCTTTGTTTCATTCACCATGATTGTCCTGCTTCTCACTGTGGTGTCACAGCTTGTGCCTCCATTTTTCTCAACTTCTCTGATTTCATCCTTCCTCTGGTCTTAGTTCCTCCAGCTATGCATAATACAAAGGTCATGCTTCTCATTAGCCTGTGACTAAATTCAAGGCAACATGTTAAGAGTTGTTACACCTAAACTTAGTAGGCAAGGAGCCACTAGAGATGCCATTGCACTTCTTGGTGTACTCGTCATGTTGTACTCTTCCACCTTCTCCCTTAATTTTATTATGTCATTCCCAACACATTATTCAACCATTAGAGAATATCAAAATTAGAATTTATTTACATGTTATGATGACTTATGAAGTGAAATAAAGCAACAGCCTAATGAAGAAAAGAAGCTGAATTAAGAGTAATATCATTGCTTCTATATGTACCTTGTGCTAAAACTATTACTACACTTATTAAAAAATCCAATACATAGAGTGAACCCATGCTTTAACAACAAGTAATTGCATATCTCCTACATAATCAAGTGCAAGTTACTTGAAGGTGATGTCAAGTTAAAAAATTCTAATGACATAATAAAATTAATGGAGAAAGTGAAGAGTACAGCATAATGAGTGTGCCAAAAAGGGCAATGGAATCTCCAGTGACTCCTTGACCACCAAGCTTAGGAACAAACATTTCCTTTAACACATCAGAACCAAGTGGTAGTCTTACATAGTTCATTTTCCCAAAGAAACATTTGGCCATTATATACAAGTGTTAGAGCCGATATCAGCAGTTCTAGCTTCTTGACCTGCTCCAATATTAACACAAACATTAATCATTTGACACTACTCTTTTATTAGAATGAGATTTCAAGTAATAGTTTAACTAGGGGAATGTGATTTTTTCTTTTGTAAGGGCTTGCAAGTGGACAAAACCAACACTTAATAATACTAACAAGCTAGTTATGTAAAACCAATAGCATTTGATTGCCTACTTGTATAAGGATAATAAAAATAAAAATAAAAAAAGAAAACTCCATAGCTTTGAAAAAATGCGAATCGAGCAAAAACAATGTCAACATGTAAACTAAATGTAGAATGAAATGCTTGATTAAAAGAAAAACTACAAAATATGATGTGCTTTCATGTACTTATTTTTCATTTCCTAGTTTCTGAAAGTCAAGACCCAGATCTTTGGAGACTAAGAAGCAAAAGAGTGGAGAAACCAAGAGAACTCTACCTAAAATCAAGATGTTGAATACTATGTTGAGTGTAAAGACTACGCCAACAACTGCTTGATTAAAAAGTTATCATAAACAAGGATGCCTTAGATAGAGTGATACAAAATGTATCTTATCTTGGAGTTTAACTTGGATGTATTGAAAGATAAAAAGAGTTGGGATGACAAAGTATTAAAAGTACCTTTCGAGTATATCTTTGACTATATTAGCAACCTAGGTAGCAACCACAAGCAGCACTTGACTAGTTACGATACTCCACTTTACATAATTCAGAAAGATGTTTCCTACCAATTCAGTGACAACATTCATGATAATAGAATAATTAGGTTTATATGAGACTGCTCAAATAATCATTTCACGCAAAACAGAAACTATGATCTTTGTTATTGTTGTTTATTACCTGTGGTTTTGCTACCAATGACTGAATAATAAGGGTACTATACTTAGTCATGGCGTAAAAACAAAAAGAAAGAATCAAATAATTGTCAAGAGACTACGATAAAATATAGAAGTCCTTCAATCATGACTCTTTTCTTTCTCATGTTTTTCTCCATAATTTGATGGTTGGTAATTAATTATATCATTTTGTGGCTTGTGTTCTACCTCATATTTGTGGTTTGCTCCGGCTTGCAAATCGATTTCCACTGAGATTATAACACAAAAACAAACATACAAACAATAAGCTAAATGTTGCCAAAATCCTTGTGAGCTGAAAATTTCAAAGACAGAAAAAAGGTAGAAAGACAAAGAAAGAGTGAATCATAGTTTTCAGGACCAAGATAAGCCATAGAGACCAAAAAATTAAGTCAGAGCTACATAGGATAGTGTTACATTGAATGTTCCCACGTTGTCAGTACCAACTTCAACAAGATGACTAAGTTTAGTTGCGCTTCTCTATCTTGCTGAGCATGCTTCCTATCTCTATTTCTTTCACTGACCACTAAATTGAATGTGTGTGGATTCAATAAACTATGAACAATATATATATACAAACAAAAGAGTGGTGTGTAATTTTTTTTTTACCCTGATTAAAAAGATTTAAGTGAAAACAAAGAAGAGGCCTTATAAATTAAACTCTGGATCCATCGATCATTCAACTCTCAACAACTTGCAATGAAAATCACATGTGTTATCAAATGAGATGAGAGCGAATGTGGCAAGTGGTATGATGCAATTAATGAAAGTTACGTGTTACCAAATGCAAAGCAAATCAGAAATTTTTCAAATGTTGTAAAACTTGTGAGAGAGAGAGAGAGAGAGAGAGAGAGAGAGAGAAATATCCTTTAAAAGAATGAGATAATTGTAATTTGTTAAAAAAAATAAAGCATACTATAATTGTTTTGCAATCACATGTGCTATCTTTATATACACACACACACACACACACAGGCTTTCTTCTAGGCTCTAGCTACTTAAACCAAGCAATGATGGATAGAAAGAGAGGCGGAAGCCACCAAAGCATATCCTGAATTATACTGCATTCTCTTTTGCTTTGTTTGGATGAGAGGAGAAGATGGGAAGAGAGAAAATAGAGGGAAAGAAAAGTGGAGAAAAAAATATTTTCTCCCCTTATATTTGGATAAAAGGAAAAAATAGAGAGAAAAGAAAACTTATTTATTTTATAATAATTATAATACCCTTATTACTAATATAACTAATCTATATTATATAAATAAAAATAACTCATATAAATAACATTTCCATATAATTTATTTTATTCAATGAGGTAGCAACTGGTGGTGGTGGTGGTCGGTGACCGATAATTGACAGCGGCAGTCGGTGACCAGAGACTGGTGGCAATGACGAGTGACCGACAGTGGCTGTAGATAATTGAAGGTGGTAGTGGTAGCCGATGATCGGCAACTGATGGCGAGGGCCGGTGACTAGTGAAGACCAATGACTGGCAGTGGTAGTGGCTAGTGGCTGGTGGTGGCGGTGACCAGTAATAGGTAGTGGCAGCCGATGATCGGAGGTGGAGGCTAAGGCTAGCAACCAGTGGTGGTAACCGATGACCGAAAGTGATGGTCGTTGACTGGCAACAAGTGGGGACAGCCAATGACTGGCAATGGCAATGGCTAGTGATCGATGGTAGTGGCAGTCAATAATCGATGATTGCCTTTAATCATCTACTAGCAATAGTGGCACCCAGTGGCTGGTAATCAATGATGATGGTTGTGGGATATCAGTGGTGATGAGAGTCGGTGACGGTTGGTGGTACTGGCCAATGACTAGTGACAATTGGTAGCAGCAGCCAGTGACTAGCAATGATGATATTCAATGACCGGTGATTAGTGATGGTGATGGTAGGTGATGGACGATAGAGGGTGGCAGCTGGTGGGCACTAATAGCAAAAAGTTGTTACTTGTGGTGATAGGCAACATTAATATTTACAAAGCATTTTATAAGGGTGATTTTGGAAGACAAGTTTTTTCCTCAAAATCTCTCCACTTTTGGAAAGAAAATTTAAGGTGGGAAATTACTTGAGTCCCATATTTTTCCCTCCTCACTTTTCCTTTCTTCCTATTTTTCCTTACTATCTAAACAGGGAAAAATATGTTTTCTTCCCTATTTCTCCTATATTTTTCTCTCCCTCTTATTTTCTCCTCCATCCAAACAAGGGGTTAAAGGGAGCCGAGACAGATAAAGTACAAGTGCACCCTCTCAATGATTATACTCAGTGTCTATTTTACTTCATATTTTTTATCTCAATGTCTTAACAGCTAAAATTTATTCTTCTCTTTCTTTATAGTTATATTTATATATATATATATGTATATAGGAAAATAAATATATATATGTATATATATATATATCCAAAACACTATTATAAAATTTTAGAAAAATGTTCAGAACGCAGAAAAGAAAATATTTTTGATATATTATATACTAAATTAAATACGTTTTTCATATATTATAGACAAAATTTAAATAATAAATTATATTATTTATAACTTACAAGTTTAAAATAATAATCGGTTATTAATTTTATAATGATATATAATATATGATAATAGTATAAGTAATAAAGATAGCATAACTACAATTACCTAGTTACCTACAAAACCACTCGACAACCTGCTCGGGGGGACGGGGGATGTCATTATTGAATGATTTTTGGTGTGGGAAAAATAACACTTGGAACTTATTAAAATATAAGAGAAAAATATTTTAATTTTTTTATATTTTATTTTAATATAGAAAATTTTCTCTAGTTTTGAAATTTTATAGAGACCTCCCTTAAAATTAAAACTTAAGTTACACAAATCTTTTCTCTAATTTTAATGTTTCATTTTCATCAACCTGACCATTAATGCAACGTTAACTCACCAAATTTAATTTACTTAAACCAAAATATCTTGCTCAACATAAATATTTATTTAGTAATATATTTAACACATTTTTTAACTTTTAACTAAAATAATCTCATGCAATTACATAGAGCCAAAGATATACCAAAATATTCATAAATTGTAAATAATGCAGTGCCTACACTTTTTATATTTTATATTGATTAATTTGGCATATTTTTATTTTACTATAAATTCTCTTAATTTTTAACGTAATATTTTTAATCACATTTATTTAATGTTAGAATACTTAATGATTTAATTGTCTAATAAACATGTTGTATTTTTAACATTAAATCTATAGGAAATATTATTGTGAATTTTTTATATAAATAAGCATTTTAAATTTATTCAGGTTTGATGAGAATAAAAATTAGACATGTTAAATAATAGATGATGTAGTATATAATGCCCTTTTTTTTGGTACTAAGTATATAATGCCCTTAAACATAACTTTTTTAACATGAACCGGAGTTTTTGTTTTTTTGTTTTTGTTTTTGGTTTTGTTTTTGTTTTACCAGAACTTGAACCGGATTGAATGATGCAGTTCTGTGTTTGGGCCTAGAATTCAATGTTGCAGTTTGATAACCTGTAAAATATTAAACCACTTATGTATATTTTTGGGCCATGCATATCTTGATCTAGGTTATCAAACTATGTAAGCCTTATCAATCATCTTTTTTTTTTTTACCAAACTTATCAATCAGTTTGAATCTTTTTAAGGAATAATTAAAATGTTAAATTATGATTTTTTTTAATTCTCCATAGTCTCTTAGTTATGATGCGCAATTTTTAATGTTAAAATGCAATTTTTTTAGTTTTTTATAATTTTTAGTTAAGAAGCCATCTCTTACTACTTTGAGTCAATGCCCTTATCCCGATTTCCTAATCCATCCTTTAATATAATTTCAATGTCGCCCACAATAATGACACTATCCTAATTCCTTCCTTTTTTTTTTATTTTTTTATGAACATCCTAATTTCTACCTTAACGTCACAAGAGTGGAACAATAATATCTTTTTCGTCAACGCAGAAAAAAGATAATTAAGCAACAAAAACAAGTTACTCAATAAATTAATTTCAATTAGATAGCAGCTCTATGTTCATTTGAAAATAAAAAATAATTTTATGATGTGTTTAATCATGTATCCAAAGATTATTTGAACATTCTTCCATAAAACATACTATCTCTAATTCTTAATATAAGTCACTTTTAATTATCTCATCAAAATTAAGAAAAATTTCTTACATCATTAAAATTGTCTTAGAAATAATGTAGTTTCCATTTTTACCCCTAATAAATATCATAAATTTAAATAATTTATTTTTCTCTTATAATTAAATAATGATATTTTTAAAGTAAAATAATTAACATTTCATAAACCTATAAAAAGTTATTTATATATAGAACTATAAAAAAATTTTAAAATATGACTAATAAGAAAGATAAAAAAAAATAGTTGAAGATTTTGCCATTTAAAGTATTAGTTATAAATAATTATTGATTTAAAAGAACGGTAACTAGTCTCACTATAGGGTCGCTCAAACCTACAAACAGTACTCTGCGTGTAGGTGTGCGTGACTGAATGTATAATGTCTAAACGACTAATTGAAATTGAAGGCAATGAGGCCGGCGAGCTGTACATGGCTTTTTGACTATTTTGACTAAACATAATTAATGTGTGTTTCATCTTTGTGACTTAGGAGTAGAAATTTGGTCCCTTCGTAGAGCTGTAGCGTGATCAATGGGAATAACTTTGAAATAATGAACCCGTTCTACAAATACAATGTGAATGTGAACCCAATCAACAGTTTGAAATATGCTTTTTTTGAAATTAATATATACTTCAGCAGACCATTAGGTTAAATAATATTCCAATCCAATTAATAAATATTATTCCAACCCATTCTAGAAATAATATTCAATCTCATTTAAAGTAAAAGCAATATACAGATGGATTAAACTTTTGAGACCACAAAATTCACTTTATATATTGCTAGCATCATCATAACCTTGCCCACAAATTCTTGATAGACTTAACCTGTACAAAATAATTCATCTATTGTCATTTTCAATGATAAAGCATTAGTCTCTTTAACATGCACAATACCAAGAAAGCGCTAAATAATGCATCCTCTTTTATTAATATAATGCAAAGCAATAATCATTTGTTCCTTATTTGATATGTTATGTGACTCATCAACAATAATGGTAAATAATTCATCTCCGATATCACTAATAATAATATTAATGATTTCTAATGCAACAGCATAAACAATAGTTTTTTGGATTTCAGGAGCAATTAATCAATGATTTTTAGGAGCATTTTCCAAAACAATATGATTTATTGATTCTTTATGACCAGCAAAAAACTTAATAAGTTCAAGAAAATTACCTTAATTAGTAGAATTGGTTGATTCATCATGAGTACAAAAAGCTAATCCTTGCTTTAACAAAAAGCGAATTCAATCAATTGACACAATCAAAGGTCTTCAGTATAAGTCACGAACTTGTTTAGATTACTTAAAAATTACAACTCAATATGTTGATTTTGATTCAACAAATCTCTTCACACTTCTTTCAAGCAATATTGTGAGTACTATTAGAATCTCCAACATAAGATGCAAGCCTTTCTTTTTTGTTCCAATTTGTAAATCTCTTTGTCACAAATGTATCACCACGTAATTCCTTTCCAAAATCTGGCTTAAAAAGGTAACAATAAACAAAATGCTACATCTTTTTCTATATACTATACACCACCCAATGACCAAATTCTTTAAATCAAGAAGGACAAAATCTTCTTAAGGAATTTCCAATTTTTCTTTGAGGAAAATTATGTTGAACAGGTTGATATGGTCCTTTTTGTAAATATGCTCTTTATATTTTATCTCGATTATTAGAATGATATGATGAAATTTTAATTGTTTGTTCCTGGATCTGATGACAAATCTTCTTAATCAATTTCATTTTGTTGTTTAAGATTTGACTCACAAAGTTTTGATGCAGATTGTTACTCATTGGATGATAATCTCCTCCTCAAAAATCTTTCCATCCTCTTAACAAAATTAGAAAGTGTGCAATTAATTAATTAATATTATCTAAAACTATCACTGAGAAGGGGGGAAAAATCAAAAATAACAAAACTACAAAAATAAAGAATACATTTTAAACATTTTGAAAAAAATTTTTTATTTGAAAAAAAAGAAAGAAAGAGAAGTCATGTGTACCACAATTTGTGATACATGGCAACATATACGACAGAGAGAAGCCTGGTTTAAGCTCGTCCTACTCCCACAGTTATGGAAAAAGGTTGAATTGGCAGCTTTCTAATTTCTAAAATTATTAATAAAACCATGGGAGGGATCGCATGCTACAGCTACAGACCGCTAGTGGGAGGGGGTTTTCGATGTTAAATTGCTAACAATGAAGATGAAGACAAAAGTCTTAAATCAAACTCACATGCTTGCTTCCTTCTTCAATTTCTTTGGCGTTTTCCCTCATTAGTCAATTTTCTGAGTTCCTCACATTCCACAACTATTTTGCAGCTCCTTCCGTCCTTGGAGCTTCAGCATTGTTTTCCCTCATTAGTCAATTTTCTGAGTTCCTCACATGCCACAACTATTTTGCAGACTCCTTCCGTCCTTGGAGCTTCAGCATTTGTTTTGATTAGGTTAGGTTTAATTTATTGTTAAAAAATTTTATTTTAAAAATATAAAATAAATAATGATATATTAGTATTTGGATTTAATAAGTATAAAATTCTTGATCAAAATTATTGAACTTACATACAGATATAAATTTTTGAACTCATAAATTTTTGGATTTGGGTCAAAAAAATGTATATGGGTTCAAAATACCCAGAGAAAGGAGTGCAAAATTCTCAAACTTCCACACGCCCTTTATAATTTTCGCTATTTGAGTGGGGCATATTCACACACTGAGCACAACGTAGCTCGGCCCCTGAATATGCTGTTTCATCGTTTTTAATTTGAAATATTAATTAGTTAGAAAGTTGTACGTAAAGGAATATGATCTTTACGTAGGACCTCAAGTTACCATTAGAGGAACCAAATATGCGACTACGTCCAACCACTTTCTAAACGGTAAAGCTCCTTAAACACCATTTTTTTTAATTATTTAGTATTTATCACTGCTATTTCATTTAAATTTGATTCGTGTTTTGAAAGTTTTGCCAGCATGTTTTTCTTTTTATTTACAAAATTTAAACTCAAAACTTTATTTAAATTAAAGAATAAATTGTATCCACTCAAACCACAATTATTTCCTTAAACAATCACTTTATCTGTGAAAATATAGAAATTATTCAGATTAATTAGTTTATGTAATTAATTATAACTGTTTTTTTACTGAATTTAATCATATAACTTACAACAATATATCTGATTATACATCATATTTCTGTTACATAAAATAACTCATTGAGGTTATAAGTGTTTTTGTCTCTTATTAATTTAAATGAAGGATGATGGGAGATTCTTTCCACGCTCGATTTAACTGGACTTTACATATTTCAAATTGAAGTAATTTTCTGAGCATGAGGCTCATATTCTATGGTCAATAGAGTCAAAAGAAAAGTATTAACTCTAAAGCTAGAGCTTTCATATATTATTTTTCCCAAAACTCACTTTCAACATGTATGCGATTAACAGAAAGAGACTTGCTTATGCAAGGCCACCATCTGACCAAAGAATTTGAATAGATTTACTCGGTCAAGCTGTATGACTTGATTGGATGGATGATACCAAGCAATTATCAGCTCCTAAGTTAATTTGATTCTTTTAAAAATAGAATTATAAATGTCGAAATATATTCATTGTGAATGTATTTTTAAATTTTTGGTTAATATTTCTCTCAAATTCACAAATTTAATTTTGAAATGGACTATAGTATTATTGAATTAAATATCAATTAGACACATTAATTTCTGTATATTGTATAGAGTTTGAAGAATGAGTCATACTATTTATAATTGTAATGTAGCTTGCTATAGAATTTTATTATGTATATATTGATATATTGATATCAAATATTTACTTATTTTTTATATTTAACTGTGTATATGGATCAAATCCTCTTGTAATTTTTAACCAAAAGCTTAAGGTACTGAACCAATATGTGGTATTTAATTTAAAACCAATTCAAATCCAGCTGCCAAAAGTGGCTTGTTTTACAACATTTAAAGAGAAAAAATTGTAAATTCTCTATGACCAATTTTAATCCCTTCCAAATATCTTTAATGTTTTTGTTACAATCTTTAGTTTTTAAAATAACAAGATAACTTCATAAAAGCACTTCACAATTTAGATATTTCTATCGAAGTCTTTAGCGTTGAAGTTAACTGAAATGTCACTTGAAATTTTCTTATTTGTCATCCAGTAGGTTTTCCTTAACTTTGTAACGAATTAACATTGAAGATTCAAATATTAGAAGGGCCATTTGCCTAACCTTAAATTTGTAATTCCTAATTAGGAACCCTTAATTCAATTTTGTAATTATGAAGTAAAGTTATCAACCAGCCAGTAGGTCAGTTGAATAGGGGCTATATATGGTAATTTATTCATTAAATATCACATCCTGAGCATTCAATTGAACATCTACTAACTCAACATGAAACTTGAGTCGCTGATATGACTACATATGGTTCACCATAGTAATTGAGAGAAGACATGAATTCTGAAAAAATAATAGTTCTGAGCAATTTTTTATTTCAAAAATTAACGCAATTTTCTTTTGCAGATGATTCAAAATAAAAAAGAGGATAGTTTCCATTTTTCTACATAATAAATTGAAATTTATGACTCACAATTTACACAATTCTAATATTGGTTTGCCTATATCAATTTTGCAATATAGTTTAGCTTACACAATCCAATAGCATCCAACTATATGAGATTTTAAAAAATTAGTATGGCTCCATGCAATGATGAGTCATGCTATTCAGAACACTGTAACTATGTGCAATATATATATATATATATATACATATATTTTTTTTAAAAATGTAAATGGAAGCTGCTTAGAAAGGTGGACGTGGCTGTACTTTTACGCCTTAATTATCTTTTTGGAGGCCAGGGTATGACTCCAAGAAAGACAGAAAGAAAGCAAAAGAAAAAAACAGCATTTTTATTGTTTTAGGTTCTACTTTTACAAGGCAACCTCAACTGCTCCTTTTGACACAGCCAAAAGACAGAGTGAACTACTCAAATTTCGACGGTCAAAAAGAATGTCCCAGCTCTCAAAGGGTCCTAATTAATTGATAGTACAATGGTTCTAAAGTTTAACCCACACTTACCACGCACAATTGAATATTTGCTGTCTTAAAAAGAGATTAAATATTAATTATCTGATCTAATCTTTCTTGCTCTTCTTCTTCTTCTTCTTCAATGAATTTATATAAATTAAGTCGTTCAGGGAAAGATTCATACATAAAATTGCGTTTTAATTTTGGGTGCAATCTTGTGAGGGTAAATGTGGTTTTGGGGAGAGGTCATCTTCCTTCCATAGTATTTTTTTTAAATAATTAATATTTTATTTTCATATATATATATATATATATATCTATCTTTGTTCTTAACTGTTAATTATAAATTACTTATCAACAAAAAAAATTACGTCTTAAAATTTATATATCAGCAAAAAGTCAATTAAAAACATGATACTTGAAAGTAGTGGTTGGGCGTAATTATATGATTGTTGCAGGGACTAACTAGAAAAGGTTAATTGGAGGGCAAGGCGTAGTTGTTGGGTCGTACCATTTTGGCCCATAAAATAAAATAAACCACGCGTTGCTTCAGATGGGAGATAATTAATAAATGGACTTTTACAAAAGCTTAGTTACCATACCAAATTAAATTCTACTTTTGTATATATCAAAGATTATTAACTTATTTATGTCAATGTCGAGGATGGTTCGCGCTATCTGTTATGGTTTCTGGAACCTCTAAAGTGCCGGTCAAATGCACTTGCCTTTCGTTTTATGTTAATTAATTAAACTGCTCTCTGCTAGCTAGTTGTATCGCATAAAGAAAGAAAGAAAGAAAAAGAAATATTATTCATATGCACATCAAATCAAAGCGTTACCTTAATGGGACCCTCCACCTTGACAAATATACACTATACACCTACCAACCACTTTGCTTCAAACAACAGTGACGCGGCTTCTTTTTCTTTTTTTAATTCCTCAAACTCACAGCGCGCACCTTCCTATTTTTCTAATCACAGTGCAAGTCTGAAACAGCGTACACTTTTGAAACTTTGGAAATATTCTCCATGTACTCACCATGCACTTGTTAGTCTACGTGTTAGGTCACCTGCCGACCCAAACAAACCACCTTGAGATCTGATCGATCAATTTCGAGTTCCAAACCCAATTAACCTCATCTTATCTCACCTATATAAACAGACCCACCAATGGCACTTCACTGCATGCACAACATTAATTCAATCTCACATTTATACGATCATCAGTTAATTGATTAGCTAGCGATATGATTATGGGCTCTTGGAGCTCAATGAGTTGTTCTCTTGTTGTGGTGGTGGTCCTCCTCGTGGGGAGTACTGCTAGTGCACAACTTTCTGCAGACTTTTACTCGGGCTCTTGCCCACACCTCCCTAACATTGTGAAATACGCTGTGCATTCGGCTATTGTGAAGGAAGCGCGCATGGGTGCTTCTCTCCTTCGCTTGTTCTTCCATGACTGCTTTGTCAATGTACGTAACTTGTCTCGTCTCTCTACCATATTCACATCAATTATCACACCAATGAGTTCACTTAATAATTAATGCACTTGATCGCATGCATGCATGCATTATATATATATATATATATCACGTTCAACTTGGTAACAAATGAAGAAGCTAAAGTAGTGTTGGTTGCATTTACAATTATTGGAAGGGATGTGATGGTTCGATTCTACTGGATGACACATCCAACTTCAAGGGAGAGAAGGGCGCAGTGCCCAACAAGAACTCGGCTCGGGGCTTCGAAGTGGTCGACGCCATCAAGACGGAGGTGGAGAAGGCCTGCCCAGGTGTGGTCTCCTGCACCGACATTCTCGCCATAGCTGCCAGAGACTCCGTCGAGATTGTGAGCCTCTCTTTTTCCACACTCACGTTAACAACAATTTTCACATGCATATCTAAATCGAGGAGTGTTCTGTGTTATTATATATATATATATTAATTTCAGCTTGGAGGGCCTTATTGGGATGTGAAGCTTGGAAGAAGAGACGCTAAAACCACCAGCCTCTCTGCGGCAAACAATGGTATCCCTGCACCCTCATCTAACCTTAACCAACTCATCTCCAGGTTCTCCTCCCTTGGTCTCTCCACCAAGGACTTGGTCGCTTTATCTGGTATATAAATATATTATTTCTCCTTTCCTTAATTTCTTCCCAGCATCATTAAGTTCCTCGTCATATACATAGCCATGCTTGATGATCATATATCGTGAAATTAATTCTAGGCGGACACACAATTGGACAAGCAAGGTGCACCAACTTCAGAGCCCACATTTACAACGAGGGCAACATAGACAAGTTATTTGCTCGCACGAGGCAATCAAGCTGCCCAAGAGCCTCAGGTTCAGGGGACAACAATCTGGCACCTCTCGATTTTCAGAGTCCCACGTACTTCGACAACAGTTACTTCAAGAACCTGGTTCAGAAGAAGGGGCTTCTCCACTCCGATCAGGAGCTCTTCAATGGCGGATCCACTGACTCCATTGTGCGAGGCTACAGCACCGACCCTAGATCTTTCGCTCAAGATTTCGCTCGAGCCATGATCAAGATGGGCGACATTTCTCCCCTCACTGGCTCTAATGGGGAGATCAGGAAAAACTGTAGGAGGGTCAACTAATTAAGTGTGTTCATTCATTAATGTTCTTAATTATGTCCTGAGTTTGCCTCATAATAAGTTGTTTCGCTCTCTTCATGTCTTTGCTGACTTTGCTTGACTTCTGTATGTGTTGGTTCAAAGAGTGCCATTCATGGAATTAATCATCTATCCTTCACAATTTTTATTTTCAATTTATTATTTTAATAAGACATACTATGCCAAACCTTATGTTCACAACGCTTTCCACTTGCCCTGTCACGTCAAGTTCAACCAAATTATATAACAACGTTCCTCCTCTTCTTTACTTGATGGCTTTATTTTATATATATATATATATATATCTCTTTTAATTTAACAAAATTTCAATTCAACACCCCCTAAGAGATATTTATTTTGTCATACGTTAGAATTTAAAATCTACGACGAAATTATTGGCTTAAGTCCGACTGAAGTGGTGGCCAAAAACAAAATTTACCGAAGTGTATGCTTTAAATGTTTTGGTCGGAAAAGAAAAGCTGATAAGAAAAGCCCAAGTATTTTGGGCTAAAAGCAAGCCCAAGCCTTTCCTATACAATGAATTGGCCCTTTGGGTGTTCTTTAGGCCTAAAACATAAAAATTTAAAAACTAGTGTCCATGCCCATGCCCATTCACACAGCCATATCCAAAAAACGTAAAAAATTAAAAACCAGTATAATCTGATAATGGTCGCCCATGACCAACAAATATGCTATTCAATATTCATATAGTTAAGTAATGAGACAATCTTTTTGCAGTTTGATTTCTTATATTGAAACGGATCAGTGAGAGATCACAAGTCTGGATTTTTAATTTTGAAATTACATTAGGAATCTTACATAAATATGCTTTATAATCAGTGAGAAGCTCAGTGTTTTTAATTTGTTTAAATTATAAGTGAACGCTGCCAGTGAGAAATGTATCAAGCAATTTCATATTCTAATTATTCGCTAATTATTATTTTATGAAAGAAACCATATCAACTAGTCAACCCACATGGTAAAGGCCATGCATGGCAGCACGAAAAACACAGATTTCTTTGAGGGCATGTGGCTATGAAATTTTTTTAAGCAATTGATTAAACAATTCTTGAGCTTGTTTGATCAGCTAATTTTTTTATCTTAATTTAGTTTTTTGCACTATTTTTACTGATATTATTTCTCTTAATCAAACATAAAACCTTTCTATGTCATATTCCTTCTTTTTGTCCTTTGTCCAACTGAGATTTGCCAGAATAACGTTTGGACTTTGGGTCCCTGTACTCATATACAGCTTGGAGAGTCGCTCATGTGACTTTGCTGTTACTTACCTAACCTTAAAAGGGTTTAATAAAGAACCCCCACCTGCTGCTACTGAATAAAAACTTTGAGATTAGAAGTCGAATCAATCAATTTAATAGTGATTTTCGTCATTAATCATTACTTTCACAAAATCATAATGATTGAGATGATTGCCTCAAGATATCACTGTTGACTGATATAACTGTTACAATTTGGGGCCAATGTTGGATCCCATCTACAAAAGAAATTTCTTTTCTGGGATAAAATAAGTTATATTAAAATGAAAGGGTTTTATCCACCAAAACTAGTAAATAAAGAAAAAGATACCATTATGTCAAGCTAAGTCTAAGAGCTAATGTAAATATTTATATTCCCTTTCCCTTGCGCTAGCAGCTGTTTTCTTTTCTTTCTCTCATTTTTGTTTTGACTTAAAACATGCTGTTGAGAAGTTAGACATCTCTTATATATAAAGAAAACAAAACTGACCGCCTTGTTGCAACCCTAGCTGGATGATAACAATTTAATTCCAAATTATATGTCACATATTGTGTCATGGTCTTAATTTCCTCTTAAAATTCTAAGACCGACTCATAAATCTTAGAGAATGACTTTGCTTTTGTTGAGAAAAACAGGAAATGCATTTGCATAGAATAATTCGATTTATTAAATATAAAGTTTCTATTTTTTGGTTTGCTAGACTCTATATATTTCTCAGCTTGGGCAACATATATACATGCATCATCTCCATGTATTTTGCTTGCGGTACAAAATTTAATCCCGTATAAGTATCTTTAATAATAATTATAATAGTCTGACAATTTTTTTGGGTCAATTAATTAAGTTTAACGCCGTATGCCAGCTGCCTCCAATTTCGTGAATACTTCGCCTGCATTTCACTTTCAACTACGACGATATAATTTACGTATTCTCTTATCGGTAGAAAACAAATAAAAAAAGAAAAGTAGTTGTCTGCATCATCGTTATTATTTCTTCAACTTTTAGTTTGTACATGTTTTTCTTTTTCATAAATTAAGAATAACTTGAAGTCATGTTATAGTTTTCTGACAAATAGGCTTAGCTTCGCGACTATGGTATAACGATACGACATAACCTATTCAATTACCTTTTCTTTGTCCTCCTGTAATTCGAATTGTTACAGTCACAAAGAATGCAAATCAGCTGTACCTGAAACTTTATAGGGAGCCTATATTAAAGAAACTCAATCGTATACCTTTTTTTCCTTTGCCTTCAGAATCATTCGACCTCCATCTACCACCAACTAATTTGGATTCAAGCTGCAGTATCATCTACTAGTATATATGATTTTTTCTCTTCACAAAAATCAAACTCAATTCTGCATAAGCAACATTGAGTTTTTTTTTTTTACTTACTCATCTATAGTACAAGTCAATCTTATAAGAGAGAAATGTGTTATATCTGATTAATTAATATACTTTTTTTAATTTTATCTATGATTAAAGTAAAATTATTTTTATGAAGAGAGTTGTGTGAGAGAGAGAGATTTATTTGCAATGTTGACTTATGAAGTGAATTAAATGAAGACATTTGTGAAAAAAAAATTCTTTGATGACATATTTATGATGTGTGATTGTTTTTTTTTTATTCTAATGATATAATTATTTATTTCTTATATTATAAAACAGAAAGATTATTATTCATAACGTTGGCTACAGGAATGAGAGTGGAGTGAGATTCAAGAGTATGCAAACCCAGTGAATAGCTTAAACCTTGGGAGTCCTCCATCACATGCAATTTGACAAGTTCGAGACTCAGAAGTAAATGATACAGCGAAACCCAACTCAACTTACCCAATTAACTTAGCTTAAAATATTCAATTATATATTATATCTCTGCTGAACAGAAAATATAAAGCCATTAGATAGTATAATATTATTCACGATGACTTTCAGATTCATTTCCCTTTGTTTTCCCAGGAATGCATGGAAGATGCCGAAAGCTATATATTATTGTTTAATTTATAAAGGGGAAAAAAAGCTACGTTTCGTTCAAATACAAGGAATGAAGTAGGGTTATGTCAACACCAGGAAGATGCCACGAGTTTAAGCAATCATGACATGGGACCAATACATGTCACATCGAGAGGGAGACCTTCAATAGGAAAAATCTGAATCAGTGAGGTATTTGTGTTTGTAATTGAGTTGTGCACATCATGCTGAAAAAGAAAGGTCTATATACACAAAAGTTTAGATACGCTGGATTAATAAAATAGAAAAGTGTAATATTCTTTTCTGTGTAGTTCTTGCTTATACGACTAAGTCTTCCTCTTTGAGCCTTCACAAGCTGGCTGAAATCCTCACGCCAAGGAAACCCCCATATATAATTATTGAGAAGATATATATAGCTGGCACTAATGTATACAAACACTATATTGGGTAATAAATTTGCAAATTGATGTTTACTGTAATATTGAACTCTGCTGTTTCTCCCAAATATAATCAAGCATTAATAAATGCACATATTATACATGAAATATAATTATTTCTTGTTATGTTTCGAAAGCATTTTTAGGTAATTTAAGTCGATGTACATATATTCCAAGCTAATAGGGGACCACATATTTTCAATGAAATCTATCTCCAATATATATATGTTTTAAATCTAAAGATTCGTTTAGCCAATACATCAAAGTTCTGCTATCACAATGGATTTCTAGAGCTCCTGAGATTTCGTGGGTCTGATGATTTGAATAGATGTAAATCCCACTGTGATCATGCTGAGAATATTTAAGAGAATTTTGGAAGAGAACATATATAAGAAAGGGAAATATTGTAAATCAGTCGAAAACTAATTAACTGATATATGAAGATTTTGCTCGAGACGCATTACTGATGATGAGTCATATCATAATAAGACGGATGGAAACAGTAATTAAAATAAAAAATAATTAAAATCGCGAACACTTAACTTGTTAAGAACAACCAAATAAGAAGGATGGAAACAGTAAATTAAACTGACAACCAGCTAATCTGAAACAGGAAAAAAATAAAAAATAAAAGCTGAGTTGTTTATGCTTCCCGTATTAACATGGTGAAGAAGATCACAAGCTCACACAACCTTACCTTACCTTTTGTCTCCCGCAACTTCAGACAGCAATTTAGATACTTCAGTGGCACGAATTAGCTAGCATGATTGACTGTCCATATTATACCAGAGATGGCACGTGCCAATTTATTTCCATACCCACAATACAAGCAAACCCTCTTTTCCCAACTCTTAATTAGTCTGTACCTATTTTACAATATTCAAATTGCAGTAGCATCTGCATTATTGATAGGCAAGGTTTTTGCTTTTCTTTCACTTCATCGTGAAGTAATGAAGAGACCATTTGTCTGCCTAAATTGTGAATGGGGACTATACAGAGAAAAATGCAGGAGGGCGGAGCAATTTCAATGAGGCAAGAAATTAGAAAGAGCTAGAGAAGGAAATTTACATTAAATATTTAACCATATAAAGGGGAAAACTTGGGCATGCGTAGTCATGGATTAAGACAAGATAATGAAAATAAGAAGAAAAGTTTACAGCCCATAACAATTAATCTTCAATAATTATATTCTCCTTTTCTCCCTTACTTTATTCCCCCATGAAGCCTAGTAGAGATGGAAAAATAAATGGAATTATTATTTGGTGTCTGGAAATTTAACCAAAATAGGAAATATCATCATTTGAAATTGCGGCATAAGTGGTGGGAGGCCTCTGTTGGACTTGGGTATACATGGAAGAAGAGGAATCAGAAGTAGAAGGAAGAGAAGGTGGTGGTGGCGGAGGCGGTGGAGGCCGTGGAGCAGCAATTGACACAGCCCGAGAGCAATTAGGGAGGACTGGCATATGATGAGAAGAGGGTATGATGTTAGTAGCTTCCCTAAGTTTGTATTTAAGTATTTCAGCCCTTACTGCATTAAGTTCAGCTTGTAAAGATTGAACTTGTTGTTGCAAAGCAGAAATTGCACCCATGCATCCGTAAACTGGGTCTCTTAGCCTCACATTTGCTTCATACACTAGACTATTTGCTGCATCTGCTCTTTGACTCTCTGGTACCTCCTACAAAATAAACCATGTATAGCAAAAATCATTAATATTTTTGGTGGTTGACAAAGTAATTAAGTGGAGAATTAATTAGGGTTTTATATATTGTATACCATGAGCATCTTGGAGACGTTGCTAGCACCGAAGACTTTGTGAACAGAAGCAAATTTTTGGGGCTCATGAGGCGAAAAGTAAGGAGAAAAGGGGCATTCTTGAGCACATCTTCGCCTCAAGAGCTTACATGCTGCACAAGGGGTTATAGTATTTAGGGTTCCTGGAGGACCCAACATATATCTTCTTCCCATTTGAGATGAAACATCTCCCTCCCTCTTGATCTTTTTCCCTATCTCTTCAAAATTTTCCCTGCACAAAGAGCGATCACAAGATTAATCAGCAAAACGCATACATTAAACTGTTTTATATATGTATGTATATATTTCTTATTTTTCGTAAGTTAAGGGGAGAAAGCTGTAGGAGCATTGATTTGATCGCCCTTAATATCATGGAAGAACTAAAACTTTGGTCTAAATATATAATAGAGCATCCTATATATGTTTGAGAAATTTTGACTTACGATGAAGGATGAAAAGTTGCTAGCAATTGCAAACAGTAGAAAAGGTATAATATATATTAAGAATATATAGTTGAGAGATGGAGGGAGATCTATTATACTAGGGTGACTGATTACCTTTCTCTGGACATTCAGGCATGCTCTCTCAGTACGGACTATGAAGTAGGAGTAACTTTGGGAGAGAATAATTAGAAAGAGAGACAGAGTCCAAAACCAAAAGGGGAGAGGAGAAGAAAGGAAAATAAGAGTAGAAAATGAGTGTGCTTAAAAGGCAAGGTATACAAAGCGGTCCAGCTATATTTAATATTTCAAAGAAATAGACAAAAATGAATATATTATATCTGTTGCATAAAGATATCGATAATATATAGCTAGCGAGACAGCTATAAAGATAGAAGCTGAAATAGAGTAGTGAGAAGCAAAGATGGGTCTCATATATAGAATTTCAGGAATTATAGACTCTTAACTATCAGGAGCTTTGAGGAGTAGTCTGTGAAGAAGTTCATGATGAGGAAGAGGAAGTGGAAAGAGAGACAAAGAGGAGTATTTTAATTTTTATATTGTATACATATGCCAGCTCCAGTACTGCTTGCTCACGTGTGAGTTCTTAAATGTGTTTGACTTTGTTAATAAACTTTCTGATTCCATTGCCGCCATGCATGTGGTACTTGCTTCTTACTGAGGCCAAACCTTACCAACTTGCTAGTCTTTTTATATACCATATATTATCAACAAACTGACCTTGTTTCTGTGTTAATATATATCTCCTTCCGCTTAGACTTCATATGTCATATATATTCAAGTGATTCGCCGATCAAGAACCCTAGCTATATGTACATACTCTCAAAATCAATAGAAGTTATACCCATTTTGGTCTGAAGCTTTCTTCTTTATCAGAAGAACGTTAGTGACTCCATTAGATCAGTAACATCCTTAATTAGGATCCTCATATTCTTATTGAGATTATATACCAATATATTTAGAATTCTGCTTGGGACATAGGGAATTATTAGTTGAGTAACTTTTTTAGGAAATAAAGTCTTCAAAGCAAAGTAATTTCTTGAGTTGGATTTCGGTCTACCTCCCCTAAATCCCGAAATGCATCATTATCGCCCTGATCGATAGTCTTGGAATAACTTAATCTTAAGTGTTATTAGGGTCTCAAAAGGAAAAACAAAATAATAATAATAATTCTCCTCTTTTGTTTATTTTACATACTATTATTTTGCTATATATCTAGTTTCCTCTCCTTTGATTGATCTCTTAACTATTAGTTAGACGTACTCTGAATTCCCTAGCAGTTCATGATTATGAAATTGCTTAAAAACTTTGATTGAGAACGATTCATGTTTAAAATTATCACTGCATTAACATACAAGCATATATATGACGTTAATTAAGGGTTGAGGGAAAAGATTGGACACCTTTCAAGATAAGTCGATAATCTTGGGGGGGTTAGAAAATGACTTTTGTAATGTGACGGATAATTAATTGATGGATAGAGATATGCTAATTCGAGACATCTCACCCAGCAAAGCTTTTCATATTAGAGAAAATCATTAGACACATGTAAGAATCTAGCACAGTGATTTTCATTTCAAAACGCTCTAATTTTTTTTTTTTTTTTTTTTTTGCATTGGAACTCCCCCTTATAATACGACTAAGACGCTTAACTGCTTAACTATTTGTCCTTTACACTCACACTCACATTAGTAGTTTTCCCTTGAAGCACACCTTGACATAATACAAAGGAACCCAAAAGCACCCCTTTTATTTGATGTATCCTTTGAAGTCATTACGGTTAGTCCACCTAGCAGTAATATTTACCACAGAAAAAAGAAAAACCAAAGCTAAGTTGACTCACTGACCAAAACCCTAATTGGTACGGATTACGAAAATGAGCGTTCCATTTAATTTCTTGGGGTGGGATATTAATTGAGAGGAGTAGTGATCTATCAAAGTGGGTGGCGAAAGAGAGAAGGAGTGTATTTGGAAATTGAAATCGAAAGGGTTGGTATTATATATGTAAATTACGTAAAAGCAATGCTTAGACTCTAAGCAAGGTGGCACCATCCATTCTTGTTTGACCCGTATTTTGAGCCTTACAAGCCGCCTTATTCTCCTCTCAGCTTCCCAAACCTAACTTCAATATATATATATATATATTTGTGTGTGAGCAGTTTCTGCACTACTGCACCCAAACCCAGAACCGTCCACCACCATTTCTACTGGTTGGCCAATTGAGAAATGCCAGGTGAGACTGGAGAGAATCTCTCGATTTTGAAACGGTGTTTGAAAATCAGCCCTAATGACTCATGCTTCCTTGGATCGTTTTCAATTATTTAAATGCGAAACAAACATTCGGTTGATATGATAATGCAAGTCTTCAATAGGGTCAATTATACGTATGGAAGTCCTGTCACGGTAAATACTAGACTTGAGCCCTCAACACACACACATATATATATATGGTTTTAGTCTAGTGTCACTATCAAGCTGGAAAGGCAATGAAGGCCACTTGGATTTCAAGAGCTATATCATCTTGTTCTCTTCCTGTCCATTGGAGAAGGAGATGAGTTTAGGGTGAATGGTACGCATTGAGCGGGTGACAGACGCAAGATTAGTCAACTAAAATTACACGGTGAATTTGACCGCAAGAACTTTGATTTATAAGTTCAATATACTGTCTTGTAAAATGTTTGGATTGTTAGACTTCAAATGCTTTCTGGTAATTAACCGTTCATCCAGGTTCTATGTTTCGGAAAAAAGAAAGAAAGGAAGAAATCATGGTGTGTTTGAGTTCTAAAATATTATTAATAATTATGATTCATTATATTATTCTAGAGAAATTGAGATAGTACTCCTTTAGTCTTAAATAGAGGGCATTTTACCATAATTCTAAATATAAGATCATTTTTAAAATATAAAGTAATATTTATTACACATTTTTCAAATAATGTCTCTATTTAATTCATCCAAAAGAGAGAGGTAAAGATATTAAATAAAAGTCATGTGTATGGAAAAAGTTTTGTTGGGAAAGGTGAAACTCACTTCTGAGATCTTTACATCTCAAAGAGATTAGTCTTCAGTCTGAGGAATACTCTTGGTGTTAAAAAAAGATATTAAATAAGGATATTTTTGAAAAAATATCTCAATTTTTTTAAAAATTAAGACAGTTAACTAATTTTAACTATTTTCTTTAATTCATATGATTTGCTTAAAAAGATTTTATATTAAAAACGAAAGTGAAGAAAATTAGCAGTGGATTGGAGTAATTTTGAAAATAAGCTGCATTACTTGTAAATGGTGCAATTTCCTAGAATTTTTAATATAGAGATATGTATATTGATATGAAATTTATAGCTAATTATATTATTTAAAAGTTATAAATAATAAAGTTTATTCAAACCTTATGCAATATATGTCGTATCAAATTTAATGTAACATCAAATTCTACCAGAACTTAAAAAAAACGAAACCATGATTTTTCTTAGAATCACGGAGAAATCTTTTTTTGGTTTTTTAGTACAAAGAAGGCCCAAAGCCTAGTGATTCTGTTCGCCTATTCTGGCATCAAAAGGGGAGAAATCTTTCACAGCACTCACACCCATAGAATTCAGGCTATTTTGGGCCTGTCTTTTGAATGCCAAACCAAGGCTTTTTGTGATGTAAACAAGAAAGGCTTAGTGGGATAAAAGGCTTGCCAAATCAAACCAGAAGAGAAAAACACCCCAATGAAAACTATCCACACACAAAGTACATCAGTATTAAAAAAAAATGCACACCAAAAAATATAAAAAGTGAGAATATAGGGGGAATTACATTTTGAGACCAACATCTCAAATTAATTACAGAGCAAATTTTTTTACCACTTTTTTTTCCAATTTTGCAACTGATATTTGGTCAAAAGTCTTCATTTGTAATTAATTCTACATCTTGGTCCCAAGGACCAAGATGTGATTCCCCCGAGGATATATATATAACTTTTTTTTATTTATCCAGTACATCGATGGCCAAAAATGAAAAACACACCAAGCATATGGAAGTTGACATTTCAATGGTGTCTCGACATATACAAACTTTCTTCTTCTTCTTGTTTTCTTTTTTATTTTTTTAACAATAGAAGCATCCAAACTAAGACTAATTTCTTAGATATATATAAATTATTGAAATGGATTTTACCTATTTTAATAAGATTTTTTTTATATATACAGTTAATTATTACTACATAAATAAAGTTAACTTTCTAAATCTTTTTGCCAAAAAAAAAACTCTCGATCTTCTGCCATATATATACATGCCTGGTATAATCTTGTTGAATTATATAATTATAATTTTCACGTTTAGATTTTAAAATATCATATTTTGTTTTTTTAAAGTATCATAATGTAGTTGGTGAAAAGTTCATAGGTGTCATTTGATCCATATAACCGACCTCACATAGTGAGATAAGGTTATTATTGTTGTTGTTGTAATATAGTTGGTGAAAAAAGCATCATAATATGAATATTTGAGAGTCTACGTACCAAAAGTAAAAATATTATATCGAATGAAATTGCTTAGTTTTAAAAGAAATGAATACTAAATAGCTTGCAAGTAGAGGCACATGACAAATAAGTATAACTAGACTTTTAGAGTTCGTACAATTAAGGGAAGATTGGGAAAAAAAATTGTGCGGAGAACTTTAAGCGCATAATTATTTGTTTTTGTGTGATTCGGTTTTAAAATAATTCAAATAGAACATTAAACTCAGTCTTCTGAAAGAGAGCCGAAGTGAGTTCCTCTTCTTCTTCTTTAAAAATGTAAGTGAATCACCCATTTTTAGCATCATTTATCCCATCAGTCCTTTACATTTCGATTACTATTAATTTGTCAATACTAAAAGAGAAATAAATACAGCATGTGAGACCAAATATTGAAAGAGTGCAGATGAGAGTACATGAACAAACCTTTTTGTACTTATTTTTCTTTAACATTTTAAAAAAAATTGAAATTTCATTTAATCAATGAAAAAATAAATAATTAATTCATATATATAAATAGATCAAGAAATACAGTTAAAAGTAATTAGAAATATTAAATTTTTTAAGAATTTAAAATAGTTTCCTAAAATACTCCTATTTAATATTTAATAATTTTATCTTATATTTGATACAAATTAATTGTGCTCACTTAAAATTGAAAAATAAATAAATAAATTGCATCAAACAACCTATTTCTATATGTTATATTTAAAAAGCACCTCATTAATAATGTAGGTAGTATATAGTACTTCCTCCGGTCCTATATATAAGACCTTTTACCTTGATCCTAAATATAAAATCATTTACAATATACGAGGTGATATTTATTACATATTTCCAAAAAATACCCCTATTTAATGTATGAAAAGAGAAAAAGAGAGAAATTAAATAAGGGTAGTTTTGGAAAAATGTTAAAATTTTCGGAGAAATAAAGATAGTTAATTAGTTTTAACTTTCCTTCTTAATTCACGTGATTCGATAAAAATGATCTTATATATAGAATCGGAGGGAGTATTAACTATCTGTTGGGGAAAAAATATAGGATTCACTATCTCTCCCTACGGTACATTCCTTCAGTTATATTATTCCCAGCTGGACATGGAATAAATTAAACCGAATAGCTAAATATATAGAAATTAACCCATTTAAATATAGGTCAGACAAAACTTGAATAATGCAGCGGCTTGTATGGTGCTTCCTCCTTTACCGGTATTAGACACTTTTTAAATAAATTAATATTTTTCAGTATAATATATTACAAATTATATAGTGTATTTAATTTTTTTTATTTAAAATACCCATTAAAAATAGATAGAATTTAATTAATATTAGAAAGTTTAATTTATGAATCAATTTTATTAAATAAGGATATTTTGAAAAATAATAAAAAAATTTAGTTATTAATTATCACTTTTAGAATGTATGTGGTAGTTAGAATTGTCTTGTAAACTAAATATGAGGCAAAAAAAAATCTACATACAGCTCACATCTTCCATAAAGAGTTTGAGAAGATGACACAATTTGAGATAAACAGAGACACAAAGCGATGGGAAAGCAACTGAAATTTCACATGCACAGACAGAGATGACTAATTTTGATAAAATAACCAGATAACAAACAAATAAAAAACTACTATTTCTTCAATCATGGAGTACATGCTACTATGAAGATAGAACATTGGTGAAATGTATTCTCTCTCATGCATTAATTGTCAATATTGATCATGATGAGTTATGATATCAAAATATATATATGTTCGATCAATCCAATCCCACACACATTCACATTTTTCAGGTACACTCAACAACTAATTAAACACTTGTACAAATCACGTACGTACGCAGAAAAATAACAAGCTAGGGTGCTCCACCATGGCCTACGAATTTTAAAATCACACTCTTCATATTCCCGAAAGAAGTGCTGCCCCTAAATCCCCTTGCACTCCAATGTTTGTACCTGAAAGCAGAGCCCAGTGTTGAAGTTGGAGACCTCACAGAAAATGAGGGAGAAGAATATACCAACGAAAACGATGACGAAGACAATGATGACGATGATGTCAACCAATTCGACGAAGACGAAGAAGATGGAGACACATGAACCTTCCCAGAACCTGCAAGCAGTGCCCTCAAAATGCTTGAAAAAATATTACCATGGGGTTTCTTGTTTGGATTTCTTTGGTTTGTTTTGAACTTGGAATTATAGGAAGGCGGGGGTGCTAGGGGAGGAAGAGAGGTCGAGCTCAGAGGATGCTTAGGAGTCCCTGGTTTTAATTCCCACCGGAAAGGAACTCCCACAGAAGCTTCTCCATAGTACAATAGTCTTGAAGATGAGTTGGCCATGGAGGTTTCCTTCGCCACCATCCTCGAGAAGAACCCTCCATCGTCCTTGATTCTGAACGACTTCTCAGCTGAGGCTTCACTCAACATCTTCATCGCTTTGCAGATCTCAATGCCTCAAGATCCCTAAATGGACCTTAGAGTAACACATTATTCAACCATATAATATATATATATATATATATATATATACACACTATCATGTAAAACTGAAGGAAAGAGGGAGGGAGGTGGCTTCCTTGGATTTAAAAATATGCATTATTGCCTACACATTTTAATATACCCATTTTCTTTTAACTGAATCATGCCAATTGAGACTGAGAGTTAAAAGTTAATTAATTAATTTAATTTTTTTAAAAATTATAATATTTTTTTAAAACTACTCTTATATAATTTCTTTTTCTCTTTGTAATATATTAAATAGGAATATTTTTTTAAAATATATAATAAATACTATCTCATATTCTATAAAAATCCTATATTTAAAATTAAAATAAAAGTTTTTATATTTAGTATCAGAAAAAATATTAATTACGCATGCCGAAATAATTGTGACCACATTTAATGTCTTGTTTGTGGTAGATACATACTCACCCATACAATTCTATGGGTAGTTCCCCATTGATTTTTGAAGCATCTGTTAGAGAGAATATTGAGCAATTGGTCCCACATAAGAAATTTTATTTTGCTAATGAATCTTCAAACGTAATTGGTGTAGACATAGTGTAGTATCATACAAGACCCAAGACTTGCTTAGCTAATTTGTAAACAGTCTTTTTGCAATATGAAAAGGGATAACAAAGAACAAGTAAACTAGATCAGTTAATGACAAGGGCAACAGAAAATTTGGTTACGGATGTGCACTAATAAATGAGGACTTGTGGTGGTCCATGTTTTATGGATGAAAAGGAGAAGCCTTGGTTATAAATATTGGTAGATCAACATGCAATTAGTGTATATATATACCGCTCGATCTCCATCTCGCTCTGCACTTAATTCAATAGTTTATTAATATCATCTATACCTTGTGATTGTGTTGGCATCTATCAGTATAATTAATCCAATCCCATCATTTGAGCATATATAGTTCAAGTGATGAAGTAAAGCGTAGAGAATTTAAATTCTACATTCATGAAATAATTTGATCCTATACCTTCCTAGGGCCGTACAGCTTGACTCGGTGCCCGATGGACCCGGCCACATCGGGCCAACCAAGCTGGGCCAGGGTTAGTGTCAGGTATCCTAACCCCAACCCGGCCCGACCAATATATATATATATTTTAATTTTTTTAAAATTATTTTATACATCTTAATTAATTTTATAGAATTTTTGTTTTTTTATGTATCTAATATAATACATTTATTATGTAAATATTATAACAACTTTTTAAGATTTCAATGTTTCAAATTTTTTTAAATTTTGAATTAATTTTTTAACTTAATATTTATATAAAAATAGTGTATAGTGGTTAAATATTCATAAATTTTGAAAAAATTTATTTTTTCTAAGATTATTTTTTAAAAAAATCTATTTTTAAGTATAAATAAGTATATTTATTATTATTAAATATATTTTTTTTAAAATATATATATAGTATCAGGCCAGTCTAGTACTGACCCGAATCACATTGGACTGGGATTAACCCGACCTGACCCATAATCACCGTTTTACCTTCCTCAAAGTTGAAAATTAATTAAGAAAATAAACAAACCATACAACCACTTTTGGGTTTAGCTATATGTGGTCAGATTGCGTTTTTGCATCATGTTCCCCTCCTACCTTGGTTGGTGCTTGATGCTAACAGTTCAGCCTCATTGAATTGCAGAACCGCAAATTTCAGTCTTCATATATATATCCAGACAGAGACATTTGAAGAGGAGCAATTGAATGACATATATATATATATATATATGTAAACAACAGACAATAAACTGATTCTCTTCTTATCGCTTCCGAGAGGGATTTCGGTGCAATTATTGGTTGTGTCAATTTAAACCTCCTTATACGTCTAGAAATGTCCAATAAGTTCTCAGTTTTCAAGTACCCCACAAGCTTGCTTGAAATATATATATTGTTCTATATTTGATTTGATCCAAATAAATTCATCTACTCGTGTTGGAGATAATATATGTAGTACTCTATGATTGATCTGCATTAGAATGTGTTAATTAAGTAGACATTACTGGCTTGATTATGGGGCCCTTAATGTGGTCCACTGCTATGAAGCTTCGTTATTAGCATTCCTGTTTTATATCCCTTTGCACAGTATGTGTGAGGACCAGAGGTAGTGGTCCAGTTCTGAATTTAGATGCAGGAATTACTTCTTCCCTAAGCCACATGCTTGGGTGCCATAATTAATGGAGGATAATTAAGCTCTCTGTACCACTTTTCGGTGTGTTATAATACATTGCCTGTTTGCATTCTGTGTCAATACCACACATACGTTGGATTATTGTGTGGATGTGGAAAATTGGATTTTGGTATAAAAAAATCAAAATATTTTATTTTTATACCAAAATTGGAAAAAAATTAATTCTCATTTAGAAATATTCAATTTTTATTTGGTATCAAAAAGTTCGATTCTCAATTAAAAATTTTTTATTGTTGCTTGGAAAAATTTGATTCTAATCCCAAAATAAAATGAATTTTGATATCAAAAACTAAATATTTTGATTTTTTTGATTTTTTTTATATCAAATCCAATTTTCCCCATATAAGTTTGAAGCAAATATTACTTGCGCAAAATTAATAATAAATATGTGTTTCGAGACTTTCTTAATTTTGAAATGGAAAAATTACAATCATTTTAAGTAAATTTCAATTATTCGATTAATCTAGTTGATTTAAAATTTTTTATAGTGGTTGACCCCTTAACTTTATTCTTTTTTTTTCTAAAAATAGTATTTTTAGAGTTTAAACTAATAGTCATAAATATGTGTGTGTTCTTTTTTTCCCCAACTAAATTTAGCCATTGAGAAAGTCATACCTAAAAAATGAAGCAACTGCCTTAGGGCCGTTTGGTATCACTACTGCAACTATGGTTTGAGGATAAAACTAAGTTTAACATAATATTGGGTATATTTGGCAAGTTTTCACGTTTCGTTTAAAAACCATTTCTCCTCTTAAACCATGTTTTCGAAGAAGTAGATCCAAAGCTACTTTTCCGTTTGCTTCTTCAATTTTTATCTGTATTTATGTTAAATTCAAATAAAAATAAATCAATAAAAATGAGGAAAAAAAAATAAAAATTAGGAAAATAAAATTTCCATAACATTTCTCCTATCTATTAATCAAAATATCCCTTGAAAATTTTAATTTTCATAAATCATGACATATAAGAAAATATTATATCAGATATACTATATTTCCAATTAAATAAATGCAAATTAAATTTTAGTTCAAGGAAATTAAATTAATTATGAAATAGAGTTTAAACTTAATTTAGAGAAAAATTATGAATTTTGTCCTAACCAATTTTCAAATAAATCATCCAAATATAAATACGTTAGTTTAAAACCAATTTTTATTATAACCACATTACAAAACCAATTTTATCAGAACTCATTTTTTACTAACTGAAAATCAAACGGACCCTTAGATGGTTTGGGAGAACCATTTTAAGGACAAAATTATCGGGGGAAGCTGGGTACATATTTAAAAATACACAGGAAAGCAATTGAAATAAAGTTGAACAAAGGAGATGCTTATTATTATTATTATTGTTGTTGTTGTTATTATTATTTTAATTTTGGGTATACTGAGAGGGCAAAGCCTAAGAATGAAGAACTAAACATTAACTCAGGGATGAAAGTCCCCAAACAATAATCTTGCACATAAGCTCCAATTTCACCAGGAGCATCCCATAAATGATTAATTAAAACTTGATTAATTAGCAATGCACCATCTTGTCAAAGCATCTGCAACTCTGTTAATTATCTTCATCGGCATATATCTGATCTTAACTTGCCCGGCCAGCTATGATTGAGCAGCGATCTAATGGCCAAGAGCAATGTGCTTGAGGAGGCATCTCACTCGTGGAGTGGGATCAGTTGAAATGATCCACTATTAACTTTGCATCCATTTCTACTTCAACCTTGATTAGTAAATTGAAGGTCCCAATTAGCTAACTATAATCCTTCCTACAGGCTGGGTCTCTGCTTCATAGACAGAACAATCACCAACAAATCGGGTGAAGCCACCAAGCCATTCCCCTTGATCACCACACACACACACACACATATATCACCCCACCACAGCCATCTCTACAAGCTCCCATACTAACAAACTTAACCCAGTCTTTCTCAGTAGCATCAGAGAATAATAGAAAGCCCCCCATTGAATAGTAATGAAAAAGATAAAAAAATATATACTTTTGATGCAGTCCTAACCAGTTAATTTAAGCTATTTTGATGAAGAGGTTACACTAATAAATAGTGCTCATACATGCAGATTATGGTTTGCTAAATCTGAAATCTTGGCACATTTGTTACTCAATCTCCTTGACATTTACCAAAGTTGACCCAATCGATCCCTTTAGTTAAGTAGCACCAAAATTTGACTTCTTACTCCATACAGGTCTTGAAAACAAGATCCCGAACTAGTTAGCTAGTTTTGGGCCAATTCCAGAAGTATATTGAATTTTAATTTAATATTTTCTCTGGTTTAATAGTACTAGTTTTTTTTTTTGGCCTGAAAGTTTAATAGTACTAGTTGTTAATAAGATTTTAAAAAAAGTGATAGAGAAGCTCTAGCACATTAGAAATTAATCATACGTATGAATTTGTAGATAATTCATATTTAAATCTAATAGTTAAAAAACATTTTACAGCCTTTGTTGATGATTACCTACCGTATATGCATCTCTATTCGCTCAATAATAAGAATCAGACACTAAATGGCTTTAAGGTATTTAAATGTTGAAGCATAATTAAGTAGAGATTATGCTTCAGTGATTTATTCTAACTAGTCATGCATGCTCACTATCTATTATTATTATCTATTACAAAATAGGGATATAAAATACAATTTGTCGTGATTTCAGATCTCTATATATTCATATTGATCATTAAAAAATTTAACCCCATGTATTCCAAATAATATTTATTTCATTATATATACTTTCTTTTTTTTTAATTTAATATAATGATAAATATGAAAATAAAATATATATATATATATATATTTGTGAAAAAATATGATTTGATTTGAGAATCATGTATGTATTTGTGAAAAGAAATCACAATTTGATTATACTTTTATTAGAAATATATATTTGTGAAAAATCATAATTTGATTGTCTAGGTTTACATTGAAATATGTATAAGATAAATATAGAAATGAAAATAATATATATATTTGTAAAAAAATTATGATTTGATTATCTATATTTACAGTGAGATCTATATAAATTCATATTATATGTATGCCTCTTTGCACCACTGTGAGATTATTTTTAGTTTTAAAGACACTTTAAAGTTAAGATTGCATAATAAAATTTTAAGAATGATTTAAACGTAAAGGTAACTACTTCCTATCTCATTTTTTCATATCTTGAATGTGGTTTCTTTGATTATTTTTTATTTCTTATCTTTATATCACTCTTTCTTTAAATTCTTAAAGAGCTTTATAATTAGGAATTTTAAAAGATCCTTACACTTATGTATGTTAGGATGTATTGGTATATCATATATAGGACAAGTAATTCTAGAAAACTACTCAAGAATTTTGAGAAGTTTGGCATATATAGTGCTATCAATAATAGATTATGTACTTAACATAGATTTGCAAACTTATGTTTTGTTAAAAGTGTTAGTCATTACTTTTATGTGTTTTTTGCTCGGAGCAATTGCTTTTCTTATATAACCAAATCTAAAGAAAATTAATAAATAGGTAGAACCACTAAAATTATTATTCTCTACATTATTACATTTAATAATGTAAAATATATAGATTTATAAAATGTATTCATAGTTCTTACATATTTTCACTTCTATTTGATTTGATTTCATAAGTAATATTTGCAACTTTCCATGCATCATACGAGCATTAATTCTAGTTATGATATATATATATATGTGTGTGTGTGTGTGTGTGTGTATACATGTCTCACATGTTAATTTCCAATGGCTAGTATATGCTTGAGTATTTCATGCTAATTAATCTTTTTTTTACTTGAAATTCTTGCATGATATCATTAGATATCATTCAAATAGGTAATTAATTTTTACTAATTAATTTTAATGAATGAGCTAGTCTATGAAAGACCCATCAAGCAATGCTACACTGGCCACACACCTCACTTAAATATATAAGCCTGAATCAAATAAGATAGATTTATTTGTTTGAACAGGTGAATGACTTGTATGGGATCAGCTCTCAGGAACTCAAAATAGATAATTGAGGGAATCTAAAAATCACCATGCTCTGGTTTTATCAATTTGTAATATATAGTTGAGTTTGTGTGCAGATCGATTAATTTGGAGAAGAATTGCTTGTTTTCTTCCATTGCATCTTACTGAAATTCTAATTAATCTCACCTGATATATATAGATGAATCCATACATTTTTTTTAATTCTTCGTAACTAAACAGGTCCTTAATATTCTTTGCAGCATTTAATCAACCTAAATACTTTTGGAAAATCATTACTTGAACATAATGAATATTTAATATAAAAAAAGTCATTATTAATCATAAATATAAAATATAACATTTATAGTTAACTACACTATTTCATAAATCAGGAAGAATTATTCAAATTCCATACAATATACAAGAAAATGCAATGTTATTTTTTAATTTACTATTATAAGTGTTGGTATAGATTTCAACCTATGGTAATAGAAATAATCCTATTCAATTAGCTGATAATGACAAAAACTAAACATTCTTAAAAAAAAAAACTGAGAAAGTATATAAGGTGGGGAAAAGAAACATATCTGTCAATTTCATATCTAATCAGAAACTACCAAAAAGAGAGAATATCATGGGCAGGGCAACCTCCAACATTGCATGGCGTTTTCCCCTTCCTTCTGAAAGGATTAATTATTACAACTTATGATTCACAAACTCCAATAATATTCATTTTCATTTTGGTACGCACGTTTTACCCTTTCAAATTATGGCTTCTTTTTCTCTGTAAAAACATGGTTTCATCATTCTTTTCACAGATAGTTTAAATAAATAAAAAAAAAAGGGAAAGTAAAACTGGGTTTCTTGAATGATCATTTCTTGCTTGCATGATTATCATTGTCATAATTAAGCCAAATTCAAATTCTATTACACATATTTACCATGAAAAAAAGGGGCACGATTTTTTCTCATTAAAAGAAGACATGATTTTTATTCTTTACGATCAATAATAAAATTAATAAAAAAATTGTGTGGGTTGAAGTATACTTTTTTTTTTAATTGTATCAGCAAGGCTCATACTTCTTTTGATTTTGAACATAAAGGCTCCAGCTTGGAAATATTAAATTTAAAATATTAATAACTTAAAATTGTAATTTAATTTTAGTCTAGAGTTAAAAACCAAATAAAAATATTTTTATTTTATTTTTAAACTAATGTTTTAAAATTCAAACTTTAAAAATTGACAGTAGGTGATCCTGAAACTTATTTTTCAAATCATAAAAACAATGTATCATTAATATGTAAATCAACGTTTCTTCATGATATTATAAGATCCACCCAATAGCAAATTAAAAATGCATTTGCATCCTGTGTTAAAACTTTGTAGATGAAAGAAAATTATTTTAAGAGATTTATGTCATTTAAACTTGACAATACCGAATGCTAGGTAATCACACTAAAAGTAATTAGGTTAAAATTTTAGAAAACATGAATAAATATTTTAAAAATCAATAATGATAATTTATTCTTATATTTTAAATAAATTAAATTAAATTTCAAAATTCTTAACCTCTTTTATTTTTAAATATATAACAGTGGGCCCTGGCCCATATAATAAGTCGTGAAAAATGAAAATAGCAGTGACGTCCAACGGTGCAAGACGTCGTCGTTTGTTTGTTACTGTTGACTTCCTTTCCTAAAGGTCAATCATTACAACACCTTTGACAACGCTTTTCCGGAACCGCATATTACGCCCTAAATCAACGCAACATCATCGATATTACAAGCCCATTCTCATCGACATCCACTTACGTGGTATCTTTTCATTGGCTCATATTTATATCTACTTTGACTTTTACTTTCACTGACCAACCACATCGAAAGGCATACTCTGAATCCAATACTTCAGGCCCACCATCTTATCAACGGAGAAAGTTTTTTTTTTTTTTCTGAAAGGCTTCAAATGCAAAAAGCCTTCTTTTTCCCTTTTCTGCTTTCCCGTTTTGCTCTCACTTTGTACGCCGAGCGGGCAATGGAGTGCGTGGACCCTGTTACCTCCCTTGTCCCTGACCCGCCCTCTTTTCGGCCGAGTTGTGACTCACCTCAGAGACATCATCATCATCCTCGGAATTGCATAAATTGCAGAATGAGTCTGTCCCGGAAGTCCAAGCTCAAGCTTTTTGGCACCTTTGGCTGTGGATGTTTCTTTGAATCTCGCGCTTGCTTTTGTACTAGTTGGTGTGATGGCCGAAACCCAGGAAGTGACTGTCGAGGGGGTACCGGGAACGCCGGCCATAAGGGAGGTGAGACCCGAGATGGGGTCCAAAAAGCTCAATGCTGGAAGCGGTTCGAGTGGAAACCCGAGTTTCGGGATTAAAAGAGTTAGTTTGAGAGCTGAGATTGACACATCGCCGCCGTTCGGGTCAGTGAAGGAGGCTGTGACCCGTTTTGGAGGTAGTGGTCCTTGGCTACCTCTATACAAGCTTGGAGAGGCTTTTGTAAGTTCATTTGGTCCAAAATTCACATCAATGCTTTTCTTTTCGTTGTTTTATGTTATAAATATTATTTATTTTTTTTGGGGCCAAACATTGGTGACTAGACATTTATTTGCTAGTGTTATTTTGGCAAAACTTTACCATTAGATAGAAAAGTCAAGGGGTCAAAGCATGTTTCGAAGCTAACTGAAATACCGAGTTGAATCTTTAAACATGTACACAATTTCGGGATGAATTGATGCTGAGGAGCTGTAGAGTTCTACTAGTTTTCTTTATGTCATCAGTGGAATCCGTTAATAGAGCAATAAGGGTATTTCCTCAATTTTAATTATGGTTCAAGGCTGGTCATTGTTGAGCTGGGTGTTAGTTTTACTGTGTGATTGTTCACTGATGCAGATATTAAGGGTATTTCCTCAATTTTAATTTCTTTTTGGTTCTCTCATTGTCTGTCCAAGTCGGATACTAAAATTTCTCATTGTATGTCCACGTTGGATACTAAAATTTCTCATAGGCAGATTTTTCATTTTTCTGGTGTAGTTTCAATTTGATAATTTTGCAAGTGTAGTCACGTCTGACTTGTTTGATATCTCAGATTAGATGGGGAAGTAGTAGAGTACAGATGATCTAAAGATTAAAAAATCACATGTACCATTCAGAATTTTCATGCCAGATGCTGACAATGGTTGGACACATTTTGCATATGTACTTTCTGGGGTTTAAGTTCAAAATGATTATCCTCAAATTGCCAGAGTTATTATCAAGTAGGAATCCATTTGCATTAGTCCTTTGAAATATCTGTGATTTTCACCAAGTTATGCTGCCCATGCTTCATTCTTCCAATCTAACATAGCATTGTTCTTTATGTGTTCTTGATATGCACTTCTTTAGTTTACTTTCTGATGTAGAAGAAGATTATCATTAACAGAATGGAATTGATGACATTGACATAAAGAAAGTGGAAGAACAAGCAGCTGAGTTGGAGAAGGATCTGATAGTGAAAGAACTTGAAACACTTGATGTGCTTGAAGAACTTGGAGCTACTAAAAGGATAGTAGAGGAATTAAAGCAGCAGCTACAAAAAGAAACACTGAAATATTTTGCAACTCCAGAAGTCCATGGCTATGAACCAGTTGGACCTCCTATTATTAAGGAAATGAATAAGGAAAATCATAGAAATATTTTCAACAACCAAGAACAGATATTGCATGGTTCAAGCCCCTTCCCGATCACGTCACCTGATCTGATATTAATGGAGTTAAGACAAGCTAAAGTTAATCTTGGTAAAACTATAAATGATCTGGGGGTGATACAATCATCTGTTGAATCTTTGAATAAGAAGATGGAGAAGGAGAAGATATTTCTTGAGAGGACACATGAAATGCAAGCATCAAAATTTGCGGCTGTTTCTATTCGAGAGAGAGCTCAAGAACAGACTAGATTAAGCCCACCAGTATCTCCTGTAGAAACAACTATCAGTTTTGGTGATCCCATGAATATTATGAGGAGTTTCAATTCTGGTGCTGGACATTACAATGGAATGGTCGAAAAAAGATCTGAAGTTTCAAGTCCCTTCAGTATGTATGAAGATAATGGATTTGGTATTAAGACTGCGGAGATGAGGTGGTTGGCAGCTAAGAAGATGGAAGAAGCTGCAATGGCCGCAGAAGCTATTGCTCTTGCTGAAATCAAGGCACTATCTAGCACTGAGAGATCATCAGGTTTTGTCCTGCCAGAACCCGAGAAAGTGACTTTTCCTTTAGGGGAGCGATCTCCTCTAACCCCCAAAGCTCAAATACCCAAAGAGTCAACCACAAAGAAAGTCGTGGATTCCAAATTTCAAACTGATGATACAAGTATTTCTAAACTGACTGTTTTGAAAAGGATGGAGGAAGCAACAGAAGAAGTTCGACATAGCAAGCAAATCTTGACAGAGGCTCTGAACAGAGTCGAAACTGCAAGCAGAAAGCAACATGCTGCTGAAGAGGCTCTGAGGAGGTGGATTCCTGAGAATGATCTCAAGGGACAATCCGTGTATAACTCTATTAAGTGCAACAAATTCAATTTAGCTGGAAACTGTCAGGATTCTCCCCTACCTGATGTAACGAGATCAACCTCAGTGAACAACAATCCAAAGCCTGCTCTAAGGTCAACAGTCTCAATGAGAGATGTGCTTAGCAGAAAGCAGGTCCCTGAAGAATATGCTACAAGAAAGGATATGGAAGAGCATACTGAAAGACAAAAGGTGGCTTTGAGCCAAATGTTGCGTGCACTTAGGGAAGATCTAACTCTTCCTGCAAAAGCTGAGAAAGATGAGGGCGATCAGAAGCAGTTCATAGCCCAGAGGAAGAAGTTTGGATTCATCCAAATATCACTCCCGTTGTCAAAGCCAAGTAAGAAAAGGGCATGAACTTTTAAGCTTAATACATATGCATGCATGAATGGCCACCATTGGTGTATTCATATGTTCCCATTCTTGTCATTTTTTTTTCCTGGTTAGTAGTTAGTACATGATATAGAGGTTTGAATTTAAAATATCTTGCTTGTTACACATATGATATCTCTTTCAACTAGATCCTTGTGTTAGGTATGTTTGTTAATTCTGTAGAAGATTGTATTGGTGCTTTGATTTGTAAAGGATTTTGTGCTTGAGCAATCGGTTTGCAGTGAAGTATGATAAGATGAGGGTATTGGGACTTTACTATCACATTATCAGCTTACCTGTCAATGTGCTTTTCCCTTCCGTCTAACCTACGGTTCCAACGTGCTGGTTGAATGGTGGTCTTTTCATCCAGAATATTCGATTATTCAAAGTAGAATACTTTAGTCACTTTATTTGTTAAGCTGACTACATTTGAGTGAATTAATGTAATGTTTAAGTAATTGTTAAACTAATGAAGTGACCGTTTTAATATTTTAATGTTAAGAAAAGAGGTCGAAACCGTGGGGATTTTAAAATACGTTTTTATGAGAGCTTTACCCTTAGTTTGGGATCTCATGTGATTCAATTTGCTTTAGTCGGGCAACCAAGTATCGGAAAATTTAAAAGGAAAATTTAAAAAGAAAAAATTTATATCGTTTGTAGTAATAGTAAAAAGGTAATATTGATATCAGTACAATATAAAATATTGAAAAAGGATTACAAGTTATAAATAATATGGTTTTTTTCCGTTCCATGTAACTTTCTTTTTCTAATTTTTTAAAAATTTTCTCCTTATATTTCATTGATCTCCATGGAATTTTTTTAATTTTTTTTTCAATATTTTATCACATTTTTTGATAGAATTTAAATTTTAAAAAGATTATTGGAATCTTTGAAAAACTTTTGAGCTCTTATATTTCTGGCGCAATGCACCCAAATAAAATAAATCTGGTTGACATAAATATTTTGCAGTGATATAGAATAGTAAAAATTCTCATAAACTAAGCTCTCAAGTTGATTAACAACTAAATCAGTTGCTCAATTCCATCTTAAATTAGATTTTAGGTTTTGTGTATTCATGGACTAGTGCAGCATTTACTAGCTTTTGTGTATATACTTAAATGAATATTATTTTTAATTAAAAAAAACTCATACGCATTGATGGATAGGTGACCGGTTGAATTATTCCAAATCAAATGATTAATTATCTTTAATTTTTTTGACCAGAAATTAATTAATTATCTTGATTTGAACGATGAATTTGTCATCCATATTCATAATACATAAATGTAATTAATGAATACTTGATTGTTTCGATTCCGACAATGAACTAACCATTTACAATCTCCGTTCCTTCATGCTATAAGGGACCAAAAAAAAAAAATTCCAATTGAAGCAATAAATTTATAGTGAAAATATATATTTGATTTCTTAATTTTAAAATAGATTTCATTTTAATCTTTTAATTTTTAAAAATTTTATTATAATTCTTTAATTTTTTTAATTTTAAAGATGTGGTAAAAAACTTTTTAAATTTAATATCGTTAAACAAGTTAATAGAAAATTTATTTAAATCCATCCAATCATTATTATTATATATTAATTAATATAATAATTATAATTATTATTTTTAGGCTCAAAATAAATAATTAGTATATTAAAAAAATAAAAAAGTTAAAAAATATGTTAATTTAAGGCATTAAAAATTATAACCTTAGAATAAATTATTTTTAAAATATTGTGGTAAAATATTTAAAATTATTATATTAAAATTAATAATTTTTATTTATTTTTCACAAGTTAACAACATGAAAAGTTTAACTTGAAAATATAAGTATAAAAAATAAATATTTATTTTTTATAATAAAAATATTTTAATATCTTAAAATAAATATTTAAAATCTAAAAATAAAACTTTTGATTTAAGGTTGTAATTTTTAACCTATTCCGTTAATATATTTTTAAAGTAGTAAATATTTAAGTCTTAAAATTATTTTTGTTATAATTTTTATATTAATTAATACATAATAATATTAATGATGTAACTTTTAAATAGGTAAATTATTATTTTCTGTTAATTTATTTAACGGTGTTAAGAATTAGAAAATCCTTAGTTATATATTAATAGTTAAAGGATTAATATGAAGTATAATAAAATTAAAGTATTAAAATGAAATTTACTTCAAAATTAAAGGACAAAAAATATAGTTTAACCTAAATTTATTTGAAATATAAAATTATTTTTGAAATTATCCTTAGTTAATGCCTAATAACTTTTACATTATCCCATTAATAAAAATGAATTACTACCTCTAGTCTATAATTATAGGACATTTTATATAAGAAGTTTCTAATCTAAAATATATGGTATTGAATATTTTTCTTTCCATTTTATTATTGTTATTAATTATTCTTTACTCCTAATTTATTATCTTACAATGATAATAAAATAAAATATTTAGTATGGATTAAATGAGAAATATTAATACTTTTTTGTATTGATTTAAGGTGAAAAATAATTTTCTTAATGTACGTGTAATTGATATAAAATATTTTATAATAGAAATCGAAGGAAATATACTATTAGTTTTTGGAAAAAATGTCATTTTAAATAGGGGTGTTTTTTAAAAAATTATTAAATACATTAAATAAACCCCTTTCTTCATTATATTTTGAAATATAGAAACTTTTTCAATTGTTTTTTATATTAAAAAACGGAGAGAGTATGCATATTGCATTAATATACTCTCTTAAATCTTTAATATAAGATTCTTTAACCTTAATAACACAAATTAATAATGGGAGTTAAAATTACTTAACTATCTTGATTTCTAAAAAATATACTACTTTTTCTAGTCCTTAATATAAAATCATTTTAATTGAATTACGTAGATTAAGTATGAGAGTTAAAACTAATTAACTATTTCGATTTCTCTAAAAATCCCAATATTTTTTCAAAATTACCCTTATTTAGGACCTGTTTAATAACTACTTTCAAAACAATTTTTTTGTTTTCGAAAACAGAGAAATAAAAAAAAATTGTGTAATAAACTTGTTTTTTATAAAATATTTTAGAAAACAGAAAAATAAAAGAACAGAAAATTCAGAATATCTTTAAAGTATTTTGTAGTTTTTTTTTAAAACACAAGAAATGGTGAAAAATACTTATTTTATTAATGGTAAAGTTATAAATTTTGAATAACTCATATAACACTTACTAGTTATGATTTAGAGAACAATTATTCAAACAGATTTTTTTTATTTTCTTGCTTCCAAAACTTGTTCTCGAAAACAGTTTTACAAAACTGTTTTGAGAACAATAAAATGGAAAATACTATCAAACGAACTCTTAATTTCTTTCTTTGAATACATTAAATAAAGGTATTTTTTGAAAATAAATAATAAATATTATCTCATATATTATAAAGAGTTTTATATTCAGGATCAAGGCAAAATATTCTATATATTGGAACGTTCAGAGTAACATTTTTCCAAAACTTTCATTCATGTTTTGGAAATATTTTCATTCATGCATAATAAATTTTAAATCCTTCAAGTCTTAAAAATAATTTGAAGTTTCAAGATGAAAATCTTAAATATAATTTTCCTTGAAAAAAAAAATCTGATGGTAGTGATGAGGCATGTCTAGATACGTGTCTCCCCAACAATTCTTCTTAATTGAATCAATTAGTATTTGATAATTATATTAGATTCAAGCTAATTTAGATCCAATTTTTGGGAAAAAAAAAGAACAAAAGAAAAGAAAAAAAGATCGAACTTAAATTCAATATGAGATACATGGTTTTTTTGGTGTGTCTTCCACAATATTAATTTTATTTTTTGGACAATAACATCAACTTTAGTTTAATTGTGTTTTTTAATATTATTTATTAATTAATTATTAATTTGTATATAAATAGTTCATGCATTGTTTTGTTCAAATAATCCATACATTTCAAGAGTCATTACTATACAAAATACAATAAAATGAAAGAAAACAAAACAAAAATTAATCCGTTGTGGAAACTTTTTTTATATATTGAAATTAAAAAACTAGAAAATGTTTTCTTCGGCTCTAGTTATAAGAGAAAATTTCTTTCTTTTAGTGATATTAAATATAAGAGAAAAAAAAAAGTTAATGGTGTATTAAATTTTTCTTTTTCAAAATTTATCCTTTATTAATGATGTAAAAGAGAGATTAAATATATTAGTGATTCAAATTAATATTAAATTAATTAAGGATAATTTTAGAAAAAAAACTCAAAATATGAGATAATTTAATTAATTTTAGGTAATTAAAACTATTTTTTTAATATTTATAAAATAATTTTTTTTATAAATAAAATTGGAGAAAGTAATAATACTAATAGTATTGCGCATTGATAACAAACATATACTAATAGGAGTATTAAATATGTCAATTTTTATTAAAAAAAAGCTCGCCGCCTTAATGTTTCAAAGGTTTTTTGTGGCATGGAAAGAACGCATATTGCAGACGGCAGTGTCGATCTCTTATTGGGGAGGGGGGGGGGGGGGTGTTGTGTTAGGGGCACTGGGATGCCGCTTGATGTTTTTTATATATTTCTTTTCTAAAAATACATTGACGTGCACCATCAGGTTTTTCACTTTTTCTTGACCAACGTGTACAATCAGGTTGTGTGCAAACAGAAGCATGGGATTACAGCACGGAAAGGTTCTAAACTTTTTATTTTCCCCACTATTACCAACTTTGGATAAAAAAAAAGTGAAAAAGCATTTTGGGCGGAAAAACAAATTTGCAATCTGGCGGTGTGAAAAAGATCAAATTTTGCACACTGAGGCGCCACTTGCAGCTGCTGCGTATGTATCCCCACCAAAGAAATACTCACTTTGCAGAGTCGAGTCGTGCAAGCTTGACGTAGCGCTTCAATGGCGCCCAGGAACAGGAAAAGGGTCTGCGCCGTTCGCCGTGCTCCCGATGGAAGCGCCTTTGAGAAGTGGTAAATACCATATACTCCTCCATTACATCCAAAACAATGCTATTTCGTTTTCGTAGTTTCTTGTGTCCTATAGACTGATTCAGGGATCTCCGATCGTCTTTCCTATCACGTTCTGAGATTTCAATGTCGTTGTACGGTTCAGTGAGGAATGTGGGATGTCGGTGGCTGTCGCATTGGCTGACATGCACGAGTGTGAACCGACCAAGGCCGTGAAGAGGTTCAGGGGAGTAACTGTGAAGCAACCTGCAGGCAATCAAAGTTTTGGAGATCAACCCGTATCACCCTTCCGATTGTTTATGTACACTCTCATCCTCAAGTTTTTCTTTGCATCCTCTTGGTTTTAGTATCAATATCAATATAAAATATAAAATTGATAGCAAGACGATACTATTGTTTATAAGCAATGAACAGTGTGATGTCGCTCATTCCTCATACACTCTCTGTGCAATGCACTGCATGGGTAATGTGTCTAGTTGCTATTAGTATTCAGATGGAGTTCCACTGTTTGGAATTTGGTAAAAGTGATCGCATATTAATAAGGTTTATCTTTCAGGGAAAGCCTTTTGAAGGCTTGCAATAGTGGAACTATGATTGAAATTGATAGGAAAGGGTTTGAGACATGGAAAAACATGTCCAACGAGGTAAGCCCAATCCATTTTGATTTTGTAAGTTTGAAAATAGGATTCTTTTGGAGCTCAATTTTCCTTTCTCATCAGCAAAGACAACCATATGTTTTTCAAGCCGGAAAAGTAAACTCTGCATACCAACAAACTTTGGATAAAGAGGTTAACGATATGATACAGGTAATAAATGGACACTTTTATTACTGAAAGTTTTTTTATCTTTTGCCCCGTTAAACCTTACTCTGCCTTGTTGACAGGAGGGCCCTTAGAAACTGTGAATTGGGGTTTCGAAAATGGTCATTTATGGGTTCTTGAGACACACTTATACAAGGGCTTTTGTACAACTATCAACCAAGTGAAGAGTCATTTTGTTCTGTACTTACTGTGTCCTAATTGTTGCTTTTGAAACTTCATTTGATAGAGGCTTTAATGTTTTTGTTTGGGTTTATAGAATTATCCATCGTTGTTATTTTCGATGAATATGAGATGGCAATGTCTTGGAGCCAAGCTTCTCGTGCCAATGATGGTAGTAAAAATTTCACTTCTCAATATTAAGCTGAAACGGGCAAAGAGGTAGAAATAAGGCCAAATGTGATAAGTGATGAAGTGATTAACTGCTTTTTGTTCACTTTGTCATATGAGTTGTGACCCTCACCCCCTCGCTTGTTGTCTCTTACTTTTTCGAAGTTGAGATTCCTACTACATATATAACGAGGTGGGTTGGTTTTAGGTGGATGATGAGGCTGATTCAACAATGGCTGGGAAGTTTGATAGGGTTTGTCTACTTCTAGAAGAACATTTTAGATATATATAATGTCTGCCTGTATATTTATTTTTCTAGTTCTAAATGTTGAGTATGGGTTGTTCATAGTTTCATCAGTTCTCTGAAGAGTCCTCAGATTGCTTTGAATACTACTCAGATTTCTCAGATGACGACTGTTTCTTTAGTGAGTGAAGGTACATATCGGTCTTCCATTCTCTATGAATTTGAATGCTTCCTTTTTGGCATCGAACTTGCCATTTAATTATGAGTTTCAAAAATAAGTATTCTCACTGTTTTCTTCTGCACTGAATAACCAGTTTCCTGGACCTGACCACATTATTAAATTTTCGATAGGAACAAAGGAATCATGAATTTTTGAGGAGGGATCTTATTAAACTTGAGAGACTGGATTTTACGCTCAACATTCTGTATATTGGGACCATCAGGCAGTGTTGGAAAATTTAGTTGCAGGCAGTTTCTCAATGGCAGCTCAGTTGACTATTGCACAGTAACAGCAAACAGTTTCTTGTCCTATTTTCTTTGTAGCGAGGAGCTAGCTTTTACATTATGAAGCCGGAGGAGTTCATTTTTTGAGGCTCCTTGCTCACATGTGAATGTGATCCTTGATGGAGAAGACGCTGATTAACATTTGATTTTGATGTTTTGGTGTAATGCTCGTCCAGTTTTTTGCTTGTTTGTTTGTTTTTTGGGACTGTGTAGAGATTGCATTTTGTAGATGGAAATGAGTCAATTCACTGATATTCTATGTGGTGATGCATAAATACTAAGCTTATGCTATTTTATGCAAGCAACTTTTTAGAGTGATTTTTGCCTCATGAAATTTAGAAATCTTAATTTTAAAAGTAAAACTTGATAGGCTTACTAGTATCTTTAATACACTGACTTTTTGTTGTAAAACAAGTGTAGAGAAATTTTAAATAAAATATGATCATATTAAAATTGAAAACTTGTTAAACTTTTTTAAAACATGGAATTAAAAATGATTATATTGATTTGATCAATTTTGCTGATGGCTGAATTGAGCAAAGTCATGATCATTATGAACAATTAAGAATATTAAGATTATTGTTATAACCTAATAATATAATAAAAATGCCAATGTACATATAATTAGTTACAATTAATTACAGTCATATACATGAACAGATTGAATTTTCAAACAAATATGGGATGACTATTATTATAAAAAATAGAATCCCTAATGTTTGTATTGGATGTATTATATTTATACTTAAATACCATACCAGTACCATATATGAGATGAGGAAAAAGAGAGAAAAATGGAAAGAAATTCTTATCCACAAGCACAGTGAAGGAGCTTGTCACGTGAGCGGCAACAGACCTATCAAAAACTCTGAAACTGATACCGAATGAGCCGGGAAAATTAAGCAGCAGCTCAAGGCTCTGGCTTCTTCTTCGTGTTTGTTCAGCTATCAGCTTCTTCCGCAGCATTAACGCCGTGCTGCTTTGTCATGGACTGCGTCGTTTTTCACAATTTCACAGCCTCTTCTCGTTTGATTTCTCCCTCACTCTCGTCTCGTCTTCAACCTTCTTTTCCTCTCCAACTCAATGTTTTGGTATGCAATTTTTGCTTTCTCTTCGTTTCTTTTCTTCATTTTATTGTGATTTTATCTTTTCTCTAATATATGCTTTTTACCAGAAATTTAAGCGATCGGATGTGGTCAGGAATCGTCTGGTCGTTCGTTGTTCTTTGGGGTCTGATGAATACGGCTCTGTGAATGGGAATGGGTTGCCATTTACCCCCAATAAACTTTTCATGCAGGAGGTACGGAGCCTTCTCATTTTTCTGATCCAATATCCTGGTTGTTGAGTTTTTGGATTCCTACTTTATCTTCTTTTTCTTTTTTAATTTATTTATTTTGAAGGGTTGTCTTTTATCGGTCTGGGTCATCGTTATGCAATCTTGTGGAACAGTTAATTTAGTGATGTTAACTGCTTACAACTCCAGGAAAGGTTTCTTCTTCCATTAACTCTTCTCTATTCGTGTTTTCTGCAGGCAATCGGAGCTGAATATGGGGAAGGCTTTGAGACTTTTAGAGCTGATGGACCATTAAAAGTTGATGTGGTAATCAATTTTGGTTACCATGGGTATTTTAAGTTTTCCTTAAAATTAAGTTGAGTTGCTTTGTTTGTGAATCAGTAGTTTCTATTTTTATTGAAAATAGGACTATTTGAATGAGAAGTTGCAAGATGGATTTCTTCAGCGAATACGCTATGCTATGAAGCCGGATGAAGCTTATGGTCTTATCTTTTCTTGGGACAACGTTGTGGTCAGTTTTAAGCTTTTAGGACTGTTTTTGAGACTTATCATGCTAGACATGCTTTGGAAATGTTAAGTGATGTAACAAGATTTTATGGTCTTTGTTACAATTGAGTATACTTGTATTGCCCCGGTTATTAAGTACTTGTGGGGGTTATTGCTATAAGTCTTATGATGAGAGGAGCATGGCCATGCACGATATCGTGCAACTGAATTATATTTTCTCCACGATAACTGTATGTGATGTGTTTCAGGTTGATACTCGAACTCTTAGATGGAATGCTTGGAAGCAGCTTGCTTCAGAAGAGGGTATGCTTAGTTGTTATTCTGGGACTTTAATAAGATGATCTTTGGAGCTCAGCTATGTTGATTTTAATAGCCATGGACAGAACAGAATAAAAAGAAACTATCACAATAGCCAATAATGAGTGTGATAGAATGGAATCCTTTGATGGATAGTTTATCTCAAGGGAAAAGAAAATAATTGACATGTCTGTTTCGCAACATAATATAATAGAAAGGAAAAGAAAGAGTTTTATGAAGTTTTACCATTTTAATTGTCTTTTAGCTTGTTCCATTGCCATTGTTGGTATATAAAAAAATTCAGAGAGCTTAATCAAATAATTTCCCATATGACCATATCCTCCTTTTTTGGCTACTTTTGGAGGAAAGATATATTAAGGAATTATGCATTTTGAGGGAACACAACATTTCCTGACTTTCTTTCCTTTATCCACAAGAGATCCATTTCTTTCCCTTTTATTTCATCTATATAAAGTGGCTTATTAAATGATACTGCCATTTTTAAATTAAACAGGTTGTTTCTTTGGTCCTTTTTATGGTTATGTACAAGAAACAAATACACCTTGGATCAATGTATCAAATTGGATCAACTGATTAGAAATACCTGAGTTTTTAAAAATTTTCGATGACTTGTGTGTATTGATTATCATAACTCTTACTTTGTTTCTCATGCAGGGAAGGATATTCCTAATGATGGTGATATGCAAAGTTCATTGTTATATTCAGGTGCTGATCACCACGTGTTCCAGAAGGTTTGGAAATTTGCATTTGCTTATCCGAACTTGTATTACATAACATATCAATCTCATGAATTTTAACTATTGATTGTAGTTTACACATCTCTTCATGTCAATAAAGTAGGGATTTTTTTTAATCACCAACTAGAAGCAAAGGATATCAGAAGGAAGAACGTTGCAGTTATGACTTCTTGATCCTGTTTATTATGACTCTGAAACTAGTGAAATTCATTGAGGTTACATTGTTATGGATAGATATTATTATTTTGGATTCATGCCAAAAAGCATCATTCTGTGAAAATCACAAATACATTCAACTTTTGAGTTAATGTGTGCTGAAAATTTGGGCAATAGACAGCCAAGCAATGTAAGCTTCTTCATTCCCCCCACCCTTCCAAAAAACTTCGCTTAGGTTCTTTCCTTGTTATCAATACAAGAATGTAAGGACCAAACTACTGATCTGCATAGCTATTTTGAAAGACTAGGTTATAATTATACACAAGGAAAGACATTTCTCAACTGAAGACAGTGAGTGGAACATCTTAACTGAGCAATTTTAGCCCTATGAGTACTTTTGAAGAGAGAGAGAGAGAGAGAGAGAGAGAGAGAGAGAGAAATTGCAGGAGCTTAAGGTTGCCCAAAATTCCTAGAATTTTTCCATTTCGTGGGTGTTTATATGCGCTTGGCTAGTGTTGGGTCCATTAGCCCAGGGCCTTGTTGTTAGGCATGTAATCCCAGGTTTCTCATTATGAAATCTGACATTGATGTTAAGGTTGTCTCAGTTATCTATATATGTTATCTCATCGTCCAAAAAGTCCTCTTTGCTTCTGATCTTAATATCTTAGTAAACAATTCAAGTTGACGAAAGAAATGAAAAGAAAAGAAAAATATTTTCCACAACATAAAACAGGAAAATGATAGCTGATCCCATTTAGTGGAATAACATTAATGTTGTTATATAAAACAGGACAAGGAAAAACTTAGATCTCAGTAATGGTCTGTTGAATCAATTATTAGAATTTCCTTCTGAAGTTCTTATTATCAAATTTCTCCAATCTTGTTCTGAGCGCACCTTATATTTTCTGACTCACCTTTCTAAACTTGCAGCATTTTCTATGGGATAAGACAGAAAATGAACTCGACAAATTGAAGTTCAGGTTTTCACAGTTATATTATGATAATCTTCTCAAAGTAAGTTTTTCCCCCCTTGAGGATGTTGTTTAGTCTGATAGACCCAAGATCCTGATATTCTTGCACATATCTTTCTCTAGCTTGAAACACCTGTGGAAGGACTTAAAGATTGGTTGGAAGCAGTGTATACAGCTCGTATCCCCTGTGCAGTTGTTTCAAGTCTAGATAGAAGAAGCATGACAGAAGCTTTGGAACGAATGGGGCTCCATAAGTATTTCCAGGTTGGTAATACATGAGAAGAGTTAAAACAGAAACTCCATCTTAGGAATAAATAGTTGCCTTGCTTTCATAAATATTGCTCTGCAGAAATAGCAATTTGATTCAAATAACAAATAACACTTGATCTTATAATGTACTCAAAGATCACAATATCTTATTTTATTTTCATGCTACAAGTGCCATTTTAGAGTTAAAATATATTAAATTTATGTTGCAAGTTGAATGCGGTTGTGACTTTTTTTCCATAATAAGTTTCCACTTTAGTTTCGCTTTTTGGTCAATGACATGTTATTAAAAGCTTTGAACATACATGCCTGAATGAAATCAGTGTGTTGTTGCTACTAACAAATTCCAAGTTTTGCTATGACTTAGGATTGGGAAATTTTAAAGGCTTTCACCAAATGTCATAGACATTTTTGGGGTGAAACCAATGGATAACACTGCCACACTTTGGCTAGCACTAATTTCAACCCATTGTGTGATTTGGACAAAGTGGATGCGTGATATCTTTACATGCTCTCGTTATGTTGTCTTTGCTGATTACTACATTTGAGTTGTAGGCAATTGTGACAGAAGAAGATGGAATGGAGTCAATAGCTCATAGATTTCTTTCAGCTGCTGTTAAGGTATAGTCTTCTCTGATGATTGTGTCATGAAAAAGCATTTCAGGATTGAGATATTTTAAATTATTGTTAGTACATTGATATTAAGATATTATTTCTTTTCTTTATTTTCTAATAAAAAATCACAATAGCACCTTACTTGACATGGCAAATTTGGACACATAATTTTTTAATATAATTATGGTTGCTAACTGTCTGGCCTCAGACTAATCTCACAATTTATTCCTTCATATTTAGTCAGTCTGCAAGTCTGTTATGCTTTGCACACATCACGTTATACTTAAGGAAGTTAATTGTGAATATGCAATATGAACGAAAAGATACTGTCATTATTGATACAATATCTTGCTAATCTTTGATCTGCTTGACTAAATGCCTTTCAGCTGGATCGGAAACCTTCGAAGTGTGTGGTTTTTGAAGACGATCCTCGAGGAGTAACTGCTGCTCACAACTGTACAATGATGGCTGTAGCATTAATTGGCGCACATCCTGCGTGAGTAGTTCATTTTTATGTACAAGAGTAGCTAACAAGATGTTCCACCGAAAGTCAAATGCAAAAGACTTGAATAAAGTGTTACTTAAGTATTTTCTATCTAATTCTTTCATAAAAACATGACACATGAAGGGATTTTTTGAAAGATTCATTTATGTGATACAGGTTGTAAAAGTTTTTACTTGTCTGGTTTTTCTTAGAGAACATACAACAAATACATAAGTTATACCTAAATTTTTTCCAAATTAAAATCCTTAACATCTTAGGCATGCACGAATACAGTTTGATGCGCGAAGTTGCACAGATGTATAAACACGGTTTCAGAATACAAGATGCATAGGAGTTTGATCGTATTCAAATTTGGTATTTGGATCAGTGTCAGAATGCAGGGACTAAATTTAATCTATTATTTTTCTGTCCTGCCCAACACTTCAGTTTTCATTTTGTTGATAGAGTTCAATAGCATCGTATGATCCATGTAGCCGATTTTACTTAATGGGATAGGATTAATGTTATATTTTTCCGTCCCATTGAAATAAAAAGCACTTCAGTTTTCATTTCGTTGAGAGCACCCTTTCTTTTGTTGAGAGCACTTTATTACTGAAACTTTTGATAAGGTTATTGATGTAGCTTTTGGGAATTCCTTCATCCTGCAGGTATCATCTGGGGCAAGCTGATCTTGCTGTTGCTAGCTTTAATGAACTTTCTGTGATCAACTTGCGAAGACTGTTTGCTAACAAGGGTTCCTCGTTTATGGATTTGCAAAAGCAGTTCATAGAGAATGCTCCTCCCGAAAGAAAACTTACAACTGACACCATTTTTTAATGTTTTTCCTGCCAATTTGTCTTCATCTCCACCCTGAAAATTTTCTTTGTAATTATGTAGTGTTAATTTTTTTGTTAAAAAAAAACATGTAAAGGTACTGTGATTTTGTTGCAATAATCAGCTCGGTCTAATGTGACTCATATATTCTATTTCTCCTTTTGCTTATCTTTATTTTAGGACTAATGAGTGATTCTGACCTACAAATCGTTTGTTCTTTCCGTCCTAAGAAAAGTGGAGAAAGTCTTGCACTTGAAGTCTAGTTATAGGTGGTAGTTGCCGCTCACTCTCGATTTTATATCAACTTTACATCCTAATTATAATCAATCGCTAACTCCAGACCGTTCTTTCAAACATACACTTAGTAAAGGAAGAATGTTAAAATTGTAACCATAAAGAAAGTTATATATATATATATATGTATGTGTATATTTCAGTTTAAAAAATATATATAGGAAAAAATTTAGGTACTTAAACTTATATAATTAACTAGTTTTCGAACCCACACGGGGAGCTGTATGTGTTGTTACTTGAATGGATTGATAAATATGTTAAAACAATATTTATAATATGCAAATCAAGTATTTATTTATAATATAGTTTTTTAATAAATATGGATAGAATAACACTATATTATAATCATAATGTACTTATTAGCAAATTGTAAATGTTAAAGAAAATCGTGAAATCAGAATTCCTGAATCATTGATTGAATCTTTGGAATTTGAAAATTGAACTGAACTGATATATGAATTCAATAAAAACATGTTTGCATGTATGCTTGAAAATTTATTCTGAAGACTAATGTATAACTTTCCACATCGTGCAGTAAAATGGGTGACCTCTGGTAGATCTGGATGAAGAAACATTCGAGAGGCATATAGAGAGTTTGAGATCTTCCGTGTACCTACAAAGTATAATATGTATCATTAAACTTTGGAGCATTACTAAACTGCCAAAACAATGGGACATCACTTATCTTAAAAAGTATCAAAATCATAATCACCATTAAATTCTCTGATCTTGCACCATTGAGCAATGAAAACTATGGAAGCATGAGGCTTCAAAGACATAAACTGAATGATATCTTCAGCGAATGAACTCCAAAGAGTGTATGATAACCGAACATTACTAAAGCGTAAGAAAAAATATGAAGAATTATTTTATATGACAATTAAATAAATATGTATATATATACATAGTCATATAAGATGGTTTTATATTGAACTAACTTGTTATCCTCTAACTCAATCTCTATCCGTTTCTATTGATAACCATCTATGGTTAATAACTTTGGCTTTCCAATTGCACTTATCTTGCCAATCACGTCTAAAAATCATAAAAAATATTTCAATAAAAAAAGACTCATAAATATTTAAACTATTTAATTACAACTATTACAAAATAAATTACCAACTAAACAATGATTGCTGATATTATATCGAAGAATGGCGTGAAGAAAAAGCCATAGTTATGGATAGTGAGACCATTAACTATTGGCATCACAAAAGTGGAGAATTGAAAAACTATCTTAAAGTCATGGTTCGTTGTTCTGAATGACCCCGTGTTTGGCCCAACCTTGAAATTGGAAAAATGACCCCGTGTTTGGCCTAACCTTGAAATTAGAAAAAAGGTAAACATTTCCTTCTTCAAGTATCTCCTTAAACTTTTGAAAAATTTGCTTCTTAATTATAGCACTGATGCGATCATCCTGAGCAAAGATCAAAATAGATTGATATAAAAAAATTTAGACACATTATTAAAAACAATAATATCTATATTATTAAAGAAAAGGCTCATACTTCAAAATCTTGGAGGACCAATTTCATTGAGTCAAAGGCATTCCTAATGCTGAATGATGGCATCATAAACAATGCGAATCTTGACTAGTAAATACTACTTAAGAGGGGTGATAGTACTGACAGGACTGATGTGTGTATCCATTGCTGTACAGATTTAACATCCACATATAACAAACGATTAATGAATGAAAAAACAATAAAGCAAAAGGGTTGAGTTCACAAGCTTTACATGAAAGGTCCAAAGGAAGGACTTTGCTTCCTGTGTAGCAAGCAAAGATGCAGAGTGTTAAGTACTATTATTGTAAAACACCATCATCATCCACAGGAAAATCATCAATGATTGGTCTAACTACTGAGAAGAATAGTAACACCACAACCAATAAATCCACCCAAAATCTGTCGTTTTCCAATATTTTCGAGGCAATCACACAAAGATAGAGAGTATATAGCCTTTAATTGTAAAAATGTGATCCATACCTTCCACGCAAGAAAAAACCCGAGCCTTTCATAAGAGAAGATGAATGATTATTATAAAAGGATGGTTAAATTATAAAATAAAATATAAAATAATAGAAAAATCAACAATGCAACAAAGAAAACCCCCTTCCTTCTAAGTAGAATAGGATTGCAAGATAGAGATAAGAACTCAATGATACCTTATCCTCATTATTATAGAATATATATATATATAATAGATTCCCTTAGCCTTGTTATTATAGAAATTAGGATTGATGGATAATGATTTGAAATTATATTTGAAATCTATTATATATATAGAATTTTAAAAATATGAACTCAATGATGTCATTATATAGTAAAGAGATGTCAATTTATTTCTAATTATATAATAGAGTTTCTTAAATTTATATATATAATTGATTATATTATCCTTATTATTATAGAATTTCTATATATATAATAGATTCTCTTAACCTCATTATTATATAGAATTTCTATATATACATAACAAATTCTCATGGCCTCATTTTTATATAAATTGGGATTGATGGATAATGATTTGAATGTATTCGACCTCTGTTTTATAATATATAAAATAAGATATACTTATATCAAATTAAATCAAAACATGTACATTTTAAATTTAAAAATAAATTAATAATATGAATAATAAAAAGTTGATTATAGAATAAATAATATGTGAATCACTTATTCTGATTTGATTGGACTGAAATTTAAGAATCTAAGGTTTTTCCTATATCATGTTGGCAATGACGTTGGAGATGCGCTATGATTGTTTATTAATATGCTCATAATTAGTTATTATTGAGAACAATATATAGTTACACATTTTGAAAATATAACTAGGCAAAGCTTATTGTTTTATGGTTAATGAAAAGTGCTTTTTATGTATTTTATTAGATATATTGATGATTATTTAACATGTTTGTTAAAAAAATTATAATTAAGTAGTTAAACATTATGATTTCATTCCAATAGTCATTGTGAGTATTCTTTTTGGCCTGAACATTATGAGCATGTTGAGATACTATTATTAACATACCCGGTTGTACTTAACTTCTTAACATGTTAACATTATATTTCAAATGTTATTTGACATTTAAGATATTCAAAATAGCATTATCTTTTTTACCAACAAAATAACATTATTAATCTATATGATCACTCAAAAATTAGGAATCTCATATCTCATTAATTTAAACTTCGTCCTTTTAAACACCATGTGTCCGCCTTATATTTTACTATATGATAATTTTAAATTGCAATATTAGGCTACTTTTTTTTTGCCAACAAAAATATTAAGCTATTGCAATTCTATGTAGCACTAATACGAGTATGCATATCAAATATGATAGATTATGATACAAAAAATGTTATAAAAAAAATATTATATGAAACATACATCAATTTCTAAAATTTTAGAATATAGTTATACATATATAATGTTATCTATGTAATTATTTATATATAATTAATAAAACTAATCATTAAAAAATAAATATTAAATATTATAAAAATTGTAGTATAAATAATAAAATAAATCATAAAATATTTATAATAATTGCAAATGATCATATTTTATTATAAAAATTTAAAATGATACATGTAAATATAAAATGATATATATAAATATAGTACATATATCATATCATATCATGAATACGTATATAGTTACTTTTATGGAATGTTTGGTAGGACGGATGAGAATGGGAATAGGAGGGAAGGAGAAATGAGATATCGAGGGAAGGGAAGGGAATGAATTTTAATAATTTGTTATTTGATTCAGGAAGGGAAGAGAGGGGAGGAGAGGGAAGTTAATAATAATTTGATCATTTTACCCTTAAAATTAAAGAAATTTTCTATTATTTTTTTTAGTATAAAAAATTTTAATGTTAAGTATAAAATTATACTTTAATATTTTATACTGATACTCATAATTTTATACTCAATATTAAAATTTTTTATATTAATTTGTTGATATATAAGACTTAAATATAATATTTTTTGATATTAGAAACCTTCAAATAAATAATTTTATGTTTTTAAAATTTTTTAATAATTTTTTTATTTATAAAAAAAATAAAACGATCCCTCATTTTGGAGAACCAATTTGAGGGGGAGGGGACGAGTCCTCCCCTCCCCCTTTTGGAATTGACAGGAATAGTGGAGGGAAGGGGAGCAAATTCCCCCCTCCCCCTCCCTCCCCGGTACCGAACAGGACTTCTCTGCCTTATTTAGAATTGCATGAATAGTAGAGGGGAGAGGAGTAACTCCCCCTCTCCTTATTATTTAGAATTAGCATGAATAGTCCCCCCCCCCCCCCTCCCCCCCCCGGGGAAAAACAGGCGCTTAGGTTGCTTCACACACCTAGAACGAGCGAGGGGGGATTAGTTTTTCCTTTTTCTTTTTAGAGGAGAAATAAACTAACTTCATTGATGCATTTGCTGACATGGCGAAAGTCACTGTCCCGTGGATTCTTACAGGGATTAGGTTGGCGTGGCGATATCCCTTATCTTTCCTGTCACCCCCAATCGACCCCCTTCGCGCCTTCGCAGGTAGCTCACTCCCAAATGCCATCAATATTTCTCATCGAAATTAAGCTTCAACCATGTCGTGCATCAACACTAGCTTCACTTCAATTACATCAACCTCTGTTCTTTCGTCTACGCCTAGAAGATCACGGTTCGCTTTTTCCTCCAAGCCAAGGTCCCCAATTCTCTGCTCTCTAGGAGGTAATCTTTTGTTTGCGCGACGACCCTTTTCATGATTAGAAATGCACTTCTAGGAGAGAGCCATTGTAATTTCTGATTGAGCTTTGTTTTTTCTTTCCTGGATCCTTGGAGCTTTTATCCCCATCAAGCGAATCATGTTTTACGCTAACGTCCAATTCAAAACTCTCTGAATTTGGCTTGTGTTTGTCAAATAAAAAGAATTTCTCCTCCGTTGGGTTTTTGCGAAATTTGAGATAATGTGCTTTTATTATGCAAAACTTGTCCTTTTTCACTTGCTCGATCTGATAGTTTCCTGAGCTATTAACTAAGTCTATGATTTCCTCATGCTATCGGGCACCCTCTTCGAAGGAAGTTTTATTGACGTCTTCTTGTGCCACCCAATAGTCTTGGGATTAATTAATAACTCAAAATTGCTTTCCGATAGATAAACTATATAACATAATGCTGCTAATCAGGATATCATTGAATAAACTTAGTGTCCACAACAGAAAAGCAAATAACAAACAACAGAAACAGCTGCTAATTATAGTTTCCTAAACATATTATTTCAGTTTGCTTTATGTTTTTACTGCCATTTAGCTTGTCAGACTTATATTATCTATGCCCTTCAGAAAGCATCCTGGTTATCTGTGAGTTTCTGAACTGAATCTGGAAAATCACATCCAGGGACAATTGCTGAACCAAAAGAAACAGCTGCTTCTGAGCCTCTGTTGCTTAATGCTGTTCGTGGGATAGATGTTGAAAGACCACCAGTTTGGCTCATGAGGCAAGCTGGGAGGTACATGAAGGCAGGTTTATGCAGTTTATGGTTCTGCTTGTATTAATAATCTTGGATATTTGGAAGCTTTTTAAAATTTTATGCTTTTTGAAAGATATAGAAAGATAGCATTTTATAGTAACTTAGAACATCCAAGTGGACCAAATTTAATGCTTGGTGTTTTCATTGTCAGTGCATTATTTAGAAATTACTGTTTCACATCACATGCTCCTTTTACCGAAATAGGAATTGGCAAATAGCCCAGTGTGATGAAGACATTTGTATAAGCTTGTCATATTACTTTTGATATGGCTCAGAATCGTAAAATCTCAAAAATTATGTTGAAATTTCCTGAATTTTTTCTCAAATTTTCCAGACTGCCTGCAGCTGAAGCTATTGTTTAAGCTTCACACTATCACAGTCCATGTCTAGTTGCTTTGACCTTTGTTTTCCTCCCACTTGTAAATCTTAAGTCCAACGTTGTCTTAGGGAAAACTTTTGCAATATATGCATTTTTTGAAGACCACTTGAACAGTATCAAGCACGAGTTTTGCTTTGCCAAATTAGTTGTGTTTTTCACTTTCTATGAATTATTTGTTGCGCTGCCATTGTTCATTTCAGTTTCCATTAGCTAAAGGTATAGCTCAAAGTTATTGGCTATAACTTGCATTTGACAACTTTGATGTGAATATGTATTCCTTACTAAAAATTGGTCCTATTCATTAACCTTTTCTAATCAGAGTTACCAAATTATCTGTGAGAAGTACCCTTCATTTCGTGAAAGATCTGAAAATGTTGATCTTGTAGTGGAAATTTCATTACAGCCATGGATTGTTTTCAAGCCTGATGGGGTAAGTAACTTTCCTGTTCATGTTAATACACCTATACTTTTTGGTACACTTCTGTTAACATCAAGTTCCTTTGTATCTTTTGATTACAGGTGATTTTATTTTCAGACATTCTTACCCCACTTTCTGGAATGAATGTACCCTTTGATATTGTGAAGGGTAAGGGTCCTGTCATATTTGATCCTATTCACACATCTGCTCAGGTTGATCAATTGAGCGAGTTTGTTCCTGAAGATTCAGTCCCTTATGTTGGGGAAGCTCTCAAAATTTTGAGGAAGGAGGTCTTCTAATCTTTTCCTTAGAAATTTCCATCGTTGAATGCCTACTTTCTATCATTTCAAAACTCTTCTTTTGAAGATAAAAGCCTTTGAGTTTGGTCATGTACTTATGACAAGTAGTTCTTCTTAGATGTTTTGAGGATAAAACACTGCTTTATATGGATGATCGTTGGTGGCGTATCATGGATGATGGGATGTAATGACATTAAAAAATTAATTGAATGCTTATATTATGTTTTACCTGAGGGAATATATAATGAAAAATTAATGAACTATCCATCCTACATATGGCTATTAAGATGATGAATTGAATCTGTATGCCTTAATGGTATTAATATGTTGTTGCATGCTTTTTGTGGAGCTTAGCAGAGACTCTAAATGTATAACCCCTGGAATTCATATAACTGTTGTTTTAATGTACTTTATTTGTCTGAATGAATGTATAATGCCCCTTTGTCTTGTTATCTTGTTGACTCTAAAAGCTTTAATGTTTGATTGTAGGTGGATAATAAAGCTGCAGTCCTTGGGTTTGTTGGGGCTCCATTCACCCTGGCCTCATATGTAGTTGAGGGCGGTTCTTCAAAACATTTCTCAAAAATTAAGAGATTGGCTTTCTCGGAACCTGAGGTAATCTTCAACCATCTTGAGTTATTACACTGACCCAAAACCATTTCTTGCACTGGCAAAGCCCTTAAACTCACTGAATTTGCTTCTTTTTTTTTTATCTCATTATTTGGCATTCTAAAAATCTGGACTGGACTAACCGATCCCTCCCAGTCTAATTGGCGCTACAGTTATTTAGTTGTTTGATGCAAAGTAACACAGGAAGATATTCACTGACAGATACAGAGAAATTTAGGACTGAATAGACTTTTATCTGTTTTAATATCTTCAGATTGGACTAGGGATCCTTATTATCACTTGAAAACTCTATCTTTTGGGTAACCTTACTTATCTTAGGAGACATCTTGCCTTGTTTCTTGAACACAGTGGATCCTTCAATTTTAGTAGAACTTTGATACGTCCACAGGTCCTCCACTCATTACTTCGGAAATTTACAACATCAATGGCCAGATACATTCAATACCAAGCTGACAGTGGAGCTCAAGCTGTTCAGATTTTTGACTCATGGGCAACAGAGCTCAGTCCAACAGATTTTGAAGAATTCAGTTTGCCTTACTTGAAGCAGATAGTAGATACTGTGAAAAAAACTCATCCTCACCTCCCTCTAATCCTCTATGCAAGCGGATCAGGTGGCCTGCTTGAGAGGTTAGCTTTGACAGGTGTGGATGTAGTTAGCTTGGACTGGACAGTTGATATGGCTGATGGTAGGAGGAGATTGGGACCAAACATAGCTGTTCAGGGTAATATAGATCCTGGGGTTCTTTTTGGTTCAAAGGAGTTCATCACCAAGCGTATAAATGATACTGTGAGAAAAGCTGGTAGGGGGAAACATATCTTGAATCTTGGTCATGGCATTAGGGTAGGTACGCCGGAGGAGAATGTTGCACATTTCTTTGAGGTTGCCAAAGGAATCAGATACTGAGAGGCAAATTTTGACTATTTGTTCCCTTTTCAATCTTAGTTGTTCTTATGTCATCCTCCTCTCTCTCCTCCCCAATCAATTTATTTGAATGTAATACCTTGTAGGAAGGAAACTACTAGGTGAGGGTTTATTCTTTGGAATCTACTAGATAGTTCATTAATGGTTGTATTTGTAATGAAAGAAAAGAAAATTTGTGAAGGGCCACATGGTTTTTTTGGGGATATATTATGACATTAATTTTTTACGCTATAAAACGTATGACATCGCCTTAAGTATTTGAGATTTGGAGTTTAAATTCCTTAACATGTTTTTAATTATTCATTAATGAGAATTGCTGCATCAAGTGTTAATTATCACGTGTAATTATATTTGGCAGAAAAAATGTTTCTTCATTAACCGAATCCTAAATGAGTTGAAAATCCATATCCCCCCCAAAAAAAAAAAATCTTATGTCTATTTATATGCTATATACAATGTTTTCAATTGAAAAAACTCATGATTATGGATATTGAGAGTAAAGGAGAGCAACGCAGGATGACAGTTTGGATAAGTTTGTTTTTGGTTTTATTTTATTTTCTGTTTGTTTCTTGTTTATTCCTTGGGTCTTTTTTTGACCCTTTTGTACACTAAAAAAAAATGCAATATACAATGTATCTCCTCCTTAGAATTTACTATTTATAAATCATGTAAACAGTGCAATTTGCATTGCGCTTTATACCTTTTTATTTTCTTATTTCTATTTATTTTTATCTCTCTTCCATAATTTTTTTACTATTTGAATTTGGAATTTTTCACCTAAAATGTTGTTCAAAATTTGGTGCGTTGCATAAAAGGATTCTCTAATTTAAGGGGGAAAATACCTACAACAAAGCCACTGCAAGGAGTAAACAAAAGAAAATTACCGTTCTATTGTTTATTTATGTATATATATCTTATTTGATTTGATGAGGTCAATTAAATCCATGCAAATTGGCAAAGACAGTAATCACCAGTGCCATATATGTTGGGGGATTAAACAATGGCATATATAAAGAACAATATTCCACGAAGAACACAAAAGAAGAAAAAATAATAATAAGAAAATGAAACGTGCAGAGAATATGGACGGAGGAAAAGCTGAGAAGAAGAAATTCAAAACTCCAACTTGCTGAGGAGTAAGGACCACGAGCTGGTGGCGACCTCACAACATAAAAGAAAACAATAACTTCTCTTTTTTTTTTTGGTGAATTTATTTTACTCTTTTTTTAATCAGCATACATGGAGTACTTTTTCTTCCAAATATAATTCAACAATGCACTTGGTCGTTTTAAAATTGATATAAAATACACTCCTACAATTTCCATGTGTGACGTCTTCAGTGGTGCCACCTAGCAAGTGCGCTATGCACGTCTTGATGGAACCTCTGAAAGTTGGAGAAAGCGCAGTGTGGTAACCTACCTACCTACCCACCCACGGCACCTTCCCGTTTTCGCGTTACCAAAAACATTTCTCTCCTTTTATAGAACAGCACCACTCTGCATTAACAAGTTTAAAATATTTGGCTCTCGAAGATACATTACATTGGCAATGGTTTTTATTTCTGTTTTCTCCTGCTTTGTTCCCGTCTCTTCCACCCTTTTCTTTCCTTTCCTTCAACGGTAACATTCCTCTTTTTTTCTTCTCTCTCTAGCTTTAGTCGCTTTAACTTTACATGCTTGTTGTCAAAGTTTCATAGTTAGCCTGTGTTTGGATGATCATCCATAGAAGTTAAATGGGTTCTGTTTCTTTTTGCTTGGTTTTTGACGATCCTGAAAGTTCTAACGTGTAGGCGTCAAATTTTCTGGTTTCTCTTGTTTTCTTTTGTTTCCTTCAGTGGGATTCTAATGATCGGCAATCTGATTGTTTAAACTTATTATGTTATTGCTTTGCGCAATTTCTTATGTACTGATTCTGTTTGATCCAATTTTTGTTTTCAATCATTCACTCTGTTAGTCTGTTTGTTGCAAGTTTTGTTTAGTTTTATTTTTGTGTTCTCTATTTTTTAATGGGGTTCCTATGAACCAACAATCTGATTGTTTTAATACATCATGTCATTTAATCATGAAAATTTTCATGTTCTGATTACATTTCATGTATGCTTTCTTCTGTTAACTATGTTCAATACATTTTCCCTAGTTACTCATCTCAGTATCTGCTTTTTTCTCATCTCAGTTTGGTAGGCAGCGTTGCTGCTTCTTGATGAGGTTAGGGCTCAATTCGGAGTCCGATGAATTTCTGGTTTCAAATACAGAATGAATTTTCTGGCGGCATCATGGTGACAGATATCTCTGATGAACAAAAGGCACGCTTCTGAGAATTCCAGTAACTAAAATACACCGGAGTCTCAAAAATTGTGCCTCAGGGTTTGTATAACCTGAAATGGAGAAAAGGGGGAATGTTTTGATGCAAAAGTATGAGTTTGGCAGATTATTAGGTCAAGGAAATTTTGCAAAGGTGTACCATGCCAGGGACCTTAAAACTGGTGACAGTGTTGCCATAAAGATGATTGATAAGGAGAAGATTCTAAAAGTTGGGCTGGTTGATCAGACAAAGCGAGAAATATCAATTATGAGACTGGTTAAACATCCAAATGTAATGCAGCTTCATGAGGTCTTGGCCACCAAAACCAAGATTTACTTCATCATGGAATATGCCAGAGGGGGTGAAATTTTCAAGAAGGTAGCGAAAGGTAGACTCCATGAAAGTGTGGCAAGGCCGTACTTTCAACAATTGATGAGCGCAATAGATTTTTGTCACAGTAATGGTATTTATCACCGGGATTTGAAGCCAGAGAATTTACTTTTGGATGAGAATGGGATTCTCAAGGTTGCAGATTTCGGATTGAGTGCCCTTGTTGAATCTCATCATCAAGGAAGCTTACTGCACACAACTTGTGGAACTCCTGCATATGTGGCTCCTGAAGTTATAAGTAAAAAAGGCTATGATGGAGCAAAAGCTGACATATGGTCTTGTGGAGTGATCTTATATGTTCTATTGGCTGGTCAACTGCCATTCCATGATTTGAATCTTATGGAATTGTACAGGAAAATATGCAAGGGGCAATACAAATGTCCAAACTGGTTTTCATTTGAAGCCCGCAGGCTATTGGCCAGAATCCTTGACCCTAACCCAGATACTAGAATTTCTATATCAAAGATTATGGAAAGTTCCTGGTACAGAAAAGGATTCAGTTCCAAGGCTGATAGAATGAAAACACAAGTTACAAATGTGGAGGAATTAGTCAAGGCTGACACAAGTTTTGGTCTATCTGAGAATGAAAGTGGTGCTGCTTTTAAGGCTAATCAAGCATTGGTAAAACCTACTAATTTGAATGCTTTTGATATAATATCTCTATCAGCTGGCTTTGATCTGTCTGGGCTTTTTGCAAGAGACAATGAAAGGAAAGATGTGAAATTTACATCACTGCACTCTGCCTCGTCCATCATTTCTGCAATAGAGGAAATGGCTCGCATTCTGAGGTTGAAGATAACAAAGAAGGATGGGGGGCTGCTGAAGTTGGAGAGATCTGTTGAAGGAAGAAAGGAGCCATTATCCATTGATGCTGAAATTTTTGAGTTCACCCCATCTTTCCATTTGATTGAGATGAAGAAATCAAGTGGTAATATACTAGAATACAAGAAGATATTGAAGGAGGAGATCAGACCAGCTCTAAGAGAAATTGTGTGGGCTTGGCAAGATGAGCAGCAACAGCAATAGCAAGTAGCAATGATTGGTGTCTACTCTGTCACAGAGCCATTGGTTTCAAGTTCTGAATTACTTACACGTTTTTTTTCCTATGAGGAGTACTTAGACTAAGTTACTATTGTGATGGATTGGTTGACATTTACATTATACACACTTTTTTTTTTTATTGTACATGATTTTGCTTGAGTATACATACTGACTGGTGAAATATCATTGAATCATTGAAATATCCTTATCACTTGAATATTTAAATTGAAGCTTCTTCTGTTATAATGAGATCAAGGGTAGGTTATCTTTCACCCATACTATATTCGCAAGTCATGATACAAAGCTTAACACATCTGTGATTGCTGAACCAAATTTCTGTTCTACAATAAAGGAATCCATTTTTTAAGCTGAAATTAAGTCCTTAATTCCATATGGGCCTTACTATTACGAGGTCATAATATTCTAGTTATAAATCAATTTTGGGCCATGTCAACTTGATTGGGTAAGTCAAAATCCACTTTTGGGCTTACATGATTTAAAAGATGAGTATTAAATCCTTTTTTTTTTACAACAGTATTCAATCCACTTTGCCACAGTGGAAGATATAGCATCTCCCAAACCAAATTAGCATCGCAGACCCAAGAAAACACAGTCAAGACATTAAATGAACTAAAATCACAATCAAATACTGTGGAAGATCACAGACGTTATTTTGAAGTTTTGAACTACAAGTCTATAACAGTCTAACAGTCTCTTGTACTGGAGAATTAAAAGTATTTTTATTTTTTTAATAATTTAATCTATTGATATGATGTCATGTTAATGAACATAAATTGAAGGATAAATGAACATTGTTTAACTATTCTACTTTGATATAATATACTGATTATGTTTAAGAAAACAAAGGAAGCAATGATGAGCCCACATGTCCTTGAAATGATGAGAAATACCTGGAGAATAATAAAGAAATGAATAAAGAAAATGTTCTGTTTTATGTGCCCCATTGAAAGAAAAATAAGAGGCAGAGAGGGAGAGATGTGATCCTTAATTGTATTGATTGTATGCCACTAACCCCAGAAGCATCATGAACCGTTCGATCCCTCTAATAATATACTTCCCAACTCTTTGAAATGACTATGACATATCCCCTCATCTTTTTATTTTGCAACTTATCGCTTTTTCTTTGGTGCTTCTTCTGTTTCCACATAAATAAATAGTTAAATACACACTTCAACCAATAATACCTAAAAAAGTAAAGTAGAAAATCCATTTGTCAAGTATTTCCCACTTGTCAATTGCCAAAACTTTAGACTTTGCCTTAGTGGGAGCTGGTTTAATTGTCTCTGATTTTTTTATATAATTAATTGACTATTTATACAAATTTAATATGTTATTTTTTATTAATATAATACCAAAGCAAACATTGAATAAATTTAACTTAAAGCACTTTCTATTCATTTTTAAAAATAAAAAATATATATTTGGATAAATCATTCTCTCGTTTCTCAAGCAATATTCAAATTGCACAATCATCTCTTTTATTAAAAAAAAAAATCACCATTCTCTTCTCAAACTAAAATATACATTACAACTCTACAATGAAAAATAAGTTAAGCAAGCAATTAAATATAAGGCTATACAGTAAGCATAATATGAATATCTCTCTTAGTTTTTTTTCGACCACCAATATCTCTCGTAATCAACATCTATATAAGATTGAATTCAAATTTACCTTTATATGAAGACTAACTAGCATGAGTTAAAGTCATTAGATGTAATCTATATCTATCACAGATCTTGAAGCATGATTTAGAAGAAAGAAGTTGTTTTATAATTCTTTGTGATCCTTTCCTGTATGTATTCCCTTGTAGGATAAGCTCCCCATCATCTTTGACATTTGATGGTAACTGACTAAGTGGGAAGAAGACAAAGATGAAGAACAGAGGTACTAGTTCATCACTGTGACAAAATCTGGGACTTTTGTTTCATACAATAGGCTTAGTACTATACATGGAATTCTAGGTGTGATATAAAGCGCTCACAGGTACAAATCTAACTCCAAGACAACGACCCAAAAGTAATCTCCAACTTCACGTGATGCATGAATTCATGTTACATCTAGAGAGAAAGTAAGTTTGGATTTTTCAGATGGATATATATATATATATATATTCACAAACACGATAGATAGATATACCCCTTCAAGCCAACCTGTACTTTCAAACCACCATCACCTTTCACTGAGTATATAAAGCCAGAAAAATTAGGTTTTTCTGGAGAGTGGGTGAAAAAAAAAAAAAAGGAAAGGAAAGGAAGGAATTAGCTTTTTTTTTCCTTTTTCCCTGCTTCTAATCCCTTGTCGTGCTTCGATTTGCTTGAGGACCATTCAAACACCCACAACACAAAGACAGTGGGACACACTTATCAGAATAAACTATCATTTTTCTTTCATATTGGGTTTTGATTTGAAGTGGGATCTTTTTCGCTTTGTCTAAAGTTGGTAGGGATTCAGTGAAACCCCTCATGATTTAGGAATAAGAAATGTCTAGAGAAATTAAAGATCCCACTTAATCATGCTCGAATCTTTGTTTAATATATATTTTTTCAACTCGGAGAGCAAAATATTTCTTCGTGAATTTTCTGATTAAGAAAAAAGAAATGAATTAAAAGAAGAGATCCCACTCGATCATGCAATAAAAGCAGTCAAGTAAAGCGTGAGGAATTAATGATTAAGTTGATAGAAAAACATGTTTACGTCCTTAAAGAACAAGTTGGCAGGAGCTAATCATATCCAGAATTCGTGATTTCTGTTTCCCAAAACCTTTCTTGATTCCAATACCATCGCTTTCCAAAGATATTCAGAATGAAGATCTTTGTCCCAATTGTAGATTACCATGATCTATAAGCTTAGAACATTTTCAAGCTCATGAAAATCCTTCCTTTGGAGATTATAGGTAGATGAACAGCCTGTCCTAATTAAAGGAGCTTTAACCTTAAACATTTGGTTTAGATGGCTTGACACTTGATCTTTTTTAATGAAGTTTCAAGTCTTGTAAAGAAAATGATTATTGAGAGAGTTAGTTGAACATTCATATGCTTAAACTCGATTTGACCCTAATTAGTTGGAACCAACTTTCAAAAACCGGAAGGTATTCACAAAAAGGAGGGCTTTAAATTATTTAAGAAAATATTTCTGTTTTTTGGCTGAATCCGTCTGGATTTCTTGGGTTGTGCTTGTCATGATCACTTAAAGGAAAGTTTTGCACTAGCAAGCTATTGCATAAGAAACCAGCATTGTTGATTATGCATGCATAATATTTTAATATTTTGAATCACTATAATATCTTGTGCAATCAAAAAAGGTTAGGGAAGCCTACAACTGCCTGAGGACAGAAAAATAATTGGCTGACTACTTGAAAGTTGAAACAAACGTAAAAAACAGAATAGGTTTAGCTTTAATGCCATTGCTTCTGCTATGAAATATGTTATCTCTTGTGTCCATAAAACACTTGTGACCGGCGTTTATCTTTTTTATTTGTTCATCTTTTCCCATTATAGGCTAAGCCAAGGACTCAACTATTGGTGTTCTGGTGACCTATATTTTTTTTATGAGTTTTTATTGGATTTGTTTTAGGAAGAATTTAAATAAATTCCCTTTTCGATTCTTTCAATTATATTTGAATGGGTGAAAAAGTTTCTGGACTGGCCCCACATTAGATATGTTTTTACAAGTCTCATGAGTTCACTTGGCTTTAAAAAAAAAACAAAGAATAGCGGAAATGAATAAAGAGAGAGTGAAAAATTTTAATCGGCTTGCTTTGTTGAGTTTAGAGGGCCCTAATCATCATAGGAACCAAAACCAATTTTTCACAGCAGGACATGAGACTTTCTGTATCTCTACGTCTGTAAGAATTGCTCTTGATTGCCTAAGGCATAGGGGCAAAAAGTCTACCGACTCTCGGAGTACGACAACCAGCAGCATACTTCATGGCATGCACCACTAGATTTGGCTTATTTACTAGTGCTGGGATCCTATGCTTCTCAGCATTTATTAGTGTTGGGATTCTTTTCTGTTTGCTAAGGTGATAATGTTACATTTGCCAAATTATATTTCGCTTATTTAAATCTTATCTCCCTGTACAAAATTTATTATTTCCTCATCTTCTAAGTTTACTTAGATTTTTTATCTCGATCTTAAATATAAAATTATTATTAAAATATAAAATAATATTTATTATTTCATCCGGTCCTTTTTATTAATCATGTTATAAAAGTTTTATGTGATCCTAAATATACATCACATCTCACAAGTTTTTGGAATATTAATTATATTATTTTTAAAATATCCTTATTTATGAGAAAGAGAAAATATGTGAATTGTTTAAATTTGTGATATTTATTATGAGTAAAAATATAAATTACCTCAATTTTAGCATTGTAACTTTTTTTTTATGAGTTAGTTGAAAGTGATTTTTATTAAGGATAAGAAAGAGTATATATTACAAAAAAAAAATGTCTATATTTAATTGATGAGAGAAAAAGTGAAAAATAAATTTAATAAGAATAATATTAAAAAAATCATGTGATTTTTTAAAAGATTGAAATAATTAACTAATTTTAACATGTACTCTTAATTCGTGTGATTTTATTAAAAGAATCTTTTATTAAAACTCCAAAAGAGCTGTAGTAAAGTATTCCCTCCGATCCAAAATATAAGAATTTTCTAGAACATTTTTTGGTCCATAATATAAGATGTTATGTAATATTTAGTAGTAATTTGTCTTTTTTATTCCTATTTATTGATGACTAGTCTCGTAATTTGTAATGGAAAATAATAGAAACAACTTTAATGATTGATAATTAATAAGGGTAAAAATGAGATGTCAAGTTTTTTTTTAGAAGTTTAAGAGTGTAATTAACTTTTCTTAATATGTATGAAGTAGTTGGAAACTCCTTATATTTTGAACCGGAAAGACGATTCGCTATATAATGTATTTTTTTGAGAAATTTATGTTTCATAATATAGTATACTTTACGGATTACGTAGTGTAATTTTTTTCTCTTTCTAATATTACCCCTAATTAATAGATCCAAATATTTTTTTATTATTAAAATATTTCATTCCCAATGCATTTAATGAAGATAATTTGAGAAAAATGTGAAAAATTTTGTTAGTTATTAATTATTATTTGAATTTGTGTGTGATAGTTAAAAGTGCATCCTAAACTGAATTGAAATTTAGGGAGTAGTAAATGTCACTGAATAAAAAAGAGATTTGAATTTTGTTCCATTTTGATTTGAGGATTATCATTATGCCACATTTATTCATCACAGATTTTGAGTGGTACCATTCTAGTTGGTACAGTAGAGAATGCGATGAATGCAATAATAAATATTGTATCACATTAATATTACAAGATATTTTATATTAATTATATATGTATTAAAAAAATTATTTTTTTAATTAAAATTAATGTAAAAAGTATTCATATTTTTTATTTTATCTTTATTAAATATTTCATTCTATTATCATATTATCATTATAAAATTATAAATGAAGAGAGATGAAATATTAATAAATGAGTAAAATGAGAAAAAAATATTTAATATTCTATATTATGGATAAAAAATTTATCATACAAAATGACTTATAATATTAAAAAAAATAGAGTATATATATATATATATATTTGTTAGATGGGAAAGACAAACAACATCTGATTGGACTAAAAGCCATGAAAGTGCACGGGATCTGTTTACATAAAAAAAGCAAAGGGATCCTCAGACTAAAGATGAGCTTATGTACAAGAGTTGCTGCATGATTCAATTCTGAAAACTACCAATGCCTGCCTCTACGGGGCAATGGTAGTTAAGTTGCTGCCCCATTTCAATTATTCTATCTCTCTCATTTGCCTTCCTATTAAATGCAGATAAGATCAATCATCATCCTCACCGCACCAGATGCCCTTGGATTTTTTTATATATAACCCAAAACCCAAAAACCAAAAAAAAAAAAAAACAATTATCAGAAACCATGTGTGGCAGGTGCTCTTATACCCTATTTGCTTCCCTTTAAAGTTGTGTTCATTGATAATGGGACGGTGAGAACACGGTTTCTATGAAATTAAACAAAAATTATCAACATGTGCTGCGGGGTTTGACGCCTCCATATTTTATTACGTAATTATAAAGGCCAGATGGAAATAACTATTTATCGCATTTGATTAATCACGAAAAGTGTCTTATATTTTAATTTAATGATATCATGCATTCATCTTCAATACTGGAAACTCACAGCCTTTTTTTAGACCATAAGTTTCCTGAATCTCGGATCCGCGGTCATGCAATGCATTGCAAGTAGCGAATCAGAACAAAGTCTCTCTAACACATACATATATAAACAAAAACCCACGACAAGAAAATAATAAACAAAAAAAATTGAAGAAACAAAAGAAAGTCAACCAAACACGTTGCTCTGAATTGTCTCCATCCTCACAGATCCCTCAAGAACGTTGCCTCTGCATTGTCCGCATTTTCGTCACTTTATTAGAAAAATTTGTATTAACGCTCGCATTAATTTTGATTTATATCAAATCAAAACTAATCATAATAGTAACAACGCAAAAGAACTGTTCAAAGTCAAAATTCATTAAACCTAACAGAGTTGAACGAGGAAGTAGGAAGAAAGCCCCAACAACTTTGCTAAATAGTGTCTATCTCCATTGTGGTCCACCCTCTACCTATCGCACTATTCATCCAACGGTCAATAATAGATAATGGGAAAACAAAGATAAAGAAGAATAATCAAAATCGACACGTCAAATTCAGGAACGTCCATCTCTGTTCACACACGTATGCGAGTATATCTATCTATCTGTCTATTGTTATCAGTTAAGAAAAAACAATCAGATAATTAAGAAACAGAATAATATAAAAACTAGGACGACTCTTCACTTGAGAAGATACCTCTCCATATTGAAAAAGATCCCCTTCCCTCAGAATCTATCCCCTCTAGAGAAAAGAAAAAAAAAAAAATCCCAAATCATAATTTGCCATCTCTCTGACCCTGTAAATGCACTCTGTTTCTTATTTATAATAATCCCTGATCCAATATCATCACAAACTTTGTTGAATCACACACATATATATAAATACAAAGCCAAGAAAATAAATCCCATGCCGTAGGGTTTCGTGGAGATGGAGGCGTCATCACCACTCCCACTGAACTCGCGTCCCAAGCCTCTGTCTCGCCTCAACTCTTACGTAGCGAACAGCAGAGTAGGCAAATGGTTCAAGCTCTCCGACCGCAACACCACCTTCACCACCGAGCTCCGTGCCGGCACCGCCACCTTCCTCACTATGGCTTACGTCTTAGCCGTCAACGCCTCCATCCTAACCGACTCTGGCGGTACTTGCTCTGTTTCCGACTGCGTCCCTCTCTGTTCAGACCCGACCATCCCTGTAGCAAACTGCACTGGGTCATCTCTCCGCGTCATTCAGCCCGATAGTTCCTGTAAATTCGACCCGGTTAATCCGGGTTACTCCGCCTGCCTCGCAAAGACCCGCAAAGACTTGATCGTCGCCACCGCGGCTTCCGCCCTCATTGGCTGTGTCATTATGGGTGCTTTCGCCAACCTCCCTCTGGGTCTAGCACCAGGTATGGGCACCAACGCTTATTTCGCTTACACCGTCGTTGGCTTTCACGGGTCTGGTAATATCTCCTACCAGAGCGCCCTCGCTACTGTCTTCATCGAAGGCTTAATCTTCTTGCTCATTTCCGCAATCGGGTTACGCGCGAAACTCGCTAAACTCGTTCCCAAACCCGTCAGGATCAGCTCCTCCGCCGGAATTGGACTCTTCCTCGCATTCATGGGGTTTCAGAACAAACAAGGGATCGGCTTAGTCGGGTACTGTCCGTCCACCCTACTCAGCCTCGCCGGCTGCCCCGACTCCTCCCGGGCTTCCCTCGCACCTGTCATAACCGCAGTTAACGGCACCATTAGCTTGCTCCCAGGTGGAACCGTCTCCGGCAATATCCTATGCCTGCGAGATAGAATGGAAAGCCCGACATTATGGCTCGGTGTGGTGGGCTTCGTTATTATCGCCTACGGTCTGGTGAAAAATATCAAAGGCGCTATGATCTACGGTATTCTGTTCGTCACCGCCGTGTCGTGGTTCCGTAACACCAAAGTCACGGCGTTTCCCAACACCGTCTCCGGTAACTCGGCCCACGAGTATTTCAAGAAAGTCGTCGACGTACACACTATAAAGAGCACGGCCGGTGCGTTGAGCTTCAAGGACATAGGCAAAGGTTATTTCTGGGAAGCTCTGGTGACTTTCCTCTACGTAGATATTCTCGACACGACGGGTACGTTGTATTCCATGGCCCGTTTCGCCGGTTTCTCCGACGATAAAGGGGGCTTCGAGGGTCAGTACTTCGCCTTCATGTCGGACGCCACGTCGATTGTGGTGGGGTCCCTGCTGGGCACGTCACCCGTAACGGCGTTCGTAGAGTCGTCAACGGGGATTCGGGAGGGAGGCAGGACAGGGATAACAGCACTAACGGTGGCGGCGTATTTCTTCACGGCGTTGTTCTTCACACCGCTGCTGGCGTCGATACCGGCGTGGGCGGTGGGGCCACCGTTGATCCTAGTGGGGGTGCTGATGATGAGATCGGTGGTGGAGATTGAATGGGAAGACATGAAGCAGGCGATACCGGCGTTTGTGACGTTGATTCTGATGCCGATGACGTATTCAATAGCATATGGGCTGATCGGAGGGATTGGGACATTCATAGTGTTGAACCTCTGGGACTGGGGGCAGCAACTTTTGAGGCAGTTTGGGGTCTTGAAAAGCTCTCCTAATTCTGGGGTCACATCCACCAATGGGCTTCATCAACAGAGCCATCATCCTCCCAATGACGATGCCTTCCCAAAGGCATTGCAAGTAGAAGTTTTAGGGTAGTGTCCTGCAACACCATGTACCTTGCTTTTTTTCTTTTTCATATTATTGGCTCTTACATGAATTTCACCCTCGTTCAATTTTTTTCCCCTTTAATTAGGTGCATATCAATATGTAAGTAGCAATATTTTATCACGGTCTAGTTGGCATGAAAAGGAAAAAAAACAACTCATTCATCAAGCTTTCTTGAAGTCAAGATTACATTGCTAGGCCTTGATGTTTAAATTTTTATTTAAATAGACTAGATTGCAAAATATATATATATATATATTATTTGATTTTTTCACCTTTAATTAGGTGTATATCAATATGTAAGTAGCAATATATACTGAATCATATTCTAGTTGGCATAAGAAGGAAAAAAGAAACTCATTCATCAAGCTTTAATGAAGTCAAGATTACATTATTGCTGTTCATATGGCTGTGCTTGATGTTTGAATTTTTATTTAAAAGACTAGATTGCAATATATATATATATATTATGTAAATTGTTTAAAAAAAAAACTAAGTGAGCCTGAGTAGTTTATAGAATTTGAAAAATAAGTCACATTATTTAGGGCTTTGAATTAAGCATTTTTATAATCATATATTTATTACATTATTATCAATTTTCACATTTATTGTATTTCGATGAAAGAAAGTGATACTAAATATATAAGAAATTTTATATAGTTTGTTTTTCTCTCTTTGTCAAGATATATCATAAATCAACTGAAATCTACAACCTCTATTTCAAAATCTTAGTACCTTGATGAAATAAACTTCCCAATATTTTTCCACATATTCCACACTTTAAAACCAAGAAGATATCCACAGCTTATTTTGCAATTTTGACACTTTTGAACATTGACAATTATATAAATCATATAATCTTGTATTTCATAAAATAACAGCTGGAACACTTCCAATCACTCAAAACTGCAATGGCAAATTCCATTATCTCACAAATGACAGCGTCAATATGCACAAATTAACACATACGCCTTTCAGTAAATCACTTTCATAAGAGACTTTAATTCAATTTCTTTGCAGTTCCTTTTCACTCTTATTAATAACTATTTGGTTGTGTAGTCAAGAGGTGACATTTGTTAATGCATGCAAACACATCATTTTAGGGTTTTTTTTTTCTTACTTAAGGAGAATTTGAACATTTGACTTCTACCCATATTTTACTTTATTTTTGTTATCTAAGTTAGTCCTAGGTGATCTGGGATTACTTATATTTTAGTCTTTTAAATTAAAAACGCAATTATCCTTAAAGAATGTAATTCTTAATTAAATTTATTTAACATGTATTTATTTTTAAACAATTCAATAGTAATTTTTCAAAATTAAATAAAATATTTGGTAAAATCCATTAATTATTTTAATTATGTATATTATAAAATTGACCAGTTGGGTATAATTTTCATTTAAATTTATTTTGACGTATCGTGTCAGGGAGTCGCCTAAATTGCATCATAAGTTTTGTTATACTCAAAGCTGTCGCCGTACGTCATATTGGCTCTGAAATACACCAACTTGTTCGTAAGTATTGAGCTTTCGTCATAGTTTTCCACAAATTACTCAAAATTTCTTCGGATGTTTATGTTGGTTTCTTTCCTCTTACTTTGCATTTGATCAATTTCCGCTACATCATTGCCCATCAAGACCATAAAATCCGGATTTATCAGTTAAATAATTAAATAAATTAAATATATATATATATGTTGTGGTCACCATCGCAAATAATATGTTTTCAGGTCATAAAAAAGGATAAGATAGTTAATAAGTTTTTATCATTGGTTAACTTGAAAGCTCTCAAGTCTTTGAACTCTCTTCAGGTGATACCACAAGGAAAATGACAATTAAAAGTAATTAATTATTTAAAGCTTTTCAATTTTCTTTAATTATATTGATGTCAACACAGCGAAGGGATGATGGATTTTCAAGCGATATGGAAGGTTATATCCTCACGTTATTTGAATTTTGTGAACGATTATTAAATTAATTTCCTACCACCTAAATCAATCTTAATCACACAATTAAAACACACAAACATGCTGCCGTATGTGTGTGGACTTCTATATAGATTTTTTTTGTGGGAAAAAGAGAGATAGTTTATCTTAAATGTATAATATGAATTTAAAATAAAAAAATAATATTTTTTAAAAAATATTCCAAATTTGTGACCAGATATTTTCACAATTATTTAACACTGTTATCATTAAAATTTTTAATCAAAATATAATAAATATATCATTTTTACTGAAATATTCATAAATTTAATATTAAATGATTGTATTTAATCAGTCATAATTAAAAAATATCGATTTTTTGGTAAATCAAGTGAGGTTACACCTCAATTAAACCGACCGATAGGAAGCTGAAGTTCCTTGCTTGTGAAAAAGAATTCTAAATTCTAACGTTAAAAATATAAGAACTGTAACCAGTTTGTTAAAATCATTCAAAAGAGAGCGAGAATTCTGTTGACCCAAAAAAATAGCAAGATTTTTACCTGTTATACTTATATCTATATATATACAATTTATAAAAGACTCTATGAAGAAATCATAAATAATACGGTTAAATTTAAACTCCATATAAAATAAGATTTAAAATCCAATTTAATTTAAAATCACTATCCATGCTAACTTCAAAAGTGGGTATTATTGGCCTACTTGTGGACTAGAGGATGCAGGTTGGAACCTGATTTCTCTTCCCTAATTATCAGTAGCACATCACCAAGATGCTCTTGTAATAAAACGGCAGATTTATATTCTCTAGCAAAAAGAAATGGTCTAAATTTCTTATAAATAATTTAGATTATATATATTCTAATTTTTTTTATTAAAATTACAAACTAAAATGATATTTTAGCTATAAAATATAGATAATTCAAATTAAATTTTAATTGTTTAAATTTACTAGCCCAACAATAATACTATGTTGCTCGCCTCAACCTAAGTTAGTGAATTATGATAATTTTCTTGTTTGTGTGTAGTGATTAAGAAAGCACAATTTCTGTAATTTTAAAAATAGAAGAAAAAGAAAAAGAAGTGAATATATGATTGTATTTGAAACCCTGAATTTGCTCCCCGGCTAGCTTTTGGTTAGCTGTGCATTTCAAAACAAATTGACTAAAACTGATGCCAATCCCAATTCACACGAGCAATGATATTCATAGTATTATACACTTTCCAATCCAAATCATTTAATGCGATTATAATTTATACTCTCTCTTGTCCTATATATAAGATCTTTTGTCTTGATCCTAAATATAAGATCTTTTATAATGTACGAGGTAGTATTTATTATATATTTCTAAAAAATGTCCCTATTTAATATATCCAAAAAGAAAGAGAGAAAGATTAAATAAGGGTAGTTTTGAAAAAATATTGAGATTTTTGTAGAAATCAAGATAATTAATTAGTTTTAATTCTCATTCTTAATCCACATGATTCGGTTAAAATGATTTTATATTAAGGAGCAGAGGTAGTACCAAATAAGAAACGACAAAGAATTTAAAAAATGTCCCAAATATCTTCCACATATGATTATCCAAATTTTAGTTCCGTTAATGATTTAGGGTAAAGAGGGGGTGGAGGGTAGACTATCATAGTCCTCAAACAACTAATTTGTGGTCCCAAAAAATTAATTCTAGAATGAGAATGCAAATTAGAAAGGCTTTTCTTTTAATTTTGGTATTTATGAAAAAGGCAATATATCTTTTCCAACTCTGTGGGGGAACCGTAGGACGAAGTCAGTACCTGTCCTTTTCCTTTTCTATCAAACCCCGCTCAATGGCAAAAGTTTGTGACCATAAGAGTGAAAAACAACAAAAATGTGAGTAGAATATCATATTAGGAAGAATTATATTTTTGTTTCTTATAATTTTATTTTTTAATTTAGTTTTAATATTTTGACCATTTGTATTTGAATTATTATAGTTTATGAAATTTTAGATTAGTCTTTATTATTATTTTTATCATTTATTAAATTTTATCAATGCAATTAATTATATATTATCTTAATATTATGAATATATGGAGTAAGGAATATGTCTCTTTAACCTGTGAAAAAGTAAGGGTTAAGTTTCAAAATACCTAACACATTTAAAAACGGGCTAAAATCAACTTGGACCCTAAAATCGGTGAGTGAAAACGAGTTAACTTGTTGGTTATGCGGGTTGATCTTTTTTTTTTTTTGTATAAAGCCTGAATTTTAATATTTTTACAAAATATGAAACCCATTTATTAAATATTTAAAAGGTTTGTATTTTGTTAGTAAATGACTGGACCGGCAGTGCGTGGACCATGGTTCATGGATGGAGATTATATTATCGAATGACTTTGATGTGATAATGATATATTATTGAATGTGATGTTAGACTATTGAATCATTTATGATATTAGACTGTTAAACTATAAATTATGATAAATATTTGGATCATAGTAGGTTATTTGGGTTGAGTTAGTTTTTTCAAAATTTAGATTACTTTATGTTAAAAAATTTGGAAAAAAATATATTGATAGGTTGAAAGATTGGCTTACATAACTAAGAGTGTTTAAAATTGAACTAAACTAATCACATCAAACATAACCGAACCGAACCAAATGACTAAGAGTGTTTGAAACCAATGAAAACCAATGAATATTAAGATATGGTTTGATTTTTAAAATAATAAAATCCAATTAGTTTCATTTGATTCAGTTTTGAGCTTTCAAAACTTGAAACAAATCTAACCAAACTTGATATATATATATATATATATTGTTTTATTTTATTTTATTAATTAATTTTCATGAAATATTGGTCATTCTATTTTGGATATAAAAAGTTATTTTTCATAAAAAAAACCAACTCCTTAGTTTTAACAATTTATCTTTAATCTGAATGAATTTTAATTTTAAAAATATAAAAAATTAAATATAAGCATAAACTATAATTTCCATACAAAATAAAGAAAAAATTATAATAAAAATTATAGATTTAATAATATTTATAAAAATAATTATTAACATGAGAATGTCATTTTTATTTTTAACATGAAATTAGAATTTAGAAATATTAGTTAATTTTTTAGACAAATTGTTGGAGATTAAAAGATCATAAAACAATAAAGATTTAAAAAAAATATTAATAATATTAAAAATTCATTTAAACTTGATCCAAACCAATTTAAATTAATAAAAAATCAAATCAAACTGACTTCCTAATAAAATTGAATAGGTTCCAATTTTTTGAAGATTGACTTGGTTTAGTTTAGTTCAGTTTTAGATAAAATTAAATCACACTTTTGAATATTCTTTAGTATAATCCACCGATCCATCTCTAATGGGTTGGGTTATGAGCTATTAGAAAAATGAGTTGACTTAACTCATTTTCTGAATAACCCATGATAAGTCAATTTGTTTAGCCTAGCTAATTTATGAAAGTAAAATTAGTATAAGTATTAATGGTAGAATGAAATCATTTTGTAGATGATAAAATATAATAATTATGATTATATTAATTATAAGAATCAAATTGAAACTTAAATGGCAAAAGCAGAACCGAAAATACATTTTTTCAATATTAAGTATAAAAATGAAAATAAGTTGTTTAGTATGTAAAATATGAGGTAGAACCGTACAAGACTAGAAACTAATTGAGAAAGATAGTGAATAGAAAATAATATTCGTATACCTTGTTTTAAAAAAATATAAAAAGAAACGAATATTATTTAATGAACAATAATAATATAATAATGATGAAAAAATTTGATTTTGTTTTTGCGGGGAATGGGAGACTGATGTCAGATGCAGCTAATTAACACTTGGAGGAAAAATGAGAGTGCACTAGAAATTAATGAAAATTAAGAAAAGTACAATTTTGACCTAAAAGGGGGAAAAGTTAAAAAGAAGAGGAATATGAATATCCATGCAGCATGAGAAGCCGTTCTCATATTTTAACTACGGTGTTGGGCTGAAAAGGACCATATAAGATTTAACTGTGCTGATATAACAACAACAACAATAATAATAATAATACCTTTTTTTCCCCCTCAAGACAGTTATATTACTGTCTCACTCACAGGGTAATGAATGTCACATAGTGATAGAAGGGAGATATAAGTGGGAGAGAATAAATGCTGTAATGAAATAATTAAGCTTAGAAATGAAGACCATCCAAGCAAGAACAGGTGGATGGGATCCTGTGAGCAAGTAATGACCAAAGAAAGCAGACGTTAGGCAACACAAATCATATGAAAGAAAGTAGAACACGCACGTACCAAAGGTACACACACAACATGTTGTCCTTCCTGAGGTTGATTGGTCCCAAAACAGGTATTGCTTTGGAACTATATCTGTTTTTGGCTTATCAAATGGCCACTCATGTCTGTTCGGTTCAACTAAGGAGATTAGAGGGAAAGAAATTGAAGGAATTTTATTGAAGGGGAGGGAATTAGAGGGATTTTAAAATTTTCTTATTTGATGGGATTGAAGGAATTTTAATGAAATCTTGTTTAGTTCAAGAAGGAATTGAAGGATATTGAAGTAGATTGAGTAATAAATATTTTCTCATCTTCAAAAAACCCCAATTTAGGAGGATTTATAAAGGGGTGGGGGGAGGGGATTAAATTCCCCCAAATCCCCTCCAATTTTATTAGCCAAACAAGAAGAGAGAATTCAATTCCCCCCAATTCCCTCCCCTCCCCTCCTCTTAGACCCTGTTTGGTTGGGGTTTTTTTGAGAGAAGGGAAAGGGAGGGGAGGGGATTTAATCCCAGGAGGGGAAAAATCTCCTCCCCTTGTTTGGTTCATAAATTTGGAGGAGATTTAATTCCCCTCAATCCCCTCCCCCATCCCTTTTTTGATTCCCCCCAATTTGGGATTTTTTGGAGGGGATTGAGTTTTATCCAATCTCTTCCTGAACCAAATAAGATTTAATTAAAATCTCTCCAATCCCCTCCCTTTGAATTTCACCAAATAAGAAAATTTTAAAATCTCTCCAATCTCCTCCCCTTCATTAAAATCCCTCCAATCCCCTCAGTTAAACCAAACACACCCTTAAAAACCTCCAAAAATTTCCAACCAAACAGACCCTCATTGTCTATGCGTGAGCAAGTGAGATTGCCGGAGCCATAACTGCACAACACAACACAACACAAAAAGAATTTTTTTTTTGTTTAAAAAAAAAAGAGGGAATAAGGAAGAGAGGGTGGGAGGGAACATATTCGAGGTTGGTCAGTTGGTGATCTCCAATGCAAATGGCGGAGTTGGATGTATGTGTACGTACACGTGTCCATTCCACAACCAAAGCCCCCTCCCTGGACTCTCTCTCTCTCTTCCATATACAAAGTTGGGTGTTTTGTTTTGGGGGATGGGTTCTTGTTGCTTGTAGTGACACCTCATGGGATTCTCATCTGAAGTGACACCATTTTCGCTCCCCCACCGGGATGCTTCCTACTATTATTTCCAACACAATATGTGGCCAAATTTCCATAAAATCATCATAACTTTCTTAACATTTATAATAAATAAATATTTTTTTTACTTTGTCTTCTTAGCTTAAGAATGGACAGGACAAGTGGGTGCAATTTTTTACAAAGTACATAACAATTACAGTTCTTTAAAAATATCATATATATAATGCGATAATTAAAATTTCATGATAAATTAACAAAATTATTGAAATGTGTGCTGCTGGGCACAACGCTCTTTTTGTGGTGGTGGGATGGCACTCACCAAACCCTATCCCATACCAAAATGAATTAACTTTCCTGATGCATGTCAGAAGTCAGAACTTTCTTTCATACATGTCCGTATTTCTATCAATTATATTTTCAGAAATAACATTATGAAGAGATCATTATGACCAAGAGAGAGCTCATATCCTATTACCCAGAATTAGAACAATTTTCTAACAATTCTTGCTCTGCTGCATCTGCGGAGTTCAAAGTTCAAACTTATGATTTGACTCTGATGTCTGTAGTGCAAATCAACCACGGATTAGTAAGTGACAATATTTAGATATTAGATAAAGCACAATAATTTTTCCCCCTCAACACTGCAGTTCAAAGTCTAAACCCGAGTCAATAAAGAATTTGAAGTAGTAAGCAGCATTGCTCAATTTCTTTCCGTTTCTTTTGATACATAAACTCCCATGTCAATGTAGCAGGTGATAGTGATAAAGAAAGTAGCTTCTGGTGTCACTTTAAATGAAAAAAGTCTAACAGTGCTGGAAACTCTTTCTGCTGAGTGCTTCGACGTAGGCCTTCTGCTACATGTACTAAGCATAATTGCTCTCTTTTCTTTTCTATCTCCTTTTTTAATGGATAAACTATCATTCACTCAGTAACAAGTAAGGTTGACAAGGATGTGAGTTATAAATATAATGATGACCCGAGAAAGCACAGAGGTATTACCGCTGGCATCAAGTAGCCAATGCCTAAAAGGAGCACAATGGTACATGTTTCAATCCAAGAGTGGGGTAAGGTACATAGCTTTTCAAAGGCTCCTAGTGCTTGCTTACCTGTCACCATGTCCATGAGAGAGACAGGGGCAGTGGGATTAGGAATCCTATCCCCCTCCATACACATTACACACGTTCATGTCATGGATTCCTCAGATTGCTTTCATCCCTCACAAATTAGGCTCAAACAGGAGATGGTTTATTCATTCAAGCCTCGGATGGCACAAATTAACATCAGATAAAGAAAGAATTATTGTACTCGTAGTAGTCCCCAAGAAAGGACCTGCTTGACAAAGTAAAATCTATTTCTTATTAAGAAAACAATCTTTTCTTGATAATGTATAGCTGTAATCTGAGCAACACTATAAAGAAATACTCTAGCTTTGTGGTTCAGTACTTCCTTCTTTAAGGCATGATCACAGCCAAAAACCAGAATGATTTGAAAGAGGGCATTTACTGGGTCCCCCTCATTTTGACTTTTACACCATGAAAATTTCTTAGTAAATTTAGTACCATAGTCAAGGTAACACAATGCTCCCAATTTCTTACTTACCAGGAGTATAGTAAACTACAGGGGCAAAAATCCTCATTTTGATCTATCAGGACAAATCATATCAGTTGAGCTAATGCCATATTCATTGCCTTATTTATGCCAACTGAATGATAACAATATGATTCAATAATTGCCAAGCTGCCATTGCACCATTTTCGTTATTCATTAATCAGTTAAAATTGTACATGATTGCCAGCTACAGGCTTCTCTATATGTTACAGAGTCAATAAAGAAAGAGCAGGGAGAAGGCAATACCAAACACTGATGAAATGAATAAACAACCGGAAATAAATTGGATTTCTCTTATCCATTACTCCTCATACTTCTGGACTGCTTCGGGTACAAACGCCTGGTCTGCAGTGAGATATCCTAATGCTGAAGCTCTCTTGTTCATAGGACATTAAGAAATAGATCTGCCTCTGGAAGTATGTTAAATCAATATTTATATTTACAGTACGCTCAACCTAACCCAAAATCCGTCCTGGTTTCCTGATGGGGATCCTTCTCTATTGAAAAAGCAAAAACTCAACAGTGCATGCATGAAAAAGCCAATCTTACTCACATGGAGGGCGAGATACTTGCAGGGATACCAAACACTTCTTTTTGCAGTGATAGTCAACTCTCACAGTTTATACATCTGTCACCAATCAAGTATCACAGAGCATGCACAAGTTAACTATGATAGCAGAGACTTTTCAACTATCTAGACATTCGTCACATGAATCATGATTAAAGTATTGCATATTGGAATTCACTGGTTATGTATATGGTAGCAACTGTAGATGTAACCTCGAGAATTCTATGAAGTGGAGGAAGTCTGGGGCTTTGCAAGTTGCACTTGCTGACGGCCCAAATAAAATGCTGTGACTATCCACAATGAACACACCTGGAGACCAAGTGAAGAAAAAGAGAATTGGGAATCAGCCATTGAAAATTAAAAAGTCATAGGTGTTTGCAATGTGAACATATAACAAGGAAACCTAAAAGTCAAGATAATTATAGTCATCAGAAAATGATAAAAAAGAAAGAAAAGTCTTAGGTTGACCCAACCTATTCAAGATATGTAAATCAAGTTAAAGAAGTAAACAAGTCGGGCCAAGGCAAAGCCAAATGTTATCAACCTCTGATAAGAAAGTTGTTCGAGCTTGGCTTGTGAAATTAAACAAGTTATCAAGTTAGGCTTACTTTGTTAAACAAGAACTCGTATAAGCTCGCTTAAGGTTATACATATATGAGCTATAGGAGCTTAATAAATTTTCATGATATTTATAAAATTATTTATAATTTATAAAATATAGAATATTTATATTTATAATTATAAATAACATTAGAATATACAAATATATTATTTTATTTTTAACTAACTATTTGTAGAATAAATGATCCAAGCATCAAATTTTCAAGCTTGACTCCTTTAATTTAACCAGCTTAATAGCGTGCCCAGACTCATTCATTTAATAAATGAACGGACTGGAACACAAATTTTTATACAAGCCGAGCCCTAACTAGTCATTAAGAGTTCAATTCATTTTTAGCCTTAAATCAAGCTATATGTAAGCATGTCAAGAACAAGTTTCAGTGGCATATTTAGATTTAAACGTTTCTCCATAGTTGGTTTGGTCTATCTTTTCCCCTTTTCTTTTATCGGCAAAGTCTATCTAAAAGTGTCACTTCAGGTATTCGAGAGAAGGCATTCAGAAGGATAAGATTACACATACAGGCAGGGCATAAAGGGAAATGGCTGATGTTTTCCCATTAACAGCTCCAAGAAGCAGCTTGTACATTCCAGCAGCCGTAGCATCTCCAAGCCTCTGAACAAACACATCTATGCATACCTGCACCAGCATGTACTCATTGATGTGTTTCCTTGACAAACTTGGCCATCAAATTCTTTGTTCAAGCCATGTAGATTTAATCAAACAATGGAAAAATATCCAGGGAATAGCCATTACTTGACTTTAAAATTAAAATGTAATAAATGACAGATCCTACAAGCTCAAAAGACGCCACCCAAGATAAGCACTTTATACCACTGTTGGGAGGGAAAGCAAGATGGAAAGAGGAGAAAAGAAGGCTATACTTTTGCTTTGTATTTCTCATCTTGTGAAACAACAGTATATAGAAGTTCTCTGGCAGGCCTCGTCACAACATACGAAACAACCTGCAAAATTATAGATGCATGAATATTGAACCGCAAACAAGTCGGACAAATGATCACTTTATCTAAAAAATTCCCATTTTCCAACACACGATGGATAGATTTCAGGCCCTCGAGAAAAACAGCACATAAAGATAGATTAGCCATTAAATCTCCAAAAGATGAATGCAATTCGTAACAGATCACAATATCATCAATATACATAAAAATAGAAAGAAGTGTCTGGTAGTACCTTTCTAAGTGTCTCACAGATAGCAACAACCACCCGAGTTGGCCAGACAACTACAGCAACCAAATTTAAAAAGCCCACAGAAGGAGCAGAGCAAATAGCTATTGTAACCCCAGCAACAGTTAGAATGCGCCCCTGTACCAGATTAAGGAAAAGATACATAGAGGCAGTTTACAAATAATTAATGAAGCATATAAAAATACAATAACTTTTTTTTTGGTTTAAAAAAAATGGAAAGATCTAAACTCAACTCCAAAAGGATATATGACATCAACCAAAAGAAAATGCCATTTTCAGAATTGTTTACCGTTAAGGTTAGTTGTCCAACAAGGATAAAAACAGCAATAAAGCTATTTATTTGGGCAAACAATCTTCTTCTTCCAATGGAACTGGTAACTGTTGCGGCAATCACCGTCACTTTCTATTATTGCAGACAAAGAGAAAGTTCAGCAGAGACAGGATATGGACATATGTTGCGTGTTTCCAATGTCATAAAAACAAGTAGTAAAAAAGACAACTTTGAGCGAACATAGAAAATAAAAAAAATATGACAGTCATTCCGACCATGCCCCTCCAAAACAAACAAAAAAATATGAATAAAAAATCAGAAAGGAAGACACAAGATCTGCATGTAGGCAGGTGGTCTTTAAATATTTATGGGAATAAATCACTATTCAATACTAAGGCACGCCTCAAATGCTTCATTTAATAAGATTGTACCATAATGTACTTCAGAGAATAATTTTGAAAGAAACAAATATTTAATTTCAGACTTTACATTGATACTAAAGATGTATTTTATCCTTGCCAAACTTGTTGGCAGCTACAAATTGTACAAATTTTACCTTCTTAAATCAGATAAGGAAAATAAAAGCATTCTTTTGCATCACCTTTTTTTTTAAGTTATTTTTTATCTTAAAAAATGGATGGAAAATTTTCCCCAGAAATTTTCTATTCAATAGAAGACTGAAACATATATTCATAAGTCATGGGTCACCGTACTATACAGTATTATGTTAAGGAAGCCTAAAAAAAAGTGGGAAGGAGAAGAGATGAAAGTTATCTTTTACAAAAGAGTTTCCTGTTTGGCAAAATCTAGATTCAGAATAAAGAGCTACCTGAAAATAGAAAAATGAAGAAATAACTGCACCCAGCCAGAGGAACAAAGACACGTGCAACAGATAAGTTGATGACAGTATAAGCCAGAGGCCATCTAAGATGGCCCAAAAGTGTAGCTTCACTGCAGAAGTAGATGACTTCAGGGAAGTTCTGACTGTATGTTCACTCTTCTCATCAGCCTCATTTTTGTGGTCAGGGTCAGCATCTCTAAATTCAAAACAATTATTAAATTATAATCATAACCCTATAGTTTCCTTACATTATCCATTTGTGATCAAATGACATTATGCCTTAGGAATAAATCTAAACATATTAAGTAGCACAAATAATCAAACACGTTTGGCAATAGAATCCTCTTGGAATGAAAATTAAAAAATATATATATATAAGCGACCTGATAATATGTAACTAAAGCCTGCATTTTCTATGGTTACAAAGGGTTACAATTTACCAAGACACTGCCAAGTGCCAGTAAAAGTAATTTCTAAATTTTTATCCATTTTGATTGTTAGATGATGATAAGGTGAATCAATAATTAGATGGGAGTGCATTAGCAACCCTGTGAAATTTATTAGACGGGAAAACTTTTCATTCACATTCAGATGGTAACCAGCCCAAAATATAGTTATATACCAAAAGAACCCCAAAACTTGAATTTCAAAGAGGTTATATAATGACCTGATGGGAGTTAATTCTTCTTGGAGATGGAACATATCCAGATTTATCCCTTTTGACGACTGTGCTGCAAATTCCATTAATAAAGCAGCAAACAAAAGCAGAACTGCAGTAGATGTATTCTTAGTTTAAAGCCTGCTAGGGGTACTGGATAAAAGCAGAAGAGAGAATTCATATAGGGAGCACGCAAACCTACATGGGCCCAACCAAGCCATTCCTGTAGCAAACAATGACCCAAAAAGTTGGCCAAGTGTAGCACCAGCACCAATAAACCCAAATAATCTTGAACCTGACTGAACACAAAACAAGTTAAATGGGCGCATAATAAACCCATACTACGACAAATGATGTAGCTATGTACAAACCTCACTGTCCATGACATCAATAACCCTAGCCCAAGTTGAAGAAATTGTAATTAGATTAAGCAAACCAACCTTCACAAAAGCAGAAATATGCATCATGAGAACGTCTTTACAAGTATTTAGTAACAGCATGCAGAAAAATTATAAATTAAAACCAAAAGCTTAAAGATAATAAAATATTACAAATCATTACCCAAAGGAACAATCCTATTCGAACAGTGATATAGAACCATCCATGGTTTCCCCAACCTATTGAAGATGAAAGGGTGCCTTGATCATCAAACTCCCCCTCAGGCTTTGAGGATGAAGTCAAAGTTGTGGACTCCTAGAAACAGAAAGACCAATTTAACATAGGACCAAACAATCAACCAATCTTGCATGAGCAACACAATCTATATTGAATTATCTTTCAGAGATTCTTGTCTTACCATCAATTTAGATGCTGAATATCCAGCTGATGAGGAGTGCCATAGAAAAAAGAACAGTACAAGTGATACACTAAAAAACCTGTGTATCAAAACTAAAGCCTGGAATTTCAACAAGCACCACTCCTTAGAACATGCCGTGTGAAGGGTATAAACTAAAAAGAACACATATGTCTCTTTTTCAAAAGAATGCTTCTTCATTGACAAACCACCATGGAAACAATCAAATATCAAGTGCATGCTGCAAAAATCACAATAATTTTCTGTTCTTTGATATTTATAGTTACTTTTTATAACATTCTTATGGTAACATTAACATTTCTTGAGCTTACAACTTCAGGTGATGCCCTTCATTTCCCACAGGCAAAAGAGACAATCAGTAGCTTAGCTTATTAAACTTTGCTTTTGAAGTGACTCATCCAACAGCATGTATAAGCATCCTCGTTGACCTTTCACCCTGATAAAAATCTATTCTTTTTTTCTTGTCTATAAAAAAAATCTATATTTTTAGCACCCAATTATAAATTTCTTCATGATTGCAGTTAGCATACTTTGTTAACTGATTCGGTGAAGTTATTTACCGCTTTAATGACACAACATGCATAACTTAATAGAAATTATGCAATTTATATTTTCACCAGTCCACAGCTTGCACAATAAAGGTAATCTCAATCGTGTCTGCTCCAATCACATAAGATATCCTACGTCCATTAACAATTTGTTTCAATCTAAATTGGAAGTCAAACTATGATAAACTTGCTCTAAACATAACACCATTTCTCATCTGTTTAGTTTCTGTTCAGTCGACATTATAAAGAAAAATGCTTTGAATTGATCAAAACTTAAGTGAAGATAAGTTCAATTCATTCTATAAATGCAGGCAATAAGGAATCATCTCAAGTATGTTCATACCTTGTTTTTGGAAAGATTAGGTAGAGAGAATATGAGGGTTGAAACAGGCGCTGCAATCAGAGTCAGCAGTAAAGATCCCACAAATAGACCAGGTAAATTCGATAAGCCTAACGAGATGGCTCCCTCATCCCGCAGCGGAAGAACTACAAAATAGGCACTCAAAATCTGCAGTCAAAATCAACAATTGAGCGCCCATAACAAAAACACATACAGATTAAGAACAAGGACATTCTCATTGAAAGAGAAAACCGCGGGAAGCTCACAAAGAAGAAACAGGAGAAGGAGTGGAGCAGAGCAGAGGTCTCGTGCGGTTGTACTGTAACGAACACGGAGAAGAGCGCATCTAATCGATATCGTCCCATCTTCGTTTCCCGGAAAATGGGTTCTTCGTAAGGGAAACAAACGGCCGGGCCGCGGTCGCGCAAATATCAATTCCTAAGTCGGAAGGAGGAGGAAATTGGCCCCAAAAAAAAAAACTCTGAAGAAGGAGGCAGCTGACTTGTTGGTCAAGTCTACATTCCACGTGGCAATACACCAGTGGATAACATTCTAGCAAGGGAATAGCCACCGCACGCTATCTTCCCCCAACTCTTCTACGAAACCAACATATGGCAGCTCTCCACGTAGCGGTCGCATAGCAACATCCCCACACCGTAATCTTCTCGCTCGCCATTCTCGTCTTGAGCGCTGACTAGAACTCGCACTACAAAAGAGAACTAGCGAAGTTATATGGCGACCACTTGTTTTAGGGTCCTCCGAGTTGCGGTAGCACATGGTTCTAGATTTCTTGGAGAAAACCGAACGTCTTATTCAAATAGAAACGGTAACCCAAGAAATTTTCGGACCCATTTTGGACTTTCCCCTTACCCATCATCTCTATCGAAATCGTCAACGACTGTACTCAGTAGAATGGACGCTACAGCTAGGGTTTCCACTCTGTCGAGTGAAGGAGACGAAGTCGTTCACTTCCCGTTGTCTCCATCGAATGCTTTGGTCATTCAGAAGGGAGACATCACAAAGTGGTCCATCGACGGTTCCTCCGACGCGATAGTATATTTTTTTTCTGTTCTCAAATTTGAAGAATATGATAAATTATATTGGTGTTAGGATCTGTATGATTACTTTGAAACTTTTGGCTATCATTCTTATTTGATTGAGTATTCTTGATTGATCTCTCGTAGGTGAATCCAGCGAATGAGAGAATGCTTGGAGGTGGTGGTGCAGATGGAGGTGGTTAATTTATAAATGCTTCATTTTGTATTGTTTTTAGAGAAAAGTAGAAACCATGAAGAAAAAGTGATGTAAAAATGAACTGAAATATAATCATTAACACTCTTTACCCCTCCTCCAGCCATACACAGAGCTGCTGGGCCAGATCTTCTTCAAGCATGCTTCAATGTTCCAGAAGTCAGACCTGGAATTCGCTGTCCAACAGGGGAAGCTAGGATCACTCCGTGAGTTCTTCTAGATTTACAGTAATTCTTTCTAGATATAGCATCTAACGTTCCATTATTTTCTGTCTGCCTTATATAGACCCTGTGCTTATTAATTTGTAGAGGTTTTAGACTGCCTTCTTCTCATGTTATTCATACTGTTGGACCAATCTACAATTCAGATAGTAATCCTGCTGCCTCTCTAGCAAGTGCTTACAGGTAGTTTTTTGGTGTTCGTGCAGTTCATCTGCCATATTTTTCTCTTAAGTCAATTTTTCGTTATATTTTTCAGGCATAGTTTATTACATTTCATATATGGGCTCATTTCTCTTACTTAATATCTTCAAATTGATTCACAGGAATAGCTTAAGGGTTGCAAAAGAGAACAATATTCAGTATATTGCATTTCCAGCCATATCTTGTGGCGTCTATGGGTAAGTTCACGTGGACGAATCCCTTGGCATTCCTGATTATCAGTAATGATCACACTGCAGGACCGATGGGAAAGTTTATGTTGGTAGCCTTGGTTGAGTTATAATTTCGTTGTCTTTCATGAATGAACCTGAATTTGTGTGGAAAGTCAGAACTTTGGAAATAATGTTTTGTGGCAAGTTCATAACTGTTTAGACTGTTGCTTAATTTCAGATATCCTTACGATGAAGCTGCCACAGTGGCAATTTCTACTATCACAGAGTTTCGAGATGACTTTAAGGAGGTATTATGTTTAATGCGCTTCATTTCTTTGTAGGGTATTTGAGGATGAATTGAATAAGCATGGAGTATTTGGTTTTGTAGATGTAGTAAAACTTAACATTCCCAGTATCTTGTATTTTCAATTGATTGGATTGGAGCTTTTCTAGAACCTGTATTTACAATTAAATACTAATTAGTCTTCACTACCGGGCACAAAATTTAGAATCTTATTGAAATTATGTGAATGTTGAAAAATCGAATTAATTATTCAACAACAACAACAACATTAGTCTTATCCCACTATGTGGGGTCGGCTACATGGATCAAACGACGCCAATGAGCTCTATCAAACGTCATCTCTTCCGATAAATCATTTCTCAAAAGATCATTCCTTATAACTTTTTTTAATGTCCTAAAAAAAATCAAATTAATTATTCAATAGAAAAAATTATAATTACATTAATAAATAGTAGTTTAGTATCATTGTTTACTCATTTTATTTTTATATATAATATATATTGATATTTGATTTCAGGTCCACTTTGTTCTATTCTCGCCGGATATCTATCATGTTTGGTTAAATAAGGCGAGTGAATTGCTGAAAGAGTAGTGTGATCCATCAATTATTAGTCGACTGAAATGGAGTACTTGAATAATATGGAGGCCTGCAACTTCCATTGTCAGATTTCAGAAGTTTCAATACTAGTAAATGAAATAGAAATTTAAGTGCCTTGTACTTGAGAATGTTGTCTTCATTTGGAGATGATTAGGGTTATGCTTGTTGCCATCTTATGCTATGGTTTGTGGGATTGTAAATGAGACCAGCTTGAGCCTCCACAAACTCCAGAGTTCATGATGCTGTTGTGTAAAAACTTAAAAGCAACTCGGCATCATTTTTCTGTTTTATTGAGATTCAGGCTCAAGAGTTTATTCCCATGCACAGTTTTCTTACTGTTGTGTGAAATAAATAGAAAATATATTTCTGCTGAAAAAAAATCTAATTTATATAAAAACAGCTACCAAAAGCACACATCCTGAAATTTCATAAAGCTACACAGGATCCTTAGATTTAGGTTTAAAAGTCACGTGTACATAGAAGGCATTTATATACATTACATCAGTTTTCAATTTTCATAATGTAATTAATGCTTAATATTTATTTTTTTCTCATTATAGTAAGTCAGTTAAAATCCTCACTGTTCCATTTTTTTATTCCACCATTATGATCCTAATTCGAGCAACCAATAATTGTTTCTATATGTGTGTGTGTGATGTAATTTCTAAATATTTTAAAATTAAACTACCAATTAAAGATTAGCAAATTTAGACATTTAAAAATTTAATCAGTAATTTAAACTTGGTTAAAAAAGGAAGTTCTTAAAAATTTTAGTTTAACTCAGGCATAAAATTTTCCTAGCAATATTATAGATTGAACTTTCTAAAAATAAAAAATAAAATAAACAAATTGTACATAAACTTCCAAGTCAAAAGCCATATCAAGATGTTGGCAGAAAAAAAAGAAAAGAAAAAAAAGAAGTATACCAAGTCATATATATATATATATATATATATAATAAGGAGAATTAACTAATAGTGATTGGGTTAAGTGGTAAAGATTTAACACACTTAAGTAAGGTTTTGGATTCAAGACTTGTGAATAGAGAAAACCATGAAAACAACCCCATTTGAATTCGACAATATTCAGATTTGACTGGATAATTATATAAAAAATGAGAATTAAGTTGTAATTTGAACAAATAATTATATTAATTTGAAACATTTTAATGCATTTTGAGATAATATTTAATGTAATTCATTCTAATTTAATTTATTATAATCATAACACATTAATCCACCATTAATTTGCTCCTTTTGGATCAATTCAAAACAAAATTTGACAAATTTCTGTGTATTTCGCAAACTAAATACGTAGGCTTATGCCGATGATGAGCTTCGTTTTCAAATATTTTGCTATAGCCCCTACTATGTTGGTTAATTAAATTGAATCTATGCTCCTTGAAACTCTGGTTGTGAGTAGTTACTTTTATATTTACCATAAGCATTTAGCTAATGTTTTGATGTTCTTCTAAGTACATATTTTGAATTTTCTTGTTCTACAAATTCATAGCTCTCCATCCTTTATTGATCTCATGTCCACTTCTTCCTTTGCCATATAGAAACAAGGAGAGCAAGGAAGAAGCAATATTAATTACCAAAAATCAATTATTTGGTAGTTTAATAATTTTTCATCATTAAATTTTTGGACACTTCTATGATATAAAGATAAAAATGTATATGATTTTTTTACTTAGTGGCAATAGAAACCGTAGCTATCTTTTTTTTTTTTTAACCAGAGAAACCGTAGCTATCACCACTATGTCTATGTTGAATGTCATCAAAGCCAAATCGAATGTGCATAAAATGACCATAAGTCAAAGCCATGTTGGCCGAAGCAACCAAGCATGGTGGGGTACAAGGCTCAAGTGAGCTGGGAAAACTGACGGTATTTTTTTTACCTCAATACATCAATTAAATAAGTTTTCCACCCAAAAAAATAGATAAATTTATTATTATTGATTTGATCATTATTTAAAATATATTTACAGATTTTCGTGTATAAATTGGATCAGTGTTTGTTTGATTTTTTTTTTAAATGTGAAGTGTATCAATGACCTTCAATTATATGATTTTAAAAAATAAACTAAAAGTATAATTATAAAAACATCTCATTATTAGATCAAAGAGAATATATATAATTAATCTTTATGTGCTGAATGTAAATACTTAAATTAATACGATTTATTTGAATATATATATATATATCTATACAAAACACATGCATACAACTGTCAAAAGCACTCCTAGCAATTCTAAATGGAGAGTGCACCACATGTGCATTTTTCTAATTTGAATGTCCATCAATAATTTTGAATCTATATTTATTACACTAATTTACACTTAAATTTTTTACCCCAAAAATTACATTTAACATGAAAATATGATTGCTAATTTTTATTTATAAGATCAGTTAAAAAAATTTTATGATATCAATCATGTAATAATATCCTTATAAATATTTGTTAGTATTTATTCTTTGAAATGTTAAATAAATTATTAATATTTGAATCAATTGTTAAATAAGAATTAATTAGTACTTTATCTTATCTCTCGTTATATGTACACTTAATATCAATATAGTTGACTAAATATAATCGGTGATGCTTACTTGCTTAGACAAGTATATTAATATAAATATAATTAATGATGAAATATCTAATTACCAAAACAAGGTGAAACTGTGAAAGCTTATGCAAGAATCACATTATTGTGACAATAATTTCAATTATTGCGAAAAGTTCCCCCAAGAATTATATTATTGTTATAAAACTATTAAAAATATAAACAACTCAATAAGAATAAGAGAAAAAAGAAATGGAGGAAGTATTATTCTTATTCACATAAATTTAATGTGTGTACAATACTTTATGTTAGACCTTTATTTATAGGTCTCCAACTCTAGAAACTAACTCTAGGAGTTATAATTGCATAAATGAAAAATTAATCTATATAATTATGCAATATATAACATTTGAAGGTTATATCCATTAATCATAAAAAAAACTCCTAAAAATAATTCAATTGGGAGTTTTTGTTATTAAGAGGTGAATGGAATTCTAAAAATATAATGATATGCTTTCGTTAAAATTTTACTAGAAAAAATCTAATGGGATAAAAATCTAGTTAAAAAAAAGAGTACATAATATTTAAATAACTATTGAAGCTGCCTTATTAAAAACTTGACCAGGAAAACTAGTGGGACAAAACCTTAGTTAAGGAAAAAAAAGTACAGCAAAACCTTAATATTAACAAAATATTACCTCTGGAAATAAATATTACACAATTTATATTCACATATATCATCAGTTTATATTTCCATTAACAAAATATGTTAATATTACTATTTCTAGAACACATTCAAAATATAAGATATAAAGCACGGGATGGAACATTTCTTTTACTTTTTTTTATATCTCTTTATTATATTTGGGAAAAATCATTACGTCATTATACATATATTTTGTAACATTCCACAATTCATGTGATAAATTATTGAGAAAACTCAATAGTTATATAAATTCTCCATTTCTTTTCTAAAAAAAAAGGGTAAATAGGACATTTCAATTTTTCTCAATTTTTTCAAAGGATACAAATTTATTCATAAAATATTTTATGTTCAATTCTTCATAAGATCACATTAGTATTATCTAAATGCTTCTATTGAAAAGTATGCCTAAAAGAAATTCACCAAGATAACAATTTCCATTCTCAAGAAATCCACCATATATGAAACCAGGATAGAATCAAAAAGTTTGAATTTTACTTGTGTGCATTTTATTTTTTTTTTAATTCAAGTGTCACATAAATATATGAATAAAATATAAATGACAAAATATATGTGTGTGTGAACAAAGTACAAATGATGTCACAGTATGATCAATAACCAATTTTTTTAATTTAATTATTTCATAACCATTTTTGTCAGTATCTTATGGTTATTTTATCTTCATAACTATATTCGGTATTTTTCACTTTCAATGAACCATTTATCTATATTATAGGGCTTCTAGCCATATTATAACCATTACTCATAATTTTATTTCAATGGTCATGGCAAAAAACTTCAACACTTTTATAACCATGGCAAGATTTTTTTTAATAACCATGACAAATCATTGTTGACTTTTAGTGGCCAATTTATATAATGCTCATATATAGTTAGTAGTTTACTTATCACCATGTTAAATTTGGAGAATTTTTAATATTTTTGGTGGCATAAAATCTGCACATTATTATCCTTTTAGGGCTTTAGCAAAATTATCTTTAAAAGTTATTGACTTTCTTCTTATCATGATATATTTAAATCATTAACCTTCCGAGCCATAGTATTCAAAAATCTACAAACTATTAAATTACCACAAATTCTTCTTTGAATTTATATAATTGATGGAGACCATAAGATATTTTTTTAATCAAAATCAAAGGTGATATGGCTTTTGGTCAACTAATCACAAGATCAAAAGTAATATGACTACTAGTTATCTAATTATATGAATTTAAAATATCAAATTCATCATTGTCATATTATAAATCACATGAACTTTTGAATAAAGTATATAATATAATAATAGTTAGTAAATATCAAAATAAAATTCTTACCTCCATGGATATTGTATAATTATAATGCCCCTTATAATTAACCAAATGAATTGGAGAAAACTTCATCTTAGAGAATTTGGATCAAGTCGTCTCTCCTTCAAGAAATGAAAACTCATAATGGTTTTACCTCTTATATAAAAGTTGATAGACAGTCGTGTTGATAACGTATTATAAAACTATTAAAAATATAAAGAACTCAATAATAACAAAAGAGAAAAGAAATAGGGGAAGTATACTTATTATTCACATAGATTTCATATGTGTACAATACTTTGTGTTAGACCTTTATTTATAGGCCTTCAACTCTAGAAATTAATCCTAGGAATTATAATTACATAAATGAAAAATTAATCTATATAATTATGCAATATATAACATTTGGAGGTTATATGCATTAATCATAAAAAAACTCCTAAAAATCATTCAATTGGGAGTTTATGTCATTAAGAGGTGAAAGGAATTCTAAAAGGTCATTTGAGGAGTTATCGACACCCACAAATTATCACATTATTTAAATAATTATGATATGACAATAATTTTTATTTAGCCAATTCATGCATATTTCAAACTGTAATGTAATATGTACAAGAAGTTTCTATAATAATTGTATGATAGAAATGACTAACCATCGGAAAAAAAAAAGGATATGTTATATTTTTTTTCTTAAATATAGAATATTTTGTTCTGGTATTAAATATGAGACAATTTCCAGAATATGAGGCAGTATTTATCATGCATTTAAAAAAAATACCTCTATTAAATTCATCTTAAAAAAAGAGAAATAGATTAAATAAGAGTAATTTAAAAAAAAAATTGTGATGCTTTTGAACAATAAAGTAATTAACTACTTTAATTTTCATTTGTAATCCACATAATTTAATTAAAAATCTTCTATATTAAGATCAAGAGGAAGTACGCTATAATAAACCTACATTGGATATTGTCAATCCTTGTGTAATGAATTGAAAAAGCCATTGATAGATTTGAGTAGTAAATACATCTTGATTTTCATTTTACTTTATTTTTGTTAAATTTTAAATTTACATTTAACCCATCATTAATGCTTTATCTTCATATTTAATGATAAATAATTGAGTTAATCACTAATTTAAATTTAAGCCATTATTAATAATCTCATAATACTTTTTTAAATTTTTTAAATTTGATATTATATATTCATATTTATTTAATATGCATTAAAAAAAACATCGGATGCCATTCTAGTTTATCATCAAATTTACACTTTCTCATTTCTTTGTTAGCTATTGTCTTCTGTAACTAGTAAGAACAACTAATCACCATTTGGGAATGTAACTGTTGAGCGTCAGATATCAATCATCAATCATTTTGACTCTGCCATGCTCATTTTATCTATTTGCACTAAATTTAACAAAAAGAGTAAACTAGAATGAGTCCTTCAGAATTCAGATAATTATCACATCTTACCAAGAGATCATTACAACCATAACGAAACAAAGCCATACATTGTTTCATGAAATATTGTCATGCCAATGAGTAGGCTGAACATAGAAGCTCGAGGCCCGGTTCGGCCTGACCACTTCGGGCCAATCAAGCCGGGCTAGGGTTAGGGCCAAGCACTCTAACCCTAGCCTGACCCAACCTATATATATATATATATATATATTTTTTTTTTTAATTTTTTTCTAATTTTTTATATATCTTAATTGATTTTTGTAGAATTTTTTTTCTTTTATGTATCTAATATAATACATTTACTATGTAAATATTATGAAAACTTTTTAAGATTTTAATATTTCAATTTTTTTTAAATTTTGAATTAATTTTTTAACTTAATATTTATGTAAAAATAATGTATAATGATTAAATATTCATAAATTTTGAACAATTTTATTTTTTTCTAAGATTATCTTTTAAGAAAATCTATTTTTAAATATAAATAAATATATTTTTTATTATTAAATAATTTTTTAATTTTTTAATTTATATATATATATATATATAATATCGAGCCAGCCCGATATTTGGCCTGAAGCATTTCGGGATGGGTATCGGGCTGGGGTCAAACCCGACCCGGCCTATAATCACCCCTATAAGGCTATAATCACCCCTACCAATGAGAGACCACATCAAAACAATGGAAAGAGAGACCATGGTAGCATGCCAATGAAAAATACTGTCATTTTCCGCTCTCTATTAATTCATAAGGGAGGGCCTTCTCAAGCTGGATGAGGTTTAAGAAAATTCCCATTCTCCCCATCCTCGACTTCCACTAATCCACTAGTTGTCTTTCGTTAAAAAATAACAAAATCTGACCATGAACTGCTCAGACTAAGGATTATACAAGCCTATATACATTCTTGTTTACTTGGGGATCCGGACAGATTAAAACAGCCAGCTTATAGATGATTCCAGAGCTGCTGCACAGTGCATCTTAACTACATAAATGCTCCCTACATGTGAGGTGGAAAAGGAACGAAACTAAACACCACATAACCATAAGGAGAACCATCTGATTTCCACACAACGAACAGAAGTGAATCTTGAATCATGAGTCTTTTTCTCTAGATGCATTTCGCGGGAGTCTGTTGAAAAGACTCTCATCTACTATTCTGTAATGCTTTGAAAATTGTTTATGGATCATTCCAAAGCATTTATCTACATAATCTCCATACTTGCGGTACAATGCAGGGACAGTAAACGCTATGAGTGTTCCTGTCACCATTAAAAAAGAAATAACTATGAATAAGATGATTAACATAGTTTAAAGTGCTTGTATACACACAACCCCTTGCTCTGTATCAACTATCTAGGCATATGATAAAAATACAATAGAAATGCTGCTCAAGAAAATTATCAAAGCAAATGACTCTTCCCAGAAATGTCATATATAAAATAGACCAACTAATAAATCGTGACTAGTCAAATGTGAATTGAAGTAAAGCACAAAATTGTGCGTTCAACTATCCAACCAGCTCAATAGAAAACCACGGAAAAGGAGCAAGAGATTGAAAAGGTCTTGCATTCCCTGCATTATAGCACAGTGCTAGAAGCTTTTGCCTCTCCACAGCTGACCACCATCATCTCCCATCAAAAACCAAGAAATAAAAGAAAGAGGGGGGAGGGGGGAAAACCCCACTAGAATATAAGACATCTATTTGTGTTGTATTGTATGAAATTTGCATGACATGATGAGAAAACAGAAACCAGCAGGGAAACCTATAAAATATAAATAAAGTCTCAGTCAAAGACATCAGAAGTTGCATTTAATTAGCGGATTTAGGGAGAAAGCATACCCATATATGCAAGAGTGAAAAAAGAAACAATGCTGCCAATGACAGACAAGAGCCACAGAAAGACCACCACCTGTCAAGTAGACAATAGGTCATTAATTTACCTTGTTCATTATTTATTTATTTAAGTCTTAAACACTATTGAGGACTACTATGATATCATTTCTAAATATAAAAATTGCAATTTTATAGCAAAAATCACAAGATATGAATGAACCATAAAATGGCTAATGCAGCACCAATGCACGAAAAGAAAATGAAAAATTACTATGACCTGCTAAATAAGTGGAGGCTCCAGGAAAGTAATCATAGCTCAGATGTCTCATGATCGTGACCAAAAATATTATTTGTTGTTCTTGACAAATTTGGACAATGTCACACTCAACCTAATTTTCTTATCTTCGAAGACATCAAGACAAAAATGCATCTTTAGAAAAAGAACCACTAACTGCCTAGACCACACCATCCAAGTCATAATGCCTAAAATATAGAGCTCCAAGCTTTCCCAATATGCTGCAAACTGATACAAAACTAACCTTAAAAAAAATTCTAAAATCTTTGCCAAGAGTGATGTCATGAGCCATAAGGAGCACATTATTGATTTTAACCCGAAGCGAAGCTGCCGCATTATTAACCATCTCCTCGGACACTACTAACTCAGGTAATGCCGGTGGTAGTCTGCTTGATAAGAAAAAGATGCCCATTAACACAGTGTTCATACCAGCAACAATTACAAACATGAAACATACAGAGCTACTTAAGGGGAATTTACTCATACTTGTTTCTAAGGGCAGCATAGTTTGCATGAAGAAACAATAGTACGATCAGAATCAGCAAGACATCTGAACAAATTGTTAAAAATGGTAAACTGGTCCACTCAAGCAGGAGCCATGCAACTGTTGCAACAACAATGACACCAAAGGAAACATGCCACCTCTTCCACAACAGAATATCAACAACTAGAGATGAAAAAAAATGGAGAAAGCATGAGTCAAGATTAGTATAATCATATCCTCAATGAAATGCAAGCAGAGCAGTGACCCTCTTCCAACAAAATTTTCCCAGTTTACATAGATCACTTGAGTGTTACTAGTTTTATAATTATTGAAGGGGAAAACAGAATAAATGTCAGAATCTGATATCCGCATGAGCAAATTAAAATGTTAATTCAATATTTCAAACCCCAAATCCTGGCCAAAGACCAGAAAATGCAACATATGCATAAGGGGTAAAAAAAGAAAAGGAAAGATAAATTAAACATGAATGATTATAGCTAGATAGTGAAGCAGAGCAACCATTTTAACTAGGATCGCAGAAGATTCAAATTCAATAACTTGTAAAGCACATTAACATGAACAACTGCCTCTGCAATGTTAACCCTAACAATGTAGAAAAACTGAGGGTTGATGGGAAGTACATAAGCACAGAAATTAGCTTTAACATTATCAGCTCAATTTTCATTTTCCCAAGCTTTTTCATCCTATTTTAAAAGGTATGAAAAATATGCATAGCAACCATCTGTTTTCTCAATTTTTATGTTTCAGAAAGTGCTTATCACCCAATCATCACTTGCTGAAATGTAACTTCAAATATCACAACTGCTGCACCTCACCTTCTTGTATTTTACTTTCATAGTTTTATCTTTTACTTCACTTTCAAATTCAAACTATCAATTCATAGTATTGGCATAGTAAATTGGTCCCCCTACAATGACTACGTCTTAGAAAGCAAAATACATGAGCTAAACACAGATTAGCAGCCCACAAGGGCAACTAAAAAGATGACCCAAATCAAAAGGAACCTGCGTTAGCATGTTAAGAAGGTTTCATTCATATGCCACAGACAGCAGGAGAAGTGTTAGATATGACAGCATGAGGTAATTCTTTCAGAGACAAGAAAGCTATCAACTTGGGAATCTCTAAAGAATAAACAGTAAAGACTTGAACCACAACGTTGGAATGTCAAACCCAAATAGAATCCAACAAAGAAGACAACCAGAAGGAGGTCAATTACATTAAAGGGGTGAATTAAAGCTAGGTCAACAGATAGCAGCTTACGTGATTCAGCGGAGCTGCACGGCGTTGTAGTTGCGGGTGACTTCCTACCGTCCCCATCACCCTCGATGTTGTTCAAGTCTTGTGAATTCTCCATCAATCGTAGCACAAAAACGAGAAATTCTCGGGGTGGTTCTTGCTCTTTCCGAAAGATTTGAAATTTATGACGAACAATTCGCTAGAAAAAGTTTTGAAACTTCACAAACTGTTATAAGAGTCTTCGCTTTTTACGGGGTGACTCCGGCTACATCAAAACTTTCCATACGAGAACCGCAGCGAATGACACAGAATTATCAACATGACAGGGGCCAAGCGAAAACGACAACTATAAACGGGAATAGGTAAGCACCCTCATTTTAATAAGGTGTTTTTTGGTTAAATTTAAGGCAAAAGATTAATTGACGACCTTTTTATAATTTTGCATTGGGACATGGCTCGATCCTTTTTTTCTCCGCGCGTAAACAATTTTTTTCAGTACTTTGGTTGGCCACTGATTTTAAGTATTTATATTTTAGTCATTATTCATATTTCAATGTAAAATTTATAAAGACAACATCATTCATAAATCACACATAATGCACTTTTTTAAAATTTTGTGCAATCCTATAAAATAAAATTTTACTTTAGTTAATGTATAAAAGAAATGGAAGGAAGAAAAAATAATCAAACAAAAAAGTATATGATTGAGCATCAACTATCAAGCATTCTGGCGCATGAACTTATAGCATACCATTGTTAAAAGAAAACATTTTTTTGGGAAAAAAATATAAGATTTCTCATGATGTTTACTTTTAAAAATTGAGAAAATGAAAAGATAAAAACATGTTATTAAATAAATAATTAATTTAGAAAATGAATTTTTAGCAAAAAAGGAATTGATACTTAAAAAGTGTGATTGTATGTATAATTTATTTTTATTTATATTCAGTATGTTGTTATCATTTTCTAAATATTTTATATTTTATGATTATAAATGATTTGGACTGATAAATAACTTGATTTTGTCATACGAGATCAAAGATGGGACTTTTTTTTTATTTTTTATTTTTTGGCAACTAATCAGACGTGGAGATTGAAGAAGAATTTACAGCAACAAAAGGAATCTTTTAATGATAACATAAATTTATGCCTTATTTGATATGCTGGAATTGTGTGTGTGTGTGTGTGTGGAAGTGAAAGAATAATACTTGTCTGTGCATATTTGGTATAATGAATTCAGGCTTCTCAAGAAAGCTTGATTCTATCAAAATGGCTAGAACTGGTTTGTGATCCCCACAAATTTTCCAAAGTCGGCCAACTGTTGCCAAGGAAGGAGAAGCGAACTGGATTGAGAGACCGACTGATGAAGAAGATTTTTTATATCCCTTATAACGGTTACTTATGATCCCAAAGAGAAGGAATAATTGAAATCAATGGGAACTGGCAAGCATAATCTCTTCTCCTTATTAAATTAACCAATAATAATAACCTTTCAATAAAAAAATAATAATAATAATAATAACCTTTCCATTATAGTCATCACATGTCAAATGGTTGTGGAATTTGCAAAGCGGATTCTCTCCCTGGATCCAGCTTAGAAACTACTTTGATGATATTATATTTTAATTGTATTTGCATTATAAATTTGCAAGCTGTGGTGATATTTTTTTTTCCCAAAAAATGTGGTGATATGACATTAGAGAATGCTTGGCAGGAAAATTTTATCAACGTTTTTTATTATATTAACAATAGAAGTTTTTGCTTGTATTTTAAAATTAAAGAATTAAAAAGAAATAAGATAATGTTAAGTAACTGAAATGAAACTTAATATGAAGTTAAGGACCAAAAATTTACTTTTGCTTAATCTTATTTATGAGTATTGATAATCTAATTTATGTCACAGTGTCTAAACATCTAATTTAGCATGAAACTTATGGATGAGAATAATTTTGGGTCAAATAGTCCTATTGTAGAACTAGATATACGTAAAGAGCAAAGAGACTCCATTTTAGCTTGAAACATTGTGAGTAGATTTAGAAGATTTAATTATTTCAGTGTAATTTATTTAGTGTAATATTAATGAGATGCCCATGTTTGCAGTGTTTTGGTATGGGAACTATAAGCCCTGTTTGGATATGAGAATAGAGATGGAAATGGAATGAAAATGAGTATAGAAAAATAATGTTTGAAAACACTCTCATTATATGTGCTGTAAAATATATTATATAATAACAATTCAAAGCTTTTTCTTTTGGGCTCAAGTCTCAACTATTCAAAGATTAATTTTACAAAAGCAACAATATTTTTTCTATGTAGATCACCAAATGAAAGCTAAAATTAATTAATATAAACATGAATTTTGAACTTATTTAAAATATGAAATACTTTTTAAAATCCGTTTTTATCATATATATATATATAGTAATATAATGTGTATAATTTAATCATATATGAATGCACATTTATTGTTTGATAATTTTTGTCAATTATTAGAGTATTATATTTTATAAAATATAAATAAATTTATTTTGATCATGTAATTATATATTTCTATAATTATTTATTATCGGAGATAAACTACTTGTTTTTTATGAGTTTAACTAAACTCACAAATTTGATAATCTTGTTTGGGAAAATTCTCCCTATTTCGGGATAGAGACTCGACAATAATTCAATTCAAATTAATTGGAGTTCAGGGTGATGGTCGAATACCAAATGGTTATTAAAAAAAATTTTAGGAGGTTAGTTTAGTTGTAAGTATATTATATATAGCAGATTTTAACACAAGTGATTCTATTATGATTTTTCCTATTGCGTCATCTTCTGTGTTGTACTTGTATGATATCCTCAAGGGTGGAGCAGAGGGAAGGGGACCGAGGGTGCCATGGTCTCCCAAGTTTTTAATTTTTTGGTTCATATGTTTAATAAGTAGGAGCATGCCAATACTTTTAACCAAAATGTTCAAAGCCTGGCCTCCCGCCCACTTCCCTCAACTCAGTTATTTTGCAGCCTGCAGATTCTTGGTAATTACTTTTTTCACCAACCATGCTTTTGCTAATAGCCCAGCCCATTTCCCTCAACCCACAATTGTCTCGCAGCCTGCAGACTTATTGTTTTTTTAACCCACCATCACCACGCTTTGCCTTTGCCCCTGGCTCATCCTTTAACATAACCAGATTTGTCTTCTTTGCATTTGGTCTTTAGATTGATTATTGCTTTTTCACCTTTTCCCTTCCATTCGTGTGTTTTTTTTTTTACTTTTTTTTTTTAAATTTATGCCAACATATAGGCTTGGATTTGAATAACTATGTTTCCCTCTACGCATAATGTGCTCAATAGTGTTCTTTATTATTGGTTAGAGTAAAATCCTCAAGATCATAGCCTTTCATAGTTGCAAGAAGTTAGTGTTTCCACGGTGTAATTTTACACAGACGGGTTGAAAGAAGTTTTGCAGTGAGAATTTGACAACTTGATCGAGGTTCTTTATGCATGACGCAGATTGCTATGATACCATGATGAAGCATAGGACACCTGAAGATGACACAGTGTAGATGAAGAGAAGATCAAAATAGAATCACTTAAACTCTGAGTGTGTGTGATGCATTTAAAGAGTAAACTAGTTAGCTAGACTAATGATAATATGTTAAAACTTTCTCTAACTAATAGCTAAATAGCAAATTTATCTCTAATACTACCAAGCATCACCTAAAATTCCAAACATTCACAAGCTGTAAATTTGACTTGTCATACAAAAGTATACAACTTTAACCCTTTGCTTGGCTGTGGAGAAAAAGAAGGGAGATAGAAAAATATAGAGGAAAATCGAAGAGGAAATTGTATTTGCTCTTACTTAGGAATAGAGAAAAAAAATGAGAAGGGGGAGAAAACTAGGAAAAAAATAATATGTCCACCCCACATGTCTTTTCCCCCAGCTTTTCTCCTTCAAAATGGAGAGAAAACTCTCATTCCAAAATTATCTCATCAATTTTTTTTTCACTTTCCTACTATCCTTTTAGCGCTTCTTCTGCCTCCTACTTCGCTTCTTCTTTCTTCCTCCCATATTCTTCTTGCACTTTACAGCTCGTTTGATTCATTTATATGGGGTTAGGGGATGTAATAAGAATGAATGTAAATAAAATACATGTAAGTTTATTTGGTATCTCATGGTAAGGAAAGGAATTACACTTTCAAAATTTGGTTGGTATGGTATGTAATAGAATGATATAATGATATAAAAGACAAAATTGCCCCTAATTAAAAAACTAGAATTTATCCCTAAATATCACCTTTCATTCGAGCTTGTGTGCCCCAGCGTGGGAGAGACTTGACAAAATTGTGATTCTCCATCATGTGATAAACCTCATAGCATCGTCAAAAAAATCTTGTCATCATCTTCGCAGCCCTAGGTCGCTATTACTGTTGTTCTTTGCCACCTTTGCTCCCTGTCGCCATCATTTTTTGCTCAACCATTGAGGTTTATGTTTCATTCCTTTTCTTTTGTTTAGGATTTTGCCCAACTCATGTATACTGGCTTAGCTTTCATAAGGAAGGATCGATGATTTTCTGTCCTATACTCATATGTTTTGAGGTTAAGAGATTTATTGGAACCTTTGCCATTTACTGAAACTTTTGCCTTTTTATATGTCAATTGCCACAAATGCTTAGACAAAATTCTCGTAATTCTATTTCTAAATGTTGAACATGGAGAAGCTTTTTACATGCTAAACATGGAGAAGCTTGCTTTGGGTTAGTGGTATTCTTTACATGCACACTTGTTGAACAATGAGTATCTTGTTCTACATTCAATTACTATTTATTAAAAACATTAATTGCAATATACTTCATTTATTCCATATTATAAGTCATTTTTAACTAATTTACACACACCAAGACAAGTAGTTAAAAGTGATTAAAATTCTTGAATTTTGTGAAATTTATCATAACTTTCCAATATTACTCTCATTAATTATAACTCATCTTATTTATGTCTTTCTTAATTTCTCTCCATCATAACTTTTAATAAGGGACAAATATGGAAAATAACATTTAATACTCAAAATATGGCTTATATTTTGCATATATAAATTCTTCTAAAAAATACCTTATAATAAATAATAGATAGAGTAGCAGGATATAAATTGGCATATTTCTATTTCATGATGGACTTGTCCTTCAGTGTTAAATTTGATGTAAGACATATCTTTTCTACTGGACTACCCTGTTGACTATGTTTATTTGATCATGATACTACTTGATGTTGCTGGAAGCTGTTAGAAAAATTTCAAGACATCATAAATAATATATTAGATGTTTAGATGCTTGATGAAGTTAAATTTACTTTACATCTACTTTCTATTATTGACCAATATGGATGAATAAGGTTTTTTTATTTAACTTTTTTTTTGGATTAATTGATGCTGCATGAGATAGTTGAATAAAGGAGGAAATGGATTGATATATTTTTTTTCGTGATGGATTTGCTTTTTAGTGATCAATTTGATCTTGGAAATAAAATTTTCGAGTATATTTCTATTTGATGTGGCTGAAAACTAAAAACTACATAGAAAAAGTTTAATACATTCAAGTACTATGAAAAGGCCACAAAGACTCATGTTAGACCTTATTGTCACCTACACTTGTGAACTACTAGTGCCTATTGATCTTGTTGATAACCAATTGTTTTCTAAAATCAATGGCTAGTGGTTTCATAACTATAGGTCAATCTATTAAAATGAGATGTTTTAAGAGCATAGTGTGATTTTGAATATCAACTCCATGCTAACAAATTATTAGACAAGCTTAGTAATTCAATAAATTAAGATAAACTAGCTAATAAAATTTGATTGAATGCACTCAGAACACATAAGTTATTCTCATCTTAAGATACTAATTTGAGTTTTTTATATTTAGTTGTGAATGATGTTATGATTTCAATTGTGTGGTGACTTCACTTGTATTTCTATATTTCAGTTTTAATGGCATCTTCAAGTGTTGGCCATATAGGGGGTTGAAAGATATCGAAATAGGAACTATTTCAATAGGCGAAGAGCAAGCATTGCATTTTCAGACTCTGAGAAGAACCTAGGCAAGCTTTATGCAACTTGTGCAACAAATAGGTGCAAATATTTTGATTGGATTTATCCAGAAAATGCAGAAGAAACAGACAATTGTGAGGAGCCACTAAGTATGGGATCGAATTAGTTTAAGCTTATTGAATCCATGAGAAAGCTTGAGGTGGAACCATTGAATATGGACATTGACAATTTGAAGGGAAGAGTTGCCAAAATAGAGGAGGTTGTCAATGGAATGAAGATTATTTTCGAAGATTGAACTATTAGTAGTAGTATGTTATATTTTTGACAGGTTTAGACAGTCTTAAAGATGTAGTCAAATGTAATGACAAATATGAATTTTTATGGTGCATTTTGGTAGTCATATGTATCAATATTATGTTGTAATTTTGCAATTAGGTAGTATTGCACTTATATGATGGAATGTAATGTCAAGCTAATATTGACAGATTTAATATAATGCAATTATGTTCCTTCACTTGGATCCAAATGTATCCCAGTATTTTTGTTATGTTTTTTTAGCACAATTTTTTTAAAGTTTAATTTTTGGAACATTTAGAAATCCATTTGTACTAAGAAATTTTAGCATTAAATTATGACAAATCATCCACATAAAGGTCCTAAAAAAAGTCATTCACATGTTTTAAGTATCCTTAACAATATAAAAGAAGTCAAACTTTCTTGATATGCTCAAGTTTAGAAAATCATGTTTCTTGTTATAGTTAAAAAATGAGGATTATCACCCAATACTAACCACAAATACTAACAAGCTTGACTAGAGGAATTTTTTTAGCTTCTCCAGAGTCATAATTAGGAGATATATATAAACATTTGGTCATTCAACAATAGTGTATTTATACATTCATACTTGTTAAAGCAATTGGTCATTCAACAATATAGTGTATCTATACAAAAGCTATCATTACTAGCAATAAGTGACATCTTGACAGCAAATTTGATTGGCAGCAGCATTTTTACAGTAGACTTGACCTATAACATTATGTTTACAACAGCAAATCAGCACAAAATAATCACCTTTGCTTGCCAAAAAATATATATAAGTGAAGGTAGTGTGCCTAGATAGATATCCCTAACTAGTTGGCATACTTCAATTAGAGCCTAAACTACTACTAAGTCAACTTAGCACTAACCTTTTCAGGTTCCAAAATATAACATATAAGCTAATCCATCACTATATCATACTACGAATCCATTGAGCCTTCAAGTCATCAGGAACTTCAAGGAAACGAAACATCAGATTTTCATTGTGTAAAAGCACAACACGGGCCTCGTTCATCTCATTAATAGTCAATTCCTTAACTTTCAAGAAGTCCTTATAAAGCTCCTAAGCACTATTATTCTTTTTATTTTCTTGACGCATGGCTGCAAATGATGAGCACATTATCTTTGCCACTTTAAGCATTCCATTCTCCAACTTATTAGATGCATTATTCATTGCATCTACTAAGACATTGGTTGCATCACGACTATTTCTCTATCTTTTTCTATTAACTGACTGGATTTCAGGTGGAAGTTCATAGTCACCTGCTATATTTTCCACTTCTTCTACTAGTATCTCATTACGTCCAAGCTCAATTGCAACTTTTTCATTTACCTCATCATCAACTTCAATGAGTGTGCACTCCTACCAATAGCCCTATCTTTGGCCCATATAAATGTCATCTTGTCAAAATGTGGCAAATGCTTGTTTTTGAAATTACCAGCCTCCTTTTTACCTGAAAAAATCACTATTTTAGTGGTTTGTATTATAATAAGGATTAGTCAGTAAACTATTCTTTCATACATCAAATATAGGATACCTTGATATAGTCTTCCCAAACTGAATTGGGTGCATGACAACTTGCTTGTTGGTGTCCCAACCAAAACCAGATGTATTAGACCATAAAGCATATCATGCATAATTTGTCACACCTTATTCATGGTCCTCAATCTGTTTTGTATGTGATTCACTTTCAAACCACATCGCGAAGATTTTCCTTTAGCATCACCTCTAACTTCCCAAAATAACCTTCTTTGAATCTATTGTTAGCATTATACTTGTTGTTTACCTTTAGCTCAACCAAACAATCCATAAGTAGAGCATCCTTATTTGTTATCCATACATGCTTGGACCTACTTAAACCACTCTTTTGTTTAGCTTCCATCTTGTAATGTTAACGACAAAGAAGAAAACATAAGAACAAAAGGAAAAAAGATTACAAGAGTAAAAAGTGTTAACATACATTATAAGATAAGATTCATTACAACATTTAATAATAACTCAAGTCATCATACATATCCAAGTCATAATAACTCAAGTTGTAATACATAACACAATCTTAACACACATCCAAACTAAAGAAGAGACGTTGAACAAATATATTTAATAATATCACATATTATGCCTATGAGCCCTAAATGCCATAAACATGTCACTAGCCATGTTATCTCGAAAAGCACTCCAAGCATCTAAGGGTTTAATTGATTAAGATAGGGTTAAATTCCAAGGTGGGGATTGGTTACTTAAGTGCATCCAACTCAACCTCCAAGGGGTCGTATATGTTGTCTTGCATTATAAGGTTATGCAATAAGCAACATACAATAATATATCGATTTTGCATATTAAGTGGGTAATATGAGGGATTCCTTAAAATAGCTCATCTTAATTTCAATAGCCCAAAACACCTCCCAATTATATTCTGGACAGATGAGTGTCGCATGTTAAAACACTCCTGTGGGGTTTGCGGACGCTGTCCTTCTCACTACTTACTAAGGTGATATCAATGCTCTCAATATGGTGCTAAAATCCCTTCACAGTTAGTATACTCCACATTAGCAAGGTAGTAATTACCTACACCTAACAAATTACTATTGTCATATCACATTAAGTATTAGATACAAAGATTAGGAAAAAATGAAGTGTATCTTGAGGCACCCTAAAACCATTGCATCTGGTCATGGCATCTCGTAGTGCTCGTGCATCAGCTATAGATTCTTCCCATCCCAGGAACACAAATATAAATTGGCCATCGGGTGAGCATACATCCAAAACATTTGTTGTCACCTCACCCTTTTTATTACAATACCTCACATTTACTTGGATAAATATTTGAACCTTGATATGTATATCATCCAATACATCAAGGCAGCCCTACACTCAAATTGATAATTGATTACTATATGACATTAATAACACACATGGAAACAAGACATCATTTATACACACACACACACACACACACACACACACACATATATATATAAGCATATACCTTGAACTACTTCCACCTTTCATCCATTGAATTATCAAGTATTGGTTCATCTTTCTTGAATAGCTGTCTTTGAAGTTGCATTATTGCTTTAAGCACAGAATTGAAATAACGACTAATAGTATCCCCAAATCTCCTAAACTCAAATTGGATCACTATTTTTAACATGATGAGCAAGTATATGCAGGAAGATTGTCACTTGCTTATCTACTAACATGTGTCTAGCTGGTTTTAGGTCACCTATTATATCTAGTATACCACAAAGGTGATCAAATGTAGCTCTATACATCATAATTTGATTGAAACATGTATTATCACTCATATATACCAACTCTCGAAGATGTCTTCTTTTACTATGGAAGTTAAGAGTATAGAACTAATGTTTTAGTCTCCTAGTACTCAATAAGAACACACTATACATCCAATTAAAAAACATTGAGTTCTCATAATGAACAATCATTAATCATGCAAGCATTATTTGAGCAATGACTTCATCTTCATCTTGATCCATAAATATAGTATTGAATCATTTCAAGTTAACTTTATTATACATAATCAAGCAAGACACCCAAAAAAGGAGTACTACTAACAAAAATATTAAAGCCTATCAAGATTCCTAATAATGAATTAAATCTAACTGCCAAAGCAAGTAATAGTGATTCCATTAGTGGAATAATACCCACATTGTTTATAAAAAAACATATAATTGAATAATCAAACAAAAGAAATCAAATGCAAAAAAATGTTAATAAAAGAAATCAATGAGAATATAACTTCTAAAGAAGATGTGTCTCTCTGTTCTAAAATAAATTGGTTATCAATATTAGCAAAATCTAATATCCTTTTCTTCTCTAACTGTAAGTTAATAGAGAATGGATCTTCTATTAAATTTTATTCATCAATGAACCTTAAACATACTCTTACAGTTAATAAATGTGAACTACAAAAGCCATCAATTTCACCCAATAATGCACAATATGGATCATTTAACATGGATTGAATATTTTCATCAATATAGCTAAAACAATATTACTTCATCAAGTGTGGTGACTTGTCACTTTACTAAATCAAATAATCAAAGCAAGTTTATTTTAATTGAACAAGGTCTCCACATCACTGAAGAAAATAAACAAAGCAAATCTAAGGGTCTATTTGATAATGTTTTCTATTTTCTTATTCTCAAAATAGTTTTGTAAAACTGTTTTCGAGAATAAGTTTTAAAAATAAGAAAATAAAAAAATCTGTTTGAATGATTGTTCTCAAAATCATAACTAGTGAGTAATAGATGAGTTATTCAAAATTTATAACTTTACCATTAATAAGGTGGGTGTTTTTCACCTTTTCTTTTATCTTTCAGAATAAAAACTACAAAACAACTTAAAGTTATTCCGAGTTTTCTGTTTTTCTGAATAGTTTATAAAAAACAGGTTTACTAAACAAGTTTTTTTTTATTTTTCTATTTCTGAAAACAGAAAAACTGTTTCGGAAACACGAATCAAACAGGCCTTAAATATTCAAATAGCAATGTCCATTCAATCAAAATCTCAACATCTACAGAAAACATTCAAATACTAAAGAGAAAACAATTGAAACAAAGGTTTTTACATTTAAAGCAAATTAACTTCCACATCCCTTAAACCTGCTTTAGAATTCCCAATATTCAACATCTCTAGTAAAAAGTTAACAATTCAACAAAAGCTCTTCATAGTGCAATTTGTAATTACCACTTAAATTTCTCTCCAATCTAGCAGCCTTTCGATGTGATCCAAAGATGCAAGACTTGACACCCTCTTATTGGTTTCACTCAAGTCACTCAGGTCACAAAAAATAGACATAAACTAACCATAAGCTTGCTATTATATCAAATTTTCACCACAAGTTATGAATTCCATACAAAAACCAAAGGGTCTTTTAAAGGGAAGTAATGACGCCAAGGTTAATGTATAGAAAAGGGAAAACATTACCTCAAATAAATTGAACATAATAATTGAAATTCAAATAGGATCCTCGAACACACACACACACATATATATATATCTCCATTTACAAGCAAAGAACACACAAGGCAATGTTCACTCACGTAAATCGCGCACCAGCTTTGTAAAGGTGAAGAACCTCGACCCACAAAAAGAAATCAAACATAGAAGGAGGAGGCTACAATATAGACCAACAAGCAAATATAAAAGATATTTATTTAAGCAAAATTGATGCACAAATGTAGAATAGGGTTTGGTAAAATGAATCAAAGAGTGATTTCTGTCTTAGCAAAATTGAAGAAGGATATAAGATAGCCAAACAAGATGAGGAAGAATGGAGGCTTACCAACAATGGATTTCTATATCCTTGGCGATGATGAGTTCTGCGAGTTGTCTCCTCTCTTCATGCGGCTGATCAATGTAAGGTTTCTGATGAGATTGTTCAACTAAAATGGATGATATGAGTGTCATTTTAATTTTTCATAAGGGTAATATAGTTTTTTTCTTCACAGTTACAGCCATGTAATGTCTAATATATAGTTTTTGGGGAGGTTTGTCATTTATATTCAGACGAATATTTGGCTTCATAGGCATAATCCTATAAACTTGTAATTCGGCCAACCAAATGCAGTCATCCATATAATATAATCGTATTTACATTACATTACCCCTTTCGAATCTGAATCAAACTGGATGTAGTTTCGTCACCCATTTTTATTCTTCATTTTGGCAATTTTGCCAACATAAACCTTTTGGTAATGGCAAGAATACAAAGAAAAATGTTTCTGTGATAATTAAAATAATATTTATTTGTTTAGTGAAAAAAAAAACCCTGTTAGCCATGTAATGAGCTTGCTTTGAATGATTGCCTATGGGATTCATGTGGCTAACTTACAGCCTCCACGGTCACCATTGAAAATTGAATTAAGTTTTTTCTTTTATCTCTATAATGTTGCATTGCTTTTTAATGCAATGTTATGCTATTTTTAAGAGATAAAATACTTACATTATTTTTAGATTTAAATATTAATATATTATATATTTTCAATTTTAGCATTACTTTAAATTTTTTCAAATAATGTATAAAAATAATTTTAAAAATTAAAAAAGTTAAGATTGGATAAAATAATTTTAAATTAATATTAATATTAAAATCATAATTTAATTTAATTTAATTTATTAATATGATATGAAAATTATATGAATAATATGGTAAAATAACAAGTTTTATCATATGTAAATATTTTTCTAAAAATAATAAGGGTATTATTGTCTGTATAAAATTAGTCACTCTTCTTTTCTAACTATTTTCTCTTATTTAGCCAAGTATATGAAGAAAAAATTACTCTTCCCCACTTTTTTCTTCTTTATCTTTTCTCTCATTTTCATTTTCTCTCTTTAACCTAAGAGAGGATAAGAGATGCATTTAATCTACAATTTAGTCAATGAAAATATATATTAAAATCCATACGAAATCATATTATTTTTAAATATAAATAATGTAATTTACCTCAAATTTTGTGTAATACACGTGGTTTAAATTGTGTTTGAAAGCATAACTTCAAGATAATAAAATAGAAAATTTTAAAAAAAATAAATAAATTTAAGTAATGAAATTAAATTTAATAAACATTAAGAGATTAAAAATATTTCTATTTAATATACTTCTCCATTTTTCATGTAATTTGACATTTTGAAGATTTTCACATAAAAAATTATTAAATAACATAAATTATAGTAAAATTTAATAGTATCATATTATTAAAATATTTTTAACTTAAATATTTCTTTCATAGCAACTAAAATAATAAAAATAATTAATACTTTATTAAAATTTTAAAAATGATAAATATTTTAAAAAAATTAAAGTGATAATTTATATTAATTAGTGGGAGTACTTAGTTGGAAAAATTTTAACCAATCTGTTAAACTTATTTCTGATGTAAAATTATACCTAAAAAATATTTTAGGCCAACATTGAGATATGAAGTTTCGATATTTATTATGAATTTAATAATTTGTACATATTAGTTGTCTCCGTACACTTGTCACTTCTCTGCAAGTGCGTACCCATAGTCCCAAATTGATTTGCCGTGATCAACGTCAATTTATTATGATTATGATATTACTACATTCGAAAACGAAAACAAAACCCACTCCTCCAGACGCCTGCCCGGAATTTGGAACAAGCCAACGGGAAAACGCAATCACCACCTGCTTCCTCCAATTTCCCTTTTCCCACAAATCGTTAGGTTCAGTTTCAACTTCACCGAAGCCCATTTGGTCTCAGCTTCTCAGGTTGGCATAGTGATCAGTGACTGCCTTCCTACCTAAACTTCCATGACCCAAAACTATAGATCACCCATCGTTTCATACAACCCACTGATCCTCTTTTCGTAATAATTATCAGATCTTATCTTACGGGTTTTTGTTGCTATTAGCGGGGTTAATATTACGTCAAGCCCCCTTTTAGTTTCGCCGCTCAATATATCTCGTCTGTAAGTTGAGCTATTTGCGTTTGGGTAAAGTTATCGTTTTGTTTTCTGGGGTTGGCTGATTCTGCTGCTTCTGACCTAAGTTTTTATGTTTCTTGCTTGAATGTCTTATACTTGTAATTCGTCTTGTTATTTTTTTTTTTGGACGTTCTGAATATTGGGGCTCTGTTTTTGTACAGTTACTGGAACAAAGTCAAAGATGGTAGAAGGAGAGAAATTTCAGCTGGGGACTATCGGGGCGTTGACTCTATCTGTGGTATCGTCGGTTTCTATTGTAATTTGCAACAAGGCACTAATGAGCACATTGCATTTTATTTTCGGTAAGTTCACATTGATATGGTTGTTTACTTATTTGTGCTTCATCGCTCTCATTTCAATTCTTCTCGATTATTACAGTCTATTTGCTGAAATTGTATGTGTTCTTTCCCTACATAACTCGTATTTTAATAAATGAGAGCCACCGAGGGTTAGGTCTCCCAACTAGTAACTGTAGAGGCATTTAACTGTTTGTCAGACGTCAGAGTTGTTAAATTGGACCATATTTTCTTTGACTTTTTGTTTTGATTATAATTTACAAGAAATTGGTCTTAAGAATGTGAGACAGTCTGTCAGTAGCCCATTCTTATTGCAAATTAAAGATGGCTCTTTAGAAGTATTGGTAAAAATCGTTTTTCCTTCTCAGTGAAGGATTTTATATAGATCATCCCATGGGATTTAGGTTGGCCTCATAAGAATGTAAATCTGTGTCACCCTCCAACTAATAACTTGGACTAATATGCATTTCTTAACATGATTCACTAAATTTTTTAAGAATTTGCTGTCATGAAGAAGGAACAATGATCACCTCACGGTTGATGGGTGCTAACAGTATTGAGTTCTTCCATTCTATGAAATTTTTAACTTGGCTGTTACACGTCCTTTGGTATACATGCAGCTACTACTTTGACAAGCTGGCATCTTCTTGTCACATTTTGTTCTCTTCATATGGCGCTAAAATTGAAATTCTTTGAGCACAAACCTTTTGAGCAGAAAGCTGTAATGGGATTTGGGATTCTAAATGGAATCTCAATTGGACTTTTAAATTTGAGTTTGGGCTTCAATTCAGTTGGCTTCTATCAGGTACAAGTGTTTGTGTTGTTTCTGTCTTTCTTGTGCACAATATTTTGGTTTTTGCTTAAGCAGGTTCTTAAGGGTGATCTGAGTTGCTTGCTTATATCTGCCTACAGATGACTAAGCTGGCTATCATTCCATGTACTGTCTTGTTGGAGACCATTTTTCTGGGGAAGAAATTCAGGTGCCACTCACCCTCTCCATCTCTTTCTCTGGTTCATTTTAATCTGTTAGATCTATTTTGTGACATCTCACAAAGTTCAAGTCGTCATGATATTGTTCTGCATGTGAACTTCCACTCTGCCTTCTGTAACATCTACTGGTCCTTGGCACTTTGTTTGGATCTAAACGGTCATTTTCTTATTATTCAACATCCTGTGTATATTGTGTGCCTCAATGAAGTCGCCTTTAATCTTATTTTCATCAGTTTTTTAGACTGCATTAACTGCTCTCTATCCTCTGTCATTGCAGTAAAAGCATCCAACTTTCCCTTGCTGTCCTCCTTCTGGGTGTTGGGATTGCGACAGTCACTGATTTGCAGCTCAATGCTTTGGGTTCTTGCTTATCCCTTCTGGCAGTGATTACAACATGTGTTGCTCAGATTGTATCCTCAAGGGATTTTTCCATTAAATCACAGCATCAAATTTTATCAATAGTGTGATATATTTGTTCATATTTTTCCTCCTTATGGTGTGGCATTTGCACTATTTTTTAACCTTATAAAACTGTTGTTCCTGATAATTTTGCTGCTTTCTGAAAGGGAAAGATTGATCATGTAATATTTTCGTGCTTGCTGCTGAGGTACTTGAGGTGTTAAAAGAAGTAATGCATCCTATTTTCTTAGGTTTTCTTAAATAAGATCTGCAAGTCTACACTTGCATCATCTACATGAAGCCTGGAAACTATCTTTCTCGGTTTGCCTTTTCCTCGTGTTAGTCTATTTTCATTGGCAAGAGCCTGTCATTCATGTCCTTTGAACATGTTAGTAGTTTAATATTTTTCAGTCGGGCATAAGTTGACCTTTTCTGTGTGTATGCATGTCTTGTTAAGATCTTAACTAGCCCGTTTCAGATGACAAATACTATTCAGAAGAAGTTTAAGGTTTCTTCCACTCAGCTTCTATATCAGTCATGCCCGTATCAAGCTGGAACCTTGTTTATCTCCGGTCCATTGCTGGATAAACTCTTGACCAGCCAAAATGTGTTTTCTTTCAATTATACAACACTGGTGGTGGTAAGATTTAGAAGTCTTCATGAGCTTAGTTTGCACTTCAACTCTTTTCTTTTTAAACATATTCCCAGTCGTTATATTCTGTGTTGCAGGCTTTCATTGTTCTTTCCTGCCTCATCTCAATATCTGTAAATTTTAGCACATTTCTTGTCATTGGAAAGACTTCTCCTGTCACCTATCAGGTTCTTGGACACCTGAAGACATGCCTTGTATTAGCATTTGGTTATGTCTTACTCCATGATCCATTCAGCTGGAGGAACATCCTGGGGATTTTGATGGCCCTGATAGGAATGATTCTATATTCTTACTTTTGCACTGTTGAGAATCCGCAAAAAGCTGCTGAAGCAACGGCACTAGCATCCCAGGTTTGTTTTACATGTGTTGGATGTCTCATGGTAATAAGAATTTGATCGAACTGGTCAGTTTGGTTGAAAACCTGATCGGCCAAAGAACTAGTCAATTGGTCAAACTGATTTGAACTGCTTTTATTATTTTAATGTTCTGTCAAAATCTTTGAAACTTTGGGGGCTTGCATTTTTGTAATCCCTTGACTATTTTGGACATTAGACTAATTGTTTTTTATTAAAATTACAATATGACCCTTGATTTTTTCCCCGACATTGGTGAATATGTTTTTAATATTATATGAGATTTTTAATATTTAAGATATTTTTTTTTAATTACCAATGATTTGACCACGGACAATTATTAAACCATGAGTCAGTACTTCTATGAACAATTCAGTGTTATAAACTTGTGCACGTCCTGAGTCTGCACTTTCATAATAACATGCTTTGTGATGTAATTCCCTGTGTTCTCGTAACCTTTCCAGGCAAAAGAAAGTGAAGCTGAGCCTCTGGTTAATGTGGAAAATGGAAGCTCAGTAATTTTGGCTGAAACTGTGGGACAAAAGAATCCTGTGTGGATGAAGGAGAAAGACTAGCATGGTTGATGAACTTGTAGGTAGGTCCTTGTAGGTAGGTCTTATAGAGGGTTAATAACATCGTTGGAATTAGTAAGTTATCTCAAACTTTCATAATATTTAGTACGAGTATGAATTGCGTTTCTTGGTAGCATAAGTTTGGCGCTATATGAGTTGATAGCTAGCCAGCAGTATGACTGAGGAACAAAATATATGGTCCATGTCTCAAGTCTAGGGGCTAACACGTGTGGCTTATTTTAGCCAGCATTTCCTGGCGATAGTTTTGAGGTCATGTTATTTATATATAAATTCAAATTTTGTTTGTTGCTCCTATAGCATATGAACTTTTTCTTTTTGTATGATTCTCTTTTATGGTTTGGGTGCATCTTAATTATGGTTTCATTGGGAGAGTTATTTTTTTAATGTTATGTTTAGTAGAAAGAAAATAGGTTTTAAGAAAGGAAAAAAAATCTATTTTAATATACATGACAGCTAATTATAGCTCCTACATTGGAAATCTTAATGTGTTTATTAGTTAATAATAACTCTTTTATTGAAAATCAAACACATTAAAATAGATTTTTTCTCTCCTCATTTTATTGAAATCTAGTTTTTTTTCTACTGGATATAACACAAGTTTTGAACAAATTAGAGACGGATATAACATATAACATAAGTTTTGAACAAATTAGGGATGGGTTCCTTGTATTGCAGTGAGTTTGAGACATGTTGCATTTTTTATGGCTAATAAATAGTACAACTTTAAATTATGATGATATTGATTACTTTATTATTATTTGATGAATGATTCAACTCCATGGTCTTCTCTTTTACATACAAGTACCCTTTTTAACCAAAATACTTTCAAGAGATTGGATCGTTGAATATTGAAGAGGCTGTGCAAATTCACCGCCTGCTCCTTCTCCCGCATCCCAGCAATTTTAAACCGCACCCAATCCTCTCAAAATAAATTAAATATTCTATATGATATATTTGAAAAAGTGTCTCAACATAATTTATATATTTTATATTATACATTTGAAATTTGAGATATTTATGTTTGCTAAATGATAACGAATCAAGCAAGATTACATTTTAATTACTGATGTGACTCCCTTTTTTAATTGATTTTCCTTTCAACTTCTCACACCTGGAAAATGGCACGAAAGGAGAAAAGAGAAAAAATTGAATTTCTAGATGAAAATTGACTTGTAAGAAGTCGCTATAAAAATTTTAAAGGAAAATCTTGGAAAATTGAATTAAAGAGGAAAATGATGGTCTACATAATCAGAGTTGGGTTTGAGAGTCGATTATGCGTGGGGAAGGTGTTAGACACCTCACGACACACGTTTCTAGGAATGATTACCTTGTATTGATTGTATAAATTAATATGGCTTTAAAAATATTTTGATTTTCCTTTTATTATTCACATTTGAAATTAAGGGTAGAAAAGAAAAGAAAAAAAAAGAAATTTGGGAAATTTGAAAAACAAAATAAAGAGATTAAATTAAAGGGATATAGGAAAGAATGAGAAAAGGGAATTTAAGAAAATAAATTAAAAAATATTTATTTATTTACAAAGGCGGACTTGACCCAGGATCAGAGCCTGAGACCTACGTACCATGTGATGGGGATCAAAGTACACGTAGTTTGGGAATAAAAATGCATTTTAGTTAATTGATATATTTTTTTATTATAATTTTTGTAATAAGAGAAAACTAATTGAGAATAATTTATCTTTTTATAAAAAAAAATTTCTAAGATTGAGTTTGTGTGTTTCAATTTGTAAAAAATAATTTAATACCGCTTACTTACTCTTTTTTTTTTGTTAAAATATATTTTTTATTTTTCTTTAATTTTAGAAAATACTTTTATTTGATTTTTGACTTTTGAAAAATCATCATGTTATTTTTTTTTTTACTTTTGAAGATTTTTCTTCTTAAAAGAGAAAATCAATCCATCTGTTACAGACTCACAGTTATGTCCAGTGGATCGATTCCTTAATTACCTGCAGAGGTTCTAAACCTCACGGCATAAAGATTTTATTATACATTTAAAGTAAAGTTGAAAAAAAAAAACTGATTATATCATCATAATTTATTGTTTATGAAATATAATTGTTTTCTTGAAAATTTTATTTAACCGATATACCTGATATACCTACGCGCAATCTTACACGACAACTCAGTAAATTAAATATATGCATTGGTCCAAAAACTCACGTGGTGTAATCATTAATCCATTGATTTATTTATTTATTTATGGGTTTTTGTATTATGTTATAGGAAAATAAATTTCAGTAAAAAGCCATTCGGACCTACCACATGCATACATTTATAATGTACTCATGCACCCATGGGCTTACAATGCCAGGTCCATACGAAAACTCATCAAAATAATTCATATTCTTAACGTCAGGCTCATAAAAATGATCAAAATATTCATAACACGGTTCCTGAGGTCTAACCCATAAGAATGATTGATCCAAAAACATTCATCACAAAATTTCCCCACATCAAGCCCATAACAAATCAAGAGTTCACAACCGAAAAGACCAGGGGTCCTTGGAAGCTTAATCCTCACACCAAAATCTATTTCCTATGCTGGAAAATTCTGCGTACCACACTCAAGAGAAAACGAACACGACTCTGTAATTTGGGGCTCCCCAGCTTCATGTTATAATCATTATATGAAACCCAGTTTTCTATCATAGATTACAACTAAAATAGCATTCCCTGTGGCCCAATTCCAAACTCATTACGAAGATTCCCTTGATGGCAATTACTTGGAGAACAACACAAGTTCAAGACTAAAATAACTCCACCTTACATACTTACTAGGCACATAGAAACCATATATGACAACCACGTTAATAGCCGGCATAGCCACACATTTCCAAAAACAAATAGATTAAGCAAAATGCATACACGGCAAGAGGAATATCATTCACTTGGGGAATAAAATGATGCTAAACACACTCTAACAATCGTACCCAAACGCCCTAGGACTCAGAGGCTGAACTCATTTTGTTTCTTTTTATTAACCTCATTTGTCTATTCACTCTTCCTTTTTTAAAAAACCAGTCCCAAAATAGGGCATCAATGGGATGCAATCAGACCCTTAAGACCATGAAACAAAGAACCAAAATGTAGAAGGGGAATGAATCACAGTTTAGAAAGGAAACATAATGCAAAATAGATATGAAATGATACCAAACAAAGGCCTCTGTTACTCAGTTTTTTTCTTTCCTTGACTCCTCCCGCATCCTTGATCACTACAGCTACAGAGAAAGAATGGGTTAGTGGTTCGAACTCGGCCCCTAGATCTCATACGCCATCGTTCTAGTAGCCCTTCCTTCCTCTCTCTTGTAGCCCTATGTTTTTGTCTCAAATACTCTCTCCCGGTTCTCTTTCTCTTTGGAATTTTCTCTCTGTCCTTCTTCAGTTGCCTTCTCCGTCCTTTTATAGAGTTCCCGCAAGTGAAAGGAGGAGAGATCTCGAGCGCGTGATTGTCCCCTTTCACGTCCTGGTTCGGTGCGCCGCCTGCCCTACTTCTCTGTATTTTCTGACCTTCTCCTTTGCCATGCTTCTTTCGCGCGTGCACCTTTGGTCTTCTCCCTTTACGTGTTCAGTCTCCCTCTGATCTTCTCTGCTTTTCACCTCACCCGCGGCTCCCTCCATTCCTTACTCAGATTGCTTCCAGCTCTCAGTCAGCCTCTGTACGCGGCTCTCTCAGTTTTCTCTTCGGTCCCTCATGCTCGGGTGCCTGAGACCCCTTATGATCTTCTCTGTGGTCAGACCTTCGTGCTCAGATCTCACAGCTCTCTCCGTTCTCTTCTTCTTTCTCACTCCTGCGACCCCCTCTACTTCCCTTCAGTCCCTCATGCTCGAGTGCCTGAATTAGGGCTCAGGGGTGATGATGGGCTTGAAATGCTGGGCTTCAGCTCAGCATTTCAAGCCCAATATTTTGAGCCCTTCAGCCCTCTTTCTCTTTTTTCCCCTTTTTTTTCTTTTTTTTTTGTTGTTTTGTAATTTATTTAGTTTCTTTGAATTTCAGTAAATTTTTTTTTACTTTATGTTGTTTTTATTATTTTATCTTATATTTTCCCAGTTTTCTTCTTTTCAATATCCCCTTAAAGGATTAATTTAAAAGGACTCTAATAAAATTTTTTTTATAATTAATTAATTAATTTTATTTTTTATGTTATTTTTGAAAATTTGCAACAATTTTTAATTACCCTTTTCCTTTTTTTTTTCTTATGTGTAAAAACCGGACAAAATGAGATGTTCACACAACTATAACTATTTTTTTTTGTCAATAGATAAATCTGTGGTGCCAATAAATGAGACAATTGTCAAATGGCTGAGGGTTGTTAAATATGGATACAAGTTACAATAAAAACATAACACTTATGGATACAAGCTAACCTGATATATAGTACTTAAAAACGGTTGAGATATACGTGTATAACCAAAAATTGCGGGCAGCATGACAAATGATAAGCAAAATTACATTTTAAGGAGGGAGAAGTTGTTAATTAAAGTGTGATCATTATTGCATAACAAGAGATTCAATGTAAAATTAAGTTATAATCAAAACATGATGTTTAAATTAAATATAATTAACTTAAACAAAATCACGTTTTAACTAACAATTTGTTATTTGAGCTATTGAATGTAAAATTGAGTTATAGTTGCATACACTAATTCATAATTTTGTCATCACAAAATTAGAATTCAAGACAAAGATAAATCATTATTTAAAAGATAATACTGACTTACCCAGCACTACATGAACCAAACTGAGTCATCTAAAAAAACATATCTTTATGAAGGAAAAAATTAAAAAAAAAATCTCAACAATCTAAACTCCAAACATTTGATGAAGAGACTGATAAACAAGAGACTACATGATATATACTAAAAAAGAGTATAGACTCAATTTATGTCGAAATTAATTTAATAAAAAAACCTATAAATTAATATATTTATCTGTTAAATATAAAAGATTTAAACTCTTTTATTTGGAGATGTAAGGTGACGAATGAGTGAGTCATGACTGAATATAATTGTTTTAAGTTAACATGTAAAAATGTGGATGGTAAAAAAAAAACATGTAAAAATGTGTAAAAAGTTTTCTTTTTTTGGGCCTGAAATGTGTAAAAGAGTTTGAGTAAAAAAAAAAAACAAGAACACCTGAGACCTGTGGCAAGCCACGCCGCCACGGCCCATGGTAATTAAATGGGAATATGATTCGTCTAGCTTACGCAATTCCAGTTCACTAGCAGAGTATGTGGAGATTGATACAATCCCCCAGCTGTCACTGTAACAGGCTTCACGTGTGCACATAAATGTAGAGTCACAGTTTACTGAGTTATATTCATTTCTGCTGCTTTCGCAGAAGGAGTTTCCAAATCGTGTGATTATCCTAAATCTACCCCTAATTTCAATTCCTCGTTCTCGCCATGGCTGTGCGTTCCTTATTGTCCAGGAAAACCTTAACTTCTGCGCTTCTCAATGCGCCCAAATCAATGGGATTAGGGTTAACCGCAGTTCAATCTCATCGCGGTTTGCAAACCTTCACTCTACCCGACCTCCCTTACGACTATGGTGCTCTTGAACCTGCCATCTGCGGCGAAATCATGCAGCTTCATCACCAGAAGCATCATCAGACTTACATCACCAACTATAACAAGGCCCTCGAACAGCTTCAAGATGCTATGGAAAAGGGCGATTCCGCTACTGTCGTTAAATTGCAGAGTGCCATCAAGTTCAATGGCGGAGGTTCCATTTTTTCTTTCTTTCTTTCTCTCTCTCTCTCTCTTTGGTATGGGGTTTGAAATATGTCGATATTATGAAGTGAAATGGATTATTCGACTCCGCTGTGATTGTACATAAGATTTTGTTGACTTAATCAAGTTTTGTTTATCTTAAGGGAGTCATGAACTGATGGATAGATTGCTACTAATTGATGAATTTCAGCTTAATTATGGTAACTCTCTACAAAACAAGCGAGTTGACCTGGTTATAATCACTGCTACGTCAAATAGAAGTTAGCGATGATTTGTGAATTCCACTACTCATTACTCTGATTTGATCAAGGCAACAGAGGATTGTATCATAATCATTATGTGCGTTTTTTCCCTGTGATGATGTTAAGGTAGTTTGGAGAGTTTATATGGATACTAATTTTAATTAGTTGATAAATTCTAGTAAGTTTTTGTTCCATTTATGCTAGTGTTTTTGTTATCAAATAGATTGGAACTAATTGATAAAATCGAAATTTTCTATTTTGTTATGGTTATTGTAGATAATAGCTTATAGCCTACTTAATAATAAATTTACAAATTAAGTCTATGATCCATCATCATGTGTTTTTCTGTTGATTTCAAGATTGTAATTTAGGCCTTATTCACTGGAACTGGGAATTTATTTGATGTCATTTCCATAGTCACCTTTCCTTTTTAAGGAAAAATTAGTTATGGTTAAAAAAAATTTTCAAACACCTTAAAGATTCTTTTTTTTTTTTGGTCCTAATGCTGTTATTGTCCCCTAATTTAGTTCAAGGATGCCTTACTAACCATTTACCTACAGGTCATATCAATCATTCTATTTTTTGGAAAAATCTGACTCCTATTCGTGTAAGTTTGCAATTGAAAATTTTCTTTTTATGGTTGCTTTTTGTTTTCAGTTGTGAATTCACCTAACTCTATGCCTTCCAGGAAGGAGGTGGTGAACCACCAAAAGGTTCCCTTGGATGGGCCATTGACACACACTTTGGTTCTTTGGAAGCATTGGTGCATAAAATTAATGCAGAAGGTACCGCCCTACAGGGGTCTGGATGGGTGGTAAGTCTTGCACGTTGTGAAATATTTATAAGTCATATGTCCTTGCATATGATATTTCCTGTGTTATTCTTAGAAGTGGTCTGTTCACTTATTGTCACATCCTACTGCAATGACAGTGGCTTGGTCTTGATAAAGAGTTGAAGAGGCTTGTGGTCGAAACCACTGCAAATCAGGTAAACCAAACACCACCACCCCCCCCCCCCCCTAAAAAAGGCACACACACACAGACACACGAAAAGAATAATAATCTTTGTCTAATAATGCTTTGGCTGGGAGAACCCTCCCTTCATACCACACAATGTTAGTGCCAACACACACCAGTTATAGGACAATTAACAATTGCTTACATTAAATTGGTTTAGCTGCCAATTTTGGCCCTGATTACTATGATGCCTATATTGGTGATCAGATTTGCAAGTTTTTAAAAAAAAAAATTTGCCATGATACCAATTTTGTAAACTTTTGGGCAGTGAAGCCACCCCAAAATCTAGGTTTTGGCCACCCCACCATCACCCCAAACACACACTTTATGGTCCGAGTCTAATTTGTGAGGTTTTGAACATGTTCATTTCTCTTAAGTCATAATACTTTTATGATACATATTATTATCCTTTCTTGATTCTGGAGGATTTCTGCAAATGTTTACTGAGTTTAAAATGTACAGAGCTTGCTATGGTAAATGATAGAGAAGATATCTGCTCACATATTTTTCTTAGGTTTTTTTTAAGCTCGTATTTAAGAGAAAATTACACCAACCCTCCTTTCCTGTTGCCCTTTTTTTTTTAAATGTTCATGAATCTGCCCTGATTCCCTCTATTTTCTAAACCAAAACCTATGAGAACATTCCTTCAACTCTAGAAACACTACATTTCTAAACTAAAGCCTATGAGAAGATTCCTTCAACTCTAGACTACACATTTAAGTCCAATTAATTAATGGAGATTTTTTAGCTCCATACAAATAACATTAGATGTAGCCATTTTTTAAGTTGATGGTTGGGATGTGTGAGTTTTGACAACGTAGGCTATATTGGAGTAGTTTTCTCTCTATTTTAGGTAATATTAACCTCAATGTTTATAGATTTCTCTGGACATGTTACTTTCCGGATGTAAGTTTGAACTTCTTTATTGCAGGACCCCCTGGTAACTAGAGGAGCAAGTCTAGTTCCATTACTTGGTATAGATGTTTGGGAGCATGCATACTATTTACAGGTAAAAATTTGGCGTTCCCTATCAGTTATCTAATAGCCATTATTACAGTATATGTGAGGGTTTTTTTTTTTTATAATTTATCATTAAGTGTGTTAATCATATGATGCACAAAAAAGGTATCTATTGTTGATAAATTTTTCTTGGAAAATTTCAATCCTTATTCCATCCATGTGATAACAAAACATTTATTTTGTTGTTACTGATGTAGTAACTCCAATTGAGAGGAGATGAATCCTCTGTAATTTGTAGGGCATCGAGAAAATAAAAAATATAGATGTATGCTGGGATGTAATCATATGTGACTTAACATTGTAGGCTTAATAAGAATGTTCTACAAGCAAGATCTATGTAACATTTTGATGCTCTAAGAAAACCAACTCCACTCTGTCTCCCTGAAACGCATGCTCATACATTGTTTCTGTTCGCCCCTTAATTTTAATTCTTATGAAGGCATATTTTTCAATTGAGGACGAGAGACTGCGCTTCCAGCATGTTTTCCAGTTCTGATAGAGTACTTATTTTTGGACGTGAATGTTTATCCCTCTAGCATCATGTGTCAATGTTAAACATCATATTTCGCCTTTATTTACCAAGTTGAAAGAAACAGAAGAGCACACGCCAAAGCACTATGTTTCCTAGATCTTCATCAGTTTTCGTAAGGTTTCCTGAAATATGATGTTTTTTTTTTCTTTATCGCAGTACAAGAATGTCCGACCAGACTATTTGAAGAACATATGGAAAGTTATTAATTGGAAATATGCAAGTGAAGTATATGAGAAAGAGAGCGCTTAGTCTGAAAGATCTGGTTTGAAAGTGCCTGAGATTGTTACTCTGCGACATCTTTCTGAGATGGAATAAAACGTACTGACAGATGACAGTCCCTCATTATCATCGAGGTTGTTTTCCAAGCGAGATGTTTGATGTATTATTACTTCAGAACAACGAATAATAATATATCAGCTGTGTTTCCTGTATGTCTTTGATGGTTTTGCTCTTTTCTTGAATGAATTTTCTGAACTCATATCAGGATATTATCCTTCATTTCTAGTCAAGTTGTTTATAAGGGTGGCTATAAGAGCTGAAATAATGATGAGTTACATGTGGCCAATTAGATATGTGAATGAATCTTGAGATGCAGTGAGCCTAGCTGGGAAGAAAAGAGGAGGGAAGGCTGTAGATTTTTTATTTTTTTTAAAGAAGAATTTAGGATATTTCAAACTCTAATTGCTTTTCTAATACATCGATCATTGAGATTATTTGTAGAATATATAGCAAATTAACAACATAATAAACGAAGAAAATTTAGTATTGATGCTGCTTAGAACATGAAGTACTTAATTTTAGGAAATTTATGTAAACGTTGAAGCTAATGTATTATTAATTATTAATTATATAGAAGTTCATTTGATGAAAATGATCTCTATGATTTTTTTTTTTGAAAAATGATAAAAATATATTCTATTGAATAATAATTATAGCAACATAATAGACATTGTAAAAGGATTTTCTTAGACAAATTAAATGAGAGATTATTTTAGGATGATTTTATTCAGATTCTATTTTGCATCTTTATATTTATACCTAAGATTTTTTATTAATTTCGCAACTTAAATAATAATTTATTATAATTATAATATAATTATAATTGTAATTTTTAATTCAATTTAAAGCTGTTCATTTATCTGGAAACTGAACACACTCCTTTCATAGGATATGAACCCAACGATTCCTCGTCCTATTTTTGTATCACAAGAAATACGATGCTCTTGTTTTATAAGGCGTTTCTTCAAAAATTGTTCAAATAAGTTTTTTTTAAGTAAATATATGAGATAAATTTTTTATAACTTAAGTGATAGAGATTTTGAAAAATTTGGCTCAAAACCAATCATTTGTCTTTTATTTTATTTTTTTATTGAACCACACTTAGTATTTAGTAATTAACTAGACTAAAATAGGAAGAGCAGCAATCATTTGTTTTTCAATCTGATAAATGAGTAAGCGCTTGCTTGATATGCTTATCGAGAAATATATATATATATTTTTTAAAAAAGATTACATATAATTTGTTGGTTTTACTTTTTGCCTTTTGGAAAGTTTAAATTAATTTTTTAAATAAATATATTATATTATAATGATTAAGAAGTTAGAGATGCATTTGGAAGACAATTATAATTTTTCTTAAAATAAATGGGAAAGTAGAACATTTTTAAATTTTAGTTGGAAAATAAAATTTCCTAAAGTGAGATTCAATTTTTCAAAAATTCAAAAATTTTTGGAAAACAATAAGATTGAATGATCTATTTTTAGAAAGTTTTTTTTTATACATCAACTGAATTTGAACCCTTGACCTCTACCCATATTCCATTCCATCTTTACCACTTAAGCTAGCCTTAGATGACTATTTTTCATAAAGTTTAACTTTCCTATTTTGCTTGCCCATGTCAAGCAACCCTAAGTATTTTTTTTCCCTCAATGAATAAGTAAAAGCTTGCATTATGATTTTTATTTCTCCTATAGAATGTATAATTTATTCGTTTGAGCAGGTATTTGGTGCATTGAACTGAAATTATACTATTTATTATAATTTTCAAATAATGCACCATATTATACATTTTATATTTATTGACATTGATTGATGGTTTGTGATAGATATTGATTTTTGTTTTTGCCAATAATTTATCAAATTTTATTTTTTATCAATTATCAAGTTTTCTAAATCATTGTAGGGCTTTCGTTTTGCAGGGTGTAAGATGAATTACAATTATGATGAATAATGAATATTGAAATTTTTTATAAATTTCTTAAATATATAATATAAATATAAATAGAATAAATAATATATATATGGGGTGATCTAAATATATAATTACATATTTGGCCCCAAACGCAACTGGAATTCACACCCGACCCGATTGGTAATGACACCCTATATAAGCCCCACTCTCTCTGAAACCCTAATCTCCTCCGATCCAGCAGGCAGCACCAACAGATTCCCTAGCTAGAGCCGACCTGCCCAGGAGCTTCAGATCTCTCCTGTAACCATGGTAGTATACTCGCTGAAGCCTCCTTCATACTCTTGGCTTTCGATCTTCTTTCTTATTTGTGCTGACTTTCTTCTCAATCCTCTTACAGACATTCAAGAGAAGGAACGGTGGACGCAATAAGCATGGCCGTGGGCATGTTAAATTCATTCGATGCTCCAACTGCGGTAAATGCTGCCCCAAGGTATGCGGCATCGAAACTCATAATAAATTTTTCTGTTTTTCCTTTGATTATTTGTGCCCGGTTTTACATTTAGTTTGTTTCTAGCAAGACGATTTTCATCAAACGCACTACAAACATCGCTCACGCAAAGTGCTGGTTCATGTTTGGCGGCCTTTTTCCTGGCTGTTTGCTCTTTACTTTGTTTGAGTTGATTGAGCTCGTAATTGAATGTTTGCTATGCTTATGTATTTGTGAATCTTTAAAGTTGTGGTTTTTGAAATCTTCTTTTCTCTTATTCGCGCAAAATAGGACAAGTCCATCAAGAGGTTCCTTGTGAGGAACATTGTTGAGCAAGCCGCTGTTAGGGATGTTCAGGAAGCCTGTGTCTATGAACGTAATGATCTTTTCGTTTCTTTCTGGGTTTATGTTTTTTATTTGTATCTGCTCTGTTACTTAAAGTGAATTTGTGTCATTCTGTAGAATACACTCTCCCCAAGCTGTATGTTAAGATGCAGTATTGTGTTTCCTGTGCTATTCATTCCCATGTTGTGAGAGTTCGTTCTCGCACTGATAGAAGGAACCGTGAGCCACCACAGCGCTTCATCAGGCGCAGGGTATGCTAATTTACCAGCGCATCCTTCGGATTTTTGTTCTGTTTTTGCTATTATTTTGATTCTATATGTCACTAATGTTTTTAGAGTGGTCAAAATGGTATTTTAATATTTGGTGTGGTAAAATCTGTTCATATATTACTATCAAAAGCCATTTTTTATACAACTATTTGGATTCTTTTGGAGATCCCAAATGGCCTTTAAAGTTGCTTAAGGAGCATATGAGAATACTGCAAAGACCAAAACGAGATTGATTACTAAATTTCTGACAAGTGATAATCAATAGGCAATTTGTGGTCAACACGTTGCATTTGATCTCCCCTGAAGTAGCATTGTACCATAGGATTGATTGAAAATTGAGTAACCTGTTTGAAACTCACGTCCATATTTATTTGGCATATGATATCAATTTTTTTGGCTATTTTGTTCATGACATCATTGAGCAACCCTTTTGAAACTCACTAATCTGTGCATCTTATCTTGATTGAATTGAGACTCATTAATTTTTTTCTCTGGTCTGTGACTATATTGTTCTCTTTATTGGTTATGTCTGTTTTTCTTATAGTGAACTATAATTTTTATTTAATGTGAATGGAGTTCTCAGCTATTTTTTCTCGTTTCATTGCTTCATTTATCTTCTTGGTTGGAAGGTTTATTTACTTGTTTCTCCTTATTGATTTGTGAACCAAGGAAAATGTATTTTGACTTTTGATGCTTGTATATTAGGATTAAGTAATTATTTGACTGATAATTAGATTCAAGGGTTTTGTGTTAATATATTATAGTTCCTGCATACGTAATTGTATTTCATGGCTAATTGATGTTATCCTCCCTTGTCAATTGTAGCTTTTATTCCTCACGTGCTACTGATTTTCTTATGAAATTTATTGTTTGTCTTTGAAGGATGATGCACCAAGGCCTGGTCAACCTGGTCAAGTACCTCGTCCAGCTGGAGTAGGAGTTACTGCTCGCACCTAAAAGCAGTTCTAGAATTTCTTAGTATTGTTGAACCCCATGTGAGGAACTTATTTCTGTATGCTGCTTGATTCTGGAAAGTTCAGTTTTGCATGTTTAGGGATGTTTTTATCTTTTTAAAATTGTCTGCTTTACTCTTTATGAGACTTATCCAACCTATAATTTAATTTTGATGAGAACGAACCTAATGAAATTATATTTTTACATTGTTTCCCTGAGTCATACATAATCAGTGGCTTCAGTGTTGATAGTCCGCGTCCCTAATAATGAAAAATAGGAAAGTTGTTCGTCTCTTAGATAAAGCCCAGGTGGTTCTTTCTCACCCTGAATTAAATAATAAATATGATAATAAATAACTGATGTTATATTGTTTAGAATTATCCAAGTAGGAGAGTTCTTGCTGACTAGCTCTCGGTAGTGTCACCGTATGTATGTTCTCATGTGCCTGCCTACCTTTGTAGTTTAATTAATTATTTCAGTGAGTTTGTTATCGGTTTTTGGACTTAGCTTCCTTGGTTGATCTGAATACTGTTTTGGGTTGAAGAAAATTCCCTATGCATGGAAGCGTGTTCCTGAACGGTGTTAAGCTCAGACCGGGAAATGTAATAGGGATAAGTCTGTTATTATATTTGCCCAAAAGAAATAAGTCTGTTATTATCGAAATTATAAACCGCATTGTAGGCTTTGGGAGATTATAAATTTCGGACATTTATTGTCCAATTCTAGAGAACCACTGATCAGAGAAAAGATCACTGCTCATCGGTTTATTTGGGCATCTAAAGTTCGGACATGTATTATCCAAATCTCAGTTCTGTTGTAACGTCTACCTAGTCTGCGTGATCTCTTTTTGGGCCAATATATGTGGCTGGAGGCGCCCCGCAAACTGGATCATGCTTTGGATCGGCAACCAAAATCGATTCAAACTCTGAAGTCCAGTAATCTGACGATAAAATGTTGAACAGCTAGAGGCTCTGCCCATTTCCCCTCGCTTCATCCCTAATCTTCTTCATAAGGTCATCTTTACCTTAATTGTCCGGTATAGCATTGCACGATTTATGTTATCTCATTTTTTTTCTGTAGATATCTCCTATGGTACTCACTACTCTGCAGTAATTGGCCTTGTAAACCATCTCAAATTGATGGAAAGAATGACTTCCAAAAGTAAATGATTACACTTTGTTCGTTTTATGCATATAGGCATGCGGTTACTTATGCATACCAAGATGCTGCATTAAATATTATTAATACAAGTTCTACAGTGTCAAAAGTATTGATAGTATGTGGTCTTTTTTTAATTTTTTTGTCAAACTTGATGTGCCACTTGATGTATGTGTAGTCAAGTTTGACAAATATATACTAAGAAATTTCTTACACTCCTTAGCATTGGTCATTTACCAAGAAAAAAAAATTGGTCAAAATGTTTAGAACTGTAACTTCTGACTCATTTTGTTTAATTATAAACAAAAAATTTTTGGTCTTACTTAGCACTAATAAAATGGTAAAAACAAAGGTAGGCATGCAACGCTCCTAAAAAATGTAGAAAGAGAATATCCATACAAATTCTTAATATTTCACTGACAACTGCTTTATTTTTATATTTTTGTTTTTTGGTCAGTGATAGTATAGCTTAAATCCAACCAAGCCTCAGGCTAAAATATAAAAAATTCCAACGAAGTCGTTAATTTGCTGTAACATTCTAAACTACTGTGACCATGGACACAAAATATAAAGGACTACATAAGAACCAGAAATAAATTATTAAGCCAGCAACGATAAGATCAAAGCATTGCCTTATTTGAGTACTTAAATATGATGGCAACAGATCCACTTTGAAGGATTTTAACCTCTGTTATATCGGACCAAGATATCACAAGGATGACTACACACACACAGAAAAACAAATGTAATGAACCATTATACACTCAGAAAGGATGGGAATCCCGAATGGGTATGACATGGTCTTCCCCTTCAATATTGTCCAACTTCTTGCATAAAGTTGTGCCTGCAAGACCCCTTAACTGAAATTCCTTGGGTGGATTAAGAATGACCTATTCTTCGGAGTGAGATGCTGTCAAAGGAGTGAAAATGTACAATTGACAATCATGAACATCAACTTGAGCACTAAATGATGATACCGCATCGACGGCTATTACCTTGTGCTGCAAGATAGTACAGATGCAGAATAAAACCATTCAAGTTATCAAGTCCTTGTATGGGAACTTCATCAGATGTATGGTGGTCTTACAATGAATACTGAAATCTCAATTTATCAACCATTTGAATTTGGAATGATCCCTTATACTTTTGAAAGTTTCTATGAGCTTTGAAGTTTACCACAACAAGAAGAAAAAAATAGAAAGGAAAGGATGTGTGATCTGATTTTACCAGAGATTAACAATAATAAAAACAATTAGCATGTGGTTAGTTTCTTTAAATAAATAGTGAAAGCATTATAAAATAACACGAATAAATAGAAGCTCCTTGAGGAGGAAGAGCATCCAAAAAGACGGCATAGAAAGACTATCTAGGGTCAATTTTATGAAGCTAGGCTTGCTTACCTGCCACAACTCTTTTATAGAAACATGAATTGCAGAGTCAAGCCCAAGTACATTCCATGAGGCTGTTATAGTGGCAATTTTTAAGCACCTATTCCAGAGAGCAACAACCAATCGATTTCCAGACAAAGGGCCTGCCCAAACCTGCATGGAATATGTCTCGTTAAAGATCAAGTATAGCATATACTACTCTGACCTTCATATAGTAGTCGCCATACTTGTTACATTAAATAGCATATAGGCACATCTAATTTTGTCTTCCCAGTATCCTACAGATATTTCTGGGCTAAAAATCAAACATCAAATTGGTACGTCACAGTTATCTTGTAGTTCTCAATCCATTATTTTCGAGGGAGTATCTGGGAACCGAAAGCTTCATAGACTAATCATTAGTTACTGAAGTCCACATTATCCACCTCAATGAACAGGAGAAACATGGATAAAATACCCCAGGCTTCATCGCATAAACAAACAAAGGCTACGTTTGGTAGGAGGGAAACAAGGTGAGGGATTCCCTCACTTGGCACATTTGGTACAAAGGGATTGAGATTGCTGGGAACATCAACACCTACATATATGGGAATGGTGAATGCTAGCTGGGGGGTGGCAGGCCGTGGGAATGATAATTTTATGACAAAAATTTCCTTCTCCTTTTGCATGATCCTTCACACAGTCATGTGCCTCTATCTTGAACCCATGCCTTCCTCAAACAATGGCGATGATGTCATTGATGGTGGAGGCGGTGGCGACATCCTCCATAGTTGCAGTAGCTATGTCAATGTCTCCTCTTCCACCAATCATCCTCCACACACCGCCGACCCACCTCAGCTCTGATTTCACTGCTTTTAACTTTGGCCATGGAGAGGAGAGAAGCAATTGATTTCACAGTGATAGTGGTGCTAGATTCACTGGTGGTTCTGGGTTGTGGTAGGCGACATCTCGGTTCTCCATGCTCCATTCTCCATCTCCGTCTTCAAGAATCTAGCCTCCATGGTTCATCTCTGTCTTTGATTGATCTGTAATCAGTGATTTTTTTTTTTTAAATTGGCTTGTCTGAGGTGGCTATGGTGGTGGCTGTAGCTGGAGGAAGATGATGGTGGTGGCTGTGGTCAGAAGCGAGGGAAGAAGAAAGGCGGAAGGGAGAAAGCTTTTTTTTTAAAAAAAAAAAACTTGGCAGGTATTTGAGTCATTTTGCAAATTTGTGTCTTTTTTTTGTTACTCCCATTATATTTCCTTGACATACCATACATACATTTAAAGCTCATTTCCACTCCTATTCCCATTCCCTAAAAAATCATTTTGTGTATCAAACAGGGCCAAAGAGGTGGTGCAAAAGAGATGACCTGACTGCAGCCATCTATTCCAGCGACTTGAACCTTCCTTCCCTGAACTCCAAGTGGATCTGCATAGAGACAAAATACCATTGCCCATTAAAAATTCCTCAATTAGACAAATGATAAAAAAAGTAATGCAACAATATAACCAACAAAAAAGTTTAAGAACCAGAACATATAGTATGATAGCTCAGAAAAGAGAAGGAATTGTTGCTACCTTGGTTTATGGCAATAACTTCTTTATTGCTCAAAATCTCAAATGTTTCTTCAGTCATATTTCTTACATCACAGCCAATCAATAATGGAGCCTGCATACACAAAGTCACAATTTTGATCTTCCAAAAGACATAGCTATAGTTTGTGTCATCTGTTGCGAAGTTTGAAGTGTCCCGATGGTTAAATTACATGAAATTATGGCCACTGATAACAACGGTAAAGATAAGGATTACCTTCAGATCACAAATAAACTAATTTACAAATTCAAGCTGGTTTGATAATAAAAGAAAAGGTTACCCAGCATTAACATGCTGACATGACAACATTGCTAACTAATTAGCAGGCACCATCAAATGGAATACAGAATACAATATGACAGTTGAGGGGATTACAAAAACCATTTGGTCATATATACCAGTCCATGTAAAAAGCCATTGAGGGAAGATGGAGTGGGGGAAAAGAAAATGAAAATAGGACTTAAAGGCTTTCACCAGGACCAAAAAAAAAAAAGAAGACTTAAAGGCAAGACCTTCATTAGTGCCCAGATACTGAAGTGAGCACGATATTCCTGGTAAGTCATACCACCATTGCCAACTTCCAGCATATCTGGGTCTGCCAAGAAAGATAACATACAGAATAACCAAGAATGGATCAGGTGCGATCTATTGGTTCACAGAAATTACCAGAAAAAAAACACTTCAGTTTTACCATTCCACCCTCCAGGACCAGCATATGGTGCCGACTTGTCATTTAGATCAGCAATAGTTGTCATGCTGAGCAAGAAAACCAACATTTATCAGGGTACACCCACCTTGCTAGAAATTGTTTTTATCTTGACCCATAGTTTTCTGTGGTTGGAACATGAATAATAACAGTTTATATGTTAAGTCCACAGACAAAACTCCTTATTGATATCCTGGTGAGACATGAAATTAGTTGGCAGGTGAATCAATCCCAGAATAATGAAGAAAAAATATCTTCCATCAAATAAATGCAAACTTTTAAATGAATGCATAAAAAATTCATACTGGTCTACCTGAACTTTGTTCACAGATGCTGTAATACCATATTCTGCATTAGGAAAAAAAAATGGAACACCAACTCTATGGTAGTGACAATTCTATCACTGTGATCATATACATTCCTTTGCCGTCACTCAACACAGACCCTTGCAACTGGTCTATGTTCTCCCTGGTTTTCGCAAGCCACAATCTTGGCTGCATGTGTATAATCCTCTCAGATCAATTGGCTCTGATACCAAGACTCTAGACAAGGCAAAAACTCTCAAAGAAATCTTCATTTCATAAAAAATGTTTCACTAAAAAGTTTCCTTAACTCTTACTAACTTATAGCCCAGTTGGAGTTAACAAGACTCTAATTACAACTGAATATAACAATCTCTTTATTCCCTCTACTAACAGACTCAACTAGCTTTCTTTTATCTCCAACTTATTACAGGCATCACTACTCAATAAATGGAAGTCTGAATAATCAAAAGTTGAGTAGGATGGCAAACCTTACTATATATTACACTAAATCATTATTTGGATTTAATAAAATTCATATTCATATTCCAGAAAACACTAACTCCCACTCCCAAATTCATATTCTTTTAATTACTTAGGCTATATAATCAGAATTATTCCCATGATAATACAAAATTCCCAGAAATTCCAATATTAAATTTTCCACATATACTTTGTTGGCACACTACTGGATCACCATTTGATAGAAAACAATCTCAACAATATAATTTCCAAGGCAGCAATCAAGAGGGTTGAAGTAGCATCCAAGATAATTTTTCACCTGGTTAAATTCAATTATCTAAACTTTTAAAGTGTTTTTGGGCCAAATTAAATCTCTTGAAGTAACTCTCCCTTCCATAGTGTTTACTACATCACTTATTAGTCAAAAGTCCTGCATTTTCACCTTGCCCATGAATCATTGATGTCATCAGTTGTGCGCCAACTGTTCCCAACCTTGCCTGCCCACAAGGCAGGGTCATCAACGCCCCTGTAGAACATAAAAATTATGCATGAAAATCATTTGTCCAACCAACAAATCTCAAACAATAGAACAGACAAAGCTGAATACCATTCACAAAGTGAATAGAAAATTGTACGTCCAGATGCATTCAGAGCATCACGCATTGGTGGGTATCTACAAACATGGTACAATATTGCATCAGTTCACATGTACTAGGTGTTGCCATGTTTACAACTGCCTTAAATCACAGATATACCGTTTTTTTGGTGGGATGCCCAGATTGTAGCAGTTGTCATACTTCAAATAATCCACATCCTGGTAATAGAAGTGAACCAAGAAAATCAATGACACAATGGAAAATAAAACCTGAATCAATTCAAAACATCAACAATGCATGAGAAAACATGAAACAATCCAGAAGCACCTTAAGATATCAACATTATTCTATCTTCAAAGCGTGAAACAATCCTTTTAACATATTTAAAGGAACACTATTTACAACTTCTAGTTAATAACATCAAGTAACAACAATTTTGAGGAATGATTTGATTATTTCCTTATGACATTCCGAAGTAACACTGTGTTTCTAAATGTGCACCACCCAATATAAATACATGTATAGGACAAACGTGATCTGGTCCAAATTTGTGCTTCATGATGGTTCTGATAAGAACTACAATCTCAATTTTTGGGTCAGTAAAACTAAATTTATATAAGTTGTAATTTTCTGTTATAAAATGAAATAATGGTAACTAACCCAAGAGGCAAACGTGTTTGCATCATTAACTTCATGGAAAAGTGATCCTGGTCGGACTTGACATGTAAAAACCCTAATAGCAAGAACAAAAAAATTGAGCAGGAGATAAAAGTCAGTTTAACACATTCAATATGGGCATGTTTAATTCTAGATTGAATTTTTCAAATATTTGGCCTGATTCACCACATCATTCATCATACCCTGCATCAGAATATATACCGAGTTTAAGCCCCCTTTTATGTACAAAATCTGCGAGCGCTTTGATTCCTGATGGAAAAGTCTTGTGATCTGGGACCAGTTGACCCTGCAGAACCAAACAAAACAAAGTAAGAAGTATACAAATGCTGACTGAGACTTACCGGTTATATCACTTTAAAGCCACAGGAATCTAATAGGCCCATGGCTGGTGATCAAACTAAGACTAACACTAATGGTATTCTGAAATATCCATGACGAAGGAAAAGGATGAGGTGGCAGGAAGGTCAAATCAGAGAATGAACATCCTTAACTAACCTTGTCAGGCTGTTTGAGGGGTGGTGAGGTGGAAGAAAGAGAGTGAGTTTGTTGGAAGGAATATTATGGGGGTCTTAGGCTTGAGGCAGGATGTGAAGAATCACAGATGGATTGCTTACAGAGATTCTAGCCTCTCAAGTGTTAGGAAAACCTATTTCTACTACTCCATCTGTTCCTTTTGCATTTTTTCTGTTACTGATACTATGATTCTTTTCTGCTATTGTTCCACGGCTCTGCCTATTTTACTGTACTAGTAGAGAAGTTTTTCTGTCATTTTGCTTAAATAATATTAAAATTATCAGAAGGTTCTATCAGAATCTTTCATTCACAAGGAAAATGGACAGTGTGTATATCATGCTTTGCTGCTTTATTAACCATCAGGAACTACTACAACAGATGCACAATTAGAAGTGTAAAGAAATCATTTCCCTTTCAAGGCTTAGTGACTCTTGTAATTGAAAAAAGTGTGAAGAAAACATCACTTCGAGATTAAAGACAAATGACTACAACTGCAATTTAATAGTTATATCAATATATCAACCTTAAGGTTCACCACATCATCATGACGTATTAATTGCCAAATGGTAAAATTATTTTAACATCCAATTGAAAGAAAAATATTCTATGATACAAAGAAAGATAATGGTCCAAAAGATTGTTCCTGCTGATTCAATTTACTTGAAAGGAACGTGATTCAGCTAACCTTCAAATTTCTTGTTGCTGAAGACCAGCAATCATCTGCAATTAAACAATATTGAAATGAGTCCAGCATCAACAAAATAATGTTCATTGTGAAGATGCTAGAATAGTACCTATGTTGACATACACATAACCTAAATCAGCCAAACCCGTTGATATAAGTGCATCAGCTGGATGGACAAAATACATATCAGTAAAGGTCGATAAAAAATAGTGAGGATAAAAACAAAATTATCACTATCACTCCATCAGTGAGACAAAATATCACAGCATCGTCTTACTCAATAATGATATTGAATTATTAAATAAAAGGATGTCATTTGCCAAAATGGTGCTTGCTTTGTGCTGTGTTGCTAGATTTTCAAAAAAGTAAATAAAAATTAAATAGATAAGCTTCTCTTTAGTCACCAATGCCATTGGAAACTGTAGGAGATCCCACTTGAAACATGCTCACAGAATATGTGAATCACTAGATGTGCACTTTAATTGAACAGCCCAAGCAAAGACAGTAACAAGTTAAAGGTAAGGCAACAAAACAGACCTTATTTAGATCTAATAAGAAATTTATGACTGATTATGTGGAACTTAGACATCCTATAATACCTTAGTCTCCATCGATTGGCCCCCTTTGGAGAGCCAACAAGACCCTTGAGTCAGGTGGTGAACCTCCTCAAAAGCTAGCTATTGAGGTAAGAGAACCAACCTACTTAAACACTTCATAAGGCATCCCATACTATTCAATATGAGATTTAGGCATTCAATACTACCTTATTCTTCATGCATTGTAAATAAAGTAGCAACAGTTAGCTTCCTGATTACATCTTCAAAATCTGGTAAACTTCACATTGCAGATAGAGCAATACATAGCAAAATGAATCAACCAGGAAGAAAACAACAATCTCCAACAATAACACGAACTCATGAGCCTCTGATCTTACATAGAGTACTATAATGAAATGAAACTTTTTACCCAATTGCATGCAAAAATCACAATTAAAGTAAAAGAGATTAACATGCACCCATGTCCTCTAAAACCTCTTACGCTCTAACTTAATTAACAATCCACAATGTCCCACACTCATCTAATGTTCTCAAGTAAATGTTTATCTATTTCACTAATGATGTTAAGAGAAATGCCAGGAATGGGATTATACGAAGCACAGGCCCAACCAAAATCCAAGGGAGGCAGGTCCTCCCCCAGTCCCAAGTAATGCCTCAGAATACAATAGCTTTCATAGCACTTATCGTCTCCCCTTCTCAAGAATTTATTCTATCTCAAAGCAAGAAAGAAGGCCCTTTGTTATCCTTGCTTTTCTACAAGTTTGGCTATTTTCTAGTAATTTTACTTTAATAAATTAAGATAAAATTTGTTTTAACAAAGTAAGAAATATGTATTATAAATATGTATATTATTTATAATAAGTCAAGATCAAAAGGTGTTGTCATGAACCACAGAAACTAATCTCATACAATATCTTGATTGGAATTACGTATATGTCCGTGCGTGCTTATCAATGGGTAGATTACTTTTACAATGGAATCCATTTTAGTTACAGTTCTTTGATGGATAATCACTGTTTATGTCACTTTGTGAAATATAACGAGATTTTTTCAGCATATTGAACAATTCTTTATTTTAGAGTCCTCACAAAAGGAAAAAAGAAAGCGCCTAATCATTGTTTAAATTGTTTCATATTTCACTATCTGTTATTGTTTATTGGTTAGAGCAACTAAGTGGGTAGATTTGTAATTGGTTTTCAACAAAAGCATAAGGATGTTAACTAATCAATATGACTTAAGACTTGAGTCAACCAACTGGCTCCCTATTTTCTTTTCTTTTCTTTTTTTTAACTATTCCCAGGTATATTACTGCAACTATATAGCCATTGTTCTTCCTTCAAGTTTTTCAGCAGCTCAAAAGATCTGTCTTGCTTGTGAAACACCTAAATCCCACATGTATGTAGAAATTCATCAAGAAAATGGAATGAAGCCTCTATAAGCTGTGGTATAGAGGCAATAAAATAATACCTGTTTCCCTAATGACCGTTTCGTTAATATTGCAGGCAAAGAAGTTCCAGCTATTCCATCTACAAGAAAACAAATCATGTAACATGAGTCATGGTTATAACCGACCGGTGTTAACGTTTCTCCAAATAAAAACAAATACTATATTCCCAGAAACATCAAACTTAAGGCCACGAGACATGCATCAGTCCCACAGCCTCTTAACATATTCGATGTCATATACAACAACGGAGACAGATAGACTATATTTATGCATTTGGGTATTTGCTAATTAGTGGTTGCCGCCATGAAAAGGCCAAAATGAGAAAACAGGTGAAAAGGAAAGAAAACCAAATCAGCAGTTCCAGATAGTCGCAGATGATCCAGAGAAAACCTTCAAGGCTTCAACTTGAGGATAGAAAGCACGAGAGAGAGAATGAGAGTGAGAAACGAACCCCATCTGAGGCGTCCGAGCCAGCCCATTGTTAAGTTGGAGTATACCATATTTGGACGTGTCGTAAATGGAGTGGAAATCGGACCTGAAGATAGATTTCTCATAGCTCTGCAGGAGAGGTCCGACACTCGCAGAAATTGAAAGAGAGGAAGTACAGAGGAAGTAGAGAATAAGCAGATGCACACAAACAGAGCTGCTCTGTTTCTGCATCACCATGGATGAAATTCGTCTAACTTTTGCAAGCATTGCCATCAAGAAGCGACAAAGTTCATATAAACGTGTGTTGAAGCAAGACCTGAGCGGTGCTAAAAACCAGACGAAATATTATTACAATGTCCCTTACGATCCCTTTCTCTTCTGACAGGTCATCGTCAACCTTTTTTCACCATTATTGGACAGATGTTTCGTTTAAAATCTAACATTTTTCACTCATTTTTTGACCTCTGCGACCCCGGTCCTGCTACCGTGACAAATATTTTTTTGTTAAATTATAAATTATACATAAAAATTAGATTTTTCAAAAATCATAAATATATATATATGTATTTTGTGAAATTTTAAATTTTTTATTTATTAAAATAATATTATATAGTGAAAATTAAATTTCTACAATTTATAGTTTTATACAATTTTTTAGTAATTAAGAAAAAATATTAAAAAAATTTAAAACTACACAAAATATATATTTATATGATTCTTAAAAAATCCATCTTTTATCTATAATTTCTAATAAAAAAATGCTTTATAAATTGTTGCAAACGACCCCTTATTTTTTGATCGAAGACTATGAATGCTAATAAAGAAATGCATAATCGTGGCAAAGCTTTGCGTTATCCGGAAGATTGACTTGGTTTAGAAAATAGTATTGGATTTATCAAAAAAAAAAAAAACTATTGGAGGGATTCGTTTGCAAATTAAATGGCCATAGCCTAACCCTGACGTTATATTGCTTTGTTTTTTTTTATCTGTAGGTGCTCCGGGAACATGCTTTTTTTCCCCCTTATCCTTTCCGAGGAGGGGTTTGAAAGGAGGATCATAGAAGTGAATAGTGTATAAGAAGTTAATTTATAAAGCTTTTTTAATTATTTCACAAATAAAAAGTGATAGTTAATAATTAAAATTTTTTATTTTTTTAATTATTTTTATTTAATATAGTTGATGCATAAATTAAACATCTCAACATTAATTAAATCCTATAATCACATCATTTTCAATAGACATCTTGAATAAAAGAAAATTAAATATTATATATGATGTATAAAATATTTTATGTTATAAAAGATCAATTTCTCAACAAAAATATTTTATATAGGTAACAAAACGAGGGGTATATCCTCATTGGAAGGGTCCCATGAAGGATAAATGAATTAGAATTAGAATTAATTCCGGACCCTACACCTATCACGTGTGTGTTTAATTTTTAATGCAATGATCATATATATGCACTAAGGATAAGGATTCTTTTCGAAGGGTTGATTGAAGATGATGCAATCAGATTTTTTTTAATTAATATTGCGAATATTTAATAATTGTAATCTTAAAAATGAAGACAAAAATGAGAATGTGATTAGATTAGATGATTAGATGGACTGTGATTATAGGAGGGATGAGACTTAAGAGAGGCAGAGAGACAGCGTGGTTACAGTTACTTACGAATGTGGATGTTGCAGCTGTTGATGCAAATCTGTTCGGCACTCATAAATTATCCTAACTTAAATATCCTATTTATTTAATATTAATGAAAAATAAAATAAGTAGGTAATTCTTTATTGGAATTATAGTGTAAGAAGTATTATAACAAATTTTAGAAGCCCTACACTCATAATTTTTAACGGAGAGAGTATTATTTTGCGTGTGATTGGAGTTTTTTTAAAATGAATCCCACTCATTCATTGCAAAAGTAACACACTCGTAGATTGATTGATTGATTGATTAGTTTGGTTCATTCTCTACGGCGACAAAATCAACCCTCGAGTTCTTCCATTCACCCCGCATTTACCTTTCTCATTTTCAATTTCTTCCCATGGTCAGTCTGCAATGCCTAGACTGGTAACAACAATAATAATATTTCCCAGTGTTTTCAAGCTAACAGTGTTTTTTATTTGGTTATTCTCAAAAAAATAGTTTTACAAATCTATTTGTTTTGAAAACAAGTTTTATAAAAAAAATAAAAAATATATATTTAAATAATTATTCTCAAAATACAAACTAGTAAGTGTTAGATAAATTATTCAAAATTTATAGTATTTTTCATATATTTTGTGTTTTTCACAATAAAAATTATAAAATATCTTTAAAATGTTCTGAGTTTATTATTTTTATTTTTTTATTTTTTAAAATATTTTATAAAAAATCGATTTACCAAACAAATTTTTTTATTTTTTTATTTTCAAAACCAAAAAACCTGATTTGGAAAGAGTTGCTAGAGAGGCCTTGTCTTTTTCTTTCCAAACACTTTTTCTTCTCTTTATTTTCAGACTGATTATAAATGAATGCGATTCTTCGCTCGCTATTACGGTTAAAACTATACGTGTGGGCTTTTCTTCTTCTGGGCCTGTCGCTTGTAATTCACAACCATTTTATGCTCTGGTTTGGAAATTGGAAACAACCCATATTTCCAACCATCCATGCGCCTCAAACCCATTTACTTGTTGAAGGGAGTTGCTTTCTCACTCTTCAAGCTCCTTGTGAAACAGGTCGACGGCCCAATGAATTATGATTTTTTTTTGCTGTGTACAGAATATGATCTGTTAACCAACAAAAAAAAAACCATACATTTCTTTTTTCAAATTTCAATACATTTTTGTCGTCGCACAAATGAAGAGTGATTAAATTCTCAACATGAAAGCGCGTGTATTTAATTGGAACATGAAAATCTTAAATATTCACCATCATGCTATTCAATAAAACTAGAACATGAATTTATTTAAATAGGAACATAAAAAATTGAGGAACGAAAATCATAAAAAAAATTTCCATACTCCTAGTCACATAAAAAATATATATATATATATATATTGACTTTTGTGTCATTTGGAACGGTTAAATAGCCGGGACTTATGCATGAAAATAGGAGGGGAAAGAGGGTGACGTGGAAGATGAGGGTGTTATTTAGTTCAAAGCTCAAGGAAGGTAGTCAAGTGAGTAGGCCAAAAAACAGAAAAATCTCATTTGATTCTTAATCTTTACGTATAAAATAAATTTAATGGGAAGAGTTTTACTTCTTATCCTTTGTACTGGAAGAAAATCAGTCCATACCATTGACAAGATACGCCTAGTCATTAAATAAAAAGAAAAAAAAGAAAAGCTTTCTCTCATTTGGAGGAGTGAAATAGCCAGGGCTTATGTGTGAAAGCAGGTCAGGAAAGAGAGAGGGAGAGGTGGAAAATGATGAGAGTGCGAAATTTGGTTGAGAGTCAGATTCCTTGAGTGGGGCCAGTCAAAGCGAGAAGGCCGTAGTGTTGGAGGACTTTGATTCAGCCTTTTGAGTTTAAACTCATAACGGAGACAAATGAAAGAAAAATAGGAGAGTCAATAACCCAAAGCCTCCGGTCATATTAGGCGGCTCGTATTGTATTATATGTACATACAGCAATTAAGCCAAAACATGGAATTGGAAGATGGGTCACATTATTTATATATGCCTCATACATATTACACCTTATATATATATATATATTGAGTAATTAGGCCAACTACATATAATATGTTTATTCATTGGGGAGCAGGTAATTGTTGTTGTATTTAAATGTTGATGGATATTGTCAGCATTTAGTAAAGTTTAAAATAATGAGAGTCTCGTGAAGAAGGGTTAATGAGACTAAGTCTGAGGTTGTCCTGATTGGCTGAATATATGTTATGGTCGCAAAACACCACCCAAAAAGGCTATCAACTTGGTTTAGCAAGAAATGGACTCAGTCCTTTTTCTTTCTTTCTTTTTTTTTTTGGATGCTCAAACATAATTTAGATTATTTATATTTTATTAATTTCTTATAAATTTTAGTAACATTTTAAATTTAAATAGAGATACACATAAATCAACGTCAATTCTAATTATTAATTTACAAAAAAATAATTTAATTTGAAAAAGTAACAAACTAATAAATAATAATATTTATATTATTTACTTTCTAGACTATTTAAATGAAATTAATGTGCATTTAGATGAACACTCCCGGAGCAACTTGCACCAAAGTGACCGAGTGAGGTCTTGTGGTCTCCTATTGTTAACCTGGTCCAGAGGGAAAGAGTACCATATTTTTAAATGATTTGAAAAGACTTTGAGTTTTCGAAATATATTTTTGCTAGGACTGCGTACGTTTTATATTTATATAATAAAATTCAGGAACATAAAAAAAAAGTAATTAATGTATTAAAATTGCAGTTTCTAATATTTACAATTTTCCAAAGTAGTGTTTAATGAGCGCAAATTAACCAACTTAAAAGATTATCCATAATATGTTTAAATATATAAATATAAATTTTTAAACTGTAACAAGTGTGTGTTCCGTCACCACACACACATGTCAAGTGGATTTTCATATATCTTTAAAAAAATTGTCAACGAAAAACGTTTACAAAAATTAAAACGATAAGATTTGTGATCAGCTTTTTTTGTTCATTCATCCACACACGCATGCATATCATTTTACTTAAACCACTAGTTCAAAGTTCAAACAAATCAGTTGCTAGTGCTAGCTATGATAATTTGAAATTTCGAATATTAAATATTTCATACTATATTTTTTAATGAAATATTTATTCTATGAATTAACTAACTTTTTAAGTGTTGCAATATTGCCTGTTTTGTTTCATATATATTATTGTTAATCATGTTTTACAATACCAATTTAGAATTTTGGTGTGAAAGAAGCTCATATTTGGATCACCGAACAGATTTGAAGTCTGAAAGCATACCACAAGTACTCTATAGAGGTGGGGGTCAACATTGAATAGCAACTCGATCGTTTATGTATAACCAACACGGGAATATAAATGTACAGTCAATTAGTAGTAATTTGGAAATTAATTGGAGTCCATTGGATTTTTGCACTTTGAATTAAAAAATTCTTGCCTTTATGAACTGAATTTTGGGGAAGTTTGAATAATATCAAAGGCCCCTTTTGAATGATTTCTTTAAGCTACTTCATATTTCCACTGCACGTGGACGCCCAAATTTTCTTTTAAGGATCCAAATAAAATCGGCCTTCTTTTATATATTTATTCCATCTGGCTTACTAACCTTCAATAATAAACTAATCTCAAATTAATACAAGAAATTATTAATAATTTGATAATAATGACAAAGTAACTAAATAAAGGCAATTTCTAAAAGTTAAATAAAGTATGTTTTCATATGCATTACATAGAATTTGAAAAGTGAAATGCATTGTTAATGGCTTATAAATATATCACATCTTTATTTCTTTTTATATGTCATTTAGGTTTTAACACACAGATTTAAAAGTATAATTAATATATTAGAATTTTTTTAATTTCCTAATATGTCATTCAATAAATAAATATATAAAAAATTATTATTATTTTTTACTTTTAAAATGATAAATAAGGATATAATTGAAAAAACAATAATTAATGTTGTCTTGGATTTTGAATGTAACAAATAAATGGAAACAAAATTTTTCTTCAAAAGGAGGAAGGAGTAGTAAAATTTGCTATAAAATTAATTAATTGATTAATTGATTGATATTAATAATGAGTGAAGATATATTTAAGAGTTTGAGCAAGGCAAATATAAGGAACTGGTCCAAAAAGGAGGAAAACATAATTTACGCAAAAAGGGGGAAGATCAAATAAACTAAAATAGACCAAAAAGATTGAGAGAAGAGACCGATCTTAATTCTTTTAGATTTTAATCTACTTATACATAAAAATGTAAAGAGAATTAAACTTTTTTTTTATTTTTCAAATTACTAGATTTAAATAAGATTTTACTTTAAGGGGAATTAGTCCTTATCGCGGATAGTCCTTATTTATGATCCCAATAAAAATAGTTAAATAAGATTTTGCTCTAATTTTTTTGGAGAGATAAAAGATTTTGTATTAAATTAATAAACGTATTATTCATTTTTTTTTATTACAGCAGACTTTATCCAGTTTTATTTTTTAAGGCCGAGTTATGTAAAGAAAAATGATGTACAAGTATTATAAGACATGAGAATTGAGGAGCCATTGGTCAACGGTCCACTTCTCCCTCGGCCGATTTCCACACACACGCCACACCCACACACATCAAATATTTAAGAACTTCTTACGTAGATCTTAGAATAATCTAATAAACTGTTTTTCAACCACCTTTCGTACCCTGAAAGCTAACCTATTAATATATTTTTTTTCTATGACAAAATTAAGCTCATAATGATACGTTGAAAATAACGTGAATGTATCACTAGATTGTTTGTTTCTGACGTGGTCTCAGAACTTGAGAAAAATACTAATTAAACATACACTCATGAACCACGATCGAAACATTAGCACAATGCTTTTTTGCTGAAAATTAACAACCATCCATGTTCATAAATTGAACTGGAAGATTTTTTTTTTCAACAGATGTATAATAATATTTAAATTAAAAAAATTCAATGAAATAGTAACTTGTTAAAAAGAAAATCTGTTAAGATGCATAGTAAATAAAAAGTGACAAGTGATTTTATTCTTGTATTAATTGATAATAAAGGCATCCAATTCCAAACTGATTAATTAATCAACGAATGACTCTAGTATGGCTGAATAATTAAAAAAAAGAAATAATAAAAAAATTGCAATGAAAAATGTGGCACAAGTATCATATATTCTTCATATTCCCAGATCTAAATTTGTATTCATATTTTATGTATCTATGGTAATGGTATACAGAAAAGGAGCTAGGATATGACAAAACCTGAATCTGTATAATAAAGTAAACAAGCCCTACAACAACTGTATTATAAAGTATATATTTACATTACACGGAACAACAACAGATGAAAGTATATATGGAAACAAAAATTAAAATCAATGAAAGAACTAGGTAACTTGAACGATTAGAAGCTCCCGAATCCAACCTTAGTTGCTGATGTCGTTAGTTCCTTTGCTGGGTCCAGACGGCGGAACGGTCCCTTTGGGAAGCATGTTGAGAACCAGCGGCCCGTATTTCCGGGCGCGTCTCTGAATCGCCACCAGGCGAAGCCTCTTCTCCGACGACGGCTTCCTCGCGGTCACCATGCGAACCGCACCCACGCCCTTGTCGGCGCACGGAAGCACGAGGTTGAAGGTGGTGGGTTCAACTTCAGCGGCTGCGAGGTTGACGTCGGTTAAGAGCCTGGCAGAAGAAAACGACGCCGATATTGATATCAGAAGGAGAACAACAAGCAGCACCGACGCGCACAGACGGGTGGCCATTAGAGATGAATAATTGAATGAATGAATCGATGGAGGGGGAGGGAGCAGTTAATCTAAAGATGCGTGTGAGAGAGAGAAAATGGAGGTGAGGGCTTAGAGTGGGGTTCGAGATATTTATAATGGGAAGGGAAGGGAGGGTAGAGAAATCGGGTAAGAGAGATGCACGTTGTGTTGACAAGGCCAGAGAGAGAGACAAGGGTTGATGAGTTTTCTTGCTTAGTTCGCCGGAGATTACCCCGTGACGTGTCATAAAGCCTTGTCTTGTCAGTCACGCGTCATGGGAACTTATTTGTGGGTGAATTTTAATTAATTTTATTATATATATAGTATTGGGTTATGCCTTATGACTTGGTCATTTTAATTTTAACTCTTTTTAATTATGGTCTTCCTGGTGTCACCCAGCTGCTCGATCCAGTACTAGCTTTTTCTCTACTTCTGCCCATGACAACCAGCCCTGTCCATTTTATGGCCGTTCACTATTTCATGAAACACTCATCACACACGCACGTACACGTATATAATGCTTTTGCTTACGCCCACTGTTCCTTTTTATTAATCTTTTTAAAGTTTTACTAGATAAATTAAGAAATGCAGTAATTAATATGTCATAATTCATTCTATATTTCAAATTTCCTCTCTCCTCTTCTATCATTGAAACAAATCATTTTTAACCACTTCACCATAATAAAAAAAAATTAGTTATATTAATAAAATTATCTAAAAATTATATTAATTTTTGTCTTTATTCCTAATAAATATAACGGATTTAATAGCATATTATCTTCTCTAAAGTAATTTTTTATAAAACAATGTTCAAGAAGGATATTTTTGGAATAGAGCAATTAATACTCCATAAATCCTTACCAAGTGACTTATATTTAATACTATAGAATACTTGTAAAAGGTGACGTATATCAAGGATTAGAGAGAGTATGTTTAATTAGTTTAGTATTGAAATCCTGAAACATCTAAGTGAAAATAGAGTAATTAATATATGTGAAAATTGTTGAGGGTGTAAATGAAAATAAAGTAATTAATATGGTTTTGAAATTCTAAAAGGACTTATAATTAGCAATAAAATTTATATTCCAACTAAAAGTACTAATATAAACAAACAAAGAGAGTGCCTATTTCTTACACATTTTGATTAATAGAGCTATAAATGATACATGCCTCCCTGTATACCAATTACTATACATGTATGTGTGTATTTAATATGGTGTTAAAAATAAAGACTTTAATTTTGGTACTCTCTTCTACCGTTAATATAAGAACTTTTTAACTGAATTACACAAATTAAGAATAAGAGTTAAAATTTATTAACTATCTTAATTTTTACAAAAATTAAGATATTTTTTTTTAAATTACCCTTATTCAATTTTCTCTCTCTTTGAAATAAATTAAATAAAGTTATTTTTTGAAAATATATAACAAATACTACATTGTATTCTAAAAATAGTCTTATATTTAAAATTAAGGTAAAATGTCATATATTTAGTAGCTTGAGGGAATATCTAATTAATGAGATGGAAACCTCCTCCACTCCGAAATTACAATTATGTAAATGTGTGTACTTAGATGATAATCCTTACCACACTTTATCTTACTCTTGTCACCCTAGCCATTCCACCCGAGATTATATATATTTAGTTTTACGTGTATTTGACCAAATCAAAAAAGATATATAAATGAAACATGCAAAATTTTATTGGAATAAAAACAAGCAAGTGTGGGCATGGTTTTAATTTATTTGTCACTTGTAAAAATGAACAATGAATTATTGTGTGAATATATATATAGTGAATACGGAATACCGTTATTATTTGGATGGATATTAATTAATAAACTTGATAAAGCAATGACCGACTGAATAACCAGAATCAAATGGGGTGCAAAATTATTTACAAATTGCATATAAAAGCTGGATATAATTAAATATAAATATATAGCAGCATAATATACATAATATATATTAGGCTATAATATTATTTTATAAGTGGAAAAAGTGATGAGATAATTTAGAAGGAGTGGGAATTTGGGGTGAAACGGAAGAGAGAAATGGAGCAAGAGGAAAAGCGCGTGGAAGTGGGAGTTGACTTAAAGTGGTAAAAGAGCGTTGGCTATTCCCAAGTGGGTCGGCGAGAAAGAGCCAAAAACAAAAAAAAAGAGTGGGCTGCGGAGGAAGCAGAGAAGGGCGTACCGCAACCAAGCAGGTAACGCGGAAGAATACTTGCACCACACGTTTTACGCTGCTCACTGCTACTCCCACTTCTCTCCTTTGAATTCCCCCTCCTTCCTTCGTTGACCCCAAAAAAAAAGAAAAACCTCCTTCCTTCGTTGACCCCAAAAAATTAAAAAAAACCTCCTTCCTTCCAAATTCAATTCTCCCCTTTTCTTCGCATCCCAGAAAAAGAAAGAAATAAGGACACTCCCATTTTGTTCCCCTCACCTTCGCCCCGGCTTTGAAATTTACAAGAGTAAATATGTTAGTACACATTTAAAAAAAATAAATGATAACTATAATATTATAGTAATGATGAGATATGAATCCCACACATTCACAATTTTTTTTAAATATTCTCTCTCTAAATTTATAATGCTTGATAATAGAATAATTCTTCTATCTCTTCTTTATTGTTCTGTTTTCTTATTATGCTTCAATTTTTTAAATCAAAATTTGAATAGTACATATATATATTGCTGTTTGATCCATTAAAATTAGGGAGTACAGAATATAAAAAATTTAATACCCTCAGCGAAGTGAGGCGAGGGGCACTTATATGTGGCTTTACCAGTGTGTGGTTCTCTTTGTGATGGATGTTCCATTACGAATAGATTTGGCTTCGCGTCTTGAATTTTTCATTCTTTAATTTAAAAAAAAAGGGCAAAACAAAGGGAAAAAAAACTTCGTTTGACAAATTATTCATCTGTAAGAAATGATTTAAAATTAAATCAGAATTCAGAAACAATATTTAGATGGCCAAAATCAGCAAAGAAGGGGAATGGGATAATGTTTAAAATAGGGAATTTTAGACTTGAAAGGTAATTCTGAGTAAAACCCCCGATCATCAGTGGCTAATGCAGTGGGTGACCGAGACAACACTGTCAAAGAGAGGCAATTTTGGCGTAGTTTTAGCAATGGCCTGTGTTTTTTTTTTTTGTAAGAAAAAAGAGATAGATAAAGTCAAATATATAAGTAATATCGCAGCCAAATTTTATGGAAAAAAATTGACGTCTTAATTAAATTAATGTAAAACACATATGTTATTAAAAAATTGATCTGGATAGCAATTATCTGTCACTGGTAGAGACCCCTCTCAATAAATTGAATTGGTGAATGAAAATGGGAAATACTATGGATTTGGAAGCCATAAATGATAAGATCCGAAAATAAAGGCAGCTTAATTAGGTCGAAGGCAACAAATTAGGAGCGAAATACTCAAAGACTTGAAAGGAAATAGGTTGGAAATTTCAAGAAGAAATTAAGCTTAAGTAAACGATGCAGACGTAGAATTGTACGTAGGAGAGAATTAAGAAGGAGCATACATGAGGGTAAGTTCACCAACCAATTAAATTAATTAGGTAAAATGCAATTGAATGATCTCCACCGCGTTCCTGACGTTTCTACCCACAACACCTCTTGCTCTTGGTCTCCCACTCAACATTTTTGAACGTCAAACTTTGATCCAATCGCATCATCATCAATTTATCCATTTAGGCTGATTTAATTGATAAATTTTCTTATCTTTTAAGTAATTGGTTGTTTTCTTTTATAGGAATATATAGAGTAAGTTTAGTTGAAAAAAGTATACACTCTACTACTCTTAATATCTCAATGGAGATTAGTCTTCATTTGAGGGAGGATACTCTGTCAATTAAAAAAAAAAAAGTAGTAATACTCAATTCTCCAATTTGTGAAAGTTGAAATACGATTTGATTTTCTTCCCATTAGCTTCTTAGCCACTCCATTTGACGTGTGAGTAGAACAGAACATGTGAACTTCCCCATTTACAATTTTCAGTTTTCTTTCGAGTTCAGAAAAAGATAATTTGGTTTAATTGTAACGGTGATGAGTTTGAAAAAAATTTTCCCAATCTATTGATTGATAGAGTACATTTAACTTGGGTTTTTTTTTTGTTTTAATTTTAACAACTAGTTTAGTTGAATTACAAAGATGAGGGGATGTAATGTAAATAAAGTACATATGAGTTTATTTGGTATGTTATTAGAAATGTGAAAAATATATTTATTTTGTTATATTTAATTAAATATAAATAATTAAGAAAAACTTAAATTGTCTATAAAGTAGTATTGCTTGATAGTGGTAGAGACTTCGGCAATGGTGTTACTTGGCCAACAACAGTGGTGACGGCCGATGATTGGTGATTGGCGATGACATTGACATTTGATGGCCTGTGACTAATGATAGTGGTGACAGTTGGAATCTAATGACTAGCGGCAGCTACTAGCGATCAATGATCAACAACAGTGTTAGCTGCCAATGGCTAGTGATTGGTGGTAGAAGTGATGGCTGGCAATAGTGGCGGTCAGCAAATGAGTGACCGGTGGCAACGATGGTAGTTAGTGGTGATGATGGTTGTTGGCGGCTAATAATTGGTGGGTGACAATAATGGTTGATAGTGGTTGTCAATCAGGTGGCTAATGGCAACAAGGGCAATGGGTGTCGAATGACCCATGGCACTGGTGGCAGTCAGTGGCAGTGGTGCCTATTGGTATCGGTTGCTAGTGGCCAGTAACTAATGGTGATAACGATAATGGCCGATGGTAGAAGGAAAGAGATAGGAGATGGATTGTCATTTTTTATTTTTATAAGGGTAATATAATATTTTTATTTCATTTACAGTCATGGTGCAATCAGCTTTATATGTATAAATATAATTAGGCGAACTAAACTCACATGGCCCATAATGTAATTACACTTATATTATTTTACTCTCCTTCTAATTAAACCTAATGAGTTGTAAAAATACTGCTAAACCAAAATTTAATTTATTGGTTACTTGGGAAGATAATTAATGCAGGATTTTCATGCCTAACTATCATCAAGTAAATATATACTCCTTTTTTGTTAAAAAAAAAATAAAAGTACTCCTATATTTTCGAGGAATTGTCATTTTCTTCAACATCACCGTCATCATAATTGCTATCCCCGGAAAAGGCGTGGCTTTTACAATCCCACGTCCAAGTCCAAGTTCCAACCATTTTGCCTGATGCCATCCGACGCTAGCTATAAGCCAAACCTCTAAGGCTATTTTGGTTTAATTTTTGAGGATTAACTTTTTAGAAAGTATATTTTTTGAAACATTAATCTTTTGAAAAGTTTATATATATTCTACTTATTTTATTTTTTATTTTTAGGGAGAGGGGTAAATAATTTTTTAAATAAATATATAATATTTTAATTTTAAAGATATAAATATTCTACCTATTAAAAAAATTAATTAAGAAATAAAAAAAATTTTAAAAAAATATCATAAAATTATCGGGAAGTAGAACTTACTTAGGTTTTGCTCAGGAAGTTTTAGAGCCTTATTCGGTAGAGTTTTTGAAAATAATTTTTCTGCTTTTGAAAACAGAAAAATAAAAAAATTTATTTGGTAAATCTGTTTTTTATAAATTGTTCTGGAAAGCAAAAAAAATAAAAGAACAGAAAACTTAAAACATCTTTAAGGTGTTTTGTAGTTTTTGTTCTGGAAAACACAAAAAAGGTGAAAAACACCCACCTCGTTAATGGTAAAGTTATAATTTTAAATAACTCATCTATCACTTACTAGTTATGATTTTAAGAACAATTATTCAAACAGATTTTTTTATTTTTTTGTTTTCAAAACTTATTATCGAAAATAGTTTTACAAAGCTATTTTGAGAACAATAAAATAAAAAACACTGTCAAACAGACCCTTACTTCCCGAGTTAAACTTCACTTTCCAGAAACTTCTAGATCTTTTTTGAACCAAGCAATATTATTCAGTCTACTTCTCAGGAAGTTTAACTTTCCTCCCCCACTTCCCCCATACCAAGCGAGTCCTTTGTCTACTTCTATGATCTTTCTTCTTCACATAAATATTTTTCTTAATACTACTCCTGTATATTTACTGCCTCCTCTGTTTTAGTTTATAAGTCACATTAATATAAGATATTTTATAGATTATATAACATATTTATTTCTTTATGCAATCATGAGAAAGTATCAAATGACTTGTCCTCATAATTATTAACTATCACAATTAAAAAATTATTAAATGAGAGTAATTTTTAAAAAAATAACATTTTTTCAATTTTTAATTATCATTCTTAATTCAATTTTTAATGGTAGTTAAAGGTGTTTTATAAATCTAAATGAAATTCTCTACTTTAAAAAAACTATATCATGTTGTATCTAGCTAGGTTTTTTGTTCAACCCTCTAAAAAATTTAATTACCTAGCACACCGCAATATGTATTGTGAAATTCAACTTCAAAATCTACTAAAGCATTCTCTTTATATACTACTCATGATGTGTGGTAATGTTCCATTTCCAAGAAATTAAGCATATAAGGAGATATAGGAGTTGTTGCCTAGTTGTTTTAATTTTTGGAGAAAATTGTAATTTACTACTGCATTAATTAATCAAACTACAATTATAAAATTAATCTATGCACATATAACACACTTTAAAATACGACAAAATATCTCTCAGCACTTTCAATTGAAATAATAACATTAAATTCTTCACACGAGGCATGACCTTCTTATGAACATTCATATCCCAAACCGTTGTTAATATTGGAACTGATTGTTGAAGAACTAGATAAGGAAAAAGTAACAATTAATTTTAAATAAGGACTAATATTTTATTTTAACAATGAAGCCTCAACTAGTCTAGGGAAAACGCTCTTGTTAATTTTTATTTAAATGGAATGCATAATTAATGGGTGTTAATGACATTGGCATGACGGAAGAATTAAGCCGACAGATGAAAGGATTAGTTGGTGGAGATGTCATGTGTGATGTGATATAGACTTGGGAGATTAAGAGAAGAATAAAATTTACTTTTGGACTCTCCTTTTAGGCGACGATGAAGAAAGCACATCTTGATGCATATATGTTGCAGGAAATAACAAAATCAAAATTGAACATTTCACTTCCGATTTCCCAATCCGCCTTTTCCCCATCTTGTTATTGTTTATTTTCTAAATTGTTTAGATCAAATGTAAATGGTTTATTTAAGAAAAGTAAATATAAAATTTAAATTATTGAAATTCAATGTGAACCGTAAAAAACAAAAACGGGATAGGGGGAAAAACTGGATATAAACCAGTCTGAAATGGACGAACCATCATGACGACCCCACCCCCTTTCGTATCACCTCCATTGAATGTCTCTCTCCAGCTTATCTTTCAACTTCTACAGAATATAAAGAAAGCCAAAAAGAGAATTAATCGACTATCCTTGTCACTGCCATGTGATTTCATGCACTCTCGCTTTTCTATGATTCCTTAATAGAAGTAATATGCAAATTTATTCGATGATGAACTGTTATAGGCAATCTGTCGGTGCCCACATATCATAATTAAACTGAAAATTAGAATTAGACACTTTTTTTATATATAAATAATATAATTTTTTATAGAGTTTATTATATATATATATATATATGTTGACGATAATTTGTTTAACAATTTTTTAAATATAAAAATTAATAGACATAATGAAATAAAATCAACTTCTATTTTCGTTCTATCATTTTTTTGTTATTATAAAGATATTTAACATATCTTGTATAGCTGATATTTTTTTTTTGTGATTCCATGCATTTTTTAGAATCACTTGATATTTGATATAATTAACTAGTTTATGTTCGAATAGGGTCAAGCAGCAAAAATTAAATTAGTTTTTTTATGGTAATAAAGTTTGAGTGAGTTGGGTTATAAACACTTACTAAACTAAAATAGGCCTTGTAATTTAATAAGTACTTATGGAAACTTGAATGCAAGATTTGAATCACGTCCTTATGAAATATGGAGCAACTCCTTATTGGCAATAAATTAGTTTTTTTGACAAAAAAAATTATTTGCAGATCAGCAAATTATTTGTTGATCAATACGGATGTATATTTATAAAGAGAAAAATGATGTCTTAGTTCCAAATTAATATTAAAAATAGAATTTTTTTAATTTCTTCTGCAAACAATTTGTAAAATGCAATCAACACATAAATTAGGCGGTCCAAATAAAGGGTAATCTCTCAATGTAAATAGCCAAAGCATATTTTTGTTTAATTTAGGTTAAATATGCTTTAGAAGTTGTTAGAGTATGGAGCTTAGAGATTGGACTGATGTGATGACGTGGCAAATTTCTTTCTACGTGTCCAGCATAAATGATGATTTCTTGGCACAATCCGCCAATTCTGTGTCACCTTTCTGTCGGGACAGACCTTTTCTTATGCGCAAAGTTTTTGGTGTAGAAATAACCATTTTTAATATTTTATAATGGTTTCCGCTTCACCATTGTCTCTCTCTCTTTTTTTTCACATAGAACTGAGCAGTGTGTTATATAAACAAAGATTACAAATTATTTTTAAGATTTTTTAGGCAAGCTATATATATTTTTAACAATATTAAATAAAAAACCTGATGACAAAAACTACATTTAAAAGAAATTTAAGAGAAGTTAAACAGATAAAGATATCTACAATGGTTAGATTTCATGCTTTTTGGTACGTTCACTGTAGAATAACGAAAACTTTCTAGAAAGAAAGTTGATATGAAGGCAAATGGTCAAAAGAGCAAAAATCAATCCTATCTTGTTCAACGTGAAACCCAACTTTAGCTCCTTAATTAATTAAAAAAAATTACCATAATGAAGGATAGCTAGATAGACATGAACCAATAAAGATTTGTCTGATTGTCTTGCTGTCATTACCAACATTGATCACTCCTTACAACAGAACAAAAGGGTCGTGTTTCGAGCTAACCATATCAAGACCATATATGAAATGAATCAATTTCGTGCATGCTGTTTGTGGCCCTCACTTTGTGAGAAACTAATCATACTATACGTTCCCTACTTTTGACAAAACGATGCATTTGCCATGATAGTGCCTTATAAATAAGTTTATAATGGCCATGCCTTTCATTACTCCATACACTTTAAACCTCTCGCTCATACCTTTCTAGCTTTCTCCATTCATCTCCACCTTTTATTGATTATGAAATGGCGTATAAGCCCAGATTTGTGTTCATTGTGCTGCCCATTCTTCTTCTTCTTCTTATTCTCTGTCTGATATGCCAAGAGATCTCTGCTTCCAGCAGGTCATTGATGATCAGCAGCGACCATGTTGCAGGTGGCAATTATAATGTCATAGTCACTGAAGAAGGGTTGAAGAAGAAGAAGAAGATGCCGAAAATGGAAGATTATGATGGTGAGGACGATGAAGCTCCACCGCATGGCTATTATGATTATGATTTCTATCGAAAACATGGTGATATTCCAAGCCCTGGTGCTGGTCACTGATGTGAGTATATATAGATACAATTTTGAATTTTTTTAGAGAAATTATATTACAATATTTCAAGCTGTGTGTTATCTAGCTATATATCTTACTCCACCTTTACTTACCACTTGAGTTGCGGGTAATTTTGAAATTTGAACCAATCTGAATGATATGAGCTATTTGGTGGATGCATGTGTGTTATTTGTTCCTGAATTTTCGTCTCTTGTTTTCCTCACAGATGCGGCTGTTATGATGGATGTGATTATTCTGTGATGTTTTCTGGGATTAATGAAGCGATTGAGATTGCTCTATGTGCTGTGCCAGATTGTCTTTTGGGTGATCCCAGAAAGAAATATTGCTATTGTTATGGTATGTGGGTTGTCTTCTATTTTTTATTTTTTAATTTGGGCGTACTGTTGATATTTATATACAAAAATATTTGTTGTGTTATAGTGAGATATTGAATGCAAATTAAGGTTGTATATTTAATTTTATCGGAGTAAATAATGGAGATTTTCGTTTTATATCACATGCCAAACACATCTCCCCTTTCTATCATTTGTATATTTCGCTTTGGGAAAAATGCTCTTTTTAATCCCTGCGTGTGTGTTTATTCAATTTTAGTTTGGTTCTATTATTTAAAATTTTGCAGCTAATAATTTATACTCTGTTTACTTGATCTCTGCCATTAAATTTGCATCAATATTATGTTGAAATTTACTGGGCTACCCAATTATGTATTATCCTGATATGATAAATATATAAAATAAAATTTATAACAGATTATATTATTTACAAACTATGAATAGTACATCTCATTTTTACCATGCACAAAAAAGGGCATGTAGTTAAAACTAATATAAGCAAGTATCCAGCGACATGTAAAATATAAAAAATAATTAAAATATAGATAGATGTACCGTGTACAAATTATAAGTGATTTATCTCGAAATTTGTACAAATATATGGTCCAACTTTCATAATATATAATATGGCATATTACATGTGAATTAAAGATATAAACATTAGCGCTACTAATTGATATGATAAGCCCATCTTGTTTGAGCTACGGTTATTAAACTGATTAGCATTTCATCAGGGCTCAGGTCAGAGGCCCATAAATATGAGACTTTTTTTCTGCATAATACGAGAAGGGGAAAAAATGGAATATAATTTTTGAGTGGATTTTTGAATTTTAAAACTTAATTAATGCTTAGCCAGAAGTTTCTTGCAATAGCAGCTAAGGCAACATCATACTGTCTGTCGACAATTTTATTCACTCACAACTAACACGTAATGAGGCGCACAAGTTGAAAATATAGGCCATCTTTTGTGGGAGCTTGATTTTGTATTTTTTCTTCTGGGTGAATATTTTGTATTTTTACAGTACCAATATGATTATTGTTACCAAATTTGAAATACATTTAGTTGGAGTGAAATTGAACGATTTGGGTCTACTCTGCTACAAAGTCATGTGGCTTTCGATCTCCTGCTGTGCAGTGTTTATGTTGCTAGGAACAACAAATGGGTATATAACATAATATAAATATGTATAATAAAATTTATAATAAGATATATATTTATTTTATAAGTCATGAATAATGTGACTTGTTTTTAAAACTTCCTATAATATAAAAAGAAATGTATGTAATCTCTTATTATATATGTTACCTAAGTGACAGTAAGCCTAAATTCAATTAATTGAAGGTGGAGGATAAAATTATGAAATTCAGCATCTCTAGGATGCGAAATTTATAGATTACCGTAACAGGAAAAAACTATATAATTTATTGCTCAATCATTCGTTAAGTTACATCTTTTTTAAACTTTCGAATAATTTTATTAACTTCACACTTTTAAGTATCAAAGTGATTTGGTAGGAAGTGTACTCAACTCAATATAGTTCATAAATTTTCTGCTTAACATAGGTAGAAAGATTTTGAACGTTTATTTGTTTTGATTAGCAAGTAGGAATTTTTTTTGTGCATTGCTTAAAAAAATTATTTTCATAAAAATTATGTGTGTGTAACTTGAAAAGGCATGCAAAATTGTACTTTTGAAAAAAATATTATCTCAATCATGACTTGCTTAAGTGATAAAAATAAGAATAAAATAGAATCCAGACAACTAGAGTATAAGCTTCAAATTCTTATAATATAACAAAAAAATCACTTTAATAAATAATACAGTAGGTTGCTTAGTAGTACAACAATAACAACATAAGCCTTATACTACTATATGAGATCAGTTACATGGATCATACGATGCCAATTAGCTCCATCAAACGCCATCTCCTCAAATAAATCATTTCTCAAAAGATTATTCATTATAACTTCCCTTAATATCCTTTTTGGTCTTCTTTTACGCCTTTTGATCGGGTTCCAGGCCATTTGATCAACTCTCTTCACTGGCTCCTCTTACCCTCTTCTTTGTACATGCTCAAACCACCTTAAACGATTTTCTACCATTTTCTTCTCGATAGGTGCTACCCCCAATTTTCCTTCGTATACAATCATTTCGTATCTTATCCAATTTTGTATGACCACACATCCATCTCAATATTCTCATCTCTACTACTCCCATTTTATGCTCTTATTGTCCTTTTAAAGCCTAACATTCACTATCATATAGCATTGTTGGCCATATAGCTATTCTGTAAAATTTTCCTTTAAGCTTAGTAGGTACCTTGCGGTCACAAATAACTCCTGTTGCTTTCCTCCACTTCAACCACCCAGATTGTATTCTATGCATAACATCACCATCAATTTCACTATTATTCTGTAAAATCGACCCCAGATATTTAAATTTTGACACCTCAGGGATGATTTGCTCTCCAATTTTTACCTCTTAATCATTTCTAATTGGCCTCTTATTAAATTTGCAATGCATATATTTCGTCTTGCTTCTACTAAGAGGGAAACCTTTTGATTCCAAAGTATGTCTCCATAATTCAAGTTTAGAGTTGACCTCTTCTCTTGAGTCCTCAATTAAAACTATATCATCCGCGAAGGACATACACTTTGGAATTTCTTCCTGTATATGTTATATAAAAACATCCAAAACCAGATCAAACAGGTATGGACTCAAAGAAGATCCTTGATGTAAGCCTATTGTTATAGGGAAGTCCTTTGTCACACCTCCAGGAGTTTTCACACTTGTTATTACTCCCTCATACATATCTTTTATGGCTCGAATATAAGCCATACAGACACATTTCTTCTTCATTGTTTTCCACAATACATCTCTTAGTACTTTATTATAAGCTTTTTCCAAATCAATGAAAACCATATGCAAGTCTCTCTCTTTACTCCAGTATATTTCAATGAAACCCCTTAATAAATAAATAGCCTCTGTTGTAGACCGTCCTGACATAAATCCAAATTGGTTTTCTGAAATACGAGACTCCTTTTTGAGTCTATGCTCAATCACCATTTCTCAAAATTTCATAGTGTGACTCATGAGTTTTATCCCCCAATAATTAGCAAAATTTTGAATATTCCCCTTGTTATTGTATATGGGCACTAAAGTGCTCTTTCTCTATTTTTCTGGCATTTTCTTGGACCTTAAAATCTTGTTAAATAACTTAGTGAGCCACCAAACCTCCTTTTTTCCTAAGTACTTTCAAACTTCGATAGGAATACCATTAGGACCAATGTCTTTACTATTATCTATTCTCTTAAGAGCTTCTTTCACCTCTCCAACCCGAATCCTACGATAGAAATTCAAATTAAGATTATTTTCATGGATTGTTAATCCTTCAATATCAATAGTCATATTCAATCCATTATTGAAAAACTTATAAAAGTAGCTCTCCCATCTTTCTTTGATATCATCATCTACAACTAAAATTTTTCCTTCTTCATTCTTAATGCATATTACTTGGTCTAAATCTCTTGACTTTCTTTTCCTTTTCTTGGCAATTTTGTAAATCTTATGTTCACCATTCTTTGTTCATAAATCCTGGTAAAATTTCTCAAAAGCTTTAGATCCAGCCTCGCCATTGCTTTCTTAGTCTCCTTTTTAGCCAACCGATAAAATTTCTAATTTTCATCGTTATTGCATAAATGCAGGGCTTTGAAACACTCTTTCTTATATTTGACCTTCTCCTGCACACTCTCATTCCACCATCAAGATTCTTTATCCTTAGGTCTAAAATCTTTGGATTCACCCAATACTGCTTTAGCACTATCCCTGATCCTTTTAGCCATCTCATCCCACAAGATGTTAGCACTTCCTTACAAGTCCCAATTACCTTCCTCCATAACTTTCCTTGTAAATGTAACTTGTTTCTCACCTTTTAGTTGCCAACACTTAATCTTAGAATTTAAAACTCTTCGACTTTTCAGTTTACGCTATCACATTAAGGACCAAGACCCTATGTTGTGAAGTTAAACTCTCACCAGGGATTACTTTGCAGTCTTTACAAGTTGTTCTATCTGAGTTCCTTACTAAAAAGAAGTCAATTTGTGACCTTTAGACTCCATTCTTATATATAATTAAATACTCCTCCCGCTTCTTGAAATAGGTGTTTACAATCGTAAGGTTGTAAGCCATTGAAAAATAAAAAATGCAATGTCCCTCCTCATTTACTTTTCCAAAACCATAACCGTCATGAGCTCCTATATATTGCCTTGTCTCTTTTTCCACATGACCATTAAGGTCCCCCCTAATGAGGATCTTTTCCTCTTGTGGGATATCTTGAACCAAGCCATCCAGATCTTCCCAAAATTTTTCCTTAATATGTGTGTCCGACCCTACTTGAAGTGTATAAGCACTAATAACATTGAGTGTATCATGTCCAATAGTCAATTTTAAGGAGATGATCTTATTTTCAATCCTTCTGACTCCTACCACATTCTTTTTCCAGTCTTTGTCATTAATAATACCAACTCCATTCCTTACATTAATCTTCTTTACATACCAAAGTTTATAACCAGTAGTGTCTAACTCCTTAGTCTTTTCTCCCACCCATTTAGTTTCTTGAAGACATAAGATGTTAATTCTCCTTCTAATTATAGCATCTACCACCTCCATAGATTTACCTGTTAACATACCAATATTTTAATAACCAAATTTAATCTTACTTTTCTTGGCTAACTTCTTTACCTAATCCGTCCAGCATGATGTGGGAACCCTTGCTCATTTAACACTATATCTGGGTGCCGATGTAGTGACTCTAATTCATTTGACACAACATTCGAGCCATACAGCGCGTTACTTCTGGGCAACGACCTAGCCTTAGCACATATACATCTTTGATCCATGTTATAAGATTCAACAGATTTTTACGTTGGCTGTCGAGGGCCTAACACAATCCTCCTTCTTTACCTGGGCTTGGAATCGGTTATGACACTACATAGGCGGAGTTAGTAGGTTGCTTAGTAGTAAATAAAAATATTAATTTTTTTTAATTTTATGTAATATTGTAGTATATTAATTATTGTTGAGTTGAAAAAGTAATGTCAATTTTAACATTTGTGATAAAAAATACATAATAGTAGTAATAAATACAGGGGAGCAATACAGCGAAAATTATGGATATAAAAAAGGCTAGGGTTAAATTAGATGTGAATGACAAAAATGGGAAGAGGGAAGAGGCAACAACTGGCAAATTAGTGGGGAGGGGAGGAGAGGGGACATGTGAATGTCTTATTCTTTCTTACTTTCTGTGGATCCAACATTGCCACGCCCTGACCCATTTGTTCTCGCCCCTCTTCTTAATACGTGAGCGTTATATGTATTGGGATTATACTAATTTTCTCTATATTTATGGGATGTTCTAGAGAGAACTCCCCCTTCTTTTCATTATTGTCTCTTGTCTACGTCTTTGGATTTCAAATGGGAATCCTATCTTCTACTATTTCTCAAAATTGATTTCATATTTAATTTAAACATATAAACAAATATATTTATAAAAGAAACAACAATAACATAATTATAATATATGAACTCTCCATACACAATTATATTCTAAGATTGTGTATATATAAATATATACAAAAGCCTTTTATTTTTAACAGTAACAACAACAGCAAAACCATTCTAAGATTGTATTATAACAAGATATTAATGTTTTGTTCAGGAGAAGATGGGAGGGAAAAAAATAAAGGGGAGAAAAAAATAGAGATAAAATATTTTATACCTTATGTTTGGATGATCGAAGAAAATAAAGAGGAGAAAAAATTCATTCATTTTATAAAGACTATAATACCTTTATTACTAATATAACTAATTTATATTATATAAATAAAAATAACTCATATAAATGATATTTTCACATAACTTATTTTATTTAATAAGGTGATCATTTGTGATGATGGTAGTTGGTGACCCATAATTGGTAGTGGTAGTCGGTGACCAAGAAATAATAGTGGTGGCTAGTGACCTATAGTGGTAGTTGATGACTGGCGACTATGGTGATTGGTGACCAGTGATTTGTGATGACCGCGCGTCCGGTGACTAGCAAGTGGTAGCAGTAGCAACCAATGACTAATCACTGGCTGTGGGTAAATAGTGATTGATGGTGATTGCAAGTGACTGGTAATCGGTGCCGACGGCCAACGACTGGCAACTAGCAGTGATAACTACTGACCGGCAACTGGCAATTGATGACGACAACAATTAGTGACTGGAAGCAGCGGCTAGTGGACTGTGTGGGGTGGTGGTTAGTAGGCACCAATCGCAAAAGATTTTTACTTATGGCGGTAGGTAACATCAATATATGTAAGGTATTTTATAGGGATAATTTTGAAAAATAAATTTTTTCTTCAAATCCTCTCCATTTTTAGAGATAAATTTTTGTTGGAAAATGTGTGAGTCCCATATGTTTTTTTTTCTCCAACTTTTTCTTCATTTCTATTTTCTCTTGTTATCTAAACTGAAGCAAATATGTTTTTTTTTTCTATTTTTCTCTTACTTTCCCCCCCCCCCCCTATTTTTCCCTCTATCCAAACAAGGGGTAAGTTAAAAAAAATAGTTTGACGTATTTGAATGAGTCCATTAATTCTGTGAAAGCAGAACTTCCATGTATTCCCAGCTTCAAGAATGAATTTCATGCGAATTTATACTATAATAATCACTGAATTTTAATAAATCTCTCTCTCTCTATATATGTAGCAAATATATGTTAGAGATGAGTCAACGATATATAAGGTCGTGTCATATAATAAAAGAAAGTGATTGACGTGGTGCATCCAAAAATAAGAAATTAACCCCATTGTGATTGTGGTAGGAATCGATGGTACCAATTTCAGGGTCTACATAATTAATAATGCCATTACATTGTAGGAAATTGGCCCCTACAATTGCCCATAATGTTCCCCAACCAAGCCATGAAACTGCCCATACCATTTATCTTTCCCTCCACTGCATCACAATCTTTTACTGTCCAACAATTGTTATTTTGAGGGACTTCTTAAATAATTAAATTATATTCTAATTAATTTTGCAAAAGAAAAAGTGTACGATAAAAAAGCACTAGCTGAATTTTGTGCCCAACAAAAATATATAATAATATACACCGTAGTCTTCACAATAAAAGCAAGTAAAATCACCATTCAAGCACTTGCTCTGTACAGGTATAAGCAATAATAGGACACTTGACTTCAGATCAATCAATTCTCACGTTCAATGGACTTAAGCAAAAACCGTCAGGGCATGTTTTGTTTTTTAATTTTGTAAAAGTAGCTTAGAATAAATAAAATTTAGTAAAAGTAGGTTGATTGTAAATTGTTATGTTTAAATATATTTTTTTAAAATCATAATTTGATAAAAAAATTTATTTGGATAATAATAATTAAAAATATTTTTAAATATATAATATAAAGTTAGTATTCGCTTCATTTTTTAAAATCATGATTTTAGAAAAAGAAAAATAACTATTTTTTTTCTAAGATCATAATTTAATTATTTTTTATTTTTTAAAAAGACAATTTATGTTTAGTTATTTATATTTTCTTAAAAAATTATGATTAAAAATCATAATTTCTTTTTAAAAAAGATCAACTAAATAGGCTTTAACTCATTCCCAAAACAATATTAATTTTTGTGAATTCTTATTAAATTATGTAATAACATATCAATAATATTACTTTCTCTATTCCTTAATATAAGATTCTTTTAACCGAATTATGTGGATTAAGAATTGAAATTAAAAATAATTAACTATCTCGATTTATCTAAAAATTCCAATATTTTTTCAAAACTACCCATATTTAATCTTTTCTCATTATCTTACATTTATGATCATGATAAATGATCATATATATAGGATCGGAGAGAGTAGTAACTAAATTAAATATTCAATATTGCACAAATATCGAAAATTAACTCCTTCGTTATATACCAAACGCATTTAAAATTAATTATCCCTGTCAAAACCAACCAATTTTAATCACGAATGTATCAATGTCAATATATTAATTACAATAAAAAAAAATAATAAATTATCTTATCAAGTAGGATTTTTTTCCTCTCTCAAATTCCGCGTTCAAACTTCAAAGAATTAAATATAATAGTAGGCCTACGGCCTACGCATCTGATCATTAACTTTTAATTATTTTTTTTAGGATAAAATATTTTATATGATAAATTTTATATTTAAAATATAAAATATTATAAATTTTTTTATTTTATTCTATCTTTAATATTTTTTTATTTTTTATTTATAACTATATAATAATAATATAATAAAATATTTAATAAAAATAAAATAAATAATATTAATATTTTTTAATATACATATATTCATATAAAATATCTCATAACGTAAATCAACTCATCTTGCTTGGTGAAGAACAAGAAAAGAAAGTAAAAGCCGAAAACAGCATACCATTTATCATTTAGGAGTCAATAGTAGTATTTGTATCATGTCAAGCGATCCTAATCAATATATCGAATAAAATTTATATTTATAACAAGTTATAATTATACTATTTATTATTTATAAACAATATATTTATTTCATGCTTCTTATAATGCATATAACATACTTTTAGATTTATATAATACAATATAAAGATTAAACATGCTTTTTCTATGTAAGAAATTTAAATAATGAGTCCCATTGTTAATGATTAGTGAATGGGGTGATTTATTTTGAATTTTATAATATATATATTTTTGACTACAGATAAATTTATAATATATATTGATACATTGATGTTGATATACTAATATATTGATTTAATTATATTAATTCAAAGGATAAAATCTGAATTAGCAACTAACCGAATCAATGTAAAATATAAAATCTATGACAAATTTTACTATTAGCAAGACGTAACGAGCCCATTTTGTAAATTTCATTAATGTACTACAAACATTTTGGCTTAAGTTTTTTATTAAAATAAATGTGTAAAAATGTATTTAAACAAATATTTTACATGATGACTCTTGTCAAAAGCTGCCGTCTCTTAGTCCACCGCCCATCTTTTAAATTTGAATCAACCTTCTCTGGTTCTGGTCTCCACCGTCCGTCCGTCCCTTTCTTCCTCCCATTCTCCTTTTAACGCCATTGGTTTGGCTTCAAATTCAAACCGATAAAGCAAGCAAATTCATACAAAAGTACAAAACAATTATTTATTTTTTAGTAATATGTTATACATGAATCACGTTCCATCCCTTCCCCACTGACTTTATTTTAACGATCTTTTTCCTTCCTCAAAATCCCAATATTGACCCTTGTCATAGAAACTTCATGCTTTAAAAATGATATAGTCATCTTTCCCATTTTTTTTTTATCTTACCTTGCCTGGATTGAAACACTGACCCAGTGGCAAAAAAAAAAAACACTGACCCCTGCATCGACCACGCAGTACAATGCCATTGATATTCGGACGATCAACACAGGACAAATAATGCCAAAATTTTCCATATAGACTATAAATTAATTTGATCAATTCCCCGTATTTTGTGTCTTGTTAGTCTCAAACCTGAAATTTTATTGCTATAAAGAATAAAAATCTTCATCCCGTCATTCTAGCCGTGTTTCTGAACAAGAGTAGTGATTCTTGATTTTCCTTATTACTTTATTAAGCGACATTCGCCACTGTCGGTTGGTTCAGTACTTTTAACAGCTTCTGTCTTTGTTCTGTTCATTTAATCTCTATAATACAGCAGGATTCCTCACTGTCCTCCTCTGCTTAATGCTCAAAACCCAGCCTTTCTTCAACATTGGATCTATCTGTTTCCTTCATGCTTCTTTTCAGTCTGTTTTTATTTAGGATCTACATCTCTACATTATCGCACTACTCCCCCGCCTGAGCTAATTTTTGGAAAATTTTGGTGAGCGAAACTATGTCATTCCATTATATGTGAGTACAATTTTTCAACTTCACATATGGGTGAATGTAATGGGTTGCTTTATTTTACAGCAAAGGCCGAATGCTCTGCGAGATTAAACGTCGCCATCGTTAAGCTCGAAAGAGTACGGTGATAGCAGACGCAGCCGAAAAGCGGTTTGGCTAAATCTTGGAAGCGACAAAGCCGAGTAAAGGAGGGGAGGCTTAGTGGAGTCGAGTTTAAGAAAACGGAAAAAGCTGGTATTAATGTTGTCATTATCGCTTTAGGAAGGTTTCGTTGCTGGACCATAATGGTAGTAATAGAGCATGTTCACCTCTCATGGGCTTTTTCCATTTGCATTTATTGATGCACATGCCTCTGCCTTTTAGGTACTCGTTATGCTGTAAATCTCTCCACTTAAATGCTTCTCAGATTCCATTCTTCCTTTTTTGGGGATTCACTTTGTTTTTCACTTAGAAAAAAGTTTTTCTCTATAGGTAATTTTGTTCGTCATTCATTTCATCCAATACCCACTGATCATGATGGTGTAATTAGTGTGATGAGATGGGTTCCATACTTTTCCTCCTCTGATCTCTCAGCCTTGCAAGGCTCCTACAAGGAACAGTGAAGGGAAGAATTTCCAAAGGTTGGTAGGGAATTTGGTAAAGTTTGGCTATCTTTCACACACAGCACACACAAAAAAGAATGAATTAATCAAATGATACACATTTTAATAATGAGGAGGGGGAGTGGAATAGAGAGTCTCTGTATGTATGATAAGATATACAGTAGAAGAGAGAAAAAATGGTTACTGGTCCTTGACATTGGCTTTACTCGCGTGGGCTCGAGTTGGTGAATTTGTAACTGTCGCCTAATCACGTGATTGTGCCTTTTCCTTGAAAAATGGTTTCCTGATGCTGTATCTTCATCCCATGGTCCTACACATGATTCATTTCTACAATTAGTTCTTCAATCTAATGTCGAATCATTTGTATTGGACTTAATTGAAGTGAAACAACATTAAGGTGCTTGCTTCTTTCCTTTTCATAAGCCAGAGATAAAAAGGTAACGTGGGATGCACTTGCGCTTGCCTCTCTCTATCTGAATGATACTAGTATCTCTGAACAGCAACTTGCGAATCCTAACGCTACCTACCCCACCATTTTCTCATTATTTTTGCCTCCCTTTCTTCCTCGCTCTTCACCATTCCCAATTTTATTATATTTTTCTCTATAAGAACAAACTTTCTGAGTTGCTGTTGTCGCCTTGGGAATAGTGCTCTCCTGGGTTTTCTTTCAATTTAATCTGAGGGGAAAAATTGTGCTCAGTTTTCTAGTAGATTCGTGGTGGGAATGGGGGTGTGATGTGAATGTGATAGAGATATGGATGTCAGGTGGGATTATCAGAGTGAGTGTTTCCTTTTATCTCATCTACTCGTGGGACGAAAGTAACAGACATGATAAATCATGATTGGTCTTGCAATGATCAATATTTGATTCCTTCGGTCCTCTGTTACATATTGTTGTTTTATTTGGTATGTACCTTGACGGATTCTCTGTTGTTCAGTGCAGATCTGCAGCTAACGCTGTACTAAACGTGAAACTCAGTGAACTATAAGGAGTGAAGCATATGGATCCTGAATATGGGAAGTGTTGGGGCACCTCGAAGGTTAGCTCATACTGATTTCTACGTCCTTGGGGTGATATCTAGTGGTTTTTATTTTTGGCTGATAAGTGGTGGTAGATAAAATTTTAGTTCAAAATGTTTCTGAATTTCTGTGAATCCTTATCGAGTAACCTGCTGAACTACATTTCAGAAGAATTCTTGGAAGACTATTCTGCTCTTGGCCTACCAAAGCCTTGGTGTAGTTTATGGGGACTTGAGCATTTCTCCATTATATGTTTACAAGAGCACATTTGCAGAAGACATTCAACACTCGGAGACCAATGAAGAGATTTTTGGAGTTCTTTCTTTTGTCTTCTGGACTCTGACATTGGTGCCGCTATTCAAATATGTGTTTGTGGTCCTTCGAGCTGATGATAACGGAGAGGGTAGGCACACGAACAAATGAAAGAAATCGTTGTGCCCTTGTCATCCTGGTGGTAATTTTAGTACATGCTTTTGCAGGTGGTACCTTTGCCCTATATTCCTTGATTTGCAGGCATGCCAAAGTTAGCCTGCTACCCAATAGACAGATTGCTGATGAAGCGCTCTCGACGTATAAAATGGAGCAGCCTCCAGAGAGAAAAAGTTCTAGAGTTAAAGTACTACTCGAGAAGTACAAGGCCTTGCATACAGCTCTGCTAGTTGTGGTTCTTCTTGGCACTTGTATGGTAATTGGGGATGGCCTGCTTACTCCAGCCATTTCCGGTAAGGTTCCTCCTGATTAAGCATCTAGGTCAGAGTAGTTTCTTATCAGTTTGCTGAGTAATCACTTTATTTGTGTAGTTTTCTCAGCAGTTTCTGGTCTTGAGGTATCCATGTCCAAGAAACACCACCAGTGTAAGTTTACCTGAGGCTGGCTTTCTACTTCAATATGATATGGCAATAATATTAATACAAGCAACTATCTTCTGATTAAACGGCACATAAAGTTATTTTACTGCCATTTAAAGACTGGTGGGGAGAAGAAAATAAGAGAGATGGTTCATCGATACTTTTCCTTTAAACGGTAGCTCTTAGATGGGATATTCATAGCATTACCCTGAAACAAGACTGTCTTAATAATGACTAGAAACATTATATTAGCAACCTCTTACAATATGATAGTGGAATAGTTTACTAATAGCCTTTTGGATATCAACTAATATTTCACTGAGTTGCAATGTATATTTTACAGTTTTTTTTAATAACTTTTTTGAACTCAATATAAGTTCCTTTGAAATTGCAGATGCTGTAATTCCCATCACTTGTTTCATACTGGTGTGCTTGTTTGCCCTTCAGCACTATGGTACACACAGAGTGGGATTCCTTTTTGCACCAATTGTGATGACATGGCTCCTATGCATCAGTACACTTGGCTTATATAATATATTCAAATGGAATCCACATGTATATGAAGCTCTTTCGCCATATTACATGTTCAAGTTTTTGAAGAAGACAAGGATAAGTGGATGGATGTCTTTGGGCGGAATACTATTGTGCATAACAGGTAAAAGTGAAAAATACATGCATGGGAAAAATTCCATATTTTGTGTACTCTTACATGTTAGTTAATAGAATATTAGGGCATCTTAAAAGCAATCTTACTAGAATATTAGAATTTTATATTAGGGGCACCTTATAAGCAACCTTATTAGAATATTTTATGTCTAGATTTAGATTAGGGGCATCTTGTGAGCAACCTCAGTCATAAGTCAAAAGCATGACATTCTGAGGGTGTACTTGGTTTCAATATAGACATTGACTTGTTATATCAATTCTGAAACAAGAAATTTGAAACTCCCAGTTATTAGTTCCTTTCCTTATAAACTTATTAACTTCTGTAAAAATCACAAGTGAGTCCGTTTGTACTTCCTTCAAAATAACTTCTGTTCGGATTGGGGTTTCCTGTTATTAGCATATGATACACCATAAAGACTGGATGTAGCATAGCAACTCCATAAAACAGTGAACTCAACTTTAAGCAACATCTGTCCTGTGACATGGATTGGCAATACTTGTTGCATTTTCATTTTAGCGTCAAAGTAGAAGAAGCGTTGGCTTAGGAAGTTACTTATTTCATTTTTGTGTATCAAATATTCTGAATTAGCCTTGAAATGAAATTACAATGATGTATCTTTGCCCAACAAAGAGTTCTACCCTATTGTTTACGAGTATTGGGCCAGAAAAAAGTCAGATTTTGTAATTACCGACAGCATGAAATCTGTGGACTAAATATAATTCCTGAATCGTTTCCAACCTTGGTTGGTTGATTCTTAATATATATCATGTCAAACCTTGTTCTAATTCTTGTTCTAAAACATCCAGATTTATGTAGTTAAAATGTAATTTTACCAGTTGAAAGACAATTTGATGGGTGCACTTTCTGAACAGGCTCAGAAGCTATGTTTGCTGATCTTGGGCATTTCTCTTACGCAGCTATTCAGGTTTTTCTGGCATCTTCGTTTTTTATATTTTATTCTGGTTCTTCTTTGGTTGCAGAAGCTTTATATAAACCTGGGGAAAGGTCAAATTTCATTCAAAATAGAGTTTTTGACAAGTTGTCATGTGCAGACTGCATTCACCTTTCTGGTATATCCTGCACTTATATTGGCGTATATGGGTCAAGCTGCTTACTTGTCACATCATCATCATCCCAGCCATGAGATCAGTTTCTATATCTCAGTTCCAGGTATTCCATGTTCATGTTCACTTTATAAATGCAATCGCGTTAGTCTTTAAGCATAAAGATCTGCAGTAAGCCATATGAACAATTTAGATAGAATATTTGTTTATGCAAGATGGTAGAATAAATCTATACTGACCTGCGTTACCTTCAATATTTCCCCAAAACGCGTGCTTATCCTAGCCTAATATGATAGTATACTCCACAAAATGTAGTGCTGAATTTTTTTTTTTGGGTGCAGATAAGGTGAGGTGGCCAGTGCTTGTCTTGGCCATTTTAGCTTCTGTTGTGGGAAGCCAAGCAATCATCAGTGGAACGTTTTCCATCATAAACCAGAGCCAATCACTTGGTTGCTTCCCAAGAGTGAAGGTTGTTCATACATCTGACAAGATACATGGTCAGATCTACATACCTGAAATAAACTGGATGCTCATGATCCTCTGTATTGCGGTGACCATTGGATTCAGGGATACAAAACACATGGGAAATGCATCAGGTAAGTTCTTATGCATTTATGTTGATTGCCCGTACCATGATTTTCACCTTGTTGAACAGTTAAAATTTTCTGTACACTTGACTAGTCTCAAGCTCATTCAAATTTCTGATGAACCTGAATGATTTTTGCTTATGCTTTGATTCAGTATTGGTGTGAGTATTTAGCTAGATCTTTTTGGACAAGCCCGCCAATGATCATATTGCTGTTAGAAGCAAAATTAAATTGCAAATGTATATAATCCTTACACTTATCTGTTGCAGGGTTAGCCGTAATGACTGTGATGCTGGTGACGACATGCCTTACTTCCTTGGTGATCGTAGTTTGTTGGCATAAACCACCTATCATAGCTCTTTGCTTCCTACTGTTTTTCGGTTCTGTTGAGCTGTTATATTTCTCAGCTTCACTGACTAAGTTCCGGGAGGGTGCATGGCTTCCTATCCTGCTTGCCCTCTTCCTGATGACCATAATGCTGGTTTGGCACTATGCAACCATCAAGAAATATGAATTTGATCTCCACAACAAGGTTTCCCTAGAATGGCTGTTAGCTTTAGGTCCAAGCTTGGGAATTGCTCGGGTGCCTGGAATAGGCCTAGTGTTCACCGACCTGACGTCTGGCATCCCAGCTAACTTCTCCCGCTTTGTCACCAACCTCCCTGCATTCCACCGCATCCTTGTCTTTGTATGCATAAAATCAGTACCAGTCCCTCATGTCCCTTGTGCTGAGAGATACCTTGTTGGCCGAGTAGGGCCTGCCAACCATCGGTCCTATAGGTGTATAGTCAGATATGGATACCGTGATGTTCATCAGGATGTTGACTCCTTTGAATCTGAGCTAGTAGAAAAGTTGGCTGATTTCATCCGCTACGATTGGTGTCGGGCACGAGGGTCTAACATAAGCATTGAGGATGATTCTTCAAACTCCAATGAATCAGCAAGTCATAGATTAACAGTGATAGGAACAATTGGATTCTCTGGGATGCCGGCATTTGAGATTGAGGAAACCGTGCAGCCAGCAAGCGTATCCGTGGGCTTCCCGACAGTACAAAGCGTGACAGACGTGATAGAGATGGAACCAGTGGGAGTGACTGAAAGAAGAGTAAGGTTTGTGATTGATGATGAAAACGAGAGAGGGAGTGAGGTTGGGGTGCAAATGCAAGAAGAACTGGAAGATCTATATGCTGCTCAGCAAGCAGGGACAGCATTTATTCTAGGGCATTCTCATGCGAGAGCAAAGCAAGGGTCATCTCTGATAAAGAGAATGGCGGTTAACTATGGCTACAACTTCCTGAGAAGGAACTGTAGAGGCCCTGACGTGGCGCTTAAGGTTCCGCCTGTGTCTCTCTTGGAGGTTGGGATGGTTTATGTCGTGTAATTACACTCTTTTTTTGGTAACTGAAATTATTATGTGCAAGTTTACTAATAGAGGCTTCAAATGCCGAGCAATAGCATTGTGCAGTCGAGGAGGCGGCTTTTTTTTTTTTTTTTTGGTAAGGGGCACTTGAAAGCTCTGATGCTATTTCTATGTTTTTATATGAGCTAGCTTCAAATGCTTTTTTTATTACTTCCTCATATTTTCTATTCCACATGACTAAAATCTTTCTGGCGCCGCATCCAGCCACATAACTATAAAACATAAATATAATCAAATCAAATAAACTAATTTAATTAGTAAATATAATAAAATCAAATTGATGATTGCGCAAACAAAATGATCATTTCGACTTGTAAATAGGGGAGTTGAATTTTAGTTTGACCTAGAGGATTTTATTTTAGACATCGTACCCTTTAAAATAAGTAAAAAAACATTTTTAATTTTCATATAATTATATATATAATTACCAATATATTAATATAATTAGTATCCATTTCATGATCATATTAAATTTTGAAGCAGTGTGATATATCAAGGTTGCCAATAAAAAATTTATAAATTTTTTTGCGACTGCATATATATATTATTGCCTAAATTTTTAATTTAAAAAAAGAAAAACCTTAGTATCTAGGGCTCGTTTGGCATGCAAATGGATTGAAAAAATAACTTTTGAAATGTGAAATCCCATATGAGTTCATAAATAAAAATTAATAATAAAAAACACTTGATATTAAGTATTGATTACAAGGGTATGTATACTAGTAATAGACATTTCACATATTAATTATCATGCAATGAAAAGGGAATCTCTTGTTTAGCTCAACCAAACGCGGCCTAAGAGACTAGGGCTCAGGATGGCGGGAATAAACAGCCCGCGAAGTTTAGGCGGGAAAACAATCTGGATATCTCCACTGACCACTGGAAGGGTTGGGAACCGCCGATCTTCCTGATTCGTGACCCTCTACTGCTCAGTAAAGGCGAAGGATAGAGCAATTTGACGATTCAGAGCTCAGAAATGGTGGGACCGCCTTACGATTTTCTGGCGAATCCTCTCGGTGTCGTGAGATCCACGTTCGAGAAGGCGATTGCCTCGGGCTCCGATCCTGCCTCTTTCGACTCCAGGGACTGGGGTGCCGTCGATCTCTTCAGTCGTTTCCTCTTTGATCAGCGTGGCCTCTCTCGGGTTCACTTCACTCAATTCTTTTTCGTATTTATATTTTCCCTGTTTCAATTCAAGTCTTACGGTTCTCATAGCTGTCTTTAGTGTTCTTTATAATCTAACCAAATTTTAAAATCGCAGACTGTCTTCGTCTCATAGGATGACTGGTTTCTGGGTCTCAAGCTTATGACTTCTTGTAGATATAGTTTATTTGAATTTGGCGAATATACCCTTTTGACCTGTTATTTCTCAATTTCTCGGGAATTCTGAGCTTACTTGGTTTATTTGTGATGCAAATTCATTACTTTCTACGTAGTCGATAAATTGGTTTATTTATTTTTAATATCTTTTACCAGTTCGAGTATCTGCTATGACGTGTTCATTATTGATAAATCTGTGACCTTGGTATGTCTTGTTGCAGGTGCCAGTTCTGACTCCTGCCACGTTCAGATGGCCACAACCCAATACTCTCGTTCGGTTTCGTGGAATGATACAAGACATGCTTGGGAATGAGCTTTATGTGGGTGCTTATAAGGTATTTTTTTCTTGTCTTCAGTCTAAATTTCTGGATGAGCTATCTCTACTCTCTAGTACTGAGCTATTCTGACAAAAGCGAATTCTTTTGTACAAATTTGAAGGATGGTTCAGTGTGGAGGACCAACAAATTTAGGGATGCAGCTCAGTTTCCTATGGGTTCCTCAGCAGATATGCGAATCTGGGAACGCCGACTACTATACTGTGTTCCAGTGAGTTCTCCAGATACTTTCATACATGAACCTAAACAATTTTGTCCATTTGCTGCTGGGGTCATTCACTGACAAACTCAATTTTCCATGTTTAGTTATTGTCCTCTAAGTGGGAGACAAGTTATATGGGAAAAGAATGATGATGATTCATGAGTTGTCAAACGGCTAGGATTTTCAATGATTTATGTTTTTTCCAGGTTCCGGGACAGAACGCATGGACTGAAATTCCAATAGAAGCAGTTACTACTCAATATATGGATTGGGCATTTCAACAAAGAGAAAAGCGGAGGAGAGCAGATGACATGTCTGATGAATGCAAGGATATGCATGTATATTCTGGCCTTACCATGCTGTCATTTGTTTGATCATTGCCTTTTGAGCATTTACCCAAACAATCATTTGATGAGTAGGAAATGGTCAAATTGATTAGTTCTTTGAAATTGAGGGCCTTACCTTCTAATGGTTTGGGTACAAGGTAGTAATGCAATTTTGGATGTTCTCTTGGTGATTTTTATATACATAAAAAGAAAGTGATAAATTTGACACCTACAAGTGAGTTAATTGGATTATTTTTAGAAGTTTGACAACACTAATTACTGGGTAATACATATTTGATCCTTCTTACGAACATACTGAATTAATTCACAGGTCTCGGCTGATATGGTTCAAGACTCTCCTGATACCAAAAAAATGGTATGTAAAACTTACCCTACTCATGCTTTTCATTCCTTAATTTCATTCACTGAGGATAATCAACTAAGAATTATATTCTTAAGTGGTTTGCTTTAAGTGATTGATTACATGGCTCTCTAGCTCTAGTTGTTTCATTTTGGCTTGCTTTGAGGCTCCCCCTCCCCTCTCCAAAGTTTAACTTAATCTGAACTAATAGTTCTGGGGTCCAGCGATGTAGTGGTGTCATGCTGGATGCAGAAGGACCTCAAATACATCAAGGCCTGCCAGTTTTCTGTTGAAGGTTTTAGATCTAAGGATTCGGAGCCATAAGAAATTGTAGTCAGCTAGTCATTATATTGACAGATTGACCTGCTCTGCTTTTTTTAATGTGTGACCAACAAGAGTCTGTGTCAGATAATCTAACTTTCTTAGCTTGTGGAATTCAACAGAATGATAGATAAATACTTTGAAACTGACATTGGTGAAAACTTTTAACGTGATTCTTTCGAGGATTGACCTTAATTTTTATTTGACATGGTGATTCTTTCAAGGATTGGCCTTGATGTTTTTTCTGGACATAATTCACAGAAAGAAGATGAACACCCTTCCCTTTCTACTCTGTCTGGTGGAGTTTTGCCTGAGAGTTCTAGCTCTAGTATGAGTATGGTGCCAGGTTTTGATGGTAATTCACTTCCTTGTCTTGTGAAGGTAAGAATTATTCTACTTAACTTTCATGTTCTTGTGAAATCTATTACATGGATTTTATTCATTGTTATTGTTTTACATTTCTTGAAGTTCTCAGTTCTTTTTCCTCATTTTCATTCTTCTTGTGCCAGATATATGATTCTCTAGAGTCTGACTTAAAGCTGAATGATGTATTTGAGTTTGTTGGTGTCCTTGCATCTAATGTGGAGCCTCCGATCGACAACAAAGATTATGAATTTTCGGATGATTTTTGTGAAGATCCCTTGCAACATTTTCCAGCTAGCAAGGTGTTTATTATAATTTACAATGGAAGAATTACCAATCCCCATTTTGGAAAGTGGAAATTTATTCTGTGTGTTTGCATAGGTCCTGGATGTTGGAAAAAAAAAGGGGGGGGGTTTGTGAGGGGATGTAAAAAAAAAGGGGGGGGGGTTTGTGAGGGGATGTAACTTTCATGATTTCGTTTTGGTAAAGCATGCCCTTTCCTGGAATTAGTCACTTGAAAGTTGAGAGAGTTATTAAGTGCATCGATATGTAACTTAATTTTAAAATGCTATCTGTATTATACTGTTACTTCCTGCCATTTTAATACTTAATTGAATCAAAACTCCTATTTCTTCCGCAAAAGCATATATTTAATCCAACAGGCTTGCTTGTTCCCTCAGGCACAACTGGAAGGAGTATTCATATAATGCTATGGGCACCCGGTATCTGGTTTTTAACATATATCCATTTTCCTTTGAGGTGTAGGTTCCACGCCTTCATTGTTTTATTCACAGGAAACTTGCAGTTCCAGACTTCCTTCAGAATAACACCATAATAGAGGTAATTTGCATGTGTCTGAGTATAATTTATTTCATCTGAATGAATGACTTGGAATTTAACTTTCATGTTTTATATCTTGAGTTGAGATCTCTTTTTATTTATGCTTTTGTTGGAAAGTCTTTGCTGAAAAAGCATATGTATGATCTCACAGCCAAAACCCCACTTGATCAAAGAGATCAGGGAAGCACTGCTGAGACATCTCACATCTGTTCTTGGCAATGATGCTGTGGCTGCTCATTTCATGTTGCTGCATCTCCTATCCAGGGTATACAGTTCTTAAAAGTCCCATTCCCCCCCACCCTCCCCCCCGCCCCCACCCCGGTCATTTCATGGTTTTGTAAATGCTGCCTTGATTCCTGTTTGACTATCAACTTGTATTCAACATATAGTGTTTTTCAATCCCAGTCCCCACAATTGAGAACCCTTCTATGATTGGCTGTCGTTGAGCAGGTGCATGCTAGAGCAGAGACTCTTGCTGTGGGGAAACTTTCACTAAATCTTACTTGTTTTGGCAAAGAAACTATGTCTGCCTTTGGAAACTTATTAATCCTTGCTGTCAAGAATCTCCTGCCTTTCACACATTGTCTGCCCCTCACCGTGGAGTACCTTAACACTGCTGCACTTGCTCCAAGGAAAAATTATGATACAAATAGGTATTTTAATTTCTGGTTCTTCTGATTTACAGATATCTTTTTTTGGTGAATGATTTACAGACATGGTATTTATCATATAAATACACATTTGCTAATGCTAGTGTTTATGCTCCAGACTTGTTCCTGGAGTTCTGCAACTTGCTGAAGGTTCACATTTAATTGTTGATGAGACCAAGTTGGAGGCGGGAACCCTCAACTCTGTCGGCGTGGATAATGCAAGGTTGCTAAAAAATGTAATGGAGTTGCAAAAGGTAGTTATTTTCTTGTCTGGTGCTCTTCTGCTTAACTCATGGTCATGTGAATTGTTATAGTATGAATGTCCATTTATCAGAGACAAATTTATCAATGCCCTGCACAACTTCTAGAAATGTCTAACATTACTCAAAACATGAGAAATTTTAGAAATGTTGTTGTTCTCCATTAACAAATGCTTGTTTGCAATTACTTTATTTGGAAGTAGAAGTGAGAAAGCTGACATGTGATATGTGTTTCAGCTGGAATATGATTTCAAGTTCTACAAAATGGAAATGGCCACCGACATCCAACTGCTAGTTTTGTCAGAAGGGAAATCAAATATCTTGCCAGCTGATGTAGTTGTACCTTTCCGACCTTCTGTAGTAAATTCTGCTGAAGCTGTTGTTGGAGAAGCTTTGGAAGCTTGGAGGTGGTATTTGGCCACTGTTAGACTACTGCCACATTCTATTGAATCGGAAATGCAGAAGGTTTGGGTTATTTGTTGACTACGGTTTTCATGAACTTGGGCTCCTTTGAGTTGACAGAAACTAGTTAGCAAATTAAATTAGTATTGCTCTTAGCGTAAAAACCAAGTAATTATAAAGAAACGTGGTAATTATCAAGGTTCCAGGGGCACCTCATGCTACTGGTAACCAATCTTCATGCTGATCGCTTGCATTCTTTCACTGTTATTTGGATTTACTAATATGTCGAGATGATACACTTGAAGCATCTTTATGGCTTTATACTGTTGACTTGTGTTTGCAGGTGGTAGAAAATGATTTAGTTGCAGCAAGACAAGCAGATAGGAGTTTGAATCCCCAAGATTTTAGCAGGTTACTTACAGACTACTTGTATTGTTAATGGTAGCTCTGTTTTCATATCTATTGAGCGCATGTTTTCCCCCTCACAACAGATGGTTAACGATGGGCCGTCTCATGTCCTTGAGCTTTGGTGAGACCAGTCTCTCGTCAGAACATTGGCAAATGGTCATGGAATTGGAGCGGCTGCGATTTGAGAGATTAAAGTGAAGCATTTTTTGTTGCTAATTGTGCAAGATTTTAAACATGGGTTATGGGATTGCAGTGCTAACTTCTGGAAGACTTTTGAAGAAAGGATAGCAATTGGAAGGGTTGTCAGAGTTTGGCTGTTGGATCTGACGAACTGAAATGTCCAGCCAGTTTCTCTCTACACACCCTCATAACGTGTATATTTAACTTATGGCCCTCAATTAGAATCTTACACAAGTTGTGCGTTCGGTAAAAGCAATATAATACCGTTTCATTCATACTTGAGGATCTCCTGAGGGGTATTCCTTGATAATTATATACATTTAGCTTTAGCCCAGGCGCCAGCATGAGGCCCGATGAAGTAATATTCTATTTTAAACTGATTCTAAAGCTAAAAAAGGTTTAATTATTTTTTATAAAATGGTAATTATATATTTTTATATTTAAAGCAAATTAAATTAACATATCAATTGCTTTAGTTGAATTCTGTTTTCATGGCAAGGAGGGTATAACTTATCGGAGTATGAGCTGCCAACTAACAAGTCTTTGCATCAGCAATCCTACGTAAACACCACAGAATGGAAAATACGTGTACAATACTGCACTTAAACTGAGAAACACGTAACAGTCATTCCCTACTAATTAAAGTCCAACGATATCCATTCGGCCTGCTGGGTGGAATAGTTACAGTGTAACTGATGAATTGGCCCTCCCTGTGGAAAAGGTAGAACTGTAGAAGCTATGTTACACATCATGAATGGTCCAAAGATTGCCACAGTCAAGGGGGCAAAGATAAATAGACAAGTCAGTCTATTATGAATATGAAGTTGGTTCTATTCTTACAGCTGAGTCCCTTCATTGACTTTAGAAGCTCCCTACTTGGCCTTTAGAGGCTGCTACCACTTCTCTATATTCAAAGATGCAACTCAAACTAGTTGACTTCCATGTGCCTCGCAAGTCTCACAACGTAAATATTCTAATATTCTGAGTACTAAGCTAAACAAAACTGTCAACTCGTACTATTTTCTGCTTAGTATTCATACTGTTTTTACACGACCCTTTTGTTTTCTTACATGGAATATGAACAAGCGACGAAGGTGGTTGTGTATAGTTTGAATTTAGAAAAAAAGAGAAGTTGGGCCCCCGGGCGCCGGGGGGGGGGGGGGGGCGGGGGGTGGGGTGGGTGTGGATTGCTTGATCTCATATTCAATTATATTAATGATTTTCACATAAAACTTAAGAGATACGTAAGAATTAGGTTTGTTTGGTTAAATAAAATAAAAAATAAAGAGAGATGATCAAAAGAAATGAGAATAGGCTGAATTGCATTATTCAATGAGTAATAGTGCAGACTGGGCAGTACATAGTACAAGTATTATAATGCTGTTACACAAACTACAATTCTGTGATACAACTACTCAATTAAACTAATCTAACAGACTAAATCAGCTCACTATGCTACATAAGATCCTTAACACTCTGAATAAAAATTAATGAACAATTATAATAATATATCATATTCGTTATATATTCTTTTTTTTTCATAATTGAAAAAACATTTTATTGTACATATAAAATACTTTTATGTGCCTAAAACCTAAAACCTCACTTGACAATTGAACCAATTAAAAGTAATATTCATTTATACTCCCTCGCATCTGATTACCTATCTCGTACAAACCAAACTAGTTAAAGTTAGTTAAGTTAATTAAGTTTGTAATAAAATTATTTTTTATTAGATTTGTCCTTAATTAATTGTTAACTTTTTTCCTTATGAATCCTAAATTTATCTCTCATTTTATTGTGATGAAGGGTATTTTGGAGAAATAAACATTTAATGATGCTGAAATTCTAGGAGGTAATTTTATTTTAGATTATGGACCCCTCCACAAGCTGTTTTACATTTAAAATGGGAGGGAGTATTTACTTTTGTCACTACCATTAAATATTTGAAACTAAACAATCTTTCTTAACTAGTATTTCATTAAAATGGCATCTAGAAAACCAAAATAACAAAAAATGAAAAAGACTTTTGCAACAAGCATCCTCATTAGATTGACATAACTTGCCCCAAAGTGGTTTCTAGGCCATTTGGGGGATTAAATATACAAGGCTATAATGAGATATTCAGTGCCTTCCCTTCAAACAATCAAAAGGCAATGATGAATTGAAGATCTCTAAACCAAAACAACTGTTATATATAATAGGCCTAGCGGGTGCCATATAGCCACCTCTGCATTAGAAGCCATATTGGCATGAACTCCTCCTAAACTACCTCTTTCATTCTTTCTTCCTTCCCAATCGTAACTCTAACCAAACAAGCAAACCCGTTATATTACATTAACATAACTTTAACTATGACCTTAAGATTGTTTAAAATTGTCCACCCTGGAAGGTCTGTCCAAATTGCCAATTTGCTGGCGCAACGTTGTAGCTAGTGATGGTTCTGCCATCACTGGCTGTGACTTGGAAGGAGAGGCTCTGGCCATTGAGGTAGGAATTGCTCTGCCAATTCTGACCCCAGTTCCTTGACATGGTTTGCCACCCAGTCCTTGATCCTTTGATTGACACAGAATGAACATCTCCAGCTCCGCCAACGTTGGTGATCAGAACCAAGTTGAAGTATGAGTGGCCATTGATGGTGAATCTGATCCCTCCTTTCTTCACACAGGGGACTCTGTTTCCAAATCAAAATGTTCATGTTAATTTTTGTTTTCTGGTTAATATGCACAGATACGAAACCCATAACAAGATATTTGGTGTTTAATTCATGTACCTTCTGAATGAAACAGGGACAATCCCAGCTCTGTACTGAGCAATCTGCAAGAAAGCAGGCTCAGCGAGATCAAAGTGTTGGAGAGGAGGGTTGCACCAGCCTCCATTGTCATTGGCCAAAGCATTGTTAGGAGGGCAGAAGTTAGTGGCAGTGACAGTGATGGAACCAGGGAGGCACCATTTGGGATCGCCACTGCATCGCATCTCATAGCAAGACCCACAGCTCAGACCACTGTTGAATAAAGCAGTGCTCAGTGCTGCAGTGTTAGTCCCATAACCTTGACTGTATAAATTCCCATAGCCACAAGCTCCTCCTGCAAGTACAGCACATAATCTCATCAGAAACTCAATACCCAGATGAGAAGATTCCAACTTTTTATCTCATGAAAGCAGAGATAGTGTTTGTTAAATGAGGATGTTTGTTCAAACTTACCCATTGTCCCAGAAGCATCACCCCCGCCATAAAATGTGGCGTGACCACTTTGCCATCCTTCATTGTAACCAAAGGAGCATTGAAGGTTCAGAAGAAGAAGGATGAGAAGAGAGAAAGCAGAGAATGTTGCTGCAATGGCCATTGTGTTGTGCACTAGCTAGTGCTTAGAGAAGCTAGAGACAGAGGATTAAGTAAGATATGAGAGCTTTTGCTGCTTTGAGCTTAGCAGAAGGTGGTTTGCTTTATATAGGAAACCAGGGAAGACTTAGAAGTGGGGTCGTGTGGTTGAAAGGGACAATTTAGCAGAAGCGAAGGAGCACATGGAAATGTTTCGGTTAGACTACCAACTGCTTAATCTACGGTCCCACTTGGCACATGCATTCTTCAACCGTTTCCCTATATTTTTCTTAATACTTTATGCTTATTTCTAGAGGTCTTTAATGTGGTGTTTTCTTCTAAGATTTCCCTGAAATCACGGTTTCAACTCTTGAACATACCGCAGAAAAAGGTCACTAATTCTGGGTGTCACAGTGTGCTATGCTATACCAACCTTTAGATACGGACAAAATGGTAGGCTGTAATGAGCTTTGTTAAATAAAGTAGCCCGCTTTCACTTTTCTTTCATTCTCACCCACACTCCGCATTCAAATCAAATTAACCATTCTTGATAATGAAGTCTGTCAAAACCTAATCAGAGCTTAAAAGAGAATTCATAGCAATAAAGTTTGACTCACTTATTCTTGAAAGATTGAGGTTTGAATATCAGTTAAAGCAGAACCCTCTAAATGTATTGTAAGCATTTCAATATCCCCAAATTCATGAGACTCTTTTACCTTATCCTGTCTTATAATGTAAGACGTAGACAAAATATAGTTTCAGGAATCTAAATGTGAAAGGATTTATTAACCATGCAGGAGGATCTCAGTCTGAGCAAATTACCGACATGAACAGAAAAGCATTTTTCTGAAACCAAGGGCTGAAGTAGCTTGGTTCCACGTGTGTCACGCTGCTCAAATTCAGAGAGCTGCAAGAAAATCCAAAAGGCTCCTTAAAAAATATTACCCAGTGGTGAAAAAGAACCAAAGATTGTTTGTCTTTTCATTTTCACGCCTAACTCTCTTAGAAATCTATAAAGAAGTCACTTCAAACTACTCAGACTCCACTGTCGGTTACTTGTTATCATAGAAGAATGATCCGAGCAAGCAAATAATGTAGCTGACACGATTGTTTCTGCAATCAAAATGGAATTAGATTAATAAAGTTAAGCGGAAAAAGGTCAAAAGTACACGTGGTTAGATTTGGATGGAAGAGCTAGAAAAGAGAAAACAAAAAGAGAATAAATTAATGATGATTAGGAGCAAGAGGAATAGTTTATTGTTAACAAAACAAAACTTTGAAAGCTTCCAAAAGCATTTACTTAAATGATGGCTTTTGAAGGCATCTCGGCATTAATGGGAAGAGAAAGGTGTGGGAAGGGAAAAGCAGAAAAAGAGGGAGGATCTGAGAATGGGCCTACCATGTTAGCAGCACATGCACGTCCCGTTCTTTGCGGTCCATTACATTTAAACGTTGTCTTCTCTTAACAAAATTTTTTAGGCTACTTGTATTGTGTTTTGTGTTCTCAGCCAAGAAAGTCATATCTATTGTTTTATAGGAAAGAAAAAAGAGGAATGTATATATATATATATATATATATATATATTTAGCATTTTCAACAGAAGAGGATAATAGCTCTTATTATATTTGATACCCAAGAGGCCAAGAAATTCAGGTCTCGTGTGATTAGAATCAAAGGGAGGACTGTTCTGTTCTTCATTCATTTGGATTGTGAATTATGTCGTTCTTGTTTAGTATTAAAAAATTCTTCCTTTTTTTATTTTTAAAATAAAATAAAAATTATTTTGATTTTTTAAAATCACTCTTTACATTTTATTTTTCATTCATTTTATTCCATTTTATATATCAATGGTCTGTAAATATAAAAATGATAAACAAGTCTTGAAATGAAGTCATTTTGTCTAATTTTACAAAGTTTAGAGTCAAAGCATTATTTTTTTTAGCCTTTGTGAAATTAAACAAAATGTGAATGTTTTGAAAAGTTCAAGACACATGGAAAGGTTCACGTAATTAATTAAACCATGACTTCTCCTTCCGGCAAAAAAGACCATGACTTATCCTAATAAATAAACCATTTTGAATTTGATTGAATAAAATATTTAATTTTAAAAAGGTTAATATTTAAAGACTACATTATTACTTCCTCCCTAATCAAAAATATAAGTCATATTTTAAAAATTTTTTTATCCAAACTATAAGTCCCATTTCTAGAGCATTAAATATTTTTTTATCCAAAATATAAGTCCCATTTCTCTGCAATTAAATATAAAAGGGATATCAAATTTTAAATGTAATGCATTAAATAAGGGTATTATGGAAAAAATAATATATTTTTTAGCAAATTTAATAAGAAAAACTATCTTTCTTGATTTATGTGAAATTAGTCAAATAGTACTTATATTTTAAATGAGAGTAGTTAACTTTGAAAATTATTCCGGTAATAACTGCAATTTTGAGGGAATTATCCTCCCATGTATCATTCAAAATGAATAAATGGGCAATATTAAATCTTATTTAAGCCTGATGATAATTAACCACTTAGAAGACAGTAATAGATACGTCTTTTTATATCACCATGGGAACAAGTTTATACTACCAAATTTGTCATCTTATAAATTGAATATGATGGAGAGAATATCTTGATGAATCAGCTACCTTCTTGATGGTTGAAAATATGTAAAATTTTATTTTCACAGCAAGCTTTGTTGAATTTAAAATTCAAATCTTTTTAAAATTTGACGAATTTTAACCCCATAATCTAACTCGTAACCTTGTCCATGTATGGCATTTACCCTGAAATCTCACCTTTTTACCCTTTTCTTGTTACTATTTTTTATTTTTAAAACAAGAAGATAATAAACCTCTGTGATTGGATTGGGTTCACCAATTTAGGTGCAAATAAGTCAAAAATGGGTTTTCCTTTTGTGCAGACAAATAAAAAACAGTTGGCTGCATCACAAACTAGAAGATTATAACTTAACGTCAAGATGGAAAATATTATATTTTTTAATTTTCTGGAGTTTTTCAATACACGGTAGGAAAATTCAATTCTAAAAAGCACGAAGACTAAAAGAGAACGCAATAAAAGTCCTGTTGTCCAAGTCTAAGTAAGCTTTTATGACAATGCAACATCAATATTCCCCATTTTTCAGAAAAGAGGGTCCAAAAAAAAAGGAAAGAGATAAAGGGAAGAACTCATAGTTGAGTGATTGAATTGAATGATCAAAGAAAGTTGAATCCCAAAGAATGCGTTACTCTTAGGCCTAATTGAACAATACTTTGAAAGGAGATCCACAGAAAAGCGTGTGGATTTTATCTGAATGTAGTTTGTTTAGGAACCATAAGAAAGTGGTCACCACAAGGGTTGTCCGGTAGAACCCCACTTGGGGAAGAAGAAGAAGAAACCATAGAAATGGATAGAACAAATGGCTGAAAGGGATTCAAGAGGTCGTTTTCTAGAGGTAGTTAAGGGCAATGGCCCTATGTACAAAGACAAAAACACACACACAGAGACCGTCTTAAAGAGAGTTAGTTTCATATGGACAAGTTAAAACAACATGTTCAACACCCTGCCATGTGCATTAAATGGCATGTTGGACGACGTAGGCCCTTCATAACCGTTGTAAGGTGACACATTTGTTACAGCTTACAGTGTAGGATACCTACGTTTCAATTTGGATCCTTATGTTATGTAATTATGCATTTCATACACATAAGAGTGTAAATGTACGTGAGATTCTATTCTTTTTTTTTTTTTTATATGGATCTCCTTTTTTTTTTGCTATTGCGCCCGGTATATGCATCTCCTTCTAACTATAACTATACATAATTAAGTTTTGAATTTAGCATAGTTTATTAGTTTTTATTCCAATTATATGAAAAGACTTTCATCATTTATTTTAATCCTTCGTCTACTCATTATATCACGTTATCCATTTGGAATTCAAAATGGTGCCATTCCACTTAGTGTGGTGGATGATATGGCGCAATATTGATACAACAAATCGATACAATTGGATTGAAAATTCATGAATTGCACTAAATCCATGCTTTGTGATAGGTAGTAGCATAGGATCTAAGGTGTCCCACAATTTCATGTTGAAATGATATGTCGGATGGGGTTAATTAGAATGTCTCCTTTTGGATGATAAATATGTGATATTGGTTTGATTTGGGAGCTAGTTGTGTATAGTTAGTAAGAAGTTAAAACTATGTGTGGGTATGGGATGTGGACATGATATTCACCTCTCCTTAAACGACAAAAAGGAGCATTTATTTATTGTTACTACAATTTGTAACGATGTGGAAACACACCAAATTAGACATCTCATCCAAATCTTGCAGCAACCTGCCAAACAAAAAGGCTAAAGAGGGAAAAGAGTACAAGTATTGTTGGCATTATTTCTTCAATGAAATTCAAAAATAGCCTGCATAAGTGCAGAGTTAGTTATAAAAAATGTAAGAAAATTATACAAGAAAAATTTATATGATTTTAGAACATCATATTTAGATATATCCGTTGAAGACATCTTCTCAAATGAGAAAAAAAAAACACAATGATTCAATCTTTAAGAATTGATGAACTAGGACTTCCTCTACTTGTTCATACTTCCAATCACACCTTTCAATGGAGCAAGTATGACACAGTAATTAATGTGATGGTAGAGGAACCTAACCAAGTATAAATAAACCATTCTATTATTGGCCTATAAATTAGGATTACACTATTAATCCACACTAATCAAATTGGCAGATATTCAATCCAAAATATAATAGAATCACTTAACTTTTCAAGTTGGTTCAACTTGCATCCTCAATTGAATTATTAAAAAAAAATTAGCCTATTTTTTCATAAAACCAAAATCACAATTGATTGAAACCCACATAAAAAATTCTAACATTCTCCCACTTGGGCAAAATTAATTGTGCAATTTTAATAAAAACATTTTATTTTTAAAAAGACTCTCGGGCTAACGACTAGTTATGCAATGTGACCACATTTTAAGACACATGATCCAAGATGCGATATTCAAAATATGACTTCATCCAACTAAAGCCAAATAATACCGAATCATGATGGTTGTAATATCCTTTAATGACATATGTCCTTTCATGGTTACAAATATTTATTGACTTTGTTGACTAGTCATTAAGTTAGAGCGTAGCAAGAAAATAGCATGTCATGTGATCCAACCGCCAAATTGCTATTTTCTTTCTCGATCCTCACAATTTCTATCAAATGTCTTATAGCCAGAGAAATTCCATGGTTGTCGACCACTGGCATAATAGCCTCATTTGACATCGAGTTCAAAACTTTATAACATGCATATACATAAGTACACATACAAGTATGATAATAACAACATGCATTTTCAATTATCCAGAATATATCATCCATGTCATCTATATATTAAGCATACTCATAATGAAGGCTCAATTTGGAAAAATAATCAAAAGCGTAAACTCCCACTAATCAAATATAGCAAAAGAACTTACAATGCCCAAGTTCTCAACATGTTTTTCAAACATAATGGGCCTAAGTTTTTTAGTTAAGGAGTCAACATTATATTTATCTCTAATTTTAAACACTTTAGAAGCAACAATTTTAAGTTCAATATAAAGGGACATCATTAGGAAATAAAGACAATTTATATAAATCATTCATCAAATATACATAAACCAATAATTTGGGAGTTCAACATCAAGTTTATTTTCCATCATTGAAAATAAGCTAAAAAGTCAAATTTATTCAAATAAGAAACTAAAATAAAATTCTTTCTAAAGAAAACTACATAAAAGAAGAAAAGAAAAGAAAAATAGAAACAAGTTCTTATAATGTTGTTAGAATCAGACCAGGCATTAAACCGAATAAGTCACCGGTTCAAAGTTCAATGGTTCAACCTAAGTCGGACTGGGGTCAAATTGGTAGTAATTAAAATAACATATTTAAAACAAATAATATAAGTTTAAAAAAATTTTATGACTTAATTAAAGTTTCAAACTAAATAATTTTGAATTATCAATCTATTATTCACCACAAACAAATTATTAATAAATTTCATAATTTAATATTTAGGTATAAATAAGTTAATATTGATCCATAATCACATTTTGAGTTCAAAATAATAAATTAATAATTTATTATTATATTATTTATTAAGTAAATATACAATTTTGGATAATTATATATCATAATAATGCTTATATAATATTATAATATATAAATAAAAAATATTTTGTGCTAAAAATGATGTCATTTTATCTTAAAAACTAAAAAAATATTTTAAAAAAATTTGAAAAAAAAATAGTGTGGGACCGGTTCATGGTCGGTTTCACTAGTTCTCACCGGTTCTGAATCTCGTAACCCTCAACCTTAATTGGACTGGACCAGGCACCAGTTTCCATTCGACCGGTCGAACCGGCTGATCCAGTCCAGTTTTAACATCACTGAGTTTTTATTCAATTGTTAAGATGAGTTGTTAACTCCCACTGGCTTCATTATAACTTTAAAATCATTTACTACCCTTAGTTTCTTTTCTCTGAGACTTTGTCTTTTCAAGTTTTTGAACTCCTTCAGATTTCTGGTTGTCTTCTAACTAAGCCTTGAACTTCACACAATCATTCTTCTTATGCTCCTTCTCCTTACACTAGAAACACCATATATCTTTTGTGAAAGAAGCTGGCTTAGGCCACCTATATTGTGGTGTTGATTACTACTTGGCTTATTTGAGTTTTGATTCTTATGGGAAGCATTAGGCTAATTTTTCATATTTTTCCATTCACCTTTGCCAGGACAAGGCTTGTTATTATAAGTCAAGTAAACTACATCATGGGATTGGTCACCCTTTTCTTTCTTGAGTTTCTATTCTTCAGCCACACATTTTTTAATAAGGTCATTAATGGTCCATTTCTCACCAAATGTATTGTAGGTCGTTTTGATTTGTGTAAACTCAACAGGTAGGCAATTTAAGGCATGTGAGACAATGAAGTTTTCATTCAAATCAATACTATGGGCTTTTAGCTTGGTTTGGAGATGAACCATCTTCAAAATAAACTCTCTTACTCCCACTTTATTATCATATTTCATGTCAATTAATTGTTTTAATAAACATCTTGATTCAGCATTATTAGAGATTTGTTACCTCTTTCTTAGAACATCAAGGGATTCTTTAGCATTTTCAGTTTTAGATAAGCCACTAAGTAGGTGTTCAAAGATGTTCTCTTAATGGCAACTAGACTTAGTCGGTTAGACCTCTCCCACTTGGCTAGAAATTCTTTTTGTTTAGATGTACTATTATCATTCACCTCAGGTTTTCTTTTCACGTAATGCTAGGTCAAGATTGACAATTCCTAAGGAGAATTTTATGTCTTACAGTCATTTCTTATAATTAGATCCAGTCAACATTTCAACTGAAGCTGAACAATTATTCATGGAAAAGATAACTATAAAGCAAAATAGGAATGCATTTGAATAAATAACAAGGGCAATAAACATATCTTCAATCAAAATTAGCTATTACAATGAGGTCAGCAAAATAGTATATTCCCCTTTGAACAAAATGCACAAATTATGGTCACAACCATGATGGTACCTTAGATGAGTTAATCAATGAGAAAACACTAGGTTCAAACACCTATTTCCTTTGAGTAGACAGATATTCTAAACCAATGTATTATTCAATAACTTCATCTCATACCCATTTCTAATTACAACACACAGTGACCCCCTTTAGACAGGTAACTACATGAAATGATCAAAAGCAATCCCCAAACTACAAAGGGAATTTCATAAATTAATACAAGGAATTCCACTTTAGTGGTAATCACTCATAACAATACATAAAATACCTTGCATAAAAATCAATTTTATCTTGTCCAAGCTCATGATACAATCCATGAGGTAGTGCAATAAATACAACACCCCCACTAATATAAATAACATCTAATAGCATTCCCAAATAAATATTACACTCATATATCTCAAACAAAGATATGTAATTTATCAAATAAATAATTCATGCTATGAGCACAAATATAGAAACATAATATTGCAAGAGTTTGTTTAAAATATTTTTAATCAAATTATACATCACATGATTTTGGAGAAGCCATCTCTTTTGGACAAATGGGCCTTCTTAATCACATGCTCCATCTACATGCTTTATGCAACCCTAGTGTCGCACCCGGAAAAATGTGACGGAAAGAAAAAAGAGAACAAATCTGGTTTTCGAGTGAAAACCGACTTGTGAGGAGTTGTCACCAAAATTTTGAAGAAAATCTTAGGAAACCGCATTAAAGAGGAAAGGATGGTCTGCGTAACCAGAGTTGGATTTGGGAGTCGATTGTGTGTGGGGAAGGTATTAGACACCCCACAACACCCGTTCCTAGGAACGGTTACCTTACATTGATTGTGTAAATTAATATGGCTTAAAAATATAATTTGGTTTTCCTTTTATAAATCACATGCAAGAAAATGGGTAGAGAAAAAAGAAATTAAGAAAGTTTGGAAAACAAAATAAAGAAAATAAATTAAATTAAAATTAAGGATATTTAAGCAAAATGAGGAAAAGGAATTGAGAAAATAAATTGGGAAAACATTTATTAAATTAAGAGAAAAAATACCAAATAAATTAGGAAATATTTATTTATTTACAAAGGCGGACTTGACCCAGGATCAGAGCCTGGGGCCTACGTACCCTGCGATGTGGATCAAAGTCCACGTAGTTCGGTCTAGAAATGTGTGTCAGTTGGTTGATATTTTTTATAATTTTTGTAATAAGAGAAAGTTAACGGAAAATAATTTAACTTTTTGCAAACAAAACATTTTTCTGAGATTGAGTTGGTGCATTTTAATTTGTAAAAGATAATTTAATTCCACTTACTTACTTCTATTTTATTTTGTTTTGAAAATGTTTCTTGGAATTTGAAAAATGCTTTTATTTGATTTTTGACTTTTGAAATAATATATTTTTGTACTTTTGAAAATTTCTCATTTTTTTTTAAAAAAAGAAAACCAATTCACCTATTGCAGACTCGCGGTCATACCTGATGGATCGGTTCCTTAATTACCTGCAGAAGTTCTAAACCTCGCGGTATAAAGATTTTATTGTACATTTAAGGCAAAGAATTTAGAAAAATACTATTATCATTTATAATAAAATTTAAGAATTTGTCATATTATTATTCATTCTTTACAAAATATAATTATTTTCTTAAAAAAAGTTCAACCGGTACATCTACGTAGATTCGCAATCTTACGTAATGACGCAACTAACCAGAATACTTGCGTGGGTTCAAAAAACCTCACGCGGTATGATTACCAAATCGGTTATTTCTATTATTCATTTTATTATTTTTTTTAAAGAGATAGGATTTCATTTTTACTCTTTTTTCTTTTTGGATAAAAATGATTTGATTAATTGGTTTTTTTTTTTCAATAAACGTCTTCCTCTAGGCTATTTTAAGCTTCTACAGCTTTTACTAAAAAGGGACCCAATCAATACATTAACTACAACAAGAGAAGAAGAGTATCCACATAACAGGTCACAGAACGAATAATTATTTCCAATGAAGATTATACATAAGATCCCACATATTTAACAATAGTCCATAGTGAAACAAAAGCAAGAGAGAGTTCATGAACACACATTTAAAACATATTCAAACAAAGGCACTGCTATCTCTAGATTAGACCAACATCTCCAACTAAATCAAACATATCTTACTTCCTCCCCACACTTATGCAGTTCGCCAAGATCCAATTGACAAGCAAGTAAAAAAAACAAAAGTGAAACTTAATTCTAATCACTAGAGATAAATCACTTTAGCTACACAGTGCAAGCACAAGCAAACATCAAATGTAGAGAAAACCAAGTCTTATAAACAAAGAAGAGTGATCAACATTTCATAGTTTGCTTACAACATCCTTTTAAACTCGTGACCCAAAATAACAAGAATCAAGCATTTTGTAATTGAAAACCAAACATACAGGATTTGGGTCCCACGTGAAATGAAGCATAAAAAAGGACGTGGAAATCATCCTCCTAGTTTCAACGAAAGAGCCACAAGGTAATCAAAAGCCCAGATCCATGAACAAGTTAATCTTCTTTTGACCATTCTTCCAAACATCCACCTAGTATGCTTTAAAGAACACAAACTAGTAGCAATATCAACTCTAAACTAGCAGGTAACATCTACTTCAAGGATAATATCTTTTGATCCAAGATTATCAAACTCTACTTTTAAGAATCAAACAAGCCCGTGCTTGTGCAAAAATAGAAACCAGAAATACTAGTGCTCAGCCACCTCATGTATAAAAGTTCACCAAGCATAGTCGAAGGTTGCATCAAGCATAGAGGAAGTGAGGGAGTGAAACCATTACCTGTTCATATGTCCTTCTTGATCTCTTGATTCGCTCAGTTTGCTTTTCCCTACATCAAATCGTCTTAGCTTCCTTTTCAGTCTTCCAGGCTATCTCTGATCTTCGCAGGTCCCTTCCTCCTTCTCGGTCATGAGCTCCTCTCGGCCCTTTTATGGAGTTCCCAAGCGTGTGGCTGCTCCTGCCGTTGCCTCTGTTTTCACGGCTGCTCTGATGCTTTTCGTGCTCGCTGTTGCTTGCAGGTGGTCCCTCGGTCTCCGCGGCTCCTTCTATTTTTTCTGTTCTTCTTTTCCCCTTCTGCGGCTCCCTCGGTTTTTCAGTTCCTCCGTTCTTCACCTCCTTGTTCCCTCTCTTCCAATGGACCCTCGCTTTCTCTCGGCTCTTCTCTGCTTTTCCTCACCCGTGCTTCCTCTTCGATCTGCCACCGTGCCCGTCTCCCCTAGTGCCGCAGTTGCTCTCCTCTGTTTTTTCGGGTTCTCAGATTTGGTCTCCTTCTTTTCTTTCTCGTGCACGCCTTCGGTTCTCTCTCCCCCTGATTTTTTCCTTCCTCCATTTTATCTCCATCGTCCTCAGCCTCATTCATGCGTGCGTCCTCTTGTTTCTTTCTCGTGCACGCCTCCGGCTCCCTGCAGCTTTCTCTCCCACTTTGTCTTTTCTTTTTCAGTTCCACTCCTGCGGTCCTCTCGGTTTTTCCCCTTCCTCGTGCTCCCTCGTTTGCTTTTTGCTTTTCAGTCTACTGTCTCTTTTCCAGTTCACGTGTCTCCCTCTGCTTGCTTTTTTTTTTTCAATCTGCTGCCCCCTTTTTTTTATTTAGGTTTGTTGTTATTATTATTTTTTTCAGTTTTAGTTTTTTAGTTTTTATTTTATTTTATTTTTTGTTTTAGTTTTCTCTCTTCCTTGTTTTTTATTAGTTTTTTTTATTTTTATTCTCTTTTATTTCTCTTCTTCTTTTATTATTATTATTTTTCATTATTTTATTTTATTTTATTTATTTTCTTCTTTTATTATTATTATTATTATTATTATTATTATTTATTATTTTTTGTAAAATACCCGGACAAAATGGAGTGTTCACACCTAGAATTAATAAATGTAACTGTGTTCACTAGTCACAAAAATGATAATTTAAGTTCCATGAATAGGTCTCTTTGATCAAGTTAAAAAACTTTACTAAAGTAAATCATTAAAATTATACAAGAATCCTTTAAAGACATAATATTCCAATAAAATAAATAATAAAAAATTTAAATAAAATCAGACAATTTTTCCAACATTCTTCACATCCCAACATCTATGCCATAATTATTAAAAGGAAAATTTACAAATAATAATTCTCAATAAAATAAAAGAATTCAAATCAAATATTTATGTAAACACTAAGCCTGATTGCACATGCTTCTGTTTATACAAGGGGTCTAAATTGAATTTAATAAACATGCAGGTAAAAGAGTGTAATTTAACCAAAAGAAGCTAAGGATGACGTTAGCTCTCAGTTTTGAGGATCAAATGACTGTTGCCGCCGGAAGTAAAAAATGCCGATTTTTTTTTTTGACAAAATTTCATTGAATTTACAAATTATGCCATTGTACCAGGCCCTGAACGAAAACTGAATCCAACAAGCTTGCGGCAGCCACAATCTGCTCATACCCCCGGTCACTGGCTATGGCATGCATGGGGACACGCCGGCTTGTGACCGGTGACCCCTTCCCATCGGTTACCTCCATTGACCGTCAGCCACAACAATTTTTTTTTTAAAATCACTAAACCATGAAATCAAACACTTTGAACTCATGAGCAACATAAATAGGAGGAGAAACCAATTGCGTCACATACAAAGATACACATAAAAATGAACGATGGCACCATGACTTTATTATTAAGTATCATCCAAACGACTAAATCAAGAAATTTAATTCTTAAATAATCATTGGGTTCTAAAACATATAATTTAGGCTCTCAAACCAACCAAATGTAAGAAAATTATATGAGAAAAATTATATGATATTACAACATCAAATTTAGACATATCTATTGAAGACATCTTATGAGAAAAAAAAAAAGCGCAACCGTTGGATTTTAGAATTGAAGAACTGTTACTCCCTTCCCCTGGACACATTTCCAATCATACATTTCAATGAGGTCAAGTATAATAGAGTAATTAACGTGATGGTAGAGAAGACCTAACCAAATATAAATAAACCCTAATACTCTCCTATCATGGGCCTATAAATTAGACCTATTCTTATTAGCTCACACTAATCAAACTGATAGATATCTAACCTAAAATATAATAGAATTACTTAACTTATCAAGTGGGTTCAACTTGTATCCCCAATTAGATTATAAAAAAAATAAAATTAGCCTATTTTTCGTAAAAAAAAATCACAATTGATTAAAACCCACATATATATATATATGAGCTATCTACAGGGTTGATTTATCAGATTCAAGATAAATCTCATGATTTAAATTGTGGTCATAGAAATATTTACAAATTATCTATTAATAAAATCATTACATTAGTCCACCCCTATGAGACATGTGTCTTGCTAGGGAGAAAATTTTGCTTTTGTTATAAATTGAATTAACCTAAGGTTTTGTTCGGAATGAGAAGAAAATATAAGAGGGGAAATATTATGAAAGAAAATAAAGAGAAATTTAGATAAGGGAGTAGTTAAGTTTCTTCTTATTTTTTCTTTAAAATTTTCTCTCTCCTTTTTTTCCCTCATTTAAATGAAGGATTATTTTAAACTTCGCTCATTTCCTTTTAGAACATGAAATATGCCACTTCTGCATGAAAAATATGAGACAATAAAAAATTGGGTTGAGTTCTTTAGAGATAGTATGTACTATGTAGGAAGGAGGCGAAATGACGAGAGGGCAAAATGAGATGGGATTGGCTTTCATAGATTGTGTTTGTTATGACGATTTTGCAAACGAAATTTTTGAGTCACTGTTTTAAGCTGCGGTTGGAGGGCCATGATTTAGCATGAATCCCAGAGAGAAGTGTAAAAATATTTCAACTCGCTTCGCTTTGTATTCCCATCGTATTGTTTCATACGGTAATTCCATTCAAATTCAAGTAATAATTTACACTAATCACTCAATTTAGCGCCACCCAATATCATATCAGACAATATCAAGAAAACCAAGTCAGACACCTCATTGGTCTCACAATTGTTCTTTCTATTTTTCTTTAAACTTGCTCCTGCCCAACCAAAGCCTTTTATCTTAGTTACAACACATCAGAAAACACACATACATACTCTTGCGACCTTTGGTGGTGGTGGTGGTGGTGGTGGTGGTGGGGGAAGGGAAGGGATAATAAGAATTAAGGAAAATGACATTTAATGACCTTAAAAATTAAAGTTTCTCTGAAAAGTCAAAACTATTATTGAAATCTTCCAAAATTATTACTTAATCTTTCATATATTATATGAATATCTACATTCGTAATTTTAAAAGTACGAATAATAATTTCAAGAGGTATAAATAATAACTCCAGGTTTATTTTTATATAAACTATATACATTTTTATACAACTTGAAATGAGTTGCATTGTTATATAAACAATATGAGTTGGAGTTACTATTGATTTTTTTAAATACTAATATTGATATTAATGATTTAAGGTCTCTAAATATCATCAACTACTATCTCATACAGGATTCATTTTTCCTTAGAACGGCTCAGTGCTACTGCTTACCTTTCATTTCCCGCTGAATACGAATGACCAACTAATTAGGTATGTGATGGAAATTTGTCAAAACCGATAATTGTAGGACCGACAAGATAGCACAAAAGCAAGGCTCTTATAATAGTTATTTTATTTTACAAATTTTAAATGTCAACAAAAAAAAACTGCAACTTTAAAGTAAAAAATTTAAACTGTAAAAAAAATAAATAACAATTTTAAATTTTAAATTGTACAGTATCAATATATAAGGCATAATTTTTTATTGTTCAATTTTTTTACCTCTCAATTACAATTTTCATTTGTACTTAAAATTTGTAACTTAAATAAAAAAGAATCTTGCCATGACCCTCTCCCCCCTCTAGTTGGACTGTAGGGAGGATACGACCTGGAAATACGTGGTGCCAGCCACACACAACGTCCTTACCTTACCTTACCAAAATTGCGAGGAGGTATTAAACAAACTAAACCATGTCAAGTTTCAAATAGACAAGAATCAAACACAATGGTCCATCCACAACAAACCATGTCCATATGTTTGAACTTTATCAACTGAAATTAATGACACCAGGTTCTTTGTGCAATAAAGGTAGGAAGCTAGAGCTCACACAAACACCTGATTAGCCATGCGAACATATGCTCATCACCAAACTTATTGAGCGCAAGGGTCAATTGAGTACTAGATATTTCCACTGTGGAAAAATAACAGCGGAGAAAGGATAGGAGAATGCACGGGTGCCTCGTAATAATATTAATAAAAGAAACTCAAAACAACATCAGAATTTAGAGCTCAATCAAGTCTAACAAAATTTTAAAGGAAAGAGCTCAGGGACCCTGAACAAGCTGCCAAAAATCTGAAATGTAATCAAATAAAGAATTGAATACAGAGGGGAATAGAAAATACATTCGTGTCTCACTTACGTCAGTCCATGAACAATTCAATAAATTGGGCGGTGACATGCTGGTTAATCAAACTTGCCTCAAAAGGCACTGCTGATTTGTTTGACAGAACCAGAGGGACCATCAGGTATCATCAGGTTAGCCACCCCGGTGCTTATCTCAAGCCCCTGAAATTTGCCAACAGATTCCTTTGGCAATGTTTCCAATAAGTCATGTGGATTGGCTACGGCAAGCAGATGTTGATGAGGATTTGGCTCATTAGATGAGAGTGCGTGCAACTGCTGCATTTGCACTATCTGAGGTTCACCAGCTGGTCCATGCTGTGGCTGATGTAAGAAGAAGGAACCTTGAAAGTATGGAATTTGATGCACTTGCATATTATAGGTTTGGGTTGGAGTTGGAGTTACTGTCTCTCCAGTAGCAACCTTAAGCATATCAACCTCTTTCTTCAGTGCTTCATTTAGAGCTGCAAAATTGTTTTCCGAAGAGGGAGTGGGGTTTGAAGTCTCCGAGTAAGTTATATTTAAGCAAGCAATAACAATATGTTAGCTGAAAGGATAACACAACAAAAATATCAGTAGTAGGTTATTGATTTCCCAGGAGCACATAAATTATAGCGCATCTAAGAAGAATTGGAAAGCAAAAAAAATCACCAATGAGCTTTGGCTCAATGGTTTTGATGTCATCAAAAGTTGAAAATAATTTCCAATAACTTTATGGAAAATGATTATTATTTCGCTCATGCTTTGCAAAACAAATGCTAGCAAAGTTGCTACGGATTCATTATATTCATGTCAGTGATAGAATTCATATTGCAAGTAACAAGTGGAAACAGAGACAACATATGATTGAATGAAAAATTTTGAAAAAAATTATGATTTGGCCTGATTTCACTTTTCTGCCCCATTAGAAAGTGACACTCTGACACCTTGAGATTTGATAGAAATGAATATCTGATGACAATATAAAGCTCAAAGGGTGGGCAAAATGAAATTAGACCAAACTGCTGACGGCTAATCTAAATTAACCCCCATCCCCCACCACCAAAAAGATGGAGGCACAAATAAAATTCACATGTTAAATACTCAAATCCTAGTATGATTGAAAATTGAATCATACCATCACGTAACTTAGCTTGTTGCTCCATAACTTGTAACCGAAGCTTAAGCTCTGTATTTTCACTAGTCAAACCAGTTGTATCTCCCTGAAAATAGAATAAGTTTCAGATAATTGTCTTAGATGGCATAATATAAAAGCGTGCCCACCATCATGAATGCGCATTTTGACAGCTAGTAAAAAAAAAATCAGAAAATATAAGCATCTGCAGAATGACCACAAGAAGAAAAAACGAATGAAAAATAACTAACAATGGGATAAGACCGACAACCCAACGAAACTTGACAGAAAGGGTATGAACTATGAATCATACCCAATCTGTCGCAAGTAGTAAATACAGAAAAATTTTTCGTGTTTGGTTCATCAAGGATAAAATTTATGAGTTACAGCGTAAAATTATGAGAAAAAGTGGTTGGGTATAGACTAAGATATGAGACTCGTATTTCAAAAAATCAATTTGCATTTATACCCAGACAGCCTATAATAGAGACTATTTATCTATTAAGGGGCTTTATAGAAAGATACCAAAGTAAAGAAAAAGATATATATTTAGTTTTTATTGATTTGGAAAAGGCCTATGATAGAATATCAACAGATGTGTTGTGGAAAGCCCTGAAAAAGAAATGTATTTGTATGTCTTATATTGGAGCTATAAAGGATATGTATGATGAGACAATAAGTGTGAAAACTCTTGTAGGTGAGACAAAAGACTTTCTTATAAGGATAGATTTACATCAGGAATCATTCTTAAGTTTATACTAATTTGATTTGGTTTTAGATGTTTTGACAAAAAATATCCATATCTTAAAGATTCAACCAATTTTTACATATACAAAAGAAAATTTCTAAGTACATGCTCTTCACAAATAATATAGTTTTAACTGAGAACTCAAAAAAATATGTCAATTCTAAATTTGAGTTATGGAGATACACTTTGAAACTAAATAGTTTTTGTTTGAGTAGGAGTAAGACTAAATATATGCATTGCAAATTTAACAGAATGCAAGCCAAACATAATTCGGAGATAAAAATTGGAGAGTAAACTATATCATAAGTATCAAAGTTTAGCTATTTGGGTTTGACTTTCTAGAGTGATAGTAAAATTGATGGAAATGTTATACATAAAATACAAGTTGAGTAGTTAAGGTGGAGAAAAGATTCAAAGGTTATTTGTGATTGCAAGGTACAGACTAAGTTTAAAGGGAAATTTTATTGAACTACTATAGGTCTAACAATACTATATAGTAGTGAATGTTGGGTTTTGAAAAGACAACAAGAGTAACAGAAATAAGAATATTAAAATGAATATGTGATCATACAAGAATGGATAAGATATGAAATTATTGTATACAAGGAAAAGTTGGAATAACACTTTTCAAGGAGAAAGTGGTGGAAAATCATTTAAAGTGGTTTAGATATTCACAAAGAAGAGGAACAGAGGAGCTAGTAAGAAGAGTTGATCAGATAACTTTTAACCCTATAAAAAGGTGTAGAGAGAAACCAAAAAAGCCATTGAGGTTATAAGACAAAATATTTTGATAAATGATTTAATTGAAGAAACAATTTTTTTCATAGAGTCTAATGGTATCGTATAATCTATGAAACCGACCTTACTTAGTTGAACAAGACTAATGTTATTGTTGCTATTGTTTAGTTTATCAAGCTTCCTATCTATTATCGCAATGATAAATGAAATGCTGAGATAACTCAGATCCATCGAGTCCAACCCTCTCTCTGAAGCAAAAGGACTCTGACTTTCACATGATTTGGTATTAACTAATTTGAAATTCATGGTAGTCAACATACCTCGTAGACAAATATGTAATTCACCATTCCGCAAATAATCCACATTCACATTTTAATATTACATAAGCATAAACTTAAGAGGTGAGCATGGATATGGCTAAGAAGAGTATTGCTGTCCCTATAAGTAATCGTACCTGTTTGCTAATCAAATAAAGGTTTGTGAATGTAATGATTAATCAACAAAGCAAGATGGTTTCATTAAGAACCTGGAAAAGATTTAATTGAGCAGAAAGAGTGGTTGCTGTTTGAAGGGTTTGAATTTTTTTCTCAAGTTCTAATACATAGCAAGCTTTCCTCTCTTTTGAACGAGCCGCAGATCGGCGATTTGCCAGAATCCTGCATCAGACGCACAGTTTCGAACACTATTTAAGTAACAACAATATGAATCACTATGACATGTAGATAACATAGAATTCAAAAGTTTCGAACCTTAATAAATAATCATAAACTTAGTAGTTTAAACCACAAAATGAAAAATGTATTTTCTCCTGAACAAACATATTTGGAGCCAAATTATGGTCTAGCGCAGCCCAAAAGGGTAAATCAGAATCCACATTTTCTTCTTCGAAACAACTATAAATTGGGCACTCTCATAAGAAAACCAAATTCCTTTTTGAATTTATAAAATGAAGAAAAAATCGAAAGCCCCATCGATGAGAGGACTATGCATAATAACACAGATGTAGAATCATACCTCTTTGCTCGCTTGGGATCAACAATCCACAATTCGGCAAGCTTATATGGAGCCATTGCCTTCTTAGCCTCAATGGCTTGAAACAAGGAAGTTCCATCGGCTGAATTGCTGTGGCGATGGCGAGGCCTCGCTGGCATCTCACTAGTGCCGTTAGTCTCAACGGGTCTAGGTCCAGCATTGGCATTGCTCTTTAAGGTTCCAGGTTTCGGGTCGGAGGAGCGATGGTCAAGTTTGGACCCGGAATTGTCAAGATCCATGTAGGCCGAGATGAGGTCGTCGGCTGATGTTGGATCTTCGAAGGCCACAGAAGGGCCATCAAAGATGGTAGGATCGAGATCAAGATCGTCGGGTAATCGGAATTGGCCCTCGGATTGGGCGCGGCGGTGGGAGGGGCCTCGAGAGGAGAAAGAAGGATGGTTAGGAAACGACATCGTTTTAGGGAGGATGGTTAATCATGCATCATTTCTGCCACACTAGGTCACCGTGTGTCAATGTCATCACCTTCTTCCCGGACCCGCGGGATCACCTCCCTGCCACTTCCCTCTTCACTGGCACAGATGCGGATCATATTACGGTCAACTTAAACGACAGCATTTCACTTAAAAGATTGATCTTTTTTTCTTTTCAATCAGCCATTCAGTCATTTATCAACCATGAACAGGGTTCTACTTATTCGGAGATGCCTCATTGCATAAATAACATCATTCATTGGATTTTTTTTTTTGTTTTTAATCTTCTATATTCAGGCATTTATATATATTTGGAAACACAGATTAGTAACATAACAAAATATGAGTATACATAAATTCACGTTTCAACTTTACATTTAACCACCTTTCATTTTTATGTTTTTTAAATACATTATATACATTTATTTTTATATAAATGTCAAAGATCTTAACTAAACAATGTCTTCCTGTAATAAATATGAAGCAGGCTCATTTTTTCAAAATTTAACTGATTATTTTCTAAAATTTGGCCGTCTATATTTTTATGTCTATGTAATGCAAAAGAAACATGTATAATTAATTAGGCTCCTAAAGCCAAAACAGTGATTAAGGAGGCAGAAGCTCAAGTGACCCAATTGATCAAACCTTGCCTTATTTATTAGAGTGTTGGAGCCATGCTTTATGATATAGTTACGTGGCAGAAAGAATGAAATTCAAGAACAACAACGGAACAAAAGCACCACAAACAAAAATTTCCCAAAACAAGAATCAACCTACCATCCTCCCTCCTTACCCATAAACAGAATAAGGAGAAAAGAAACGACATATTCCATCTGATTCACAATATAGGATATAAGACTCATTTTTTTGTCTATAATATGAGGTGTAGGGACCCAAATAGATAATTTTATTCTTACTATATTTAATTGTGTGAGTAATTAAATATGATGGGCTTCTTGTCTAGGATGAGAGGAACACGTGGCAATAATCAAAATATTGAAAAAGGTGTGTGAGCCAAAGAGACCTATCGCCTTTCTTTCAAAGAACTCAAGTAGTCGAGCATTTTTGTATCCTCCCTCTTCCATGGAATATTTTCATTGCAATATTGACCGATAGGAGACGAGATATCACCAGTGGTCACAGAATTTGTGGGTGGTGAGGGGTTCATGGTGGGTGGAGGCTTTATCGACGATGATGCGTACAATGTGGCTACAAACTCCCTAGACAATTTCACGTCCACAGTGGTTATAGACTCATTTGATGGTGAGGCGTCATCGATGGTCACAGAGTCAGTGGATGGTGATGGGTTCATGGTGGATGGAGGGTCCGTCAATAATGATGCATGTTGAATCAAGTGTTTTGATGATTCCAAACAACCAGAGTTTGGAAGGAAAATATCCAAGGAGTACAAGAGATCTCAAGTGAAGAAATCAAGGAAGAAATGAGTATAAGATTAGTTTGTAGGATCTCTCATAGTATTCACAGAAGTAAAAGGCTTCAATCTTTCACCCAATGTTTTTAAATGTATTTTTCAAACAATCCTATGTTAACTTACGATATATTTAAAAAATATTCACTAACAGATGAACTTTGAACTATTAAACTTCATATGTTACCTTGAAAATTCGAACTTTGATTGTTGAAATTCGAACTTACAAGAATGTTACCTCTGATAGACAAATTCCAGTCTGTTAAAATTTGAATTTCGAGTCAAGCATAATTTGTGAAAAATGAAAAAATTTGTCTGAAACTATGCCAAAGTTCATCTAAAATTAAAGTGCAAGAAGAGTTCTAAGTCAGTCTCTCTAACAGACGAACTTCAGTTTTAAAAATTCGAATTTTGGAATGAAAGCGACAAGAGGTCTCTCTGATAGATGAACTTTGAAGGCTTAAAATTCAAATTTCGAAAAGAAGAACTTTTGTGTCATATTATGTTGCTTACTAATAGATGAATTTTGGACCCCAAAATTCGAATTTTGAGTGCACTGTAGAAATATGGAATAACTGTTCATACTTATCTGAATCACTTTAAACTTGAAAATTCGTATGTTCTAAACATGAGAAATATTTGTCAAGATGAAAATTCGAATTTCACCTTTGAACAGGCGAACTTTAAAGTTCAACGTTAAAGTCTTTAACTTATGGTCTCTGCAAAATTTGTCTGTTGACATCCCAAAATTTAATCTTTGAATGTCAGACACATTAAATACGGTGGGTGAAAGGCTAGTTTTGCAAAGTAACCGTTGGGTAACGTCTCTAACAGCTAGATCTTGTCTCTAACATATAGTTAATATATTAATCTATAAATAAAACATCATTTGAAAGTGTGGGTAACAAATTTACATTGTATATACTGAAACTCTATCAAAATCTTCAGAAAATGCCTTCTACTCTCACACACCTCATTTATTACTCTTTAACAGTCAAACATACTCTATATTAGAGAGTTTCTCTTGTTGTAAACAATTTTATCTTCATCTGGAAGAAATATTTTCTTGTGATGAGACTTTACAAGGATTTTTGGAAGCACTTAACTAGAGTGCAGAGAGTGAATCTGTAAGCTCTTGGAACAGAGCATAAAATTGTATTGTAGCATTGTAAGGAGCCCACCGAATTATTACAAGATAGTGAAAATCTCAAGTGGTAGCTTAATGATTGGATATAAGTTAAGAGGAAGAGATCAAACCAGGATAAATCTTTGTATTCTTCTTCTTATACCTTGCTTATTGCCTTATTACATTTTTACTCTATTTTTCTGCAACTTTTACTTTCACTACTCTCTTATAATTTTGAAGAAAAATTTCTAAACTTTCCAATTCACCTCCCCTCTTGAGAAGCCAGCAGAACTAACAAGTGGTATCAGAGACCGGACTCCCAAGTAAATGATCTAACAATCTGGGAAAATCAATAGCTGGCTTTAGAGAGAGCATTCTTCTAGAAGGAAACAACATAAATAGACCTCCTGGTTTCAGTGGAGAATATTATGGATACTGGAAGATGAGAATGCAAATCTATCTCAAGTCCATTGATCTGGACATTTGGTCAGTCATCCAAAAAGAGGATTTTGTCCCAATGAAATTGTAAGATGATAGCAAATACAAAGAAAAGCTAGAAGAAAAGTAGAATGAGGAAGATAAGAGAAGAATCCTGCTCAACTTCAAAGTAAAATATTGCCTGGTCAGTGCACTCAATCAGGATGAATCCTATAGGGTGTCACAATGTACCATAACTAAAGGTATGTGGGACATTCTAGAAATTACTCACGAAGAAACTACTGGAGTAAGAGAGAACAAATTGAACTCTTGCATTGGTGAGTATGAAAGCTTCAGAATGATGGAAAGTGAAAGTATCAAAGAACTGCAAAAGAGATTTTATCCTCATTGTGAATTAACTGAAGAGTCTTGGTAAGGAGTATATATAGCCAGAGAAAGTAAGAAAAATCCTTAGAGCTCTTCCTTTGGAATGACAACCAAAAGTAACAGTAATAGAAGAAGCAAGAGGAGAGTCAATGGCTTCTGTCACAGCTCTCTTCAGTAGACTTGAAAAGTATGAGGATAAAATGAAGGTTCTTAAGGAAGCTAGTCAAGACAAGAAGAAAAAGGGTCTTGCACTGAAAGTTGCAGAAGAAAGAGAAGATGAATCTGATGATGAAAAAGAACTAAATGAAGAGACTCTAGCTATGTTGGTTAAAAAATTCGGAAGGTTCTATAACAAGAAGAGAAATAAAAGATTCTTTAAGAAATGAGCAACTATAAACAACAAGAAAGAAGGTAAAAAGTCCGTCATCTACTATGAATGCAAGAAGTAAAGGCACATCAAATGGGATTGTCCATAATTCCTAAAAAAGCAAGAAAAAGAAAAGAAAGCTGCTGACAAAGGTAAAAAGAAAAAGACATACATCTCATCAATCTAAGGTAACAGTTCAGATGAAGAAGATGAAGATGAGGAAAAAATTGCCAACATCTGCTTGATGGTACTTACATCTGAAGAAACTCTAAATCCATCTAACAGTGATCATGAAGATGAGGTAAATGAATATAAACCTTTCTATTCTAAATTGCTTGATGCATTTCATGATCTGCATGATGAATTCATTAAAACTGCAAAAGAACTAAAACTGGCTAAGAAGAAGATTAACAAGTTAGAATCTGATTGAAAATTATCTGACACTGCATCTCTGCATAAAACTGAATCTGTTTGTTGTACATCATGCACTGAACTAAAGAAGAATAATAAATATCTTTTGAAAAGCATGGCTAAACTCATTAAGAGTAAACATATGTTGTTTGCTTTATTAGGAAGTCAGAGAATTGCATAGAGAAAAGCTGGGCTTAGTTATGATCCTTGTGCAGTTAAAGAAAAGAATGAAAAGAAAAATCAAAATCTGTATATGAGATATTTTGTGATGCTAATGGACATAAAAAGAACAGTTACAACTCAAAATGCATTGAATCTTATGTCTAACCAAAATGTATGAAATAAAAATATTATCTGCATTGTTTTCTTCATGTATCACAATCTAATCACAATCTAGCAGTCCTTTTATTACATGTCACTTCTATAACAAGGAACATGTTTCCAGTTCATGTTTGTTAAAGAAAAATGGACTTGGTAGGAAAGTAGAATAAGTTCCCAAAGGTACATCTGTATCTAAGGAAAATACCACTGACAGAAAAGGAATTAAGCAGATTTGGGTACCTAAAAAAGAAAATTGAACCTTGTTTTTCAGGTTTGTCTTAGAGCTAGCAAAAGCAACAAATGATATATCGATAGTACTTGCTCAAGACATATGATTGGATGATAAGGAGAAATTCATCACCCTTAGAGACAAGAAAGGAGAAAAAGTGATGTTTGGAGATAACCAATATGGTAGAATAGTTGGCATTGAAATTGTGGACAAGAATCCTGAAACATCTATAGAAGAGGTGTTGTTTGTAGTTAGACTCAATCACAATCTGCTGAGTATGAGTCAGACATGTGACAAAAGGAACTGGGTGCTATTTGACTCAAAGTTCTGCCTGATCATCTGAAAAAGTGATCATAAAGTAATTCTCAAAGCTCAAAGGGATGGTAACTGCAATACTATTGATCTTGATGAATTTCCCACTTTAGATTCTGTGTGTTTAATTAGTAAAGATAATAATAATTAGTTGTGATATAGAAGACTGGCACATGTCAACATGAACCAACTAACAAAATTAATTAACCCCCCTCTTGGGAAGCTAGCAAAACTAACAATGCATATGTGGTGGTTGCTGACACGTTCCCTATGGTTGCAAACTCCTTTGATGGTGAAGCCTTGGTGATAGTTCCAAACTTCTTCGACAGTGAAGTTGCAATCTTGGATACAAACAACAATGAAGTTGAACAGATGAACACCAAGGTTGGAGATGTCTGCAGTGGAGGTATGAAGATGTTTTATCTAAACTAGAAACCAGAGGAATACTATGAGAACTCTGATGAGCTGCTTGAAGCAGATGACCGATGATGTCCAATTGTGAAGGAGTTTAATCTGAACAAGATACCCAATGAATACGATAACACCTCTGACAAGCTTCCTGAATACCTGTGACATCAAACAGTTAAGGACTTTGATATGAACAAAGAGCCTAAGGATAAGCTTTTATTGAAAATGATGAAAATCTATTTTCGATATTTTTATTAGTTTGCATTATGAACATTGCATTGCAGTGGAAAGAAAACTTCATTTGAATCTCTATCCTTTTGTTTTAGAGTGATAAAGGTAAAAATTGATGTGGGAGTGGTGTCTTTGTCATTCTCTACACTGAATAGCAATATGAATAAAAATGGGATGAAAGTTGCATACTAGTACATTAGAGTTCAAATCTTCTTTTTCTTGATCTTTTTTTTCTTTTATTTAATTTGTCAATTGGTATCAAACACATGATCAACTCATCAAGTAGAACACATAAAATTTGCAATCTGTATTCAGGAAAAAATGGGATGAAAGTTGCAATCTGTGTACAAGAAAAAAATTAAGGAAAATATGACAACATAAATTTTGGCTAAAATTCTTGCTACAAGTACATTTTGATTTCCAGACAAGTTCATATCACATATATTATGTTCAAAACATGATTTAGTTATCATAACAAAATGCACCTTATAATAACTATTTTTTTCATGAATGGCTTAATCGTATTTGAGCCTCAACAAATAGAATCATCTTTTTTCGTCCAATACGTGAAGTCTTCTTATCATTTAATGTATAAGCTAGTAGTTGGAGAGTACACCATTGTGATAGAGTAACATCCTAGATTCTTTGAAGGTATAATTCAATTCTTTTTCTACCACAATTTTTTGTCTTGTTATGAGATGAGTCACCGGTATCCCTCAATTGTTGCCAAATATGATCAATTGCACTACTAGAAGTGTTGAACATTGAAAAAAGCTTTTCTTTGATTCCCAGTTTGAGTTTCCCTTCATGAGATGAGTTCTTTAAATGCATACCAATACATGCCCATTGTTCATTTATTAAAAAATTGTAATGCGTAATTGTTCCCTCTATCACAGCTTCATCTACAAAGAAAATGGAAAAAAATTAGACAAATCTAAACAATAAAAAATTAAAATAAAATTAAGGAAGTTCTAAAATGGATAAATATAAAATAAAATGTCAATTCAAAAGAAAGCTTAAAAAATTAAAGGGAACAAAATTAAAAAAAATTATGTCATATGAATGCAATGATAAAACAAAAACAAATTTCAATACAATGGTAAAACACAATGAATACATGCTCCGCTTATTTTGAACGGGATTTACCAACACTAATGAAAATTCATCGCAGGAATTTGAAGACACTTTACCGAAGCTAACATCCTCCATCTCTGTCTTAGGCATATCACATCCTTCTTCCATCTTAATGCCATTAGAAGTTTCAAGCAATTGAGTCGAGTTTTCCCCTTTGCAATGTTTCCCATTGTCCAAACAGAGCATGAACACATCCAAATTCCCTGATTCAATTCTTGATCCATTTGAAGTCTCTCCATAAGAAGTTTTAGGCAATAGGAGAACATTTAAGTCAAGCAGCAAGTGTTGAGTTGAGCTTTCCCCTCTGCAATTTCTCCCATCATCAGAACAAAGCATGAAGGCATGGAACTTCTCTAATTCAATTGTTGCTCCATTTGAAGCATCTCCATCATCATTTGTTAAGCTTGGTATATGTTCAAGTCAAACATTAGAATGATTAGTAATGGTGGGTGATAACAATCTTTATCTTCTTTCATACTTCACCCTCGAAACAAGGACCTTCAACCTTTGTTATCGGCATTGTTAAACTTTTTTGGCATTCTTTATCATTGTTGCTGGTAGGGCTAAGCATAACCCGCTGGCCCGATCAAACCGGCCCAGCCCGATGTTCAATGGGTTCATTAAAATCGGGCCGGTTTGGGTTACGGGTTGAACCATTGGGTTCAATTTACCCGGACCGGCCTGTAAGTCTTTAGTAAATTAAAGAAAGCAAAAAGGGTTGCTAAAGGATAAAGTGCACTCTTCCTTATTCTAGAATTATCTTCCCTCATTCTCATTCTGTAGCTTCCATACTTCTCTCATTCTTGTCGTGTATCACCTTAGATTTGGTAGTGAACTTAATAACCCCACAACCCATTCTCTCTTTCTAGATTTTTATTGCTATCACTCATCTCCCCTCATATCTTTTCCTCCTTTATCGACTCATCCATCTTCTTTATCCTTCATCATCACTAGATCTCATCCCGCCTTTGCTTCCCCCTTCTCTCTTCCTCCTCCATCTCCATTTGGACCTGGCTCTCAGAGATTTATGATTTGTGGGCATCTTCACTCAAGGAGGAAGAGAGGTGTACTTGTAGCTTCTTTGCCAGATCTAGCTTGGTTTTGCGGCATCTTCTTCATAGATCTCTTCATATCTCCACTCTGCAGTTGTGGTTGCTTAATGTATTTTTCTACAATTTGTGATATGTATTTGCAGATCTCTTTATATCTAGTCGAATATATTTTGATTTGTTTGATTTCAATTTTTCTTCTTGAATCTTGATTCCTAATTGTCCAATGTTTGTGTTAATATCGGGTTTTTAGGCTGACCCATAAGGAACCCAGTCAATCCTGGGTATTATTAGGTCATCGTCGGGCCGGGTCTCAAGGTAGGCCAAACCCCAGACTCGGCCTGGCCCATGCATACCCCTAGTTGTTGGTAGTGAACCCTTCCACGTAACACCACTCACACAACTCATTTTGTCTTCAACACCCACTGCTCTTACTTGTGTTATTTATTAATGGTGTTCTACAAAACAACTCCCAATGTACAGCTCTTTAAACAAGCAAGAGGGTTGGGACGATTCAATGTTGGTCACTCCTCTCATGTTGAAAAACTTGCATTTTGATTGGTGTAATTGGTTTTATTTAATTTGTGAATTCATTTTTATTGGTCCATTGTTGTATTATGCAGATTGTAGTCTCCTGATAGTGTAGTTTTCCAATGCCATTCTCATGCAAAAATAGGATGGAGGGGTGAGTTGATTACTTCTGTCTCTCTACATATGTAATCACTCATATGAAAATCTAGCCAAAAAAATAAACTCATAGAAAATAGCCTGTTTTAATCATTTTAACATTTTCTCAATAAATAGGGATAAATTTGAAATTTCTAGTATGTTTAAAGACATTTTTTCAACTTTCTTAATAAGCATGAAAATGAATCTTACACCCTATAATATAGATAGGAGGAACTGCATGTTACTATATGATAAACATAAGAAATGATTAATCAACTAATTCATGACTGTTAATTATACAAATTGATGTTTGATTATAGCGTATCGATAATAGATTCTTTGGTTCATGAATGATGAAACGTGAGCATTTTGTCTACATCCCTCTTCCCAATAATAATTTTTTTCTCAAACCCGTCATTTATTCATACACATATATAATCACATTAATAATCCTCAACTTTCACTCATTTCTCTCTTCATTTCGTTGCATTGGATGGGAAATATCATAATCAAAGGCCGATCAATTTTATATAAGTATAGAAGAGACCATCTCATAGTCTAATGCGGGAAACTCTCAGAAGAAATTTAAGAAAAGAGAGGTGTAATTTACAAGAAGTGCAACTCATAATTTTTAAGTATGAGTTAAATCTTTTTAATTACACAACTTTAAGAAGTGTTTGTACAGTATTCTTCTGAACCTAACTTAATATTCTATAGGCTTGCACAATTATATTTTTGCACTCTTACATTTTATATTTCAAGGAAAAACAGGTGTAGAGTTATATAAGTATTAATTACAAAACTTTTTAGCCAAGTTATAAATATGAAATTTCTCTTTAGACAATGTAATAAGTTGCTAGATACTCACCACTTTTGAAGAAACACATTTCAATGTACTGTATTTTTTATCAAGAAACTTGGATAGTACATTGAGGTACAACTCATGATATGATGCAGATAATTATAAGAGTTAAGTAACGTAATTTACTATTAGTAGTGTGATCAATAGAATTTTATGTCAAGTCGTCTCTTGCTATGCAAGTTTTCAAAGTCAAACTATGTTAGTTGATGATAGATCCACCATAAGAAATATAATCAAAGAATTAAGATAATAATTATAAGAAAAAAAAAAGGAGTAAGGTTCACGTATAAACTTTTTGGAGACATTTGGCATAAAGAAGAAGAACGAAAGTAAAACTTCCTAATTATGAAGCAAATGAGTTACAAAAGTTTTCAATATTCAAAAGTCAGGTTTAACTTTAACTTGAAAAGTTTTACTACTTCTCAAATAAAAACTTGGGAAGTTGTATTTGTCAAGTGATTTATAACATGTTTCAAAAATATCCGAGTCTTGATTTCTTAATCAATTTTTTAATGAATTTGATATTTTGGTATATAGTTATTGGGAATTTTACAAATCCATGATATATTTTATAATTGGATTTTGTTTGCGGGACAAATTAATATAAGCATTTGGATTAAGTTGGCATCTAATGGTGACCTCTACTTGTTGTCTCCTTCACATGACCTGGTGCAGTCAAACTTAATTAATATTGGCCAACGATTAAAGATAAGATTTTTTTGTTAAGAGAGAGAGAAATTACGTAAGTTGCAAGGAATGGTATCCAGTGCCACAAATATTAGGGTGATACTTACATAAATGAGAAAGATGTGTCTCCAACTTCATCATTAGCCTACTTAGCAACACCACTTAAATTTTTCTATAATTAATAATACAATTTCATACTCTTTAACTGGGAATATGGTAACTCCACCATACCCTACCCCTCTCATCAGTTGCTCTATGTTTTTCAAATCGCTAATATGAAATGATGATTTGCATATTGAAAGGCGTTCTTGACGTTTTGTAACAAGGATTGTTCATCCTTATCTCATTAAGCATACAACATGAATCAAACAACATATATATACCAGTCATATTAGTTATTAATGATTAATTATTTTCATTGATAAAGTAAAACGTAGGAGATGAAGATTACAGTTGGTGTATCTCTCTCTCTCTATATATATATATACATTAAAGAGAGAAGTGGATAAAGAGGAATTGGACGAGTGGGGATCCATGATGTAACAAGAGAAAATGATAAACGTGCATATCTGATTTTTGTATATAGTCTATCAATGTTTGCTTTTTTTTTTTTTTATTTGGGGGGCGATTTGTAGGTAACAAGTAAAAAAAAATTGCTTTTCAATTTTCTCTCCCAACCCAAGATCCAATTACTCTTTTCTTATATATTACAGGTCATATTAAACCAAAAAACTAAAGGGCAAAAAAGTGGAAGATGGGTGCCAGAAGGCATTAAAATTGTATCGACAAAAACTATTTTTTAAAAAAAAAACAGAGATATAAATTATTAGGTTTTGCTGTAATTTAGATTCTCGGACGGGGCTACAATTTGAACTGTGGGGTGGCATGGATGGGTTCACGGGATTGGGAAAATCATGATCCAAGTTGATTTTCCAAGGCTCCGTTGGTATACAAAATAGAATTAAATCAAAATAAATAAATAGAATAACAAACAAAGTAATTTTATAAGTGAGAAATCATTTTTGTGTGCCTGAATGTAAAAGGTATTAAAAAGAAATAGTTATAGTTGAATAATAATGATAAAAAAATAATAAATATTGTATATCTCAATCTTTATAGAAGAAACTGGTGTTATCTTTTAAATGTGAGGGATCAAATTGGAGTGTGTCATTTTGGGGGAAAAAATATGTTATTCTTTCCTATCTATGCCCTACAAACTAAACATAATTCTTTCGGTGTATAAATCTGTCTCAATAAAATCAAATTAGGCTTTCAATTGCCTATTTTTATATTTTTTTTTTCTCTAGGACCCTTAATCATGCAATTTTCCAATATTTTCCAATTTATTTTATTATAAAACCACCAAATTAACTTGGAAAATGCACAATATAATATGAATATTCTACAAATCAGCACATTTTTTATCTTTTTATGATATATTGATTATTGATAAATAATAAATATCATATTCAATTCCGTTTTTTATTTATCTGAGAATCACGGAGGATTCATTTAGCATTTGTTTGTGGAGAATCGGAAGCACTGAGAGAATACGAGTGAGAGGGTATCACAACCACAGCCAAAGATAGGCCTTTTTGGATGTGGGCTGGAGAAGCTCCACGCTTGCCAACATAAAGTAATTTTATTTAAATGACACATTATAATACCTATACAAGATATTTATTCATTTATTTTCAATCTTTATCAGGTCAATTTATTGGCGTTTACAGATTTGAAATAGACCAGGAGACAATCAAGTTGGTTGATGTTGTTTGCTTATAGTAAATATAATTGCTCAGTTTTCTCTCCCACCTAATAAAGCTACAATGTGTGATTCAATCCAACTGTGACGACACACACACAGTTTAGGAAAGTAGTTGATGATAATAATAATAAGTTTGATGTAACTTATTATAAGGAACTAGTTTCGGAAAGAAGAGCAGGTGGCCTTCTCTATATGGACGTTCCGGGGTCTTCTGAGTCAGGTACACCTTATCCCAAACCAACATACTCATGGAAATCAATATCAATCATTATAAATTGTAAAAGTTACAACATGTTATATTACATATAAATCATAAATAATATATAACTTATTTTCAATTTCATACAAAACATACTTAAAATTGTGTTCTTTTTTATTCTCTGGTTTCATTTAATGACTAAAAAAATTAATCCAACAATTAAAATATAGTATGACTGGATCCAACTTTAGATGACATCATGCATTTATTTTTTTGAATCATTCAAATTTTAATTTGAACATATCATTTCAATTTAAATTTGGACAGATTGAATTTAAAATGAGCATCCCATATTAATTTTTGGAGATGGGAATGAAATCTAGTGGCCCAGTTGGATGGTTAAGACCGATCAGCCTAAACCTAAACCTGCCATCATACCAGACCTTGTTGGTATTTTCTACTTTCTTTCTTTTTGTTGTAACGCTTTCACCGCCACAGTGTGGGACTCTCTAGAGGAGGTGGGCCTATTCATGAAATGCGTACTGGGCCACATGACCTTCACCCTGTAGTTCCACTCTTTACCCTGTTCACTCGCCACACACTGTCACACACATCAAGCTTCATCCCTTTACCATACCATGCCATACACTTCGTCCTTAACAAGATAGATGGAGACGTCACTGTCTTTGAAAGCAACATCCAAAAGAAACCTCACTCCGTTTTCGTGATGTTCTCAAATACCGGTTCAAGTTACGACAAAAGGGGTTTCTACACTCAATTATCATCTAATCCTCAACGCTCAGATTAGCAAGGTTTGCCCAACCCATCTACCTTTGATTATTATTTTTTTCTCTTCCAGATTAATTACATGTGCAAGTGCTGTTTACTTCGGTGTAATCATAAGGAAATGGAATAATGGGTCTAAGAATTATCGGACTCTGCTGTGATTGCTGTTTACACAAAAATGGCAGCGCCAGCGACCTGGGTCTTATCATGCCGACTCTTAACTTTCAAGTCTTTGGACTAATAACGCACTAATCAAAATGGGGTTTATCTAAAATAAAATAAAATAAAAAATTAGCTTCTGGTGGGAGTATTTCAAAATTGCAATCAAATAATGGACGTTGGATGAGAAAAATAAGAAACGGCTGAGATTACTTCAACCTTAAATTAATGGTTGAGTGGGAGAAGGATTTGGTGCTCAGAATAAGTACTTCTTTAAATAAGCTAATTGTGAGATTAGGTGGGATCAGGCACCATAATCAAAATTCCCCAAACCGCCTTCTTTTTTTCTCCCTTTTCTTTTTCTTTTATTTTATTTGCTTCTTCCTCTTCTTGATTCTTTGATTTAAGTCTCTGCATGTCATATCTCACACCAATAATGAAAATGGAACAAAACACCAAACAAGTTGTCTGTCTTGCAATCTTTGGCTCTCATATTATCTGTGTCCCAAGTTGCCCCTGCAACCTCTAAGCATTACATAGCAACTGAACACAATCACTACCCCAAATTCTACAGAGAAAATAATAAAAGCCATATATACCTTCTTCTCCTTCTTTCATCTGCATAAAAAAATCTGACTCTCTCTCTCTCTCTCTCTCTATTTATCTTCTGAAGAATTGTCAGGGCCTAATACCCCAGAGTTTTCAGAGCCTTCAGGGATTTGATTGGAAGAGAGTGGAGAGGCATTCACTATCCCTGGTCCTTGTTCCAGTGATAAAAAAGATGCTTTGAAACTGAAAGTTCCTGCCTGTTGTTGATTTGTCATCAGATTAACAACAGAAACTTCTTTCTGCATCAGAAGAAACGCTAAATCCAGTATCAGCTGCCTCTACACAAGCGTGATATGATTTTCAAGGCAATTTGCTGAGATAACTCTACTGATATCAAAAGTGTACGAGAATTTTGAGCTCTGTGATTGGAATCATTGGCGAACACAAGAAGAGATCCATAAATGGCTCGCCTACTGCTGAGCATAGATTCAACCTCAACTCCACCGGGTAGTGCAAACAGAACAGGGGGTTTTAACACAAGTGATGCCAATTTTGACACAAACATGGTGATTATACTAGCAGCCTTGCTCTGTGCACTAATATGTGCTTTAGGGCTAAACTCAATTGTAAGGTGCGCTCTGAGATGCAGCAGCAGGTTTGCTTTTGAGACGCCAGACGAAGCAGCAGCTCGTGTAGCAGCAAAAGGGTTGAAGAAGAGTGTATTGCGTCAGATCCCTATATCTGTATATGGTTCCTCAGGTACTACTGATATTGGAGCCACTGAGTGTCCAATTTGCCTAGGAGAGTTTGTGGATGGGGAGAAAGTGAGGGTTCTTCCTAAATGCAACCATGGATTCCATGTGAAGTGCATAGACACATGGCTTCTCTCGCATTCTTCTTGCCCTACTTGCAGACAGTCCTTGCTTGAACAGCCTAGTCCAAGCACTACTGGTTCTGGGGATGTATAGTTGTAGCTGTGGATGAGGTTTGCAAATCTTAACCCTCCACCATCAAGATCTCTGGCACAGAAAAAGAAAAGATGGAGAAATAGAGAATAGGTTGTCTATAGCTTTCTATCTTGGGAATTTCTTTTCGTTTTTTTTTTTTTTTGGGATTGCAGTGCTGTTAGTGTAATTTGTATGGAGATATCTGATAGGTAAATATCAGTATTGCAGATTAAAATTTCCAGATGATGGTTTCTGAAGGTCCTTTTCCATTCAGTGCTTGTTAATGTTTTCTGTCCTAAGGCAAATGGTACTGAATCTTGAATGTTTGTTTCTTACAAATTGATTGAAAGCCAAATGATACCCTACTAGTAGCTTAGCTTTTTTCCCCCTAGGAAGAATGGAAAAGGTACATATGAATGGATGCTTCGTTGAACTTTTCTCATTGGTAAAATAGAATGTACTAGACAGCACTTGGATCTTTGATTTACCATATTATGGTATGTGGTGTTGTCCTAAAACTATTTCTACTCCCTCAACAATTTTATAGGTGTGATCTAGTAGATCAGTTTGTTCCATTTAAAATCTCATTTTGGAGTGTTGTCCTTGTAAAATCCAACCTAGCTGCCATGGTCCTTTTTGATGAACTTTTGGGAGCTCGAGTGGTTGTTTGTTAGTAGACAAATTGGTGTGTGTGTGTGTGTGTGTGTGTTGATGACAGACAAGTTGATATATTATGGCTGGACAACCTATGTCAGAAGTCCATCAACTTGATACCTCATGAAAGATCATTTGTTTGCTCTGCATATCAAAGCAGACACTACCCCACTTTCTTTTTTCATTGTGGGAAGCTGATTCTTCATCACACGGAAACTTACTATCTTAACGGGTAAACCAAGTCTATATCTTAAGGAGTAAACCAAATCTAAACAAATACATCAAACATTTAAAGAGTTAGAAATTCTAATTCGCAACAATCTTTAATGAGCTGGCCAATATATATTTAAAACTGTTATCTTTTCACGTGTATAGCATGTGCGGCACTCTCTTGTCCGTTACCATTCAAAGTGGCTGCAAAGTGCTCATGAATAGTTGTTTTAGCTTTCAAGGTTTCAGTTTGCTTTGCATTTCAAATGTGCGAAAGCTCACAACTTGAGATTCCTCTATCCCTTATAAAGTAGATCACAAGGCATAAAAGAGCTGATCTTTTTATTCTTTTCTCCTCACTTATCTAAACAAGTTGTGATACTCCAAATCCTTCTTATCACATTGCTATTTCATGACTCAGGTGACTAAACAATCTTGTCATGCTGATGCCGATACCACCCAAAACCATGTAATCCTTATAACTCTCGTTAGTCCAGTGCAGCTCCTTTCAGATGAGTGGTCTCCAGGAAGGACTTATGATAAGTTCCAACTAGATGAGTAAGAAACAACTCTGAATGGACATTGTTACTTACAGAAATGGTGAGGAAAGGGAAAGAAGAACGGAAAGCAAAATAGAAAGAGAATTCAAGTTACTTGCTCATTAGCAAGAGGAATGCTAATTTGCTTGGTCTGCTGTGCTTGATTTGATGTGCAAATTGAGCACAAGAGCATAATAGAACACAAAAGAATCATGATGGACTTGAATTGTAGTGTGATCAGAGAATGGTATCTCAAACTGTGTTTGCTTCCTGATGCTCAAATGGTATTCTGCGGACTTGGTAGGCCCACGGTTTGAAAAACAAGAAAAGGAATTCATTGCAGCACTACCTGTGAATTTCGTCCAAGTAATGAGAATTTGGAATTGAAATTGAAAGAGACGTTTTGTAAAAGGAATCCATTCATTATTGGACCACCAGTCACTCCCTCCTCTTCTTGTACTTGTTTCATCGGTTCTCATATTATATATCTCAGACCCTTTTTTTTTTTGGGTTAAGGATTTATTCACTGTTCATATGCTTTTCTCTTTGTTCATTGGGCATCAAACTGGAAGCTTCCAAATCCAAAGCTATTAAATTTCACTGCGAAAGCAAGACATTCGGATTCAAACCTTTTCTTTTTCTCGCTCTAATGCAAATATGAGTCCCACAAAGTCACAAAATACAGTTCCACTGGACATAATTCATACTTGTTATTGCTGCTTTATTTCTTGTCATGGGATCTCAATTATAAGGCTCGTCTTTTAACCAATTGTAGAGAAGTAAACCAAAAATAAAGATTACATTTAGGCAAAAATATTTATATATGTATCATTACGTTCTTTGATAAGCATATATATATATATATATATATATACACACGAGTAAAAAAATTTAAAATACACATTCGTGTAATAGTTGAATTGTAAAAATTATACGTGTTAAATGAAAAAATGACAATATAAATATAAAAAAAATACCTAATTTTTAGATGAAAAATAATTCATTTTTTTAATAACTAAGGGTATCCCCATTTGACAATCAAAGACTAATTTCTTTGAGATGCAAAGATTATTGAAATGGACTTTGTCTCTTCTAATAAAATTCTTTCCGTACATTGGTTAAGGATCAAATCCATGATAATATATTTAATAAATCAACCATCTACCAATATTAATAAAATAATAACTCTAAAGCTCCTTCACGGAGAGAGTGATGGTGGGCTGTTAGCCCATTCAGTTATTAAAGTTTATTTGGCGGGCCAGATGTTAGATCCAGTTAAATTTTGGCGAAAGATTGGGCTTCAATAGTTAGCCCACAAGCTTTGAGGAACATGTTATTGGTTTGATATATTTTAGGCTCCGGATGAAAAAATATTTAGAGCTTAAATATGAATTCGTTGATATCAGTAGATATCAAATAGTTATTACCAGTAGGACACAAGTTGAATGAGCAACCCCTTTTTTATTGTCTATAAAATAAAAGTAGACATCACATGGTTATTACCAAAAAAAAAATGTAGATATCAAATAGTTGCTAATATTTTAACATTAATATGTGCATGTCCCATATGAATTGTCCAAATAAAATCTGGACTATTTATATTTTACTATTTTACTTTTATATTTTTTAAATAAAATATTACTTTTTTAAAACACTTAATAGGTATAAGATTGATATCATTTTGTATTATACATAATATAAAATAAAAAATTAATAACATATAATTGAAAAAAGAAAAAAAATATTTGGAGGGCCCAAATGAGATATGTGTGCACATCTTTATAGTTACAAATAAATATGTGCACTTGGTGTATTTGCCATATGCATTTGATAAGATTTTCACTTTAGCGTCTCAAAAGACACCTTCTCCTTCAACTAATAACAAGCAATACATCCATGCGAGGCATGAAATTCTCTAATAAATCAATATAATAAAATATTCCTTTAGTTTCACATATATTGTTGTTTAAGATTTTAATAAATGGATTAAAAAATATTTAATTAATGTAAAACAATTACTATACAATGACTAAAATATTCTCATTAAAGAGTCTTGATTGAAATTCAATTTCTAAAAAGAGTAAATAATAGATAAGAGAAATAAGAAAAAATGGGATTAATAAATATTCCCTCTAATTCTAAATATAAGACATTTTTAATTACCTCATATATCTTTAAAAAAAGGATTTTGATCATTAAATTTGTCAAGAAACTTCAATATTTTTCATCATTTGTCCTTATTAATTATATGATATCTTATATTTCTCATAACATTTATCTCTCACATATTAATTATATATTAAAGGCATGAATAAAAAAAATAATTAATACGGCAGACAGCTCCCCAAGATGCCTATATTTTGGACCAAAATTTTTTTAAAAAAAATATTTTATATTTAGGATCGGGGGGAGTACATTAATGTGTGAATGCGCCCATGAGATAAAATGGTAGAATATTACATGAATTAATACCAGATTCATATATAAGCATTTATGTATAAGCATATAAACAAATACAATTATCTACCATTGGAAGATAATATTAATCCTTATATGACTAGAAAAATAGAAGATTAGTCTTATCATATATAAGAAGTGATTCATGTACCAATTCATATAAATATATTGCAGATTGAATCTTCATTTATTATCATGAATATGGAAAATTATGTTAATAAACACAGTATTTACAACAATTTAATACCAATGAAAATTGATAAAAATGCTTTAAAAATACATTTATTTGTTTGTTAAATATCAAATAATAAATTTTACTAAAGTGCTACCAATTCAATTCATGACTTGAGATTGATTTTTTTTAATAATAAATTGATCCGTTTAAATAATGACTTATGGTGGATTGACTCATTTAACATGTTCAATTCATAATTCAATCTTTAAATTATTTAATTTGATTATTGATAATGACTCAAATTTCAATTCACAAATAAACAAAATGATTCTATAAATGAACCTTCAACCTAACAATAGTGCTTGAAATCACTATTCCTCAAATATTCCTTTGAACAATAGCTCCATATACAAACTCGCCTCCTATAAAACCATATTTATCTATTGAATCTCATCTAACATATCAAAACCTGCCATTTTCCAAAGTTGAACCACCCTAACTCATTCTTCAGGACAAACCGACTTCATTAATGGCACACACAACTCTTTATCTAGTAGCCATTGACTTGTGCAACTATAAAAACTAAAATATAAGTTAGTCAACACAGTATCATGTAATGATTGTTGGCTAATAAAATATTAAATATTAAAGAATGGTGAGAATTTTCAAATAGATTAGTGTATTAGGGAATGAAAAAGATGAAAATAAAAACAGATATAAAAAATACAGTTTGAAAGGGAAGGGAAAATAAAAATATAATAAATAGTAATATAAAACCTGAAATGTTCACAGACTAATCAGAGATCAAGTGTGCTTGGTGGGAGGATTGAAGACTATCACCGAGAGATTTGCAGGAAAGCATAAAATATATATTTGCGTGAATGACCATCGTTCGGGGCAATATTATTTGACTCATAATTGATTGAATTAATTTAATAGACCTCATTTTTGAAAACATAGATTGTGCGCTCTTCAAAACAAATGTTGGAATAATATCTAACTTTAATTAATATAAATAGGCGCCATTAGTTCCAGTCATTTAGAATATAGATAAAGAATAACGTGTATGAGAATTGGAGCATGAAATTGTTAACCTGTTAAACTGGAGGATGTTAGCTTAAAATGGCAATCAGTTTTAAATGTCATAAATTTATGTTGGAGAAAAATAATGAAATAAATTTTCTAGTTTTATTTCAATGGAATTAATGCTGAAAAAAAAATGAAAAAGGCTAACGTAAGAAATTTGTCCAGTAACTGCAATCATCCTTTGCGGTTCAGAAGCTATTTAAAATAGCTCTTAACAAACATGCCATAGATGGTGGCCAAACCAAACTTGAGTCATTAATGCACGTGGCAATATCTAAGGTTATTTTTTCAGATTGCATATAGAACTGATTAGGGGAAAATAAGCTTTTAGTCCTTAAGGTTTTGGTTCATTTTGACATCAGTCCTTAAAGTTTAATTTTTTTTAACACTATCCCTAAAGTTTAATCCGTCTAATCCGTTCATCCCTCTTTTTTCAGAAATTGGTGGAGGGACCATGACATGGCAATGATGGTGTTAAATAAGCTAAGGTGGAAGACGGAAAAACATATGGATAAATGCATGGGCTTGCAGAAGGATGGAAACTTGGAAACAAAACAAAGTAGAGCGAAGCAAGAGACGAAGTGAGAAGGTGAAGGTAGAGACGAAAATGCAAAGGGAAGAGGGCTACTGTAGGGATAGTGAAATGGTGTTGTCGAGAGAGAATGCCTGGACAGAAATTGACCAAAAGGAGAAAGACAAAGGTTAGGGACTAGGGTTCGATAAAATAATTCCATCAGAAATTCCATCGAAAGAGGTTAGAAAAGATGATCCCCAATGTCGATTTTGCTATGCGTTGCCATGATTCACATTGGAATGAGGAAGAAGACAAAGGTTGTTCAATAATCAAAGGTGTGTGGTTCCTCCCTCTGTTATGGTGATTCTTCTCTCTATGTTACTCCAATGTATGTTGTAAATTCACCTTTCATTTAGTACTCCATAATTGCTTGTCTTCTCCCTTTTGCAGAACAGTAATCAAACAATATTGGAACCTCTTTTCATGGTTTCTTTCTACAGGGTTACCTAAGAAAAGTGTCGAGGAGTTTTAATGTCTTCCTTACATCATCAGACTTTTGTACTATCTCCACTTCACTTGGTATGGTTTGCCATTTGTAAGCTACAAATGGGAAAATTTTCCTCTGGTCAGTCAATGATGTTGAGATTTTAATTTATTTTAATTTATCTCCCCAACTTTGTCAAGGACCAAGTACAATTAGAATTCACTTGACAATTTGCAACTTGTACTAATATTTATTGTATTTTGTTTATTTCAGAATTGAAAATACTATTGTTGGCTACAAATTGAACTTGCCAGTGGACCAAAATGTTTGGTACAAGGGACCGACATTATGATGATAATGAATTAAAAAAGCTACCATGATTATAATTGATTGGTTATGAATTGAAATTCTTGTACAGGGACCAGTATTTTCAAACAGGGGGTTGAAAATGCTATTGTAATGATAATGGATTGGTAATGAATTGAAAATGTCTTGTACAGGGAACTAATCTTTTTCAAGAATGGTGTGTGCAATATAGGGGATAACCATATCCTTTAAATATTGATATCTATGCTATCATCGAGTATGCAAGCCATTCCATGTCCAACGTAGAACACTTGACCACTATTTTAGCGAATGAAAGGAGAAATTCAAGAAAAGGGAAGGAGAAATCGCAACCCTACAATCCACAAAATCGATTGGAAGGAGAAATCAAGGAGAAGGGGAAGAGAAATCATAATCGTTGTGCGATACTTGGTTTTAGATGCCATCATCCAAGAGAAGGGAAGTCGAATAAGAATAAGAAATCAAACAGAAAGGGAGTTGAAATCACACGATGCTGATAGCTTTAAGTGGCGAACGATGAAGCAACAACCATGAAAATCTTCTGGTAGCATGAGCAAGCCCGAACAAGTTTCAAGATTTCTTCTACTACAAAGTTGTGTCTCTACTGTATGTTTTATCTTATATGTATCTTTATCAAAAAAATTGTTAGAATTATTTTTTTTTTTGAGTTTGCATCCCACTTGGACCTTATTAAGATACAAGTTAATATAGGAGTCACTACAAAAAAAGAGATATTTAGAGATGGCCAAAATCTGTCACTAAATAACTCAAAATCAGTCTCTAATCTATTAGAGACGAATTTAGAGACAACATTTAAGTCGTCTCTAAAAGTGGCGTCGCTAAATAATTAGAGAGAGATTAACTCATCCGTCTCTATGTAGAGACGGATTTATTCCGTCTCTAAATAAAACAAATTCATCTCTAATCTTAATCAAAATTTTTTACCAAAATTGTTAAAAATAATCAAATAAAATAATAAAAATAGAATATAATCATTAGCCACTTCACCCCCTAGCCCAAAGCCCACGCCACATCACTGGTATGTCATTTGTAGTGTCATATCATATTAATAGCTTCAAATGTGTCTCACCATGACCTCTTACTTCCAATACCTTTGTAGTCATCATGTTGCCAGTTGAACTGAAATGTTTTTGCAGTCTCTTTATGTAATATTAAATATATACTATTTATTTACACACTAATATATAAACATATATATTTATAAATCAATATATTATTAAAAAATACACATGTTTTATATTTAATTATTAATATCATAAAATATTTTATTTATATATATTTATATTTATATGAATATTTATATTATTTTGTTTAGATTTTAAATAATTTTCCTATAAATATATTTGTTTTTCTTTGGAAAGAAAAAATTATTTTCCTAGCCGAATTTTAAATTTAATTTTTATTTGTAAATAAAAATAATTATATATATTATGTTTATGATCCATATGTTTTAATATTTTATTATATTATTTTTTACATAGTCATATCATATAATATATATATATATATATCGTATTTTATATTATTTAATAAATTATATTATATATGTGCTTAATATATATTAGAGGTGGGAGGGAACCAGATATGATCGAGTTTTATGTCAGTCCATGATCTAACTCAAAGTCTTGGTTAAGTATTATATATATTCATTTTAAATTTAGAAAGGAACATATCTTTTTATTATTTACACCATAAATTTAATTATGAATTCCTAATGAAAAAGGATTGAAATTTTATTTGATTTTGATTTGATTTATTTTTTAATATCATTACTACTTTTAACTTTAATTTTAAAATGTAGATGTAAATTCTCAAAAGAAGGTTGATTTAGAAAGAATTAATTATTAATAAGTTTATAATAAATTTATTGTTGTCACAATTTTTTGAAATTATTATCATGAAATAGAATTAAAAATTAACTTATTAATTCAAAGTAAAATAAATTAATAAAATTAAGATAATCTACTTAGACATTTTAAACCAAATGATATTATTAAAGATAAACATTTTTTTTAAATCAATTCTACAAATATATCCAATATAAAAAATTTATCAACATATGGATTACTAATTAAATAAAAAATATTGTTTAATATTAATTGATTCTAGATATTTGTTAATTACTAGGACAATTAAATGTCATCTATGATAAAATTGTTTACGTTCTCTTTTAGTCTAAAATTTCTTAAAACTTCAACGCTTCCTTTAATTTCATTTTACTATTTCTAATCTTAAAGTTCTTTATATATCTCCTCTCTCCTTCATTTCTTATTTTTCATTCTCATCTTATATTCTCAATTTCTCGATCTTCTTCCATTAACTACCAAACATGCTCCTAAAAAAATAAAAGAAACATTAGGTTTTAGGATTCTGGTGGTTTAGTTTAAGGTCACTTTTTGAAATGTCTTTTAATATGATTAGAAATACAATTCACTTAACTTAAATTAGTTAACTCATGAGTTTGATCCATTTAACATACTATAATATTTAAAAAATACACAAAATTTGAAAATATCTCTCAAAATTTAAATTAACATATTACAATATTAAAAAATAATACTATATAAAATTGAAGTAATTTTAAAAAAAATCCGTATCTAAATCCATCTCTAAATGTGAATTAGAGACTAATTTAGAAACAGACAAGGCACCCGTTGCTGTGTTCATTACAAATGCGTCTCTAAGTTCATCTCTAAATAGATATTAGAGACGAATTTAGGGCAAGACATTTATTGTTGCATTCACTAAAAATAAGTATCTAAATCCATCTAAAAAAAAAATTAAAGATAGGTTTAGTGACAAATTTTTATCCATCACAATAAATTAAAAACATCCTTCACAAAATTCATCTCTAAATGTTAAAAAATTTTCAAGAAATAATAGGATATTTTTAGAAACGGATATAGAGACGGACTTTTTTATTTTAGCGATGAAAAATTAGTTGTTATTAAGTTTGTCTCTATCATATTATTAGATACGGATTTAGAGACGGATTTTATTAGAAACGATATATACCCATCTCAAACTCCGTCTCTAATACTTTTCCATTATTTTTAATATGAAAGAAAGTTATTTTGCTAAAAAAATTCGTTATTCATCCCTATTTTCATCTCTAATAGTGATAGATTTTAATCCGTCTCTAAAATTCACAACTAAATGACCATTTTTTTGTAGTGAGTTTCCCATGTCAGCACAATTTAACACCATCAATGCCACATGAGATAAGTCAAGGACAACCTCCTAGTATTTGTGAAGTATGAGGATCAATGTTGCTAATGGATCAAATTTCAGGGACTGATTAGTATCTTTTTAAATTGTAGGGACTGATTTGAAAAAAGCCTAAAACTATAAGGACTAAAAGATTAATTTTTTCCAAGAGATTATGGATATTGGATGCAGCAAAATTATGGATCGAAATATGATTAATATAAATAAGTCCTCAAATGTCCAATTTACCGCCATTAAAAAAAAATTGAATTTATCATGTTATGTACTTGAATTTAGCCTAGATATTATACATTATGATCATAAACTAGCAGTGTTCAATCAATCCTGTGGCCTAGTAATCACATCCTATCCGATATGTAAGGTTGGTCTTGGAGACAAAGTCGAGTTGGATACCAAATTGAGGACAAACCCGATCTTGTCCAGTCCAAGTCTATATATAATTTTATATGTTTTTTAAAAAAAATTAATTGTATGATATTTTTCTTAATGCAACACATGAAATAAATTAATTATATCATTATTATGAATATTTTTAATAATTTAATCTTTTAATTTAATTTAAAATTTAAAATTGATTTCTTAATATTGTGTAAAAATAATGTATTATTATTAAATATTTATAATTTTAATAAATATTACTTTTGATTATAATATTATTTTTTAAAAAAATATATTTTAGATTAATATAATTATATTTTTGTTAATAAATAAAATGAACTCATTTTTTATTTTTAAATACTTTTTGAGATCAAGCCAAACGTAACAAATCTCGCCCAACCTCACCAAGACTGGGTATCGGGTTAACTATCAACCCGATTTTATCCGATCTTTGTACACCCTTATCACAAACACAATAAGTAATCAGATTCCACCATTAATAAAAAAAAATTAAGTATATACATGTCATACTTTGATCCCAAGGTTCACAAAAATTAAAAACGCCATTGATATTGAAAGTTTAATCTAATTGAAATAATAAATTGCCCAATGAATTCAAGGAATTACTTGCACATATATCTTAATATGTAATTTCAAATTAAAATATGGTTGGATATGAAGAAATTATTAGAATTTAATTAATTTAATTAATAGTAATAAAAATTTGGTTATCTTTATTTTTGAAATGATTGTCTCCATAATGGGGTCTTTTCCTGTCAATCGGATTTAGATATTATTCATTCCTTATAAATAATATTAATTGCCTTATTTGAGTGGATGTATAAAAAAAAGTTAATAGAAATTGTAGCATCCAACGTGGCATCACTATATTTCAATATTTGTGTCTTGGTTTGTTGATTATATATATATACTCCATGTCTCCAATTACAAAAAACAAATAACTACTTCATTAATACCAAGAAAAAAATATTTTTGATAGTTAAGTTTATTTATTGTATTACAATTTCAATTTTTAATTTTTTAGAATTGACTACATTAAAAGTCTGGAATAAAGTTAATTAATGATAATTATCAATATAGTTTTAATTATTCAAGAATATAAAAAGAAAATGATATTAATGACTCATCAAATTGTATCCATATCTTTTATATTTTATGATAAATAAAGAGCTCCAAAATCTTCTTATAATTGAGGGATGGAGAGTATATATGTAAATAAACTTTGGTATATATCGGTTGAGAAAAAGAAGCAAAGACTTTGGTCTTTAAGGATACTTCAAAGGTTATCACAAAGAAGAGAGAAAGGAGTTGGGATGATAAAAAATAGTTGTACCCACAAGTGTAGCGCTGAAAAAAATATTTAAAATTTAAAAACTATTAAATGATAATGATTATATATTGATTTTAATATTAATATAGATAAGGAAAAAAAATAAAAGATCCAAAGCAAACATATATCACTCATTATTGTTAGTAAAATGGTTGCTTTATTATAAAACAAAAAAATGTTGATTAATTTCACGATTATCAATAAATATTTTAAAATAATTGCATAAAACAATAACAACAACAAACAAATTTTTTCCCAACAATCAAATTAACGTTACTATTGCATAAAAAAGCGCATAAAACAATAATCAAATTAAAAGCAATAATTGTTATATTAACACAATAATCATAATTAAATTAAATGGAATTAAATGACCAATTATTCAAACACTAATTTTCAAATTTTAATTAACTACAATAATAGACAAGTCATTCAAAAAATAATAGATTCATGCGAATGGCTTGGAGATAACTGATTTTGATTTGCAATATTTATAACTAAATCAGAATTAGAATATTATAATCATGAGATGTGATTGTTGGTCCAAAAACATCATATAATTAGCATTATATATATATATATATATATGCACACACACACCAATACCGTTAGCACCTCAATTCTGAATATATTTAAACCAGAAAACAGTGCAGTAGTGACAAAGAAAAATGAAACCATCGTTTAATTGGCATATATTAATACAATTAGTATATAAATATATTTAAATTAGAAAATAGAGCAATAATGGAAAATAAAATGGCTATTTCTATAGGATATAGTTTAATAGAATAAGATATGGGTCAGTTATTAATGGGATTAAAGGACCTTCAAAACATCAGCTTCCACATAATATTACAATTCCCATGCAAAACTCCCTGCTGATGTGGTGTTCCATAATTTTTCACTAATGTGACACTTCAAATTTCATCCAAATCCACTTATATTTATATATATAATAGGTTAAGGACACACTTCTTAGGGTTTTCGAGCATAAAACACCAAAAAAATTAAAAAAAAATTATCAAAATATGATATATCAAAAAATATTTATCAAAATATAACACACAAAGTCAATCAGTGATATTAAAACTCAAATCCGTACAAAAAAAATTGCATAGCCAACTCTACGATTTTAGATCTGATAACATTTTTTTTTAATGAAAAGGTAAGTCGCATGGCCATCCATGCGACTTAACATTTTCTAATTTCCAAGAAGGCAATTGCCTTTACATTTTTTTTTAAAATAATTTATTTTTCAGTTGTTGGATTATTAAAATGATTTTTTTGATCTTATTTAAATGACCAATATTTTCTATTATACTTAGATCAACTTTCTACCCTATCCAAGTGAACTTCCACTATTCTCAAATATAATTCTTTGTAAGAAATATTTTGTATAGGGATATGAAATTATCTTTTTTACATTAAATAATTATTAACAAGATATAAATTTAATTAAAAGTGCAACAAATATTAATTAATAATTAACTATATTTGTATAAGTGTTGTCCCAAATTTTCTCATCTCTAAACTCATATTATATATACACATGTTTTATTTTTTAAACATTCAAATATCATATTAAAATTGCATAAATAGTCAAAAAAATTCTTCTATGATACATTAATTTTTATAATTGAAATTAAACAAAAAAAGAACGAAATATGACATTATACTCAAAAATACCTATTGTCTAACATGCCATATTTTGTTCTTTTTTTTTAATTTTAATCATAAAAATTAACATATTATACAAGAATTTTTTACCTCTTCATGCAATTTTAATATAATATTTGAATATTTAAAAAACAAAGTATCTGTATATATAATACGAGTTTAGGGATGAGAAAATTTGGGATAGCATTTATACAAATATAGTTAATTATTAATTAATATTTGTTGCACTTTTAATTAGATTTATATCTTTTTTAATAATTATTTAATGTAAAAAAGATAATTTTATATCCCTGTACAAAATATTTCTTACAAAGAATCATATTTGAGAATGGTGGAAGCTCACTTGGATATGGTAAGAAGTTGATCTGAGTATAATAGGAAATATTGATCATTTAAATAGGATCAAAAAAAACTTATTTAAATAATCCAACAACTAAAAAATGAATTATTTAAAAAAAATAAAGGCAAAGTTTGCCTTCTTGAAAATTGGAAAGGGATAAGTGGATGACCATGCGACTTACCTTTTTATGAAAAAAAAAATTTGTCAGATCTGAAATCACATAGTTGACTGTGTGCCTTCTTTATACGGACTCAAGTCGTATTACCACTATTCAACTTTATGTGTTATATTTTAATAAATATTCTCTCACATATCATATTTCGATAATTTTTAATTTTTTTATTATTTTATACTCAAAAAACCCACTACTCATCATGTTCCTATTTGGTTTACCACGAGATTGTATCATTCACGTGTATGTCTGGTTGATTTGATTTCTGCTATGTTTGTGACTATCATTTGATCAGATATATGATAAAATTTGTTTGTTTTGAATAAAAAAACTAAAATCTGTTTCTCTTTTTCTATTTCTAAATAAATATATATGATAAAATTAATGTCAAATCATGCTATTTATTTATGAGTTATGAATAACTTACATGTCAACTATTTGTGTGATGTATAAAAAGTGTGTCTAATTAATAAATATCATAATAGATAAAATAAGTCAAAGTAATTAATTATTACTCCCTCCGATACTTTTTATAAAAAACTTTCAACTACTTTACTTAGATTAAAGAAGTTAGTTATCTTCTTAAAATATTAAAAAAATCAAACATTCTTTTATCCATATTTAATATACTAATGTAATCCATATTAAATATTATTGGATCAATTGAGAGTATTTCTTTCATAAAAAAATCTAATAACAATTTATAAGAAGAAATAAATGATGGGGTAAAATAGAAAAAAATTTATTAAACAATACAAGATCTCTTATAAAAAGAATCAGAAAAAACCTTTAGAAGATCTCTTATAAAAATAACCAAAGGGAGTATCACTTAATATATATCATACTAAATTTATACGTAATTAATTCGATGGATCTATTTATAAAGGATATATTTGGAGTTTGTGCTTTTCATAACTTGGGTGTTCTGCCCTCGGATAGTGTTTCGAAGTTCATGCATGATGGATGAACATCTTATTATAAATTTTGAGATTATTCAACCAGTCAAAGCTTCAGCTTTAATGCTGTAATTAATGCCATGATAAATCTCAGATGCTGCATATTTAGATAAGATCGAGAATTCAATTTAAATAAAATGCATCCTTATATTTTGTCTACTTTGTCATTGTATTTGTATATGATCTCTAAAATTTGAAGAAATTATTTGTAAGAAAATAAAATTTAAGAAATCCATTGTATCTGACTCTTCCATGCAATCAATAAATTGAGAACAAATTTAGATATTTTAAAATTTGACATGACTTCAATTTCATTGAGTGCACAACTAATTTAAGCAAAAATACCTGTAAATTTTTTATAAACTTATCTATGATTAATTTAATTAATTTTTAATTACATTATCAATAAAGAAAGAGACAAAATGTAAGTAACTGGATAAATGAAAAAATTGACATCAGACGTGCATGAATATGGGTGTGATTAAACAGATGTTAATGAATACCGTCAAGAAAGCCCTCAAATTCGATGGAAAAAAAGAAAAGAAATCAAGTTTCCATAGCACAATCATGCACATGAATAGATATATAAGTCACAAAAAATTGAATCAAATCATTTAATTCTTTTTTATTTTTGGCCACTAAATCATTTAATTCTAATCATACTAATTATTTTCTATATATATTCTAACTATTATATATATACGTTACAACTAATGAGAGGAAAATGAGAGGTTACTAAAAATCAAAATTATTCAACGGAGATTGTCATCCATTCCTAAAACAGAAACGGTCACTGATCTACCCCTATTAAATATGGAGATTTTGAAATGAAATTATATAAATATATTTCCATCTCTCTATATGTTGCAGAAGAAATATTGTGGTGGCCGGGCAAAGATGAATATGAAAACCCCCATATTTGCTTTCATTCTTGTCGCCTTCCTTTCATGGACAACAACATCATCTTGTGCTCAGAATTTGATAGACCAAGTATGTCAGAAAACCAGAAATCCAAGCTTGTGCAAGTCGACCTTGAAGTCAGATCCAAACAGCGCTGCAGCCGATGCCAAAGGGCTCGCTCACATCATGTGCGACAAGTCACGGGATTATGCCAATCAAACCTTCAAGACAGTGATCCCACAATTGATTCGACAGGCTAAAACTAAGGTTGTAGTGGACAAGCTCCAGAGTTGTAACATTATCTATGGTGTAATAGTCACTGAAATTTCATCTGCCATGTCACAGTTAGATTCGGGTAAGAATGATATTGCGCTTACTCATCTAGGGATTGCTGCTAATGGGACTGATGCCAGTGAGAAGAATTTCTCTTTGGTGCCTCCGAAGATGGCCTCGCCTTTATCTGAGAGGGATAAGTCTCTCTTGTCTCTCGTTCTGATAGCTCAAGACATCATTCGCATGCTTGCTTCATGAATGTAATGTTTGTCTCTGCTCTAATATTTGATTTCTGATATGTAATAATCAAGTTTGATATGACAGTGAGCGACATATAACTGTATGTAAATGTCTTCTTTTTTCTCTCTCCGTATTTTTATCTGTTTGACTACTACTGTGAGAGAAGATCAACTTGGCTACTAATTTGATTGAATCGAATAATGTAAGGAGATCAACACCAAACATGAAACAAATCGTTTTAATTATGATGTATTTAGTTGGTTTAGAATAAGAGGATAATAAGAGGTGCACATCATTTTTAATTATGAGTTAAAACGATTTGTTTCATTTTTGGTGTGATTCCCATCGACTTACCTACTTCAAGAAGTCAGTTATTATCTTTTCAAAACTACTCTCTTTATGAAATTTAAATTTTAATTAGTTTTTTTTAGCTATTATTTTCAAAATCACTTGCGATAATGCAATACAAATTAAAAGAGTGTGAAGTGACCAAGATAGTTGGTTTAAGTGGTTTAAAGTTTCCCTAAGAGAACTTCACATTCATGTGGTTCAACTCAACTTGATCAAAAGTCAAGACCTAATGTAATTTCTATAAATCAATTGGCATTACAAATTAAAAAAATAATGCAAAGTGTGTATTATTCTTGTACCAAATGGTAATTTTAAAAGCTAACCCACCCAAGAAAAAAAAAACCTTACTATTATCATTATTTATTTATTAATTATTGTTAATTTTATCTTACCCTTAAACTATTCTTTAAAATCTTAAAATTAATTATCACGACAAAAAGACCTATATTCACTGTACATATATAGATGAAAATTTGTGATGTTAAGCCTCCCTTCTCTATTCAAATTGTTGCTCAGGTACATCCATAAGAATCAAGTCTCTACAAATTATTTACCCATCAAAACCAACTGTGATTCTTCAAAATCTGTTCAATGATATAACAATCACATATCAACAAACTATTAAGATATGTATACAAAATTGCAATGAACTGTTATTATTTACACTAGAAAGCATAATTAGAGACATATAAAAATTTTTCAAAACCTGTTGACCCAAAAATCATTACTTACATCATTTGAAATTGAATTCTTAGGCTAATATAAGTGTCAATGATCTTTTTTTCCTTTTCGCCAAGTGTCAATAATCAATATATACTTACATTTTAAAATTGCAATTTCTTTTGGCAAAAAAAAAAAATTGTTGCAATTTCTTTCTATGCATTCACGTTGTTATCTTCGGTAGTTTAAGGATAATTTTGGAAAACATATTTTTTTTTACAAATAAAATAAGATTAACTAACTTCATCTAATAATATTAGTATATATAAATTTTTTTTTTATATACAACACGGGAAGTAGTACTAGTCTTGAACATTTTTCGATAAGTTAATTAAAATTGTTAGGAAAGAGAAAACTTTTAAGTCTGACCAGTTGGTAGTTGCTTGAGGGAGTGTACATATAATTAGGTGATTGTGTGCCGGAGATTGCAGTTGGTCCTGTTATATAGTATGTATCGATGTATGGCTCACACGTCCCAACTCAATGTGATTTTCATGCCCAAGAGTACTGGATTATGCATTTCGTCTCTTCCATTTGCTTGCTAACCCTACGGTGTTAGGGAAAGCTTTTGACTACATTTTTACAAAATTAAGTGGCCAAATTGAAACTTAATATAAAATTAAAGAAGCACAAGTGTACATTAGCCTACGAGACTTAAATAAGCTAGACTTGATTGACCAAAAATTTAAAACAATAAAGTATAAACAATATATATAGACAAAATTTAACATTTAATGGGCTTCTTTTTTTTCCCATTTCTTTGGTCTGATATAATACTTTTCTTAGACCTAATGAAATGCTTTTAGGCATCAGCTCATAAGATTTTTGGTGCTTTTCCTTTAGTGTGATTTTGTTTCTTGAATGTTACATTTGGAGAATTACAAATAAGACTTTAAATCAATTTAATTCTTTAAAATTGTATTGTATTCAAAATCATTTTTATAAAAGTTTGATGATTCAATAAAATTATCATCTTCGTTTTTAAAAAATGGACAAAAAATTTGATCAATAAATAATTGCAATAATACTTTTTTAATAAAAAACTAATTAACATGAACAAAACCAATTCCACAAAATAAAATAGATATGAAATAAATTTAAACGGAATCCTTAAAATGTCGAGTCTCATGAGTCCATTATGCAAGGGGAAAAAAACTTGGAAAAAAAAAAGCCCAATCAAACCAGTTGTTATTATTAGGAAAAAGTAAACTTTTAGTCCTAATGCTTTCTATTAATTTTGAATTAGGTCCCTGTACTTTAAACTTTCTTAAACCACTCCCTATATTTTATTCAGTTATATCCATTAGTCCCTATGTTTCGTATTTTTTTTGCTTGAGCATCTAGTCACGAGAACATACTAATCCGAATTCAAGACATTCAGGCAAATTTCTCTCATGATGGTGTTTTGAAGGTTTAAACCCCTAACATCACAAGTAAAGTTTACTTTGAATACCAGCTTTTATATAACTGGTCCAACCCTTTTTTGAGTCTATATTTTATATTTTGAAGAAAAGAAATTGAGACCCTAAACAGGGTTAACTCTAGCATATTTGGCAAACGGAAGCCAAAATGGCATCTCTCAAAGCAATAGTAGGATTATTAATGCTAGGTGGAGAGTGACCGGACATTGAAGCTTCTCAACAGTTGTTCATAAATGATGTGGTGAAAATTGAGCGTGCCTCTTTAGACGACGCTAAGGAGGACTCCAGTGAGCGACTGACAGTGAAGAAGTGCCACAAAGGTAGGTGTTGTACGACTTGTTTGGGTGGTGTGCGAAGGCAATTGTTGTACGTAGCTTATGGAGGTAGATTATCACTCTTTCTCTCTCTATCTGGGTCTAGAACTTATTATTTTGACTTTTGGATCCTGATGGAAGCAGAAAATCAAAACGTTCCCAAGCAAATAGGCTTGACTGCCTGGGTGTCGAAAATTATTTTATCAAAAGTTATTTTCTATTATGGTTTTTGCCCTGTTCGATCATTGCTCATTTCTCCTTTTTCCTTTTCCTGATTTCTTTCTTAACTTTGATGCTACTGTTTCTGAGATCCAAGTTGCTAGTGATATCTTAAAATTCAGCTGAAAGTGGAAGATTTTAGATTTGGCTGCATAATCAACTTGGATGGATTTGCTTTAAGTTTCTCTTTAGTGAACCATTTCACAAGTATTCCATCTAAATTTACTTCCTCACCCTTTGGAACTTTAACGTAATGGGCATGCATAAATGACAAAGGGGTATGAGGCATCTTTTTATAAGAAGAGTTAGCATACATAATGGACGGCATGAGAGGTGTTGCGTTGAAACAGAGCATGCATCTCTGACACTATTAATATTTAATGAATGAACATTTCCCCTTTTGGTAAAAATAAAATAAAAAGAGTTGAGTATATATGAAGAACATCTGTACAAGGAGGATTGAGTCAGCATGCTTTCACTTTTTTTTTCCCTACCACAACCATTTTTTCCAAACAGAGGTGTCATGGAATTCAACTCCACCTCTTCAAAATGGTCTCCTCAGAGTCTGGGCTGGTTGCTTGGACCAAGGAATTGCACACCCTGCGATTTCTGGAAAAAAAAGACAACCAAAAGTGCCTTTATCTTTTGTTTCCTCTGTTCTTCCCATTAAGATCACGGACAAGGCAGACCTTTTTTTTATACCATTTTGCCCATAATGCCAACAACAAATGAGAATTAGCATACCTAGCTGCAACCACCATCTTTCCATTCCATTTCCACCCACACCTACACTTCATCGATCCGCATACCCAAACACACCTGAACAGGTTTTGAAGAAGAAGAAGATGAAGAATAATGAAGCCACACATCATAGAATAATCAAAGTGCCTAAAGCAATGCTGAAATGCAACAGAAGATGCCGATGATGCTTGCACTTAATGGAGAGACTAACAAACCCTAGAGAGGATGAGGAGAAGATGACGAGCGAACGATGAACTACGGTCAAAGGTTTTTTTTTTTTTAACAAAAACGATATAGATGCAGCTGCAAAATTTTGGTGCAACGTATTTTGTCTAGTCAGCAACCACATCATACGCTGTTAGCCAACTCAGCACGTTCAGTAGAGTTTATGCCACATATCAATCCCTACTCCAGTATCGAACGGCTCTAACAGCAAAAGCTATGGGAAGTTATTAAAAAAAAAAATTAAAATGCAGACCAAAATCAAAACTCTCTGAAGTTATAGAAATCAAAAGCCTTTTATTATTATTATTATATAAGATCAAACAGCTCACATTTAGTTAGCCCAAAACAAAAGGGCTCACAACGTGAAAAAGCTGATTTGTTCAATTCAATTTAATTTAATAATTTAATTTAAAATCGAATCAAAATGGATTTATAAACAACCTTAGATAAGTAAATTTTTTAAAAAATATATGGAATCATATATTGAGAACGATTAAGAGGGTTAATTGGACAATTGGAACAGAATTATTATTTTTTATTATTGTTAATTAAATTTTTATAATATTCGATAACTTAGAGCGCTACTGCTGATCTGGGATTGCATATACTGACGTGTCATGTTCAAACTATTTTAATGGCCAGGATTTTGTCCAAGCGAATGCCATATGTGTGCCCGCTTTCGACGTCCATGCACTTTTCGCGTGAAACCACGTGCCTCCCTTCAACCTTGCCCTCAAGCACAAACCCACCCAGACCACAATCCCACACGCTTACTCTTTCCCTCCTCCTATACTCCATTCAATCCATACCGTCCATTAACATATCGATCCGAATAAGGAAGACGATTGCACCATAAGATAATGTATCCACGCGCAGGGAAACAAAATCTTCGCTGTTTATCTCATCGCTCGCGTGCAAGTAATGTTTCCTATCCATACAAGGGAAGGAATTCTCCTCCTCAATCCTCATAAAGGAAAATAATATTTCAAAATTAAAATTAAAATTAATGATAAGTGACGGTGTCAGTTAAGCACTAGGATTCTGTCATCAAATCTTAACCTTTTTCTTCAACAAAAAAAAATCTTAACCGTTTAATCTTCCGGAAGCGTACATTACTACATAACTAGGATTCCCTCGCATTCTCAATCTTCGTTCGTCTTCCTTACAAATACGCATCGCAAGCAATTGGATTATCTTCAGCTTCTCCTTGTTCTTCTCCATTCGATTCTGTGTTCTGACTTGCTCCCGGCCCCATCCCTTTTTTATGGCGTTTTCTCTCCGCATTGGTTGCCCTGGCAATAATCATAGTTTTACCGACTTCAGCATCAACAATAATAGGTGTAGTCCCAGCGGCGGTGCGACACGGCCTGTGCCTGTGATGTTCGTTGGCGATCAGAGCCGTTCGAGAGGACAGAATAGGAGGATCATGGTGGCAGCAGCCTTGACGACCGCGCCGGTTACGGCGACGACAGGATTGAAGATGAACTTGTTCAGTTTGGATATGGAACAGCGTGGTACTGGTGATCGGGCAGAGGGAAAGGATGATGTTGATGCAAGCGATAGGATGGACAGGTGGGTGTGGGATTCTGTGGAGGAGATCGTCATGAATTTGAAGGAAGCGCCTTTGTTAGTGCATGTTTTTACGAAGGGGAATATTGACGGTGACGACGTTAACGGTCGTCATATGATGACGATGACGACGACATTGATGACGGAGAAGAGGGCAATGAAGGAGAATTGGCTAGCGCAAAAGGAAAAATGGATACAGGGAAGGACGCCATTGCCGGAAGGCCTTATATTGGTGGAAGAATTGGCCGGTGACGTGACAGAAAAGACGACGAAGGTGTGGGGGATAGTGGTTCAGGGAAGAGGGGCTGGATGCGGGGCAGTTTGCTATTTGTTGAAGACGACTCGGGTCGGGGCGACCCCGATGGGACCTTGGTGCACCCATTTTTGCTTAACAAGAGTGAAGAACCTGATGGAAACTGTGGAATCACAGTTCAGTAATTTTTGGCGGGATGATTAAGCAGGGAGCTGTTGTTTAATTTTTTGGATTATGATTCAGAAATTGTACAAAATTTAAATAAAATTCATTCTGCATAGCATTACCATACTCTGGCCATGATTTTGCAGATGTGTAACTGGAGTGAGTGTATGTTTGGATTAATTTTTTTATAAGTGATTATAAAAATAAATGGTTTTTTATTATTTATTATGAATATAGGTGATTATATCTACAGTGATGTATATTTGAATGTTTCTGATTTTGAGAAATTAAATGTGTTTGGAATTTAAGTAATTATTAGGTGATGTGTTTGGAGTTTAAATGATTATTAGGTAAATAATAAAAAGGAGATGTAAAATAAGTGATTATAATAAAAAAAATCAATTTTTCTTATAATATATTTGTCAACTTTTTAATATAGGTAATTATTTCCTCTTCTAATCATTTATGAGAGAATAAAAAAGACCCTGACATAAAATATTTTTTCAATTAATTTTGCAGCCAATTTTTAAATATTTTACGTCTCATTCTCTAACTAGACTGTGCAAGCGAGATAGTTTTCAATGTAAAAAAAAAATTCACCCTTTAGAAAATTTCTAGCCAGCAATAGCCTTCATATGAGGCATTTTCATTACTAAATTTCTTTGCTCAAGAGATAAGATATACTATAATTCATTATACCAAATTATTTTAATAGTGAACACTTTGACACAACAATGGATGAACCTATATACTACCCCCTCCAAAATTACTTTTTATCAACAAAAATTTAACTTTAAGGCCTTACCCAAAAATCAAAATAATTTCAGGTTTTCCATTTTGTCCCTTTTTTTTCTTTTGAGAATTGTTAACCTATTTAACCTATAATCTAATGAGTAGTCTATTTAACAATTTTAAAAAAATCATATACGTATATATTAAATATACAGTTTGATAATTTTAAATTTTTTAAAATGTTATATAATTAACCCATAATTTAATGAGTCTTTTTTTTTTGGAGAAATTAGCATTTTGGTCCTTGAACATTACATCAATTTTGAAATCATTTTCTAAATTAAAAATTTTTTAAGAAAAAAAGATCCCTAATCTTTTCGACATTTACATGATTAATCCTTGGACTATTATTAAACCATTAGCAAATTAGTCCATGTGAGTGCTGTATGTGTAATCAGATATGAAATAGTGTTGATGAAGTAGACGAGCTAGCTAACTAGGATGATATGTGAAGATGAATGCTGTGAGATGAGCTGGTCATCCAAAAGAGGAGGTGAATTAGGTGATATAAGATTTACACTTATTTTAAAGTGAAACCCAATTTTACCAAATATTGTAGTAGAATAAGAATGAATAGATTATGATTAATGATATAAATAAAATAAGCAAGTAAAAGATTATACACAAAAATTTATATTGGTTCAGTTCAAACCACTTGACCTATGTTCAATCCTCAAACCACCACTTGAGATTCTCAGTATCTCATAAGTTTGATCTGGGCACTTATAAAACCTCAATATATCCCACAAATTTCACTAAGCATTTGTGAAACCATTCTTCCCACACCTTTACAAGATATGTAATTCTCTTAGTGTTTCCCCACACTAAAATTCTACTCAGAAATTATAAAAAGAAATATTAAAAACTTGAAACTCTCTTTAAGAGTGGATAATACATTGAAACTCATTATAATGAGATGAGTTTTAACTTTGAATGCTCACAAAAAATAATTTAACTCATAACAGCAGCATTTTAGCACCTAACTCACTTAAATTTGTTACCCATAAGTTCAAATGAAGTTATATTTATAGATTTGTGACTTAATTAGTCGTTAGATATAAGATCTATCTATTAAACATAAGTTCTGATCATTACTCTACAAAAAGAGTTTTTTAACAATCGCATTAAATGCGTTTGATACATCAAAGCTCGAATTTTGTGGTTCAATAGATGAATTTCACAAAGTCAACATAATTATGTGTTTAACGTTGAACTTCAACATTCGTCTGTCACTATGTGACATGTGAATTTCGAGTTTACAAAAGATACCCCGTGTTAGTTTGTGTAAATTTTCATATTGGAAGTGCGTCTATTGGGTTTAAACAGTTATTTCAAATTTTCACAATGCACTCGAAATTCAAATTTTAGAAACTGAAATTCATCTATCAAAAGCTTGTTTCAACAAAATATAAAAGTTCTTACTTTAAAGTGTGAACTTTGAAGTTCAAAATTCGTCTGTCAGAAACTGTGACTTTAAACTCACTTAGAATTTCACTAATAATTGAATTTTAACTAAACTTCATATGAATTTTTCATACTTTCACTAATTATACTTAGCCTGAAATTCAAATTTCATATTCAAAATTTGTTAATTAGAGATTAAATCTCTGTAAATTCAAACTTCAATAAGTAAAATACAAATTTTACATAAAATAAATGAGTCAAATAGTGAAATTCATCTATTAGTCAATATTCTTCAATTGTAACACATGCTAACTTCATATTTACTCAATTTAACTCAATTAAGACATACGATAATAAGATTAAGTAAATTTTAAAAATTAAATCACCTCAAGACCTAAGTGAAAACAAAATATACTTAATAGTTAGGTTTTTAAAAATTAAGCTTCGCTTTCATTTAATTATTTCATTCTTGGCATACTCCATTATAATCTTCAATTATTGTAGTATCATTTCTCTTCTTCTTTTTTAAGTGATATTTGATGTTGAATTTCCTTTCTTTATTTCAATGCTCAATCTTTTTTCTTGTATAATCCTACATTTAATGTATTATACTTACAAATTAAGTAATTAAACAAATTTATATATCTAACTTGTATTATAAAATATAAAAGTATAGTCGATATATTAGTACATAGTATGATATAAGTATTATAAATATAATTAAATATACTATTGCACATTTTACTTCTTTTATGAACAAAATATATGTTAAATAAACATAATATATTTATTCTTTATTACTCTATATTTATAATCATTAAAACTTATATTATATTAAACCTAACAGATCTAAGTGTGGTCACTGACGCTAGTGTCCTTCACGTTGCATTAGCTGCTCTTAGGTGCTCTGGAGGAGTAAATAGACTTCCATTTCCTAGTGGACGCTTGTGCTAGTGAGCGAGATAGGATGCTTCCATTTGCTTGAAGCGACCACTATTCGGTGAGTGGAAGACTTATATACATATGCCTATGATGTGAGGTCTTATTTGATCAATGAAATACAAGATTTCTATTTGTTCATGATGTCAATGTTACGAGGGGGTCATTGCAATGGCATCTCACTGATAGTCTTTGTTGACTTGCACAAACCATCTAATTTTCCACCCCCATTGAAAAGTTCTTAGCTTCCACCATCCTTCCTTCGCACAATCAAGGAGAACACGGCCACCCTCCTCAGCACTTTACCCTCTTCATCATAGTACATAGCCACCATCATTGCACCTATAGCACCCTCTCTTCACAAATTTCCCCTTCGCAGAGTCCCAACCCTATTGTGCAAAGTCTTTTCTGTCGGTAACCCTAATTTACTTGGCTTTGATGAAGCACATGGGGTGGCTAGGAATTCGACTGTCCAATTGGCTCTCATTCCATCTAATAGCCATCCTATCTTCCACATCAGCATCCATTTCCATGTGTCATCCTATTCAACAATTTCATTTACCACATCAATATCACTTCACATCTGTTTGCACATTTAGCACTCATGGGGACCAATTTGCTAACGGTTTAATAGTCTAGGAATTAATCATACAACAGTTAAAAATTAGAAATTGTTTTAAGAAAATAATGAGTTCAGGGGTTAATTTCAAAATTGATACTAAGTCTAGGGACTAAAATCATTTTCTTTTGTGTGAAACAATTTCTTTGTTAAATTAACGAGTAATTTAGTTATTTATGCTCAAGCTTTAGGGAAATTTTTGGTCCTCAGTGCATTGGGTGAAAATTTTCTTGCGTTATGCTGAGTGCTACAGGTACTAACAATTGAAAAGTATATTCTCAGTACTTTTTTTGTGGTAAAAAATTATTTTATTTACATATGAAAAATAGAACGTTATCATTAAAGAGAAACATGAGAGAACATATTTTGCTTTTGTCATTATGTGAGATGCAATACTATAAATTCAAAATATACATTGACCCAAGTACCGTATCAAACTATTTGAATGAGAGTTTTAGTGCATGTTTGATTTTTTTGTTAAGCCAATAAAAATATATTTGTAAATATATTTTTAACTAATTTTATATTTGTCTCATTTTAAAAAGTTTTCCTATAAAAGTATTTTCATTTTTAAACGTACTTTTAATCAATTGATTGAAAGAAATTACTATTCAGTTTGCAAACATATTTTTTTTCATAATTATTTTGTCAAACTTATTTTTATAATAAAAAATATTTAAATATAAATAATATTACAATAAATTTACTTTTTAACGAAACTTTATTTTTACAAATTTCATTCTATTCTAACTTACTTTTATAAACTGAAAATCAAACAAGTGTTAAGTTATAAAACATCTTCACTACTTGAAGCGCACCCAATCAATTAATTTTAAACCTATCATCCCCTTTTTTATCTAAAAACTCTCAACCCAGAAAAGAGAATATTCCATTGACACCCAATTCATTTTTATTGTAATCCTCAACAACTCATGGCTACTTTTGTTTACTTAAAATTGGTTTGGAGTGACGGTGAACTCACTCCAAAACTTAAATTTTGGTAAAAACATAAAATTTGATGTGGCCCACTACCACTCCAAGCACACATTTAATCTGTAAGTCTAGGCAATAATGTAAGAAGGAAAAACATATGACGGTCAGGTACCTTATAATTCATCATACCAGATTATTCTAATTGCCAACACTTTGACATCTTAAGCCAGCATAAGATTAACCTATATAGTACCCCCTCTAAATTTTTTTTTTGTCAAAAAAATTTAACTTGAAGGCCTTGCCCTAAAATCAAAATAATTTAGGGTTTTTCACTTTGTCCCTTTTTTTCTTTTGAGAATTATCAACCTATTTACCATAATCTAATGAGTAGTCCATTTAACAATTTAAAAGAAAAATGTAAGTGTATATATGTTACATTTCTTAAAGTTAACATATATTCTCTCCAGTCTAAAATATAAGTCATTTTCTAGAATTTTTTTTTTCAAAATATAAGTTCCATTTAGTAATTTTTAAGATATTAAATATTCTTTTTCCTAATGTACTCTTATCTACAATTCAATATAAGAGAGATAACAAACTCTAAATGCAATGCATTAAATATGTGTACTATTGAAAAATAATGTATTTTATGATAAATTTAATAAGTAAAACTGCTTTTATTGGTTTCTTTATAATTAGTCAAATATGACTTATATTTTGGACTGGAGGGAGTATTAAATATATAGTTTAATATATACATATATTTTAAATGTTACATAATTAACCCGTAATCTAATGAATTTTTTTCCTCAATTGACGAGAATTGTGACTACTATTTTATAGCGTGTTTCTTAAACTTGCTCCTTGCTTTAATGTGACCATATCTGCATGTGCTTGAATTGAAGTTATGCTTGTCTTCTTATTATTAGTCCTATCGAATGATTCAGATGTTAATTAATCAATCTTATGGCACTTTTTTTCCCCAGCAATAAACAATGAGACTGAATGAACACTTCTATCATCAACAAAAAGATATAAAATTCCAGTAACTTCAGGGGCGGTCACAGCCCTTTAACTTTGGGGGGTCAAATTTTTTAAGTATATATTGTTAATTAATTTTTTTAAAAAAATACATTATCATGTATTAATATATATAATATAAATATTAAGTACCATACTATTATTAATGAAAATTTAATATTAATAATAAAAATATTTTAATAAACTAAATATATATTATTTCTATTCGAATATGTGAATAAAATATATATATATATATATATATGTGTGTGTGTGTGTGTGTGTGTGTGTGTGAAGTGTATGATATATATATATAGTGTGTATAATGTGCATACAAGTATGTGAGTGTATAATGGTGGAGCGATGGCGGTTTGAGGGGGTTGATCATTCACATCAATAACATGCATATAATAGGAGTGAACAAGTTGGCTCGGCGTTCGATTGACCCGATCCGGTCCGACCACTTTAGGCCAATTGGACCGGGCAAACTTTCGGGTCGGGCCGGGGTTAGGGTGTCTGACCCTAACCCTGGCCCGAACTATATATATATATATATAATTTTTTAAAAATTTTTTCAATTATTTTATATATCTTAATTGATTTTGTAGAATTTTTATTCTGTATGTATCTAATATAATGTATTTATTATATAAATATTATAAAAATATTTTAAAATTTTAATGTTTCAAATTTTTTTTTAAATTTTGAATTAGTTTTTTACCTTAATATTTATGTAAAAATAATGTATAATGGTTAAATATTCATAAATTTTAAAAAAATTTATGTTTTTTAAGATTATGTTTTAAGAAAATCTATTTTTAAGTATAAATAAGTATATTTTTTATTATTAAATAAATTTTTTATTTTTAAATTAAAAAAGATACATATATATGGTATCGGGTCAACTCGGTACTAACCCGAAGAACATCGGACTGGGGTCAAACCCGACCCGGCCCGACCCATGTTCACTCCTAGCATATAATATAAAATAATATATTATATGGGAAGGTGATTGAGATTGGAAGAGTCAAAACCCCCTCACACATATCGTGGTTCCACCACTGAGTAATTTTCACTTCAATATATATATAAAAGCATTTATCAATATAAACTATCCTAGAAAATATATAGCTTAAATATTTATAAATTGTTATAACAAAAAATATTTATAAGTTGTAAATATTGTGATTCATTTCTCAATATTTATTATACTGAAGAAGCATGAATATAATTCAAATAAGAAAAGTTTTCGTGAACAAAAGAATATAAAACTTTGTTCATGTATATTTCATATGACTAAACAAACCTTGTCTTTTTCCCTTTCTGCCATGTTAATTTCAATTACTTTAATTATAGGTGGGAATCTGGATCAACCAATATGATCCCCATGGGTTACCATGGGTTAAGGAAAAAGTAAGTTGAGTTAGGCTAGCCCACTTTTTGATATATTGGGATTTTATCAACCCCACCTACAATGTGAATTGGTGGGTTATGCTGGCTAGCCCACATAATTCATCATAATTTTTATTTTTATTTAAATAAATTAACAAAAACTTAAAATTTATAATTGTTTATATTCAACTTCCAAACGTAATATATTTAAATTTGAATGCAAACATATTTAAATTAAAAATTTGAAATAAATTTATAGTAAAAGTAAAATAAAATAAAGATACAAATCATTACCAGCTTGTTAATAATTAATTATGTGTAAATAAAATAAATATAAATTTTATTTATAAAAAAAGAAAACAAATCCATGTGTTAAATGGGACAATCCATTTAATTCCCAAGATTTTGTGGTTAAGACCAAAATTTGTTAGCTTCAAAATAAATTGTACTTTTTGCATTTCAAGGTGCCTTTTTTTATGGGTTAAGGAGGCCAATCAATCAATGAACTCCTTTTCAATGGATTAATTGGAAAGCAAAGGTTTCATAACGTACTCTTTTCAATCTTTTTTATAAAAATTTTTTAATTATTTTATACAGATTAAAAATGTTAATTATTTTCTTAAAAATTTAAAAAAAATCCAAATATTTTTTTATCTTTATTTAATATAATAATGTAATACACATTAAATATTATTTGACTAATTAATAATATTTTTTATTTAAAAAGTTTAATAATAATTTATGAGAAAAAAATAAATAATGAAGACAAAATAAAAAAAATCTTACAAAATATTATAAAATTCTTTTAAAAAAAATTAGAAAAAACTTCTTAAAAAAAGTTCATAAAAGGAATTGGAGGGAGTAGAGCCAAAAGGAGAGAAGGGACATTCAATCCAAGCAACTAAACGCGAGAGGGCAACGTCGTTTACAGGGCAAAATGTTATGGCACATGCCACGAGTGACAAATGTGCCTTAACGGAGAGTGCAAACTCCATTCCCTCCAACCTGCGACCTTTTTTGAATTTGAATGAGTAAAACCCAGGGAGGTCTTTTGGCATCTCCTTGTAACCTAAATATGTTCGCATCTCACTCCTACCCCATTAATCATATTCATACCACGTTTCTAAACTCTGAGCGCGCTCTCTCTCTTCCCCAATTCAAATCAATTCCCTATTATACTACTATTACACAAATCGACAAGCTCCCCAGATCCCATTCCCTCCCTCCTTCCTTGCCCAATTCCAGAAACCCTAATCCAACCTATTCATCCAATCTCATCCATCCCCTTACTTTCCAAGTCATTCACCATTGGCAGCACCAAGATTCGTTTTTCAGCCACCGCGTTTGATTAATGGTTCAAATCCCTTTTTTGTGATATAAGTGTTACGGATTTTGAATTGGGTTGAGGGGATTCATGGATGAGGAAAGCAATTCAGTGATAGTATCTGGGAAATCTTTAACAACCTCCAGATCGGATTCCAAGGTACGCTTCTCTATTTTTTCGGGTTGTTCTGAATGAATTTCTCTTATTTGCTTACTTGTTTTCTGCTTCATTCCTCCGGGTGTTTTAGGCCGTGAGAGAGAAGCGTCCAAGCACTACTCTTTTCGTAGAGAACAGTGATCTCGTTCGAAAAAGAGTGAAAATGAGAGATCTTGAATCCCTGATTCAGTCTGCAGGTAATTCTGAGTGAATAATGACATTTTGTATGCCTCTGCCTTATTCCTAATCAAGCAAAGTACTAACGATTAGTTTTGTAAAAGAATTGAGCTTTATGAAATACTACAGTTGAAATGTTGTTCCGCCACTTACACATTATTGTTTCTGATAAGATAATTCATGCTTTGTAGAATTATCAATTTTCTTTGCGGGTGGGCAGGGCGTTGCCAGGAGCAAGAATTATACGATTTTGTTTGATTGCCCGCAACAAGAATGTTGTTCCGCCACTAGCACATTCTTGTTTCTAATGGGTTTTATTTCCATTTCGAAGATGTTGTAAGATCGAATTTAATTTACTCTGCTTTTGCCACAGAAACTAATACCCATTCTCAAGGGAGTTCGGTGGACAAAGAACATAATTCTCCATTGCCTTCGGGTGAAAATGATATTTCACAAGTGACCGCGGTCCCGGTATCTCTGGAATATAATGCTTCTCAGGCAGAAAAAACTGGAACTAACACATTATCGGTAGAGGTTAATCCTGCCCCTAGATCACTTGATCTTAATTCCGAAGCTTTCTGTGCCAAAATTTCATCCGGTGATAGAAATGGTGAATGTGGCAAGAATCCCACCAAAGTATCATTACTTGGGAAGCACGATAGGGAACCCCTTGCTACTTGTGTAAACTCTAAAGGAATTGACGTTGATCTTAATGCAGAGGATGTTACAAGCTGTATAAATCTGGTACCAGCACAGTCTTACAAAGAACACGATCGATCTAAGTCAAAGGATGTTTCTGAGAGTGGGAGCTGTACTGGACCGTTAAAAGAAAAAGATCCTATGAGAATATGGAAGGAGATGAAGCGAAATGGTTTTCTTTCATCTTCTCACGGAGGCATTCCAATGCCAAAACAACGTGGGAGAAAGAGTAAAAACGATATCCTCAAGAAAAAGATGGAACTTGCAAAGAAGGAGCAAGCTGACAAGTTCTCAAAGATTGCTGCTCCAAGTGGACTGCTGAATGAATTAAACCCAGGGATCATTAATCACGTAAGAAATAAAAAACAGGTTCGCTCAATTTTAGAGAATCTTGTAAGCTCTGAAAAGCATGAAAATGCCAACGTCGGATGCAAGCAAGCAGCACATGTTGCAAGTGAAAGTCCAGAAGTTAGCAAAAGGGATTTGGAATACGTAACACAAGCAGGAAGGCATCAACATCCCTTTCATCGAGAAGAAGGGGCCCTTCACAATTCTGCTGGTAGTAGGAAAGCAAAAAAGTATCCTATGGCGATGGATGGTTCTTTGACATTGGAGGGTCAGGTTGGTCAAAATGACGCATGCATGGTGGAGAAAGATAGGTTTAAATGTTGTGCATCGCAATTCACCCATGTTGCTGAAGATGACATATTAGCTCTGAAATTGTCTTCAACAAAGGCATCTGTGAGTTCTAGCTCTTTGTCAAATGAGGAATCATCAAACTTTACTAGCGTTTCGTCTCTTTCCCTGAAAGGCTAGTTGACACTTTCCTCATACTTATGCATTCTTTTTTTTACTTCAGATTTGTATGTAAGCCAACCTCCTTATGCTTTTTTTGTTCAGACATTCCCGGGGCATAGATGAAAGCCATAGAAAATTTAGTTGTTCGAAAGTTAGCAATCAACCATGCATGACAAAATTTATACTGCAGATTTAGCTTCTCAGATCATCTTGCATTCTGCAAAACTTTTAATCTCTCATGTTTCATCTTGGCAATTGTGTTTTTAAGACTAGGCAAAATAAAATTAAATCCTTAGCTGATAAGGATGCTTCTATTTGTTTTTGCAGCTGCTACTGTTGCATCTCAATGGCTGGAGCTCCTTCATCAAGACATCAAAGGCCGCCTCTCGGGTAATGCCATTTTTATTGTATTTTGCCAGCTTGGGGGCAGAGTAATTGCTTACATTCCGTATTTTATTATTTTCTGCGCCTTCAGCTTTGCGTCGCAGTAGGAGGAGAGTTCGAGCTGTGATCACTACTGAATTACCTTTCCTTATGTCAAAGGAATTTTCAAATAACCAAGAAAATGATTCTTATGTTATGAAAACCTCTACCGGACTCCCGCATAGTAAAATTGCAGAAATGCATCGGACAAGATGGACTGCTTTGTTTGATCAGATGGACGAAGCACTTTCTGAAGAAGAAAAACAACTTGTGAGTACACAAAATTGATAAAACAACTTTTTTACTATTCTTATTGTTTGTTCAGACTTTTTTTTTGGGTTAAGTGATGGTTCAACTTCTTCGGAAGAAGTCATCCAGCGATTTGACCTAAACGTAACGCCAGCGAAGCTACGGATTCAATCTATTTTAGTGGACATCTGAATCCGGCTTCTCCTTCCCATAGGGATGGATAATAAGTTTTTTATTTCAGTTCAGTGATATTTTGATACGATTACAAAGTAAGTCTTCTGTTTCCTTTTCTTAATCGAAGCCTGCACTATTCTTGGTTCATAATTTCAGGAAAGTTGGTTAAATCAAGTGAAAGAAAAGCAACTGCTGTGTGACCAGGGTCTCCAACATGTAAATTGGAGCGCAGCTTATGGTTTGCAACAGCTAGGGACTTTAGAAAATGACACCAGGCATATCTTTTACTTAGCTAGTATCAATTATAAACTAAACTACTTATAGTTTATATATATATATATTTATGATTGTGTTCATTAATAAATATTTGCCATCTGAATCCTGTAATGTTCCTTTTTAAAAATCATACAAAAAAAATCTAATAATGTGATCCGCAGTTTTAAAAAGCATATCTTTATTGGAGAATCTAATAGTAAAAATGTCAATGCCTTGACTTGGACGGCCTTCATTTTCAAGTACGAAAATTGGATGGCTGATTTTGAAATTTATGGCCGTGTGGAATTTGCATTGTCAATGCCTTGACTTGGACGGTCTTCTTATACTGGATTTGAAAAAGCTTATTCCATGTTTTCTGTGCCAGGACTTTTTCTTTTACTAGTTTCCATATGAATATAGCATAGCCCAAAGTATTGAAGCATAATATTTGCCTCGTATATGATACGATAAAGGTATTTTATATTTTACAGAGTATGGGTAACAGATGGCTCAGAGAAAGAGTTAGCTGTCAATGCAGCTGCAGCTTCTATATACTCAACATGCAATTTCCTGTTGTCAGAAAGCTAATTGGTGCTGATTTGACGTTTAGAATTGTCACCTCCATTTAATTATGCGGATTTTTCCTTCTGTTTTTCTCCCCAGTGAGTAGCTGTGACCCTAGCAATTGTCATCAGCTTGTAGAAATACGAAGAACTGGGTTCTGAGATGAGCAAGCTTTGCGGTTTGTTCAGATTGTAACATTAGCAGTGAAATTTTTTTCTTTTTCACATTCATTTACCTGACTCTGTAAGAGTAATACTGTGTCTAAATATTGACTGAACTATTTCTCATTGCAGTTTTTTCACATTGCAACATTGGCAGTCTTTTGTTTTCTTCTTTTCCACACTCATTTTCCTGAGTGTCCAAATATTGGCTGAACTATTTCTTATTACGATTAGTGTCTCCAGATTATCATTTCGGTCGAAGTGTGATCCTCTAGGTTAACTTTATCATTGGCTATCGTTTCTTGCAAAATTGCATATTAGGATAGCATATATGCTCATAATTCAGTCATTGAATTATTGGAGTAAGTAATTTCTTTATTGATGAGGATAAATGGCTGATTCTCAACTCAGTATAAATATTTTTTAGGAGTTTTTATTTTTTTTTCGACTCAAGATTCTTTTAAGAGTCTTCGGTAATTTTTTATTTTATGAGTATCAAGAGTATTCTTGACTAACGGTTCAAGACTGATAATATACTTAAAGATATTATATTTAAAGGATTTAATTATCTATCAATTGTATTTAAAATTTGTTGGTTAATTTTTTTTAAATAGTTTTTGTTCTCAACTTCTCATGTCAATATTAGATTTTAGAGGAAATTATGCTTTTGATGTATAGTTTCACAACATTTTAAATTTATAATTTATAAATTTAATAATTCAATTCTTACTATTAAAACTTTGATAATATTTTATTAATATTTATTCATGTAACTAATTAAATTTTGACTATATATTTAGTACTGATAAAAAAAGTAATATAGATGATGAAGTTAAAATTAATCACACGTTTAACAGAATACTAACAAAAATATAATAAGAAATTAAGTATAATTTTTCTTAAAATTATTTACCTATGAAAAATATAATAAGAAATTACTATTTAATATGATATTTAACAACAAATTAAAATTTTCATAGAATAATAAGAAATTTAGTTTTTCTTAGAATTTATTTGCATAAAGAAATTAATGTTAATAATAAAACATAAAAAAAAGTTTGTATAGCAAGTTTTTATAAAAATATGCCTGAAAATAAAATCACAATTACATGTTACTGAAAAAAGAAACATTCATAATCCAAAATAGATAGACAATTTGCGACGTGTGTATATAGATATGCGCGCGCGTGTATAATATAATTGCAATTTTTCAAAGAGGAATAATATCAAAATATAATCAACACATACACACAAACACACACATAACTAGAATAACAATCACGGTTCTTAAAAAAAAAAAACAATCACGGTCACTGATCTGTTATCCTCAGATTGTGGGCAATATCTTCCAATAATTTCATATCTTCCCTGCATTATTCGCAATTGCAAAGGGACAATTATAGTTTAATCAACACTTGAAAAGATTGATGTAATTTACTCTAATATAATATTAATGCATAACTTTATACAATCACTTTCACTTGAAATAAAGCTGTTGATGTATAAATAGAACTGTAACAATATCAATTCATAGATACAACCTCCAACGACGCTTCTATGTTAACAAAGTCTGTCAGCACATGCTCTTGCAAGTAATTGGACCATGAGTGAATTTAAGAAGAAACACTGTCACGTGGCATCTGCAGATTTATAGCCAATTAGGTCCCATCTTGCTGGAGGCAGTTTTTGAAGGGTCATCTGCAACCTTAGCAAGCGAGCGATACTGCAGTTTTACACTCTCTGCATTGTCCAATGTCTTTACCACATACCTAAAGATTTAGACTTTATCAGAAACGTGAGGTTTAAGGTGCTCCCCGGAAAACAGCTTCAGGGATGTAGTAACCAGGCGTATCAGAATCAATAGTAGACAATGCTTATTCTGCTAGTCCATCTTAACATGTTTCCCTTGTAATTATATTAATTAAATTCTAAAAGCTTTTAGAATAAGTAATCAATCAACATCAGTCGTAATTATTTCCATTTCCAAGGCCCAGCCCAGAAATGTGCTTTCATAACTCAGTTTGTAAGACATGCGTATAAACGAAAATGCATATATTGATCAGTGAACACGATCAATTTCATCGCCAGTGCATTTAGCTTTACGACAAGAGGACAAGAGGTATCTTGTTCCGTGTCTGGAAAATTAAGGATGTTGTTGGATGTAAATGTATTACACGGAAATTCTTAGATTTGCAATCAAAGAAAATATCAAGAAATCCTAAACTTCTACATGCATTAGACTTTTAATATTTTATTTCATATTAAATACTTACAGGTACTAATAAATAACATCACAACCATGCATTTCTTGAGGCTCTATTTGGTTCAGGTTTTTTTGAGGGAAGGGGAAGGGAGGGGGAGGGGATTATTAATCCCCTCCTCTTGTTTGGTTCTTAAAATTGGAGGATATTTAATTTTTCCCAATCCCCTCCCCCATCCATTTATTGGTTTCCCCCAATTTGAGATTTTTTAAAGGGGATTGAGTAAGGGGATTGAGTTTTATTACTCAATCCCCTCTAATCTTTTCCTAAACCAAATAAGGTTTCATTAAAATCCCTTCAATCCCCTTCCCTCGAATTCCACCAAATAAGGAAATTTTAAAATTTCTCCAATCCCCTCCTCTTCAATCCCCTTCATTAAAATCCCTCCAATCCCCTCCCCTCCAATCCCCTCAGTTGAACCAAACACAGTCTGAGTGAATGGATATATTACAACATGTTCCCATATTAGTAAATCCACAGACACCAAACCAAGATAAGATTTAACCGCTAAAGGGACAGAAGTTAGAAAGTGGCTGACCATCCATTCAGGCATTGTGTTGTTACAATAGCTTCCCGTCCAACAAAACGCTGTGGTGTCCTTTTGTTCCCCTGATCCAATTTCCCTCCAATCATTAGCTTTAGAGATTTAGATTAACAAAATATATAAATAAGCAAACTCAAAACTCTCTGCATACTACCTTTATAATAACCCGGTCCATCACAGCAAATGGAAATTGAACACCTCTTCCTCTTGGTTGTTCCATAACTGCTGAATCACCATAACAACCCTGTCCTATGTAAAAATAAATTCTATATTAAAAAAATAGTGTCAAGGCAGCCCCAGTAGTTGGTGATTACCTATCAATCTCTCTCTCATTCTATTAAGAAATTACAAGGTTCAGGAATGATGTTACATACACACCTGATCAAATCTTTCTCTTTTTCTTTTGGATGACCGGTAAAACCGTGACTCCTCCTCCCGACGGTATGCCTGGACAGCAACTCGAAGTGCTGGTCACAGCACCCAGCATCCAAAGAAAAGCATGTAAGAAAATCACATGCGTATGCAATATAAGTTGCAGCATTGCTTAAATTTTCAGGGAACCCCCATCCAAATTTTTCAAGTAATTAGTTACAGTACTGTTCACTGAATTTTTTAATGACAGATATTCAGGTTCAATTTCCAGCAGTTGGACTTCTTCGATCAAATTAAAGATCTATGAACTATATTATTTGCAAACAAAATAGACATTAAAACAAAACCAACCATATATGAAATGAACACCTAATAGTACTAGAAACTAGGAAAAGAAAATTAAACTTCAAAATGTTCTATTAGTTGTTTGGAAGACCAGAACATATTTAAGAACCAAGAATTATATTTCAATATTATTTTGGGATAAGTTTTGCTTACATAGATTTGGAGATATTGATTCTTCGGGTATGGGTTGGGAACAAGTGCAACAAGCTTTCTGAAAATGCACCAGACAACTACGTTAGCTAGTTGACAACAAGTTCATTCCTGACTGAGAAAAGCCATTTCCAATGAGACAACTGGAACTAATAAATTTGACAAATAACGGACTAAAGTTAAAACTACCTAGCTCATAGCCCCTTGTATAACTATTAAAAGGCAAATTATTTTATCAGCTGAAGCCATGGTTGTTGCATTCCACATTCACAACCAACTTGGGGGTGTAGATGAGCTCCCAGTCAGATGCAAAATATTAGTAATTCATCTAGATTTAATCAATCTCCTGTTAGGAGCAGATGGTTTGATTGTCGTGAATGACAAGGAGCTATCATCCCTTTATTTCCTAATTGTACAATTTTGTCACGTTTATGTGGTTCTCATTACAGATGAAACTTTTTTTTTTCGCCAGCATTACAGATTAAACTTAAACATGCATGTACTCCAGGAACAGTCTGATGTGGTTTAGATTGTAGCAAAAGAACTAAAATAAAGATAGGAAATAAAGTGTAAGATCCTCAATTGAGTCAGAAAAAACCTAGATGAAAGTACGATAGAGGAAAGAAAGTAGATAGGCTTGTTTCTACAATTTAGTATCACAAACAGTTACTCTAGTAGCTTTAATAACATTTTTTCAGTCAACTGCATAGAGGCATATACACAAGAATTATTCAAGAAAAGAGGTTCAACATTACCAGCTCCATTGTTAATAATATTTTTCAGTCGACTAGTCACAGAAAAGGTCAATCCAAAATTATGGGGCATTTGATGGCTTAGAACCCACCATTCTAATAACATGTTGTATTCCTCCTCCACCAAAGGAATGTCCACAAGGTAATATCATTGCATCATCCATAAGAGCTCCCCTGAATTTTTAAAGATGACGTCAATTCACTAAAACGAGTGTGGGCAAAATATAAGCATTAATATCCAATATAGTGGAAGATTAAACTCGTGCTCTAGCACGCAAGCATACACAGAGAGATAGATAAGAAGGCCGAATAAGACATCCTTCTTCTGCATCACCATAATTTTTTATCTTCATTTAAACAGAATGAAATCCATAAGGAACTAGATTTCAGCAAGCTGGACACAGGACTTACGTAGTAATAAACTAGTGTTAAAAGCTAACTAGTTCAAAAGGTGACTTACGTTACAGGATCTGAAAGAACTGCCCTCAATGACTCCCCTGACTCGCTTGAATAGATAACATCCTTTCTTCCGCTAAATCCACAACCATTCTCCCCCGCCATAGCTTTCTGCACAGTAGCTGACCCCTCCGTGCCTTGGAGATAGTGTGAATAATACTCCTCACAGTCAGTTTCAGCAATCACCGGTTTGTCTAACCTTTCTTGCCGATGATCTTCATCGTTACCCCTCGAATTATTATGCCCCAAAGGTCCAATTTCTCCATCCTTCTCCAATACCTCTCTACTGGATCCTACAATTCAATCCTCCAACGAAAACCAAGTTAGGACAACGAAAATAAAAGAACTGGCAACTTCTTTTTAAGTTAAAGATGCCCAATTCCCTTCCTACCTACCGTAAGATGAATGATGTTGAGCTTTCCCGTTCGATATTCCATCCGCAACACTGGCCAGCTTACCACCACTGATGCTGTTATTGTTAACATCGTTAATTGAATTGGGATTGGAATTTCCTTTGCTTGCATCGTTAACACCCACTAATCTCCCTACTTCAGCGCCGCCCTCAACATCATCGTCATCGTCGTCTTCCTCATCGTCTTCATCATCCTCGCCGTCCGATTCATCGCCGCTCGGAGTTGCAGTGCTCCCGTTCCCGTTCCAATTTCCGGCTGCCGGTGGGTTCCGCCGGTCCGAGCAAGCCCCGAAAACATTCCGACGGAACTCCACTCCCTGGGCCGTGAAAAAACGGTCACGGTCCACAGCGAACATCTTTTCATCAATGAAACCGCCAAGCTCCCTCGTCTTGGAACCAGGGTCCCCGACCCGACGTTGTGGAGCACCGCAGCTGTAACGCATGGGGTCATCTTGGAACACTAAGGGTGAATTAAGGCTGTTATCGATCCTCTGATTTGGAACAAGACCAATTTCTTCCGACGACATAATAGAACGCACTGCTAAGCTCTATTTGGGAAACAGTGGAGAGAATCTGCGCGCATCAGTTAGGGTTTAGAGACACTGCTGTGTCGAGAATGGCATCGGGGGAGTGGAGGCCCCACTTCTTGCGTAGCGTTGGAGAAGAAGAGGGTTAAGTGACAGAGAAACGAGGCCAAAAAAAAAAAGTGACACAGAAACGAGGTCATTGTTCCAGATACGGAGGGCTTCAATGGAAGAAGAAATGTACCACGCGTCGTACAATGCTATGACGAGTCAAAAAGCGGCGTCGTTTGCTTGTGAGCTTTTTTTTTCTTTTTGGGCCAAGGTCGTTTGCTCGTGAGTTGAGAACGACAACTTCCTTCTCCGCTCTTTGATTGATTACTAATTTACTACAGGTAGATCCGATGCCTTGTGGTATTTGTTATTCAGTATTTATCTAGTTTCCTGTACAGAAATTATTATTATTATCATTTTCTCAATTTTCTGTATGATGCTTTTATGACCTGAATAATTTCTTACGATCACAGGTTTCTCCTTCGTCTAGTATCATTTCAACCGTTGATTGGAGTTCCAGATGCAGCTATCAACCCAATAATTTTAACTCCCAAGCATCTCATTTTTGAGAGGGTTAAGATTTCATAATCCAATTTTAACCGAGTTGTTGCAAATTTTTAGAAATGGTAATGGTCATTGGAGTTTTGTCATTTTGCTCAATTGGTTGGCTCGTTGTTTTTTTTTCCCTTATTGATGATGCTCTTTGTCCTTATAAGTGCGAAGAAGAAACTGCCTTAAATAGAATTTTGAAATCTTATTGTGAAGCTTCTTGGCAGATAGCAAATTTAGATAAATCTACTATTTTCTTACATGTTAATTCTCCCCTGGAGGATAAAGAGGAAGTAATTGACATTTTGGGCACCGAAGACACTGAGAGCCGTCGTAAAAAACTAGGTCTTCCTATTCTGTGGGAAAGATCAAAGGTTGAAGCTTTTAACATGCATAAGAGATATTTTTGGCAATTGGCAACAAGACTGAAGGATGGAAGCACAATTTTTTGTCTCATGCAACTGACTTGGGCCTGATGTACCTAGTTAGGCCTGGCCACCATCCAGGTAAGTAGGGCCAAGAGAAAAAAAAACTCTAGGTCAAGCACTTTGGACCACTTTTTTATAAAAAAATAAGTATAGTTTTTTAAAAGGAATTTATATGAAAATGTATTTTTATAGGGATTTATTTGATTTTTTTAATTTTCATTTTACCATTTTGCCTAAAGTTTCAAGAAAAATACAGCCCAGGCCAAGTTAGGATACTGGTGGCCCGATGAACCCCCCTTACACGCGGGTAGAGAGTTGTTAACTAAAGCAATGGCCAATGTTGTCTGTGTTCCTTATTGCATGTTTCAAATTTACAAAGAAATGTTGTGAGGAATTTGACAAGAGCATTTTGAAACTCTGGTGGAACCAAAGTAAGACTGGAAGCACTATCCATCGGAAAGCATAGCGTTCATTAACTAGATCTTAAAAAAGGGAGATTTGGGACTCAGAGACTTTTCTAATTTTAACTTGGCCTTAATTGCTAAGAAGGTGCGTAAAGTACTGCAAAATCTTGATGACTTGTGGGTTAGATTGATTAAAGCTCTTTACTTTTTTTAATCTAATTTTCCTAACGCTAAAATGGGTCACAAAGCTTCCTGTGCTTGGTCCATCCGGTGATTGGATGGGAAAAGATCTTATAAAGGAACTATGTTGGCATATTGGGGATGGCAGTTCTTGAGAATCTGGGGACATAAATGGATTCCTAGTTCAAAAGGTTGCTGTTTTAGTTTTTCTGACATTCATTAATGGTTCAGATTCAGGTATAGGCTGGTGTCTGAGTGGATTGTGAATGTGAGGAGCTCTCATCAATATATGACACTTCATCTGCTGAAGAGAAAGATGAAATTCTCAAGGTTCCAATTTCAGTGACTATAATGAGAGATAAGTAGTGAGTAGGAATGAATGATTTTAGTAACAAGCACTCCCAGCGTCCAAACTCTTGCTTTAAACCCCCCATGAACTGTGGTCTGCTATTTGGAATTTATTTTCTTCCCAAAAATCTATCACTTTATGTGGATGACCCTTTGTGGTGCTCAATTTGCAAAACTGATTCTGAATCTATTAAGCACATTCTGCGACCTTGTCAGTAGCTTACTAGGACTTGGTTTGTTTCTTACCTGTCATTGACTATACTGAAGGATAAGGTAACAAGGTTTGATGAATGGTGTATTAATTGTCATATAGACAAGGTTTAGATTACTATGGTAAAGCTTTCTTGGCCTGCTTGTGCTGGACGATGTTGAAGGAGAGGTGCAATGGTGTTTTTCAAGATTGCTATGTTGATCCTGCTAGAGTCACTATTGGTGCGTGCATTTTCTTATTCAATTTTGGTATGCTATGGAAGAGGAGAATTGAAAGAGTCTGATACAGGGGAAAAGGATTTTTTTTTTGGTTTTTAAAGAGGGGTATATACTGGTCTTTTCCTTATAATTATAAAGTCAAAATAAATTTTGGTGGCTCCTTTCATTAAAGATAAACAACGCTGGAAATGGTGTTGTGTGCAGAACTATAACGATTGATTTAGTTTGATTTGAAGGCTGGACTTGTTGGGTATCAGGAGAAGAAATAGGCTGATGATGCTTTTGTTGGATTAGCTTGGTTGTTTCTTTTCCTTGGCTCGAAAAAGGGCCCAAATCTTTTCTTTTATCATACTACTAGTAATAGTAATTGAGAAGTTTTTTCTACAATTTGTTGTAAGCATTTAAGAGACTCAAGCCCCTCAGTTTGCAAGAATATTTTAAGAAGCGCTTTAATATATATATATATATATATATGTAGTATGTTGTAAAAATAGAACCTCTTACAGTGTTGCTTTACTTTGCATATGTTTCCTAATTTTTTGTTTTTTATTCCCTTTTTTTCAATTCTTTTTTTTTCCCCCCAAAACCCTTGCATATTATAAGGGGGTTTTCCTATTATACGTGTGTGTGTAAAGAACTCAATTCTTCACTACTTATTTTATTGTGCAAATATTATTTATTATTTTGAAATTAAATTGCTTTGCGTAAATTTATAATTATCCTATAATTCAGTTAATACGTGTACTCATAAACACTATTTGAAATAAATATCAATATCAAATAATAAAATTAATTTATCTTTTTAATGATAACAATTTTTTGAAAAATATGTTAAGTAGTGTTTGTTAAATAATAAATTTTTTACCGATGTTTTCTTTTAGTATCAATTTTAAGAGTCAAACTTAAGACAGGCCAGTCAAACTAGATCTTTTGGGTTTTTTACATTGGTTTGTGAGGAAATTATTCTAATGGTCTTAAAAGTAGTGATAGTGACTCGGTAAGCCCATGCATTAATTTAATTGTAAAAGAAGAATATAAAAAAAAATCCATCGGGGCAAACAAAAGTCGATGCACAGTTTTCGCCACTCACAACAAGCAGGAAAAGAAGACACTAGAAATAACCCATCCGTAATAAATATTTACTGCCACTTAGTTCATATATGGAGTTTTCAACAATTTTATATGTTTTAAAAGAATTTGATTACTCTCCCTTGTTCATAATATAAAATTTTTTAATTGAATCATATGAATTAAAAATAAAAGTTAAAATTAATTAACTATATCGATTTCTTAAAAAATTTTCATATTTTTTTAAAAATATCATTATTTAATATTTCTCTTTTTCTTTAAATACATTAAATAGGAATTTTTTTAAAAATATATAATAAATATTAACTCGTATACTATAAAATGTCTTATATTTAGTATTAGGATAAAAAACCATATATTTAAAACTAAAAGGAGTATATCTTTATATTTATAAAAAAAAGCTAAAATTCTCACTTTCATCTTTATTTATTTTATTTATTTCTATTATTTTAATATAAATTATAAGACTTGTTATTAAACAAATTAGAAGTAAAAAAAAAGTAAATTAATACTAATGCCTTATATTATGAATGAAGAAAAATTTTCTCAAAATATTTTACAATATAGATAAAAAGAAATATATGGTTTGCAATGCTAGAAACACAGCTTGGAAGCATTTTTCCTACTGTGGATCAATATTCAAAAGAAAATAATAATTCTAAAGGCTGGATTTTTCTTGCGTGCTTTCCAAATTTTCACATATTTTTTTGTCTGCATATTATATAAGACATACTACATATATATATATATGGTTGCAACGTAACAAACAACATATGAGTGGATTTGACTCATTCTCTGATTTTGTAATGGAAGTCATTGCAAGTAGAGTAGACTAGTGTGGCCCAGAAAGAACAGTGACAGTTAGCATTAGGACAAAGTTAGCTTCTGCCATGTGATATTCTTCCACCTTCAACTAATGGAATTAATTAATTAAATTAAGCAGCAAATAATGATCCATGTCAAGTGCATGTGCCGATGAAAATGCCAAAGCAGTAGGTTCCCTTGGGCCCAACACCTTCCATGTGTCTGAAACTTACAGGCTTTACAGCTAACAAACACTAGAAGCAGCAAGGTCAACTGCACATGATTATCTATCTTTAAATTAAGGGTCCAAAATTAAATAAATAAAATTATACTCCTACCATCGAGCCAGGAATTTTGGTGAAGCAGAGGTTCTGAATCAATTTTCAGACTGAGATTCCAAGAGATAAAAAGAAAAAACAAAAGGGGGAAACATGGGAGCAACATATAAAAAACAAAAGCTTCTATTCCGACAACATCATATCGGTTAATATCAATTACACAGCTTTAATGCCTTCTCTTTCTTTCTTTTCTCCTCTATCTTGCCCCCATCCATTATTGTATGTCATCTGTGCTTCAAATTGGGTGCTTCCAATCTCGGAACTCCCAACCCTCATAAGCCCCTTTTGACTACTAAATTAAGGGTCCAAAAGTAAATAAATAAAATTTTTAAAAAATGGTAGCCGAGCCTTTGTATTTTATAGCTCAGCTTTTTTTTTCGTAAATATAAATTTCCTCTTTTTTTTTCACAAGAAATATGATGACCACAAACACGAATAATGTGGGGCACTGAATGTTTCGATATTGATTTTGTATATTATGGGGTGAGCATGAACCTTCTCTTCAGCTCCTAACTTGTGAAAATTTGAATTTTGCCACGCGTTCTAATAGCTAAATGTTACCGCCAGTTAGATAATACCAACTTTAAACTTCGAGAGGAGAGTTCAAACAGAACAGATAACACAAGCCATTAGGTGTCCTGTTATGTGCCATGCAGTACCCAAAATTTTCCACCGTTCCTTGTCCTCTAATGTATGCCTCATTACCTTATGCTGAGGAAATATAAGTAACTTCATATACTAAAGACAACAGATATCAGAAACTAACAAGGGGAAGACAACAACACAAAATGGAAGGTGAAAGATTAGTAATTGACCAAACAGTTTACAAAGGGAATCTGAAATGGAAGCCGGTGAAAAGGAATCCGGTATCCTAGGTGTAACTAGCATACAGAGAAACTTAAACACAAACTGAAAACTAACAAGAGCAGCAAAAATCACAATAGAAAAGGAAATAATTTCCAGCAACAAATTTCTCTATCTAATAAACAAAACCGGATTCTTCTTCCCCGGATAACCCATTTGTATATCCTTCTTAGTCAGGAAGAAAAAAGCAATCCATTCACCATTCATCTGAGCTCCTCTTGTCCTTCTGAGGGACATCTAATTAGCTCCAATATATTAACAACCTCTCCCATGTCTGGCCGGTTCGAGGGCACTTGTGAAGTGCATATTAAGCCTAGTTTCATCACAGGAATGGCTTCCTCAGCTGGGAACTTTCCCTGCAGCCTCCCGTCAATACATTCCTCCACCCTGCCTTCTTCCAAAGCTCCTCTGACCATGTCACAAAGCACCACTACATCATCCTCCATGTATTCAACTGGCCTCTTCCCTGTGACCACTTCCAAAACCAAAACTCCAAACCCATATACATCGCATTTCTCTGTTATCTTCACAGTACGGCAGGCAAACTCTGGTGCCATGTAACCAAGAGCACTTTGAATTTTGCTGCTCAAAACATAACGGTCAAGCATAGGTAACAATCTTGCTAGGCCAAAGTCCCCCACCTTAGCTTCTCCATAGCCATCGATTAGGACATTAGTTGACTTGATGTTGTAGTGAATAATGTTCATGTGATGCAAATGAGCCAAGGCTTTAGCTGTGCCAAGAATAATGTTAAACCTCTCATTCCACGAGAGGAAATTTCCACCTGATCCATCATGGAGATGCTTATACAGACTACCACCAGAAACAAACTCGTATATGAGAAGCTGTAAGGATGGGGTCCAATAATAACCTTCGAGTGCCACAAGATTTTGTTGTCTGACTTTTCCCAGTTTCTTCACTTCTCTTTCAAAATCTTCCTGGGACTTGACAAGACTTGAAACCGTAAGCTTCTTGATTGCAACTGAGTGGCCATCCCTAAGAACTGTTTGGTAGACTGCTCCAAACCCACCACGCCCAAGTTCACAATCCTTGTTAAGCAAAGCATGTGCTCCAGTGCTGAAGTCCGGCTCACCTGAAAACATAACAAGCTTGCCAGAGTTGGCATCTGTAGTTGGGGAATGGCTAAACTCTTCCCCTCCTGAAAATGTGAGGGCAGCTGGAGCTTGAGATGTAGAGGCCCGAACACGGAGATTGAGAACAGTGATGGCAATGACACCAATTACAATGACAGCAGCTGCACCAATTGCAATAAGTGCAGAAATGCTGAGAATGATTCTTTTGTGACCCAAATTCGAAGGTAGTGAACCTGGAGCATAATCAGAAGTGCTGTTTGGATTTAAGACAATAGGCTTTGGAAGGACAGAAGGGCATGATTTCTTGACAGCAGCACCGCAAAGAGATGGATTGCCAGTAAGATAGGACGGCGAAATGGTATTGAAAAAGGGACCAGCTGGTAGTTCACCCTGAAGGTTGTTGTGAGATATATTGAAGGAAAGAAGATTGGGCAGATTGGCCAGCTGCTTGGGAAGGTTTCCAGTAAGATTGTTCAAAGAAAAGTCTACAACTTGTAAATTAGTCAGTTTTGCAATTGCAGCAGGTATTGAACCAGTCAGACTGTTCTGTGATAGAATTCTACAGATTTGAAACCCCCGCCCACCACAAAAGAAAAAACATTCCATTAGAACCACGAAAAAAAATAAAGGCGGCAACATGCAAATGCAAGATTTTTATATTTTAAAAGATAGTAGTAAATCAACTGAGCCAAAAATAGCAAAGCATGAAGTTGCAACAGCATAAATCTTGAGGACAAACAACAATAGCAGATTACAAGAAAGGCCAGAAATATCGTGAAATCCAACAACAGTAATATGCTTAATCAGTAGACATGTGTGCTTCATTAAGGATTTTAAGGCCAAAAGGATAATTATCTCTAATAACTAACTATCTTAATATAAATTAGACATCTTGAGCATTTCAGCCAAGACTGAAGACATTGACCTTGGCGTACATGCATCTAAATAAATTAAGACACAATAAATAATATTCAATAAGAACTTGTGCATGCAACTTAGATGAATCTGTCTGAAAAAAACTTCAATCCAATCAATGTAGTGAAACAACATTCAATTACCTACTTGAGACATGAAGCAAAGAATAGCGAACTTACAAAGTAGACAATGAAGAGCAGTTGCCAATTGAGGTTGGAATTTCTCCCACTAGATAGTTTTTCCTCAATCTCAGTTCTTTCAAAGATACAGTTCCTCCTATTTCCATTGGTATGCTTCCATTTAGCCGGTTCTCACTCAAATCAAGACCATACAGGGACTTTAATTCTCCAATGGCAGCCGGTATAGGACCACTTAGAGTGTTCTTTGATAAATTCAAGAGCTTCAAGCTGCTTAAAACTGAGATATCAGATGTAATCTCACCAGAAAATGCATTGTCAGATAAATCCAAAACTTGAAGACTTTGAACAGCAACTGCCTTCAAGGAATATAGAGAGTTTTTCAGACCTCCACGCCATTTATTTTCTGATACCAAAACCTTCTGCAAATCTGACTTAAAAAGCCACGAAGGAAGATCTCCTGACATTGAATTCTGACTAACATCCAAGGCTAAAAGGCTTGTGCAATTTATCAAAGACTCTGGCAGGTTACCAGAAAAACCATTTCCAGAAAAATTCATCGTCTTCAATGACTGAAGATTTCCTATAGAGCTTGGCAGCTTACCTGAAAATCTATTCAGAGAAACGTCCAATGTCTCCAGGCTTTTCATTTCGCCAATCCATGCAGGAATCTCACCTGAAAGGCCATTTCCACTTACACTAAGATAACTACACAATGTGAGCTCCTTCATATCTTCTGGAAGGCTACCAGAAAGAGAATTCTCACTGAGATTAATAGACCTCAAAAGCATGCAACTTCCAAACCCATCAGGAATCTTCCCAGACAAATGATTTCTGGCCAAGTTGATTGTTCGCAAATTCTTCAATCCTCCAGTGCTCTTTGGAATCTCACCTTCCAACAAATTATCCGACAAATCCAGTGACCTTAGTCCACTCAAAGTCCAAATACCAGGAGGAAGAGAACCCGAAAACTGGTTAAACGAGAGGTTAATTGCAGCAAGAGCCGAGCAGGAGCTCAAGCTAGAAGGAATCTTTCCCGTGAACTCGTTCTTCGCCAATGAAATAGCCCTGAGAGACCCACATTGTCGGAAAAGATCATCAGGAAGCTCGCCGGAGAGATTATTTTCACTCAAATCGATCACTCGAAGGTTGTCGAGCCGAGCAATGTTGGGGCTCATGCTGCCAGTGAGATTGTTCTTGGCCAGAGAAAGCTTGCGCAGAAATTGCAACTGGAGCAGGCCTCGACCTATCCGACCTGAAAGAGAGAACCCATCGAGGTTCAGCTCCACGACTCTGTTGGATCTAGGGTTGCATTTCACACCGACCCAACCACAGGAATTCTCATCATCTTCATTCCAGTTTACAAGTTTCCCCTTGGGATCTTGTATATCGGCTTTGAATACTATCAGCCCCAGAACGTCGTCGTTCAGGGAAGGATTCACAGAAATCACCACCAACACCGGATCTACAAGAAGCAACAGGAACAAGTAGGAAAGAGCTCTCATATTAAAAAATGCTCGCATTATGGGAAACTACACGCCCATGGGAAATTAAGCTCAGCAGCCAAAAGAAGAAGACACAAGGCCCCAGATTCTGACCTTTGAAAGCTCTAACAATGGCCACCGAAAAACGCCAAGCAAGGAAAACAAAAAAGAAAAGAAAAAAACAAGGGACCAGCTTTCTCCAACGGCTAGATTTAAACCCAGAGGAAAAACTCAGAAAAGTCAAGGAAAAGACTCTAGAATACCAGGGAGCACTCGCATTAGCAAAGCAAGAAACTTAAAACCCCAACAGATAACGAAAACAAAAAAGGACGTTACAGAAAGGTAAAGCTTACAAAACCCTAGAAATCACTCTAGAGGAAAGGATGGAAAGGATTTGCTGAACCTTTACAGTGCAAACAAGCTGAAGAAGAGAAAAGAGTGTTGCAGAAAGTTCAATAGGAACACCATCAAATGCAAAAAACGAAGCTTCCGAAGTCTCCACGGGAGACTAACACCAGGGAACCCACCGGAATCTTTGTCCCCAGAGCGGGGAGAAGAGATTAACGGAGTTCCAATGAGAGTGGCCGGGATGTTGAGAGGCGAGCAGAGGAGTAAATGGGTTTCACTTGGGGTTTAAAGATGAGGCAGAGCCGCAGAGCAGAGTCCCTCTTCCTCGCAACTCTCTCTCTCTCTCTCTCTCTCTCTCTCTCTCTGTGTGGTGTCTGAACCAAATAATAATTATTTCAGTTTTTATTAACGGCAAAAGGGTCCAGTTTGGTAGCTGGGGACAATAAATTATATCGTGGCCACGTGGCGCTACCCATGCGGGTTATATGTCCTACGTGTTCTTACACGTCATCTTTGTCAGTTATTCTTTTTGACATGAAAGGCTTATCTGGCGTATCCTTCTTTCATCCATTACGAAAATTGTCCTTCTATCTTATTAAAATTATATTTAATATTTTTAAGAAAATTAAACACATTTTTTCATGTATCATACAGAATTAAAAAATAAATTACATTATTTACTAAGAGTTTTTCTTTTTGGCCTGAAATTATTTACTATGAGTTAAGACTTTTGAATATTATAAATTTCATTATATATTAATATGCCAATTGATAATTAAAACTAATAACTTTCGATTCTTTAATTATATACTTATATTGCAGTTTTCGGATAATTGATGACAATTATCTATCTGCTGACTTTAGTCTTGACAATTGTAACCGTCAAAACTGAGCAATTATTATTTACAATTAATCTCATTAGTTTCACCTAACTTTAATGGATATTATTTGAAATTGAAGTTTTAATCTAACTCGTACATGATACTAGTGCTATGTACTAATAGTCGTCGGGGGAAGAAATGAATGAATTGGAGGCTGGTGGCCTTTATTATATATTTTGAGTTACATTTAGTATTTTGCAGCAGCAATAGATTCCTATGGTCACACAAAATAATAAGGACATGATAATTGGAGGCTGGTGGCCATGTGGTGCTCTTGGGAAAAAATTAATTCATTACTTGATAAGTTGATAGCATGTTGCAATGATTAAGCAGCGAGCAGAAAGAGTAAAGGTGAGGTTGAAAAATGCATGAAATTAAAAATGAAGGGATAGGTTATTGGATATTATTATTTTGCAGGGTGGCCCCAAGTGCAGTAGGTTGTGTTGTATGCAATTCTAGGAGAAAGAAACAGTGGAAGAGGAGAATAGAATAGAATAATAGGTATGATAAATGAAGAGGGGAAGGAAGCTCAACAAACTCTCAATTGACTGAAAGAAGCATCGGATGAAGATTGCTGAAGATTCAAGGGAAAAAAGAGAAGAAAAGGAAAGGAAAGGATTGGATTTTCAAGTGGTGAGAAAGCTCCATCTTAACTAATGAAGAAGAGCGGAGTTAAGGAAGGGCGTGATGCACATTGAAGACAAGATCAGAGAGAAATTGTAGGAAAACGTGTGAGAGTTGAAGAACGTAACGAAACAAAAGTGTTATTAAAAAAGGCATTTACATCTCACGGAGATGAGAAGAGAAGGTGAGTTGGTAGGAAGCAGGAGGAGGCAGAGAAAAGGAAAAGTAATAAAAAGGGAAGGGGGTGGGGGAGGACAGTAAGTAGGTGGGGATGGTGGGTGGACTCATAAAATAAAAGCAGCAGCAGGAGGAGGAGGAAGGAGAGAGAAAAAGGAAAAGTGTAGTAGGAGTAGTACTATACTAGTCCCCCAACCAAGAATGTGGTGTGGAGCATGCCACAGCTCTCCACTGCACTGCGTTACACCTGAAAAGGAGGTTGCTTTTCTCTCTCTCTTTTTTATGCTTCCTTACATTCCTTTCACCAAACAACCTGCTTCTTCCGCCAAAAATTCCATCTAGCAGCAACACATATATTCAAATATTCATCCTGAACAACCTTCAATCCTCATGACTATTAAAAAAAAACCAAAGTTTCTATATATATATATTTATATATATCAAGTTTATGCAATATTTTATTGTCATTTAAAAAAAATATTACAGCACTTTATAAAAGTTACAGTTCGAGATTTTTTTTATAAAACTCGATAACAATCTCATCATTAAAAATAATTATAAATTTTAATTTTTTTCAACTTATACACTTTTACCCATAAGGTCTGACATGTAATTCTTCCTTTTCTGTGTATATTTTTTTTTTATAATTATCAATTAATCGTTATAATATCATTAAAACTGAAAAATAACATGAAAATAGACACATGCAGAATAAATAATCTTCAACATATCCTATAATATGACTATGAAGGATTGTTTAATTCCAGCTTGTTTAATCTTCTCATTGAGATTGAGGTCAAAAGTAATCCATTTTATGAAATTTTAATTCATTAAATAGGCCATGATTTATGATGAACCCTCTTCTGTGAGATTTAATTACAATTAGCCTAATTGCATAGTTGTGCATTGCTTGCTTTATTTAAGATATTTCTTATATATTAGTTCATTTAAAAGCCTATATATTCTTTTGCCGATAACTCTATGTGTAATTAGTTTTAAATTTTAACCAAATATATATTGAGTTCTTTTACTATTGAAGAAATCTTTCAATTACTGAGAAAACAATTTTCAAACGTTAACTACTTATGGTTTTACATTTTTAAGTGATATTTTTTATTTAATAAAGGGATCCAAGATCCTCAAAATTCATTACATAGGGTTGCAAACACCCTGCATACAATTTTGTTAGAATGTATCTATACTGCATTATTTATAATTTATGTATAGTGACTCATTTTTCAAAGCACTGATTAATTATATATAAACTGAAAATGTAGTAAGATGCAAAAGGAGTATTATGTTAACCTTCAAGTTAAACATGAGTATCAGTGAAAACTTTTAATTTTACTTTGTTCACAGATTTTAGTAAGAGATCATTGTTGGCTAGAAAATTATTTTGGATCGTGGGGGCTGATTAATCATGCTAACGTTGAAGTGGGTTGTCTCGTTATCAAATTTATTTTCATTTTCAGGTGGAACTTAATTATAGATGGGATTATGATTAGTTCATGCATGCACCCTTTTAATAAATTAATTAATTAATTAAAGTTAGACGACACAAAAGATAACGATAAGAAGAATATCTTTTGGAATAATTAAGATTTGTTTACGAAAGTAAATGTCATTATAGCACGTAGACATGGGCAAGGGTTGCTTTGTGTGGAAGGTTAGAAAATGAGGAGACTGCAGAGGAAAGAAATATGATCACATTAACAAATGAGTCGTTGGTGCGCGCAACTTTTCATTATTGCAAAGCAAACTGAAAAATGGTATATTATTAATTCTATATAATTATCTCACTCTGCTTATTTTACAAATATTGTATTAATTACATCTTCTATTTCTTAACCAGTAAAAAAAATAGATGATGTGCTAATTAATAATTTAATACCATGTATCAAATGGACGCTTAGGGCTTTGGTTTGCCTTTTATAAAACTATCATTTTTCTTATTTAAACAAATTTATGACAAATTTCTTTATTTTTATTCAAATTTTATTTTTATAAATTATAATTATTTTAACATACTTTTTATTAAAAAAATAATCCCAACCGCCCACTTAACTGGGACAACACAAGCTTATCTGAAAACTAAAAATAAGAAGCCCGTGAAGGCCATTTTCATATTTTTATGCGTGGAGACAACCCACGCATTTATTAGCTCATATAATCCAAATTCACATACAAACATATATATATATATATATATATTAGTATTTTATATATTCTCCTTGTCTGTTGGGGAGTTTGGTTAGAAGCATCTGGCTGCGGCATGGGAGAGCAGGTAATATTCATCACGTGCACTTTTACTTCCCTCCTCTACATACTGCTCGCCTTCCATTTTTTTTTTTTCTTTAGGAAAAAGAAAGTACATCAAAAGATCAGTACTGTGCCAGTTAAGACATAATTTGGAGAGAGAAATTCCCGTATTATTATCACCAAAAATATTTATTAACACTGGTGGTGGCTGTTCAATAAAGTGGAGCTAGAAAATTAACACAACAATTTCTTTCTTTGTGCGTGTGTGTATGTGTATACATATATATATACACACGAGAAATATCAACAATCACATTTCAAAAATGAAAATCCCTTAATTTCATGAATTAATCTTGAGCAAGTATTGGGATAGAGTTGCCCTTGTAGAACTAAATTGACCATGGTTATATCATCCGTTTCAACCTTAATAGTTCGAAAGTGAATTATTGTTATTGCAGATTCAACAGCATCACAGAGATCCCAAAATTCTACTTTAAACACATTATAAATCCCAATATTTGTACCAGTACCGTCAGGCCAATCATTATGATTTCTTAAGCTTGTTTGGTATATAATGGAAATATAATGAAAAATTGAAAAAGTTGATAATTTATCAAATTAGGAAAAAGTGTAGAAATGCGATGAAGAAGTCAACTAAAGAGTCAAAGTCTCAAATCTTTTATTGATAAAGCGATGAAATGGTATTGTTCACTGTAGAATGAAGGAGAAAAAATAAAAAAATATCATTGCTTTTTGAATTTTTATTAATTGTATAAGGGTATTTGTGTTATTTACATTATCTTTATTTTCAATCATTTTTTTATTTCTATCATATTAAACATTACTTCATATCAGGATTCTGTGTTTTTTTTTTAACACATCAAATAATATTTTATCATTTTTATTCATATTCTCACTCTCATTCTTATTTTCATTTCTTCAAAAACATTTCATTTTATCAAAGGGGGCATAGAATAGTACATGCACCAACTATGGACATATTTAACAGTATTTTCTATTTTATTATTTTCAAAATAATTTTGTAAAACTGTTTTTAAGAACAAGTTTTATAAATAAAAAAATAAAAAAATCTATTTAAATAATTATGATCAAAATCATAACTAGTAAATGTTAAATGAGTTATTTAAAATTTATAACTTTACTATTAATGAGGCAGAGATTTTTCAGATTTTTTTATGTTTTTTAAAATAAAAATTACAAAATATCTTAAAGGTGTTCTGGGTTTTTTGTTATTTTATTTTGTTTATTTTTCAAAATATTTTATAAAAAAAAATTTATCAAATAAATTTTTTTTATTTTTATATTTTCAAAAATAAAAAAAAAATATTTTGGATACAGTTGTCAAACACCAACCCTATAATTTTACTCGTTTTTAAAGCCTCATCATTATTTATTTTAACCCAACCTTGAGGTTGCGGGCGCGAACCTGCACGCCTTCCATTTTGAAGTTTAATATCCTATCTTTATGGGATTGAAAGCTCTACTTCTATGTCTTCTTTAAAAAAAAAATAGAATAAAATAAATGCTCAACAGGGAAGTTAAGCATGTGTCCATATCAATTAGAAATATGTGCCTGTACAATGTCTAAATTTTGAGAAATAAATCATAACTATTTATTACTTGTGAATATTAGGACTTATTACAGAGTATATGTAGTATTTTATAAAAGTTGTCAACTAAAAAATATTCTTCATTGGATGAAATATATTTTTATTAATTATAAGAATGTAGTATAGTCATGTTACTTTTTAAAAGCTGATCTAACAAGAATCTAAAGTTGAGTTTTATTTTTTTTTATTTTAATAAGCTGAAAACCCAAAATCGAAGGTGACCATCGTATACTTAATAGTGTTTTCATTATTTATTTTTTGAATATGAATCTTGCTTCATTATCATGTCAGATGTTTTTTCTCCTTTTCTTTTACCAAAAAATTGTTTTACTGTATGTATATATGATTTTACATATTCCATTCCTCAATATACTCCTGATATTTTTTATAAGAGCTTTTTAATTAAACTCATGCTGATTACGACAAGTAATTAAAATTAGTTAGAAATGTTGAATTTATAAAAAAATTATTGTAATATTTATAAAATATCTTTAATAAAAGCTATTAATTTCTATTTTACATAAAAATTTAGAAAAATAAAGCTAAAATTATGAAAGTTATTTGTAGAAATTAGTCATTAATGTTTTTTATTAATTTTTGAAAGGACTATTATATTAAGAATAAAAAAAGGTCTTCTACAGTTATATCAAGGGTTGGAGAATAGATTCCTGAACTTCTGTACCCGCGTTAATCTCGTAATATTTTAATGTGCAATCTATAAAGTTGTTATTTTCCAAAGGCATGGCTTAGGCGCAGACGCAGTTGGGCCCAACCCAATCCATCGCTTTTTTATTTCATTTCGCGATTTATTGACATAAATAAAAAAATTAATGCAAAAGAAAAGAGTGAATTAATGGAGCGTTGCGAATTTCAAAAAAGGAGAAGAGAATCTCAGGGACCCAGTTGGAGGGCAGCCCGGGCTGGGAAAGCCGTTCTCTGGCTGTGACCTTTTGTTTTTGGTATGGCCTTTTTCTTCAGTCCCCGTCTGTCGAGGCGCACGTCAATTTGCAGCCACTAAAACGACAGCCCTCTCATGCGTCGCTTATCTTTTCTCCTTTGCTCTCTTCTGCTCGGAGTCTGAGCTGCCTTTTCTAAGTCGGGGGCACTGCTGAATCGTTTCGGGTTTTACACATCGGAATTTCTCGGCCGAATTAATATAATAGACTAAATTACTAATAGCCACAAGCTTTGCTTTTCATGACTCTGCGCCTTCAATTTACCAAATTAGGCATCACATCAGATCTGGTCTGGTTGACTATCACTCAATCATGCCGTCACTCTGCTTTTCGAAGCTCTGTTTGTATCCTATTATCCTAATACAAGTCATCGATTTTGGCTACGATTAGTAATTCTTAATAAAATGTTAGAAGATCTCTATTGTTCATCATATGAGGATGTTTGTAAATTTTCGTAAAATTTTAATATATGATTTTTGCACTTGCCCTTGATAGTTTTAACTACCTCTTCAAGCATTAATATGATATGGATGTTAATAATTTTTTATTAAAAATATCTTAAAAATGTATTGAAATTTTTTATAAAGCCAAAACTTCTAATTAGTTTGCATGATTTTAGTTAAAAAGCCTTTATAAATGAGATGAGAGAATACTATTTCTAATCTTATATATAAATAAGATATAAATTACTAATTCATACGTAACAAAAAATATAATTAAAAATAATTGGGATTAAATTTACCAAAATTTTAAAATAGTTTCTAAAAAATTCCTTATTTAATATTAATATTTCTATTTTGTAATTAATGAAAATTAATTATATTAATTTATTTAATAAAAGGTAATATTAAAAAAATAAATTCAATGTATTAAAAATTGGATCGGCTTTTGAAATGATTGAGATACCAGTTCAAGGTTCAATGATTGGATTAGGATTCGACCAGTTGTGAATAAATTGATATATTTTAAATAATATAAATGAAAATATAAAAAATATTTATCCATGATAATAAAATTAATTTTCAATTTAGAATAAAAAGTAAATTTAATAATATGTAAAACATAAAAAATATTTATTAATAAATTTTATAACCTAATATTAAAATTTAAATAAATTAATATTCATTTATAATTATATTTTGAATTCAAAATAGTTAATTAATATTATATTTTCATATTATTTGTTAAATAATTTATTATTATTATTAATTATGTATTATAATAATACTTATATCACATTATAATACAGAAAAAATTTATATAAAAAATAATATTATTTAGTATTAAAAATAATTTTATTTTATCTTAAAATTAAAAAAAATATTTAAACATTTTAAAAATAAAAAAAAGGCCAAACCAATTCAAAATAATTTTATACTAGTTTTGATTGGTTCAACTGGTTTTGTACAGGTTTTGAAAAGGCCCTATTTTCATATGTAATCAAATTAGACCAAACACAAGTTCCGGTTTATAAATTTACCAGACAACATATTTCTGTATCTTATATTTAAGAAGTATAAGCCCAGAGTGAGTCTTATATAAGTCATTTGCAAAATGTAAATAGCTTTAAAAATTTTGGTAAAAAAAACAAAAAAACATAATATTAATTTTTCTCTTTATTTTTCTTTTTCACTTTTTAAGATTTGCCCTTATTACATGCACTTTATCAAATGAAGGAAAGAATTAAAAGAGATAGTAATTGAGATGCGTGTTAATATTCAGTGAATTAAATTAAAAATAATATTGAAAAGATGTGATAACTTGTGAAAATTTTAAAACCTTTAATTAATTTGGTGAGGGAGGGTGTGGCGTCATAGTAAAGAAGATAAAGAAATTGAAAAATACAAATGACAAGGTATTTATATTTTTGGTCCGCACTAAAAAAATGACATGGGTAATTTTGTCATTATAACCTATAAATAAAATTAAAAGAAGTTAAAAGTCCATAGTGGCTCTAAATAGTCTGTTATTTTCTCCCAAGCTCGTCATCTTATGCCACTTTTTTTGATAACTCAATAAACAGATCCGAAGTTAATAAGAATATATCTCTAAATTTTCATCTTGAAAGCTCTATTGAGCATGAGAAGGTTTTTTTTTTCGTAGAAGGTATTTGTTTTTTATTTTGCTATCGAAGAGGTTCTAAAAAATTACTATGCCGAAAATAACTAATCCTGTTTGTTGAAAAAACTCATAATATTCCCACAAAAACAAAAACAAAAACTCAGAATATGCTACTTCATCAGAAAAGAAAAACACTCATCATATGCTGATAAAAAAAAGTTATAATATTCCCAAAACAAGCCAGGCCCAATAGCATGTCAATTTCTTGGCCCACAAATAATATTTTTGTAGAAAAAATACGTACTATAAGGGCCGAGAAAATGGCATGTCTCTCTCCCACAAAGAATAGAAAGACCCAGGAATGTTCAACTGAGATTGGGTCTATATAATTATATAGACATGCGTCCTAAGGCTAACCAAGCCCAACGAAGCATGCCTCAGGAAGTCAATACGACACCGTAAGTAAGAAATTAAGAGAGAAACAAAAGGGAAAACCATGGAAATATAGAAGACAGATGCACAAAACCTGACCTAAGCTCCCTAAGCCCTTCATATCAATGACCAGAGCTGCTTAGTATTTCAGTACAAATAGCAAAATTTGAACGTTGAAGTTGGTACTTGAAAGATAATAGCAGCAAATCATCAGAGATGGCTGCCACTGCTAGTGCAAGTAGAAAGAAACTGATAGTCTCTGCTCTCTGCAAACGCCTTTCAGTAAATCCTGTAAGTCGAAGTTCACTGTTTACTGTTGCAATTTTTCAGTATCCTGTTATTTGCTATCGAGGGGTTTTATGTACCCACTTCAAATATCTATGCTTCATTTTTCGATTCTTAATGGTTCTTGTCCGGTCCTCCACGATCTACCTTACTACAGAAACACTTTTCATTTCATGGACTTTGCGTTTAGTGGTTGATTGCTTGTCTAATAACTGGCAATCTGTAACGTTATTAATGGCGTATGAGCATATTTTAAGAAACCATTTGGGGTTGCTTCAATAGGCAAAGGCTATTAATGTAATCTATAGGACCTTACTGGGATGCATACATGTGATATTGATCATTTTCATTGATTTACGTTGTCTTTGAGGCAAATTTGATGCTCAACTAGAATTTTCATTTATGACTTAAATTTCAAAGATCAGATTATTGTTTTACTTCCTAATTTTACCCCACTTTTGTGGTACGTTGAAATTACAAAGATTTAAAAATCAACATGTTTATGAAAATGTATTCCTTATCGGATTCCAGTATTTAGTTACTGGACTCCTGAGTGCTTGTCTTCACTGCACGCCTGTAAAGTACGTGACACATTGAATGTTTGCTGGCAAAACATAGCTCAAAATTAGATATTTGAATTCAAACTAGAGAGTAGAAATATTAACAAGCTTTTCTTTTGATTCTGACGAATAAATCTCATGGAAAATTGTCTGCTTTATCTTTCAATGCAGAATGTTATTCCAACTGATGGTTTAGAAAGTGATGTCAAGAGTCTTTACTTAAACATCTCAAAGGCCTCAGGACAAGGGTTCAATGACAGTAACGAGGTAAATGACTTTTCCTGCATCTAGTATAATTATTAATTAATCCACAGGCCTTATCCATGTAAATTTTAATGTTGGCCAATGATAAAGTTTGCATTGGGCTCTGAAGTTTGGGGTATCTCTAAAGCTGCTTATGCATGTGAATAGGCCCTTAATATCGTTAGTAGTTTAAGTAGCCTTTTCTTTGCATGTCTTTCCCTTGCCTCTCTTTCCTTCTTGCCATTTCCCAGGTATGATGAAACTCCTTATCCATCAGAAATCAAATATGGTTTTTGAGTATTGATATCCAATGTTGGATTTGAACCTAAATTATGATATACTCGCATAAATTTATGATTGGCCCTTTGGCATGTTTGATTTTATTTCTTATCCATAATATATTTTTCACATGTAGATGATGAAGTGGGTAGCATTTGCAGAAGCTTTCCCTGAAATCCCTGAAGCCTCTTTTGAGGTTCTCAAAGGTTTAAATGAAGAACTCTCTGACAAGTCTGTGCTCTTGGGCAATGGTTTCAAGCTGTCTGAAGCTGATGTTATTGTTTTTTCTGCAATTCATTCTTCCCTGGTATGCACCAGGCCATCTTCATTATACTTTGATTTAAAAAAAGATAACTTCCTCCCCCTACCCTAAAATTGGTTGCTTGGGCATTTTTTCCCCCTTTCCCATCCATCACTAAAAAAAGGAACTGGTAACTTTACTGGCACAATAAATTCAAGTTAAGGAGAAATTCAGTGTAGAAAAATATTTAAGTTTTGGGCACTGACGTTTAAATTTAACAAAGTTTTAGTGGATGCTTATTGCCAGATCAACCTTTCAGAGCCGAACAGAGAAAAGCTGCCACATGTATTGAGATGGCTGGATTACATTCAGGTATATTCTACCAGTTAAGTTTGTTTAGGTCCATTGCTGCTTACATGTAAGAAAGTAGATCATTTTTCATTTATATCATTCACAATATATGCTGGTGATTGGTGCTACTTTTAGCTGTGTAGTTTGATATCTTGAGAATTCACAATTCATAATATCAAAATAAACTATGTAGCACTAATTAAATTCCCTCTACACCCTGCATTGAGAGTTCTTTTCTTTTCTGTATTTCTACAGCTAATGATAAGTATTAGTATGGAAAATTATTGCAAGACCTTGGCACTAGGAATTGGGAAGTTGTGCTGAAGCTTTCTTGGGACGTGATAGCAAAAGGGAAAGGAATATGTTTTGAAATCTAATCTTAGTTCCTAGTTATTTTACTCCACAGTTGCACCTTGTGTATGTAACTGGGTCCATTTAGATGCTCATAATTGGAGACTATGCTTTTTGTTGGTTAGGATGTCATAGGTGATTGGGCACTCATTCTGTATTTGCTGTAAGGCTGTCTCTTTTACTGCATAAGTGATTGTGTTTGTATCTTCACCATATTTATTTTAGTTTTGCTCTTAAGTCTTAACCATATCTTTTATTTCTTAATTAAATGCTATTCTTATCAGCACAAGGAGGATTTTGGAGGTTTGTTTGAGAAAATATTGCTGCTGTTGCCTGAATTTGGGCCTCCGGTATGTCATCATTCTCTTATTTGTTTAGTTGTTTTTCCATATACTCAATGAAGTTAAAGCCTTAAGCAGGTGTATAAATTCCTGAGGCAAATTTGTAAACATCAAACAGAGAATCTGTTATTTTTCACTTCAGCTTAATGGCATACTCTCTAGAACAGTAGTTCTAAAATATTGTGACTGATGACAATGACATTTTGGAGGAACACCTTGTAGAAACTTTTAAAATTATTACATCCATGCATATCAACTAGATTTCTAGAAATATTTTGTTATGCGCCTTAAGACACGTATTTGATTACATGTAAATTCTCATGGGGGCTGACTCTTGCATTTTCCTTTTGTCATTTTAATTGCAGAGAGCACAAGCTGTAGGAGCTTCTGAAGCTGGTCTGAAAGAATCAAAAGCTAACAAGACTGAGCAAAGCATTATGAATGTAAACAAGCCAGAAGTAGAAGTAAGCAAAGATAAGAGCAAGATCGAGGTCAGTATTTTTTTTGTTACTTCAAAGGTTTGACTTATTTTATGTGATATTATATTTTATTTTTTTCCTTCATTACTAGATAGCGTAGTTGATGAGATATGTCAGCATAAAGTTTTGACCATAATAATGATAGAAAAGCCACTTCTTTTCTCTAGCTTGCTATTCAGGAACGCTTACCTTTTCTTTCTTTCTTTATATCTCAATGGCAACATGCAGAATTTGTCATATGAGACCTAAAGGTGTCCTTCATGTTTTAAGAGGCAGTTGGGAAATGAAGAAACTGTGGCATAACATCGTATCAGGGAGATACTAGAGGAAGTTCTTTACAGAATGTCGCAATAACTGGTTCTTTTGGGAACTGTGCAAGACCCAAGGGGGGAGGAGTTAGCTTTGGGGAAATACCTTTGTGACATGCTAGGAAATCTGGTGCAAGCAAAACGAGATATTATTTAGTGACAGGCATGAGTCTACAAAGCAAGCAGTGGGCGTTATTCAGTTGAGGGTAGTGAACGTGTGAGAACTTTGGTGTTAGATGACCCCTAACACCTCAGCGAACCGCAAAGGGAGGCACTTGAAGGAACTGTGGAAACCACCCCAAGAGGGTTGGTTGAAAGTTAATGTTGATGGATCCTATAGAAGTGAGAATGGACTAGAAGGATGTGGTGAAGTGATCAGGAACCACCAAAGAAGATGATGAAGGACAAGCAAGAAACAGGGGAGGGGAAAGGAGAAAGAGGGAGAAGAGAGAAATGGGAGAGACAGAAATAACTAGTCTCAATTTCAATTAATCAAAATTCTAACAATGAGAATAACCTAGGGCTATTTATAGAGAGCCCCAAACACAATAACTTGGGGTAAAAGAAAACCTAAACTTAAAATAAAAACAAAAATTACAAAAAAAATCAAGTTATTAAAACATAAATAAATCTCACTAAATTTCCCATCAGAAGATGTGTATCTGGATTTATGCATAACAATGGCAAGGGAAATGCATTACATGCAGAGATATGGAGCTGATTACTGGGTCTGAAAGTTGTTTGGGACAATGGAGTAAGGAGGATAATTCCGGAGTCTGGCCTAGTGGAGGTAGTTGAGCTGTTTAAAAATAATGCCCACCCTGCTCATCCAAGAGGAGACCTCATTTTGGAAATACAAGGTATGATGGCAAGATAGTAGCTCTTTCAGGTAGAATATAGACATCGTGAAAGCAGCTTGGCTACAAACGCTCTTGCATGATGCTGATATCCTTGGTTTCAGGCTTTCACCTTTTTGTTATTCCCCAAAAGAGCAATCAAGAGAATTCTTTGGGCCAATGGGAAGCAACGTGAACAGTAGGGAATGGGTAGTAGGGTGTTTTCTTGTGGTTTTGTTTTTCAAAAATATTAGCTTTATCCCACTAAACTAAGTGGGGTCGGTTACATGGATCATACAACGCCAATGGCCTCTATCAAATACCATTTCTTCAGATAAATTATTTATCAAAAGGTCACGTCTTATAATTTCACTAAGTAGGGAATAGGTAGTAGGGTTTTGTTTTTCACAGGGAAAAAAAGAAAAGAAAAGAACTATAGGTTAGTTGAATTTGTGCATGCTGCTTTGATGGTAATTGGGATCTGTATTGAACTAGATTAGATGCACATTCATTAACCAATGTATATGCAAAAATTTCATCTGATTTTAAAATCAAGCATTTTGTAAAAATCCAGCACAATAAGAACAACTAATCTATATGTAAGAGCAAGAACAATGGTAATTTTTTCATTCATGATACAAGTCTTTGTCAAGGTTTTCAGTTCATAGTTGCAGTTTATGTTATAAAATCCTTGTACTGTTGGAGTTGTATCTAAATGAGGTATTGCACTCTGAATTTACAACTCTTTGCCTTCTATTTCGAACATGAAGGAAAAGGTAACAGGAGACAAGGATGCGACTAAAGCAAATAAAAAGGCAACAGGAGACAAGGATGCTGCTAAAGGGAAGACAAAACCTGCTGAAACAGAGGTATCTGATAAAGATAAAGAAATTAGTGTCAGTTTGCTAAATATTCAGGTTGGACTAATTCGAAAAGCATGGAAGCATCCATCAGCTGATAGGTACTCTGGCAAAATTAACTTGAAAAAGGAAACTCATGATAAATTTTTTCATGCTATTGTGGTTTGATATGTTTGAGTCCTATTTACAACTTAAGTATTAAAATTAATGAATTCAAATGATGCAGTTTGCTAGTTGAGGAGATAGATGTTGGGGATGCCAAATTGCAGCAAGTTGTTAGTGGTTTGGCAAAGTATTGTAGCCCTGATGAATTGATGGTAATATAGTTTCCTGACCTAGTGTGATATAATCTTAGTTAGTTTGAATTGTGTCTAAGTAGTTGTTGGATTTGTTGATTTTAAGTCTTAAATCTTATGGCCTTGATGCTTGATTGTGCTGCACAGAACCGTCGTGTTGTGCTTATTACAAATGTCAAACCTGGAAAACTACGGGATGTTATGTCAGAGGGGCTGGTATTTATCCTCATGAATTATGCTCATGTTTTGCTACATTAGTTAAATTGTTAAATTATTTTGCTTTGTGTATCCTGTGATGTTCGAATGACTGTGCATGTATTTGACTCCTATAACCCAGGTCTTGTGTGCTTCTAACGAAGATCGTACTGTGGTGGAGCCCTTGCTTCCTCCAGAAGGGGCTAAAATTGGGGAACGTGTTTTGTTTTCCGGGTAATCTTGCTGGAATTTCTTGAACCTACAAACACACGTTTTGTACTTGAATGGCTTATTATATTCTCTAGATATAGTATTGTAAGTCAATGTCTCCGCAGAAAATGCCATAACTGTGAGCTTGGAAGTTCAAAGTTTGCCAGTTGCTACTAGTCATTAAGAGCTTCTGAGCTTGGCTACTTTTAAATTCTATTGACCTTTTCTATTTTCTGTTTCTGAACAATCAGTGGCTTTAACAGGAGTGATGTTAATGCATTGAATTGTGTCACGGTATTAGCAAATGAGAAAGAAAGAGGGCACAGAACAGATAACGCTAAGGAACACATTTGTGGATGGCCATTTTCCTGTAATGATAATCACATATGGTGTTTGCAAAATGTCGTTAATAAAGTCTGGTTGTAGCTGCCAAAATGTTGAAGCATAGTTCTGAAATATACCTAAGATTGACAAACTATTTCATCATAGCTGCATTCCACTTCCTTGGAACTACTATTATTCAAAAAGTTGGGTCGGCATGCTTACAGTGAGGTTTCCTTCTGAGATTATTTATTTTACACTGATTTGTTCATTTCTCTAATTTAGGATTGATGGAAAGCCAGAAGATGTGCTTAACCCAAAGAAGAAACAGCTGGAGAAGATTACACCGGTATTATTCTCTCATTTCTTTTAATTGTAGAAAAATTTGGATGCACGTTCAAGTGTCTGTCATGAGGAGTTTCAATGAAGGATGACACGAAGAATTTTTTCTAGAGAAATCAACGAGGCAGAGTTTATTTGGCTATAACATAAAATTTTTATAATGGAAGAACCCAATGACAAATACTTGTGGAACTTTAGTTTCATGATGTCTATGCTTGAAGTTATGATGGGAATTTTGTGATGCAGAATCTTTTCACTGATGAAAAGGGAGTGGCCACATTCAAGGGAATTCCTTTTATGACGTCAGGTGGACCATGTACTTCTTCCATTCCCCGGGCATTTATAAAATAAGAATGAAGAAGAAGATGACCATTTTTAATTTAGTTTTGGTGACCATTCAGAGGTTGTACCTAGCATTTATCACTGAAAGTATTTGAAATTTTGAACAACAAAACCAAACTAAGATTTCCAAGTGTATAACATGCTTATCTATCAGTTTCAATGCCATGACATGCATCTTTAATGTTATGTCTGGCCGGTATGTAGCATCCTGTTTTATTCAGAAAACAGTACCAAAAAATAATTGTGTTTGGCCCTTCTTTTCTTCGTTACAATATTAATATTTAGGGCGTGTTTGTGATTCTCATTTGCTGAGGACATTTTTTCGATAGAATCTCTTTAATTTGGAATTATGTAAGGATTTGACAATGAATTTTTAAAATTTTTATATTTATGTAAATTATTCTATCGTTAATATGTTATTCTGCTAAAAGAAACGTTTGTAACATATCGAAAGACTTACAAAGTTATCTGCAGATGCCTTAAATTGTAGGAGGAATATCTACAAGGTATTGACAACTGCACAAACATTAGAGTGACAGATTTAAACTATGGGGCGAATTTTATATCAAGTGTGATTAGATTGATAGTGTCGACGATTTTGAAAAATGATGAGACGCCCATCCAAATGAAAAACCAGAGAAATATGAGTAGTAATATTAAGTAGACAAACCAAACACGAAATTTGGAAATGACTATTTCGTTTTTGCAGTCTCGTCTCCTAATAAGTCTTTTGGACGAATCTCTCTCTCACACATTCATATGTTGCAGTTGCAATGCAGCTTTCTTTAGCCTTAGCACAAAACTTTGGTGATAGTGTGATACTTATGAACAATTGATACATATAGATTTTTAACTTTTTTTTTTTAACCAAGGATACATATAGATTTTTAACTAATCCACACATATTTCTAACTTTGAATGCTATTTTGAAAATATGTTTCCTCTATGATATTTACTTAGAATTTTCCCTACGTACTATTTTTAAAATAATGTAATGTGATATGATTCATACATTCTCTTTATTTTGGTATATTTGTATATAATAGTATATTGAAGATAAATGAAAAAATGTTGCTCCTCTAAATTTATCCGTTTAGGTATCTCTAAAATTATGTTTTGTTGCTTAAAAGATGGAATACAAGTATTTTTTCTATGATATCAAAAGAAAAATAAATCATTCTTTAAAGTTGCAAACACATAACAACCTTTTGGTCAACTGATTTTCTCTCCATAATTATGCGTACCTTTTAAATTATATGGATATTGATAAGATAGATTTAGTCATTTTCATCCTACGAAGATACTAGACATGTAAAGCTCTTCTCACTCTTCGTAATAAATCATTGAATGCTGTGTGTTGTGTAAAATTGAGAAAATAATATTTAAATTTTATAAAATTAATAATCTAGAATTTTAAAAGACTAAAATCCTTCCCAATGTCTACGGTAATAAATTATTGCCGATATTTTTTAGAATTAATAGTCATACACTCATACTCCTTGTCCTTGAAGCTATAAAATAATCTTTCTCTAACGAATCTCTTACCTAAGAGTTTAGTATGTGTACGGAAAATAAAAAAAGTCCTTTTTCTTACATAAATATTGAAATATGTATATTTATTATGTTCATGTTGCCTCAAAGTGAGTTGGATACAATTTTTTTAAAAAAATATCAATAATAATCTATTTTAATAATTAATTAAATTTTATGAACTTGGATCATTCCAGAATATCTATATATCCTTAAAAGTTGAACCATTCGCGCACTGTTTTCACTATTCCTAGCACTGTACAGTCGAGTCGGGTCACTTCTTGTAAATGTCGGCTCGGCTTGTTCAAGGGTTGACCTGAATGTGTGTTTGCTTCCCACTTGGAGTGTTCGCCTTGTGAGGGACTTATTGTGGAAGCTTGCGCCTTCTAAGAGAGCCCTCGACCTCTTCCAAAAGCAAATGATCGAATGGCTTCTTCCAGAAGTTGCCCTCCCCAAGTGTCTTCTTCCATACTTCATGTGCACGTCCTGTGGTTTCTTTGGTACTCTTCCATATGTACTTCCTGTACTGTGGCTTCTCCAATACTCCTCAAACGAGGTCTCTATAGTCTTCCTTTTTTTTTTTTCCTTCCATTGCTCTTTATCTTATGTCTTGAGCTTGGTCTGTTGATGTTCTGTGCCTCCTTTGTTCACCTTTTCCACTGTATTCGATGACGCCTCCCCTCTTTCTTTCTTTTCTTCATTAGCTTCAGTTTTTTTGGTTGGTTCTTTTAGATTGCTCACCTCCATGCTTCACAACTCAGAAGCGCACCCTGGTGATCGTTTTTTTTTTTTTGCATTTTATCTTCATTATCTCGAGACAATTTTCTTACTATTTTGCATCACTCCATTTCTTCTCCATTGCTATTGAGTTTAGTGCTCAAGTGATTTCGACCAATAGAAGCGTGGTCCCTGATTCCATCAAGCTCATCGGCCGCAGTGTCTGCCGGGGGTTGTTTATAGTCAGCCAATTGATCTATTTGTCAAAGGTTGTCTGTAAATTTGCGAAGAAGGAAGGTCTATGCCATTTTTCCTTTTTTTTCCTCTTCTCACATTATACCTTCAACCTTTTCGCCTTTCTTCTTGGTTTGAATGGTGTGTCCTTTTTCAAGCATCTATCTATATACCAATCTTTGACTTTGCGGTCTTCTCCTCACATTTATGACTTTTTTTTTTGGTTTTTTTTGCTCTGTTATATTTTCAGATGTTGTGGAGTCTTGAACATGAGATTGTTCCCTAACGAAAGGTCAGGCAAAGGATGGGACCAAAGTGTAAAGATTGCTTTTAATCTTTTGATCATTTGGGTAATTCCACAAAGGATGGGACAAAAATTTTGGAGTTCCTTATCAACTCAAGCCTTGATCTGGTGAGATCTCTTGTACCATTTTAGTGCCTCCTTTTTGTTATGAATCATGTATAAATGGATACGTGTGCACACACATCAATTTGACATTGTTGGCCATATGCTCGGTGTTCTTATATGAATTTCACATTCTTTATTTTATTAGTTCAAGGGTTTCTGCTACAATCAAAATTTCTTGCTAAGGCAAAAATCCTAGCTCTGAATTGAGACATTAATTACAGCTTGATATAGAAAGGTTTAGTTTCAAGGTAGTCATATAAGAGGCTCCATGATTTTGATCCTTTTTATGTGTTGATGATTGTAGGTGAACATTAGAAGTGTTGATGAAGCTGTAGTGATTGGTGTTGCTCTGTCCCTATCTTTTGCATTTGTTCTACAAGTATAAGTAGGCATAATTCCATTACATACATAAAAAACAAAATTCTGGACCTTTTTGTCTCTATTCAAGCTATAATAGCAATTAAATCATTTACTTCACGATCTCATACTTACAATTTGCAACGAGTTGCAGAGACAATGATATGGAGCAAGTTGAATCGGAAGCAATACTAAATCATATGCATGTGTAGCTTCTTGCAGAGAAAGGTGAACTTCCTACAAGATTTGGTTTAGTAACTTTGGGAATCCTTCTTTTGCATTTATTTGTCTTACTCTTGCTTGGTACAAGGCCTTTGTTCATTAAATATATAGTTGATAAAAACCATTACCTATGTTGTCGTTTACCTCTTGTCTTTTTTTTTTTTAATGAAGTTTACCTCTTGTCTTTTGCTTGTAAACTGTTGTTTATTGACTTGAGAAGTATAATATATCATTTACAAACCTTTTTGATATATTTTGTGCCCATTTCTTCTTGGCATTTGCAAGACATAGCCAATAATGAAACATTCCCCGGCACATTTTCCCTTGGAATGAGGTGTAATTTCAAAGGGAAACTATTTACAAAGATCTTATCATGCACTCTAAGGTTTTGTTTAGTTTATGCTATTTCAAAGGGAAACTGTTTTCTTCACGGCCATCAGACATAGAGATCAATTAAAGCTTAGCAGATGACAGTAGCGAAATCAATTGTTTGACCAATAGCTCATTAACCCGCACATCCACCTCTCAGACAGGTTTTTCCCTAGTGTGAGTCTCATTTTTAGTTTGGAAATAGTATTCACCTTCACTCTGTTCAGTGAGGTTTGACTAGCAAGTTATTATATATAGTAATAATAAACCAGAGAAATGATGATTTCACATAAATGGTTCTTGGCTGTGATTGAATCCCAAATCCCAACATATAAGAAGCAAATGAGATTTAATTTTGACCAATGTTGTCAAAATTGGACTGGACATTGAACCAGGCAAGTCACTGGTTTAAGGTTCAATGGTTCAACCGGTGTCGGACCAGGGTCGGACCGATAGTGATTAAAATAATATATTTAAAATAAATAATATAAGTTTAAACGAATTTTATAACTTAATTAAAGTTTCAAACTAAATAATATTGAATTATCAATTTATTATTCACCACAAATAAATTATTAATAATTTTCATAACTCAATATTTTAATTTAAATAAGTTAATATTCATCTATAATCATATTTTGAGTTAAAAATAATAAATTAATAATCTATTATTTATTAAGTAAATATATAATTTTTAATAATTATATATCATAATAATGCTTATATAATATTATAATATAAAAAAAACATGTTTTGTACTAAAAATGATGTTATTTTATCTTAAAAATCAAAAAGAATTTTTTTAAAAAATTTGAAAAAAAAAAAGTATAGAACCGATTCAAACCGATTCAGGACCGGTTCTACCGGTTCAAGGCCGGTTTCACCGGTTCTTAACCAGTTCTGAACAGTGCCGGTCATATACTATGACTGGACCGAACCAGACACCGATTTTCGGTCCGACCGGTCGAACCGGCCGGTCTGGTTCGATTTTAACAACAATGATTTTGACCATGTCAAATATGAAAACTAAAGGAAACTCTACTCATAAGAAATAAAGATGGGGACAAGATCTTAAGTTTGTGCTTATATATAAGGAACTTTTCAAGGAAGCAAAAAAAAATTTGTTTTGAGGGGAGGGGGACGGGGATAGTAAACATGTATCCGCCCCATTCAAAGCCCAATAAACCGTGGCAAGAAAATTTTAAATAGTTGCATATATTTCAGGTTTCTTTCAGTGCCGTCTATCATGAATACTTCCTACATATGCTGTATTTTGGAAATATGTTTGGAAAAATTATTTTAGTTTGATGCTACTGAGGACCCACATATTCAGATCTAATATGGAGCAGTGAAAAGTTAATTTTTAAGTTTTGACATATAATATGTCTAGAAAAAAGTTTCGACAAATAAAGAAAAATTGTTTTGGCATGTTTATATCACCATGAGATGATGGTTGGACATATTTTTATACCGATGCTTTCTTGGTTTGATTGATTTCATGCTTCTGATTGGCTGCTTCACTTATAACGCAATACTTTAGTATTTGGTTGTATAGGTTTTTGATGGAGTATATGCTTAGGTTGTTGCAAATCATGCACATGGCACTCTTGGATGTGATCCTTTACATAATCAAGAATTATTAAACTTGGTGAGACTTTTGCTTAGGTATTAGCTTTCATTATCTGTCTCTACTTGCTGCCCCAAAATTTGTAAGTCTATCATAATATTCAAAATTTTTAAGCCTATCAGAATATTCAGACCCAAGTTGTTTTGTGCCACACAACAATGTATGGCTTTTGTTTTGCATTTATATTTTGTTCTGTGAAGAAAATTATATAAATTAACAGATCTGTTAGGTAAATACTAATAGTTGCAATTTAGGATATTTCACTTATTTGTGATTTCTTTATTTTTGCTAGGAAATATGGAAAATTAGGTGCACCAAAACCTTCACTTAACATGATACCTGAGCTATGGAAATTGTTTTCAGGAGTATTCAACAACTTTTGGTGAATGAAAAACTTTTCCAAGAACCAAAGATCATGCAACATGCTAATACATGAAGCGAATCATCTTGGATCCCCTCCTAAAGGATTACATCAGAATTGACGTAGATGCCTCTCACATGAAGAAGTTTTTGCTTAGTGATATTTTCAAAAATGATAAGGCAATATTTTTTGAACAAGCATAATTTCCTTGTAGACATTTTGCTCGTTGATCTTTGTGCTGTTGTACACTATATTGATGAGATACTATGGAATATTTCAATGGCAAAAAGAAATTTAATTTTGTATGAATAATTCTCACTGAGTATCTTCTTCAGAGCCTCCTAGAAAGGCCAGACAAATAACATTCAAGTGATCTTGGCAACTAAAATGAGAACTATAGCTTTAATCAGGGATGTGTTCTATGTAAGGTCATAATGTATCATAACAATCAGTAAGGAGGACGCAGGAATCACATGATTGATGACACACAAATGATAAGTATTAGCATGTAGTTCTATACTCAAAATGAAAGTAATATAGCCTTAACTTCAATTTACTTGTCATTTATTAACAAATTTATTTGAGCCACAAGCACATCTCCGATAATAAAGAACAAGAACATTTCAATTTACACACGTAAAAAAGAAAAAAAAAAAGTTGGGGTAATATGACAGTCTAGAACTTCAAGTTCTAGAAGTATTCTTCGCATTTAACAAAATTCCTTTTATATATAGTTTTACACAAGTAAGAAAGAAAAAAAAAGTTGGGGTAATATGACACTCTAGAACTTCAAGTTCTAGAAGCATTCTTGGCATTTAAAAAATTCTTTTTATGTATAGTTGATTTAATAGTCACATATTTATGTTAATATATGTTTGCAACAATAGATTCAAGTATACACAATAAAAGTTATTTCTTTAGTGACATTTAAAAAGTTAATCTGATTAGTCTTTTATGATTTCTGTTGTGACATAGTTATACCTGTAAACAATTTTTGAATTACTTATTTTTGTCAGTTTGTGTAAAGATTTTTTTATATGATAAGAATTTATATCAAGTTGCATTCTTTAAAATGACATCCAATTTATAGCTATAAAATTACAATATTACATCTGTTTTATGATTTCTGTTAGGACCGTGAGATCTTGGGAAAAATAGGGCAAGCTGCTTTCAAGTCTATGGAGATAAGTTAAACGACGATATACAAATGAAGAAAAATGGAGGTATATTATTGCTGCTTTATTAGTGTTAAGCTTAATACTGTTAGCATAATTTTCTGTGTCTTAATAATTGTGAAAGATGAAAATAGAAGATGGAAGTACCAACACTTGAAGCTACAATCTAATGAACATAATCAATTTTATGCAAGAAAAATTAATTATTGATATTACAAATTTATAATAATTTATTTTACCAAAATTATAAGATGTATGATTTTAATATATTATTATTTGTATAATGCTGTTGTTGATCCCGTGAGTTAGCACGGGTAGCACTTCTAGTTTTCTCAAAATTGAAACCCCCTCTAGTGAATAATAATAAATAACGCCATTTGTTTGCGGCTCTCTCTCGGCCTCATTTGTTTGTGTTTCTTGGCAATTGAACAAACTAGGGGTATAGAATCTTAAGTCATGTCAAGTTGTGAGAAAAGTTCAGGGTTCCCAGTTGCATTACAGCTTGACTCTCCTTCCCCAAAATATCAGTTATAATTTTAAAACATATGAACAATAGCCTATTTCTTTTCTTTTTTTAATCCAAAAATAACCTATTTCTATAGTTACTAAAAGAATTTTAATTTTTAAAATTTTCAACCATTAACTAATTTTATAAACTTGAGGTCAATTCTTTTCCAATTATCATTTTTCAAAAAGGCAGGTTATGACATAAAAACAATTGTGAATATCATATTTTGTCCAAATTTTAATATAAAATAATAAAAAAAAATTATCTAAGTCTAATTTGATAAATGTGAAAATAAAAAAAATGTGTTTCTATTATAGTTTAATTTGATAAAGAAAAAATATTAAAAAAATAATTGAAAAATCCGAAAAATTAATAATTTCACAAAAATAATCTTATCTTAAATATATGAATTTCTCCTTTATAAGATTTCCAAATCCTTTGAGATTTATATTTACAAAGAAAAAACAATAAAAATGTATCACTAAAGATTTAGATTTAGTTGTAGTATTGTTGCAAATGAAAAATAATAATGGTAAAGATCAAATAAAAACTTAAAAAATAAATAATAATGATTTGATTAAGAATTAATGATGACTTGCATCAGGTTTTGCTTCCTTGATCTATATAAAGGAAAGGTAGGTTATGGGGAAGAGGGGAGCAAAAATAAGGAAATTGAGAGGGGGAGACAATTAAAAGAAAGAATGAGAGATTGAGAGAAAATAGAGAGGATAAAAGATTGAGAAATATATAAAAAAAAAAAAAAGAAGAAGAAGAAAAGGACGAGTAAGAGATTGAGAGAAGAAGAAAAAGAAAGAAAGGAAGAGTGGATTGGAGGGCTGGAGAAGTAATAAAAAAAAACATGGGGAGCATTGAGAGAGAGAGAAAAAGAGAGTGAGTTTATTTCTTTATCATTGTTAGGATCCATTATTTTTCTTTTCTTTTTTTTTATATTCTCTTTATTATAAGTTGTGTTTTGATATGACTTCTTATATCCATGAGTATCTCTAATAGAGAAAAAGATATACCTTATATATCTCAGAGAAAATTATTCTTATTTATTTTGCTTTACTTTTTTCTTATTATTTTGCATTACATCCATAACTTTAAACCACTGATTTCATATTTAAAATTAACTTTGGATTGTGGTAACATTCTATTTCTTTTATCATTTAATTTATTTTATAGTCTGGAGGTAAAATTCTTAAATATTTAGATCAATTACCAGAGTTGCTTATAGTCTCTCTATTTGGATTTGAGGAAAAAATAATAAGATGAGGTAATATGATTCTTATTGACAAACTAATTTTATTTCTAAAAAAAATTAATGGATAATAATAAGTATTGGTGGATCTATGTAACACCTTGGTTGAAGGATTTCTTCATCTTGGTTATATAGTTCAATGTTTCCTCTTCTTTGTATACACGTATATATTTTCGGTGGCTTCAAAATGATATTCCTATAGATGGAGGTAAAGTATGTTTAACGTGAATATTATATAATATCAAATCATTGATGTTGTGTGGTTTGTTGCATTATTTTTCTCGGCTATGGTAATAAAGTTCTTTCATCTCTAACTTATAGTTTATTTCTTATGATATTATACTATCATACAGTCACCATTTATAAGATTTATGCTTATTATTAGAATATTACTATGTGAAATTTGTAGAGCTTCCATATATATTGATTTATTGTGCGTGATATAGGTCTTCCCAGTATATCAATTTAATTGTATATGTATATATGTTTTTTTTTGGATATCATGATTGTTATTTTAAAAATTCAAATAAAATATTTTTTAAATTTGCAATTAAATATTTTATCATAAATGAAAGATTTTTCTTTTTATAATACATTTTTTATAAAAAAAAAGTATTGCGTGAGGTTTTTGGAACCTCCGTGAATATTTAGATTAATAAGTTTACCACGTGTTGTGATATACCTCCACTAGTATATTAATCATATTATGTGTTTTTTAATGAAAAATATTTTTAAAATTAAAATAATAAAAATTTTCTCAAATTTGATAAAGTTGTACATCTATTTTAAAAAAAATAATTTTTTAAACATAATTTTATAATACATTTTTAAGTTATTTTTTGTAAAGTTTTTAGAACTTCCATAAGTATATAAGCTGATTGGTTGAAGCATGAAATTTTAGGAATCTCCGTGGATTTATAATAAACAAGTAATGAATAAATAGTTAAATAGTTTATATATATATAATATATAATTTAATTTTTAAAAATAACAAATATGTATGATTTTCCTTAGAAAACATATATGAATTTTTACATTCAAACTACATGGACTTTGATCTTTATAATCGGGTACATAAACCCTAAACTCTCATTCTAGATTAAGTCCACTTTTATAAATAAATTTATTTTTTATTTAATTATTTTCTTATGTATGTTTTATAAAGGTAATTAAAAAAATTTTAAGATCACATTGATTTTATATACTCAACTTAAGGTAATCGTTATTATGAATAAGTGTTATAAGGTAGATAATACTTTACCCATAACACAATCGACTTCTAAATCTTTTATATTTTGTACACCACCTTTTTTTTAGAAAAAGGTTTTTCAAAATGTCCCATTTAAAAATTTTGATGATACCTCTACTTTTCTTTTAATTTTTTCATTTTAGAAAATTAAAAATCAGGTGCAACAACAATGTCTGAACATTCGAAGGTGTGTATTTGTAAAAGCATACGTGCCAAGAAAAGGACCAGAGCAGAGGACAAACTTAAGATGTACTCTTGATGATGCATTTTAACCTATGAGATTAGAAAGGCTCATCAGAATATGTAATTATGCAAATTACTGGATATTGACTTCATTTATAAAAATTGAGAGAAAACTTACGCAGTGTCAGCTGGAGCAACAGATCAAGATAAACTAAATAAATTAGTAAGCTTAAACTGAAAAGCTAACAATTAATGCTCATCTAAATATATAGACTTGAAAATAGTATCTTATACTATTACACCAAACCAAACTTTGATTCCCATAGCTGTATAGAATAATAAAATGCAACAGTAATTAAACAAGTACCACATTAAACTCAAAACGCATTGAATCTGCTCTTACCAGGGCTATATCCAGAATATTTTTTCTTTGACAAGTGAAGCTTGACAGAATAAACTGATAACTTCACCTATTGAAGCACATCATTTCTCATAATTTTATCATGTCACGCAGTCTAAAGAAGGAAGTCCTTAGCGCTAAGACTGAAGAAGAGAGAACAGTTTGTACTAGAGAGACATTTTAATCACAATACCAACAAAGTTAAGCAGATCATATCTATTACAGTTGTTCAGATCCTAGGAGAAGCGACCATAAGTATTAGTGATCCAGCATATAAGGCCATTATACTTATACAAAAGTGGTACATTTAGCAGGACAGAGAGACGATTGAATTCATATGATAGTAATAAGCAATTATATAGGACTCATTGATTCTTTTGCCCCAGTTCAATGAATTATATATGGAACAAGCAAAATTTAAGAATTTTAATGAAGTTACTTGTTACAACTATGCTGAAAGAAATTTAAGAACTTTAATGAAGTTTCATTCAAAGTATAATAGAGTATAGAATCTTTAGTCATGTCAAGTTGTGAAAGAAAGTAGGGAGTTCCCAGTTGCATTACAGCTTGACTTTCCTTCCCCATGTCACAATTTGAATATGTCACTCCTCACATCTCCCACTCTCTCTGGTTTTCGTCTTTCCTCACATGGAAATATAAAACCAAGATTCCTCACCCTACTTATTTGGCCTGCATCAACTCAACCATGCACAATCCAACCGTCACTTCAATTTGCAAGTCAAGATATAATCAATATATAACTTTTATATAATCAATAATAATGTGAGAGACATGTTGAATGATGATGCAAGTCGTGATGAAAGATGAGACTGAGAATCCAAACGTTGATTTGCAGGTCAACCTCATATTTGGATGATGACTGTGTGTGACATAAGCGCTGACATGTTCAGAAAGAGCACTTGAACAAGGGTTTGATTTTCTTCTCGTTTTGGGGTTGTAAAGTGAACTTCATGTCACAATTCTGAGTGTGGGTTGCCTCCTTTTCTTTTCTTTCTGCATTAATGACACCATCACAGGATGCTGGACTGGACTTGGATTTTATTCTCCAGCTTATGATCCTATCCCTGCAATTTTGTACTTGCTTTGAATAAGATGATTCAGAAAAGGAAAGGAAAATAGAGTCCAGATTTTCTTGTTCTCCAAACGCGTGGGTTTTTCCATTCTTTTCATTTTCTTTTTGAACTCGGATCATATCAGATGTAATTTCCGTCTGAAAACCAAACTCTTTAATATCTGTAGATTCTGTCCAGCTGGGAAGGTCAGAAATTGAAGATCTGACTTTCTTTTTGGCTTATTGGACCTCTTATATTACCCCCAAAAGTTTGATTTACTCCAATACCATCGTATCAAGACTCGATTGATTAAGCAAAGAACTTTAGAGTATTAAGGCTTGTTTGAACTTTAGAGTCCTGAAATCAATTACCTGACTGCAAATCAAAGTTGCATTCTGGGTGAGATACTCATATTTCAATCATATCACCAAACTTATTCGCTGACGAAGATTTATCTTACATATATTATGATAATATGATAATTAATTAGAAGAAGTGACTGGGGTCAGCATTTACACAAATGAATGCTGAGACTGCAGATACTATACTGAAATCTCATCGAGACAGAAATGAAAGAAACTGTAAATGTGAGAGAGAGAGGAGAGAGAGAGAGGGTTACGACTGAATCAAATCTCATAGATACCCTAAAAGGATCACGAAATATCTGTGACCTGATATTATCTATGTTTCTTTCTTTCTCTCTCTGGTTTTCTAAAATTCCTCTACCGCCAACCACAATCTATTTCGTGGGCATTTACTCTGTATATATACCGCCCTCTCGTTCTCTTCATACATCACTTGTGACTTTGAAGCTTGTTTGCTTGTTCCTTTCTCTCGTTATTATATATAGGCCTCTCTAAAAAAAAGGCATTTTATCGTTTTTTTGTCTTCCACAGTTAAGACTCTCGCAACCCCCTCCTTTATTTCATTTGTGTTATTACCTTCAGACCTTCTTCTTCTTCTCCTTATCTATTATCTGCATTTTTAATATTCAAAAATCGCATGGCATCTTCTTCTTCTTCATCACCAAATTGGGTCATAAAAAATGGAGTTATGCCCCATGTTTTAGCTGTTGATGACAACCTCATTGACCGAAAGCTAGTTGAGAAGCTCCTCAGAAATTCTTTTTGCAAAGGTACACACACAACATAAAGCATTTTCTGTTACCGGTTGTAAACTCTTTGAGAAACAAATTTCTGGTTTTTGTGTTTAGTTTTTTACAAGGATGGCTATTTGGTTGCAGTGACAACTGCAGAAAATGGGCCGAGGGCATTGGAGTTATTGGGGTTGGCAAGTGATGAAGAAAATGCTTTGAAGGGCACCGTAAGTGACTCATATTCTCCTTTCATTGGGAGCCAAATTTGCATGCATTTTACCAAACTGATAATGAAAAGCTGCTTTTAGGGATCCAAAGTGAATATGATTATCACAGACTATTGCATGCCTGGGATGACAGGATACGAGCTACTTAAAAAAATAAAGGTATTTTAGCGGGTATGACAGAAAATAAAGGTATTTTACTGAGTCAGGGACACTATTTTATAATACTAACAACCACAATCTGGTCTACTTTGAAAACAGGAGTCATCAATCATGAAGGAGGTTCCAGTGGTGATAATGTCATCTGAGAACAACCCAACTAGGGTCAACAAGTAATTCCTACTCTTAGTTACATATTCTATGGATGATATTTGTGTCTGTATATTGGTGGTGTTCTGACTCATTCTCTCATGTGTGAAAAGGTGTTTGGAAGAAGGGGCTCAGATGTTCATCCAAAAGCCCCTCAAACAATCTGATGTAAAGAAGCTGACATGTGAACTGATGAATTGCCGAGGCTAGAAGACTTTCTTTCTTTCTTTCTTTTTTTTTTTTTTTCGCTTTTGGTGTGTGTAAATTTTGAAAAGAAGGGGCCCGTTAACGGGTTCAATCTATGAAGATCACTGTTTTGAGGATGTTGTTGTCTTGTCTTCTTTCTTCCATTCACCTGTGTACCAGTTAACTTTTCCTGGTTCGCATTTCGGTATGTTCTTTCCTGTTCATGGACTCTTTGGCGTTTTAAGGAAGTTTGAATTATGTAATCATTAATTAAAAAAAAAAAGAATTGAAGCACCCCGAAACACTTGTTGCTGCAGAAAATGGGCGTTATTGCAGACGTTTCCGCTTGCTGAAACTGAAAAGTAGGCAAAATCCAAAATATGTGGCAGAATTGCTGGAACCAGAGAGACATATATATTTGCAAAAGCTCCAAATTGCATATTAAAAAACTATATATTTACAATTATTCAGAACAAGTCGAGAAGCATCTATTAAAAATACTCCTTGGTAATTCTCTCCCATAATGCCAAAAAACACGAAGGGAAGTACAAGAAAGCAGTTATTCAAACGATGGATTCCATCAAGCAATCTGGGTTATGGGGGTGAAGACTGGAGAACCAAATGAAATAGGATTCATGGTTCAGAGTCACCAATTGAAGCGTCTCTGGAGATGGTGGCGATGCCGACGTTCATCCAACCCCGAACACTGCACAACAGGGTAACAACACACAAACATACACCTCCCGATCCCTCTGAACATGGCGGATACAGCATGACAGGGGCAGCCACAATACGATTTCAATCTCTTGCGCCTGCTCTTCCTTCCTTTGCCACTGCTTTCCCGGCTATCCATCCTGCAAAAATACCAGAAATCGGATTTCACGGTAGAAACCAAAAAAACCAGCTTTAAATCGGATTTGGATCTGTACCTTGAAGAGATTGAAACAGCAGCCTGTGCAGTTGGTGGTAAGAATGAAAAAAGAATGTTGAACGACGGGAGGGGGTAAGAGATTGATTCTGTGCGGAAATTATATTTAATGGAGAATATTCGGTTTTAGAGGCTTCTTCTGAGGCAGGAAGCAAAGTTCATTTCAAGTTTTATTTAGGTCCAGTTGCAACTGTGTGGTTTGCTCCTTTGAACGCGTTTGGTCATGATGATGCCATCAAACACCCAAATCCCAATTACTCAATTCCGTTATTTTGTTTCTCTGACTTTCCTCATTTTCATTTTAGAAAAAAAATATATCTGATTAGTATTTATTTGGGGATGCTTTGTTCCATCTTTCAAAGTGCACAAGCCTGGAATTAAATTAATTAATTAAGAGGTAATTGATATGGAAATTGCTAATCAGATTATGAAAACCCAAGAAGTCAGGAGTTGATGTTTGGTATTTATGTAGTCATTATTACTGTTATCTTCATTTATCACGTAATTTAAATTAAGGTTATACAAGAATTGCCTGTTAAAATATGAATGAAATTTGAAATGTTGATATATTAATCAAATTAAATGCTGGGGCAAGAAAATGGGAAAAAGGATTAACTAAAGATTTAGAGTTAATTAGTGATTACATTAATGGGAGCATTTCGAGCATGATCCTGCAAAATAATAATTTTATTTTTCTAAATATTATATATTCAGAAATATTTAGGACTCATTTGATAGGCACAATGAAATGGGATAAAAGAAAATCACTTTTTAATATGAGATGTCAGATGTATCCCTAAATAAAAATTAAAAAAATAGAAATTATGAAGTGATAGTAATTATAAAATATAATGAATATTTTTTTTGGTACAAAAATATAATAATAAATATTTAACATCTCTATTTCTATTTTTTTTTTTTGAGCTAACCTAAGGTATCTCCACGGCCGGAACTCTATAGATTAGGAAAAAAATATTTTCCTGTGTTATGACCAAACGGAGCATTGCGTTAGTTATTTACGGATATAATTTTTGAAACTCGGTTTTCCACGTGGTCAAGGTCCGAGGTTTTTTAAAATGTCAAGAACAGAAACAGAACTCGGTCTTGTGGCGTTTATAAATAAATTAAAAAAAAGAAAGAAAGAAAGAAAGAAAGAAAAAAGAAGCGGGTCTCGTCGTAGAAAGAATCTGGCATCGTGGCTCCCCAATATTTGAAATGTTTTGTCCAAGTGACGTTAGATCATCGTTGGTCGTCCATACGGATGAATCTGTGAGAGTGACCCATCCAACATAAATCTGTGGTAGTCCCAGACAGACCAACCTGTTCCTGCGACTGCCTTTAAACTTGAATCAATTTTTTGAGATTCTTCATTGTAAAAAGACCACCATTGACGCTAACTGATCTGATGAAAAATGGTGCGGTCCATATCAAATTATTATTATTATTATTCTTCGAATTTCAATTTTAAATAAATTAGTTAGTACACTCAAATTTTTCTTCTAAAAATTATACTCAATTTCTTTGATATTTAATATATTACAAAAGTATTTTTAGATTTTCTGGTTAATAAATTTAATATTAATAATGACCTTGATTTTGTGCATAAAATTGACCCCTATGCACGCTTGCATACATGATGAACTTGGGTCAAATCATTTTGTTCTTAAAAAAATCCATTCAAAGCTATTTTCTGGTTTTAAGTTTTTAAAACAAATTATCCAAACAACCTTTTTTTTTTGTTTTAAAAAATTTTTTTTAACATTTTGCATACGAAATAATTTCACAACTATTTCCCAAAATAAAATAATAAACCAAATCAGAACCAAATGGACAAGTAACCTTTTCTATCTTTGCTTTCTTTCTTGGAGGTTGCTCTTTTGAGCAAAAATACACCAAAAAAAGAGTATGAAACATGTTCCAAGATAACTAACACTATAATTTTCATAGACAAGGAAGTTTGCCCACATTACTAAGCTTTTGTGCCTACACTTGGTATTTTAGCAGCCATCCCTATAAATCCATATTTTTTTTAACTAGACACGGATCTATTAAAAATAGATAAATTAAATTAATTATAGATAGACATATGAACATACTAAAGGGAACTTTCATTTAAAACTAATCACATGTTTAATGTTTATTTGTTTAACTATTATCTTGATGATATTTACCTAAAAATTTATCTACCATATAAAGAATTCCCTCCTCTGGTTGCTTCCTCATTATGGAGACACTTGCTTTCCCTTGTTCCAAGTATTTAAAGAGGCGCATCAAAGAATGGAAGGTGAAATTCCCCGTAAGAATCCAGACACATAACCTGAACTTGAAATGGAACACAGAAGCAGGCGCCACGCCATTACTCTCTTTTGTCCTCCTCTCGATCTTCTACAAGCCCAAACACATGGTGATCCGCCCCAACTGCTATCTTCCTTTCCTTTCTTTCCCCAGATACCTTCACTGCTATGGCCTCCTCATCAAAGTCATCCCCCGCCTCCTCTGAGTATGCATATCTGCAAAGCACCAGACCGAATCAACTTTACGCCTATTGAGAAGGCCTTAACCACCAAATTAGCTTGTTACAGTAATATATGATATGACCAAGTGTAAGTGTGTAACAAGATTAAACAGAAAGGAAAAGCTTCCATGGTTCTAATCTGACACAAGACATTTCAAGTTAACATTCAGTAAATTTTCCTAAGTCTACAAATTGTTGGGTCAAGTGTGAATAAACAATAGGAAGATGTCCCACATTAGATAGAATTGAGGCAAAGGAAGAATACGCAAGACTCATAAACCTAATGCCATACGACTTTGGATCAAGAGGTAGTATCAAGTCTACTTATAAATTTCTTCTCAAAATCTAATGAAAAGGAAGGCTCAATCAACAGATCTCCCTAGTATTTGGGGTTCTTTTGGGCCCCGAGACAAACATCCCATCTCTCCGTAAGTTTTTGTCACAAACCGGATGGTGCAAGTAGGAATACCTATTCAATAGATGGACATAACATAAAAAATAGAAGGGAGGTTCTTCACTGTTACACAACTTGAACAGACAAGCTAAAGATTCCTTTTTCTGAGGGAAAATACTCGCTTGAGCCTTAGAAATTCTCAGAATACATGGGTTGTCCTAGATTTAATAACAAACTTCAATTCTTTATGCTACGTTACCATATGTTATAACTTAATTGCTAGATTTGCAGTCTTATCCACTTTTCCCATCCATGAATTCATACCATATCATATAAATTAAAAACCATTAGTCACTAGCAACTGTCCAAAAGTGTGGTGAAGCTTATATTTGCAAAGCAGGGTATATAGGATGTGAGTCTAGAGACAATCATACTTAATTATACCAGCAAATATCTGGCAGACATGAAAAACCTAGAAATTCAGCAAAATGTATGCAAATAGAGAAATAGACTTTAATCTTTAAGGTTAGGGCAATCATCCCAAGGGAAAAGTAAAAGCGATGGAACTATCGGAGTCACTATAATCTGCATTTTGGAAGTATTGACCAGTGCACTCACCATTTCAGTAAAATGTGAAAGTTCTTATGAGGTGAGAGGTGAGAGAGGTAAATAAGTTAGACTATACCTGGTGGGATTTTGAGATGGGGCCCAGAGAACGCAGATTACTACCAAAAGAATGTATGCAAGCAAAGTCCAGAAAGCAGGGATGATCCAGGCTCTTCGCCACAGTTCACTCAATGGGTCAGATGCATTGAAGTACAACTGAAGCAAAAATAAATCAGTAAATTTGGGTCTCTTGTAATTATCAATATCCATGTAGGATGAAGATGAGAAATTAGACTACAATTTAAGAGCGTGTCTTGCTCCTTGTTATTCAAGAATTCCTCAGAATTGTTTGACAGATTAGTTAGCAAACCAACTTTTTTACTCAAGTCTATGTTCCTGCCCAGTCTTTCCTTTCTCTAGGTTTATCAGTTTTGCAATAAACTAAAAAAATGGTAAATGAGATGGAAAACTTCACAAGTAAAGCAAGTTTTAACTTCCTTGATCATTAATAAGAAATGAAGAAAAGATGGAACAAAGAACTACCTCATAACCGATCCAAATAACTGAAAGTAATACCGTCACCGCAAGGGAATTGGTAAATTTTCTGTACAGTTCAAGTTTTGCAGTACTTCTTCGAGTCTGTGCATATGATGGACATAATCATTAGTAAAGGAGAGTCAAGCAAATCATACATAAATTATATTGGATTCACGCAAAAGTAGAACTACCACTAACATTCTGTACAGGAAAACAATGATGCAGTCTCCAGGTACTGTTAATGTGGTCTTGCTAATATTCTAATACATTCTGAAACACAGGAAGCCTATCTCTTATAAACATTTGAATTTACATTAAACTGAATAATACTTTCTTAGTAATTTTAAAAAAATATATGTAGCTAATTCAACCACTTGCCAGTTACAAAAATTTTTCAACTGCAGATTTGAAAGAGATAAAATGCAATAGAAGGTACAATCTAAAGGTATATAACTACATAGAATGGACTAAATAGTTAAGGGAATGTTTCACATCGCTGAGTACAATTTACTTGCATTTACCCATTGATCCTTACAACTATGTCCAAAATGTGTCTGTTCTCAAATTTCATAGATTGGTGCTGTGCTCACTAAATTGTTGCATTCCTCAAAATGCCAAGTACTACAGACAATGTTTAGCAAGTGTGTTGATCATCATAGTAAGCAGGGAGAAGTTACTAAAAACAAAGTTACCTGAAGCTTTTCCAGCGTTTTAGATAGTGATGAAAAGATCCAAAGTATAAAGCACGCATCCAATAGAGCAACAGGAAGCACCAGAAAAAGCCTTGTTTTTCCAGAAAAGTCATTAATATTACCCAGATGTTCAACTAGCTCAAGTGCTTCCGAAGCGATGAAATAAGCCACCCCGAGAAGAAGTACTCTTTTGGTTATAGCTCCTAGTGTTGGGCGCACAACACCATAACCCATGGAAACCACTAGAATAAGAAGCCGTGAGACTGTCTTCTTCACAGCAGTGAAGGTCACTGCCCATAGTGTAATTCCCATTGGTCTGGTTCCAGTGGAATTGAAATTTGCATACTCAAAATACCAGAGGGCCATTTCACACATTCCAAGACCAATCACAGCAGTGATGTGGTAATGCAATTGTATTATGTCTTTCCAATATTGTACAAACCTTAGAAACCAAAGCAAACCTAGTAAAAGGTAAGCCAAGGACATTAAACCATAAAATGTCATCAGTGGCATCATCTTCCCTGGAAGATAACCATCTGGATTTCTCCAAACAGTTCTTCCACTGATTATTGTATCCTTCAGTTCAGGATCACAAAACATAAAATAAAGGTAATACATTCCAGTACTGTTTATTTCAACATTTTGAAGAACCATTTTAGCCTCTTCATTTTTCCCTTCAAAGAATGTCTGTAGACGTTTGGGACCATTAGGGTCATCAAGGTCTTCATGGATGATAACCTCTCCCACCTTGCAGGAACCCTCCTTGGCAAGTTCTGGGGTGCAACATATAGCTTCGGAGTTCAAGTAAGCGCCCCCAATCTTCTTTCTGTCTTTTACCTTAACTATAATAGCTTCAACCAAGCCTGTCCTTTGCTGCATATCATTCTTCAGTGCAGCAGATTCTTTCGTTCTTCGAAAGGTGATAGACTCAAACCTGATTGCTCACATGAGACAATAAGGAAATGAAATCTTCCAAATTCCATTCTCATATAACAAAAAAGATTAAGAATATCCTATCTGATCAGTTAAATCTTCCTCCGAAATATTCACTTGATTAAAAAAGATTCCAGCAACATTCATCTTGACATCTGCTACAATTTTATTAGACATAGCAATAGTTGCAAACTCTTATCAGCATTGTAACGCATCATTTCAATAAATTTAGATATGAGATATCCCTGTCGTTTTGTGCATTCAGTCAATCAGAAACTGACATTACCAAAATGAGTCAATCGGGCACCCCGAGAAAACAAAACGATTTTTCTATCGAAGAGGGTGATAAGAAGATGATGAAAGACCATCAATTTTGATAGAAACAAACAGATCAAATTTGCCTTTTGTTCCCAAAGCAAACAGGAACGCACCAAAAAAAAGAAAGAAAGAAAGAAAGGGAGCTAAAAACAAGTACAGAATAACTCCAATTTACCTGACGAAAGATTTCCCATTAAGGGACTTCTCGTCCGAAGCCTGTGTGTCGTTAACGGACACAACTCTGGAAGCATAGAGACCTTCACTACCACCATGGAAGAAGAAGGAATTCGCACGGTGAATGAAAGTTTTGTTTTGATATTCGTGGATCGAAGCAGCCACATGGACGATTGAGTAGCAGCTCAGATATATAATCACTGAGACGAAAATATAATGCCCATTCGAACCTAGATCAGATGAAGAAGAAGGCGTCATCTTTCTTTCTCGCCAACTGTGTGTCCGCTCTCTGACTGACTGATTTCTCTCTAATGTGAACAGTGAAAAAGATTAAGGTTACGCAAATGAAATTACCTTTTGGGAGCCATAGGGTAATGGGAAATTAAATCAAGTCACTGAATTTCCGTTCGTGTTTAAAGAGCAGGGGAAACACAGGAAGGTCCTTAATTGTGCAATAAACATGGCCAAGAACGTGACAGCCATATCTGGACACTTATCTGGCTTAGGACATATAGTAATGAAAATATATACTAAAAAAGATAATGTTACTTGTTATAGCAATGAAATAATATATTAAAAATAATGTATACTTATTTGATAGCCAATCCGAGTTTTTACCGTATAAAGTTGAGGTGCAAAGGCATTAACAATTAATCAATAATTAATATTTGGCCAATAAAATTAATAATTAATAATTTTAGAAAAGTTATGTTACAGCATCTTTTTTACATTTTTTTATATATTTAATGTCCTAAACTAAATTTGGTGCAATGAGTTATTGGGGGTACGAATAAAAAATAAAATTATACTAAAAAATAACATGACAGTTTGATTGGGATCATTTTAATATTTTGAATATTATTTCGTTCAACTATTCGGTATTAAAAATAGGTGTGATAATGTAATGTTAAAAGTAATTAAACTCACTTTTTTTAAGAATTATATTTATGATCCCAATTTGATTGTTAATTTTTTTTCTATAAACCATTGTTGCTTTATTTGATAATATATGTTTTAATCCCATGAAACAATTTTTTTTACATTACACGGAATTCAAAATGAGTCCTACTATTTATAACATGTAAACATGACTTGCTATAAATTAATTTTATGTTTTAATATTGATTTTATTTATTTTGATGTAGTAAATATTCTTAAGAGGAATATAGTAAGTCACTTGACCATTCTACTCATTTATAATTTGTAAAATTGATATATTTACAAATGATCAAATACCCATATATATTTACTATTCACTTATCATACGCTTAATTAGTAAGGGCCTCATGAACCTCTTTAGTCAATTAGTCATATAGTACCGGACAAATCCAAATTAGCCAAACCACCGTGGAAAAGCCGAAGGAAGGAGAAAGCGAGGCTTCAATTCCAAACAGAACCACTGGTAGACGAGAATTGACCTCAAGTTTATCCTCAACAATAGTTTGGGCTAAACGACGACGTATTAAGCAAAGTACAGCTCTTTATTTAAGAAGATGAAAACTTTGAAAGAAATAATTAATTAATTAATAAACAAAGAATATATATAGCAGCCATGGATCACACACACTGTTATAAGGCTGGTCAATTCCATCAGCTTTCCCTTTGTTTAATTGATTGTATTTGAAACCGCTCGCTCACATTACACCCTTGGTTTCATGCCCACTTGTTCCCAAAACTCTTTTTATTTATTATCCAAATAATTTTCAATATATACCAAACCCATAATCACGTGTGAAACCCCAAACCCCCTATACCCTCCGCTTTTATATATTATGTTCCTTCCATTCTCACATGAAAAGAAAGTCATAAATAATTTTCAATATATACCAAACACATAATCACGTGTGAAACTGAAACCCCAAACCCCCTATGCCCTCCCACTTTTATATATTATGTTCCTTCCATTCTCGCACGAAAAGAAAGTCATATATATATATATATATATATATAGGTTCAGATGTTAATACACCAAAAAAAAATCCACGTCATCTTCATAAAAATATTTCAACAGTTGAATAACATGGTTTGCCTCATGTGGGATATTTCATTCCAAATAATAAACTTGCATGAGTGAGATATATATCATCATTGTGTGCATACACAATAGTTCATCTAAATTTGCAATTTAATTTCTTCACTATTCATGGGTCATGAGGGTAACCCTGCACCCACCACTCGGAACAACAACCATCTTCCCCTCCCCCCCCCCCCCCCCCCCGCCCCACACACACACACACAATAATAACAAGCTCAAAAGAATTCTGGGAACAATAACAAAACTTCAACAATTTACAATATAGCGCTAAACGATTTTACCCTCTTTCTTACCTTAAAACATGGTATATTATTATTAGAGTAACATTACTTAAAAAATAGATTGAATCAACAATTTACGGACGTATATATTACATATAAAATAAAATAAAATGCGAGATTTAAGTCCATATATTGATGAGAACCAAACAGAAGCATATTAGTTGGGCTCCATGGCTTGATATTGTCAGACTACAGCATTTAATTTGTCTACATGAAACTGTTCACTTTTTCCCCCAACAAAATTCCAATCATACATCTGAGAAGGAAAAGTCTTGATTAACCCAGGACTAGGAAAGTTCTATAAAATAATATTCAAAGGAAATGAAAAGTATATATCCCCATTAAAAAAATTAAATGAATAATTACATTTCATTTATATATATTGTGAAGATTGCAGTGAAAATAAAGAAGAACAATGCAATGGAGAGAAACTCCTTTCACACGTACGTCCAAAAAATATATATATATATATAATTATATATATTAGGCCCTTTTCTTTAGTCAAATAATTTGGTAGACATATATAGGACCAAAGAATTTTGACCCCACATAAAGTCCAATAAATTTTCTCTACACAGTCAAGGGAATATAGTAATTAGAGAATTCACGCGAAGGATGATTTTCCTGGAACCTGGGGTTAATTAATCGGCTCAATTACGTTCAAATCTCTAAGGCCAAGAATTGGAAAGCCTGAAGAAGGAGAAGGAGAAGAAAATAATTCTGATTAAGTCATAGCTTCAACGCCAAGAAAATTCATCAAAAAAAAAAAAGAAGTCCAAAATTAAAAGAAACGGTTTAAATGGGCAAGAAGTCTTCTTCAATTGCTAGACCCAAACAAAAATTAAATTAAAATTAAAATTCTTCGAAATTTGAAATTCCCAGTTCTACACCTTAGACGCTGACCAAGTCTTCTCTTCAATATTCCCATCCTACTATTTTCTTTTGTACCGTGTAAAAGGAAACATAAATGCTTACTCCATCCCAAGTCTCCAACACAATCACAATCATATATAGAAGCTTTCAGGAAATTTAATACCATGTTATTTACACCTATATTTTCTGAGGGTGTGTTTCATGTATGTTTCATACCTAGCGAGACAAGTTAAAGCAGAAACACAAAGAAAACAAGCATGGACGAGGGTATTACTTCTTTGATTCAGAGAGCCTGTGAGTTAGCTAGAAACCTTGAATCAAACCTTCAAAGCCAGCCTGATTTGGTATTGAGGTGTATTGATGAGATGGTGGAGACGCTTAATGCTGCCAAAGAGAGGCTGTTGATGCTACCTCGTGATGAAGCTTTGAAGCCTCAAATGGCTTCAACCTCTTCATTTTTGCAGGAATGGCTATCTGTGAGTCATCAGCTGATTCAAACGCAGCAGCTTCAAGCTCCGACGGCGACAAGGACGACGCAGTCCAGGGGTACCCTGCAGATCACGACTGACACGGGAACGAAAGATGTAGAAGGTTTTCCAGAAGGAGATTCAGAAGCATCTCCTTCTCGACGCCGAAAAAGGTAACTAGTACCATTTTACGGCCTTTTCTTATTTAGCTTGGAAAATCATGAATTCCGATGTATACACATATAGATATGTGTGTATGATGATTGTGACTTATGCATCAATCTGATCATTAATTCTTTTATGTCATGTTGCTTTCCTATATGGTATATTTGAAATGCAGATGAGCTATACCTTTATATTGTGACGTGCTGTATATGTAATATACCCACCAGTAAATGAAAGCCATAACAAAATGTGAGGTGTTTTTGAATTTTGGCTGTTGATTTTGCTCAAAAGCAAGAAAAGAATTTTCGAGCGATCAAGTTCTTTCTTAGTAATATATTAGGCATTTTAATTATGCAGATTCCGTGGTAAGTACTTTATAATTATATAGGCCGTCGCTTTTTGTATATATATATATACACACCAAATATATACAGTCCAATCAATGATTTCCATTAATAAGAACTAGACTAGACATATACAATTCCTATATATAGATATATCGAGTTATTATATTGAGCATTGGGCTGAGATGGAATCGATGCTTTTAACATTAATACATTACAGCAGGAAAGATGATCCAGAGAAGAGGACATTGATGGTTCCCGCACTTCAGTTTGGGAACACAGATGTGCCACCAGAAGATGGCTACACTTGGAGAAAATATGGCCAGAAAGAGATCCTAGGCTCCACTTACCCAAGGTGATGTGATTTGTTATACTGATTCAAATCAATATATGAATTAACATGCTAAGATGAGAAGCATGCACTATTATTTTAGTACTTAGTGGTGTGATTATGATTTGTTTCATTTTACAACTTGATGTCCTTTTTTTGGACTTTGTGTTGTTTTACAAAAAAAAAATATTCTGAAATTTTGTTCAATTTATGTATAATTTTCAATCAAATTTATATAGGAGGTTGATGCTAGCAGTTAATTAAACATATGCATATGTATCCAAATGAGTTCATGCATGCATGTTTGATTGGTTAAAACTCGAAAACAAAAATATTAGCCAACAATTTGACACATTCAATTCAAAGCATTGCAGATCCAAGAAGACCTTTCTGCTTTCACACACACACACACACATATAATTGTCTAACTATATATGCCCAACTTGACTCATTCCGACGCAGCAAGTATAACTCATTGACTTTATAAACTTAGACGTCTGGGTTTGGCACATCAATTATTCGTCCTTAAAAGTATATATAGTGACCCACTTGATTTTACTTGGTTACCCAATTGGTTGCTGATGAAGACAAATTCTCCCTTTCTTTTTCTTTCTTTTTTTAAGCCAAATTTCATTTTCTTTTTCAAATAAATACGAACATGTAAAATCAAGAACTAATTAAATTGAATGAGTTAATTATGATTATGATTAATGAATTAATATTTCAAACGCAATTCACCTTTCAGGGGTTACTACAGATGCACCCACCAGAAATTATATCAATGCCCAGCGAAGAAGCAAGTGCAGCGTCTTGATAATAACCCTAACATATTTGCAGTGACATACAGAGGTAGCCACACGTGTCACATGTCGTCCACAGCTCCATCGTCATCAGTTCCACCACATTTAATCACACAGGTACATGACATCACACATAGCAGTACCACTTCCTCCCAGGTGTCTCCTTCTTCTGTTTCGGTTTCTGGTTGGCTGTCTTCCGTTCACCTCGGCCGCCTTTCTGCTGGCGGCGGCAGCGGGAGCGTGGCTCCGGCCGGCACAGACATGGGTGGCGCCGGCACCTCGACGTCAAGATTTGGTGCTGATTACCCGGTTGCGGATATGGCTGATGCCATGTTTAATTCTGGTTCTAGCAGTGGTAATAGCATGGACTCTCTCTTTCCTCCTGCTGACTATAAATGGGAAGCAGGCGACAAGAAAAGTTAAAGAAGTTTCGTTAATTTGGCAGAGGATCTGAAGGAGAAGTTTTTGCTAATTTAATATTTTCCTAATTAATGCGAAGAATGGATTTAACTTTGGGAGATATATGCAATTTATGCCTTCAACTTAGCAAGTTGATTATATATTTCTCTCACGGACTTTTAGTTTGTTCAATTATAATCCCCTCATTAACTTCTTTTTCTTGTTCAAATTCCTAATAGCATCATTAATTAGTTCATATATATAAGCTAAAAATGATCTAAATGTGCCAAAAAAAATCTGATCTATTATCTCAAGTGACAAATTAAATAAGGGTCTTTTGTCGATGAAATTAAATTTTTTTTTGTCACTTGTGAAGATAGACCGGTTTTTTTTTTTACTCATTTAGGTTTTTTGGATTTATATATGAACAAGTGTATTAGGAGGCGGAACAAATTAAGAGGGATTAATAACTGAAAATCTGAGATTTATAATCAACTTTTAAGAGAGATAAGTTACAGCACACATTTAAAAGTTAATGTATAAGTTATTTACACTTTGGCTTTTAGCTTATAGGGATGAATGAAATGAATTGTCAAACACACCCATGATCGCTTTCATTTGCAGAGTAATTTGATCGATCCTTATTAATTAAGAGGTCTTTTAATTAAATAATGTTTATTATACATAGTTGAATGTTAATTAGTTTTTTAATCAATTTATCTTAATTTGTTTGGTAGGATCTTCATGTATATATATAGTTGAATGTGTATGTTGGTGGGTTTGTTATGGGGGCTAAACGTCCACTTTCTGGAATCCAGAACATCAGCAATGATCTGCTGTTTGATGGGGAGAGGTCTTTTAAATAATGTTTATTGTATTTTTATAATTATTATTCAATAATTTTATATTATTTTTCTTTAAGCATGATTTTTAAAGAATGGCTTTACATATGGCCGCTAAAGATAAAGATATATACAGAAGCTTTATCTTTTGTTTCGGAAAATTGTCTTTGATGGGCATGTCTATCGCTTCTTTTTTAGCTGGGTCCATTATCCTGTGGCTAATTTAAGAGAAGAAGATAAATTATGATATTAATTAATCTTCTGTTATTGTACTACAATTCAACACATTGAATATTAACAAATCATACATACTAACCTTCTTTTATTTTTTTTTAAAAAGAAAAAATGCAGATATTTTAGTTATAGAGTTTTCCATTAATGAAAAATCAATTGGTTAAAACCAGTTTATCTTAATTAAAATTTTACACACTTAACTCAGACCTAAATATAAGTAAAACCCAAATTATATTTAGTCATGATATGTATGCGTGCCCACCAAAAACGTGAAAAGTCAACTCATTTTTTAACTACTCCCTCTTACTGTAAATATAGATATAGATAGAGCATCTTTTATAAGTAATTCTTACTCCAAAATATAAAGCATTATATGGGATTGTCTGATATAATAATAATAATTTTTTTATTTATATTTTTTATATATAATTAATAGGTAAGAGATAAATATTATTTGAAGTATAAGAAATAATGTAATTAATAAAAATAAATAATATAAAACATTAAAATTTCTTGACAAATTTAATGATTCAATTTTTTATCTTAAAATACATAAAATAGTTAGAAATTATTTATATTTATAACGTATGAGATAGTTACAAATAACTTATATAATTGTAGTGAATAGTTACGATATATATATATATATATATATACATGTGTGTGTGTGTCACTATCAAATGCCATTATATATTTAAATGTATGGCCAAAAGATCCCATTGTAAACTGGAACCGTATTCATCATTGTAAGAATTTCACTATCTTTCTCCTCCATTTAGATTCTTATATTAATGTCATCACCTTTTCAAAATTAAAGTATATCATCATCCTTATACTTCACTTTTTTATTTTTGGGTAAAGCTGAAGCGTCAATTAATTTATATGTTTAGCATGACACTAATTAAGCTTTGAGCCTAAATATATAGATTGACCCCTCTTTGATTTGCATCTCTTCTCTAACTACAGGAGTCATTGTGCCATCGCTTTTACGTGTTGAAGGGGGAAGTCATGACTAGCTTCTTCAGAAAGGACGGACTAATAATACAGCTTTAGAATATTCTGAAAACGTTCCACTTTGTTTCTTAGCAAGGCTTTAAGGTTTGATAGTATTTTTTTTAAAAAAAAAATTGTTTTCAATAATAAGTTTTAAAAATAAAAAAATAAAAAAATCTGTTTGAGTAATTGTTCTCAAATTCATAACTAGTGAGTGATAGATGAGTTATTCAAAATTTATAATTTTATCATTAACGAGATTGATATTTCTCACATTTTTTTGTATTTTCCAAAATAGTTTCTAAAAAATAAAAAAACTACTTCCGAATACAGAATCAAACAAGCCCCAAATCTCCTCTTTTTCCCACTTGCCTTCGATTCATTTAGTTACCTTCTTCATACGTTTCTGTCCTGTGGGCTCCACTCCCACTGGCTTCAAACTTGGCATCATCTGTGTCCCTTTTTCTTTGATTTGCACTTTACAAAGCTCAAAGATAATACCAAGATTCAGTACACGAATTTATCGTCTACTCTCTATGAGTCTGATATTTAATCGATCACATGCATTGAGTTACATCAGATGGTTTATTTATGAAAGTAGGAACAATGATAAAACAATGTACGAACAACAATCTTGGAAAATGCAAAAACCCATAATCTAGATTACTATATGTATAGATGCATCAATTATAAGTTAAGAGACTAAATCAACGTCTGACAATGATCCTGCTCGAAGTGGAAATCGTCAGAGCCAAAATGAACAGAATCATCCACCCCGAAGTCCAAAGAGCCAGAACATGAATACACAGTATCTGCATTGTCAGACCCCAAGGGCACAATTGCAGCCTCGGTTAGATCCTTTAAATCCGACCACAAACTGGGGTCCAAGCTGCTGTCTGTGAAATCATTCGGTGTCTCCTCTTTGGGATGCTCTTGTTTTATGGCATGGACCTTTAATTGGATTGGAACCTTTGAACCTGCGAGAAATGATTCCCTACTATTACCAGATTCTGTGACCACTTGGGGTGCCTTGAGGATGTCTTTGCATGTGTGATGTCCGATGTAAGTAATTTGGAACAGATCAGGATTCTCTTGGATTCGCTGCACCTGTTTGACCGCCTGACAACCTTGTTCATACTTCCGGGTGCACCTCAAGTAATTCCTGCAAAATTAATACATCGAAATGTTAATTAATTAATGTTTCATACCATAGATCTTATATATATGGAATTGTTAGAAAACACGAAGAAATTAAACACGGGACACTACATATGAAGTTTTGTGGTGTTCTTAATGTAGAGTGAGTCATACATTAAAGCGACTGATGACTCTTTCTTTTTTCAGTGTTTTGTGCTTTCTAAAAAGCACAAATCGTTATGTTCTGCAAGGTTTGTTTCCGCTTCCACTTCTGATGTTTCTATAATTAAAGCGCAAGGCTCAGAATTAATTTTTCTTTGGATATAGAAAATGGGATTGTCTAAACCGTTTCAAAGTTTGTAAAAGAAATAATACTGTTTAGCAAAAAAAAAAGAAATAATACTTTATTATCATATATATATATATATGTATATATAACTTTTTTAACAGTTTAATAAACGGCGAAAGGTTTAAACCTTGAAAACTCAAAAACTCTCATTACTCACCCACAAAAAAGAAAGGAAGGAAAGGATTACACAAAAAATAGGCAATATATTTTCGACATATAATTACATATATTTACTTTTTTTAGAAATGGAGAAGGGGAATAATGATTACCTGGGATATTTGAAATTTAGTATTTCCTTCTGTCCGTACTTCCTCCATGCATGATTATCATCCGCAGTATTACAGACTACCGTCCATGTCTGCTCAGTCCTCCTGCAAAAGCAAGTAACTTTTTAAGATTCGATGCATGTTTTTCCATGAAATATATGCAATGCAAGGATATTCAGAAATCAGAATCTAAAATAACAAATGAAAAGAAACAATCCTCAAACTTTACTCCATGGCGAGGAAACTACTTATTTAATCTATGAAAAGGGAACCCTAGCTAGTTTATTACTGTACTAATAATAATCGAAATTAAAAGCTATGGGGTTTAACCCCATCGTTTTTAGCATCAAGTCAGCCTCAAAGTTTCAATTTTTTTCGGGGTGAAAAAAAGCTTTACCCATAACCATGGAAAAGGGAAATGTCCGTACAAACCCCAATTCATCCAAATCTCTGACAATACAAGCTTCGTTGACTAAGGAAGTGAACTAGGAAGTCACTGTAAAACACAGATCAGAAAACGCGGAAGAGTTTGACCTTCTTTTGTAGCAACCTCTCCGACCCTTGGCAGGCAGCGCCGATCTCCCCCTACTCTCGCTTGCACCTGGCGACTTCCGATCAAGAGAGGAGTCAGCCGCCGGCGACTCATTCTCACCGGAAACAACCAGTTTCTGGGCAACGTCGTCGACGGAGGATGAAGTGAGAAGAGAAAGAGAGCGGGTTAAAGATCTAAGAACAACGGCCAAATGTTCATGAGCTGAAAGAGACCCATCATCCCCTAAAGGCTTCTGAAGCAGAAACTTGAGCCGGTAAGCAGATTGGTAACCCTGAACAAGCTCTCCGACCACATCCTTCTTCTTCCTCTTGGGTGAGAGTAAGCTAGTTTCTGGGGAAACATTAGCCATATATTTTGTGGGAAATGGTAGGTGTAGAGGGATTGAGGATCCGTTGGGATTTTTGGGAAAGGGTTGATGTTTTGTTCTAAGAAGGTAAGTAAAGGGGAATGAGGAGGGGCGCGATGAGAGAAGAAAGATGAATTGGACTTTTAAGAGGAAAGAGAGGATCGCTTGAATGGAAATTGTGGGGAAGGGGAGAGAGTGAGAGGGAAACGCCTAAATTTTCCAATTTGCCAAACTGTCAGTCCCATTACTTTGCTTACAAAGCTTCACATGACGTTGCCCTGCTGATTCACGCGGTGACGTTATGCAAAACTTTTTTAATTAATACTGCAATGAGCAACATTCTACCTTTTTGTGATTTTTGAAATTCGTCTAAATAATTTCTATTTTGTCAATTAATGTGTTGCTTCACAAATAATATGTCACTCATAATACATAGGAAATATTCCAGTTAAATATAAAAAAACAAGATAATTTTAAAAAACTATTTCAATTTATCCTAACTTCAAAAAATTACTAAGATTTTGGATTGGAATTAAAATTAGAAGACAAAAAATAAAAATGTTTTTTCTATGTAAATGACCAATTTGCAAGTGATAATAGTATATTTGTAAGTAAAAATAGTATATTTACAAATAATAATAATATATTTATAAGTGACCTAGTCTAATTTATAAATCATAATAGTATCAGTTATAAATATACTATTATCACTTGTTAATGTGTTACTCTTACAATAAAAATGTTTTACTCTTTTGTCTTCCAATTACAAGCTTTGGTAGTTTTATGAAATTATGGTAAATTGGAGTGATTTTTTGCAACTATCTTATTTTCTTGGTATTTAGCTGAAATTTTTCCTAATAAATTCCTTATATGTTGCTACCAACAAAAATAAGGAAATTCTTCAAGGTTATTTTTATGTACATACTTTTTCTAATTTTATATAATATATAAATATTTTTCATAAACTTCAGTTATAATGCGCATAATTTTTTTAACTTGTCAGTTGTCACTCTCTCCGTAATAAATTTGACCAGGAAATTATTTGTGTAAATTAAAAACAATTAATTAAGATAATTTATTGTCAACATTTTTTATTGAGATGTGCATGCAATTTGACATTTAAATAAAATAAGCCTTGCCAACTAATTTGGGTTGACATGAATGATAGACGTACTTGCCCCTTAAACTAATGGTTGATAATTTGATTTTCAGTCCTTATATATGAAGCAAAATTAATTGGAAAGAGTCTATTTTTTATTTTTAATATACTAAAAGATATTAATACTTATTACTTTCTCTCATCATATATATATATATATATATATATGATTTTTTGTCCCGATCTTAAATATAAGACCCTTTACAATATACGAAATAATATTTATTATACATTTCTAAAAAATATTCATATTTAATGTATCTAAAGAGAAAAAGAAAGAAATTAAGTAAGGATAGTTTTGGAAAAATGTTGAGATTTTCGAAAAAATTGAAGTAGCTAATTAGTTTTAATTTCAATTCTTAATCCATGTGATTCAGTTAAAATAATCTTATATTAAGGACGAGAGGGAGTATACAGCAAGAGATACCTCTAGTATATATAAAAAAAGCTTACCAATAAAATAACTTATTTTGTACAACCAATATTAATGTCTTCTTAACGCATTATACTTGCTTGTAAATTAGAAAGAGTTTGTTGTTAATTTGAGTGATTAAGAATTCATCTTAAAATAAATGAAAATTTTGACATAATTTTTAGACATTTGTTATTAAAAATTTTAAAAAGATTGTGATGTTAGGTTTAAACCAAATGATGTTTTGTTTTATTTTTTTTAAATATGTTTATTTTTATAACTATTTCATTCCTAAACACAGATTTTTTTTTTGTGAGTATCAAGGATATTTCCTAACTAACTTTTGAAAAATAATCCCATCAAGGCATAGAAATCATTGGACACTAATTTTTTTTAGGTAAATTGAGTTTGTGAAATCGACAACTTCCTAATTTGAATAAAAATTATTTAATGTTTTGTTTTCTTTTTGTCCAAATGTCTCTAGAACAACTTGGCAAAAGGAAAAACAGAATGCCTCTAGCTAGAACACAGTTAACGAGTACTAATTAATTCTCTTTCTTCTTTGATACAACATAATAAAAGAAATTTGATTAATGAGCACTAATTTGTTGTGATTAAGTTTTACACCGCTATGCGCGCTAGACCATCGCCACTCTCAATGATAATTACTGCCTCCGTTCCTTAATATAAGAAACAAGAGACAAAATCACACATACCAAGGAAAACAATAAATTTGTCAGGAATATAAAGTAGTTTCAAAAAATACCCTCATTTAATGTTAATAACTCTTCCATCATGCAATTAATACAAATGAATTATATTGAAAACATATTATCTTAATTAGGGATATTTTGGGAAAAGTCATTAAATACACCAGATAAACTCCATATGTCCCTTATATTTTGAAACACAGAAACTCTCCCAATTGTCCATTATATTAAGGAACGGAGGGAGTATAATTTAAAGTGTGGTAATGAATTTGACTAACTTAATCATCGTTTTATGCTCCAAGCGTAATTGTTAGTAACAATAAAATTTAATCTTATAATCTTATCGTAAGAATGACTTAAAACTTTGGTAAAAGAAACATAATACTCCCTTCGGTCCAAAATATAAGGTGTGGGACCCAGTTTCTTTTGGTCCATAATATACGGTGTAGGAAATTTTTTGGACCAATTTACCCCTGGTTTAATTATTTTACCTTGCTTTAATTATTTGTATCGGTAAATGTGATGCAAACTAAAAGTAACATGTGGCTTGGTTCAGGTTGAAGTCATCATATCATCTAAAGATGTGAGAGACTGCAAAAGAATCAGACTTATCACCTTCCTTTGATTGGGAGAACCCAGGAGTTGCAAGTCACCGGATTTTATATCCTCCCTCTTCAATGGAATGTTTTCACTCGAGTATTGATTGATGGGAGACGAGCTGCTATTTGAGGATGCGGTGGTTGAAGACTCGTTTGATAGTGAGTTGTCACAGGTGGTCACAGACTCTATGGGTGGTGCTGGATTTATGGAGGGTGGAGGGTTCGTCAATGGTGAGGTGCCGATAGTGATAAAAGAGTGTGTGGGTGGTGAGGGGTTCATGGAGGGTGGAGGCTCCATCGACTGTGATGCATACAAGGTGGTTGCAGACTCCATAAACGATCTCGAGTTTGCGGTGGTTGCTGACTCATTTGATGGTGAGGCCTCGCCAGTGGTAACAGAATCTGTCGATGGTTATGCGGTGGTTGAGCAAACAAACACCAAGGTTGAAGATGTCTACAGTGGAGGTGTGAAGATGTTTGATCTAAACCAAAAACCAAAGGAATACTATGAGAACTTCGACGAGCTACTTAAGACAGATGACCGACAATGTCCAATTGTGAAGGATTTTGATTTGAACAAGATACCTGATGAAGAAGATAAGGACTTTGGTATGAAAATGCTACTTGTGGTTAAGGATGAGTTTTTACTGAAAATGCTGAAAATATATTTTCCAGATTTTCATTAATTTGCTTTATCAACATTTCAATCTGTATCGTTTTGTTTTGGATTGATGAAGATTAAAATTGATGTGGGAGTGGTGTCTTTATCATTCTCTACAATGAATTAACAATATGAAAAGAAATGGGATGAATTTGCTATCTGTGTTGATCTTTTACTCTGAATTTGTGATATGTCTTTAGTCTCTTTTTCTTTGAAGAAATTGATATTATTTTCATTAGAGCGTTTCAAACATGGTCCTGCCTATGGTGTTTACATTTTTTTTTTCTAAAAAATACTACAATTAAATTTTAGGATAAATTCATCATATCTTGATAGCATAGAAACTTGTAGGCCTACCACGGTAAAAGAATTTGATATCCTTTCAATCATTCTCTAACCAACCCATCGAAAGTCTTTATTTTCCTATTTTTTTATTTTGTTTCTCGTGGATATATATACATTATGGCTATTGGCTAGCAAGTTTTTTCCTAAGAAAAATGCAAGTCGAAATAACAAAATGAAACATTCTTCTCCATTGAAGCTTTTTAGTTCACAACTTTTGGCCATGGATTTCATGAGCATCTTCAATTCTCATGACCTTCAATTCTGATGACCTTAAGAAGGATAGCCAAATTTAAGTAATTATCCAAAAAAAAAGTAGCCCCTTTTATCTTTGCATTGTACTACTATATTAACCATAAAATGCCATAAGTCATTAAATAAAAAAGACAAAAAAAAAACAATTGTCATCAATCACCAACTTCTCCTAGTTAATCCATAGCTTTTTGCACCACCTCCAAAGAACAATCCATATTTGCTAGAAGTGAACCTTGCCTCCCCATCATGTCTTTGTTCATGTGTAGAATCTTATAGTTGATTGAACCTTTATTCCTCATTATCTCCACCATGCAACTTTGTAGTGTGAGGAAGATCTTGTTGGATTCATGGGATGAGAAATTTATAAATGCTTTTTCCACAGCACCAACGAGGTCATCAATAGTCTTTGGTGTTTCCTGGTGTTATAACAACTATATAGCATTGAAGAAGCTCAAGTCCAAGACATTCAAGTATGGAGAATTTGGAGGTTGACTAACTAAATGTATATCAAAACCATCTTCGCGTGCAACCCGACAAAATTCAGCATTGATTTTGCTAATGTGGCATGGAGCATTATGTTGTTGGATGAATATTGTTTCTCCTTAATGCTCCTTTGGCCATTTTTCTTTAATGGCAAGTAAAACCTTCTCAATCATGAAATGTCTATTGACATCCTTATTAATCGAATTTATAGGCTTGGTCACTGGTGTGCCTGCAGGTCTATTGACCCTACTTCTCTTTACCGACTCTTGAGTCATAAGCGGAAACACACCAATCTTACCAGAAAAAATTTCTTTCCCTTCACTGTCAAATCTTGGTCTAGCCACAGCTACAAGAAACATAACTTTATTAATAAAGTTCTTACTCTTGCATGTCCGGTGTGGCTCATCCTCATCTGGCAGAAGGTAATAGTTCATCGACTTCTTAGTCATATAAAACCATTTTTCATCGATATGTACAATATTATGCATGGATTTGAATGTAGGATCATGCATAATGGTTGACTCATCAAGCATAGATAAGCAAAACTTCACACGAGCAATCATGTTGGCATCTTTCATCAATGACTTAATTGCATTTGAGTGTTGACAGATAAAACCATCTTTTTTTTATCTAATAAGTGAAGTCTTGTTGGTATTCAATGCACAAGCTAGTGATCGGAGAATACACCGTTGTGATAGAGGAATATCACGAATGCTTTGAAGGTCTAATTCAATTCTCTTTCTACCACATTTTTTTGTCTTCTTATGAAATGAGTCACCAGTTTCTCTCACTTGTCGCCAAATGCGATCAATTGCACTACTAGAAGTGTTGAACATTGAAACAAGCTCTTCTTTGATTCTCGGTTTCAATTTGCCTTCATGAGATGAGTTCTTTAAATATATACCAATACATGCTCGTTGTTCATTTGTTAAAAAATTGCGCTTCATAACTGTTCCCTCTATGACAGCTTCATCTACAATGAAAATGGAAAAAAAAATTAAACAAATGTTAACAATAACAAATTTAAATAAAGTTAACAAATTTATAAAATGGAAAAAAATTTAAAAGAAAATGTCAATTGAAAAGAAAGCTTTAAAAAAAATAAAAGGAACGGAACTAAAAAAAATGATGAATAATTACAAAATGACTAGATACTAATACAAAATAAAAGTAGGAGTACTATACTGTTAAATTTAAATTAAGGAAAAAGACGAACAAAACAAAAAAAATGCCTCTATGTTAAAATGAAATTAGTATTATAAATTTAAATTAAAAAAATAATGTATGCCTAATGAAAGTAGGAGTACTATGCGATTTCAATAAAATGATTATACGAATTTGAACATAAAAAGAAAGCATGCAAAAATTAAAATGAACAAAAAAAAATGTTGCCTTTTCAAGATGCGAATAATACTATGCTGTAGCAAAAATTAATAGTATTATAATTTTAAATTAAAAATGAAATTAAGAGTACTGTGTAATATGAATAAAATGATTAAAAAATTTTGAACATAAAAAGAAAGCATACAAAAAATAAAATGAATGAAATAAAAAAATGCCATAACAAGATGCGAATAACATGCTGTACAAAAAATTAGTAGTATTATAAGTTTAAATAAAAAAATGAAAGAAGACGTCATTATCAGAAGTGAAAAAGATGCTCCAAATATAGTAATGACAATTCATCGCAGGAGTTGAAGACACTTTATCGAAACTCAATTCCTCCACATGAGTGTTAGGCATATCGCATCCTTCCATCTCAACACCATTAGAAGTTTCAAGCAATGGATTCGAGTCTTCCCCTCTGCAATGTATGTCATTGTCAAAGCAGAGCATATATGAATCCAAATTTTCTGATTCAGTTCTTGATCCATTTGAAGCCTCTCCATCAGAAGTTTCGGGCAATGGGAGAATATTTAAGTCCAATAGCGAGTTTTGAGTCGAGCTTTCCCCTCTGCAATCTCTCCCATTGTCAGAACAGAGCATAAAGCCATAGAAGTTCTGTAATTCAATTGTTGCTCCATTTGAAGAATCCCCACTAAAAGTTTCAGCCATTAGGAGAACATTTAAGTCAAGCAGTGAGTGTTGAGTCGAGCTTTTCCCTTTGCAATCTCTCCCGTTGTCAGAACAGAGCATAAAGCCATGGAAGTTCTCTGATTCAATTGTTGCTCCATTTGAAGAATCTCCATCATCATCTGCTAAGCTTGGGTCTCGGTTCAAGTCAAACATTATAATGATTGGTAATGGTGGATGATAACACTCTTAATGAGATTCCATTAGAAGAATCTCCATCATCATCTGCTAAGCTTGGCTTTCTCATTTTGTGTTCAACTTCACAGGCTTTTTAAACAAGCAATAGGGGAGGGTTGTGACGATTTAGTTTTGTTTATTTAATTTTTGTAAAACAAAACTTCAGACGGCTTTCTTTTGCTTCTCTTGAAAATCTTGCATTCTCATTCGTCTAGTTGATTTTATTTAATTTATGAATGCATTTTTATTAGTCCAATAGTGTATTATGCGGATTGCAATCAACGGATGGTAGAGAATTCCAACGCCAATATTGTGCAGAACTAGGGATACAGCAGTGAGTGGTGAATTCTTCTCTCTCTCCTATAAAAACTGACTGTTACAATAATTGTAAAATTCCTTCATTAAATAGGGCTATATTTGAAACATTTGGTATTTTTAAGGATATTTTTTAATTTTCTTAATGGGTGTGAAAGTGGGTCCCACACCCTATATTGTGGACCGGAGGGAGTAACTTAGAACTCAGCTGAAAAAAAAAAACTCTTGTACATAAGTAACAATTCATCAAAATGATAATCCCTCCGATCCCAAATATAAGGGATTTCCAATTATTTCACGCATATTAAGGAAAGTTGGTTATACTCTTAAACTTATATAAAAAAAATTCAACATCCTATTTTTACCCTTATTAATTACTAATAATTAAAGTTGTTTCCACTCTTTTCCATTATAAGTTACGAGACTGGTCATCAATAAATAGGAACAAAAAAGATAAACTACTACTAAAAATTACAAAGCATTTTATATTATAAATCAAAGAAAGATTCTAAAAAATTTCTTATATTTTGAATAGGAGAGAGTATGTTAAATGAAAATAATCACTTTTTAAATCAAAGAAAATAACTGTTAATACGTTTCATATACTGCTTTCGATCAACATACACCAATAACAATAAACAATAGGTAATGTCCTCAGAAAAATAAACAATAGGCAATAATAACAACAACGACAATAATATAATAAAATATATAAAAAAAATACACTTTATAAGTTTGAATGGTGCTGCTTCTCTAACATAATTTTCTCTCGGACTTGTGTCCTTCTCTATCATTTCCCCCCCAAATTCTTGCTTAATTTTAATAAATTTTAATATTAAAACATTGACAAAAAACTTTTAATTTAATTTTATATTATAATTTTTTGGGCTTATTATCACTGTTACTTTAGAAAAAGTCTGATTATGACTATTTAAAGTGGTGACTGGTGAGGGAGCTTGAGGGGACCGGACTTGTCTAATCATGCCAATATAATACTACGACTATTAACATAATCAGTGTACTTGAGAACCATATTACACAAGTCATTATTACCTGATCTGGCGTGGAAAATCCAACAATATTACATGGTCTAGTTTCTAGTAATTAACACTAGTATTAAAGGCATAGTTAGTATGCTAATCAATATTACATTAATTGCTTTCAGCACTGATGTTTGTTCCTCCTGTTTGGACTATTTTAATTCTCCAACTTCTTTTGCTCCACGACATATATAGGAAGAAAGAGAGAAATATTTTACCAAAAAAGAAATAACAGGGAAAGATGCCCGCATACCTTTTTTTAGCATGTTTGGAAATACTTCCTCATTTCCTATATATAAGATCTTTTATCCTGATTCTAAATATAATATCTTTTATAATATATAAGGAAGTATTTATTATATATTTTCACAAAAATATCCCTATTTATTACATCTAAAGAGAAAGATAAATAGATTAAATAAGGATAACTTAAAAAAAAAAGTTGAGATTTTTAGAGAAATTGAAGTAGTTAATTAGTTTTAATTTCAATTCTTAATCCATATGATTCGGTTAAAAGGGTTTTATATTAAGGATTAGAGAGAGTACTTGATAAGTGCTTATGACAATCCATAATTATTTATTACAGGAGATTTATTAAATATATAATCATTTTAATAATTAATTATACTTCAAATAATCAATTATCTTGAAGTTAAATTTTTTACTTATTATAATCACTTATTTCATTTGTCATTCTCATTATCCATATAATAATAACTTAAATTCTCAAAATTTAAACATATTTATTTTCTCAAAATCACTTCTTAACTAAAAATATTTAAACATAAATTATTTTTGATATAATTACTTATTCTCATAATCAATTAGAAACAACCCCTTATCGCCTCATGATTATGGAAAAACTAATTTAAACAACCATCAACATCAAAGGCCGTGTACAACTTTTACCGAGAAAAAAAACAGCCGATGCACACACTATTTGGATACGCCATTAATATTAATAGTGTATCCTAAATACGATTTCATGTGCACTGTATATTATCTGCTTTTTATTATTTTTTAATAGTATATATCCTATTATAAATTTTATTATATATGTTGATATTATTCTCATTTTAAAAATGAAACCTAATTTTAATTTCACTAGTTTTATTTTCTTTCTATTTTAAATTATTATTAAATTTTTATGTATTTTTTCACATATTAAACTTTGAATAAAATAAGATTATATTTATGATGGTTTCTTTATTGACGTATCATCAAATTTTTCTACTGAAACATAATAATTTTAGATTTTTTAAAAAAAGCATGATAAGCATATTATTTATTTAATAACTACATAAATATCAAGGAAAGTAGACATTGTTGAATTATTATAAAAGGTTTGTATATTTAATACTCTCTCTGGTCCTTAATATAAGACCATTTTTACCAAATCACGCGGATTAAGAATTTGAATTAAAACTAATTAACTACCTCAATTTCTCTAAAAATCTCAATATTTTTTCAAAACTACCCTTATTTAATCTCTTTCTCTTTCTCTTTGGATACATTAAATATGAGCATTTTTTTAGAAATGTATAATAAATATTATCTCGTATATTGTAATGGGTCTTATATTTAGGATCAGGACAAAAAATTCTATATATAGAACCTAGGGGAGTATGTTTTAAAATGATTCCTTCTATAAAAAAAAGATAATTAGATTTTAATTAAAAATAATTAACTTGATGAATGTGCACGCGCGTGTAATATTTTCACTTTGAAATAACATGAAACGAGGACATAGAATTCACATTGTAATTGAATACTGCTAGAGAAAAATGGTAATATCAATCATGTTAATATAATATACTCCATGAAAATAGTAGTGTATTTGTAATTCTATTTTAAAATTAACATCATTTATATTCACCACCGGCCAAAAAACATCATTTATATTTATTAATCCACGAAAACTTTGTGGGGAAACAAATCTACCACAATTCAATGGGGAAAAAAACAAAATAGATGGAAGACACACCATTTAAAACAAACGTCCAAACAATGGGCTTGTTGAGAGGAAAGGACAATATAAATGAGATATTTAATGTGCTTTGCTGTTGTTATAAGAAAAAAAATCTCAAACACATATTTGCGGGGTTTATATAACATCCCCCTTCGTTGTATACATTTCCTCTTATTTCATTCCTTTGGACCATTCAATTTATATGAATAAAACGATACAGATGGCAGTGGCACAACGGATATACCTTCACTTTTGTGTTGCTTCATCATATCTATACAAAAAACAATGAAGGTTTATGAACATGCATCTATGAATAAAAAATTAATATATTTATCTTCCTTTTATGAACAATTTCATAATGATTCATATATATTGATAAATAAATGTGAGAAAAGTATGTTTTTTAGGTTGTTCAACAAACAAATGATGAATTGGCCAAAACCAAAACAAAACAAAACAAAAAATGATGGATAGTGAGATGCATGTTGATTAGAGCTTGTTTGGTGTAAACCAAATCATACTTTTCCAATCATCATTTCTCTTTGTTCAATTGCCAAATAATTAAATAGTGATATCTATATCCCGAGGAAAATTAATCCTTGAAAGACTAATTTTTACTGTCAATGTGAGATTCTTAGTCACAACTGACAGAAAAAAAAAATCAGGTATTAGACCTTTTTCTTTTAGTGTTCAGTTTATGCCTTTTCATATTTGCTTTTAAATTTTATCTCTCGGACTTATTTGTATTTTCTAGTAACTTAATTGCCATTTTACCATAAATTTTAATATGGTCATTGTAAATATCTTTGACATGCAAATAGCACTTTCATGAACGAGAACTAAGTTCACCTGTAACTTTCATTGTTTTTAAATATTATTTCTTCAAATCTCTTTCAAAATTGCATTCTGACACCTATATTTAGATAAAATATAGTAAAGGACCAAAAACTTACAATTACTTTGATTATAAGTAAGGTAGATTTACAAATTTAAGGCTTAGACTTCTAGCACGCTTGTTACATGTGGTTATAAACTCACACAAATTGGCAACATAGAGTGAGCAGAAGATTTTGAGATGATTCTTAATAATAGGATAAATAGAGTAAATATCAAACTTTGTGAAGTATGCATGGTTGAAAATAATGATGTAAGAGCTTAATTAAAAATATTTTAAAGTTTGAGAGTGTTAAAGAATTTGTTGACTTTTCTAATTTAAAAAAAAATCATAAAAGCTTCATTCTATATTGGAAAAGTATCGTTAGCAACTTAATCCGACATATAAAACATTGGTCATCTTTATCTTTATTTTCTAACTCATTTAATTGAAATAGCAAGAGTAGTAAAATATGAAGTCATAATATTTAAATAAAACGTTTTCTTCTGAACTTTGAAATGAGGCTAAATAAAATTAATTTATTAACAGTCTAACAAGTCTAGAAATAAGTTTGAAAAGTCAACAATATGTTAGAAGCTACCCTTCATCATATAAGACGGTACTAACCAAACTAGCTAGTAGTTGACATTTCCATTTGGAAATGTGTTTTTCTTGAGGTTGACCACTAGTTTGACTCAATTCACTTATGATCTTAAATGAAGCAACTCCAAGCTCTTCTTATCCGAATGGGATGAGATAAAGTGAATTCCAGGTGTGAATTGGTAGATCTAGCTTGGAGATCCTAGTAATTAAACTTTGTATTAATGTATTGATCTCCCCGTCAACCACGGCATTGAGTTTCTTTGAGGGCCTTTTCTCTTTCTTTCTTTTTAGCCCCTTCATTTCTAATGCGACACATTCCCAAGGTTGAAAGCTTTTACAATAAGATGGATAAAATGTTGTAATTCAATGGTTATTCATTAATTAATTTCCTTGATTTTGGACATGAAAATTTACAATATTCAAAAAAACTGGATCGGACATTAAATATGTTAAGGTACTAGTTCAAAATTTAATGGTTCAACCTTGATTCAATCGAAATTAAACCAGTAATAATGAACTTAATAATTTTTTAATTTTATATATTATGTAAAAAATTAGAAATATTATTAATAAGTTTCACAACTTAATATTAAAATCTAAATAAGTTAATATTTATCTATAATTGTATTTTAAATTCAAAATAATAAATCAATATTCTATTTTCATATTACTCTCTCCAATCCTAAATATAGGACATTTTGTTTTAATTGTAAATATATAACTTTTTATAATATACGAGATAATATTTATTATGCATTTAAAAAAATCCTTCTATTTAAAGTATTCTAAAGAGAGGGAGAAAGAGATTAAATACGAGTAATTTTGAAAAAATGTTGTGATTTTTTGAGAAATCGTGATAGTTAACTAAATTTAACTTTCATTCTTAATCCATGTGATTCGCTTAAAAGTGATTTATATTAAGGATTGTAGGGTATTTGTTAAGTAAATTTATTATTATTAATAATTATGTATCATGATAATGATTATACATTATTATAATATAGAAAAAAATTTATACAAAAAATAATATTACCTAGTACTAAAAATAATATTATTTTATCTTTAAAATTTTTTTTTAAAAAATAAATTAGACTGATTCGACTGTTTTTCTATCGGTTCTCACCAATTCTGAAAACAGGCGGTCAAATTTTTTGAACCTTGAAAATTTATATGAATATTTTAAAATTTGATAGCATGATAACATTATATATTCCTCTTGGCTTAAATTGTAAAATTTGGGTGTGTGTATAAATGAATGAATTGTGCCGGTTCTATTTACTTATTTCATTTAATCATGGCTTTAATTTGAATCTAAGATTTAACTTTAGAGACGAAAATATTCACATTAATTGTGAGTCTTATTCCATCATTAAATCAATTGTCATCTACGAAATCTGGCAAAAAAAAAAAGTCATGTAAGAATATTTACCTAAAAGCTAAAAACTAAAAGTGAGGCTTCATATATTGGTAAAATCAATGTATAAAAAATCAAACTAGATCAGTCAATTTGACCAGTTGAATCGAGAACTAGTTGCTTGATTCGGTCCGAAAGAAGAGCAAAATCGACAAATAACATAATCAGTCAAAAAACTGGCTAAACCGAACTTAAACTGATGAAAACCGATTGTGAATCAGTTTATAAACAGTTTGAACCAGTTGGATTTTTTTTTAATTTTTTTTAATTTTTAAGATAAAATAACATTATTTTTAATATTAAGTAGTATTATTTTCATATAAAATTTTTTCTTTTAACATTGTAATACTATATAAGTATTATTATGATACATAATTATAAATAATGATAAATTTACTTAATAAATAATATAAAAATAAAATATCAGTTGACTATTTTATATTTAAAATATGATTACAAATGAATATTGACTTATTTATATTTTAATATTAGATTATAAAACTTATTAATAATTTTTTTAATAATATATAAAATTAAAAAAATAATTTGATTACTACTTATTTAATTACTATTAAACCTTGAAATCTTACCTTTACTCGTCTTATTTTTAATATTCTGAGTAAAGCAATCATGTTTTCAATCATACGTCTCCTACCCACTGACTTGAAAACTGGATCGGACTGGCCGGTTTAACCTGTCGAATCAGGAATTGGTCCCTGGTCCGGTCCAGAACTCACGCAGAATCGGTTTCTTAGAGAATCGGTCAACGACCGGTAAAACCGGTCAAAAACTAGTTGGACTCTTTTTCTTTTTTACTTAAAAAAATTACAACTCTGGGCTTAAAAAAAAAAAGATTTTCAAACTCATTAAGATATCTCAAGGATACTCAATATATTGTTTCTAACATGACTAATAAAATTATCTTTATATAGGTCTTAACACATCCACTTTATTAAAATTTGAGTAATATGAGATTTTCAAGTGTCAAATAGTTTTTGTTCTTCCTTGTTTTCTTCAATCTTTCCTTTTTCTTTTATTTATTTATATCATTTTAATTTTTATAATATGTATTAATTACAACCGACCCGACCTCAATCTGACCATTAAATCTTGAACCGCTACCTATTCGGTTCAATGTCCGGTCCGATTTTCTTTAACATTGCTCCTACCTAACTAAGAACTTAATTTAGTGGCTAAGTTTTTTGACTTGATGTTCTTCATGATATATTTGGCAAAAGCTTTTTCTTGTGCCCATTCTATTTCAGAGAGCACTTGATGAGTTGATCTACTAACATTTTTATTTTTATTTTATTTTTTTATCAAATTAAGAGGGTTTGAATTTGAATTAGTATTTACATTTAATTCTATCTTTATCATCTAAATTAGCTTAAGTGATGATTCTTATTTTATATTATATTAACAATTACGTGAAACATTTTATTTTTATCTAATATTAACAAAATTTGTGTAAGTAAATGAATTTTAATTTGAACAAATTTTATAATCTATTAAATTTGATTAATATTATCATTAACATCCAATATTAATATAAAATATAAAAGTTATTAATCGTTCGCTCTGTTATATTTTTTCCCCTGTGCCCTGTGCATTTGTTTTTTTACCTGGCCTTAATTTCTCTATACTTTCTTTTTTTTTTTATGCAATTTCTCCATACCTTCTGTTTTTGATATGTCTGCGAGTTTGGGTATTGAAATTATCAAATCATGCAGCTGTCTCCGACAGTAGTAGTCCGGACCCGGAGCATTATCAAAACCCAATTCGAAAGGGGATAATCGTAATTTAGATGATCCACATTTCACAGCTAGTTGCCGCCGTCTAATGTGCCATATCTAAACTAAACACGGCCTCTATGCTTAGAAGCGGAAGCAGGATACCGCCATTGCTCCCTCTCAGGATGTTATCATCGTCCTCATCATCGTCTTCTGCTGCCTGTGAAAGCAGACTACCCTCCTTTCTCAGATCTCCTTCTTCAAATCCCAGAATCTCTCTTCCTCATCTTCCTTCTCCTCCTACTCCTCCTTCAAACTCTCATAATAGCCCTCAAAGAATGACGCTTTCTAGAAGCTGTTCTGGGGTCACTAGCCCCATTCCCATATCCGGAAAACCCGAATTGGAAAACCATGAATCCCAATCCGATGACCCTGAGTCACTTGTGGTGGTTTCCTTCTACAAGTTCGCGGATTTCCCTGACCACGCCAACATGCGGAAACCCCTGAGGGGACTCTGCGAAGAACTGGTACTTCTTCTACTCGAACTTATAATGCTTATGGACCATTATGCTTTCTTCTCCATTGATGCTCAGGGCTTACTGGAATTCAGAGTGTTCGCAATAGTTCTTAATATCTACTGCTTTTGGCACAAAAATCAATTGATTAAAAATCAGTTTCCTGTTTATTCATGTGGTCAAAATCGATTATCCGTATAATGTTGTCTCTAGTCATACTTTTTATAGATTTCAAAGACGCCCTTTTCGAATCTGGAGTTTTTTATTGCTGAAATCTCTTTACTTCGGATACTCCTCATTCGCATTTTTCATTGGCAAAGCATAGTTGTTGCCAAAACATATAAATTCGAAAAAATGACCATGCTGGTGTTAATGAGTGGTTGGAATTAATGCCTTCTTGATGTCAGAAATTTCATTCTTTGTAGCTCGTACCATTCATTTTAAACGCAACAATATTTTGCAGTTATATGTTTTACTTATTATTTTAGTATCTAGAGTTTTGGTTGTTCTCAATAGAAAAAATTTCTCTCATCATAGATTATATGTGTAATATTTATATTGAGATTTTTTTATTAGCCTTACTAGGACTTCAAACCATGGTGATTCGTGTGCCTCACCAACCTGATCCTATTCAGCGTGTTTCAGGTGGTATCATTCTTGCGCCTGAAGGAATCAATGGCAGCCTATGTGGCACTCGTGAGTCGGTGGAGAAAGTTCTTGCATTTATACAAAGTGATGACCGTCTAAAGGGGCTAAGACAAGTGGAATCACCTGTAAGTCCTGAGGAAGAAGCTATTCATCATGGACACAGTGCCAGTTCTCCTCTTGCTGCAGGGGAAGATGCTCCCTTTCGATGGGATCATGTGAGGGTTAAGTTGAAGAAAGAGGTAATCATTCACAACGCCCGGAGAATGAAAAACTTGATTAAATATGAATTTACAAAGAGTCTGACTCTGACCGTGCTGAACTTTGAATATCTTATCATTTATGTCTGCTTTGGTTTCTTTTTTTGTTTGGTGCTGGCAGATTGTTACGCTCGGGATGCCTGCTGTATCTCCTATTGAAAGGTCTGGAAAGTATGTGAACCCAAGAGATTGGAATGCTTTGATTAGTAATCCAGATATAGTGAGCATCTTACTTTGTAATTTGAATTATTATTCTTCTATAGTCTTAGGTTGTCTTTTACACGACCTTATAAGCTGCAAGAACTTATTATATCAAATATGTTTGCTTTTCCTAAATTGTTTGGACTCTTAATTACACTAAATATTAGGCTGTGTCTGGGCAAATGATAAGAGATGGAACAGCAAGGAGTGAGTGGTCAATTTGGGGTAAATACTTGTATGAGAGATTTTTATAGAAAGATGACATGAAATGGTAAAGGAAACAGACCATAGTCCCTCCTTGCCACTCAAAATCCAAACATTTTTGCCCCTACACTTTTTTTTTGTTGGGGCCCCCCGCCCGCCCGGGCGCGGGGGGGGGGGGGGGGTGTTGGAGGGGTTGGGAAAGAAGGACAGGACAGAAGTTACAATTGCAATTTTACAGTCTTTGGCTAAAAACATGCTAAAATTACATTCTAGTTATAAGAGTAATATTAGAAAAATAATTTATACTCATTCCATTTCATTAATGACTCCCTTCCTTTCCTCATTAAACTTCTAAACAATGGAATGGCACATGCCTTTCCATTCCCTTCTAAGCTCGCAAGCATAACTTTAAGTAGCTCCTAGTATGTGCATTTAATCTGTTTGACTGCCACTGGCCAGGAAAAGTGTATCATAGAAACGTAGGCATTGTGGGCCCAAAAAAAAAGAAAAGAAAAGAAACATAGGCATTGCTTTTTTTGTTTCCTCAGTTATTCTTATTATTAATTTTTGAATTCTTATGCCATCCTGCATGTTTAAAAGTATTAGCACTGCAACTTCCAGGTAAGTTTTCTATAAACAAGTGAGAGAGAATTCATGTGATGTAGGGCAGGGGAAGAGTAGAAGGTAGATGAGAAGAGGAGAAAACTAACAACAACAACAATATTAGTCTTATCCCACTAAGTGGGGTTGGCTACATGGATTATACGACGCCAATAAAAGAGGAGAAAATTAAAAAGAGAAAATCCACTCACAAAGTCTCAAATAATATTTAATTAATATGGAAAGAGTTAAGATATAATGGGAGGTCTTAAAGCTTATTTATAGAGTCTCAAATCTTAATCTAATTAGGATCCTAAAAAGATAAAATAATATAAGTCTAAACAAAAGATAAATATTAAACTAAATTATATCCTAAAATATAAGATAAAAATAAAAATCTAAATAAAATGACAAAATCTTAAAAGATAAAATAAATTCAAAATAAATTAAATCTAAATAACCTACTAATTATTTAATTATCCTTTCTGCATTATCATGTCATCTTTAACAATATTTAAAGGTTAAAAGTTAAAACTTAAGGTCATCCATTTATCATTTGCATAGCCATAGGGTAGCATTTCAGGGTGATTAAAGTTATTTGTTCCTCTCTATCTTTCTTTAGTTGTTTGGCTCTGTAGTTTGTTTGCTTTCTGAATGCTTTGGTTCAAGTGTAATTTTTTATGGTTTTTTCTTATGAATGTTATTCATGAGTGGGGAAAAGGATAAGTTGAACATGTGTAGAAGTTTTTCTTTTACCTAGTCGAGCATATGTTTGTTTATCACTACGATGTATGGATTACAAATTGTATTTCTCTAGTATGGTTGAATGAAAAATCCAGCAATTCATTTTATATAAAATCAATATAAAATATACAAGATGTTGTACTATTTATAAGTTATGAATAGTGGGATTTATTCTTCAGATTCCATGCATTGTGTGGGACTTACCTATCTAATTATAAAAATATGAACATTACTGGGAACTGGAATAGTTTTTTCCTTTGGTGAAGAACTAAGAACTAGAATGGTTAATATCACATAGAGCTTGCTGGGAGGGGGGTAGGCATGGTATTAGTACTGAATTTACTAGATCTGCGAAATTTTGTCTCTTACCAACAATTAAATGTCTAGGTGGTGATTGATGTGCGGAACAATTATGAAACCAGAATAGGAAAGTTTAAAGGAGCAGTTGATCCATGTACAACATCATTTCGTGAATTCCCATCTTGGGTGGAGGATCATTTCCAGCTTACCGGAACCAATAACAAGCCTCCAATAGTTGAGGTGACCAATTCAGGTAAAAGTGGTGAAAAGGAAATAGAGAATCCTGAACAACATTTGCCACGTGTTGCAATGTATTGCACTGGAGGTATTCGTTGTGAGAAAGCTTCAAGTCTACTCCTCAGTAAAGGTTTCAAAGAGGTGATTCTCCCCTTAAATTCTATTTCTGGGTGTACATTTAAAACTCCTTACTCGTGAAACATCATTTGATGTTAAATAGTTCTTGGTCATGATATTAAATGAAGAGAAAGTTTATATTTATTAAAAGTTTATATTTAAATTAGCTGTTATTTATGATCAGCTTTGAAGAATTGTTAAATCTATGCTTAAAATAAATTGCCGTCTCTTTTGCCTATGGCCAGCATTTTGCACCTCCAGTGGAAGAAGTGGTAACTAGTGACAGGTCTTACTAAGTGTTGGCATAAAAAATCTGTTATGTAGCAATTGATTATTCAAATTTTGGAACCATTTCAGATAATTTTGACCTGCCTGTTGTTTTTGTGTCTCTGTTGCCATGAAGTGTACTTTTGAAATACAATAACATGTCTAAAAGCAAGGTAAATGCCTCCTTCCATTTTTAGTGCTTCTGGTCTATCCTTGGTTCTTTTTATCGTAATAGCCTCAGGTGTTTTATTTATATGATCAAAATATATACCTTCTAGACATATGCAGAAACGTCTCTGTTGATTGATATTATTTTTTTATACTTTTTTTGGTTGTTGTCATACTATAGAACTGCATCACATTTCTGTATTCAAATTTCTTAGGTTTATCACTTAGAAGGTGGAATTCTGAAATACCTGGAGGAAGTTCCAAAAACAGAAAGCCTCTGGCAGGGCGAGTGCTTCGTGTTTGACAAGCGAGTCTCTGTGGACCATGGTTTGGTGCAAGGAAATTTCAAGCTATGCTATGGTTGTAAGCAGCCTGTGAGTGATGCTGACTTGGAAGCTCCGGAATTTGAATATGGAGTGTCTTGCCCTCATTGTTTTGCACAGAAATCAGATGAAGAGAAGGAGAGAGCTCGAGCTCGGCAAGGACAGTTTGAGAGATGGGGAATCATAGGTGGTCTAGACAAGGGTCGCCGGCCAACATGTAAACCAGATCGCAGTAGAAAACCTAACCAGCTATCGCATTCAGTTTAACTAGACAGACAGAACAGACTAGAGGCTTGCCTTCTTGTCTGCTTCCAACAAATGCTTTGTGCTGTTTTATTCTTGCAAAGTGATTTTTCCTCCCAGGAACAATTTGTTGGCTTGAGCCTGGGAAGCCTCCCTTTTCGGCATTCTATGCTGTGTTGTAACTGATCAGTTCATGACAAACTTAACTGTACTATTTTACTTGTTTAATGTTTTATTACAACTTAATTTCATTCTTTCCCCTTCTATCCGGATTCCTAGTGAACGATGAAATTTGCCACTATTGTATTATTTTCCTTTGGTCCTGGCTTTCTTGTTGATTTTTGTGTTATTCTGAAGCAAAATTTGGGCTCTTTTCTTTTTCGTATTGTTATTTATACTGTAAATAGAAATGAAAGAAACCTTGAAGTACAAATATGCTCTCACGAAAGAAAACCTGTTAAATAACCCACGGGCTAACAAGGGAAAAAAAAAACTCGAAACCAAAAGTACAATATCGTAGGGATTAGTTGATGACGTAATTCAACTGTTGAGAAGGGTGGCAATGTGGAGACGGGGTGTAAATTCGGATCTTAGGACTTTAGTGTCTGTCAATTTATGTTTAATAATAATAATAATATAATGAGACTTATTAATCAAGTCATATGTTATGTTTTTTTTTAGGGCTATGCAGAGGCAGGATGGGACTCGACATATGTCAGCCCAAATGGGCTGCATTTTTTTGTTCATGGCCCGTCCTAACCTGATGCCAAAAGGGACTGGACCAAAACAGGATCGGGTTAGGATTGACCCGTATTAACTGAACAATTTTTTTTTTAATTTTTTCACCCCAGTTTTGAAGAAGCAAAAAGCTTCAAGAAAAGGGGAAAGAAGAAAGTCTCAGATTAGTTCTATCTAATTTCTTTTTAGTGCCAAAATTCATCAGCTTTCCAACAAATTGAAATTCCAAATAGGCATACCGAAGAAGAAGGACGCAGTACAAAATCCAAATTGAAATCATAATCAAAACTGTATATATGACAAGCATAAAGGATCAAACTTCATTATGTAAGTTACAAGCTCAGAAATTTCCTAAAGCTAATTTCTTAAAGCTGAAATTAGAAAAAAATACAGATTCTCATGAAAAAAAAAAAAGAAAAAGCGAAAGACAGATAATTTTTAGAGAATTCAAAGAGGGGAGAAAATGAAGGAAGAGGAAAGGCAAGAAGAGATCTCGGTCAGCATTGATATAGAGAAGACGGAGAACATACTTGACGCCGATGCATAACACTAAAATCACAGAGACGGACGCAATGAAGGAGACCAGACTTCCCAACTAGAGTTCATAAAGATGGAGGCACTCAAGCTTGAGCTCACATTGGCATAGTGGCATTGCTCACGATCCACGAACTTGGCGCGAAGAAAATGGGGGAAAATCTGGGCAATGACAACCTTGGGATGACGGCATCCTTGGGACGATGAGAGTAGTGTCGCAGTGGTGACTTGTGAGATTGGGGACTTATGCTTCAGAGGAAAAGAAAGGGGATGGGAGAGATTTTTACACAGGGAAGGGAGAGGAGGGATGGAGGGAAGGTCGGGAAAAGATGGGAGTGTATAAGAGGATGAGCATAAAGGAATTTTAATAATTTATTATTTAATTAAAAAAATATAATAATAAAGAGAGAAAAGTTAATTATAATTTAATTATTTTATTTCTATTATAATAATAATTGTTTTAATAATTATTTTTTTATTATAAGAATATCAAAACCATATTTATGAAGATTTAATCTGATTTACATTTCATATAGTTTGCCTAATATAATATTTTTTTATATGTTATGATTTACAGAAATTGAAATTTTGAAAAAATATTTTGATAATTAAAATTTGGAGAAATTTTATTTTTTCATATTTTTATTTATTCATTTGTATTTGATTTCATTTTTATTGATCCATTTCATTCTTCCTTGCATCATTTTCATGAAGCCAAATGTGCCCTTGGCCTTCTTTTCTTTCTTGACTTTCAATCCCTCCATCTTCAGTAGCATTGTTTCTCTCTCTCTCTCTCTCTTTTCTTATCCTCTACACCATTTCTCTAATTTTCTTATCAAGGTTCATTATTTTCTTCGGCTTTCAAGCTTATTTCTAGTATTTTCCCTTCCATTTTTCTAGTAGCACTATCGATTCTACCTCCTTCCTTCATTCTCCTCTTACCTCTCACTCTACATGAAAGCAGGACAATATAGTTTAAAAGAAAATATTCTTCCCCTTCAAAACCCCAAATTTTGAAGGATAGGGTTAGAAGGGAGGGGGAGGGAAAGAAAGTCCCTCCTTAAAAATTTGAAAATCCAAATAGGGGGAGAGGAATTAGAATTGATCCCCTCTCCTCTAAAACCCCCTACCCAACAGGGGCATAGGGTTTGAGCTCGGAGTTCATTTGGCCAGAAAAGTGCTGAGTGGGGACTTGGGAAGTGAGATATGGATGAATATGATTTTTATTGCTTCTTTTCTTGTTTGAAATGACATCATTTTAAGGTCTTAGTAATTAAAAAAAAAGAAAAATAATATGTATACTAGTTGGGACAGGGATAGGCATATCCTAACCTGTAGGTCGGTCTTACCTAATCCCTAATCAACACATGTGTTACTTGTGTTTTGTTCTCTTTGTTTTGGGCCCAGCTTGGCCCTGCCTGAATTATCTGGGTAAGATTTGGTGTGTGGACATATTGAACACCCCTAATTTCTTTATCTATGTCAATTGTTAAAAAAAAAAAAATAAAGGAGAATTCTGATTGGATTTGGTGTTTGTCAAATGGATGACTTACGTAAACTTAGATGAGCGAATGTAAAATGTTGATCAAAATCCATCAATAAATTTTGTTTCTGTGATGTTTTTATAGCGGAATTTAATTTCTTTTTTTAATGCCATTTTCAAATATTTTGAAATATTTTGTCTCATTATTAGAATATAGAATAGCATATTTGAAAACACTGGTATATTCTATACTTAGGCAAAATTTTCATAGATGGATGTACGTTGACGCAATTACAAATATTTTGACATGGCGCCTTATCATTGGCCACACTGGACGACAGTACCAAAAGAACGATACAGGAGCTCATATCACATCCTTCCCACGACGAAGATCTAACGGTCCCGATTTGAACGTGTTATATAAATCCAGATCAACGTTGTAGATGTCTCCTTCGGGAATCAAATAGTTCTCTCATACAATTCCGAATTAATTGAAGGCGCTAGGGTTCCTTTCATTGCAGAATTTTGCGTCCAGGGATCGCAGAAATGGCCCGTTTACCTGCGAAGCTTCGTATCCAACCCACTGACGTCCAAGCCGCTGCCATGTGGGGCGTAACTGCCGCCACCGGAGCTCTGTATCTGATTCAGGTACTGCACTTCCATTTCGTGATCTCTCGATGGTTCCTTTGGGAAGCAAATAGTTCTCTGTTCTCTCTCGAGCATATTCAGATTTACTTGTCTCATGGAATTATATCTGATTTTAAGGCTTGTCAAGCTCTCTTTGATTTGTAAACCAGGTGTTTTTTAAAAATGTCTGGGTACAATTTTTGAAGTTGACATCTTCTGCTTGTCAGTTAATTCTCATAATCTGTAACTTGAATTATTAGAGCAAATTGAGTTAGTTTATCATAAGGCCTATGATGATGATTCCGTGCGCGGTATTGTCTTAGCCACATTTGTCTGATGTATGAAAAAGTGTGGAATAGATCTTGTTGCTTTGTGTTTGAAACTGCTTCTCGCCAACGGAGGACTTCAGAAAACGCTGTGTCCGTTCTGTAACTGTTTGTTGTTGTGAAAGATCCTATTCTATCGTGTCCGCTCAGGCTCTTTGGAAAACACTCAATATGACAGCCTCATCAATTGTGTTGTTTAGTGAGTAATGACGACCTTTGAAGGCTACTTTCTTCTCTATGTAAGAATTATATTCAAAATATAGGTGACAAGGTATATCCCATCAATCATAATCTGATTTAGTTATTTATTATTATTATTATTATTATTTTGAATTTACATACAGATTTTGATTTTTAACCCAAGTCACAAGGCACAAGTTATCATATTCATTTTCGAAGACAACCTTGAATGCCACCACCTGGGTAGTACAGTAGCATTACCCGGGTCGTCTATCATATTCATTTTTTTCTCAAGGGTTATAGGGCCCATTTTGCTGTGGGCAATAGCATGAAGTAATACTCTTGAATGCTGAACAGGATTGAAAAATTACATAAAAAGAAACTTCCATGGCCATGGATTTTCATGCTTCATCTTTCTACTCCTTTTAGTTTGGTTTTAATGCAATGAGATTATGAGAATGCACAATGCAAGAAAGTATGCTTTTTGAGCACATTTTGATTGAAGCAACTATCTGGTCACTGATTTTTGCTAACTTGGGAATATAAGATGTGAATATCCCTTGCCTGAATTTGGTTTTTCTTGATTTTCTAGGCCCTTTAACCAACACTACTATCTCCTTTTTCTTTGAAATTTCAGCATGATATTCAAATATCTAAACTTTGGTGTTTGATAAATTTATTATTGTTTCTTTGATAATTTAATTCTCTACTTCGTACAATTTATTTTACATAAAGTTAATTTTTTATTTTGCTTTATGGTCATTCAAGCGTACTTGGTCCCTAAAAGTTTGGCATAGATGTTTTGAGGCCATGTTATTGTTCGTTTCAGAAATTGCATACTTAACAAATGGGTTCATGTAATGTTTTTGGGAAAAATACAAGAAATTTTGTTGGCACATTTAACAGGGGGTTCTAAGCCAGATTCTGTTATTTAATAAAGTTTTCATTTAAACCCAACTTTGCTGGCTTTTTTTTTTGGGGGGGGGGGGGGGGTGTAACCCATGGTGATATAACTAAAGTCCCAATGTCTATTGTTGTCATGAAATGTTCTCCCATTGAAGTGAGTACAGAGAGTGCAAACATGGTTTCATATCTTCCAAAATTCTTCAGCAATCAGTACTCTTGGCTATTTTTGCATTTGATATCCATAAGATGTTAGATTTTGGTTTAAGTTCTGTTTTTCGGGTATCATGCATGGTTCTCTTCATTGTGACAATTGTGTGTGATTATGTGACATCTTTGTTTCTTTTGAACTTCATATCCACTTTTTTGTTGGTTACCTTATTATTGGTGCTATTCTAATGAATCTTCTTAAAATGATGGACAGCCATGGGGTTGGTTGAAGAAGACTTTCTTGGAGAAGCCAGAGCCTGAGCATAAGTGAGTTGGGATCTGAAAAAATTGTCTAAAATTTTTCTTTCGTTTCAATGGCGAGTGTTTGAGAACAGTTGAATAATGTGATTTCCTGCGGAGAACTTCTCACATCTATTTCTGCGATGGTCATAGATATGAATTTTTAATTTTTCCCATGGCTTTGAGACTGGACTTCATCCTCCTTTTATTGAACTTTTCAGTTGTGGAGCCAATCAATTAGGAATGAAAATACATACTCTCGATTCCTAAATTCATTCCATGATTAAAATAAAATTACAGTTTGGGTCAAATCAAATCCAAATGTTTAATTGATTGTTGCTGATGGATTATGGTTATATTAATAAGTAGGAATGGAAATATAGGGGTTTTTGGTAATGTTTTCTATTTTATTATTTTTTTTAAATAGGTTATTTAAAATTTATAAGTTTGTTATTAATGGGGTATATATTTTTTACTTTTTTTTAAAATTTTTTAGAATAAAAATTGTAAAAAATATTAAAAATATTTTTATTTTTTTATTTTCTAGAACATTTTATAAAAGTAGGTTTATAAAACAAGGTATTTAATTTTTCTATTTTTAAAAATAAAAAAACTATTATGAAAATAATCAGTCATGCCCAAATACTCGATCCTTAAATTCTTCCTATCGACTATTAAAATCACCCGTTGTGAACGAAACACAAGCCTTCAGAACCCGTTAAGAATATTCGCGCTCATGAACCGTCCGTTGTTCGGGTGCTCAACGGAAGCGCAACATTATAGCAACAAGTTGCTACTGCCTGCGGCTTGCTAGTCCATAGGACTCTGCCAAATGTAACATGATTCATAGATGGGCTATCGCTTTCTGTTATCGCATGCATGACCTGAACAGAAACTTTATTATTATTGTTGTTTATTAGACTCTCCACCATCGTTTTAGTTAGTCTTATAAATAGTTTTAATGAATGGTAATTGCGTAAATAAAGAACGTGAAATTGAAACCATATGAATGTAAACCAATCGTGTCTACAAATATGTTCAACACAGTTTCTCCCAAGATTTGGCTAATGTAATTTGGCACACAAATCATATGAAGTCTAGGAAGGTTTTCAAGGGCTTTTTTCGCGAAGGTCGAGAAAACTATTCATAATCGTACATCAATCTCAGAAGGTATGAAGAAAGTATTACTAAATGGGAGTGTCCAAATTGAGAAAACTGATTCTGCACCAAATGTTACGGTGGAAATGACAATAATTTAAACTATAGGCCCTTGATATCTAATCTGAAGGATGCAAATAACACAGATCTTCGGGGAAAAATTCTCTCTTAACATGACTGCGGGAGAAATGGCTGGTGATCAAAGGAAGAGAGAGAATGAGGAAATGAAGAACAGAAGAAGAAAGCTTGGTTTCAGTGTAAGCGTAAAGAGACTACAGATCATTTCAAAGGTGGTGGATCGATTTTATCAAAGGAAGTGCTCCCATACTCAAAATGCAGATTCGTTGTCTATCTACAAACATAACATTTGCGGTGACTTGCATAGTGGAGAGATTTGCTACCCTGTTTTACGTATCATTGAAATTTGTTAAGTCTAGATTTCATAATCAAATTTGGTTGGCTTGAGAACATGGTATCCCGACAGGTTATGCGCATTGTTCAGCATGTATAGTCAGCGGTGCCATGCCCTCTGATGCTGCCCCCATTTGCATTTTTTCACTTTTTTGTATGGCTTTTGTTATAATGTGAGTTTGGAAAAGAACGAAACAGACAAGAGTCTAAGAGTTCCTTAAGTTTGGGGTTTCTTTTCTTTAATTTGTTCTTAATTACATACAATCCAGTTTTTATCGCTTTGTTTTTCCCAGCGCAGTAAGACAGAAGTTCTAGCAGTATGAGAAAGACGATTGAATATGTTTATTGGGTCCACAATAAAGGTGGTTGGAACACATTGACTCCCCTAGAACCTTCTTGAACAGCCCAAAACCAGGAATAGCTTTCAAAATGCAGATGCAGATGTGTGACAGCAACAGTGGAGAAAGAAATCAAGCAAGAAAAAAACTGGCTTGTACATTGCAGAGTTGAAATAAAGAAAAAGGAAAAGAAAGAAACAATCACTTATTTCTTTGATGAGTTTATTGTGAAATACAAGAATGAGGATCAAAATCAAAGTCACGTCCTTCCCTAATCCCTATTGTGAAGATTGTTGAGAAGAAACATGAGTGCTGTGTTGCCTAAGAGCTTGGAAGACTCTGGAGCTCCTATCAAATATCTGAGCCCTTCTGTTGTAATCCACAGGCTCCTTCCCCACATCTTCACCCATTATGGCCTCCCTCTCCAAACACTCCAACAGCTCCACCAACCCCTTATCCTCACCACATTTATGCTTAAGCCTCGCCATTCCAATCCTCTCCTCCTCTTCTCCTTCACTCATCTCTGCTTCCAATTCTCTCTCCAACTCTGCCTCCAAACCCCAACTTGCACATCCCACTGCTAAACCATCACCTTTTCTCCTCCGAACCAAACTCCAAGCTTGGCTCATCATCTTCATCTTACCATGTCTCAAACTTTGGCTCGGAACCACAGGGCAGTAGTTGCTGTGGCTGCGGCTGAAGGAACCAAGAGACAAACAGAGGTGGTGTGGGTTAGCTTGACAGAAAAGCCCTTTCATGACTAAGCTCTGGATTTGGATTTGGATTTGGACGATGATGTTACTCCTTGCCGTTCTTGGCCCTGTGATTCCCCTATTTATATACATGGCTTGGAACCAATACTTGTGTGTGGATATATATGTAAGGAGGCTGGGAAGAACGGAGAAGCCAATCCCACCAATCCACGTGTCTGGAGCATGATGAAGAAGCATACGTGGCAGCAGTTTAGGGCAGTGACAGAGAATTCGATGCCATCCACTTGCCAGGTGCAAGTAGGGGCAGAGGGGCACGCGTTTGAAAGACCGATGGTACACAAGTTCAATTTTTCCAAGTTTTGTGTTTTGTCTTTGATCCCATCCCATTCCCACCATATTGTTTCTCTTATCAAGAAGCTCTGAAAAATTGTTAACAGAATTATTATATTCCTCATGCAGAACTGAATATTCTAGACTCAAGAAGAACTTTCAAGGGCACAACCTTGAATTGAAATGGAAATTACGTCGCGTGTGTATTCCCTATCGTCAGATCCGTGTGCCTCTTAAATTTGGCTTACACCATCTCACTGTCCCCCTTTCGGTCCGGTCCACGAGATGAAAATGTTGTCAAATTGAGAACAATCAAGATCAAATACTAATGATAGACACAAGATTAATTAGTTTGAAGCGCACAAAATGAATAAATTTCCAGGCGCTGTTTTGTTTTTCGGACCCATCGAATCGAAGTATAGTACTCTCAAAGGAGATAAAAGGTTGAGTTACGTAGATGATGAGAACTAAGTATGAATATGATGTCACTTAACACTGTTATTAATAATTTCTCCATTACAGAACCCAGAGTCTAACTGAACTTCACTTCCATCAAAATTTTTTACTTGGGCATCTTGTGCCCATCCTGGAGCTATAGGTGAAGCAGCAGTGAAAACCAAATCCTGATATCTTCATGTTAGATGGCATATCATTTGCTACATTATAGTTTTTTCAATTACAGAGGATTTCTTCCTCTTATTTTCATTTCTATACAATCGAACTAACATATCTTTTCTTTCTTGTGTGCACCGGAAAAAAACATAAAAAAAACTTTCTTTCTTTCTCGTGATTCTTCTTTCCTTGTTGGAGAGTGATATTAAAAAACATCCACGTGATATGTTTTGTTTGTCCTGTTTGTATTGTATTCAGATTTTATTTATAAGAGAATTCACATGCACTTTTCATATTTGTGTTGTTAAATTTTTTAATTAAAATATGATATACATCTATACAATTATTAAATAAATAACTTATATATAACCATATCATTTTAAATAAAAAAAATGATAACAAACTATATAAATTGAAGTAATTCAGTCCCTCCCTAAAATTCTTTTATGTTTTTTCTTTTATATTTTATCATATTTTAATTAAAATTTAATATGTGAATTTTTTTTAACACACTACAGATTTAATCATTAACTATATTCTAAAGGTGTTAGATTTTTAAGTTTAAAAATTTTAAAAATTTATATATCAAATTTTAATTGAAAAACACTATAAAAAGTATATAAATAAAAATATCTAATATTTGTCCCCTTTTAACCTAATTTGAATTGTTTGAACTAATTAAATTTTATAGTTTAGATTCATTTGTTTATTTTTTAATTTTAATTAAAATATTAAATTTAAACCGTTAATAACTTCCATGAAAGCATGAGAATCTGTTTTCTGTCACATCAGCATTTGATCTCCAAACCTCACAGCTGAGCGTACTAAATGAATTTGGATCCATCTTTTAAAATTTTTTAAAATAGTAATAATAGAGTTAAATTTTTATTTGAAATCTCAAGTGTATTAATTTTTTATAGTGAACCATGGTTATTGGTATTATTTTTTTAATTATAATATTATCTAATTAATTAAAAATATTCACAGCTCCAAATTTATCACTAACTCAACTTTAGCTTTATATTTGTTTATTTATATTATATGACATGATTTTTTCTATTAATATGATTGAATAATTTATATTATCATAATTGAGGAGAACCATTTCCAACAATCAAAGTCCAATGTAATTTAGCTATGCCATTATTACTTTGAAACTTATTTTCAACTTTATGAATTCACATTTCGAAAATGAGAACTGATTCTATCAAAAGAAAATTTATGACAGTGTGAAACAGTAAGGGTTTTAAGAGGGTTGGATGGGGGGCCAGGGTGATGAGAGGAGAAAGGAAGAAATTGCTGAGAGCAAAAGGGAAAGAATATTTGACCCTGCAAGATGGCCAAACCTTCATGAATGTGGTCCCTCTTCGTGGTTCGCATCTCATTGAGTTATCAACTCTACCCGTTTTATAAATTTCTTCCTTCTAATCCAAACTTGTCAATTGTGTATCTTTCGACGGTTCTAATTAATTAAGAACTGCTTATTGTTTAGTGTAATTTCTTCCTCGTTCAGCAACTACGAGAGTGCAAGCGAAAGTGGGCTGGATTGGGTTTGTTTCTGTGAATATAAAGGATTTGAATTGGAAAAAATTGAAACTGCAAAATTGGTTGCTTTTTCTTTTAGTTTTCTAGTTACTGTTATCCACTCATGTCTTTCTCCTAGTGAAAGTTCAGAAATTTTTGGTTTACCAAGGCAGATACAGTCTATCAAAGTGCAGGGCTTGTCAAGACTCAAATAGCATGTGATCGTCCTGCAAGAGAGAAAAAAGGCAAAACCAAGTGTGGAGAGAGAATTTGGAGAAGAAATGTCCTTCGTGTATAGATTATTATTATTTTTTTAAATCATAATTAGACAAATAAGGAGAGCGAACCTGCACAATGTGGCAATTATTCAAGAAAAACAGATAAGAAAACGAAAGTGGAGTAAGATGTAGTCTCTCTTTCTATATCTACTCGATCCTGGTGTCATACTATCACTATCAATGAATGTTATCTCACATGGACACTATTTCTTACGCACGCTCGCTATTGCTGATTCCATATCGATTTGTATGTTTCATAAGTAATGAGAAACTACTAGCTCTATTTCCAGCAAAATTCCAAAAGAGCATGTGGATAAAACGAGGTTTGTTCTATGTATGAAGCAATTCAATACTTTCTGGTTTGATGAGAAAGCTACTTACATATGTTTTCAACTTATGATATATATATATATATATATATAAAGAACTTGCTTTTCTAGTTGCGTTATATCCTAGTCTTGATGGACCAGATTTTCTTTGCTTCTCTGTTGTTTTTCTTAGGATCATGAAATTAATCCCTTCTGAAGCTCAAATTTGCCTCAAGCTCAATCACAGCCTGCATAGTTTACTCATGAATTGATCCTCTTTTCACCAGTAGCTAATCTTATCTAAACTTCGGCTTTTTCATTAAGATAATAAACTTACGTTATAGAATCACTGAAGCCTAGAATGTTCAGGTTTATCAGGGCCATGTTTGAATCAGTGGTTTTATATGATTTGTGAGGTTCAAACATGGAATTTGTTTAGTTTAGTGATTTTGACATCTGGAGACTACAAAACTGAACCGGGCATGGATTTTGAACCTACTTGCTTGAATTTCACCTTCATTTCAATGCTCAACAACTCAACCTACTTTCTCAATTTGCAGGGAACTTTGTTGTGGTTGATGAAAGTGGAAAGCAAAAGGCTCTTGAGTCAGTAGCAAGGTTGCATGTATTGTTTCCCAAGTTCTTTACCATGAACAAGTACGAATGCTTCAAAAATCTCCAGAATGGTGTGTTCTGATTGATAATTCTGATTTTGCTGACAAACAAATATAGAATACTGCATAATTATCTCAACCGTTCCTCTCCTGTATTTTCAAATTTATCTTCCTATAAAAGCATTGAACCAGCCAAGTTTGCAAGCGCCTTTTTTCCTTGCTGATACATCATATTGTAACTCTTGTCATTGAAGGAAATCTCATCCTGCTGATCCTACACTCACTTTTGCAAGCATTGTTTCACGCAGGCCTGAAATTTTTAGATCTGGTGTTGGAGATGATTCAAATGAAAATTTGCATGGAAACACCCTCCAACTAGATAATGAGATGGAGTCCAGAGATGATGATGATGATGAGGGACTGCCCCCATTGGAAGCCAATACAAACAGGAAGAGACCTTTTGAGTTGTAAACTGACGAAGATTCAGAATCCAGTTCAGAAACAAATGCACGAATCATTTAGCTTCACTCGGATACCTTCCTGTAGAGGATACATCCATGTCTAACTCACATGGTCGGTTTGCAAAAGAAGAATGATCTTGTCCTATTGGCGTGCTGATTCTGCTGAATCGTCACCAATTTGTGAGATTAAGTTTACTTAAAAATGTCAATTTTTTTAATTCTAACAACAATATAAATTTACCTGTTTGACAAAGTGGCCCTTTGAAGCCATTTTTTAAATTCTGCAATAAACTTCTTTCAACTTACTCTCACTCTCATGTGTTGTTGTGTATTGTTCTTGCCATTGTCTAAATGGAGTTACACTTAAGTTGATCTTTTGACTAATGTAACTTCTTTATTTAGTGATTGCCATCTCACAGTTAAATTATTCTTGGTATTGACCGAAGAAAACCTAGAATTGCATTTGTGTTTAATTCTCTGTAAATTGATTAGGGTCATACTTGAGAAGAGCCTGTGCAGTTTCCATGACTATAATAGAAAGATAACGAGGAAAAATAAAAATAAAAATAAATAAATGAAATATTAACCAGATGATTATGAATACCAACAATTGAGTAGAACTTGAGAAGGTTATAAATTTAAAAGAAATAATTTCTTAAGCATTTATGAGCACAAAATATTTTAATGTGTAAATATGAAATACAAGTTTAAAATACATAAGAACTATATATTTTTACCAGAATCTAATTTTTATGCCAAAAACCTGCATTCCCATGCACAATAAGAGGGCTGAGGCGCATGTTGCCTAAGCAGTATAAATTAAATTGAAAATTGAAGCTAAACTTCTTTTAAGTTCTAGTATAAATTTTTTTTTTGGCCCAAAAGTATACATGTTAGAGCAACAAGGCAATACAACTGCTCCTATTGGAGGTACCCAAACGGTGACTAAAATACCCAAACAAAAAAATCTTGTCACATCTTCTCAAATTCTGACAAAGAACATCTAATTGACGCACTCGATGACAACATGTTTCCTGAGGATTAAAGTACTTTCTCAACTATAGTCATGTTTATTTTTCATGTGCTCATTACCTTTACCAAATGACTGAATTCCTCTCATCACTTGGCTTGGTGAGGAATAACCCATCAATTGATGAAGTGGTGAACTACTTGGTGGTGGTGGTGGTGCCTCCATTTCTGATGACGATTTTTCTGATGCAGACATCGTTGAGGAAATCCTTGTTGATTCTTGTGTTCCTACAGGAGCCTTACTAGTATGAGCATGTCTTGGAGCAATCTTGTCTTCCTCCTTGAAGGCACCAGAGGAGTCATTTGTGTCATGTTCACTGCCATTTAAAGGATGAAGTGAGGTCAATGAAACAGGATCTCCTCCTGAGGAGTAGCTTTTAGACACATAATTTCCATAATCATCAGAATATGAAATGGGGACCGCATGCGAAGAACGGAAATAATTGGCATGAGAAGCTGAAGAAGCCATATTAATGCTCCCATTAATCACCTCATGGTCATCAAGCTGACTTGGGTCATAAGAAACTATATGACCTCTATCCTGCAGTGAAAACTTGAGAATCTCTGAACAGTGGCCGCATTTTAGATGATGACATACCCTTTTGAAAAGGAGAAAATCAGCAGGCAGCTGAAGCAGCTTGAAGCAATTACGACAAGTGACAAAAGGAGCTCCACCTGCTACTGGTCGAAAATGTTTCTTATTCATGTTCTGTTTCTCTCTAAAGTACATTCTCATCTCATGAGCCCGATGCCTTTGATCATTAGACTTTGTTTCATGGCTATATAATTGGAATTTAGAGCTCATGTACCTTGGTGCACTGAAAGGATAAGAGCGGTGAGGGTAACAGCAATTGTTGTGACCAGGATGATATCCGCATAAGTCTTCATGCTGATAAAGAACATGTGGAGGCAACTCTGTCGAGTATCGCCATTCTTGGTGACGACAATGGAAACAAGAATTATCAACATGGTGCATGCTGCTTGTTGCCTCAGCTGAAAAGGGTATTTTTGAAATCTTACTCCTTTGTCGCCAGTTGATCAATCCAAGATTGTATCTTGCATCACACCAAGGGTCACCAAGATCATGACTAAATCTTCTTCCTTCATGGAAGTCATGGCTATGGGATACAGAAACATGATTGCCCTTATACGAGACACCAGGGAAAAGTCTTCCAGTTGTATCTCCTTTTAGAGAGCTCGTTCTTTTGAGTTGATTCTGCAGTTTATAGATCATTCTCAACAGTTTCATCTTCTCCTGGTCAGAGTCCTCACGGTAGTCATGTGAAAGAAAGCTTGAGCTGCTGAAATATTGTTCATCATCAGGCATTTGATTTAATGGGATGTCACTTTCATAGCCAGATTGTGAACCACTTCGATGGTAAGGCATTCTAGGGGGATAATCTTCTGTCCCTGCTCTCATCCGATGTCGAACTGGGCGATCATGTCTTGTAGTCTCCAGCACTTCATATTGACTCCTTTTGGTGTCTTTCATGACATGATGCTTTCCCCTGGGCAAATCTGGTGGAACATTCATGCTATTGATAGGGCCTTTTCCCTTTCTGCGCCTTCCCTCAGAAACATTAGCTGCATTGTAATTATACTGAAAAGGATTAAGATGTTGGTCAGGAAGTCGCTTGTCCATTTCATCATAAGAAGAGACACTGCCATCATAAGCATGGTAGCTTCTTGTGGTTGGAAATTTAGACATTTCTCTGAGATCACCACTAAGCTCTGAACTCTGATTCATTATTTCTGAGTTATCAAATGTATGAGATTTAGATTCCCGAACTTGCTTCATTTGTTTATTAGGAGAAGATGCAGGATTATCAGATGCACTCCCCTTTCCAGATGCCAAGTTATCATTTGTTAAGCTTTTGGCAGTATCATCACTTCCAGTGATTTCCACTTCAGATTTCACTTCTATTTGAGCTGATTTGTCATCATTGGAATCTACTCCATCTGAAGCACCAATTAACTGCTCTTTTGCTTCCTTAAATAACAAGCTTCCATTATCTGACCCTTCTTCTCCCGCTAATTGCAAGTGGGTGTCAGTTGTCTCTTCTACTGAACTCTCTCCTCCCGTCAATAATGATGAGGCCTCAATCTGTGTCTCTGTTAACTCAGTAGTACAACCTTTGTTGGATGCTTTATGCTGCTTGAATCTACTACTTGACAAGTTATCAGTATTCATTTCATTTTCCAAATCTTCATCTGATAGACAAAAAGCTACATTGAACTCCCCATTTTCAGTTTGATCCCTTCTATCAATTTCATCTAAGGTGCATTCTACTGAGGAAAAACTTGTTGATTTTGTGCTCTGAATGTTCTCAAGGGGAAAATCTAGCTGCTCTCCACTGCATTCCCCATTTTTATCTTGTTCTCTCCTGCCATTTTCATCAGAAGAACATTCTCCTGAGGAAAAACTAGCTGCTTTTGTCCCCTGAGGAAGAACTAGCTTATTCCCATTGCTTTCCTCATTTCTGATTTGATCACTGCCACCATTTATATCCGAAGAACATTCTCCTGAAGAAGTAGTTGAATTTGGCCTCCAAACTTTCTCCTGAGGAAGAACTAGCAGCTTTTCATTACACTCCCCATTTTCATTAACATTGAAAGGATATTTTCCCGAGGAAGAACCAGTTGATTTTGTCTTCAGAAAATGCTGTTGAGGAAGAGCTAGTTGCTTTTCATCACTTTCCCCATTTTCATTTTGATCCCTTTCACCATTGACATTCAGAGAACAATCTCCTGAGGAAGAACTAGATCCTTTTGTCATCACAACATCCTCCTGAGGAAGAACTAACTGGTTTTCATTGCATTCCCCATTTTCATTTTGACTGTTTCCACCATCCCCATCCAAAGAGCATTCTCCTGAGGAAGAACTGGTACTTTTTGTCCTCACAACATTCTCCTGAGGACGAACTAACTGCCTGTCATTGCATTCCCCATTTTCAGTTTTACTGCTTCCACCAGCTCCATCCAAAGAACATTCTTCTGCGGAACAGCTTCTTGTTTCTGTCCTCAGAGCTTTCTCCTGAGTAAGAACAGGCTCCTCTCCGTTTCTAGGAGCTGCATCAGTTTCACGTGTGCAGGATTCTGGATTTGCGGGCTCCTTTTTCCGTTTCTTAGCTGTATATAGCACAACGAAATGATCTTAGTTACAACTTCAAAACTAGAAGAATATAGAATCAAATTCCCCATTTACAAAGTTGGATTTTCATAAAAAGTTAACACATGGACAACAAGACATTATGGCAATCAAGCAAATAGTATAAACATTAGATTACATAACATAAAGTAATATAGTTTGAATAAGTTTGCAAGAGTGAGGAATTGAGGGCTGTTGATCAACCGAAGCAGATTGTTTTTAAGTGTTTGAAAAGTGCGACAGCAAAAAACTTGACAGTTTAAACACTGGAGAATTAAACTTTAAACAGTAAAATTATATTAAATGGCGTGATTTGTTACCTTGAAGAGTTGTACCGCATCCACCGCACATGTACACAGTATAATGCGAATACTCTGGAAGAAATTGCCGGCATTTGGGACATCTAACTATCCGAGGTTGTTCAGCAGTCAATTCACCAGACATCTTACTCCAAATAATAATAGAACTCAGTCGAAAGAATTATATAGTACATGTCAAACTCAAACACCACATTCATCCACAAACAACACTGACTCCAAAAACATGAAGACATACATAGTTCACGGTCTCTGCATCAGATAAAAGTAGTGTTTAGCTCCAATTCTTCAAAGCAATTTAATAATAATAATAATAATAATAATAATAAAGTCCTGCGAATTGAATCTAATATTTGGGAAAAAAAAACAGAGAAGGAAAATAACAGAACGCCGAAGTCTTAAATGTCCAGGTACCTATCCTTCAATCTACCTATACCTATAGATGATGAATAGAATAGCACTAACAACCAAACCAACTTCTCTGCGATCCACATATCTCAATATATTCATTATATTATTTAGTTAACCGACAAATATACTGAGTCTGACTATAAGTTGAATTTATGACATACTTGTAGTAAATAAAGAAAAATTATTTTTCGAAGAAAAACAAGCTGAAAAAGAAAGTGATTAAAAAGAACCCAATCGCAGGTAGATAAGAAGAAGCAGACATACTGAAATTATTTCCAATCACCTTAATTTTCCAGGTAGATCGGATCAGATATCCAGTTTCTTCAGCAGCTTGCAACTGACAGAATCGCAGTTGCTGATGATTTGAAGAAAGCAGAGAAACAGAAATGTAGGTGTAGAGACATAAATTCTGAGAAAGGCAAAGGGAAATTCTGAGAAATTGAAGGGAACGAAAGGGAAGATCGCAGGGACAACAGGAAGTGTAGTGAATTTTAAAAGTGGGGACTACTAAAACGAACCTGTGAGGAAATTGTGAGAGAGACGAAATTGATAGGAGCGAGAGAGATCTCGGGGACTTGGGTTTGGCGCAAATGTTACGACGAACGAAATAATAGGAAAGAGAGAGAAAGAGATAACCGTAGTTACTTGAGTGGCTGCTCTTGTTCCTCCTTGATTCTTGTATTTCGTGTTTACAGGGAAATTTAGTCACCTCAGAGGAAAAGAAAATGGAAATTCTCTCTTCTCTCTTCTCTCTTCTCTCTTTGCTTCGAATTCGTGTTGTGTTTTTCAACACTCTGTTCATTTCATATTCATCTCTCTCTCTCTCTTTCTTGGGTGTGTTTTCCACCGTGTAGGGAACACGGACTGGAGAGTCGGCGCCTACGCCATTTAAAGCGGAAGACGTTGATGACATGGCATCCAATGGGTCCCATCTTAGACTTTTACTTCATCAGAACTGTTATGTGTAATTTTCCCAATGAATATGAAGACTGACACCAATGCGTACGCTAAATCACATTCAATGGATGAATTATGAACCGGAGTTTTTTAATAATAATAATAAAACTAGAGGGGAATTAATATTTGTAATGAATTTTCGAACCGGAAATAAGTCAAAGCAGAGTAATTAAAAGGAGTTCGTTATATTAATTACAAGGTTGGAATTTATTTTGCGAATTGAAGTTACGGACAAAATCACCAAATAGTAGTCATATGCTTTCAATCGTATTTTACAAAATTTTTCTTATCCAATAATATATACTCCATTCGATCATTTTTATTTATCATATTTTAAAAAAATTTTATTATCTTATATATAAGTCACGTTTTATAAATTTATGAAATATTAATTATTTTATTTTAAAAATATTATTATTTAATTATGAGAAAGAAAATAAATTATTTAAATTTATGATATTTATATGAGAATAAAAATGAAACTATGTTATTTTTAAGATAATTTTAATAATGTAATAAATTTTTTTTAAATCTAAATTGTTAAAAGTGACTAATATTAAGGATTTTGGGGAGTAAGTTTTTTTTAAAAATTTAGTCAAGTATTTATAATTTTTTTTGAAAAATAATCTTCATAAATTTATTCTATGAATGTTATTTATATTTTTTAATGTTTTAATTAATATAAATAAATGTTATTTTTTTAATCATAATAATTTATTTTATAAAAATCAAGGTTTCCAAATAACTTTAGTTATCTTTATTAATATATATGATTTTTGTAAAGGCTGTTATGAGATGATGGGAATACATTACAATTATGTGGTCCTTTATTTCTTCATGTTTTGAGTGTTTTTTAAGCCATTATGAAAATCAGTTCATGCTTATGTTCTTTTTTGGGAAAAGAAAAAAGAAGTACTACTAGTAGTTTTAAAAAGTGGAAAAGCAAGGTATTATTAAAAAAAATAAAGAAGTGAAAAAGAAAGATAGTGCCGGAGCCCGTGGTGGAAGAACCGCGAGAAAATTTTGAGTTGTTGGACGAAGTCAACGCAGGTGATGTTTGACTGGATCAAATACCAGCTGCCTCATGATACGTGGCGTTCCATTATCCCGTTGTTTCTTGCGCGTAGGATTTCATTATCATATATTTTTAACCACGAACATATGTACCAAAAAAATAATTATTAACTAATTTTTTTATTTTTAAAATACTCTTATTTAATAGTAATTTTTACATTAATAAATTATAGTCATTTTCTTATTTATTCTTTTTTCTGAGTTTTCATTGATCACCGACCATCATAAAGAGCGAAGGTTTTGAGGGAAATTCTCCTTTATTTATTTATGGTTTGACCGAACCATTAAAGAATTTTCATTAAATGCATTGGTAACTATGGAATATATGAGTTTACTTATTAAAAGGAATACGAGAAAGACAATAAAAAATAACAATATAATCCGCGCAGTGCACTATATTTTGAAACATGAATTTCTCATAATAATGTACTATATAGCATAACGGAGAGAGTATATATATATATATATAGTCTTAATGTAAATCATTTTAACTGAATTATATGAATTAAAAATAATAGTTAAAATTAGTTAATTATCTTAATTTTTTTAAAATTATTATATTTTTTCAAAACTACTCTTATTTAATTTTTTTTCTCTTTTTAGTATACAATAAATAAGAATTTTTTTAGAAATATATAATAAATATTATCATAAAGACCCCTATGCTTAGGACTAATACAAAAACTCTATATTTAGGATGGAGAAAGTCATAAATATGTAAACAGATTTTTTGTTGTTAGGATAGAGCAAGAGTTTTTTAATATAAAAAAAATAATAGTACTTGAGACATTTTTTGTCCTATGACCAAACTAATACTTAAAGATTAGCTGGTTGCTGGTAGGGATCAAGATTCTTATAAAAGACTATCCTCTTGTACAAAAGAAAAATAATAGTAATGAACAAGAATTTTAATTTGTTAATTTTTATGAAGTCAATTAAGGACGATTACAAATAAGACATTGTCATACAGGCAATGGTACTATAATTGTCGTCGTCTTGACGAGGAAAATAATTTTTTTAATCTCTGATCAAATAATTTAGTAGGTAGTGAATTTAATCTTCATTTTCTTTCTGTTGAATATTTAAATCCCGGAACTATAACTTATTTACTATGGGAAATTTCGTTAAGATCGGATTTGTTTACATAATTTTATTATCCATAATTATCAATATATTTTATAATTGTTTTATTTACTATTTAATTACTGTTGATTGATGCGATGCCATATAAATATATATTATAAAAAAATTATTTAATTATTTTTTAAAAAATAAATATTCCACGCTGAAAAAATTAATGTTCTAGTTTTTATATTATGTCTTATATCCATAGGGATAGTACAATTATTTCTGCATTTTTTTGGAAAAATTATTTTCACCGATAAAATTAAAAAAATAAACTATAATTTAAGTCACTTTAACTAAATAATTTATAAAGTATAGCATATCCATTTTTAAAATTTTAAATGTTAAAATTGTTATAATTGTCTTAAAATTGTGATAATGATAATATTAAGAAGGTGATTTGTAACTTGCAAGTCATAATAGGCATTAGTTTGGATTCTTTTTCATTGCAAAATAATGAAGTGTTTTAAATGAGTTATATCTGGTCAGAAGCAAGAGATTCAGAGAAATTGAAGTCGAAAGTGAGAGGTCTAGCTTGGAGATAGTTCTCAAGAAATCTCTTGAAATCTTTTCCTCATTTAAATAAAGTGGTATATATATCCTAGTTGTTATATATAGTATCTTTTATGTGGATGTATTTATTTTTTTTCATTTCATGGATGTTACTAATTTGGATACCTGTAATAGCAGTAGTAGTAGCACTATATATAATGTTGTTGAAAATAAAATAAAAAATAGTGGATAAATTATTTCCATACATCTCGCCCTTTCTCTTGCAACAAAACTGCATGCAATAAATTATTTACCGCAGATAATTTGAACTCGTGAATGTCCATCTCTTTATAGTGGTTTACTGTGTTTATTCTATTTGAATATTTTGCAGTATTTATGGCTCCTAAGGCTAAGTATAATATATAGAAGAAATAACTACATAAGTCATTCCCAAAAGTACTAAATAGATTGATTTTTTTGTTTTTTATTTTCTGTTGTAGACATTGTCATACTTTGAGCAAAAGTAAATCTCCTCCCCAATATAAAAAAAAATGTAAATACATCAGTCTCACTCGAATGTCAAAAGTTTATTTCATATTGAAGCAGGCCAATGCCACTATCCAGAAGCTACGGAAGTTTGATTTTTATTTAGATGATTTGACGATGGGCCAATTCAAAGTCTTGCACCTTACTCGGTCAATGGTTGAGAATGTCTTCCCCATTAAGGGAACAGGTCCACACATATCATCAAATTCGTGGTTAACTTCTGTTTTGGCATGTTCGAGTAAAAAGTATTAATAATATAAGAAAATTAAGTATGGATATGGATATATATATATATATATATACACTATATAGTAATATTTTATTCACAGGAATTGTCAATGAATTTTTACTATTTTTTAAGAAATTAAAATATCAAACAATTGGAAATCTAGTGGCATTGTACATGTAATTTTTTGAGGGCTGATTTTTTTTTCTCAGCAAACACTGCACTATGCGCCGTGCTCCTGAGCAGGGAGCCGTTATTTTTATTTTTAAGAAACTAACTTTTAAAATCACACACATGATGAAATATGCAAGAATCAAGTTTGAATCAAATTCGAATGATTTTTTTTTTTACCAAAATCAAATTCAAATGATGAATCACTACTTTACGTCCAGATATAACCTATATTTCACATGTAAAATTTATAGGGAAAATCACAGAAAAATCCTAAAATATGAAAACAATTATTATAAAGTTCCAAAATCTTACAAACTACACTCAAGTCCCGTTGGTATAAAATTCTAAAAATGAGTATAAAAAATTTCATTGTTAAATATAAAATAGTGAAACATGAATATAAAATATTGAAATACGATTTTATATTCAATAATAATTTTTTTTATACATTTTCCAGAATTTTATACCAATGAGATTTGAGTATAGTTTAATATTAGAGTACTATTTTATACTTAACAATGAAAACTTTTCATACTTAGTTTTTCAAGATTTTTCACTAATTTTACATCAATGAAACTTAAGTGTAGTTTTTTAGGATTTTAGAACTTTATAATAATTATTTTAATATTTTCAAATTTTTCTATGATTTTCCCAAATTTAGAGGATAATACACCCTTTTTAAAGAAAGCTCCTGTGCGGGTGATATAATATAACCTATATTGTCACGTTTTGTTTGCACGGTACGAGACCCTTCAGTTTTGAATGTTTCCTGTCTGGAACACCTCATTTATAGCAGCTACTTATATTTCCTGCAGGTGCCAGAGTTTTTCATCATACTATAATTGGTGAGGAAACCATGTTGGATTCTGTTTACTGTTTAGAGAATATTTTTAGAATTAAGTTTTTAGATATATAGAGTTGATATAGGAAAAATATTTCTTTAAATAGTCTAATGAGATCATTTCCACTTCTCTTGCACAAGGTTGTGGCATGCCTCAACATATGTATCATTAAAAGTTATAATATTTATTAGCCATAAATAATAGAATTTATCTTAAACTCATAAGACTCATATAATTTTATTAATTTTAAATCGATCTCGTCTTTTACATTAAAAGTATGTTATGGTTATTGATATAAAATGTATTTTTGGGCTTTAAAGTTGACTCTTAGATGACATCTATTTCCTTCTGATAAGACTATTTTCATGCATATTAAAAACTTTCATTACATCATTAAATTTCTAAAAAAAAAAAGTCAAAATTTTCAATTTTATCTCTATTAATTCCACTCATTTTATTAAATATAACATCAATTACAATACTAGTAATATAATAAATGAGAAATAAAAATAACAAATTACTATATCTCACTTTATATTATAAATAAAAAGACTCCTCAAATCAGTTTATAATGTGGACAGTTGGGAGTATATCCGAAAATGATATTGTTTTCTTATTAAAACCTGACGTTTTCCAAGGCAGAAGGCGTTGAGCTGCTGATTAATTAGGGAGTTACTATGTCATTAATATTTAATAGTTTGCTTGAATTGACTAAAGATAAGTAATGTCAAGCTTGATGATTAACCATGTCTTCTACATTGAGAAACTATAAGATACCTACACCCACAAGTGAAATTGACATGACTCGCGGGCAAATTTCAAATGAAATGCACGATGAAGGCTGTAAAAAACTTTTCATTGCCTGAATATGTATATATCTTCAATGATTTTCATTCTCTTTTGCTCCTTTTTTTTTCAAAAAAAATTGAATTTTGGTACCAAAAAATTAAAATATTTAGTTGATATCAAAGTTAGTTTTGATACCAAGTGAGAATCGAATTTTTTGATACCAAGAAAAAATCGTACATTTCCAACTAAGATTTAAATTTTTTTTCAATTTTGATACCAAAAACCAAATTTTATTTTTGGTATTAAAAATCAATTTTTTCCTTTTTTTTGGCCAACATTCTCTTTTGCTCCGTTTGTACATAGTCACTGCTGGGTGTCTGTTTTTTCTGATTAAAGCACCCTGATTCGCTTTTATTCTTTTGCTATTAATGAATTCCTTACCATTTCTTAAAAAAAAAAAAAAAGAAATGGCGCATTATGGCTTGGTTCAAATATCTAAAGAGGAATAAACAGTCAGCATCAGTAACACAAACGGCCAAACTACCAAAAATGTAACAAAAGGTGTCAACAACATCAATTATCAATGTTTATATGCTCATCATATAACGTTTATAAGCTAGAAAACATCAATTATCAATGTTTATATTTTGATAGGCTAGAGAACATCATACATTATTTATATGCCCACTGATGTAAGAAAAGTGAAGGCAAAATTGATAATAAGCAAAGCTTCAGCATCTACAAGATAGAAATGATGATACTCAACTGTAGCTTAGAAAGTTACAACAGCATGACGCTTTTGCGCAGCAAATGCTTGACGGAGTTCTTGGTATCTACTCCTGAAGTGCTCAAGTGCATAGCAAAGTTGCCGTACGGCCTCCCTCTTCTCCTCAGCTCTCTCTGACATTACAGCTTTCTGTCTAGCCACCTCTATCTCGAGCTCTTCCACTTTCAGTTTCAATTCGTTTGCTAGTTTAAGTCTAGCTTCAGATCTTTATTTTAGCTCTTCATGGTGAGCATGAAAATGGAGAATGTCTTTCTCCATATTTTCAATCTGATTGCCTCGTGTTCTTGCCTCTGCCATGAGTTGATGAATCTTCACATTGGCTCTATCATTTTCAGCCACGAGCATATCATACTTATGCCTATGTATGTCAATTTCCTTGTTCAATGCTTCAATATCGTGCCTTCTTTCACCAAGTTCTTCCTTCAAACTACTGATTTCACTTTGCAAAACCATTTCTTGGGCTGCATGTTGCTCTTCTAGTTTCAATTTTTCAGCTTCACACTGCCTAAGTTTATTTCCTAACAAGTGGCTTCTTGACTCCCATTCCCTGAGTGTAGAGTCCAGCTGTGTTTTTGCTTCCGACAAACTCAGCTCTTTCTCCAAAGAATACTTTGCCCGGGCATCAAGCATTTCAGCCTTCAAATTTTGCACCTTAAGTTCATGGTTTCTTTCATTACCTTTGTACCATAAAATTTTATCTTCCAGCTCCAGAATCTGCTTTCTCCCTGAATCAAGCTGGGCTTCTAATGTGGCGACATTTTGTTGTGCCAGTTCAAGCTGACATTGCAATTCATGAGTAACATTCCATGATCTATCGATGCCTTCATTTTTTAATGTTGCAATCTCATCGTTTGATACTCTAAGCTGCTCTCTAGCTTTGCAATCTTGTAGCAACAATCTGGAACATGAGTTTCCAAATCGGCCGTTTGATTTCGCAACTTCAGTACCTTCTCTTTCTCAAATTCAAGATCAGCCTCCCTCATTTTTAATTCCCTCAGCACATGATTGAGCTGACCCTCGCACTGCACAATCTGCCTCTTTGAATCAATAACCTCCTTTTCTGAGAGCCGAAGTTTCAAGTTTGAATCTCTCAGCTCTTCCTCAGTTTTAACGAATTTGCAGAGCAATTCCACATAACTTGTGTAATCATTTTCCCACGGGGTATTATCTGTATGATCTTCCCCGGCCATTTGATTTCGAGACTCCAGACCAAGAAATTCTTCATTCAGTTTAAGCTCCCGGTGGAGTCCATTGCCACCAATGAATATGGTTTATGGATGACTGAAAAGTTTCAGATTCTGAACCTGAGGACAATGAGAAAGGTGATCTAGAGGCCTGCTTCAAAGAAACCCCAGAGCTATCACCACCCGAGCCAGGAGATGAGTCCATATTGACTGTTGGAGGGCCAGACTTGTTCAACTCCATCTTCTGATACGGAGTATAATATGGAGTCATCAACGGTGTTCCTTGGTTGCCTGATTCAAAATTGTCTGAGCGCTCCATCTAAAGTTCCGAGAGTAAAGTTTTAGACAAGAACCTTGCCCTAAAAGAAAAATAATTTACTTTAAAAGTGTAATTTTGGCCATTCCGATCATCAACAGATGAGATTCGGAAGAGTAAAAAAGATAAGATCTTCTCAAGCTCCAGAGAGCCACAACAATATATTATTATTTTGCTCTAACACTGATTTAGTGACTCCATAATAAACAGCTAAAATTTTGTACCCGGACAATCACAAAAATCAGTCAGCACCAAGTCATTAGAATTAAGGACAAACAAACAAATGAAATGATGCGAATAAGAATGCAACATTGACACATAAAAACCACTCGATGATCAGTCACCTCATTTCCAGCCGTACAAGAATAGTATAATAATTATCACTGAACCGAAAGCAAGTACCAACATTTCCAGCCGTCCAAGAAATTTCAAATTCCAGCAACTAACATTGGACCAAAAGCAAATATTCTTTTATACTTCATGAACACAAATAAGTAGCTCCAGAGTACCTATTCAAACCGCATATAGTATCCACGATTCCTAGTTATATCATATTTTTTTAATCATCTCTCTCTCTCTCTCTCCTATGTGCAAGCACTTTTAAGCATCACCTATAGAACCCAGCATGCCCTAGGGAAGAATGCTCATCACGAACACATGTAGGGTATGGAAGAGATGCAATGATATCTCCTTTACCTTTATCTACCTCAATGCCATCATGTGACACTACATGTCCAAGCACAATGCCTCTTTTCACTATGAAATGACATTTTTCAAAATTAAGCACTAGATTATAAGTAATGCATCTTTGCAAAACTCTATCCAAACTAGCTAAGCATGCATCAAAAGAATCACCATAGATAGTGAAATCATCCATAAAAATCTCCATGCAAATGCTTAAGTAAGTTAGAAAATATGGAAACCATGCAACGCTGAAAAGTTCTTGGTGCATTACAAAGTCTAAAAGGCATGCATCTATATACAAAGGTTCCAAATGGACATATGAATGTGGTCTTATCCTGATCCTCTAGTGCAATACAAATTTGAAAATAACCAGAAAACAGTAATGTGATCTACCAACAAGCCTCTCTAACATCTAATCAATAAACGAGAAGGGATAGTGATCCTTCCTAGTCATAGAATTTAGTTTCCTATAGTCTATACATACTCTCCAACTATTCTAGACTCTAGTCGGAACTAACTCTCCTTTATCATTGCGCAAAATAGTAATACCAATCTTCTTCGGGACTACTTGAACTGGACTAACCCACTAACTATCAGAAATAGAGTAGATTATACCCGCAGAAAAAAGTTTAGAAACCTCTTTCTTTACCACATAAAAAATCATGGGGTTGAGTTGTCTTTGTGGCTGTCGCACAGCTTTGGCACCATCCCCTAGCAATATTTGGTGCATGCATACATCAGGACTGATTCCAGGTATATCAGCGAGAGTCCACCTAATGTCTTTTTTCCTTTTTCTTAGCACCTCTAGCAATTAAGACTCCTCATTAATGGCTTTATCATTAGCTACAATTACTAGTAGCTTTTCTCCCTCCTCAAGATAAACATACTTCAGTGAGTCAAGAAGTGACTTCAACTCCAACTTTGGAGCTTGTTCAATTGAAGCCACAAGCAGCTTAAGGTCAATATCATACAAACTGGAAACCTGCACTAAAGACTCACAAACAGAAGAGGAAACTTTCCTAACTTGGGAGTCATCAGTAGAAACAATGCTAGCAGAGGAAACAGGAGACACATCACAATCAATCGTATCATTAGAAACAATGGTGCCATTAGTAGCACTAACATCAGAACATCATGTGAATCATAAGTCTCTAAACCTACAGAAATAAGGATACTAGCTACAAAAGCATCTACATATACTGAGCTACTATTCCTCCTAGAAATATAAACAAGATTACGTACATCATTAGGATCATCATCAACATGTGAAGCTCTAGGACTACCATCATGAGCATGTATATCAACCATATTAGTAGGCTCAAAGCATCCAGTAAAGACATGATCAATGCTAATTAACAACTTTGAATCAGGTAATGAGGACAAATCAACTCCGTCCATAGCATCAATCACACTAAGTGACTGGGAAAATCTAGTTGAGTCAGCAGAAGTAGTAGACAAATGATCACTAGAACTACTATTAACATGTGAAGGCAAAGAAAAATCATCTTTAGCATGACTAGCAATCTCAATAAAATTAGTGAAAACATCAATGTCAGCAAGATCTACAACAATGCACGCATCACAATTACCAATCTTAGAACATGAACAAGAGATAGTATCATCTAAATAAACAATGTCCTATGATCTACTAAGCATGTTATCTCTAAAGTCCATAACAACATCATCAACAAGTAAATCAATAAGATTAACACCTATCTCAGCATAATCATTAGAAGGGTATCTCATAGAATCAAGCACATCAAATTTAATGATATTACCAGCAAATTCTATGGTCAAGGCACCCACATGCACATCTATAACCGCTTTAGCAATCTTAAGAAAAGGCCAACCCAAAATCAAAGAAGACGGTCCCTTTTGCCTTAATCTACTATCATCCATATCAAGCACATAGAAGCCTGCAAGGAATATAAGATCTTTTGCCTTAATCAATACATCCTCTAGGACTCCTTCAGGGACTACATGGTGTCTATCAACAAAGGTGGCAATCATACTGGTTGGCTTGAGATCAACTCCTTTAAGCTGAGAGTATACTTACTTTGGCATAACATTGATTGCTGCTCCTAAATCCGCCAAAGTATTTGAGAACTCAATGTTACCAATTGTGCATGGTATAAAGAAACTACCAAGATCCTTGGATTTCACTAGTATTAGCATCTAGTAAAGTGATAAGACTACTGCTACCAAATTAACTTGACTATCCTGTTTGAGCCCTTTCTTTGTAGTGCATAACACTTTCAAAAACTTAACATACTTCGGCACTTGCTCAACTTGATCAAAAAATGGGATATTAATGACTACCTTCCTAAATATGTCATAGATCTCCCTGAATATCTTTGCTTCCTTCTTCTTTCTCTCAGTCCTAGCTACTTTAGTAGGAAAGGGTAGAACTTGTCTGCTCACTTCCTCCTCTTGCTTCTTTTGCTCTCCTTGAGGTGCCACTCTTATTTTTGTAGAAGTAGACTTATCCTATGATATAGAGGTGGAAGGAGAATCATCATTCATAATTTCCTTGCTCTTGGAAGCATCAGTGGCAATGGGATTCGTAAAAGTAACAATCTTCCCACTTCTAAGAGAGATTGCATTTACACCACCTTGACTTGGATTAAGATTCTACTGGGTCACAATGTTGGGATTGACTACCACTTGAGACAGTAGCTTGTTGGAGCCCTGACTCTACATGTTGCTCAGCATATTAGATAACTGCCTAGTTTGAGTTTGAAGTGTCTGAATCTATTACCTATGCTGCAAATCCTTTTATTGATGCTCCTCATCTTTCTAATCAAACTTATCCATCAAAAGCTTCAATACATTGTCTAGCTTTCCCTCTAATTTTGAGCTCTCATCTTGAATAGGCACATTTTGCTTAGCTGGTTGAAATACTTGACCACTAGAATTTGCACCCTTTGCTATGGTTGGCTACTATCGTGTTGAGGATTTAGGTGATCATGCCATCCATGATTGTATGTGTTTGAGTATGGATTATATTTTTGGCCACCTTGATTCATTGGCTTAGGAGGATAAATGGCACTGCAAGACTCAACTCTGTCATTCATGAATAGGCATGCATCAATAGTGGGAGTGGCTAGTGAACAAATGGAACAAAGAGGGCCAATCATAGCTGAAGAAGTAGACTGTGGGGTAAAAAGGCTAGAATACCCTATAGAATTGGCCACATTAGCTGAAGTCTGAAGCTAAAGCATAGCCATTTTCTTCACACAAGATTGCAACCTACCAATCTTGCTCTCAAGTCGAGAATAAGAACTTGAAGAACTCAACCCAACTTGATTCACTCAAGCTTGCTGTCTTGAGCCAAATTGCTTGGCATTTTGTACTTTCTTCTCAATCAAATTCCAAGCATCATCAACTAACAACTCAACCAGACTACCTCCAGCAGCTGAGTTAAGTAAATTTCTCTCTAAAGATAGAAGATAGACTTTCATAGAAGTACTGGACCAAAAGAGTATCCTGGATCTGATGGTAGGGGCAACTAGATTGCAAATCCTTTTAGCATTCATAAGATTCATACATCCATTCTCCAGAAACCTGCCGAATGTTACAAATGTCTTTTCTGATGGATAAGGCATGAGTTGTAGGAAAGTACTAGAAAAATCTTTTTAATCTGATCCCATGAAGTGATGAATCCAAAATGTAGGCGAAGTAGCCATTTCTTAGCATATCTCTCCAGAGAGAATGAGAATGCAATCATCTTAATCTGCTTTGCAGAAATATTTTGGGGTCTCATAGCAGTGCAAATCATGTGGAAATTCTTCAAATGAGTGTATGGATTTTCACCTACTAAGCCATTAAATTTAGGGAGTAAGTGTATAAACTTAGGCTTTAACTCAAAACCAGTATTAATATCAGGATAATTAATGCATCAATTTTGAAAAAGCATATTAGGTGACAATAACTCCTTAACGGTCTTAGCACAAAGAGCATCATTATTTTGATGATTTTCCATTTTAGGACCAAAATTAGAATAATTAGCATATGAATCAACAAAACATGAACTAGGAGAAAAGGTAGAACTACTAGCTAAAAGATTACTAATTCTAACTTTTAGTCGCCTATGAAATGTCTTCTCAATTTCAGGATCAAGCTCAAATAATTTTTCAAAAGAGCATCAGGTCATGCAATATCAGAATCGGAGTACAAAATATGCAAAAAACAACTAAATCTAAAATATTAAAAAGAAACAAAAAAGTCAATAGTCAATAGGTCAAAATCAATAGTCAACAAAGAAAAAAAAACTAACATAGATTAAGCTAAATAAATTCAAATTAATCAATTTAAAGCTCTATTCACAAAACAAAAATTCTTACCACTAATTCTAACACTAATAAGTATAATCAAACAAAGAAAACACAAAAAGGATGCAAAGATAAGTGGGAAGAAAATAAAAGCATAAAACCTGGAAAAATTCGAAAAATACTGAAAAAAATGGAAAAAGTAGCTAAAATGATAGAATTTTTACAAGTAGAATGGATTTCAAACCCCAAATGATATTAACAAGGATTAGGAAAGCCAAAAACCAAGAAATTAATAGTTTCAGAGCAAGCTAAGGCAACCAAACCTTTCAGCTACTATGGCAAGTAGAAAATCCAACCAATCAACCAAATTTTCCAACAAAATGAAATGTAAAACTACAAAACTCTACTCTTAATTACTTAATTACCAACCCAAGACAAGGAAAAACTAGTTGCTCCCCAGCAACTGTACCAAAAATTGAAAAACTTTGCCGTAAGAAATTTCAATTTAAAACTAGGTTTAAAGAAATAATATAGTATAGGGTACAAATCTAGATCGTTTCATATTAGAGTAACTGGATTAAATCTTATTTAGGAAATGAATTTAAACAATTACGAATGCAAACATGTAAACTAAATAAAAACTAAAATGCAAGAAAATTATGCAGGTATGTATGTGGATTGTTTTTTAATATGTAAAAGTTAGACTAAAACTATATTAATTTAATTAAAATGCAAAATAAACACATAAAAACTAAACTAGCTAAGAAACCAAAACTAATATGGAAAGAGGTTTGGATGCATGTGTGAAAGTGTATAAGAGTGTGAGTGTATAGATGGTATGATATGTACTATTCTAATCCCAAAATTGCCAAAATATGTACTCAATTAAATACAACCTATAATGCAAAATGAAATGAACTAAATATGTACATGAAAATTAAATAGCCAACACTAGTTAAGAAAGTGTGATTGGGTGAATAGAAAATGTATGGTAAGGTGAGAAATATTAATGCAAATGGACAAAAATGAATGGGAATGATAGCATTAGAAAGGGCCACAATTAATAACTAAAATGCACAACTAAAATTTGCTAAAAATGAAAACTAAAATGAACTAAATTACTAATTAAAATGCTAGTGGATTAATGCAAGAACTAAATATTATATAGATAAAAATGCGATGTAAATATCCTTAACTTGTATGCAAACTAACTAATTATAAGTTTTTATTGGGGGTTTGTGACTTGAAAATGTAATTGGAAAGTAAATCAAACACTAATTAATTTTAACTAACACTAAGAGTTAACACTTAAATAAAGATGGTTATGCAAAAGTGAGATGAAAAGATATGAAAAATGCAATGGCATGAACGTGATGACCTAGCACAACTTGGAGAGGGTTCAATTTTAGCTCAATTAATGTATTTAACTTGAACAATTACCATGATCAATTTGTCACAACCATTTGAAACCATTATTTCCTCAAGTATAGAATACATGACAAAATTTCTAAAATACCAACACACTTAGACATTTTATCAAACATCTAATATGCAAAATAATGAGGCAAATTGATCAAGTATGCATGGCTTGCACAAGGAAATCCATAATGAGGACTAAACTTTCAAAGTCCATTAACCAACATCAATTTTAATGTTCCCAATCCATCAATCAAGACTTAAGTTACCTCATTAACACCTACAATGCTAAATTAAGCAATCAAATTCAAAATTAAGGCAAAAGGAGACAAGGTACATATTTGACAATAAATAGCATAGTCTTACATTAACAAAATATCTACCCATACAAGCCTCCAATCCATCATTACAATTGATCTCAATACAATTCATCAATTTTCATTTAATAATCAACCAATTAAATATCAATTTTAAGTCAAAATATTCAAGAACCCTATCCTAATTTACCTTAGAAATTGAAATAGAAAAGTGAAAGAGAAAGGAATAATTAGCCAAGCTCAAATTAAAGTCCATTACCTATTGTAGCTCTTCCAACTTGCTCTAAGTCACCATAAAAAAGCTCCACCAAATCCTCCAATGGAAGCCATAGCCACGGTCAAGAAGTGAAAATGGAGTGGGATTTGAGTATTGGATGAATTAGATGAAGTGGAGTGTAGAAAAGAAGCAGAGGAACACAATTTTGGTGAAGAATTTGGATGGGAACCCACGATCTTGCTTTTTCTTGAAGAATGGAGGAAAAAAATAAACTCAAGCCAAATGGAAGAAATGAGATGGAATAAGTAGGATGAAGGGTTTTGGTGGTAGGATGAGGAAGAAGTTGGTGGGAAAGTGAAGAAAAGTGGATCAGAATGGTGAAAACCAAAGAGAAAATTGAAGGAAAATGTGAAGAAGGGAGGAGTGGCAGCTTTTGTTTCATAACGAAGGGCTTCAAACCATAAGAAAGAAAGAGAGGTAAGGCACGTGTTTGTTTCATGGAAATGAAGCAAGGAAGTGATGCTGGCCAATTACAAATAAAGCCAGATACAAAGGGGCAGCTAAAAATGATGAAAAATAGGAAAGTTGAGAAAAAAATTGTCATAAAATTTCCCTTATTTGATGATTAAAATGCCCTTTCAAAATTTTAATCTTTATAGACTACGGCTTGGAAGAAAATATTACATCATATATATTATGTTCCCAATTAAATAAATGCAAATTAAAGTTTAATCCAAGGAAATTAAATTAATTATGGGATAAAATTTAAATTCAATCTGGAAGAAAATTATGTTTTAGAATGGTAAATACAAAAGAAATAAAATATTAAAAAGAAATTTCTAAAACACGGTGATAATTTTACTTTTAAATGAGTCAATTCTTAATCATTTTTTTAATCACAATTAAAGCACTAATAACCCATAATTACATCTAGAATTATTAAATAGAATAAAATAGGAAGAATCAATTCCTTGGAATAATTTAAAAGATAGAAAATAATTAAATTTAAAACTTAATTTTTAAAAATTATCCCAAAATTCTCATAAATTCAAAATTCGACTAAAATTATGAAAATCATCTAAAAATTCAAAATTAGTTAAAATTAATTATTAAAACTACTAAGCATGGGAGATAAAAATAGTAAAAATCTAAGAGTTATCACCATGGTTATAGTTTCCCTAAACATACATGATGAAGATCAAGGTCCCAAAGAACTTGTATTTCTAGACTTTGGTTCCAAAACATTTATATAATATTTGTAATATCCTGAAATTTTTTCTAGATATTTAAAACTCGATATTTTAAAATCTATAAAGAATTTACAAAAATGGATATACACCGTTTAGTATAAAATAAGATAAAGAGATCAATTATCTCGATTGAAAGAAAAAAGTAGAAAATGATGATTTTACCTCTGAAAGAAAAAAAAATTAACTGAATAGGTTATGAATTTTGGGACAAATTACACCTAATGACTTGAAAGTTTTAAAAATTATAAATTGGATCTAGGTCAAGAGCATTTTTGTAAATATGAAAAATAATAGTTAAAATGAAGCTCTCAATGAGTTTAATATAATGAAATATAGTATGAAATTTATCAAGGTCAAAATCATATTTATTGGGTAATTAGGATTTAATATTGGTATTTTACCTTATAAAAGTCAGTTTGAACTGCAGGAAGAGACAATATTAATTCAAGGAAAATTAGAGGACCTTGTTAAAATATATTTTGGATCAAAATAATGATTTTGAACTAAAGGTAATTGTTGGATAATTTTTACCAATTTAATGACAATTTTAGTAAAAACACTTAATCGGTATGGGTAAATTTAATCGGTAAAGGATATTTTAGTCCATAAAAATTATTGAAGCAATTTTTGGACAAATATGATGATAAAGGACATGCTGCACACTGAAGAGGATAAGGAGGGAATTTTCTCAAAAGCTCATTAAAAATTAACCAAGTTTAATTTACTAACTAATGTTACTATTTCCTCCTTTCATCTCTCTCCTCTAAGTGATGGGTTTAAGTGTGGTTAATCTTCATTTGCCTTCATTCTTCACGTCTGGACAGCAACAAGTTGAGAGAAAGAGAGCAAATTACACAAAGGAGAAAAGAAGAGCAAGAAGAGAAAGTTGAAGACCAAAACATCAAGGTAAGCTTATATGATCACTGGCTTGTATTCTTGAGTGCTTATGAGTGCTTTCATGGAGTCTTTCTTCCTCTTTTCCCTCCGTAATTTTCATCCATGAGAGAGAGTAGAGAGAGAAAATAAAGGTATGGAGAAACTAAACCATGAAAAGGGTTATATAGGCCATAAGATGCAAGAATATGCTATTACATTACAAATTAATCGGGTAGTTATTTTTCTACAATTTATGATAATTTTATGCCTAATTAGGGTTCAATATAGGAAGGGAATTTCATAATTTTGAACCCAAAAATGGATTCCTTGGGTCCAAAATAGGTTAGAACAAGTATGTTGTACAAGAAATGCTTTATGAATAACAAAGTACAAATTTTAGTTCAAGTGAGCACTTTGTAAAAGAAATTGTATAATCAGTGGTTAATGACATTATTTTATGATGATATAGGATTCAAAGAAGTGTTAAAAGATCAAGGAAAATGTGTACAAAGTTTGGTGGAACTTGGAAAGCCCAAAGGTAGTTATTTTACCAATTCTGTCAAAGTTGTTAAAACTATTTTCAATGATATTTTGAACATGCCATGCTATGACATTAATGTTTTATGTTGTATTTGATGTGTTGGCTGTTTGAATGAGAGCTTTTATGACTCTTGGATGTCCAATTTTTAAAATGTTACCGTGTCAAAATTTTTATGAAAATGTATGATATAAATTGGTTGATTGCTTTCAAATGATAATTCTATGAATTGTATGATGAAATATGCACATACTTGGTTGTAACTATTGAGATTCTTTGAATCTCATTCTCTTTCCAAATGTTTCACTTCATAGGTTCAAGTTATGGCAAGATTGCCCAAGAAGAAAAAGGGAAGGAAAAGCAAGCTCTTAATTAAAATGAATTTACTTGTATTGGTGCTTTGCTTGGAATACCTTGTGAAAATGATGTGTATAGTTCTAGGACTTTACATGAATGTAATTATGTTCATCTATATCTACTATGATGTAATGTTTTAAGTGAAGACAAGAAATGGCCATGTATGTACATATTAAGGTCTATGTTGACAAGTTGTGGGAAGAAAATGGTCGTTGTGACACTACTCAGAATCTCGTGTACTGTTCAGAATTTTTGTTGGTTTCATGTATGATTTTTTCATATGTATAAAAACTAGACATGTGTAGTTTCCATATACATAAAGATCACTCAATTTGGAGTTGTCTATGATTTATGGTGATTTTTCAAAGTTATAGTCAGAATCAGAAATTTTCAAAAATGGTCATTGCTACAGTGAAGATAATACGAATTTACTGTATAAGTTGGCCAAGTAATTTCCCTGTTCAACATTTTTTCCATGTATAGAATCTTTTAAGCTATATTTAGAGACTTGAACCATATCAATATGATTTTTTTTTATTTAGTTATAAATTTTCAAAGTTCACTAGATGAAAAGAAGTTAACTAAGGGAAGAGTACCTCAAATGGAATAAATTGGTTTAAGTTGTTTTATGTAATCAAGTCTCTAATCAAGCATTAATGGACTTAAATATAGTTTAATACATGGGAAATAAGTCTAAGTATGAGATGTTACAGGTTATCTGCATAACCTCCGTCAAATACATTTAATACGGTAGATGAACAACTATTTTTCTGAGAGTAACGACTAATCTTTGTTTCCAACGGATAATTTTGCCCCAAAATTATAAATAAGATCTCATTTAAGTTGTTGGGTAATAAGAAAAATAATAAATAATCCAAAACTCTGCTGATTTGATTTCTGATTCATTCAAAGCTTACCTATCATCTGTTTAACTCATTCATTGTATCTTAACTTTCAGATCCACTCTTTTGAAAGAGTTTTCATTCTGTATACATCTGCACACTTGTAGATAGTACTTAGTGTGAGAATACACTAAGGGAGATATTCTTACTCTTGAGTGAGAAGAGTGAGAGAGTTTGTTTTAGCTCAAGGCTTAGGTTGGTGTTGTACTGCGGTCATTTCAAGAACCCATTCAAATTTTGCAAGAGATAGTGGAGAAATCTCAAATGGTGGCTTGAGGACTGGACGTAGGTCAAGTGGAGTAGACTGAATCAGGATAAATCGATGAGTCTTCTTCTCATTACTCTTTATTTCTTATACTTTATTTTTCAGTAAACTTTTAGTATCACCACTGTATTTCATTTTTGCAGAAAAATTTCAATCTTCCTAATTCACCCCTCTCTTAAGAAGCCAACTGAACTAACACTTATGATTTACCTTCAATTGGCTTGTGCAAAGTGTTTGTGCTCATTCTTAAAGGTTCTAATCTGGATCAATAATGATGACCTTCCTATAGCATATGCAATAACCTTCCATTTACATCCCTCAACATTACACTTTGTAATAATCTTCTGTTTACTGTTGTCTGTATATATGTTTGCAAATTTGTTTGCAATGCTGAACTTGAAGAGTGCGATATTGAAAGCCTTAGCATTCTCAAACATCCACCCTTTACCCATCAACACATCTCTCCACTTTGTGGCAATCATATAAGGCCTTGGAGCAAGAACCTTTTGGATAGCATAGGCCAAGGGTTCTTCCAAACAATTAGAGTGAATGCACTAAAGGCTTTGAATGTGCCATCTTTGTCTGAGGCCTACATTATGAAAAAAACTATTTTCAAGTGTCCACATATCATAAGCATTATAATGAAAGGGAATCAAGAAATGAATTGCAATGTACCCTTCTACATATTCAACTAATGCTTTACTTCCTTCAGTAATTTCATTTTCTTACGCAACAATATATATGTGCACAAAATCATCATTGAATTTGAACAGCTGCCGAACTGTCACTTTATCAAGAAAATCTAGAAGAATACTAGGATCATACTTTACTATATAGAATAAAAAAACACCTTTTATGTCACAACAAACAATTGATGCTATTAGCAGCGTAAATTTTTGTACTGATATTCCCTCTTCTAGCATTCTTCCAATTGCCCCCCCCCCCCTCATATTAAGTCCTCCCATTAATATTCTTCACAACTTTTCCCCCTGTGTGTAATTCTTTCCACTGCCTATTTGACATTACTTATATACACCCGCATCATACCAATGTAGTTCCCCACAAAATTTTGTGAGACATCTTAAATCATCTTCTTAATCAACAATCAAGTACTACTTAGGTCTATGAAGATATTTAGGTTATAATCAAGTTCCACACACAAAACATTATATATCCACAATAAACTTTCCAACACATATTACTATTTCATATGTATGGAGATTTCTTCATTGTACAAACAAAATAACAACATTAAAAACCATATGGGGTCGATTATGTTTTTTCAGTGATTGAGAAATGTAGATTTACCTTTTTAAGTGGGGGACTTCAACTGAGAGCACAAATAGGAACAACAAGCGGGGAGGAGGCTTTGATTTCAACAGCTACAATAACCTAAGACACCATAACTCATCAACAAAAAACCTAGAAGACACCAAACTTCCCAACTAATCGACTAACCAAACAAACCAACCATACAACTCTTTCCAGTTAGACACTCGATCCAGACGAACTCATGACCTCAAGCAACCTAGTGAAGATGCAAAGAAGCACAGCTGGTGTTGGGGTTCAGTGGCGCGATGAGAGAAGAAAGTAGGAAATTGATTTGATGTTGACATCATTTTATTGCTTTTCTCATTTTATATCATTTTTTTCCTTTTTCTTAGGGGCATAATAGTCAATTACATTATTTTCTTAAATGAAGTGATCCTTTAGTATCATAACTTTAAAATCTGTCATGAAAAGCTAAATATTTCTCACTATTGTCATGTTTTTGTAATTCTCTCTAATTTTCTTTCTATTCACAAGTCTTTTACCACCCATCTTAATAGTTATTGGTAAAAAATGTACTTATAATATTAAAATAAATATCATACACTTGTTTTATCTTGATTAAAAATTTTAATGATAAAAATAAAAAAATGCATCAAGTTGATTTTTTTAAACTGCTCTTACATTTTGATTATATTATCTCTTTCCATTTTTTTTGAAGATAGAAGATAAATAGGAATTAGATTCTTGACATTAATGGTAAAAACCCTTAACTTTACGCTAAATTTCATTAGAATTCCTTAACTTTATTTAATTTCTTTTTATCCTTTAACTTTTAAAATGCAATAAAAAGTTTTTTTATTCTTAATATAATCAACTATGTTAATAGAAAATACTGATAAAACTTTCTCAAAATTCATGATAAAACTATCAAACTCATTTTTTATAGCAAAAAATTTTAAGATTAAGATTTTATTTAGAAGTTAATTATTTTGTAATTATTCATTTTTCTATTTTTTTAATTTAATTTAAAATTATTCTAAGTCTAAGATTCATAAATACATAATAATATTAATTACTTGGTTATAAAAGTTAACATGTTGATGTTAGCATTAAAGAATGCTTTATTATTGACATAATTAACTGTGTTAATAATTGGAAAACTTTTGATTGTATTTTTAAAAATAAAGGATTAAAAAGAAAGCTAAATAAAATTAAGGACAAAAGCGAAACATAATGTAAAGTTAAGGAATCAGAAGTATGTTTTTGCCTACATAGAAATGATAGTACTACAAATAATTAATTGTTGGCATGGTGTTTCAAGGAAGTAGTTAATGCATTTTATCTTCTATCAAGACAAAAAGAATTGAAATTGTGATTTTATTGCTTTCTAAGCACAAAAAAAGGTAATGATCCCTTAAGGGCCCGTTTTGTATGCTAGAATGATTTTTTATGGAATGCAAACGTGAAAAGGAATGGGAATAGGTTTTAAAAGTATATTTAGTATGTCAGAAAAAAATTAATGAAATCATGATAGAAACTTTGATTGATATATGTATTTTAATGATGAAATGGAAGGTTAAAGATAACAAAAGACCAAAATATCCTCAGTAAATAATAATGTTAAAAAATTAAAAAAAAAAAGCATTTAAAACCAAACGACCAGACCTTCTTCAATGGAGGCAACCAAGGTCACAAACCAAAAAAATGGTTTCTTTGACGGTTAAATGGAGGTGACAAAGGAAAGAGGGAGAGATTGGATCTGAATGAAATTAGGCATTTGATGGAGATCCAGAGACAGGAGCGACCATAAGAGGCAATAGTGATAGAAGATGACCGATGAGAATCTAGAGCAACAAGTGGCTGTCTGGAGACAATAGATGATAGCGAAGCAGATTTGGAGGGAGGACATCATCATGGGTGGCTGGCGAAACAAGGGAGACAACATTTAAAGGGAGTTGATGTTGAAGGTTTGGAGGGAGAGGTCAACAATGAAGGTGAGGGATGATGACAGATGGTGATATTGGCGAAGACAAAACTAGTGTGGTGTGCAAATTTGGGTAATGTTTGAGGGTATTCTAGTCATAAATATGATTTTCAGGAACCAGAAATTTTCCCTTGATCCCCTTGAGGAAAGAGGCTTCTAATGTGTAAGGAAAATTTGATTCCCAGAAAGCTCATTGCTGTACATCTAACCAGGTATTTTGGGCTTTCCATTTCAAATTCCCTTTTCACTAGATAAAATCCTTACCACCATCTATCCAATAAAAAAAAAATCATTCCCACCAAATTGGCCCTAAGATATGTAAAACAAGAAAAGAAAGTCAATTTTCTTCATCTCGACCAGTTCATTTAGGAAGGATCAATGTGAACAGCAATTTTTTTTGTAAATGTAGTTAGATCCTTATTCTTGTGTTAATATGATCTATCATTCTATCACATTTGGTATGTATAATATCTGATTTAATAAGATCTTAAAAAAAGAAAAAAAAACTTAAGATAGATCTGATACAGATTGCTATGGATCATGTATTTTTTCTCAATTCTTAATAAATCAAACATTATTAATCTTAATCATTCATAACATTATTTATAGTTCAAAAATAATTTATAAATTTTCTTGAAATTTACATATATTTTCTCTCAAATCCTAAAATTTTCACATTTTTATTAAAATTACACAAAATTTTCTTTAATTTTAAAATACATATTTTTTCTCAATATTAAAAAACAAGAGAGTGTTTGTGATTTGTAAAATTTTAAAAAAAAAATTATTTGTAATTTCATTAAAGTTTAAAAAGAATTCAATATAATTAATTTTATTTTAAAAAAAGTATATAATTTCAATAAAATTTAAAAAATCTACAAAATTTACTCAATGTTAATAAATACTCCCTCCATCTCAAATATAAAAAAATTTGAGAGGATTGTATTGATCCAAAATATAAGAAAAAAAAGTAAATGTCTAGTGTAATCAATATTTTTTTAATAATATTCCTCATTAAGCAAATCATATACTCACAAGGCACTTCTTAAAGCATTAATTGACTTAGTGTAAAAACAAAAAGTCGTTAATTGAGGGCAGTTTTTTTTTTAAAAAGTATTTTTTTACTACAAATTATATGAGTTTAATAAACTTCAACGAATAATATTGGTTTGTGATATGTAGTTCAAAATATATAAGTCACCTTCTAAAAGTTTCACATCATTAAATCTTTATTTTCCCAAATACCCTTTATTATAATAAAATATGAGAGAGAAATTTAAAATTCACAAAAAAGAAGGTCAACAATTAAGGGCAAATTTGGGAAAAATACACTTTGCTACAAATTTGATTAGCTTAACTAAATTTAACTACGTTTTATTGGTTTGTGTGTAGTAGGTAATGATACTTTATTTTTGAGAATAGAATGAGTAACTATGCATAAAGTGTATAACAACTTGCTGGGATTTCATTGTATTTCCATTATAATTAGTATCAATCAATATTAATCATCATTAATCAATACCTACTGTATCAATATAAATATAAATCAATATCATCATCAAATCAATGGTCAAAAAATGTATCATCATTACTATATAATGTGAAATCTACATAGTCTTACTATTGTATTATTGAAAAAAAAATAGTGCTCTCCACCTGTAACGTCTGGCCTCTTCTTTGGGATTGAAGATTGTCTCCACAAATCAATGCAAGTCTTTTCAGTATGTTTTGTCCTCACTCACACAACTCCTTTCCAGGAGGTAACTCATCCTATAATTACTTAAGGTCAAGCACACTTAACTGAGGAGTTCTTAAAGAATAGGCTACCGAAAAGATAAGTGCATCTTGTTGGTATAGATAATATCTATCAATTCCTTTAAACTATCATTTAACCATAAAATCTCATACCTATATAATCTTTAGATCCCTCTCATTTCGATATGTATTCGATTCATTCATATGCCCCTCCCGCTTAGAAGTCTACCAGAAATCACTCATTGTCCATACCTCATCACTTTATCTCACCCCCTTTTCTTGCACCGGCGATCATTCCCCACCCTCATCAATGCCCAGATGTCACGCCACCATTCTTAATATAAGACCCATTCAATCCTTAATATGAGGACTTTCTAAAAGATTTTTATGATCTTTAATATAAGGACTTTTGTAAAATTTGGTGAAGTATTAATGTATGATTTCCATAAATAATTTTGATAGTGTTAATTCTCCCTCTCCAACCATTAATGTTAGATAGATGTTAACGGCATTTATAATGATATTTTAGTAATGTTATAATATATTTTTTTTACAAAATTAAAGCTTCTAACTAAGTTAACTACACGCCTTATTTTATATGATTTGATTGAATGGCCTTTGTAGATAGTGCTCTATTCTCATACTCCCTCTAGTTCATATAAAGCGTTATTTTAGAGTTTTTCACACAAATTAACAAAGTGATTAAATCAGCCAAGAGGGTGAAGGAACTGTTGCATCAAGCTGGATTCAGCCATGTAGATGATGACAAAAAGAAAGAGCTTGGCCTATATTCTTATTTGATAAATGCATAATTGAGTTGTGGAAACTCTGAGTTTTATACTTTCAAATGGTCTAATTACTGAGATTTTTCCACAAAGGGTGAACTTCTCATGCATTGGAATTAATATTGGAGATATGAAGATGTGAATCATTATGAAGGGAAGGCACCGCATGCAAGGCTTAACTGCTGGTGAAAATGGGTACTGCTGGTGAAAAATGCCAAGGCTAAACTCATCCACGTTGCATTGAAGTGGGCACTCTCTCTTTTGCCTCTTTCCAACTCACATCACGATCCTCCTGGGCTTTCTCTTGACCCATCATGATTGTTGTTGTTTTTGGTGTTGTCATAATTGTAATTATTGTGCTTCATAAAAAAGAAAATTGTAATTGTTGTGTTGCCAATTATTTCCAGACCAATTTGGTAAATGTGAACAATTTGAGATGAGAAAACTGATGTATAAGACAGTCTGATTATCTTGGGAGGAGGACTATGTAAATATTTGGTAGAAGATTGAAATGGATGTCTTTTGCACTATGCATCATCCAAATGGATTGTAAACCTTTTGGGTAATATTCTGGAAAGAAATATACATATTTCTATATATATCAGAAACTTTGTTAATTACTTATTCCTTCTTTATATATATATATTTTTTCCCAATCCACGCAAAAGTTCAAAACCCAAGAAAATAACTTAAAAGGCACAAAAACAAATCATTTAATCCTATGTGAAGGTAGTTACATGGCAACCACTCCGACTAAAATTAATTCAACTGACAAAGTTACAGTTTATTTATATCACAAATATAGCGAGACCATTAAGACAGCTATTACCATCTCAAAAACTATAACTTTGAGATAGCACTCAAATAGGACTTGAATCTTCTCCTCCTGAGCTAATAAGTCTCTCGACCCTGGCACCTTGCATCCAACTTGTCAATTTCATACACCCTCCACGACAACTAAGTTGCACACCAATGCACTTCCCTCCAAAATCCAGGTACCCAACTCAAGATTTACATGTTAGAGCTATCAGTGTTCTACTAGAATCAACTCTCCATTGGACGATTCAAAATAACAGGCACTCTTTAATTTTGACATATATAAATATATATATATGTATATCAAAATAATATACATTCAAATAATGTGTACATATATATTTAAATAACGTTACATACTTGTATATATATATACACACAAATAATGTTATGCCCAATTTACATGGTAGTAGTATACTGACATCTGAAATTAAATAATCAAACATAAAAAAGAATTCCCCACGTTTATCCAATTTTCAGTCGGTCCAATTTTGAAAATTTTAAATAAACAGATAATTACAAATATTCATCAATATTCAAAAGTCAATACTAACGTTTTATTTATTTTAAGTAACCGATATTCAAAAATCAATACATACATATATTAATTTCGATTCATTCCTACCTTATCACATCAATTTCAAATAATTTAAATAATCTTCATTTTGTTTAATATTTAACACGATATATGCATCACATGGGAGAAATTTCTAGTCAAACAACAACCAGCCTTCCATTGCTCAAGAGAAAGCAGCTCCTCATCTGATTGAACTTTTTAACCCTATACCCAAAGATGTCTTTTATTTTATTGTTATTATTATTATTAGTATACCAACAATCTTTTTATTATTATAGAAATTATGAAATTAAGGTTCCATACAACTTATCCACATTTCTTAAATCTTACATTTTAACTATTACTTAAAAAAAAATTTATTTCCATTTATTTGTCACTTTTAAATTTGAATACAATATTTATTACTATTTTTCCAATCATACGTTTATCTATCTATTTAAAATTGAAATATAACATTAATTATTCTTTTTCATCTATTCATTAATTGAAAAGTATATTAGGTAATTTAAAAGAAATTCTAATATATTTCTTACGTTTTTTAATTTATGGGCTAAAACCTTAAATGAAAAATTAGAAAGTTTTAAATCACATTTTCAAAGTTCTCATGATGGAAAATGACCAGTAAGGTATATGTTTTTTTTTTCTTTGACCATCACGAGTAAGGTATATGTTAACTGAAACTCCTTAATGGTCCCCTTAAATGATCAATAAGGTAAATGAAAAGCAAACGTTACGAGCCTATGAGCTTATCCACATGATCTCATCCTATATATGCCCCGCATATATCCTCACCAACAGAGTTCAAAGCAAAATCACTGAGAGGTGAAAAGTACAATGCTGGTGAGTGCAGAGAAAGCCATGCCTGCGACTGTGAGAGAGGAAGGGGTCGACATGACAGAAACCAGAACGATTCCCTTGAAGCAGCACTTTGTTCTAGTACATGGCGTAGGAGGAGGAAGTTGGTGCTGGTACAAAATTCGGTGCCTTATGGAGAGTTCTGGCTACAAGGTCTCATGCATAGACCTCAAAAGCGCTGGAATTGATCGATCTGATGCCGATTCTATCCTTTCCTTTGATGATTACAATCAGCCTCTCATGGATTTCATGTCCGCCTTGCCTGAGAATGAACAGGTTGTGGTCACTGCTCGCCCCTCTCCCTACTTCTCTATCTATCTCTTTCTTCAGAGAATTAAACTGCTGATTACATCAAATAGGTGATATTGGTGGGACACAGCGCAGGAGGGTTGAGTATTACTCAGGCCTGTCATAAGTTTTCAAAGAAGATCCGATTAGCGGTGTACTTAGCAGCAACTATGCTCAAGCAGGGATTCCAGACAGAAGAGGATATCAAAGATGTAAATCATTTTCAGTTAACCCCTTATATTTCTCGTTTCAATGTCTCATTCTTTTTAATTAGTTTAGCTTAACAAGAATAAATATATGCACACTCGAGGATATGAATATTAAGACATGTAAGTTGTCAAGTGTAAACTTAGAATTGTAGGGATACAGTTGTGAGTGAGAAAGTCTCACATCAAATAGAATTAGATTTTTTTTTTTTTTAGAAGAATATATAAGTGGGAAGGGTTTATAGTCTCAACGACTTTATATTTGGGGTGAGTAAAAAGATTTGGGAAGAGTCAGTGATTCATATACTGGGCTTCCATTGTTGTCTGATGCATATGAATCTTGAAAGTTTCCAGCAAGGATGATGTTGATGGCATGTTGAAATAATTGGCTTCCAACTGTCTTGTAAATTATTTAGCTCTTAGGCAACTATGAGGTTCACTAGTACCGTTATGCAATGCATTCACCTACTCTGTCACACTTTTTTTCATAAGAATAATAGGCCCATAAGCAAACAAATTAGCCACTGTTGTAAAATGGGGAGTTTCTCTCTTTTCTCTCTCTTGAGTCTTTTCTCCAGTACTTCCTCCCTTTCTTCTCACCCTTATCTAGGAGACGTTTTAACGTTTTATGACATTGTTAGACATCACAAGTTAGTCCACTTACAATGTCTGCTTAGCCTGCCCCCCCTTTTTCTCCGATGTCTGTTCATTGACAGTAAATTATTCAGGTTAATATATCAGGGTCAATAAAAATGGCTTTAAAAGTAAGCATCTTTATTTTACCTGATGCATTTTGAGTTTGACCTCATGTCATGTGCATATCTCGTTTGTACGGTTTTACCTTATGGGGGAGTTTGAACAATGATGATAAGGAGTCTAACCTAAACAGAAAATCCAGTGCAATATTTCCCCACCCAATTGCCCTCTCACTCGCAATCATTAGTTCATCTTGAATCTCTAATACAGTTTTCCTTTTCAAACCGTGTCTGTTTGTATCAAATAATTTCGTGCCATATAAACCCCACACACAAATTGTCTTAATCATTATAAGCATCTTTCATGGCCATGCTATATCCTCTTTCGGAACAAGAAATTGCCAAATGTCTTGCTTTCTTTCTTTTCTTAACCAGAACAGAAGCTATATTCGCAGCCCTCTGTCCTCCAGTGATAATAGCAATTTTTACTGTATCTGAGTCCAATGTAGCTCCAACAATTGAACAGGAACAAAGAATTAGTGAACCCTAATTGCTTGCTTTTCTTGACATTAGAAAGCTAACTTTCCACCCAAAAAAGGAAAAAAAGAAAGGAAAGCTAATTTTCAGTTCTAGATACAATGATACTCAAGTGTTTCAATATGTGTTAAACAGGGGCTACCTGACTTATCTGAGTATGGGGATGTCTACGAGCTAAGATTTGGATTGGGACATGATAAGCCCCCAACCAGTGCTGTGGTGAAGAAAGAGTTTCAGCGCAAAATCATTTACCATTTGAGCCCCCACGAGGTACAAATATCTCTGAAAAAAGGAAAAACAGAAGAAGCAGCTAGGGCAAACATGCAATCTCTATAAAACTGTTTAACCCTTTATCACTTTTTCCGGCCTTTTAGCTGTAGAATACCCCACAGCCCTCAATTTCTACATCTGCTTTTTTCTACATGTAGGACCAGTCCCAACAAATACCCCCAATTTTCTTGCAAAAAGATGAAAACCTAGATCACGTATCCAAATAGTAAAGATTTATCAATTCAATAATGTGACGCACAGAAATGTGGTATGTGGTTCAGGATTCAACCTTAGCTGCGATGCTTTTGAAGCCAGGGCCGATTCTAGCTCTGAGCAGTACACGATTCGGCGATGAGGGGGAAGTGGAGAAGGTAAGGCGGGCGTACATAAGGACAAAGCACGATAAGGTAGTGAAGGCGGAGCAACAGAAAGCGATGATAAAGAAGTGGCCACCATGTGCAGTGTATGAAGTGGACAGCGACCACAGCCCCTTCTTCTCCACTCCATTCGTCCTCTTCGGCTTGCTCGTCAGAGCTGCAGCTTTTGACGTTGGATGCAACTAGCTAAGCTGAGGGACCCCTCCTTCCTTTTCTCTTTGCTACTTCGATCCACAAGCAGTCCGTAGGAGAAAAGCTATTTGGTATGCAATATGTATTCCCTGGAAGGGGCGACCATGTTATGGGAACACCGCTTTTTAATTAGGGTATAATTATTTTAACAAATTTATTATTATTACAATCATTGTGGTAGAAGTCTGCGTCAAATATTCTTCTTTTTCTTTTATCAGAGAATAAATTATTAAAAGATAACGATGCTTAAGATTTTACGCGGTATGAATAATAATTATCTCTGATTCCGAGAATTATATATTTTCTTATCAATAGATGCAATCACGCAAACCCACACTTTCTCACTCTGCAAAATATACTGAGTGCAATTCGTGAGAATTGATTTCGAATTTCTTTGATCAACTTTTGTTAATTACCTAAAGGCATAAGAACAATATAAAGTGATAGGGTGGATATGTTCTTTAGGTCTTTTTCTAAACGCCCCTTGCACAAGAACAATATAAAGTGATAGGATAGTGGTGCTTTGCTTATCACAGGAGATATGACAACGCAATCTGCCATGTAAATGCGAGGAATCTGAGTTAGAAATTGGACATGCTAGCATGTGAACAAAGACGAATAAATCCCATAACTTATTTTAAATAGGATTCAAAATTGTCAGCACCTCCCAACTAGTTTGATGATCTTCTTAGTAAGATGATGATATTAATCCGTGATGATATTACAGAAGTTCTGGTTCAAAAGTAGAAATATGAATAGCATATTTATAATTGAGACTTGTTCAATTACCTTTTGTAAATCAAATTTATCTATTATCTTTTACAATCCCTCAAATTAGTTGATATGCTAAAGAGTTATGTGGTAGGTAAGTAACATGAACAAATATGCACTAGTTAAATGAACATGTTAAAGATAGAACTTATTCAAGGTTATGTCAAAGATAGAACTTTTTACTTTTAGGTTAACAAGTTAGAACTTAAATAAGGTAATGGGGCACGTTTATATTGCTGTTACTCATTTACTTAGTCCATTTATTCAGACTTATACTTCCATGAGCCTCATTTCACAACACGAGTCAAAAACCATTATGACAGCAAAACCAGGTGATCCATGAACAGATTGAGGCTTGACCGCAAGCAAGCTTTTTCACTTGTTCAATTAAAAAAGGATTGCAAAATTAATATATTATACTCTTCTCTGATAATGTTCAATGCAAATGGTACTTATGGCCCTAAAAGGGAAAATCAAATACTTAAAGCTGTGCAGCTATGGAAATACATGACTCTTTTTGCATTGAAAAAGCAATACGTCCTCCTGTCTTTTGCTGGCTCTCCAATATAGCTGAGTCACACATATTAGTAGCAATTATGCTGATACATGATGATGCAGCCAATGGAAATGATAATGGACTCAGTTAGGAGACTTCGTTGATAACGTAGCCATCGAAGCTGTCTTCTTCTGTAGCTCCGACTTGTTGGCCCCAACAAGTTTGTCTACTTGTCGTCCTTCTTTAAGAAAATAGAATGTTGGAAGTGCTTTGATATCCCATGAACTACTTAATTCCTACATTTATCCAGCACAAATATTTTCCAATAAGAAATTAGCATCCACCATATTCAAACGTAAAGCTCTGCAGATAACAATTCCATTTGTTGCATAGTCTAGAGTGTAAAATTTGGTTGCATTTGAAAGAAAAGGGCATATAATAACAGTTGTAGGCACAAAACGCTGCATCAGAAACAATATCTATACTTACAGCAAGCCCATCAGCATCCACTGTCAGAAATAAAAGGCCCGGATATTTGTCGGCAAGCTCAGAGTAGGTTGGCGCTATATCTCTACAAGGATTAGACCAAGATGCTGTAAAATTTGCCACGACCTATTGAACAGATACCCAGAACACCCAAAAAGAAAAGCCTTGTAAGAAATAGATAACGAAACTGTTGTAGCTATTAAAAATCATAACTGGAACAAGTGACTAACAAACAAAGCTAGCAACAATGGTAATGCACTTTTGAAGGAACGTAAGTTGCTTAAGTAGTGCATTTTTGCTGGCTTTAAAAATACTGGTATGTCTGAAAGTAGAGTACAAAAAGGAGTGCTAAATTGTTTGAGTAGCAACCAGATGAAATGAAGCTACTGATGCATTAATCACTAGCAAGATTCCTTTATCATTCCATATCAATCATACATTGCACTATAATTTCACCCAATAAAAAAAATGGCACTATAAACTTACAATCTGTCCTTCCTGGCTGGCTCGTGATAGATTTGTTTCCCAACTCTGAATGCTAGTTATGTGGTGCACATTTTTGGAAGAATGATATTGCCTATCACAACTATGATCCTCACTATTACTTCCACAGAACTGCAATAATCATGCAACCATGAGATGATGTGACAGGATAAGTAACTATATATGTCATGACGGTAACTAACAATGCACTAGAATTGGCATCGATGTCAACTATTTTAGAATCTGATTGTATCTCAAGAGTTAATAGATACGAGCGTATACGGTTCCATGGTTTGAAAGGCACTGCCCCGTGCAATTAGAGCTCTAGTATATGCCCGTAAGATGCTACCGTATGAATACATTATCGTTTTTGGCGCATTATCAAAATCTTCAGGCCTACTGCAGTTAAAGAACTTAGCGAAGGGGAAGACAACAAAAGGAGAGAAAAATTCTTCAGTGGATTCTTGGTATTGATAGACGTTATTTGAGATTGAGAAGATAAACTAGAGGTAGCAAGTTAATTGAACATTGTCGAACTCCTAGATTTGCTGAATAGGAAGTAAGCACAGATAATGAAACTTCATGGAATTCTTAATATCTACTAGAAAAGTGATGAAATGCCTCCACAGGACATTCAAGAATGAAGACATAATTCATATGCTAAAGACAACAGACTACAGTGAAGTCACACAATTAGCAATAAGAAGTTTCATAAGTTAACCAAAAAAAAAAAAGCAAAATGATGCTCGTTTTGGCTAATAGCTTATGACACCCGTCAAACCGATAGAAATAAAAAAGGATTTTATAATAGATTTCTACAATATGTCACCTTCAAACTGGTAATCAACCTTAGTTGGTCATGTTGGACAGATATTTGGCATAATCATGCAGATCATCAAGTCTTGAATTTTGATGCAGGCCAAAAGAAAGAAGTCTTGAATATTGACAAAGATGTCAGTCACAAGATGTGACCCATTCTAGAGGGGAGATTGTGAGACAAAAGAAAAGCACACAGAGACTTTAGTACACACGGAACAACAGCAACCATGCAGGAAATATATATATATATATATATATCTATATATAAGGGAAAATAGTATTCTAATAAACAATTAGATGCACTCTCTTATGTATTGCACGGAGTCAAGCTGAGTCTACCATTTATAACTTATGAATAATGCGCATTGCTATATATTTTATATTGATATCTTGATGATTTTTTTCACTTGTTAGCTGAAAATCAGAAAAAAGAAACCAAAACAAAATTTACCTGCGGCCAAAAACAGCCCACTGAGCATACACAACTGGGCTTTGATAGTTTTAGAGAACAACAGCCCATTGAGCATTCACAACGGGGTATTTATAAGCGTATAGCAGGTCTCTGACTCTATACCTCTTAAGATGCTCTATCAGATAGTCGCAATGTACCCAGAAAGTGAACCTGCTTTAAACATGTATTTCACATTACTCAAATGTTTTAAGTATGTCATATGTATTGAATATAGCATGATAATTAGTAAATATTTTATCACTTCAGCAAGGAAAAAAAAAAAAAAAAGGTTTAGAGACTTGGGTGACTTTGACCCAGAAAAATATATAGTTTTTATTGATCATTCTCTGCTCCAAGTATCACATTTCAAACCGCATCTTTATAAGCTGGCATGATATTCCAAATGGATATCTCTTAAGGGATAGATTTCTTCAGAGGGATACATCTGTGAAGTTTTGTCAATTGATCATGATAATCACATGACTTCAGGAGAGTGTTTTGGTTGAGGCATTTAGTACAGACGTTTTCAATTTCACTTGCATGAAATGTATCCCGGTGGGCCAAATCAGAACCAAATGGAAATTCTATGTACCGAATGCCTTCTTATTAAAAAGAACTAAAGAGGATGTAAGGTTAGGTAAAAGGAAATTCCTTTTTTGTCCGCAATGGTAACTTGTTACTGTTTTCCTTGCATCATTTAGGGAGAAGGAAATTCCATATCATCGGAACAAATATTGTATGACTAGAGAGAGATACAGTAAGAGATTGCTTTCCTGTCAAAGGACTTCTTATACAGAAAATAAGCCGCCTGGTAGACTTGTTGATTTCATCTATTAAGAATATCGGAAAAGAGAAAAACAATACCAGTAGACAAATATTTCAGATGAAAAGTTTATTAGATTGCTAAACACAGGATATTTAAAGGTCAGTAGCACAGGGAAATTGGGACATTTAATCATGTTGTGATGAGCCTTTGGAAAGAAAATGCAAAAAGGATATTAATGTCCATTCCATAATGTGAAATGACCGACATGAATTACATTGCATCGTTGAAATGATGTCCTTTTTGCAGCAAAGGAAATGTGTTTTTAATTTCCACAATTATTGATGTTAATATTTTGGCGAAACACTGAAGAAGATCAAGTCTGTTCCAACCCGAAATGAAAAGAACACAAAGGATGGTAACGACACAATGCCATATACGTTAGATTGAAACCAACAAGCCCTCCCAGCAAAATGGAAGGAAAAAAAAAAAAAGGGGGGGGAATTGAAAGGATCGATTTGATCACAAGGTAAAAAAGGTAAATCAGAAAGCTTACCTTCGATCATATGTGCATGGACAGGCTTTCTTTCCGAGCACAATTTCCTTTCTATTCAAAATGCCATAATTCTAGGCTCTGATTCTATCAAAATAAGATAAGATGATAAAAAATCATGGAGAAAAGTAATGATGCTGAAGGAAGAAATACTTGCTTCCTGGAAGGGGTCGGTGATGAAAGGGCAATGCTTTTCTTCCAGTAGCTTTTGCCTTTTTAATTTTATTTAAATATTTCATTGTCTTGCCAAAATTGGCAATTAGAATAAATAGATTTTTTTCAAAAGAAAGACTAATTAGATAATGAAGAATGAGATAAAACTTAAATATAATTTGATATATATATATATATTACTTTTTTATTTTAAACTTGATAATAAATTATATATAAGTTGACCTAATTTGCTTTACAATTCGACTTTTTTTGTGCCAATTATTTACAGTGGCAGCATAATCTGTATATACATAAAATTGATAGGGTATCAATTTCTAAAAAAACATACATAGGGTATTAAGAGCATGTTTGGATTGCAACAATAAGCCCTTATTGGAGGAAAAAAGTAATTATCCTTAGAAATTCTCAAACATAATTTATTTATTTAATAAGTACTTATATCTCAAATAAGTGATTATGAAATAAACTAATTTTTTCTACTGATGAGAATCACTTATCCTCTTGTGATCACTTATTTTATTTTTCCTTCTCATTATTCATTTAATAATTACTTATACTTCCAAAATCCAAACACATTTCTTTTCTAAAAATCATTTATAGGTAAAAACATTTAAACACAAATCACTTTTGACATAATCACTTATTCTCACAATCAATTATGGATAATCACTTATTCTCATAATGGATAAGTTAATACAAACACTTAGCGATCCATTAGCCGACCCATTGCTAACAAACAACACTTTTTATCATAAGTAATGTTAGTTTATGGATGATTAGTTATCCAATAACCTTATTGGTCACTTAACAAATTTAGATAATAAGCTAATGAATTGTTTAGTACGTCAGACAATATGAGACTAATAGAAGCAAAATAAAAAATTTGTAAACAAAAGTGAAATTATTACTTCTAAGTAAAAATTATATATATATATATATATATTCTGATAACAAAATTTATTAAATATCAAGATTAATTAATATGTCCATACACGAAATCCAAAAAGAGCAAGTCACAGCTGGTAAATGAGGGTTTTTTTAGCAGAAAATAACAAAAAAATAAAAAATATACCAAAATATATCATGTCAAAAAATATTTACCAACATATAATATTTAAAATCCAATTGGTGTGATACCACTTATATCAGTTAAAACAAGCTGATCCATGTAAAATTGGCTCCCAACTTTCTCTTAATTTTTTCTTAAAACTTTTTGAAGAGAGTTGATCAGCTCCTACAAACTTTTTTAGAGGGGGCAGCCAATTAACCCCCCACCCCCAATTCATTTCCTCAACACATACACACACCATGCACCGTTTTCCCGTTTTCATCCTCATTCAATTAATTAAAATTTTTAATTATCTATTTATTAATAATTATATATAATATTTCAATAAATAATAAAATTAATTATTTATATTTTTATAATTATAATATTTATTCCCAAAATATGTAATGGCAAAACAATATAAACATATATAAAATTTATTAGGAGTGTGTAAAAATTGGGGAGAACCAAATTGACAATCAACCCGTTATTCAGCTTTGTAAAATCAAACGGAATTGGGTTAACCTGGTTTTTGAAATCGAATTTGGCTTGGTGGTTAAAAATAAGAAAGAAATTTTTTTATTTATTAACAAAAATCTAATTACATTAATCAAAAATATATTTTTTAAAAAATAATATTAGGATCAAAAGTAGTGTTTTCTTAACTTATAAATACTAAAATATCATATATTATTTTTACATAATATTAAGAAACCAATTTAAAATTTTAAATAAAATTAAGAGATTAAAATCTGAAAAACATTTTAACCTCAACCCAATGTCTATACCCAATTGTTGCAATACTCATGGTGTTTTTAACGTCAACCCAATGTCCATGCCCAATTGTTGCAATACTCATGGTGTTATTTATGAAGATTTATTTTTTAATATTATATAAAAATAATGAATAATTTTCTGATAAAAAAAAGAATAATGCATCATCTTTTAGTATTTATAATTTAAGAAAATGCTACTTTTGATCATAATATTATTTTTAGAAAAATATATTTTGGATGAATATAATTATATTTTTATTAATAAATAAATTTTTTTATTTTTAAATAATTTTTAAAAATATGTACAATTTAGTGATGAAATCGGGTTTGAGCTAGTCCTTAAAATTTATTTTTAAAAATTATTAAAAATAGAAAATAAATTTTTTGAAAATTATTTTTACTTTTTATAAGCTAAATTAAAAGTTATTTATTTTTTATAATATATGTTTTAAATAAAATTAAAAGATTGACATCATAAAAATATTTTAACCTCATCCTAGTGTCCATACTCAATCATTGCAATAGTCGAGATGTTACTTAGAAATAGGGCTTAACAGCATGGCCCGATGCCCGGTTGGCCCGGTCTAGCCTGGCCACTTTGGGCCAACCGAGTCAGGCCGGGGTTAGGGCCAAGCACTTTAACCCTGACCCAACCCGACCTATATATATATATCTATATTTTTTTAATTTTTTTCTAATTTTTTATATATCTTTATTAATTTGTGTAGATTTTTTTTTCTTTATGTATGTAATATAATACATTTACTATGTAAATATTATGAAAATTTTTTGAGATTTTAATGTTTCAAATTTTTTAAAATTTTTAATTAATTTTTTTAACTTAATATTTATGTAAAAATAATGTATAATAATTAAATATTCATAAATTTTGAACAATTTTATTTTTTTCTAAGATTATTTTTTAAGAAAATATCTTTTTAAGTATAAATAAATATATTTTTTATTATTAAATAAATTTTTTTATTTTTTTTTAAAAGATATATAATATCGGGCCTGTAAGATTTAGTATAATATAAGTTTTGATGATGACAAATATAGAGTAATAAGGAATAAATGCATTATATGTATCTGACATATATAATGTTCCTTAAAGAAGTAAAATACATATTAGCATATATTTAATTATGATTATAATACATATATCATGCTTTGTATAAATATATTCATTGTACTTTTATAATGAATAACATAAGTTGGATATATAAACTAGACTAACTACTTGATTTGTAAGTGTAATATATTAAATGTAGATTGGTCCAAGTAAGAAGAGTGAGCATTGAAATACAGAAATGAAAATCAATGTCATGTCTCAGTCAAGAAAGAAGAAAAGAAAGGATGCTCTAAAAATGGAAGATCAGAAGGGAGCATGCCAAGAAGGAAATGACCAAGTGGAAGTGGAACTCAACATTTGAAGACCTAGTCACTAGATATATTTTATTTTCACTTAGGTCTTGAGGTGGGATTAATCTTTGAAAATTACTTAATCTTGTTACCATATGTTTTAAATGAGTTAGATTAAGTAAGTCTGATGTTAGTATAAGTTAGATTTGAAAAACTCTGATGACAGACGAATTTTGAGAAGTTAAACTTCATATACTTTGCGAAAATATGAATTTTGCTGACTGAAATTTGAAGTTCCAGAGATATTACCTCTAACAAACGAATTTCAAGTGTTGAAATTCGAATTTTGAGTCAAGCATAGTCAGTGAAATCTGGTTTTCAAGAATTTAGAGTTTGACCTTTAATTAGTGTTTTTAATATATCTCTCACAATACATATGACTTTGATGTAAAAATTTTTTCATATGAAACTAGACTTAATAAGCTTTTTAAAGAAGGTTATTTCACTCAAAATAAAGGTCATATGAAAAAGTTATGGTTATTTAAAGTTGAGTAGTGAGATATGAATTTTCAGTTTTGACCTCTTATCACTCTTTCAATCATATCTCACAAAATACATTTTCTTTTGAAGTGAAACTTCTTTCATTTGAAAGTATACATTGAGAGCTTTCCAACCATAGGTTATTTGCTAAATTTGGAGTTAAAATGAGAGAGTTACAGCTTCTGCAAAATTATCTACAATGCAAAATTCGAAGTTACGTAGGTTCCGTTGCGATAGAAGAATTTCGGGCCTCCGAAATTCGAATTTCAAAGAGAACTTTTGTGCAAAGTTGAGCTTGCCACTGACAGACGAATTTTGGCTTCCAAAATTCGAACTTTAGGTCCAACAGACAAATTTTGGCTTTCAAAATTCGAATTTCAAAACACCAGAATATGAAAATACTTCCAGAAAAGCTAATAGACGAATTTTGGCTTCCAAAATTCAAACTTCAAGTATAATAGATGAATTTTAGCTTTGAAAATTTGAATTTTGAATATCCATAAACACAGAAATACTTCTGGAACAGCTAACAGACGAATTTTTACATCCAAAATTCAAATTTTGAAAGGAAGAACTTGTGTCATATTGAGTTGCTCACTGTCAGACGAATTTTGGAAACCAAAATTCGAACTTTGAAGGCACTATAATAATATGGAATAACTATTCACACTTACCAGAAGAACTTTAAACTTGAAAATTCGTATGTTTCAACATAGAAACATTTGTCAAGATGAAAATTTGAATTTCAGCTTTGAACAGACGAACTTCAAAGTTCAACGCTAAAAACTTTAACTTACGGTCTCTTCGAAATTCATCTGTTGACATCCAAAATTCAAATTTCAGAAAGTCAGAAACATTAAATGTGGTTGGTAAACGGCTAGTTTTGCAAAGTAACCGTTGGATAACATCTCTAACGGCTAGATCTTGTGTCTAACGTCTAATTATACTACAAAACTATAAATATAACATCATTTGAACTTATGGGTAACAATCTTAATAGAGTTTATGCGAAAATGTTGCAACAACTTGTAAAATCTTTCTATCTCAGCATTGTTTAAAAAACTCACCTCAATAAAGTGAACTTTTAATGTATTATCTACTGTTTAAGAGAGTTTCCATTTTGTAAACATTTCTTTCTACATGTTTTGGGTAGAATCTTAGTGTGAGGAAACACTAAGGAATTTACATATGTTGTAAGGGTGTGGGGAAAGTGGTTTCACAAGTGCCTACTGAAATTTGTGGGAATGTATTGAGCCTTCACAAGTGCCCGGATCAAACCGTTGGGATATAGTAGAAAATCCCAAGTGGTGGCTTAGGAACTGGATGTAGGTCAAATGGTTGGGCTAAACCAGTATAAATTGTTATGTATTGTTCTTCTTCTTCTCTATTCAGTTGCTACACACAACTCTCTCTGTTTATCCCTGTTTTACTGCATTCTTAGTGAAACTGGGTTATGATCCAAAAAGAGAGAAAATCTTGCATCACTCAATTTACCCCCCTCTTGGGTGACCAGCCAACCTAACAGGGCCAGCCCGGTACTGGCTCGAGACACTTCGGGCCTGGCATCGGGCAGGGGTCAAGTCCGGTCCGGCCCATGATCACCCCTACTTAAAAAGATTGATTTCTTAATATTATGTAAAAATAATGATGATTTTTTAGTATTTATAATTTAAGAAAATGCTACTTTTAATCCTAATATTATTTTTAGAAAAATATATTTTGGATGAATTTAATTATATTTTTTCATAAATAAAAAATTATTTTTTATTTTTAAATAATTTTTAAGGACCAAACCAAATTTGATCTGATAAACCAGACTAACACAATTTAGCCTAACTTTACAAAAACCGAGTAACAAGTTGATTATCAATCTAATCCTCCCTAATTTTTGCACACTCCTAATAAATTTTTTTTATATTTATATTGTTTTTCCATTACATATTTTAGGAATAAATATTATAATTACAAAAATTTAAATATTTAATTTTATTATTTATTGAAATATTATACATAATTATTAATAAATAGATAAATAAAATTTTTAATTAATTGAAAAATTGGAAGCCAATTTTATATGGATCAACTTGTTTTAATTAATATAAGTAGCACTAATTCGACTCTAAATGTTATATGTTGGTAAATATTTTTTAATCTGATATATTTTGATAATTTTTTTTGTTATATTTTGATAAAGAAACTAGAAATGATGGAACTTATTTATGGGAGATCAATAAGTTTGTGTCATGCGTTAAAATGTCTCCACATAGTACATTTGTAGGGAATTTCAGCCATATTTATATATTTTTTATTTACATTTGCAATACACGGGAGCAAGACACAACCTTTTTTTTGTTTTTACCAAATTACACCTTCGTTAAGAAACTAATTAAATACTGAATCACATAATTCCTCTTTTCTAATAATTTTTACAAAATTTCTCATTTTCAGAATACAAGATCCTTTATAAAATTTAATGAAGTATTTATAATTTTTTTTAAAAATATCCTTCATAAATTCATTCTACAAATATTTTCTCTATCTTTTTTAATGTTTTAATTAATGTAAATAAATATCACTTTTAGAATCACAATAATTTTTTTATAAAAATAAAAACTTCTAACTAATTTTAATTATTTTTTAATATGTATTATTTTTATAAAAACTCTTATAATATACAAGACGGAGGGAGGGAATAAGACCCACATCACAACACGTGCGTTTATTTTTTTGTTTCGACAACACATGCGTTCATTCTGATTCACGCGTTCCTATCCTGATTACGTTAAGTACTGCTACCTTGTAGACGTACGGGGTGCTCAATAAACTAACAAACAAACCAACAAATGGCGTTTAAAGTATATGCAGAAGCTCCCTGTTTTGAAACAGCACGCCAAAAAGCGGAGGCGGCGGCGGCGCCTCTTGATAGTATAAATACAATTGGTTGTTGTTGTTGGATGTACTCCCTCCTGTCCCATTTATAAGATGTTGTTTTAAAAATTTGTTTAGTCCTATTTATAAGGTGTTATTTTATTTTTTTATTTAAATTTCTTTCTTTACTCTTCATTTAATAATTTTTTTATCTCGTAAATTATTTCAGTCTTTAATTAGTAGGGGTAAGATTAAAAATTTATACTATTTTTTTATAAATTTAAGAGTATAATTATGTCTTCTTAATACCCATGTAATGAAAAATAACATCCTATAAATGGGAGCGGAGGGAATAAATCACAAATTATCCTAATCCCTCCCACTAAACTAAATTCACTTGTCAGCGTCATTAATTGGATCATATGACTCGGAATGGATATAGAGCTCCGTTCCACGTCAGCGCTGAAATCAGAGTCGGCAACTCAGGTCCATTTTTCTATATATAAACTCTGTCTGCTTCATTATCAATTTCCCACATAACATACAATACAACCTTTGCGTGCAACAGCGAATCCTCTCCTTTTCAATCCAACCCAACCCATAGAATGTGCATAGTCGTGTTTCTTTGGCAAGCCCACCCACTGTACCCTTTTCTTCTTTTCAACAACAGGGACGAGTATCACAACAGGCAAGTTTCCATTCTTTCTTAATTTCTCGTTTATTATGCACTGTGATGTGATGAAAGTGTGTTGATTTGAGTGGATGATGATGATGATGAAATGAAGGGCAACGAAGGCAGCGTCGTGGTGGGAAGATATGGAAGTGGACATACTGGGAGGAAGAGATGAGGTGGGAGGAGGGACTTGGTTGGCTTGTTCCAGAGATGGAAGAGTGGCCTTTCTCACCAACGTTTTGGAGCCTCATTCTCTTCCCCAAGCCAGAACCCGGGGAGAGCTCCCCCTCCTTTTCCTCAAGGTATAAAATAATTAAATAAATGCACATCTTTGTATACTCACATACATTCATTCATATGTATGTGTGTGTGGCAGAACAAAAAGACTCCGAAAGAATTCGCGGAAGGGCTGAAGACAGAAGGAGAGTATTACAATGGATTCAATCTGGTGGTGGGAGACATAGGGTCGAAATCCATGGTTTACATCAGCAACAGGCCAAAAGGAGGAGGGAGCATCCACTTCCACATGGAGGAGGTGACCCAGGGCCTTCATGTTCTGTCTAACGCTAACCTGGACTCCCCTTGGCATAAGGCTCAGCGCCTTCGTCTCCGTTTCCAACAAGAGCTCGCCAAGTACGGCGAAGCCCCCATACCCCTCCACCACATCGTTCCTTCCGTTATGAAGGACGCCGTCAAAGCCCACCCTGCCCTCCTCCCTCACATCTGCTCTCCTGACTGGGAATTCCACTCGAGCTCCATTTTCGTCCATGTCGACACACCCCTGGTTCGCTCTACTGCCTCTTATAATTCAGTTGAATTTGATTCTCATATATATATATATATATAATTACTGATCATATATATATATATATATATGCTGACGTGACCTGCAGGGTGTTTTTGGCACTCGGAGTATCTCTGCCTTGACCGTAACATGGAGTGGGGAGGTGCGTTTTTTTGAGCTCTATCTGGATAGCACCAACACGTGGAAGGACCATCTTTTCAGCTTCTGTATCCCCCACCTCCACTAGCCTTACATTATCCCCTCCTTTGTATTATTATATTATTGCTGCATCAGGAGTCCTACGGAGTGGATATGCTTGACCTGTACTATACAAATGTATGTATGTCTGTATATAATGATTAAAATATCACACTTCAAGGAAATCGATAAATTGACTGACTGCTCGGTTGACAAGACTAACGATTTAATTGTTTTTCAACCCACTAAAAAGCTCAAAATCTATTAAGATACTTTATATTTTCTTGCAGACAATCTACGAAATTATGGTGAGTTATGGAAATGAATAAACTGTGCTAAGGTTGGTTTCGGTGCGAGCAATATTTGACGTTGTTTCTTGGAAATCATGGGAGTGCGAACTGAATGAGATATGCCTGCTGGTGCTTCTCTTTCTCTCTCACGTCTTCAGATTCTTCTGCGTTTGTTTATGCATATCAAAGAAGAGATGGATCATCTCACTCCATTATCTTCTTGCATTTTGAATATCGAAAACCAACCATATGAAAAACTAAATTCCCGAAATCCTCATTCTCGAGAAATAAACACGCTATATGACAAAAAAAATGCATAAACTCTAATCAAAATTAGCTGAGTGAAATTCCACAAGGTAGAACTAGACACTTTTTTTTTTTTTATTTTACAATGAAATGCTTATTGGCAGAAGACACAGAATACGGGGAAGCCTAAGCCATGTCATGAATCACAGCTCGCATCTGTCCCCAACACGGTGAAAATGTTCTCTCTCTCTTGCTCCTTCTTCGTGCAACATTCAAGGTGTTTGCAAATTGGACTCGGACTCGGAGGAAGGCCGGTTCTTCAACTCCGGCTGCCTGATCTCCTCCATCATTCTCACAGCTTCGTCCATCCTGGGCCTCATATCCGGCGCCTTCACCACACACGCCAGCGCAATCTGAAGCATCTGCACCATTTCCTCTTCCACATATCGCCCTCTCAATAACTCCTCATCGAACACTTCGGCCGTCCATTCCTCACGAACCACGGACCTCACCCACCTGGGGAGATCCACCACCTCGTCTTGCCCAGGATACCTCATCGGGCATTTTCCCGTCAGCATTTCAAGGAGGAGCACTCCGAAGCTGTAAACATCGGATTTGTGGGTGATCTTTCGGGAGTCGGTCACCTCCGGAGCGCGGTAGCCATTGGATCTGGACATGGTTGCTGGAGTGTTCATCAGAGGGGTCAATCCGAAGTCGGAGATGCAGCCGTCGAGGTCTTGGGTTAGGAGGACATTGGTGCACTTGATGTTGCCGTGTGTGAATTTTGGACCCCCTTCAGAGTGGATGAAAGAGATTCCCTTGGCAACTCCAAGTGAGATCTTCATTCTTGAATCCCAGTCTAATGGAGTTCTTCCTTCACCCCTGTTTCCTATTGTGGTTTTGGGGTAGAAAAATCAGGCAATGTACATATATATCAGCATTATCGCAGTTCACAATGTTAGATGCATAGAAGACTATTAAAACAAAACCAAGCGAACATTCAATTTAGGAGTCAAGTGCTTAATTTTGCAAATGTTCAAACTGAGAACAACTTTGCCAGAGTAACGAGTCATTTCACACTTCCTTCAGAGGCTTCAGTTGACATTCACTTTCATCCTTTTTCGTTACTCACATTAAGTATATAAATGAATCCAGAGCAATAGCAGAATCGCAACAACAAAGAATGTAATCTGGTTCTAAATGTTTGATGTTGTGGAATTGATATTTCTGTTCTCAATGAAAGCCCAGAGTTCTATTTCTTCAACAGGCTGAATGTCAGTTGTCAAGAGGCTTTATTACTAATGATGTCTCCTAGTCTTCATGGTTCAGCGAATATTTTAGCAGGTAGAAGCTATTTTTCCTAAAGATGGAAAATTCTCTAGTCAGCTTAATTTGTTGTATGGGATGTGATGATGCCCCATTTGTAAATCCTAATTTGGAGCAATGGAAAGAAGATTTCATTCATTCTGTTGACTACTAGAAGAGTCAGTGCATGGACTAATGAAGCAAGCAGGATCATTAGGTGAACATAAACGTACCATGCAACGAGGCAAATAAGCTGCCGCCTGGCATGAAGCTGCAAACTAGAAGTTTCTCATCTTTGGAATAGTAATAAGCTTGAAGAGGCATGACATGGGGGTGGCTTCCGACCCTCCCCACAATATCCATCTGCTGCTCAAACTCCTTCTTTCCGACCACAACTTCCCTCAACCTCTTAACCACCACTGTTGTTCCCTCCTCCAAAACAGCCTTGTACGCTGTTCCATAACTTCCCTTTCCAAGAACCTCAGCTGAGGCCTTCAGCAAATCCTCAAGGTCAAAGGTATAAGAGCAACCCCTAAAGAAGAACAACTTGTTCTTCTCAGCCTCTTGTACTCCACTTCCAAAACTCTTTGAAATCTCATTCTTTCCTGCACAAGCCGTTTCAGTATGCCACTACTTTCACCGTTTTTTTTCTTACAATAGCACAAAGAGATTACCAAAATTAGGAGTGAGAGGAATAAACAGCTCCCAATTACTATCGCAAGTATGGAAGCCGGTCCAAACTTTTTCTTTGGGTTGATAGCTTTTTGACTTTGGGTATTTCCTGGAGAGAGTGAGGGGTAGCCAGAGGGAGGAGATCGGGAAGGGGCGACTGCAGAGCAATGATTCAGTGGTGGTCCACACAGAAGAGAGTTCCCAATAAAAGAAGTGTGAGGGAATTTTTGGATGGAATTTGGAATTGAGCCACTCAAGTTATTATAACTCAAATTAAGAAATTTGAGCCTTGGGAGGTTGAAGTCAGGGATAGGTCCAGAGATGGAATTGTTTTGTAAATACAACCAGGTGAGTCTTCTGAGATTGACAAATGTAGGTGGGATAGTGCCAGAAAAGGAGTTAAAAGCAATATCCAGTGCAATGAGTTTGGGGGAGACAGAGAAAGGGATTGGACCTGAGAAGTTATTCTGCTGGAGATGTACATATTGGAGTGAAGGAATGGAGAGGATGTCTGAAGGAAGATTCCCACTAAGGCCATTGGTGTGAAGGCTCAGCACCCTAAGGGCATCTAGTTTCCCTATGCTGTCTTCTGGAATGTGGCCTTTGAGGCCAACCCCAGGAAGATGGATAGCAATGACCCGAGTTCCATTTGAGTTGCAAGTCACACCCACCCATGCTGTGCAAATTGAAGAAGAATCATTCCAGTTGAGTCTTCGTGCATGTGGGATACTAGAAGCAAACTCTATGAGAGCTTGTCTATCAGAGTTCAGATCAGCTACAGTGAAGCCAGAGAAAGACAGGAAGAAGCTTAGCAGAACAAGTGCAAAAATTAAGTATTCGAACTTCATGGGCGCTTGCTTGGTGCAAAAGTGAGGCAAGTGGTAACTCCAAGATCTGACCTTAGCTGTTCTTTATCCTCCCCTGGATTTGATCATACAGCTAGGATTAGGAAAGCAGGAATCTTTCAGCACTAAACTTACCCCCTCCCCCTTTTTATTCAGGAGTCGGAGATATTAAACTTGGGTTCTGCTAGAAACTCTATGAACAGGAATGATTTTCCATTCTGTAAATGAAGAAATTGCATGCCATATTTTCACTTTCAACCAAAAGTGACAGTTGAGTTTGTTGGACTGAAAGGGTAAGAAGAACGGACTGAGGATTATGAAATTGTGCATAAATCAATTCAATTAATTTGAACAAAGCACTGTTTTCTGAAAACTTGAATTTTAACGAGGTTGCTTTTGTAAATTCTGTTGATGCAGAGACATCAATCATTGCAAATTTGCATATAAGGAACAAGAACAAGAGGGAGCTTGCAATTGCTTACCATCATGCAGGATCTGAAGGTGGGGAAGGGACTTCTTTCAGATGCATCAATCGTGGCAGGTTCATTCTTTCCATGACAAGAGTGTTATACTAACCCTTCCATTTGAAAAGAAAAAGCTAAAAAGGAAAAGCATTGCCTGTGAACTTTAACTAGTGGGGGACTAAGGTTCTCCTTTTTATAGGTTAAAGAAATTCCCACTTAAAATCGGTGTTTTTATAAAAAATTAGTAAGTAGGGAGAAGAAAAAAAGTAGTCCATAAAGAGAACAGTAAGTTAACATTTATTTTCCTTGAGGTTTAATTTTTTCTTTGACCAACACTTTGAGGTTTAGTTAAATTACAGATTATACTCTTTGTTTAAGAAAATTATACTTAACTCCCTTGATATTTTGATGTATATTGTAAGCATTTTTCTTATTTGTAAAAGAAATCAATTTTATATATAACATGAAATTATCATATTATTTTTAGAATGATCATAGATAATAAAATAATTTTTTTTTACAAAAATATATGTTATGTCAGGGGCGGACCCATGCCCTTGCCACCACAAGCTTTTTACCACCTGCTACTCTATCATATATTATATAATGTATCAATTACCTTTGTAAATAAATATGTATTGATTGCTCCACTAATTAATAATATTATTTTATATATTACTTTTTAGTATCACTATTTTTTGTCCTAATACCATGTGTGTATTAATTACCCTCAATATTTATTAACATTACTTTTAATGCCAACTTTTAATGCCACTTAATTTTTTTTACAATAGCATATTTCTACATATATATATATATATACTTTACACAATACATATCTCTTTTTATCTTATAATTAATTATGACTCTACTCTACTAATGAAATAAATTTATTTTCTATCTCCAAAAGTTCATATTTTGCTTTCTTTTTATTAGATATTAACTTTAATTTATTTTATTTTATCTTAATCTTCATTTTGTTACTACCCTATTTACATTTCTTTTTCATTCTATACTTATTCTCCCCCTTAAGTTCTAATATCCCATCCTCTCTCTTTTACTTTTTTAGCCAAAGTCTTATTCCATCACTAATATGGTTTTCCCTTATTTACTTTTATTTTTATTTTTCTTTAGTTATTCTACTCTTATTTTTAAATAACATAATTTTTAAAACTTCACATATTTAAAATTTATAATAAAGTTATAATTCTTTTTCTTCTAAATTATACTACTTTAATAGCATTTAATGTTTAATTTGTTTTTTTAGAAGAAATATGACATTATATGAACATGAAATTAATTGTAGTTATATTAATTTTATTTATAACATTGCTTAACAAGAGTACTTATGATGTATATTTATATTCTTTTTAATATCGACCAATTTTTTAAAAAAACATATTAGACTCTGACTAATATAGGTTTAAAGCTTTCTCGGTAATAACTATTTTATATTATAATTTTAGTGCTATAAATTTACACATACATGTATTACCTCCATAATTTAAAATTTTTGGATCCGCGACTGTGTTATGTAATAAGTTAACTTCATGGATAAAAAGATAAATTGAAGGAGAATCTGAGTATAATTTTTAGAACAAAAATATATAAAAATGTAGTTTGACTATTTTCTTAAATAGCATGTACTTTAAAAAAGCATGGTAATAATAGGGAATCCAAGATAAAATAGAACTTCTAAAGTAAAAGCTAATGTTTCATTCTGCTTTGTTCTTTTTAAAGAAAAAGCATTCTTTGCCAAAAGTAGCATTCTTTATCCTAATATTAAAAGATCATGGTAAATCATTAGTGCTGATTTCCTGCTCGTTTTATGTTCAATGAAAGATCTCCAAGAAGTAAGATTTTTTTTTTAGCCAAAATCCAAGAAGTAAAGATTAAATTCAGCTGTTGACGAAAAAAAATTCAGCTATACAGAGCAAAAAAATATTAAATTTTTTGAAAATAAAAATATTAAATCTAGATGATAGCTAAGTTAATTAAAGATAATTTTTTTAAATAACAAAACAAGTATTATGAAAAAGAGACCGTGATTTCTTATTTATATTTACTTACTGGTTAGAATCTTCTGCAATAGTGTTGTACTGTTTTTTTTGGGCCAACATTAGTATTATAGTATTGTAGAACAGAGAATTGCACAAAAAATTTAAAAAAAAATGAAACTCATTTCTTTTATTTATACAAATTTTGATTAATTTTTTCTCTCGACCTCTTTTATGCCATCACATTACATGCCCTAAATTATTTATTAGGGTGTTTCTGAATTGAACTGCTTTCTGGCTTTACTGCTGTTCAGCAATCAGCACCGTTGGGAATGGTAGCACCAAACTGACAATTACGGCTTCCTGAGCGATATCCTATAGAAAAAAGAAAAGTATTTCCCTGAATGCGATAACATCAAAAGAATCTAAATCACATTTTGTGAAATACTTCTCTTTTCTTTATAGTATATAGTTGAAATTCCCATCAATTATATTATTCTCTTCAATTCTTAATATAAAATTCTTTTGACAAAACTTTTTTATTCTTAAGAATTTTTTTTAAAAGTTAATTAAGCATTAATAATTGATTTCTACAAATACTTCTAATAATTTTAATTATCTCTCTAAGCACTAATGTGGGATAAAAATTAAAGAATTTTATTAAGAATATTTTAGAAATGTTACAATAATTTTTAACAAATTGAATACATTTAACTAATTTTAACTATCTATCTTAATCTGCATGATTTTAGTTAAAAGACTTTTATAAAAAAGTCAAGAGGAAGTACAAATACAGTTCAATTTAAGAATAACAAGAAAGAGAGAAAGTGAGCTAGGTGAATTATGATAAGGGAAAATAAATCAAAGTGTAATTTCAGATTTCATATTCAAAAGAGAAAAATCACCAACATAATTCTTTGTTTTGACTTCATATTCAATCATAATTGTTTGTAAATCGAAAGCCATTGTCCTTCTTAACTTCAATGACAGCAATAATGACTAATGAGTGAGTTTAACAAGAGGCCTTTGTAACTACCAATTATTGTCCACCTCTTGCACTTGAAAAATGAAAAAGGTCTAACAGACGGGGAAGTTAATGTGAGCATGGTGAAAACAAGAAGACAAGGATCAATATAAAGTACAAAATCTCCAACAAATCATACTATTTATATTCATCATAAACGATGTAGCATATGATTTATCTTAAATTTCATATAATATGTGGAAAAAAAATGTGCCAAATATTTATTGTATAGCTCTAAGTCTAACCACCAAGAGTCCAAGAGAATGGGGTATTGCTGGCATGCCTGAGATGAGTGGGGTACCTTCAAAATGCTGACTATCCTTAATCTTATCTCAAGAAAATTTACTAAAAATACCCTTCCTACACTCCAATTTAACATGGGCAATAAAAAAACGGTTAAAATAAGTGTGTATGTAAAATATACCCTTCAATAAGTACGTCGACAAATTTATCTTCTTATTAAAAACATCATTTGTAAGAATTCTGTCAATAAGCCCCAACGAGGGTTAGGATGACGAGGTTCCTGGAAGTTGCGCGCCAAATCCCCAAAACATATGGAACAACAGTAGAGGCCAAATGGGCTACGATGAAGTTAGAACCATTGGTCAAAGAGTTATTTTGGATTCAAAAGAGAAAAATGACCGACATAATTGTTTGTTTTGATTTCATATTCAACATCGAGACCCATCATAATGGTTCCCATGGGGATTCAAATGAGTCATGATATGACGTGGTGGGCACATCAGCATTAATTAATTTAACTCTGCATAAAGAAAGACCTTCAGTTCGGATTTATTTTTGTTTTCGGTCAAACTTAATTTGGATTTCTGAAGGAATGAGGAGATCGCACCTGGCCCTACTTGCCAAAATCTAGTACCCGTCCATTGGGCATTGGCTCTTTCTCTTGATGCTTGGTTGGTCGTCTTCTTCATAACTGGTTGCTAATGAACTTGAGAGGAATAGAAAGACCATGACCACTGATGGGATCATAGCCTATGCAGACAGGTAAGGAAAAAACGTTGAGCAGAAGTGCCATTTTAAAATTGGCACATTTCTGAGAGTGAGAAGACCATAATGGGGCCAATCCTGTAATGACTTAGCCATTAAGCAAGAAGGTAGTTGTTGTCACAATCCAACTTCGGGATCCTTCCTCACGCATGGCATCTCCATAAGCAGGGTGGGCTGTCAAACTCAGTTATGTCAGCAATCATCATATTCACATTACGGAGACACTTTTCAACCCAAAAATAAAGGACATCTCTATTTGGATGAATATAGGACATAACTGTATGGAACAACACCAGAACAGTAACTTTCATTCAGAAGAGGTTAATCCACTTGAGACAAACATCAAGAACAACAAGTGTTCCTTTGCTATGCACGTCAATCCCTGTATGCTTTATTTTCTCAAACTTTGGTTCGGATAAAATTGGCAATTTGCGGTACAAGATGTTGTGAACCTAGCTTGAAACTCAAACTGATACAAAACGTGTTCTAAACCACAATCATGCAACTGAGACAACTGAAGCCTCAGCGTTCTTGAAACATGTCTAGATAACTGAAGAACCGATTAAAACCAGAAATTAGACATGGAACTATTACTTAGTGCCACTGCTTTCCAGCTTTTCAATTTCTTCACGGTGCTTTCTTTCAGCCTCCTGACGTTCTCTTTCAGCATCTTCTTCTTCTTCAATCAGGTCAAGATCATCAAATTCCTTGGTTGCTGCCATTGCTTTCACTACAGGATCTCTTAGCTCCGATATCAGCCCCCCGCCAACTTTGTATTCTTCCTCATCCCCAATCAAAAACAACCGCTGGTCTGGGCCTGAAGCCATGGGAACATCGACAGCCAATAGCTTCATATCATACTGCATATATAGATTACAGCAAAGGCTACATAAGTTTTGCACTTTACATTTCTTCAAGTCCTGGGAAAATTTCCACAGCATAATTTAAACGATAGGTTTTTGCTGAAAAGACTTTTTTCCAAAAAACAAAAAAAGACCCAGATGCAGACACATAAAAATAGTTTGCAGTTATCTTGACATTTTCAGATAAAAGTGGGGCACCAAAACTAAATAATAGCAGAGTACTAACTGCTGAGAGCACTCAAGCTGACTTTTTAGCTCTGCAGAAGAGGAACACTGAATTCACCAAGCTGAAAAAATAGGCTTCACAGGAAGCTCAAGCAGAGAATGATGGTGTGCAGAAGTCCATCCCCACTATGTGCATTTTATTCCCGGCTCTGTATATATACACACAGCTCCTAATAAACCCCTTCACTTCCAGTTAATATTTTCAGGCCAAGCGAAAAAACAAACCATAAATACTTTTAAAATTTATAGCAGGTAACTAACATTATTAGAAGAGGGAGGAGTCTAAGCAGGAGATTGGACCTGAAAATTGAGGCCCAAGTAGAAAGTGTATTCTAGATGAGCAAGAGAAGGACAGGTGATGAGGGAGGGCAGAAAGGGAAATTCAAGGTGCTAACTAGCTTTGCTACTTCTGCTGAGGCATGGTAAGCTACTAAGCTGGAAGACTGAGAATGAAACGGAAGGTTATTTATTTTGAGGGTGCTTTGCTGGTAGGTAGGTGTGAAGATTTTGGTGAAGGAATCTGTGGGAGAGAACTGGCCTTTGAAAGCTACGATTGGTTTTCTATCCTGATTTTTGCATTTTGTGTTTAGAATATGTGGTTGTTTGGCTATTTGGCCTCATAATAAGTGCTTATTGTCCTTGAATGAATGCTTATTATCCAGTATTGCATCAATCGAATTTCCTAGCTGTTCTGTGTTTAATTTTAATTGAAGTGGCTGAAACCTCTATCAAATCCACATTTTTATCCATTTAAATAGATCCAACGCGATATAGGATCTAATACTGACAGAAATAACAGCATAATAAAGATTAATTAATAAAACTATCTCCTTTGACTATTTTGTTTCGGGGTGGGGGGATGGTTATTTACCAAGCAAAGACCAAAAGTAAAACACTAAACATGGCATCAGCACTTCTAACTAATATATTTAAATACAAATTATCAATTGAAATAACAAGTTATTCTTGCCAAAGAAAAAAAGTTATTCAGGACTTTGGAAACTTTTATAAATATTCATAAAAAAATCTACTTATGTTTCCCACTTTCAACTTTCAAAAGCTTTCCTTCCCATTAATCTCTTGATGTATCACCTCTTACAAAAAACCAAAAAAAAAAAACATAACAAAAACAAAAACAAAAACAAAAAACAAGAAAACAAAAATCTAGTTATGCTTCTCGTTCAACTTTCGAAAGCTTTCCTTCGCATTAATCTATTGCTCTATCACTTCCAAGATGTATCCTGATATATGCCTACAAAAAAGATGGATCATATATGTAATATGTGCCACCAAGAATGGTGTAAATCATGAACACATGGCCAATATGTGGCTTCTCAGCTCTTTAGTGATTTCATGATCTTGAGGTCTCTATTTTTCAGCCTTTATTCTTTCTGGATGTCACTGAAGATTCATGCTTAAAGCATGCTCGTGTTTCTCCAGTTACGAAAATCTATTCCTTGCTTCATGCTAATTCAAGTAACAATTTGTGGCTATTTTCAACCCACTCATTACAACTATTTGCATATGTAAAATAACCCTTCCATACGCCAAGTAGCACACACTAATCAATCAGCAGCATGGGCTGGGAACATCTTATGTGCTTTTTAAGAGGTGATATATCACGTTGGATACCAGATGCTACTTTTTCAAGAAACCAATCATGAGGCTAACAAACATCAAACATCAAGGACAAGGAGATACAAAATATGGCCCAATTACCATGACCATATAGCAGAATTTGATATTTAAAGACAATGAATGGACAGTATGATGATATGATACGCATTTATATAAGCCGATTCAATGCAGTAATTTCAGGATGTAACAGGACACTTTATAAACTTACCTGGCCCTTCTTTTTCTTGACTTCAACACTGACTAGACCCTTCCTCTCAGAACCTCTTATGGGGAAAATGAGAAAACATCGCTTGCTCCTAATACTTGGCTTGAACTTCTTTATTGTAACCCCACCTCCTGACATCACATAGGCTCTTAAATCAGTTCCAGAAAGGGGGGGACCCATTACTTCAAGAATCCCAGCAGATGTGTTAAGTCTTGTCATGGCCATTCTATATACTTTATCAGGGTTGATTGTGAATCTTGAGCGAATGTACAATCCCTTAAACATGCAAAGTGCTAAAAATAATTAGATAATGAACCATACGTTGATGCATGATTAATTAGCAAGTAGAAATTGGGTCCCATCAGCAGAAGTCCACATTTAGAAGAGGTGGTAAACGCACAGTTCTGAAATTTTTCTGAGAAAGCACATTAGGGAGTGTGATATCACTATGCGCAAAAATTTACAATCAGGAATTGTCACAACCTATGGATAGTGAATAATAGGAATATGCTTTCAATCAACAGTTCAAAAGGGGCGCATGGAAAGATATCTAGCAGTTTAGCTCTCAAACTATGAGGTCACCAATTTGGTATCACAGGTATGGATAGCACAGAACTGCATAAAAGTAACTAGCAGGAATCCCATGAATTTTTACATATTCATTATAAACAAGCACCTTAACAAATAGGTCAAGAAGTAGCATTCTGTAGCCTAGACTTTGATGTCTCAAAGTTGAAAAGCCTGGAAAACAAATATTAAAATATAATTTATACATATGATGCAAGTTTACAACAAATGAACATAACATTGTTGTAATCAACCAATTAAGCATAGGTTAGCTGGAAAAAAATTTTCAGAGTGACAATTTAAGAATTAAGAACCAATCATTTGCATAATAGGTGGTTATAGATGCTACATTTCTTTCATATTTTGTATGCTATCCCTATGCTAACTGACTCATGCTCTGAAGCTCTTGTTTGTATGTAGGAACAATCTCCCAACATAAAACAGTCACAGCTTTTAGTTTTACATATCACATTTATCTGCTTCTTGATGCAGGAGGAATGCTTATCCAAGTTGAGGACAAAGAACCTAAGTAGTGGGCATTATATTAAGCGTTCAGTAACGGAACAGATCCCATCAGAAAGGCAAGGATGGTTCAGGCAACACACTCAAAATACAGAATATAGGACAATTAAAAGAACTTACGGCAAAAGCTACGATAGCAGATGAAAGGGCAAGAAACCCATACTTAGCCATGCCTTCCGAAAGCCCAATGAAGGTGTTTGCAATCCCAAACATGATCCTCCAGAGCAGAGTACAAACGATCACTCCTCCAGCCCAAAATAGAAAGAGGTAATTCCTCTTAAAGAATGCCTCAATTTGCAAACCAACAGCCTCACTGTATCGATTGAAAGCAGAACGCACTGCAGTCACTGGTTTATCGATAACCTTTTTGGCGAAACCACCATTGACTTGAACTGAAGACTTAGCGGAGAAGGAGCGAAACCCTGCATAGTTCTCGCCCTGTTTATGGATTACCAGCCTCCTGGAAGAGAATGTCTGAGGAATACGACTAGCAGAAGCGTAGTATTTCCGCGAAGAGCGAATCATAGAAGAAAGGGGATTTTGCTCTGAAGAATAGAAAAATCGGGAAAACGTCCCAATTGATGAGGTGGGTTTCGCAGCAAATGAGGATAAGGAGAAAAGCTTCGATTGTGTACGAAAGAACAAACAGTAGACATGTGAAGGATAGGGCAGACTTGAAGAAGAGAAAGGGATCGAGAATGGATCCTGTGGAGCTGGACTGCATGCTGGAAACGGGGAACTCAACCGATGACGATGGTGATTGATCCCGTCACGTCGCCGGAGGAGACCGTGGATAGCTCTTGACATTGGGATGGAATTCCGCCGCCAACCACCACCAAGACGGGAGAGAAGAGCGGTGGTAATAAAAGTATAGTCTTTTGGTCCTTCCCTTCAAGGACAGGTTCTTCCCTTGGAGGCTTTACTTCCCATGGTTGTACTTGTAATCATTTATTTATTTTATATGGTCATACTATTATATTTCTCTTCTCAAATTTCATGAAGCTGCAATAAAGTTAAATAAAGGGGCATATTTTGCCGCAGTGGTAGGACTTCAAGGCTTAATGCTAAGGATTTGAGTTCGAAAGCATGCTGGTGGAAACAGTGGAAAGAGCAAAATCGAGATTGCCAATTCTGATACCGTACTCTGCGGTCATTATGTGATAAATATCTGTTTATTTCGCATTCATCGAACGTGCTCAGCCGAAAGCGCAATTCGGGAGAATTCACATGTTTATGTTGGCATTGTGTATCTTTCATCACTCTTCAGAAACCAACGCAACGAATTCTCTCTTTTTTTTTTTTTGGGTGATGTAACCAAATGCAAGACAGTGTCTAACCAGGAGATCAAAGGGAATCCTTTGCAATCATCTGCAACGGGGATTAGTTAAAAGTTGATTAACTAATTTACCAATTACGGACTAATTACAAACTTTCGTTTATTATCAGGCTAAACAAAATTAGAACCCATGCGACCTCCAGCCGCATTGTCAAACAAGGCAGCTAGAATCTCATCATATATGACGAATAAACTGAATGGATTCAATTGCATGATACTAATTATTTGTTGAATAAGTAAATAAATCTTCCAATAAGTTATAAAAATAGACTAACGAGGAACGGGTGCGTCGGATCGGGAACAAAATAAAACGAAATACAAAATTCATTCCACTAAAAAGTTCGCACATAACAAGGGTAAACTCTTAGCATAGTTTACTGCAGTACCAAGAACAAATTGCAAACTCACATTCAGTCTCACAATTATACTGGTCCAAATATAAAGAATACTATTAAGTGACTGCCTTAAGCAGTTGCAGCGGGCAGAAAGGCTCTTCCAGGCTGACGTCCAGCCAGTGGTCCATGACATCCAAGAAGCTGGAAAATCCAGAGGGAACGGGTAAGCTACAGTATCCAATAAGCCAGATACAGGGAAATAAAAATGGAATGAAAACGGTGTCACCAAAGAAATTGTCAAACCAGGAAAAAGTACGTTCCAATATATTCTCAATTTGGTTGCAGCTCATTTGACAATTTTTTACACCAATGACCCAAGTTCGTACTATAATCAATCTATTCATTCCTCAGATTGGGGAAAAAAACAGTATTCCCCAAAGTTTAAACTATAATAAAATAACGTATTTTGCATTACCTTAGCGTTTACACCATCTGGCACAATCCTGTTCTCAGACTTGTACTTCACATAGTCAGTGCGGCTATACTTGGTGAAGCCCCTGAGAAAGAAGTTTAAAGAATAATGATAACGTTAAATCAAGCACGCAAGTTCTCCATATGGTAAATATGACAAGGAAAGCAAACCTTATTCCAACTTTCAACTACCGAATTTAACTCAACCAATGAACAAAACAATTCTCGGATTTATCAGTACAAATGCAAGGTGTTATTCTTTAATATCCCAAATCAAAATATTTTGAATCAGGTATTATGTATCCCACCCTTCCTCAATTAAATCATTCAATGAACTAATCAAACAGTTCATCAATCGAATAGTATGAAGAATTATTGTATATTTCTATCTCAGATCAAAAAATTTTGGAAAGGAATCTTTAAAAACGATGATAGAATTTCATCTGAAAAAGACTTCAAATATATTATAAAAATTTAAACAAATATATTCAAAATTCAAGACAATATTTTTATAGAGCGTATTGGCTTCATAAGATCCATGTGGTAGCTGATCCCCTTTAATGGGATAAGGCTAAAGTTGTTTTTGTTGTATTCAAAATTCCAGACAAATTAGAAATACAATTTATTATATTAAATATTAAATTTCAAATGCCATTATAATAAATGGCAATAAGATAAACATACCATTTTCTGCTAACAATGATCTTTTGGCGACCAGGGAACTTAAACTTGGCACGACGGAGGGCTTCCTGAGCATGATGGCTGTTACTGTCCTTGCAGCGAACAGAAAGAAGGACCTGACCAATAGCCACTCTAGCACATGTTCCTTGAGGCTTTCCAAATGCACCTCTCATCCCTGTCTGGAGCCTATCAGCTCCAGCACATGAAAGCATTTTGTTGATCCTAAGAACATGGAATGGATGTACCCTAACCCTCAAGTGGAATGCATCCTTTCCAGCAAATTTAGCCATATATTTGTTGCATGCAATCCTAGCCGCTTCCAGTGCCTCACTTGAAACATTTTCTTTCTCCCAGCTAACAAGATGAACGCAGAAAGGAAACTCATCAACACCTTTCTTTTTCATCCCAACATCATAAATTCTGATCTTAGGATCAGGAACACCACGGCAGTAGCGTGATTTTGGGTAGGGTTTGTTTTTTATTTGCCTATAGCACCTTGCTGGTCCTGCATCATTTATCAATACAATCAGATATTTAGTTTCCTTTACAATCATGTCCATTAATTACAACACATGGTATACTCAGAATTAGACCACAAACCATCATAAATAAACTATGAACAGTAGGGACAGTGCAAAGAACTGAATCACGATGCTATCAAAGCATCATCCAACTAAAAACCTAGTCACATCAGTTCCAAAATTTGAGCTTAGACAGAAATATTATCAGCAACCCTACAGTAATGGGAGACAGAACTATGCTCCTGAATGACTGAAGAAGCTCCTCCTGGGTTAATTTGGAATTTTTTAGGGCATGATAGCAATAGTGGAAGAATTCTAACGCGTCTAAAAGGCATTTGAAATATTGAGGAAGAAGAATGCAATTGAAATTTGGGTAGATCTATTTGGATCCAAAGTCACAGCGGTAGATAGTGTTAAAAAAAATTCTTTTGCTGGCTTACTTATTAAATCAAAACTTGACAGAACAAAATTGAGCAAGCTAACATTTCAATCAAGCTAATTGAAACAGAAGAGATAATAACTTATCAGCACCACGCTAAGGTTTGCACAAAATCAATGAACCAAGTAATTTTCGATGATATTTAACCAAATTATAACTTCTAATGAGCGATTCGATAAGAAAATTACTCAGGAAACACACAAGCCATACCCAACAGAAATACCAATTAGTTTAAACTTCAAAATCATAACGTGCACAGATCGAAGGGCAGGAATAGCTAAGAAATACACATGACCCATAAAAAACGAACGCTGGTGCAGCCACATACGATTACATATCGATTTGAACTATTTCTACGAAAATAACAACAAATAGATCAAGGAGAAACAACCCCTGGAAATACATATAGCAAAATGAGTGAATTCAAAATAAAACGTTAGCGAAATATCAACTTCTTAAGAGAGAGATCGATGCTTACTCCTCCCCATGGCGACTATCTCAGAGATGTTAGCGTTTGCGAGGTGCAAATGCAAGGAAACCCTAGATGCTTAGTATATATAGAGGCAGCCGCGTAGGGTTTAGTAGTTCCTGTAATAAATGCTGCCACCGGCCGTGCGGGATCCATGAGGATGGCTTTCTTGGGCCCAAACACTTAATAATTAAATTTCTTGGATAAAAAATAATGCTCTCGGGTACATAAGTCATGTGGCTCACACTTTCTCATACTATACGATATCTAAGGCCCAATTCCAGTTTGAGCTGGACTTGGACAAATTGTTTTCCGCCCTGTGTCTCTTAACATTGATATTTATTTTTAATGCAAAATAGATTGATAATTGATCAATTTTTAAAAAGTCAACATTCTTAATCCTTTTTAAACTAGTTACAAATTTACAATTACAATGGTAATGGGTCTTTGAACTTCAGGAAATGACAATGGTCACCATTCTGATGCTCCCATTCTGAAAACTTAATTTTTCATTCAATTGGATTGATTACTTACCTTAGTATTCCCAAAAATGAATTTAGGACAATGAATTTCAAATTTAAAATATGTGTGTAGATTTTATATATATATATATATATAATATAGGATCTATTTAAATGACAAGTCTTGCTTAAGCAATAAAATTCCATTATGTGTTTTTTAAACAATTTTTTTTTATATACAATGCAAAAATAAAAGGCAGAAAAACGCAAAACCTTTTTCAACAATTTTCATTAGGTGTTAGTTTCTGTATTTTGTGCATATCATTTTTTTTATGAGATTGGCTTGATCAAAAATGAAAAATTGAAAGGACTTCATCTCAAATCTCTTAAAAAAAACACACACACACACGGTATGATTGAAGATATTATTTAAAAAAATTATCAAAATTGTAGTTAGGGCCTGTTTGGTATGGAGAAAATTTTTTGATGGAATGGGAATAGGAAAGAGAATTGGAATGGGAACAGGAATGGAAATGAAAATGAGTTTTAAAAACACGTTTGGTATGTCAGAAAAAATCAATGGAATCCTAATTTAAATTTTGTTTGGTATGTATATTTTAACAATGGAAGTTATAAGATATTAAAAGACCAAAATAACCTGATAAAATAATAGTAATAAATTATTTAAAAAAAATGCTCAAATCTTCCTTCTTGTTTGACAGAGCTGAAGAAGCTGCGAATCTGTGTAGCAGAGGTGGCAAAGATGGTAGATGATTGATTTGTGCAAAAGAGATAATGATGGGAGGTGACAATGGTATTATCATTGATGGAGGTGGCAGATTTGGGACTTCTAATGGGAGATCGATGGCCTCTGCAAATTTGCAATGAAGGAGCAAATCGATCTAAAAAATAGTGTTAAAACCCACATCAAGAACCTCTCAAAGCAATCATCCATAGACCCACTTGGTTCGACTATGATGAGCGATGCTGTGGGATAGAGTTTGTGAAATGGGTTCTTGATAAGGGACAAAATGATCAACATATTTTTGTTCCCAAGAAAGCTAACCCATTCCATCAGATAGTGGCAGGAACACAGCTTCCCTTGTCTACGACAATCTCTCTTCCCAAGGGAAAGCTCTTCCCATATACCAAACCAAGTAAAATATAGGTTCCCTCTCCCATTCTCTTTCCATAGCAACCTTCCCTTCATACCAAACTGGCCCTTAGATTCTATTTGGTTGGGAGGGAAAGGAGGGGATGGGAAGCCTATATTTTGACTTAACCAAATAAGGAGAGAAAGGCCAGTATTTTGGTTTGAAAAAACAAAAGACAAAGGGCATTTTCCTTCCCCTTCTTTAGTTTAAGGGGGTAAGTATGTATTTGGTACCATGTTTGGGACCACCCCAACATGATTAGAGGAGAATCAGCTAGATTTAATTAAGAGAAGAAGAGGAAAAGAAGTTTTAATGAAAGGCATGGGATGTGATGGGAGGGAAAGAGTTAAGGGCTTCCCAAAATAATGTAATTTGAATTACACAAAATATAAAATTTCCACCATGTCAAGAATAAGAAAAAAAAACTTAATATAAAAAAAGAAGAAAAAGAAGAAGAAGGAAGAAAAAACGCTACTCGGCAGATTTTCACTAATGTACAAACTAAGTTCACGGGTGAAATCTAAATTAATGAAATAATCAACATACATATTAGTTTAACGAAATTTAGGTAAGTGTGTGTTTGTTACCTATTTAGTTATCTATATATCAATATTGTTGCACTTATTTTTTAACTGAAAATAAAAATGGAGTCGTTACCAAAATTTTAAGAAAAAAATTCTAAAAAGTTGAAAGAATAGAAAAGGATGGTCGATGAATATAGAAGAGTTAGGTTCGGGAGTTTGTTATGCATGGAGAAAGTGTTAGACACCCCATGTCATCCGTTTAGGAGAACGATTATCTTAAATTAATTATGCTATGATAAAAAGGACTTAAAAATATATTATTCTTGTCAATTATATTTTATTGCTAAACCCAAAAAGAAAAATATAATATTTTTATAAAGCAGACTTGATCTATGATGAAAGCCTATAGCCTACGTATTTTTAAGAAAGATCAAAGTCTATGTAGTTCGGACTAGAAAGACGTGTCACTTAATTAATATCTTTTAAATAAGACTTTTATAATTGATTGATGTTTTTTAGTCTTGTAAAAAGAATGAGTTATTCTTCATTATTTTAATTTTACTTTCTTTTGAAGAAAGAGACTTAATTTAATTATTTTTAAAAAAGAAAAAAAATTTACAAAAGCTTTTATCATATCATTTTTTTCAAACATTAAAGTGATATCTCTAAATATTTTCTATTTTAGATTGACCTTAGAAAATATCTTAATTAATATTAGTTTTTATAGTGAAAATTAGTATTACTCATAATTTATTAAATAATATATTAATTGTACACATAGATCATTGATATCCCTTATAATAAACAATCAAAACAATTAGGAAAAAAGGAATTTTAAAAGAAGGACAAGAGAGATTTTTTTAAAAATATTATTGGTATTAATTTCAAAATCCTTGGGATTATATTTTTTAAAAATATGAATAGCTATGGTGAAAATTGGTATCACTCATAATCTCTTGGTCTTAGATATACACGGAAACAATTAGTCACCCAATGATTTACTTGTTATCTCATATATGCATGATTATGAATAACCTTGAAAGGAAGCAAATGATAAAGCTCTTCAAAGAATATATAGATGTATTTGCTTGGTCATATCAAGACATGCTGAGACTTGATCCAGGGATTGTCTCACATAAAATCTCTCTACTCCCTAACGTTAGGCCTAAAACGCAAAAGTTAAGAAGAATGACAACAAAAATGTCCTTAACAATACAAGAAGAGGTGTTGAAACAGTTAGAAGCAGGTTTTTCAGATGTGGCTAAGTAACTCTAATGGGTCGCAATCATTGTTCCTATTACTAAGAAAGTTGGTAATGTTCAAATGTGTGTTGATTATTGGGACTTAAATGAGGCAAGTCCAAAAGATGATTTCCCTTTACCTCACATCGATGTCTTAGCTAATAATATTGTACAAAATCATAGGTACTTATTCATGGATGGGTACTTATTCATGGATAGGTACTATGGGTGTAACCAAATCCCTATGTATTGTTCATCACTCAATAGGGAACTTATTGTTATAGAATTGTTGTACCCGATTTTTTATTTTCCAAAAGTGAAAAACTAAAATAAAAGTAGAGTAGCCACTAAAATTTTTAAAAGAGAAATTTTGAAAAATTTTTAGGAGAAAAAAAGAACACCCTAATATGATTCGAGGAGAATCAGCTATATTCAATTAAGGGAAAAAAAGGAAAGGGAGTTTTAATAAAGGGAAGGGGAGGGGAGGGGAGGGGAAGAGCTAGGGGCTTCCCGAAATAATTTAATTTGAATTACACAAAATATAAAATTTCCATCATATCAAGAATAAGAAAAAAAACTAAAAAGAAAAAAGAAAAAGAAGGAGGAGGAGGAAAAAAATGCTACTTGGTAAGTTTTCACTAGTGACGAAACTAAGTTCATGAGTGAAATCTAAGTTAATGAGATAATCAACATACATACTAGCTTTTTCTTTTCTCAAAAATGTTTGGTTGAGTTGCGTTCTTAGGATGCAACAAGATCAGGGCAGGCTTGAGGGCTAGTATTTACAGATTATTCACCAATGAGATTATCACATCAACAGTAAGATTTGAACACACATTTTTGTGGAATATAAACTGCATTCTTATTAACTATACCAACCTTCATTGATACATACTAACTTTTTCTAATCATTTTATAACATTGATTTCATAAGCTCGAAAAATCTATGGAGATCTATATTATGAAAATGAGAAAAAACATTTTTTTTAAATTCTTAAAACACAGCTATTTTGAAACTTTCAAATGCTCCTTAGGATTTGATTTTAAGGACTGAAACCAGATGCATAAAAAACATAGTTTTCACATCCTGGTATCAAACTGTCACACTCTCACAAGTAACCGAGTCTGATGCCTAATTCTATTCTTCCCCAACATATCTGCTTGCTAGGGGTGAACATGAGCCGGGCCGGGTCGTGTTTGACCCCTGCCCGATGCCTGGCTTGATGTTTTTCAGGCCAATATCGGGCCAATTCCGGGCCAAGTACCGAGCTGGCCCGATATTATTATATATATATTTTAAAAAATTTAAAAATAAAAAATAATTATTTAATAATAAAAAATATATTTATTTATACTTAAAAATAGATTTTCTTAAAACATAATCTTAGAAAAAAAAATAATTTTTTCAAAATTTATGAATATTTAACCATTATACATTATTTTTACATAAATATTAAGGTAAAAAACTAATTCAAAATTTAAAAAATATTTGAAACATTAAAATCTTAAAATATTTTTATAATATTTAGATAGTAAATGTATTATATTAGATACATGAAGAATAAAAATCCTACAAAATTAATTAAGATATATAAAATAATTGAAAGAAATTAAAAAAATTATATATATATATATATAGTTCGGGTCGGGCCCGGGTTAGGGTGTCTGACCCTAACTCCGGCCCGCCCCGATTGACCTGAAAGTGGTTGAGTCGGACCGGACCAATCGGACTCAGGCTAACTTGTTCTCTCCTATTGCTTGCATACACAGGAGTTATAAAGCCAAACAGTTTTTTCCCCCTGAGCCACCGAATAAAATCAAAGTAAAAAGGCTCCATTCCACAAATGTTTTGTGTGTCCAAATAACTCTGGTTGTGTCAGACACACTGGTATCAATTGGATATACTTTATTCCATGAATGAAAAATATAATAAAGATTTTCTTGGAAGATTACACTTGATTTGTAGCATTAAAATTAAAATTTTATCAAAAACATGTGAACAGAAAAAAAAATAAAAATGAGTTGCACGAAATTCATTAAAATAAATAATATAATAATAGTAATTAAAAATTGTTACATCAATGTATTTATCATGTAACAATATTTTTGTCATCATGTGTGTTGGTTACTGGTTAGTCCAAATAATGAGATGTTCCATTCCATTCACGTCATTTTCTCCTCATCTTTCCATCAATCCAGCTATTGTCTTTCAATTTATTGTTTTCACTTTTCAGAGGATACCCTAGTAATTATAATACAATAAATCAATATATATATTAAAATTGTAAAGAAAATATTACAATATTTATTAGTCATCAACATTATGATTAATTTTAGATTCTGGTAATGCATGAGACTGTCCACTATAATATATTTATTAATTTATAACTAAATAAGGACTAACGTGATTCATAATTTACATGCAAAATTTCGATAGATTGTTACTATTTATAAATAATATGCCCTTCCATGGACAATTTTCAACTAAAAATCATAGTCGGCCATGCCAAAAAAATTAACGTGTTCAATAACTTTTAAAAGATCACTATAAATTGTTAGGCTTCACATGATTAGGCCTAACAGTATTTAAATTGAAAATTAACTCAGAAAAATATTTGAAGCTTCTAGAAAGGAATTTAGCAGGTCAAAAATTGAGAATGTTACCTGATACGTGGTGGAGAGCATGTGAGTTAAACTATCAAATACATGAACTTGCAGGACAAAGTGGCTCTCAAGTGAAGGCAATTGAGCATTAAACATTCCAGTAAGTGTCATGAACGGATGAACCTTCGCTTAAAAGAGGCATTTCATCTTGAAAAAGGAAAACAAAAAAAAAGCATTTAGCTATGAGAATTTCCTTTAGATTTTATCCATTACAAACCTTGTTTATGTTTTTCCGCACCTTTATTATTTGTTTTTAGACCTCAAATGTGTATTCACGCCCGCGCGCACACACGTATATATAGCTTCAACTCCTTTCCAAGTTTTATTCCTTTCAAAATTTTAAATTTGCAAAGTCATCAGCATTTTGAACACTTGCATTTGAAGAATTTATAATAAAAGAGTCGAGGAACTCGCATTTATCTCATTAGAAACCCTTTTTTTTTGTTACTTAGTCGAGGTTTAATAACTTTAGTATGCCAAAATCTTAAACATTTTCTCCAATGAGTGTGTCTCCTATGTTTGATTCAATGAAGGGAAAGGGAGGGGAGATATTTTAATAGAGAGAAATGAATAGAAAAAAAAATTTTAATTTTATCTTGTTTTGAGAGAAAATAAGGAATTTTAATAGAGGAGTTTTAATGTTATCTTTGGTTTAAAATGGAAGGGGAGGGAAAATAATTATGAATAAACAATTATACCCTTAATATGCTATTTTACTATATTATATCAATTATATTGTGATTTCCTTCTGTTTTCTTCGTTAATCTCAGTCTTTCTTCATTTAGAATTCCAAACACCCATTTGTGAAAGTATCACTTTGATTTCTTAGAATTGGTTTTGATTATCTTTTGGACCTAATTTAGTTCGATCATCATTCTTTTCTATTTCAAAATATCTACTTTGCATTTGTTGAATTGTAATTGATTTTACCAATTTGATTTCTAGATAAACTCAAGCTATAACAGAATAAATGGCTTCAGCACCATTGAAACCTGTGCTTTAGAAACTGCCAAATTACAAAGACTTGAACAATCCACAAAGCTGTTGCTGGAAACCCAATCCCCCACTCTCCCTTAGGTCCAAGAAGCGATGCCACCGACAGTGTTGCCGTAAGTGTTGTTGTGTCTTTTGCATCTTCATCCTCATCCTCATTGTTGTCGTCATCGTCACTACCTTACTCATCTACATCGTGTATGACCCTTAACTGCAGGTTTTCCACCTTCGTTCCTTTTGAGCTCCCAAGTTAAACATCATTGTGATGCTCGACAGCACATACCTCGACAATGGCAACAATGGACGCACAAAGGAGAGATACATGAGAGCTGGGATTTTTGAAATGTTTAGGAGCAATTTGGTCAGTCGAATAAAATGATACATTTTCCCCTCAAATTACTCTAATTCGAGAGAAAAATATATAAGGGGAATGAAGGAAAAATTTTAACACAATTTTCCCTCCTCCCCCCCAATTTTTTTTATCACCAAAAAAGGAGAACAGAGCAAAATGCCTCCCCTCTCCTTCCTTTCCCTCATGTTCCCCCAACCAAACACAACCTTAGGTGATGCCATCTTTGGTGGTAGCGATTGTGAGTTTGTGTTCTGTTTTTCATCTTGATCTCTAATTCCATGGAAGGTCATTATGCATTGATGGAAATTCTTACGAATATTATGATGATCCAAAGGGGAAGGTGAGGATTTGCTTGTGTGATGGTTCTTGAACCATGGTCACTGGTGAGATCTCGATGTGTTAGGGTTTATGATTGATGGAGTATTTTCTCATGTATTTTTGTTCATATCTAAAAAGATGGTGTGGACTTGAGTCTAAACAACACATTGAAGGTTTTAGAGTTGATATGGTTCAGAATATTTAAGATTTATAAGACAAACTTGAATGGTAACTTGATATATTTGGTCTTGATGAGATGTCTCATCTAGAGATTTGGGAATCGATGGTGATCTTAAGCATGATGAAGCATGGCATTTGCACAAATTTGCTTATGAGTCCGATGGCCTGTGACCTGAGATGGGTACCTCTAGGACATATGTGTAGTGTTGATGACTTGAGATTAAGGTGGGTGTGGATCTAGTTTGCTTGGAATCTGAAGGTTAGGAGTTAGGAATTATCAGTGTATTTGAGTTTAAGGGTGTGTTTTGTAATCAATGGTGAATCTACATACAATTTAGGGGGCTCAATTACCACTCCTCAATATAGGAAAATTACATGTTATAGTGCTACGGTTTAGCATCTTTATCTCATTGATCCTAATATTTTAACTCCAATGGACTTAAGTTTTGAATATATTTGGATTCAAAAAAATTTTTTGTACTAAGTTAAAAATCTTTGTGAGGATTTTATTAAATCCAATAAATATAAAGTTAAAGTGATATGTAAGAGAAGAATCCAACTATTTCAAACCTTCAAAATAATTTTTACAAATATTATTTTATTTTTCTAAAACCCAAATCAGTAAAGAGGAGAGTTTAGAGATTATTAGACTAAATTTCCTCTAAATTAGGTCACCTCTACTAACTCATGATCCTAGGTCCGCCACATTTCGTAATCTTATTTGCTTAGGGGACAAAGGTACCTTGCTCCTTTTACTTAGCTATATTTTGTTTAGCCAAGAGGTTGCTAAATGGAATATGCCTTTTGATCGGGTTGTCATGCCCCAATCCCTATTATCTTACTTATTTCTCTTATTCTTTGATTCCTTGATGAGGATCTTCTCTCATTTTGATTCTTAACTCTTTTTTCTTTGATATTAACTTGATGTACTATAACTGTTTGGTTTAATGATATTTTCTTTTTGGCCTATTTCACGTGACCAATTTTTTCTTGCAAATTGTGTACATAGAATTATAGATTATTAGCAACTTAGTGAATTTAAATATTGTTGTCAAATCAACAACATGGCGCTATATAATATTATAAATATCACACACATGTTGTCAATGCATATTAATTTTACGAATATTGATTGATTTAAATTAATTTAAATTTAAGAATATTGAACTGTTTTCTTTCCCTTTTTTTCTGGCAGAAATACAAGTAAAGACAATAATCTGGTATTTTTTTGCAAAAATATTTTTCTCTTATACCATATTAAAATGTCTGATATCACCTTAATCTAAATAATAATAAAAGTTTATATTGGATTTTTTGTTTTCATACTTTTTTGGAAAGAATATTTTCGTACTTTAAAATCCTATTTTTTTCGAAATTTTAAAATCTCATTTTTAACTTTCATAGAATCTTGTTAAATTTTAATAAAATATCATATACATAAAAGTTCTCATATTTTTTTTAAAATAAAAGTGAATAGAATTTATGTTCAACTAAAAAGTTTTTTAAGCAAAAAAAAAAAAGATCTATTGCTTTCCACAGTAATAGAAGATCCTATCCTACGATTGAGGGGACAACAATATCATTATGGGGGATATTTTTCCGTCCAATGTGTCTAGAGATTTTCTCAGTTTTTTTTGAGTAAAATATAATAAATAAATAAATTATTTACCAATATATATTGTGTCAGAAAGAATTTATCAATCTATATTAATAAAAATTAATGATCAGAAAATTGACGAACGAGCTGTGAATAAATCGATCAATGAATACATGACTTTTTATTAAATAAAAAAGAAAGTCAATTGGTAGCCAATCGACTTGTTGATCATGAACAGTGGGATAAAAAGCTTCAAGCAAGTCGATTCATTATTAATCGACTTGTTTTTATTTTTTATTTTTAATTTTTTTTCACCAGATTTTATATATTAGTGTGTGTATGTGTGTCTGTTCCGTTACAATAATAAAACGTGTTTTTTTTACAAAATTTTATTTTAAAAAAATTAGGAATATAATAAATTATTTTTAATATAATAGATTATTTTTAATATGCGATAAAAATCCTTCAAGTACTTTAGACGAATGAAGTAACAACAATACAATAATTTAATGTGTATAATAATTAGAATTAATAATTTTTATAATTATGAAAAAAATAATAGTTTAGAAAATAAAAAAATTGGGATTCATTAGTTAATTAATTTTTTTAAATAAAGAAAGCAAGTCTGTAGGCCATTGACTTACTAATGGGTAATTTTTTTTAAAAAAAAGATATTTCAATACATGTAATAAAAAATATTTCCAAATCATTAGTTTTAGTTGAAGAGTTAATTTATCTCAATTGAAAATTTAATTTATATAACATGAAAATTTTTAAATTGAGTTCTGATTGAGAAATATTATTAGTTATGGGTAATTACATGTTGTTTCCTCCCTTTTTTTTTACCATTTAAAAGCAAGTCAATTAATCAACTTGATTTTGTTTTTCTTTAATAAATAAATTTTATTTTAATAAACTTTCTTTTATTTATTTATTTATTTTTTTAAACTTCGTCTTTCTATCTATTTCAGGCGATTTTTTTTATTATAGAAGATAATATCTTTTATTATTTTTATTTCATATTTTTTAAATTATTAGTATTATAAATTATCTTATATTTAATGAAAGAAGTAAAATTATTAAGGGTAACATTTGAAAATTTTATTTTTTAAATTTAAAAATATAATAAATGTTTCTTAATATATGTAAAACCTCTCCCATTATCTTATAATATGAGATTGAAAGAGTAACAAAAATACAATGATTTGATTTGTATAATGATTAGAATAAATTATTTTTATAATAAATGGAAAAATAATAGTTTATAATAAAAATTATAATTAGTTTATTATTAAGAAAATATTACTAGTAAATAAATCCTAACAAATATCAAATTAAAAATTATTAGATCATTATTATTGTTTAATAATCATAAAAAAGATAAAAAATTAATTAAGAGTTGAAAAAGTTAAATAATAAATAACTAATAATAAGCAACTAATAATGATAAAATAACACTATAATTAAGTAGCAAATATGTAAAACTGCTAATGTAAATTTAATAATTAATTGATAAAAATAATTGATTATAAAATGAAAATGATGATTGATTAGTAATAATTAGCTAAATAATTGACTATAAACTGCTAATGATTTGCATGAGATGTCATTTTTTTTTAAAATGAATGAACAACAATTATTTAATGGTGTTGAAGATATGAAATTTATTACAAATTTCAGTACACGTGAAGAATAAGTGAAGAATATAAATGATTTTTTTAACTCTTTTTTAAATCTACTTTAAAATTTTATGAGCCATAAAAAAATATAAGTTTATTCCGATTAAAAATTGAATATTTTCATAAAAATGAAATATAAAAAATAATTGTTTATTTTCTTTGAAACTGATCATGCTGTTAAAAAATGAAACCTAAATATAAATTTATCTTCATTAAAAATTATTAGTTTCATAAAAAATAAAACATAAAAAATATATGTTTATTTTCATGTAAAGTGTAAAGTTTATTTCTGTTTATTTTTATTTTTATTCTTAAATATGTATCAAATATTCATTACATAAATATCAAATAAATATTAAGTAAAATGGTGTCACAGTCTCGTACCCTCATACTTTAATAACTTAATCTAACTAAAGTATTAAACTAAGACATTATATTGTATCAAATAAACAACTCATTTTACTAATAAAAATGTTATACAAAACTAAAAAGTGTAAATTTTAAATTAAAACACATAAAAAATTTACTAACAATAATATTAAAGAAGATGAGAGAAAGAAAATATCAATATGAGATGAAGCTTTGTAGATAAAGCTCTAAGCACTTGTGAGAAGTTAGAATTGATGAGAGAATGAAGATGACAATTATGGCAAGAAAACGCAGTAAATATTCCAAACGTAGATGAAAACTAAGAGGAGTTGGAGTAAGAGGCAAAGCGATAAAATAAAGAAGATGTAACATAAATATTTAAGTAGATAGCTATTGTTTCTGTAGAATCACAGAGGATGTATTATTTTTTTCAAATAATTACTGAAGTACATATTAGATGTTGCATGCAGAGATTCTCTGCCTCTCTGCATGCAACGTCTATCATGAGTCACGAGAAGTTAAAAAAAAAGTTGATATGTTTTTCAAGTGTTGTTGATGAGGTACCAAAAATTGAAAAAAAAAAAGAAACTTCAAATAAATGTCTTTCACACCACATCAATTATGAGAAACAAAAAGTTAAAAAAAATTTGAAACATCTTTCACAAGCGCGCATGTAAAATGAGCATGAGAAAGGAAAATGGGAAAGGGAAATCTAAACTAGACAAAATTTGCAGGCTATAAAAAAATCTTGTCACTAAAATATTATTCAAGAATCTAGTCAGAATTGGAATCTGACCAAATTATACGATACATACAGACCCGTGAATCAACGTGCTTTATGCTTCATTTAGAAGAGGGAGTTTACTTGACTCCATCAATTAAAAAATTAAAAAATAATATTAGTAAAATAAAGGGGAAATTGTATACTTTATTTTGAAAAAAAATATAAACAAACTATTTGATATTTAATAGATTTATTTATAAAAAATTATCTCATAATAATAAACTAGTTATAATTTTTATTATAAGCTATTTTTTTCTATTTATTATAAAAATAATTTATTATAATCATTATACAAACAAAATCATTATATTTTTATTACTCTATTTGTCCCATATTATAAGATAATAAGAGAGATTTTATGTATATTAAGAAATATTTATTACATTTTTAAATTAAAAAAAATAAAAATTTCAAATTTTACTTCTATTAATTTCACTCATTTCATTAAATATAACATAATTTACAACACTAATAATATAATAAATAAAAAATAAAAATAATAAATTACTACATATTATGAGAAAAAAATCACATGTCTAAAACAATTAAAAAAAAGTTTATCATTTATTTAAAAAATAAATAAAAGCAAATCGTATCCAATTGACTCGCTTTTAAATGATAAAAAAAAAGGAAAAACAACAGATAATTACCCAGAACTAACAATATTTTTCAATCAAAATTCAATTTAAAAATTTTTATTTCATATAAATTAAATTTCCAATTGAGATAAATTAACTCTTCAATTAAAACTAATAATATAAAAATTAATGGATAAAAATAATAAATTACTATATATTATGAGAAAAAAAATCACCTGAGATAGATAGAAAGACGACGTCTAAAAAAAAAGTGCATTAAAATAAAATTTATTTATTAAAAAAAATAAAAGCAAGTCCATTGGTTAAACACTCCACTTGCTTTTTAATGGTAAAAAAAAGGGGGACAACAACATGTAATTACTCAAAACTAATAATATTTCTCAATTAGAACCCAATTTAAAAATTTTCATGTCATAAAAATTAAATTTTTAATTGAGATAAAGTAACTATTCAACTAAAACTAATGATTGGAAATATTTTTTATTACATGTATTGAAATATCTTTTTTTTTTAAAATTTACCCATTAGAAAATCAATGGCCTGCAGATTTGCTTTCTTTATTTAAAAAAATTGATTAACTAATGAATCCCAATTTTTTTATTTTCTAAACTATTATTTTTTTCATAATTATAAAAATTATTAATTCTAATTATTATACACATTAAATTATTGTATTGTTGTTACTTCATTCGTCTAAAGTAATTGAAGGATTTTTAAAAAAATATTCTATTATATTAAAAATAATTTATTATATTCCTAATTTTTTTAAAATAAAATTCTGTAAAAAAAACACGTTTTATTATTGTAACGGAACAGACACACATATATATATATAATCTGGTAAAAAAAAATAAAAAATAAAAAATAGAAACAAGTTGATTAATAATGAATCGACTTGTTTGAGGTTTTTTATCCCACTATTGACCAACAACAAGTCGATTGGCTACCAATCAACTTTTTTTTTTATTTAAAAAAAGAGTCATATAACCATCGATCGATTTATTCACAGCACGTTCGTCAATTTTTTGATCATCGATTTTTATTAATATAGATTGATAAATTCTTTTTGACACAATATATATTGATAAATAATTTATTTATTTATTATATTTTGTTCAAAAAACCGATTTTCTCTTCTTGAAAAAAACAGAGGATCCTTATATATCTTTTTCGAATGCAATAATTAATTATTTATATTCAGATAAAATATCAGTCAAATGTATTTTTTGTAAGGCTACACTAATAATTCCTTAAAAAAATGGAAAAATGACACTGAAGGCTCTTGCAAGTGAAAAAAAAATTCCAAAATTTTGAAAAAAGAATACAATGAAAGACCTAAATACTTAATAGGCTAAGTCATAAATTTCCAGAAACTAGTTGTAAATAATGAATAACAGTGTTCTAAATTGTCAAATATCAATAACGGATTGCATTTGTCAATTAATAAAATAGGCCAATAATTGTTGGGTCTCATGAAAGGTTTTTGAATATTTTATGAGACACCAAAGTCCATAGCCATTAGTCTATTGATACTGTCCTCATTCATAACCAATTTATGATAATTTAAAAGTCCATAGCTTATTATTTATAATTAATCTTTAAAAATTTATAACTTAATCCAACAAAGTGTTTCATTTCAAAATTAACTAAACTTCTTTTCAGTCCATTATTCTTATCTTATTTATAATTGGTAGTTTATAGTTCAGTTATTCATTATTTACAATTGATTTTCATGATTTTGCAACTTAATCTTGCTAAAATTTGAACATGGTGTTTCTTTTTATTTCTTACACCTGATTTTTAGTGATTTACAATTTCATTATTTATTATTTATAGTTTTTTTTCCAAATAAGAAACTAGGTGTTTTGATTATACATTTTTAAATTCGAGGATCTTTAGTGTATTTTTATTTCTAATAAGGGCCTTCAGCTGTTATTTTTTATATGAATGCCTTAGTTAATTAATCCGGTCAAATCCACGATTACTCTCATTTTTGTTATAGAATTATACAGAAGATGTAACAGATAGTAATCAATTGTTAAGTTGTTAACTAGTATGTTTAAATAATGTAGACGTGACAGCCAAGGAAACAAAACAGTACGCACAAAATTTGCGAAAAGGAAGAAAGTGAATGTATAAAGAAGGAGAAGGGTCTTTTCGTCGGCTTGAATGGCGATTGGCGAAGCGAAGAAAAGAACCTCTGAAAATGTCTGTTTGAACGCGTTTCCTTGTCTTCCACCTCGCCACGGACAATGATCATTTCCTCGCTTCGTCTCTCTCTCTCTCTCACGCGGACAAACACAAACCCCAAAACGTATTAAAGACAAGAAAAGGATCGGCAAGGCATCAGCTCCCTCACTTTGACTTCCTCATTGTCCTCCTCCTCCTTCCGCCACTTTCGATATCTAACTCGGCTTCATAGTTTCAGAGCGTCGTGGCTGATTTGTACTCTTTAATTGTTTAGCTTAATCCTCAAGGTAATGTGTCCCCATTCATTTATTGCTTCCATGTTATCATTTCCTTTTTGTTTATATATATCTTTTGGTTTTTGCTTTCTCTGTTTCTCTCACAATAAATTCTATTATCCTTTCAGAGTTTTTTATTAAAAAATATTTTTGTTTGGGTGTTATCATCCGGGAGAAAGACACAAAAGTATAGTATAGTGGAAAAGTAAGAAAGATCAGTCACGAAGTAAAGTGAAGATTAGGCTTTTAATTTTGCGTCTAAAAAATGGGAACATCAGGGCTTGATGCAGATCAATACGCCATTTCTTCTTCATCATCATCTGTCGGAGCTGTAAATACGACTGATAGTCACAGCACTGCCATTACTGGAACGTGGTATGGAGTGCGGTTGCCTTCTCCACTCTCTTTTTTACTGGATTACTCAGGCAGTCTCCGCTCAAGCTCGTCAATCGGAGATTCTGGGGCTGTGACTGACAACAACGAAGTTGCCGCTTCTGAATCGCGACCTGACCTTCAGACTCCTTCGCGGGGTTCTACTGCTGCAACCGTTTGCGGTGGCAGCAGCGATAGCAGTACAGGTGAAGTTGCTATACGAATTATTGGAGCAGTTGAACAGAATCACAATGCGGGCTTCGGCTTTGTTTCTTCAGCATCCCAAAATCAGTTTGTAGATGATGATGTGATGCGACATAAAGGTAGAATGCCCGCACTGGATGAGGATGCAGAGGGTAGCAGTGGGATTATGGTTGGTGAGAGAGCTCCTCTAGCGTCTTCATCAACGTCGCTGGCTGGTAGTACTAGTGGGCAGGATGATGTTGGTGTCGGGAATGGCTCGGAAAGTAACACTAGGGATTCAGCGTCTCACCAGAGGTATGATATTCAGCAGGTTGCAAAATGGTTTGAGCAGGTTCTTCCTTTCTCGCTGTTGCTGTTGTTTGTGTTCATTCGTCAGCATTTGCAAGGTGATATTTCTATTTCATCCTTTATTCATCTCTGATGTTAATTTTGGCTTCTGAATCTCTTGAATGGTCCAATGAAATTATGAACAATGTGTATGTACTTTGCTTTCCATGTTTTAATTTTACTTGTTTTTAGTATTTGCCATGTCTGGTTATATACAAATAGTTACTGACGGGCAGAATATGCTAGATTCAATGACATAGTTGAACAGAGATCCTAGCAAATTCAGTATGAGTATAGGACATGGGGTTCTTGATGATATTGCATTTGAATAACTTGGCTACTGGATGTGTGGGAAACTTTGACCTCATTTCTGATTTCTTATGCCATGTGCTTGGTGGTGGTGGAATAATGGTAGGACAGAGAGGTTGCATAGCCTCTAAAGGGATGGGAGCTATAAAACTAGTGCAGTTAATATCTGTATTACCATCATATTTAGAATTATTGAGGCTTTCCTACCTTGTTAAATTTCTGTGGTTAATGCTTAGTTGCATTTGCAATCAAACAAGGTTGTTTTGGCTTACAACACTAATGTTATTCTTAAAGGAAGGCAGGAAAGGGAAAATGCATGCACAACTACATGTTTATTTTTCTTCTGCTCAGTGGTGTCCCACCTTAATAAGGAATTTGCTGCTTTTCTAAAAGCAAGGAAAAGAATTTCTAGATTTAGTCAAGCATTATTTTTCATGTCTTTATTTGTTTATTACCTTATTCCTTAGTGGATTGAAATTACTTAATCAAGATCAGTTTGCTGCTCTTATGCTTTCTTCCTTGTGAGGTTGTCTTTCTTCTCTTTTGCATCCTATTATTCCCTTCTGACTAGGAAAATAAACGATATTTTTTCAATTCATCTCAGCAGTTGTACTTGATGAGCTGCTTCTCATGTATGGTTTCAGTTTCTTCTCATTATGTACTTTGAATGCTTTCTGAAAAATAGGTTGGTAATGTTTATTTATGAACTTGCAGGTTTCATCGTCACAATTTGGATTTCAGTTGTGATGTTCAAGTCAAATGAAATTGTTAAGAAGCAGACAGCTCTAAAGGTGCAATACTGATATTTTTACGACTCATTTTCCATTTCTAAACCAATTAACTCCTTGTAACATCCCCCCTACGCAAAATGTAGAAAATAAAAATGAGGCTCAACACATTCTTTTTTTCAGGGAGATAGGAAAGTCTCTATTCTCATCAGTATCTCTTTTGCCTTCATGCTTCATGTGATGTGCATTTACTGGTGGTATCAAGATGATGATCTTTTATACCCACCACTCATCATGCTTCCTCCAAAAGCATCACCTCATTTCTGGCATGCAATATTCATCGTTTTGGTAAATGGTATGAATATCTATACTGCTAGCATAAAGTTATTACATAGTTTTATTGAATTTGTGTTAGACAATATTATTTACTATAAGCCTACGTGTTGGCATGGAATCTATGTTGGTAGTACATGATTTGGATTGAAACTGAGCTCTCTAGAGTTTTTGGAGGTTTCATATGGTTCTTATATGCCATGCAGAAAACCTTGCGGAAGATGAACAGATTTATTGCAATACTACATCTTTGTGTACAATGTGATCTATGGGTCTTGCTGCTTGTGCACATGTTGATATGTCTTTACTTCATGAAAATCTTAGTTAGCCATTTGCTTGCATAGCATCATTTTAGGGTTTTTTCTTTTTTCAATACAATTGTCTTCAAGATGATATCATTTAGGCACTTGCTCCAATGTGTGAAATTTTGTTCTGGTATGTGATGATTAATGACTTTTTGAATCTCTTCAGATGTTGCTATGCTTTATTTTTATATTGGTTCTCCTTTTTTTTCCTTTTGGTGTTATGTTTACTGATTATTATCGGTATTATTTTGGTCTCACTTATTATAATACTTGATGGCATTCATGGTCACCAACTCATGGATATAATGACTTTCAGATATACTAGTGCGGCAAGCAGCAATGTCTTTCAAGTGTTTGCTACTCATATATTTAAAAAATGACAGAGGTCATAGCTTCCGTCTGCAGGTGACTACTAGCGTCTTTACTACTTTTATTCAAGTTTATTTTCCACTCCAACAATGTTCTGAAAGTCAGTTACTTATTTGAAGGCTCAAATATTGACTCTGGTTGAGCACACATTGCTGCTGTATCGTGCCTTGTTGCCAACACCAGTTTGGTACCGATTTTTCTTGAACAAGGAATATGGAAGTCTCTTTTCATCACTGACCACAGGGTTGTACCTAACTTTCAAGCTAACATCTGTTGTTGAGAAGGTGCCTTTTCATTCATTGAGATTAGGATTTCTAGTTCTGTATTTTAAGATATTTCTGTATGATGCTCAATTATTCCACTGTTTTCATTCTTCTATTTGGTGAATAGGTCCAATGCTTCTTTTCTGCCTTAAAAGCATTATCAGGAAAGGATATTCTTTATGGGGTTTATGCTACGAAGGAGCAGGTAAAGATCCCATTTTTGTAGTTGTAGTTAGTTAAGTTTGAATTGAATGGCTGCATTCCTAATTAACACCACTCTCTCCTTGCTGTAATTTTTTCTTTGAATGAAAGGAAACAACAAAGGACTCAAAACAAAAACCTAAATGCTAAGCCTATCCATATCCACTAAATGCTTATCCTTGCTGTAATGTTTTGATATGTTCATTTTCATACATTAGGGGAGGCTCCAGGGATTGGATAACCTCTGTTATGCTATTAAGTTTGGAAGTGCCAGTTTTCTAAACACTATAGATTCGTATGCAGATGATAGATACATGAGAACATGACATGCTTCCCTCTCTATTCTTTTCAACAAATAAATTAAATAAATCTATTTCATTAGTTAGAAATTCTCCCGTCTCCAAATAATATTACTTTATCCAATAGTAAAGCTATATTAGTTTATGGGACTGTCATCTATAATATTAATTGAAATACTAGCTATAGTTATGTATCATGCATTGTAAAGTAAGTATACATATAGCAGCACAAGTATGAAGCAAAACGATTATTCTATGTAGTAATGTATTATGAAATTAATAAGTACTTAATGTTTGCACGGCTTAAAAAATGCTTCACTTTTGCACGAGTGATATCATAATTGTTATTAAAATAAAATTCTGGATTGTATAATCATACAACCATAGCATAATTATTTAACGTGCATTGGAATTTGTTTTTATTTAGGATTGTACAGAATTGTTGTAGGCTGTCAGGATCGGTAGAATCATTGGTTCTTTGGGATCCTACTGATCCTGCCAGATTGTGCACGACTTTGATTGGATTGAGTTCTTTTGCATTTGATGGGTTATATGAGTACCCCAAAAAAGGCTCAATATACTAAGACTTTTCAGTTAAAGTCAATGATTCTATGCGAACCCGCTGATCCTTTCTACGTAAGTCTAAACATACTTTCAAGAAAAGCAGGAGAAGAAAATTACATGAAGTTAAATATTATCTACTTATACAACTTTTATTTTAAGCTTCTTTGTGTCCCAAAAGGTATTTGTGCATGACATGATCATGTACTTAATTTTTTGATATGGAGGTTATTGTGAAAGGAAAATCCAAGACTGTTATGTAGAGAAACTTCTTTGCGGAAGTAAACTTTTTTCTTTTTCCCGGGAGAGAGGGAAAGAGAGAATATACTGATTGAACAAATTTATTGAATACAAACCCTTTTTATATATGATTCTAGATTATGTGCATTCAAATGCAGGTAAATGCTGCAGGTGACCTTTGTGCTATATGCCAGGAGAAGATGCATGGTCCTATCCTGTTGCGCTGTAAACACATATTCTGCGAGGAGTGTGTGTCAGAATGGTTAGTTTCAGAACCTTATTCTTTATCAGGGAATTTTCTATGGGAACTCCCCAGGATATTAAAGAGAAGAAAACTAATAGGCAATAGCTTTTGAAAGCCAATTTCCAAACTAGAATTGTTCAGCATAGGCAAGAAATGAGCTTGCGAGTATCTTAGTTAAGTTCCCACTAATAGTTCAGAAGCGTTGATCTCGGCTAATGGTTTTGTTAGATTTTATTTTACCTTACTTAAGGAAGGAGGCTTATATTTGACTCATCTCTGCAGAAATATATTATTTTTCTCCACGAAAACCCTTGCGTGTTATGTATTTGCATGATAACTGTGTTGAGCTTATGCGCTGTCTTTGATAAAAATTGAAAAAATATGCAATCAAATAATTAATATTCATAGTCGTGATAAAAAAATTCATTCTAGTTCTTGGTCTCCTTCTTTATGCTTTTTTAAATCATATACCACAGTATTACATTAGTAATTTTGGCAAATAACTGCACGGATTACGAGAATGGGTATTGTGGAAGAGAGGCTTGCGCTTGAATAGTGAGGGAGGAAAAGAATGTTGTTGTTAGAATAAATGGATTGTGGAAAGTGCATTCTATGAAAACTTGAAGACGGCCTTAAAAACAAAATTAAAGCCTTTGGTTATGCATAAATTGTAAGGTTTTCACCCACTGGCCAGAAGTACTAGATTCCTCTTACGAAGAAACTTTTATATATGACTATTTTTTTTTAATACCTTTACTCATGACGAATGAATGATATGTCTAATATGATACGGTAAATAAAGCATTTGTTTTGACGCGCATTTGCCTTGTACAAGAGACATGCTAAATTTGTATTTTGGTTTGCTCATAATCATTTTTATTACTTCTCTTCTAACCAACAAGGAGACACTAATTTTTTCAGGTTTGACAGAGAAAGAACTTGTCCACTATGCAGGGCATTCGTGAAGTCTGGAGATGTTCGGTCTTTCGGGGATGGATCAACAAGTTTGTTTTTCCAGTTATGTTAAACCCAAGTTCTTTGGGTTGGATCAAACACAGAGAAACTATCATATCCTGAAAATCTTTATGTATAGTAATCTGATTGGCTGATTTACCTGAAAAGCTTCAAGTCAAGCATCATACAGTTACTTCATATGGCTTAATCACATTCCTACATTATCTGTTCAGTTCAGATGTGGGCCTTACTCAGCTGCCTGATACTCACGCTGGGGAACCCACTAGTATTACTCGAATGTCAAATATTATGATGAACACAAATTTTGTTCATAATGTTAGATGCTTATTAAAGTGATGCCTTTTCTCTTACAATATAATTTTTATTTTTTATATATTTTAAAGATTACCATCATCTACATAAAATTAAAATGATCTAGATCTTATTGTTGTTATTATTATTGTTATTATCATTTTGATATTTTCAAATAAAAAATGTTACCTCTGTTTCAAACAAAAATTGACATTTAAGTCCATGTGCATAGTTTAAAAAAATCATTAAATAAAGATAGTAGTAAAATTTGATGTTTGACTAAATGCCATTATAATTAATACTCATTGAAATTAAGAGGAGTTTACAGCATTAATGAAAGGTAAAATTTTACAAAAATAATTAGTACTTATTAAAATTTAGAAGTGATAGATTGTTGAAGAAACGGACAACTCCAATGCGACAAATTTTTACTAGAAATAGAGGCTATCATATAGAATAATTATGGAGTAATTTTTTAATGAATGCCTTTTCAAAGTAATAAATTTTTTACCATTAAAAAAGTCAAATTTTGATCAAATGACCTACTCCTGTATTATAAAAATTCTTCTAGAACTCTTATTTGATCTAAAATATAAGAGATTATATAATTGTTAGTAAGGATTTATCATTTTTATCTTATTAATTATTATCTTATAAGTAGAAAGAGAGAAAAAAATAAATTTTCAAAATAATTTTTATTATTAATTAATAAAAACATAATTAAGATATTTTTTTTTAATTTTAAGGCATGCGATCAACTTACAAAATGACTTCCCAAAAAAAAAACTTGGGAAACGACAACCCCACTTCGTCAGGGCCATGTGAAAATAAGAAATCATATAAACTAAAGAAGCATATGCAATCTCACCAGAAAAAAGAAAAGGTATATGCAAATTTTTTTAAAATTAGAATTATAGACTTATATAATTAATATTATTTTTCAATTGAAGTCTTACATGTGAATTTTTTAAGTATTAATTTTTATTATTAACACTTAATTTATTTTTAAATTTAAATATATGAATTTAAGTATCTTTTTTTTATTAACAAAAAATCAGACAAACAAAACTGAGCAAGAGCCAGCTAATAGAACTAAAAACAAAAGCAAATCCCAAAAATAAAGATATTGGCAGACGTCTCTTTCACCGATTTGGATTCTTTACTCCTCAGGCTTCGTCCACCGCGCCTGCTCCTCAATAAATATGTATCGCTGGATTGATCTGACAATTCAATGCCGCAATCCAGACCGTCCCTTTCCGAGTTCTTACCATTTAATTCCCATCATCGTCCAATCTGGTATGTTTCCAGCGTCGTTCTCTTTTTCTTCAACCACCTCTTACGAATTTAATGAAAAATTCTCTATCGAATTGCTTTTAACATAGATAAACATTTCTGCGGCATTTTCTAACTTGATCAAGATTTTTTTTCTTTGTTGTAGACTTCTGAGTTATGTTATTTTTTTTCTGATTTTGATATCACTTCCTGGGTTTTCCGCATCCAATTCTTCAATTTTTGCTATACACTAGTCCTAAGCAATTCTTCGAGTTTCTGGTGGAGTCGGATCTTATTCGTTGCCCTCAAGAAAAACTGTTGCAATCTGAAGTACTTCATCGCCGGCAAGAGGCCAAAGACGATTCGTGAAGGTATTCCATTGCGTTCTATTCGTGAAGTTTTCGACGGTACATTTCTTTCTCATTGATTTTTACGGTGATCGTTTTCTCTTACACCCAAAAGTTAGTATTCCTTTTCTTGTGTTTTCTTCTCATGTTTCTCGCGCAAAATGAGTTCTGTTCGTTCATATTTCACTAGTCATCTCAGTTTTTGTCTTCAAATTAAAGTTTGTATTTTTCTTTTGGGAAAATTCTGGCGGGATTGATGCTGGCGCGATGCATTGAAAATTCATTGCTGAGAGGAGCGAGAATTTGCTACATGTGATTGGAGTTGCTCTGAGTGTTATCTTCGACTCAGATACCATCCACCGTGATAAAACAATTATCACATAATTTTATCTGTTACTGTTTTCCACACGACGTTATAGATATAGCCAATTTGCACAGGTGGTTTTTGTTGATAGACACTTGTTCAATCAACATGGCTTTTTATGTTGGAGTAATTACTGTGTGATCCCATGAGCTTTAGCCATTTCTTAAATACTAGAGAGTTACTTTCCTGCTAACCTGTATCAATGGGAAACTAGTGGTAAACATAAACGCGTGACGAGAATAAAGTCTACGTTATGATAAAAGTAATGATTTTGGTTTTCTTCATAATAAGGTCGTTTACATTGATACATTATATGGGCATGTTGACTATGGAACTTTTGATGTACCAGATAATCCTCCTTCAAATTGTTTTTGCTGTATCACTTGAATGATTCAGTTGGTTTTGGATATCACAGACATAATTTTCTAAAAGGATGAGTTTGAAATTTTTAGCTTGTCAATTAAGTATAAGTAAGGACCCAAGCAATGAGTCCCTGATTGTACTACTCAAAAGCAATTGTAGTGGTAATCAAGCTGAAATAAACTGGAATTTGATTTGAATGGTGCAACCAAGAAAAACGAGTTCGGTTACAGGATTAAGAAGAGGGCATATGGTTCTTGTAACTTAAGTTATTGGTTGAGACAGAATATTTTCTGGGAATGTGAATTAAGAATTCTTCCAGGCTGAAGAAGTGCGTGAAGGATCAAGGCTGGGTTTGGCTGCTTGATAGATATTTGTATTTTGTGTCATATAAATCTATATATAATTTCAAGGCTTTAAATTCTCCATTACTTCTGAGATTCATTATCCTTTCTTCTGTTAATTGTGAATTTTCCTGTTAGCCACACCTAGAAGCTCTTCTCCCCCCCCCCCCCTCCTTTTCATGTGGCATTCTTAGTGTTTTGCTCACTATTTAGCTTCTGTGTAATCCAATCACCTCCCAGTTTGTTGTTATCCATAGAATATGATTTACCATTTGTCAAACTTTGTCCCCACCCCCCACGGAAAAAAAAATTGAACTCTTCATTGTGGCATATAAACACATAGCATATATTCCTTCACTTCAAATCAATCTGATAGTGTGAAAACAATTAGTCTTAATCTTCTTTATATAAACATAGACACGTGATGGCAATAGAGGGACACAAGAATTTCGGGGACAATAACAGCTGTAAGGAGAATGCATAAGTACAATTAAAATATGTTTTTGTTCTAGCTTTTAGGTCACATCATATTTAAACGTGAGAATACTAGATGTCTGTCTCTGTCAATCATTATATCTCCACTTTCTTGCATGTCCTATATCTATCAACTTACATAGAACCTAATGGACGACAAAGTGGGATGAGAAACGCTCTCTCAAAAGCTAGCTATTCATATGGGAGATTCAACTCGCTTAAGTACTGTATAGACTATCTTATGACTCAGTGTAGGACTTGGGTGTCCAATAGTACATTAGTGCTCATTAATTGGCCATATTGGATGGTCAACATCCTAATAACTACACTTTGTGACATTCCACTTGATAACATTTCATTTAACTTCCTTTGCTAGTTAGAATCCTCCACAAGTAATCTTTACATAATAGCCAACCACCAATTTTGATGCCAATTGATGGACACCTAAGTGGAATGGGAAACTCTCCCCTAAAATTTGGCTCGAGGTGAAGAACCAATTCACTTAAATACCTTATAATGCATCTCATACTATTCAATATAGGATTTAGATATCTCATATTACATTGGTTTCTATTAGAACCAAAGATAGCTGAATATCAATATGGAATTTTTCTATTTAACACCAAACTGAGGCACTGCCCTTTCTAGAGAATTTTCGGTGACTTTAACTGTCATTCAGAACAAACATAGAGAACTTGATTTAAAAACATCTCATTTTAGATACCTTGTTCCTAGACATTCAAATAAACCTGAAGATTTTAGGATCCCATGTGCCAAGTGGCTTTTAAATCTTATCTTGCTACACGTACTGTCTTCTACTTTTCAAGTGAGCAGTGAGAGTTCATCTAGTCTTGAATATAAACAATAATGTAGCAACTAGCAATGTGAATATGTCACATTTAATAGTATCTGATTTGATAAGAAGTGTAAGCATGGCTGCATACCCAAATTATTTGCTTTGAATGGTCACCATAGGTATTTGCTGCTTTGATCCTTCCTTCTCTTATTTCTCATCAGCTTTCTTATTACTAATTTTTTTATGCAATATGAATAAAACATGTCTTGCCTGTTGTGACAGAAATTAACTTGGGGCCACTCAACATTATATTTTTTGGCCATCCGTTGTTATTCAAATGCAGCAAGGCCTCACAGCTACTCCATCATCTCATTCAAGCTCATCTATTTCAACACCTCCAGGAATAAGTCCAAATTCATGGATAGGCAACTTTGAAGCCCCCAATGGTGGGCCATCTGCTGATTTTCCTCAGCATAATGCAGATAGTAATTTGAAAGATGAAACAGAGTTACTCTGTGTGTCTTGGAATCAGGACTATGGTTGCTTTGCTGCTGGCACTAGCCATGGCTTTAGAATTTATAATTGTGTGCCTTTCAAGGAGACTTTTAGACGTGACTTAAGGGGTGGTTTTAAAATTGTAGAAATGCTCTTCCGGTGCAACATTCTCGCACTTGTTGGTGCTGTAACTAATCCATATTACCCACCTAATAAAGTTATGATTTGGGATGATCATCAGAGCCGTTGCATTGGTGAATTCACATTTAGGTCCGAGGTTCGTGCAGTAAAATTAAGACGTGACCGAATTGTGGTTGTTCTTGAGCACAAGATTTATGTTTATAACTTCATGGATTTGAAGCTTCTTCAACAGATTGAGACTTTGGCTAATCCTAGGGGATTGTGCTGTCTTTCTTACCTTCCAAATACATTTGTTTTGGCTTGTCCAGGTCTTCACAGAGGACAAGTCCGGGTTGAACACTTCGGTCTAAACATGACAAAAATAATCAATGCTCATGATTCTCAAGTTGCATGCTTTACTTTGACAATGGATGGGCTCCTTCTTGCAACTGCTAGCGCAAAGGGCACTTTGATTAGAATCTTCAACACAATGGATGGCACTCGGTTGCAGGAAGTAGGTTACTGGACCATGGATTTTAGTTATTGTGTTAATCATTATTATCTCTAACTTAATGCTATGTGAATTTATTCTGGAACTTCAGTAATTGTTGTTTTCGCATTTTCTTGAATAGGATGGGTTGGCTGGTAGTGGAAACTCATATTTTCCTTGATTTGATTTGATCTATACTATTTTCATGATTTTCTTATTGTTGCTTTACTGTTTGTAAGCAAACTGCAAACTCTATCCACGCTGTTAGTTAAGTTTACAGTACTGTTGTCTATAAGGGAGAATTATAACAATAATATCTTACACATTTTTTGTAACACAGATTTCCTATGAAAATTCCTTACATAGTTGTCATCTATCACAGTTTTTTATGATTTTCCTATCAAGTCTCATGATTGTACTTTTGACATCTGTTTTTGGTAAAGACAGAAGGCCTTTTACTTGTCAAGAATAATGGTTGACCCTAAAATCTTTTGATAGTAATTTTTTCTTCAATAAGCTCTAGTTTGTTCTACGATTGTAAATTTTCTTATATTTTCTGTTTGACAATATTCTGTGCAGGTAAGAAGAGGGGTGGATAGAGCTGAAATCTATAGTATTGCTTTATCTCCAAATGTCCAGTGGTTGGCAACATCAAGTGACAAAGGTACTGTTCACATATTCAGCCTGAGAGTCAGAGTTGTTGGGGAGGAGACATTACCTCTTCCAAATACTCCCCAAGGGCCTGCACTGCTTCATCAGAATTCTTCAACCTCTTTAGATTCATTGCTTTCTCCAAATACTGGTTCCAACCCCAGTTCGTCATTGTCTTTCATGAGAGGTAGGAGATTTTCTTAGATATGATGATTACTTGCTAAGCACTTGTTATTAATAAAATTTGTAGATTTAAAAGAATTTTGTTATGTGTGTTGACCTGAATACACTTAGACTTTTGAAAGTTTGGAAAACATGGTGGCATCATTGGATTTACATCTAATCAACTGCCTAAAGTCTCCCCAAAACGTTTGACGAGTGGTTCTGTCCCCATTGTTCTTTTCTTTTCAAATCAAGTCATTTCAAGCCATTAACATCTCCTTCTCTAACAGAACTAATGCTTATAAATTTTCCTACTTTAAAACTTTTTATTTGTGGAGTAGATTTTCCTTTTTTGGCAACCAGCTCCTGCTTCTCATAGACTAAGAAATCGCATCATGCCATGGTAGACATTGGGTTTTTTTGATATTTCTAATCACTTAATCTCTTTGACTGCATGGTAGGGGTCTTACCAAAATATTTTAGCTCAGAATGGTCATTTGCACAGTTCCGCTTGCCAGAGAACACACAATTTATTGTGGCATTTGGATCTCCGAACACTGTCATAATTGTTGGCTTGGATGGGAGGTATTTATATCTTTACTGTTTTGTTCACTTTAGTTTTGTTCCCTCCCCCCCACCCCCCTGCTTGGAAACAAAATTCCTTGATTTTTTAAAATTACCTATAAAGTGGAGGTAAATGTATATCTAAAGCCTTGCTTGCCCATGTGAAAATAAGGGCTAGTGTTAGGGACAGAAAAAAATTTCAACAATCTATTTCATACAATTATTGGAAGTGTAAAATATGATCTCCTCCATTCATGTAACCGTTTCCCTTTTCTGTGTAGCTTTCTGTTGTATGTTCTTACCATTTCAATTAGTCTGAAAGGAACATTTCAAAACACAATGCGCTACACTCCTTTAATTTCTAGTCATGTGCAAATATCTCACAACTTTAAAGGTTCAATTTACCTCCTAAACTTTCACACTTCTGCATTCAAAACATCTGTCCCTTTTGGTCAAGAACGATGCCATTTCACACTCTTTTCCTGCCACATGTCATGCGGGTACATTCTGGTTTTTAAAGTTGAGGGAATGGTTGCAAATAGTATATAAAATTAAAAGGGAGTATAATTGTAAATGCAGTTTTCCCTATCGATATTTGACTTCTTCCTCTTTCAAGATCTCTTTTAAGGACCTTATAGATCTTATGATTGCCCTCATTCTCACGTGGTGCCCTCTCACTTCTCCAATGCTATCAGTTTCTACAGGTGCAGCTTTGATCCTGGGCATGGCGGAGAGATGTTGCAGCAGGAATATGTTCGCTTTCCGAAATCTGATAGCAGGCCAACATAAACCATCAAGTGTTCAACATTTTCATGAGTCAGAAAAAGAAAAAAAAATATTAGGTACAATATGGTGTAATATATTTAAAGGTTAGGATTCAATTTGCACGTATGTCAGCTTTGTTGAAATCAAATGCTAACTATTAACATTTCACATACAGACACTTTGTTGTACCTAAGAATTTGTTGGAGTCACTAGCAGGCAGTAGCTTCTGATTTTTGTGTACATATGACGTGTCCTATCCAAAGGCAATAAGCTCTCTGAAAATGTGGCTTCCCACATTGAAAGATCTTGAGAATTTGAGGATTCTTTTTTCCCCCAGTCAGAACATGAAATGTGTATAGAATGAGGATGACTTTTTTTTTTTTCCTGTTTTTTTTTAGTCTTGCTCATTGCTTTCTGGGAAAGTATTTGACATTGTTGGAATATTCGTCTGTTATGAGTTTGCCAAATATCATACAAGAAATTTCTAACATATTGGAAAGGAAGTCTTGAGCGTTGAATTTTATTTAGGGGGGAAAATAGCAAAACGCGCGAGGGCGAGACCGATGTTTTGTTTCTTGTGGATGCAGTGAGTTTTGGGGTGGCAATATTGTGGGCTGGAAAGGAATGGGTGTCTGAACTTTAAAATGATTTCCCCATCCTTCATCAATAATGCTACTGTTTTATGTCGGACAACTTCACGTGAATCACCAAATCACGTAAATCTACGGGTTTACCACATAAAACAATATGAAAAGTCATTAAAGATTTTAGTGTTTTATTTTAAACATTTAAAATAAAATTTCCAAGTGTGTAATTTCTAATTAGCGGAATAGTTCCAATTTGCCTGATTTTATGATACGAGTTAAGTGATTATATTGCGATGCTTTCTTTCTTTAAAGAAGAATATAATAGAATGTATAATATAAAAGAACACAACCTAGAAAGGGAAACTCCCCTGCTGTTGCCTATCATTCAAAATATCAAATAAAGCTTATGGTGGTGGCTCTGAAAAGGCAATTCAAAATTAAAAATAAATAAATATATATATATATGACTTGCAAGAAAAATTAGCACATCAATTTTATTTTCCCTCTCTTTTTCTTAACAGCACGTTAATTTTCTTTACGATATATATAAAAAACACGAGCATGGTAATCACGTTTCAAAAAGCTTTCGAATATCACGGAATGATTTTGAGTTACCGTTGGGCGAGATTCTTCTTGTTGTGATCCGGTCCATAAATATTTATACTAAGGTGTTACTAAACATATCAGTCTCATCTAATAAATGTTTATAACAAAAAAAAATCACTTATATGAAGAAGTAAAAGGTTTTCACTTATCATTTTTAACTTAAAGATATTGAATCATTCAAAGTTTTCACTTATTTATCTAAAAGTGATTCATATAAACATATTTCATTTTCTTAAAATTACTTTTAAGGTAAAAATATCCAAATATAAATAATTTTTTAACAAAATCAATTCTACAAAATTAATTATATTCAAAATCAATTATGTAAAAATTAATCCAAACACACATCTTAACAAGAGACATATTGAACAATACAATAGCATCATGAAGATTGAAAACTACACAATTTGGCTTCATTCATGTCACAAATCCAAATATTCTTGTTATTGATTTTTTTGTATGCATTCCCTATCATGAACTTACCACTGATGGATATATTGGATTTTAGGCTAATCCGAATTATGCCGAGTGAATTCCTTTCGGGCAATAAGTATTACCACTAAATATTTGATACTATTATATTTCCAAGAGTTTGAATTCAAAATCTCTCTTAAAATGGTACAACCAGATGTGAGTTGAACCAAATGCTTTTTTTTTTGTTTTGGCCAAGAACCAAATGCTTATTGAATTTCTTTGAATGTGAGACAAGTTGTCCAAAATAGTACTATTCAAAGACTTTAACAACTTTATAACTTTCTCACAACAAAACAAAGCATCCCATGTGAGCTCTTCAGGAACGTGGAATTCGGGATGCCCAACGTCAAGATGTTCATTAAACTGATGGGATTTAGATGGACCTAAAATTTAATTTTAATATAAAATTTGATATTCATTTAACTATAATTTTATTATCTAAAAATTTTATTTTCATTGAAATAAAATTAAACATTTATAATATATATATATATATAATGTTAACAAAACCTGACTATATTTTTTAAATATTTAAATAAGTAAGCAAATAGATATAATTAGAACTTATTTTATTTCAAATACGAGATGTAAAATAACATTCACCGGAAGGTATAACATCTGTTAAACTTTGACCTATTTGCTCATTTAGATTTTTTAGCAGATGACACTTAAAAACTATAGTATATATTAATGATGACTAAAAATAATAAAAATAAATTGTCATTAAAATTTCTACTAATATTTTTATATCTTTAAATATTATAGTTTAATTTTTTTCAATTATGAGAATATTTTAAATTTCTTAATTTATCCAGAAGAAAGTATAGTACTTATGTAAAAGTTAGAATTATTTCATATCATTCTAATATTGAGCGGATCCTAATTTTTTCTTGACTGTCGGTGTCCTTTTGAAAATATTGAGCGGATCCTAATTTTTTCTTGACTGTCGGTGTCTCATATCAACTTTTTTTTTTTAAAGGATAAAAGATTCGGTGAGTTGCATTCCGCCATTCATAGGTGAGGATTGGTATTATACATCAATAAAATTCTCACAATAAAGTGAGATTTAATCCTTCTCTTCAAATATAAGTGGCATTCTTAAAATCATTCATTCTTTTTTTTTTTCTATATACAGCAAATATCTATTCTTAGTAGTAATTGGATCAAATCTTAAAATCATTCATTCTTTGTTTTTTTTATGCAACAAATATCTACACCAATGACCTACCAGGACAAATCACTGTGGATCTGCAGCAAAGCCGTATCTCACTTTGCTCACAGTTATATGTTCCCCTCCATAATTGTAAAGCCGTGTCCCACTTGTTAGCGCGATCCAACCATTCTCTGCTGTGGGTCCTACTCTACTTGTATATGCCTGAGCGCCACGGCCAGCTCTCTAGAATCTAGATTGCTCTTTTAACTATCTCGTTTCGTCCGCTTCAACCTAAACCAGAAAAAGGCCGATTCATTACTCAGTTCCGTGTCGCTCCACCATGAAGAAATCACAGCTATTGTTCGTGCCTGCTCCCGGCATGGGTCATCTCGTCTCCACCGTCGAGTTCGCCAAGCTTCTCATCCACCACGATGACCGCCTCTCCATTACCGTCTTCGTCATCAAGGCACCGTTCGCTAACGACGTTGATGCTTACACTGATTCTCTTGCTTCCTCCCCCGATTTCCCCCAAAGTCTCCAACTGATTCACCTCCCCTCCTCTGACCAGCCAGCTCCCTATCTACACGTCCTCGTTGAAAACAACATACCTCATGTCAAACAAGCTGTGTCCGATCTCGTTCAACAGTCCCACTCCAGCCCCGACTCACCCCGACTCGCCGCGTTCGTCGTGGACATGTTCTGCACAGCCATGATCGACGTCGCCAACCAGTTGGCGGTTCCCGCCATGGTCTTCTACACCTCCGGCGCTGCATATCTTAGTTTGATGCTTCATCTTCACCCACTCCGGGAACAGGGCATTATCGATACGACGGCGCCTAACTTCAAGGACTCCGGCACTGAGTTGACCATCCCAACTTTCACGAACCCGATTCCTGCCAATGTTTTGCCCACTGCACTTCTGGAGAAGAAGTGGGAGGCATTTGTGGACGAATATGTGAAGGGGCTTCGGAAGGCAGAGGGTATTTTAGTAAACACGTTCGAGGAGCTTGAATCCCGTGCGATTCACTCATTGTCTGACGAAGATACCAGGATTTATCCCGTGGGACCCATCTTAAGCATAAACGGCAATGGAACAGCTGAACAAGGATCAGATGTTATAGAGTGGCTTGACGATCAGCCGGATACGTCAGTTTTATTCCTATGCTTCGGGAGCAGGGGTTATTTCGGTGAGGATCAAGTGAGAGAAATCGCAGGCGCTCTTGAGAGCAGTGGAGTCCGGTTCTTGTGGTCTTTGCGACGGCCCACACCAGAGGGTTCGAGGAAACCCAGGGATTACTCTAACCCTACAGAGGTGTTACCGGAAGGGTTCTTAGATCGGACGGCGGGGATTGGGAAAGTAATCGGGTGGGCCCCTCAGGCCCAAGTCCTGGCGCACAAAGCGGTGGGAGGGTTTGTGTCACACTGTGGGTGGAACTCAATCCTGGAAAGCGTGTATTTCGGAGTGCCCATAGCCACGTGGCCGCTTTATGCGGAACAGCAACCCAATGCGTTTCAATTGGTGCGTGAGTTGAAGATGGGTGTGGAGATCTCTTTAGATTATAGAATAGACGAGCTGAAGAAGGAAAGCGAGTCGGGTGTTATAAGTGCGGAGAGAATAGAGAAAGGAATAAAGGAAGTGATGGAGAAGGAAAGTGAGATCAGAAAGAAGGCGAAGCAAATGGGTGAGTTGGGTAGGAAGGCATTAACGGAGGGTGGATCTTCCTACTCTCATTTGGGCCGTTTCATTGATGATATACTGAATGCGGTGTGAAGCTATATATCTAGATTGTTGAAGACGACATGACGTTTATGCTTACTAATTTGAGTAGTGATTGATTCCTTAAATGCAACGACTGAAGTTACCTGCCTCGTCATTTTCGTCTATTAATCTGTTATTAATATTATAAAAGGATAGATAAAACGAGGCGTTTATTTTTTTTCGCTTTTTTTAAGGATAGATAAAATTGGATGGAGGAGTAGTTGAAAAGAAATTAATGCACTCTCCGTGAAGCCGATGACAAAGTTGGCTCTACTTTGAAGCTGACCAATGCCTCAAAATAGGGAGAATAGAAGAACGCTAGGTAAATTCTATGGAAAGTCAGCTTCAGCCGAATGAGGCTCTATATGAAAGGCACCGTACCTGCCTGCAGCATATTATGGAATGTTGGCTGACACCGCACAGGAAAGACTGGTGAATAGTGCTCTATATATCATCAGTAAGAGATTCAGCCTAAAAGGCCGAAGCTAGCAAACTCACCATCTTGCATCGAGGCTCAAAAATCAATATAAAATTGAGCTCCAGCAACGGTCTTATCATTATTTTTTAATAACAGCAACGGTTAATTTTAATTTCAACAGGATTGTACACAAAGCGATGAGAGCAAATTTTTAGACAACCTATTGATTCCATTTAGGGAGATAGTAACTACATTGAGGTTGGTAACAACAACTACATTAAGCAAATTTGAAAAGAGAAATTTCTAAATAAGGATGACTCCCCTGGTGGTAAAATGTTGCATCCACTCTTACATTTTTTGCTTGTGTTTTTGTGATTTTCTATTATATAATGAACAAGCCAGATTTATTCAACCTTCTCATCTCAAGTGAAAATGTGAGAAGGATAATGGGTTTGCTTATCACTGTTGTTGGACAAATGAGCACGCAGTTTGCAAATGTTGCTTTCAAAAAGGTTGTGTGCAATGTTATCTGAACTGGACCGGATATTGAACCGGATAAGACACTGGTTCAAGGTTCAATGATTCAACTGAGGTTGAATCGAGGTCGAATCAGTAGTGATTAAATAATATATCTAAAACAAATAATATAAGTTTAAACAAATTTTATAATTTAATTAAAATCTCAAACTAAATAATATTGAATTATCAATTTATCATTCACTACAAATAAATTATTAATAAATTTCACAACTCAATATTTTAATTTAAATAAATTAATATTCATCTATAATCATATTTTGATTTCAAAATAATAAAATTAATAATCTATTATTTATTATTTACTAAGTAAATATATAATTTTTAATAGTTATATATAATAATACTTATATAATATTATAATATATAAAGAAAACATATTTTGTACTAAAAATGATATTATTTTATCTTAAAAATAAAAAAAATATTTTAAAAAAATAATATAGAACCGGTTCAAACCAGTTCAGGACCGGTTCAAGACCGGTTGCACCAATTCTTGACCAGTTCTCACTAGTTCTAAACAATACTGACTCTATAGTATGATCGGATCGGACCAGACACCGATTCCCGGCCCGACCAGTTGAACCGGCCAGTCCGGTCCGATTTTGATAACCTAGGTTGTGTGGAAATATAGCTATCCATTATTAAATATTATTTTCTAAAAAAATTAAATATGAATTTCATTTATAGTTGATCTTCCCTATTTGGATTGGACAGAAATATTCTAAATTATTTTGAAAATGCCAATATAAGAACAAAACATAGAAAGGGATCAAAAAATTAATAAAGGGACGATAATCCATTCCAAAAATTAATGGTTAGAATTGGGTTCAAAACTAAGCGTTAAAAGAAGCATCAAAGTCTTCATCAAGAAGCAAAAGAAGATGCAGCATCAAAGTCTGCGTCTCAAATTATGTTTGTGTTTGCTACACAATGAGAACTGATATGAAAATAAACCAAGCCATAGAGAAAGCATTAATGAGCAATGTTCAAATGATGAAGATCTTGTAGTTTATAAAATTGACTGCATTTTTTTTTTGCTGGCAAAATTCGCTGCATATTAATACATTGGGAATTCTAATCATCATTATTTTTGTTCTAATTTTTTATTTCATTTCATCATTATGTATAACAAATAAATTAAGTATGCTATACTGATCCAGTATTCCCTCTGTTTTAAATTAAAATAATTTTTTTTATGGGATTTTTCACACAAATAAAAAAATCATTAAATAAGTTATATAAAATAGTCTTGAATTAAATACTATCTTTTATATCAATGAAAAATAAAATAGTAAACGAATAATTAATAATTTTATAAATTTTCAAAATATAATTTAATTATGATATTTTGAAAGGAAAGATGCCTCTTAGCTTTATGTGCCTTTTGAAAGTTAAATGTCCTAGAAAATAGGCAAAGGAGTTATTCTGGTTTTAATTACTCCTTTCCTTTCTTTTTCAGTTGTCAACTTTTGATAAAAAAAAATTATTTTTATTTCAAAAATATTAATTATTATTTTTAACTATATATTTATTTATATTTTTAGGTTAAAAATAATATTAACTATTTTTCTATTTACCCAATAATTTAAAAACATATTAAAAATTTAGAAATTTTAACATAATAATTATATTTTTATTCATATGATAAAATTTTAAATGGCATATAAAAATAAATGTAGAAATTATGAAATGATTCTAATCATTTTGGGAAATTTGAGAAATGGGACCAGAAAATAAGTTATTTGAGAAATGAAAGCTCAGGGTTTAAGATAATAGCACCAACAGACCAAGGAGTTTTAGTTAGAAAGAGGTGTAATGAAGGTACAAAAATGTCGTTGAATATTATTATTAAAAAAAAAAAACAACAACAACGCAGAAGAGGTTCGTCCTCGGCATCTCCTTCGTCATCGCCATCGTTATCGTCGCTCGTAGCCACCGCCATTGACAACCTCAGCTTATGCCCATGGTTAATCTAATCGCTCGCAACCATTACCCATTAGATTCATCGAGTCTCGCTTTTGAGCTCAAATTCTGTTTAACTTCGGCTATGTATCTATGTTTTCTTCAGAGATTGTCAGTGGGTTTCTGTCAAATGCTGTGCCTGCTTCCACGAAATGGGTGTGGTCATTCAGAGCTACGACTTAAACAGGTGTAGATCTAGCGAAATGCTGCTCACGTTTCTCCATGTTTAATTCCTATCTTCTTTTCATTATCCGGTGGTTGTTGATAGTAACTGAAATGCTGATTTGATTGTATATTAACTCGACAATGATTTCTGGCTGGCCAACGATGAGGTTCGAGCGTAGATACATTGTGGAGACAGTGTTTGATGGAAGCAAGCTTGGAATCGAGCCTTATGCTGTTGAGTCAGATAGGATGAGTTACGTAAGAATGTTGCTGTGTGTATATGTATGCTCTCATCAGGGTCTTACGCTAAATAATGCTTTGATTTAAAATTGTATATACTTTTTTCAGAGTTGAGTCAGGTAAAAATATTCTATTAAGATTTTTATTTGTAGGGGTCACAACAATTGCTCGAGGAAAATCATGGAGGCCATGTTGATGGGCCAAGTGATGATGCTAAATTTTCTAATGATTTTGATGTGGTTTATGTTGGAAGTAGTTGTTCTCTACTTGTCAGATTGAGGAAACCAAGCCATTAGGGAGATTCAACTCCATTTTGAAGAGTGTGCTTATCAATATGGCAGTGGATTTCCACTTGGTAAACTAAATCTGCTCAGGCTCTATCTCTAGAAGTTTTAGTAATCAGAAATTAAAACATGTGCAAGATTTGAGAATTTGTAGTTAGTACAAATCATTTTTTTGAGAATTTGTTTATCTTGTATCTTTTCACGGTATGTGTACAAAATGTTGTATATAGGATTCAAAGCGTGGGTAAGTTAAATATTTTTGTGTATCGTATGTAGCCAAAAAAGAAAAGTTGACTAATTGGGGTTATGAACTACAATATTGTATTTTGACGATTGACCAGTAAATATTTTGGACTACTTGAGTTCAGCATGATTGCCAAATTTGATTGACCAGTTATTGATATGTTAAAAATTTTAGTCTATTGGAAATTTTGTGACTGAACTTACTCATGGAATAAAATCAGCTGACCATTAATGTTTTTAAACTGAATCTTGATGTTCTGCTGGTTGACCACATATTAACATGTAAAAGTTCATGTCCCATAAAATCAGTTGAGCACTAATTTTTTTTTGTCCAAGATTAGAAATTTTTTATCCTAAGTTTAGAAATTTTTATGCAAGAGTAGAACTTTTTTATTTTCAAGTGAGTTAGATTCCTTTTTTATCTAAGATTAGAATTTTTTTTTTATGTAAGAGTATAATTTTTTTATTTATAGGTGAGAATAAATTGTTTTTATCCAAGATTAGAATTGTTTGGAAAAATATTAGAATTTTTTTGTGCAAGAGTATAATTCTTTTTTTGTACAAGAGTAGAATAATTTGATTTTCAAAAGAGTAGAATAATTTGATTTACAAGTGAGAATAGGTTTTTTTGATCTAACATTAGAATTTTTTCATACAAGAGTAGAATTTTTTTTATTTGTCAGAGAGAATAGAATTTGTTGATCTAATATTAGAAATTTTTTAATCAAGAGTAGAATTTTTTTATTTACAAGTGAGAATTGAATTTTTTAATCCAATAGTAGAAATTTTTTCATTTACAGGTGAAAATAGAATTTTTTCATCCAGAATTAGAATTTTTTGGATAAAGATTAGAATCTTTTGATCCAAGAGTATAATTTTTTTTATCAAGCGTAGAATTTTTTTTATACAAGAGCAGAGTTTTTTTCTCTCACATTAGAATTTACAAGTGAGAATAGAATTTTTTGAGCTCATATTAGGATTTTTTGATGCAAGAGTAGAATTTTTTTAATTTACATGTGAGAATAGAATTTTTTATCCAATATTAGAATTTTTTTCTACAAATGTCAGATTTTTTTTATTTATAGGTGATAATAGAATTTTTTTCATCCAAGATTAGAATTTTTTTTGGATAAATATTAGAAATTTTTCATTCAAGAATAGAATTTTTTTTATCTGATTTGAGTTTTTGATGCAAGAATAGAATTTTTCATAAAAGAGTAGAATTTTTTCCCTTGGATTAAAATTTAAAAATAAGAATAGAATTTTTTAGCTCATATTAGAATTTTTTATGCAAAAGTATAATTTTTTTAATTTACAAGTGAGAATAGAAATTTTTTATCAAAGGGTAAAATTTTTTGGATAAAAATTATAATTTTTTCCTTTACAAGTGAGAGTAGAATGTTTTTATTCAAGATTAGAATTTTTTTATCCAATAGTGGAATTTTTTATGCAAAAGTAGAAATTTTTATAGAGTAGAAGTTTTTTTCCCTTGGATTGGAATTTACAAGTGTGAATATAATTTTTTGAGCTCAGATAAGAATTTTTTTTACAGAAGAGTAGAAATTTTTGGAGAAAGAATATGTTTTTTTTCCCTAGGATTTGAATTTTCAAGTAAGAATAAAATACTTTTGATGTAAGACTAGAAATTTTTGGGCAAAGAACAGATTGTTTTCCTTTATATTAGAATTTCCAAATAAGAATAAAATTTTTGGATGCTAGAGTAGAAAATTTTCAAGATTAGAAACTTTTGGAAAACCAATTTGAGTATAGACTAAAAAAAGTCTCGTATTTCGAAAAACTAATTTGGATTTGTGACAGGACAATCTATAATAGAGATTATTTATTTATTAAGGGGTTTGATTAAAATATGCCGAAGTAAAGAGAAAGATTTGTATATGATTTTCATTGATCTAGAAAAAAGCCTATAATAAAATACCAAGGGATGTGTTGTGGAAAATAATAGAGAAGAAAGGTATTTGTGGGGCTTATATTTGAGTCATAAAGTATATATACAAGGGGGCAACAATAAATGTGAGAACCCCTGGAGGTAAGTCAAAGGACTTTCCTATAATGATATATTTATATCAAGGATCTTTCTTGAATCATATCTGTTTGATTTGATTTTGAATGTTCTAACAGAACATATACTGAAGGAAATTCTAAAGTGTATGTTCTTCGAAAATGTTATAGTTTTAATTGAGGACTCAAGAGAACAAGTCTACCCTAAACTTGAGTTATGGAGACACACTTTGGAATCAAAAAACTTCCACTTGAGTAGAAGTAAGACGGAATATATGCATTGCAAATTTAATAAGAAGTCAATTAGAAATGATTTAAAACTAAAAATTGGAGAGTAAATCATTCCAAAAGTGTCAAAGTTTAGATATTTATGATCAATTTTACAGAGTAATAGTGAAATTGATGAGGATGTTATGTATAGGATACAAGTTGAGTGGTTAAAGTGGAGAAAAGTATCAGGAGTTATTTGTGATCGTAAGGTACCTACTAAGCTTAAAGGAAACTTTTATCAAACAGTTATAAAGGCAGCAATACTATATGGTAGTGAATGTTGGGCTTTAAAAAGATAATAAAAGCATAAAATGTGAGTAACAGAGATGAGAATGTTGAGATAAATGTATGATCATACAAAATTGGATAAGATACGAAATGACTGTATACGAAGGAAAGTTGGGGTAGCATCTATTGAGGAGAAAATGGTGAAAAATCTTTTAAGATGGTTTAAGCATGTACAAAGAAGAAGATAAGCGGAGTCAGAGAGGAAAGTTGATCAAATGGCTTGGAACCCTATCAAAAAAACGTAGAAGAAGGGCAAAAAGGACACTAAGAAAAGTTATAAGAAGATGATTTATCTGAGAAGATGGTGTTTGATAGAGTCTATTAGTATCGTATGATCCATGTAATTGATCTCATATAGTAGAATAAGGCTAATGTTGTTGTTGTTGTTGTTAAAAATTTTTGAATGAGGAATAGAAACCTTCCAACACATATTAAAGTTCTTTCTATAAAACTAGAATTTTTAATTGAGAATAGAATTTTTTAATATAAAAGTAGAAATTTTTGGACAAAGAATAGGTTTCTTTCCCTTGGTTTAGAAATTTTCCAACAAAGATTTGAGCCCTATCAAAAAATGTAGAAGAAGAGCAAAAAGAATACTGAGAAAAGTTATAACGAGATGATTATCTGAGAAGATGGTGTTTGATAGAGTCTATTAGCATGGTATAATCCATGTAACTGATCTCACATAGTAGAATAAGGTTAATGTTGTTGTTGTTATTATTGTTAGAAATCTTTGAATGAGGAATATAAACCTTCCAACACATATTATAGTTCTTTCTATAAAACTAAAAATTTTAATTGAGAATAGAATTTTTTAATATAAAAGTAGAAATTTTTGGACAAAGAATAGGTTTCTTTCCCTTGGTTTAGAAATTTTTCAACAAAGATTTGAAATTATTTAAGGAATATATCTGTTATATTTATAAAGTTAGGTGGAATATATTGGAGAAATCTGATGGGTCATATCAGCAGGCAGATCTAGAAACGAAACAAAATGGTGGCATGACATGTGGCAGTTGATGTGTGTTTTATTAGTATTAATTATGATTAGAGAATTTGTGTGCCATTACGTGGTCATTTAATATAATTTATTGCTAATTGGCTCCTATATTTTGAAAAATCATTAATATGGCAATATTATACTCTCTCTAGTACTTAATATTCCATCTGGTCCTATATATAAGACCTTTTACTTTGATCATAAATATAAGATCCTTTACAATATACGAGGTGAGATTTATTATACATTTTCAAAAAATACCCCTATTTAATATATTCAAAGAGAAAAAGAGAGAGATTAAATAAGAATAGTTTTGGAAAAATGTTGGGATTTTTGGAGAAATCGAGGTAGTTAATTAGTTTTAACTCCCTTTCTTAATTCGCGTGATTCGGTTAAAATGGTCTTGTATTAAGGACCAGAAGGAGTATAAGACTATTTTAACCGAATCACGTGAATTAAGAAGAGAAGCTAAAACTAATTAATTAACTCGATTTCTTTGAAAATCTCAATATTTTTCTAAAACTACCGTTATTTATTCTCTCTCTTTTTCTCTTTGAATACATTAAATAGGGATTTTTTTTGGAAATGTATAATAAATATCACCTCGTATATTATAAAAGGTCTTATATTCAGGGTCAAGATAAAATATCCTATATATAATATCAGAGGGAGTATCTAAATTGACAATTATTACATGTCGATTTGGTAGGAATAAGTATCAAATGCAATTATCATGTTTGAGTTAGTCAGATTTAATAGTAAATTTCCTTCTCACAAAATCTATGCACTTTTACGTTGTAGTTATTGAAAAAATGATTATGTATTGAATGTTTAATTGATTCGGTCTGTTATTTTTTTATTATGATATGAATTAATTTATTTGACCAAATTCAATTTCATAAATAAATTTAAATCATTAAAATTTTAATTTTTTGGCATATGATAAATGTTCATTGATTGATGTTATATCAACATTATTTAATTGATTAAATATCCTTTACCAGTCTGATTGAAATCAGTGCTTTACGAGTTTTATATTTTACTTTTAGCATTAGTGGTACAAACCTCATTGAAGTATGAGATAGTCGCGTAAAAGTTGATTTTAAATTCAATATGTTGCTATTATATTGTTAATCTAATTTTGTTGTTGTTTATAATAGTTTTATCAACATGTATATCTGTTTATAATAATTTTACGCGATGGTCGTGATTTGTCTGTTAGCAACATTTGATAAAAATACATGATTCATTTGATTACAGTATTAATTGAGATGACATGGACATAAATAACTAAAGTTGACCATAACCGTTTGATATAAATTTATTGTCCAAAAAGTCAGTATTTTGAGATTACATTGACATTAAAATAATTCTTTTCTGACCAAATTATTTAATATTTTTATTTCCCCTTTGTATCTATTTATGTTTTTCATGCGTTTACTACATTTAATATTACTTTTTATTTGGAATTTCTATTTATTTATGCTTTTCATCCGTATACTCCTCGGATATAATTTCTATTGATTGGAATTAAAGGTGATGTTCAACCGATGATTGTATAATTGTGTGAATGCATTTTTATTTAATGCTGGTCTAATTCAAGATTTTTCCAAAAACAGTACTCCATAGTTGTCTATATAAGTTGTGTGGTTCTCTGCTGTAAAAATGCCTCTATCCGAATTTGCATTGCTTTTTTGATCTCCTCCATTAAGAATACCCATAAGTGAATTAGTACTAAATTTTAATTGATGAATTTGTTCTTTATTTTATAGGTAATATATTATTTGTTCATTGTAATATATAATCTTTTTATGTTGATCTATATGTAGGATATGGAATTCGGTTATGATCACATTCGCACTATTATTAGTTAGGACCGTCAGAGACGGTGCATCAAAGTGAGGATCATACATTGGTGGATAATGCCTGCACTTCATCTACCTGCCTGGTGATATTAACTGTATTGAGTTTGTTCTTAAGATGCTCATGTAATTTTTTATTGCATATTGAATTACCTTATGAATCTGTATTCCAGGGAGAATAAACTCTATTGCACCTTGGGGTGATTTTCTTATTAGATTTTAAACTTCATAAGTCCTCTCCTCCTCCAACTATTGTTACTCTTCATAGGCCAAAGATTAAAGAGTTTAATGGTTTTTTTTTTCTTTACCACTATAGTTTAATATTATATTTGATAGAAAGAAAGCCGGTTTTAAGAAAGAAAAAATATAAAAAAATTATTTTAACATATTTGGTAGCTAATTATAGCCAATAATAACTTTTCCATTAGAAATCAAACATATTAAAATATATTTTTTTTACCTTTTCTCTTTTTTGAAACCAGCTTCCTTTCTATCAAAATATAGTATAAGGATTTGTTATTAATGAATTTCAAATTCTTTGTTCATTAAATTTATAGCTGTATTATGAATTTCGTCCGTATGATGTTGAGAGAAGCACTTTCCAAGTCTCTAAAAGGTCTCTTATTCTCTTTATTGTAATATTGTCTAATTGTAATTTCAATTGAAAAGAATGAGTGCTGATGTAGTTTTTTCTTTTTTTTTTTAAATATAAAAGTGCTGATGCAATTCGATAAGTAGTCAATCGACCACTTCCGTTTGCAATTGTCGGATGATGGTGATGTCTATCAATTTCAAGTATACCTGTAAGTGGTATACTGTGATATATTACAAATATTCAATTTTATGGTCGATTGTATAACGAGACTGATTATATTCCATTATAATTTTAATTATGTAGGAATTGGAATCATCCATTATTGATGTTTGGTCTTTTTGATTGACTGCATTAGTATAATATAATTGATCTATATTGGCTTGATGTTGAACTTGTATTTTGGATGGCGATCGTTAAGAATTGCGTTAATCTGTAATAAAAAAAATCAGCATTTAGAGAGCGGAAATTTAATATATATTTAACATAATTAGAAAAATACAATTTGGTACTGGAAATAAATCATACTTTCATCAAAGTTGTTTTGTATTGCTGAATTAAATACTTAAATTTTATAAAAAATTACATTTATTTGTACATATATATATTAAAAAATATATTGACAATAAATTGAATGAATACAAATACAAATTAACTAATTGATTCAATAATTTTTTTTACTAATTTGAAATAATTGGGACTATATTCCAACTAATTTGAATTAAAAAGTGTAAATTTGCAAATTGTGATTTAAATGAATTTGTTATAATGAGTGATAGGTTATAGCCCATTAAGTTATACTTTGGCCAAAAAAATCCAATTTAATTCATTTACGTTTATAGTCCATTAACTACAAAGAAGTATATTAAGATATAGTAATCACCCCGAAATGTACGTTACTTCTGCATAAAATTAACAATACCATAGTTGTTTAAAATTAAGTACTTGAATCTCTAAGAATTAACATTAGCATCATTGAGTATCTTTTGGGTGCTAGGTATTAATATGTGATTTGACTCCTTATTTAGTGCTAACATGTGGACATTAAAATAAGTCCTTAGTTGGATGTATATCTTAATTTATCTAATTGAATAATTATCTTTTTCCTAAATACAAAATTTACTTTATTTTTGGTTCTTTGCTTGCTATAAAATAAGTCTTCAATTTTTTTCCATAAATAAGAGCCCTATAGTTTTAATTAAGAGGATGAAGATTCATTTGTGATTAAAATGATTATATGCATAATTAAATATGATACAGCTAGACCCAAAAAAAAAAAAGGCATAACTGTCGATGTTAGTAGAATCAGTATATTTAATGTTATTAATTTCTATACCGGAAGTTTACTGAAAATTGACTGTATTTCAAATGCAATATTAATTTTCCAGCTTTTCATTCGGTAATTTTGTGAATTTCAACTTTTTTAAATGATAATAATAGTTGGCCAAAAAAAAAGACAATGATTATAGATAACAAGTGATATTATATTATTACTTTCTATATATGACGGAAATGTTATCCAATTATTATTACATTATACGAATATGTAAATATATTCCTATGAAAAGTTCTTATAATGATATTTTATTTATTATAGAAATTAATATTATATAAACATGTTAAAATTCTAAATTTCCAAAATGTACATTATATGACTACATAAATATATGCATATCAAAAGGGATGATTCCAATTTTTAAAATAAATTTAACTAAAATAAAAATAGATAAAGCACACTTGAATAGTATTAACAAAAACTTAAAAATAAAAATAAATTTCATTTTTTCCTTTTATTTTTGGACCTAATTAAATTAAACTTTAAAAATTATGAATTAAAAAGCTAATAAAGTAAACTAATCTAGCGCTGATTATAATTTTTTTTTTTAACAAAATGCCTTTTTACCCAAAAAATATATCTTTTGGACTCATGAATTTTCACAATTACATTTTTATTTTATGCTGTTTACTTTAATTACAACTATTTAAAATTTTATTTAAATACCAAGCATTAGAAGCTAATCATAACATAAATGAGGTGAAAATGTTGGGCCAGTCTATCACGGTGTGCGGGTTAAATAGGCAAACCAAACTCATTATAAGATAATGATAAGACAATTATGATGCTATTGTTTAATTATTATTTGCAGCAACCAAATGAATTTATTTTATCAATGTTAAAAATATTTACTAAATACAACTATGATTTGATCAAGTGGAAGGGATTTGATCCCTCAAGCAAGTTTAATGATTTCAAATTTTTTGTGAATGTGAAAAACTACATAAAAATAACTACCTTTATTTAGATCTAGTAATGTTCAAAATTTATTTTGATAATACTAGATATTAAAGAATTATATTAAAAAAATTAAGTGACACCTACTGAAATAATTCCGGGCATATTGAATGGGTGCTAAATTTATCATAAATGATTCAAATTACATAATTAAAAGTTAAGTTTAAATTATCTCAAGTTAAAAAGTTAAATAAAAATTAAACTATGTAATAAATTACATCTAATCAATATTAGTCAATATTTAAGTTGTCTAATCAATTTAAATCAATATTTATGCCAATTTTCATTTAATAAGATTAAATTTATGTTTTTCTTATCAAACCATATGGTGTCTTGATTCTATCCTTCTTCAACTAAGGATTTATTGGGGTTCATGCTAATTTGAATCGAGTAGAATAAAATCACAAAAGTTATTAAAGTTCTGTCACACATATTAAAGTTTAAATATTTTTAATATTCAACATAACAATATTATGAATAATAATTTTTCAAATGAAGCATGCAATTTTTTTATTTGAATGATTTAAATTCTATTAGTTCTCAATTTACTATGATAACAAATAATCATTTAAATTTAACCTAAATCATAGTTTTCCAAACAAAATAATAGATTACAAATGTTAAGTATTTTTTAATTAAATTTTATTAATATGTATTGTCCTATAAATAGATTGAATGATTGATTGATAATAACATTTTTTTAGTATCATTTATAATTTTAAGGATTTTTAAATCTATTGAAATTTGAAATATTGTACAAAATATTCACATATATTTACTCTAATTTGAATTAAATTAAAAAATATATATTTATTTTTATATTCATATAGATAAATATTGAAAAATTTTACATAAAAATAATTGTAAACACATATTAATCATTTTAAAATATGAATTTTTGAAATATAAAGTGTTAAAAGTGGAAATAAGGGTAGACTCACAATGGGCCAAATTATGTATGGGCACTTGTGGTGGCCTAAAATTTTCACAATCCACATCAATTGTTATATAATTTCTCTAGTCGTTAATGTAAAACATAGTTTAGAAGTAATATTTAGTCTAAAATATAGGATTTCTTGTGAGATTGTATGGTCTATAATTATTTATTCCATTCACGTCTCTTATTTATAATTAATAAATGAAAGATAAATATTATAAAAGTATGATGGATAATATAACTAATAAGGACAAATGATTAAAAATATTAAAATTTCTAGACAAATATAATGAGCAAATTTCCTTTCTTAAGATAAATAAGGTAATTAAAAATGTTTTATATTTAGAATAACATAAAAATAGTCAACAATTCAAGTTGATATTTTTTAATGGCTACTTTTATTTAGTCATAACATTTGATATAAGTCACTTTGAAGATTTCTTTATCATTAAATATTTATTTTCCAAAAATATCCTTTATTGAATGAAATATGAGAGAGAAATTTAGGATTCATGTAGAGAAGGTCAACAATTAATTAAGGGCAAATCTAGAAAAAATATATTTTATTACAATTTTTTTCAATGTAAAAAAGTTTAAATGAGTTAGGTCTTAGAAACTCATCAGGCTCAAAGCAGACTTCAATACTAAAAAAGTACTTATAAATGTATTTGAAGATTACTCATCAACAAGATACTTGCATCAATAGTTACAAATTTATTTAACTTTAACTAATTTTAACTACTTTTATTGGTATGTAAGAGATATATAATAGTATCTTATATTTGAGATCAGAAGAAGTATTTTTATTTTTGTTTTATTTATAAATGTATGATTATTCTAACATATTGTATTGTGATTTTAGAAGTTTATACTAAAATTTATTAACTTTAAAGAATTTCATGTATCGCATGAATGTATTACTAACTATATATATATATATATATATATAAAGATAGGTAGATTTTGGGGAAATGTAGGGTGATATGTTAACAAGCAAGGCCACAACGTCAAGTAGTTCTGATTGTGTGGTAAATTGATTTTTATATTTTCTGAAAATATCACCATCATCGTATTTAAATGGTAATTAGGCATATTGTGAATTATTTTCAATTATTACACTTGTCAGACATTTATTTTTATTGTTTATATCTTGAATGGTTTAAAGTATTTGGAAAAATCGTTACTCTTTCGGTTCATAAACCATTATCTTTTTTGTATCAAATGCTTTAATTATAATAGCATTAATCATAATAGAATTTTTTTGCCATAATAATAGAGTTAATTATATATTATATGTTTAGTAAATTTTCAAAAATATCAATTTTAAGAATAATGAAGAGTTTTTTTTTTCTTTAAGTTTTAGGTCTATCATTCCCTTTCTTTAATTACCTTTAATATCCTATTAATGTAGGTAGGTTATCTCACCTATATTACTTTTTAATTCTCTATTGCATTTTCAAATTAGATTATTTTTTAATGTAATTATAATGAGGCTTATTCACATTTTAAATTATGACTTACTAATAATTTAAATTTTAAATCAATGGTATAACTTATTTATTCTAATAATTAATATGAAATTAAAGTCATTAATTTTTTACGTTTTAAAATATTAATATTAATTTGTTTGCTGGCCTCCTATATATAAGTAAAGTACTTATATAACGTATGAGGTAATTCAAAAGTAAAAAATTTAAAATATGTATTAATTTGAAACCTTATATTTTAAGAAAAATAACTATAAAAAAGAAAAAGAAAAATAACATTAACTGTGAGGAAGAATACATAATTAACTTAAATTATGTACCAACATTTGATGTACTCTAGGAACATTATGAAAGACCAAAATGTACCACATGTGAAATTGTGAGAAATCTGGAATGTCACATCAGCAGAAGATTTTGGAAAGTCACCTCAGCAACGAATTCTTAAATTTAAATCTAATATATTTCATTATTTGATATACAATTTAAATAAATTTGTATTTAATTCAATTATTTTTTCCATTTCAGTTATAATGACAAAACTTAATGTTATAGTTCAATGTTATGGTTTATTTCTAACAAATTTGCTTTCTGACCAACAATTAAATCATCCTTATTTTGAATTTCCATTAATTGCAATTATTTTATTTTGCTTTAATATGCATTAAAAAGATTATTTTTTCACTATATAAACTAATGTCATTGTTTACACAATGCCAAAGTAAGCTTTGATATGTGTGATCAATGTCCCTTCTTAGTTTTTGTTTCGATAAAAATATACGCTCACTTCAATTTATCAAAAATTTTCTTCCCAAAGTTGCTGATGAGGGTAAGCTAAGAAAAATAATGGGTCATGGACAAATTTAAGACTCAGTTCAAGGCATTGGAGGACCAATGACAAGAGTTAAGACCAAAGCCATGAATCAAGTCATGAATGGGTTGATCCAAAATATAATTAACATGTAGCCATTGTATTTGAATGATTTCGATGTTCAAAACAAAGAAAGAGGTAAGTTAAAAATGTGGAACGAAATTATAGTCAACAAACCCAACAAGGAGAATTCATTTAAAATACATGTACTTCTCATGTGGTCACTAAAAGTGACGTTTTTAATAAGTTTTATTGGGATTATTTTAGTTAATTTGTTTCCTTTTAAATAAAAGGCATATAATGATCTGATTTGATCTCCCTTTATTTAGGAATAGGATTTCAGCATATTCTCTTCCTTTTTGCATTAAAGAGGAGTCAACTTTTCAAAGTCAAAATTAGAATTAAATGCTCCTTTTTACTTATGGCTTCCTTTTTGTATTAATGAGTATTAATAAGATTAGGTTTGTGGGCTGCACTAGAGTTAGTTTGTGGGTTAATATTTACCTATAAATAGGCACATCTTGTACTCTTATAAACCACAATATGAATAAATGAATCAATTTCTTTTCAGCAACTTTGTTGTTGTTCAGTGAGTTCTTTCTTACTGATCTTTAAGTGCCAGAAAGAATAAGGACTTATCAAGGAGTGATCATCTTTGTGGTGTCCCGGAGTAAGGATTCAAGAAAAGGTTCTCTTGGAGTCTATTTCTTTTAACCAACATTTTGTTTCAGTTTTCTTATTTTCATGGTCTCTTTTTTTTTAGTTTTTGTTCATTGTTGTTTTTCATTGTTCTTGTGTTCAATTCATCTTTCCTTAAGTTGCACGATCCTTAACTCAAAGAAGGCCCTTAGGACGGGTTCCTAAAGTGTTTCTTATCAGTTGTTGTTCTCTTTTGCAAAGAGGTGACAAATATATTTTGCTTTTTACCAATAACAAATGTGATGATATGGCCCCATGAGGAACCTACCCAGGGAATTCAGAAAATACAAAGGACAGCGATGCAGAAGTTTAACTCAACGAGTTAATCAAACTAGAACCCGATGAGAACCTGTCTCAGAGAACTCTAGTTATGGGAAACGCTAGAAGAGTAAATTATTCTCTTGATAAGATGGGTATATTCTCAAAAGAATATGAAGAACTAGTGAAGAACTCACGAGTAGAATATATTTTAAATTTATTTGATCTGTACAAAAACGTTATAATGAATAGTCTTAAATAGAGAACTACAATAATAATTCCTACTATAACTCTTAACTTAATTGGACAAAAATAAGTTTTATCTAATAGAATTCTAACTAAACTAAATTAAATTTAAACCCATGATTGGTCCCTTTGAGTACAAATAGGAAATCATAAATTATTTATCATAATCTAAATCAAATAAATTAAAAAAAATAAGATAAATAAAATAATTCAAATTGAACCTAAAAAATTAAAATAAAATATAATTTTTCCTAAATTATTTCTACGTGGCTTTGACCATTTTTTTCAACTGGACTTCTCCTAAATCATGGGCTGAAAAATTATAACTCTCTTTTGGGCCCCCATGATTAGACTTTTCTTCTTCAAACATTTTGAGCTTACTATCTTGTAAGCCTCTAATCAAGTCTTATAGAGTTTCTTTCATAGCTCTAGTCCTACCTCTAGTTAATGAGCTTTCTATTGTTTGAAGTGCATTTTTTGGGATGGTGCTCTTCTATTCTTGGATATATCCATGAACTCTGTCACACCCGAAAATGCGACGCGGATGGCGCGGAGGTAAAGAAAAAGAGAGAAATCGGCCCACACGGCTGAGGTCGATTTCTGAGGAGTCGCCACCAAAATTTTAAGGGAAATTTTGGAAAACCGAATAAAAACAAAGAAAAGATAAGGATGGTCTGTGAATCAGAGTTGGGTTCGAGAGTACAATTGTGAGTGGGGAAGGTATTAGGCACCCCCACAACACCCGTTCCTAAGAACGGTTACCTTAGGTTGATCATGCAATTTTTATGGCTTTTTATAAATTTATTTTGATTGCCCTTTTACTATTCACATGCTAAAAAAATAAGAAAAATGTAAAAATAAAAATAAAGAATGAAAGTATGGGAAGTTGAGAAAAATAAAATAAGAGGAAAATGTTATTTATTTACAAAAGTGGATTTGGGAAAATAAATTGGTAAATATTTATTAAATTAAGAGAAAAAACACCAAATAAATCAGAAAATACTTATTTATTTGCAAAAGTGGACTTGGGAAAATAAATTGATAAATATTTATTAAATTAAGAAAAAAACATCAAATAAATCAGAAAATACTTATTTATTTACAAAAGTGGACTTGACCCAGGACCAGAGCCTGGGGCCTACGTACCCTGCGATAGGGATCAAAGTCAACGTAGTTCGGACTAGAAATGCGTGTCACTGGGTTGGTATTTTTATTTTATATATTTTTTGAAAAGAGAGGTTTATAGAAAATAATTTGTCTTTCCACAAAGAAAATAATTTTTAGAATTGGTTGGTGTGTTTTAATTTGTAAAAGACAGATCAATTTATATTATTTGCTCTTTTCATTTATTGTTATTTTTTTTGTTTAATCAATTTCTAAAAGAGAAGATATGTTTCCCTCACTTTAGAAAATATGAGTAAAATTATGTGTGATTTGAACATTTTATTTTGTTTTGAAAAATAAATATTTGAAAACAATTTTATTTTTACAAAATAAAATCAATTAGCTTATGTGGCGATTTTATCACTCACATTTACCTACTGATACCTAAGTGTTCACGGTAGTGTTACTCAAGACAAAAAAGCATGAGAAAAGTTCGAAAGAAAACAAACATTTTTTTTTTTGTATAAATAATTTTTTTCCTTTTTTTTTATTATAAAAATCCTTTTAACGCCTACTTATTTAAAAAAAGGATTAAAAATGTGATCATTATGTATGTTTTGGAAAATAGTAATCAACATATGTGGTGACTTTACCACTCACAAGTTACTGATTTACACTTACATGCTCACGGTGTTACCACTCGGAGTAGAAAATATCAGAAGAAAAATTTTAAATGAAAATTAAACAGCATATATGGTGACTTGATCACTCATACTTTGCTGATTTACGCTTATATACTTATGGTAATACCACTCGAGGCAAAAGGCAAAAAAAACTTAAAAGGATAAAATTGAAAAAAATGAAATCATTTTTATATTAAATTATAAAAATAAATACGATTATGATTTTTTATTAAAAGAAAAGCCATAAAAGAGATTTAAAAACATAACTTTTATGTATATATTGATATATTATTTACTTGTATTTGTTTATTTGTTATATATATATATATATTTTTAAAAAAAAGAACCAATTAGGATCTGTGGTGACTTTATCACTCACAACTCACTAATTGACACCTAAATGTTCACGGTATTACCATTCGAAATATAAAGGAAAAATGAAAATTTGAAATAAAGAACTCTCATTGAATAATTTATTTTTTACTTTTAATAAATAAAAAAAACCATTGGTACTTGTAAATATTAAAATAATAATAATAAAAATAATAATAAAATAAGATTTAGCCAACGTTTATACCATGGCAACTCCTCACTCATGATATAATTGACTGACACTTTATAGGCACACGGAGATTTAGTCCCTCGAGGCAGACTCCAAAACTCTCTCTCTTCTTTTTTTTTGTATGCAAATTATCTTTTCAAGCTCATAAATTCTTTTTTATTTTTTTGAAGAGACATTCAGTCACAATCATGGTCTTGCATGACCCATGCATTCTAGAGAAATAATCGAATGGAAACAACTTACAATTAGCAAGGAAGCCACTTGTACATTGCACAATATATCTTTCACGTTAATTCTAAGATGTCCACAATGTATTTGTGTGCTCATAAAATCACCTTCACTGATTACACATTATAATAATTATTTAACCCATAAATCAACACGTGTCATATTTATGAAGAGCAAATCAACATTGATGGCACAAAAATTACGGGAAGCTAGATGCACCAGAGGATTTTATTCTCTTCATCCAGTGAAGGTACCTCCTTGTGCTTCTCTTTCTTCACGTGACATCCCAACTCAAGCATAGTCACCGCAAAAAAAAATCACGACTCGAAGGCAGGGGAGTTGCATCGTCATCATGTTCACAACAGTGAAACCAACAGAAAAAGCATGACCATGTACGTGAATAACAACACCCAAATACCTCACTTCATTAATCAAAATCAAACTCATCATTAAAAAGGAAAACTCCCCCCTCTGTAAAAACCAGTTAAGTGCATAACACTCAAAGAACCTTATGACCCAACGTGAAGTTTGTTAACGTGTCACTCACCACCATATTGGTAAATATATATCAGGAAATACACACAACATGCACTGGCCGCCAAGCTAGATTATCATTACCATCTTGAGGTAGGGAAAGCCGAAAGAACAATTATGACAGCTTAAAAGATGCACGGTTTGCAAGCTAGGTGCTAAACATAACATCCAAGTAACTTTACCTAAGAATAGGGGCCCTTTCCACGAATAGAGAGGAAAGTAATAACAGTCTGCAAGTGTTAAATCTAAGTCTAGAGGTAACCTAAACTCACATCATACACCAAATAAATCAACCAAGCTAAAAGCATGATGAATACTCAGCAACAAAGGAATGAGAGAAATTAAAGGAAAAACAGAGACAAGTATGATTTACCTTTACAGCATCCAATCTCCACTTGCTCCTCGGGTCTTCTCCTTTCCTACTACACTCAATGCTTACTTTCTCCCCACTAAACTTTCTTTCCCTCCTACTCCTTCTTGCTCTCTTTTTTCTTCAAATGCTCTTCCTTTCTCTCGCTGCACCCTCTGTTTTTCACCCCCTTCAGCTCTCTCAGCCTCACGCTCCCGGCCTGGCCCCCAAAGCTCGCGGCTGCCTTTTCTCTCCTCTGCCCCAGCTCCCTCTGCCTTCAAATCTCACTCACACAGCTCCCTCCTCCCTCTCTGTCTTCTCTTTTCCTTCCTCCACGGACACCCACGGCCCTCTCTCTTCCTCCTCTTCTTTTTCAGCCGCGGCCCCCTTTTTCTTTTTGGTCTCTCCTCTTTGTTTTTTCTTCAGGTCCCCCTCTCTCGGACTTTTCTCTCTCCATTTCTGCTTTTCCCTCCGAGCTCCACCGTGGCACCCTCGGTTTGGTCTCCCTTTAGCTCTCATCCGTGGCTCCCTCATTTCAGATCTCAACTCTCGGTCTCCTCCACGGTTCCCTCATGCCTCCCTTGGTCTCTCCCTCTGCTCTATTCGTCTTATCCCCTTCTTTCTTTCCTCCAGATCTCGCTCCCACGACCTCCACGGTGGCTCCCTCCTTGCGGCTCTCTCCTCCTCTCATGGTCTCGGCACGCCCGGTGTCTCTTTGGAATCGCGTGGCCGAGCCCTAAGGCTCCCCCTTTTCAGATCTCAACTCTCTCTCTCTTTAAATATCTGCCGTGCTCCTCTTTTCCCCTCACGCGTGCTCCCTCTCCCTTTCTCTTTCTTGCACGCTTCCTCCTGTTTCTTCGTCCTTGCATGCTCCTCTCTCAGCCTCCCTGCTCTGATTCTGCAGCTCCTCCTCTTAACTCGGGCCTGAGCCCTCAGTTCTTTTTCCAGTCCTCGGCCATCCCTCTGCTTTTGTCTCGCCTGCAGCTTTCTCTCTCTTTTCTTTTCTTTCACGTTGCCTTCCCTCTGATTTTCCTTTCTCGCGGCCAGCTTCCCTCCCCGAGCTCCCCTCCTGTGTCTCACGTCCCTCTGTGCCTAAATCCCCCGAGCCCTCAGGGGCTCCTCTGCCTTGTCTACGAGCCCTTTTCAATTGGACTCGTGGATGTTTAGGCTGAAATGTTAATCAACATTTCAGCCCAAACATATATACCTTTTTTTTTTACTATTTATTTATTTTTATTTGTTATTTTTATTATTTGTTTTATTATTTTTTAGTGCTTGGGTTTTAGGGTTAGAAGATTGGGCCATCTGCATTCCACACAAATTCCATCTTAATTCTATCTTCTCTCTCTTTTTTCTTTCTTTTTTTTTTCTTTTTTTTATTATTGCCTTATCTTATCTTATTTTCATTATTATTTTTTTGTTTTTATCCATTTTTAGTTTTATGTATAATATCCGGACAAAATACGGTATTCACAAACTCCATCATTTCTTCTTTCTCAAGAGAATTCGTCCTCGAATCTACAACATTGTACAAGGATCCAAAACATTAAAGGTAGCACTCATATGATTGCCATAGGAGCTTGGCAAACCAATTCGGTAAACATTTTCATTGATTTTCTCGAGCACTTGAGAAGGTCCATCTCCACGTAGTTATAACTTTGATTTCATTTATTTGGGAAACCTTTATTTCCTTAAGTGTAAACAAACCCAATCACCAAGTTCAAATATATCTCTTGTGTGGCCCATATTGCCTTGTTTGGCATATTGTTTATTTTACCATTCAATGTTAGCCTAAACTCTTACATGCAACTCCTGCACAAACTCAGCTTTTTTCTTGGTATCAAGGTTAGTTTTCTCATTACATGGCAAAGGTAAAATATCAAAAGGCATTATAGGATTAAACCCATAAACAATTTCAAAAAGAAAATAGGATGTAGTTGAATACACAACCACGTTATATGCAAATTCTATATGAGGCAAATAACTTTCCCAATTTTTCAAATTCTTTTGAATAATTGTACACAATAAAGTAGTGAGTGTTCTATTTACTACCTTAGTTTGTCCATCAGCTTGTGAATGTGCTGTGGTAGAAAATAATAATTTAGTCTTTAATTTACTCCATAATGTTGGCCAAAAATGACTTAGGAACTTAACATCTCTATTACTCACAAATAGTCTTAGGAATCCCATGCTATCTAACAACTTATTTGAAGAATAAATCAGTAATATGAACATCATCATTAGTTCTAGAACAAGTAATAAAGTGTGTCATCTTGCTAAATCTATCAATAACCACAAAAATACTATCTTTACCAATTTGAAAATGTGGCAGTCCCAACACAAAATCCATAAAAATATCAGTCCAAATATGTTGAGGAATAGATAGAAGGGTATATAAATCATGAGCATTAACTTTAGATTTAACATATTTGCAAATAATGCATTTATCACACACTTGCGCAATATCACATCTCATAGAAGGCCAATAAAAATGTTTATGCAAAATTTATAAAGTTTTACGAATTCCAAAATGCTTCATTAACCCATCACCATGAGTTTCTTTAATAAGCAATTCATGCAAAAAACAATTAAGAATGCAAAGTTTTTCTTTTTTTGAAAAGAAACCCATTGAATCTGTAAAAATTTCGAAATCCATGTTTTTCACATTATTTCTAAGTTTTCAAAAAGTCTGAATCATTATGATATAATCCCTTAATCAACTCAAAGCCAAGTACTTCAGCACATAAAGAAGTAAGAAGAGAATAACTATGTAATAATGCATCAGCCACAATGTTTTCTTTATCTTACCTATGCTTAAGAATATATGGGAAGGTATCAATGAATTCCATCCATTTAGTATACTTTTTGTTAACTTACCTTGTAACTCTAAGTATTTTAAACTCTCATGACCAGATTGTATAATGAACTCTTTTGGCCAAAGATAATGTTGTCATGTTTCTAAACCTCTTTTAAATATATAGAGTTCTTTTTATATGTAGAGTAGTTCAAAGCTAATCTACTAAGCTTTTCACTAAAGCAAGCTATGGGCCGCTTATCTTGCGTCAAAATAGCCCAAATTCCTTCCCCCGGATGCATCACACTTAATTTCAAAGACTTTACTAAAATTAGGTAGTACTAAGAGTGGTGTATTGATGAATTTATGTTTCAAAGTATTAAATGTTCTATCATGGATTTCACCCCATTTAAATGTCACGTTCTTTTTGACTAAATCATTTAAAGGTGCTGTTATGGATGAGAAATCCCTAACAAATTATCTATAAAAACTAGCCAAACCATGGAAACTTTGGACTTCATTTGCATTTTTGGGGTTGGCCAATCTTTCATTGCTTTTACCTTCTCTTCATTTGCTCGGATTCCTTGTGCTATTCATCATGGAGTACACTTCTATCATATTGCCATGGTCTTCCAAGCAATAAATATCCTGAAAACATAGGATCTTCATTGCATAGATTTTTATCAAGATATTTGCCTATTGAAAAGGAAATTCGAACCTATTTGGAAACTCTGCAGCTACCACTATCATTCATCCATAAGAGATTATGGGGATTAGGATGCTTTAAGGTAGGCAAATTCAATTTTTCAATAAGCAAAGTACTATTAACATTGGTGCAGCTACCTCCATCAATAACAAAGCAACATAATTTGTCATTGATAAGACATCTTGAATAGAAAAGTTGCCCTCTTTGTTCATTATCTTACTCTTTTTTAGGTTGAATACTAAGAGCTTTTCTATTGACAAGGAAATTTTCTTCAAGCAATGGCTCATAATATCCATCTTTCGAAGATTCATCTAATAATTTCTCCTCATATTCACTTTTAACTTCAACTTCAACTTCACTTTCACTTGCCAGTTCACCATTTTTATGGATGGTCATGATTCTTTTGTTTGGACATTGATTAGCGATGCGTCCAAAACCTTGACACTTAAAACATTTCTTAAAAGATGAAAAAGAAGAATGTTTGGTATCATGTTTGCTTTTGAATTATGAATTCCTGGGCTTGCTTTCCTTCTTGGGCAGTGAGGAAGACTTGAAGTCTTTTGGTTGCCCATCTTTCCATTTAGCAACAGACTTAGATTCCTTCCAAGAAGATGTTGAATAAGAGGATTTTTTGGATTTTAGTTGCTTCTCCACAAGAATGGCCTTGTGCAAAAACTCTTCCATGGTTGTGTAACACTCTAATTCCACCTTATCTCGAATTTCTAGTTTCAAGTGACTGAGGAATCATGCCATGGTTTGTTCAGGATCTTCTACTATGTTTGCCCAGATCAAAGTTACTTCTAACTCTTTGTAAAATTCATCAACACTTTGTGTTTCTTGCTCTATTATTTGTAATTTAATATGTAAATCACGATAGTAGAGGCTAGGGATATACCTTTTTCTCATGATAGCTTTCATCTCATACCAAGAACTCACGAGATATTCCCCATACCTTCGCCTACTAGCTATCAACTGGTCCCACAAAATACTTGCATATTTTGAGAATTATACTACGACCAATTTTACTTTCTTTTCTTTAGAGGAGTTGTGGTACTCGAATACATGTTCTACTCTTCTTTCCTATTCTAAATATGCATTTGGATTATCATTCCCATGGAAAGATGGAATCTTTAACTTGAGCCCTCCTAAGTCATTGTTATGCCTAGAAGAATTCTTGCTTTTTGAAGTAGACTCTTCCATATTGGATTCATGATCTTCTAACTCTGGTTCAAGTTTTCTTTGTACCTTCTTTCTTTTAGCAGCAAATTCAACACTATCTAGCATTCTATTGATATTGACTAATTCAGTTTTCAAAGAATCCCACAAGAATTTTATGTTTATTGGATGTAGTTCACCTTTACCTTCTTTTCCTCCATATCCTCCTTTACTTCTAGGCATCCTAAAAATAGAATAAACAAAACAAAGAAAATAAATATTGCACACTTTTTTCACGTGTTTTACTGACATGAAGTTAATTTACTTGTGTATCACACTTAAAATTGGTTTTTCTAATGATGTATCTGTCTTACCTTTTACCACTCAAACTAGTATTTTATAGTGTTCTTAAGAGAATTACTATTACTAATCAAGATTTAATGGTAAAACTAAGATGTTAGAATTCAAGAGTCAACTCTCAACAATGATAAACAAGTATATATTTTTAGGCCCCTTTTTTTCTTTTTCTTTTTTATTTAGCCTCTTTTTTTTAAGCTAAGATCACACTTTCAACAAATAAGAAATTTTTTTTAGCCAAATTCCAACACTTTTTTTTGTTGCAGCAACATTTTTTTCAACCACAAAATATTTCAACAAGCTGAAGTTGTCCAAAAAAAATTCAATCAAGAAATTACAACAATCAATATGTTTAACAAGCAATTTCAGCCAACAAAATAACCAATTGATGATTATGGGAGAGGAAGGAAACAATTTTTACCTGAGGAAAGAAGATGAAACTAGTTTTGAGAATGATTTGAATCTAAAACCAGAAGACAAATTTGACTAGCTCAAACACATATAGAGACAAGGACACAGACGGATCAATAGAGAGAGAAGTTCAAATCTAACATGTAGAAACTTCTGAGGATGATGATGCGATGAACAAATATGAATTTGAGATGCAATTTTTTTTCTTGCAAGCACATTCTGATTTGTGCAAAAAGAAGAATACCATGTTTGGGAGTGAATTTGAGATTTTGGGTTAAGGTTTGTTAGACTGACTGGAATTAAGGACGAGTTTTTTTCTTTTTTCAATGGTTGTTACACAATTATGAATGATGTGTTGATGATGACTGGAATGAAAGAAGACACATGGTTAATGATGTGGATACGGTGTTTAAATCTCGCCTTTGCTCTGATACCAACTGATGTGGATTTCACGGGAAATCTATCTCGAGAACCCAGAAAATATAGAGGACAGCAATGCGGAAGTTTGACTCAAATGGGTTGATCAAACTAGAATCCAATGAGAATCTGCGTTAGAGAACTCTAGCTATAGGAGACGCCGCAAAAGTAAATCACTTTCTTGATAAGTCGGGTGTATTCTCAAAACGCATAGCCTTCAAGTGCTCTCTTCTCCTTTCTCTGAGTTTCTCTTTTATTTCTTATTGTTCTGCTCCCTGCTTACTGTGGGACGAGTCCGTTTAATCCTGGGGAGTTGTTGTCTTCATCTGTGGCGGAATAATTCTTAAAAATAATGTCCTTGAGCACAACTCAAGCTATTTTGTTTCTTCTATGTGCTAACAAATATCTAGTGCAATAAATAAGATATTCTAATAATATCCTTCTTTCTTCATTCTTTTGGGAAAAGTTATTCTTTTGAACAATCATTAACTAATTTAGTGTTGAAAAGAAGACCATTAATTTAAGGTAATTCTAGAAAAAATGTATATTTTACTATAAATTAAATTAAGTTATCTAATATTTTTAAATGATGTTATGAGAATTGGATTGAACTAGTCAGTCTAACGAGAATTAGCACCTATTCCGGTCCAGACAAAGAGGGTAACCAGGGTTGTGAGAATCAGCCAAGAACTGATCAACTTGATATTGAGCTGATGAAAATTGGTAAAATTGATGGGTATACTGGGTCAAATGGGTTGGCATTTCTTTTTACTCTTTTAGCAGCCCTAGATGTTAGCAACAGAAACAAAGGACAGAGGAGAAGAAAAAGAAGAAGAAAAAGGAGAAAACACATATGAATGGAAAAAAAAAAGTGAAGAATATCATCTAATAAGAAAAGAGAAAAAAAGAATAGAACATTGAGAAAGAAATTTGGAAACTAGCAGATAAAGACCAAAAAAATAAAAGAGTAACAAACAAGGAGAAAGAAGAAGAAGATCCGAAGAGAACGATTCAAGAAGAAGACTATCGATACTTTTCTGCCTTAGCTAACCTCTTCAACGTTTGAAGCTCTGCGATCCTCCATGCTTTCTGTTAGAAGTTTTGTGATCCTCCTAAAAATACACGATTTGAAAGAGACTATAACATGAAAAACCTTCTTCAAACTTGTAGCGTGAAACCATAAGGGGGAGGAAATGTGTGGTCATTATCAATTCTTTTTTGTTTCCAAATGCGTAACTTTTTGAGTCCCCCCTATTTTACTCCTGTTTAGGTGATGAAATCACGTGCCCGTGCCAGACCTTTTCTTTTTGTTTTTTAATGAAATATGCTGGACATTGTCTGAGCCTATTGCATTTTTTTTAAACGCCAACACGATCCACGGTAAATTTAGTAGTGTATTAGCTTTTTCAAATTATTATAAAATATTACATTTAAGTGAATGCTATTTATTTTTAAATTATATTATTATATTTTTATTTTAAAATTTTTGTCCAATTTTTTTTATTTTTTTGAAATAATCAATATAAAATTAAAATATAACAATTTAATCACTATTGGATCATCAAATTATAAACAATTATCATATCCAGTTCAGTTCAGTGCCCAGTCAATTTAATTATAATATGGATCCCAAATAGTATAATGGATTTGGATAAAAATTAACGGGTTTGGATATGATTTTAAATTTGAATGAAAACTCAATTTTTTTTGTAGTTGTACCTCTTTAGGGATTATCTTCCATTTTTCTTAAATAAATATTATTTTATTTGAAATTAAATCATTTTTTTAGAGTTTAATTGCTTAATTTTTTTATCTTTTAAGTTGAAATTATTTAAAATGCATTAATTTAATGACAACAGGTGTAACCCGGTTCAATCTCAATTAGATTATTAAACCTTGAATTAATATCTTGATTGGTCTTGTGATTGGTTTGATTTTGTTCACATTGACTTTAATTAATAATATTGATACGTGATAAGTATTTTTTTCTTATATTTGAAGCCGGAGAAAGTATAAAATAAAATTTTTTACTAATTATATTAATGCACAAAATTGAAAATTTTAGATACATTATGTTTGGTATTAAAAATTGGACAATCCAATTTAGTTTTATTTTTAATTTTATTATTTTTATAAAACGAAATGTATCGAAATTTTGTGTATTAATATAATTGGTAATAATTTTTTATTTTATACTAACATGATTGGGTCAAATGAAAGGAAATTGATTACCCTTAACTAAGAATAAGAATTTAAATATTATGAATAAAAAATTATATTAAGAGAGAGTAATATGGTAGTACCAGAAACCACATAGTTATATAAAAATATACTTTATTTCTAATTTTTTTCAATGACTTTCTATTTTACCGTTGATGTTTGTTTAAAGTGTGATATTTTTTTAGGCAAGAGGAAAAAAAACATATTTACTGATAAAAAAGGTACAGTACTTTATTTAGGTACTTTCTTAAAAAATTAAAATAAAAAAGAAAGAAAAAAAAGAAAAAAATGAGGCAACACATGACATAATACTAAAAATATTATTAACAAAATATATACATATTATAATTACTTATTTTATTTCTTTAAGTCACTTTAACTTAATTTATTTAATTTATATATTTAAAAGTGATTAAAATTTTTAACTTTGTGAAATTTATTATAATTTTTAAATATTATTTTCATTAATTATAACACATCTTATTTAGATCGTTCTTAATATCTCTCTATAATAATTTTTAATAAAATATAAATATAAAAAAATTTAATACTCAAACTTTTATATATATATCAATGGTTTAAGAATCGAACAGAACCCGATGGTTGAACTAGTTGGACTGCCACCCAGATATAAAAATGACTCAATTTTTAGCTTTAAATCATTTTGGGGATTGGACCGTATTACCTCTTTAAACTGGTTTTTGAACCGGGAATCAGAGTAATTTTTAGAGAATTGGACGGTTTTTAAATTGTGCAAAATTTAACTTAAAGTTATTTTTTTACCAAAATTATTAATTATAAAAATTATTAGAGAGTAAAACATTATTTTCCTTTTTATTTTAAAATTACTAATTATAAAAATGAAAAATTTTATTGTATTATATTTCCCCTGCCTCTAATTATAAGAAAATTTTGAGACTCTTCATCTATGCCAAAATATAAAAGACATGGACAAAATTTATTTTTTTATACACTTGAGTAATTAAGGTTGTATATATAATTACTAATAATTAATTAATCTTACTTTAGATTTTTAACTTGGGTAATTCTTGAAAAAAATTGAACTTGTAGCCTAATTAATAAGTTTAAGTGTCAAAATTGCTCTTTTCTTTATACATATAAAGTAATTATTTTATAATTGAGAATAAATACAATATAATTATTTTATAATATTATGATCCTGTAATGTTATTATATTAAAATATTTTAATATTATTTTTAATGATTTAACATATATTTTTACTATATAAACTTATTAATTTATTTTAAGTTTAAACAACTTAAATTTATTCTCTTAATAATTTAATATTTTATTTGTATATATATAACATTATATATAATATTATTTTTATTTAATTATTATGTTACCAATTTTATAACTAATCTAGTTCATTAAATCATGAAAATTATAACCTGATAATATTTATGGTTTACTGTTCGGTTCAATATTTAAAATATTAATATATATTCTTAGAAAAGAGCGCCTGTGATAAGAAAATGATGGAGTATCGTTTTAAAATCTTCCCCCTTTTGATAAGTGCCACACTAGTACGAATCCTTTTCGACCACAAATATCTACACTCATTACGGATCTCACAATAGCAAAGCCGTGTGTCGGCAGTCTGGCTTGGTGTTCCTCCATCTCAGCCACTAACACTAGTATTGCCATGTCTCACTTCACTTGTCAGCGAGACATTAAAATATATATATATATATATATTAAAAATTTTTAAAATATAAAAATATTTATTTAAAGTTGACAACACTAAAAAAATATCATATATAAATCTCATATTTAAAAAAAATGAGTATTTTTTAAATTATATACTGATTTTAATCTTGAGTATAATATTTTATAAGGTTAAGATTTTTTAATAAATATTTTATGTGATTTTTTTTTATATAAAAGAAGCCGTGTACGTCTCACTAATTATTTTAAAAAATAAAATTAAAAAAATAATAATACATACGGATCCAGACCCGGTAAGTTTGAGCTGCTCGATGAGCTATCGAGATTGCTATTTTTAATCATCTCGTTCACTTCCCCTAGGCAAAGCAACTTGACAATGGAGAAATCAAAGCTAGTGTTCGTACCTGCTCCCGGTATGGGTCACCTGGCGGCCACCGTGGAGTTCGCCAAGCTTCTCATCCACCACGATGACTGCCTTTCTATCGCCCTCTTCGTCATCAAGGCACCAGACGACCACGCCAGCGCCGTCGATGTCTACACTGACTCTCTTACTTCTTCCCCTAATTTCCCCAAACGTCTTCAACTCATTCACCTCCCAAGCTCTGAGTCCCATCAGCCAGCTCCTAATTTATTCCTCATCATGCAAACCAACAAACCCCTAGTCAAACAGGCTGTGTCCGACCTCGTTCAAGAGTCCCACTCGAACCCCGACTCGCCCCAACTCGTCGCGTTTGTCGTGGATATGTTCTGCACTGCCATGATCGATGTAGCCAACGAGTTGGGGATTCCCGCCTTCGTCTTCTACACTTCCGGCGCTGCATTTCTTGGACTGATGCTTCATCTTCATATGCTCCGGGAACAGGGCATTCTCGATACAACGGCGCCTAACTTCAAGGACTCGGGCACCCAGATCACCATCCCGAGTTTTCCGATCCCGATTCCTGCCAATGTTTTGCCTAGCGTGGTTCTTGATAAGGAGTGGGAGGCCATTGTGGATGATTATGTCAAGGGGCTACGGAAAGCGAAGGGCATTATAGTCAATACGTTTGAGGAGCTTGAATCCCATGCGGTTCACTCATTCTCCGACGGAGATATTAGGGTTTACCCCGTGGGGCCCATCTTAAGCGTAAGGAACGATGAAACGGTTGAACAAGGATCAGATGTCATGGAGTGGCTGGACCATCAACCTCCGTCGTCGGTTTTGTACCTGTGCTTTGGAAGTAGAGGTTATTTTGAAGAGGACGATCAGGTGAAGGAAATTGCACGCGCTCTTGAGAGAAGTGGAGTCCGCTTCTTGTGGTCCCTAAGGCCCCAACTGAAGGGTTCAAGGGGATCGACGAGTGATTACTCTAGCCTAGCAGTGTTGCCTGAGGGATTCTTGGAGCGGACGGCAGAGATTGGAAGAGTGATAGGGTGGGCCCCGCAGGTTCAAATCCTTGCCCACCAAGCTGTAGGAGGGTTTGTTTCGCACTGTGGGTGGAATTCAACACTTGAAGGTATATATTATGGGGTGCCCATTGCCACGTGGCCGCTTCATTCGGAGCAACAACTGAATGCATTCCAGCTAGTGCGTGACTTGAGGATGGCTGTGGAGATCTCACTGGATTTTAGAACTAAATTCAAGAATGGAAGCAAATCGGGTGTTATAAGTGCAGAGCGAATAGAACGAGGAATAAAGAAAGCAATGGAGCAAGAAAGTGAGACGAGAAAGAAGGTGAAGCAAATGAGTGAGTTGAGTAGGAAGGCGTTGAGAGAGGGTGGATCTTCGTACTCTAATTTGGACCGTTGGATTCATGACATACTGAATACCATGTGAAGCTGTCAAGATAAAATTGTTCATTGATGAAGAGGACAGGAAGTTTGTGGCTGAATAGAAGTACTGGGGCGGTTTACTCCCATGCTCTGTGTTTAGTTTAGATGGCCATATTACTCCTCCCTCTTATTGTTATTACTTAGTTTACTTAGCCATATTATTCCTCCCTCTTATTGTTATTACTCCCTTTATTTCTTAATATAAGAGATAATATAAAAGATAATAGACAAAATCACATAAATAAAAAAAATAGTCTGAAATAAAAAATAATTTCTAAAAATATCTTCATTTAATATTAATAATTCTTCCATCATACAATTAATGTAAATGAATTATATTAAAAAATATTATTTTAATTAGGAATATTTTAAAAAAAAAATCATTAAATACACTAAATAAATCTCATGTATTCCATATATTTTGAAACATGGAAACTTTTCCAATTATCTCTTATATTAAGTAACAGAAGAAGTATAATCTATATTTATAGAGAATTAATATTTTAAAATATAATTTCTTTTATGGAATTTATTCATTATTTAATATTTTTTTATTTTTATTTTTTTTAAAAATATTTAAGATAAATTATAATTTAATAAAAGATAATTTTAAAAAGTTAAGAGACTTTTTAAAAATATAAAAAATTTTAACTAATTTTTCAACGTAGGTAAATATAACTTGAAGCAATAATAATAGAGTAACGGACGGGTACGTGATGATGATATTCCAAGGGAATTAATGAACTCTTTTTGAAGTTGCCTCTATTTTAGAGTGGACCAATTAATGCCTTAATGTTGATACTAGAACATTAAATGAAAAAAGGAGGAAAAAGTTATGCCAAGCCAGCGTCAGCCGAGAAGCACTCCATAATGTCAACAACAAAAATAAAGAGCACTCCATAATTCATACTCCCTCCATCCTTTTTATTAATTTTTTTATTAATTATATTCAAAAAAAAATTTATGGTCTGAATATTCTCTTCTATAAGTTTTTAAAATATTAATTATTTTATTTTAAAATACTTTTATAAGTAAAAAAAAATAAATTATGTAAATTTATAGTATATTTATTAAGAATAAGAATAAAAATTATATCGATAGATAATTTTAATATTTTAATAATTTTTCTTAATTTTAAAAAGTTAATTGGAGGTGAAATATATTAAGAACCAATAAATAAATTCATCAAAATAAGCATTCCGCTTAAAGTCTGAAACAATGGTTGTTAGCCAGTAGGCCCAAAGTCAAGCAACGGCATGTCCACATGGTTTGCCTTGAGGAAAGTAAATAACGTGGGCATTTTAATTGAAGCCAAGCAACGTCTATTGGGACTTGGGAGCAAGTTCTTTGTATTACTGGGTGCAAAGATTGTTTAAAGGTTTAATTTGATTTAGTTCTAGATAAAAACTAAACTGAAACAAATCAATCGATTTAACAAAATTTAAAACCTATTTGATTTTTTATTAAATCGGCTTGGTTCGATTTCCTTTTTGGTGTAATTTGGGTTTAAATTATATTAAAATAAATTTAAAAAAAGTAGCATTTTTTCAAAAATTGAATTAAATACGTATAATAAGATACTTTATGAACATAAATTATATTTAAATAATTTACAAAAATATCAATTTTTTATGTCAAAGTTTTGTGAATATTTTTTTACGTGATTATTTATAACAACACATTAATTTATATTATTTCTTTTTATCTAATAAATATTTTATAATCTTATTTATGAACTTATGATTTAAGAGACATATGTTAATGAGTATAATATACATATAATATATTAAACAAAAAATTTATCAAATTAATATATTATAATTGTATAAAAAAATATTAATAGGTTTTGTTCAATTTAGTTCAAATTCCAAATGTCTAAAACTAAATCTAACCAAAACGATTTGGTTTTAAAAGTGAAAAGATCAAGTGTGTGTTTGGGTTAGATTATATGTAAGTGATTATGAGGATAAATGATTATTCATAATAGATTATGAGAATAAGTGATTATATCAAAAGTGAATTGTGTTTGGATATTTTTAACACATAAGTGATTTTGAGAAAAGAAATATATTTGGATATTGGGGTTTAAGTGATTATTGAGTGGATAATGAGAAGAGAAAGTGAAATAAGTGATTATGAGATATAAGTGATTATCATAAGTTGGAAAAAATAGCTTATGAAAATAATGACTTAAATGGTCATAAGTGATTATTTTGATCTGTATTGCATTTATTTACTGACTACATAATCACTTATAATCTAAACCAAACATACTTCAAAATAGATATGATTTAAGTTCAGTTTGATTTGATTCAATCAGTTTGAATTGGTTTTGAACACCTTTTACTGGGTGCTATCTCCATAATTCCTCAATTTTTGTTTTGTTATCTAGCATGTTAATTCTTTGGGTCTCTCGACCCCTTTTGTGCATTTTTTTTTTATAAATAAATCTTTTATACATCTTGTTGATTATTAATGACATACGTATCGCTTTTCTCTTAGAAGAAAGAGCGTGTCCGCGTAGTTTGCGTTTCTATACCTGAAAATAATATTCGTCACCACAAAGTCATGAAAGCAAATTTTTTGACCTTGATTGATTCATTTGATTTCGGGAGACAACTAAAATAAGTAATTTTGAAAAGTGAAACTCCCGGTTGATGTATACTTATGGGACTTGACAAGTGTTTATTGTTCTATAAGTGCATATAATAGGGTATTATCAAATATATCAGTTAGTCTCAACAAGTATTTATAACAAAAAAATTACTTATATCTAGAAGAAAAAAATTTTTACTTATCATTTTCAATAATCATTTAAAGAAACAAAATCATCCAAAAGTTTTACTCATTCATCCAAAAGTGATCCATCTAAATATATTTTATTTTTTAAAAATCACTTATAAGATAAAAATATATAAATATAAATCACTTTTTGATAAAATCAATTCTATTAAAATCAATTATACTCATAATTAGTTATGTAAAATTTAATCCAAATATGTACTAAATGAGATCCATTAAATAAAAGTGTCATACATTATTTTGAAAAATTATTTATAGTCGTTTAACTAAAAAATGACACTTAGTTTGTATTTTATAAAATTATTTCATGATATTAGAAAATTCAAACATACTAAATCTTTGTTCTTTTTTTCCTCTTTAAATTTAGCTGATGCATTAACTTTGCTCTGTAAATGCAAATTGAATTCCGATATAGATATGGTTTTCTGATCACAAAAGAATAGGTCATATAAGTTGATATTAATTTTAGGGATTAATTATGCTTCAACCCAGTTTTATTTGAATTAAATTGAATTCAGATCTTCTTCCAAAAAAAAAAACAGAGAGAATGATTAGCTCGTATATATATGTTTGTGTGTCTCAAGTATTCTTTAGTGTCGTATTAATTGTTGTTTACTGTTTAGATTCTCAGTATACGATATTCTAATAAGACAAAATTAGCAAGTGGTTTCAAGGTATTGATTGTTGTGGAAATGCTGGGTCAGATTTATTCGCTGGCATGTAATTATCAAGAATATTCATAAGCCAAAAGATTTCATGCCAGGTATCTCAATGTGATAAGCAATACAGCTTACGGTATTCAAATGAGCATCGATCCCTGTCCATATTACACACACACATCAACAATATTTTTTGTGGAAGAAATTAATCAACGATATAATTTTGCGGTCATCGGAAAAGTCCGTATTCTGATATATCTTTCACGTACTTTCCATATCACCACAGAATTAATGACAACGAAATATCAACACGTATCCGCCAAGAGCAGACAACTCACTGCGTTCCACAAATTCGTATCGTTTCATATTAGCTTGTCATCACTTGTTAGATTGCTCTGATTACAATCCCCTCGCCTTCCCCAGAAGAAAGAAGATTGAATCATTATTCAGTTACATGTACGCACTAAGATGAAGAAATCGCGGCTAGTGTTCGTGCCTTGCCCTGGCATGGGTCACCTAGTGTCCATCGTCGAGTTCGCTCAGCTTCTCATCAACCGCTATGAGCACCTTACTATCACCGCCCTCATCATCAAAGCTCCATTTGACCCCATCGTCGATGCCTACACCCACTCCCTCACTTTCTCCCTTTCCTTCCCGGAACGTCTCCACTTCACGCTCCTTCCTCCGCATCACGACCCTACCAACTCTCAGTCCCTTCATCCGTCCTCCTTTATACGCTCTCTCATTGAAAGCCAGAAACTCAACGTCAGGGAAGCTGTGTCCAACCTCAACTCATGCCCCGACTCGACTACGCTCGCTGGGTTCGTCGTGGACATGTTCTGCACCTCCATGATTGATGTGGCCAACGAGTTCGGGGTTCCTGCCATGTTATTCTATACCTCGGGTGCTTCTTTTCTTGGGTTCCAGCTTCATATTCACACACTCCGGGAACAAGGCACCGTTGATACGACTACGTTTAATTTCAAGGACTCGGGCACTGAGTTTTCCCTTCCGTGTTTCGAGAACCCTGTTCCAGCTAGTGTTTTCCCTGGTATGGACAAACGAAAAACACGTACGATGAATGATGGATAAAGGAGAGGGAGAATGTGGAGATGAGTTTGAAAATTGGGATTACCATCATCATCGCAACGAAAATTTTGACGAAGAATGTCGGTGACAACATGAGTAAGGAGGGCATGAGGCCCAGCCATCCAAACAGGAATCCACTTGGCACGCAATCGCTCTGCCATTTCTGCGCCGATCCAAAGAAACGCATCGGTGACGATGCACGTGATCTCCTTCCCTTTCTCCGCCTGGGCTTCATCCATGGCTCGCCTGTAGTTCTCCGGCATGGCCTTGAGGAACAGACGAAGCCGCTCGAGCCGATGCCCGGAAGGGACATTACCCTCGGGTACGCCATCGTCCACATTATAAGGCTTTATATTGGGAAGCTTCCGGAAAACAGAGGGATCGGCATTGGCATTATTAGTGGCGGAGCAGAAGAATGAGAATGTGACCTTGGGCGCATCTGCTGCGATTCGTTGGAAGACGTTGAGAAGAGGAGCAGAATGTGTCCCGAAGGGGAATGCCAAAACGGCGACATGCAGGGCTTCTGGGGCAGCTTGCATGACAGATTTCTTAACAACATCCAGGATTACATAGAATCAGATAACCAATACTATTAAGAAGTTTTCGTGTTTGGCTTCCTGGTTAGTTATTTGTCTGCAAATAACTTTTTTTTTTTGGGATTGGTTTAAAAGCCACGTGGCCACTTTACGCGGAGCAACAACTGAATGCATTCGAACTAGTGCGGGAGTTGAAATTGAACGTGGAGATCTCATTGGATTATAGGGCAGGGTTCAGCAGTGTAAGTTAATCGGGTGTTATAAGTGCAGAGAGAATAGAGAAACGAATTAAGGAAGTGATGGAGAAAGAGAGTGACACAAGGATGAAGGTGAAGCAAATGAGTGAGTTGAGTAGGAGGGCATTAATGAAGGGTGGATCTTCCTACTCCTATTTGGGACGCTTTATTCATGATATACTGAGTTGGGGGCCGTAAAGCTGTCATTTTAGAGAGCTGGAACAAGAACTTGTACGTGGCTTAATTTTTTATATATATTTAATTATGCGTTAGCTTAGATAAATTTTATTGTAAATCATTTCCAAATCATGTTTGAGCTGTGTATATGTTTCACAGGCCGTTGGTTGACATTGTCAACAACAAATAATTGAGCTAGTTTACCTTTATGCAAGAAAGAAGGGAAGCAAATAAGAAAAGGTGGAAGTAAATAGAATCTAGTTGCAAGTGTCATCATGCAATATTCTTTTGGAATTAACTAACTAGACTTTTGAGCCGTCCGTTGCACGGACGATTAGCTTTTAAAATTTTTCTTTGCGTTTTGAACCATATTTCTGAAAATAAAATAAAAAAAAACTAAGTACGTTTGTTATAAATAAAACTAAGAAAAAACTAAATATCCCTCTCCCCACCAAAACAAAACAATCTTCAAGATTTAACAAATATGTGGTTAATGAATAGTCATAGACATTAATTGCAAGTAACAGTATGTTAAGCCAAAATATTTGAAGATTCCAGGAACTAATTGCTCGAGACATATATATGAAACGACTTAATTATGTAAGAAATTAACTAAGTGGTGTTTAGAAATTTACAATTATAAATATTTGCTGCAATGTCTTTGGAAAGTCCATAGTGTGATATATCCAAATTATTGTATTATTTGCTGGAAAGGTAGAAAGTGTAAGTAAGATGAAAGCTGTAAAGATGATCGACTTCATTGATGTTCAAATTTCAATTGAATAAGTAGGAAATAGCAAGAGTTAAAACCAAGAAAAAAAAGAAAAAAATGTAACAAAAATGAGTACTTACATTTAAAATAAACTCATAACTATTAGTAAGTGTTGTAAATCCCAAAATGATCAGCAAAATATATACATAATAGTAAGCCCTTTAAGTGTAAAAGTCTGATTCAAGGATTAACAGAAAAAGAAAAAGGGTTTACATGTCAGCTATAAAATACATTGCCTCAGAAATCTTTATGAATTATAAACAACATACTATATTTTTTTTGTTATACATGTATTATAACCATTGTTTTTTTTTTTTTGCCAACATATTATAACCCTTGCTCAAAACAATGTCTTTAGCACTCTTTAGTAATTAACTATTAAAATGCCCAGCACATAAGCAAATAATGCAGAAAGTGTGGAATGTCCCTACCTCCTGCATAGCAATATATTTTCTTCACAAAGTCTTTCTACTTTTGGAAAGCTTCAAGTAAAAGGCGCCCTGCACTTCTTTGCTCTGCGGCTCACTGCTCCACAGTGTGCTGCGCAGCAGAGAAACAGGTAAAAGGTAATTCATTCATCTTGACAACCATTTGAAAACTTGTTTCCGTAACTATAATTTTGTAATAATAAATTGCTCTTCAAGTGAAGGGTAGACAAAACACAAAAGGCAAAAGTTTAGTTAATAAGCTACTAATTATGAAGGATGATATTATAGACACTTAGAATCAAGATTTTTAAATAATAGTAAATTAGATATAAAGAGAAACGATTGGACACAACAAACAAAATATATAAAGGAGAACCAAGTTGAGATTTGGAATATCTTCACATTTATAGCATCACACATACTAATACTAAAAAGGTGCAACTACCTATGATAGTTGATTTATGTAATATATATGAAAGGCAAAAATCAATAAATTGCAAGACAAAAGAAAGAAAGAGAAAAGAACAAAGAACAAATGCTACAGTGATAAAAATAGATATTTAAGAGGAAATCATGTAAGGCTAAAGATCAATTGTTACCTGCAAGAAAGGAAAACACATTTGGGTACCCAACCAACAATGTAAAGGGCAAATTTCTGCGAAGTGCAAATTGAGGTGGTGAATTAGAATATGAAAAGATCCAAATAAAAAATGAGAGGGAAATTAAATAAAATTTTAGTATATGAGCAGAAAATAAGGATGATGCATGGTAAGACTTGTCCAAATAGCGATCTGGTCATGTACACTGGGAAGATAATTGCCCACACACAGTATGCCATATGGAAAGGTGAAGAAGAATATAGCCAAAAAAAAAAAAACTCAGAAGGCAAAAGAGGAAGAAAAAACGTAGAAGAAAGAATGGAGATGAGAAAAATAAAGAAGATGAGGAACCGGTTCAGATAATAGGAAAGTTAAGAGATAAGGAATTTAATTATGTTATGAGACGGGAGTTTTAAAACTTTTGAAATTTAAAATTGAAAATGAATTGAATAATTTTAAGTGGGGGCAATTATAAAAGTTTTTAAATTTTAAAATTTAAATTCTAATAACATATTTTAGAGAAGGAAATCAAAAGCTAAAAAAAATTACAACTAAGGGGAAGTTACCTTAAAAATTTTGGAATTTAAAATTTGAATAATATATTTTAGAAGAGGAAATTGAAAATTGGAAAATTGACAAAAATTATAGAAAATTGAAATACTATAGGAAATTAAAAATTGGAAAATTGGAAGAAGTTAGAGAAAATTGAAATTGAGAAATAGAAAAAGAAAAAAAAATGGATGCAAGGAGAGAAAAAATAGGTAAGTTAAAGACAATGGAGATAAATGCTATATAAAAAAAAAGACAATGGAGATAATGGGGAAGTAGTTATAAGAATTTTTAAAATTGAAAATTGGAAGAATTACAGTTAGGAACTAAAAAAATATTGAAATTTGAAATACTAGATAATAAAATTGGGAGAATCAGTAGTAACATGTCATATTTTGTAATAAATTTATTATTTTAGTCCCTAATTGTAATTCCCCCTTGAAAATTTGGTTATGATATGGGAGTTTTAAAAATTTTGAAATTTAAAATTGAAAATGAAATGAATAATTTTAAGTGAGAGCAGTTATAAAAAATTTTTAAATTTTTAAATTTAAATAATATATTTTAGATGAGGAAATTGAAAACTAAAAAAATGAAAAATTACAACAAATGGGAAATTACCTAAAAAATTTGGAATTTAAAATTTGAATAATATATTTTAAAAGAGGAAATTAGAAATTGGAAACTTGACAGAAATTAGAGAAAATTGAAATGTTATGGGAAATTAAAAATTGGAAAACTGGAAGAGGAGGAAACCAAAAACTAAAAAAAATGAAAAATTACAACTAACAAGATTACATGCACTCCCTATCATCTCCTTCCTTTCCTCCCAAAAACGGCTCCACCTCATTTTCCTTCCTTTACACCATGACCCTGCCAACTCTCAATCTCTTCCTCTAACTTCATATATGGACTCTCTTGTCGAACACCAGAAACTCAACATCAGAGAAGCTGCGTCTAAACTTATCTCAAGTCCTAACTAGCTTCGACTCGCTAGGGTTGTGGTGGACATGTTTTGCACCACCATGATTGATTTACCAACGAGTTACGGGTTATAGCTATGATTCTTTGTTAGAAACTGTATATAAAAATCAACCGGCACTGCACCAAAAATAATTTTTCTTAACGCCTAATAGTTGATGGTTTTGGGGAAAAATGCCAACAATAATTTTTCTTAACGCCTAATAGTTCTGGGTTTGACTTTTTCTTGACGGTTATTTCTATAACCACCAACAAAAGTTCACCCTCATTTTTATTGATGGTTTTAGAAATAACCGCTAAACAAAGATCAACTTTTTTCTTGGCGATTATTTTTGTAATCACCAACAAAAGTTTTAACAACTTATTTCAGAAAAAGCACAAGGCATAGATTAATAAGCATAGCTATTAATAAAACAAATATGATAGTTCAGGTTAATACTCCCTTACTTTTCTCTCTCCACACCAACTCCCTTACTTTTTTCTTCCCCATGTGAACCACTTGTACCATTCCTCTTTCCTCCTTCACCACTCATACCTTTCCCTCTTTCCTCCTTCTCTCCCATCCCTCTATCGTTGCCAGATCCATTCCTTTTTCCCCTCTCCCCACTAGGTTTACTAAGGAATTCAATGAATCACCCTAGGAATTATCCCAAGTATCACTAAAGACACTTGTTAGCAACTTCAAATATCTCACAACGCAAAACAAAAACAAAGAAAGTAGTAGTCAGAGAGGAGTTAAGAGAGTTGTGCACTCTAAACTTTGGTTTAAGCCCTTCTTAAATTTTGAAGAATATCAAAATGAGATTAAACCAATTAAATCTTGTTAATGATCAGTTTCAGAACATTGGAGATTAATTTGTAATTAAAATCCATTTTTAAACATTTCAAAATAAATATGATTATTATGAAATCAGAATGTTGGAGATTAATTTGAAATTAGTGCTAAGTACTTTAAATATTAATAACTAATATTTAAATTCAGCCTACCTTTCCCTCTAAAGCTATTTTAGCATATTTTATCTTCAGTCTCTTATATACAGGCCTTTTTCCCATTCAATGTGTCACTTAAGTTTTTCAAACTATCTCTAACATTCTTTATAGCATGTGCTGCTTTTCTCGGGTACATGTTTCAAATTCACACAATTCGAGAATGGGACAACAGTGATACGATTGTGTTTAACTTCAAGGACTCGGGCGCTGAGTTTGCCATCCCGAGTTTTCTGAACCTTGTTCTGGCTAGCATTTTCTTGGGCGGGACGTTAGATAAGGAGTGGGCAGTATTTTTCTATCTCCACGCGAGCAGGCTAAAGAAGGTCAAGGGTATTATAGTAAACATACTCGAGCAGCTTGAACCCCATGTTGTTCAGTCATTCTCCAATGGTGATCTTCCCATTGATCTCGTGGGAGCCATCTTAAGTGTAGGAGACATCAAGATTGTTCAATGAGGATTAGACATCATGGAGTGGTTTGATGATCAACCTTCTTCATCAGTTTTATTCCCATGTTTCATGAGTAGGGGTTATTTTGACGATGATATCAAAGTGATGGAGACCATACACACTCTTGAAAGAACTAGGATCCATTTTGTGTGGTCTCTATAGAAGCCCCTATCAAAGGATTCGATTGACCTACCCAGTGATCACTCAAACCTCAAAGAAATATTACCAGAAGGATTCTTAGAGCGGACGGCCTAGATGGAAAGAATTATAGGGTGGGCCTCAATGGCCTATAAAGCCATGGGAGGGTTTGTATAGCATTGTGGGTGGAATTCAATACTTGAAAGTATATATTATGGAGTGCCGATTGCCATGTGGCTATTTGGAGTAGCAAATGAATGCATTCGAACTAGTGCGTGAATTCAACTTGGGCGTAGATATCCCATTGGATTATAGGATGGAGTTCATCAGTGTAAGCAAATCTGGTGTTATAAGTGCAGAGAAAATAGAGAAATTAAGGAATAAAAGAAGTGATGGAAAAAGAAAGTGAGATGAGAAAGAAGGTGAAGGAAATGAGTGAGTTGAGTAGGAGGGCATTGACGGAGGATGGATCTTCCAACTCTTATTTGGGATGCTTTATTCACGATATATTGAGTTGGGGGTAAAAGTATCATTTTTGAGAGATGGAATGAGAAATCATAGTTGAATTAATTTACATTTACATTATATATATATATATGCATTAGCTTAGATAAATTTTATTTTAATTATTTTAAAATCATGTTTGAGCTATATATGTTTTACAAAGTATGTTACTTGACCACAAATGATTGATTCTAATCTCTTGTGATATGGAACCTACTGTAATCGTGTGACTTTCCCAACCTCAATTATTATTAGCCTTTGTTTGAATCCATACTAGTTAGATGATATATAAAACAGAATCAATATCAAAGTATATGATCCATAACAAACCATTTTAATTATGCTATTTAGGGGTCATAAACATTATCACTCATCTTATTTATAAAAAATTTTGAAGACAATAATTTCTGAAGTTGCCAATATATATGAAAAATAAAAAAAATGCATAGAAAGGTGTCTACAGTTAGTCATTTAATGATAATCCATTCCTAAATACCAATGGTTAAAGTCCAATTTAAAAGGAAGATTTGTGTACGTAGTCCAAGAATTATGTGTCTAGATTTGTCATGGGGTGTATATCTCACTAGAAGCATAGTCTAATGTTTGAATTACCAAGGGCGTAAGCTTCAGCTTCTCATGACATCAAAAGTGATGTAAATGGAACAAGAACTTGTACATAGTTGAATTTAATTAGTTATACACACACACACACATTATGCATTATTAGCTTTAATACATTTTATTATAAATCATTTCCGAATCATTTTTGAGTTGTATATGTTTCACATATGCATGTTGGTTGACATTGACAACAACAAATAATTAACGTACTTTTTTTCTGTGAACAGAAGATTTATTCAAGTAACATATGTTACATTCTAGAATTATCTTTTACATTCTAGAATTATCTTTTATTGTGTATATATTATCTTTTGTTATCTTCTGTATTTATTAGTTTTAATTAGAAAGATTTTTTATTCATCTATATAATGTAAACCCTTTTACAGTAATACACATAGAAAATTTCCATCATTCTTCAATTTCTGTCATGGTACTAGAGCCATAAATTTTTTTTTCTGAAAATTCAGAAAGTCACGTCGTTCATCTCCTCTTCGTCACTGTTCATGGGCTCCAGATTCGCCTAGCTGCCGCCTTTCATTGCCAACACATGCCACTCCACGGTGATCACCTTCCCTCATTTGGTTGGATCACCAACTCCGGCGGCCTTCTGACATTGTACGTACGCCAACGCGCTGGGCAAATATTTCTGGCCAGCAACTTCTGCCGGTGTGTAAAGGCGCGTGTGGCCTCCATTCCGTCCACTGTTTCATCCGTCATGCTTCTCTTTCTGGGTACTGCCTATTCCTAGGGTCTGTTGGTTATTCTGGTGCTTCCTTGAATTTTCTAAATTTTTTAGATTTTCCAGATTTTTCCAAACTTTACTGTCTCTTATGAAGAAGTTTGATGTTGCTCAACCTATCTCAGTTCTTCTCAATGGCTCCGATTATAGATTATGGTTGGAAAGCATGCGTGGATTCTTGAAAGGTCGAAAGCTCTAGCGATATGTTGCTGGTGATATTACTTTTCCTACTCGTGAAGCTGTTGAATCTAATTTAAAATATACTGAGCGCTTGGACAAATGAGATAGTAAAAATAATCAGATTATTACATGGTTCAGAAATACTTCTATTTCTAGTATCCATCAACAATTTGGGCATTTTGGTACCGCTAATGAGGTATGGGATCATCTTGCTAGTCGTTATACTTCCTCTGACTTATCCAACTAGTTTCAATTGCAAAAGACCCATAATGCTCTTAAACAGGAGAAGGGTGAACCATTGTTTAAGTTGCTTGCCAAGATTGAATTCATCTGGGATCAGTTGGCCTACTCTAAGCCCACATTTAAGTGTGAGGAAGATGCTCAAGCCTTCTTTAAGTATAGAGATCAGCTTTGCCTTATTCAATTCTTAATGGCTCTCACTGATGACTTTGAACATGTTCGGGCTTCTTTACTACATCAAAGCCCTCTGCCCACTCTTGAAGATACTTTTCCTTATCTCTGATTTGAGGAACTTGTTTAGGCCTGCTCTAGCGGCCCCCTGATATGGCCTTCGCTGCTTCTAGAAGAAATTCTAAGGCTTGTCGTTGCTGCCCTTAATCCACTCACACATTCGATCAATGCCCATTTATTGAGTGTCAAACTTGCTAGATGAAAGGTCATATTGCTGCACATTGTCCAACTTTGTTCTGCCGATACTGCAAGAAGACTGGGCATCTTATTGATCAATATCCTACTCGTCCTATTAGATCTGACCAAGGGAAATCAGCTAGATTAGCTTCCTCCAAGCCTGCTTTATCTGCAACTGATGAGGCACCTACTGTTGTGCCTGGTGCTGCTGCTTCGAGATCCTCCACTGCTGATATCGAGGTCTTACTTCACAAACTTCTCTCCAGTACAGTTAGCCCACCTACTGCTTTAGCCACTCCCTCAATTACATCTTGGTTGTTTGATTCTGCATGTTACAACCATATGACTAGTCGGAAAAATCATTTTTCTTCTATGACACCTAATGCTACTGCTCATCCTATACATACTGTTGATAACTCCCAAATGCTAGTTAGTCATGTTGATACTATTTCTTTGCCCTCTTTATCCCTTCATGACACTTATTTCTATTGGACAACTTGTTGATATGGGTTATGATGTATTGTTTAACAAACAAAGTTGTATTATGTTTGATTCTCAGACAGGACAGATCATTGGGACTAGGTGTAAGATTGGGCGTTTGTTTGAGCTCAACTCAATGCATCTACCTAAAGTCACTTCTCCTAGATTGTGTGCTACTTCTACATCCGTATCTCTCGATTTGTGGCATTATTGTCTTGCTCATCCCTCTTTAACTGCTTTGTGTCCTTCAATTTCTAGTGGTCTTTTAAGTCATGTTAATATTCAGTCTTTCCATTGTATCCCTTGTCAAACAGCTAAATAGCCTGCTTTATCATTTAATAAAAATGACTCTGTTGCAAATTCACCTTTTGATTTAATTCATTCTGATGTTTGAGGCCCAACACCTACTCCCTCTATGGGAGGATCACAATATTTTGTGATCTTTGTTGATGGTTTCTCATGCTTTACTTGGATTTATATGATGACAAATTGATATGAGCTATCTGCTATTTATATTAAATTTGCCATTATGATTCATACACAATTCTCAAAAGTTATCAAAGTTTTTCATGGTGATGATGCCTTAGAGTACCATGATTCTAAATTGCTCAGTTTTCTTGATACTTATGGCATCATCTCTCAGTACTCCCATCCCTATACCTCTCAGCAAAATGGTCATGCTAAACAAAAACATCGTCACATTCTTAATTCTATCCGAGCCTTGCTTATTTCATCTTCTTGTTCTGAACGTTTCTGAGGAGAAGCAGTTTTGACTATTGCACTAATAGAGTTCCTACTCCTATTCTGGGTAACATTTCTCCCTTTGAGCATCTTCATGGTTTCCCTCATAACTATAGCCTCCTTAAAGTTTTTGCCTATGTCTGTTTTGTTCTTCTTCCTCCTCATGAAACTTCTAAACAACAAGCTCGCACCCATGTCTGTTGCTTCCTTGGTTATGATCCTAATCCTGAGCATAAAGGTTATCAATGTTGGAATCCTTTCTCTCATTGCATCTGTATATCTCATCATGTTGTTTTTTAGGAGTATATTTAGTTTTCAATGTTGACCAATCTTTCCTCTGTTTCTCCTCCTTCACCTTCTATTTTTATAGTCACTTCTGATGATCTTTTTCCTAGTCACTCAGGTACAAATTCTATCACTGAGCTCGATCACACACTTGACTCTGCACCTTCTCCAGATGATCCTACTGTCTCTGAACCTCCATTACCAGTTACTGAGCTCGAATCGTTCTACAACCCTAGACCCACCCCGGTAAGACATCCTCCTCCTTACCTTAGTGATTGCCATTATTTTTCCACCATTCTTCAGTTCCAGGAATCTCAATTCTTTAAGGAAGCCTCCCGTGATCCTTTTTGGTAGCAAGCTATGAATGACGAATTGCATGCCTTAGAGAAAATGCACACTTAGGATCTTGTTGATCTTCCTCTTAGTAAGGATTTGGTTGGAAGAAGATGGATCTATAAGAACAAGACTAATTCAGATGGTTCTTTGAAACAATGTAAGGCCCGCTTGGTGGCCCAAGAATTTACACAGGAATATGGTATTGATTATGAAGAGACATTTGCTTCTATTACTCGAATTACCTCTGTTTGTAGTCTTCTTGCCATTGCTGCTATTAAGCATTGGTCTCTTTATCAGATGGATGTTAAAAATGCCTTTTTGAATGGTGATCTAGATTAAGAAGTCTTTATGAAGCTTCCTCTTGGGCATTAGCATCCAAGTGGCAAGGTTTGCTGTCTTCATCGAGCTTTGTATGGCCTTAAGTAGGCACCCAGTGCCTAGTTTGCTAAGTTTAGCACGACTATGAGTCAATTAGGTTTTGCTTGTTGCTCTCATGATTCTGCTCTATTTGTTCGGACTACAGCTCAGGGTCTTGTTCTAATACTTTTGTATGTTGATGACATGATTATCACAGGTATTGATATTACGGGTGTACAGGAACTCAATACTTACTTGGGAAAGCAGTTTGAAATGAAAGATCTTAGTTAACTAAACTACTTTCTTGGTCTTGAGGCACATCATGGGCAGGACACCATTTCTCTTTCTCAGGTTAAATATGCAACTGATTTGATATCTCAAGCACATCTCTCTAATGAAGAGGTAGCAAATACTCCTATTGAGCCTAATTTTCACTTTACTCTCACTGATGGCATCCTATTAAAGAATACTACTCGCTATCGTCAACTAGTTAGAGGACTCATCTATCTTACAGTGATCCATCCAGATATTGCCTATGCAGTTCACATTGTCAGCCAGTTTATGTCTGAACCTCGGACTATCCACTATGCAGCTGTTCTTAGGATTACAATATGTCAAAGGAACCTTGCATCATGGCTGTCACTTTTCTCCTAGCTCTCCGGGCCTACTCTAATGCTAATTGGGTTGGTGATCGTGCTGATCGACAGTCTACCACTGGCTTCTGTATTTTTCTTGGTACTTCCCTTGTCTCTTGGAGAAGTAGGAAGCAAACTTTAGCCTCTCGTTCTAGTGCTGAATCAGAATACCGTGCATTAGCTGACATGACTTCTAATGTTCTTTGGCTTCATTGGTTACTTGATGAGATTGAGACATCACAGACATCCTCCACAGATATCTATTGTGATAGTCAAGCTGCCATTAAGATTGCCCACAATGACGTGTTCCATAAGCAAACCAAACATATTAACATTGACTGTCATTTTACTTGGCAACATGTTGTTCGTGGACCTATCCAACTTGCTCCTATTAGAACCAAGTATCAGCAGGCTGACTTGTTTACTAAGTCCTTCAATCCAGGCTGCTTCCAGTTTCTAGTAGACAACTCAAGCTGCTTCCTGTTAAGCCATCTTGAGTTTGAGGGGGGATGTTACATTCTAGAATTATCTTTTACATTCTAGAATTATCTTTTATTGTGTATATATTATCTTTTATTATCTTCTGTATTTATTATTTTTAATTAGGAAGATTCTTTATTCATGTATATAATGTAACCCTTTTTATAGTAATACACACAGAAAATTTCCATCATTCTTCGGTTTCTGTCAATATAATATCAAAGAAGGTATGTACAGAAGGGGATTGAATTGGGATAAAATTAAAATATGAATAGAAACATATAACCATTGAATTGGATTGAAAAGAAAAATTTATTAAGTTATATACAAAATTAATTTTCTTCTCTCTAAATTTTTTATATCTTTTCTTTTTATTATATTATTTTTTTATATACATTAACATGTGTATATATATATATATATTGGGGGCTTAGATGGTAGAAGTGTGCATGGGTTGGATTGGGTCAAGGTTAGGTCTAACTTGTAGTTTGACCTAATCAACATGACATTGGTCTTGGTTTTGAATCAATCGTGCTGAGTAAACCCAGTTAAATGCAATGAAAGCGACATAATCACACATTATGATTAGAAGAAAAATCAATGATTCCTAAACTCATAACTCATAACATACAAAGCCATCTTCATCTTTATACAAAAAAAAAATTACACATTGCAAAAAAGGGAAAGAACTTGCCGTGTAGAACTCCTCTTTATCTTCCTTCATCTTCTTTATTGGTGTATCAATCTTCACCTCCTTCATCATCATCATCTTCTTCCAATCTTCCCATTTCAACAGATCTAACTTCAGATCTATCATGGTGGCAGGAACATAATTGTAGACTTGAATAGAATCGCAGAACAAGAGAGAGAAGGAAGGAGTGAACCTATAGACCATTGAGGATAAGGAAGGCAGTGAAGGAGGTAAAGAGTGTAGGGGGTCACGACATGATGGTAATGATCTATGTGAGACTGTAAGGCCATGAGAGAAGGAGACGATATCAATGGTGGCTTAGAGAAAGAAGATTCTGGACTCTTTAATATTATGTTATTTAAATTAATATCAAGATTTTTTTAAGTATTATGAATTAGTTTTTTAATATTTATTAAAGGTAAAGGGTTGTTCTAGGTTAATTGAGCTGTTGACTCAACTCGCAACCTGGACTAACTCAACTATTTTATTATCAGGCGATTGGTCTAATTTAGTCAGGCCAGCAATTGATGCTTAACCCTATTAGGTAGTTGCCTTAACTACCTAAAGGCCCCCACGGCCTTGATTGTTGGAGGGAATTAATAGGGTTAAATAATTGAATGTATTTTTTATTATAATTTTTTGTTGCTTGTTTAAAAATTATATCGTTAAGTTTAAATGTTCTTGAACTTGTGGAAGAAGTAAAGCGATTATATGACCAGATGGCTGAAGATATTAGGGCAAGTGAAAATGACCAGTAGGTATCATTTATTTTTGTTTAAGTTTTAGTTATATATATTAATATTTCAACATTTTAGTTTTAATTATAATTACTCTGTTTTATTTTAGATTTCTAGGAATCAATTTGTTAAACATCTTAAGGGTAAAGGATCTTGAAGCATATAATAAGTGATTGGAGTTGAGTTTTTTTTTTTTAAACTAAAATTGCACCTTGGTGATGGTTGGAGACATTTCAATAATTTTTTTCAAAAAATTAATAAAAAATTTGAAATTCATTTTTTTAATAATGATGTTGATCATAGCAACTTTTGATAAATTTATATGTATATTTTTTTTATCCGCATAATAAAATTTTAAATTTTATCGAATCATGTCATACTTGATAAAAAATATAATTAAGGACAAATCTAAAAAATATATATTTTACTGCAATTTTAATTAGCTTAAATAACTTTAACTATTTTTATTGAATTGTGTGATGTAAGTAAAATACCTTATATTTGAAACTCAAGGGAGTATAACATAATTCAAGACTTTTTCATTCTACTGTTAAGTACTAGACATTATTTATTGTCTTAATAAGATCAATAAATTGATAGTTTGAAAAATTCATTGACCAAAAACCTTTGGATTTTGTATTAGTTGCAATTTACTAATTGATTTATATTATTTGTATTAGATGGTTTTGTTTAGTAACTTTATGTAAGAACTTTAAAATTTGCAGACAATGTAATGAACGTTCTTTGTATCTATAACTTATCGCAACATATTATATCAATTATAATAAAATCTCATTCATTTGAATAAAATGCCTCAACCTTTTTTTTCCTTTAAACAAAGCAAAGTCGTGTTAGCTTATGAGTTATAATTTACCATTTGTGAGTATTTGACTAAATTCTAAGGCCATTTGGCTATGCAGAATCATTTTTTAGGCAATTAGAATGAGAATTTGAATATGAATGAGAGAAGAAATGAGAATGAGTATTATATGTATTTTTAGTATGTCAGCAAAAATGATCGGATTAACAAAAAAAATTAGACACACAAAATTATAAAATAACTCAAATGCACTTAGATTTAAAAAAGAGAAAAAAGAAAAAGAAACTCCCCTCCTGTCTCCTTTCTTCTTTTCGTGCCAACAACGCAGCCACTATCTTCCTTACTGGCCACCCCTTTTTTCTTCATCTACATCTCTCAACAATAGACAGACAAACACATCCAAGCTATCATAATCAAATTCAAGTAAAACTAAAATAGATCAAAACAAAGATGAAAGACGAAGATGTTAGTGGAAAGGACGAGGTTTGGCGATTGGTAGTAACTAGATCTGGTGCTAGAGTAAAGTCTAGATCAAGATGGTAGTGGCAAGGCAAGGAGTTGATCTGGACACGACAGCATACCCAATCTAGTCATACTTTTGGGTTTTGGCGATTTGGTCATATCATCTACATCACAAGACCTCCATTGTTGATCTAGTCGAGATAGCATGGAAGACAACAACAATAGGGGGATGAGGGCAACTTTGAATGGTGATGATCGAGGTCTCAATAAGAAGGGCAAAAGTGTCACAAGTATGGGAAGTTGATGGAAATGATGCATTCCCATGATTCAAGTGAGTTTGCTAATTCTTTGGAGGTTTTGCTTGATTTAACTGAGGAGATTGGAAGGGAGAGAATTAGATCGCCTCCCCTCCAAAAAAATCTCAATTTAGGAGTAGAAACCAAAGGGTGGAGGAGATTGAGGGGAATTAAATCCTCTCCAATTTTTTTAATCAAATAAGGGGAGGAGATTTTGGGTCAATTTGTTTAAGCTTTTCAAAAAAGTGATTAATTGTTTAGAGAATTTAAAAAAAAGAAGAAATTATTTTGTTTGGTTAAAATAAAGAAAATCACTTTTTCAATTGTTTAGTAAATAAAGAAAAAATATGGAGTTATATTATAATATTCCTATGGGGTCAAATATTGTTATTTTTACAATTTTTAAACTTATATTATTGAACCCGGCTCTTATACCTTTTTCTCTCTCATCTACCGTAACTACTTTTTTTTTTAAAATCCATTCAAAATAGCTTCTCAAAATAAGCAGAAAACTGTTTTTTTTAGATTCTGGTTATTTTTAAAAGTTTAAACAAATACCATAAAAAATTTTAAAAGTATTTTTTTATATAAAAAAAGTGATTTTCACGTATAAAAAGCTGAAACAAACAGGCCCTTAATCCCTTCAATCCCCTCCTCTCTTTTTAAAATCTTTAAAAAATTCCAACCAATCAAAACCTAAATATAAAAATTAGCCATCCCTGGATTTCAAATTGCTACGCCAAGCACAAAAAATGCTGGCTTCCGTTGCCCATTCCCATTCCTTGGCTGTGATTTTCTGCTACCAAATGAGGCCTAGGCTTCACGCCACATGCCATATGGCAGTAAATAGAGAAAATATACCACTGTTGCCATTACTTACAAAGTATGAGCAATGTACAAAAATAGCTTATTTTTTAAAAAAATTCCTTTTCCTCTAATCGGAAAGCCTTCCGTCTTCATCCATGTCTTTTCCAGATCAGCTAAACCCCTTCCGTCTTCATCCATGTCTTCTTTCACCTATTTGTCTGTAAGTTCCCGCGCTCCTGAGGCAAATATACGAAGGGAGGGCATTTTCAACATTGGACGGTCAAGATAGCGCTTGAAAAGAGACGGTCACGATTAACTCAAACGACGCCGCGGAGAAGTGTTGAGGACGAGCACGGATAAGGAAATGGAGAGGTTCCAAGTTCCAACTTCCGAACGAAACGCGGGCAGGGCAGCGAAGACTGAAGAAGACCTCATGGATACGCGTCTTCTCTGATCTTCATTAGCTTCAACGCATTAGACTGAGAAATTAGTGTCTCCCCGTAATCAGATGACCAAAGTACGGGTGTTTCGTCACCAATGGGGGTTCGCGCCGTATATTCGGCCTGTGCGCAAGTTCCCTTCTTGTTCGGTTTATTCTCCTCCCAAATTTGGTTCGAGCGATGCTGATTATACTTCTCTTGCGTCTACCTTCGTTGCTTCCGCTTCTTCAGCTCCTTCAGTCAGTGGCTCGGGTGCTGAATATTCCGGTAATTTTAATTCCTAATCTCGCCGTTAGCTTCATCTAATGTCCGTTATTTGTGTGAGCGATTTGTTCCTTCTATTTTGTTGGGCTTCTATCGAACTTATTTTATTGAGGGTATTACATTTGATGATAGAACTAACATTTTTTTTTCTACAATTAAATGTCCACACTTTTATAATATGAAACCACACAAAGAATCAATTGAAGTCTTCACAACTTGACTCGGTTATACTTATGCAGTTATGCTGCCCATATTTTGTGCTTGGTTCTGTTCCCACCTAACTTCCCACATGATTCATCAAATCAATGCGCACTAGAATTCCATCATGCATCCGCACGAACTATAAAGTACAAAAACACCTATTTTCGGGATGTTGGCGTGTTAGACACTGACAAGTGACATTGCCGTGACACATTGCTCACACCTGTTTAGCACATGTTAGTTTGCTTTGAAGAGCATTGGTCTTCCGAAGTTCATTATAGATATCTTCTTTCCATTCAGTTTCATGGCTTTGGTGGGAAAAAGACTAGGAGAATAAGGCCCGGTAAAAATACACCTTGCTAGCAGGTGTTGAAATTGGTTAATGTTTAATGACTGAAATTTCAGCGACTCATTTTTGAACTAGATTTATAGTTCTTTAATAAATATATGATATGTTTGAAAAATTCTTTAGAAGATTTAAGCATGTGATGTTGAGATGTAAAAACCAAATATTTGTCAGCAAAAGCCACACACTTGTTATATTATTATTAGAAAATCTGATTGCAAGGATATAAAAAGTATACCTAAGTTTCTGTTTTGTTTATGACATTTCCTCATCAAATTACTATTGAGAAAGTTTTGTTTTCTTGGCCGTGGACTTTTTAAGAATGTTGACTTCGTTAGATATGCAAAGTTTTGCAGACTTTTTATGAGTTGGTGTTTTATGCTTTCTGTTCTTCATTTATATTTTTTGTTCTTTGTCTTGTTATATGGGCATACATTATCATCAATTTCTGTATACTCTTTGCTTGCTATTGAAGTCTTCTTTTATGAAGAAAAGACGGACATAGAACAATGACTAACAGGAAAGATCATCCTTAGTTGTTAGAATGTATTTTGGAGATGGATGACTGATTAATGTTTATCTCCTTCGTAGATAAGGCAGTATTGTCGCAATGTCACTTACTTATAGTGTTCTATGTTGAATCTCTTTTTGCCAGAGCAATTGTTGGACGTGGGAACAAAGAAGAAAAGGAAGGGGATAGCTGGTATAGATCAGGATGAATTAGTGGATCCAAAGCTTTTAGCTGATTCAGACAGTTGTTTTTGTGAGTTCAAAGGAGTACAAATACACCATAAGATATGTGATGTGGAATCTCAAGCACATAGCATGTTCCAGAATCAGACATTTTCTCAGCTCCCTCATAAAACTAAAAAGCTAGGTCTTCCTATGATTCTGTTACATGGCTTTGGAGCATCAGTTTTCTCATGGAAAAAGGTTATGAAGCTTTTTGCAGAGATTTCTAGTTCAAAAGTTCTGGCTTTTGACAGGCCAGCCTTTGGATTAACATCAAGAGTGAATTTGTCTGGGCATTTTTCTTCTGGAACTGATGTCTCAAAATCTTTGAATCCATACTCAATGGCATTTTCAGTGCTTGCTACCTTGTACTTCATTGATCTATTAAATGCTGACAAGGTGATTCTGGTTGGGTATGTGAATGTCTAACCATCTTTTTGGTAAAGTGACTTTATATTGGGGCTGCAGATGATTTTCATCAACCTAACCAGAGCATACTTTATCTGATCATCTTGTAGTCATTACAAGATGCAAACTGAATAGGCAGTCATATATCACAACCCTGCATCCACATGTCTTGCATTTATTATTTATCTGATCATCCTTGTTGTTTTGTGGAAAAGTTGTTCCATTAATACGAGAGTGATTTTCATTGGTCTCAAGCATTAAATTAATAACTGTGTTTCACCACTCTAGAATTGTTGTCTAGCATAGTGGTTCTAAAATTACTTATATGAATGTGTCTGTAAGTGAATAAATTGCAATTCTTTTATTGGTTTTTGTTTTCTTTTCCATCTCAACTTATTCCCACTATGGTCAGATCTTAGTTTTCTTTTGAAGCTGAGATGTTCTCAAAATGACCTTTCAGACACTCAGCTGGATCACTAGTAGCAGTTAATACATATTTTGAAGCTCCTGAATGCGTGGCTGCTCTAATTCTTATTGCCCCAGCAATTTTAGCCCCACTTAGTGCACCTAAAATTGTTGAGAAAAGTCAAGTGAGAAAAGATAAGGAAATGAAAGAAAACAATTCTCCTATCAGACCAACTCCAATTTCTGGGCTTTACAAGATTTTGTTCATGATTGCCAAATACATTTCAGAAGCAATATCCAAGATGATGAAGTGGGTGATACACATGCTCAACTCTCTGTATAGAAAATTCTTATCAGCTGTCCTACGTTCTGCCATTGCCACAATGCTGGTAATAAACTTTTTTATACTTAATGCAATATAATCTTTGTTTTTAGCTACTTTAAGACCTCCTTGATTGAATCATCGTTGGATTAATATTTATAATCAAAGAACACTAAGGGATTGTTGCCTAAAATACAACTTTTGCTATACTTGTGAAAGCCTTTCTTATGAGGTGGAGTCCAGCACCATTCCTTTTCACCATCATTTATAATTCATGGCCTTTAGCTTAAAGTTAAAGTACATACAGTGCGATATGTGGAGATATTCTGGTTAGTTCAGATCAGTTGCCTTTGTAGAATTCTTCTTGTTGGATGACTCGTTTTGGGTATACTTGCTGGTTTGTTAAACTAGATTGTAGTGCTGAAACCAACTTAGTATAATTGTCATGATGGCTGATCTAATTACCTATCTACTGACTACTTTCCTTGCATTGATTACAGGTAAGGATGGTGATTGATAAGTTTGGTATTGCTGCTGTTTGAAATGCATGGTATGATCCAAATCAGGTTGATGAACGTGTCATTCATGGTTATACAAAGGTAATCTCTCAGAAATGTCCTAATTTTTGTATATTGTGAGTATTTTCCATTTATTTGCCTTTTAGTCTGAAGGTCAGTACTCACCTGAACTATGGTACTGAATGCAGCCCTTGAGGACCAAAGATTGGGATAGGGCACTGGTTGAATTCACAGCAGCGATGCTTCTGGATGAGGAATCTAAAACAGAGCCCAAATTGACTCAAAAACTTCATGAGATATCCTGTCCTGGTAATGACACTAGTCCTACTGTATGTATATATATTTACATATTGGAGATCGCATTGTCTAAATGTGATTTTAGTTTTTAATTAATACTAGTTATTGATTTGAATTTTATATTTTAGCCTGTTTGTGTAGGATGTTTTTATTTGTTTGAGTTTAATTTCTAGATAATGTTTTTACATTTTAATTAGCTACTTATTTTATTTTGTTTGGATAGACTTTATCATATAGTTAGTTCCTTGAGCGTTTGTGTTCTCCTTTTTATTCTATAATATAATATATTTCATTGCTATTCTATAAAATAAGTATGGAAGATTATTAAACCTTGAATTTCTGTATAGAAATATTTATATATTTGTATGTATGTAAGTTTTTTCTTTTTTCCTTTTTCTAATACCTTAAGCTTTGTTTTTAAATAGCTGATCAGAGAAGGTAGTAAATTGGATATGATAGAGCAATTTAAAATTGGTTATGTAGAGTAATTTATGGTGGCATTGAATAGGTTGACCTGTTTATGCTGTCTTTGGGGATTTGCCCAGATGTTTTTTCATATTGCAATCAATCTCGTGGATGTGTAAAGACTAAAGATAAAACTTGGATTACGGAGTGAGTTGAATTGAAAACTGTCGATTAATCTTACGTACAAGATATATTGTATTCTATAAACTGGGCTAATCAATTGATTGTAGGATTGATTTCTAGATTTATCTGTTTGTTTTTCATTTCTTTGGATTTTTAGCTGGCTGGTTCTTGTTGGAGAATTTATGGTGAAATGATGAGTTTTTTGGTTTTACAACTAACAACGCATTCAACTTGATGCCCTGAGTTGAACGCTAAGCATGATTGATGACATGTATATTTTTAATTGAAAAAAACAGTTCTGATTGTCACTGGTGATAGTGACCGACTAGTCCCTTCATGGAATGCTGAGAGACTTGCACGAGTCATACCAGGATCTTCCCTTGAAGTAATTAAGCAATGCGGCCATTTGCCCCACGAGGAAAAAGTTGACGAGTTTATTTCAGCGGTGGAGAAGTTCCTGCAGAGATTAGTCGGCACTAATTCAAATGAGCAATACCTGCAATCCGTAAAATGAAATTTCCACCACTCAAGCTTCCCCTTTTACTTCAACGAAGATCTATGAAAGGCTGGATAATAAAGCAGATTATTTACGTCATCAGATCGCAGTAAAGTCATTGAAGTCATATGTTATGATATCTGCTTATATTAGATCCAGCAATCATGATGATCTCTGTAAGGCTTGTGAGAAGTTTGGGGTGTGGAAATTTGTATATAAGCCAAAAAAAAAATCTAATTTCCTCCTATTGTATCACTTTTCAAGTAGAGATGGTAATTAATAGAGCTCATTGGTATCGTTTGATCCATGTAGCCGACCCCAAATAGTGGGATAAGGTTATTGTTATTGTTGTATCACTTCTCAAGTACTAGAAAAGATACTCCATGATTTCTGCAGCTTGGTATTCTGTAACATGATTTATGCAAACCATTGACTCTAGCATACATGCGGCTATGCAACACAAATTGTGTTAATTTGTGTTTGTGTGTGTGTGTTGTATCTGTGTATGAACTTTCTGTGACATACCTGTGTAACAACTTACTGTTTAACTTTCAAATGTGCCATGAGGTTAGCGATGTAGTATGAAGTTAAATTGAGATGCAAGGCCTATAAAATGCCTCAGGTTAGATACGCTAGAAAAGCGTGTGCCTGAGTGAAGTGAGACACAATAATGAAAAATAGATAAAATGTAGAATATAACATAAACTTTTCTTTTATTAACTTATATAATTTCTTAAATATAAAATTTTTATATTTTGCATTAAAATTTATAATAATTAACTATCTTAAATCTTAATTCTTATAAAACAAAATTTTAATTCTTTAAGTTGGTGAAAGAAACAAACAATATATAAGTACAAATAAAAGCTGTGGCAATGTGGTAACATGATGAGTAAACTCCATATAGCAAAAACAAAGCATAGCAAAGCTAGAGCGTGCAATAGGTGTGCTCAGTTCTTCTTTGTTCTTCTAGGCGTCAAAAGGCACACGCCCCTCACACACAAAAGGCGCTAAAAGTGTGTGTTTTTTGGTGTTTCACTGAACCCATCGCCTCTCTAGTGATGCGAGGCGATGGGTCTATTTTGCGCCGCCTCTCTAGTGATACGAGGTGATGGGTCTGTTTTGTGCCTAAGGCGCTTGCGTTTGACAACACCGATCAAAACTAGCAATATTTTTCACTAAAAGCAAACGTTGCTGATTACAAAGCACAAGAAAAATAGGAGGAAACCCTTCTTCAGAAAGAGGAATGTTTCTGGAATGGCCATATCTGGTCTGGTTAATGCTTGCTCAGAATAGAGGATCAGTGGCTATGGTAAGACTAGCATCCCCAAGGCCTGGGGGAAGATTGTTTGCTGCTGACATGAAGTCACCACCAAACATAACAGCACCAGCTGCTAATGCTCCAGCACCTGCTCCTATTGCAAAACCAGCAGGTACTCCTCCCCTCTGAGCAGCTGCCGCCCCAGATGATGGCATATTGATGAACTCAGTCGTTGGGGGCACAGTGGGTGTATATCCAACATGTGAAGGTGGAGGTGGTTGATAGCTTGGTCCAGCCGGTGCATAGTAGCTTGGCCCTCCCACATATGGGTTGGAGTAGTTTGTAGGAAATGGCTTCGGATAGGAGTGTGGCATGTTTGGCCGTTGATGGTTTTCTGGCCGATGGAATGAATCCTGAGGCTGCTGCTGCAGATGGGCTTGCTCTAATCCACCCTGTGTAGTCATGTGGGGGTTACTTCCAGGATCCAGGAGCAAAATTCCTCCCTCGTTACCTACAAAATCAAGCTTGCCTTCAAATTACTTTTGAACTTTTCAAACTCAATTGTGTCAACTCAAATATGGAAAGAGCTGGCGAGATAGGAGACCCAAAAAGAAAAACAAAAGAAGATATTACGTGCTAGAAGCAGTTTCAGCCTAACGTGGAGCTGAAGAACAAGAATGGGTTTTGCTTGATAAACAAAGTGTAAGACTTCTTTCTAATCCCGTATCCACATATTGCCAAACTCTACAGTCATGTTTTTAATACTTTGAGGATTAGAGTAGGTGCAGGGCAAGGTCTGCCCAAAACATTTGGCGTCAAGAAATTTTAATTTGGATATCTCACCATTAATACCAATCTTAGTTGCCGACAAGGCAACATTTTTTTTTGACATTAGGTTTTGTGAAATATTCATATACCTTGGAACATATTTGGCTCTTCCTTATCGTCTGAGATACGAATTGAAATATCAATGAACCCTTTTGGTTTGCTGGATTTCTTCTTTCGCAATTGGTAGCTCCCTAGTTCCTCATTTCCTGCAGACCTTGAAGCCTCAGAGTTGTTGACATGCTTGGCGAGAAACTCTTTGAGCATAATAGTTGCAGAACCATGAAGCTTTTCCGTGAGAAAAATGGGGTCTCTACTGAAAACTTGGACGTTGAGTGCCAGATCTTGGAGGCTCTGCTCAGAGTCATCATCAAGCAGAATGGAAAACTTTGTTCTCCAAACAGGATTTGCATTCCCAGAAGCATCGATTTTGGTGCAGTACTTGGAATTGGGATCAACCCAGCCAACAGCATACCATTGACGCTTCCAAAGAGTGAGTGAACGTTGCAGCCCCCTCGCAGATATCAAACACACCTCAATCCAGAATTTCCCCATAGTAGGCGCACTGACAAAACACTAGTGTAAGGTTCTTGCTTCGATGACGTGGGAACAGGAAGAAAAGGAAAAAGTGAATAATGTTTTTAACCATTTTTTTTTTTGTTGAGACTAATTTATATTTTGATTTTTATTTTAAAGATTATACTCAATTCGTCCTTGATATAAGAAATAAAAGATAAAATTTAAATTAAAAAAAAATAAATTTATTTAAAATATAAAATAATTTTAAAAAACGTTTTCATTTAATATTAATAGCTTTTATTATAATTAATCTAAATTAAAAAATATTATATTAATTAAAAATATTTTAAAAAAATTATTAAATATATCATATAAATTTCTTATTTTTTATATTTTAAAATATAAAATTTTTTTTAATTGACCTTATATTAAATAAGGGGGAGAGTACTTCACTTTGAGCAGGAAAATACTCATCCCGAGACGCCATTAGGGGCTGCCTTTCGCGACTTTTTTGGGTGCTAGGTGCGTTACAGGCAAGGAAGGATCTGTACCGTTGTTGACAATATTTTACGGGGAGAATTATTTAGACTTACAGGGGGGAAGTTCTGGTAGGAAAGAAATACAAAATCGACGGAGAATAATATAAGCACGAAATAATCTTTTTCCTAAATAAGTGAATAATATAAGATAAACGGGAAATAATCTCTTTCTTAAATAAGCTTCTTATATAGTCCTTCTAAATATTTTCCCCTATTATATATATGGATCTGCACTGCACTGTGAAGACTACAAAGAAAAAAGTGTTGATCAAGGCCTCAATTTATACCTCACCGCCACACAGGAAGTCATTTTTTTTGGCCACGCTACACAGGAAGTATGAAACCATTGTGGGGATATTGGCCCTTTAAAAGTTGCAGTAGACTTGAAATTTACATCTACCAATCATTGAACCTCTCCTCAACTCTAACAAAGAGAGCAGACAATGGTAAGGGCCTGTTTGTTTGCACTACTGATAATCCGTTTGAAGGCAAAAACCGAGTTTGATATTTTTGTTTGTGTTTGGATGTCAAAAAGGGAGTACGTTGCGGCAGTGTTTTTGGCTGAACAATGAGTTGAAGGAGAAGCAGCTGCTTTTCCGTTCTACTTTCTTATTTTTATCTATATTTATTTTAAAGTTAGATAAAAATATACTAATAAAGATAAGAAAAAATAAAAAAATTAGGAAAATAAAATTTTCATAGAATTTTTTCTATCTATTAACCAAATGTCTCTTCAAAATTTTAATTTTTATAGATCATGACATGCAAGAAAATATTATATCAGATATATTATGTTCTCAATTAAATAAATATAGATTAAATTTTAGTCCAAGTAAATTAAATTAACCATGAGATAGAGTTTAAACTCAATTTAGAGAAAAATTGTGAGTTTTGTCAAAATTAATTTTTAAATAAATCATCCAAATATAAATATGTTAGTTCAAAATCAATTTTTATCATAACTACGTTACAAAAATAATTCTAACTAAACTCATTTTTAACTAATTGAAATCCAAACGAGCCTTAAATCCCTTTTTTGGCTTGGTATTTAATATGCATGCAGTGGCTACATTATTGCCCTCGAAGATTTGCAGGCACGGTCCCTTGAGGTGGAACCGACCAATAATGGCTTTCCACCTTTTTCATGTCTGTTATAAATGAGATTTTATGATTTCTTTTATTTTTTTGGCGAAAGATTTTATGATTTCTTTCCCTATATATTGTTATCATTTGTGACAAAATAATTATTGGACAAATATTTTTATATTTTCATTGGTCATGCCAATGCCAAGTTTTATTTTATTTTTTTAAAATTTCCAATCATGAAATATTATTAACATGTAACCATGATACTTTTGTCAGCAACACTGGCTCAATTCATCATGTAATTATTAAAAAATACAATATTAATGATATAAAAACTAAGATTCAAAAAATTAGATCAGATATTGAACCGATTGAGATGCTATTTTAAACTTCAATGATTCAATCATGGTTCAACTGGAATTAAATCAGTGATAATAAATTTAATAATTTTTTAATTTTATACATTATATAGAAAATAAAAAAATATTATTAATAAGTTTTATAACATAATATTAAAATCTAAATAAGTTAATATTCATTTATAAACATATTTTGAATTCAAAATAGTCAATTAATATTTTTTATATTATTTGTTAAGTAAATTTATTATTATTAATAATTATGTATAATAATAATACTTATAAAATATTATAATATAGAATAAAAAAATTCATACAAAAAATAATACTATTTAATATTAAAAATAATGTCATTTTATTTAAAAAAAATTTAAAAATTTTGTAAAAAATAAAAAAATAAACTGGTTTCATAGGTTCGAGACCAGTTTTCCATCGGTTTTGGGAAGATGTGGTCGAAATCTATAACCAGATCGAACTTAACATCGAGAACCAGTCAAACCGGCCGGTCCAGTCCGATTTTTTAAATATTAATAAAAATTGCATGTCTTCATCATTTAAATAATTGGGCTCTTGTGCATAGTCCAGAATTTGAGAAACAAATTGGTATCAAATTATTTTTGGTAAGTGAACAACATGAGCTGCTATTGATTTTATATTTGATATTAATATTAAAGGCTATAATTATTATTTGTAAAATATTTGTTATTTATTGTCATATACTTTTTAAATTTTATGATTGACATGATTATAAATTATAAAAAATTTTGTTTCATATTGAAATGTTCTATTTTAATTTTTCTGGATAATAATACGTTACATGATTTTTATGATTTTTTATTAAAGTTGCAATGCATTCTTTTGGTTAAACACGCTGTGAGGCACATATTTTGGGCTTGGTTTAGTATCAAACAAAACGGGCTAGACCAATGCTGAATATGCGGGCTTAAGCAATATTGAAATCAGTGAAATAGGTCCGCTTTTTTTTTCTTTTCCTAACGGGATACTTCTTTGTACTTACCTTTGCCTTGTGACGTTGGCTTATTTTTATTTTTTTATATTTTCTTTAAATTCCAGATCCCAAATTCGGATTTTGAAAAGGGATCGAACTTGAAAACGCCCATTGAAATTTTACACTCTGCCCTCTTTCTTATTGGACCTAATTTTCAGTTTCATTCTCCCTTTTCCTCCAATCATTGTCACTGAGAAATGAGAAATTGATGCTAGTTCCGGAAACTTCACAGTTGAAGGCCTGCCCTTTCATCTCCTTTCGACGTCGAAGGCATTAGGGTTTTCTGCGAAGGACGTGAGCTGAATAGTGGATGGAGCTGCAGAATTAGTCCTTCGCAAAAAATACAGTATTTGTCGAACTCTCGTGGAGTGTAAATTTGGGGTTCAAATTTGAAGTTGGATGTTTTGAAGAGGGTCATATGGATGGTGGAAGAAGGATAACGGTGAGCCCTAGGCCTTGTAGTGGTCGCAGAGTAGTAGCGAAGAAGAGACAGCGTCGAGGTGGGGGAGTTGATGGGTTTGTCAACAGCGTCAAGAAGCTTCAGAGGCGTGAAATTAGCTCGAAGCGTGATCGAGCTTTCAGTATGAGCGATGCTCAAGAAAGATTTCGCAATATCCGCTTGCAGGTTCGGTTACCCTAGCGTGCTCTTTTGCTTTTTATGTTCTGTTTCATAACTCAAGTAATTCCCCCTACTTCTGACTGTGTTTCAAAGTTTTGGTATTGAATTAGTGGTTTCGAGTTTCGTTGCTTTGTTTTCTTTTGTATATATTCGTGGTAAGGGGTTTCTAACCTCAAATACTTAATTTATTCTTATTCCTTACTATTTATGGCTTAATTTATTCTTATTCCTTACTATGTATGGCTTGTTTGCGAATCTTGAAAGTTGATCAATTCTGAGTTTTTACAAGAGCCACAAAAATCTGAATTGATGGTTACATGGTTAGACTTCAATATAACTCTCTAACTTATGAAGCACTTAAGATTGAAGTTGTAGTTTTATGTACCATTGTAATTCTGAAACCGTATAGACCTTCACACACACACACATATTTATTATTGGTGAATCCTTTATCCTGGAAACCTTGTTATTTACTTATTTTTAATTTTTAATTTCTGATTTAATGCCCTCTATAGACAAATATGTTAGTCTGAACCTGTCGAAATTGTTCTGGACGTGCTTGGTGAATTTATTGAGTTAATTGCTTGGAACTGAACAGTTTAACTTCAATTTTGTGGCAATTAACATGAATTCTTAATATTGAAGGTTGGTATAATAGAGATAGGGATGATTGGGAAAACATAATATGAAATTGGTTGATAAGATTGGTGCATCGCCTGTTGAAAGTGAGTAAAGTGGACCATTAAAGCATGTGTTTGTTTGCTTTTGCTAATTGTGATTTGTAAACTAATTTTTTTTGTTTTGGCCAGTGATTTGAAACTAGTTATATATATATATATGTGTATGTATGCTTCTATAAGCAAAATACATTGGTGGTGTGCTGGTTGCTTTTATTTTTCCCTTTGCCTTCTTTAGAAACTTTTTCTGCTGATTTGTGTAGTGCTACTGTTGAAACATCCTGTGGTACAATATGATGTTTGCTCTATTTTAATCGATGAATCTTCTGTTCTTCCTGAATATTATTGAGATGTGTACTTTGCTATAACTATGCCTATTTTCTACCCCACTTGTTGTGGTATGTCTGATGGATCTGTTTGTAGGAAGAATATGATACACATGATGCAAAAGGTCCTTCTTCTGTGGTACTACCTTTCCTGAGAAAGAGGTCAAACATTATTGAGATTGTGGCAGCACAGGACATAGTTTTTGCTCTTGCACAGTCTGGTGTCTGTGCAGCATTTAGCCGAGGTATAACTAATCTTTATGTCTAATGATGTCTTAAATGCAGTTCAATTCTATTTGCATCTGAAAGTAGATATATTATGCATGTTGCATGTTTTGTTTTATTTTATTATTTGTTGTTGCAGAAATTGTCGTCCCCACTTAGTGGGATAAAACTAATGTTGTTGTTGTTGTTGTTGCAGAAACTAATCAAAGGATATGCTTCTTGAACGTGAGTCCAGATGAAGTTATAAGGAGTCTGTTCTATAATAAGAACAATGACTCACTTATTACAGTTTCTGTTTATGCTTCAGACAGTTACAGTTCTTTGAAATGCAGAAGCACGAGAATTGAGTATGTATAGCTGTTTTTGGTTGTTTTTGCATATACTTCTCTTCTTTTTCCCATGCCCAAGGAAAAAAAAAAGGGGGGGGTGGGAACCTCAAGATGCATGGGCGCGCACATAAGAGCTGAAATAACTGCAAATGGCAACTGTTGCTTGTGTATCTTGTATTTACTGTTTTTTTTGTCTGATACTTTTTGGGTTTTCCAGGTACATAAGGAGGGGTAAACCAGATGCTGGTTTTGCACTTTTTGAATCTGAGTCTTTGAAGTGGCCAGGTTTTGTGGAGTTTGACGATGTAAATGGGAAGGTTCTCACTTACTCGGCTCAGGATAGGTTAATATTTTATTGCTTTAATTCTCTTGTGCAAATATTTAATTATTATATTGACTTTTTTATTCTTATGCTTGCATTTCTTTTTTTTTTTTGGCTTGTAGCATCTACAAGGTGTTTGATCTGAAAAATTATACGATGCTGTACTCCATTTCTGATAAAAATGTTCAAGAGATTAAGATAAGGTATTCTCTCTTTATGACCTTGTGAACTTTAATAGCAGTCGCACATCACACTACCATAGAGGTTTTATGTGGCCATGCTCAAATTTTTAAGATATTACGTAATACATGATTTTCTCTGTACTTTAAAATATTTTTCTTTGGGTGGTCTTACTTAATTTGCTCTTGCTGTATTCTTTTTGATGATTCTCTTCATCAGTCCGGGGATCATGTTGTTGATCTTTGCTAAAGCAAGCAGTCATGTCCCACTTAAAATCCTCTCAATTGAAGATGGTACTGTTTTGAAATCGTTCAACCACCTTCTTCATCGGAATAAGAAGGTGGATTTCATTGAACAGTTCAATGAAAAACTACTTGTCAAGCAAGAAAATGAGAATCTTCAAATTCTTGATGTAAGTATTATTCTTGTTTACATGACTTGTATACATTGATCTGCATACAAATGTCTGACTTTTAATTTTATTTTAGGTGCGTACATTTGAGCTAACAGAAGTTAGTAGAAGTGAATTCATGACACCATCTGCATTTATATTTCTATATGAGAACCAATTATTTCTGACCTTTCGCAATCGTACGGTGGCCGTTTGGAATTTCCGTGGAGAGCTTGTAACTTCTTTTGAGGATCACCTTCTGTGGCATCCCGACTGCAATACAAATAATATATATATAACTAGTGACCAGGATCTCATTATATCATACTGCAAGGCTGATTCTGATGATCCATTGTCTGAAGGAAGTGGTACTTTCCCTTTTCTTTCTGGACCTCTTTTTTGTTTTCCTGTGTTGGTTAAAAAAATGTTTTTCTGTCATGGCCCCTCCCTGAGTAATGCACTTTTTGTGATGCAAATTGCATGGGAAATAGTTCAAGTGTTTGACACTGAATATTTTAGCTTAACCATCAGGCAGGAAAGATGATCCAACCATGTGTCAAATGTTGCCTGTATATAAGCCAAAATTTAAAGCATGATGACATATATATTGGTGATCGATTTGTAGCCTACTGTAATACTCTGTTTGTGTTAGAGAGAACCTCTCTTGATAGGCGTAATTGAATAATAGAATATACTAACGGGTTCTGTTTCAATAATGCAGCAGGATCCATCAATGTCAGTAACATTTTAACTGGCAAGTGTCTTGCTAAAATAAGAGCAAGCAATAGCTTACCCATGGAGAATGAATGCAATTGTGGTGACAATTGTTCAAGTAATGGTTGCAGTTCTAGGAAGCGAAAGTATGTCTCCAGAATTAGGAGCACAGTTGCGGAAGCCTTGGAAGATATTACTGCTCTCTTCTATGACGAAGAGCGCAATGAGATCTATACTGGCAATAGACACGGTCTGGTTCATGTATGGTCTAACTGATGCATTTTTGAGCTTAACAATGCCTTGTTCTTTCAAATGGCTCTTTATCCATGGTTGAGTTGATTGTCATCGCCTGCTGTAAGACGTCTTGTGGGAGCAGTAACCCTTTTTATTTTTGTATAATTCATTTTTTGTTCTGCAGTAATCTACGTATCAGGCAAGTTTGTCCAGCAGTTGACAACCTACATCTATGTTTGTGAAATCCGACGTTGGTAACTCTTATGCCAGATGTTGCTTCTGCTGTAATCTATTTTACATTTTATGGAGCGGCCTCGCTGGCCCTCTAGAGTGAAATATGTGAATAATGTAACTGTATTTCTTTCCTTCCCTTGTGTCTCTGTGAGTTCATTCTCTTTATTTTGTTTGGCCATGTGGTGTGGCATATGGTGGCCTAATCTGTTGAACTACACATGGATTGCAAGTGCCGCAATGGTAAAAGCAGAAAAGCAATTAGTAGTGTTAGCTTTACGATTTGCCAACCCTCACCATGTTCTGGTGCTTCAATCGAATTTACTTTTGTGTGTGTTCCATGCTCCTTTAACTATGGCTTCTATTCTGCCAGCTCTTGTCTAGTCTCAGTGCATAAGCTGACCTACACGCTTCCACTTTCACTTGGCATCAAAAGAGTGATGCAACCAATGGAATCTTTACGGAAAAATAGGGTAATTGAATGAACTGAAATTACTTTTAAAAGGGTTCGAGGGTCTTGTTCATGTTAAAAGTGGCACTAAGTTAGGGTAATGTAAGTGGAGGGAAAAACAGATGGGGTACCCTAACATCTATGTCGAAACTGTATATATACCAAAGTTACCAATGACGGAATTGGAGTCTCGTGTGTAAGTGGAGGGAAAAACAGATGGGGTACCCTAACATCTATGTCGGAACAGTATATATACCAAAGTTACCAATGACGGAACTGGAGTCTCGTGTGTGTGTGTGTGTGTGTAAAACAGCATTAAGTATGGGGGGACTATAATTAAGTTTTTTAAATACTTTTTGAATGAGAGTTAAGTTACGATAAATCTAAAAAATCTTTAGATGTAGCGGTGAGAAGTTAATTAATTCTTTACTAAAATTATGATTTTTTTCTTATAAATTTATTTATTTATTTTCAATAAAATAGTACCACATTTAGTTTTTAGAATATGAAATTTTCATTTTCAATAATTAGCATGCCTACTAGCAAAAAAATATGATCTCACTTTCCTCTAATATAAATATTCATATAACTTAAAAAAACAAAGTTATAAGAAATAAAATAACTTTTTATTTTATTACACCAACAACTATGCATTTTTTTTTGTTATACAAATATATAGTGGTTTTAGGATTAATAATAAAGTTTCAAAGTCTCTCTCTCTTACTCACTCACACTCTCTCTCTCTCAAACACACATACACAATTTGAGATGAAAAAAAAAAAAATAGATACTGACATAATCATATTGGTTGAAAAGAACTCGTGTGATCCTTTCGCTTCGCGCAGGGCTTATCTCACGCACACATATTAGTGTTGATTTAGATTTAGATCAGACACGGAAAGGAATGTGAGAATTAGGTGATAAGCTGTATGGTTATTTTATATTTTCTCCTAGGTTCTCTTTTAAAATATTTTTTGGACCAAAATTTAAATCTTTTTTAAGTAAAGTACAAAATATTAATAATTTTTTTTAATTTATCTTTATTATTAATTAGCTTATGAGAGAGAAAATTATTTTAAAAATTATATTTATGAAGGATGATATTAGAAAATAATATAAGTTTTTAATAAATTTAAGTAACTTAATTTTTTTTCTTAGTTTATGTATACTTTATTATAAAAAACTTATATTTTGGACTATAAATTAATAATACCTCTCGTTGTTGTAAAAAACGTGGAGTTGTGAAGAGTGATATTTTTTTGTCCATTTCGGAGAACATGCACCCTCGTAAATTACCGACAACATGTGACTACTTACAAAACTAAACCATGTGTACAATCCCAATATGCACGCTTGTTTATCAATTGGTTGCCGTCACAACACAATTATCTCTTCCCTCACACATCCATTACTATCCTATTAATTCATTACGTATTGCCCACCTAAAAAATATCAAACTTTAAAATATCCTTCTAACTCTAATTCTTACGTATTGCCCATATTATAAGAATTACTATTCTAGAATTTTTATATGGTACAAAATATAGAGGAATATGTAATTCTTAGTAAGAGTTTATTTTTTTTATTCTAATTGATTATCATATCATAAATTAGAAAAAAAAGATAAAAATTTTAAAAAATTTTTATTAATAATTAATAAGGGGAAAATTAAGATGTTAAATTTTTTTTCTAAAAATTTTAAGATACACAGCTAAATTTTTTTAATAAATATAAAATAATTGAAAATTTCTCATAAAATAGAGCGGACCGACGGAGCATTATAATACTATCTCATGGAATGTTAACTTTTCGTTGAATTGAACCGTTTGGTTATATATAAATATATATATACACGATGTGAAGTTGATATTTCTTCTGCGGATTCAAAATACAAGAAAGACAAACGACAGATGGATATTTTATTAAAAAGCTAAGGGAGTAAAATTAAGATGTTTTTCTTTAGAAAAAATGCCGACAGAACAGCAGGGGCCCACCTGTGGTCCCGGAGCGTGAAGGTCACGCGAGAGTTAAAGCCCAGCGCTTTGTCTTTCTCCGTTCACTGATTCGCTTCTCATCAGTCATCACTACAGGCTCAGCGCTCGCCATTCACACTGTACCAAATTGGAGCTTGGGTCAGCTTGCTTCCGCTTCGGCATTTTGAAGATCTCTAACTCGTGCATCCACTCGGATTAATACATTGCAGATCTCATCTCAAAGGTTTAGGCTTTCCGCTTATTTTCTCTTTGCATTGGTTTTCTACTTTTGGGGACTTCTTCGCATTTTTCTTCGTTCTCGTTCTTTTTTCTGTAACCATTGGGCATTCATTTTCACCAAATATTCTTCTGGTTACAATCTTTTGGATTCTTAAAAAATCAGTGGAATTTTAGTAATTTGTCGTAACATTTGTGGACTCTTTCAGATTTGAACCCAAAGATTTTCTTCCCTATTTGCTTCACTAGAACTCACTCAACGTATGGTTTTCTTTCCGAAATTTAGACGGTTCCAAGCGACATGCTAGATCTGACTTCGCTGCTAGCATATCTAACTATCGTCCTTTTCTCTTTTGATCTGAAAATTATTTTCTGATTATAATGTCACAAAATCTGAGTTTGCGTCACTTTTTTTCCAAGCTAGCTATGTTCTTTGAATGCATTTGGATTTTATCCTGTTGCCAATCTGTCGTTGACTTGTTGCTGGGTGCACTGAAATTTGATGGTGGTTGAAGTTTTTTGGTTTCCTTTTTCTCTCTCTTTGTTTGCTTTTCTACTTCAGTATATTTTTGAAGCGAACATTTCTGGTATTTTTTGTTTATATAAATTTTTGTTTTTCCGTAGCATTGCAGTAAAAGTTGCGCAGGCTAATCAGCAGTGGGCATTTAAACAGAATTTGGTAATTTTGAAAAATTTACAATTCTAAACTTATGTTGCTTCCCTGTCAGCATCTCAAATGAAATGAATTTCATATATGCGTCATTCTTTTGGCTACATTTTACTGGGAGAATCTCTATACTCTTCAATTGTGTAGAACTCTTGCATTTCTGCAACTCTATCAATGTTTCTTATTTAGCCATGGAATTACTCAAGTTTCTCAATGTGCAAATCAAACTTAGTTCTAACTTACTTCTGCTTGAGTTATGGGCAGAGTTTTAAAACCTAATATACAGGACTCACACAGCATCACTTTGGTCATCCAGTTAAAATATCTTGTATAGTTTCAGAGTGACATTTAACCCATGTCTCAATCTAAAATCTTTTTCCCGCTTCTTTCAGGTTCAAGTTCCTTGGATTTTGATCTAAGCTTTTTGTAATGGGTGATGAGTTAGCTGGTGATGCACCATTAGATTCTGCTTCAGTTCTGATTTTTCCCAACCAAAACAGGTTAGCTCTATAGAATTAGGCGTTGAAGCACATTTCATCACATGAACGCATTTTAGTATTATCTTTTTTTTTGGGACTGATTTTTATATTATCTTCATAAAGTAACAATTCTAGAGTAGCATTTGATTACAACTGTGTAGGTGTAACACTTGGAATAACCCCGTCGATTTGAAGAAATAATATTACATGTCATAGATTGCCTTGTTTTTTCTTCTTGGTCAGAATGTGAGTTTTATTTCAGGAGTTTTGATGTAAAGATCTCCAAAGGCCAGATCCAAGCACACAAGCTGCATAGTTAAGATCCCTTTTAAAGCTCAAATAGAACTTGAGAATACCTATCACTTCTTAATCATCAAATGTTTTGGTGTTTCATTCAAATTTAAACCCAACGGTTTAATAATATAATCATTATTTTATAAAATCCAATCAATGTTAAAATCCAATCAATGTAAATATTGATTTTAACTTGTGTTTAAAGTATACTTGTGAAATACTTGTCTGGTCACCCACTCCCTCTGCAGCAAGCTTGTACCTATTAAAAATTTCATAGCCATTGCAGTTATGTTTCCTATCAGAATAATTACAATTTCCTTTGTTCATCATTACTTCCTCGAGTAAATTCATTTATACATTGAGTAGCATTAACCAATATGTTCTCAGTCATGTGAACTTCACTTTTTATGGACTTCTGCTGGCTCTTTACTCTCTTCTTTTTGGTTGTGGTCCAGGTATGAAGCATTTGTCTGTAGGGAGAAACATGTGGAGAGAGTGGCAGCAGGGCCTTTGGAGCACTTGTTGCTACATTTACCTGGAATAAATGATCTGAGTGCAAAAGGATTAGATGCAAACTTTGACCTGAAGTTACCGGAAAATTTGCAGGGTGTTGAATGGTTTACAAAAACAACTGTTAAAAGGTTCTTATCAAAGATCAGTTTCTTCTCTGCTTTTCTTTTGCATTTTATATCTAATACAGTAAAGGAACTTAACAACTTCGCTCATGTCATTTCATCCCTCAGATTCCTTGATGTTGTTAGCTCACCTGATTTGATAAACACTACAAATGCTATCATAAATGAGATGTCTCAGCTGGAGGAATCGAAAAATTTCCATCTTTCTTTATATGGAAAGGTGATATTATGTGTCTTTTAATTAACATAAGCTGTATTTGTGTAGTTTCTGATCAATGATATTCTTCTGAAATCAGGACCATAAACATCATCTTCAAAGTGAAGAAAAAGGTAATTCTTCCATTCTTGGTAACTTGTACTGTAAGGCCTTATTGATTCTTGTCCACCAATAGGATATTCTGGTCAGCTCTTTATAAATAAAGTAGGTCCCTCTGATAAAGATTGGCTTCTGGATGATCAGTAGAAAATTAATCTCTCCTAAAATTTTTTGGGAGCAAGCACTTGCTATACATTACTAATGAGGCATTTTGCCATTTAACATCATAGGAGCTTGGGTAATTTTATGTCTTGATCTTTTAAATAAACTAGTGCCTGCTGACCTTTCCATGTATTTTTTGGTTGTGTACATCAAAATTTCATTTTAAAAGCTGAAGCACATGCCTAAATGTGTGCTTTTTCAACGATTTTAAATTTGTCTGTTGTCTTCACCAATCTAGATGATCATCTGACCAGGATAACTGTTATGATTTACAAAGTCTTAATAACGTCTTAGTTGTATGTGATAATGATAACTTCAGTCTCTACTATTTGTTATTAGTATGAAGTTCTCTTGCTGTGCTGCCCTAGCATGTCAGGGCACTGAATTATATTGAATAAGAGAATGATTTAATGTTCTACATCTAGCAATCAATAACTGAGTTGATTTTAGTAAATTTTTCTTTTTGTAGTATAACCTATTACTACTTTTAGTTATATGGGTTTTCTGTGTAAGTTGAACTATCATATTGGTCTTGCATTAGTAATTTGGTGTCTGTCGTGTTTCAGATTTCTTTAGTAGTTTCCCCACTCTCTACTTAATACCTCATGTCTTACCCTACATACCTGAGTTCTCCAGATTGTCATTGATTTTTATCAGTATAGCTTTCCCTCTTTTGACAGATGGCAGCTGTTCAACTGATGCGGCACTGTCCTCCAAAGTAATTTCTTTTCTTCAGCAGTTCAGGCTGGTTTCATTTGTTTCAATTCAGCCTCATATTTTTAATCAATATTCTTATTCTTTATTTCATTGCATTTCAACTAACATTTTATTGCATATAACAGATCCAAGTTAACACTACAGCATCTGATGCTTCAAAGTATGTTCTTGTGGCTTTGAGTTTGTAGATGTTCATTGGTTAACTCCACATTAAGCTTGTAAAATATATTTCCAGGAATGAGCTCTTGAGAGCAATGGACCTGAGGTTCATGGCATTAAGCAAGGAGTTAGCAACAACTTTTAACAAGGCTATCAATTCCATCTGCTCGCCTAAAGATATTGTTGACTTGGTGCAGTTTTCTCAACAATTTGGAGCCACTAATATTGGGTGAGTTTTGGACAACAAATCATGTGCTCTTTTCCTTCAAAGTTTGTGAGCACAAAACTAATACTGCATTTAATATATACACACTATTTACATGCTTCCTTCTTCCTTCCTCATACTAAAAACAGCTGAGTTGCTAAGCATTGTTTCCATTCCCTGTGTTATTGGTCTCAGGAACTCTTTGGGTAAGCTTATAGAACTGAACCAAAAGAGCAAGGATGCTAGTCCCCTAAACAAGGAACCAACCTTGTTCACATGCAATGTGACAAATGATGATTCAACCAGAGCTGTCAAAAATCCTCAGATTTCCAAGCCAGTACATCCAGAAACACCAGTTAAGTATGGTGTTTCACCAGCTAAAGTTGCTCAAGTTGAGAGACAGAGTTCAACAGAAAGCGAAGAATCTTCTTACTCTAGTGATGAAGGTCAGGCATCTGCTGAAAGAAGTCGATCTCTTACAAGATCTGCAACACCCAGAAGGTCTGCATCCCCAATGAGGAGAATACAAATAGGAAGAACTGGACCCTGTAGAGCTGCTGCATTAACCATCAAGAGTCTTAATTTTGTCCCTGCAAGAGAAAGGGCAACATCTTACAGAGATGCTGCTGCAAATGGCTGTGAAGAGGAAATATCTGAAAAACCTTATAAGAAGCCGGAGATTGATGTAAGGAGGATAACTGTGCAGGATGCCATCAATCTGTTTGAAAGCAAACAGAGGGATCAAGCTACAGATATTCAGAAGAGGAGGTCATTAACAGATGCTTCTAGTAGTACAAATAAATTTGTCTTGAGAAGATGGAGTTCAGGCATGGGGGATAACTCTGTCCAATGCCAGCCACAAATTGATTCTGAAGATTCTGTTTCTGTGACTTCCAATGATATGGCAGATGTTAAGAACCCAAAAAGTATAGAGGTAGAAGTGGTGTCTGATTTTGTTTCTGAGAGTCATAATTATAATGAGATCACTGAAAATAATGTAAAACCAGAAACAGAGCAAAATGTAAAGTCTTACACAGTTGAAGACCAAGCGGAAACAAATCCAAACCTTGGGAAGGAAACCAGAAAGTTGACAGCCTCAGCAGAATGGAATCAACAAAAGCAAGCCGAGTATAACCAGATTCTTATGAAAATGATGGAAAGTAAGTCTGTAAAATTTGGGAAGTCCCAGCCTAGTAAAAATCAGAATATTCCAAGCGAGCAGAGAGGAGGATCTTATGATCATTACAAGGAGAAAAGAGATGCCAAACTTAAAGGAGAGAATACCAAAATACAAGTTGAAAAGGAGTCACAATTTCGAGCAATGAAGCAAATAATTGATAAGAGAAAAGATGAAATGGTGTCCAATAATGGGAGTGGAACTGAAAAAATAACTACTCGGAAGCCTCAAAAGTCCCTCAGGAATTCAACTCTACCTGCAAATTCCCCAAAGGAAGCCTCCAAGCCTTCAGTTACCAAAAAGGTGTTATCTAAAACATCATCATTGCCTGCTACCCGTAAGTCTTGGTCAGCAACACCTTCACCAAGGGTTACTGGAACATCCCCTGCTAAGATTCGGGGTGGAGTTTCTTCAGCTAGCACCACTCCAACACGTCGAAAGCCACAGCCAGGGGCATCTGTTCCTCAACCAAGTTGCCAAAAGGAAAAAACACAGCAGCGAATTAGAAAGGAGAAGGAAACCCAGACTGATAATGTCAGGAGGCTCAAAAGTGCAAATGAAAAGCGGCAGCCAACAGTCACAAACAAAAGTAAGGAAATGAAAACCAAAATAACAAATGCTTCTGGAGATTCCTCTGCTCTTTCAAAGATTAGCTTAACCAACAAGGGGACCAAGAAAAGCAGTATAGTGCCAGTGGAATCAAAACCGTTTCTGCGCAAGGGTTCAAGGACTGGACATAGTACTGCCAATACTAATAAGAAAAGAGTTTCTCCTAAGCCAGAGGAATCTCCTAGAGACAATGGAGTTTTAATTGAAGCTCAAGAAACTGAGTTGGTTGCCAATACTTCTGATTTGCTCAGTCAGCATTCTGACAGGGATTCAGTGACACCTAATAATCAGAATACTGTTATAGAACCAGAATGTCAGATAAATAATCACTTGCAATCTGGTGACACAGAAAATGTAGACCAAGTACCTACTGAAGTTGGTGATGTCTCAACAAATGTGGAGTGGCCTTCATTGAAAATGAGTACTGAAGAAGAATCAACCATACCACCTACTGCTTGGGAGGAAATAGAAGAGCATCTGGAACTTCCCAAGTCATGTGAGGATGGCACATTTCAACCTGCATCTCCAGCCAATATTGTTCCTGCAGGATTAGCTAGTCCTCGAGTTCGCCATTCTTTGTCCCAGATGCTGCAAGAAGAAAGTAGTGAACCTGACACTTGTGAGTGGGGAAATGCAGAGAATCCTCCTGCCATGATATATCAAAAAGATGCACCAAAAGGATTGAAAAGACTCCTAAAATTTGCTCGAAAGAGCAAGGGGGATACAAATTCTACTGGTTGGTCTAGCCCATCTGTTTTTTCTGAAGGAGAGGATGATGCTGAGGAGTCTAAAAATTGTGCTAAAAGAAACGCTGAAAATCTATTGAGAAAGGCTGCTCTGCATGCTAAAAGCTATGGGCAACCAAAGAGTTCATTACATGAAGGATACGAAAAAAACTTAGGTACTAGTAGACTAATTTAGTGTGTTTCAATTCTCGCCCTTCGCTCTTCTTTCATTGGTGCTTTTCTTTTTTTCGGTTTTTTGTTTTAAACCCCATCCATCTTCTCTTCTAATCTTTATGGTAGTATCATATATTTCAGTTTCTTTCAACATACTGGTCTCTTATCACCTTAAATATTTTAAATCTTTTTACATGGCAATATTAGATGGTACTTAAACGCAGTAAGCACCAACATGCATTGCTTTCCTAGTTAGGTAGCTTTCTTACCTTTTCCTGTCTAGTGCTGAAACTTTATTGGTGCATGGCCTCATATATATGCAACTTGCCAGTTAAGTCATGCTTTTAATTTTGATGCTTTGTCGGAGCTGGAATTCTTGTAATTTAGCCATTTGGGCTTTGGCATATCTTGGTCAAACTAATACTCTTCAATGTATCTGAGCTTAATAGTGACTGATATTCGAAAGGACTGAAGCTGTCTTTGTGTTGCTCTTGAATAATTGAAAGCTAGTAGACCGGGCCTTTTCAGATTGAGATATTTTACTCTATACAATTGTCTTACTCATAAAGTTGTGATATGTAGATTTAAGCAAACTTGATGGTAAAGGTTCTCACCGGGATTTTGGTGCGGGTCCTACCACAAAAGGTGAGTCCTCACTCTGAGTAATCCACGACTTGAGGAACTAATTTTCTTCTATGTGCCAGCAAATTATATATTCTTATTCTTCTCGATAGTGGTGAACCTAATTCATTGCTGTTTCTTCTGTATGTTCGTGTTCCAGGGTCAAGATCATTCTTCTCTCTTTCGGCTTTCAGGGGAAGCAAGCCCCCTGAAACAAAGTTTCATTAATGCTATGGATAGCTTTAAGGATAAAGATAATTTCTACCATCATCACAGGACATGTTCATAGCAAATTTAGTATCGAGTTTTCCCTAGTTTCCTGCTTTGTCTTACGTCAAAACATGCACAAATCAGGAACGGTTTTCTGTATTTCATTCTGCGGGTTAATAGTGATCAATTGGGTTGGGACGAAAGCTGTAAATTTTCATTGTGATATTGTAGCTTTACCTTCTAATAGAATTCATATCCTGCTTTCTCCCATTCACGGGGTATTCTTCTATAGTTTGATTCAATGTTGACCCAAATGTTCATGAATCATATAATGAGTTTTTTTTTTGGCCATATAGTGTGCAATTATGGTTCATTGTGGATAAGTTGACTGCTTTAATTACCCTTTTTTACATTCAAGCCCATTTGTCAAAATAGTGATGTAAATGCAACTCTCAACGGAAGTCAATAGTAAATATCACAAAAATCTTTGCATATTGTTCCATCATAAATGGTTGAATGTTTCATCAACCAATTGAAATAATTAGTGATATGTCTCACATGATCACCCATCAAATATGGATGTGTGTGATATGGTATAGACAGGTTGGATAAAATGTCAAACTCTTTGACTCTTAGTTGATTAGGTCTGTCAGCAATATTTAATTTTTTTTTTCTCGCAGGATCATATTATTAAGAAACGAATTCGGATTCTTTGAAGAGAAATTTACAAGATGAATTTGAGATCCACATTTGCGAGATAAATGGGGTTTATTGATTAATTGATGGGTATCACATTTAAAAATGTAAATTTCTCTGAAGGGATTCAACCAAAGTGTCAGCGATATTCGAGAGAGAGAAGGACGACGCTGATTATTCCAAAATATTGCCGCTAAGAGCGGAACATAATTCCAAACGACGTATCTTTACTAACCATGAGCATAAAATTCAATCTACAAACATCTGGTTGAGCTGAAATTGTTGTAAACGCATCTCATCATAAAGATTTCCAAATTCCAAGTGAAACCGTCGCACTACGTTTGACTCATTATGGCAAATATACCAAATGAAGCCAAGGGTTCCAAAATCAGACAATGATGACAAAAACAAAATTGTGCTGTACAATTTTGGACTCTAGCCATCAGGGATTCAGGCTCCGGCACGACGCTTCCAACAAAGAAGCGGAAAAAAAAATCCTTTTGTAATTAGATTGTGTTTTGCGCGAAGGAAAGATAATGTCATGAGAAATTATCCTTGCATCTGTATATTTAAAAATTTAGTATTAAATAATAACAATAAAGATATAATAAATATTATATAAATAAATTGTCTCCACTCTCCATATCCATGCAATTTCAATAAGACGTCCATGCTGGTCCCCTCTCTGCTGAGTCTGAAATGGGCATGGTAATAGCAAAAGTTGACCCTAATTCACTGAGTTTCTCTATGAGGTCCTTAAGTCCCACTACATAAGACACTCCCGATGTACCAACCTCCAAGGTAACATGGTACGACACGGTTTTGACATATGATTTGGGTGGTCTTTTGGCGTAAACCTTGGCGATTGCAAGCAGAATGATGCATACAAGAGAAGCGGCTACTACTTCTGCAACCTTAACTTGCGAAGAGTAATTCACACCAACCAGTATGCCATAAAGAACGAGAGGGACAGCACCAAATATTAGGCATGATAAAACGGCGACAACTGCATGAAGTACGAAGTTTTCTCGGCCCCCAAGCAGTCTATGGTACCGATCTTCTTGTTTGTTCGTTTGTTGTGTGTCCCCTCCAGAATCTTCTTTTTTAATTCCATAAGCTGGAAAAGTAACAAGGGCATCTCTTCAAGCTTTAAAAGGTTTCAATTGTTCCTAGGTGCATTCTTATAAAGACTACTTAATTACTAACTTTATCACTTATTTGACCTGTATATTTTTTGTGTTCATAAAGAATCAGTTGAAAACGAAAGCCAGAGAGACTATAAAAGTAGTACAGTAACTATGAGACCAAGCAGGACAAGGAAACTGACTGACATGATGACCCATGATGAAAAGTCCACCAACGAGATTTGCCAATCCCAATGCGATAATACTCGCTGCAACAACACAAGATCAGAAAATAAACCAATCGTTAACAACCAAAACACCAAAATTAACCAAATCAAATTGCATAACTACCAATTTGAAATAGTGCAGATGGTGACTTGAAGAAAACTTACATGAAGCAGAACCAGCACTTGCTGCAGATGTCACAATTCCCAGACTTGTGATTGATTAAATTAAACCACCATACAATGCTTTTAAGTATTTCCCATCCGTAGGGTTCACCAACTTCATCTCCCGCTTGTTCCCCAATATCTACTTGAGTTTGAGTAGATGTTTCTGTCAAAATAGTACCTTTAATAGGAACACTATCTTCTGTTTGAAATGTGCTGGATTTTACTGCTTCTGCTTCAACAAAAACTATCACCTCGCTCCCTGCATCATAATCAATTCATATTTATTGTTGATTCCTAGTAAGCTAGGAGAAGTTTTCAGATAAGCCTGTTTTACAAAAACTTTTTAACCAAGCCACTTATAAATAGAGACATTGATGGGTACTTAAGAAGGTTGAGAAATTCTCCTCCAAAAGCTTGCTATTGAGGTGGAAGAATAAACCCACTTAAATACCCCAATAAACTTCCCATATTATTTAATGTAGGATTTAGGCTTCCCATACTGCATAAGTCCCCTCAAATGTAAGCATGCCTGACGCACTATTTCACTTAAATGCACATCTGTAATACTATAGATCAGCTATACTTTAGAATTTCTCCTAAAATGAGTTTTCTCTGAGAACATAAACTGCAAGAGACATGAGCTAGAGTGATGCATAATGGATAATTAACTAATCGTTATCTCATTCCTGCACATACCTTTATTTTCTTTTCTGGCAGGATGATTTATTTCTTCAATTTCCCTTTTCACTTTTTCAACCAGTGTAAGATCTTGTTCTGTTAAATATTTAGCATCTCCACCTAAACTTTGCATATCAGTAGTTTCATTCTTTGAAAGTTCTGCACTGCAAAATGATTGAGCCTGTGAACCCTGCGTTGATGAGGAATAATAACTATTCTGAGCATTTAATTTATCTTCCATTGCCATAATGGATTTCTTGTATATATCCTTCTCTGAATTCTCAGGCTCTCTTTCATCAGGCTTTAGAGAGATATCCTCTGCAGGTTCTTCAGCTTTAACAACTGCTTCACTAGTAATTGAAGTTGCTAAGAGATCTGTCACGTCCTTTGTTATCGTATCACCAGAAAAGTTCATTGAGGCAACAGATTCAGCTTCAGAGTGGTTCAGTGAAGTGAGCAACAATATATTGATTACTGAACTAGAAATGCACCAATCAAATGAACAATACATTTGAGAACAAAGATTATGTGTATAAAGCTACTTTGTACAGGTTTAGTAGTATACATGCATATATTTGATAAACAACTAAGAGAAACGATGCAAGTTTTGGATCAAAATTTCACTTTTAAAATGGGAAAAAAATTCAAATCTAAATGAATAAGAACTTTTTTTTTTGGTTCAGAATGGTTTATTTGGAAGTAAGAAGGCATGTAAAGGATTTAGCCAGTTATGGTGCACCTTGTATCAACAAGCAATTACCTTTCCAGAGATAGGCTTATTTTCTAGGCAAAAGTACCTTTTTTGTGTCAGAGGTTTGAGACTAGTTCCTGTTTCGTTCTGAATATTTATTTTAAGTCCATTTTAGACCCCCATGTTAATAAAAGTTTCAAATGGCATCCAATTGCTTAATGGAATTAGGTGATTGATTTTACATGTGGTCTTAAATATGCGCCCCCACTGATAAGAATGCTAAGACAAGTCACCTACAGCTAGGAACAATCTTAAATAGGTTAGGTTAGGGATTAGAAATAAAATGGTGTCATTTAGGGGCTAGGATGACAACATTAAATAGTGTAATATTTACATATTCGTTAGTGAATTTTCTAGATTCTGTGTTTGGAGAATTTATTTCTTTGCAAAGCACCAAAAAAAAAAAAAGAAATCAGGGCATTACTGTCATCAAATCTTCGTCATACCTGTCTTCTTTATATCCGCTGGGTCATTCTTTTCCTCTCCTAAATTGTTCCTCAATTTGCCAGTCATCATGTGGTCTTCTGCTGAAAAATCTCCAAGATCCCTTTCAACTTTCTGGAATTGATTCATCACATTACCAACAGATTGTGTGCTTGTTGGTGGTGATGATGAGTCATTCTGATCAGCCAATGACTCATTCCCTGATGCCATATTGGATTTGAAATCGTTTTCATTCTTTGATTCAACCTTTAGCATAGGCCCAATATCTTGACAATGTTTTCCATTCCTCTTGATAGTTGTACCAGAAATTGAGCCTCTCTCGGATGATCAATTTCAGAGGAAGGTAGCATATCAGAAGTAATTGGCGATGAGTGATTCAGTTCTGCGGGATTATGTTCAGAATGTTCAAGAGAAGCATTAGCCGCACCTATATGTCAAGAAAACGAGCAATTTAGGGCTAGTTTAATTGTATAATCTGTTTTTTTGCACTTAAAACAGTTTTGTGAAATTGCTTTTTAAAACACATTTTGGAAACAAGAAAGCAAAATAAATGTTTGGATAATTTGTTTTGAAAATCACATCTAAAAACGAAAAAAAGAAAATCATTTGGAAAAATTAATTTGAAAACATGTTTTGAGTACAAAGGATGACAACTGTAGATTCATTGCAAGCAATGTGCATGTCTCTGATATTTGAGTCTTGTGTGAACTTCATTGCATGCAATGTGCATGTTTCTCAGTTTACTTATCATGTCTTAACTACTCAAGAAAGTGCATGACAGGAACACGAAGGACTTCTAATAATAGGTTATGAAATAGGAAGAAAACCAGAAGGAATATAATATGCTCCCCGGAATGCAACTCTCTGCTGAGTTAGAAGAGCTTGTCTATCAGATGTGAACGAACTTTAAATTTCTCAAGGAATGACCTAGATCATGACAGAGAAACGAAATTTGTCTCCATAAGATGTGGCAGAGTATAGAATCAGCTGTTTTCCCAGTGAAAACAATTCAATCACTACAATTAGAACTTTAAAGTACTTATGATAATATTAAACCCTGGTTACTAGCTGTTTTCCCCTTATTTGAAGTAAATAGAGAGAAGAACCAATGTACATTGGAGACTGGTATATTTGAAAGATTTTTCTCATCGGACATGGGCAACCTGAAGGATCTTGTGAGTCAAGTGCACATAAACCTGAAGAATTCTGCAAAGTTTCTTGCTCAAGAGTGCCAACAAATTTTCGGAACAGATTGAAACTATTTCCTGCCAAAGTAATGAGATTATTAGGCTCTTGCAAATGATAAGCATCAAAGATCAATTTATACATGTTTGTGTACAAAATAGGATGATAACCTTCACTTACATGAAGTATCTTAGAATATATAAACCTAATCCAGTCAAAGAACGTACCATGATATATTGCTTAGTAAAGGTAATAATATACTTACCTGTAGGAAAAAAATATCTGAAGCATGATAAGCATCTGAATACTTCTGGTTCTCTTTCATGACTATAACTATCATCAGGTGGCACTTCTCTATCAATCCTAGTTGTGATTGCTTCATCACCTTTTTGGGCTTCATATGCAGATCCATTAACTACAGTATTAACCTTGTCACGCTTTGCCTCAGGTTCTAAATCTTGAACTCTCCGTTTTCTTTTTCTGAGGATGACCCTTTTGGTAATGCAAGAATTGCAATTAGGACAGAACAAATCATGAGTCTCTTGTTTCTCTAATACTGCCTCAACATCTAGTTCTCTAAGTTGCTGGTCAAAATCTTCTATCAAGTCAGGATCTGCTTCTGTACTAGTTTCATTGTCAAAACGTTTGATAGTTGCTGTGTTCATTTCAGATGAATTATGGAAAGGTGATGATTCTGAATGTAAAGGGCCTTTGTCCTCCACATATTTCATGCATCGGTTGTTCACATCATTGGATGGGATATTTTGAATATCTGGACATCAAGTCATGAAACAAAATCAGCATATTACTGAGTAACTCCAACATAAATCAAAATTTGCATTCATAGAGGCATTTGAACAAGGGGAAAGAACAAGGTTTCATGTACGCAGTCTAACAAGAAGCAATGTACCTAGCCCAAAAATAAAATCTACAAAACCAAAAGGAAGCCATATCTACACTTGTTGCTGCCTCCTTTACTTCTTCCTCAAGGTTTCACGATATATTTTGATGATAACAAAAATTAAATTTTAATAATTATTATTAAAAAATACTATTTGAATTATTACGGTTGGAATAATCAATTCATTAGGTAAGATGATCAACGTATAATGTGCACAAAGTAATTTATTGATATGTGGGTCCATGACACTTTAAGATTGAAGCAAGTTATAAAAAAAGTGTTGACAAAAAATATGAATGATGCAATAAAATATTTCTTTTCAAATTGTTGACATACATCTTCATGGTGGGAAAGAGGAGCATTAAATGCTCTGAAGCAAATTTCTTCTTGGGAGTAGGCATTGCAGACTTATTATTCTATATTCTCCATTGTGAATTAAATGTTCTATCTTTCAATATCCTCTCTATCTTAAGCACTAAAGAAATGAAGGTAGAAGCTTTAACGGAAACAAATTTTCTCTCTCTAGCAAGAGAGATTAGAAGATGATTTCACTGGATAGAGAAGAAACAAATCTCAGAGATCCTACCTCAATAGCCTCTCGCGCATTCAAGCTTAATCATGATCTCTACTCAAACGGCTATTTTTATGAGTTGATCTTTTCCAACGGATCTTTGAATAACAAATATAAAAGGAGGATTGAAGAAGATGATAAGGAGAAAATAGAGCTATCAAAATATATAATCTTGTAATACTCTTCTCCAGTACACTTTGCTACTAGTCTATTTGTTATTGAGAGCATTATTTGAGCTTATACGTATTCCTTTCTATTTGAGGGTTTTCTTTCTACATACTATGCGAAAAACTTCCTATGTAAGGAAGTTAGTTACAGGGTGAGTTGAAAACCCAATGAGTTATGGTGTAATTGGAACATTTAAGTTAGTGGTGAGTTTGAAACCATTTGTTGGAATTTGCTACTGTGATAGTGAAGAAAATCCCTTATAATTCAAGGGAACTGGACAAAGGTCAAGAAAGACCGAACCATGATAACTTGTTTGGTATGATTTTTCTTATCCCTTTTCTTTTAACTTATTCTCTAGTTCTGTTAATTTTTTTGTACTTGATTCTACCAAAATCATCTGAACCATTGCTTTTGGATTTTGCAACTTTGATATTTTATTTGTTACATAGTTGCTAAAGTATATATATAAATATCTCATTGTTCTCTATTTGTTATAAATTTGCAATCGGCCATGTTTGAGGTGTTTAGTTTATTTTTTTTTTCAAATCACTATATGATCACCAATTTCATTATGTGATTTAGATAATATATCTTTAGAAGTTAATTAGTCTTAAAACATATTTTACTTTGTTTATTTGCTAAAGTGAATTAATTTAGCAATTACTTTTTAGAGATAATTTAAAATTGGAATTAGTTATTTTTGTATTTTAAAATTGCACAAACACCTCTTCACTTTCTCTAGGTGTATTTCTCAATTGGTATCAAAGTCAGTCTCACTTGAATTGGCCTAACAGCCAAGAGAAAAGGTCTTGTGTGTTTTGTGCAATAAAATGAATCAACAAGGTTATTGGAGGCTTGAGGAAGCTTACTTTTCTAAATAACATTCACAAAATAGATCTTCTTACTTCAATGGAGATCACTACTTGCATTAGAAGAATAGAATGAGGATCTACATTCAATCTACCAACTATTTGGTTTGGGAGGTGATTATGGAAGGACCTAAAATGCCAACTAAGAAATGATAAAGAAGAGGAGATAGAAAAACCAAGAAAAGAGTGGACCAATAATGACATCAAGATGGTTCAAACCAATGCCCAATCCATCAATGTGCTATATTGTGCAATTAGCGAACGTGAATATGACAAAATTTCAAGTTGTGAAATAGCTAACAAGATATGGGACAAACTTGAAATTACACATGAAGGCACTTCAAATGTCAAGCAAGTCAAAATGAATACTTTGATTTATGAGTTTGAATTGTTCTCAATGAAGGAGAATGAAAACATTGAAGAAATGTTTAATTGATTTTCCAAGATTGTTGGTGATCTCAAGTCTTTGAGAAAAAAGTATTCGGAACTGGAAATCAATTCCGAAGTATTTAGAAGTTTACCACAAGCTTGACAATCTAAGGTTGATAATATTGAGAGTAACAACAATCTAACCACTCTCTCCTATGATGAATTGAAAGGTATTTTTATTGCCTATGAAAAGACACACTTAAAGAGACATGAGATGGAGTAAAAGAGGAAGAATTTGGCTTTGGAAGCAGCTACTACTATGAATCAATTTGATGATGAAGATGATCTTAACCTTCAAGACCATGCATTTTTCTTAAAAAGGCTAGAGAGGTATGCAAGAAGGAAAAGATTATTATGGAAGAATAAAGGTCAAACTAGAAGAAAGGAAACCAAGAAAGAAGATCAAGGGAAGAGTTCAATCACTTGCTATGAATATGGCAAGCAAGGACATGTGAGATTGGAATGTCCCCAAGTCAAGAGAAAACCTACTAAGGCCAACAAGAAGAAGGCATTGGCGTCTTGAAGTGATGAAGATAAAGATGAGCAAGAGGAAGAATTGGAGAAAGAGATGGCTAACCTTTACTTCATGGCTAATGAGGAAAGTGAGGTATATCATGGACTTTCTAATCTTGAATTACAAGAAACATTAGATGAGCTTGTGATTGACTTTGAAAAATTGTTTGTTAGGCATGAAAAGCTTAATCCACTGAAATCTAAGCTAGAAGAGGAAAATAAGACTTACAGTGTAATTGGAACAGTTGAGTTAGTGGTGAGCTTGAAACCATTTGTTGTAATTTGCTACTATGATAGTGAAGAAAATTCCTTGTGATTCAAAAGAACTGAATATAGGTCAAGAAGGATCAAACCAAAATAACCTATCCCTTCTCTTTTAGCTTATTCTTTAGTTCTATCAAATTTTTTGTACTTGATTCTACCAAAATCATTTGATCCATTGCTTTTGGGTTTTACAACTTTAATATTTTGTTTGTTACACAGTTGCTAAAGTACTTGTATAAATATCTCCTTGTTCTCTTGTTATAAATTTCCAATTAGCCCTATTTGAGGTGCTAATTTTTTTTTTAGATTGCTGTGTGATCACCAATTTCAATTGTGATTTAGATAATATATCTTCATAAGCTAATTTTTACTTTGTTTCTTTGCTAAAATGAATTAATTTAGCAATTATTTTTTAAGATAATCTAAAATTGGAATTAGTTGTTTTTGTATTTTAAAATGACACAAACATCTTTTCAACCCCTTCTAGGGATATTTCTCAATCAATACAGTGATGTTTATTTTCATTAAGATAGCTCATCTCTAAAACTTCCTTATTCTCTTTCTGAATAGTAGGAGAAGCTAGAGGACGAAGAGGATCCCACCATGCTAGTAATCATGTTATCCTTGAAACGTTGCAAGGATTTCCTTCCTTCCAAAGTGACCTTTTCCACTTCCTCCTCATCCTCCTCCTGTACTACCCAATGAGAGCGCTCTTGTTCAAGCTGTTGCTCTATTTATGTTGTTTGTGTTTGAACCTGGAAGACCAAACCACAGCATAATGTAATTTGAATTCTCTGAAATTAAAATATTGTGAAGTGAGAGAGATGACAAAGAATATAAAGAACTGAACATTTATGTTTTTTTTTGTGACATTTTTATTTCCTTTTTAATCTATCTTCTTTTTCCTTTTTATAAACATTATCCAAATATGTAAGTTCAAAAGATTTGTATATAACGCAATATTAAAATGGATGCGATTGGGGGCGACTCAGAGGATGGAGGGGGTTTGGAGAGGGATAAAAAGAAGGTTCGACAGATGCCTGATGGCAGTGCTAATGTATCAGAGAATGATAGAGATGGTGGTGAGAATAGCTTCTCGTATAAGGATAAATTGATTGGCCTTGACTCCTATATGCAATCTCAGGATAGTAAGGGTAGAAGCGTGTTTGATGATGCTTGGAAGGAGCACATTGAAAGTTTGAAAGGGTTTTTTAGTGATGGGGGTGGGAACGAGAACATACAAATAGAGGAGGTAGAGGTTGATTTGGATGATGAAGATTGTCCAACATTGGTAGTCAGTCAGGAAGAGTATGAAGCCTAGTGTGCTCCTTGGAGAAAATCTCTTATCATTAGGTGTTAGGAAAACCGAATACCCCTCTATAGGGCATGAAGAGTTGCTTGGCGAAGTTGTGGAAGACTAAAGAACCCTATCAAATTTGAGATCTTGATAATGGGTACTTTGTGGTATCCTTTACCAGTGATGAGGATCTCAATTATGTATTCTTTGAAGGACCATGGATGGTGGGGAATAGGTACCTCCTTATGCAAAGGTGGATGCTGAATTTTGACCCGTGGAATGCCAAGACACAAAAGAAGATGGTAGCTTGGGTTCGTATTCCTCTTCTCCCATTAGAGTTCTTCAACCCAGTTAGCTTATGGAAGATTGGCTCTTTGGTTGGGAAAACTCTAAAGATTGATTCTGTTACAAACTTAAGTAAAAGAGGGCGCTACACTAGAATCTGTATGGAACTGGACCTCTAAAAGAAACTTAAATCGGCTATCAATATTTTTGGAAGAAGGAGGGTCATCGAGTATGAGGGACTCCATCTGATTTGCTTATGTTATGGAAAATACAACCATCATCGGGAAGCATGCCCAGATCGTGTGATGAATATCAAGGGGAAGAGAGACCACTCCAATGGCGATAGGGTGCAGGCTTAGAACACTGCTAGTCCAGAGGATTGTGTGAAGAAGAATGAGATAGAAGTTTCTAAAAAGGTAGGTGTGCCATCGAACTCATATGGTAAGTCCCAGAAAAGAACTCGTGAACAAAAAAAGGTCAATGAAAGTTCCGATGGGAAGTGTTCGGTGATAGAGGAAAGGATAAGGCCACAGAATTTGGTCAAACAGCACAATAGGCAAAGATTTGGCAACCCCGATATTATGGGGAGCCGTGAGAATGTGTAGGTAAAAATTGTGAAATCTAGGATGGGTGTAACTAAAAAGTGAGATTGGCAAGATCCCAAATATATAGGGGGGAATGGTAGTGATCAGTCTGGGAATTTTGCTTTCAATGCTAAAGATATGTCCAAATCAATTGGGAAAGGATTTACTAATAAAAGCGAATCAGTCCCAATGGAGGGAAGCAGAAGGCACGTGGGATTTTGAAGAGGAATGGAAAGGAGAATAAGGCCACTAGAGTCAAGCCCAAACCCAGGGTCTTTGTATCGTCGCATGGACCATTGAAGACTATGGATTTGAATAATTCGCTCCAGGCCCTCAAAGATGATAGTTGTGTTGGGATGGATGAATGTGAAGGGGGTGGATCCAAGGGGGATCCACTTGGACCTAACCAATTTAGTTTAGACCCTATTGGCCAAACCATAGTGGTTGATGTAGGTATCACAAATATAAGGATGGATGATGGACTTAGTGATGGATTGGGGGAGGCAAATTAGGATAACGAGATGGTGATAGAGAACACTTCTTCTAATGATGCTTTGGGTCATAAAGCCCATATTACTACAATTGTTTCCTAATGAATTGCATGTTTTGGAATTGCAGGGGCTCTGGCTCTAAATCCTTATGTGGCCTTATTCGAGAGTTCAAAAGCAAATATAAATTGGATTTTCTTTCTCTTTTAGAAACTCGTGCAATTGGGCCTCGTGCAAGGAAAATAGCAAGACTGATGGGTTTTCATCACTTTGAAGTGGTTGATGCAGTTGGGTTTAGCGGAGGTATTTATGCATTTTGGGATGATGATTTGTGGAAAACAAGATTAGTTTCTCAATTAGATCAGTTCATGCATTTTGAGATTAACGATGGAAGTTCGAAGAGGTATCTCACAAGTATCTCTGCTAGTCCGAGTATTAATAAGCGTCGGAACCTTTGGGCGAAGCTTACTGAGATTGGCATGAGCATTGATAATGCTTGGTGTTTGAAGGGAGATTTTAATGGCATTTTATATAGTCATGAATGATGCTCAACATCTAGATCTGTATCTCCAATTGATAAAGCTTTCTTTGACTGGGTGTCAACACTGAGTATTGTAGATTTGGGTTGCTCTGGACCTTTCTTTACTTGGAGTAGGGAGGGGTGCAAAAGTAGACTTGACTGTGTGGTTGCAAATCCTCAATTTGTTGATGTATTCCATGATGCTGAAGTCTTATCCCTGTACCAGTTCGATTCTGACCACAAGCCCATTCTTCATCACATAAAGAAGTATGAAGCTCCGCCAAAAAGGGATAAACCGTTTAGATTCTTTGCCTCGTGGATTCTTCATGAGGACTTCACGAGATTTGTGCAAGGTTCCTAGGATGATTGTAAACCTTGGATTGAAGTCGTTGCCTCTTTCACTAGTAATGTGGGAAAATGGAGTAAGGAGGTTTATGGGTTGTTGACTACCCGTAAAAATAGATTAATGGCTAGGTTGGAGGGGTTGAATGGTACAATTAGAAATGAAGGGGCTTCTTCGTCACTTATCCAGCTTCAAAAAGCTCTTTGGGCCAAGTTGGAGGAAGTGCTTCTTCATGAAAGTGTTATATGGGTGCAAAAAGCAAAGTGTGACTGGTGGGCATTAGGTGATAAAAATACTAGATACTTCCAAATCTGGGCTAATGCTCAGAGAAAATATAATAAGATAGAGGTTATCCAAAATGACCTTAGGGATTGGGTGTATGATGAGGGTTCCATCAAGGACATTGCCACTTCTTTTTTTAAAAAACTCTCTACAATTGAGGGTGAAACGAGGAGATTAGTTAATGGTAGTGCTACGTACCCAAGTATTGAAGAGGATGTCCTTTATAATTTGGGAAATGACGTGAAAGATGAAGAAATTTCCCAGGCCATTATGGGAATGGGGGTTATGAAATCCACGGGTCCGGATGGATTAAATGCTTTATTTTTTCAAAGCCAATGGGAGCATTTTAGGCTGTCTGTTATTCAATTTGTTAAGCAAGCTTTTCGACATCCTAAGAGCATTCGAGACGTAAATCAAACATTTATTGTACTCATTCCGAAGAAGGAGAGCCCTGAATCTATTCAAGACTTTCGGTCTATTAGCTTGTGCAATGTCATCTATAAAATTATCACGAAGGTGATTGTGACTCAGATTAAAGGAATTCTTCCTTTGATTATATCCCTGAATCAACGCAGTTTTGTCCCTGGGCGCTCAAACAACATTATTGTGGCCCAGGAAATTATCCACTCGATGAGGAATATGAAGGGGAAAAAGGGTATATGGCTATCAAACTCGACCTTGAAAAGGTGCATGATCAGTTAAGTTGGGATTTTTCTATCAACTGTTTGAAGGAACTAAACCTCCCTAATCAACTTATTAAAGTTGTGGCAGCCTGTATCTCTTCTCTTTCCATGCAGATTCTTTGGAATGGAAGTAGAGCGAAGGCTTTTCAACCCTCTAGAGGTGTAAGGCAAGGTGACCCTATCTCTCCTTACCTTTTTGTTATTTGTATTGAGAAATTGGCTCATTTAATTCAGGAAGAGGTGGATAAAGGTAGATGGCGACCCATTAAGCTCAGTAAAGATGGCCCTCTAGTGTCTCACTTATTCTTTACCAATGATCTTGTTATCTTTGCGGAAGCCAAGCCTGATCAAGTGGATATGATTAAGAGATGCATGAATGAGTTTTGTTGTGCTTCAGGCCAACGTGTTAACCAATGTAAAACGAAGGTTTTCTTCTCTCTGAATGTTAATTATAATGTAAGAGTTCAACTTAGTGATGCTTTGGGGTTTGGTCGTACCAATGACTTGGGGAAGTATTTAGGGGTTCTCCTTCACCATCAAAGGGTCACAAAGGATACTTACCAATTTGTGATTGATAAGATTAGAGCTAGGTTGAACAGCTGGAAAACTAAATTCCTTTCTTTTGCGGGAGGACATACTTTAGTCAAATCGGTAATCTCAACCATGCCTAATTATGTGATGCAAACGACTCTCATCCCCATGAAATGTTGTGCTGAAATTGATAAAAGCGCGAGAAGCTTCCGTTGGGGTTCAACCAATGAGAAGAAGAAGGCCCATTTGGTGGCTTGGGACACTATTTGTAAGGATAAAAGGACGGGAGGACTGAGATTGAGACACTCACACCATCAAAACCAAGCTCTCCTTATGAAGCTTGGATGGGGGCTTGTAACTAATCGAGATGCCTTGTGGGCTCGTGTCATCGATCAGAGGGAAATATGGGTGCGGGGATGACCTTCTCCCTACTATAAACATGGGGAAAACTGGATCAAAGGTATGGAGTGGCATTAAATCCATTTGGGAAAAGGTCTCGAATGGCATGGAGGTGATAACAGAAATGGGGAGAGTATGGCACGTTGAAAATATGAAAAACATGGGAATTTTACTGTGAAGTCTGCCTACAAGTCTCTTGGTCGCACTGAAGAGACCAGAAACCCTGTGCGGAGCAAGTTGTGGAAGCTACGTGTTCCACAGCGCTGCAAAACTCACCTATGGACAGTTCTCCATGACAGGCTCTTGACTAATGAAGACAAAAGAAGAAGAGGCTTACACCACGACAGTTACTGTGATCAATGCCTAAATGAGACAGAGGATACCCTGAACGTTTTGAGGGATTGTAAGAAAGCTCGCGATGCTTGGATTAGTATTATTCAACCTAACCAAGCTCACGAATTCTTCCAAGGAGGTCTTCATGACTGGATCTCGTCTAACTTGAGGTACAGAGGTCGTGATAAGGCTGGAAACTGGAGTAAGCTCTTTTGTGTAATATTTTGGTTACTGTGGAAGTGTAGGAATGAATGCGTTCATGATCATCTAGACCATAGTGGAATTTCATGCAGTGCGGAAGCTAGTGCTATTTTAAAAAGTATGGAAAACGGTAAGAGCAGGTTGCAGAAAACTAGTGTCATCAAGGATGGGGGTGTTATAGAGCGGTGTGCGGTGCATCTAGATAATGAATGGTGCGTTTTATTTGTGGATGGAGCGTTCTCACACAGTACACAGGCCGTGGGATGTGGGGGTGTTTTGCAGAACCATGACAGGGAGTTGGAGGAAGCCTTCTTATTTCGTATGGAAGGAGGCGATGAACTTACTGCTTAAATTTGGGGTTGTCTAATGGGATTAAAGAGAGCATGGGAGAGAGGATGGAAGACGGTCATGGTTTGCTGTGATGCGTCGAATGCTATCCCTGGAATTAAGGCTTCAAACTTGGATCTTCATGCCGAACGCTCCCTCATTCTTGAAATACAGGGCATGTTGGCAAGAGAATGGCATGTCCAGTTTCAGCTCGTTACGCGAGAAGATAATAAGTTGGCGGACTTTTTTGCCAAAAAAGCAATTGCTGATACTGTTGGTCTTCACTTCTCCCCGGGGATATCGCGAATAGCATGCTCATGGGAGTAACCTAGGGCTTGTTTGGTTAAGTTTTTAAAATAGTTTTTCTTTTTGAAAACAGAAAAATAAAAACAGTTTTTAAAAATAGTTGTTCTGTTTTCAAAAATAAAAAAATTTTTTACTTTTTTTATTTTTGAGCTTCGTGGAGTAGAGGAGTAGACGGACTACTTAACACATATTAAATTATGTAAAGCATAAAGTAAATATGCAAAGGGGATGGTTCAAGAAGAACTTCAGGCGGTAGAACCAGCCAATTTAGTTCATCTTAAACAGGGTAAGGATATGAATGTAAGAAAACTTAAAGAGATCTTTTATTGAAAATGAAAGAAGAACTTACAAAATAGGAGGAAGGAAAGAAGGAAGGAAGGTTTTTCTCTCTGGAAGTGGAGACTCTAATGAACTCTCGTATTTTTCGTTCTGCCTCTCTTATGAGACCTAGCTTCCTTATATAGAAGAAAAAAGTGAAGTAGGAACCGGGAAACTGGGACTGTTTAAACAGTTCCGGTTGTACTTCATTTTACTGTATTTGCCGACACTACAGTGTTTATTAGTGACTTGCAAATACGACGTCATTTTGACATGACTCTTTTAGATTACTGACATCACAATGTTTTTTGATGACTAGTAATCTGTTTTAATCTTCTCCTAAATCTATTAGCTCTTCATCACTATCTTGATTTTCAGAAGTTGATGAAGAAATAGGTGGATTGGATAAAGATCCTTGCTCTTGATTTTGAAGTAGTAGCAGGATGGAATTGAGTTGATTAACCAGGCTGGCTTTATCTGTGGTTGAAGCCAACATAGATTGAATCCTTGTTCTTTGGTTTAGGAATTTACTTTGTTCAGTTAAACAGAGGTATTTAGGATTTTCCTTAAACCATCTTTCCACTGCTTTGTCATTGATCCGTTTAATGTCAAATTTCGCCCACCATCTGACAGAAGGTATTCTTTGAAGAATGGGCAATAAGTTTGTTCCTGGAATGACTGTTGAGAATCTGTATTTCCATGAAAATATCCAGGATACAGATAATTTAGAAAAATAATGAAGATCAAGGGGAACCGGATCTTCATTATGATTAAATTTTTGTTTAAAAATTTCAAAAGCTTGTTCTACTTGTGGAGGGAATATTTGGGGAACAGGTCCAACAAAATTCCACCAATGAACAAACCATTGAGGAAACTCATATTTGGTCTTGGTTTTAAAATAAATGAACCAAGTATGAGAAAATAATTGATTTTGAAAATACAATATATTGTACCATGCATCTACATAGTCCCAATAATTGTATCCTTGTGGCTCGTAAAGGATCCCAAAATGTTTATGTTTTTCAAGAGGCTGTCCCCACTGGGATGGAGTGAGTACCTTGAGGATTTGCATGGTACTATGGGTTACCATTGGTCCATTCTTTTTATCAGTTTTGTTTTCAAGATTCACTGATTCAGAATGTACTAATATTAACTCATAGTACTCTCTTGTTTTCCTTAAATCACTGGACTTATAATGAAATCCCGGAGGGAAAACATTAATAGCCACTTGATTACGATTTTCATGGTAGAATTCTGGTTCTATCTGGACTATATTCCTTACTTGATTTTCTTTGGGAATGTAAGGAGTAGTCATGGTTGATCGAGTTTGAATAACAATGGCCTTTGAAGGCTGAAGCACAATTTCTTTTGAGGCCGGTGCTATTAAACTTTGAGGATTGTTTTTTGAAATCAAGGGCTGTTTATTGGCTTGATCATACTGTTGTTTAGATATGATGGCCTGCTGCCAGGTGCTTTCTGGTAACTGTTTATGGGCAAATGACTGAGCATAAGATGCCACAGTTTTCTTATTTGAAGTTTTGGGTAATTGAGTTGATAACCCAGGGGTTTGTTGGGCTAAAGGTCCAGTTTGGGTGAGCTGGATTAAAGATCCCGAGGGAGTAGATGACTCCTTTTGGGCCGAAGGCCCAGTTTGTTTTTGGGACCCTTGTGTTTGGGATCCGTATTGCTGTAACAGCGATTTCATGATATCTTCTAGCTCTGTGCTAGAGATTGGGTTTTGAGCCTCTTGATAAGTTCTCTTTTGTTTATCATCATTTGGCTCTTTCTTTTTCTTGGGGGGCATTATTCTCTTGGTATTTTCCCTGTAGGAACTCACGAGTGAGGAAATCAGGAAGAGAGTTTGAAGATCCTTTTATGAACTCAATTTCAAAGTAAAAAATGCTTAAAATAGCTTGCCATCTGGCAAAAATTTATTTTGATGCAATATTTTTAACATCCTTTTGCAAAACGTCTTTTCAGATTTGCAATCAATCCGAAGTAAAAACTTTTGATTTAATAAATCAGATTGAAATTTTGAGATGCATAAGACTATAGCAAGAATTTCCTTTTTAATTGTGGAATAATTTTGTTGATTATTATTCCAATGCTTTGAGGTGAAAGACACAATTTGTTCTTTGCCATTAATTTGCTGTTTAAGAATGACACCATAACCTATGTCAGAGGCATCAATTTCAACAATCTTTAAAGTAGAAGGATTTGGAAGGCTAAGACAAGGAAGTTGCTTAACCTGAGATTTGATTTGTTTAACAATGTTGGTGTGAATGTCAGTCCAAGGGGGAGGATTAGACTTTAGACGCTCATGTAAGGGTTTGATGAAGTTACTTAGATGAGGAATGAACATAATTTAAACATCCCAAAAATCTCTGAAGTTGAGTTTTGTCAATAATTTGGTCTGAGAATTTGTTAGCAAATTCTATAGACCTTTCAATTGGTATAATAGACCCTTGAGATATCCAGTGTCCCAAAAATCTAATTTTAGTTTGGAAAAGACTTATTTTTGTTTTAGAAACTGCTAAACCGTTTGACTTAGCAATTCTAATATATTTGTAAATATGTTTAAAGTGTTGATCTATTGAGTGAGAGTAAATCAATACATCATCGATATATACAATAATGAATTGATCATTATCACTAAATATTTCATTCATGATTCTTTGGAATTCAGAGGGGGCATTTTTCAAACCGAATGGCATAACCTTCCATTCATATTGCCCAAATGGGACAGTGAAGGCTGTTTTATACCTATCCTTTTCTGCAATTTGAATTTGCCAAAACCTTGATTTCATATCAAACTTTGAAAATAGTTTTGCAGAATAAAGTCTTTTTAATAAATCAGATTTGTTTGGGATTGGATATCTGATCCATTGTAAAACTTTGTTTAATGGTTTATAATTGATTACTAATCTAAGAACTCCTCTTTCTTGCTCTGCATTGTTATTGACATAGAATGCAGCACAGGACCAAGGACTTCTTGATTTCCTAATCAAATTCTTTTTTAATAAATCTTTGATTTCGTTTCTGCAAATTTGTAAATGCTCTGAATTCATTTGAATTGGGCGAGCTTTAGTAGGAATTTGTTTTTCATTGAAATCCTTTTCATATGGCAAATCTACTATATGCTTTTTCCTATCCCAAAAAGCATTAGGTAAATCTGAACAAATAGTTTTGAGGATTTCTTTCTGACAATCTAAAATTTGTTTTTGGATATTTTGTGTGGTTAGTTGTTGCTCAATCCTTTTAAAAGAAATTTCTTGTGAAAGAAAATTAATTTGTTTTTGCTTATGGGCAACTAAATTTAATTGCTTTATTTTGGGAGCATGTTTAAAAGGAAACAAAATAGTTTTTCCCAAATGTTGTTTTGAAATCCCATTTTCATCGGTTAAATATGGTTTAAGTAAATGGGCAAAAGGTGCTCCAAGAATAATCTTGGCTCCCATTCCTTTAACCATAATGAACGGAGTTTTAATTTGAAAACCCTGGTTTTCAATAACAACATTTGAAATTCTGTATCGAACTTGTAGAAGAGACCTTTCAACTCCTCTAAATCGTTCGGTGGTTTTTTCAAAGTATTTTGTAGGAATGATACATTCTCTGAAACAGTTAGCTTCTGCTCCTGTATCAAATAAGACATCTTCCTCTAAGATAAATTCATTATTTATAATGATTTTAACACTAATGTAAAATTTTTGTGTTAAAACTCTTGTAATCAAGTTTAAAAAGGGTTCTTGAAGATCGTTGGAAACTTCGTCTTCATTTGTTTGAACTTGTTCTATTTGAGAGTTTTGGGCTAATTGAATATCCTGAATTTGGGATATTGCTTCAGCGTGTACTCCTTGTTGCTCTTTTATCGAACGTATTTCAGTTTTAAGGATTTGAATTTCAAACTGAAGGTCTGAAATGGTAGCCTGTTTAGGTTCTTGTTTAAATTTGGCTAAAGTTTGTGTGAGATCATATTTGTTGGTTCGTATATAAGGTTTGGACTTTGAAGAACTTGGTTTTTCTGAAAAGAGATTCTGGAATTTTTGAAAGTATTGTTTCTTTTCAGAATCAGGAAGTTTAAGAAAAATATCAATGAGAAAATCTTGTTCTTCTGAGATTACGTTTATTTCGGTAGAAGATTCTTCTCGAAGATCTTCATTTTGTATAGGTTTAAGATCTTCAGAATATCCTTTCTCCGATTCTGATTCTGACTCAGAGGTTTCAAGAAGGATGTTATTTATTTGGTTTAAAACATCTTCTTCAATATTTCTTATATCTTTTAATTTTCTAGTAACCCTACAATATTTAGAAATATGTCCGGGTCTACCACATTTGAAACAAACAATGTTTTTCCTAGGTCTTGACTCAAACTTCTGTTTGGGCTCAGGTTTGGGTTCAAGTTTATAATAGTTTTGGGTCCTTTTATTTTTGAAAAAAGGTTTTGATTTTTTGTGTTTGGGCCTGGATTGTTTACAAGGTGAAAATCCAAACTGTTCGCAAAAGCTTCCCAGTTCTCGTTTGTTGAAAGCCTTTTCCTTTGCAAGTTGATTTTGTAATTTATCATCTTGGCAAATTTTCAAAGCTGTTTTCTGGACATAAGATATCAATTGACCATATGTCAAATTTTCATAGGGAATTTTTCCATCATTTATATTTCTCAATTTATCTCTAACTTTATTACCAAGAGAAGTTGGTAATCCTGCTAGAAATTTTTATTTCCAAAATGGTTGATTGGAATCACCCCTAGTGAGAACTTGACTTAGGAAAGTATCTTTGTACCATCTAAAGTCAGACAAAGTTCTACATTTAAGATTTGATAATAATTCAGCAGATTTATCTCGCCATAAAGATGGGTCACCAATAAAATGATGAATTATTGTAAAGATAAGGTGGTTTGTTGAATCTGGGATTGGTTGATCATTAAATAGAATGGGTGTACCATGGTTGTTGAATCTGATGAATTATTTTTCCATCATTTATATTTCTCAATTTATCTCTATAATTTTATTTTTGGCCTTTTCTTGTAATTCAAGCTTTTGCTGTATTGAATACTCAAAGGGTTTAAAAAGGGGCTTTTGGATTGAAGGCATTTCAGGTTCTGGTTCTGGCCTAGTTATCTTGGTTTTGAAATCTGATTGTTGAATTAAACAATTGCCTATTCTTTGTAAATAAAGATTAGTATAATTGTTTTGTTCAACAATATTTTTGACATCGTTTGGGCAAACATTCTCAGAAGTAATTTTATATTTAAAAGGAGAGGCCCAAATAGGTTGGTTTTGAACATCTACCTTGCCGGGTATTTGGACTGTTGTAGGAGGGAATTCTGAAGAAATTGTTTGATCTGTAGTTTTCCATTCCTTTTTTACAACATTTATATTGGTGAAATATGGGTAATCTAGGTTTTCAGCTTCAGCATAGGCTTCAAACCAGTCAAAGAATGGGAGATTTGTTTCAATAATTTCAAGAAATGAGTAAAATTGGTTTTGAATTTGTTTTCTCTTTTTTCCTTGAAAATGTTTGAAAACCCATTCTCTCCTTGAAGTATTTTCTAAAGAGTAAAATTCCTTTTGTAGAGCCAGCTTATCAATTTGAAAATCCTTTTGTAAAACATTTATATCTCTTGGTTCTCCTAAGGTAGAAAAATCAGGAGACTCAATAGACCTTAAATCTTCTTGAGATTCGTAGTTTACATGAGGAATGTTTGCTGAGTTATTTATTCCAGAGATGGAAGTGTTAGGATATTTTTGGTCAACATTGTTTGGAGCAGGCATATATATGACTGATGGAACCTTAGGTAGTGAGGAACAAGAAAATCTTGCTGACTCACTAGCTGTTGTTCTACAATCTTCATATAGGGAAGGTTGTGTTTTATAGGTTTGAGAAAATGACCTTCTAGGTCTATCAAAGGAAAGTTTAACAGTTCTATCATGTGACTGTGTAATCTTACTGATTTGTGGAACTATTTTAGGAGTTGGCTCTGTGGCTTTCTCCATGATCCAATCATCAGGAAGTTTAACATCATTCCACATGATAGTTCTTGGAATTGAAATGTTTACATTGTTATAATCAGTTAAAAAGATAGTAGTTTGACCATTTTCAGGAAGTAACATTACGTTTGTGGCGTTTGAGTTTAAAACTTTGTATTGGATTCTATAAATAAGTGTTGCAGGTATAGATCCTGGTTTCATGTTTAAACCATGGAGTTGGATTCTAAGTTTAAGACCATCTCGAACATGATCGTCTTTTAGATCTAGGGTTCGATCCGGGTAACAGTTGAAGTAAACAGGTCCATCGTTTAGACCCATTTCTGCAGCTGCTAATAATGAATCGGCATATGTATAATGTCTAGCATCTTGAAGGCATACTAAACATGATACATTTAACCCTCTTCTTATTAAAGGTTTAATCGCAACTTGAACACATCCTATATGTAAATAGTTGTATTCCTTTTTATGCTTTTGTAAAGAATCTTTTGAAAGAAGAAAGAAATTTTCGTTTTCAGGTTTAATTGGAATTGATTCTTCAACTGTTCTGATTATATGATCAGATTTTGAAAACCATTTTTTAGTTTCGTTTATTTCATAAAGCTCGTTTATATGGATATTGGGTAAAGTCCAATTATCATATGTTTGATTTAAGTTTGAAAACGAAATTTCTTGTTGAAAAATCTTTTTGTTTGGAGATTTCGATTCCTCATTTAGGGGAAAGTTTGAAGAAGAAGAAGAAGAAGAACGACGGGAAGAGAAAGAGAAGGAACGCATAAAGGAAGACATGAAGAAAGTAAAGTAAATGCAGAAAGTAAAAGGCAGTTAAAGTGCTAGAATTTTAAAGGCAGAAAGATAAAAAGCTGTAAAAGATAAAGTTTTAATTCTTATACCCCTATGGATCCAGATGTTAATGATACTAAGATAAGGAAGAATTCTCATTAAGAATTAAAACTTTATCTAACTATATAGTTCAAAGGTTTTTATTAAAACATTAGCAGAATTATTTTGGAACTTACTCTAGCCAGATTAGAACATAATATCTCATATATCATACACTACAGGGTAGGGACCAATCACCTGCCTCTCCTGGGACTTACAGTCTTACCATCCCCACAAGGACTCATGTATGATATACAAGAATCATATTAATTAGGACAAAGTCCCATCGCTATCGAGCTTAGTTCCTTAAATTCATCTAAAATGTTAATAAAAGCTCTGAAGCCATATAGGCAGATCCATATTTAATTAATACATCTCTACTTCACCTTCAGACTCTGATATCAGCTATTTACAAATATATTAGAATTGCTAAGTCAAACGGTTTAGCAGTTTCTAAAACAAAAATAAGTCTTTTCCAAACTAAAATTAGATTTTTGGGATACTGGATATCTCAAGGGTCTATTATACCAATTGAAAGGTCTATAGAATTTGCTAACAAATTCCCAGACCAAATTATTGACAAAACTCAACTTCAGAGATTTTTGGGATGTTTAAATTATGTTCATTCCTCATCTAAGTAACTTCATCAAACCCTTACATGAGCGTCTAAAGTCTAATCCTCCCCCTTGGACTGACATTCACACCAACATTGTTAAACAAATCAAATCTCAGGTTAAGCAACTTCCTTGTCTTAGCCTTCCAAATCCTTCTGCTTTAAAGATTGTTGAAATTGATGCCTCTGACATAGGTTATGGTGTCATTCTTAAACAGCAAATTAATGGCAAAGAACAAATTGTGTATTTCACCTCAAAGCATTGGAATAATACTCAACAAAATTATTCCACAATTAAAAAGGAAATTCTTGCTATAGTCTTATGCATCTCAAAATTTCAATCTGATTTATTAAATCAAAAGTTTTTACTTCGGATTGATTGCAAATCTGAAAAGACGTTTTGCAAAAGGATGTTAAAAATATTGCATCAAAACAAATTTTTGCCAGATGGCAAGCTATTTTAAGCATTTTTTACTTTGAAATTGAGTTCATAAAAGGATCTTCAAACTCTCTTCCTGATTTCCTCACTCGTGAGTTCCTACAGGGAAAATACCAAGAGAATAATGCCCCCCAAGAAAAAGAAAGAGCCAAATGATGATAAACAAAAGAGCACTTATCAAGAGGCTCAAAACCCAATCTCTAGCACAGAGCTAGAAGATATCATGAAATCGCTGTTACAGCAATACAGATCCCAAACACAAGGGTCCCAAAAACAAACTGGGCCTTCGGCCCAAAAGGAGTCATCTACTCCCTCGGGATCTTTAATCCAGCTCACCCAAACTGGACCTTTAGCCCAACAAACCCCTGGGTTATCAACTCAATTACCCAAAACTTCAAATAAGAAAACTGTGGCATCTTATGCTCAGTCATTTGCCCATAAACAGTTACCAGAAAGCACCTGGCAGCAGGCCATCATATCTAAACAACAGTATGATCAAGCCAATAAACAGCCCTTGATTTCAAAAAACAATCCTCAAAGTTTAATAGCACCGGCCTCAAAAGAAATTGTGCTTCAGCCTTCAAAGGCCATTGTTATTCAAACTCGATCAACCATGACTACTCCTTACATTCCCAAAGAAAATCAAGTAAGGAATATAGTCCAGATAGAACCAGAATTCTACCATGAAAATCGTAATCAAGTGGCTATTAATGTTTTCCCTCCGGGATTTCATTATAAGTCCAGTGATTTAAGGAAAACAAGAGAGTACTATGAGTTAATATTAGTACATTCTGAATCAGTGAATCTTGAAAACAAAACTGATAAAAAGAATGGACCAATGGTAACCCATAGTACCATGCAAATCCTCAAGGTACTCACTCCATCCCAGTGGGGACAGCCTCTTGAAAAACATAAACATTTTGGGATCCTTTACGAGCCACAAGGATACAATTATTGGGACTATGTAGATGCATGGTACAATATATTGTATTTTCAAAATCAATTATTTTCTCATACTTGGTTCATTTATTTTAAAACCAAGACCAAATATGAGTTTCCTCAATGGTTTGTTCATTGGTGGAATTTTGTTGGACCTGTTCCCCAAATATTCCCTCCACAAGTAGAACAAGCTTTTGAAATTTTTAAACAAAAATTTAATCATAATGAAGATCCGGTTCCCCTTGATCTTCATTATTTTTCTAAATTATCTGTATCCTGGATATTTTCATGGAAATACAGATTCTCAACAGTCATTCCAGGAACAAACTTATTGCCCATTCTTCAAAGAATACCTTCTGTCAGATGGTGGGCGAAATTTGACATTAAACGGATCAATGACAAAGCAGTGGAAAGATGGTTTAAGGAAAATCCTAAATACCTCTGTTTAACTGAACAAAGTAAATTCCTAAACCAAAGAACAAGGATTCAATCTATGTTGGCTTCAACCACAGATAAAGCCAGCCTGGTTAATCAACTCAATTCCATCCTGCTACTACTTCAAAATCAAGAGCAAGGATCTTTATCCAATCCACCTATTTCTTCATCAACTTCTGAAAATCAAGATAGTGATGAAGAGCTAATAGATTTAAGAGAAGATTAAAACAGATTACTAGTCATCAAAAAACATTGTGATGTCAGTAATCTAAAAGAGTCATGTCAAAATGACGTCGTATTTGCAAGTCACTAATAAACACTGTAGTGTCGGCAAATACAGTAAAATGAAGTACAACCGGAACTGTTTAAACAGTCCCAGTTTCCCGGTTCCTACTTCACTTTTTTCTTTTATATAAGGAAGCTAGGTCTCATAAGAGAGGCAGAACGAAAAATACGAGAGTTCATTAGAGTCTCCACTTCCAGAGAGAAAAACCTTCCTTCCTTCTTTCCTTCCTCCTATTTTGTAAGTTCTTCTTTCATTTTCAATAAAAGATCTCTTTAAGTTTTCTTACATTCATATCCTTACCCTGTTTAAGATGAACTAAATTGGCTGGTTCTACCGCCTGAAGTTCTTCTTGAACCATCCCCTTTGCATATTTTACTTTTTTTATTTTTGAAAACAGAAAAATAAAAAACTTGTTTGGTAAACCTGTTTTTTATAAACTGTTCAAAAAAATAGAAAAATAAAAGAACAGAAAACTTAGAATATCTTTAAGATGTTTTGTAGTTTTTGTTTTAAAAAATAAAAGAAAATGTGAAAAACACCTACCTCATTAATAGTAAAATTATAAATTTTAAATAACTCATCTATCACTCACTAGTTATGATTTTGAGAACAACTATTCACACAGATTTTTTTGTTTTCTTGTTTTCAAAACTTATTCTTGAAAACAGTTTTACAAAATTGTTTTGAGAATAAGAAAACAGAAAATATTGTCAAATAGGCCCTAATTTTGCTTTGGTTTCTGTTTTGGTTTTTTGTTTTCCAGTGTATCAAAAAAAAAAAAGATTTGTATATAACGCTACCTGAAATTACTGGTCACTGAGAAGTTTGGTGGCAAGTGGCAAGCATTAAGTATTCATGGACAAGCTATAACATCGTAGTTAGAAATGTGTTAGCTTCGGAGATATCATACCAAGTATGTTTTGTTTAGGTAATCACTGTTTTTCATTCCATTAAAATTTTTTGGTAAAAAAAATTCCATTGAAATTTTAGTTTGGCGTTGCGTAATTTTCTTAATTCGGCAGCTAAATTTTTTAAACAATTTTTGTTCCTCCGTTGATTCAACAGGGCAAGGAAATTAATTTTTAATTTATTTTTTAAAAATTAATTTAAATAAAATAAAATTTTAAAAAACTTGATTTAAGAAATTAATCATTTTTATTAACAAAAATAGTATTATAATCTTATTTTTAAAATCACATCAATTCAATAAATTAAAGAAAATTGAGTCTCTGATTCCTATACCATCACCTGATTTTGAAATAGTTTTTTATACTTGAAATTTTTTTGAACCACTCCCCATTATTTGCACAATTAATAAATCCTTAATAATTCCTATAATTTGAAAAACAAATGGTGAGTCGCCAGTACTCACAATGTTAAAAATATTGAAATCAAATCTGGACTAACTTCTAATGTGATAGACTACAAGGCACGTGCATGTTTGGATAAGAAAAAAAAAGTAATTATAGGGTTCATAAGTGAGTATGTGTTAGAGTTATTAAATAAAAATAACTTTTTAATAAGCACTTATGTCTCAAATAAGTGCTTATGTAAGAAGCTTAATTTGGATGTGTTTGGAATATATTATATATAAGTGATTATGAGAATAAGTGATTACGTCAATAGTAAATTATGTTTGAATATTTTTAACCCATAAGTGATTTTGAGAAAATAAATGTGTTTGGATATTGGGGTTTAAGTGATTATTGGATAGATAATGAGAAGAAAAAGTGAAATAAGTAATTATGAAAGAATAAGTGATTATCATAAGTTAGAAATAATAATTTATGAAAATAATCACTTAAATGATCATAAGTGATTATTTTGATCAGAGTTGTGTTTGGAAACTGGTGGCATAATTACTTTTTTAGCTCCATAAGTGATTATTTTGGAAATCGAAACACACACTTTTTCTACTTATAATAATCACTTATCCTTTCATAATCACTTATTTTATTTTTCATTCTCATTATCCACCCAATAATCACTTACCATCCGCTTAGCTAAGGAGAGAAAACAAAGAGGATAGAAAATGAGGGAAGAGAAAATGAAGAGAAGAGAAAAGTGAGAGGGAGTAATTTTTTTTTTATATGCTTAGTTGAACAAAAAAAAAAGAAAGGAGAAAAAAGTAATTAATTTTACATTGATAATAACACCCTCATTATTTTTAGGAATATATTTACATATAATAAAATTTGTTATTCTACAATATTATTTACATAATTTCCATATCATATTAATAAATGAAATTCAAATATAATTTTAATTTTAATATTTATTTAAAATTATTTTATCCAATCTTAATTTTATTTAATTTTTAAAATCATTTTTACACATTGATTTCAAAAATTTTAAAATAATGCTAAAATTAAAAATATATAACATACCAACATTTAGATCTAAAAACAATATAGATATTTTTCTCAAAAAAATAGCGTAATATTACATTAAGAAGCAATACAACATAACAAAGACAAGGGAAGCAAAATTTATTTTACCATGTAACTTTATTTTGAGGTTTTGTCCTTTCATTATTGATTGAAAAAACAAAAAAACTTAATTCTTCACTATATTTATCATCAGGTCTATTTCTTTTAAGGGAATGTATGATTTGAGAGTGTCAATTTATTATTTTATGATGACAATAAATTAAAAAAAATGGGGGAATATCTTATGATCTTTGAAGGAAAATTCGTGTTCCAAAAATGATGATAAGTGAATAACTCAAATGTTGGTGTGAAGGAGAGGTTAAACATTGACAAAGAATTTTCCAATTTGGTTGAGTGAAGGATTATATACAAATTACAACAATATACTATAAATCAATTTACATGTAACTTGTATATATATATATATATATATTTAAAAAAAAACATATGTTTAACATACTTTAACTAATTTAAATTAATTTTTTTGGAAATTAAATAATAAAAAGTCTATTTGTTCAATTGATTATTTTTAGAATATAATTTATAATAAATTAAATAATATAATTTGTTTTTTCAAGCTTTGAAAGAAAGTGAGAGGAATATGGGAGGAACGTGAAGAAGTGAAGCTGAATGAAGAAAAAGCACAAAATGATAGCGGGAAAATGAAAATAAAATTAATAGGTAATTTTGGAATGAGAGTTTTCTCTCTATTTTGGGAGAGAAAAGTTGGGTGAAAATCATGTGGGACTCACACATTATTTTTTCATTGTTTTTCTCTCCCCCTCACTTTTCTTTCCTTAATCAAGCAAGAGAAAATATAATTTTCTCCCCAATTTTTCTCCTTATTTTTCTCTCCCCCTTTTTTCACCCATGCCAAGTAAAGCATTAAATCTCAATATCCAAACACTTTCTTTTCTCAAAAATTATTTATAGGGTAAAAATATCTAAACACAAATCACTTTTGACATAATCACTTATAAATAAGTACTTATTCTCATAATCACTTATACATAATCCAATCTAAATACATCCTATGCTGATGTTGTTGTATTATTATTATTATTATTATTATTCACTGTAGATGCTGACATGGACGATGAATAAGACTTCTTCACCAATTTAAAACGGAGAGGGTTCAGTCTAAACGTTGCTCTGCTTCATCGTTTCCGACGGAATCCCCAACAGATTTGACCTTCCTCACCACGTCAGCCACCAGAAGCTTCTGGTCTTCAGAATGAGTTTTCTTAATTTCCAATGAAAAAAATAATAATTTGACTGCACTATCACTGTGTATTAAATTAACTTTTTTACTTTTGACCAAAAAAAAACTTTTTTACTTGAAGGTAAATTGAACATAAGGTTTTATTATAATATATGCCCAAATATTTTGGGAAGTCAAGAATAATTTTCAAAAACGACAACAAAAACATTGTTTAATTTAGTCAAACCTAAGGAGTTGTTAAAATAAAATAATTTACTTCACTTTTAAATTTTAATGTCTATATATAATTTATGTAGACGAGGAAAAGATAATGTAAAGTTTTGCTGAAGTTATTTTATACATTCACTATCATTATAATTATAATTACCTCAAAAATACATTGGAGCAGTAAAATCATGATAATTATGGTAACTGTGTGAGAATATTTTTAAAATGAGGAGGTATCTCTTACCATATCCTTAATTATGCTATTTTTCACATTTAATTTCAATAATTATAGACAAATGATTGTGTTGATTCATAAAAAGATTAATTAATCACTTATGACTTTTGAAATGATTTATGAAAAATCACAAAATTTATGAAATATTAAAAATCTTTTTATTTAAGTTCACAAATTATTAGGTCATATTTCCTTATAGAATCATCATACGAAGATTCATGAATAATCAAGATATATACATTCATTGGTCCATGAATGTGTTTTTGAAAATTCATATTACTTATATTACTTGAAGAGGCACCTTTCATTAATGTCTATAAATAGTCCCACAATCTTATATCATTTAATCATTCACACAACAAAATTTTAGCCAACAACAATTTCAACTTTTTTATCGTTCATTTTGTAAACACTAGTGTTGTCAAGGCTTGAGTTTTAGGAATATATCTATTCAACTATAGAAAATTCGTTCTAGTAACATATAAAATTTGTAATTAGTGGAAACAAATTAAACTTAAACGAAAATATTGTTCATGCCCTTTAAGATTGTGCATAATTTTCTTCCCAATCTCCTCTTCTTCTGGACCTCAAAGATCAATTCCCATTGGCACCAACGAACTACAGATATTATTTCAATAAATATCACTTACTTTAGTTGTGTATTATAGATAAATTACAACAGTGACATTGCTATATAAAAGGGAAAGGTATTTGTTGAAGAGAGAAGATACATTTGTTGGCCCAAAAAAAGAAACAGAGAAGATATATGTTGGGGGAACTATATCTTACGGAATGATTTTCCAAGCCCTAGAAATAACATGCTACCTAGTAATACTAAGTTCATAAAAATAATTTTAAAATTAGGTTTACAGTCAAATGCATATACTATATCACTATTCGTTTAAACTATAATTATGGTATACGTTCTATGATGTCTACAAGTTTGAACCTAGAGAACATAAATATAATCTATATCTGACAGACATGTTCCCAGGCGAATCGGCATTTAACCACCAACATTACCAAGGGTGTTACAAATTACAATAGATCGTGCAGAGCACAAATCATGCGGAAAACTGAAGGTTCCCAAAAATTCCTTCAGGTGAGCTTGGCTACACCCTACATACCAGGTGAATGTTCTCCATCGATGGAAGCCAAAATTCTTCCTTCTCCCTCTCTCTATTATTGTTGAGTATTTCAGGATGCCAAAACCTTCCCCTTCTTGTTCTCTCATCTCCACCTATACCTCAATTCTCATTTCCCACATGCATCTGAAAGAAAGGAGGAGGTGTTTTATTGGTTTGGACAGTCCAGATTAATTGCTCCTTTTAAACGACGTCGATACCATAAGATCAAATGAACGCTCAATATCACCTGCCAGGATTAGACCGAACTAAATGAGAAGCAACAAGTAATTAGGTCAAAGGGTAAATACCAATTCGCATCTTCCTTATATATGTTATTTTAATCGTCTTGTATCAAAAGAGAACATCAATTTGTATTGTAATTTCCATTCCTCTTTTTTGTAGGAAGATATTTTGTTTGTTTTGGTTTGGGCAAGAGTTTGAGGACCTCAAAATTGGTGTGGAAATATGTGGGAGATATATATATATATATATATGCACGCTGTGATTGGAAGGGAAGTTGCTCACATGGAAAAATCTAACTAGTATCTTCACATCACAACCATGTGAGAACAGAATCTAACTCATATAAATCAGAATCTAACTTGCCGAACAGATGCACGCTGTGATTACCGTGGTGTGAAGACCCTCATACCAATCATGGTTGGAGTTTGGTGGCCAAATATGCTTTCTCATGCTCATAGTCATAGGCCCCATCTAATTTAAAAATGCATTTGGAAACTCTATTTCCTTTTTTAAAGCATGTGCAAAATTTCTGGTGAACTTACTCAGGCTAAATTCAAATCAAGTTAAATATGACTTTTTTAAGTGGCAGTCTCTATGATATCACTAAGTATTTAATGTAATTTCTTGTGACTAGTCCTAGATACCTTTTAGTTAAAAGAGTATAACTCTTTTACCATTTGAAAAATGACTGAGAAGTGAAAATTCTATTTCTTCGAACGAAATGGATCACATTCTCATGTAAATTCAACGGCCACAATGACACTTCGCTCTTGGCTCCACCAGATCAAAAAGCATCAAAAGTAAAGCAAACACCGAATCTTGATGATCACATTAAAAAGTGTAGCCTACTCTGCTACTATATTAAATACTACTCCCTAGTTAAATAATTGTTCATTAATATTGTTTCATATATTAAGATATAATAAAACTATTTTTCACGTATTTTGAATCATACTAATCAAGTTGGTACCCCCTTCAAAACAAAACAAAAATTCCTAACTAAGTGATGAGAGTTACAGTCTTAATTATCTCGATTTCGTTAATTATGATTTTTTTTAATTATTTTCGATATCTCTGTTATTAAGATGTATACCTAATTCACTTTTAATGTATCTTTTATTACATAATTTTTTTTATTATCACATTAAAATCAGGATGAAATTCTCACATCAAAGTTTAATATAATTTAGCTATCTTGATCAGTATATTAATTAATAATAAACTCCGAGTTATATATTGTGTATAAAATTAACTTATTGTATAGAAAATAAAATAAGACGAGAATTCTAAAATATGCGTCCAGGTACAATGGAAACTAACTTAATTTTTAAAATAAATAGGTAGTATATTTAATTTAGTCGGATCTAAGGATTGTTGACGTAATTTACTTCAGTTTTATTTTATTTTATTTTATACAACTTCATTTTTATTTTAATAATATCTTTAGATACCGAATGTATGGAGGGAGGTTAATAATAGCTTTTTTGGTCAAAATATTAGTTTTTTTCTTGCTATTGATAAGGACAAAATATGTAACCATAAATGCACAAGCCGTATCAATTTCACATAAACTTAGTTCCAATAACTCAATTGAGCATTAATGTCACACATCCGAGTAACACACAAGTAAGCAAGCATGAAAATCTAAGCTATGGTCAAAATTAATGGTAATTGTAGAACTCATACAATGACATGGATTATTATAATTTTAATTACTTCTTAATGTCTAACTTCCCCCTTAATTACCATTAAAATTATCTTTGCTAATTTAGATCACTCAATTACCTAATAATGTCTTCCGAATAACTAAGAGGTGTTTCAATTATATTAACTCTTAATTCTTTAGATGATTAATAAATTAGACTTAATTAAGCACAGGTCTAATGTGATTATATAGGGCTGGTAAGTGTATTCCTATCCTATAAGCAAATCAAACTAGGCCAATGTCCAAATACTCAATTCTACACAATTCAATTGACGAACCATCATATCATAAATCTCCTATTCCTAGTTTTATTGGGAAATCCAAAATAAGTCCCAATCAGATTCTTCATGTTTTGGGACAATCAAAGTCACAATTAAATCAATAAACATAACATTAATGTAATCAAAGGAGTAATTATCATCCACTAATCCATAATCAAAGAAATAATGATAAAAAGTAAAGATCTAACTACAGATCATGAACATTTTCATACACAAAACATAGAGCAAACCAACCACAAAAAAATATATGAGAAAGAAGAGAAAAGACGAGAAAACTAATAATTGGTGCCAAATTTCTATCTGTACTACTGATCCTTCGCATCCTAAAATCCTTATCCCCTTTCCTTTGAACCCCTAAGCCATCTCCAAGGTCTAAAGTTGTCTCCCCTCATTATGCCTATTGTTTCACTCGTTTCAACCCTTAAAAACCCTTAGATTGGCTGAATTATTAAAACGGTATGTTTTTGCAAAGTCATTGATGCTAGTGGCAATGCTACAACATAGAAATACCTTTTCAAGAAATATTGACGTTGCAACACCAAATTCACCACTGTAGTACAAAAATGCCAACTTTTATATATAATAACAATGTTGCAACATTAAATTTCTATGTTGCAGCATAGAATCTTCAAGTCTTGCTTCTCAACCTTTGAAGCTTCACTTTCTTCTACTGCAAATACATAATCTTCCTTACAAAAACCTACAAACATCAATGAAAAGCTTATCTGCTTCAGTTAAACAATTTTCACTCCATTTTCTATAATATTTACAATATAATCCAATAACTACAATTAATTAATTAAAATATTTAACCAAATTTAATATAAAATATATAGATAACTTAAATACGCTAAAAAGTACCTAGTTTGTCTTAGTTTTTATTTCATAGAATGGGCTATCATAGTAAATGTTGGCCGAAAAAGCACAAGGACTATCATCGTACGTAACTAAGAAGAAATTAACTGGAGCAGTAAAATCGTGACAATATCTGCAGAGTGCAGACATTTTTTTTTAAGTTTAAATGACTTTCTTAAGTTTCTTTTGATATAAATTGCATATAAGTAGATGGCCGGATTATTTATCATAGGAGCCTCCATATAACTAGTCATCTTCTTCATGGCATATAAATATAAAATACTTCTCAATAAATCAATATATCAATATATATATATACGGGCTTCATAGGTATAAAAGGCTACACTTCTCATAATGTGATTCACTTTAAATTTTGTGTAATCTATAGAACCATTTCTATTTTTATAAATTTATAAATTATAGATAGACTGCAACGTCTGCAGTCAATAGAAAATACAAAATTGATTTTTTTTATCAAAATAGAAAATACAAAATTTGAGCATTGTACAATGACAAGGTACGTACGTATGCACAATACTAGACTAATAGAGCTTCTCATTTTCTTAATTTTGTCATAATGTCTGGTGATTTCACCAGAATTTGTCTCCTACGAATGAGTCAGTAACATGGATAGGAACTTTTTGGCTGCATTGTATCTTTAAAATACAACTAACGGTATATTCAACAGATATGAACAATATATATATATATACACACATCATCACAAAGTTATAATCCCTTGGTCAAAATATAGATGATGAATCATTAAAACTAAGTCAGTTTTGAGCTTATATATAGACTGAATTTTATCTGATGAGAATCTGCTGCCGCCCCAGTGATTTAAAGCTAGCGTATGGATACTTCACTACAAAATTTTCTACGTAATTTTTTTTTATATTCTTACTATTCCTTTAATTAAAACATATAAAAGGATAGCTTTTTACGTGTAATAAAACGCTTTTGTTATAGTTATTATGAAGTGCGTGCATAATATAAAAAACATATAAATGCACGTATTGCTTTTGTAGATAACTGTATTTTTTAAAATTAAATTATATATTTTTTAAAAAAATTATTCAAATTAATATTTTTTGGACCAACTATTCAAATTAATTATGACTGAAAAAATTATTCGTTTATTATGTTTCAATCAAGCATCTTAATGATAAGAATATAAAGTTACTTATAAGTGTAGTCCTATAAAGAATTGAAGGAAAATAGAAAAGTGATTTACTGAAACAGGGAAACAATAAGATAAAAAAGGAGATGAAGTGAAACCTGTATGCTATGTCAGCTTATGTTTGTTTGTGCATGGCCAGCAAGGAATAAGCTTAGTGAAAATCGACAAAACAACCAAGACAACACAACCATACTGCTTTCAAATTATAGGATAAACCATGCATCGATCTCTAGCGTCTCCAAGGCATATTCTCTCGCACATTCTTGCACGAATATAATGAGTTTTTTTAACCCTTAACTACACATGCAATGTAATATATTTGAGTGTATATATATATATAAGAAGGGGCTGATTATCTCACTGAAGGGATATATATATTTGCATGCACAGTTTAGGGTAGTGTGAATAATGGATCGGAACAGACCCCTGAGGGTGGTAGATAGAGAAGACGTCGGCGACTTTGATGAAGATGAGCAGCAAAAGAGGGAGGCCAAAACCTTGTCCTTCTTCAAACTGTTGAGCTATGCTGATGCAGTGGACTGGATTCTCATGGCGTTGGGAACCCTGGGTTCTGTAGTCCACGGCATGGCCTTCCCCATTGGCTATCTCTTGCTCGGAATAGCTCTTAATACTTTTGGAACCAATATCAATGACAATGATGCCATGGCTAGAGCTCTTAAAGAAAAGGTACAAATATATATATATATATATATATATTGAGAAACGTTCAGTGTTTAGGTGCTAGCTCAGTAACATGTTCTTCAATAATCTGGTCAATAGCAGTATATATGACAAGTTACTTTTTTTTTGCTTTAATAATAACTCCATTATATTTACGAGTATTTTGAAGAGTATGTGTAGAGTCATGTTGTAGAAACGGCGGAGAAACTAGATGTTGTAGATGTTGTAATGGAGAAAAAGACAAGTATCTTCGTGTCGCATGAAGATGGAGATATATCAGAGAAAGGTTTAAATGAAGTATTAATAAGGGTCGTTCTTGTTTATTCAGGTTGTTCCCTACGTGTGGTACATGGCTATCGCCACATTTCCTGCTGGAATACTTGGTATGTTACATTTTGCTGATTTCAAATCGTTTAATTCTTTGTTAGTGTATAATTAAGCACATATATATATTTACTTGCTTATTCATCCGGTTTTGTATGTGAAAACCTCCTGTAGAGTCTTGACAGTAACAAGAAAACAGAGGCATGTACATTATTTTGTTCCATAGGGCCAACACAACGTAACTAATCAGAATATTGAATTTGCTTTTGTGCATCCATATATATATATATATATATATATATATATCTGTATGTATGTATTGACCTTCTCTTAAAGGGCATTATAACTATTTATACACACATATGGAATAAGATCATCTCCATTCTTGGTTCGTGCAATTTTTTCTCCAAACAAAATTTGACTGCTTTACGCAACCAAAAGTCTTACTGTGATACTTAAATTATATCACCTGAAACGCCGAAATTATGCATTTTTTAAGTAATGCTAATCTCAACACCTTCCTTTGTCGTTGACGGTCTAGATTTCGTCTCAAGAGATAACTGCACGAATCAAAGTTGAAAATAATCCAATCCCACATGACACACCTACACATACAAATATAGCATCTTTTAAGAATTCACTGATAAAAAATAAATGAGAATTTTGACAAAAATTCAAAATTAATTCATTAGACTAAACAAAAATATACATTTTTAAAAAAGTTAGTTTCATATTATTTATTGTGCTGAAATTAAATATAATTATGATGGTGTTTATGTTGATCAATATTCAATATAAAATATAAAATTTATGACAAATTCTATTATTCAAAACTATGAATAGTATAACTTATTTTACGATATATGGAAAAATTGTTTAGTGTGTATGCCTCTATATATATATATAGTACTACTACGTACATATTATTGTTTAATTTAATATTATCAAATATTGTCTTTCGATTGATTCTATTTTTTTCAGCTGCGATCAAGTGAAGGGAGTAAATGACCTTTAATCTTATTATTATGCATGTTAATTAAACAAATTTACAAATTATACATTTTGCTCGTCGTAAATTGAAATTTGCAGAGACGGGGTGTTGGATGTATACAAGTGAAAGACAGGTAGTAAGGCTAAGATTAGCATACCTAAGAGCAGTCCTTAGCCAAGAGATCGGAGCTTTTGACACAGAATTAACTAGCGGCAAAATAATTAGTGGAATCAGCAACCACATGAGCGTCATACAAGATGCCCTTGGCGAGAAGGTCTACAAAATCATGCTCACTAGCTTTCCTCTCTCCCTTTTCCTTCATGAAATTCTTCTCACATAATCTCAAAAAGTGAAATTTCTTGATTACTCACAGTTGGGTCACTTCACTTCATGCTTCGCAACTTTCTTCTCTGGACTTGTGATTGCCGCAATTTGCACCTGGGAAATTGCACTTCTGTGTTTATTACTTGTTCCCCTTATTCTTCTTATTGGGGCCACTTACACCAAGAGGATGAACATCATATCTTCTACCAAAATGATTTACCAATCTGAAGTCACAGCTATGATTGAACAGGTGTATATATATATATATATATACCTGAGCTAACTATTCATTCATCAGATCATAAACATGTGTCCAATGGTTTTAACAAGCTCTGATTGTGACATTGCAGACAATATCACAAACAAAAACGGTGTATGCATTTGTTGGGGAGAGCTCTGCAATAAAATCCTTCACGGAGAACATGGACAAACTGTATATTATAAGCAAAGGAGAGGCACTCATAAAGGGAGTTGGAACAGGAATGTTCCAAACTGTGAGTTTTTGTTCTTGGGCTCTCATTGTATGGGTTGGAGCTGTTGTGGTCACAGCTCATAGAGCAACTGGAGGAGACATTATTACAGCAGTCATGAGCATTCTCTTTGGTGCCATGTAAGGGAGAAGCAAAAAGCCTTCATTAGATTACATTTTTGGAATGGAGAAGAAAGCTTATTATTTTACTGCCACTAACAAAACTCTCCTTCTAAAATTTCAGATATTTGACTTATGCTGCACCAGACATGCAAATATTCAATCAGGCCAAGGCTGCAGGGTATGAGGTTTTCCAAGTGATCCAAAGAAAGCCACTCATAAGTAACAAATCAGAAGGGAAGACACCTGAGAAGTTTGAAGGCGCAATTGAAATAAGTGATGTTCACTTCTCCTACCCATCACGCCCAGAGAAACCTGTCCTTCAAGGATTTTCACTGTCAATCCCTGCAGGGAAGACAGTAGCATTAGTTGGTAGCAGTGGGTGTGGCAAGAGCACTGTCATCTCCCTCGTTTCCAGATTTTATGAACCCTCAAAAGGTTTGATCCCACGTGCTAGTTCTAACTATTTATTTGGTCAAAACGTGTGTGCATGATCATGTGAATATTGGTTTTGCAGGAAGCGAGTGCGTGATCATTTATTGGAATAAGTATTTCCAAGCCTAAGATGGTTTTAAATTTTGCAGGAGAAATTTTCATTGATCACCACAATATCAAGGATCTTGACCTTAAGTTGCTTAGAAAAAACATAGGAGCCGTTTCGCAAGAACCTTCAGTGTTTATGGGAACCATCAAGGATAACTTGAAAGTGGGAAAAATGGACGCAGATGATCAAGAGATACAGAGTGCATCAGAAATGTCAAATGCACACTCCTTCATATCACAACTTCCAGATCAGTATCAGACCGAGGTTAGCTTCTTAATCTCCTATCTCATCATCTCCTTATTTTATCACATTTTGTTTGTTCCCATATCATCTAAACAGCCAGTTTTCTATCATTGGAATCTTTTATCCAAATCCGTTCTCCTTTCTCCTATTTTCTATACAAATCTGCTTATAGTCCTTCACAAAGTGCCTTACATGTCAATATTCCCGTGGAGAAAAAAGGTAGGACAAAGGGGCGTCCAATTATCAGGAGGCCAAAAACAAAGGATAGCAATAGCAAGAGCCATTCTGAAAAATCCACCAATTCTTCTGCTTGATGAAGCTACAAGTGCGCTTGACTCAGAGTCAGAAAAGCTGGTTCAAGATGCTCTTGAGAAAGCCATGGAGGGAAGGACTGTCATCATGATTGCACACAGGCTATCCACTGTGGCAAATGCAGATATGATTGTTGTTGTGCAGAACGGACAAGTCTCAGAGACAGGAACACATAACAGTTTGCTAGAAACAAGCGCATTCTACAACGCATTATTCAACATGCAGAACCTTGAACCAGTTCCTGAATTGAGGTACACAACTGTTTAAAACGTTCATTTTATAGTGCATAAAACCAACTTGAGATTCTAACTAGCTGCAAATGTTTAATTGCTAGACCTTCAAGTTTCACAAATGAAATTTCAAGTGTCCAGAGAGATGAATCTTTTGAAGAAATCAGATCACAGGAGAAGCAATTAGAGGCGCTTGAAATCCTCACCGAGAATTCTGTGATAGAAGAACAGAAGAGCAAAAAAGAAAGAAGTATATTTTTCAGAATCTGGTTTGGTCTTAAGAAGAGAGAGCTTGCAAAGACCGCTATTGGTGCCTTTGCAGCAGCTTTCTCTGGCATCTCGAAACCTGTTTTCGGATTCTACATCATCACCATTGGAGTAGCGTACTTCCACCCCAATGCAAGACGAAAAGTCGCGTTGTACTCTGTTATCTTCGCTGGAATAGGGTTGCTTTCATTGTTCAGTCACACCTTGCAGCATTACTTCTTTGGAATAATTGGAGAAAAGGCTATGGGAAATCTCAGACAAGCTCTTTATTCAGGTATCAAATATCCTTGAGTTTTCTTTTACTGAATGAACTAGAAAGGCATATATGAACTTCCCTTAAATGCTTTCACAGATACTCAAGGAAGCCAAGACTAAAACGAACACAACCACCACAGCACAATCTTTACTTGCAAATTAGTCATTACTCATCGTTGCATTTTCGATTTGCAGGTGTGCTTTGCAACGAAGTAGGCTGGTTTGACAAACCTGAGAATAGTGTTGGTTCACTAACTTCGCGCATCATTAGTGACACAGCCATGGTCAAAATCATAATTGCTGATCGCATGTCTGTGATTGTGCAATGCATTTCCTCCATACTGATAGCAACAGTGGTGAGCATGGTTGTTAACTGGAGAATGGGCCTAGTAGCTTGGGCAGTGATGCCCTGCCACTTCATAGGTGGTCTGGTTCAAGCCAAGTCTGCTAAAGGATTCTCAGGAGACTACTCTGCTGCACATTCTGAACTCGTTGCTCTTACATCGGAGTCCACCACCAACATCAGGACTGTTGCATCATTTTGCCATGAAGAGCATGTACTGAGGAAAGCCAAAGCATCCTTAGAAATCCCGAAGAAAAAGTACAGAATTCAGAGCATCAAATACGGGATCATTCAAGGCTTCTCTATTTTCTTATGGAACGTCGCACATGCTGTAGCTTTGTGGTACACAGCAATTCTGGTCAAAAGACGCCAAGCTTCCTTTGAAAATGGTATAAGATCATACCAGATTTTTTCTCTCACCGTCCCTTCTATCACAGAGCTATACACACTGATCCCCACTGTCATCTCTGCCATTAGTATATTGACACCAGCCTTCCAGAACCTTGACCGCAAAACTGAAATTGAGCCAGATACCCCTGAAGATACTCAACCCAAGACTTTACAAGGAAATATTGAGTTTCAGGGAATAAAGTTCAACTATCCGTTAAGACCTGAGGTGACTGTTCTTGACAATTTCAGTTTAAAAATTAAAGCTGGATCAAAGGTGGCTTTTGTAGGGCCAAGTGGAGCTGGGAAATCCTCTGTATTGGCCCTGATACTCAGATTCTATGATCCAAGAGAGGGAAAGGTGTTCATTGACGGGAAGGACATAAAGGAGTATAATCTAAGATGGTTAAGGAAACAGATAGGGCTGGTACAACAAGAGCCTATCCTTTTTAATTGCTCTATAAGAGAGAACATATGTTATGGCAACAATGAGGCTTCTGAAAGTGAAATAGTGGAGGTTTCAAGAGAAGCAAACATACACGAATTTGTGAGTAATCTACCAAAAGGGTATAACACTATGGTTGGAGAGAAAGGATGCCAGCTTTCAGGAGGGCAGAAGCAGAGAATAGCAATCGCCAGAACCTTGTTAAAGAAGCCCGCGATTTTGCTTCTCGATGAAGCAACAAGTGCTCTAGATGCTGAATCTGAAAGAACAGTAATAAGTGCAATGAAGGCAATAAGTCAAAAGGGAGGGAGTGGGTCGCATTCAAGAACCACTCAGATCACTATCGCGCATAGGCTTTCCACTGTAATAAACTCAGATACCATAGTTGTCATGGAGAAAGGCAAAATCGTGGAGATGGGATCCCACTCAACCTTGATAGAATCAGAGACGGGCCTTTACTCAAAGCTATTCAGGTTGCAGAGCTTTGAAGAAAGCTAATCTAGTCAAAGATTCTTTATACTGCCCCAGAGTGTGTATTATAAGGATTGAGTGTTTAGATGGAGGAACTATAGTCTTTATGTAATAAGGAAGGGCCATTTGGTTTTTCGAAGTTAATAACTGAAGATACAAAAGGTTAGCGTGCTTTCAATATTCCTGCAGTTGATATGGTTATCGGTAGCCAATTCAATTGTTATACGAAGGATGAGTATCAGATCAAATACTGAGTGAGAACGGGTGTTCAGAATCAATGGGATAAATCTCTCTCTCTCTCTCCCCCCCTCCTCCCTCCTCTTGCCTCCTCTTTCCCTTTCCCTATTAGTCTTGGATGTAACAGCATTAAAATGGAGCTAAGCCTTGAGGAGGACCGGTGCCAGAATTGACCCATTCGATGGCAAATCATTGTAAGACTCTTAAGGTATGATTTGTATCTTCTTTTGAGGATCTCGTGTGAGAATTAGTGCAATCAAATTGAGAAGGAGGAGCGCCTAATTATCAAGATTCTTTCTTCTTCTTCTTCTTTTTAACCATCTATCAAGATTATTTCTTTAATTAAGTCTAAAAGGTGAATTTGCGAGACGAGTATAAGGTTAGTTACTATATCAAAGGATTGAAAAGAAAATATTGCCATGGGTACCTTTTAATCCCATCACTCTGTTAAATACCATTAGATTGGCAAACAAGAACGGTAGAGGTAGTAGATCATACAATACAAGATTTAATGCAAATACGGGATCAACTTATTTCTATCCCATTGTAAAAGACAAAAAGTAGTGATAGTTTCTGAGGAAGTAATGTGGGCTCAAATGGTGGGTAGAAAAAATATTAGGGAACCTAACCTGATGTTACAAAGAAGTCTGTCACCAAGATGATTGGACAAACAATCTAGGGGGAATTACATTTTGAGATCAACATCTCAAATTAATTACAGAGCAAAATTCTTTACCACTTCTTCTTCCAATTTTACAACTCAGTCTTCCAATTTTTGCAATTGTTATCTAGTCAAAAGTCTCCCTTTGTGATTAATTCTACATGTTGGTCCCAAAATGTGATTCCCCCAACAATCTATGCTGCTTATGTAACAAGAAATTCGGACCCGGGTATGGTCATCCCCAAGGAAAAAGAAACTCTTGGTCTTCTTAACAAGATTTGGAGAAAAAACTTTAAAATGAAAAAAAAACAAAGAATGCATGATTTCTATTTTATAAGTTTTATTTGTTTTGTCTGATCTAATCTATCACGTTTCATTAGGGGCCTATTTGTTTTAACTATTTTTTATGCAAAAATCACTTTTTTTATATAAAAAAGTACTTTTAGAATTTTTTAGGGTATTTGTTTAAACTTTTAAAAATAATCAAAATCTGTTGCAGTATGTGTCCAAAGACATATTTGACAATTTGAACCACCATAAATTATTAAAATATGAGTTTCAATCCAAACTATAGTATTTTATGGAAAAGGAAAACAATTTTTTAGAGTCTTTTTGGTAAGCCAGGTCCAAAAGATTTTGAAATTTAAGATTGTTGTCAGTTAAATTATATTTAAATAGAACTTCAATTTTGATATCTCATTGCATTATCAATTTAAATACAATCATTGTTAAATTGAGAGATGCCCATCCACGAAGGATTAAAGAGAAAAATATTTAAACTGTGGGGATATCAAATTAAGAAAATTATTCATTGAGAAGTATACCCTATAAAAATTAAATAGAAGCAATTCGATTGTATTATAAAAATAAAACTCCCGAATGTATAGGTCCAGAAAGTCAGCTAGATTGAAAAATAGAATACTGGTTTCATGGAAATTAGAATGAAGATAGGAGGAATAGATCGAAAAGGGAGAAATGTCAGAATCCAATTATTGCAGTGACGAAGAAGTCATGAGAAACAAAGTTAAATATACAGTGCACCCATGTATGCATATTTACAATTATAATGAAAGTCATCAACCTTTCATCTAAAATCAATCCCCATGACATTTTCAAGCTACAATGTCGTGAAGTCCATGCAAATGAGCATGCTAGAAGCTTTAAGCCTATTAGCGTTTTTGATTGATTAATGGAGTTTGTAGACAAAATTCAGTGATATTTACAGAAATCTATTTATCAAAAAAGATATTTACATAAATCTCTTAGAATTCTGTTTTTTTTAAAAGAAAAAGAAGAAGTGCTTGTTCTGTACAATTGTCAATCAATTGTGATTCCCAATATTCCAGCAGGCTTGAGCTTCATATTTCCTAATGACCCCAATCTCGCTCTTAGAAAGCAGAAGGTCTCTCAGTTCTCTGTAACTCCTGAGCACTTCTAGTGCATCAGCTGTCTTTCGAAGCACGGAGACCCCAGAAGCAGTTGCAACCCCATCCCCAGTTTCAGTCTTGAGAGACTGAGATGAAGAACAACTCGGATCTTGGCGTAGAGGAGGTGCTGCTCTAAGCATGTGTACGAGAACACCAATAGCAGCATCTTGTGATTTTCTGCCCATAGGCAGTGCTTTTAAAGTGATTTCTGAAGCATTCTTATCATCCACATTCTGACCACTTAAGGAGAAAACCAACAAATAAGAAAAGGCACGAACATTATACACTTCTACAAAAGGCATTTAGAAAGGCAGGTCTAAACAACCATTGCATTGGGCATCTTAAAGCAAGTTAAAAGAGAGTACTAGAGGAATTACTAAACCATCATATATAATTCATCCTTCCAATTTAAGATACCAACTCACTCTAGGAGCATGTCACTAACAGACACATAATATGCAATCACAAGCCCCTGTAGTTTTCAGCACACTTCAAGTTGCTAAGTCAGAACCTAACACATTAGATTTCAGGTGTAGTGGCTCCCAAGTACATCCATTAGACCAGGACACGAATTCCCATTAGAAAGTTATTGAGCTACATGTCACGAAGGAGATAATAGGTCAGCGAGAAAAAAAGCCTCTAGAAATTGTTTCACATGTAAGCAAGACATTTGTTGTCCACAGCTATATGAAATATCGTTAAAAATATCAGTGTGTTTAACTGATAACAGAAGGCTCCCTGTCTGTTCGCCCAAAAAAGAAAGAAAGAAATGATAACAGAAGGCTGCCATGATGCTGAATATCAACACTCAGATTAATATTATGATAGATTATAATTAGTTTACCAAAAAAACACGTTATGTATGATTAATATAAGATCAGCCTCAATTACAAGAGTACAATCCACAGAGTGGTAGTGTGGTACAAGAAGCTGATTATAGAGGATCCCCCTGTTAATTAATTATCTGTCCTGCATCATGCTGCAAGCACAGCCAGTAGCTTGGTAGTTTACAGTGCTCATCAGAACCAGACATAGAGATTAGGACCACCCCATGAGTAAAAGTAGGCCATACGCTATTGTTCATTGGGTTAAAACCGATGCACCCGACTTACTGAAAATATACCTAGGAACACTGTTGATATCACCAGCAACAATAACCATAATCAGACATTTTATCTAATACCTATCTTTTTGCTGAAGATATATAGGAGATTTGGGTAGGGGGCAATCACAACCTTAAATTTTGGGGAAGAAATTTTTGAAAAGACAATAATTTTGGAAAAAATTTTGAACATCTTAACTTCAGTATTGTTTCCCATTTGCTAAAAGTTCAAAAACTTTTAATCTGGTACATTTTACATATCCCCAAAATTTATTATACTGATATAGTCTAAAAACTAAAATTTTCATTGAAGAGTTGCTGGAAGATGCTATTTGACTCTATGGTGAACAAGATAAGAAGACTAATTAAGGTACCTGGACTGAATGCCTGGCATACCAACATCATCAACGTCAAAAGGATAAGAGAAATCACAATCATCAAAGTCATCCAGAAAAGATAATTTACTGGAGCTTCTAGAAAAGCCGGTGTATAGTGAGCTACTAGAAGATAATAATCCAGAGAACCGCCAAGAATCATCCTTGTTATCTTTGACAATCTGTGAAACACAAATAGAGTTTATCAAACAGAAATCAACAACATTTAAACCTTAGAAATAGAAAAGTAGGAACAAAGAAAAAACAAAAAAATGTAGGAACAATGTTACCTTTTGAACACCATAATTTGCTGTCCTAGAATGTACATCTCCAGCCCTGTAAGCCTCAATTTTCTTAAATGACCTGATGCCAGATGGAGAATCCTGCGATGAATTATCATCCTTTGTGCTTCTGGGGGAAAAAGGAGGCAGTGAATTTCTACTAGAATCTGAAAAATTAGGAGAGAAATTTCCAGAGCCTTTGAACAGTCCTGAATGGGGAATAGTTACAGGGGCAGTTGCTGAGGACAATTGAATTTGCATTGGACTGTCACTGAAGTATGTAGGTGGGGACAGTGATGGAGACGGAGATGGTGAGAATGGAGAAGAAGGTCGATACTCATCATAACTTGTAGACCTATGTCGAGTTAGTATTGGATAGTTGAAAATTTCGTTACTAAAACTATCAGTAGGTGGAGCAGGAAAATCACATGTCGTGTGACAAGGACGACATGTTGGTGGGGATCCAACAATGGTTAGGTTCTGTACAGGAGGTGCAGCCTTATGGAAGCCGCCTGTCCAGGTATGAGGATGTTCAAATGGCACAGAAAGCAGAGGTTCAACTGGCACAGAAGGCAGAGGTCGTACTCCTCTCAGTGGAAAGGAAGTAGCACAAACACCCTTCGCTGGTGTCGGGAATGACATCAGAGGGTTTGTGTTAGGACTTCCAACATAATCCTTAATTAGTTTTGATGGTAATGGCGTTGAAAACTCAAGGTTCAAACCAGACAATGTGGTATAGTAGGTCACGGATATACAAAGGCGTCCCGGAAGGGCCTCAACAGCTGTGAAATTGTACACTTCCATCATTTCCTCCTCAGCCCGTGAAAATGGATCACTAAACGAAGACACCTTGTAAATAATATCAAAATTACAAGTATGACTTGATGTACTTAGCCGCCTAAATATCCTATGTGCCGGGAGAAGCCTCATTTGAGAATAAAGCGACCGGAACAGTACAATTGACTTCTGGTATGCCTTCTTGTGGTCGCCAGTATCATCACCATTTTGGGGAGCCAATACTCGTGGGCACTCATACTGAACAACCCACCTCTCTATGACTGTCTCAGGAGATGAACTATTCCCTTCCCGAACAAGCACAATGTCAATGATCATCGGATCCATCAAATTTCTGCGCCAGAAGTTCAAGTTATCTAGAGCAGCAGGTCGATAGCCTAATAACAAGTTAAACCATTTGTCAGTCTTTTTCGAACGAGAACTCGTTGACCGGTCACCACTTCTATCATGCGAGTGAAGCGAAGGAATCCTCGAGCCTACAGTTATATGCAAGCTCTTCGAATAAAAGTGAGAAATAATCTGTTCCAATTTGCCCGACTCTGTTTGCATGTTACCTTGCAAATTCATCTTTTGTAGACCTAAATAATTCCTAATCAAATTCACCCTTCCCAAAGAACAAGACTCGCTCGGCCAATGAAACTAATGCATTGCTATCAATCAGAAAATTCTAAAAGTTCAAGACTCGCTCCCAGAATCTCGCCGCTGTGATCAGTCAACAATTCAATAAGTATCTCAGCAGCAGTAAGAAAAACCCGGATCATGGATGATACAGAAACAGCTAATCGTAGGCACATTTAATGATATAAAAATTAACTGTTGCTGGGGGCCGGGGGGTTGGAATCATCGGCAATTAGAGGAAAATTTTCCGCACACAGTGAATCTCGAGGAAGAAAAAGTGGAGTGCTTACGATAAAGGAATAGGAGATAATGAATTTTGCTCACATTGGACGATGACCAGGAAGAAAGATGCCATATGATTGAACCCAAGTAGGAGAAACAAAATAGTGTTGAGCGGAGAGTTTAACTAGTAGAATTAGCAAAGCATTAGGTTATGTGTACGAGGACCTCTTTCCCGGTAAGCAGGTCAGATTCAGCGTTCAGCTTCGCTACTGTTTCGCTTCCACTCTGATTCGATTCAAACACCCTCGGCTTAGAATTGGTGTCTTTATTTATAGTTTTGTGCCGCCGGGTGTTTCTTTCTTAACTTAAAAAAAAAAACTTATCATTTATTTGACCTTACGCAGAAAAATCTTGGGATAATTAAACTATTGGTCCCTGTAGTTTGTATTAGTTTTTAAATAGGTCCCTGTAACTTAAAAACTTTTAAACAGATCCTTATATAACATCACAGTTACAGAGTTGATTCCCTTACTTTCAATGGTTAGTAATCTAATCCCTCACAGCGATGATGTGGCATGACAGCATTAAAAAAGTGGTGATGTGGCTGTTAAATGCAAATAACTTCCACATATGTGTATGACAGAATATAAAGGTATATGTCATTATTTTTTTTCTCATAATCCTTTCCTTTCTCCATCTCCCTTTCTCTCTTTTCTTCTCCTTCACAAGGTTCATTACATTTTCAACTACCCTCCTCAATGTATAAGTCTATGTAAACAGATCAATCTCCTCACTATAGAACTCCACTTCTTTTGCATTTTCCTCTCACTCTTTCTTGCGCACAAATTGTCAAAACAAAATACCCACTTGGCCTCCCAAACCCTTCAGACCCAATCCCTTAATAACCCATTGCTCTCTCTCTCTCTCTCTCTCTTCTCCAGACTCCCACTATCCTCACACTTTTGTCTCTCTTCAATAACTCCCAATCTAATTCTCACACCCTATTGTGGTGGTGGTCTTGGTGGGTCATGATGCCAACTTGCCATTCTCAAATCAAAGAACCTCGGTAACATTAATTGCTCCTACAATGTGGATCTAACAGTGGCTACACGAAGCATGGATGCTTGATTGTGAATGCACCCACAACCAACACAAAGTGACTATGGCAGAACATAATCGTGCTGTTGGCTATCATGGCTAAGATGATGTACAAACCGATGCTACCCTCAACTTGTTGACAGCGAGAAAAAAATGTTCTTACTATGCTTTATTTACAAACCAAAAAAATAAAGGTTTCTTTTTGCACTGGCAATTAACAATTAAGTTTGCTACTTCATTCTAAAACAGGGCTGAAAGATTGGATAAAGTTATTATAATGAAGCTTCTCTATTTTATTTTATTGTTTATTAAAGGTGATTCATGGCCAATTTACTTTAACATGTGACTCATTATAGGAGACCATCCAGACACCATTATATATGTATATGCAGATGCAAACAAGAGTTTCAAGTATAACAAACCAAGCAAACCTTGAATTCAATTTATTCATTATCACATGATAACATTTACCCTAAGTTTTGGCTAATATTAAGATACCTTCTAATTATTATTGAGTATTATTCCTATCACATATAAAGAGATCTTGTTTTAAAGATAAGTTATTGAGAAACTAGTTCTGACATCTAACAATTAAATTATAACCTCCAAGTTATATTTCTTCTTCATTATTATTGCATTAAAAAAATGAGGTACGTGTGTAGGATGAAAAAAAAATCTAAAGAGAAAAATATAACAAGTGAAATAATGCTAGTATAATGACTTTCCACATATCACCTAAACAAAATATAAGTGAAAATCTTCCATATGTTTCTCGTATGAGAAAGCGCTAGATTTCGGCAGGACATGCAATAATATGAGATAGAGAATGAATGATGAAGTCCCAGTGGGTTCCAAGGTATACGACAATATTAACTGATTTTAGAGTTGAAATTTTAAAGGCTTTGAACTTTGGGGTAATTTGTGACTGTGATGAAGGGGTTGGTGAGCATGAGCATTTTATCACTAATAACAAAAAAAAAATGAGAAGAATCACTGGAGGTAAAATTGTTGCTACCACCTAACTCACTCCGTTATTGTCATGCTGCTGGCATGAGAAATATTAGCCTTAGAGAGAGATGAGAAAGAGAAAAACGTGCATAGGAAGAAGCAGAAAATTTTGATATTGCAACCATCTCTTTGTTCCGTTTGCCACCTAAATAAAAACTTAACATCATTATGCCATGTGGATGGAGCAAGGAGTTCATTATAAACGTTCAGTCATTATAGGGATCAATGTTTGCAAATAGCACAAATTATATGGAGCATTTTATAACATTTTAAAGTATAAAGACCTATTTAAAAATGAGTGTAAAGTGTAAGAACTAAATAATTATTTTTCCCAAAAATCTTCATTGTTTTGTGAAAATATTTTCAGTTTTGATTATTCAAACTATATATCTTTTTTAAAAAATAATTAATATAATAAACAGAAACAAAATTATTGGCCCATATTTGAGAATTTTTAGGCCAAAAACTATAGGTATCAGTTAAATTCCATTGCCCCAAAAACTAGATGTGTTTATATTTAAAAATGAGCTTAATAAGTTTAACGGAGCCTAGTACATCAAGAATTTAGGGCCAACAAATCTAATTATAACTATGGCCCAAAAATTAATTATAATTATGAATTTTAAAATTATAGAGACTACATTAAAAAATAAATAAACTATGAGAAAAGAAATCAAATTCAATATTTTTTAAGTGTTATTTGTAATTATTCTTTTTCAAAATTGACATACTTTTCTATCTTTTTTTATATATTAATTTTTTACTGAAGAGTTTGATGCTTTATGATGACTCCCAATATTTATAATATTTGTTATGATTTTAATTGGAATTGGGAGTCATCAAATTGTATTTCTTGCAAAATAATTGGCAAATTAATTGGTTTAATAAGTTAGAGTGTTGAGATATTAAGTTGGTGAGTTTTGTAAGTATTTTGAACTCTTTGGAGTACATATTGCATTGATTTGATATATTTTGATTTTAGGGATCCAAGTTGGAAGGAGTTTGAAGCTTAGAATTTAGAATTTTAATGTGCAAGAAATTTCGAGTTAGCATTTGTAAAGAATGTAGTAACATGGTGGATTTCGCAGGTGAATTTCACTACAGCATAAATGTTTAAGCAGATTCGATACAAAATCCCAAGAGCATCAATGCTTCAGTGAAAATTAGGTTTTGAGACCTCAAAATTATTTTTTGCACCCACGAAAATAGATTTTGCTACCGCTAAAGTCGCAAACTAAAATGCACAGCTTCATTTTCTGATCTACTTTAATGGGGAACAACGAGGGTTTTCATTTCGGAAGATTTCTAAGTAGTTTGGAGGTGATTTCCAATTGCTTGAGGCACAAGAACTAAGGAAGGAGGAGATTCATCAAGATTTTGGAGTTTTGCTTCAATCTCACCGATTATTCTTCTCTTCTTCCTATGTTTCTTGGTTTGTTTGTTGTATTTTCGTGTTTAATTGATGCTATGGCCATGTGTGGCTAGATTTTGTATAAACCTAGAGTTACTTTGAACTTACTTGTGAATTAGTTTCTCTATTCACTTACTTTTTATGATTGATTGAAGTAGCTTTAGTTACTTAATCTTGTGTTATTATTTTTTATTTGATGCTTGGCCACCATTAAGTGAGAATTGGGGGTTTGAGATTGAACTTGAAAGAGGGAATTTCAAATGAACCATTAGATTAAGTAATGCAAAATTAGATTAGTTCTAATTTGCAACTAAGATAGGGATATGCCTAGAAGTTGTGCATAATCAATAAAGGAGCTATGCTTATAATACATCTTAGGCTATTATGTGATGAATTGCATATTATTCTAAGATAGGATTATGGATGATTTGGAAGGCATCTATAATTAATTAAACTCCTAATTATTAAAGTGACAATTAATTGTTAGTGGGAAAGTGGATATTGTGACTAGGAAATAGGTAGGGATTAGTACTCTAGGATGCTTGTGAAATTGTTTTAACTTCTTCAGAATCTCTTTGGTTGTCGAATTATTTCCTTTAAGTTCTTACTTGCTAGTTTTAGTTGATTGCTTTACTTAAAAGAAATTTGATTGTTTATTACTCATTTTTATTGATTTAACTCCTCGTGGGATTATACTTGGCTCATTATTGTATTACTTGATTCGGCTTATATATTTGCGGTAGTTGAGGTTTAGTTTAGTTGGCATCACTCTATGATCAAGAGGCAAAGGATTACTTTATCCCAAATTAAAAAAAAATTAAGGGTGAAGGATTTGGGTCACTTGAATGAGCAATATGATGTAAGTTTTAATTAATAAGAGTAGGTCAAGTTAGATTACATGGATATAAAGTTTTTTTATCCTTTGTTTGGTTGTAGGGATTTGTAGGGGATGGAAGAAAAAATTTAACATTTTTCCTCGTTTGGCTTAAAAAATAAAAGGGGAGAGAAGGAAAAATTTTAATCCTTTCTACCCCTTCCCTTTAAAAGTGAAGGAATTTAAAAGAAAAATGAGCAAATCTCTCACTTATGCTCCCTTCCAACAAAATCAAATAAGACAAAATTAAAACATTTCCCTTTCTTTCCCACCCCCTTGTCTCGTCTCCTCCCTTAATTAAAATCTCTCTCCTCCCTTCCCCTTTACTGAACCAAATAATATCTTAGTGACAATTTTCTTTAAATTGATACCTTAAAGAGAAAAAGAAACAAACAACCACTTAATCCAATATCCAATGGTATATTACTTAGAAATTTTAAAAGAAACAAACAACCGCACCAACCAGTTTGAGCAATTAGACCATAAACTGGTTCTTGATCCGATCAGGACAAGTGGAAAAATTAGCTGAATTCAGAACCGATCAAACCGGTTCAAAATAGGTTTGAAAAAGTCAATTTTTTATTTTTTTTTAATTTTAATTTTAATTTAAAGATGAAATACCATTATTTTTAGTACTAAATAACATTATTTTATATATAAATTTATTTTCTATCATTATTATAACGTTATATAAGCATTATTATGATACAAAATTATTATTAATAATAAATTTACTTTAAAAATAATATAATAATAGATAATTAATTGATTATTTTGTATTTAAAATATAATCATAGATGAAAAATAACTTATTTAGATTTTAATATTAAGTTATAAAATTTGTTAATAACAGTTTTTTTATTTTTATATAATATATAACATATAAAACTAAAAATATATTAATTTTATTAATACCGATTAAATCATTAAATTTTAAATCAGTGTCTTAATCGATTCAATAACCGATCCAGTTTTTAATAACTTGGAAAGAATATTATCCAATGCTATTTTCAATAAAAGCTAACGTCTATTTTAGGACTTGTTTGACAACGGTTTCCAAAATAGTTTTTTTATTTTTGAAAACAGAAAAATAAAAAAAATTATTTAGTAAACTTGTTTTTTTATAAAATATTTTAGAAAATAGAAAAATAAAAGAACAGAAAACTCAGAACATCTTTAAAGTGTTTTATAGTTTTTATTCGAGAAAATACAAGAAAATGTGAAAAATAATCATCTCATTAAAAATAAAATTATAAATTTTGAATAACTCATCTAATACTTATTAATTATGATTTTGGCAACAATCACTCAAACCAATTTTTTTTAGATTTTGTTAGCTTCTTGTTTCCAAAACTATTATGAGAATAATAAAACAAAAAAAGTTTTCAACCAGCCCTTAATTCTTCTTTCTTTGGCCAAACCTACTTTAATTTCAACGAATATTAATCATAAATACATTTCCTTTGGCGACAAATACACTTCATTATCAGATTAGGTCTTACAAATGATTTTTGTCATCCCAATCCATGATTGTGTAAGACTAATTTTTGGCAACATTTAACTGCTTCGTTAATAATATTAATAATAATCTAGCCATTAATTTTACAAGTGACTCCTCATGAGCACGGCTGCAAATTGGTCTGGAGCTTACATTATCAAATCAACCCTTTTTGCTCAGTTCATATATCCACCACTCATAGTGACCAAAAATGTGTATATATATATATATATATATATATTATATAATATATATATCCACCTCTCATAATTTTCCGCCATTAAATCTCACTAACATTCATAGGTTGTTTATATCAGTCAATGACACCACTCAAAAAATGTAATAATACAAAAAAGATTGTGCAAGTAACATTTAATAATAAAATAGAACCGATATTATTACTCTTGAAAAACGGAATACTACTTGAATTGGAATACCAAACCTACCCTTATTATCTGACAAAGGTTAACAGACCGGAGATCATAATCATATCAAAATTTAAACGGCACCAACAAAGGCATAGAGAGCATAATTTTTAAAAAATGACAAAAACTCATTTTCATAGCAATGTTGCTACTACCACTTTCCAGCAGGTTTCTATTCTAAAACAATAAAATTCCAGGGGCAGCAAACTCAATTGCGGTTTCCTCGCATCCCTCTCAAATCTGGGTCCCTGAAGCCAGACAAGAACATGTAAGATGAATGCTGAAACATAATAATATCATGTAACCATAGTCTATGTAGAAACCTAGATCACCTCAAGTGAAGTAAGAATAGAGAAAGAGTGAGCGAAGTAAGGGTCACATCTATCCGCATGGATCACATAGAAGTAAGTCATATCTCTCTCTTTCTCTCACCTCACTTAGCCTGAAGTGAACAACGAGAATCTTGTTGTAATAGAGCCAAACTCATATGGTCATGGTCATACCTCTCAATGTGATTCAGAATCAAAAGCCTTGGTCCAGGAGGGATTTTAACATCTCTGAGAGCACTGAAACACATCGTGGAAAACAACGGATTCACATACCAAATCATGATAAGCAATATTAGGAATAAGAAAACGATAAGATATTGATGAAACTGTGAGACAATCATACAACTGCCTACCTGTCTGTGAGTAAAGGCAAAGTGTTGTCAGTTAACAGGCCTTTCTTAAAATTTTTCTCGTAACTTTGGAGGCCAAGGTTGTGCAACATGTGTCTTGTTTTAGCGTAGTGAATATCCTCGGCTGGAGGTTGAGAAAACTTCTGTCCTAACTGTATGATATATGGGACATGCTCTCAGCATGGAAAAAGGGCTAAAGCCCACTAAATTATTAACCATCGTAAGACAGATATTATGCAGTGATCCATGACAGCACAACCTACTCAGACAAAAGTCACGTTTGGAATATTTAATTGTAGACGATAAGCAAAAAACCCATAAATGATTCCCCATAGAAATTCATTTCTAGAACATGACCATTTACTTGCTGGGTAATGATGCCAACATAAGAAGCCCAATTACTATTACCACTTATAATAGAGACAGCATAGCGTGTTGACTAAGGCCCTGAAAATCTTAGCAGAAGCATGTATTGGTTCTTTCATGCTCACCTGGAAAAGTCCACCTTGAACAAGTGCAAAGAAAAGTCCAGAAGTGACAGCATTTGCTGCTTGATTAGGTCCACCCATGCCACTTACCAATGAAAACATGGCCCCAGAACCAAAAGCTGCCGCCATGCTGTATTAGATATATATAAGCATTATTAAAGTCATAATTGCAGCGAGAAAGCAGGTTGCTGGCAACAAGGGCATGACAAACCAGATTAATAAGTAGACTGCTTTGAAAGAGAAATGGACTTGAAGCCTTTGTTTGGAAAATAAAAGCGGGCCAAATTTGGCCCTCAAAATATTGTAAATAATTGTGGGAATCAGTTCAAGTACCTTGATACTCAGGTCTGGTTAGCAAGAATCTTATTTCAGAGTAACTAAGAACGACTTCAAATACATCAATAACATGTTATCCTTTGTCATTTCCAACATGTAGAGTTCGGCATTTTAATAAGAGATCAAGATCAATAAAAACTGCCAAGGAAACTTCTTCTTGGATTAAAGAAAACTTTCTGGTAAGACAAGTGTACAGAACCTGGTGTCATATGGAATGCTCGAACAGACTTAATACCCTATATACATAATTATTGAACAGTGTTGAATATATTATCACCATTTAGTAGGGCTCCAAATTTAACCTCCTTCCTTCTAAATGTGATATATCAGTTTCTGTCTTTTCCTTGTACAAGTGGATTTGATCTCATATTGGGCAGCTAGAAAGGTTGACAAATTAAAACTCAAACAGGGCCCAAATTTTATATTCATTTTAGGTCCTCTTCACATCAGGTGCTCTTCGTGCATTGCATACACACCTTAAACTGACTTAAAATCAATGTTTTTAGCTTTTTTGTCTTTATTTTTAGAAAATTTAAAGGGGGAAAAAACAGAGAGAGAAGAGAACCTACTAAACTATGTTTGAAGAAGGTTCATGCCCGTTAAGCACTTCCATGATGAAGATAGGATCTTTGTGAGTTTCACAAATACAATCTAGGAATGACTGTGAACGTAGCCCAAAATAACATATGGTATTAAATTAAATTATTTCCAACAATACTTGTGCAGTATAAACGTGGGTGACAAGTAATAGTTGAAAACATCCTGGATCATTTGCGGCGTTTAGACTAGATTACTATGGTACAATAGGAAAAAGCATTAAAAGCTCACTCTCTAAACTTTTATGCTGTTAATTGAGGGTACGAAGTTTATGGAAGAAAAAAAAAGAATAGAAGAAATCAATTACTGAATCTCACCTGGACTGGACGTCTTCCTTGCCCCTGATTCTTTTCAAGACACAGGCAATACCAGCATTCACTCCAGTCATGACAGCGAAGTTGCGAGCTTGTACCAAAGGACCCCCAGAAAGAGCCTACAAAATTTATTTAAAAAAAATAGTGTCAAAGAACAGACAGATATAACTCCTCAAATAATGTATAACTTATAGTAAGAAAATTGTGATAATTCATCAACAGCCTGTTCTTGGTATGATCAGACAAGGAAAAGTGATTAAACCAGTTATATGCCACTAGTGAAACCAACAAAGCCTAAAATTGAGCTACGGCTACCATTTCCCTATCCATTTCCATTTGAAGAAAATTCCTCGTTAAATTAGAAGCCCAGGTGGGATACAAGGGCAACGGCGAAAAGACCCAATTGAAGAACCAGCAAGAACTGGATCATCACTGCAGCTGGAAACACTTTAGTTCCATTAAACCCTTAACCATGATTGATAATTAAGGAAAAACATCCTAAAGTTTAATTTACCTAAAAGGAATATCACAAAGGAATTACAATTGAAAAATTCGGTCAGGCATACAATAAAAACACACGGGATAATTATAGAGACGGTGAGCATGGATATGGATAGGGAAATTCGAAGCAACCAAACTAGGATGATAGAAGGAGAAGAGGAAAGGTAGAAGAACAAACCTGAGCTTGCTTAATGGAGGCAAGGGCTTGAGGGTTGAGAGAAGCCTGAGGAGGTGTGGGGATAGAGGAAGCATCGGGTGCAAGAGTACCCATAAAGACACCGATGGCGCCCCCTTGGGCAGCGCTGGTGGCGGTGACGACGGCAGCCTCGACGGGCAACGACTGCTTGGACAGCCAAAGCCTGAAGCCATTCTCCCACTCCTTGAAGCGAAGTTGGAGATGCTCAATGGGGTTCTGAAGCTGATGAGGCAACACCTTCGCCACTACTACTCCGCCCTTCCCTTGCTCCATCTCCTGTTACAATTACCTTCTCTTCAACTCCAGATTGCCGGTTAGATAATACCGATGATTACTTCTTATTTTATAATTTTGAATTTTTTCGCCAACAATTTTGAATCTAATTTTTTAAAAAAGAAAAAAGACAGAAAAACCCTACCCGGGTCAACAACCGGATTTTTCAGTGAGAGTGAGGGGACACACTGCGCGAATTGCAGAATGTACGATACAGTGTACCGTAGTATACGATACTTTGTTTTGGCTTAGTAGTATAGTGATTATGCAATAATTAGTTGCAATTATTTATTTTTTTTACTTGAAATGAATTGGTTGCAATTATTTTGAATCAACTGTGAATTACATATTCTTCCTAAAAAAGAAAAACTGTGAATTACATATTTAAAAAGTAACGTAAAAAACAAAATCTGAAAGTTTTTATACTTATCTTTGTTTAAATACTCATTGAACAACAAAAATAATTTTTATTTTTTAAGTATGCTAACATAAATAATTGATTATAATTATAAATTATCAAGTAACTCCCATGACTCCACGCTGAAACAATAAAATCGTGGGGTTAATAAAGAATAGAGATTTCCTCTCTGTCTCATATTTAAAAGCAAATGGACAATAGATTGATTCTGAGTTTATACTATGTTTAAACTTAAAAAATAAGCAATTTTCATATTATCTAAAAGAGGAATTTATTATTGGGAGATTTGATGAAAAGTAAAAGTTATTTAGGAAAATTGGATTTTAATACCAAAAAATCAAAATATTTGGTTTTTTACCAAATTTAAAAAAATTTTCTATCTTAATTTGAAAATTTTCTTTTTTTTATGTATATGATTTGGAAATTTTCTACCATCACCTGAAAATATTATATTCTTATTTGGCATAAAAAAAATTCTGTCTTGACTTAAATTTTTTTTATCTTGATTTAGAAAAATTCTATCTTGATCCCAAAATAAGGTAAACTTTAGTTTTATTTCCTAAATATTTGATTTTTTTTATCTTTATCACAATTTTCCCAAGTTGTTTTGATTATAACCATAAAAAAAATCACTATTTACTTAAAATATGATATTAAGTTAATTAGAAGCTATTTGAAATAATTTCTCAAAATAATCAGGATTTTTTTCTATTTTTAAAAAATTAAATAAACATTCTAAAATTTTCAAAAGAAATTTTCAAAAGTGCTTTTAAAAAAGAAATAAGTGCTTTGTATATAGTTATTTTTGGTAGTGTCGGCCCAAAAAAAAGTTATTTTTATAGGGAAAAAACTGTTATTTGGTAGTAAGATTTTTTTCCGGTAACAAGTAGTAAGATTTTATGATGTCTTCTTTGTTAAATGTGCCTTGGCATTCATAATAACTTTATATAAACAAAAAATTGAAAGTTGATTTAAAATTAAGTCAAATAATTAAAATAATTTTATAATCTCTTTGGAAAACGTTTTAACATAGAGGATCAATATTATTGGTTATCAATTCTAAAAACAAAAAATCACAAAATAATATATTAAACATATTATGACAAGCTAAAATGTGAAAAGTGATGGAAAATAGACAAGCAAACTCGTATGATTTAAGGAAATGAGGAAGCTGACAAGATGCCCAAAAGCCATTTTCCCTCCAAACTGTTCAGAATGAGCATCTTGAACAGCAAACCAAACGGGACGAGACTGAGAAAACAAGAAGGAAATAACAAAATCAAAGGGTTCAAGTAGCCAAAAGAGTTCTAAATTTCTCGTGCATATAATATACTCTAGTATATCCTTTATTAAAATTAATAACCAATTGCTTTAGCAGCTACATATCATTCATCTCGAAGGGGAAGCTTTTTATTTCGTTAAAATTTATTCACAGAAGGATCGATATATATCCTTCTCTAATCACATAATAAAGAATTTCTTGCACAAATTACATGTTATCATCTTGATTTTGATAGTGGGTATGAACTAAAATTATGGCTAATTAAATGCTGCATGTATAGCAGATATTATATAGCCTTTGATTCGGAATCAGCAATTAATCAAGTTATTGAAGAATAGGAAATTGAGAGGGCCGGGTACTGTATATGTATATCCAGTCGGGAAGGTTAACCTCCGAGTGATACACTGTGGCTTCACTAGACCTTCTCTGATCCTCATGTCCTTTCAAGACATTCTCTTCTACCATTATTGTCTCAGATCAAAGAAGTTAAGCCGCTATATTAACGCCGATAAAGTGAGGCTGAATATGATGAAAAATATAGGCACAGAAAAAGGTGAGAGAATTCTATAGGAGCTGGCGGAAGCCACCTCCTTAACAACCTTCCCGCCATATGGTTCATCAATCTGGTAAGGGGGAGGTGGAGATACAAAATTATTAGGTCTTGTAATCCTGCATGCGTAGTAAAGTAAAATGTTACTCGTCAGATTCAAAATACAGTAAAACAAAAGGTAAAAAAAAATTAAATTATGAGAATTGAGAGAGAAAATATTTGCTGCTGTCATAAGTTTATGATCATCATATATAATACAGTTGGAGACAAGTAGAGACAAATGAGAGAATACTGAGGTTAGAAAGAACTGATTACAACTCAAGAAATGTGATATACCTGTTGGCGTTGGGACAGAAAACGAGGTCATATTGGTTGGCTTTGCAAGTGAAAGTGCTGGTGCCATCATCGAAGGCATAGCTATAAGCTCTGGGACAAGCCCTCTTGAAAATGGTGGAATAGTAAGTAGGTTGACATGCCGTTGGGTTCGCAAACTCTCCACTGCAACAGTACTGATCCGAGCCGAATGCCTCACACGCACTCTTGCAGCCGACCACACCACCTTCGTATCCTCCCTCTCCAACAACCACCTGAAGCTCTTTAGGGCATCCTGCACAACCATCAACATTGTCCCATCTCATCTTAAAAACTAACACAACTAATATTTCATGAACTTGGAAGGTTTCGACTTTCAATGAGTCTTACGTACCTCTGTTGAGATCAGACACACAACCTGTGGCATTACAAGCACCTCCACCATACACACCTCGAGGCACTGCAAGTATTGGCAGATTGTAGCCATCCACCATGCTTACATCGTAGTAGTCTTGCGTATTGCCTTCCCCGAGAGTTATCTCGAACAGGGACGTTGGTGGAACTGCACCATTTCCATCACACTCAAGTCTTCCTCCACAGTCACCTGTCTGGCATTTCCCAATACCAGTAGCATCAAAACTACAACCTGTCCTTCCCCATATCCGACCCGACCATCCTGGAACGCTTGTGAGTTTCGCACTCTGGCCGGAGTTTAATTGGAATCCAGTTGTCGAAAGTTGTGGTGTGCCAGAGCCAGCGAGGGTACCGGGCCATATGGTGTAGGGGCAGTTGTTGGTTATGGTGAATATGCTGGACGACGAAGAAGACAAGATGATAAAGAGAATAGGAAGGAAACTGAATAATTTCCAGCTGAATGCCATTATTGGAATTCACAGGGGATTAATGGACAATCCGACTTTGTCCTATATGTAATTTGACGATTCTGGAACTGGGCATCACAAAACCAAACCGCTACGTTGCTTTCGTGAAATTCTTCGCATGCAGCCGCAAGGGGACAATTCTGGGTTTAGGATTTCTTTTATCGTGGATGGCCTCATGAACAAGTAATACTTTACTTTTGCTGTTTCATGCGAAATTGTGCAAATCAGGAAATCCAAAGTGACCCCTCAGGCCGGAGAATCATGGATTTTCTTTCGAAAATCCTATCAGTAGGATTCCATTGTACGTTGCATAGGATCTGGGATTCCTCCTATTAAACACGGAAAAGTAGACTAAAAGGTTCAATTGATTTTGAGCATCTACCAACAGTTGACCATTCCATTCAGGTGGGCAAAAGCAGAAACTTCGTTTGCAAGCAAGGAGTGATCTGGGATTCCTCATATTCCCAGTAATTTGTACCAGAGAATACTTTTTCATTACCCATCATTTGGGATATTACAATAGCTCCTTAGCTTCAAAGAAATTCGCTATATATAATCGCATTCATTTTTGCAAAAAAAGTCATCAAGACATTTTTCAAATGCATTTTTCACGGTAGTTATATTCATAGATTGCCCCATAAAAGAACCGACGACGAAATAATTATATAGTGAAAAAAAAAATCAAACATTCACTCAATCCAAATTTCCGCATGGGTAGACTGAAACACAGATAGCATTTCCAACGCCTGCAAGAAGAAAAGATCTAAGTTCTAAGACCATTATAAAGAAGACGTGATAATAAACTTCCTCTCAAAGCCCTAATACTTAGGTAAACCACTGACTAAGCTCAGAAGATAAGCGAAGGAAAATAAAGTCTACTGCACGACGGCTTGGATATTCTTTCTGTGCATTTTCTCTGCGTAGTTTTGTTTTTCATGCTTCCTCTCTATAGTTGTTCTGTAAAACTAGCCGTTATGATACTTCATCTTGCAATCTTGATTTCAGCCGCTTCCTGATTTTGATTTCCAGGATATGTGAATTGAAAAAACAGGGCATGAAGAGCAGCTTCCTTTTTCCAATAATGCCTTACTAGCCGTTAGGATGTCTTCTGATATGTGTTCTTGATATTTGCTTCTTTATTGATAGAACGATGGCTAAATAATGCTTGAGGCAAAACGGAGCATCTTTCACGATATCATGGATTGATGGTTTCCTTCTTCAATTTGTCCATTGCCAACAATAGGAGTACCATCATTAGTGAATACATAAAAACAGATACTAGAACTGGACAATCCTCCTATTTTCACTAAAGAACTGCCACTAGAAAATGGCTGCATTTATGTACATTGCTCATATAAAGTACAGAAATCGGATCCAAAATATATATATATATAACTCGAGCATTTAAAAGGTAAAAATGCATCCTGTAGCTAGCTAAGCTAACCTAGTATGCTTCTGACTAAACTTATCAAGAAACAAGCGTCAATTCAATTTTCATAAGTATGTGAATAGAGCCTGCTCAAATCCCCCATTATACAACAATCAACAGTCAAAGCAACTTGAAGTCCTACATTACGTCAGTACTAGAAATTAAATATGGACACATAATATTCACCAATAAGTAATCCAATATTATTAGTTCTGTAATTGTTCCCCTTGTTCGGTAGAAAAGTGATAACAGCAAGTATGTCTTTTTAGTTACAAAACAGAAAGATCTAGCTCATACCAATGCCATCTCCAACTTGAGTTTGTGAATACAAAGATAGATCAAGAGTGATATAAAGATAGGATTGACCGCAGAGATCTCTCAAAAGGAGAAGCATGAGTTTGTGAATCTAGTCTACCCTTAAAACTGCAGCCATGAGAGGGAAAATTGTCCGCATCAAGCTTTCTCCTTACACCTTTCACTGCTTGTTCCTTCTCTGGGGTGAGTGAAAAAATTTGACCACTAGCTCAATGAAGGGAACTATGGTTATCATACAGAATTCTCTGATTACAGTTTTTGTCACAAATATGAGTCGTCCCTGTTAGCTTGCAGCGATACATGTTTCCCCACATCCGTTCATTCTCACACTTCCAGTCGCATTTGTGAATAGGAATTGAACCATCTTGGCTTCAAATACTAGAAAGAAAAATTACATTGGTAGAACCTGCAACCATAGATTTGTCATATACCTCCATTCCTTTTGTTGAAACAGCAACTTCAACTTTTAAGCCTTGCCTGAATAATCTGCAGGGCTCGTCCCCATACAGATTCCAGTGATTCACTCAATCTCAAGGAGTTTACCATCTCTGCGTTAAAGAGATAGGACCACAAGTATCTTGCTACAGCCAATCACACTAATGTTGTTTGTTTCCATCAGTATTCCCATTCAGAAAACGTTCAACAATTATTAATTTATAAATGCTAAGAACCAATTGGCTGCAACCAAATCCCCTTGCATAAAATAGACTAGACTTCCAGGATGGAACGGCATAAAACAACGAGAACACAAGCAAAAAAATAATCAAGGAGTTTTTTTACCATAGCCACAAATGGAATCTACAGAGAGAATGTGATGAGAAAATGTCATAAAACGCAAATCTAGATATTGAGATCCTCACGTGATAAGGGTTAAACCTCCGACAAAAAATGGTTGTAAAGATTCTATTGTTTGGAGATCCTCACGTGATGGCATTTGTTCTGTTAAAGCTACTTATCAAGACATTGAGAAGAAAGGCGATGAGCTCAAGAATCAGTTATGGATGAAGATATGGAAATGGCCTGTTTATGAAAAAATTAAGTATTTTATGTGGAAAATGGCTCGTAATAGACTTCAAATGGATTTCACTGTGAATGAGGCTAGTAACGTTATCCAAAAAATGTGTCCGTTCAGATGTAATGTTCTGGAAATCTACCATTCATATAGTGCACGATTGTTGTAAAGCTAAAGAGGTATGGAGGAAATTAGTTTCTTGCAATTTGATTGACCATTTCTTTTCATTACCTATGCAGGATTGGATATTTTGGAACGCAAAGTTTGAGGTAGGAAACACTTACACAAGGAAAGTCCCTTGGAAGAGAGTGTTTGGCCATGCATGCTGGTTGATATGGAAAGTGAGATGCAGCTGCCTTTATGAGAGAAAGGGGTATGAGGATTGGGACATCGCTTTTTCTGAGCACCCAAAAGCCTATGGAAGATATCAAGCTAGAGTCCATGAAGAATTCCTTGGAAGCCAACCTTAGAGAAGCCTATTCAAGATGGAGTCCTCCTGAAAGATCATGGGTTAGAATGGACAAGGATGCTTCAGTTGATAGTAGAGGAGATGCCACTTGTGGAGGAGTCATTAGAGATAGTAATGGAAATTGGATTATAGGTTTTATGGCTAAATTGGATGTTATGCCCTGCACTACAATTGAACTTATGGCTATCCTTTATGATATAAATCTTTGCTGGGATAAGGATTTTAGAAATGTTATGGTTTGAAGTGATTCTATAGAGGCCATAAACCTTATAACTTGTGGCAATCTTGATGGTCACCCTTGGAGAAATGCTATTGAGAAAGCTAGAAACCTCTTTATAAAGGATTGGAATGTCACGATATATCATATTTTCGGAGAGGTTAATGAATGTTCTAATTGGTTAACTCAGTATGCGCATGGAATGGATAGATGCTTTATTATTCTTGATCAACCCCCAATGAATCGCAAATCTATAATTTACTATGATAAAGGGGAAGATAATTATGTACTGAACCATTTTGTGTAATTTCCTAGGTTTTATCTTAGCTTTTTTAATTAAAAAAAAGGCAAATCTAGAGTATAATTCATGGAGCATGTATGTAGAATCTTCACAAGACAACTTTTCTAGAGTATTTTCTGTTTGTCTTTGCAAAAAATATGAAAAGTGACATCTAATCTATTAAGGAGCTTAGGATACCAACATTTGAGAGGATCTGAAGCATTACAATGAAACTAGAAGAGATAAAAGGTGCCGAGATTTGAGAGTAATTTTAGTTATTTCATTGCACTAATGAGTGGCTATAGTAATAAATATATACACAATTCATATGCAGGAGATGCAGACACATATACAAAAGGGATAAGCAAAAAAAGAGCTACGTATACAAGAGGATAAGAACAAAGGATAATTCTAAAATGAAACAAATAAAATCAAGTGAAAAATGATGTGGCATGCTAATGCTAATAGAGAAATTCATTGTTGAGGTGGCAAGGTCAACTTTGCTAAATCAGATGCTTCAACAGCCCCTCACAAGCCAAACTAGAAAGGAACGACAGTGAGGCTCGAAGATAATGATAGAAAGTGAGATGTTGGTAGAGGCTTAGTAAGAGCATCAGCAAGTTGATCATTGGAAGATAAGATAGCAACACAAAGTGTTTTGGTAGCTAGTCATTCACAGACAAAGTGATAATCAAAAGCTATATGCTTGGCATGTGAATAGAAGACAGAATTTGCATCTAAGTAGGTGGCACCAAGATTATCGCAGTAAAGAATAGGAGAATTAGGTAAGTAAATGCCAAGTTCTTGAAGAAGATGTTGAAGCCAAATTAAATCACAAGCTATAAGAGCTAAGGCTTTGTACTCAACTTTAATGCATGAATGAGCAATAAAGTGTTATTTCTTGGAGCTCCATGTAATAAGACTGGGTCCAAAAAATATTGCAGAGCCATTAGTAGATCGCTGGTTATCTGGACAACCAACATCGGAGAAGGAAGTCAAAGAAGAGAAGGAAGAGAGATGGATATGAAGACCATAGTAAGTAATAGAGTGAAGATATCTTAAGATTCGTTTGACTACTTGCTAGCGTATAGTGGTGGGTCGTTGCATGAATTGGCATACTTTATTGGTGGCAAAAGCAAGATCAGGATAAGCGAAAGACAAGTATTGCAAGCTGCTAACAACACTCCGATATAATGCAGGATCATGCAATTCTTGACCATAGATCATATTAAGCTTTGTAGAAGGAGACATGGGTGAAGAAAGAGGCTTTGCAAAAGACATATTGGTTTTGTGGAGCAAATCTAAATTATATTTGATTTGAGACAGGATAATACCATCAGATACAGGAAAGACTTCAATGCCCAGAAAATAACGTAAGGGACCCAAGTCTTTGGCAGGAAATGAAGAAGCCAACGAGGTAATCAACTTAATAACAGCAAGGTCAGGAGTTCCAATAATAATGATATCATCAACATAAACAAGAAATATAGAGAAAATGTGGAAGTACGATTTATAAAAAGAGGGCCATCAAACATGGAAGCAATGAAACCCAAAACAAGAAGAGAGAAACTTAATTTAGCAAACTATTGATGTGGGGCTTGTTTAAGCCCATAGATGGCTTTATTAAGTTGGCAAACACAATAGGTAAATTGAGGATGCATAAATCCTGGGGGTTGAGACATGTCATCGGCATCGAGATCTCCATGTATGAAGGCATTCTGGATGTCAAATTGACGAATGACCCAACCTTTAGGCACAGCCAGAGATAATAATAGTCTAATAGTGGTAGGCTTAACAACGGAAGAAAATGTATCAATTCCAAGATGTTGATGAAAACCCTTAGCAACAAGCCGAGCCTTATAACGTTCAACAGAACCATCGGGGTTGTGTTTGATTCAAAACGCCATTTATAGCCAATGACATTTTGAGTTGCAGAGGCAAGAACTAGAGTCCAAGCAATGGTGTTAAGTAAGGCTTAGAACTCAATATTCATGGCAAAGTGCCACTCTAGATGATTGAGAGCTGCAACAACAGTAATAGATGGTATGAGAGAAGAGGTAATGGTAAGGTGAGCTTTAGAAGGAGGCCAAGGTATTGTATCGTCGGTGTGGATTTTGGGTCGATGAATATTACGACAAGAATGAGTAATCATGGGATGAGTAGGTGGGGGTAGTGGAGTTGGAGAAATAAATGTAGGTTTAGATGCAGTAATAGAGGTAAGGCAAGGAGGTGAAGGGGGAAAAGATAAAGGAAAAGGGGACAAGAGAGCAAAGGGTAGGCTAAAAGTGTTAGGTTGTGGGCTCGGTTAAATAGAAGAAGAAAGATGAGGTGGAAAAGTAAAAGTGGGCTCATTATTGGGCTGTGTGGTAGAGATTTGTGAAAATGGAAAATAAGTGTCATCAAACCTGACATCTCTGTAGCTAAAAACCAGTCCTGTAGAAATGTCATAGCATAAATATCCAAAGTGGTGAGAGCTACGGCCAAGGAAAACACATAATGTGGATCTTGGCTCGAGCTTATGCCATGTGTAGGGCCTCAAATTGGGCCAACAGGCTACTCCAAAAACTTTTAGATAATAGTAGTCTAGATTTTTATTGTGAAGGAGTTGGGATGGACTTTTGTGGCCCAAAGTAGGATTTGGTAAATGATTAAATAAATAAGTTTCAATAGTAAAAGCATAAGTGCAGAATTTTTGTGGAACAAAGTATGCTAATAAAGTTGAAACAATTTCAACAATTGATCTATGATGTCTCTCAACAATACGTTTTTGTGGATAAGTGTGAGGATAGATTCGTCTATGAAAAATGCCAAGATTTTGAAGAGTGCGATTTAAAGAATGATATTTACCACCCTGGTCTGATTGAAGGGATCAAATTTTTGTATTAAAGAAATTTTCAACATGAGAATGAAAAGATAAAAAGGTAGACAACACTTCATCTTTTGTACAAAGAGAAAAGATCCATGCATAGCTACTATAATCATCAATAAAGGAAACATAATATCGGTAACCATCAACAGAGACAATTAGGAAAGGTCCCCATACATCATTGAAAATTAATTATAACGGGGTAGTGGAATGATTAAAGGATGGTGAATATGAAAGAAAATGACTCTTGGAAACATAACAAGCTGAAAGAGAGTAGTGGGCTTCTTGTCTGTGACAGGTAAATCATGATAGGCTAAAACTTGTTGAACAATTCAAAATGCAGGATGATTAAGGTGGTGGTGCCATTGAAGAAAAGAGACCCATTCACCTATGAAGGCTTGAGGCAAAGTTGAAGGAAAAGGATATAGTTCATCTTTATTTACCCTTGAAAGAGTAGCTTCTGTGCTATGAGATCCTTCACATAGAAAAAATTAGAGTAAAACTCAAAGAACACATTATTGTCATGACAAAAATGAGAGACAGGGTAAATTTTTAGTAATAGATTGGACACAAAGAAGAGAAGAGAGTAAATAATTGCCATTAGAAGTTAAGAGAAAGCCAGATCCACAATTCTGAATTTACGAAAGAGATCCATCAACAATATGAATTGAATCGGTACCATGGTATGGTTGTGCATTCAAATTGAGCTTTGAAAGATCTATTGTCATATGATGGGTAGCCCATGAGTCGAGATACCATACAGAATCAGTAAATGTGGGTATTGCTGAGTAATTGGTATAGAATGAAGGAGGAGGTGCTGCTTGATATTCTTGATTAAAATAGTGTACACAAGTGAGAGCGGTATGACTCGGTTTCTCACAGACTTGGTAGTTGGGTTTTGGGTTCGGGTAAGGCTGAAGGAGACTAGGTATCCGACCTCCTCCTCTAAAGGCTCTTCCTCCTCTTGCACCAAACCTTCCATGGCTACCTCTGAAGCATGAAACTTTTGAGAAATGGCCTCCTTAGATATTTAGAAAATGACCACCATGAGAGTATATAAAGGCTATAATGACTGAGATGAAACTAATGGTGAAGAGTAAGACATCTGAAGAGCTTTTGCTTCAACATGAATACAGATTTCAGTGGCTGATGGAAGAGTGTGATATTATTATAGCTGAGTTTCAAAGGTTAAGAGATGACTCAGCAATTCTTCTTGTGAAAGTAGATAAGGTCAAGTAGAAATTGATGCTACCACAAGATCAAAATCGGGCCCCAAACTAGCTAAGAAATAAGTGTTGAATTCAACATTGAAAAGAGGCTTTCTAGTGGTAGCAATGGAATCTGCAAGCAAGGAGATTTTTTTATGATAGTCTGAAACAGAGTCTCCCCCCTCTCTCTTCTAAGGTAACGAGTTCATTATAAATTTGAACTAGTTTAGATTGAGATTTTTGGGTGAAAATGGTTTCTAAGGCTGTCCACATAGCACTTGTTGTCTTATGTTTCCTGATCTGTGGAATTAATTTTTCAGACATAGGAGAAATTATGAGTAAGATTGGTCTCATTGGAACCATTTCCAAAAATTAGGATTTTGACCGTTATTAGCAAGTTTTTCAGGAGGTTTAGGTATGAAGCCATCTATATGACCAAATAGCTATTGACCATACAAATATGGCAACATTTCAACTCTGCAAATCAAATAATTTTCATTGTTCAATTTTACTAAAGCTAAATGAGGCAACAAGGATACGTAACTGAGAATTTATTTGATTTGCTTAATCAAATGAAGAAGAAGAAGTGCCAGATAATGGCGCATTAGCTAGGCTATTATCCATCCTTGACACAGGTCAAGATGGCTCTAATATCATGCTAAGATTTCAGAGTAATTTATGTTATTTCATTGCACTAATGAGTAGCTACAATGATCAATATATACACAATTCATATGTATGAGATGCAGACACATACAAAAAGGATAAGCACAAAAAGAGCTGCATATACAAGAGGATAAGAACAAAGGACAATTCTAGAATGAAACAAATAAAATAAGTGAAAAATGATTTGGCATGCTAATGTGAAATTCATTGCTGAGGTGGCAAGGTCAACTTTGCTAAATCAGATGCTTCAACAAAAGGAAATAACTCATGGGCTTATCAAGTCAATTCATCGAGTCCTCCTTCCTCCTTACTCTACCTACAAAACCAAAAAAACAAACACAAAACATAACTATGCGATGAGTATTTATAGAGAAAGAAATGACAAAAGATCACTATGGCCTTTGGTGATCTAGATGGCGTCGGCCATGTAGACATAATAGTACTTTTGATCTTTTATGTCGTTGTCCAATTGCTAGTGACCCAAAAAGAAATATAAAACTAAAAATAATATGTATGAAGTCTATTCATTTTCAAGTCACTGACTTTGTTTCTTCTAGCAATATTCATTTATTTCTTAAATATAAATAATCTATATTTATTTCTTTCCATTCACTTTACGTTTATATATATATATATATATTTGTTTGAGTGTACATATAAATGTAAAGAATTTAAATTTGACACTAAACTTAAAAAATAAACATGAGATGCATATGAAATTTGGGACAAACTATGGGCTAAATGTAATTTCTCGAAGAGCTATAATGATGTAAATAAAGTTTCAATTATAAAACATATATATACACACACTTGCACACAAGCTTGGGTAGTTAGGCTCCATTCTTCTTTTACCTTTTCGGTTTTTTTGAAACAAAAAAAAAATCTGAATTTACACAATGATTGTCATGTGTTTTCAACGGTCATTTATCAATTTGCTCCTTTTGTAACTAACTACTCCTTCCAGTTTATCTTATAGGGGATTTTCAACTGTTTCATATTTATTAAAAAAGGTTAGTTATACGTCTTAAAATTCTAAAAAAACTCAACATCCCAATTTTACTCTTATTAATTACCAATAAAGGTTGTTTTGAAAATTCATCCGCTCTCCTTTTTTTCTAATTTACAAGACAATAATCAATAGGGGTAAAAAAAGATAAATTTCTACTAAAAATTACATAACTCCTTATTTTTTTAACTAAATAAGAGTTCTAGAAGAATTTTTATAATATGAATTAGAAGGAGTACCTTGCAACGAATACATTTTCCAAACCAAGTGAATAAGTAGAGAGCAAGAAGTAGGAGGACTACAGAGTCAGGGTCATGATTCAATTATGATGTGCCAAGTGTGTCCACAAGCAATGTCCTCGGCTATTGACTCCATGCTATTGGTCACATCTGACAATTACTGGGTTGAACATGTACCCCAAAATCCCATAGAATCGGACCATGTCTTGTCTCTTACCTCTGTTTGTTATATGTGAAACGCTCTCTCCATCGCCACAATCGTAGTAACTTTCTAAAAGTTACGAGTCCTTCCTTCGATTACTAGACGGTGCAAATTAAAAACATCAACTGAATCTTCACTTTGGTTACATAAATTAGCTTCGATAACCATTTCGTTTGAATTCAAGTTCAATTTGTGGCAATGAAAGCGATTTTTGAATGTGTGTATATTTATGGCATGGTCATTATGTGAAAGTATGCCTATCTCGGTCTTTTCCCGTATAGCCAGGACAAGTCTGAGCTCGTAGAGTATCATTAAACAACCATATAGGGCTGAGGATATTTTAATTATCCTGGAAGATGACAGAAGAGGTGTCATGTTACCTTGATTCATCCCTTGTAATGCCTTTTGCTAAGTAAATAGTGAATAATAATATTCTTTCCCTTTTGTCACAAAAAATTAAAAAGAGAGAGAGAAAGCGGATAGAGAATTTGAGTTTGATGGGACAAACATATATAAACACTGGATCTTCGCTTACCCCAAAAAAAACAACATTGATCTTCATTCTATGTTGATCACAATCATGTGCTCATCACTGTGGTGAGATTTGGATCATCCAGATTAAAATTGAGCAATCCAAATTCAATGTTTTGTATTTTTTTTTAAAAGTGACAATTATTTTTATTTTAGATTCTTCATTTGGTATAATAAAAATATATTAAAAATATAATAATAAAATTAAATTAAATTTCTATGATGAGCACATTTATTAGATGAGCACTAAATGTACCCTCTACAATGCTTACTAGAAAAGATAGACACATAATAAATAATAGATAGACATGTAATAAATAATATATCTGGCTTATTATTTCTATCATAAAATCTAATTTGCTTGCTAGAGTTACACTAGCAAATGAAGCCATCTTAAGTCTTTTTTTTTAAGGAAAAAAAAAGTCAAAGCAGCCGTCATTGTTTATCAGCGTCATCTCGCTTGCTAGCTACCCATGCCAAAACGCATCGAACCATTTTATTATAACCTTTCTTCACAGTAAAAAATGAATCCATATATATAATCTAATGGAGAAGGACATCCTTGGCTTGATCTTAGTCCCAGCTGGTCTCCTGGTATTGTTGATCTACCACCTATTGATGTAATGTTGGGGTCACCACAAGTGATGCTCAACAGCATCCTATTGATGGAGTGGTTGAGCATCCTATTGATGTAGTGGCTGTTGCAAGTATATATAAACTAGAATTTACAACCCACTTTTCTTTGGAGGTTCATGTAAGTAAAATATTGTTAGTAGCATTACGGATAGTTCAGACTTTTCCTTTTCGATGTAAAATGAGGACTAGGCCCAATTAGTCATGTAGATAAAAAGTTTAGGCATTTCAGCTTGCAAGTGAAAGCAAGGCCTGTGTCAGTATTCATTCTGGTTTTTTTAACACATTAGTCTCTATAATGTATCATTGGATCATATTAAAAATCTCATATTTAGATCTAAATTTCAAGTTAAAATATCACACACACCCTCATTTATACATTCATAAATCTATAGAGAATTTGCTTTTTGCAAAGAAGCTAAGCTTGTGTTTTTAACTACCTCATAAAATAATCAAACTCTCTCCTCTGTGAGAGTAATGCTACTCTCTCCTCTGTGAGTTTCGTTTCTTCACCAAGTGTGTGATATTTTTTGTTTGATTGTGGAGTGGTGTTGTGTTGGTGTCTGGTGGTTTATGTAGATAGTTAGAAGGATGAGTCAAGATCTGGATCCAGATAAGACTATTTTAGGTCCATTGATCTGGAATTCGGTTAGTGGCGAGGGTTTGACAAATTGTAGATTGGTGGTGAAATTGTTGACGGAGAAGAATCTAAATCATATGACAGTGATTTCTATGATCAGAAAAGCATGGAATCTCTTCGAAGGACTAGATATTATTGAAGTTGAGAGATTCTCGTTCATGTGTATCTTTGATTCTGTGGAAGAACGGAGGCGTATTCTGAGAGGTAGGCCTTGGTCCATCCTCGGACAACTTCTAAATGTACAAGAGTGGAATCTATATAAGGTTTTTGATGAATTGAAGTTCGATCGTACACCTTTCTGGATCCAATTGCATAATGTACCTTTGGAAGCTATGAACATCAGTAATGGAATCATGCTTGGAGGTAAGTTTGGTGAAGTTATAATGTTAGAAAATCCAATCCTTAATTGACGAATACTTCATTGCTTTATGCGTATTCGTGTGTTAGTAGATCTGAGTAAATCACTTGTGGCTGCATTTTGGATTCCTCATCCAAATGGTAGTAGGATTTGGATTTCTGCAAAATATGAGAAGCTTCAGAATTTTTGCTTCAAATGTAGCTGTATTGGTCATGAACAGAGGAATTGTACCGCGGATAGACAGAGGAGCAAAGTTGATCCGAGTATGCCTAGGTATGGTGCGTGGTTATCTACTTTGGCAGTTCGAAATTAGGATGATGCTTTGGTTGCTGTGAAAAAGGAATGGATGGAAGTTGATTCCTGAAAGAATAAAAGATAGGGAAGACATACATATTGATCAAGAATATATTCTTCCACACAGAGAGAATGAAAAATTCCAAATAGTAAAAACAAAATCACTTGGACTTTGTTCACTGGTTCACCGTAGATACACTCAAAAAAATATTAAGAGGAAGAATGAGAGCGACTCAAAGAGAGACTTTCAGAGAGAGAGCAACTCCAAGAGAAAAACTAAAGTGCGTTACACTTTTGGGATGAGAGAATCATTCAGAAAATAACTCTCTGTCCCACCTTCACCTACGCACACACACGTTCACTGATTTTTCTCTAGGCATGCGTTGTGTGGGAACAGTTAACATTAACCGTTCCTTCCCTCTCTTTTTAAATCAATATTAGAGAAAAAACTTTTTATTTTATTTGGGTTTAGGCCCTTATGTTTGGGCTCTCAATTTCTACCCATCAAGGATGAAACCCAACATCTCCCACTCATACTTGATGGGTTAACATCTTACAATTCTTTCTTTCCATTTCATACTAAGTGTTCTACCGTGACCGCATGGGCATGACGTCTATAATTAGGTATTCTTATACTAGAAATCCTTTTCAAGGACCAGTATAGAATTACCTTATTTATTTCGCATTTATTTTGTTCATGTATTATGCCTTGAATGTCCTAGATTTACCCATATACACTTTCATCCATGGCAAATCTAATCCCTCATAAGTTTTTATATAAACTTAGATTGCCTAACTCTTGTAAACTTAGTGTCTACGCTTAAGATGTTAACATCATAACTTCTTAATGGACATATCTTAGACATCAGTATAAGTGTATATATATTCAGATAATCTTCCTTTCGTCCATATTTCATTTCAATATGAAACAATTGCTTTCCTAGCATAATACATTTTGATCAAATTTATCATGACCATTGAATATATGCTAAAGTAGCTAACATTGAATCATTTTCCATGAAAATGTCAAATTCATAAGGACATTAATGAGAAGATTTATTCCTCTCAGGGACTCACACAGTAATGAAATAGGGATCTATTCACTTACTTCCCAATTGCTGTTTTAAAACACATGTAGTATGAATTGCATGTAACGGTGTTACTCTTATCACATAAGAGTGTATGTCGATTTTAGTTTATTGTTAACACCGTACAAATTTAAGTTCAAACACACACTGTGTTTAACCTGAATTCTACCAATGCTTCCACTTATCATAACGTCTTTATTGGAGAATTCATTATCTGGTTACATGTATCATGGATTGTGGGTATCCATAATTCAATCCAAAATTTATATTTATTAGATCTCATCCCGACCTATTTTCTTCTTTTGTCAGGGCAACTTATTTTGTATTATTTAACTGTCATATCTGCCCTCTTGCATATTTACTAGTGAATACAAAAGATGTCTCATCTTTGCCCACTCTCCATGAGTGTCAAAGGCAGTTGCTCATGTGAGAAAGCTAACCTTATCAACATGTACAACATACTAGATATTGTATATTTTCATATATGTACTCAAATGACTCAATTATAGAAAAATGCACTTAATTTTATTCATATAATTGATCATTTCAGAGATTTATGTTACATCACATCCTACGAATACCAAGTGATTTTACATGATCAACATATATATCTCTAGGTATTGGCTTGGTAAGGGGATCAACTATCATTTGACGTGTAGCAATATGACGAATTGTAACACTTTTCTGTGCTATGGCTTCTCTTACAAAATTATACTTGGTGTCTATGTGCTTTGTCTTACTATGATACTTGGGATCTTTGGTGTAGGCAATGGCAGCCTCGCTATCACAGTTTATCAAAATTGGATCCAATTTATCACCAATGATCCCTAAGTATTTTATGAATCTTTTCAACCATACTGCTTCTTGTACTGCTGCAGAACATGCAATGAACTTTGCTTCCATAGTAGACAAAGCAACACAAGTCTGTTTCTTGCTACACCAAGATATAGCTCTATTGTTTAGTAGAAAAACATATCCAGAAGTTGATTTGTGCTAGTCTAGATCTCCTCCCCAATCTACATTGGAGTATCCTACCACAATCACTTCCTTGATAACATAGGGCATAATCTACTGTGCCTTGCAAATATCTCAGGATTCTCTTCACAGCTTTCCAATGTTTTAGTCCAGGCTTTGACTGGTACCTACTGACCAAACCAACTGCATAATATATGTCTGGTCTCGTACACATCATGGCATACATTAAGCTACCAATTGCACTGAAATAAGGGACTCTTTCCATCATCTTCTTTTCAAATTCAATCTGAGGACACATATCTCGGCTCAGATTTTCTCCTCTTGAAATAGGGGTATCCATAGGTTTACAGTTTTTCATGTTGAATCGCTCAAGAATTTTCTCAATGTAATTTTTCTGAGAAGGGATATTAATTTTCTTAAGTGATCTCTATAGATTTTAACTCCTAGTATATAATCAGCTTTACTCATGTCTTTCATTTCAAAATTCGAAGATAGTCATTCCTTGATAGCTATAATCGATTTTAGACTATTTCTGGTTAATAGTATATCATCCACATAAATGGATAATATCACAAGATTCTTTTCAAAATTCTTGATGTATACATAGTGGTCCTCGTCAATCATCTGGAAATCGTACTAGGTTATAGCTTGGTGAAACTTTAAATACCACTATCTCGATGATTGTTTAAGTCCGTAAATGGACATTTTTAGCTTGCAAACTTTATTCTCTTTCCCTTTCTCAATGAAACCTAATGACTGTTGCATATAGATTTCTTCATCCAGTTCACCATTTAAAAATACGATTTTACATCCATCTGATATAATTCTAAATTTAAACTTGCTACTATTGCCAGAATTAGTCTTATGGAGTTAAAACGCACAACAGGTGAAAAAATATCTATACCTTCCTGTTGAGTATACCCTTTTGCCACTAATCGAGCCTTATATCATTCAATCGATCCATCTATATTTCTTTTAATTTTGAGAACTCATTTATTCCCAATTGCCTTACGTCCAGATGGAAGATTGACCAAATCCTAGACTTTGTTTATCCTCATTGAATTCATTTCCTCTTCCATTGCTTTCTTCCATTCATTACTAGCAGGGCATGATAAAGCCTCATGTATTGAACTAGGCTCATCATAATCTTGTGGGGAAACTATAAGTGCAGTCCCTTCTATTGGGAAACGTCTCTTTGGTACACTTTCTCTGTTACTTCTTCTCAGTGGGATCTCTTGTAAGTTGTTCTGTTCTTGGACAGAATCTTGCACTTGTCCTTGTGAGCTCCCACTCGAATTAAGAGGTTAAGGTATATAAATTTGTTCCTCAGTTTCTTCATATATCTCATAAAGAAATACAGTACGATCTACCTCACCCCTGCTAGAAAATTCATTTTCTAGATTATATTTTAGTTACACTTTCATCTTGGTTTTCTCCAATAAAAATGTAACCCTTAGATTGTTCGGAGTATCCAATAAAGATACATTTCTTCCCTCTTGGACCTAGTTTTCCATATTTGTGGGAAGGATCATGGACATAAGCTGTCGACCCCCAGGGTTTTAAAATATTTAAATCCGGCTTACGATTTGTTCATCGCTCATAAGGTGTTGATGTGACCGATTTTGAGGGCACACGGTTAAGTATGAAGGCTGCTGTTAAAATTGTATCTCCCCAATACGAAATGGGTAGATTGGCTTGTGTCATAATGGACCTAACCATGTCTAGTAATGTTCTATTTCTTCTTTCGGCTACATCGTTTTGTTGTGGGGTGCCAAGGATTGTAAATTGCCTTACTATTCCTTTTTCTTCATGGAGCTTTTTGAATTGATCTGATAAATATTCACATCCGCGATCTATTCTTAATGTTTTGATTTTCTTGTCCATTTGATTTTCAACTAAGTTCATATATCGTCTAAAACATTCCAGTGCTTCAGATTTACGTGACATCAAATAGACATAACCAAATAACGAGTAATCATCAATAAAAGTGATGAAATAAACAGCTCCATGTTTTGTCCTCACACTCATAGGACCACAAACATCTGAATGGATTAATTGCAACAGAGTTTCTGCCCTGGTTCCAGTTCCAAATATTTTTCTAATTGCTTTACTAGTCAGGCAATGCTCACATAAGGACATTTCCATTTTATCAATTGTACCTAGTAATCCTTCTTTAGCTAGTTTAATCATTCTATTTTGATTAATATGTCCTAGTCTAGCATGCCAAGCATTCATATCAACATTTGAATTGGAAGAAGTTGCAAAGTAATCATGCATATAAAAATCACCAACAATGTTCATAACAAAGAACTTCTTTGAAAGAAAAGTTGAACCATAAAAGGTTGTCCTTAATGAAATGTCTGCTACTTTATCATAAAAATTTACATTAAACCCATAAATTAATAAGCAGGAAATAGAAACTAAGTTCCGTCGGATGTCAGATGCATGAAGTACATCATAGAGGATCAAGGTTTTCCCACCTCGCAAAGTTAATTTGTAGGTTCCTATGCCTTTCACCTCAATTCTCACGTTGTTACCAACATAAATCCACTTGCTTTGATTTGGCAACCGACGGTACTCTGTAAAGGATCCTCGATTCCTGCTCACGTGATCTGTGGAGCCTGAGTCAATTATCCAAGAAGAAGAAATAACTTCTGTTAAAAAAACAGTACTTGAAACATAAGACATATGTGAATTAACATAATTCACTAATACCTTTCACGTTCATTGTGCTCAGGGCAATCCCTTGCAAAATGACCCATTTTCAGGCAGGAGTAGCACTTAACCTTACTCAGGTCAATCTTCTTCTTTTTTCTGCCTTTCTTCCCCTTTTTCTTGAAAGGTTTATTTCCCTTTTTAAATTTCGAGCTATTCTTTTTCCCCTTTCTTTAATATTTCTTGCCCTTTTTAGAATTAGGCTTAGGGTTAGAAGTTCCTACTTCTTCAATCAGATAGGCTTGTTCAGAGGCTTTGTAAGCCTCTAGACATTCATCTTCAAGCTCCAGGTGTTTCGCCACATCACTAAAAGTGTTTATATTCTCATTAAGGGTTAAGTTGACTTTCATGTATTCCCAACTTGAAGGAAGTGACCTTATGATAGCCTGGATCTGCTGTTCATCAGACAATTCATGCCCAACTTCTTTCAGTTCTCTAATCATGCTGGTCATCTCTCGTAGATGCTGTTTCATAGGAGTATTAGGCCTTAACTTATAAGTATCAAACTTAATTGTCAGCCTCCTCAGTTTGGTGGTAAAGGTACCTCCAAACTTATCCTTTAATGCCATCCACATTGCTTGTGCAGTTGAATATTTCTCATACTCACACATTATGTCATTGGCCATAGTGCCCAGCATAGTAATACGTGCTATGCTGTTCTTCCTTTTCCAGGCCATGTAGACCTCTTGGTCTCTCCTATGCTGGGCAGTATTGCCGGCTTCAGGTTGTGCCATGACTACAGTCAGTGGTTCAACAGCATCTTGTTCTTCCAATATATAAGAAACCTTTCGGTGCCAGATGTCCCAATTTTCCCCATTTAGTTTATCTTCCTTGTTCAACTCAGTCATTATACTCTTGGTCACCATTCTCAAATCAGTTACTAGACTATCCCACATAAAAGATTTCTATTATTGAGCTAAACTAAAGAATATATTAATAAAATATACATGTAGTACAGTACAATATACAATGTCATATACTTGTATTATTTCTTATTAGAACAATAATAATTTTATTAGTTCCATGATCAGGCGACCACAAGTGTATCTCCCATCACACGGATGCTAGTGTTACCATTATTTTCTATTAAGATTTTAATACAAGCACTAGAATAATTAACTAAAAAAAAACTCATACTTTAAGAGCTCCACTCAAATAAAACATATATTAAAAAAATATTAAATCCATACAAGAACATAGTCATTGTACAAAAAAATTAATAAAAAAATATACATAAATTAAACAGGAAAAAAGAAATTAATAATTTTCCTCTTAAGAGTGCGATCCGTTATTTTTATGGCTCTATTAATCGCATCTACCCAGGTATAATCTGAATATTTCTTATTTTGTGTATTCAGATTTTCTCTTAGCTTAATTATGACGTTTGCGAAGAACTCAGTATCTTGCATATTCACCACAAAGTGTGAATACAATGCAAGAACAGGATACAAGTCTTTTAAATATTTTATTTTTTTTGCATCCCTATTTGCTATGGCTTGAGCTACAGAGTGGGTAAGGGGTTGATCTACTTCTTGATCTTCAATTTTAGGCTCTTCAAAATTAATTTTATCTTCTTTTGGCCCATTTAGATCTGTATACACGTCTTAAAGTTCCTCAGGATTTCCTTCTTCTTCTAGCAACTCCTCATCAGGATCTTCATCAAAAAGTTCACCCTTTGGTATGAGTTCTTCCAAATACTCATAACTTAGAGAACCATATCTAACTATTTAAGTGCTTTCAGAATACTCTTGCTTCATTATTTTTTTACCTTCAATAAAATAGTAGGAATTATTAAAATAAAAAAAATTGATTTTTTTTAATTAAAAAAAATATGTGCTGAAATAGCTCTAAACAGATCCAAAATTACCTTAAAACTAGGTAAATAGTATATCAAATTAAAGATCTCGAATTTAGGGATTTTTAGAAGCAAATTGTGGCCGAAAATACCTCTGGACGCGCCCTCACACGCTCCAAGAATGTCCAAACTACAAAAAAAATGAAAAAATAACAAATTCCACCCGCAAGGGAGGTGCGTGAACTCCACACGCCATCCTAGACGACGAATCTAGCCACACGCACTGGTCAGACATCTTCCACGCGTTGCCGGCACTCTGACAGTGTCCTCCATGTGGCTAAATCACGTGCTGATGGGCCCCACGTGCCATGTCAGCAATCTCTACCCTCCTTTTTTTTTCTTCTGGGCCAAATGTTCTCGGCCCAAAACGAAAAATTTTTTTGTTAGGCTGTGCATCTGCGGCCTAAGAAAGTTTTTTTTTTTTACTTTCGTTGGGCTAGTCTTCTATGGCCCAAATTTTTTTTTATAAGGAAAAATGATGTGTCGTTGAGGTCATCTCTGACCTCCAGCCGGGTCAACCCAACCCGGTGGCAGACCCGCGAACACGCCACCATTTTTCACCATTTTCTCCTTCTTCCAGCGTCCGTTTGAGGCGATCTTAGTGTCATTTTTCTCGTCTCGTCGTCCTCTACATGATGGTGGCCTCCTTTTGTCCAAAAAATTTCAATTTGGATAAACCCAATTTTTTGAGTTTTCCCCCGTGGTTCTTAAAGTTTTTTCGCCATTATTTCTCTAATCCTGTGTTCATTTAACGAGATTGTAGTAGCCTTTTTTTTTATTTCTTTATTCTCTACATAATGGTGTACTTCTTTTTTAGGAAGGGATTATTTTACAGAACTCAAAAACTGTATCGTGTATAATTTTTTTTAAAATTTGAGATCTGTACCAAATCCTATTTGCATATTTTATGAGTATAAACAGTATACAAAAAATATACCAAAGAGAAACTAAAAAAAATACTGTATGCAAATAATGGAACTTAGAGAAACAATTTCTAATTTTCAAGTGAAAAATTGCAGCGGATATAGATTTTCCCTGAATCTAAACATATGCTCTGATGCCAATGAAAGAATAAAAGATAGGGAAGACATACATACCGATCAAGAATGTATTCTTCCACACAGAGAGAATGAAAAATTCCAAGTAGTAGAAACAAAATCACTCATACTTTATTCACTGGTTCATCGTATATACACTCAAAAAAAATAGAGAGGAAGAATGAGAGCGACTCAAAGAGAGACTTTCAGAGAAAGAGAGCAATTCCAAGAGAAAAACTAAAGTGCATTACACTTTTGGGATGAGAGAGTCGTTCAGAAAATAACTCTCTGCCTTACCTTCACATACGCACACACACGTTCACTGATTTTTCTCTAAGCGTGCGTTGTGTGAGAATGGTTAACATTAATCGTTCTCTCCCTCTCTTTTTAAATCAATATTAGAGAAAAAACTTTTTTATTTTATTTGGGTTTGGGCCCTTATGTTTGGGCTCTCAATTTCTACCCATCAAGGGTGAAACCCAACAATTCCTTTAGGAAGAAAGATGTTAATAATAAAAGCTCGAATAAAAGAGTTATGAGCCGTTATGGTGGTATAAGAATTGACGACAATGGGGCTCTTAGTTTGAATAATTCTATCAGTGCAGGTAGGGTGACTGTGCCAAATGGGAAAGGAAAGGAGATTTTGATGCCTAGCACTAAAGTAGAGGAGAAGGATAAGGATGATCTTGATGATAGATGGATACGAGGAATAGGAGAGTGTTCGAATATTAAGAAGGATAAAGGTTATGGGGAGTACTCTGCTGTTAACAGTCTCATTGAGGACATTAGTTAGAAGAATTTGTCAAATACTGGTCATTTGAATGTGAGTACTCATTCCACTCTTAAAAGTCAAAATGTTAATTTGGCCATTGTTCCTTTTGTGAAGCAAGATTTGGGAGAGGTAATGACAAAGTTGCAGAAAGTCAATTGAAAAGGCCTCTAGAAGATGCTTCAGGAGATGATAAATTGAAGAGAAGGAAAATTATTGAAGTTCCTTTGAGTCTAAAATCCATGATTTCATTTTATGCTGCTGATGATAAGAAAGAACAGCAAAAGAAGACTCACAGGAAGGGGAAGAGAATCTCTGCTATTAAAAGAGAGATAAGAGCAGGTAAGAAATTTAAGGAGATTAATGAAGTATCTGATTGGAAGAATAATGATGTAGATTTGGCTAATTTCGTCTTTACTTCAAGAAATGATGATATTGTTTCAATGTCCTTAGCTGAAGGTATTGGTGGCTGGCCTATAACAGCCACCAAGGAACTATGAAGTTGATTTCATGGAACTGTCAAGGCCTTGGGGTGGCCTTGACAGTGAAGAACCTAAGGGATGTCAATTGGCTGATTGTAATGATGGTGTTTAGACTGAAGAGAAAGCTAACTTAGCTGAGAACATCATTAGTAAGTTGGAGGAAGTTTGGGACAGAGAGGAGCTTTTTTTGGTGGCAACGTTCAAGGATTCATTGGTTAAATTTTTGTGATAAAAACACCAAATGTTTTCATACTACTACAATTCAGAGGAGATTGAGAAATAAGGTCTTAAGACTGAAGGATGATGAGGGTGGATGGTTAGAGAAGATAGAAGACATCAATGCTAAATTTGCTGTTTTTTATAATGATCTTTTCTCTGCATCTGATTTGAGTAATCTGGAGGAAGTTTTGAACTTTGTGAAGGTTGTTGTGTCAGATGAAGATAATTTTCAATTGACTCGTTTGGTTACAGAACAGGAAATTGAAAGGGCAGTGTTTGAAATTGGTGCAAATAAGTCTCCAGGGTCGAATGGTTTTTCAGCTTTGTTTTATCAATCTACATGGCCTGAGGTGAAACATGAGGTATGTGGGATGGTACATGATTTCTTTGAGCATGATGCTGATCTGTCACGTGTGAATTTAACTGATATTGTGTTAATCCCTAAGACTAGTATGCCTGAATCTGTGAATCATTTTTGTCCTATTGGTCTTTGTAATGTTTCATATAAAATCATTGCAAAAATTTTAACTAATAGGATGAGGAATTTTATGGATAAATGGGTTTCTCAGCAGCAAAGGGCCTTTATAGCGGGCATATTAATTCATGATAATATAATTATAGCCCATGAAGTCTTTCACTGTTTGAAAAATAAGAAGAAAGGTAATGAAGTGGATCTAGCTTTGAAAATTGATTTAAGTAAGGCTTATGATAGAGGGGATTGGAGATTTTTAAGTAGGGGGGTGAGGCAAGGTGATCCTTTATCACCATATTTGTTCATCATTGCAGCTGATGTTCTTTCAAACATGTTACAATTTCATGTTGATGCTGGTAATCTGAAGGGTATTAAACTCTCTAGATCTGGACCTATTCTCTCACACTGTTTTTTGCAGATGATGTTTTATTCTTTATTAAGGCTGATGTAGAAAACTGTTTAAAGTTGAGGAATATTTTAGAATTGTTCTGTGGAGCCTTTGGACAGGAGATGAATCTTGATAAATCCTGTACCTTCTTTTCGACTAATGCTTCTGATGATTTGAAGCATTCTGTTATAGATGTCCTAAAGGTTAAAGTTACTGATAATCCTGGTAACTATTTGGGTTTACCTGGGCTTTGGGGTAGATCAAAGGCTGCTGCGTTAGCTTTTGTTAGAAATAAAGTAGGGATGAAGATTCAAGGGTGGAGAGAGAAATTGCTAACCTTTGCTGGAAAAGAGGTATTAATTAAGGCAGCAGCTAATTCCATTCCAGTTCATTCTATGTCTTGTTTTGCTTATCCTAAGAAAAGTTGTGTTGATTTGGATAAGCTTGTCTCTGATTTTTGGTGGGATCAGGGAATTGATAGTAAAAATAAAATTCATTGGAAGAACTGGAATTTAATGGTAAAATCAAAGAATGCTGGAGGGATGGGATTTAGATGTTTTCTAGATTTTAATAAGGCTCTCTTAGCTAAAACGGCCTGGAGATTGTTGCAGAAGCCTCAAGATCTTTGGTGCCAAGTTCTCAAGGGTCTTTATTTTCCTCGAGGGAATTTTTTGGATGCTAGGAAGGGTAATCAAGCGTCATGGTGCTGGTCCAGTATTTTAGAGGGTAAAGAATTACTAAAACACGGTCTATGGTGGAGTATTGGTGATAGTAAGAATGTGAAAATTTGGGGTGATAGTTGGGTACCTGGTTTGATGAATGGTAAATTGAATGATGCTTTAATTGAAGATCATTATCGTGATTTGACTGTAGCTGATATTATTGTTAATGGTAGATGGGATTTAAGGAAAATTAATGATGTCATTTCTGATGCAGAGAAAGTTGCTATTCAGAGAATTTACATTCCTTTGTCGCCTCAATCTGATAAATATATTTGGATTCATTGTAAGGATGGTAAGGACTCTGTGAAGTCAAGTTATCATATGGCTAGGAATTTTGGTAATATGCAGATCAGATTAAAGCCTAGTTCTTCTTATTTGGTTCCTGATTCATTCTTGAAAGTGGTTTGGAGTTTGAAGGTTCCTCCTAAAGTTAAACATTTTATGTGGCGTTTGTTGAATGGTGCTTTAGCCACTAAATCTGCTCTCTTTAGGAGGAATTGTTCCTCTGATCCTTTATGCCCTGTTTGTAAAGATGAGGAAGAATCTATGGAGCATTTATTATTTTCTTGCTCTTGGGCTAATCGTTGTTGTTTTGGCTGTGATCTAAATTTGCAGATCTATCGAAGTCAGATTACCAGGGTTGAATGTTGGTGTGAAGATTTGCTATTAAACTCTGATAAGCTGACTAATTATGGTAAGGCTTTACTTGCTACTATTTGCTGGGGGATTTGGAAGGGGAGGTGTGGATGGGTTTTTAATGCTGAAAAGGTTAATGCTTGCAAGGTGATTGATCAAGCAAGTATGTTAATTTGTGAATTTGACAGAGCAAATAATTTGGATTCTTTTTCTAGAAGGAAGAATACCTCTGTTGGTTTTAATCGTGTATTGTCTTGGATTGCTCCTGAGGATGGAATCATTAAAGTTAATTTTGATGGTTCCTTTATGAAAGATGGTAGAAGTGGTATGGGTATTATTTGTAGAAATCACTTAGGAGAGTTTTTGGGTGGTATGTGTTTGAATGTTGTTGCAGATTCAGCATTGATGTCTGAATGTTTAGCTTTTAAGGAAGCTTTGAATGCTTGTAGAATGTTTGCTGGAAAGTCTTGCTGTATTGAGATGGATTGTGAAGTGCTTTTCAGGTGGGTGACTCAGAATGTTGTTAAGGGCATTGACTAGCGCTGCTTGTCTATTCTGTTTGATATTTTAGATCTTAAAGAATCAATTGTTGGTCTCTCTTTTTCCTTGGTGGCTCGCCAAGGTAATAATGCTGCTGATATTTTGGCAGCTTGTGGTGCAAAGGGGATGGGCCCTCATGGGTGGCTTGATATAGCACCATCCTCTCTTTCTTCTGTTTTGGCAATTGATTCTTTGAGTTTTAGAACATCTCATATGGATTCTGGTTCTTTGGCTGATAGAAGTGGAATAGGTTGAGTATTTTTTCATGTTTTGTTTTGTTCATGTTTAGATTGTATTCTAGGGTTTTTCTTTTTTGGCTTCCGCAATTGGTGTTTGTATTTGTTTTGAATATTAATAAAATTTCTTGTTTTGGTGAAAAAAAAAAAAAGAAGAAGCTAAGCATGTCAACAGCATCTTCCCTAACAGTGAGGAAAGAGGGTCCCTTAATCTAGACCACGACCCAGATTTGTGTAAATACAAGACGTTCAAAATAGTACCGCATTCATTTTTTTATTGTTTAATAAATTTATAATGAATAATATTTTTTTATTTATGTTTAATATTTAATCAAATATAATATGTATTACATATTTAATTGCTCCAGACCACACACACATAGTATCTGTGTGTGTGTGAGAATTGAATTTTGAATATCTCATCCCCTCCGAATAATTAAAGAGTGTAATGGAGAAAGGCGAACCCAAATACCATGACATTAATTAAGCAAAGAGACAACACACGTCACACAGGAAAGATCCAGGCTTTACTCTTTATTGTTTCTCACCCTCATTCTTGCTAATTACTCTACACAAGAATTCAGATCCTTTTTACACCCTTGGCTTGGTTAGACAAGAATTTAGATTCCTTGCACGTTTATGATATGTATGTCTCTCTCTATTTTTCTTAAATAAAAATTAATAAATTTAAACCACTCAAATTTCATAAAAATATTTTAGATTAGATATACTCCCTCCCGTCCATATTATAAGATATTTTGTATAATAAGTTTTTTGTCCAAAATATATGACATTGGATATTCCTCTTCCCATTTTATCCATATCTTTAATATTTCCATACTCCTTATTTATAATCCTACAATGATAATAGAATGTGGTATTTAATAAGGGTAAAATAAGAAATATGAATAATTTTTGTATTGATTTCAGGTAAAAAAATTTTTTTAATACATGTGCAATTGATACAAAATATCTTATAATGTAGATAAGAAGAAATATATCCTACCTATTTTTAAAGATGTGCAAGACACCCTTGCATGTTAAACAATAGATTTTTAAGTATGAGATGAGAAGCTAATTATTAATTTAATTATTAATATGGAAAAGATTATGCAGGAAGACTATTATCTAGTGGCGCCGATTGCTGTAACAATTGTTTTCGCAAACATCTATCAACAACTTTCATTCCCCCAATGACCCCCACCAATATTCTGAAATTATATATAATCTGCCCTGTCAAGAGCTTTCCTTTCCCAATTTTTTGTTGTTAAAAAAATTTTTGTTTCTAATGCCCATCTCTAGCGATAATGCATAAAAATATTGGACTCCTATGGGAATTTCAATATAATACCATTCTTCAAACCATTTTCCCCCCTTTTTCATCCTGCTTCAAGTTATTGAAACAAACAACAGAGCTTTCAATTCGGGAGAAACTTTTCTTTTTAAAAAAAAAAAAACTTAGACTAAATCATAAACAACAAAAACATTCTGCAACGCTCATCAGAAGAGGATAAGTTAGCGCCCTAACTATTGCTGAATTTATGATTATCATATTCTTGCGATGTATGTTATGAAATCTAATATATAGTGTGTAATGAGGTGAGAACAAGGCAAAACTAAAGGACAAGGCAATTAATTAATATTGTGAAGCTAGCTAGCCAGCACGCATATATCCACATTTTAGGCCTGAATTTCCCATGTTTGTTTCACATTGTGATCGCATGAGACATGAAACAACCTGTATATCAAGTTATATATAAACTTTGCATCATTTGTGACAATTCTCTTTGTTGCTAGCAATTCTATGCCTCCAGACAGTCAAAACACAAGGTATTTTACAGCTAAGCCATGTCTCGCACATTAATTGTGATATCGGAGCACCAATAATTAATACTCCATCTGGTTCTATATATAGGATTTTTTATCCTCATCCTAAATATAAGACCATTTACAATATACGAGGCAGTATTTATTATACGTTTACAGAAAAATGCCCATATTTAATATATCCAAAGAGAAAGAGAGAGATATTAAATAAGGGTAGTTTGGAAAAAATATTGAAATTTTTAAAAAAATCGAGGTAGTTAATTAGTTTTAATTCCAATTCCTAATCCACGTGATTCGGTTAAAAGGGTCTTATATTATGAATAAGAGGGAGTATATAATAATAAGTATATTTTCGCAAGTTATGGCCATTTTTTCTACACGTACAATACGTGCTTCGAACTAAAACATTTGGCACGACATACTTAAGCAAATAATTAAGATGGTATATATGCAGTGCTACCATTCTTGATTAATCTTAATTAATGTTTGCTCTAAACTTCATGTAATTGGGATTCAAACATTCAATGCTCAAACAAAGGGATTATGACAAAAATCATAATAAATGTCTTAATATCTTATAATTAATTAAAATCAAACAATAGGCATCCCCTAGCCTCGATACAACCGTATGATGTTTTTCGTCAAAATATAGTGGATATATATTCCAGTCAGAATTTTTAGTGATTGAGATGCTAGAAAGGCATTCGGCATGAGTGCCGTTTGGGTGCGTGCACTGTGCTGTTGCAACGTGGCAGAATTCCAATGGTTCTTTTTTTTTTCCTACCCGTATTATTAAGTGTAGCATGAAATTTTTTTTTCGAAAAAAAAATTGTAATTTAATGATAGGGATGAAATATTTATATTTTTATGGCATGAAAAATTTTAATTTGGATTTAAAAATTTCAATTAAGATGTGAAAATGTCTAATAAAGACTTAAAAAATTTTATGTAAATTCAAAATTTTCAAATCCAAAATTTGAAGCATGAAATTTTATTTTTAATAAATTTTTTTGGATCTTTATAGGACATTTTCATGTTTGAATTAAAATTTTTCATATTCAAAATTATGAATGAAATTTCACCTCTAAAATTTTAGTTTTGAAAATTTTGAGTTTACATCAAATTTTTTTAGTGTTTATTGAATATTTTTATGTCTCAATTTAAATTTTTTAGATCTAAGTTAAAAATATTTTTCATCATATTTTTTACTAAATATATTTTTCAACACATTAACTTTATTTAGCATTGCATGGTAGTGCTTCTTCACCAATCATGTTAAAAAAATTTAATCTTATAAATTTATTTATCAAATTTTTATAATCAAATTCTAATATATTTTTTTATTGAACTATAATATTTGTTTATCAAAATATTTACTTGAAAAAATTTTGTATTTGAGTTAATTTTCTTATAAAAATTAGGTTAGTTAATTTTTTATGATATAATATCTTTAAATTTGGATATGAAAAATTCTAATTGAGACATGAAAATATTCAATAAAAATTCAAAAATTTAATTAGAAATGAAATTTTATATCTGAAATTTTGTATTTGAAAATTTTGAAATTACATGAAATTCTTCATTTTCACATCTTAATGAAAATTTTTCATGTCATAAAAAATATAAATATTTCACCCTCATCATTAAATTACAATTTTTTCAAAAAAAAAAATACATTGCTATACTTAATAATACAGATAAAAAAAAGAAAAAAAAAAACGAACCATTGAAATTCTGTCATGTTGCAACACACACCCAAACGGCGCCCGGCCATTGGGCACAGCTATCAAATTCTTTTTTCCCCCTTCATGCCTATAGGATTCATCTGATATGTTCTTTAATATTGAATTGATTAAATCCACGCACCCAAACGGCGCCTGGCCATTGGGCATAGCTATCAGATTCTTTTTTTTCCCCTTCATACCTATAAGATTCATCTGATATATTCTTTAATATTGAATGGATTAAATACTTCTTTTTGAAGCATTACAATTAGTGAGAGCAAAAATTACAGCCGGCCAGAGACGGCTCTGTCACGCATATCTTCCACTATTTGACAAAAGGAGCAAAACGAGCAAATGACGTGGTCTTGACTTTGCTCATTTTAATTTTGTTATGTATGACTAAGGAAATGAGTTTGAGAGGACTGCTTCAGAATATTTAAGGAATCACAGTAACTAAAATGAGTGAATTCTGTATGATTCAACCGAATAGTAAAGACACGGTTGATTCCGTGTCATTGTTCAAGTGGTACATTTTATTTATTTAGTTCTTTTAAAATTTAAGATATTTGTGATATATATTTCCTCTATCCCATCTTGATTTTCATCTTACAAAATAATTTTAATTGTTCAAAGTAATTGACATTTTATATTAGTATTAATTATTTTGTTATTCTTTTACCCTTTATTAAAAATAATTATAAATGGAGTATAAGTCATCTTTTAAAGCATTCAAATCAGAGATATTTTTATAAAATATCATTAAATTTTACCATTTTCTTTTCTTTTTATAAGCCTCCTTTAAAGAAAAAATTTGTTTCTATTTATAAGTTCTTTTAAAAATTCAAGATAACATAAATTATTTTTCTTCAATTGTGGCCTTATCTTTACTACTTATTTAAAATTAGGTAATAATAAACTAAGGATATATTAGGAAATTAAAAAAAAAACTCTTAACACATTTCTTAATTTGTATGTTAAAATTTTAAAAAACTTAATATATAAACAAATGAATGGAGTATAATCTAAGTTATCTAATAGTTTTATTAATTTTTGTAAAAACAAATCTCAAAATAACAATGAAAATGAGACTGAGGGAATCTAATTTAAATGTTTAATTGACCAATGGACAAGTAAGATCCTCATCAGAGATAAATAAGGCAGTGATGCATTCATTTTAACGCAGCCCCGGTGGAATCCAGTGCAGATTCATATTATGATTCTACAGCGAATCTGCAAACAACACCATGTGCATACTGCATAGTGGATAATTTTTTAGTACTTTTGCGTTCTCCTTTTGACTATTATACGAAATGGACATTTTGTCATTTTCTTATTTGAATTAAACTAAACTTAAAATTAAATTACATATACTTAAAAAAAAAAATGTAATTGGCTAATTGGTTTGACTGCCATACTGATGGCAAAATAATAATCAGATTGGACTCAATTGAATTTTAGGGACATTTTAGCATAAATACAATAAATTAATTTAATGGACATTCATAAATCAAATTTCATCTATCACATATGCACAGACCACATATTTAATTTGTTTGATATTTAAAAGTGTTTATATAGATTTGGAGGTAGAGACTTTGACTGCTATGCATTATATGGATCTGCCTAATCCCATAAGTATAATTAATAAAAAGAAAGTGTTTGGATACAAGTCAATAATTCAAACTCTGTTTTACCATTTCTTTTAGAAGAATTATTAAAAAAATTAGAATTGCATCAAACAATTAAAGGAGAGGGGAAAGGCTATTAGATAACACGCTTGTTAAATGTCAACAGCATGTGGGCCTGCTCGAGATGAGCTCTGTCACATTATGGGCATGGCTGACCTTTGGCGATAAAAAAGAATCAATCTGGTAGATAAACGCAGCGTTCAAACCCACAATCATGTCCAATTCGGTGTGATTCCCATTTAACTTCAAAATTCCTATTTTAAGTTTCACCGGCAGAAAATTTCCCTCCTTTAAACCAGTCCCATTACTCGTAAAGCTCTTCAAGTTACACGATAGGGTAGGGACTATTTTAAACTAAGAGGCTTGCGTAAGCGTCTGGGAATCTCATGCTGATTTTTCTGAATTTGAATAACAAAAACCGAGTCTGGAAAACAGTTTTCTCCTAAATTGTCACATTATCATCGTCGGTTCTCATTGTCCCATTATGCTTCCCCTCCAAACTCGTCCTTAAATTCCTTCTTCCTCATTCATCATTTCACCAATTATCCTTAAACTTCTTCATCTCCTGAGACGAGTTCTCACACACACACATAGAGAAGAAGCTCAGATTTCATTTACCCAGAATACCAAAATCAATCCCTTTTGGTCTTGTGAGAGATGGGTTTGACTGGAGACGAAGAATCGGGAACCCAGGTTCCTGGGATCACAAAACGCTCTTCCCTTTTTAGGTACAATTCACCATTGGTTCAAGTTGTCCTTATTGGGTTGGTCTGCTTTTGTTGCCCGGGAATGTTCAATGCCCTCTCCGGTATGGGTGGCGGAGGCCAAGTGGACCCCACTGCCGCCAACAACGCCCTCACTGCTCTTTATACCACCTTCGCCATTTTTGGCATCCTCGGAGGAGGCATTTACAACATCCTCGGACCACACTTGACCCTTTTCGCAGGTTGCTCCACCTATGTCCTCTACGCCGGTTCCTTCCTCTACTACAACCACTACCACCAGCAAGCCTTCGCCATCGTCGCCGGCGCCATCCTTGGTATTGGCGCGGGTCTCCTGTGGGCGGCGCAGGGTGCTATCATGACCTCCTACCCTCCGGTCAATCGCAAAGGGACATATATTTCCCTCTTCTGGAGTATCTTCAACATGGGGGGTGTGATCGGTGGACTTATCCCTTTCATTTTAAATTACCACCGTAGCGAGTCTGCTTCTGTCAATGATGCAACCTATATAGGATTCATGTGTTTCATGTCCGTCGGAACAGTTCTGTCACTAGCAATCTTACCCCCAAGTAAGGTTGTTCGTGATTATGGGACCAAGTGTACAAAAATCTTGTACTCTAATGTGTCCACTGAGGCTCTACAGATTCTGAAACTATTCTTGAATTGGAAGATGCTTCTCATAGTTCCTGCTGCTTGGTCCAGCAATTTCTTCTACACTTACCAATTTAATAACGTTAACGGAGTTCTGTTCAATTTGAGAACAAGAGGGTTGAACAGTGTGGTCTACTGGGGTGCCCAGATGTTGGGATCGGTGGGGATTGGGTATTTAATGGATTTCAGTTTCAAGAGCAGAAGAATGAGGGGATTTTTAGGGATTGGATTTGTTGCTGTTCTTTCTTCTGCCATATGGGGTGGGGGTTTAGCTAATCAACTCAGGTACTCCAGGAATGATTTGCCTGAGAAATTAGATTTTAAGGACTCAGGTTCTGCTTTTGCTGGACCCTTTGTCCTGTACTTCTGTTTCGGATTGCTAGATGCCATGTTCCAGAGCATGGTCTATTGGGTTATTGGTGCCCTCGCTGATGATTCTGAGATCCTCAGCAGGTAATCCATCCAACCCACCCAATCAATTCTTATCACTATATTCTTATCTACATCTCATGGACTAAACTAACTATACGTAAAACTAGAAGCACGCCTTTTTATCTTTATATAATGGTGTATTGGTTTACTGGGAAATTCACTATTGTTTACATTTGTGCAGGTACAGTGGGTTCTATAAAGGTATTCAAAGTGCAGGAGCAGCAGTGGCTTGGCAAGTTGATACGAGGAAGGTGTCCTTCATGACGCAATTCATAGTGAATTGGGTGCTCACAACCATAAGCTATCCGTTATTGCTGGTTCTGGTGATGCTGGCTGTGAAGGACGATGATAAGACCGAAGAAAAACCCACCAAGCATCTTGCTCCGTCGACAACTGACAAAGGCTCTGAGCAGTGACACACACAGGGGTCTTGTTGGAAGTCAACATAATACCTTGATGTTTGTTTTGTCTTCTTGTTTCTTGTCTTTTACTTTTCCTCGTTCCCATTGTTCAGTGATTTTAGGACGGTTATGTGTATACGCAACTCATTTGTCACAAGTGAAGGTGACAAACCCAAGTTCAGAAATCAATTTCTCAGATATCCCCTGAGGATTTATGTTTGTTATTGTATATTAAAACTAGAAACAATTGGCCTGGCTTAATCTTTAGTTCAAATTATATAGCAGTAAAGAATGAAGCTGAAATATAAGCGAAGTGAAAGAATTTTTCTATTTATGCACATATTGCTCAAGAAAGGACAACGTTTGCGACATTAATTAAACAATCTTTCATTGTGGCACAACCAGCTTCCTTCAACTGGATTTCGATCTTAAGTATATGATTAGATAATGGGGATTGTCTCAAACGGTAACGAGAGGTTCTTCTTTTGGTTTCTCATATTTATGGGGTTCCTCCTTTGCTGGTTCTTGAGACTCAGCAGTAGCAGCAACAGGTGCTACCTCAGAATCCTTGTTCTCCTCTTTTGCCTCAGAAAGATCTACCAGAGGTTCCTCTTTCTTCTCACTCTCGACTCCCTCCGTGTTGTTCTCCTGCACACACATAACAAAAAACAATCAAAATCACTACAACTAATAAAGCACATCTTTGGGTGAGATTCACAATCTATACATATATGTATATAAATACTCGTGATCTTTCTTATCTCTCTACCACTGCATTGTATAAATGAATCAAAATGAACAGAAAAAGCGTGATGGATACTGGATCATAATAATGGAGGGACATAGAGAGGAAGAACCTGAGCAACAGCCTCGGCCTGGGACCTGGTGGGGGTGGCAGGATCCTCAGGAGCAACATTGGAGTTGTCATCGATGTCCTTAGGTCTGCTGGCACAGCCTCCCATTGTGGAAGATGATGAAGGTTGACGGGAATGAGAAATGGAAGGCTGTTCACCTGCAAAATGATAATCAAGGGCCCAGGTGAGGGTAACGCATGATGGAGAAGAGGATTATATAGCACAAGAATCCTCTGAAATTCTGGAGCAATTCTTGGCTAACGGGCTGTCTTGTGCTTAAATAGTATATGTGACTTTTTCCTTCATTCGTGAGGTGGGTTAGAACTGGTCTGGCTCCGGTTGGAGTTAGTTATGACAGTTATTCCTTCTCGGTTACTTCATGAGGCTGAGGTTATTCGAATGATGTATTTGCTTCGTCATTAGCCCTACTAATTAGATGTCCCCATTCAAACGTGATAACATTTATATACTATACACAATTTCCAAGGATTTTTTACTCACCTCTTATTAAAAAAACTTATTTTTATTCAAACTTTATATATATATATATATATATATCTCTCTCTCTCTCTCATTAGCCCTAGATCTGTTATTGTACTTTTCTAAATTCGAGAGACATCGGTGTAATTTTGTTTCTTACAAGGTCTTCAATGTCATTTTCCCTTTTAAAAAAACCTTTAAACAAATAAATTGATCCCACAAAAGGATATATAAAACAAAACCTAATATTAAGCCAAATATTTTAACATATTAAATCAATACATTAGCAGCAACGTCGGTAGTTCGAATTGGTAGATAAGGTAAGGAAACATATCAGACGTTGATAAATATATATATATATCTTATTTATTTATGTTATTCAGTATTTTAATAACAACTCAACCACATTTATGATACTATAACAACAACAATATTAGTCTTATTCCACTAATATGAGGTCGGCTACATGGATCATATCACGCCATTAAACTCTATCAAACATCATTTCCTTAAACAAACCATTTTTCAAAAAGTCATTTTTTATAATTTCCCTTAATGTTTTTTTTGGTCTTCCTCTATGCTTTTTAATAGAACTCTAAATCATTTGATTAACTTTTTTCACTGGCTCATGCCCTCTTCCTTGTATATGCCCAAACTACTTTGAACAATTTTTTACCATTTTCTCCTTAATAGGTGCTACTCCAACTATATTTCATATACAATCATTTCATATCTTATTCAATTTTGGTATGATCACACATCTATCTCAACATTTTCATCTCTACTACTCTCATCTTATGCTCTTATCCTTTCAAAGCCTAATATTCACTATCATATAATATTATTGGCCTATATTTATGATGCTATAGCAGTATAAAACACTTGCAAAACACTTGCTCTAATTCTTAATATAAAAATTATATATTTAGGACAGAGGGAGGGAGTATTCAAAAGCTCTAATATTCAAATAATATAACAAAAAAAAACTCATATCTTCAACAATAATTATTTCACTTTGTTTTTGGTAAAAATGATTATTTTGCTTTCCCATCCAATCAAACAAAGAACAGAGGCCAACTGTGTGGCGTGCAGTGTTGTTCGCAATGGTTAAGGATTAATTTTGCAGCTTTAGGAAAGACAAAAAAAAAAACCTTTAATTGTGCAGTTTTTAAAAAAATTTAGCGTAGGAAATCAATGCAATGTAACAGAGGTGTGCAGCGATTCTGATAGGCAAGGATTAAAAAAAATGGAAAATGAGTTAATGAGGTTCTGAAATGAGTTGCCACATGACATGATCTAAAACGTTGATTTATCGGCGGCTGAGATTTAACGTTAAGAGACGCATGATACATCCCTACTCGTCTTCCTCGATGTGCAGCGAATTTGTTTGCAATTTCTTTTACTTTCATTTTTCAAATAAATTGATAATGGTGGAGTTAATTTTTATAAAAAAAAATATTAATGTCGATGTTCATGAGATGAAAGAAAGTGGATAGAAGCCAATAAGAATTTAAATATTGATGAATTTATATTTTCGTTTGAATTGTTTATGGTGCGACAACAAACAAGATTGGTGCTTTGGGTTGGGTGCACAAGCATCTTGGACAAAGAAACCAGCTCAATTCCAGTTTTGCTGGTTAATGGTGTTATCATATGTTTGGTATCACCCAGTAACGACGAAAGAAGAGAAAATTATATAAAAGAGGTAATAATTCATTATTTAATGTTTATTATATTTTTATAATCATTTTATAATATTGATTTTCTATTTTTTTATATAGAAATACAATGACCATTTTTTACCACTTATGTAGAGATTTTAGAAGCACAACATTTTGCTTTTTCTTCATGAAGGAGGGATTTTTGTCATTTTAAAAAATAATCACAGAAGGTATTTTCTACCAAATAGTTCATAAATGAAGCACAATATGCAAATATAACTTTTCTTATGTTATAATTATTTACATAGTGTCCTTTGAAACATTATTTACGTATTGTAACTCCAAAAATTCTAATTATTAATCAAAATAACTTCATCATGTAAATTGTCACAAAAGTTTGGTGCACCTAAGCCCTTCCATTTTCAGTGATGAAACAGGCAGAAGGATAATAGCTCGTAGGTCAACTCTTGATGTGTGAATAAATAGAAAAGAAATACCGCCTGAGGATTTAAACTTAATAAATATTATTTTAAAAGATGTAAAAAATTGTAATTATTTTTAAGAACAAAAAATTATTATTGAAATGATCGAAAACTATAATTATTTTAAAATATAATTATAAATTTATTATGAATCTCGTAAATTTAATATCAACTATTAGTTATCATAAATAATTATAATTTCTAACATGTTTAAGGTATTTTTTGTGGAGTGAGTTGTTAGATGTGATTTTTCATAGACAAGGAGTAAATTTATATGTATACGTTTATATTTATATTTTTAATATTTCGTTGGGTACCTAAAATTAAAAAAAAAATTGGTAGTTTAAAAGCTTTAAATCAAAACTATTATTAATTGATATTGATAAGAATATAATAGATATATATTACTCCCTCTGATCCTATATATATGATCTTTTGTCCTTATCCTAAATATAAGACCCTTTATAATATATGATACAGTATTTATTATACATTTAAGAAAAATGCTCATATTTAATATATCCAAAAAGAAAAAGAGAGATATTAAATAGAGGTAGTTTGGGAAAAATATTGGGATTTTCGGAGAAATTAAGATAGTTAATTAGTTTTAATTCTAATTCTTAATCCATGTGATTCGGTTAAAAGGGTATTATATTAAGAACAAGAGGGAGTATAATTTTTTTACTTTTAGTTTTATTTTATCATATCAAATGATACTTGAATTTTTTAATTAAAATATGATAAATAAATATTTTTTAATAATATAATATATTTAATTCAATAAAAATATATTTTTTATAAAAATGATAATTTTACTACATTATTATTCAATAATTATACTCTTATTTTCATATATATTTTAATAACAAAAAATAAAAAAATATGAATATACTATATATATATATATATATATTTTTTTTTCATAAACAAACACTTCGATCGTCTTGAGAGTAACGACACCAGCTATTAGCCAACGGGTATAACTTCCCCACCTATCGAAGCTAAACATGACCCATTCCCGTGCGACAAGTATTCTTTCCTCTTCTCTCTCTCCCCCCCTCCCGACTACAAGATCTTCAAGTTCCCTCATTTTTCGTCAATTAGGGTTCGGTTCCAGTTCAACCTTCCAATTCCCTCATCCAAATTGGTTCTTATTTTTCTTTAGATTTCAGATTGGTCTCGATTTCGGTAGGCGAGCCATCTTTAGCTCGCCTTTTCCTTAATTATTCATGGCCAGAATCTCACGAACCCCTTTCTTTCCGTGCTTCCTAGGCGTTGCGTTCACGGTCTTTACCCTCTGCCTCTTTCCCATGGTTCGAGCGCAAGAAGATTCCTCATCCCTCATCCAGTTACCCTCTGAATCCTCCAACGAAGCCCAGAATTTGTGCGCCGGAACAGTGCCCGCCATATGTCCCGTAAAGTGCTTCCGGACCGACCCCGTTTGCGGCGTTGACGGCGTCACCTACTGGTGTGGCTGCGCCGAAGCTGTCTGTGCGGGCACTAAAGTTGCCAGATCGGGGTTTTGTGAAGTGGGCAGTGGGAGTTCGGTCTCTCTCCCTGGTCAGGCGCTTCTTTTGGTGCATATTGTCTGGCTTATTGTGCTCGGGTTCTCGGTATTGTTTGGTCTTTTTTGATTTTTCACTGAGGCTAATTTAAGCATACCTTTCGGGAATCTTTATTTGGTTGTGAGGATGGTGTGCGTTGATTTGTATGTATACAAAAGAGGGATTTATAGATATTAAATTTCTCTGTCTTGATATTCTTTTGTTCAATACTGACCCGGGAATTCTTGTATTATCTATAGCATTTGTTTCCACTGACATTGTTGGGACTTGAGCGAAAGTGTATTTTTGCTGTGGATTTTCTGAATTTTGATTGAGCATGAGATAGTGGTCAGTCATATGGTCCAATAAGGATGGTTTTTCTCCTACGTCTCTTCGTGTGATGCTTAATTTTTTTATAGCATTAATATAACCCTTAAGAGCATGTGTGTGTGTGTCAAATATTTTTTTTTTTAAGATAGAGCTTGCTGTTATTAGAAGATTGATAATTTTCATGTTGTTTGAAATCTTTCATTTGTAAATCAATTAGCAAGTGTAGCAATCACCCAGTTCGGCTAATATTTTGATGTCATTTCTTGTACCTCATTGAAGTTAGCTTGAATGTTGCCATAGGAATCCGAATATTATCAAAATTTTTAGGATGTCATGTCGCTGTATCTAAATTTCCATGTGAATATATCTTCAGAATTTGCGGTTTGTATCATAGCTTTTTCCCCCCATTTTATTGAACCAAAAAGCACCTGTCTCTTTTACCCTTTAGAGAAAATTCTGTAACTCGTTCATATAACTAATCCAACTTAACAATGTTAGGTAAAAACATGTGTGTATGTGTGTGTATCCATTTCATTATTCTTGTGCTTATTTTGTCTGGAGACATGGAGATTATGATTTCATAAACTTTGTGTTTCTTCCTTAAGTACCTGCAAGTTCCTTTTTCTTTTTTCTGGGGCCTTATTAATGCTTGATCTTCCTTCCTCATGGTGTTGGCAAACTCGCCCTTGGTCACCGCCCTTCGTTTATGCTCTTTTAATCTAATGTGAAAATTTTCTTTTATATTTCCCATGGTTAAAACTACAAAAATTCTCAGTTTTGTACTACTAATTGTATCTTTCCAGCCTATAGCTGTGGACTGATCATTAACGAAAAAAGGAAACGGGTGTCTAAAATTATCTTATTTGAAACTTAGGATCATCATGTATTAATTTTGTAAGTGGAATGTGTAAGAGTTGAGGACCTTTCGTGCTGTTTTCAGTGTATCTCTCCCGGTGCAATGTCCTCAGACTCATTCATATTTGAGTAATTTTTATTTTTAAGCGTGCTATTAATGAGTTGTAGTACAAAACTTGAGAGTTTATAGTGAAAGTTTTGGAATTTCATGCTGCTTATGCTTTCAGAAATTACTTGCCGACCACTGACTAGGTTGCTAACAAGTTGATGTTGGTACCAACTGTAATTTTATTCACTTGAACCTTGAGTATGTTTTTTTAGACAAAAACAATCTTGAGTTCTTCGTTGTTTCCTTAGTATTCTAGCATGTACTTCTGCTAATGTGAGCTTGCATTAAACGTTCCAGTCTGAATAGTTTATGGGTTCGAAATCTGTGCATTATTCATCTATAAACCTGACATAATTATTGATCATTCCGCCTTAAGCTTGATAATAAGTGGTTATAGTTGGACAATTGTTTCTTGTGTATGATCATGCGTTGTTTGCATTCAGAACCAAATCTCTTGGGCAGATTATCGAATTATTTTGTTCCTTGATCATTAATGCCGAGTTATACATGATCGACATGAAAAGCACCATTATTTATGGCAATCAATTCTTAGTTATCAAGTAAAAAAGTGGATGATGGCCTCATTGATCGCAAATGAAGCTTCTCGTGAGGTTATTGAGATATGTCAAAACAAATTCTCTTTTTCGATCGCCTCACCTTAACTCATTTCAGTTTGATGAAGCTACACAGTTGTGTATAGGAAATTTGAGTACGCGGGGAAGGCAAAACAAATATATTCCTGTTAACATTGCCATTCAGCAATAAAGGATCCGATCATCAATGCTGCAGCAACTGCTAGCACTATACTTCAATTTAATCTTGCTTTGCTTCCCCGGTACTAATATTTTAGTAAAATCCACAGCTCATAACCCACCCCCCCTCCCCGCCAAAAAAAAAGGAGCAAGACATGTAAGATTAATTCTTCAGTCTGTCACGTTTTAATTGTTAGACTATTCCCTTTTATTCTTCGGGCTCTGCAGTGTGAATACAGGTTTGTTAACATAATTTTCGCTCTTGTCAGTTGCGGTAGCAGTTACTGGGCTCCCATGTTTAATACTGTCAGCAGAGCTCTGATTCTTATCCTCGCCAGAGAGATCACCTCCCTCAATTTGTCCTGCTATTGACGTGGCAGTGCTTCCAATAACCTTATCATTGGAAACATTACCTACCAAGCTTTTGTACATAGTAAGAGCTTGAGCCATCATGTTAGCCGGATTGGATGCGGAGCTAGGAAGCAACATTGTCGTGCCCTGAGCAAGAGAGTAAAGAATAAAGCATGAAACAAGTTTTTTTTATATGAACGACTTGTGCAATGAAGAAACTTGTATATCAATCAACTAGTGGGGCTACCTCCTTAGCTATGTTACTGAAGGCTTGAATGTATTGCTCTGCAATCCTCAAACTTGCTGCCTGAAAACCAAATGACAATATTAATGCCTTCCCTGTTCTTGCCATGAGCCACAATAAAGTAAGCAATACATGCCATCAAGAGAATATTTCATCCACCAGGTGGTATCACCCAAACGGATTTTCTTTTTCAACTTCAAACATAATACAATGAGCCCTAACGAATTTCTAAACTGATATGGACAGCATAAGTTTGAACATGTACAATATATAATGACCAACAATGAATTGAACTCATTAATAGGTAGTTTGCTGCTAATTCAAGTTCTAGCATATACATCATTAGCAAACTAAAGAACCTCACCTCTAGTCCACCATTTTCTTTCAGTGCCTGCGACACAAGGGCAAGTCCCTCAGCTGTTGCTCTGGCTCTAGCAAGGATGGCTTCAGCCTCACCTGAGAAAAAACAATATTAATTATGAAGGTCTAAACATGTCAAAGGAAAGTAAAATCATAGTAATATAACATCTATTAAGTTCATCAGTTGCTTCCTTCCAAGAAATGTGAGGTGCAGAAAACACAAGTCAAATGCTTGCCAGAGTGGGATACAGTTAACAAGGACATGCTATGAAGAAGAACGTAGATTAGCTACTCAAGAAAGACTTTACTACAACCAACGGTTCAATATCCGCTAGGCATGCAAAAAATATACTTTTCTTACTATACTGAGAATATCAACATATGAATGTTTTTGATATAAATAGATAAAAAATAAAGTCGAATGAAGGATTAACATCATGCTATAAAGAATTACATAAATAATATTGCTATAAAATTGGAAGTGAATGGAACCTTGAGCTCTGTTAACTTGATCCATCTTTGCAGCTTCTGATGCTAAGATTACTGAACTCTTCTTTCCATCAGCAATATTTATGTGGGACTGTCTTTCACCTGCACAAGATTTAAGGTCAACCAATGAATACCCAAGCTACAAAATGGATGAAACATGCACTAGAATTAATTCTAGGATGAGATATAAAGTGGAATATCATCCTTGAACCCCTGAAGAATTAAAATATCAGATTGATTACCTTCAGATTCAAGGATTTGAGCTCTCTTTTTCCTTTCTGCTTCTGCTTGCATCTCCATAGCTGCTCTCACTCCACGAGGAGGAGATATATCCCCTGATGAAGAACAATGGCAAAAGAAATATCAACAAAAACTATCTTGAAAATAAGAAAGAGAAATCTTCCAGAGATTCCAATGCTCACTTATTTCATATCGAAGACACTCCAGACCCCAATGTTTTGCAGCCACATTTATGGCCTCCTGCAGCGATATTGTCATACAATTAATCATTACCACTTGGCTACATCTGATAAATGAACTGTTCTATTACTTCCTTTTCAAAACGTATGTTGAAATTCTAATATACCTTGTTTCTATCCGATCTTAATGGTAAATATTAAATATGCACAAAGTAGGTTTAGAACCCATGAACTAACTCACCACATTTTTGTCAAAAGGTAAATCTGAAACAATTAGTTGTTCCAAGTCTAATCAATAGCATTCTACGTCAGAAGGGAAAGTAATTGAAAAAATAAAATTCAAGTGAGCAAATTGCTTCCTAGCAGGATACAATCACACTACACTAGTCATTACTATTAATACCTGAATTCAACTCTGACTGTCATGGACATTTGGTCGTAAAAAATCATATAGTACCATGTAATTTTTGTCATGGAATGCAGAAATTTCTCAGAGAAAACATACTTGAAAAGTTAAGCTGCATTTGGTTTCTAATATAATTAAAGCCGGCTTTTCCTTTTGAAATTTGAAGCTAGCCGATAGAAGTTAATATCAAGGTATACTGGTAAAGCACAGGGAAAAAAAAGGTTCTGATTCCCATTTTCTCCCTTCTGTTTTCATTTTTCTGGTGTGTTACTCAGTTACCCACTTCCACTCAAAAGTCACTGGTTGAGTAGATCTTGACTCTGCCTGAAATTTTCTAGGCAGCCATCTTTAAGAACAATACCCTTTCCAACAAAACCATAGCTCCATCTTAAGGCGCATTCTGTCAGTACCATGTTTCCTCTGACAAAGACTGCCTCGAACTCGATTACAATCTTCAAGCATACCTTGCAATATGATAGTTGTATGTTTCGTAAGGGCAAAAATATGTGTCGGGGCTACTCCCTGTCTCTTTTTTGACCATGATCTAAAAGATAGCGGAAGCACATAAAAGATAAATCCAGCTCCGTGATCCAAAAGACTAAAACTAAACTCACCACTATCTTTTCGTTCAGCGTGTCCCTTTCCTCAAAGGTCTTGTCAAGAGTAATCTTACCAAGCTCGCTGCGCATTGTCGTTTGTGCAAGCTGAATCACTGCATATATGGGGTTTTCTACACCATAAGAAGCCAGCTTAGGATCCACAATCTGCACCCAGAAATAGAAAAAGAGAAGTAACCGATCAGCCAGAAAAGTGAAAATAACCACTAAGCCAGTTAATAGCAAACTAATCCTCACCTTCACGTAAAGCACCCCATCAATCAAGATGTTGACATTATCCTTGGTGATGGCGGACTGGTCGGGAATATTAATGGCCTCTTCCTTGAGGGAATGTACATAAGCTATCCGATCAACAAACGGAATCAGGAAATGAATTCCTGAAGGAAGAGTTTTAACATACTTTCCGAATCGCTCAATAACAAACGCCTTCTTCTCGGGCACAATCCGAATCCCCCAGTTCACAGGAGGCGCAATCTCATAATTTCTGCCAGGAAATACTTAATTATCAAAAGAATCAAGATCTGTGAAACGAATATTGGGGTTTAACAATTGAAACAAAGAATTACCTGGAGGCAGGATCCCTACCGGCACGAAAATAGCGGGCGGATGAGAAATGAGCGGGGAATCTGGGAGAGGAAGCTCGTGACAACTGGTGATTGGAGAAAGGAAGGAAGGAATGCTTGGGAATGAGATGCGAAGGAGAAGAAGTAGATAGAAGACGGGAAGCTGCCGGGTGGCCTAGTTGCTTAAGAGAACGTAGGGCGTTGCTAATAGAACTGGTTTTCCAAATGCGACTCATTGGATTGCTTCGGTTCTTTCCGCAATCTCGTCGTCTTCCTCAATGATGCTGGCTGATTCAGTTCTCAAGCGACCAGAGAATTTTATAAAGCCCTAGTAAAACCTCTCCGCTTCTCTTCATTGCAAATTTTGCCTTGCTCATTAAGCCGAGCGTTTTGTTTTTTTTGTTTTTTTAACTCTGGCAGACTCATCAAGGCAAGCTTTGATTTTCAGTTCAGGCCGAAAACATTTAAATTTTCTGTCCGAAGCCCTTACAAAATTCGAAATGTAGAAGTATAATTTGAAAACAGGATATTAAATTTATTATAAAATAAAATTTATTGCTACTCATTTTTTATTTAATATTTTAATTTTTAATTTTTTTTAATTAGTTAAAGTCTTTTTTTTATAATTAATCTACCCTAACTATAATTTCTCCTTATTTTAATTTTTAATCAAACTGTAGCTAGCTTGATATTAGATATGATAAGTTTTTAACATATAAATAAAAAAAAAGTTACGAATTTGAATTTCTTTGTGATAAATAAATTATTAGATATAATGTCATAAGAATAAATATGAATACACAACATAAGTTTCAGAAGTATTTTCACAAACTTTTTGTGTGTAAGAAACAATATATTATATGAATTTAAAGAAAAAAAAATAAAAAGAGTACATATAAACTTATGTTTTAAAAATAATATTTCAATTCATGGCCAAAGAAAATTCAATTCTAGACTTTAGTATTACTTTCTTTTAAGTTTCAAAAAATTTAAAATCATTAATTTGCTAATTGAGATGTTTTTCGCTGTACCAATCTCACCTAAAACGGCATTTTTTGGGTAAAAACTAAAAAGGCAGCCAGGCCCAGATCAGGCATTATTATGAACTTTATGGGCATTTATCATTTAAAATATTCTATTCATGAACATTTTTATTAATTCAAGTAAAGTATAACTATTGCAGTTTTACTTACTTAGATTTGATGAATTGAAGAATTGTTAGTTAAACGGATAAGGTTTAAGTTTGAAGATATTCAAAAGCAAATAATTCTTTTTCTACACTATATTTGAATTATTAATAGGAAAAATAATATTTAGAGACCAAAAATTTGAATTAAATATAGAAAGAGATATTTTAGTTTTTTTTATTATTAAACATCACGAATTTATTACTACTTTGTTTTATATTTACTACTAAAAAAACTGTAAAATCGCTTTCTATATTTAATTCAAACTTTTAGTCTCCAACTGTCATTTTCCCTTATTAATAAGGATAAACAAAAAGAGTTCTGAAAAATGGTAATGCAGATAGCATGGATCATGAAACCTACCTTAAAAACTAACTCTAAAAGTAACTTTCTCTGATTAATTAGTTTTATAGATTAGTTAAAAAGTTAAGTACCATCTCGTATCAGCTTATATGTACGTTGTATTTCATATTGAATGATCAAGAGAAAGCTGTATGTCAGTTATCATTTTGTACTACAATATGAAGGTGCATCATCACATAGCCACTACTGGTTTTCCACCATTGCACTTCAAGCTTTCTTCATTTTTGGAAGGGCCAAATTTCATTCATCACATAACAATCAGATTCTACAGAAGAGGCTGACAAGCTTCAAACCATGCTTATAATAAACACACTCACCCTATATTCCTTCTCATAATTCCACATATTCACAAACTATACTTACACCCTCCCTCATACATACAGCTTCAATATACCATCTACACGCACATCACTAGACAGATTTGCAGCATTTTGAAACTGATCCAAATGCATTACCTCAGAACTTTAAATGCAGCCCTACCCACATAATATCAACATCAAATATGAGTTGACTCAATATGATTTTATTTTAAAAATATGGATACTCCATAACTACTCAGTGAATGCGTCCCTGGTGTCATGGCTTAATGGCGCAAGAGTAAGTGTTACAAAGACCAGTGTTGGTGCTGCTATAAGGGAACAAAGCAACAGGACGACTTGTAGGCAGCTTAGGGATGGGCCTCTCCATGTTGAGAAACTCTACCACTTCCTCCATACATGGCCTTCCTTTGTTCTCATTCAAAGTGCAAAGCAATCCAATTTCCAGTGCACGAATTGCTTGCTCCAAGTTTATCAGTGATCCCATTCTTCTGTCCACCACCTTCACTTTCTCATCGGTCTCATGTAAGTTCCAAGCATAATCCAGCAAGTTTTTCTGTTCTGGTTTTTCATGCTCTTCCTCTACCCTGCTCCTTCCTGCTATCACTTCCAACACAAACACACCAAATTCGAACACATCCACACCTCGACACACAGTCGATTCAAATTGCCTTGATTCTGCTTCTAATAGTACAAACCCAAAGTCACCCAAGATTGCTCTGAAGTTCACATCAAGAAATACGCTGCTACATTTCAAGTTCTTGTGGGCTAATTGCTTAGAGTGGAGGAAGCTCAAGCCATCAGCTACGTCTTTTATGATCTTGAATCGACGAGTCCATGGAAGAACGTCGTCCCCAAAAAGCCATTTGTCAAAGCTGCCATTTGGGAAGAAATCATAGACCACCATGATTTCATGGCTGTCCTGGCACCACCCTCTTATGGGGATCAAATTGGGGTGCCGAAACTGGCTGATAGATTTGATTTCCTTCAACAATCGTTTCTTATAATCTGACCCATGTGAGCTTAGGAGCTGAGGTGAGAATCTTTCCACGGCAACTTTTATGCCATTAGAAAGCTTCCCGCTGTAGTACACGCCTCTAGAATCACTACCCAAAACCTCTATTTCATTGAATGATCGAGTGGCAGAGGAAATCTCAGAGAAGGTGAAGCGACGGGGCTTATTAGGGGGCCTTGGGATGTTGGATTTTGCAGCATTTCTTCTGCGCTTACTGTTGAAGTAAAAGCCCAGAACGACAGTAAGAGCCAAAGCCACCACAGCCACAAAGATTAAAAAGCTGCGAGAAGGTTCAAATTTAGAAGAACCATTAGTATTTGGAGTTGGAGAGGCACTGTTCAGTGAGATCTTACCCTGGCAGGTATTGGATGAAGGGAAGCGAAGGGAAGCTTGGGAGGTAGAGGTGAAGTTCCAAGAGAGTATGTTGTGGATCTGGGTATGGTCTCCTGTGGAAGCAGAGAATCCCACGAACATGTACTCATTTAGAAAAGGTGAGAGATCCAAAGATTCTGAGAAGATTGGCTTGGAAGGGTAATCTTCTTGGTTTGCTTCTCCTAAACGAATGTCCATTCTTTTTCCGGGACCATCATAGGTAATCCAAGCACGGTGGACAAGACCATCCTTAAGGTTCACTCCAACATCAGAAACGTTGATGGTTTTAGAGGATATTATGGTACCTAAATTGATGCCAACATGATTGTCATTAGGATCTCCGAATTCTGGGTTCATTCTAGTGTCAAACTCTACCGCCACCGCTTTGTAATTCTCTTGGCAAGCATCGTTGAGCATAGCAAGCCATGGCCCTGGCCTTCCTACTGTGAACTCATCGGGGACGATGATGAAAGTGAAGCCACTGCCACCATAAGAATCATTCTGTTCTGGGATGCTGGAATTGATGAACTGAAAAGAGAAAGTGGTTTGGAAGGAAGCTGGGGTTTGGCTTTGTGGGTCTAGCAGGCGAATCGGGAAGGAGTAAATGCCCCTTCCTGCTTGATGTCTGATGTCTGAGGATTCATTGGGAATTTGAAGAGCACCCTTTTCTTCTGAGAACTTGGCACTGCCCAGGAGCTTCACATCATGGAGAATCCTGGAGTTATTGCTTATGCTGAAATTAGGGAAGAAGATGTGATTGGTCACGTTAATGGGAGTGTCATTGGGTGGATAAGCAATAAGTGGGTTTTCTCCAATTGATGCTGAAAGAGTGAGTGCGCAAAACAAGCAGAAGAAGAAGAAGTAGAGGGAAGCCATAATAAGTGAAACGAAAAAGGAAACTGCAATGATTTAGCAGGAATTTACTGATAAAAAGTTGGGGAGGAAGGTGCAGGCAGAAACGGATGGGGAAGACGGTTTGTGCATTAGGGGCTACTTATTATTCGAGACATCGTTAAAATGCAGAATCTGACTAGATATCGCACTAACTCAACGGAAAATGTGAAAGACAAAAAAGAAATGGACATTTCTTAGAATAATTAGTTAAAAAAAGTAATTTAGAAAATAGAAGGGAAAAATTCAGGAGAAATAACTGGATATTTCTGGAGTAAAGTTATAAGTTTAATCCATGTGATTAGAAAAAATAATGTTGAAAGTGGTATATCCATTAAGGGCTTGACTGTATTTGAATATAAATTAATCAATAATATTGTGTTAACTGTAAAAAAAAAAAACTATGCAAATGAGTAGGGTATATAATCAAAGGGATAAATTGAGTGAGATGGTTCTTGAGGGGAAAAAAGCATTTTAATTTTAAATGATAAAGATGATGATAAATTGTTGTGTGGGGGATAGTTTGAAAGGAGAAGGAACATGAGGCGCAAATTTGATTACAGAGACTTCATTGGACCAAATTTGTTTAAATTATTCGGCTGGGAGGCTATGATTGGAATCAATCATGCCATATTCAGTAACTCAAGTGAAAACGAAAAGAAACCAAATTCATATTTCTTTCTCATAAATAAGTAGTGACACGTGTCATCTGAACCTTTTAAATTGCATTATTTAATCGATAAAGCCAATCATAATAAGTGTTTCATTTCATCACCTTCCACTTTGAGATCAACATTTGGTGTAAATAATAGGTATTATTGCCAAGGGAAGGTCACGCATGACACAACCATGTCCAGACTGAAGCTTGACCACTCCCGTCTTTTAATATGTTTTGTTAAATTGTATAACTTGATGATGTTTCAAAACTGGAATGGATCATTAAATCGATAAAAATGTTGTTTCAAATTTTATTAATTTAAATGTTATCAAATCATAATAAGTTAATAATAATATATAAAATTTCTTCACTATTTTATAATCATATTTATATAGAACTTCGTAATCAATTGCCAGATAAGTGACCCTAGCTCTTTCGACACGGCACATTTTTACATTATGAAGATCTGAAATCTGAATATGCATGGCTATTTTTGTCGAATTTTAGAAATCCACCTAATGATGGCCCAAAAAAAAACCATTAATGAATCCTTTTTGCAGGACATGCCAGTGATTTTGAACCCGGTAGTATCCACCTGCCTCTCAATTGTCAAGCAATTCACACAACCGAGGCCACAATCATTCCTAGGTAGATTTCGTCCAATGACTATAAATTATTATAAGATATACAATGAATATTTTTAAAAATTCAAATTACTTAGAAGGATTAAAAGACTTTTTTTTTCGTTAGAAGTGGGCTAAAATGTTGTCATAATAAGAAACCTAAAACCTATCAGAAATAATGCAGTCCTCTATAATTTAAAGAAGTTAAGCTGTACATTTTTGAATACCGAGAGTTGCAAAATATAATGATAAGAAAATTAAACTACACTAATTTTAATATTTGATTTAATTAAAAAATAAAAAAGAATTATGTGGTACATCCGTGTTCTTGGCCTGACAATGACCCGTCCGTACAAGAAACAGACAATTCCCCCACGGAACCAATCACATGTCCCTTGCAAGAACCACGTAATAATTTTGACAAGAACATCTTGAGGATCATGTTCACACGCCAGAAATATCAGGGTACTCTGCCCGGAGTGGAAGTGCTCCCGGGGCCCCGGGGAGGGGGGGGGGGGCAAGTGAACGGATTATTTCACAATCGCAAGTGTTGACGGACACAATTTGAATTGTACTTCAACACGTTGGGAGTTTTCTGATTTTACTGAGGGCAAGCTCGAAAAATCAGGCTTAAAAAAACTACTAAAGGTAAATTTACAAACCAATCCATAATTTCTAACCATAATTTTATTTTTAATCTATATAACTTTTCTATTTTTATCTAAATTTTATTTTTATAATATATAATTATCCTAAAAATATTTTTATAAAAAGCCAAAACAAACACACGGGCACTAAATCCTTTCCCGCAACTATATCTATTCTTTTATTGTTTTTAACATTTTAATGATAAACTACGACCCAAAAAAAACCCTTACAAGATACAGATACAAAGATTACACTATATTATCTTATAAAAAAAAAAAAGATTACACTATATCAACCGGACAGAGATTTGGAAAACAATATACAGAAAGGCCGGCCTCTGACATCAGAGATTACTTGCTTATCAGCTACCTCCGAAATCATGATCCTCTGTAGTGCCAACATTATTTTTAGAAAAAAAAACATTAAGAAAGTAATGACCCCCTAATCAAGTACATATTGGGCTCCATCACATGTAAAAGCATATGGTATTAATTTAAAGGTTTTCCAAAAAAAAAAAAAAGGAAAAATGGAAAAACCTCACAACACAGAATTGTAATATCAAGATCAACAAGCCAGTAAAACTTGTTGCCAAAAACTGACAATTAAACAGTCAAAATTAATTCAGTACAGATGCTTCACTCAAACTAATGTAAATAAGATTCCAGCCAACAAAAACTAAGGTAAATAGGAATTGTAATTCACCGTCTACTCTTCAACAATTCTACCCTTCTCACTAACGTAGATGCCATCAAGGAACTTCCGAATATCTTTATTTTTAACGTGACATTTCTGTTGCAAAGAAGAAAAAGAAATGAAGTTATAATCTAAGCATTAACAAAATTGTACAAGGATTTTGTAATAGTGAGCAGTGGAGGAGTGCATGTGACTGTGTGAGGAAGAGGAAGGAACCTGATTAATGAGTGCACAGGACCGAGAGACAAGCTCAATATCGTTCCCGTCCAAAATCAATTCATCCTTCACCTTCTCGGACCGGACAATGGAAACACCTTCAAGCATGTCAACTTTCCTAACCTGAAACATGACAATCAAAATACACCTCAAATCAACTTTATTTTAAACACGGTCAGTGTCAATACAAAAATCTAGGTCATACAATCAGTAAACTGGTCAAAGAAACACATAAAGCAAAATTTATAACCCTCTTGGGTACTGAGATGTGAGAACAAAAACAGAAAATGATACACTCTACATGGTGCTGAGATATAAATGAATAAGAAATGCAAACAGCATCAGCTTAAGAGCAACTTTTTTATTCCGTAAGAATATCTAGTTATACAAATACGATCAGTTATCTCAACTAAAATCGTCAAGAAAGTTTATTGGTAAATAATTGTCAGTTTTGTCGCAAAGAAAGCACAATCACAATAATACAATTACAAGCAACAATGTAGTTACAGAAAATCACTTTGACAGCGATACGTCTTATCAAACACTGGCAAGCACCAAATAAAACTTAAAATTAACCGGCAAAAATATGACAATTTCAAATACCCAACACCTGAAAAAACTATGGTTATCCATCTATGATGCCACGTGACAAAAACTAAAATATACGCATCACACAAATTCCTCCTCCAACATCGCATCCACAAATGAATTACGCATCTACAAATAAAGTACTATAAAGCAAATAAAGAACAGACTCGTGGTTGTTAAATCACCCAAATAACAGAGCATCAATTACCAGTACAGGAAAAAGGAAAGTACCCTCTTTTCACCCAACTTTTTTATTCCTTAAAATTATCTAGTTATACAGCTACGATCAGTTACCTCAACTAAAATCGTCAAGAAAGGTTATTGGTAAAACATTGTCAGATTTGTCGCAATGAAAATACAATCACAATAATACAAGCAACAAAGAATGTAGTCACAGAACAATCATCACGACAACGATAAATCTTATCAAACACTGGCAATAGCCAAATAAAACTTGAAATTAATATATAAAAATATGACAATTTCGAATACCCAACACTTCAAAAAACTATGATTATCCACATATGATGCCAAGTGCAGAAAACTAAAATACACGCATCACAAAAATTCCTCCTCCAACGCATCCACGAAAGTTTTACGCATCAACAAATAACGGAGCATCAATTACCAGTACTATATAGCAAATGAAAAAAACACAGACACGACGGTTGCTAAATCACCCAAATACAGAGAGCACAAGAAAAAGGGAACCCAAATACAGAGAGCACAAGAAAAAGGGAAAGTACCCTCTTTTCACCCAGAAAGTTGCGGATCTCAATGGACTTATTATTATTGGTAATGCTCGCATTGATGGGAAAGTGGGCGTAGACAAACCGCATTTTGTAGCGGTAGCCCTTGGTGACGCCAGTGATAAGATTGTCTACATGACTCAGAGCCGTGCGAATGGCGGCGGAGGTCTTACGACTTCCAAACCATGAATCAATCTTGAGCTTCCTCTTGCCATTCTCATCAGTGATAAGCTGGAAATCCAGATTAAGATGCTTGAAGTCTCGAATCAGCTTACCGCGAGGCCCCTCAACCTCAATAATTTTGGCATTCACCTTGATGGTCACCCCATCGGGGATGTCCATAGATTCCGAAGAAAGAATTGTCTTCATCCCTTCCCCTAAAAAGTTTGCTCTCTGTGTCTGTATCTGTATCCACAACCCTATTTTCTGCGGGTCCAAACCCTAGATAAACACATCACATAAATAGTGGCTTCTTTTTTCTTTTTGCCACAAAATAGTGGCTTTATTGCTGGGTTATCAGATGCCCTGCGGCATTACTTAACTTCTGGGTTGTTGAGTGATAAGCAGCCCATTTGCCCAATTTTAATTTTGGGCTTCAGAACACCCTTGATTTCGTGTGTCCATATCCAATTCTTGTGTTTTATATCTTTTCTTTTTTTTTTAAACGTATATATCAGTAAAAAGCAATTTGATAATCTATCCATCCATAGAGAGCGAGAGCCGTTATTAATGTAACTCATCTCCTGCGACTGCAAACTTCAGATAAGCTTTATTTTATTATTATCAATATTAATTAATATATATAGTTAACGAATGTATAATATAAAAACCATAATAAGTTACATTATTTACAAATAATGAATGATGCAATTTTTTTTGGATTTTATATAATATATAAATAACTCATCTAATGATATGAATAAGAATTGTATTTCAAATATTAGTATTTTTAATTTTAAATATTAAAATTTATCTATCTACCACTCAAACAGAGGTTTGACGAATGGAGTACCTAGGATTTGATTAAGATGGGCCTTGTGTGTCTTCAACTTTGTTTGGGTGGCGCAAACTACATTTTGTTAGTGAAATTGTATTTCAAATATTTGTAATTCCTTCAAAGTTTCAATGATGCATAAACAAAGAAAATATTCTACACTCACAAAAATATATATATATATATTCTACGTTTTATCCCAAAAAGAGGAAAATATTTGATGATCATAAAAATAAGAGGAAAAAAAAAAAGATTTGATATATGGGTGTAACTTTTTAATTTTTATTTAAAATTAATTTAACCAGGCATTTTCACCTTTTTTTTTAATTATCATTTTGACATAGATGAAAAACCAAATTTGTGATAGCACATAGCATTTCATTTAATTTTTATATTAAATATGATTTTGAGCCCAAATTTTTCATTTGATTCAAGCATATTTTGGATCTAGATACTCTTTTACCAAAATCCCTGAAGTCATCTGTTCATCCAAATCTCTTCCTTTTATATGCTTGTATTTCTTTCGTTCCCATATTATAAGGTAATAAATAGGTTTTTTTTTGTTTCATAATATAAAGCAATCTGGTTTTACTTACTATATTTGCTCTTTATTAATAAAATATATAGTATTATAAATTATGTTAGAAATAATGAAAAGATGAGTATTTTCATTTAACAAATATACACGTGGCATAATCCCCCAATGAAGCCCCTTCGTCTTCCTCTTCCTTTAACTACATAATCCCCCAATTCATTTGATGAAGTCCTTCCAATGATCATGACGATGATTTTTAAAGAAAGGTAGACCGTTTGGATGCTTAATTCAGATTACTCCTCCACTCCATCTAACTAACAGGTTCATTGGTCATTAACTAGCATTTTGATTGGTGAAGTAGGCTATCATTAGAATTCACATGTTAGGCAGTGCATTAATCAGTTTGCTTCCTTCCCCACACAGCCTTTACACAACTATTATCAATCATTGGCACTCCCTTGCTTTAATGATCTTTAATAGGGTAAAATAGGAATATTTAAATTTTTTTTAAGAATTTAAAGATACTATTTTTACTTCTTAACGTGAAACTCCCAATATTACCTTATAATACAAAATAAAGAAAATATTTTAAATTTTCCGCACTGCTTATTCTATTATTATACTTTGCTTATTCTATTATTATACTTTGAATCTTTATTCTATTGTTGTTCTCCCTACTACTTATTTTATTATTTTTTAATACATTCCCTTGAGTCTCATATATAAAAAAATTTTAAAAGAGGTATTCTAATCTAAATTATAAAAAAAAGTAACAATATGTATAGTGCATTCAAGAAATTTTTTCAATTGTGCCCCTCATTTCATTGTATGCAATAAATGAGTATCATTAAATTAGAAAACAATATTAATGATATTGGAGGGAAAAAAATTCAATTAAAGATACATTTAAAAATATTAACTACTTTAAACCAATTTTCTTAAGTAGATCTGTTTTCCTTATATTCCAAAGTTGTAGGTAGTATATATATATACACACACACTTTGCAACTGTTGGATCACGTGAAATAATGGAATAATTATAGCATACATAATTCCACAAAGTAATCAGAATATTAGCTTGGCACATTCATTTTCTATGACTCCGTTTTGTTGGCCATATACACCAGGAATGATCCAGTGCCAGTGTAACTTGATGCTAATGCCATTCCAGCTGAGGTTGGCTGAGAGAATGCTAACTGAGTACGGTGAAGCACAAGATCCATGCAGAAATTTTTCCTGCCACGAATTTAACAATACAGGAAAATCAGCTACAAATAAGTTGACCATTAATTGAAGGATAAAAATCACTCCACTTTAGTCCAATGCAACAAGTGATAAGACTCCGGCTATATAATTTTTAGATTCGCTTCTTCCGGTAGTTCAAGAATTTGTCAGTTGTTAGTGGCTCTTTCGGTTGAATATGATGCACCATTCCATCCGTCACCAGATCATGATTACATAAAAACTGAGTTTCTGTGGTCAGGAGTTGGAAAAAAAAATCAGAAACGCATCAGCCTTGAGATTATGGTACGCCAGCCAATCTCGTAAGTTGACAAATAGTTTTAGCCTCCTAATATGAAGACCCTTCAAGATATTAGAGTTCAACTAGGAGTTGGACTAGACTTTCTTTAAGGCGACTACACGAAGGCTAGAATCTGTGATCTATATCTATATATCTATAATCTAAAATGTATAAATTGTTTAATTTACCTCACGGCATCTAGCAATTGGCTGGCAATGCGTTTTCTTCTGTTGGAGGAAGTCACCCATATGGCTCTAATGCCACAAACTGCAGTGACTGCTTTGTTTTCACAGAAAATTGCCCCACCATGTGTTTTGTCCAATTCTGCAGATTCATTTACCAAGGAGGCTCTTTTTTCAACTTCTCTTTGAAAAATTACATCACCAAACCGGAGAGTGGTTGAACATGAATCCACTTCCTTCTTTCTGCTGCTATTAGAACTTGCAGCAACTGAGCAAGAGATAACTTTGAACGCTTCTTTAATTGGTTCAGCAACAAGGCACCCAACAATCCTCTGTAGGGAAATGAACAGATAGACCTGCATATATAAGGTCAATGAATTAACGTAAGGAATAGAATCAGCAAAACGCACATAGAAGTGCTTTAGTATCCAGTTTCATCCAATTACAGACGAGCTTGTTGTGCTAAACAAAGTAGCCAGGAAAAGGGATTGCATATCCACCTTGCAGTGTTCATGAATTATCCACTCAGTTCCAAGCTCAATTTCCATCATTTTCACAACCTCTTCAACCTGTCAGTAATGATAACTTCTCCATAAAGTATTAATATCGGGTCACCAAGCTTAAATGCAGAATTCCAACTTTAAAACAAGAAGAAAAAAAGTATTTGGAGTTTAAAAGTAAAAAAAATAGAGACCAGACCTTATTTTTCTGTGCTGGAGGATCACTATGTAAGATCAAAATGGTTCGACCCCGCTTGTTGTTGGGCATATGAACAACCCTTTCGTTAGTCCATCCCTGCATAAATAAAATAGGCATCTAAATGAAGTCGAGCCAAGCATGTAATGCTCGTTCAAGAAGAAAATTTTAGTGAACATACTTTAAATGGAAGCCCTTGAGTATAATTTTTATGAAATTCTTTGTGCGCCTTCTCATCCTCTGCATCACCAGGAGCAAATTTGACACCGCAAGTAGAACAATTGTGTAACAGGTAATCACGTTGACCAAAATCCAGATGGAACTGAGCATAGCTCCTCTTCTTATTCTTGATAATCGTCCTTCCTGTTAAAGTGGCTTCTTGTTTCGACCACGATTCAATTAGTATGTTTTTCTTCGTTTGGTGAATTCCCTCTATATTGCGTTGGCTTCTATTTTGTTTTAACCCAAAAAAGATAATGAACATATGTCAGAAGGGCAAATATTGATCTCTTTAGAAAAGTACAATACCTTCAGAACAAGAACGTCCTGTTTGGCCTCTGAGAAAAGGAGAAACATATACATTTCTTCATAACAAATAGTCGGACTTCAATTTCGTTTCTTAAAATTCCTAGTAACTAAACAGGTTCCGATCAAATAAAACTGACAGTAAAAACAATTTTCAAAATATAAAAGATGGAAGGGCGTACATTTTTGGATCCGAAGGTCTTCGCTCATAGGTATTGAAGATACGATGTTCTTTCTTCTCCCAGATCGCTAGCTCATCATCATCGCCGTCGGTAACCGGAGATGGGTCAACGGATTTTAGGGCATGAGCAGGAGATTTGAAGAAAGCAATGATTTTGGACTGCATGGAGAGGCACCGATGCTAGTGTCGAACTGTGTTATTCGGATATGGATCCCCTTAAGAGCCACAGACTGAAGCGATTATACAAACGAAGCGGAAAGAAACAGATCTGGATCTACCGTCTTGTTCTGTGGAAACAAAGGGGAAAGAAATATAGGAGGAGTAGCGATGGGTTCGCCTTAATCCTTGGACATTGGTGACGACATGGCTGCGTGGTTGATTTCGGAGGAGGAAGGAGACGCAAGCAATGCAAGCGACGACTAAAGGGTATTTGAACTGAAATCTTTTAATTTGGCGCCAAAATTAGCTCAGCAGTGAGATTTAAATAAAAATAAGAAATCACGCCCAAAATGGGAAAAGGACCAATATATAAAGTTAATCCAAGTTGAGACTGGTATATGTTGAAGCCCAAACCCAACGCTACAATAGACTTTACAAAATATCCAACATGCTCCAACCCAAAATTCTAGAGACAAATTGAATCATTTGTATTTCTTAAAAATATTTAATTACTTAAATTTTTTTAAATTATATATATATATTTGTACGTATTTATTTTTATTGAATCAATTTAAAATTTTCCAAGTAAAAAACTGACCTATTTATAATGTCTAAATGCAAAAAGGCATTACATTTGAATTATCAAAATTTAATTTCAGCACAATGCTTATCCTTGAGATTCTCATGTAACCATATTAAAGATAGATGAAATGTATTCAATTTTCTCATATTTAAAATATTTTGAAATATAGAGTTGATTGAATAAATAATATAATTCGTTTTATTTTAAATTCTCAAAATTGATAAGAAATATCGTTAAGCGGGTGATACCTACCGAATATGAAGAAGCCACATGTTTTGTCCCATAACTAATTTGTGTTCATCTTCGTCTTGTAATCTCTTGAAATGAGTTCGTATCATCATTGTCTTAATCTCAGAAGCTTCCATTCCAATCAACTCAAAAGCTTCAAAATACAACTCATAAAACGTCATTTAACTTCCTATTAATTAACCAATTTACAAGTTAAATTAGTCATATGAGTGACTGATTTTCACCACCTTTCTTTAAATTTGGAGGCCATTACCAAATCAGTTGGGTAAGACAACTTAATGCAGCATAGCTAACTAACTTTCTTGACAAGAATTTCAACAGATAATGAAACTCCCTTTTATAGAAGATACCCTTTAATTTCGACAAACATAACATCGTATGCCAAGAAACTTGGTGCTGGCAGTTTGACCCTGAGTTTCCTGACCTTGAATTCTGTTTTCCTATATATGTACGTCTGTATGTATGGCATCAGAAACTATCCTCTGTCTCTGTCCCCAGCATTTATTTTCACTTCGTGCCCTCCTTTCCTATGATCTGATATTCTCTCTGAAGAATTGTCTTTTTGCTTTTCCTAAATAAATAAAAGAAACCGTTTCTTTGTTCACACATTCATCAATTACCTCTTTGCGCTTCTGTGGGACGAGACAAAGAAAGCGAGGCCGGAAGCCGTTTTCACTTGTTTGTTCTTCTTGCTTTAGACTGAGTTTAAGCCGTGTATATATACACTCACATATATACACACACACACACACATAAATATATATACAGACAGACTGACAGAGATCATGGGAGGTGTGAAGGAATGGTTCATGTCGTCGCAGGCTATGATGAGCATGTTATTGGTGCAAATTTTCGCGACAGGGATGCAGATGTTGTCGAGGATCATTCTGGTTCAAGGCACTTTCGTTTTTTCACTCATTGCTTATCGTCATGTCGTTGCTACTCTTTGTGTTGCCCCTTTTGCTTTCTATTTCGAAGGGTATGCGTTTTTCATCAATCTCTGGTTATTCATCATTCTGGATCCGATTTCCTCTCACCATTTTTTGCTTCTTTTACTTTTTAATACAGACAGGCCTTTTTGTGTCTGTTGTTGTTGCAGAGGCCTCCCTAAGAAGTTGAGTTGGTCAGTTTGGTTCTGGATTTTCCTCAATGCCTTAGTAGGGTAAGCAAGCAATCATTCGTCAGTTATCTTCATTATTTGCTCATATTCTCAACCTGACTTATATATATATATATAGTCACATGGAACACTTCGAGATATTATAGATACTGGGAGGTCCTCTCGTTCTCCGTTTCTGCATCTTGGTCCATCCTTCGCTTTCGCTTTTTACCCATCCAGTGATTAAGGGCATTTGGCTACATAACAGATTTACCAAAATATTATCCAAGATGGGCGGAATAGGATCCAGCCGCAGCATTCTTACTATAATTTTATGTTTTTCTATTTGGTGTGATTCACTCTCTTGGCTGGGAAATTCGTACAGTTGGGATGCATTTTGATTAGAGTGATGACGAAAAATTAAATTAGATTACTGACAGGTTAGTAGGCAAATCTAGTAGGGTTTAGTTGGTTTGTTTAGTATAGCTACTTTCAACAGATAAATAAAAATGCACTTGTTTATAATGAGTAAGAAATTTAAAAGCTTTTACATTAAAATACAATACAGAAATTAGCCAAACTACTTTGTTTTACTGGATAACACAATAAAAAGACCATACATATAGTGTCTCATTAAGGAATGGCACAGTGCATCAGTTTTCTCCATACTATGTAGTATTAATGAATATATTTTCTAACCATTTTCAGGATAACAATGGCAATGGGATTCTTCTATTATGGTCTGCGAGACACTTCAGCAACTTACTCTGTCAACTTTCTCAACTTGGTTCCCATATTCACTTTCCTTGTCTCCATCATCTTCAGGTACATATAAAGGGCAACCTTAGTGAAAAACTCTTCTATATCACAATAATCCAATAAGCATTGGTTCATAAATGATTGCAGGATGGAGAAACTAGGGCTAAAAACATGGGCTGGTAAGGCCAAGGCTATTGGTACAATTATATGTGTTGGAGGAGCACTAACTACCAGTCTTTACACAGGAAAGGAATTTTACCTTAATCACGATAGTCATCAAATCTCTCACACTGCTTCCGCGGAGCCACCAAAAACTCACATGCTTCAAGGCACTCTCTTTCTAGTTGCTAGCTGCTTGTCCTATACAGGATGGTATATTGTCCAAGTAAGCTTAATTTCTACTTCAAGGAATAATAATTTGCATTATTGTGATTATCTTCCATAATAATTTGCATTATTGTGATTATCTTCCTTCTAAGGTTGCTGTGTTTTGGAATCAAGTAGGCGAAGTTGCTGAAAGCTCTTCCATTAAAGTACTGGGCAACCATGTTAACATGTATCATGGCAACAATTCAAGCAGCAGTAATAGGGCCATGCATAGATAGTAGGAAAGCTTCTTGGTCTTTAGGCTGGAACTTGCAACTGCTCACTGTAGTATACTCGGTGAGATTTCTGAATGCCAGAGTTATGAATGAAATAAGATTATTAAGAAAGTTGAGCAAACAATGCATAGATATAGGTGGTGTAAATTGTTTGATCTCTTTGGCTTTTTTCTCAAACCCTTAACCCTCTATAGAGTTTCTGAGATATCTAAATTTCTCCTCTTAATCGTCCTCTGTCAATCACTATGAATTAACGTATGGGATTTCTTTGTGTAGGGGGCACTTGCTACAGCTGCTACTTTCTGCTTAATATCATGGGCAATTGCATTGCAAGGGCCTACCTATCCTCCAATGTTCAATCCACTGGCTCTTATTTTTGTGGCATTATTAGAAGCTATTTTGCTGGGAGAACCACTCAAAGTTGGAACGTATGAACTTTTCTCTTTCTAGATTGGCTTTTCTTGACATTCTCTTTGATATTACAGTCTCAATGTTAGTATTGGCTTCACAAGGTCTAAAATGAAAATCTGTTTGCAGCTTGGTGGGCCTGGTTTTGATCATATGTGGGTTGTATTGCTTTTTGTGGGGTAAAAGAAGGAAGGCACATGGCTTGACTCAACCAAATGCAGCAGCAGTTGAAGTATCCTCAAGCATGCCTGCTGAACCTGCTGGTTTGCAAGCAATAGCCATAGTAGTTCCAATTTCTTCACCCAACATTGCAGTTATCGACATCAAATATCAAAATACTGATACAGTCAGAAAAAACCCAGAACCCTAAGCCTAAACTAAAAAGAGGTATCTGGGCAGGGTTGATATATTTTCTCAGCAAGTGAATTCCCCACCCAAAAGAGAGAGAGAGAGAGAGAGAGAGAGGAGGAGGAGAAGAAATAGAGGGAAACTAAATTTATGGAAATAGGTTTTGCTGTAGCGGTAGCATACACTGCTGAGCATCATTACAGTGTAAATAGGAAGGACTATGCATTGTGAAGAAACTTAAGCCCTCCTTGACTACAGAGACTAAGAAATGCTTCTCTAATAATATAATGAAGCTCTTGGGACTAGTGAATTGAGATATAACAGTAAACCAGCTCATCTATTTCATCTCAGTCATGAACTCCCAGTTTGAGAATCATCTCGAGAATTGATTCCCTCATATCAGTAAAAGGGTTCTCAGATTACCTTACTACACACATACTATGCGCAAAATCACCACCCACATCATTGGGCAAGCTACTAGAAAAGCTCATTCTGTTCTTCCATCTTCTTGAAATTCTCTCATTTTGCCGAGTCATCTTCTTCTTTGTACCTTCCGTGGCTCCTCTAGAAAACATGTCTCGTTTTGTCGTAAGAAAACAATAACTTCGCATTCTTGTAGATGTACCAAGATGCAAGAGGAGCTTACAATGAAAATTGAATGTTAGCATTGCAGGATTATGAAACCTTGAAGCCATTTAATCAAGCAATGAACGACAATGAAATTCCTGTGACTGTTTTTATTGGCTAGAATTCATTAATTAGGATCCACAATCGCAGACTTTGAAAATGAGGCTCAAATAGATGTGACTGAGCGTTAGCCAAAAAGACTATCAAACAAGAAAAACAGGGAAGAGAATCTAAGTTGATTTAATAACAATAAAAACATATGAACATGATTATATGATGGCGCGCTTTTGTGTATTTTTATATTGAAAGTGAAAACAAAGATAAATAAAGTAATGGAAGTGATCATCAACCACTTGCACCGGTCGTTGGGAATGCTCTTGGCTCTTCCTTGAAGACCTTATAACATAAAGGAAGAAAATAACATACACATTTTTATATTTTTATTTTAGAAGCATTATTTTACCTCTAGCATTAAAATAATCATTCTTTTTACTTAATATGCATTTCATTTAATGACAACTAACAAATAATTTAATTAAACGTTTTTTTAAAAATTAATAACTTGTCAACATTTCATTTTAACCAAGGTGACCAACCAGTTGTTATTATTTTTTTAAACAGTTTAATTTAGTAACGAGCATATGTTGATATAGTCAAGTTTTCTAATCAAAATCATTTTTTAATAAAAGATAATTGTGTCATTTGCCTTTGTTTTTCCTGCATACAATTTCTCATCTTCAAGTATTTTTATCTTTTTATGTATACCATACATGTATTTAGGTTAGAATTATAGAAGGTTCCTTCCCATTACCTCTACCCTTCCCTTTTATTAAAAAATATTTCAATTATATCAAGCATTACCTCTACCCTTCCCTTTTATTAAAAAATATTTCAATTATATCAAGCGGGCTCTTAATTTCACATTAATCCTTGGTGGGCATGCACGCAAATGCAATAACTATGTTGTGCTTAATTGGTTTTCAGTTTGTAAAAATAAATTAGAATAAAATGAAATTTAGGTAAAAATAAATTTTTTTATAGATTATAATATCGTATAAGCATTATTATAATACATAATTATTAATAATAATAAATGTATGTAACAAATGATGTGAAAAAATATTAATGAACTATTTTGAATTTAAAATATATTTACAAATAAATATTAACTTATTTAGATTTTAATATTAATTTGTGAAACTTATTAATAATATTTTTTTATTTTCTATATAATGTATAAAATTAAAAAGTTGTTAAATTTATTACCGCCGGTTTAATTCTAATTAAATTATGGTTAAATCATTGAATTTTGAACCAGTGTCATTACTGGTTCAATGCTTGATCTAGTTTTCTGAACCTAAAAAATAACCATTTTTTTATTTTACTTTGAAAAACAAATTTATATTAAATTTGAAAGTGCATGATAAATAATTTGGAGTATGGTGTAGAGTGTGCATATATTATATATATTAGTGTAACCCATGTGATGGACAGAATACTTTGCATGTGCAAGAATAAAAACAATTATATATATAGTAAGAAATAATAAATCATATATAGATATATTGACCAATACAATTATAAGTTTTTATATAGTTTTCAATAGTTATAATTGCATTGGTGGCCAAGGAAAAAAATAGTATAATTGTATGTAGAAAATAATATGATATTATATAATAGAAAAGAATTTAATTGTAAGTAGACATATTCAAAACATTATGTGTGAAGAAAATTACACAATAAAATAACAAGAAATACATGTACACAAAAGTAAACATCATCAATCTATATTATTGAAGATTTTTCTATAAACATCCTCTAATATTTTATTTGCTGCCCTGCTGGAGCTGGGGTTTTTTTTTTTAAACTCAAAGTTTTGGTCGACCTGACTAACCGAGTCAAATCATGGTACGGGTGGCCCTTCAAAATACTTGGTTTGGTCAAACCGGAACACATTTGATTTTGTACAATATAAGAAAAAAATAATTTAGATCTATGAAATTAAGGGAGATGGAAAAAGAAATATTTGCTATAGCATGGATCAACAAAGAAACAAACTCAAATAAAAAAGCTAGTGTGCACGAAGTAAGCAGTGACAAACATGGAATATGGCTTGAACACCGCCAACGAATGATTTCACTATGCTGAGGAGGGATTGAAATTGGCCTGTGCTCCACCAGATGATACAATTGGAATTAATTTACAGAGCTATAGATGAAATTTGATTGGATAATGAAAGTGATTGTGATATTTTTCAAATTTCAAATTAAATGAAAAAATATGCGGCGTGATACTCGGAAATAATATATCATTTATATAAAATTGAAAAAAAAGCAACAGTTGGCACTTGGCAGAATGAATATAATCTATTTGAAAATTTAGATATAATTCATTAAAAACTACTTATCCAAATGTTTGAGGGTTTAATAGAATTAATTACTTATTTCTACAATTTAAATAAAACTAATAATTTTATAGTTAGAATATTCATAGATATATTTATTATTTTTAGTTTTAATACATATAAGAAAAATTTAATAACAAAATAGTTTTGAATAGATTTCGATTTAAGTAGAGATATATTAGATTTCAATTTTAGTTTTTCTAAAATAACTTTATTTAGATATGGGTTCAATTTCAGTTATTTATATACAAATTGTTTCGAATATGGATAGTAAATGTTATGACTGAGGCATTTCATTTTGCCACATGTTGGTTTGGAGTTTCTAAACTTTAGGAAAAGTTATGATTAATATCAGATCATTCAAATCTCTAAGAAAACTACTACTTTTATATATATAATAGATAGATTATTTGATAATATTAGGTTAAATTTTAATATTATCAAACTTTAATGGGATAACTCCTCAATATGGTATTTTCTATCTATAAAACTCGTATTCAAGATTTTACTTATCAATATTTTGAACTCTTATCACTTAAATTCAACCACTCTTAGTAATGTTTATACACATTTTATTGGTAGCCATTATTACTCCCAATGTCTCTGCCCATCATAATTCCTGGAATTTTGGGGTCAGATTTTCAAATCATTTGAAATTTTACACCAAAGTTTTTGTTTTCTCTCTAAAAGTTTAGAGTCTTTTTTTCAAAGAAAAACTTCAATAATGATTAATGACACGTATTCAATACGTTTTTATAGTCTACTCCACAGTCCACAGATGATAAATAAATCACTAAATCAAGAATAAATATGAATTATACACAAGTTTTGATAATATCTCCTCACTCTCCAAAAGCTTCAATTAAAAATAAAAAAAAAAAACTTTAAATGCACAATGCTCATCCGTGAGATTCTCGTACAACCATATTCAAAATATTTAAAGATCCATATGCATAGAAATGGAATACACTTTTCTGCTAGCCAAAAAAAAAAATAGGTCTGGTAATTTGCGAGTGCACAAAACCCGAGAGGAAATCTTTTTGTGAACAAAACAGAAACACATCTGGCCCAAAATGGGAAAAGGCCCATTCAATGGACAAAGGGGGACCCAAGCTGAGACTGATCTATGTTCAATCCCAAGCCCAAAGCTGGAATGGAATTTACAAAGTCGGATACACTAGCCTCCGAAATTCTAGGGGCAGAAGTTAACAAAAAATCTCATCAGAAAAATAAAAATAAAAATAAAAAAAAAAGAAACTCTAGAGACAAAATGGATGATTTTTATTTCTTAAAAACCATTTAACTATTATATCTTTTAAGTTTTTATAAAATTTATTTTTTATTTATATTATTTTTTGTAAGTATATATTTTATTAAATGACTTTAAAACTTGCCAGATAAAGAAATGACAATTTTAGAAAAGTACTATTTGTCTTGACTATTTGAAGCTATCCTAGTCATCATGAGTTTGCATAGCTGTTCAATTGGATGAAAACTAATGCAGTATTCGTGCCATGAACAGTGTATTGTTATTCATATATGGTTAAATTGTCGCAAATTTTCTTAAATTATATATTTATAATTTTATATAGAAACAGTAAAATCATGGAAAAAGTGGTAAATTAAAAAATAATTTTAAAATATTATAACGATTACTGTATTCTTTTTTTTTTGGGGGGGGCCAAAATACCTTTTTACTATATTCAAATGCAATGAAACATGTCAAATGAGACTGAAACACCAACAATTAATTAGTAAAAAATAATCTATACATACTCAGAGGCAGGAATGCATGCATGCATGGGGGCATGTATGTATGTATGTATGGAGTAGAAAGTATTGTTATTTTTACGTCTCGTGTTTTCAATTGCCAAAAAAAGTATATTGTTATAAGATTGATATGAAGATGGAAATTTTCTTTTGGGTATATAATGGTGACAAATTAAGCAAATATGCATCTTATAGTGATAAGGGAGGGTTGGTATTTGAGAAAATTTCATTGGCCAGACAAAGTTGGAAATTACCATAAAGTGGTAAGTTCACATTCATCGATCTTTAGAGTAGGGGCTCTAGTTTTCTATCTGAGCAGAAAAAAATAGGTGTACTTAGAGGTGGCTCTTCCATGTCATGAAATTAGAAGTGCATATAGAGAGATCAAATCATGGCCCACAATTTTGGTTGGAGAATTAATTAGTTGGCTATATTCTCATATGTTGGTATATACAATTTTATTCATTTCAACTTTGTCCTTTGTCTGATTTTTGGAAGATGTTAGCACAATTTTTTACTAAGAGGAGAGCATGGAAGAGAGATTTGCCAGACAATTTGCTTGGGTTTATTTCATATATATTATTTGGTATTTTAGTCTTTAGAAATGATAATATGATGCTAATGTAATGTAAGGCAGAAGTATCTATATGATTTGAGTTTTCAAAACAAATGAAAATAAAAGAGCAAAAAATATTGGAAACAATATACTACAAAAGTGCAACAAAACTAATATATATATATATATATGTAAACGTGGCTTCGTTTTAAGAGTTTGTTGTTATTAAAAAAAAATAGTTGTTTGCCAAAGGAGGTGGCAGATCCTACAACTTTCCTTGTTGGGAAAAAGATAATTTAGTAGCTTGTAAGAAAAATATTGACTAATAAGAACCTTTAATTTTTGAAATTACCTAAAAGGACCTAGGTTCTAATTTAACAAAAAAATAATTTCTCAAGTGAATATAACTATTTTTTTAAGTAGATATAAATTAATTTTTAAGTGAAAATAACTAATTTTTTTAGAGAAAATAACTAATTTTTCATGTGGGGATAACTAAATTTTCAAGTGGTAATAATTAAATTTTGAGCTGTAGTAAACTAATTTTTCAAGTAAATATAACTAAATTTTCAAGTAAGCATAACTAATTTTTCAAATAGGTATAACTAAATTTTTAAGTGAAAATAACTAATTTTCCAACCATAGTAAACTAATTTTCTAAGTGAACATAAATAATTTTCCAAGTAAATATAACTAAATTTTCAAGTAGAGATAACTAATTTTCTAAGTGAAGATAACTAAATTTCTAAATCTAAATAACTAATTTTCTAAGTAGAAATAATTAAAGTGGATATAACTAATTTTTTAAGTAGATATAACTAAATTTCCAAATATTAATAACTAAAATCCCAATTGGAGTGAACTAATTTATATATGAGTAATCTTGTTCATTCAAAAAAATATTTTTTTTATCCAAGGACCTAGGTTTTTTTAGGTGATTTAAAAAATTGGGGATTCTTATTAGAAAATATTTTTGTTACAAAATTCCAAATTGTTGTTTTCCTTCCTTGTTTTCTAAACGTGATATAATTAAGATGTTTATTTTTCATTTTTTTAGATAGTATCTTGAAAGCTGATTAAATATATTTTCTTCTTTTACATTAAAAACGTGAATTTAAAAATAATAATAAATTAATTTAAAAATATTAATCAGAGTAGCATATGCATAAATATAAGCATTTTTTTGGCCAACATAAAATATAAGCATGGTTTAAATAGCTATAATATTCACTTGATCTCTCTTGCCATTGCCGTGACCTAGCATCTTTTTAATTAATAAGAAAAAATTTTATTTATATCATTTCTCTTATGCACTTTTGGTGTTGTTTCTAATTAAAAGTTAACATATGTACTCTTTTTAACACATTATAGGTTCATTGATATAGTTATTATAGTTAATGACTAAATTAATAATTATTAAAAAAATTCACATATTAACTTTTAATTTGAAAAAGGTACAAACAAAAAAGCAAAAACATATAAGTTTTTTCTTGTAATAATCAAAATTAAATGTGAGTTCTTTAAAATGATAATTGTACATTTTTATTTTTTATTTAACTATATTAAAATCTATCGGATTTTCTGATAAAAAAATCTATATGCATTTTGCATAACTTTTTAATTAAAATATAAAAAATTTATATCTCTAATAATAATATGACAAATATTTAATGTTTACCAATAAATATATGAATTTTCAATTAAACTATATATTTATCAAGTTATTATTAAAAAATTTCACAATTGTCAACATTTTAATTTAATTGTTTGATGATAAAAAATATGAGAAATTATATATTATCCTTCTCTCACATTAAAAAAAGTGAATCAAAAGAGTTTGATTTTCAAGGAATTTGGATTCCATGCTCAAAGTTATCATTTAAAAATTAAAAAACACTTCAAATTTGAACCATCTTAATAAGCTCAACGCCTATCCTTGAGATTCTCGTCTAACCATATTCAAGATTGGTGAAATCTATCCAATTTTCTTATATTTAAATTTCAATGAATTATTTTAAAATGTAGAGTTCTTTGAATAAATGATGATTAAATCAATCATCTTCAATTCTTAAAATTAAAACAGAGTTTGGAAAATACGTTAGCCATCAAAATCGGGTGATATCTAAACCAGTACTGAAGAATTAAGCCACAGGGTTTTGTCGCATCACTGATTCGTGCTTGATCTTCATCATGCCAAACTTTTCCTTATAATCCATTGAAATGGGTTTGGATATATCATCACGTGTGTCCATCTGAGAAGCTTTCGGCCGTTGAACTCAACACAGCTTCAAAATACAACTCATAAAACGTCATTTAACTTTTTCTTAATTAACCAATTAGCAAGTTAGTCCTATGAGTGACTGATTTTCACCATCTTCCTTCAATCTGGAGGCTACTACCAAATCTAGGGTTAGACATCTTAAATGCAGGATAAGGATAGCTAGCCTTCTTGTGAAGAATTTGAACACACAATGACACTACCTTTTATAGAAGATTAAGCGCTTTTCGACAACACCACTAATTTCCCCTCACGAAATCTCCTTCCTTCCTTCCTTGCAATAAACAAACTGAATCACACGCCACACAAAGCACAACAATCGTATGCCCAGAAACACTGTGCTGGCAGTCTGACACAGTTTCCTAAACCTTTGATTTTGTTTTCTTCATATATATATATATATATATATGCATATATGACATCTGTTACCTTCCTCATCAGTCCCCAGCATGTATTTTTACTCCATATTTGGTTATTCTCTCTGAAGAATTGACTTTTTGCTTTTCCTAAATAATTTTTTTTAAAAAAAATGCTTTTCTGTTCACACATTCATCACTTACCTCTTTGCACTTTTGCGGGACAAGACAAATTAAGAGAGCGAGGCCGGAACCCGTTTTCACTTGCTTTCGCTTTCACTTTAGGCTGAGATAAAGACGTGTATATATATATACACAGAGAAAGAGAGAGGGAGGGACAGACAGAGAGAGATGATGGGAGGTGTGAAAGAATGGTTCGTGTCGTCGCAGGCTGTAATGAGCATGTTGTTGGTGCAAGTTTTCGCGACAGGGATGCAGATGTTGTCGAGGATCATTCTGGTTCAGGGCACTTTCATTTTTTCACTCATCGCATATCGTCATGTCGTTGCTACTCTTTGTGTTGCCCCTTTTGCTTTCTATTGCGAAAGGTACATGCTTTTTTCGTCTCTGTTTATTCATCTTTCTGGATTTCCATTTGCGAACACCATTCTTTGCTTTTTTAATTGTGTGTGTGTGTGTGTGTGTGTGTGTATATATATATATTGATAGGCCCTTTTGAGTTTGTTGTTGCAGAGGCCGCCCTAAGAAGTTGAATTGGTCGGTTTGGTTCTGGATTTTTCTCAATGCCTTAGTAGGGTAAGCAATTATTCGTCAGTAGTCACCATCATTAATTTCTCATTTTCCGAATCTTATTTAAGAATATTTATTGGCATTTTCGGAGGATGTTGGCCAATGAATCTTTTTTTTTTCTTTGGCCAAAGCCAATGAATCTATTCAATTGCAACATTTTAAGATGTTAGATTCTGAATTTCTGCATCTTGGTCCATCCCTCACTTTTTACCCATCGAGCGATTGAGGTTACATTTGGCTACATACTAGGTTCGCCATGATTCCCAAAATGCGCCGTCCTAATTAGAAATTTAGAATCATGACCCACCCCACAGCATTAATCGTTATTATGATTTTTTGCGTTTTTGTTTGGTGCGATTCGATCTCTTGTCTTTGCTGGGAACTACGTACACTTGATATATGCATTTTGATTAGGGTAATGATGGAAAATTAAATTACATTAGGGACAGATTAGTGTGCAAATCTAGGAGGTTTAGGTGGTTTGGTGCAGCTGCTTTCAACAAATTGGGATTAATTTGGCACCACTCTTAAATTGGTGTTTCAATTCTTATTCAGAGGATTGATTTACGGATGGTCGAAATTGCAATTAGCTGAAAACCAAAAAGATAAAAGGTTGAAACACACGGATTTACGATAGTGTTAGAGCATTGAAAAATTGCCGAAAGACATGAATTCATGAAGTTCATGCCGTCAATCCAGGCGTTCCTATTTTCTGCACAGAGCGGCCCAATGTGAAGAGCCGGCTTTCCAACGGCTAGCATTACGCTAGCTGATCCAAGGGCTACTTTTACGTCATGTATCGTGCACGAAAAATGCAACATTTTATTTCATGATTCCTCGTGTTTTGTTTATGAGGTCATTGAATTGTAGCCGTTGAAATCACCTAATCTGATTGGAATCACCACAACGTTGTCATTTTAGAAAATATTCACTATTTAGTTATTTACAGTAGCTCCACCACCATTTTCTCCCACAAGGATTTTTCTAGTGGCTGTATTGTCTTGTAGGAGAAGACACAATAAAATTGGTTGGTTTCACTTGACAAGTGGGGCCTACCAAATGTGTGTTTCTCTCTTCTACACGATGGTATAACTACTTGAAATTGAAAGGATTCAAGTTCTCATTTTTCAATGACTCCAATAATTAAAGCTGAGTAGCATGTTAGTGCTCCATTCGGTATAGATGAAGGAAAAACAATCTTATTTTATGGCATGAAAATCAAGATTTATAATATCTCCATAATTATTACTACTAAAAAACAATTACTATTTTATTTTATTATTAATTGTTATTTATGGACATATATGACATTTCACACTAAAAAAATCAATTGTCATTCTGCATTCTGCCTAGCTACCCAACAAACCTTAAATTGTCATATAGTTTCCTATCAAGGAATGGCAGAATGCATTAGTTTTCTCTATATTGTGTATTATTAATGAATATATTCTCAAACCACTGGATGGCATCATTTTCAGGATAATAATGGCAATGGGACTCTTCTATTATGGTCTGCGAGACACTTCAGCTACCTACTCTGTCAACTTCCTCAACTTGATTCCCATATTCACTTTCCTTGTCTGCATCATATTCAAGTATATGAGAGCAACCTTCATGAAAAGCTCTGCTATATCACAAATTCACAATTAATTATATAGTAAGCATTAGTTCATAATTAAATGATTGCAGGATGGAGAAACTAGGGCTAAAAACATGGGCTGGTAAAGCCAAGGCTGTTGGTACAATTATGTGTGTTGGAGGAGCATTAACTACTAGTCTTTACACAGGAAAGGAATTTTATATTGATCACCATGGCTATCACATCTCTCACACTATTTCTGCAGAACCACCCAAAACTCACATGCTTCGAGGCACTCTCTTTCTAGTTGCTAGCTGCATGTCATATACAGGATGGTTTATTGTCCAAGTAAGCTTTTCTGCATAAGGTTCTGACATACATAGTCTTTCAGTGTACTAAGAATTTGCATTATTTATTGTGATTATCTTCAAACAGGTGAAGTTGCTAAAAGCTCTTCCATTGAAGTACTGGGTAACGATGTTAACATGTATCACGGCTTCAATTCAGGCAGCAGTAATAGGGCTATGCATAGATAGTAGGAAAGCTTCTTGGTCTTTAGGTTGGAACCTGCAATTGATCGCTATAGTATACTCGGTAAGATTCCTCAAAGTTATTAATGAATTAAGATTAGCAAGATAAGTGGACAAACAATGCGTGGATGGTGTAACTTGTTTGACCTTTTTGGATTATTCTCAAGCCTTTTATATGGTTTTGAGATATCCATATTTTACTACCTCATCTTCTGAGAATCACTATGAATTAACGTGTGGGATTTCTCTGTATAGGGGGCACTTTCTACAGCTGCTACTTTCTGCTTAATATCATGGGCAATTGCGTTGAAAGGGCCTACCTATCCTCCAATGTTCAATCCACTGGCTCTAATTTTTGTGGCTTTTTCAGAATCTATTTTACTAGGAGAACCGCTCAAAGTTGGAACGTATGAACATTTTTACTTTCTAGATTGCCTTTTCATAACATTCTTTGATATTACAATATCTCAATGTAAGTATTGGCTTCATGAGTCTAAAGTGAAAATCTGTTTGCAGCTTGGTGGGCATGGTTTTGATCATATATGGCTTGTATTGCTTTTTGTGGGGTAGGAGAAGGGAGACACATAGCTTGACTCAACCAGATGAAGCAGTAGTTGAAGTTTCCTCAAGCATGCCTGTTGAACCTGCTGGTTTGCAAGCAACAGCCATTGTAGTTCCAGGTTCTTCTCCAAACAGGGCAGTTATCGACATTGAAAATTCTGATACAATCAGAAAAAACCTTGAATCCTAAACCTAAACAAAAGAGGGATCTGGGCAGGGCCAGCAAGTCAATGTTTTTTCCCCCAAAGAAGAAGGAAAAATGGAGGGAAACTAGGATATTTATGGATAGATCATTGATAATTTAAGAAAAATATTGGTTTCACTGTAGCGGGGCATGCAAGAATGCTTAGTTTCATTACAATGTAAATAGGAAAGGACTATGGTCTATGAAGTAGCTAATTAAGCCCTCCATTACAACATAGACTAAGAAATGCTTCTCCAATAATATAATGAAGCTCTGGTAAATTGAGAGCTATACAACAGTAAACCAGCTCCTGCATTTCGTCCCAGTCATGAACTCCCACTCTGAGCATCATATCGAGAATTGATTCTCTTATATCAGTAAAAGGGTTCTCAGAATACATTACTACACACAAACTATCTGCAAAACTTCCACCCGCATCGTCGGGCAGGCTAGCAGAAAAGCTCATTCTGTTCTTCCATCTTCTTGAAATTCTCTCATTTCGCCTCTGAGTCATCTTCTTCTCCGTAGCTTCACGGATCCTCTAGCAAACACGTCTTACAATGAAAACTGAATGCTAGCATTCCACGAATATGAAGCCTTGAAGCCATTTAATCAAAGCATTAATGAATGACAATGAAATTCCTCTGACTGTTTTGATTGGTCAGAACTAATTAAGATCCACAATTCTAGACTTTGAAAAACAGGCTCAAATAGATACGACTGAACCGTTCGTAAAAAAGACAACCAAACAGAGAAGAGCATTTTCCACCAAGACAACCAAAACCGAGGAGAATCTAATCTAATTTATTTTTAATGACTATAAAAATATATGAATATAACGGAATGTGCTAATCTATCAATTATCAACCACCTGCGTTGGTCAATTGTGAATTAATGCTCTTATTTTCATATTAATTATTGGTGGGCATGCATGCGATGATGATGTCACTGCTCCTTACATGCATTATATAATATACTCGCATTGTTTTATTGATGTACTTTTAAGGATAAAGTGCCACCTTAGTTTTGTAGTTCCATTAGACATATAAAATAAGTATTTCTTTTTTGCCTGGAAATAAAATAATTATGTTAAATTTGAAAATGGACTATAATTAATTCGTAGTATGGTGTTATATTTTATAGGTAGGGTCTGATTCTTATGGTCGTTCCTGCATTTAGCTACTCACAATGCCATTAACTTCTCACTCACCATAATTCCTGAATTTTTGGGGTCAGATTTTCAAATCATTTGAAATTTTACACCAAGATTTTTGTTTTGGCCCTAAAAGTTTAGATTTTTTTTTAAGAAAAACTTCAGCAATGATTTTAATATAATATATGTATTCAATACGTTTTTATCATCTACTGCTCAGAATCTAAGTGTCTGTTTGACAGTGTTTTTTGTTTTTTTATTCTCAAAACAGTTTTGTAAAACTGTTTTCAAGAATAAGTTCTGAAAATAAGAAAACAAAAAAATCTGTTTGAATAGTTATTCTCAAAATCATAACTAGTGAGTAGTAGATGAGTTATACAAAATTTATAACTTTACCATTAATGAGGTGAGTATTTTTCACATTTTCTTGTGTTTTTCAAAATAAAAACTATAAAATACCTTAAAGTTGTTCTAAGTTTTCTATTCTTTTGTATTTCTATTTCTTAGAACAATTTATAAAAAACATATTTACCAAACAAATTTTTTTATTTTTCTATTTTTAAAAATAAAAAAAATATTTTTAAAAACAGGATCAAACATACCCTACATAAGTTATTAATAAACGTGTTTTTTGTCAGGCATTTTTTTTTCATGATTTTCGTACCTATTTTCATTCAAGTTGGGCCTTTCCCCTGGGTGGACTTTTTGGTCCATTATCTGATTCTATTCCATGATCGGATGAATCCTAATCCAACTAAATACATTTTATTAAAGATACCATGCATCACTTACTAATATCTGGGGGTGATTAATGATTTAATAATTAATATTTGAATTTAAATTATGAGACATTTCTTATCAATTGAAATATAAATCTTACCAGTGGATTATAGTATTGTCGTCTTAAGATTCTACTTGTAAAGCCTATAAGTAAAGATTAAAAAGAAACACCAACACACAATTTTCAAAAACACTAAATAAAAATTTAAGCTCGCATAAAGAGAGTTACGAGTGCTTCCGATACAAATTTAAGATTTGGAGTTCTTCACGTGATTTCCTATGAATTCTTCTTGTGAATCCACGTAAATTTTTTTTACAGTAAGTAAATACTTATGACACAATTTTTTATTACAAGTTGCTTTAATTTTTCCAACAATCACTTTTAGAAAATAAATAGAATTTTTACTGAAATACGTCATAAAAAAAAGATATCATTGTTGCAATTTTATGATGGACGATGTGTATTTGTTTCTAGCGGAATTTCACTTAATTTACTCCCTGTGCTTTCTCTTGAATGAGACGTACGTGAAGACTGACTGATAAGCCTTTAAGAGGGAGCTACTACTAAATTCACAAATATTTTGTTTTGTTTAAACATTCAAAAGGGGAAAAGAAAGTCCGACGTAGTTCATCCTATCGCCATGAATATAAAGAGAAATTTCGATGACAAACCGTAATTGAATTTAATTATAAGAAACTCAATGCATTTTAAATAATGTCTTGAGTGATTCTTTATGGACAAGGAAAAAATTATGTTGAGCAAACTTTTCCGCAATAAGTTATCCAACTCGATTATGAATTAATTGATATTTAATAGTATTGAATACTTGATAATTTATCCTAAAAAAATTAAGAATAAGGAATTCACGTGAGAGTTTTTAAATTCTTTTTTTTGTAACATATCCCAGTATCCAATAGTTAATTAATCCGGATTTAAACCAAATGGGGCCGCAATTAAGAGAAGTTTTCCTAATAATTTAGTTTTTTATTTATAATATTCAAACCTGATACATTACCTAAGATGTATTGAATTTTTTACTACGGATTGCTATTTTTTTAAAATTCAGTAAATTTCACTTAAATTCACGGTGATATCTTCTATCCTCTTTATTCCTTAATATAAGATACAAAAGATAAAATTATTCAGACTAAGAAAAATAATAAATTTGTCTAAAATATAAAATAACTTTAAAAAATATCCTAATTTAATGTTAATAACTTTTATATCATATAATTCATATAAATAAATTATACTACTAATTTTTTCAAAAGATATTATTTTAATTAAGGATACTTTTAAAAAAATTATTAAATATACTAAATAAATCTACGTGTTTTTCAATTGTCCCTTATATTAAAAAATAAATAAACTTTTTTTAGTCACTCAATACACGGCGATATCGACGCTATGGAATCTAGATTTCAAATAGGAAATATTAAATTTATTCATGAATGGTGATATGAATTCTTTCATCTAACTATTTTTGTAAAGATACTATATGTTTAATAACTAAGATAACTTATTACTGACGCAAAAAATTTGGATATTCAATTGTTTGTAATTAACTTTTTAAAATTAAAGTATATTTTATTAGTTTAGATATGTTTTATAATCTTTCGCTGGATAACACAACTGATCAAGGCTTTTTTTTTGGCTTGGTTTGTTATCCTTCTTTATATTAATTTATTTATTTATAAATTATGAAGGTATGAATATTTATGTATAAAAAAATATACTCATTTTATTCCTTATTATAACTCAATTTTAACCATTTTACATGTACAAAAAAGTAATTAAAATTTTTGAACTTTGTAAAATTTATTATAACTTTTCACTATTATTTTTATTAAATTATATTTATCTTCATTATCTCTTTTTTAATCTCTCCTCACTATAATTATTTAATAAGGGACAAACATGAAAATGAATATTTAATATTCATAAAATAATTTATATTTTGTATACTTAAATTCTTATAAAACATGGCTTATAATAGAAAATAAGGGGAGTATTTAGTCATTATAATTTTATGAATGGTAATATATATCTATTTATTTTATTATAAAATTTAGTTTCGCTTTGGCTTTCTCGTGGAGACAAATTGATTATCCTTGTTTAATAGCGAGGGAGAGAAGCATTAAAGCCGCGAAGATTTTGATTTATGATAATGCATTTTTCGTATAAGTAGTGTGGATTCGTCATTAATATGCCTCCATCTTCATATTAAGACAATTTTAGTTTTCCTAATCTGTTCCTTGCATTTCTTTCCTTATTATCAGGCCAAAAAATACATACCTTATTAAGTATTTTAGTGTACGACCTTGCCCTTGAGTACCGAGTAAATTTGATACGCGAGAAAATGCTTTATGAAAAAGTAATGGAAACGTAGGTTCCCAATGAGAAAATGCTTTATGAACAAGAAATGGAAAAGTAGGTTGCTATCTACTCTCTCTAATTTTTTTTAATTGTCACTTTTTAAGAAAAAATTTGTTTCTATTTATGAGTAGTTTTTAAATTTCAAAATAAAATTGATTACTAATTTTTTAATTATATTTTTATTTTTAAAATTAAATATAATATTAATTATTCTTTTTTATCTATCCATTTATTGAAGGTCATATTAAGAAATTTAAAAAATATTCTCACACACTCATTATATTTTTTAATTTATATACTAAAACTTTAAACAACATATAAAGGGAAACGGAGGAAATAAACACATTTGCTACAACGGAAAGTGAGTTAATAGAAAAGTTATTTTCTTAGAATTATAAAAAAGTGATTTTCTCCAAACAAAAAAGTAAAGAAAAGGGAATGCTTTCCCAGGAAAACAAATTTTTTTAATAAAATAATCTTTAATAAATAACCTAAATTATAATTGTAATATTTTTATGAAAAGAATAAGTTTTCTTAACTAGATACACCAAACATGATTTTGGTGAGGAATGGAGAATTTTAAAAATACTCTTTTTCATTCCCATTCTTGTTACTGTTCCATTCTCATTCCAATTTTGTATCAAATTAATTGCTGAAGGACAAGGGAATTCTAACAGAATCAATAATCACGTTTGTAATAGTAAATCCCAATAAGTAATCATTCGTTATTTCCGCAATCTTTTTGGCCGAAGTTAGTATTTCCCTAATCAAAGCCTTGATTGGCAGGCCGCAGCCGGCAGACACTCCTCTAATTGTCTAATAATCTCTTTCACTTTCCGCCAAATTAACTAATAATTAGTTTTTTATTCTTTACTTATAAGAGTAATTTATAATTAATTTTATAATATACTTATATTTACATCTAAACCTATTTATATATTCTACTTTGCTTTACTTATGGAACCTCAATTAGCATTATTATTAAATATTACTCATTCCAATTTTAAATATATGATTTTTTATTCTAACTTTTTATAATATATGATCTAGTATTTATTATATATTTTTAAAAAATATTCTATTTAAAATATTTAAAAAAAAGAGAAAGAGATTAAATAAATATAATTTTAAAAAATATTATAATTTTTGAAAGAAAAATAGTCATCTAATTTTAACTTTTATTATTAATTCACGTGATCCAATTAAAATGATTTTGTATTAAGAATAAGATGGAGTAGTTTAATATTGATATTGAGAAAAAACAATGAAGAATGACTTTTGATTGAATAATTTAAACTTAGAATTAGCAAGTGTCAGATTGAATTCTAGTCTTCTAGATTTCTAGTCCAACATTACAACCGGGGTATATAGTGAATTGATCAGATACATGTTATAATCTATTAACAAAATATTGTTATAACGTGTCAAAAGGTAAAAACTTTTTCTTGTGGGCAAATCAAATTTTAAAAAAATAGCCAAAAATAGCCAACACGCCTTAAAAAACAATTAAATCTTGAAATGGGTATTTTAATTTAAATACAAGAGTCAAATAACATAGGCGGATTATTCGCACGTTAAATTCTGACATGTTCCTTCTCCCTCTGCAAATAGGAAATCGTTCGAAAGATACTAACCAGACAACGTGAAAGGACGAGGATCGTCGTTGCTATTCTAGGCTCGCGCCTCTCTGGGCTTACCATTACCAAAAGACTCCTAGTGGTGGCGGCTCTCTGATTTTAATTTCTTTCTGCTTCTTCTGGAGCACTGTTCCTCAAACGGTCGCCGTCGGTTGTCCCATTATCCCCTCGTAGTCTCAGAAGCCTTATCTGATACACATTCATATTTCATATGTAAAGAAAGAGAAAAGGGGACAATTTTTACCACCGAACCCTTTGTTTTCTTCGCTTTTTCCCTCCTTCGGGTTGGTGGGTTTGGACTCAGAGCCTGAAGATGGGAAGGATATCAAGGATTGCGAGTTATGCAATTGCTTCCATGAAGGAGAAGCAACAGCCTCTCATTACGTGCACGACATTCAACATTCTCGCTCCCATATACAAGCGCCTCGTCCAAGAGGTTCTTCTTTACCTGCATTGATGATTGATTTCCTTGAATGGGTTATCTCAATTTCAAATTTTTATTTACTTTTTTCTTTCTTATTTGCAGGACGCGAGTTGCCGCGAAAGCGACTATAGACCGTTTTGGTTGGACAGGAACGACAGAATATTGGATTGGCTGTTGCAGGAGAGGTCTTCCATTATCTGTCTTCAGGTATGAATGATTATGATCATTACTATCTCTTTATCCTACGCTTTTGTTTGTGCTTTTTAATTTTTCAATGAAATTGATAGGAGTGATCCCCAAGGTTCCTCATGGGGCTATTGGTTTGATGCTAGTGTGTTTTTCCTTATGAATTTATTTCAGAGATTGTAAAGATTTTCATGACAATATATTTGAATTTTTGCAGGAGTTTTGGGTTGGAAATCAAGAGTTTGTTAATTTGTATGAGAAGAGACTCGGTGATGCTGGTTATGTTAATTTCAACCTTGGACGGACTAACAACCGTGGGGATGGTAGGCACTTTTTCCCTCAAATTGAAATTCTACCCCTTTAAATTCTCAGTTTTGCCACCGTTTCAAACTGATTATCTTTATCAAGGATAAATACCTCAACCACTATTTACAAGAGTTTATTGGGTTACTATTCTCCTGGAACTTTAAGTGCCAATCTAATCTTACCACATAATAACCTTTGCTCTTGAAACTTGATTCAAGATTACATTGTCCCCCTTCCTATCTGCTTTGTGATGGACACAATGGCATAAGCAAAGTTTGGAAAATGTTGAGGAAACGAATAGACATTTAAAGCTGTTGAGATTGAGGAAGAACATCATCTCTTGATACATATATTTCTCATTGAAGGGAAAAAAAGATGATCAAAAGCATATTCTACTTTTGTCATCCTTGAGATAGCTAAATAAGAGTCAGATTTTCAGTGTTATTTGCCATGTACATGGTAGATTTTTCCTACCAAAAAGTATGAATTGTTTCTAAATTATTGAAATTGCCTGCTGATGTTTCTGTTGGAATCCGTAGGTCTACTAATAGCGGTGCAAAAGGAACACTTTAAGATTCTCAATTACAAAGAATTGCACTTCAGTGATTGTAGTGATCGTGTAGCTCAGTTGCTACATGTTGAATTAGCTTCTCCATCATGCCGAAATAATGATATTGGGCAGGAAATTATTATTGTCAATACCCACTTGCTTTTTCCTCATGACTCAAGTCTGTCCATTGTACGACTGCATCAGGTAATATCTCAGCATTATGTTGATTATTATGCTAGCATGGGTGGTATTGGTAACTCTTTTGGATATATATTAATTCTCACTTTTCTACAGGCCTACAAGATACTTCAATATGTGGACTCTTATCAGAAAGAGTATCAACTGAAGCCTATGTCAATCATGTTATGCGGGTAAGCTTAAATGGACTTTCTTAAGTGGGATTCATTTGCCTTTCTGAACTTACTTCATCCTAGAACTTTTGAATCACTGTGAATGATATTTTTTTCAACATCTGATTTCTCAGTGACTGGAATGGAAGCAAGCGCGGTCATGTTTACAGGTTCCTGAGGTCACATGGGTTTGTATCATCATATGATATTGCTCATCATTACACAGATGCAGATGCACACAAGGTGGTATCTTCAACACTGATCTGAGAACTTTTTGTGCTGAACCATATGCTCATCACTTAATTTCTTTTTTGAACATTGTATCAATGCAGTGGATTAGTCACCGAAATCACCGGGGAGATATATGTCCTGTTGATTTTATATGGCTTCTAAATCCTGATAAGTATCGGAAACTACTAAAAGCGACTTGGAGTGATGCTGTGTTTGGCATGTTCAAGGTGATCACAATACCTCTGGACTTACATACTTATTCAATTTACTGATTTCACCATCCTGCAACTGCAAGCACTTTTAGCGTCTATATATCTTTAGACCGAAGATGTTCAGAATTTAGATTATTTTTCTTTGTGCATAGTTATGGATTTCATTTTTTGGTTGTGAAATAGAATTTTTCAACTGACAATAAACTTGTCTATTTCAGTATCTATTGCGGAGAGCTTCTCTGAACGAGAGTGATGCATTTGCCGTTCTAAAGTGTGACAACGAAGATTGTATTACCTATTCTGGTTTCTACGATGCACTTGAACAGGTATGGTGTATTAACGAAAAGACTAGGATTCTAAATTTTCAGATAATAAATCTGCGTCTGTCCTTGCTTGTATGACTAGACCTCATTTTGATGAAGCTTTTTTGGCTTCTCGTATGCAGCTTAATTTAATTGGTCCTCCTTGTGGACTTAGTGTTCAGGAGACAAAGGACTTGTGGGTCCTAGTGGATATGGATGGAAATGGTGTTCTGGATTTCAAAGAATTTCAGGTAAAGTAGTTCATAACAAAATGCAATCTGCATGGGCAATAATTAAAAAGCTTTCATCTAATGAAGTAAAATGATTCTGTGTTATAGTGAGACTGTATAATATAGACCAGAAATATGCTGTTAAAACACATTTTAGTTTTTCATCTGAAACACTGTTGACTAAATCGTGTTCAAAATTTGTGGGGTTGTAGCAGCAAATCTGGATTCCGTCATGTTTAGATCAGATAGATGAAAGAAAGAATGGGGAGAACGATGAATCAAATGGCAATCAGGAGCAAGCCATTGGTTTCGTTATAAAGAATGCAACACTGTCCCCTCCTGAGGCAGAGAAAGGCATATGGCCTGAAGACTACTCGCTATCTGATCATGCAAGACTCACAGTAGCATTTTCGCCGGTAAGATTGCCATGTTCCCGGCTGATATACTGACAAGAATGCTTGGAGTTGGGGCACTCAGTCTTGGGTTTAACACATTTGTACATAATAGAACACAAGAAGGGAATGGATGAAGAGGTAGGCAAAAGTCAAGGGGAGGCTTCAAGCCAGACGCTCTATCTCACAATACTGGAAAACAGCACAGCACCAAGAAACAAGAGCTGAGCAATTTGGATTTATGTTGGCCAAGTGTTGTTGATGGCACTTGAAGTCACTTAATTTGTTTTTTACCATTCACTAACAGAGGAGAGGAGAATGATGTGTACAGTCTTTGCTGAGTTTGCAGGGATGAATTGTTTTGTAGATTGGGATCTAGTGATTTTTTTTGAATTAGACTTTGTAAAAATTTCAAACTGTACAAAGAAAGGATTAATTTAGTTTTTTTTTTTGGCATAACCAAAAGCTTATAATATAAACACTGAACACTGGTAAGCAAAGCCGAATCTCGCTGTTCCTAACGTTAAGCAGACATAAAGCTCGAGCTTTGCGTCTATCCAATATATATTTTCCACTTCAAAGGTAGATTCCCTTGAAAAGCGCAAAACTAATTATTATTATTTGACGTTCTCTTTCCTCGTCCTTTTAGAGCTGGGTTTTAAAATAAAAAAGACATGAAAGAAGTTGAACATTTGATTTGTATTTTTACAAATCAAATTATAGTTTTTAATCATTTTTTTTTATTTAAGTAGATTTTTAATAAATTTTTCTATTTTTATCTAATTTTTATTTTTATAAATTGTAATTATTTTAAAAGCACTTTTATAAAAAGAAAAATTAAATGGGCTGAGACTTTTTCCAAAAAAAAAAATAATTTTATGAGCCTACAATTGGTGAAGCTCCCTGACGTGGTGCCGCGTGGAGCTTGACCCTCACAAAATGGTCGCTTTCCTTTGTCTCACAATCCCACTTCCCTCTGTCACACTGCACACGTGACACATCACATATATATATGTTTTAAGGATATTATAATAAAAAAAGTATTTCATTGTGTTTGTAAATAGGTTCCATTCTAAAAATAATTTATTTATTTTAAGATTTGTCAAGATAAATATGTTTGAGTTAAAAAAAATCAAAATTTAACTGGGAAAACAAGAAAGGTTATATGAAACGAACAGCATATTCAAGAAGGACTATGATGAGCTAAGCCATAAAAGCATAAAGGAAAATGATAATGTAGAGTAGTGCAATGTGGGCAGCATAGTTGCAGATCTTTTAGCTTTCAACTTTTATTTTTCTCCCTTTTCTTTCTTCGTCCTTCTGTAGCACACGGAAGAAAGTTGCTTACTAACCTTTATTTATTTATTTTCATTTTACCTGTCTCTTGTTTTCCCATTCTGTAGTACACACCACCGAGTGATAGTTAGAATTTAGAAACTCCTAAAAGATTTCAAGTGTGATTTTGGGGTGAACTAGGAATGAAGGAAGAGTCATATGCTCTTAGCTTCTTCGTTAAGAGAACAAGTTTATTTGCCATCTCAATTTCATGTACTAGTTTGTACCCAAAAAAAAAAAATCGTGCCTGCTTCTAGACATGATGAAATGCCATTTTTCTTTTTGGGTATCTGTGGGGGAAGAATTTGTATTTGTATGATATATATATATATATATATAAAATTAAGATTTTTCACATGCTAAACTCTTTTTATATTATTGAAATTACCTTTTGAATGTTTCCAACAATCAAGTGGGATTCCCATCCTCAGATGGTTTATTCAAACCAAATTCCTCTTACTTTCAATTCACTTCACTTACCTGAACCATGAAAAATTGAAATTATTCGCATTAAAAAAAAACCTCTCTCTATTTTTTTAATCTTCCTATTTTTAAACTCAGATTTGTTATTAGATACTTTCTCCCTTTTTCAACAATTATTATTCTGGAGTTATACATGCATATTAAAAAAAAAGGTAATAAACATTTTACGAATTAACAAAATTTAATTATATTTTATTATAATACTCTTATTAAATATGTTTATAAGTATTTTATTATTTAATCTCTCTATACTTTTATTATTATTAAAGAGTAAAATTATAAAAAAAATTAATACTAATTTGAAATTTTAAATTGACAATTATTTAGAAATAAAATATTGAAATTGTGGTCCAAGATGGATGGAGTATTTTTTTTTTTTTTTAAAAAAATCAATTTGTGTAAAATTGTGGTTTGAAACTTAATGTGATCATTGAAAGTCCAGAGCACACGTGCATCCAGACCAACAAGTTCCTGAGGATTTACGTTCGGTCAGAGAGTTGAAACTCTCGTTGGAAGCTACACTGGTTACTACTAATTCTACTAAAAAAATTAACAAGATTAACATAGAGAGTCTTTTATGAAAGCCATGCAACCAGTGAAGGGCCCGATTCACATTGGATTCTTCTTGTTTTGTTTTTGTGGCAATTACGATTAACCCATTAATTGATTTAATTACGGATTATCATATCGTGCTTTTTCATATTTTTTTTTAAACGCTAATCTCAGTTAATCAATTAATTATATGTATATACTCCTCTTATCTTTAATATAAATCACTCTCAACAACCTCACCAAAATCAAGAAAAATATGTTATATTATTAAAATTATCTTAAAAATAATATAGTTTCCATCTTTACCCTCTAATAAATATTATAAATTTAAACAATCTACTTTCTCTCCTATAATTAAATAGAGACATTTTTTAAATAAAATTATTAATACTTTAAAAATTTATGAAAAATGACTTACATATAGAATCACACAAAATTTTTAGAATGTAATTTATAAAAAGAATAGAAGAGAGAAATAAATACGAAGCTGATTGATAAATATGTGATTAAAGATTTGAACTACACAATAAACAGCATAAGTTGAAAATTACCGAAATTAAATTTAAAGGGAAAGCATTAAAACAAAATAGCAATCCTCCACTTCTAAGTTTACCTTTATAAAAATTACTATATTAATAGCCTTCACAACGTTCCTTATATTTATAATCCATCCCCCGGGCCGCCGCCCCAAAAAAAAAAACTCATATAATATAAGACAATATTTCGTGCAAATGCATCCACTCGTTATGTCAATTTGACTTCATTTATATGGAAAATTTAAAAATTATTTTACTTAAATAAATATAACTATTTATATAAAATTACAAAAAAATCTCATATAACTATTAATTCAATGCAAAACTCTTGGAATGTTAATTGGATGGTATTATTTTATATTTGCACAGTAGACTGATTAACCGATATATATATATATATATATATATCATGAACGTATGCGCACTTGTGTGTCTATATATATATACTATGAAAATATAACAAAGTACTCTCGTAAAAAAATAACAAAACACTAAGTAAAATACTGCTGAGTTATAAACTCAAACTGTTAAAACCCAATAAAAAATTTTATTGCCAAATTCAAAAAAAGAAAAATCCAATATTTAATATAGGCTAATTGCATGGACAGATTTAAAGGATACTAAGGAGGGGTGCTCCCACCCCTGCCCCCAATAGGCGGGGCAGCAATATGAATACTACTAATATATTTAAATTATATGTGTGGTAGAAGTCTCATACGAGGGATATGAATACTACTAATATATTTAAATTTTATATGTGCGGTGGAAGAAAAGATAATGAACTCGCCCCATACCCTGCTAACTAAGGCTATTCAATTGGGCCCGTGATCTAGTTGGCCCAGTGTGGTCAAGTCATTTTGGGTCAGGTCGGGCCGGGCTGGATAAAAAAGAAAAATCATAAAACGGAGGGGAATTGAGTCAGAAGAGGACTGAGCTGGGCCGGGCCTCGGGCACGTCATAAGCCCATTTTGGCTCAACCCGGTATAACTTTTTTTTCAATTTTCTCATTTTTTTATTTGTTAAAAATATTGAATAATTTTATATAATTATTTTTCCGTCATATACCTCATGTAATAAATTAATTTTATAATTATAGTAGATACATTTTATTACTTAAATTTTTACTTTTATTTTAAATTTTAAATTCATTTCTTAGTTTAACATTATATAAAAATAAATAATGTATTATTGTTGAGTATTTATAATTTTGATAAATGTTACTATTTAACCCAATATTATTTTCTATAGAAACATATTTTAAATAAAACCAATTATATTTTTATTAATAAATTAAATTAACATATTATTTATTTATTTTTTTATAGTATATTTTTATACTGGGCTAAACCCGGCCCAGTCTCATCCTAGTGAAGAACCGGGCCAGGCTGGTCAGCGGGCCATTTTTCCTTAGCCCGGGGTGTTCTAAGTCGAACATCGGGCTAGGGTGATACCCGGCCCGTTCCGACCCATGAACACCCTACTGCTAACTACTACCTCACTGACACCTGATTAGTTGTGGAATGAGTGCATGTGTTAATAAGAAATATTAAATGTTTTACCTTTTATTATTAAAAAGATATACTATTATCTCAAAGATAACATTATAAACCTACACTATCATTTAAAACAAAAAGTGTATATTTAATAATTTTTTATTCATATGAGAGACTTTCAACATTCTTCTTTTTATTCTACGGTGGTCTTGTCAATCTCTTCCTCAACTCTCATTTTGACTTGGACATTTGAATTCGTAATGCGTTCTCATCCAATCCAAATATTATTTTATTAAGAAATCATTTTGTCCTTTTGTGTAATTGTATTTATGCAAATTTCTTCAATTTTTTTCCAATTTATCCTTCACAGTGAGTTTCACAATATTAAAGCTCTATTGGCAACAATAGAAGAGACAATTTGCAATTTGTCCTTCTTCACCATATTTATAATTGAAACTCTAAAAATTATTTTTTAATTTTAAATTTGATAAGGTGCATCTTATTTATTTTCACAAGTATAGTTTTTTTTTTTTACTTGGTATATAATCTTTGATTCCATGTTGACTATTGCTATAGTTTAAATTAATTTTAGTTTTTTTTTATTTTTTGTTGGCTAATTATGAATTTAATTAGTTAATTAAGGTCTATTCTCAATTTTAGAATGATTAATTTTGTTATTATTATGATAACATAGGAGAATATTTCATCATGGGAAAGCTCAAGACTATTAATATTTTTTTCAAAAGAAAAACTTCTCAAATTAATGAGGTTAGTGAATCATCTCATTCTCATTTAGAATCCTCGGAGTTGATCAACAATGAAGAACCTCAAATTAAAGTGTCAAGAGTGGAAAAGGAAGAAGTTGATATTGGTTTATTAGAAAGAGACTCAGGAAAGCGAGTTCTGATTTGGGAATATCTTGTTGAAGAACGTAATAAAATTTGTCATACTTATATCAAATTAGGACCATATCAACCTCCTTTAACAAAATTTCCAGCTTCTAATGGACCACGCCCTTGTCATTTTAATGCTTCTTGGTTTAAAAAGTTTCTAGATTGGTTAGAATATTCACCCATATTAGATGCTACTTTTTGTTTGCCTTGTTACTTATTTAGTGATGGTCCCCAAAATGATGGGAAAGATATGAGGATTTCAATCTTGGAAGAAAGTTAACGATGGAGTTAATTGTGCATTTCTTTCTCATGTTAGAACTGCTCCTAATTCACTTCATAATAATTGTGTGCAATACTTTAATGGTTCAATCCCAACATATAGAAAAAGTTTTTCATAGCAAAATTCTCAAGCTATTGAAAACAACCGCTTGAGATTGAAGACTTTTATTGATGCAGTTTAGTGGCTTACTTTCCAAGCATGTGAATTAAGAGGTAATGATGAAAGCACTAACTCTTTAAATAGAGGGAACTTTATTCAATTGATATAACTATTAGCATTATATAATCAAAATGTTGCTAATGTTGTCTTAGAAAATGCACCAGGAAATGCTCAATATATTTCACCTAGCATTTAGAAAGAAATTTTGTTTATCTTTGCTAGAAATGTTCATGTAGTAATTCGTGAGGAGATTGGTGATTCTAAGTTTTGTCTCATCATTGATGAGGCAAGGAATGAGTCAAAACAAAGAGTAAATGGCTATAGTTTTGAGATTTGTAGACAAAGGTGACTATATTAAAGAAATATTCTTTGATCTTGTTCATGTTTCAAAAAATTTGGCATTAACATTGAAAAATGAAATAGAATCTATTCTTTCTTGCCACAATCTTAGTATTGAAAATCTTCGTGGTCAAGGATATGACGGAGCAAGCAATATACATGGTAAATGGAATCGTTTGCAAGCTTTATTTTTAAGAGATTGTCCTTACACATATTATATTCATTGTTTTGCTCATCATTTGCAATTGGTAATAGTTGTTGCATTTAGAGAAGTTAGTCAAGTTCATCACTTTTTTCAAAGTTATCATTAATTGTCAGTTATATGATTGTTTCTCCAAAGCACCATGAGCAGCTAAGAGGTGCTCAATGTACTCATCTTGCAAGTCAAATTGCTAATAATGAGGTAGAAACACATAGTGGATGCAACCAAATAAGCACTTTGCAAAGAGCTGGAGATACTAGATGGAGTTCACATTTAAAATCTATTCAAAGTTTATTCGTTAAGTTTGTGCCTACATGTGAAGTTCTTAAAAAGAATAGTAAAGAAGGTAATTATTCTATTCGTGGGAAGCAGAAGTTGCTCTCGATGCTATGATGTCATTTGATTTTATCTTTATTTTGCATGTGAGAGATATTTTGCTAATAAGTCATGATCTTTGTCAAGCTTTGCAACGTATGGATCAACATATTTTGAATGCTATGATGTTGGCATCTTCTACTAAAAGGTTCCTTCAAAAAATGAGAGAATGTGGTTGGAAAAATTTTATAAAGGAAGTTACATCTTTTTGTACAAAACATGATATAGATGTTCTTGACATGAGTGATCTCTATATTCCTAGAAGAGGTAGATGTCGTCCGAATATTGAATATATTTTAGTTGAGCATCATTATCGTATTAACTCATTTATTGGTACCATAAATACTCGGATGCAAGAGATAAATAGTTGATTCAATGAGACTACAATGGAATTATTGATTTTTAGTTCAGCTTCAGAACCAAGAGATAGCTATAAATCATTCAATGTTGATCAGATTTATGACTTGGCAGCAAGATTTCATCAAGGTGATTTTACAGAACAAGAAAAGTTACATATCAAAATACAAGCACAACATTATGAGCTTGACATCCCACACAATCCTGATTTCAAAGAGTTCACATCAATCTCCCAATTATGACATGGATTGAAGAAAACAAGAAAATGTGATACTTATCATTTAATGGATCATTGCTTCGCCTATTATTAACTCTTCTAGTCTCAAGTGCAACAAGTGAAAGGTCATTTTCATCTATAATATTGTAAAAAATAAGCTCAGGAATAAAATAGAAGATGATTTGCTTGCAAATTTCTTGTTTACATATATTTAGAAAGAAATTGCTCAAAAACTTGACATAAACTCGATCATAGATGAGTTTTATGACATGAAAGAATGCAAAGCTCAACTTTGATAAATTGTATAAATGTATGTTATATTTTTTTTTATTTGCATTATATAAAAGTGTCTTAATTTTTTCTAATTTTTTGTCCAACCCCCCCCGGCAGCAAAATTTTTTTTACATCCATCACTGGCTAGTTGCTTTTTCCAAAAGCTCGTTAGCTTTTTGGATATTTGTGAGGAAACAAAGGAATAATCTGCGCATACACTCCTTTATTGATATGATTTGATAGTGAATAAAATCATACTCATAAATGCGGAGATTATAAAAAATACATTCCTCCACCTATAAATAGAGAAGCTCATTCCCCAAAAAACACACATCTCTTTTGTGCTTTGTTCCTCTCTTCTCTATTCTCTTTGTGACTGTGTGAGGTATTATCCGGTATGAATAAAAGTTAAGTTCTACTTTTGGTGATATAGTCTACACCATGTGATAGTTTATCACTTCATTCGAGGATACTCAAAAGTACACCTCATACTTTATATTAATCAACAATGGTATCGGAGCTTTATGATTTAAGGGCTAGATTTTTTTTGTTAAAAACATGCTTTTTTTCTTGCCAAGAGAACATGTTAAAGTTTTGCTACATGAGTTTAGTTCAAGTGGTAAGGGTAGGGTGAGGTCTGAGTCGATGTTAAGAGTTCAAACTTTCATGATATATAAAAAAATAAGAAATTGTTAAAGTTTGTGTTTTTTTTTTAAGCATGTGTTTTTGTTTGCCATGAAAACATATTTTTGAGCTATGTTTATTTTTCGAGCATTCATAAACATGTTAATATTCACTTTTTCTCTTCTCCACCTTCCTTGTTTTTGATACGCTTTCTTTGCCTGGGGTTTTGGAAAAATGTTTTTGGGATTGTTTGTATACTAAAAATACATGAATATGAGTTAAAATTTGAAAAAAGGTTGAAAACACAGTAATTAAGGGCCTGTTTGGCAGATGTTTTGAAAACATTTTTTGTTTTCAAAAACAAAAAAACTTGTTTGGTAAATCTGTTTTTTATAAACTATTTTGGAAAATAGAAAAATAAAATAACAGAAAACTCATAACATCTTTAAAGTGTTTTGTAGCTTTTATTCTGAAAAACATAAAAAAAGGTGAAAAACACTTACCTCATTAATGGTAAAGTTATAAATTTTGAATAACTCATCTATCACTCACTAGTTATGATTTTGAGAATAATTATTCAAATAGATTTTTTTATTTTCTTGTTTTCAAAACTCATTCTTGAAAACAATTTTACAAAACTATTTTAAGAACAATAAAACAAAAAACACTATCAAACATGCTCTAAAACTAGAGGAAAATTAGTTTTCAAAAAAACACGTTTTTGGAGCAAACTAAAGGCATGAGAATGTAGAGAACAATAAGACAATTCTAGCGGCACCAAAATCATGGCAAAAGGGGAGCGGCGAGAAAACGGCGAAAAATGGTGACAGTTGCGCATGTCCAAGTCGGGTTGGGTTGACTCGGCAAGAGGTCAAGGACAACCGTGACAACATATCGTTTTGGTCCTTGCCCAACTTGTTGCGTTTCATTATTTGATTAAAAAAATAATAAAATAAATTGGATTGCTTGTTTGAGTTTTGGGTCGAGTAAAGGACAAACTTGACCCAGACAAAATGGACTGAGGCCCAATACCTTTTAATTTAAAAAAAAATGGAGGTAGCCGGGATTAGGTTCTAGGGTCAGAATGGGTCCTGACTCGATTCGAAAATGTTATTTAAATATTTAATAATTAATATTAAAATGAATATTTTTTCTCACTCACTGTATGGGTGCGTGTAAGTCACTTGCTCACCTATTAGCTAATCTGGGCATACCATTGGACTCAGGACAATGAGAGTAGTCCAACAAAATGGCGCGTGTGTGACATACACCACTTGTCACACCAGGAGATGTGATACGGATGACGTGAAAAATGAAGAAAAAGAGAGAAATTGACCCACACGACTAAGGCCAATTTCAGAGAAGTTGCCATTAAAATTTTAAGGAAAATTTTGGAAAACTAAATAAAAAGGCTAAGGATGGTCTACGAATCAGAGTTGGGTTCGGGAGTACAATTGTGAGTGGAGAAGGTATTAAGCATCCCCACAACACCCGTTCATAAGAACGGTTACCTTAGGATGACCATGTATTTTTTATGGCTTAAAAATTATTTTGATTGTCCTTTAATCATTTATATGCAAAAGTAAATATAAAAAGAAGAGAAAATGTAAAAATGAAAATGAAAATAAAACCAAAATATGAGAAATTAAAAAAATAAAATAAAAGAAAAATATTATTTATTTACAATAGGGGATTTGACCCAGAATCAGAGTCTGGGCCCTACGTATCCTGTGATAGGGATCAAAGTTGACGTAGTTTGAACTAAAAGTGCGTGTCACTAGATTGATGTTTTTTTATTATGTATATATTTTTCCGAAAAGAGAAGTTTGTAAAAAATAATTTATCTTTCCACGAAAAAAAAGTTTTCAAAATTGGTTAGTGTATTTTAATTTGTAAAAGATAGATTAATTTCGATTATCTTCTCTTATCACTCATTTTTTTCATTTTTCATTTTTCATTTTTTTAAAAATCAATTCCTAAAACAAGAATATATGTTTTTACTTGATTTAGAAAGTATGATTATATGTGATTTTGAGTATTTTATTTTTTAATTTGAAAGGAAAATTTGAAAAGAATTTTATTTTTACAAAATAAATTCAATTAACTCATGTGGTGACTTTATTACCCACAATTTGCTCATTAATACCTAAATATTCACGGCGGTATTACTCGTGACAAATAGACGTAAAGAATAAAAAAGGTTTGAAAGAAAACTAATAATTTTGAACAAATTATTTTTTCTTTTTTTTTATTATGAAATAAATAAGATCCTCTCAACACATCTATTTATTGAAAATATGATTACTACATGTATTTTAAAGAGAAATAATCAGTATATGTGGTAACTTCATCACTCACAAGTTGTTGATCAATACCTAAATACTCATGGTGTTAACACTCTAGGCGGAAAAGTATATGGCTTAAGGGATAAAATTGGGAAGAAGAAATTTTACATAAATTATTTTTATTTCCTTATATTAAATTATAAAAATAAATACGATGATGGTAACACATTTTTATAAAAAGAAAAGCAATACAAGGAATTTAAAAATATGACTTATATATATATATATGTATATATATATTATTTATTTATTAGAAAAAATAATCAATCAGGATATGTGATGACTTTATCACTTATAACTCACTAATTAACGCCTAAATGCCCACGATATTACCACTCGGAGCATAAAGGTAAAAATAAAAATTTGAAATAGAGGGCTTTTAATAAATCATTTATTTTTACTTTTAATAAAGAAAAAAAACATTGGTACTTAGAAATATTAAAAATTAAGATTTAGTCAACATTTATACCATGCCAACTCCTCACTCATGGTACAATTAATTGACGCTCTATAGGCACACGGAGACTTAGTCCCTCGAGGCAAACTCTAAAGTAGAGAAGAAAAACCAATAATCAAATAAAAATCAAAACCACAAATAAAAATAAAATCAAATACAATTTATCAATGCATGTGTGTATAAACGCAAACTCAAATAATTTAAACACAACCATAAGATGAGGAGATGCAAACTCTTGTGCCTTTCTTTCCTCTTCCTTTGCTTCAAAGATAATAGCTCAACTTTTAAGCTTGGTCCAATCTCCGTGGTACTCAAGAGATATTTTGCTTTATTCACCATACTCCCTTACTTTAATGATAAGGACCTTGATTTCTCCTTAACTTGATCCATGCTTCCGTGATGCTCGCAAGGAAATAAATGGGGAGTAGTGTTCTCCTTGAGGAATTCTTTTATTTAAGAACTCAGGTATTCTCATAATGTCAATACTCAAGATTCAGATTGTATATGAAATTACAGCCCAAAAGCATGACGGACATCAACCCATGTTCAAAAGTTTTTTGAAAGAGGTTTAAATAATTAACATGGCGCACAATATTCTTGACCAACAAATGATGATGCCCCATTCAAAGTCCCAATAACCCATTATAGATCTCTAAAGTTCCATTTAGAAGCTAGATGTAGTGAGAATGTTTTATGAATCAAGTGATACGTATATATCATGCATATCAGCAAATGAGAACCTTTTCACCCAAACCCAAAACCATATGTATCTTTTCTTCACCCAAATGGAGCTTAAATATCTAACAGCTAAAGTAAAATTCCAATGTGCTAGCCAATGGCTACAAAGTCCAGTTTAGGAACATAGAACATATCTAATATATGCAACAAATACACCTAACCTTTAAATGAAAAGAACACGGGAAAATAGTTCATTTATGGGCATAAATCGGAACATGAACATGTAGCATACTAAACTGGTTTTTGATCATGGAGAATCACGGAGGTATGGCCCTTTCTCATCATTATAACTACCTATAATCACAAAGCGACCAACTCAATGCTTAGGCATAGAAACACAAGGTCATATGACCGCTTGAGAAGCCTAAAACCAAATGGGTAAGTGCCATAGCATAATTCAATCATCAGATGTAAGGAACATGGCCATGTGATCATCTTTCTGACACATGAAACAAAACCAATGAACTTGTGAAGACAAGTTTAAAACAAAGTGTGGTGTCATGAGCATGACTTGGAGTTTGAAATAGAAATATAAAGCAAACCCCACCACTTCATTCTATTTCCAATTTATAACTAAAAGGAGAAGTTAAAGCACCTGCAAAACATGACCTAGTGTGACCAAACAAAGAAGTTATTTCTCCAGCATCTTAACACAAAATGAGTGATTAAAATCAACAGAAAAGAGCCAGACACATGTGTAAATGCAAGATTGATCCCAACTTCCCACATCATACTTCATTGTGAAACAAGCGATGTCCACACTAAAGATATATACCTAACAAAACATTATTAATACCAACATTAAGGCACCAAACAAAGTCGGGCGACCAAGGTCTATAATAAATACCATTTGGACAGCAGAATACAACATCATGAACCACTTGAACTCCTCTACCCAATAACAAGACATACCCAAAATTCATATTGATGCAAAATAACAAGTAGCACCCCTTATTGACACTTGATGGGCATGTTTTTATGACAAGCACTGAACATTGTATTTCTCTTATTCTAAATGCTAGATACTAACTAGAAAGTTGAACTAGCCTAATCATGATATTCCAGGAACCAAATAGCATTTTAATGATATAAAGAATTAAGGGAACCATAACCCAACAAGAAGTAAAGATAACTCACTCTTGGTAGCTCTTGACACCTTCAGCTCTCCCTCCTTTCGGCGCCTCCTTCCTTCCCTTATTTGCTTCCTCTCTTGAAGCTTTCTTCGGCCTGTTCTTCCCTTCGCACAAACAACTCATGGCCAGGAGGAGCTCAGGCTCCAACCTTGTTTCTAGTCCAAATTTCACAATATCTTTCACAATATCCTCTACAACGAACCTGTCCTGGTTGCATTTCACAGGGTAAACCCCTTGATAATGGGACTCATAATGCAGAGATTGGACTGCATTCTTGAAGGCCGAGTGGAGGGTCTTGAGCCGGTTCTTTAGCACACATGGGAACCGAACAGTAAGGGGAAGCTGCAAACCAAGACCTCCAGAGGAATTCGGCTCTAAAACCCTCTTCACCATCTTGAGCAAACCAATCTCCTATCGATCTAAGGCCTCCCTCTGCTTTCTTTTTATCCCAGTCTCCTCTCCGCTGCTCTCTCTCTCAGACTCTCACCCGGTCACGCGGCTCCCTCTATTTTTGCCTGTCCTAGCCTCTCCTTCGAATCTCACTCGCCCACAGCTCACCTTCTCATACCTCTTGGCTCCCTCTATTTTTTTTAGCCCCCTCTGTGCCTCCTTCTATTTTTTTTCCTTGTACACTTCTTTCTCCTGCGGCTCCCTCTTTTTCTTGTTCACCTTCCTCTGCTTTTTCATCCTTGCGTCTCCCTCTACTTTTGGTCTTGCCTCCTCCGTCTCCCCTCTGCTTTGCTTCCCTGCAACTCCTCCCCCTCATACTTCTGAGTCTCCCCCCTTTCTCATACCTAAGCCCTCTATTAGGCTCAGGGTAATTTCGAGCCAGAGCTTTCAAATGGGGCTCAGGATTACCTTAGGCTGATTTCAGCCTAAGGTTGAATATATTTTTTTCGTTTTTGTCATATTATTTTATTTTATTATTATTATTATTATTATTATTTATTTTAATTATTATAGTTATATATATTTTAAAAGTGTCCGGATAAAATATGGTGTTCACACCACTGCTATGACTAGGATTCATTCCCAGAAATTATTTTTAATTCTAGAAACCTTTTGGAAGCCTATATAAGGGTTTTTTGGGCAAATTTTTGCTTTAAAAATTCCCTAAATTCATGTTCGACATGGTGGTATGTATTTTATTTATTTTTGAGCAAGTTTTTTGTGATTTTATTGAGCATTTTATGGCCTTAAATGTGTTTAAAATATTTAGAAAATTACATAATCATTGAGAGATAGTGTGTTTGACTTTTCTAAGTAGCTATGTACTCAAGTGAAGTGGAATTGAATCCTAGTATTATAGAATACCACCACAGTGAGATGGAATCTAATCACATTCAATTGAATTTAGATCCAAGTGAGAAAGAATCTGATCTTAATATAATGATATATTATCACACTAATGATGAAATAAATCATAACGAAAATTTGAACCAAAATATTGAGATAATTGAACTCGATAAAGAAGAAATTGACTCCAATAACATGAACATGGAATCAGGTGATTGGAAATCAAATCCCATTCTTGAGCATTTCAACCTCGTCAAAGAAATATGGTGAGATATGGATTCTAGAGAGGAATATAAACCTAAGTCTGAAGAAGAAACTAAATTGGAAGACTCATATGAGTACAAATTAGAACATGAAGAAAAGACCATGGATGAATGTGAACCAAACTCTAAGGAGATAATTGATTCAGAAGAAGAGTACAAACCAGATTCTGATGAAGAAGCTGAATCAAAAGAAATATAGGAATACGAACGTAAATCTAAGAATGAGGTTGTGGAATATGAACATCTATTTGAAGAAGGGACTGAGTTAGAAATAATAGAAGAATATGAGTCAATGACTGAAGAGGAGATTATGGAGCCTAAAAAGGGATATAAACCAAAATATAAGGATTTGGAAGAAGAATTCAAAGAAGATGACAATTTTCTCGAAATAAGTGATGACACTGTATTGAGTTGTGGCTCAAATGAAATAAATCCTTAGAGTCCCAAAATATATAATAAATTCATTTATTATGAATTATTTATTTTTTCTTTTGTATAAGTTGCTTCGAAACAATATATATATTTTAATATTTGGGAACTATTTCTTGATTGTATTAGTGATAGAACTCTTTTGCTTTGTTTAAATTTATTATTTATTATGAATATTTGTTTGAGTGTAAGTTTTTTTATTTGTTGAGGATCATGTTTACAAAAGAAACTTAGCTAGAAAAATAGAGATAATATTTGCATACATGAGATGGGAGAAAACTATGTTGACTTCTAATCATGAAGTGAATAAAATCCCTATTAGAACAATTATGTCTTCTTTAATAAACTCAAATGACATTGTATACTAATAATAATGTTTCTTACAAATATGTCATCAAAATGGCCTCTAAAAACATTATTGTTGATTTAAACGAAGACAATAAGCTGAATGGTAACAATTATCATATTTGGCACCATAAGATTTCCTATGTTCTTAAAGAATAGGATGTGATGGGTGCATTTGATACTGTCATCCTTGAACCTGAGTAGGTAATATTGCCTAGCACAGGAGAGACCACAAGAGATATGTTGCCTGGAAGAGAAAGAACAACATCACTAGAGTCACCTTGCTAGGTGCAATCACTGATGATATCATGTGTGAATTCGAGTGTCAGCCCACTACTTAATCCATGTGGATTGCCCTTATGGATAAATTTGAAGGCACTTCTACCACCAAACTTAAGAGGCTTACTATCAAGTTTGACACATATAAAATGAGGCCTATCGTCCCAATTAGACAACATTTAGGGGAAATGTCAAGTATGATACATAAGTTGAAAGAAGCAGGGCATGAATTGTCATTTAAACAACAGGTACAAGCTGTGATTAGGTCTTTCCCGGTTAGCTGGGAACACTTGAAGGTAAACTTAACTCATAATGAGAACATTATGACCTTTGATGATGTTGCATGTCATCTTGAGCTCAATAATGAAAGACTAAAGGCTTCTAAGTATGCTCGTGATGCATATTTGGCAGAGAGCTCGAATCTTTTTCATCAAAGCATAAGCCTAAGCGAGGCAAAAGACAGAAGAAGAAGAAAAGGGACCTAAATTCCTAAAAGGGAAAGAAAATTTCAAGAAAAAGAGCAAGAAACTTGCGAAGAACTTGACCTGACTTAGGTCAAATGTTTTGCTTGCCAGAAAAAGGGACATTATGCCAAAGACTACCTTGAGCAGAAAGAGTTATTACTGGATACTAAAACTTCGCATTATTCTTATGTTTCTTGTATCATTTTTATTAGGTATCGTGACCAACATGATTAGTTTTAATAATGTCAAATAATGAAGTAAAAAGTTTGCATAGTTTGATTATTAAATGTTACTTATATCTTTTATATCATGCTTATTATTTGAAGAAGAATTGAACTAACTACTAGACTTAATATGAATTTTTTATGTAATTAAGTTAAGAAGAAGAATATAATTATGGAGTCAATTAGTGGAGTAAAGACTTTTAAGAAGAAGAAAAGTTTTGGAGAAGAAGAACTTGAGAGCTTAAATTGAAAGATCAAGATTCAAGTTCTTTTGTTTTAAATGTAAGTAGTTGAGGTGATTGAGTTTAAAAAGTTTTTGAAATAATTTTAGAATATCTCTTTTAATATCATTGAAGATTTTAAGTTCAGAAATCAAATTGAGTATTGATTCCCTCATTCCAGTAAGTTTTCAAAGTGTTAGAAAAAGTAATCGATTATCTGAAATCATAACATATTATAGCAGTTACTTATCTCAGTTTCATATTTTCTTCAGGAAAATAATTGATTATTGTCTCTTCTACTATGTTAGCTTGCCTCTATTTAGCCTTCTAATCGATTATATCTGTATATAATCAATTATTTTAGCTGTTATATCAGTTCAGTCTTCCTTACTTCTGATATAATCGATTAACCCCTCAAAATAGTTTATTATCGAGTCCTATCCATTTTAGTTACTCTTCATTCTCACATTTTAATTTATTACTTCCTCTTTGTAATCAATTATTTTATTTCATATAATTTGTTCTATCTTTAAATAATCGATTAACTTCTCTTAGCGATTATACAAGCTCTCTATTTGAAATCTAATGTGTTATATCTGAGCTCTTAATTAATTATATCGTCTCTTTAACTCAAAAGTTTCTGGAGCTAATATGTTACTCTTAAATGTAATCGGTTATCTTACTTTTCAAATTCTTTTCATCCTTTGATAACTTGTTATATTCCTAAACACAATCAATTATATTTTCTAACCTTCCAAATTCCTTATTGACCAATTATTCTGAACTTAATTAATTGATTAACTTACTTTCTTCATTGTTATTAAATTCAATCAATTGACTTAAACTGAGCCCACTTTATTATTATGAATATGTTACTAGGAATAACCTTAAATCACATTATACTCAATTAGACTTTCATAGCATAATTGATTAACTTGGTAAAGTGCTTGTAACGGCTAGTTTTTCAAAGTAATGACTAGTTAATTGTACCTAACAGTAATTAATTACTTTCACCTATAAATAGTGGCTTGTTTAAGTTAAGAGTAGAGAGAATGATGTTCTAAAACTATTTTTAATATTCTAATAGATTTATTTCTCGATCAAACACTCTCAACTGCATTATGTGAGATTCATTGTTATTTATCTACTCCTTAAGAAAGCATTTCTTTGTATTGATATTTTCTTTATGAGAGAATTCTCTAGGTGATTTAAAGGGATTATTCAAGAAAAATTTCCTTAAAGGGAATTTGAAATCACACTAGGGAAGGTGTGGGGAAGAGACAGACTCAGAGAAAGAGTCTAAGTTATACTATGGTTTTACAAGTACCTGGATTGAACTTATGGTTATAGTGACAAATCTTAAGCGGGTTGCTTGAGTAGAACCGTCAAAATGGGTCAAGCCCGACGGGTCGGCCCAAAAAAATGAGCTGACTCGGGCCTCAATTTCGGGAGTAAATATATAATCTGGGCTTTTTGAGCTCGGTCCGATTAGGCCCGGCCCGTGGTGGGCTGGCCCGAGCAGGCCACGAGCCGGCCCGAAAGCCCGAAACTTTTTTCTTTTTCTTTTGTTTTTGGTTTAAAATATTAAAAAATACATATTATTTTATTAATTAGTGATATATAAATTATAAATTTAAATATTATATTAGTTTTTGATGAATTATGATGATAATTAGTTGTATTAATTTAAATAATTATATAAAAAAATTATTAAAAAAATATAAAAAAGCCTGCGGGCCGGCCCGTAGGCCCGATCCTGTGGGCTCGGGCTTGGAAAACCAAGCCCAATTTTCAATCCGGGCTTTTTGGCCCGGCCCGAATTGACAATTCTATGCTTGAGGACTGTACGTAGGTCTAGTGATTGAGCAAAACTAGGATAAGTTGCTTGTGTATTGATATTCTTTCATATCTTCATTATCTCCTTTATTCATCCCTATTTTAAGTGCTTCTCTGCAATATTAGGTTGTTCCTCAAAAAGTCAAAAGATTTGCAACACCCAATTTACCTTCCTCTTAGATGACCAGCCAAATCAACAGTTTTATTAACCAAAATACATCCTTTGTGAATTATAGACTTAGGGGCCACAGACTACGTAACTTGAGATCATGGCAATATGACAGATTATTGTCAATTACAAGCAAAAAGCAATTGGCTTTCTGTTCGGAATAATGATAGAATCGAGGTCAAAGGAATCAGAAATGGCAAAATTGTTTTGCGTGGAGGCCGATTCCTTACAATTTATGATGTATGCTATGTCCCTACTATCCAATGTAATCTTATGTTAGTTATCTCTGTAGACAAATATGGTTTTAATTTACATTTTCATGACAATATTCTCAATGTTAATAATGAGATCGCATATTACAGCTCTGGTTTCATTTATGATGGTTTCTTTGTTTTAGATACTTCTGATGGTTTTAATTCTAATGATTGCTTTATTATTTCAAATATTTCATATTCCAATTGTGATGTATGGCACGCTAGATTAGGCCACATTTACTGAGAAAGAATAATTAAGTTAGCTAAAGAAAGAATGCTAGGTGATGTGTCTGAATGGAAATGTCCTTGTATGAACATTACCTAGCTGGTAAAGCAACAAAAAACTATTTGGAAAGGCAACTAGAGCTGATTATCCATTACAATTAACCTATTCTGATGTATATGGATTGATAAGTGTAAAAGCAAGACATGGAGCATGGTATTTTATAATCTTTATTCATGATTATTCATAATATATGTACGTTTATCTAATTTCAAATAAGTCTGAGGCATTAAAATGCTTTAGACAATACATGAACATGGTTAAAAATCAAATGAACCAAACAATAAAATTTTTACGAGCTGACTAAGGTCGTGAATATTTGTATGATCAGTTCAAACATCTCTATGAAGAGAAAGGCATAATGAGATAGTTGACTGTCCTTAGAACCTCATAACAAAATTGGGTAATGGAAAGGAGAAACAAAACTCTCTTTGACACAATTAGGTTTATGATGGCACAAGCAAACTTACCGATTTCATATTGGGGAGATGCTTTGCCAACAACAACCTTCATACTCAATTGAGTACCTTCAAAATCAGTTACTTCTACGCCTTATGAATTGTGGATAAGTCATAAACTGGATTTAAGTATCCTAATACCCTGGGGCAATAGCCTACATTCTTGACTCTTCCCATAAATACGGGAAATTATGACCCTGTGGGAAGAAGTGTATCTTTATCAGATACTCAGAAGATTTAAAAGGCTATATCTTCATAGGTGAAAATGCAAACAGATCAGTGACTGAGATTGAATCTAGAGATGCCACATTTTTTGAAGATAATTTTCCTAGTAGGGGTGATATTGACCATTCAGTATCTCTTTATGAGATTGATGATCAAATAAATGAGGAACAAGTTAATGTACCTCAGCCAAATAATCTAAGTAGGAGCAAAGAATTTTCATCTCTACAATAAGAGGTTCCCATACAGGCAACCCCATTTCGGAAAAGCAATAGGGAGAGTGTGCCCAAAAGACGATTTCAAATGCAAGGGGTTGTACTCACAGTTACTCCACAGGATAATGAAGAGCCTCAATCAGTTCAAGAGAATATAGTAGGCCCTGTTAAGGACAAGTAGAAAAAAGTAATGGAAGAAGAAATAGATTCTATGAAGGCCAACCAAGTATGAGAACTTGTTGACCTGCCACATGGCCATAAGGCAATTGAGAACAAATAGGTTCTCAAAATCAAATGAAAAATAGATAGGTCAATTGAGAAATATAAAGCCTGCTTGGTGGCCAAGGGGTATACATAATAGGAAGGTATTGATTACAATGATATTTTTTCACTTGTTGTGCAGTTTAATTCAATCAGATTAATCCTAAACATAGTAGCACATTTTAATTTGGAATTTCATCAAATGGATATAAAAACCGTCTTCCTAAACAGTGAACTAGATGAATAAATCTACTTGGAATAGCCATTAGGTTTCATAGAAAATGGAATTGACGGCATAGTATGCAAACTCTAACAGTCCATTATGGACATAAGCAATCTTCTAAACAATTGTACTTGGGGTTTCACAAAGCAATAACCTTACATGACTTCAAAAGGATAGATGAAGACCACTATATCTACATAAAGTGTTTTGAAGGAAATTTTGTCATTTTATCCTTTTATGTGAATAATATACTATTGCCAGGAAATAATCTTAGGACAATTCAAATTATAAAGGACTGGTTATCTTTGAATTTTGAAATGAAAGACATGGGTGAAATTGATTATATTTTGGAAGTCAAAATCAATGGAGATCGCTCAAGAAGACTCCTCTCTCTTTCACAAAAGACATATATCAAGGAAATTCTTGAGCATTTTAACATGAAATATTACAAACCCATAGATACTCCAACGGCAAAGAATAAGAATCTAAGCCATGAGATGTGTCCTCACATAGAATCCAAAAAAGAGTTGATGAAAAAGGTGGAAAAATAAGTCCAGTTCCGTTGAACTGTGATAGCTAGACGGCCATAGTTTATACAAAGGATCCCAAATACCACAATAAGACCAAACACATAGATAGGAAATATAATTTCGTAAGGAAAGCTATTGCAAATAAAGAAGTTATGGTTAAATATATACTTACACAAGAAATGATTGCTAATCTCTTTACCAAACCTATACCTCGAGACATATTTATTAAACATGTGAGGTCTATGGCGGTATGTAGGATATGAGGCATTGAAAAATTTTGCAGATAAATAAAAGTTCTTTGCTATTTATTCAATAATTCTTGTGAAATTGTATACAATGTCTTGTATGTCGTACAAGTTATAAAGGTTGGCTCTCTCACACGAGCAACCGCCTTTGACACTTATGTGAAGTGAAGAAGATAAGACATTTGGCAATTGCCAAAGATGCAACGAAAGCAAATTCATGGCAAGCAAGCATTGCAAAATCAAACAATTGTCACCTTGATAAAAGGAAAGTCAGGATGAGATCTAAAACAAAACAAAAGAATCAAATCATAGACACTCACGATCCATGAAGCCAATAGACAGATAATGAATTCTCCTCGATTAGATGTCATGAGTTGGGTACAAAGAATAATTCAAGTTTAGATACTGCATATATCTATGACTCAAGTCTATATTAGGGCTATACATAGACCGGGCCACACCGGGTTGGCTAGCAACCCAAGGCCTAGTTTGAATATACACTGGGCTTGAAAATATAGTCCATGGCTGGTCTTGTCTAGGTGTAGCTCAATCCCAAACCAAATTGGGTTGTAATGTCTGGGTTAGAGATTGAACTAACGAACAAATTCTTTCTTTTTTCTTGGACCTTAAACATAAAAAAAACAAGAAGAAGAAACCCACAGACCCTTCTTTCTCTATGATTATTCCCTTCATCTCTAACCCTTCTTTGGCTCTTCTTCCTCTTAGCCACCAACTCTTCTCCCAAGGCAATTACATCTTTGAAGGCCTAAGAGAGAAGGTGGAGACATACAACCATAAAGAACAAGCCGTATAACACTAACACCACCAGATCTACGATCTATATTTCTCCTCTATCTATGATGCTACAAGATCTAGATCTAAGCTTCATATCGATGTCCATGGATACTAATCTTCCATGGGTTGTGGTTAATCGTCATCTATACATAAAGATCCGTGCGAGTGTTTCCTTATGTCTCGAGGTTGAAGATGAAGAGGTTAGAGCACTGATATTTTTCATATCTGAAACAAGTAATCTAATATGATATTGTGCCTTGATTTTTCATATATTTTTTCATTTATTTATTATACCTGGCCAAGTTGTACTAGATTAATAGGTTAACCCTGAACTCAGTCTTGCCTGGTATGATATTCTAGCTATTTAACCTGTGGTCTATGGAGCTTTTCATTTTGACCTAATCTAACCCTGCCTGATCTCATCGGGTTAGATTAGGTTCACCGGGTTAATTGGGTCAATAAATAGCCCTAGTTGGTACGATGTCAATAAATTAAGTAAATTGACAAATACTCTTGTAAAGTATGTAAGACACTATAACATGCAATTCATACTGCATGTGTTTTAAGAACTGTAATCAAGGAAAGTTGTTGAATAGATCCCTACTTCACAGCTATGTGAATTCTAGAAAGGAACAAATCTTTTCACGATACCCTTAAGACTATAACATTATCATGAGGACTTAGTAAGGTTTTTGCTACTTTGGCATATGTTCGATGCTTATGACTGATATGATGTAAAGGATTAATGTTGGGAAGGCAAGCAAGCCAAATCCAATTGATAATTGTGGAAAGAAAGATTTACCTAGAAATACACATCTATGCTAGTATCTAAAACATGTCCCTTGTGAAATGATTTGAGTAATTCAGAAGTATGGATACTAAGCATATGAGTAGACAGTCCAAGTTATGAGTAACTTAAGAGGGATTAGATATACCAAAAAGAAAAAGTGTATGAGTAATTCCAGGGCATTTGAGACAATAAATAAATAAATGATAAGATGTACTCTTGTGCAAGTCCTATAATGGGATTTCTTGTACAAGAACATCAAACAAAGATGTCAAGCCCATGCAATCATGTCGGAGCACCAAGTATGAACAAAGAGGAAGAAATACGTGATGATCCATCAAGTACGAGATGGAGATGTTGGACTTATAGGTCTACCTTTGATAGGGCAGTTACTTTTTCCAAAAGCTCGCTAGCTTTTTGAATATTTGTGAGATAATAAAGGAATAATATGAGCATATACTCCTTTATTGATACGATTTGATAGTAAATCAAATCCTACTCATAAATACGAAGATTGTAAAATATAAATTTCTCCACTTATAAGTAAATGAGCTCATTCTCTTAGAAATACACATTTCTTTTAATCTCTCTTCCTTTATTCTATATTTTCTTTATGAGTGTGTGAGGTGTTATCTGGTGTAAACAAATATTAGATTTCACTCTAGTGATCTATTCTACACCATGTGAGTATTTTATCACTTCATTCAAGGATACTTAAAGGTATGCCTCATATTCTATTTTAATCAAAAGTCTCTAATTGCATCAAAATATACACTATACAAGAGACCATCCATTTATTGTTACATATAGAAAACTGTTTTGGTAGCTGGAATTGAGAATATGTGAAAAGGAATGTATCAAGGATTGCAAGATGATGTATGTTTGATTTGTATTTGGGAAATGATGAATCAAACTTCTCACCCTTAAATGCCCATTTTCTATTCAAAAGACATTGGAAAGGATACCCATTTATGGATTGGGATATACAATGATCAAATTATCCTTGTAATATTTTTAATTAATAAATGGAATATTGTTTCATTAATAATTGAAAAATAATTTTACAATTTAAAAATAATATTTTTACATGAAAAATATTATTATCTAATTAAATATAAATATCTATTTATATGTAGTTCAATTCATCATTCTTGACATACTAAATATATATATATATATATTTATGTATTTCAATTCATCATTCTTAAATCTCATTTCTATCCTCAAAAAAATATTTCACTAAATAAACATGCCCTTGAGAGTGAGGAACGTATGATTTGATTATGAATAGATTTGTTGTGTGTCGGGGAGAGGTGACAACTAGCAAACATTATTAAACAAAATTAACGTCAGAGGAGGTTTTCTTGCTGACTACGTCAATAGAGTGCCAAGTGTCGTCACATTATTGGCGACTCTCCCTCTGCGCTTTTTCAGTTTGTCGTCTTTTGATTCCCAGTGCTTCCTAATGTCATACCAACCGCGGCTTGTCCATGTCACAGCCTAACCCGTTTCACACTGGACTGGCACTGTCGTAATTTAGGGGATCAACAAGGCCAATATAGTACACACGGTTCCTTACACGTAAACGAGCCCATGGCACTGTGATTCACCATACTGTGGCCTGACCACGCTTCTCTCTCTCTCATGGTTAGCTAGCTGTTTCACTTTCTCTCTTTACCTCATTGTAAAAGAGAGAAGGATAAAGCTACATGCCCCATCACACCCAAAAATCCTCAGAATCATCTTGATTCTAAGCTCGCCTTCTAGGTCTTCTCCCCACCCTCTCCCCCTCTCTCTCTATATAATTGATCGACGGCTTTTTTGAACACTCCCTTTTTTTTTCTCTCCTTTACTTCGTTGTCTGAAACTCTCTGCTGGTGATACTTCTGGATGGGTGCGGTTACTACCTGTCATCCACCGCCGCCGCCGCGCGCGGCTGAGACGGCCGTGTTGCCTCTGAATTCGCTGCCGCTGGGGTTCAGATTTCGGCCCACCGACGAGGAGCTTGTTGATTACTACCTGCGACTGAAGATTAACGGTTATGGTGACGACGTCTGGGTTATTCGGGAAATCGATGTTTGCAAATGGGAGCCCTGGGATTTGCCAGGTATTTCTTCCCTCTACCTTTCGTCTTGGAATTGGGAAAGTTGTTAGACTTTGCTTTTTTTAGTTTTGCTGTGCGCACTATTCATTCTTTTGATCATTTCAGTTTTACATTTGAATATTGAAGAAATTACGGGTTTTAAGAATTGAACATGATGGATTAGTTTCCCATTCTTCAATCATCATTGAGAACAAGTTTCAAACACTTCTCTCTTCAATGTTCTTCAATGTGATTTTATGAAATAAGTAGTATACGAGATTGCAGTATTATTGTGCAATTGGTCTATAGGAACTTTTGCGCAAATTAGCTCATCTTGGTGCTTACTATGCTATTTTTTGTGCTCATCTACTTCTTCCTGGGTTTCGATTGATCTGGTTTGTCAATAGATTTATCGGTGATACGGAACAAGGATCCAGAGTGGTTCTTCTTCTGTCCACAGGACCGCAAGTATCCGAATGGCCATAGATTGAACCGAGCAACAAATCACGGGTATTGGAAGGCAACTGGCAAGGATCGCAAAATTAAGTCTGGATCCAACTTGATAGGAATGAAGAAGACTTTAGTCTTCTATAGTGGTCGTGCTCCCAAGGGGAAGAGGACCCATTGGGTTATGCATGAGTACCGTCCCACCCTAAAGGAGCTTGATGGTACCAATCCTGGACAGGTAAAGCCTTCTCTCATGTTTATGTTGGTCTAAATTTAAATTTACTTTCTAATGTCCTTCTTGTCGTGGGGTTGTGACATTGAATTGTTGTAAACTTGCAATATTGCATCCAATATCTACTGGAAATGTTTCATTTCTTTCCCAATTTCTAAGAAAATCTTTTGACTGCGCCCTTAATTTTGATTACCTTGGTGCTACTAGAACTTTTCGCTGACTACATTTATGCGTAGATGATGATATATCACTAAATTCTGATTTGATGGTTTTAACTTGTACCAGAATGCCTATGTCCTCTGTCGTTTGTTTAAGAAACATGATGAGAGTGTTGAAGGTTCAAACTGTGATGAAGCAGAACGGACTGCATCAACTCCTACGGCTGCTAATTACTCTCCAGAAGAAATACAGTCTGACGCAGGTATGGCCGTGGTATCGTCATCACCGGCTCCAGAAGATGATAAGCAGCAGAAAAATCCATTCTGTATTTCTGAGAAAACCGAAGAAACGACATCTAACATAATAACATCAGCTGATTGCCATAGTGACGGGGGTGATGCTTATGATGCACGAAATCAAAATGTAGATAAAACATCCTTAGAGGTCAGATTAATTGAGTTTCTATCAGCTTTTTTTTTTCTTGTTTATTTTCCTCTGTTTTGGTTTGTGTACTTTGAAATTGTTTATCTAGAACCTTGAGATGTTGCTTACTTCTTCAGGAGGATCCGCTGGCGAACCTTGATATACTTAATGAACCAATAACTGGGGCATTTGATGACAAAATGTTCTCCCCATTACATGTGCACATGCCCCCAGAATTTTATGATCCGGTGAGCAATGAATCAGATGATCATTGGGGGCTGCAACTTCCTTATGGTGTGAACGAGACAAATATTTCAGAGTTCTTCAACCCATCTATTAATTGGGGTGAGTTATCCTGTGAGGATTTCGACTGTCAAAAGCCAACCTCCACCATTTTAAATCCCAGGGACAATGGATCTGGCAGTGACTCTGATGTGAAAATGGCCAATATACTGGTAAATGTCCAGTTCTAGCACTATATATTTATGTCATTTTAGATTTCTCTTCCAAATTGAGATGTGTTGGTTTTGCAACTTGAAGTGGTAGCTTTGATACCTGTTTTTCTTTTTTTAATAATGGTCCCGCTAATTATCTACCAGATTGACACATTAATTTGCAACATGGTTAATCTTAGTTATCTTCGAGAGTGTTATTCAGCATTAATAATTGCATCCCTTGTATAATGCTATGATCTTATTGTATTCTGCAGTATTTTGAAGCATTGCATGCTACACATCCTGAGGAGGCAATTGACAAGAAGGTTCCTTCCATGATAGAGACAGCTTCAGAATTTAACGGTACCATCACCTCTGACCTTGGTGGCTATGACCAGAAGAGCAATATGGGGATATTCCAAAACATTTCTCAGATGGCTTTGCCATCTGATGTTGCTTTTGACCAAGTATATGGCGTATTCAATGGTTGTCAGGAACCAAGAAACTACAGTACAGTTGTTGGAGTTGATAATGGTACTGGAATTAGGATTAGGACTCGCCAAGTGCGAAATGAACCAGTAAACATGAACCCTGTGACTCAAGGACAAGGTACTGCTCCAAGAAGATTACTTCTACAACTACATGAATCTCCCCCTTGCTCCAATAAAATTGAGAAAGATGGGAGTTTTGCACAAGAAAACCATGATTCAAAACCAGTTGTCACAAGGGTAAGATGTTTATATAGTAAAACTTGTGTATCTAACCTAAGATTATGTTGTACTTGTTGTGAGATTTGTGGGATTGCGCTTTTGCAGGAGACCAAAGCCTCAGAAAATCATGCTGCTGAAGAGGATGCTACTAATACTAAGGCTGAGAATGAACCCGAGACTTCTGAGTCTGTTGACGGTAGTAAGATTTCGAAGCTACTTGTTACAAATGAAGATTCTATCTCAGGTTTAAAAGAGACCTTATTGTGCAAATCAGTTCGGGGCACATCAAAGGCTTCTTGTCGAGCCACAATCTGGTCATCTACCTTGGTATTCTCTGTCAGTTTATTGGTCATAGTAGTGTTCATTGCTAACATATGGGGAGTTGTTAAATTTTGACTAGGTAATTTGCCCTCTAGCATTTTTTTTCCTTTTTTTAATTTTTGGGGGGGTGGGTAGCAAGGTCCGTTGAGGAGAGGCATGTAGGTTGACTTTGTTAGTTTGGATGTTTAGATGCATAACTGTCTTTGTGCATATGTGTCTGCTCCCCTTGTATGCAGCTGTACTATAATTTGAGTTATATTAGCATGTATCATTCTCCTACAGCTCTCCTTTTTCCTTAGCCTTCTTGAGACTTCTGACCATACTTTGTTCTTGCCTGACTTACGCTCAAAAGCTTGAAGTCACCCTGCAGAACTGCACTATTCTGTTGTTTAAAGTAATTTATATTTACCGCATGTTCCCAAATTTACTTGCAAGGCAAGTCCGGAGTGTTGATAGCTGTAACACCAGTAAGGATTTTCTGACAGCGCATTATCAGGATTTCTCAGTTTTTAAGATCTGTTTGGGAGCACCGGACTTGCAAGTCTAGATTTCCATTTTTGGGCCCGGTCATGATCCCCACATATATGTTCGCTAATCTAATTAAAGCTGAATGGCCTAACCGATCAAATTTCAGTTAGCAAGGACTAAACGAAAAGCTTTATTTTTCAAGAGTTGGCGATATTGTTTATTTAAAAAAAAAAAAAAAAGAGGAGAAAGATTAAGTGCATTATAAACACGAAGTACCCCTGCCAATTGCCAGACAAGTAAATTTGATGCTTTTGTAATTCTGAAGAACATGATGTCATACGACAAGGCTATTATACTTTAAAGTAAATTAAGCAAATTTGATGTGAACAGGAGGGGGAGGGGGAAGGCAAGATAGAGACACAGAGAATGGAGAACTCAAGAAAAGAAGGGAGAATTCTAGGAGAGAGAAAAGGAATAACTCGAGGGAGAAAGAGAATTCACTCAAACTATAACTCAAATTATTAATCAAAATTTTAATACAAATGAGCAATGGAACTTTTATTTATAGAGCTCAAATCATAATCCTACTAGAATCTTAAGATAAGATTTCTCTGTTCAAACTATTTTAAATTTAAACAAAAGATAAATCCTAATTCAAATAATTAAATTCTAAGAATAAATAAAAAATAAATTTAAATCCTAATAATCCTAAAAGATATTATGAAATCTAATTAAATATAAAATATAATCTAAAGTATCTTAATAAAATAATTTTATTTAAAATCTTAATTATCTAGAATTATCCATTTTCCATCAAAATTTCTTTTGAAGTTGTCAAGTGTGCATGTATTTGTTTTTGTTTTGGAAGTTAAACTTGCTAAAATTGTCTCGAACTTATTATTTCAAAATCCAATTTCAGTTTTTTTGTATGATATGAAAATAATTTATTCTTAATATGATAATAAAAATAATAGAAGTGATGTCAAAGTCCTCCTGAGATTGTGATTATATTCATGATATAATATTAAAGATATTTAATTAATTTTATTTTTAAAAGATATATTCTTTTTATTTCAAAATAATTGTTATTTTGAAAATTTTCACAGATTAATAAAATAATTAAGTAATCTAAATTATAATAAAATTTAATAGTATTTTGTTAAAATATTTGACTTAAATACTCTTTTATATTCATTAATCCTTTGGTTGGTAGAGGAGAAAAAAGAAGGGAGAGAAAAGTAGGGGAAAAGTTGGAGAGAAAATAGTATTTTCCCTTGACTATGGGAAGAAAAGTAAAAAAAAAACTGAGGGGAAATAATACATAGACTCCATATTTTTTCTTCAATTTTTCTCCCTCAACATAGAGAGATATTAAAGAAAAAGTTTTCCTTTCAAAATTATTCCACCAATTTTTTTCATTGTGGGAAAAAAACTTATGTTATTTTTAGATTTAAATATTGATATATTATATATTTTCAATTTTAGCATTATTTTAAAATTTTTTAAATCATTCTATAAAAAATAATTTTAAAACTTAAAATAATAAGATTGGATAAAATAATTTTAAATTAAAATTGAAATTAAAATTATATTTTAATTTCATTTATTAATAGGATATGGAAATTATATAAATAATATGGTAGAATAATAAATTTTATTATATGTAAATATTTTTCTAAAAACAATAATTGTATTATTGTCAATATAAAGTTGGTCACTTTTTTCTTCTTTCTATTTTTTTCTGCTCAATTAAGTATATGGAGAAAAATCACTCCCCCACTTTAAACCGATTAAACCGAGTAAAACCAGACTAAACCAATACAAACCAATTAAAACCAAATTTAAATAAGATCTATTTCAGCTTTTATAATTATGAAACCGATTTGCTTTAGTTCACTTTGGTTTCAGGAGGCTTTAGAAACCTGAATCAAACCGAACCAAATGTATTAGATATTTTTTAGTTTTTTTAATTCAAATACTATGTTTATTTAATACATTTTCTTTCTATACTACTTATTAATATAAGTCTCTTAACACATCATGGGGGTAAAAAACCTATTAACAAAATTACAAGACATTTATTAATTTGTGAAAAAGAATATAAATAAGACATTGTTATAATTAATTATATGAATGTATTAAAATAAATAAATAATTATGTGAAAAATTCACAAAATTTTTATAAAAAATATCCATCTTTTAATAAAAATATTTAAATATAATTTATGTTCATAAAATATTTATATGAAACTTATTTGATTTAATTTGTTAAGAAAGATGATATTTTTTTAAGAAAAAAAAAATCAATTTAACATAACCCAAATCAACGTGGAACTGAAACAAAATCGAGTCTATAAACATCCTTAATTTTCATAATAATAAAATGTAAAACAATTGAAAAAACTAATATTTCATTAAAATTTTAAAGTAATAAATATTTTTAAAAATCATAAAATTTCAAAGTCACAACTGTTTTTAAATAAGGAAGTACATGTTATACAGAAGAATTAACTTCATTTAAAAGAATCAAAGAAAAATTGGATGTATACTTTGAAGTCAGAATAATACCAATTATATTTAACCAAGTTTCCACATAAATTAATTCACTCACATCAAAGACCGTACCATTCTTACTCCCAACCGAGATTCAATCTGAACATTATATGCATTTACTAAAACAAGTAGAACAGTTGAGTTAAAAAAATACAGCGGTCTAGTAATGATACCTTCAATATTATAACTAAAACACATTTTTCTGATGGACTGTATGAATTAAATCATATTATTTATTTGTTATAAATTTTATATTCATATGAACATTATCATATTACATTGATATAGATGATTCAAGCTCCGACATCCTATTTCTTATCATCAAAATTTAGTGGAATTTGAGCCGATACAGATTGTTAACAGATACAAGGCATATCACAACTTTCACAATAGAGGTTACCGACTACGCAGAACTCTCTCCAGACCATGCAGTAAAATTACACAAGGAACTAAAATTACACGGTTCCTTGAGGATCATGGCATGCATATTCCGTTATTGTTCACGGAATTTACAAGTAAAAAGTATTAGAGATTCAAGGCACTCAAAACAAGCAAAGACGTTCCAAACAAGAACTCAGAAAAAGTTCCCCATTAGACCACGTCCCAAACCTCAACAATAGAACAACTTGTAGACAAGCAACTACGTCCTTCTGCACCGGTTTGACACAAACTGATAATTACAAACCTAGTACCATTGGAATTGACATAAAGCATATAAACACCTAAGAAAAAAGATCAACAAAATCAATCAATTATTCCTCCGCAGTCGAACCATAATCTTCACAGGGAAGAAAATCCACTGATTCATGTCTCTAGCTTAACGGACTAGATCCTCATGGCCGATTTCTCTCAGACACTAACGTTGATCAGTACTTATAGTCCTTCACATGGAGGCTCTCCGAGGCACCCTCACCGAGCTGAGCATCACCCTTGTAGGTTCCCAATGTTGCTTCTGAATTCGCCTTGCACCTTGTCAGGAAGGCTTCTTGAGCTTTCTTTATGTTTTCCTCCTTTCCAGCCCATGCCTTGAGTGTGCTCTGCTGAAGAGCCCTTCCAAAAGAAAATGAGAGAGACCACGGCTTCTTCCCTTTCAATTTGTTCATGGCATTGAGGTTTAGAGTTGCCTCCTCCTCACTCTGCCCACCAGACAAGAAAACCACCGCTGGAACAGCCGCAGGCAGAGTTCGCTGCAGAGCTTTAACAGTGTGCTCAGCAATCACCTCAGGGGCAACTTTGGGAGCTTCTGATCCAGGGGTCACCATGTTTGGCTTCAAAAGTGTGCCTTCGAGCAGCACATGGTGATCATTTAAAGCCTTATAGCATGCAGCAAGGACACGTTCAGTCACTGCAGCACACTTGTTGATGTCATGAGGCCCATCCACAAGGATCTCAGGCTCAACAATAGGAACCAATCCATTCTCCTGGCATATGGCAGCATATCTTGCCAACCCATAAGCGTTTTCATGAATTGCTAGCTCAGATGGCTCATTAGGGCCGATTTTGAGCACAGCACGCCACTTGGCAAACCGTGCACCAGCTTCATAGTATTTCTGGCAACGCTGACCAAGGCCATCAAGACCCTGAGTGGTGGTTTCTCCATTAGTTCCAGCGAGCTCAACAGTGCCTTTGTCAACCTTGATGCCAGGAAGCACGCCACCTTCCTTCAACAACTCCACAAAAGGCTTGCCTAAAATAAGTCCATTAATGATATGTAAGTGTAAGCACAATGCAAGTATAGACGTCAACTTACATTCAACGCATACCAATATAGAACCACATCAACAAAAGGAAAAACACACACCTAAGCGATCTGAACTTTGAAGTGCATATGCACAGCCATTGAATCATGTTAATCATGTAACGAACTAAGACGCAAGCTGTCAAGAGTGTTAAAGATACCTGCTGCTGTCTTCTGGTATAGGGTTTCCTCAAAGAGGATCACTCCACTTAGATACTGGAGAGCTCCAGGAGTGGTAAAGAGGAGCTCACGAAGAGCACGCCTGTTTGATTCAACATTCTCCACATTGATACTGGCTAGACGCTTGCCAATTGTTCCAGTTGACTCGTCAGCAGCAAGAATACCCTTTCCAGGTGTGCCAATGTAGGCAGCATTGGCAATAAGCTCATCTGCAAATCACGGATTGGTATAAGACAATTTTTTTTTTTTTTGCTAGGAAGCGCCTCAAAAATAACCTTTTTTTGTGGATAATCCGTCCCAAAAATAACTTTGATGCCACAAAACTAAAACCAAAACTAACAAAAAAATGGGCAAAAGGTTAACGCAAAAAAAAAAAAATCTTTCACTGATGACATGAAGCATGACATGTCGAAAAACAGCACTTGCATCTACCAGTAGCAAAATGTCGATGCTACTACCTTTTGATAGGATCAACTGACTTTCATAAAAGGTCGTAAACCAGAAATACGGTCGCACAATAGCATAATTTTAGACAATTATAAACTATGACGGCATACTAAGACGCGATGTCCGCTACAGATATCTAATGATGTTAAATATTCAACTGAATCCATCAAGAAATTCTTAAAAACAAGAGTTCTTTAATCCTTTGACCGAGGTGGACAAATAATGAATGGACGAGATAAAAATTTAAACAAGGCGGGAAAACGCTAAAAAAGCCAACGAAGTATAGGAATAAATCACAACCAGATAGCAAAGGCAGCATAACTTGTCATATAAACACAAAGACGGCGTAATAAGTCGAACAACTCGATTCACAGGTCCAACAAGAGTAATCCTTTGGAAAGGTAAAAATAGAGTTGCGGAAAACAATGATCGAAGCCGGGCGAAATTAATAGATGCTTGCAACAGATAAAACGAGTGGGACTAAAAAAAAGCTTCGAACTTAGGGTTGCAAGTTCTGGATCTTATCATTCATGCGATTAAACCAGAAACAAAAAGAAAACACAAAATCACTACATATCAATACCAACATAATTGAGATTGAAAACCTGTATAACTGTTGCTTCAATTCGATTATAATAAAAAGGAATCCATCCAATCATGAACAGCGAAAAACAAGTGAGGATGAAAAACAGTAAGGCTAAAACTTAATTAAGCAGAACACGAAAGGATGGAAACAATCAAGTAAAAGGTAAAGAGTAAAATGACCATGGAATTTGGACTTGAAGTGAGACATGATCGGTATGATGGAGTTGTGGAGGTATCCGGAAGAGCAGTAGAGTAGGATTGGTGTGATACAGAGGCTATGAAACGGCACTTAAAAAAGGTATGCCTCGATTTTATCGCGACGTAAAAGGCAAGGATATGTACCGTGGACTGCCGTTGGAAACACGTCGCCCAAGAAAGGCGGTTTTGGTTCGCTTCTCGAATTTGCGTTCCTGTGGGCCTAACACACAAATCTCACGTGACTCACAAAACAAGGCCCAGGAATTGAGTCCAAATAGATAACGCCTGCACCAACGTACGTGCGTTGGCCTCAAAAATGTTAATTCAATTTTTATCAAAAACAAAATTGTTAATTTAATGATTATAGAAGAATAAAAATATTTCACTGAGAAAAAAGAATACAATTATTTTTTTATAATCTTTAGCCGTTTCAATTTTAATTTAAAATATAAATAAATTCAGTGAAATGTTATTATAATTAGACTAAATTGTGAGATCTTCTTTGCATAGAGCCTCATATATCAATTCATACTGTTCATCACTTGTAAATATTGTGACTTCATATAAATTTATAAAATATATAGTATAATATAAATATAGATACATTATTTTTAATATTACGAGTAAAAAAAATAAAAAGTTCCGCACAAACTCATTTTAAATTGGTGTTTAAAACTCCAGGTGACATTCTCTCTATCCTTGAATAGATTTTCTTTTCATGGTGACCTGCGTATGAACTTCTAGTTTGTTATACAGAACAGGAAAAAATAAAATAAAAATCAATGATACAAAAATAAGAAAAATTTAAATATCTGCACAACTTTTTTTTTATATGATTCAGAAGTACTCCACTGTTCAGCAATTCACATTTCTCTTGTAATAATACCGTGTATTGGTTTGTACCTATATATTTCTCAACATATAAAATAATGCCGAATGATTTACGCCTTTTTCCCGATGCTTTTTTAGTCCTTGAGATTTTGAAAGATCTTTGGTACAAAACCATTCCAAAGTTCAGTGCAAGTGACAGCGTGGACAGATGGATTTTTCTTACAGAAAAGGGTGTATTTTGGTGGCATAATTGTGAGGGAAATAGAAAGTTACAAAACACAAGATGTCGAATTATTATATATGTTTATTGTTATTATTTTATATTCTTAATTGCCTCTTTTATATAAAGATACAAAAATTATTTCTATTCACACTGCTTCTTCTTCTACTTCTTTTAATCATGCGTCCATGTCCTGATGTCTAACAAATTACAGTTCAAATATTTTCTAGGACATTGCAAAACAATCACAATAGTCAAATATTAAGTGTAAGATGACTTATATCTTTCTCAACCTTTTGGCCAATATCAAGTATAAAATGACTTTTAATTCACGGCAAAAGCCTTAGTGCATGTTTGTGATTTTTTTTTTATGGAATAAAATGGAATGGGATGGCTAGTAAGATTATAAGGTTAAATTTCTATTAGCAAAATACAAAAATCCAAAGAATTGAGTGAAAAAGGGAAAAATTTTGTGTTATCATGCAATTAGTTCCTCCGATACTATAATTTTTTTTTTGTGAGTATTAAAGGTATTTTCAGTTAACAATCAAAAATTAAATTTTTCGAAATATAAAAATTATTGAAGTGAGTTTTATCTGTTTTAAGAAGATTTTTCCATACCACAATTAACTACAAAAATCTTTAACTATAATGAAATTCTAACTCACCACCTCTTGAAATTTTAAGAATAATTGTTCTTTGAAGTTTGAATAACAACTGACAAGCCAAAGTCAATAAAAATGAGTTACAAGCTGTGTTTGAGGAAATAAAACACTATATGACCTTGTAAATACATAATTATTTGGAGTGTATTTATTTTTTTTTTTGGCTCATTTGAATAAACAAAAAGAAATATTTAGTTTTTTATCCAACGTTTTTTTTAATCTCTAATGGGCCTTTCAAAAAGCTTTGAAAAGAGATCCTACCTTTTGTTGGTAAAAAAAAAAAAACATATATCCTACCTTTCAAAAGAAAAAACTGAATAGGTCTTATAGAATTCCCTAGAAATTGCCAAATTTCTTACAAAAGCATATAATTGTTCCTAAGTGCCAAAGACACACAAATGAATGAGAGATGAGGCTGGATGAGGTGACATTTTGTTTAGGTTATACATGAGGGCAACTCAAAAATAATAAAAATTAACAAGATTAATTTTGTCACAGTAAAATGGGATTGTATCCATTTTCTCCAAATTGCTCAATTTTGTTTGGTTCAAAATAAAATTTCTCAATTTTAAAAAGGGGTGACAGAAGCGAAGAAATAAAAAATATGAAATTTTTTCCTTTCCTCCTCTTAATTTTTCTAAACCAAATTAAATGAATGGAGAATCAACTTCTTTTCTCTCTTTCAAATTCTTCAAATCAAACCAATCAAAAGTTCTAAATCAATATTGTTTTTGACATGATCCCATTAGATTAAAATGCCATCTACATACATAAATGGGTGATTATTTGACTAATCAAAAGTTAACACCCATCAAGATGTTTCTCAACCAGACTACATGCACCTTTCATCATAATCTCTTGATCATCCTCGCTTGTCAACATTTGGACAACTGGCACCACATGATCAAAATCTGCCTTTCCTCTTTGAAAAGAAGAAAGCTAACCAACTTAGGTCAACCTAAACACTCTTGAGCAGCAATCCTTTTTGGCCACACCTTGCTTAACTTTTGCATTAGGTACATCATGTGTTGGTTGATGCAATATCTCTATCCTTGGGATCTAGTGGCTGAGAGATCTGTCACCAAATTAAACTCAGGGCATAAATGGGCCTTCTTTTAATGCTTTCATGAGTCATCTCCACGTGTTGCTGCATTCACCTTGTAAGCAGGAGCTCTTCCCTAGGCACAATCGTCCAGAAAAATGCAGTACTCCAGCCAAAAAGGCTTTTCTCTGGTACGCTTTCTGAGATGGCCTTGATGTGATTATTGAAGGAGAAATACACCAAACCGCCAGATGTCACAAGATAACACAGTTTGGTAATTCTTGATTATTCATTGTTCTGGTGAACTTATCAAGAGACACTTCAACATTTGTCTCAACTGATGTGAGTGAATAAAAATGATTTAATAGAAGATTTTTTTAATCAAATTATATAAATTAAAAATTAAAATTAATTAATTATTTTAATTTTTTTAAAAATCTCAATATTTTTTTAAAATTATTTTTATTTATTTATTTTTAAATATATTAAATAGAGATATTTTTTAAAAATATATAATAAATACTACCTCATACTCTCTCTGTTCTTTAATATAAAGAACAATTGAAAGAGTTTATGTGTTTTAAAATATAAGGGACATATGAAGTTTATCTGGTGTATTTAATGATTTTTTCCAAAATACCCCTATTTAAGATAGTATGTTTGCAATATAATTCATTTGTATTAATTGCATGATAAAAGAGTTATTAATATTAAATGAGAATATTTTTAGAAACTACTCCCTCTTGTCCCTATTATAGGGTGTTATTTAGAAAACTTGTATTGTCCAAAATATAAGATGTTAAGTAATAAATTTAATTTTAGTTTCAATTTTGCCCCTATTGAATGCTTTCATTACAAGTCTCAATTAACTTCTCTATGCTCCTACTATCATTAATTTAATGTATTTTTATTTTCTTCTTAAAGGTAAAATAAGAATGTCAGAATTTTTTTTCATCAATTTTAGATTGTAACCAACTTTTCTTAATTCACGTATGGTAGTTAAAAACTTCTTATAATAAGGACCGGAGGAAGTACTTTATATTCCTGACAAATTTATTACTTTTCTTAATTTGTATGATTTTCTCTCTTGTCTTTTATATTAAAAAAAATGAAAGAAGTATTTTATAAATAATCTTATATTTAAAATTAATATAAAAGATCCTCTATCTCTCTCTCTCTCTCTATATATATATATATATATATATAGTACCGGATGGAGTAAAACTGTAGAGATTAAAGTATGTGACGACCCATGTGGAGACCAAACTTTCTTGCACTAGTTTTTACTTTTTGCAGGCAAAACGGAAGGGACTTCTCCGATCTCACGTTTCATCCATCCCAATTATGCTTCATAAAAATGGGAATTACGTTGCCTAAGCTCGAATTCCTGTAGAGCGTAGATGCTTCATCTGTAATCACGTTTTAAGAAATCACAATATATTCGTGATCCCGATTCATGACATCTGGCTCTTTTGATTGGACACCTGCTGTCCGTACCAGGACCCAATTCTTTTTAATCTCATCTTTATAATCTGTCTACTGTATCTATAAATTTTACTCGGACTCATCAATCAATATTTAGAAATTTTTACTTTTTGACTTTCACTTGAGAGAAAAAGTTTCAGTTTTTTTTTTTTTTAAAAAAAACCGTGTAAACAGTTTAAGTGATTGAGCCTTCTCCAAGTATAATGTCCTGTGAGTAGTAGATTAGTTTATCACTTGAATGAGATCTTGCTCATCTAATTGTAGTTCCCCCTTTAAAAAAAAATTCACGTATACTCATTTGGTAATTTGATTGAAGATTTGTTTTGTTCTTTCATAAAATTAATTATATTAGCTTGAAGAGGTGAGATAAACTATTAAATAAGCAGAATTTCTTATATGGGTTTTCACAATAAATCAATAGTGGTTAGTTAGGTAGAACATAATGTTAAAAATTTTCTGGGACGAAAGATGTGACAATAGTTTATTATGGCTGCAGTTATGTTGTTAGCATAGGAAGATTCTCAAGAATAGTAGATGGATCAATGACTTTAATTAGAACATATAAGTTAGTTCTTTCCTTGGATTCATGATAGATACTCACACCAAAGCTTGTGTCACCCATGTTAACTGCAGAATAAAACCCGATCCTACTTCCAATTCAAGAAGTTATAACTTCTGCAGAAGTTTATATATAATAATGCACGCTATACCACAGGGAGAGAATCTTAACGCTAACAGGTTGATTATTAACTTAGGAGTTGCATTCTGATTTGCTCGAACATTCTGGTTCTAGTATTATTATAATTTACTGATGTTTAGTAAAGTTGAAGGATAATATATGAGAATATGACGCAAAACAAGACTAGGTTGGTGTCCAGGTTGTCCTAGAATGCAGTGAGGTCCTACAGTTACAATAAGCCATGCATGTCTGACAGAATGACACTTCACCACCTGGTCATGAAAATCTGCCAGTCGGTGGGTGATGTTGATGGAAGTACTATCATTTTCAAAGTTGCTTTTCTTTTTTTTTTCCTCTCTCTTACTCACCATAATCAACCCCTTCTTTTTCTGTCTATAAAACTGCTAATCCTTCCCCACTGGTTTTCCCCTTTCCCTCTCGTCGCAACCCTCGTGCCTTGAAGATTGAAAACAATTCCAAAAAGAATAATAAACTATAAGAGGTTTTTCGTACAGTTAGTGGCACTGCATGTGCAGTGGAATCACTCAGTTATAGCTTTATATTCTAATCATCCACCGGCGATCTATTATACTCCTCCTTCCCTCCTTATATTAATTATCACTGTCTTCTACATTCTTGTTATCCCTCTCTACCTCTTGTGTCTCTTCAGAACTCTCCTTCCCAGATCTAAATTGCAATTTCATATCTTACTAATGGGTGAGGAAGCCAAGCAGGTGAGAATTCTGTATACTAATATCATTCTCATGCTCTCTGGTTTCTAGGTTTCCCTTTGCTAACTGGATCTGCATGAGTTCTTGTAATGCTAATTGTTCATTTGATTGAGTAGGAACAACCCAAAGTAGAGGAGAAAGCAGAGGAGAAGCAAGAAGAGAAAGCGGAAGAGAAGAAGGAAGAGCCCAAACCACCATCACCATGCGTGCTGTTTGTGCACCTGCATTGTATGGGATGTGCCAAGAAAATTCAAAAGTCTATCATGAAAATGAGAGGTTCACATCGTTCACCTCCCTCTTACCTTTTCTTCCAGATGCCACATGCATGCCCGTGATTGTGTAATAATTTTATTAATTTTTTTCTTTAATTAATAGGAGTTGAGGGAGTGGTCATTGATATGGCTAAAAATGAAGTGACCATTAAAGGAATAGTGGAGCCTCAAGCCATCTGCAACAGAATTACCAAGAAAATAAAGAGAAGAGCCCGAATTATATCTCCATTGCTAGGAGCAGAAGGAGAACCTGTACCAGAGGTTGTAACTTCTCAGGTATAACCAACTTTATTGTGTGTTTTATTTATTTGTTTTTCCTAGTTAAGGATGCTTAAAGTTTAGACAGTTTCTTAATTATTAGTTAATTGTTTTGTTGTTCCAGGTTAGTGGACCTGTAACAGTGGAACTTAATGTGAACATGCACTGTGAGGCCTGTGCTGAGCAACTGAAGAAAAAGATACTCAAAATGAGAGGTACCATTTTTATCTCTTTAACCTTTATTTTAAGGTCACAACTCCATTCTTGATTGTGGTTGATATCAGATAATGAGAAATATAAAGGGAAAAGCTGGACAGCATCTTTCTTAAGGATCGAATATGATTTGTATGTAGATGTTACTGTCAGTTTTGCGATGGTGACAAGCCAACTTTATGACTTAACAAGAAGATGTTATTAAAGATAACTCCATAAAGTATGAATCATCACTCCTGAATTTGGGCATGTCCATTGTTTTTACAACGCTACCCACTCAGATTGCCCAATCAAAATCTGTCTGACGGTGAACCCTCTGACGTGGTATGCAATTTTTCAAATAGGTCGGTAATGGTGGACTTTATGGTCCATGTCCTCCTCAGATTGCACGTCAGAACTGATAAAGAATCATGTGGGGTAGTTTTTACAAAGTGTACATGTGGGATCCATTTGTTAACTCTTGACTCAATAATTTGATTCAAGTTTGTTTTAATTAAACTCTCCCTCTCTCTTTTATGCTGTTCTGTGAAAGAGAAAAATACCTAATAATAAATAAATAAATTGTGGTGGGATTTACTCACTCAGATGAGTCTCAACTCTTAGTCTATTATATCTTTCTCTCTCTAACAAAGAATTTTAGTTAATGTTTGTGATAGTGTACTAATGAGTGTTCATATAAATGCAGGAGTGCAAAAGGCAGAGACAGAGCTGAGTACGGGGAAGGTGACAGTGGTAGGCACCATGGATGCAAACAAGCTAGTGGATTATGTGTACAGGAGCACCAGAAAGCAGGCAAAAATAGTTCCACAAGCAGAACCGGAACCAGACAAGAAGGATGAAAAGAAAGAAGCAGAAGAGGCAAAACCTGAAGAGAAAAAAGAGGAGGAGAAACCAGCAGAGGAGGGCAAGAAAGAGGAAGGTGAAGGGAGTGGTGAAAATAAGAGTGAGAATAAAGAAGAAAAGGGTGGGGAAGGAGGAGGAGGAGAACAGATAGAGGTGATTAATATGGAAGACGAAGGGATGAAGAGGATGATGTACTATCATTACCAGCCACTCTATTTCGTTGAACGAATCCCACCACCTCAGCTCTTCAGTGATGAAAACCCAAATGCATGTTGCATTGCGTAAATTCTAAGGTCGAAGGACAAAAAGTTCCAAACTTGATTGTGCGTACTAAGTTCCACCAACGAGGGATTTTTAGCTGGCCGGGTTCGTGGACATATGTATCAAAGTGGAATCACATATTCATAAGTTCATTAATAATACTCTATATCGTTCTGTATGTTTGAATAAGATCTGTATATACATGCCCTATTACGGCATAGCAGTATAATTATATTAATTAAGCACAAAATTTTAATAAAAAAAAATGTATGCATGCACTTCAGTTTGATAGGACGACGTTGAAGATAAATTTTTAAGTTTTGTGCTACCGAATTATTCATTCCAGTGGATTAATTCTTTTTGCGGAGTTAAAGTTCCAGTTAGAGGTGTAAAGTATGTCCAAATTATTTAGCTATTTTCATCATTGTTAGGATGTTGTATTCGCAATTTTTTTTCATACATCCCACTAAAAAGTTGTGAAACGCAAAGAGAAGAGAATCATGGGCATATCCTTCATGCTACGATGATTCGACAGCACATGTGACTGGAGGATTAGAAAAAGATTTCTGACTGACGGACTTGAAAAATTTCTTATCAACAAAAAAATATTTATCATCAATTTTTGTTTTAATTTATAAGTATAAAAAATAAATGTTTTATGATAATGCATGGAATTATTTTCGTTTTTTTATTTCACTCATGCGCGAGGTATTAAAAAATAAAAGAAGCAACTTTTATTGGCCACTGAAGTGATAGGCGTTCAACAAGTAGTTTGGTAAAAAATAGAAAAATGGGCTTGCCTATGTTGTTACAAATTTGGATTCTTTACGTTTATGTAAATAAATATATATACTATGACTATAAAAAAAATATAAATATATATAGTATATTTGAAAAGAGATATATGCAATAGAAATAGAAATAAGAATATAAAAACTACTATTTATGACTCAGGTGGTAGGAATAAGATGAGATTTAAGTAGAAGTCAAGGGTTTGAACTCTTCATGATATATAAAAAAAATACTATACATGAATTGGATACACAATCATCTTTTTATATATGTGTATATATATATATTATATATTGGTCCCAAAAAAGAGTCATTTTTTATTGGATTGGATGGGCTTCTTTCTAGAAGAAAATAGCAAATTATGAGGCAATTCATTTCATGAACAAAGACCTTATATAAGGTTCATTAAAAAAAAACAAAGGACCTTATATAAGGCTTGGGTCCTAAGACCCGTTTCAAAACACTCAAATTGGATAAGGGAGAATTTTGAGGCCACAAACTTGGTGGCCGAAATGAGAAGAGTCCAAACACGACACAACTCGCTACTAAACTTCTTTGGTTCCCATATCTACAGAGAGCCAAATCTTTGTGCTCATAGACTTGCTAATATAAGCCTCATGGAGCAAATTGGTTATAGTGTTTTAGCTACGCCATTGGCTGATCTCGACGAAATCATGGCAATGGATAGTGCAGGAACAGGTCATCCTCGCAAAGTAACTTTTCCTTCTTGATTTTGTTGTTTTTCTTTTTGTTGCTTTCTTAGACCGGTCTTTGACCCTTTACTTTACCAAAAAAAAAAAAAAACTCCTTTAGTTCCCCCTACCCAGGAAAAGGAAAAAATGGCACAAACAAACAGGTCAGAACTTGAGAGTTAAGAAGCGGTGGTGGGTTGTTAAATAACTTCAATCCAAGCTTTACAGTTGATCAAAGCAACATCCACCGTCTGACAAGTACTGTTGCTGTAACTATTGCTGGATGAAAGATCTTTGGAAGCTGAAAATAGTGAAGTTAAAAATTCCCCACTTTAAAGATTTTTTAAAAATATTTTTAAGAGAAGACAAGAATTAAAAATATATATCTTAACTTTAGATAATCTAAACTTACATTGTTCTCTCACGAACCAAAAAGAAAATGATAAAAAAAAAGAAGGGAATAGTGGCTGTGAATAATGAGTAACAAGTTTTATGGGTTGGGAATAAATAAATTATTAAACGTAGCCAAAGAAGTGAGAGGAGGGAAAAAAAAGGTCCCAGCCTTCACAAATAATGTGGATGCATCACAGTTCTTTGAGATGACAGGGTCCCCTATATTGTTATGGATGCGATGTCAAAGTTAAAGTTAAAACAACCTTATCCAGTAGTTAAATTTTAATTAATTTTAAAGGAAAAAGAAACTGAGCAGCGTAGCTAATTTTACAGGTCAACAATTATAGGCAGAGTCTAGGAGTTCATTTGATATCTTCTTAACATCCAAATATATAGTTTCAACAATTTGGCTATCACCATATGTATCAGTAGTTCACAATCACATGGTGGGTTCCCCCCTCCCCCTTTTGCTTCGTAGTCCGTTCTTGTTAGTTATGGCCTTGTGGGTCAGGGTCAGCACAAATCTCTTGACATTACCAATTTCGCCACGTATTTAGGCCTCAGGACTCTGCCACTGTTAATAATTAGTAAGTTATGGCAGTGACTTGCTCCCATTGTCCAATCTAATCAGAATTGGGAAGAAAAACACCCTCTTCCTATCTTTCATCAGGTCCGCTCCAAACCTAACTTTGACTCTTCCATTCATTGACGCCATACTGCACGTGGTTTATGAACAGTGAGTTGTCCTTTCCTTTTACTGTCGGCACAACCCTGTATATATCTATCTGTACGGGCTTATCCACGACAAGTTAGTGCACCACACGTTGAGCTTTGTCTTCACCTTTCTTCTTCAAGACAAGCAATGAGGTCACCAAGGAACACTCTGGTTCACCCGCTTCAACACATGTACATCTATCACTTATTACACTATGCATTGTTTTTCTTATCACAATTAAATGTGGCTGGCTCAATTCTAATATTTTTCTTATCACAAGTAACATTACAATAATTACACGTGCTGATCAGAAAGATGAGGGAGTCAGTTTGCATTTTGGGAAAGGTGGGCGAGGGAGCCAAACTAAGCAGCCATCACCACATAAAGTCAAAGCATGCTTCTCCTCTACCGCCAAACTTCCTCCTTCAAACCTTCCAACTTACTCTTCCCTTTATTATCATCTCTTCCCAATACCATCCAACCGCGTCTTCTATTCAAAATGCTATTATGCGCCCACGCTCGAATTCGTGTATGAACTTTTTTGGTGAGAAAAAAAATTAAATAAATGCCACATTCACATGTGAGTTTTTAAAATGATTATTAAAAATAAAAGTGGTAAAACTTAAATTAAATTTAATAAAAAAATGGCAAACACTATGATGATGTTAGTTATTACCGCCAACAAAGCAATCCAAAGCCATTCATAACCACAAGAGAACGTGAGTTCTCTTTTAATTTCCCCTTCATTTCATTTCCATGAAGATTACCATTTGCGCGTAACTAAGACCTCCCGGGATATTTGGTCCAAAGAAAAAAAAAATAGACCTCCTAGAACAAATACCAAGTGAAATCGTGACGTGAATTCAGTAACTTACCACCCTTTGATTTGATCATCATGATAATTTTATTTAATGACTATTGCTGTAATAATCGCATCAAAATGTGGTGCCTACAATGATCCCCTCTTCTACCAGAAGGTGCCAGAGCTCTAAACCTTTTTGCCAAGCCCCCTCACTCTCGTGCTTTATATGTCTGGTTTTCTCATCACTTTTCCCGGCGTCGCATATCCATCAGACCCACATACCCTCCGACCCTTCCTCACAATTTGCAGCTTCTTCTCTGAAAAATAAAACAAAGAAAAAGCTCTTATCTTTAAGGGGAACGAAGCCAGAAAGATGATAATGGTGGCGGTTATGACCGAGATATTGGGTGAATACGCGGCGGCTCTCAAGAGGGTGACGGAGCGCCTCTTTCCTCGGCGCCGCTTACGGTTTGGCGGTCTCAGGAATCTTCGCCTTTCTTCCAGAACCTCCTCATCTCAAGCAGATTCTTTTCTGGTTTACTTCTAGCCGGCTGTCAAATTAGCTTCTGGGATTCCAATTGTGCCATAAAATTTTCTATCAGGTCCAATCTTTATCTTTCTAGTGTTAGGAATATTTCTTGCTTCATTTCATTTTGTGTATAGTGATGAATGTAGGAAAAGTTGCACTTCAGAATTAATTTGCAAGGCATGTCATTATCTTCTTGCATTTGATGTGAACTTACAGCACAATCTCCTCAGAAAATGTTATCCCTGAAGCTTCGGTTATCTAACAGTTCTGCAATTAAATTATAACTGAAAAATGGTTATAGTAAGAGAACTAAATTCATCAGCAAGGTACTTCACAGTCCAGAATTTTTACAGAAAGTTAATAATTTTGAAGTGCAGTGCAACTTACAGCTGCGAATTCCAGTATTCCACTGTGTATAATTTATTATGGCGAAAATGAGTAAACTTACTCAACTGTCAGAAATTGATTTATTGAAGAAAATTCAAACAATCTATGCTCAAATAACTCAATCCTTGTGAATCTCTAAATAAGGTCGAAACGGAGAGGTATAAAAGAAAAAAAATAATAAAAGTTTTGTTCTATATAATGTCTCATATGTGCAAGGACCACAAATATATTTTATTTTCCCTTTGTGGTCCTTTGCCACTTTCGTTAGGCTTCTCCTCTTATGAACAAAAAAACAACAAAGTTCATTGGTGGGATCAGAACGTACGTATACTTTGAACCTGGCAATCCAATTAATGTAGCTGAATGCAGTGAATGTGTATATATGAATTTCTAGCCATATGATGATTTTATGACATAATAATGATAATTATAATGAAGAATCAATGATAGAGTGTTGAAACGTCTTTGCATTGTACATTTATCAACATTATAGTTTTCCTTTGACCCTATTGCTTGTTCTCTTGCCATTGCCCTGTACAATACCTTATAACCACATAAGACATCCCTTTTTGTTGTCCCTATATATAATTGCACAAAACTATGGATAATATTCTTTTTTTGCACATATATAATTTTTAACACCATAATTACCTATGTTATTTTTCTCATTATTGCTCTCTATGTTGTGCAAAATAATATTTATTTAGAGCCTTAATATGAAAGAGATGATAAAAAGTTATTATGTGCAAGAAGTTGCAACAAGGCCAAAATTTAAAAAGTAGAAAATTTTATAAAGCAACTGTAGAATGCAAGTCAGGAAGTTCAATGACATAAAATATATTAAAAAAAAAGAAGAAAAAGAAAGAAAAGCCGAGTTGAATATAGTTCCAATATGAATACGAGTTCCATTGTACATAGGTAAAGGAAGTATGTACTTGTCCATAACGGCAGATGAAACGTTATCACGTTATTGTTGGTTACGTTGTAATTTTTAGGTGAAAGTCCACCAATTAGGCACCTCCTTTTGAATAAAAGGCAGTCTCTCCCGTCTATATCATCATTTCTTTCACAAATCTGTTGCCTCAATCCTTTTCTCCACATATTTTCTATAAGAAAATAATAATTTTTAATAATTATAAAAGAAATAAACATATCAATTAATTTATCAATATCAGCATAAATATGAAAATCTATTGCAAGTGCAATATACTATTCACAAAATATCACTAATACATTTTATTCTTTAAATTTTGCATAGTGTATGAGGAAAGGTGTACAGTTAAATGCAAATTATATCAGATTTTGTGTGTGTATATATATATATATATATTATGAATAGTACTTAAAACTTTCTGTGGATTAAGCTGACCAATGCACTAGTCAGCCAATCAGTGAAGAGGCAGGTCCTCCGTGTCTGTTGAATCAAAAGATGGGGCCTGATAGTCATGAATGAAAGAATGATGTTGGGGATGCTGACAATTAAAAAGGAATACAAAACATATGGTCGGACTCGAGCAAATTACAAAACAATGATGCTTAGAAACAGTGAACCAAACCCAAGTTTGTTGGTCACAGTTTATGGTAGTTCAATAATAGCCACCATTGCTTGCGTTGCATAAAGTATGCCTGCAATATAGTCAATGAGGTGTTCATTTTTTAAACCTTATAATCATTATCATCATATGGAGTCCATTCTTAGACTATTATAATGTTTTTAAAATCAGACTCATCATTAATTCATTAAGTTTGTGTTTGGATTAGCATTTGTAGAATTGATTTTAATTAGAATTTATTAGTTAGAATTGAGTTTATTGTAATTAACATGATTTATATTTGGATAATTTTACCTCAAATGTGATTTTATGTTTAGGTTATTTTAATCAAAAATACTTTGGAGTGTGTAATTCAAAAGTAAAAGCGCTTTTGAAAAAGTTGAAGTTGGAAAATGTTGCTTCTCACAAAAAACACTTTTGATGTTATAATTGATTCTGCAAAAGTGAAGCACCAGGAAAACAAACTAGATGGTGAAAATGGGAAAAAAAAAACTTTTGAGCTAAAAAACTAAGGTTTTGACATTTTCATCACCAATCCAAACATACTCTAAAATACTCTAGATTTAAGTAATTGATTCCTCTGTGATCAAACCGATAGTAATTATTAATATACTTATCATTTTATACATGTTATTAAAATGTTATAAAGAAATTTGAAAAAAAATTGTTGATCATATATTTTATAACTTAATATTCAAATATAATTACATATTAAAATCAAATTAGTTAAAAATAATTCATCATTATATTATTGTTTACACCATAATTTCAATGAGTCAAGCTCAAAAAAATTATAAAAGCTATGTATGAATTTTTGGTCTAAATATTATGAAAAATATTATTTTAGTTGGCATTCTAGAAAATTTTTCTCTTATCCACTAAGTATTATGAAAGAAAAGATAATGATAGATGAATTTGGAGTCAAGAAAGTGGAGAAAGTAGAACACTCCTTGAAGGTACTATACTACTATTCTCCAATTTTTCATATATCCTCCTAAAAATTTAATGGGCACGAAGAAGGAAATCATAGGTGTGTCATTCAAGCTACGATGATCCAACAGCTCATGAGCAGGGGCGGACACAGCATTAGGATTGGGGGGGGGGGTGTCGAATTTTTAAAAATAATATATATTTTGTATTATTAATTTAATTTTTAATATTTATCCTAATTAATTTTTCAGAATAACTGTATAATTTAAAAACTTTATGAAAAGATAAATTATGTATAATTATATAATATTTTTTAAAAAATTATATATATATATATATATATAAAAAGTGAAACCATATATCTAATATATTAATTTTATGAAAAAAAATTATAAAAAATATATCAAAAGCCTATATTTGTAATACATTTACTTATGGCTTGTATATCGATGGTTTCAATAAAAAATTAGGATAAACCATTAAACTTCATAAAAATAAATCATATTTTAGAAATTATATGTTTAACGTACTAAAGAACTCTTAATTAATATTGTATGTAAATTAAATAACAAATTAAATTTATATTTATGTAAATATATTTTTATGATAACTAAATTCAAATTCTTTATAAAAAAATTAATTGATAAAAAATATTGAGTATAATTTTTTTATTAGAAGTTAATATTAATCAATAACAAATATATTTTAATAAATTAATAAAATATATATTTTATTTCATTTTAAATATATCAATAGTATATATAGTGTGCATATATATTATATTTGTTTATTAATTATGTGTGTGCAATTTATATTATATTATATATGTGTGTGTGTGAATAGTAATACATGTAAGGGGGAGGGGAGGAGAGGAGCCAAGTGTGTCAGGCTGTCCGTGTATATATTATATTATTTTGTATGTGTGTGTAATGTATAATATATATATATATATATATATATATATATATATATATATAAGGGATGAAGCCAGTGGCTGAGGGGGGCCACAGCCCCTCCCAGCTTCTATGTGTGTCCGCCCTGCTCATGAGATCGCATGTGGTAGGAGGACTAGAAAATGGTCAATATACATATTGAAAGTCGCATTGTTTACAATAAATTTTGAATAATGTGACTTTGAACTCTATGCAATACAAATCATCCGAAATTTAATTTCTTTTATTCAGGAGTATCATCTAATTTGCTGAAAGTTGTCATCCCTGTAACTATCACTAAGTGGAGATTTTTCAAGAAAATTATATCCGGATACAGCAAATAAAAAATGAAATTATCAAAATACTATAAGTCAAACATTATTTCTCAATATATTATAAATTTTACTCCTCGGTATCATTGGTACCGAGATAAAAATTACATTTTTACACATCTCAATTTGATGCAAATCAAGATATGTATTTTTTGTCCTTTTAAGTTTTAACCTATAAGGTGGCAGGCTAGGCCTACCACCCAATCCCCCCTCCCCCACACCTATTCCCCCCTCTCTCCCACCGTGTACTCCCCCTCCCCCAAGATATAATTATATAATTGTAATATATATTATTTATATTTATAATTTTAATATATTACATATTAAAATAAAGTTTATTTAGATTTTTAAAATATAATAAAAAATTTATTTAATTTAATTAAATGGATAAATATTTTAAAAGACCTCTATAAATATAAATAATATATATAACAATTATATAATTATATCTTGGGAGAGAGGGAGTACACGGTGGGAGAGAGAGGGGAATGGGTGTGGGGGGTGGGGGAGGGGGGATACCTACCTTATAGGTTAAAAGGACAAAAAATACCATGGTTGTTAAAATCGGACCAGATCAGCCGGTTCGACCGGTCGAACCGGGAACCGGTGCCTGGTCCGGTCCGGTCACAGTATTCGACTGGTACTGTTTAGAATCGGTCCAAAACCGGTGAAATTGGCCATGAACCGATTTTGCATTATTTTTTTTTTAGATTTTTTTAAAAAATTCTTTTTAATTTTTAAGATAAAATAGCATTATTTTAGTACAAAATATGTTTTTTTATATATTATAATATTATATAAGCATTATTATGATATATAACTAATAAAAATTATATATTTACTTAATAAATAATAAATTATTAATTTATTATTTTGAACTCAAAATATGATTATAAATGAATATTAGCTTATTAAAATTAAAATATTGAGTTATAAAACTCATTAATAATTTATTTGTGGTGAATAATATATTGATAATTTAATATTATTTAGTTTGAGACTTTAATTAAGTTTTAAAATTTGTCTAAACTTATATTATTTATTTTAAATATATTATTTTAATCACTACCGATCCGACCTCGGTTCGACCTCGGTCGAACCATTGAACCTTGAACCAGTGACTTGTCCAGTTCAATTTCCGGTCCGGTTCTGACAATATTGAAAAATACACATCTCTATTTGCATCAAACTGAGATATGTAAAAGTGTAATTTTTATCTCGGTGTCAATGATACCGAGAAATAAAATTTATAGTATATTGGGAAATAATATTTGACTTATAGTATTTTGATAATTTTGTTTTTTATTTATTGTATTTGGATCAAAAAGTCATTTTTCGAAGTTAAGGATTTTATAAAGTAAGGGAGTTCAGATTTCACCGCTTTTATTATTTTATTATTTTTATTTTTTGAAAAGAAGACGAATATTTTTTAAGTAAAATCTCAACCTTTGAAAATCCAAACTTTCATTCTTCTTTCACAATTTGCCACTTGCATTAGGTGATTTTATCAATTTTATTATTCTCTCACAAATAAAAAAGTAAGGAACAAATAAAGAAGAGAAAAGAAGTAGTTTTTTTTATAAAAGGAAAGAAGTAGTTTAATGACTTAAAAATACATAAATTTATAAGTACAAGAAAGTGAGCGAAGCCCAACAAAATCATCCTCTTTTTTTCTTTGGCCTGAAAGATTCATATTCATAATACTCCCTCCTGCCAAAATGTTGAAGACATTTTTAATATATGCTTTATTTTAAAATGCAAAAAATAAATGAGTTTTATCGGATAAAATTAATGTATTTTTTTTAATTTTACACTACATTAAAATAAATTTATTATTACAAGGTATAATTGAACTAGAGTTAAGTATGAATATTAAAGTAGGAGTATTTTTGGAAAAAAAATTTCCCTTGGTGACATATTTAAAATATTTAATTATTTTCTTGATTCTAATAATTTAGTTATTTGTTTCTTGCGTTTTAGTATAGAAATATTGTTATTATTTCCATCAACATAAAGTACAAGGCAAAAACTCCCCCACATACATCAACTACACTACAAAAACAAATAAAAAGTAAGAAACATAATGAAAACTAAAAAAATTACTTATTATTCCCTCTGTCATATATTATAAGATAATAAATGAGATTTCATGCATATTAAAAAAAACATATAACATCCTTAAATTTCTCAACAAAACCCCAAAATTCCTATTTTAATCATATTAAACATAATTAATCAATACAATTTATAATACTAGTCATTACATTAATAAAAGGTAAAATTGGTAAATAAAAAATGTTACTTTATAATATGGGATAAAAAAAATTACACTTATTACCTTATAATATAGGATGAAGGAAGTATACACTAGATATAGTACTAGCATACTACAATACTAAATGCTCCCTCGAGTCATATATATAAAAGATAAATGAGATGTTTTCTTTAGTTCTATATTTGAGATACAGAAATACGTTTTCTGATACATTTATTTCTTTTTTAGAATTTTATCTTTTATTAAATAAGTTAATACAATTAATTTTTATTGACTACAATATAGAAGTGTTAACCATTAAATGTACGCATTTTAGGAAACTATTTTAAATTCCTAACAAATTTAATGCTTCCAACTATTTTTATTATTGTATTTGTTAGTCTATGTGAATTACTCCCTCTTGTCCGTATTATACGATATTTTGTATCACAAGTTTCTGGTCCAAAATATAGGGTATTGAATATTTTTCTTCTCATTTTATCCATGTCTTTAATTCTTACCCACTCTTTATTTATAACTCTATAATGATAATAAAATGTGGTATTTAATAAGGATAAAATGAAAAATATTGATACTTTTTTTATTGATTTCAAGTAAAAAATGATTTCTTTAATATATATGTAATTGACACAAAATACTTTATAATGTGGATAAGAGGAAATAGTTATTTACTCGCTTTGGTCTATATTATAGAAGGTTTTCTAGAACCTTTAGTTGATCTAAAATATAAAGTGTTGTTTTAATTTTTATTAATAGTTTACTTTTTTACCCTTATTAATTTTTTTGCTATTTCGTAACTTGGAAAAGAAAGAGAAGTAAAACTTGGTAATTAATAAAAGTAAAACTAAAATGTTGGGTTTTTTTTTTTTAAATTTGAAGTATGTAACTAACTTTTCTTAAAAAGTTTGAATTAGTTGAAAACCTCTTATAATATGGATTAAAAGGAGTATATCTTATATATGAATTGGAGGTAGTGTACATTTATCAACACAAACCACTGAGATATTGATATTCTATACTGATGAATTAATATCCGTTGAACAATCCTTAAGTACCAACTCCATTTCAAAATACAGAAGATATTTTCAAATATATTTTATTTCAAAATGTAGAAAACAAATGACTTTTTTCCTAATAAATTAATTCATGTTTTTCAATTTTACCCTTAATTAAAGTAGACTTATTATTATAAAGTATGAGTTAAAGGAAAGTTAAATGGGAATATTAAATGAGGACATTTATGGGAAAAAAATTTCTTCTAACATATTTAAGATGTCTGACTGTTTTTTTGATTATGATGATTTAGTTATTTACTCTCTCTGTTCCATTTATCTGTCGTTTTAGAAAATTTTATATGCCCCAAATTATCTGTCATTTTACATTATTAATGAAACATTAATTATCTTTTTTACCATTTTGCTTTTTATTAAAAATGATGATAAGTAGAGTATAAACCTTCCTTGGTATTTAAGTCTAGGACATTTTGGTAAAGTACCATTAATTTTACTATAATTTAGGATATTTAATTTTATTGGTTTGTATGAAAAATTTTAAAATGACACATAAAATAGAATAGGGGGAGTATTTCTTACATTTTTGGAAATGTGGGAATAATGCGAAACAAAGACCGAAGGAGGAGGAGGAGGTGAGAACACCTAATCCAAAGGATACAATCCCAATGCAATATTTAATGCTATCTAAGGTGCAACTTCATGGACATCTCTGGAGATTTAATTAAAGATAAGTAAACAGAATTAAAGGAACTTATTAATTCTCTTCAGTTGGAATTGATTCCGTCATCTTCGTGGTTGACAATTCTCTCATTAAATTAATGGAAAGATTAAAAATCATAGGGATGAGCATCTACATGGGAGCTTTAATTTAATGCTCAAGAGTCGTGTTTCTTCTTGGAGACAAGCAATGAGGTCTCCAAGTATAACATTTACTAGTTCAACTGCTTCAACAAAGACTATCGCCTACACTATTCATCTTTTTCTTCACCACAATAATTTGCTAGGCCACTCCCAACTTCACTAGCACAAGTCACGACACATTCTTCTTTAGTCAACCAAAAAAAAGAATGTAAGGCCTTGGTTTTGGCAAGCACATCTATGGTATATCTACCAAGAAACATTGAAGGACGGCTATGGTTGAGTTTAGCCAAATCACGTGTGTTGATCATAAACATATATGTGTGTGTATAAAGAATATATAATGTCACATAAAGCCAAAGCATGCATCTTGTAAACTTCTCTGTTCTAAACTTCCAACTTACTCCAAAACCCTCTTCTTTTGAGAGTTGAATTTGTGGCTTGTTTCCGTGTTTTGAGTTCCTCGGTGCCTCTCTCTTTGGCTTCTGCTTGGGAAAAGGTCGTCTATAGTGTATGTGTGTTTGGATTTTCCGTTTGGTGGTTCTGGTGTTTTGTATGTGTGATTTTTTGTTTGGTGGTTCTGGTGTTCTGCATGTGTGTGTTAAGGTTTGGTGGATGTAGGAGAGCTCCTCCTAGTGCTGTTATCCACTACAAAGAATTGGAATGTTTGGTGCCTAGGAAGTGGATGGATCTATTTTGTGGTTTGTTTCTTCGTTAAATGGTCTGGATCGATGATTTGGAGATAGGGTGCTTTTCAATGATCAATTAGTCGCTTGCAACGATGGATTCTGAGTTGTGATTTTTCCAGTGTTGTTTATGTGTGGAGCTTTGTCAAAATCTACTATTGTTAAGGCAAATTTGTTGATGGAGGGGATGGAATTGAAAAAGGCAGTTCTTCGAACCACTATCCCCTGTGATGGCATTGCTGTTGAAGGTTTCCAGCACGATGGTAACTTTAATTTCGATGGTGTTTTGGTTGGTGGTGTCTTTTATTTTGTGTTGAGTTTAGCTTGTTTGTTTGCTTTTGTTGTTTTAGCTACTTCTTCTCCATTTCTTTTTGAGTGGGTGTTTGTGGTGATCTTTGGTGGTTTTTGGCGTCTGTTTGGTGGTGTGTTTTGCTAGTCTATGTTGGGTAGGGTCCGTGGTTGGGTTGGGTGGGGTTGCTGTTTCTTTTGATTTTGGGCCTAGTCTCATGTTGTAATTTCTTCTTAATATAATTATGTTTTTTGGAGAAAAAAAAACTTTAAACTTACTTCATATCATCATCTCTTCCTATTAGTATTGGTAAAATGGGATGACCAATCCCATTCGAGCTAGGCCGCAATGAGGCGGGCTAGGCCTAATAGCCCAAAACTCAAGCTTGAGCCATGTGATTAGGCCCATGGGTTAGCCAACTGGCTTTTTTTTTTTCAAATATCTTTTATGTTTTTTGTTTTTTATATAATTATTTAAATTAATACAATTAATCAATTTCATTTATAAAAAATTAATATAATATTTAAATATTATTATTTATATATTACTAATTAATAAAATAATATATTTTTTATTATTTTAAATTAAAAAAATAGTTAAAAACATGTTTGGATCTAAAAGTCTATTTTCTATTTAAACTCTCATTTTTTAAATCAAGCCCACCCATTTTATCCGATTAAAGGAGTTGACCCATGTTACCGACTTTACTTTCTATTGCATCAAACTGCATCATCAAAATCAAGAGTTATGACATGCACTGTGTATGATTTTTTTTTAGGGGTAAAGGGATGGCATTTCAATATTTTCTATCTTAAAAATAATACACAAAATAAAAATAATTTTTATCACAAATTAAAAAAATAATGATTATCTAGCAAAACTATAACACGACAATGATAAGTAAGAAGTAATTTATTTGATTTATGGTTTTTATTTATAATTATAAATATAATTTTTAAATATAATTCATAATAATTATTTATAATTATTATAAAAATAAATAATATATTTAATTTAAAATAATAATTTTTTATTATTTAAATCAAATCAACGAATGAAATTATGTATAAAAAATATGAAAAAAAATATATAAAGAGAAATTAGCCACGCCCTTTCACGTGCTGAATGTGTTTTTATTTATGACTTGCTCGTCACTTTTCCGTGCGTTACATTATGACTATCAGATTCAGACCCACATACCCTACGAGCCTTTCTCACAAATTTGAATGCTCATCTTGAGAAAAGCTATCATCTTTGAGGGGAACGAAGCCAGACAGATGATAATGGTGGCGGTTATGACAGAGTTATTGGGTGAATACACGGCAGCTCTGACCAGGGTGACAGAGCGCCTCCTTCCTCAGCGTCGCTTACGGTTTGGCAGTCTCAGGAATCTTCGCCTTTCTTCCAGAACCTCCTTGCCTCAAGCAGATTCTTTTCTGGTTTACTTCTAGCAAGCCGTCCAAATAGATGCTGGGTTTCCAGTTGTTCCATAAGATTTTAAATGGGGTATAATTTGTCTAGTTTTAGGAATATTTTTTGGTTCATTTGATCTTGTGTGAAGTGATGGATGTAGGAAGAGTTTTACTTCTGAATTGCAAGGCATGTTATCATCTTGCGGCATTTGATGTGGATTTACAGCCCAGAGTTCTCAGAAAATGTCATCTCCATGAAGCTTTTGTTATCTAACATTTCTCCAATGAAATATAGGTCAAAAATGGTTTTGGCGAGCAAACTAAAATTGAACAAGGGTGCTTCAGAGCCCCGAATTTTTACACAAAGCTACAATAACTTTGATGAAGTGCAACTTACAACGGAGAATTCTAATATTCCACCTTGTATAATTATTCTGCTGCAACTGAGTGAACTAATTAATTACTCAGCTCTCAAGAATGGATTGTTGAGAAGAATTCGAACAATCTAATGACCCGGAGGGGACAAGGGGGCGATAGGTTTAGCAGACCACTTTGGGCTTGGAGTTTTAGCAGATCGTACGAATGAATCTTGGGAAAGGGGAAGTTGTCAGTTTCTTGGGCCTTTGGGCTCCTTCATGTACCCAAATCAAAACAGACGGGTAGTTTTTAAAAAAAATCAATAAAAAGGAACGAGGATAAGGTAGTCAAACATGTAGGTTACCTAAAAAACTGCCGACTTGCTTTAAATTTGGATAGAGCACAGATTCAGTTGTATTGGGCTTTTCCTTATGGAGAGTGCGGGCAAAATTTTCAAGTTATTAATCAATAACGAGGCCATTTAAAAAAAAAAAGCAAAAAGAAAGAAAGAAATAGTTACAGTCTACGACCACTTTCAGTGGTATCATAGATAGTGGTTTGATCTTGGTTTATTTATGTTACCACTGGTACAAAGTAATACAGTATCTTCATTGTCTAAATTTAAATTTAAATTTCTTTAAATGTAGGGTCTGACATCCTCAAGATTGTGATTGGGTGTTGGAGATGACAATCAGAATTGGGAGCTCCATCCCGAATGCAGCAGGTAGGTTACAAATAATACAGGTTGTTATATTATTTTTTTAATATGTAGGTTTTATTTTATTATTTATTTTCTTATGACTTTCTTTTTAATTTGATAATCCGTCAACTGCAATTTCAAAACATAAAAAATCACACATTCAGAAGACAACCTAAGCCCAAGCCCAGATTATGAATAATTTGAAGGATGAGTGAGTGTTTTGAGACAAATTTGCATGAGCTAATTATTATAATCTAAATTGAAATATACTAGTGCTTTGACTTTTTCAAGGGACTAATCGGAAGGAAATTTGAGGCGAAGAAGATTCCATAGGATATTGGACTCCGGGGGCAACAAAGAACAAACTCATCCGCACCTTGGACATTATAGTGGAGATGGAATTGTAGTTCATACCTCAAATCTTCCTATAATAAATTAATTTGGTTTCATATATTTATTCATCAGCGTTTACAGAGACAAATTTCTGTTTGTTTTTTTTTTTTTTCAAGTGGAAAGGGTTTCCATGGAGACATCTGAGGTGAATTGGGCCAAGGTACTGTCAAATAAAAGACGGTAGTGGGAATGTTTGAATGGATGTGGGGGCACGTGTCCTTTGGTTGTGGGTCTGTTTGCTAGGGATGTTACGTTACAGCAGAATAAAAACACTCTTGTTGATAAAAAAAAAAAACCCTTGACTTTGATGCTTTGCAAATAGACGTCCTTCACAAAATGAAATGGCCTAGTGAATGTATGTGAACTGAGGCCCAAAGCCTAAACCACGAAACGTCCCTCTCTTCATCACACCCAAAGATGTTATAGTTCACAATGTCATACAAATATAGCACTCCCTCCGGTCCTATATATAAGATCTTTTATTAAGATCCTTTACAATGTATGAGATAGTATTTATTATACATTTTCAGAAAGTTTCTCTATTTAATATATTCAAAGAGAAAGAGAAAGAAATTAAATAATGGTAGTTTTGAAAAAATATTGGGATTTTTAGAGAAATTAAGATAGTTAATTAGTTTTAATTCTAATTCTTAATTCGCGTGATTTGGTTAAAAAGATCTTATATTAAGGATAAGAGGGAGTGGTATATAGGAGCTAGGTTATTTCCAAGCCAACACCCACCAGACAAAGCTATATATATGTTTATATTCCTTCCCTATAGTAGTATTTGGTTCTAACATTTAGGTGAAGGAGCAAATCATTGAAGTTTTAATGCCCTTTTGTGACTTGTGATTGCTGATTCCCATTGGCTTATTCGCTCACCACGTCTCCAGGCCCATATCGCTTCTCCTCTCCAATTCACTCATGGGAAAATAATCATTGTTGTTAGGTGTATGTCACGGTCACACACTTCCCATCATAAATAAGCGATGCGCTTTTGTCAATATTTGTCCGTTAAAAACTACTCCTACAATTAAAAAAAAAAACTAGAAAATGATGAACTTGTAATACGTATAGAATGATGCTTTTCAAGTTGTTGATATGAATTAGTTATGCAAAAATGTTTCTTACCGCTCGAACAAAGGGTTTGGTATTGTACATTTCGCCTTCGGTATGTCCTTATAAAGAAATTGAGGCATATGCTTTTTGTGGGGGGAAAAACAACAACACAATAATAATAATAATGGTGATAATGATGATGTAGGATGCTTAAGTTTCAACAATATCATACTTTTTAAAATGAATTATTTAATATCTAATAGTTATATTGGATTCTAACTAATTTGAGTTAAGTAAAATAAACTTATAATAATGACAAAATTCTCTCAACTAGTATTACATCTATTTACTATTCTCTTTGATAAAAAATATAAATTATTTTTTAGGTGGTGTTTTAGTCCAAAATATTCACCATTATAAAGATCATTTAGTGTATTATTTTTTTTTTCATAAGAGAGAGATAAAAGATATGTGAATGTAATTGATATAAGGACAATAGTTAAAAAATTAAAATTTTCGTAACAAATTTAATCACCTAATTTTATTTATTATACATTAAAAATTAAAAATAACTTATATTTTACACTAGAATAGCGTAATTTTGTAAAAGTTGATCACTGAATCTCTTGATTTCTTTGGCATATCACATCAACCTTTGTGATTGATTGAGTTTCCATGTCCTAGAATCTCACGTTTCCTACATTCTTCTTTTTTTATTTCTTTTTTGATTAATGCCGCCCAGGTTTTTTTTTGTGTGATTTTTTTTTATTCAACCTCTTGTAAATTTCTCATGTAAAATGTGTCATATTAGATTTATGATTGGTAAAAATATATTTTTAATCTCTTAATTTTATACTCTATTTTTTTTTATCTCTTAACTAAAATTTTCTTTTTAATTTTTTAATTTTTAATATATAATAAATAATTTCCCATTCACTAATACTATTAATTATATTAATGAAAAATTCTGACAAAATATTTAAATTAACACAAGTCATTTTTATTTAAAAAAATTCCAACTCATTTTTTTCGTAAGAAAAAAAGCCTATCTCGTCTCTTCTTCCTGTGAAAGGGCCCTTCTCCTCCTTGTGACATTTCCTAATCGCTACATATATCGTCCAATTGCAAACCAAAAAACGAAGAGGATATATATATATATATATATATCACTTACTTGTTTTGAGGTTTTATGTGTAAAGTTGATGTTGCCCAGATTTTGTCGTTGACGCTTACTTGTTTATACAGAGGAAGTTGGCTAGATTCAGAGAAGTTTAATTTGCCCAGACTGAGAGATGCTTTGTTGACAAATACTACCAAATCCCCACCCGGCCCCGAGTGGATTGCTTGGATTTGATTTATGTTGATGTCTTCAACTTTGTTAATCTCAAATTCCTTTGCGTTTAGAAGGAAAGGACGTTATTATAAAGACGCAGTGATGTATGACGACACAAACATATTTAGATTAGGTTTTGTTTTGGAGTTGTTATATAATTTGTAATTATTATTTAAAACTAATGATTAATGAATTAATAGTGACATTAGTAAGCAGGTTAGTAAGATTGTTATGTCAGCATTTAGAGGATGCTTTATTATGAGCATGAATAAACTTTTGATTATATTTTAAAAAAAGATTAAAATGAAACTAAATAGTAAAATTAAGGGATTAAAGTGAAACTTAACATAAACAATGTTATTCTTATTTTAAACAATAAAATAACAAGTAATGAACGAACTGACTATATAGTATATCATCTTTATAAAATTATATTGATATTAAAAGTAAAACAAAAATAAAAAAAAATATTCAACAACGTCTTTTTTTTTCCCTTGTGAATGTAATTGACGTCCCAATTATTCTTCTCGTGATTTCATAGTGGATTGGAGATAAGTCATCTAAATTCATTACACATGAACTCAATAATTTGTAAACTCAAACATATATCTGATAAATTGATGTTTTTCCTAGAAAAAGCACAAGAAGTCAACAATCACCAATATTTAATATAATATAAAGCAAACACATAGCAACTCATACAATTGAAATCATAAGAAGTACGGTTCATTTTTCAAATTTTATATATGCAATTAATAAAAGAAAAAAAAATGGCGTTAAGTAAAAACAAGGAAGTGGAGGGATTTTGCAGTGTTACTGTCAAATGATGCGTGTGTTTCACATTTAATTTGGCGGGGTGATAGCGATGGAGATGTATTGTGCAATCATGATGTGAACGTCTTGACAAGAAATACTTTAACTTTGATATATATGTCAAGGTGACAATCATGCCCCATTAATTTATATATATTGAACTCCGTTAAAGCGCAGTTCTTTTCCACCAACGTAAGCTTCATTAGTAGTGACTCCAACAAATGATGAAGTAAAGTTCAAAAAAAAAGTAAACTTGAGAAGCATCTTTCTTTGGACCAACCGAAAGGTGTGGGACAGGGATAGGAATATATATATCGATAGGATTAAAGACAAAACCTGCGGGCGTTGATTCCCGAGTCATAATCCCATACATATGGTTAATGTTCAAAAGAAGATTACAGTCAAAGATCCCTTCGATGATCACATAGGAAGAATCAAGCTTGGTGGGGCCAATGTGGGAGTGTCACTCCAACACGCTAAGTAAATGGTTTTGGGTCTCTGGATGTTCGGTGATAATTATGCAGTATGCACTTTCTATTTTTTGACATGATCCCCAACAGAATCTCAGGCATCGAAATTAGAGAGATGTGACTAACTCAATTATTAAAGTGAAATCAGCAGAACCAGACGCATGCGTTCACAAGGGCCAAGAGCTAAAGCCAAAACAAACAAAGTACTTAATTTACTCTCATTTTGTGCGCATGAGAGGTGAACATGCCGGTTCTGTCAACTACTGTACGTACTTTTTATGCTTTTGTATTTGCGTTAAGATTGCAACTAATTAAGATCAGTGAGGGAAATCAATGAAACCCTAGCTATCAACGTGTTACTGATGATAAATTTGGTGGTGGGGTCCGATCATGTGAAGTAATTAATAAAATCAAATGTCCCATTATGAGTATTTTGGATTTTGGAAGACCCACATTGACGGTGTTGTGCTCCTCTCACTGTATATTTTGTCACATGAAACTACCGTTTGGGTACTTGTGTGGAGTGGCAAGAGACAAGGAAAGAAGAAACCATTCTGCACATATATATCGTGGCTTCTTCCGCGCCTTTAATTTGCTTCATATCGCTGTTTGGCATGAAAATATTATTCTGCGTTGAAGATAATTAGTTGTGTATATATTGTCAATAATGTTATTTTTGGGGTCTGATTTAAACTTGCACAAGCATATTTATTGTCCATAATGTCATTTGTGTACAAAAATTGTTTTCACTGGCTGTACCAATTAAGTTCTGTGTTTTACTTCTTAACGTTTTCTTGAAAGAAAGAATAATCCATGCTATATGAGAATTAAGGTGATATGAGCGAACCTCCTAAGATAAGTCGTAGGGCCTGTTTGGTTTCCAGAATAATCGGGAATAAAATGATTATCATTATAAGTTTATTTAATATAATATTATGGAGATAAAAAAATTAAAAATAAAATTGATTAAATAAAAATAAATATAAATGAATTAAAAAGGCCCGTTTGATTTGAGTTCTAAGGAATTTGAGAATTGGATTATGGATCTACTTCAAAGATTACACTATTTTGTTGCATGATGAAATGGAAATCTAGATTTCATATAGAATGAGGACAACCGAAAAATAGGGAATGATATTACCAACTTAACCTCTATTTTTTCTCATTCGCACTTTCAAGAATTCTTTTATAAACCAAATTATCTTCTTCCACTAATTTCATCTTCTTCACCTCCATCCCTCTCCTTCACCTTCGACTTCCACTCGTACACTAACTTCCTCTCCTCCTCCACTAATACTATGATCAAAATCGATTTCAACAATATCTAATTCTATTTTTCATTTTAATGCCAATCTATTATACTCCACTCCATTTTCAGTTATTCTGAAAACCAAACCTTAGATAATTCAAGACCAAATAACACCTTAGAATAGCAGAAGTAGGAACAAATAAGAATGAACAAGATTGGAACATCTAGAGGTTTGAGACTCTAGCAACTCTAATTAACCAAGACACCACAAAGAGAATGCCACTCTTGAATCTTAATCTTACTAAGAATAAAAAGAGCTCTAGTGGTGCTCACTAGAGAAGTTGAGACACACTCACAAAAATCTTTATTGAATCTATGTCAAAGAATGAGTTTACAAGTCTTTAAATAGAGAAAGAAGGTTTAATCTGTTTTTACTTAAATCATATAAAAAGATTTGATATTATTTTAACTTATTGATTACCATATTTTAATTAATAATTGAATTATAAAATATAAATGAGTAGAGTTAATTTTTAATTTAAATATTTTTAGATTGAACTACTTGATATTGGGTATTCATATTAGATTTCAATTAATTGGAATGCAGTTTGATGGAACCACATGTGGTAAAACTCACACAATAAACATTTAAATAGCTACATAATTAGAGTTTGAACTCAAAATCAGTAATTAAATTAATTTTTTATATAATTATAATTATTTAGATAAATCATATTCAAGTATTATTGAATTTGAATAGGATAGCTCTTTTAATATAATTTTTTTAAAATTTTTTATTGTGAGAGAAAGATACTGGCGCATTAAAAAAAAAGGAGAGAGAGAAGGGAAAGAGGCAAATGAACGATAATCACCCCGTGTTAGGGACGTGAGGTGGGAAGGCTTTGACTGGATCTACGGTCAAAATGCTGCAGAAGTTAAACGGTTTGTCCGTGATCCTGTGCATTGGGGTACACGTTAACGTGTATATCTCTGTAGGCCGTACTGTATATCTTAAAATTGAGTTCAGACCAACTGAAAGTGACTCCTCAACTCGTGTTCTCACCTCAGCCTTAGACCCACAAAATCATCATCGTGCAAGTCTAGGCTACCACCGTTCCAACCCCTCCTTCCCCTCCTCTCAAACCCCATTTTGTTGCCTACCCAAGCAGCCCCCACATTATTTACATTTATTTTCCCTTAAAAAAATATATTAACTTGTAGTCGTCCTATATAAGTTGGATTATAATACTACTATTATTTAGAGTGATGAGACCAATTAAATTTGCTTATATGCCCATTATGTAAAGATGTAATCATGGTGATACTGTGTTTGTGTGTGATGAATAAAATTATGGGAAAAGATGTGGGCGGATATTCTGAATCAAAGATCCCAAAATTCTCTTTCCTTATCATTATTGTATCATGCGCACACAATGAATTGTTTTGCGCCAGCACTTGGCGATTTCATTTTCAAGTCTCAAAAGAAATAAGTGACATGCAAAGACCAAAGATCACCAACACACACCCAATGTTTTAGAATTTTGCAAGGTGAAATATAATCAATTTTATTAAAAATAAAGGAAATTTATAATCAATTTTGTAAGTGCTGTGAAATAAAGTAAAAAAGAGAGAGAATGAAATCGACACTATAGAAAATTTAAGAGAGAAAAAAATATGATGAGTCAAAAGTAAATATATTTTATTCATCCACTTAGGGGTATTTATACAAAAGTAAAGCCCTAACTCTAGAATTAATTAAATAATATAAATAAAAAAGATTACTTAGCCTTAGGGTAAAAAATATTCTAGATAAACATCTAAAATTTTCTTAACACTCCCCTCTTATATCCATTATTAAAGAATGTACCTTGTTAAAGAACTTACTAGGAAAAATCATGTGGGATAAAAAGCTAGTGAAAAAAAAAAGAGTATATCATTCTTTATATACGTAATCAAATATTACTTTGTTAAATATCTTATTAAGAAACCAATGGGAAAAAACCATGATTAAGAAAAAAAAGAGTAAAGTGCATATATCAATTATTAAGGGAGTCCAATTTTATGCACGAACTTCTCAAATAATGCAGTAGAAAAAATCTTGTTAAACAGGTTTGCTAGGTTGTCACATGAACTGATTTGCTGAATATCTATGTCATCATTCTTTTAAAGATAATGAGTGAAGAAGAATTTTGGTGAAATATGTTTTATTCTATCTTCTTTAATATACCCCTCATTTACTTTGACAATACATGCAGTATTATCATAATATAATATTGTCGGGATCATTTTTTCCTTAAGATAAACCACAATCTTTTTTATGTGTTGAATCAAAACTTTCAACCAAACACATTCTTGACTTATCTCATGCAATGTCAAAATTTCAGCATGATTAGGTAATGTAGCTGATATAGTCTATTTCATAGATCATTTCTCTCAAATTCTCTTTATTTTCTACTTCATTCTTTTTATTCTTTACTTTATTTCATAACATATCATGATTTCACTTAAAGATATGAGGTATGTTCTATTCACTTGCAATATGATATATATATTTTCAAGTTCTTCATCTTCTCCTACTTCTTTTTCTAAATTAATTATTTATAGTGATTTTGAGTTAATTTTTTTTAGTGATAAAAAGTTAATTTATAAATTAATTATTTATGCAAGAGTAAATTAAAGCCCTAACCCCAGAATTAATTAAATAACATGAATAAAAAAATATTCTGGAAGGATTAACAATTGAGAGAGTTTTATATTTCAAAATATAAAAGATACGAGAATTTACCGACCATATTTAATAATTTTTTCTAAAAGTGCTTCTAATTAAAATAAAAATTTTTAATATAATTAATTTGCATCAATTAAATAATATAAAATTTATTAATATTAAATAAAAATATTTTTTAAATAAATTTATTACTTTTCTTTATCTTAGTGATTTTATCTTTTATACAATGGAGGGAAGTACATCATAACAGTAACGGATTATTCATTCATGGCCACATTTGTTATGTAATTAACCGTATATTTAATAACTGTAAAATTGAATTCTGAAACAATGCTTTTTATTTGGGAAAAAAATAGAATTGGGAGAACTTTGCAGTCTTGCCCAGTTTAATCCAAATTAATGGGATATCAAATGATTAAAAAAAAAAGAAAGTTTTCCGTAGCGCACTTCAGAATGCACAGCGTGAGCGGGGCCGTTAGTGGCACACGCAATGCCACAGAACACAGAACGAACAGTTTCTACTTCTCACCCCATTATTCATTCACTCTCTCATCTTTTTGTTTCTATTCTGTGTCATCTTGGCCTCGTCATTTTCCTTCGTCTCTATTTCCTCTCGTCTCTATTTTCCTGTTTACATTCTGAATACAAATGTCAGATATCTCACAGCTATCCATTTCAAGGACATTATGAACTTATTTAGATTTTTAAAATAAGCATTTAAGAGAATTTATTTTTTTTATTATATACACAATAATCTCTCTAAAAATAAATCTGCCTTACCTTCCGACCGAACTCCTCTCTTCCCTCCACGTGTCATACTGCGGCTCTCCGCTTCATTAATCCTCTGCATCTTCTCCGCTTACAATCGCCAACACCCTTTTACGGAGAAACGAACGAGAGATTCAGAGATCAGAATCATCAGAACCAACCGCCTCATATTTGACACTTTCTGGGAGCAACATTTTTTTTGGCCACCGGTAGCACCAAATTGAGTTATACTAGTTTTCCTTCCTTTCTTTTTGTTTCCGTCTTCCCTCTCACCTCATCTCGCCGTAACACAACAATTTTATTTTCCGACTTCTTCTCTCGCCCAGATTTATTTCTTTTTCTTTCCTTCTATGTCTTAAATTTACATATAATAACACATCTGTCTCTCTTATACCAATTCTAAGATGTAACAATCGCTTTGGTTTTTTTTCTCCTCCTTCTATCGCTTCACGCGATTTCTGTTGCACTGCCATTCTATTGGATTATAATCACCATTAACGTGAACCTTCTAATCTCCGCCGCCGTCAGTTCAGCCACGTCCAATTCAATTAATCTTCTCTCCCATTAGTTCCATATGCATCCTTCGTTCTGCGGCCTCGTCAATTTTGACTAGTCTTCGCCGACTTCATTATGCCTCCTACTCTTCCTGCCTCCACTGCCAATAGATCCGATCCATTTTCCCCCTCCGCCAACCACGTTCATAGTAATTACAGCAACAGCGAGTACGGACGGCTGAATCAGCGAGAGCAGCAACAACCTGTGGTGGACGTGAAGATTAACGACTTGGTTGGGAACGGAATCTCGGGGATACTTTACAAATGGGTCAATTACGGCAAAGGTTGGAGGCCTCGATGGTTCGTGCTTCAGGATGGTGTTCTGTCGTACTATAAGATTCACGGACCCGATAAGATCATAGTCAATCATGAAACCGAGAAGTGGTCCAAGGTTATCGGCGAAGAATCCATCCGAAGGATCTCTCGCAATCAGAATTCCGCTTCCAGTCATCAGCACTTCCATCATCGACGAAAGCCCTTTGGAGAAATCCATCTCAAGGTTCCTCTGTCAATTCTTATATTCCATTCCACTTATTTTCTATTTGATACTTTTTTTTTTTGCTTGCTTTAGTTTCGCAGTTCTCTTGTTTACTTTTCGTTGTAATTTGAGTTTGGTTTCTCTATTTTCCTTGTGTCTTTAATACCAATAACAATTGAATTGTTGGCTGCAAAAATAATATTAGCTGCGATACTAGATGTTCATTACTTACAGTTAGATAATTAATTTTGGGCTATTCGATCATGAACACAGGATACTGAATGAGTTTCGTGTAGAATTTAAAAATTGTCCTTCTTGATTATTACAGGATTTATTTGTCATTGGACTTTAATATTCAGGTTCTTTGACTTATAGCATCACACGGTTTTGGGAATGGGGATTCTTTGTATCTAATTGCCTCATGAGTCGTATTTTTAACGTTATCTGTGTGGTTTTTACTGGACGACAGCTTGTTTTGTAGGTTTCTACCATTCGTGAAAGCAAATCCGACGACAAACGCTTTTCTATTTTCACTGGAACGAAAAGACTTCACTTGAGGGCGGAGACTCGGGAAGATCGAGTGGCATGGATGGAGGCTCTGCAGGCGGTGAAAGATATGTTCCCCCGGATGTCCAACAGTGAGCTGATGGCTCCGTTAGATAATCTAACCATTTCAACTGGGAAACTTAGACAGAGGCTACTGGATGAAGGTGTGAGTGAGGCAGCTATTCGGGATAGTGAGCAAATCATGAGAAATGAGTTTGCAGCGCTGCAAACGCAACTTGGGGTGCTTAAGCAGAAGCAGTGGGTTCTGATCGATACATTACGACAATTAGAGGTAATGAAAACTAGAAAACATCATGCCAATCAAACTGGGTGTTCTTGTTCGATTCCTACTGCTACACAGGATTGCGGTCATGCCCAAAATTCTCTATTTCTCAGTAAAGAAGGGGGTTCTGATTGTTAATTGTGTATTAGCTGGTAGATATGTAATATTTTTCGACTTTTTTTGGGTCATTCACTTGTATCTTTACAACCAAAGTCATAATTTTAGTGGCTTCTTTATAAAATTCATTTGAGAATATCTGTAATTGTGACCTATAAAAATAGTCCGTGTTCTGTCAATTTCCTGCCTCATGCTGGTTCTTTTGATTACTCCTGACCTGAACAAGAAGTTCTATAACTTATTTACGAAAACGAGAATTATGTTGAACCTAGCAGCAGTAGCTGAATCCTTTCAAAATTTCAGACTTTATAACTTAGAACATATAATGTTTTTCGTTGGAACGATCTACAAGGAAATTTGTATAAGCTGAATGAGATACTTTGATTTGACTTGCCCTACATTGTTGCAATTAAAAGACTGGACAAATTAATGCTAAAATATTACTTCTGATTTTGAGTATTCTTAAATGGCCTGTTTAAGCCAATAATTGGTTCCATAATTATTAATAGGGCACAATTTGGAAATTAATTATTTACATTTCAGATAATATTTTTAATTTTCTTATTGCATTCTTGTTTTCTTTAAGTGTTCTTTTCTTCATGAAATATTTAGTTTCCCTTGTTCTGGAAGACTATCTAAAAACTTGGAATTATCTGACATTTTATCATGGTTGAACTGATGAAGAGTAGGATGGTTTCGTTTTGATTCTTCATCTCTTCAGTATAATCATCTAATCCTGCCTTGCTAATTCCCCTTACCCCCTGACAGTTTTAATGAGGGAAGGATTAAATTTCTAGTTCCCTTTTGTGTAAGGAACTTTTATTTATATCGCATTTTTGTAGACAGAAAAGGTTGATTTGGAGAACACGGTTGTTGATGAGAGCCAAAGAAAGTTGAAAAATCAAGAGGAGTCCTCAAGAGTAAGGCAGGAAAAAGGAAGTGGTATGTCTTTTTTTTTTTGGTGGTATCATCAACTGTTTATTAGCCATAATTGCTTCCTTATGTTGGAAAGGAACTGTCCCTTGCTTGAATTATTTACACCCATTTTAGTCTCAATTCACTTGTCTTCCCCCCCCCCCCCCCAACCCACAAGTTGCAAATGGTTAGGACTAAAGACATTTCTGCATTAGTAGCAAGGTTAATAATCTAGACTTGTTGATTAGGTGACGCATTTTATTTCTCTGATGCACAGAACAACTCCCCTTTTCATTTGTTTCTGAAGTTTTATCTGAATCTACAATGTCTTTCCATTTCTTTTTAACAATAGTATGCCCAAAAAGTTAGCAGTGGCTTTTGCTCATGATACCTTGCAATATATTTATAATCTGACAATATCATTTGCCATTTCTTTAGTTGCTCGTGATACATACTGTACTTTTTGCATTTCCTTCTTCTTCTTCTTCATTTTTTTCGGTCTTCATTCCCTTATTTTTTAATCCAGAAGGAAGTGCAAGTGAGTCTGAGGATGAAAATGAGAGAAATGATGCTGCAGAAGAAGAAACAGATGATGATGACAATGCCTTTTTTGACACCCGTGACTTTCTGTCATCCAGTTCTTTTAAAAGTAATGGGTCAGAGTTTAGGGTATCATCTTTCTCTTCAGGTGATGATGGGTTATATGCAGTTGAATCAGAGGATGAGTTAGATCCTTTGATTAGATCTGTTGGAATGAACTATCCTTATGTTAAGAGGCGTAAGAAATTGCCTGACCCTATTGAAAAAGAGAAAGGTGTCAGTCTTTGGTCAATGATTAAGGATAATATCGGCAAGGATTTAACAAAAGTATGTCTGCCTGTCTACTTTAATGAGCCTATATCGTCTCTGCAAAAATGTTTTGAAGAAATGGAGTACTCATATCTCCTGGATTGTGCATATGAATGGGGAAGAAGGGTAAGTTTAGAGATTAACATGATATTTTTCTTTCACTTTTGCTAGCAGTTAATCAGTTGCAACTTACAGGTGCAACATATGTTGCCATATCTGCCATCTCTGTGTCAATTTAAAGCTTTTATTGTGCTTAATAGTGATATAAAGTAAAAAACTGGTCAGGAAAAAAAAGTGTGAAACTGATAATTGTTTCACTTGGTATGAGAAAAAAAAATTGCCATATTGTTGTGGTTATTCTTGCTGTTAGTTCTTTCAATTCTTTATCGATTGCATTGTTCCTGGTATCTAGCACATTGGAGATTAATGGCCCAAAAAAAACTCAATGGAGATTTCATGCAGGGAAATAGCCTCTTGAGGATTTTATATGTAGCTGCTTTTGCTGTTTCTGGCTATGCTTCAACTGAAGGGAGGATCTGCAAACCATTTAATCCATTATTAGGTGAAACATATGAAGCTGATTATCCAGATAAAGGCGTCCGATTTTTCTCAGAGAAGGTCTAGACTAACTATAGAATAATTTCCTTAATGCAATATTATCTTTCTCTTGGGTAGTTTATTTTTCTGTCTTTACCATTTTCTATTTGATACTTAGAGAAGTAAAGTAGTGGAAGTGAAGAATGAACAAATGCAATGTGATTTGCTTTCTGTCAACTCTGTTAGAAAGCAAGCCTCATGTTCTGTGACTGCAGGAAATATCTCTCTGATCCAAGTATTCGATTTTGGTATAACTTTTCAATATGATAGTTAATACTTGTATTGTTTGACATGGAGAATGTTCTTGTTTTAGAACTAAAACTCTCAGAAAGTTTATTTAAGGGGGAAAAAACAGCATAGACTTTAAGCTGTTTTCTTCTTTCTTTTACTCTCCTCTCTCATTTTTCTCCTAAATGATTTATCTATGAAAGGGGTTTGGGCTATTGGTTTCTTGGACATCTTGCTTATGTCATGCTTGTTTGAATTCCTTGCCTTAACATGTAAAGGAACAAAGTGTTCTGGGTATAACGGAATATAGCTTGAGGGAGAAACTGCTCGACAGTCTGCTTTAGTTAAAGCAAAGAGCTTATGAAAGAACTTATGATTGAATGCATAAATTCCATAACATCTATTTAACATTATAGGCTTTTGATTTTTGTTGCAAAGAGATATTGGATGCTGCCTTTAAAAGATTTAAGCTCCATATTTGAAATTATTGATATTTGTGCTTCCTAGCAGGTCAGTCATCATCCCATGATAGTTGCATGTCACTGTGAGGGTACAGGGTGGAAATTTTGGGGGGATAGCAACTTAAAGAGCAAATTTTGGGGCCGATCAATTCAGCTTGACCCTGTTGGTATCTTGACTTTGGAATTTGATGATGGGGAAGTTTTCCAGTGGAGTAAGGTATATTTGAGCTACTTCAACTGCTGTTATGTCCTAGTTAAGTTCTAATATCAAACGAACTTGCTTTGTCAGGTTACAACATCAATATACAATCTCATATTGAGAAAGCTGTACTGTGATCACTATGGTACAATGCGTATACAGGGAAACCAACAATACTCATGTAAACTGAAATTCAAAGAACAATCTATAATAGATCGAAATCCTCATCAGGTACAGGGTATTGTTCAAGACAGAAAAGGGAAAACCGTGGCAACTGTATTTGGTAAATGGGATGAGAGCATGTATTATGTCAATGGAGATTGCACTGGGAAGGGAAAAGGTTATGACTCTTCTTCAGAAGCCCATCTACTATGGAAACGGAGCAAGCCTCCCAAATTTCCAACTAGATATAACTTTACTCGCTTTGCCATCACATTAAATGAACTTACGCCTGGATTGAAGGTCTGCTTTGATGAGTTAACTGTTACTATGATTAATGTTGCCAATCTTCTTGTTTATCTTTTTCTTTAAATCAACTATACTGGGAAAAATCAAATAAACTATACTAGTGTAGCCTTTGCTGCGTTTTTATGCCATATATATGCATGCTGAAACTGGAGTTGATTTAGGCTAGCAGCAGGGCAGTGTAAGTTTTTTGATAACTTAATGAACCATATAATAGTTTCACACCAAAAAAAAAGAAAAAAGAAAGAACTATATAATAGGGATCTTCATCATAGATGAAACAGTAGGTCTGGAAATTAATACAAGGGGGAAGATGTTCTGTGCATGTTGTATATTAGTTTTTTTTTTTAAACATTTACTTGTAGCTGACACCCAAGTTTACTTTAATACACAGGAGAAGTTGCCACCTACAGATTCCAGGTTAAGACCAGACCAAAGGTATTTGGAAAACGGGGAGTATGAGATGGCAAACTCAGAGAAGTTACGACTGGAGCAGTGGCAACGCCAGGTACCCATTGCATATCATGTTTTTCGTCATATCATTGTTTTATTGGTTTCACTCGGAGGTTAGCACGCTGCTAGAGGGGAGTATGGGTTTTTGGAGCTTCATTCTATGGTAGTTTTTATGAGACTTCGGAAGTCAAAAGTTGGGGAATATTTTTCAACTTTGAAAAAGGTCGGTGAATGTGTGTTCCTTGCTGAAGACAAGTAAAGTTTAGAGACACAAGATAGCACCCACATTTGTACGTTTCAGCCAACACTCTTGCAACTTGTGTGTTCTTAATGTTTGGTTTCATCTGCCCTTGTTTTTTGTAGGACCGATTTGAGATGCCAACCCAGGACTGAGCAGGATCAGTAAATATATAGGAAATATTTCATGCAGTTATTTCATGGCTGGGGAAATGTATGCCTAACATCTTAGCAAACCTTACATATATAAAATGCATTGTGCTAAAAGAAAGAGGAAGATATAATTTAGCTCAAAGGTTATCAAAATCATAATGCTCTTTGTCTGTTCATTGGTTATGGAGTAGGTTGTCTCTAGCTGCATGATATCCTTTCTCGGATCTTGCACGAAGCAATTTTATCTATAATTCCTGCCAAGTGATTCGAGTCTATAAAGTTGGCTCCTCGCATTGAGGGTTGACAGAGGGATGATTTGCCTTCTAACTCTTAGTTGACTGTATGACCTTATCTATCTTCCTTATAGTATTGTACCCTTTTTCATGATTCCGGTGAACCACTTGTAGAGGATTCTCAACTTGAGTATCTGTGAGATTGTGGAGGACTTGGTTTAGAAATTCTGTGAGCAGTGCAACATCCCAATGAAGTTCCTGTCACATACTCAATTGTAAAGTCAATTTATTAGTTCTGGTTGTGATTGATCTGAATCTGATACTGTTTGAATGGTCTATTATAGGCACGAAAGATGCAACAAAGGGGTTGGAAGCCACGTTGGTTCGCCATAGATAAAGCAAACGGTACATACCGCTACTTGGGAGGGTATTGGGAGACCAGGGAACGAGGAAGTTGGGACTCTTGCCCTGATATTTTTGGCCAAATCTCCTCCGAACATCTTTCGGACTGAGTTTTTTCCTTCCTGGTGCGTGGTCAATGACTGCTAGTTGGTAGCTGCAATAACCAATGATATTCATGTAACCAATCGAATGAAAACATTAGCCAGTAGTGATGTGAATGATTCTTTTTTTCTTTTCATTCCCAACTTCAAGTTTATGCGCGCATCATTTTCTTTAAAAAATGAATTCTACCTAAGATACTACTTCAAAGAAACCACAACGTATTGAGGAAGCAAAATTCTCCAGTCCGTAAATATGGTGCTCAAAGCAATGCTGGCCTGACAGACAGGTTATGAGATACTTTTCAATAGAGGTGTAGGGTTGAAACTCATCCAATTTTGTTATATCACATGACAGTATAAATTATCATTTCTTTCATAGAGTCTTCCTCGTCTTGGACCTTTATATTTGTCTCAAATTTTAGTAAGGACTTAAAGTGAGTGCTACGAAGCAAACAAGTACATCAGGTTAAGTGCGTGTTTGGATAGATATTTTAAGTGGTTATGGGATTCCATAAGTAATTATGTGGTGGAGCTACCAAATGGAAGCAACTTTTCAATAAGTATTTATGCTCAAATAAGTGTTTATGAAAGAAATTAATTTTTTCAACTTATGATAATCACTTGTCCTTTTATAATCATTTATTTTACCATTCCTTCTCATTATCCACTCAATAACCACTTCAATCTCCAATATCTAAAAACATTTCTTTCTCAAAATCATTTATGAGATAAAAATAGTTAAACATAAATTATTTTTGATATAATCACTTATTCTCATAATTATTTATACATGAGTCAATTCAAACCCTCCATTAAAACAAATGAAACCAATGCAACCCTCAATCACCTTCGAGGTTACCTGCACTATTGAAGCGCAAGGCTCATGCTCATTGGAGAATGTTTTTTCTTTTCAGGTTTTGAGATATCATATTTTAGTAGTTTTTTTTAATGAAAATTTCTAGATTTTTTATTTTAAAATAGTTGGAGTTATCCACTTTAGTATCTCAAATATTTTATATTTAATATTGAATGGAAACCGACTCCTAGTAATTTAAATTAATTGATATCTAATCGATGACTACGACACATGATAAATTTAAGTCTTGTCGGACAACTTTTTTTTTTGGGCCAACAGTCCAGCATATATTGTAGGTCGATATACAATTCTTGTCATGTAATAAAATGAGATTATTATCATACTTTCGTTTCCTTCTATGTCGATCCGTTCATTTTTAATTTCGGTTATGTAATTAGATATACAATGAGATATGCTGTGCCTAAATCTTGGCAGAATGTGGCACTATGTTTGGGGCCTCGTTGCGTATGTTCTTTTCCTTTTTGTGACTGGACGGGGATTACAATTTTTTACTTCTATCTGTAATGTAATTGTAATTATAATTTGTAATTAAGCACGTACATGCAATTTGATGAAAGGAGCTCTTGAATGTGTTCACGTATGGCAAAGGCAAATATAAGACAGAAATAGAAAAGATGGCAATTCGATTGTTGTCTGTGACCATATAATATGGACAAGAGACAGGATAAATTGATGTTGTTTCTGTGGAGAACAGTGTGTCCACGTCTAGTTACCTGTTGCACAAGAAACTATAGCTAGCTGCTGAACTTTTGCTGCCCCATGCCAACACTTGGCTTTTGTTGTTTTTGTATTTCAGTGGATAACCCATTTCTCAGGGAACAAAAGGTCTAGTCTGTGTTGGCACAACGCCGTCTTGTTTTCTTTTCATGTTTTTCAACATGACATTGCCTGAATACACTGTCCATTCTGATTCTTGTATATATCTGCAATTCCATCTTACTTGGAAAAATGGACAATCAGTGGTAAAACTTATGATTCAAAAAAATTTCTGAGCTCTGGAGTTACAATAATTATATCGTTAACTTGTTAATTAATTTTATGGCTTTAATTCCAAAAAGCATATTATAATTGATCTCTTAATCGTTCATCAATTATTTGGAAATTATACATATACGTTATAATAAGTAGTACTGTCTATCCTAATTCTGAAAATTTTACAATTAATTGCTTTAACAGTTGCACATCTTTCAAGAAGAAAATTATTGTAGTGTTACCGCACCAGTCAAACATCTCTTTGCTTTCAATATATTTAGAAGAGAACAATTTAAATTTGCTACTAAGATAAAGTAGGAGTGGTGGAGCTTCACACATTTTTCTTATCTGATTCGTCTAGAAGAAGCATACACACATACGGCAAGAAGCAACCTCATCCAATGCTTTCTTAATTTAATGTGCCCACACACACACACATATATACACGTGATTATTATATCGTACTTTATCATGAGTTACCGTCGCTTATTCTTTCGTGTGTTCTTCTATGTGCTTCGCTTATTGGTGGAATATTGTTACGAACCATATATACGTAATATTAAATAGTTTTGATCATATCTCTTACATAAACACAGTAAATTAAGGTTCCATCGCTTTTGGGATTTGGAATAGGAGTAAATTTGAATCCAGTTGCATATTCTAATTATTGTTACGTTATTTAATAAGATCTAATCAGAACCTACTTACCAACATATTCTTTTTGGTCCCATATGTTTCCTTTATATGGTTTTGCAAATTCTTTGACTGATGGGCAAAAAGTTCAGGAAACGAAAATGGAAAAATAAAAATATACAATTTGGTATTCATTGGAAGAGTCTCGCGGTGGTCTAGGAGGGTGGCAATTAAAAAGGATCAACCTATTAGATATGTGTGTGGATCACTGGATCTCACGAGAAAATAATTATCCAACTAAACTAGAAAGAGATAAGTCATTTATGAACTGGACTCCAATGAAGCACCAAATATTGCATAATGGAACAGCAGATTGATCAATATGTGTGTGCGTGTGTGTGAGCATTACGATTATTATATTTTCAATTTTAACCAATGAGACGTACTGATGGAGGGTGAAATATTATAAGATCAATGTATAGGTATAGTTTATATTGGTCATGGAGGTCAAAACCTTAAGTAGTGCTAACGGTAAAAGGTGAATAGGCCAAGACAAGTTGGTGATGCATGCAACCAAATAACGTACTTATTCGACAATGGAAGTTTCATCGGTCAAAAGTTCCGCTGGAAATTGAATCACTGTTCTAGAAATGGTAAAATTGGCCTCTGATCTTGACATTGACATGAGCTTTTTGATGTATTTATTTAACACGGTACGAGGAATTTTTCCAAATCCACGTGTTAAGCCTACTTCCACATAACAATTAGAGATTTTATTCTGTGATTGCCACTTGGAACTCAATCAAACTAGTTGCTAATTAATTAATAATCCCTAGCTTATAAGCCTACATTTATATATATATATATCCATGAGTAAATTATTCTATGATCTCTGTTTTAGGCTCATGGAATCACCGAAAGAAAAAATCTAGCAGCGTATGACTAATTAATTGACTGAGTTGTTTAGTGGGCTTTCAATTATATGTACGTATCTTCCACCACTTTTTGGAAGGTAAGATACAAAAGGAATCAAGTTGATGCAAGTAATGACCAGAACCAGAAGTGCCTAAGGAAATCATCTTAGAGCCAATTGAGCAAATTAAGATGTGTGTAACTTATTGTATAGAGATTTTAGGTGAAAAGTGAAGAAGGAATTATATAAAATTTTAAAATTATTGAGTCATTTGGTTATTACGTTTCAAGAAGCTTGGGTTGGTAAATTAAAATTTAGATACCTCCAAGGCTAATTATAGGCCGATCACGTACTCTTTCGCTGAATTAATTAACTCAATATGCATGCATGTTAGCAATGAGTTAATATTCAGAAATTAAATTTAAGGAATATAACGTGTATTTAAAATAGAGAAAAAATAAATTGAAAATAAAGAGATAAATTAAACACGATGGATGTACACATTTTGTAGTTAGTTATGTGTCATTCAGTACTGTTTCATTGAACTGTATAGCATATATATAAAGCATGTATAGTAAATGAGCCTAACAATTAATGGATGGAGGTGTGGCTTTAGTGGGCAGAGAATATTCACCCTCTTGCTGTTCCAACGTGTGTATCGTATTTTTATATTAAAGATTTGAGGTATACATTGCTCATCTACATGAACATGATTCGTGAGAGTGACTTTCCAGAGAGTCCTGAGTTGTCCGTAGACCCAACTGTTGTTGCAATAAAACTTTAAAAAAATTAAAATAAAATAAAACAAAACACACACAGACATATTCACGTCATGAAAGACAGGGATTACTTAATTGCCCTTTTGCATTATATTTAACGCTGCAGGGATACGATGGTCTTATATGATTGACAGGTTTCATTTCCTTTTTTCCTTTTCCAGGAGAATGTAGTGAGAATATTATTTACAGCTGGGGCTAGAGTTTTCAAGAGGAAACAGATATATCCACATGCCCCTTATGATAGATACGAATTAAACTCTTTCAATTTGGATGTTATACTACTTTCGGTACGTACAAACAAAACAGCATTCGGAGAAAAGTTCAATTGAAAATATCGAAAGCATTTTATGTTATCTGCCATATAAATATATATCCTCCATAGCTATCAGAAAAAGCAACGTTATCATCGCAGAGGATTGTGTTCCACATATCTCTCTTACAAATGTTTGTATATTTAGATTAGATTTTGGACACTGTTGCATTTGCAAAGTGGACAGATATATAAAGGTTAAAAGGTGTATATATATATATATGTATATCGTGTAGCAATTTATATATTCTCACTCAATAATTTGTCTGATATTGAAATTAAATTGTTGCTTCATTAATTCAGGCTATGAAATATTGCTTGCTTGATATACACACACAAAAATTCTAATTTTGCTTAATATTATTATATAGTTGGCAAATTGACATTAAATCATGGATATTCGGATTAATTAATCAGTCAACCTCGTCCTGATTATTTACATACTAGCTTACGTGGCCACAAATTCGCTGTCATTTACTTTATAATAATGAGATATTTTACCATCATTATCTTATGAAGCTGTCGATCCTCACGAAGAAGTCTACTCCGCTTCATTGTTGATCAAGATATATACTCCTTTTAATGCAATATTATATTTTCTTTTGGATATATACTCAAATGCATATTTAATAAATAAATATTCACTTGGATAATCTATCATTGGGCATTGGGTTGTGTTGATGATATCAAGTGATTTGGATATTGGATAAAAATAATTAAAGATGGCACAAATTAATCGAACAGCTAGCTATACACAATTTTTATACTTGTAATAAAACAAAGGATATTGATGAATATATATTGAATAATAATAATAATAATAATAGAAAATGAAGGAGATAAAGATTAGACGGAGGCGTTGTGAGTAGTAAACGAACAACATGGGGAACATTATTGCTCTTGTATCTCTGTATGTGTTAGAAAGCGAACGACGACGTTAATGTCTGCGAAGACACTGATTATAACCCCATATTATTACCTGGGCCCCTATTTGCTCCTTCATACTACGTTCGTTCAATGTGGGACCATTTTGGCGTTAGAGCTAGACAATAAGCTCCGATTCTCTAACTTTATTTAAAAAATGAACTGTATTATTGTATTCTATGTAATATATTTAGAGAGAGATAGAGAAAAAAAAATAACGAAAAAAGTATGACTATTTTCCTAGTATTCAACATGCATGGTCGCTTAATTCAATAAATACTACTACAGAAGGAATGATCATGATAGAAGCATAATTTTTGTACAACATTTCAACTGATCAAATTTAATCCACAAATATTAATTCCTTATAAATAATTGTATCCTATATATATATATATATATATCAATTAAAACCATGTAAATGATTCATCATATTGATCACGGGTCCGATCTCTCAACTTGTCTCCTCTCGCAAAGTTTGAATTGAGACATACCTTGTGTAATTAGCAACGGGAGGGAATACTTTGGCCCTGACACGCTGCCTTCTACAGTGCCACGTTTAATCTCTCCACCAGTTCCGCCGGCGTATTGCCGTCAATGAAAGAAAGGGAGAGATAGAGTTGAGAAAGTTGGGTAAGGGTGGAATATTGGATGTCTGGATAGAGCAACTTTTTCAAAAAGAAATTGTTAATGTGATATAAATTACTTAGAGTATAAATGAAACAAGCGAGATCTGAATCAGCCCATTATCAGTTTATGCCATCGTGTTCTTGGCCTTGTCATCATGTTCGCAACCGTCCCTCTAGTTCGTCATGCTTGTTGATGTCCCTGGCCTGGCCTGGCCTGAAACTTATTGTATTTTGTGGGTTAGATTACGGGAAAAATTACATTGCACGACCAAAATAGAGAAATGCTAGTGGATTAATGATCGATTTTTTCCTTTTGAAGTGGTGAGTTCTGTGTGGTGAGATGGAGATCTGAGCCAAATTGAACAAAAGAGACGAAGGAAAAGAGCAACTCAAGAGACAGACCTTTTCAAAATTATTAAAATAATTTAATTAAATTTATTTGAGCTGGAACAATTTTATTGGTAGGAGTATAGATGAGGTGGTACTCCAAGAGTGCTCAGCATTTTCTCAGATATATATATGAGTTTACCAATTCAATGTAATTAATTATATGTAGTACTCTCACCAGTTACAATTCCTGAACGTAATTTATACGAAATCAAAGTCCATTGCTGCCCTAATAAACCTATAAAATATCAACTCTTATCAGCAATTAATAAAATCAAATTATTAATTGAGGTGGGTTAGGGTAATAATTAATATGATAATGATGGATTTTGGAGATGCACATATGAGTCAATAAAAAAAAGAAAGAGAGTGGGGAAAGAAGAAGAAGGAGAAGGAGGTGTTGGGTTGGGCAATTAATAAATGATGAGGAAAGGTGGTTGAATTAAAAGCCAAGGAGGGTGTGGGTTACACAGTTATGTGTTGCGCGTTGGCCATGCAATACACCCACATTGCGTTTTACTCATTTATTCAAACACCAAACAATTGATTCACGCCGAAGCAAAATTGGGACTACCTCCGTAACCCTTAATGAGAACACCTACGCTTCCACGTGAGAATTCAGTTATTATTAAATCAAATCACTCTATCACAGCTTCTTGTGAAAAATCATGCTCTATTAATTCCTGCAGCTAGGTGATCCCTCTCGTGCTCTTCAATGTGTCGCACACTGGACTCCGAATCACTGCACCCCCATGAAGTTGGCTTTATATTATACACACAAAAGAGGTTCCTCTTTGTAGCTTCACGTGTGACAGTTAATCACAATCAATTTTATAAGCTTTGTCAAAGTAATATATGTATATATACTCCATCCGCTCCACATTATAAGGCATTTTGTATTAATTATACGTATTTTAAAAAAATTATTTTTTAACTGAAATTAATACAAAAAATATTAACATTTCCTATTTTACCTTTATTAAATACGCTATTCTATTATTATTATTATAAGATTATAAATGAAAAGAGATGAAGCATTAAAAACAGGAATAAAATGAAAAAAAATATTCAATGTCCTATATTTTGAATAAAAAACTTGTCATACGAAATGTCTTATAATATGAATCAGAGAAAATATTTCTTAGAAGAGCAACGTGCTTGTTTGAGTAATTTATCATTATTGATGGGGACTCACTCCATCCATCTCACATGTTAAGAAGCCACCATACCAAATCAACAATGTTATTTCTCATATGTGTGTTTGTGTGTATGCCTTTGAATTTGTTACAGGAAACAGGATAATTAAAGTGAATGCGAAGGAATACTCATGTGTGATCGATCCAATCCAAGCTCCCATGTCAAATGTACACGGCCATGGGAAGGGAAGGGAAAGGGGGACAGTATTTCTTCAAGGCAGGCAATGCCAAAATTGGGCCATCCGAGACCACCTAGCGAGGTCCAACCCTTACCTTTATGCCATTCCCCATAAAGCCATCCATCAATTCCCACTTTCCCCAAAGGTTTTCAAACTACACATAATGAAACCTTCATTTTCTTAACTTGGGCCGGAGGCTTCTCCTAACTTTGGATTCATTAGTCCACTCCATTTTAAAACTTGGATATATGGGAATGGTAAATAAAATGAAGGTTCAGGGGCGTATAAGTCAGTTAAAAAAAAAATACCTAGATACCGTCCGATACCTGGTGGTGAGTTGTGACATCATATACGATTCCATTACGTCACGATGAAACCCAGGAGGAAAGAGAGAAATGGATACGGTATTTAGCCACTACCTAGACAAAGAATTCGGAAGGTAAGAGGCGATCGAGGGTATATTCGTAATATAATTAATGCCAAACCTAATTTCATACAGATACCATACCATACATATAAATATATGTATTTATGAGGGAGTTGAAGCAGTGGAGTAGGGTATCTAGTAAGAAGCAAGATCCCAAAGGCAAAGCCGGCTACGAGCAAATTTTTTACCAAACTCGTTATCTCACCCAGTCTCGTCTTTTTCGCTCGTTACGTTACTGTTTGAATACACTCACAAATATTGCATTCACTATTTACTAAACATACAAAACCCCTCCCCACTTTTTCTTCTCTCTTCCTATCCTTTGGGCTCGCAGTATTCCCACCCATTTTTCCAGTCACAAAAGCACCACTCAAGATAAAGCAAAGGACCCAAAAAAAAAAAAACGGAGAGAGAACACAGCTCGCCCTTCTCTATATCTCCGGCGACGGAACTGCAGGGCAGCTGATATACTGGTCGGCAACGTACACACGCTCATTGCTGCCATATGCATTGATTGTGGGATGTTTATGCATGACCAGAAAATGCGCCAGCCGCTACTGCCTCATGATTCTACTGACCTCCCTTCCGCCACTAACATCAAGAAATCTGACTCCGACAAGGTAGACAAAGAGGCCCATAAGCCCTCCCCGCCAGTTCTTCTGGCTGGCCGGAGTCGCTCCCAGCCCGGAACCCGGCGGGTCACTCCAACCGGAATACCCGTCGCGGCTGGTATTGCCGATTCCATTGTTGAGAACCTTCTGCCCAACGGTGATTTTTTTGTGGGCACCTTCTCGGGGAACGTTCCGCACGGATCCGGGAAATACCTGTGGACAGACGGATGCATGTACGAGGGCGAGTGGAAGAGAGGCAAGGCAGCAGGGAAAGGCAAATTCTCTTGGCCTTCCGGGGCAACCTACGAAGGCGAATTCAAATCGGGTCGGATGGAGGGATTCGGGACTTTTGTTGGATCTGACGGTGAAACCTACCGTGGCTCCTGGATCGGCGATCGGAAACACGGGTACGGCCAGAAACGCTATGCCAACGGCGATTTCTATGAAGGGTCGTGGAAGCGGAACCTGCAGGATGGGCAGGGAAGGTATGTGTGGAAGAATGGGAACGAGTATGTGGGCGAGTGGAAGAACGGTGTGATGTGTGGGAGAGGCGCGTTGCTTTGGACGAATGGGAATCGCTACGAAGGGCAGTGGGAGAACGGGTTCCCGAAAGGACAAGGGATTTTCACTTGGCCTGATGGGAGTTGCTATATTGGCATCTGGAACAAGGATATGAAAATACAGCAATTGAATGGAACTTTTTACCCTGGCAATGGGAAAGAACACTATTTCAAGGGCAACGGGCCGTTGAAGACGGATAATTTTACTATAACAATGAGCAAGACGTCGTCTGTGGATGATACCAGAGGAAGCGTGAGTGAGAAGAACTTCCCGAGGATATGCATATGGGAATCCGATGGCGAAGCTGGTGATATAATTTGTGATATCATCGATAATGTGGAGGCATCCATGTTCTATCAGCGTGTGTCGGGATTTGATGGGCATGAGATAAAGCAGTTTCGACGCAATTCTCTTCGCTTCTCCAATGAGGTCAAAAGACCAGGACAAACAATATGCAAAGGGCATAGGAGTTACGACTTAATGATCAGTCTGCAATTGGGTACAAGGTAAAGCAGTAGACATGCAAGTAGGATTACTTTTTTTTTTTTTAAATCGGAAAGCATAAACATTGCTTCCTGTCTACCCTTTTCGGATTAAGGGCTTTGTGGTTTGGTGTTGTGTTGATTCTGTCTCTGTTTTGTGTAGGTACTCTATTGGGAAGGAAGCTTCAATATTGCGTGAACTTAAACATAGTGATTTTGATCCAAATGATAAGTTCTGGACGAGGTTTCCGCCTGAAGGATCCAAGATTACTCCACCACATCAGTCTGCGGAGTTTCGCTGGAAAGATTACTGCCCTATGGTCTTTAGGTATAGCTTATTGGTTTTTGGTCACCATAATATTTAACGGCTAATTGCATATTTTCGTGTTTGGCTGGCATGTTGCCCTACCCAAGGAGGATTAAATATGGGCTGCTATGCATTTTGTGCGTTCTAACGCTATATTTACTGTCTTCTGCTGCGTTGTTGACCAACTTCCCCTTTGAATTGCAGACAATTAAGGAAGCTCTTCCAGGTTGATCCTGTTGATTACATGTTAGCTATATGTGGCAATGATGCTCTACGGGAGCTTTCATCTCCGGGGAAGAGTGGAAGCCTCTTCTACTTGACCCAAGACGACAGATTTATGATCAAAACAGTGAAGAAATCGGAAGTCAAGGTTGGATATCCATGTCTTGGGATCGTAAAATTTTCATCTGCATTTGGTAATAGTGTACTGAGAATAAGGTGTATAATTTGCTTCATTAGACCACATACAATGCTTGAATAAATATGCTTCCCCTTTCAATATGGTAGTAGGTGGTCAAAACTTTATAAGCAGAAAACGGTTGACTTTTACCCATCATCGTCTTGTAATTGACTCCTGGCTCTACCCTTGTATTATGCTTATGATTTTGATGATTAACTTCCAGGTGCTTCTTCGTATGCTTCGAAGTTATTACCAACATGTTTCTCAATATGAAAACTCGCTTTTGACTAAATTCTATGGAGTGCACTGTGTCAGACCAATTGGAGGCCAAAAGGTATAGCTTAACTTGTTGGACATATCTTAGTTTTGTTTTGGGTCGAATTTTGCGTCATAATACCTGACCTTCTTTTGTTATCTGAAACTAGATCCGGTTTATTGTAATGGGCAATCTTTTTTGCTCGGAATATCCAATCCATAGACGTTTTGACTTGAAGGGATCATCTCATGGGCGTACAATAGATAAGCGGGAAGAGGAGATTGATGAAACTACCACCCTCAAAGACCTTGATCTCAATTTTGTATTTCGTCTACAACAATGTTGGTTTCAGAAGCTCGTAAAGTAAGTTCTGTTTTGTAAACTGTATCTTGTCCAGTACACCACGCTGCTAATGAGAAGTTGGAAGTTTAAGACATGAAATGGTGCTAATATAAACAAAATGCTGTGTCCAGACAAATTGAACAGGATTGTAAGTTCTTGGAAGCAGAGGGAATTATGGATTACAGTCTTTTGGTTGGCCTCCACTTCCGTGATGATAACAAATATGACAAAATGGGGTTGTCTCCATTTCTTTTGCGCACTGGTATTAATCATCTCTGTGCATCGTGTTTCCTTGGTAAATTAGTGTTAAGTTGCATTCGAAATTTAGTTGCAAATGTGTTTCCCCTTGCAGGGAAGCGAGATTCTTATCAGAGTGAGAAGTTTATGCGTGGTTGTCGCTTCCTTGAAGCAGAGCTACAAGATAGGGATCGCATTAAATCTGGCCGGTAAGACTTATTAAAATATTGATTGAGTTGTTAAAGTAGCTCTTATGCACATTATGTGGAAACTATTGTGGTTTCATATTAATTTATGATGGCATGTAGGATGTTATGACATTCTTGGGAGTAATTGGCAGTGGTTTAGATTGCCTTGTTAATTTGGGGAGCATGGGAACAGTTAGTGGGGCCCATGCCACCTGTGGTAGTAATTTGTTAGCCAGGATGCGAATGTTCAATTTCTTTTGGTGGATCAACAGTTTCATAATTCATTGGAGTGAATAATTATTGTTAGTCAACGGATGGCTATGTTCTTAAATATTGAATCCGCATCAAGTTATTGTGGATTTTTTTCTGCATGCAAAGTTTTGTTGTATGCACTGAACACAGTTGCTAAATTGACAACGGTGGAAGGGTTGAAAATTCGGAAGATGTTTCACCATTTAATTGTGATTTCCTGAACTATTATGTGGGGGTTGGTTGTTTGTTTGAATGAGTATTAGCAAATTTCTTTCTTATGTTGAAAAGGATAATGGTTTTGTTTTTCAGGAAACCATTGATTAGATTAGGAGCCAATATGCCGGCGAGAGCGGAGGCGATGGGAAGGAGGAGTGATTTTGATCAATACTTGATGGGCGGAATGAGGCATTTGATCCCAAGTCGGAGTGGAGAGACGTGCGATGCAATCCTATATTTTGGGATTATAGACATATTGCAAGATTATGATATTAGCAAGAAGTTAGAGCACGCTTACAAATCGTTGCAAGCCAAGCCTTCCTCAATCTCAGCTGTGGATCCAAAGCTCTACTCCAAGAGATTTCGTGATTTCGTGGGGAGAATATTCATTGAGGACAGGTAGTAGCTACAGCCAAAGAAAAAGAGAAAGGAGATTGAAGTATAGTGTGATGAGTAAAAGTGACAAGTGATTTGGTGGGGGAGAAATTAGCCTCCCCTGTGAAACCAACCCCTGCAGTTGACCGTTTTGGGTAAGGAGAGGAGACAGGGAAGAGAAGGTCGCCAGATTTCGGGGTTGATTTGGATTATAAAATATACACCTCTGTGATGGCGTGGTGGTGGCATGGAGGTCGTGTACAGTGATGGTGGATGGACGCTTGATCTCCCATTTTTTCTTATTTATTTTTTTTTTTTGGTTAAAGAGAAAAGGAAAAGGAGTGGAATATATATATATATATATATATTATATGTAGTGGGATGCAAAGGGAGGTAGTAGTAGAGGTGGGTGGGAAACAAGAGGATGTTTCCCTCTCATAGGAGGGAGAGACGATGTCTCCCAGTGATAGGGAGGGTAGAAAAAATGGGTGGTGGGGGAATAAAGAAATTGTACAGCTGGTAATAGCAACGAATGAATTGATAGCCAAATGGAATTTTTGTTAACTGAGCAAAAATTTCTTGTGTGATGGGGTTATGGTAGAGACTCGAGAGATTTTTTTTAGGGCAAATATGTGAATGCGGAGTTGGATTGGGATTCAATCTTTGTGCCCCGTTCTAATGCCAGAGGGTTTGGAGAGAAGAGTCGTCGGTCCACTTTTTGCAGTGAAAGCGAGGGCAGGTGGGTGGGGACAGAGCAAAGTGTGTGTGTTTGAGTGAAATATATATATATGATCATTAAAAGCAGAGAAAGCTAAGACAAGAAAGATGCGGTGCGCTGCCCTTCTATCTCTCTCTCTCTTCTTTTACTATTTCTACTACGCACCTTCTCCATTTTCCACCTTCTTTTTCTTTCCTAAAAAATTTGACCTGTATTTAATAGTAATTCCTGAGAAAGGAAAATTAAAATCGGGAATCACCTGCCTGCAACTGAGGTGATTGGACTTTGTAAATGTGAATTCCTCCACGTGGCTAAAACTTTTAATTCAAGTTATTGTATTTGTAGCATGGCTTGGGAGGCCAATTGTCTCATGTCACTGACTAAAGTTGGTGTGGTGGAGCCTGAGCCTCCGTCTTTGACCCCTATGGCTCCGCACATTTTATCCAAATGAAAATGCTCTCCATCTCTACCCGCCCAACCTATGGCTATGTGTCTTAAGCCCCAGAGTGGTGGGTTCGGTTTGCCTGGCATGCTCACCATTTCATAGTTCATGCCGGTCCTTTTAATTACCATGTGAAACCTTATTGCCCAAAACCAAAAATCACTATAATGTCAAACCTCCTCTCGCCTCTGACTTCTGCAATTCCTACAAATTAACCACTAACAAAAATACAAGAAACGGGAAGTTCCTATTTTAAGAATCCGGACTGGCCGTTTTAAGCATTACTTTGATCAGATTACTAGTAGATTCTTATAAAGTAGGAACACTGCAAATGGAATGAAAATTTGTTATTTTTCTTTTATGGTGAAGCAGGGAGCATATACAAAGTAAAGCTGTCGCACCCGAAAAAATGCGACAAGAGGAAAAAGAGAACAAATCTAGTTTTCGAGTGAAAACCGACTTGTGAGGAGTCGTCACCAAAATTTTAAGGAAAAATCTTGGGAAACCGCATTAAAGAGGAAAGGATAGTCTGCTTATCCAGAGTTGGATTCGGGAGTCGATTGTGCGTGGGGAAGGTGTTAGGCACCCCACAACACCCGTTCCTAGGAACGGTTACCTTACATTGATTGTGTAAATTAATATGGCTTAAAAATATATTTTGGTTTTCCTTTTACAAATCACATGCAAGAAAATGGGTAGAGAAAAAGAAATTAAGAAAGTTTGGAAAACAAAATAAAGAAGATAAATTAAATTAAAATTAAGGATATTTAAGCAAAATGAGAAAAGGGTTTGAGAAAATAAATTAGGAAATATTTATTAAATTAAGGGAAAGAACACCAAATAAATCAGAAAACATTTATTTTTTACAAAGGTGGACTTGACCCAGGATCAGAGCCTGGGGCCTACGTACCCTGCGATGGGGATCAAAGTCCACGTAGTTCGGGACTAGAAATGCGTGTCTATTGGTTGATATATATATTTTTTAAATTTTTGTAATAAGAGAAAGTTAATGGAAAATAATTTAACTTTTTGCAAACAAAACAATTTTCTGGAATTGAGTTGGTGTGTTTTAATTTGCAAAAAATAATTTAATTCCGCTTATTTACTCTTATTTTATTTTGTTTTGAAAATATTCCTTTTATTTTTTGGATTTTTTTTTAAATGTTTTTATTTGATTTTTGGCTTTTGAAATAACATATTTTTGTATTTTGAGAGTTTTCTTTTAAAAAGAAAACCAATCCATCTATTGCGGACTCGCAGTCATGCCTGATAGATCGATTCCTTAATTACCTGCAGAAGTTCTAAACTTCGCGGTTTAAAGGTTTTATTTTAAAGCGATAATTCAGGAAATGCTATTATCATTCGGTTTTCAAATGACAATCTTATTATACACATTTTTTTTTTAAAGAAAATTGTAAGAGCTTATAATTTATTTTTTTTTGGAATATTATTATTTTTAATCTATTTGACTGATATGTCTACGTGAATTCACAATTTCATGTGACAACTCAGTAAACTCAAATGCCTGCGTGGGCCCAGAAAAAACTCATGTGGTGTAATTATTGAGCCAATTATTTATTATTACACAATTATTCTTAAAACAAGCCATCACAAATTATTTTTGCTTGGTATGAAGTATTCGAAAACACCATATTATCAGATTTTGTCTTGAAAATATTCCTTTCATAAACAAATTATTTAGCCAATCCTTCATTGCAACTGTATCATTGTTACTTTTAACTAGCAAAAAAAATCTTGGAATACACTCTGCTTTTAAAAGTAAAACTACGTATATATAAAGTTATTATTGAAAAATCAGCTATCCAACCAATTGATGTATCTGCGTGGACTCACAGCCTCACGTGATAACAATCGATCAAAGTACTTGTGAAAATTCTGAAACCTACAAGGTATGATGATTTGAGTTGTAGTACAAAGAATTTGAATAACTACAAATGATATATATATATATATTTATTTATTTTAGTTTATTTATTCATTTATTATTATTATTTTTTTTCATGTTGTAGGAAAGTGAATTTCAGTAAAAGAAAAAAAACATTGAGACCTACCATATGCATACACTTATATTGTGCTTATGCACCCATGTGTGCTCCCAATGTCAGGTCCATACAAAAGCTTATCAGAATAACTCATATTCTCACTGCCCGGCCCACAAAAAAATCAAAATATTCGTAAGAAGGCTCCCGAGGCTCAAACCATAAAATAATTGACCCGCAACCGTCCGGCCTCAAAAAGATAACCAAAATATTCATAAATAATAACGGGTCCATCAAAAAAAACAAGAACCACAACGTAGAAACTTCATGCATGCTTGATCTATCGAAATTTCAGCAGAACTTGAACCAGAAAGATATGGACCAACCTAACAAGCATATGAGAAAGCAGAATAGGGAGTCAAAGAGGATATATACCTGTGGCACTTTCTCTGTCTTGCTTCCTCCTTGTCACTAACCGTTTCTTCCTCTTTGCTTCTCCGGCGTATTCCTCGGGTTTCCTCGGCTTTCTTCTCTAGTTCTTCCTCCATTTTTCTTGCTCTCGGTTTAAGGTTCACGGTTTCAGGTTCCCGGTCTCGGGTCCTCTGGTTTTCTCTTCGGTTGTTTCCTCCCCTCTGCTATCTCGGACTTCTTTTGCTTTTTTTTCTGGCTTCTTCTTTGTGCTCGGCATCTCGGTTACTTTCCAGTGCTCCCTCGGTCTCCACGGCTCTCTTCTCTCTGTTTCTCACTCAATCTTGGACCATGTCTCCTCTCTCTCTCTCTTCTCTTGGTGCCCAGCCTCCCTCTGTTTTTCTCATGCACCCTCTGATTCTCTGTGGCTCCCTCGGACCGTCTTTTCAGTCTTCCCTTCCTTCACGCTCGTGTCCCTCTGTTTTTCTCCTTCTGTTTCGCCCGTCCTCCGGTCAGTCTGCCACCGTGCCTGTCTCCCCCAGTGCCGCAGTTGCTCTCCTCTGTTTCTCTCGGCCTCCTTGCTTTTTCCTGACCCAGTTTACTCTTCTCCTCCTCGCGGCTGTTTCTGGTTCTCTCTCGGCCGTGGCTGGTTCTGGTTCTCTCTCGGCCGTGGTTGTCCCCCTCTGTTTCTCTCCTCGTGACCCTCTCCTTTTTTCCTTCTCCGACCTCCTTCTCCTTCGCGTGCTCCCCCCATTTTTATGGTTGCCTCTCTTTTCTTTAACTTTCGGTTCACGCGTGCCCAGCTCTCCCAACCGTGCACGTCTCCTCCTGTTTTCCTCGGCTGCCAGTTCTTGTGTGCACGCCTCCTCTGCAGCTTTTTCTGTCTCCCGTGCTTCTAGTGTTTTCAGTCTCGTCTCCTCAGTCCGCGGCCTGACTCCCTCTGGTTTTTTTTTACCCGTGCCTGGTCTCTCCTTTGAGTTCATGAGCTTGAGCCCAAATTAAGGCTAAAGTGATATTGGGCCTGAAATGCTATATCCCAGCATTTCAAGCCCATTTCAGGCTCTTCCTCATTTTAAAATTTATTTATTTATTTTTTTTTTAATTTTACTTCTTAATTTATATTTTATTTTTTTGTATTCTTTTGTTTTTTTTTTTTATTTTCTCTTATTTCCTTTCTTCTTCTTTTTTTTATTTTTTTCCATTTATATATTATTATTTATTATTTATTTTATTTTGTTTTAGTTATTTATTATTATTCTTTTTTAATGTCCGGACAAAATGGGGGTGTTCACAAAAGCCAGACCCATTCATTCTACGGCACCTCTGCAATCCACTTCCATCCATCTTCTGCCCAACGGCTCCTGCTTTAAAACTATCAATATTATTCGTATATACTATATAGTCAAAGCGCATTTTTTATATAAAAGCGATTATATACAATGCGATTTTTAATTAGGTTAAACTTTTTTTTTACAATGCAGAGAGTTAGAAATCTATTCATTGAAGTCAAGAAAAGGTATGTATGAAGCTGTTTTCTTCTGGTCCGGGGAGTTGCTGCAAAATGGAGCTTTTATTTTGAAGTGGATGTGGCATCGGCTGAACTGGTTCACTGCTAACGAGCTCAATATTCCTCCCATCCTATTTGAATTGGAATATAAAAAGGGGGTGTGGGAATTTGTATAATCCCAATATTGAATTGAATTGGAATATAAAAATATGTATAAAAATACTACAAGTGATTCCGTACGTTGAAGCTGTGACTAGGGTCAAACACAAGGGTGGGTAGGCTAGGTTTACCTTACCTCGAAAGTGGTGAGGCAGCAAAACAAAATTATATTAAATAAACGGACGCAGAGCAGATGCCAACGGATCTTGGTTTCATGATGCTGTCTGCTTGGGACTCAAGCCTGCAATGGAAATGACCAGCTAAACAAATCCAAACATGGCAACAGAAAAAAGGGATCACCCCTTGCACCAGTTTCGAAGCCACCAAATTAATTTTTTATAAGACGAAGAGGGAGGTTCGGGTTCGGGTGCCATAGTACACATAAAAGACAATATGGTACTGCTAGTCTGCTACTATCCTACTGCTAGGCGGGCGATACGCAGCTAGCTTCCCTACCATAACCATACAGACATAGTACATACACCCACCCCGCTCACGCCTCAAAAGTAGTACTCGTTTTTTAAAAAAAAAAAATACAAACACACACACACCCCTGACACGCTCCCATGTAACCCTATTAAATTAAATATATAATAGTCTGCTATACGCCGGGGTTGGTTGCTTGCTTGCTCGCTCGCTGCAATACAATGGTGCCTCTTTATGATGTACTAGTACCACGATATCTATATATCGCTCGCTCCATCAAATAATTTTTAATTTATATTTTATAAAGAAGGTTCAGCTGTCAATTTCTGTGTATAACATTACCCATTAACCTTTTAAAAATCAATATTATGCACCCATACCGTACCTCGCTTGCCGTATATGTAGCTCTTCCTCTACACAGTACTACCCTTAGTGAGACCATAAATCCTCTTTCTGTGACTGTATGCATCACACTTTAACATTATTTTGATTTGACGCATTCATCTTACTATAAAATAAATACTACTCGTAAGACTTGCGGAGTCATCAAGTCGAAACAATTACCCTTTCACGAGCTTATTCTCATTTATTTATATATTTATAGATATATATATATATATACCGGCTGCTTTGAATGCTGTGAAAAAGTCATGATTTTTTCCTCAGCTTCTTCCTGCATTACTTTTCTTTCTGTCAAAAGTTATCTCCACAATAAAATTTGAACGCGAACGCAATTTATTTCTCCATCGGTCACATGAAAAAAGACTGGATAGTACGTAAACTTGAATTGGTCATCCACGCTATGATTCTGCTCTGCTGCTTTGGAACTTGGTACACCCACCTTGATTATCATTATGAAGGCGACCACCTATTTTGTTCATCATCAGCAAAAACATTAACTTTAGACTCCAACATAATCATCTTTCTTGTTTGTTTACTACATTTAGCGAAGCTTGTAGTCTCTGCATTATTAGGTGATCTGAAAAGAGGAAAGCATGGTGGTGTAATTTGCAGTGCACGGTCACCGTTTAGAAAAGCTGTCAAAAATCATTCAACTTTCGTCGTAAATTATTATTGCCATGGAAATCTAACACATGCAAGCAAGATGGGTAGATTATTACTGGTTCATCTTCATCCCATATGGTAAATTAACCGTACGTAAACCCTCAAGATATTGACCACATTTTACTCAAGCTCGTTTTAACTGGAGGATGCAATACTAATCACAGATAATACGTATCTCTTGCACCATTTATTTTAAAACTCAATGTGACAATTGGAGAATCTATGGATCTTCATCACAAAATCTTGCATGTGACCACATTATTTTATATATGTATATGTATATATACAATAGAATGCCAAGATGCTTTTGTGGATGAAAGGCATGCAGATGAGAGGGAAAGAATCATTTTTCATATATATACATATATATATATAACCAAAGCAAATGTGCATGCGTTTCCTTGTCATTAACACAAACCACACGATTGGTGTATGCCCAGACAAGCACAATCCTGTTTGGTCCCCTAACCACATTTTCATCCTCTCTCTCTCCCTGAACTATGTCATTGCTGAGTGGACTTTTTGCATACATATATATGATTGTGTTTTTAAATATAGAGAAACACCTATCTACAGTATATCTTTTACTTTTAGGTGTTGAAAGGAGCTGTCCAGTATCATTTCTAATCGTATAATTAATGCATTGCAACTTTCTAAGATCATAGGAACACCACGTGTATATGTTTTCCATCTGTATTCTAGTTGTGCAGGACTACAGTAGGTTGAATTTTGATATTTCTGGTGTTTCCTTTTCCTTGGGCTCTTATATATCCTTATGTCAGATGAATTTTAATTTCCAATTTTACTTTTTAATTTTTACTGATCTAAGAAAACATCCAGCTAGACTAATGGATCAATCCAAGAGATGACCTTGAGAATGGCGCTATTTCTTTATTTATTTTATGGTTATTTATTCTTGTGTTTCACAAAAGAGAAACACGAGGAACAACCATGGTATACTAGTACTATATATACCAGGAAAAATAAAAGAATGGGGTGACCAATCAAGTAATGATAACGAGACGTGGGTGTTTTATCCTAACAAACAAATGCAATCACACCTGGCACGCCATATCATAATCAACATGGGGACTATCTACTCAAGGCCAGAAATATTTTAGGAATTTAATTGTAAATGCAACCAACCAACAATGCCCAGAAAGCAACCCCACTTGCTGATATGGTCCCAGTTCATTCACATTCAATTTCCTGGTCAGCATGCAAAATGCAAGTCTATATTATAAATCCTGGGATCAGTAGTATCATTTAAGATCCGAGATTTCAGATTTTTAAGTATATGGAGGATATATGTTGCGGTTTGAAAGCAATTAGGTTTGGAGGAGGAGGAAGGTGGTGTTTAATTACTGGTGTACTCCTATATGCTCTGTAGAGAAGAGAAGAGGGACGTCACATAGTGATACGAGGAAGGGGGGCATTATGTTGGAGGTGAAAGCAATAGAAAGAGAGGAAAGGGAAGATTAATTAAATGAGGGGCCGCCACATGTCGGGAAAAAGGCCGAACCATCCCCAACATGAGGCTTGTTTGGAGGGAGACATACTTCTACTTCATCATTTATGCCTTTTCTATCCTCATTATTCTTCCTACACCTAACAATAATACATCTCTTAGAAAAAATCATCACTTCATTTCCCAACATATTACTGTCTCACAATTTCTACAATCGTGGATTTCTTAATCATTTTATAAGGAGTATCTTCACACAAAATATATTGGAAAGGTTTAGTGCAATATATATATATATATATATAATTTATCAATTTTTATATCAAAATTTTAGTTTTATAAATAGAAAAATCAATTGTTAAAGTAGTTTTATAATCAAGTACTCATTCTAATATTTACTCTCAATAAATAATATGACTAATCCATTTAATCCATCTTATAACATAGAAGTTCTCAAATAAGTTTTAAGCAATTTAAATTTTGAAAATTTTCTTTCGATAGTAGCAGTTGGCACAGCTATTGTTAATATTATTTTACAAGCAATGCATCTATTTGATAAATAGTCTAACCTTTTGATATAAATTAATATTTCAACTAGAGTATTACTTTCTTCAATTAACATTCTTCTCAATACCTTCAATTATGAAAATAAAACAAGATCATCAATATCAAAATGCATACAAAAAATAAAAAAAAATGTTTAAGATTGACACAAATTTTTTTCAATTCATCTTCATCTAAAGTTTTAAAATTTTATGATTCAAATAAAAAAAATAATTTAATATTCTAAAAATTGTTCAAATCAGCTCTCAATATAAAAAATTGATTGATCTAATATACTACTACCTTCGTTTTGGTATATAAAGAAATTTTAACTACCACACACAAACTAATATCGTAGTTAATGATTGAAAAAAAAATTCCCTAAATTACTCTTATTTAATATTATTTAATATAATTGACTTGTAAATTAAATTCTCAAACATTAATTAAATTTTATTTTTTCTTAAGGCATTTTTGGATAAAATAAAATTAAATGCACTATGTAATTTGTAAAATGTTTTATATTGTAAAACATAAATTTCTTATAAATATGCCTTATAAACCGAAATGGAAAGAATACATTAAAAAATATTCAATACAAAATGAATCATTGGTTAAATGTGTAATTTTATCACTAACATTTTTATCAAAATGCCTTTTTTCTATATATATGTGTGTGTGATATAGACCATGGTAATTAATTTTCAGCAAACAAAATATATAGGAGAGGGTATAAAAAGAGTTTCCGGATCTGGGGTCTGAAGCAACCACCCCAATTACCTATCAACAAACACGGCCATTCTATCTTCTTTTCTGTTAAGGTACGTCGCCACCATTAACTCCGAACCAGTAAATCGATATTCGCGTACCTGTCCAGCATATAAAGATAGATCTTTTCACTTAATTGAATTTGAACGGTCTAATAAATTTTACTCTGTCCAATATTTTTTATTAGTCACATTACTGAAAAGTTTTATTGTGGACCATTAATTAACTGCTTTATTCCAAAAGTATCATTTTTAAAAGTTATTCTATGGTACATTAATTATTTTAAAGGTGATAAAGAAGCAAATTAAAGCAATTTTTAGATGTAACTAATTTTTTTTAATTATAATGAGATAGTTAAAATGTGACTTATTTTAAGGATCGAATGTAGTATTGAAATTGATGGCTAGTTTCTCGCTAAAAATTGATTATATATAAGGAGTTCTTTCGATTCATATTATAAGGTGTTTTGAAATATTTTTTTGTAATCCATACCATAATATAAGATGTCATATAATGATTTGTTTTTTATTCCTCATTTATTTAAGAACTTGTTTTATAACTTGTGCTGAATTAATAGAAATGAGTGAAATAAATAAGGATAAAAGTTATATTTTTTATTTTCTTTTTGGAGAAATTTAAAGATCTAACAAAATTTTCTTACATGTAAAATTATTAAAAATACCTTGTATCATGGGTGATCAAAGGGAGAATTTTGATTTCTTCCTTTTCTTTTTATATTGGCGATCGGGAGATAAACAGCTTGTTGTTGTTGTTGTTGTGTCGTCTCTATAAATTAATGAGGGTGATTATTAATTCTTCGAAATAAATGTTCACATCTTCATGAGATGTGGAAATGCAAGTTGCTTGTAATTTTGCCGGTGCTTGCCAAGCGTATGAATTGACGCCCACATGTTATTGTCTGAGACAACAAAGTTATTTGCCGTATTTCTTCGATACATAATGTTTCTGGGGGAAAAATTGTGATGTTAAGTTTTTATTATTTGATGAAGTTGAGATATAAGGTTTTTCCCAATGCTAAATTTTTTTATATATACTTATAGAATAACTTTCATCTTGGATCCATTATCTTTTATTACTAAAAAACATCTGTTGGCGTTGCCGTTCTTGACCTCCCGTCCTTATATATTGATCTGTGAATTAATGCGTGGACCACTAAATGATAAAACTCGAGTGCACGGCATAAATAATAGCATTTACATCAAGGTGCATGCAAAATTTTCAATTGCCATTTGATTACCAACGTAAATATATATACTAGTGTTTGTTTATAATGAATGATTTGATCTGGTGTTCTATTGTTCTGCTGTTTTTGACCTGTACGTTGATTTTCAGATTCTATTCTCCAATAGTCAGTAATTAGCGATCGAAGGCCTTGATATTTAATTTCCAGACACGGGGGTTAATTACAAGAGGACTAGTGCTCCTTTCCACCACAGGTTCAGACTGATTTGTTAAAATTCGGAGACAAATAACGCATTACGTTGAAATGTGGTAGTACATTGTCGTATAAATGAGAAAGATGCATCTGACTCCCGAACCCAACACGGGGATTCCATTCAGGGGGACACTGCTAGTACTACCCAACTAAATGTTTCATTTTGACAACTAAGTGTGAACTAATTGAAAACTGAAAAACCTTAATCATGTTGTCTGTGCTTTTGAAAAGGGCGTCATCTACAACACTAGACCCCCTTTGTATGAATAATGCCTATCATCGTCCTACTTCTTTAGTGACTTGAAGCAGCAAAATTTGACGAACATAGATGCCTAACTCGTACACCTTTTTCGGCTGGAACTTCTTCTTTTTTTTTTTTTTTATTGGGCCGGGAGTATGGGATAACTTTTATATAGAAGGCTACGCCGAGAGAGCTTAATTTGAATTTTATTGCAGTGTAACATCAATGAACAGAGTCCTGAGAAGGAAAGAATGACTTTGCGCTGAGATGATGTCATTGTGAACATAGCCATTACAGTAGAGGGTCTGTGTATAAATAGTATACGTGTTCTTTTGAGATTGATAGATTGATTGATTGGAGAATCAATTTGTGTCATTCCGTTCCCAGCAACAGGAAGGCCATACCATCATGTAGTTGTAGGTTCAGCTCCCATTTCTGTCTGGAAGCTTCCAGCTAGCTCTGTGACCACCTTTAATGATTTGTCTCATTTATTTTCTCTTAAGCAAGGTTAATTCAGAAAATTTACGTTTTATACTTTATTTGTCAGGAAAATCCTGCTTCACAGATGAGGATGAGCGGCGCCATGGGAAAGGAACAATAATGATATATAATATAGGAGTTTATTGATGAGAGGTTTACATAACAGCCCCACTTCACAACCTCATTTATTTTTGTCAAACGTAATATTTTAAAATTTAGTCCAAATCAAAAAATTTAAAAAATCAACTAACTAATGATGTAATAATTAAATAAAAAAATATTATATATAATACATATATAATATTAAATTATTAAAAAAATAAATTTAAATAATTTAAGTTCATAATAAGATAATAAGCTTACATAGTAATAATATATATTAAATTATTGAAAATAATATTAAAACAGTTTAATATGATAATACTACATGGCTACAATATTATAAAATGATTATACTCCCTTCATTCCTAATTATAAAAAATAAATAATTACTTCATCTGTATTAAGAAAAAAATAGTTTTGACAGTTAAATTCATTAATTATACTACAATTTCAATTTGTTTCCAAAATTACCTGTATTAAAAATATGAAGTAAGACTAATTCATTATTAGTAATTATCAATACAACCTTAATTATTCAATGATATAAAAGAAAAATGATATTAATTACTCCACAAATTTTATCCATGTCTCTTATATTTTGGGATAAATAAAGTGTCTCAAAATTCTCTTATAATTTGCGACGGAGAGGGTATAATACAATAAAATTTTTCATTTTTATAATTAGTAATTTTAAAATAAAATGAAAAATAGTTTTTTATTCTCTAATAATTTTTATAATTAATAATTTTGGTAAAAAAAATTAAATTTAAGTTCAATTTTACCCAATTTAAAAAACCGTCTGATTCCCTAAAAACCGTTTCGATTCCTAGCTCAAAAGCCAATTTAAAGCGGTCAAATCCGGTTCAACATTTAAAACGATCCAAAGCTAAAAACCAAGCCGTTCTTCACACCGGGTGACTGTCCAATCGGTCTGACCATCCAATCCGGTCCGATTCTCAAAACATTGGTTAAACACTCCCCATAATATTTGTTATCATTTTTATAAATGAATCACCTTTTTTTATTTATTTTTTATTGTTGGAAATGCTACATGACTTGTGGTAGGAGGTGGAATTGCATCTGATTATCTTGAAATCCAAAACCAATCTACAAAAATATGTATTAAATTAGAATAAAAAAAAAAAGAAGGATGTAAGGGATAGTTTTCAGTTCAATAGAACCACCACAGATATTGCCAATACAAGTTGGCGCAAGTGGTAAGAGAGACGATTCTGCAACCTCTAAGTTGAGTTCGAATCCCTTCTTTATCGCTAAAATCTTTTTTGGTGACAATTGATTATGGAAAGTAGAGCTAGCAAAATGAGTCATGATCGATAGGATTGCTCAAAAAATGAATGGGTCGAGTCTCAATTTTGAGAGTATATATACAATACGGGTTTTTCGGACCGGCTTAAGCAAGTTACATGCTGGCTCATTTAGCACGTGTTTTTTTTTAATTACTAAAAACATATATTATTTTATTAATTATTAATGTATAAATTATAAAATTTAAATGTTATATTGATTTTTATTAAATAATAATGATAATTAGTTATATTAATTTAAAAAATTATATGAAAAATAAAAAATACATAAAATATTATTAAAAAGAGTATGGACCCGTGATCCCTCTATATATAGGCCTCGGCTTTCAAAACTGAACCTATATAGTAATCTGGGCTTTTCAATTCGAACCGAAGCGGGCCAGCTCGAATTGCCACCACTAGTGGGGAGATCCCCTACCCCTAGTAGGTGTGGGTACTTGCTAGTGGTCTGGTAGTTGGCCCACTCACAAGCCCCTAAATGTCAAAAAAGTTATAAATAACAGTCGAAAATACAGGACAAACCCTCAACCACTGAAATTTCGAGCTTTGTCAATAGCTGGGAACATCATCCTTCCCTCCTATTTTGGTTAGCAAAAAACAAGAACCACAGTCCACACCACAAATAGTTCTTCAAAGTAATGAAAGGGATCAAAATCAATTCTAAGCCTACCAAGCATCTTCGGTCCACTTTCGTCTCTGGGCTACGTTAAGTGGGTCCAGTGCTCGGTTGTCCCAATTGGATGTCCATTAATGTTGAGAACCCAGGCCTTTGCATTTATGGTCTTCTTTTTTTTCTTGAACACAAATAACGGGTAGGAACAAAATGTGTAATCACTAATCACAATTTCAAACTTCATATCAAATAATAAAGAGTGAGTAAAAGTATCCTTCTCACATAGAAGTGGTACTAGTAACCTGACTGAGTATTAACATCACATCTTTACTTAATTCAAGCAACACACAAGATGAAATGGAGATAAAGCAAAAATGAAAGTCGAAGTTACAATTAAAATTATTGGTGATTCTGGAACTTAATCATTGACATAGATTATTATAACTTTAATTACTACTTAATATTCAACTTCCCCCTTTAATTATCATTAAAGTTATTTTTGCTAGTTTAGATCATTCAATTAGCTAATAATATATTCTAAATCACTAAGATACGTTACAATTATATTAATCCCTACTTTTCTTGAACACAAATAACAAAGAGTCACATCTATCAACAGCTCCTCGAATTTGAGCTTCATGAGTGGGAAAAAAACCATGTTGGAGATTCATCTTCATTTGACATTGACAATACCCAAATTTAACTTAATAGTGCCAAATATCATATAATAACACAAAAAAAGAGTCAAATGTATAATGTATTGAAAAATGTGTCTAGTTAATTAATTAAAAAAATTGAATGACAAGTTACGCCAATGCACCATTAGTTGAAGGTTAGCTGGGGCTACTCCTGTTTTCAAGCGATTCTGGGTCACATTACCCAAAACGCCACGCCTATGTAAAAGTTCTAATGTTCCCGCCATTATCGGCCCACTAATTGTATCGGTGCATTGGGCCCTATGATTATTGTGGGTATCTGTTGAAAAGAGATAATATGGGCCCTTAGAATTCTGTTGCTGAAAACCCTTTTTTCTTTTTTAAAAATTGTTTGATTGAGTTGTTTTATACAATGTTTCTAAACATTGTAGATGTTTTATACAGAAACAGAACAGTGTTATGAAGTAGTGAAAACTTAGAACAAGAACATCTTGTAGGTGTTTCTGGACTCATTTTCTATAATTAAAAAAAATGAAAATCACATCAAGAGAACAATCTATTTGACATGTATTAGAATTTATATTATGTCATTTTGCAGCATTAATTTATTTGTTTGAATTTTTTATTAAAGAAGTTATGCGGAGTCCATGTAATTGATTTTCTTAAAAATTTGTATAGGAAAATTTTTTAGTCTATTACTATCCTCCAATGATTGTTTTGTAAATTCCAAATATTTTTAAGAAATAATTTAACTTATTTGTTTTAAAACATACGGAAAAAGATACGCATTTCCTGATAGTTCATTATTTCCACTCCAAAATAGGCACGGCATGGAACAGGTCATGAAATAAGGACAGTGACCCATTACAGAAAAGAGATTGACCCTTTAGGAAGAAAGAAAGAAGGAGCCAGTTGGGAAAGAAGAAAGAATAAACAAGCATAGCCCTCTTGGAGCAAGACCGTTCTTGGTGTAATGTGGGGAGCAGTACCTGGAACAGTTAGTACCTTTTTTTTTGGGAACTAAGAAAGGCAAGCTAGGCTTGAACAAGAAGGTGAAAGGAACAAGCTAGGTTTGAATTTGTATTGTTGTCGTTGGTAATCAGAAAAGAAAGAATAAACAAGAAGGTGAAAGAAAGAACTTTTCAGGTTTCTTCTGGGAAAGATCAGAGCTTAAACAAGAAGGTGGAAGGTCGACGCCCTAGAGAGAGATCTGTGGTCAACGGATTTCAAACCTGATCAGTATAAAGCTACCAAGCATCCTTGTTTCTTACATTAGTAAGGAGAAAGAGACAAAAAGGACTTGAGTCCGAGAAAACGCCCAAAGCCACGTGAAATTCAAAACTGCAAAATCACAACAGGATCAAAAGGCAGCTAATGCATATGATATTTTAAAACATTTAAAAAAAAAGATATGCATTAATTCTCTGGCAATTTATTATCCAATATAGGCATGACATAGAAGAGGTCATGAAAGAAGGAGATTGACCCGTTAGGGAGTGGAAGGAGGGGGCAACTGGAAAAGAAGAAAGAAAGAAGAAGAAGAAGAAGCAGGTGACAGGGAAGAACTTTTCAGGTTTGTTCTGGGAAAGATGAATGAAAGCTTAAACAAGAAGGGGAAAGGTCAACGCCCCATAGTGGTGAAGGGATTTGGGAGGAGATGAGCAGCGCAGAGAGGATAAAGGTAGCATGCTGGCACCTTTGTCTCTTACAATTTTATTGTGGAGAAAGAGACTAAGACGACTTTGATGAATCGATAAAAAGGGCAACCCACAGACTCAGATTGTGGCTTTTGATATATCATAGCTTAAGGAATCCGTTTGTTTGTTGGCTTCTCCAGTTTTAGTAGTCTACACGTTCTCCTGACATCCTCCATTACCATTCCAAAACTTGCTCTCCCCCTTGTCTTAGAATCCAAGCAGCTTTTCAGGATATTTGTTTTCCTTAACATTCTCACGTACTCCCTGTCGAAGATGATCCGGATCCTGTCAATTAATATTTTCTCAATCATTTCTTAAGTAAAATCCTAATCATTTATAAAATTTTAGAATATACACAAATTAAATTATTAAAATATTAAAAATACCAAAACAAAAATAAATACTGATCATTAAGCAAATTAACATTAATAATTACGGAAATCGTCTTCATTTCCAAAAAGGCGAGCAAATGTCAAAGAAGAAAAAATCCTACACATATAATGTTAGATTAATAATAAGCAACCTCAATATAAAGTATGAAATAAATCATGAAAATTAAGAGGAAAAATATCTCTAAAGCCAAAAAAAAGAAAGAGCAAAATATCTCAATCCCCATGTATCTTTGTGTGATAAAATGCTACCATAGTATGTGTACCCTAATTACTTTTTGATATTAATCAATAAATGCCATAAATTATTCCCCTAGGTTAGAATTGTTGCTTTTTTTTTATCAATGAATCTTTATATTTATGAAAGCAACTACCAGTGAATAATTCCAACTTTTGTTTTTTTTTTCTTTTTTCTTCTCTAACTCTTTTAATGTTACTCTTTGGGGGAGTGTTTGGCGCTAAATTCAAAAGCTTTTAGGATCACTTTTATTTTTGCTAATCACATCCAATTATTCTTTATTTTGGTATTTTTAATATTTTAATAATTTGATTTATGTATATCATAGGATTTTGTGAATGGTTAGAATTTTACTTGAGAGATAATTGAGAGAATATTGATTGAGAGGATCTAAATCCCTGTTGAAGAAATTCCTGTAAAGTTACTTTTAGAAGATGTTTTAAATCTAAAATATAAGTTATTACACATTAATTATTATTTTTTTCATTTACATCATTAATCTATAATTAATTGGTAAAAAATAAAAATTATAAGAAATGTGAAAAATAATATTATTAATAAAGATAAATAATAGAAAGCATAGAAAATTATTTTCATAAATCTAATGATATAATTAACATTTAACGTATTTTCCTATGCATCATGTAGTTAAAAATGACTAATGTTTTGGACTAGAACAATAATACTTCAATTCATAAGGCCTTTTTAAATTTTCAACCAAAAACCTATTAATATATATACTCTCTCCATCCCATTTTATATGTCATTTAAAGTTTTGACATAAATATTAAAAAAAAAATAAATAACTTTGTAATCTAACCAATTCAACCAGTTCGTTATTGATTTGTACCGATTTATAGTCAATTTGACCAATTTTCTACCGGTTTGCACCGGCATTAAAACCATTTGGTTCTAGACTTTTTTTCAGATCATATCTGTAATTGATTTATGGTCCAACTAGTTAAATTGCCTAAATCAATCTGATTTTTAACTTTCTTTTAAACTACATAATTTGGTTGTGTGTTTGACTACTTAAATGATTGAATAAGTTTACGTTTTTTTTTTCTGTTATTGAATAATTTTACTTTTGAATAATATATATGAAGTTAAATTTGAATTTAATAGTAAGATTTATTCTACAACTATATTATTGTATCGTAATTCTTTACATTCCATTGCATTCCATGTAATCCAAAAATTCGCATTGGATTTTATTACTCCATCTAGTTTATATAAATTGTCATTTTGAATCTTTTCATGTATATTAAAAAATTACTCCCTTGGGTTTACAAAATTCTTCTTTTTATGGTTTTAAAGGTTTTTCATAATATTTATCACTTTAAAATATTAATAAATAATAATTACACTTTTCATTATTTTACTCCTCATCAATAATACTCTTAATTATCTTTTAATACGTGTGAAACAATTTAAGTTAGGAGAATCTTAGTAAAATCCTATTTTCTTATGTTCTAAATATAAGGTATTTTATTTTAATTTTAAATATAAGACTCTTTTCAAAATATAAAGTAAATATTTATTATACATTCTAAAAAAGTACCCCTATTTAGTTCATTCCAAAAGGAGAAAAAATATTAAATAAATGTAGTTTTAAAAAAATAACTTAATTTTTTGAGAAATTAAGGTATTACACTAACATTAACTTTAATTTCTATCCTTAATCCACTTAATTCAATTAAAATGGTCTTGTATTAAATATTAGAGAGAGTATTAAATTTTACAATAATCTATATTATTTAATAACTTTTTTTATTTGTGTAAAAATCTTAAAACAACATTTTATATGAATTAAATGGAGTATTAAACAGTATAGCATACTCTCTTTCATGCTAACAAATGATGAAATATTAAAAAAAAAAACTAATATTTTATTAAAACTCTAAAATAATAAATAATTTTTAAAAAATCACGAAAGTTGTACAATACTCCATCCTTTATGTAATATTTCTATTTGTTGTCTATTTTATCTGGCAGGTGTTGTTGTTTTAGAAATCCAATGTATGCTTAATTTTTAATTTCCATCTATACCTTCATTTATTAATTATTTTTTTCTTATCCACTATTTACTCTTTTTAAATTTATTTTATTTCCAAGACCATTTTAATAAGGGCCTTTTAGTCATTGTTTTACTCTTTTTAAATTTATTTTATTTCCAAGACCATTTTAATAAGGGCCTCTTAGTCATTGTATAGTACTCTCTCAGTCATTATACAGTATTCTTTCCGGTCCTAAATATAAAATATTTTATCTTGATATTAAATAGAAAATCATTTATAATATACGAGGTAGTACTTCTTTCATCCCATTTTATGTGTCGCTTTAGGAAATTTCAAATGTCCCAAATTATCTATTGTTCTACATTATTAATGAAGTATTAATTTTTTTTTTGCCATTTTTCTGTTCATTAAAAATAGTGATAAGTAAAATGCAAATACTCTTTCCAGTTTATATTATAAAATATTTTGCATAACAAGTTTTTTATTCAAAATATAGGGTATTAGATATTTTTCTTCGATAATAGAATGTGGTAATTAATAAGGGTAAAATAGTAAATATAAATACTTTTTGAATTAATTTTAGTTGAAAAGGTGATTTTCTTAATATGCGTGTAGTTGATACAAAATGCCTTATAATGTGAACTAAAAGGAGTAATCTTTAGCATTTAAGTCTAGGATAATTTAGTAAAATACTATTAAACTTTACATCTAGATTATTTAATACTTTTATTGGTCTGTGTGAGAAACTTTAAAACGACATATAAAATGGGACAGAGAGAGTATTTATTATGCATTTTTAAAAAATGTATCTATTTAGGGATTGTTTAGTTTTCAATTTTGTAAAATTAAGTTAAGATAAATAAAGTTTAAATAAAATAAGTTTGTTGTAAGTTATTATATTTTGATATTCTTTTTGTAAAAGTAAATTTAAGAAAAAATCTGTTTGAATAATAAAGGTTAAAAATACTTTTAGATGTATAATATAGAGTAAATTTGTTTCTTATTTTTCAAAATACACTTTTTGTTAAAGGAAAAGTAATTTTTCTTCTAATTTTTTAAAATCACAATTTAATCCATTTTTTATTTTTTAAAAAGATAATTTATATTTGATCAAATATATCTTCTTAGAAAATCATACTTAAAAATCATAATTTATTTTTTAAAATAGAAAACCAAAGAGGCATTTAATATATCCTAAAAAGAGATAAAAATATATTAAATAAGAAAAGTTACAAAAAAAAATATAATTTTTAAAAAAATTGAAATAATTAACTAACTTTTTAATTTTCATTATTAATTTAGATGGTTCAATTAAAATATCTTTGTATTAAAGTCTGGAGCCAGTATTATTTTGCATTAATGATAACTTTTCTTAGTCCGACGTCAAACTAAAATAAATACGGAAATGGAGAAGTAACAATTTATGCAAAGTGGAGGGAGGATCAAAACCTGTATTGCATTAATAGTTCAAGAAATATAATAAAATTAAATAGATATAAAATTTAATTTATTAAACTTTGATTTGAAAAGAAACATGAACGAGGAAGCATTAAAAAATCAATCAATAATATCATATACAAAGGATAAAAATATGGTTTAAGATCCTTAATTTTAAGAGAAAGTATGGTTTTAAAAAAAAAAAGAATAGCTAGCATTCTTAGAATGGAGCAAATAGTTTTATATTTTTGAAGCAAAGCAAAACCCAACTGTTTGATGAGCTTCATTAGGTTGCTGCTTCAAAGGAGCTTATCTTTTTTTTTTTGTAACCAGAGAAAATAAAAAACAAGCAAAATTAGTAAAAGGAGAGAACCGTGTTTCATAATTGTTAATTTGCCAAGCCATATCTCATAAAATATAGCCTAACATCTGGGCGAACATTTATATCAAAGATAAAAAAATTAATAAAAAAATATGGTATTATTTAAAAATGAGGTTTATGATTATGTTCTAGGTACTTCATTTGTAAAATTGTAGTTTTAGGATTTTTTATATAAAGAAAAAAGTTGTTAAATAATTTAAAATATTATAAAATTTAATAATATTTTATTAAAATAATCTTAATTTAAATATTTTATTAAATAATTCATTTAATATTAATAAAATAATAAAATAGATACTTTATCTGGTTCTAATTATAAAATTTTTTATTCTAATTTTAAATATTAAATTCTTTATAATATATAAGATAATATTTATTATATATTTTAAAAAATATTTTTATTTAATATATTATTAAAAAATTAAATAAAAATAATTTTAAAAAATATTATAATTTTTAAAAAAATTAAAATAATTAATTAATTTTAACCCCTATTTTCAATTCACATAATTTAATTATAATGTTCTGGATAAGACATAATAACTATTATTTTATTAAAATTTTAAAATAAATGGCTCTAAGTGGCTACTTTAATCAATAGGGAGGGAGTATGTGAGGCAATCGGAGCAAATGTTGGTTTGTAACCTTTTAAGTTTCGTAAGTTGGAATGGCATTAAATGCGAGCAATGAGTAATCTCCCTGCGTCGCATTCTCATCCCCTGCAGTCTGCAGATATCATGAAATTGGATGGAGAGAGAGTGAGAGTACTCATCATGCAATCACAATCAGATACAGATCGAGTGGCAAAAGGAATTAGACATATTCACTCTCACAACTCATCCTGTCTCGACCTTTTTAGTTCACCGACTCCTCTTTTCCCCCTCTGACACGTCGCAGTCCTGTGAATGTCATCCGGTGTTCTTGTAAGTTCAAACCTTATTAATCCATACATGCGTTTGTTCTTTTTTGGTTATCATCTCCATCCAAGCAAAACGTCGTTGATATACTAGCTTCTAGCCTTCTACCAACATGTGTCTGAAAGCTCAAAGCCCACCTTCCCCACCGGAGCAAACCATCAGAAAATCCTCTTTGAAACCTTTAAACCCTAATGCTGAGCCCTTCTATCTCCCCATTGTTAAGGTATCGCATCACCAACCTGGGCTTCCTTGGATTTATGGTCATCTTGAAATCCCACAGTCCATGTTTCTTCCTCCGCTTCATACTTATCATCCTTGTAGTTTTGGATTCCGTAGTCTACCTTTGCGCTACATGCAGGTTACTCATCGAGTTACTGAGTGTTGGGCAGAAGAACATATAGGTGAGAGAATGATCGCTAACACTGAGAGACCACCGAGATCCAGATACATGTCTCGAAAGAGGCAGCAACCATATATGGCTGCGAGAAGAGAATATGAGAGCAGGGGTAGGGTCGGGAAACTGGTGCTCAGGGATGAGAAGACTTCTGATGGTCACCCTATTATTCCATTTCCCACAACCATGGAGGACTGCCGCAACTCAAGAACCACTACTGTTATGATTAAGAACATACCGTACCACTTTCAGTAACTTCTCTGCCTCTTCTGTTTATGTTTTGTAACTATTGTGTTCTCACTGTGACTAATTCATTCTCTGTGTCATGGGGATTGTTAGGCGTAAAGACTTGCTATCGATCTTGGATAAGCACTGCTTCCAGCAGAACGAAATTGCTCAGTGGTCATCCCCTCGTTTCATGTACGATTTCGTTTATCTACCAATGGATTACAAGTAAGTGTGACGCCAATATTGTCTGAGATTAGTTTTAACTCTGGCATATGTTCAAAGCTCATGGCTGCATGTTGCTTCTCAGGAAATATGCGCATGAAAACAAACAATCAAATCTGGGGTACGCATTTGTAAATTTCACGTCAGCAAATGCAGCGTTTCAGTTTTTCCAGCAGTTCAATGGATACAAATGGCCTGATATTGGGAACTGGAAGGCCTGTGAGGTCACTAAAGCGCAGATTCAGGTGGGTTTTCATTCATAGATTGAATATTTCGTCCCATTTTATGTTATGTTTTATAGACTTTTTCGGCTTCCATAATCTGCACCATAGGGAAAGGAGGGATTGATGAAGAAATTTGAGGAGAAAGTGTTCAGATGTGTGCACCCGAGTTTCCGGCCAGTTGAATATAGACCTGCCCGTCATGGTGCAAATCACCGAATCAAGGAATTCAGCGTGGGCAAGTACGAAAAGGGGATGCCCAAGGCACCTCCCAAGTCAATGAGGCCATACTCAGGTGGCAATGGCATCCGTACGGGCTAAAATTTTCAAGGAGCTTAATCATTCCCTAGTTTAGTGTGTCTAGGTTAGGCTGATGGGCCCTTCGTGTACTGGTACTATTTAGTCTTTGAATTTTGTGTTATGGATTAGACTAGATGTGACAACGACCTTGAAGAGGTGTCTGTTAACAGGGTAACCCCTTGTTCCTCTTTTTAATTTTCTCTGCGAGTAGCGACTAGCCAAATATGTCCAGATCCTCCGATGTTTCCATTATCTCCCTGGCATTAAGTTGGGTCAGCACGATACAATCCGGGGTGAATTGGAAACATGGGTTTCAGTTTCAGATCTTCTACTGGTCACACATGCCTGCCTGCCTGCTTTTGTATCTTTTACTTAATGGAAATTATGTGATGTATGTGTGCCCCTCCTTTTCCCATTCCTTGCCTCATAAGTAAATATGCTATAGCTCTTGTTGGTTTTTATATGAACTTGCGTGTTGTCTGAATTCTTGTCACCTGGTCATTCTATGGCTTCAGCTGAAATTTGAAGGGAAATTTTCCCAGCAAATTATGTTCTCTCCTAAGTGCGGATTCGTGATTTGTTGTCTCAGGAATGAAGGGCGAATCACGTCAGTCGTGATTCAATATCAACATTTCAAATCATTTATCCTGCAAATTGATCCTTTAGGTATATGTGTAGTTGTCAAATAAATAATAAAGCGGATAGTGATCCTTCGAGATCGGAAGCACTGAACATGTGATAGAACGTGATTTGACATTGCACATTTAAGATGAGATAATAAGTTCACTTGCTCGGCACAGAGAGGTAAGGCGGCAGCCTCTATACATTACGTCAAGCAAAAGGCTGTTTTCCACATCATTTGGCTAAAGCTACGATATAGCATGGTTTTAACACGCCCTGAAGGCTATACTCATCTATCAAGTCAAATGGATGAAATGGCTAGCGACTCCAAAACGAAAAAATATTAAACATAATTAGCAGCCATGAATTAAACTCGATATGAAGTATAAGCCAACTGAAAGCGATACAAATGGAAAGGGGATTTGACATGCTGAAATGGAGCAAGCAAATTGTCTTGCTTATTCGGCCAATCACAAAATTTAATTTCACATTATTATAATGTTAGACGAAGCATTGCAAAGCTTATTGAATTAACAACTAAAAAGGCCTACGTGTATCATGCCGCATGTTTATAAGGATTGGGGCTTTTTTTAGTTAAGTTGCTCCTTATTTAATAGATTGACACTTATTATTTTCATTTTTATAAATAGGATCTAATAGAGTGTTAGGATTTTCTATTAAGCTGTATCCTAGCTAATTAAAAAGCTCAAGGGGTTTAGGGGCAGAATAATGAGAAAAATGTGTTTGGAAAAAATCAGCGTATTACATAAGTACTTATTTAAGATATAAGTGCTTATTGAAAAATTGTTTCCATTTGACAACTCCACCACATAAACACTTATGAATCCTCATAAATGCTTATTTATGTTATCCAAATAGGCTATAATTAGTATATCATGACATCTAGAATTATGTGTATGAACTTGATCAATGGGTTTAGAGTTATTAATACACTTGATTTGGGGGGTTTGAAATTTAATCTATACTTGGGATTTTCATATTAAAATGAAGTACTTCTTCCGGTCTGTATTATAAGGTGTTTTGTATGATAAGTTTTTGGTTCAAAATATAGTGTTAGATATTTTTCTTTTTATTTTATCAATATCTTTAATTCTTCTCCTCTCTTCTAACCTGTTTGGATAACAAAAATAAGCACTTATGGGGATCCATAAATACTTATGTGGTGGAATTGCTAAACAGAAACAACTTTTCAATAAGTATTTTTACCTCAAATAAGTGCTTATGGAATACGCTGATTTTTTCAACTTATGATAATCACTTATTTTCTCATAATCACTTAGTTCATTTTTTCTTCTCATTATTTACCCAATAATCACTTAAACCCCAATATCCAAACACTTTTTTTTTTCTCAAAATCACTTATGAAGTAAAAATATCCAAACACAAATCATTTTTGACATAATCACTTATCCTCATAATTACTTATACATAATTTAATTCAAACACACCCTTCATTTATAAGTCTACAATAATAATAGAATGAGGTACTTGATAAGGATATAATAGAAAATATTGGTACTTTTGTGCTAATTTCAAGTGAAAAAATATGATTTTCTTAATGTGCATATAATTAATGCAAAATAACCTATAATATAAATTAAAGGAAGTGATCATGAGGCAATTCGCTGGGAAACTTACATGAGGGAAGCCTCAGTGAGAGTTGGGGCCATAAAAAATGTGCACATTATCTGCATCAATTTTAATTCGCATTCTCTTTTGGATATTACTCCTTTAGGTTCCTAAAAATTGTCATTTTAGGGCTTTTGATAGTTTGCACAATATTTATCACTTTAAAATTTTTATGAAATATTAATTATTTATTTTATTATTTTATTCTTTATTAATATTAAATGAATCATTTAAGATGGCATTTTATTTTGATCAAATATTAAATTTCACAATATTTTAAGTCATGTAATGACTTTCTTAGTCTATATAAAACGTATATTTTCGGAAAGAGCCTAGTTGTGCAATGGAGAAAGTGATATTGAATGCAGGGCAAGCACTTTTTTTTTGGGGGGGGGGGGGGTGGGCTGTTGGGTGGGGAGCAGAACGATCAAGTGTTGTACGAATGGTTAGAATAAAGAATCAAACACAAGTTTCACCCAAAAAAAGAAAAGAAAAGAATCAAACACAAGACACAAAATACGATTAACCGTTTTTTTTTTTAATTTGGCCAACAAAACACGATTAACGTTATGATGGTTTGTAGGTAAGACATTAGCATGTTTATTTAGTGAGTATGTACTGGTTAATGGATTATGCTCTGATCATTTAATTTAATTATAATTATATATTTTTTGCAAATAAATATTGGCTTTTACTCTATAAATCTTTCAATGTAGTAATTATCTCTATTTTAGATTCCCATAGTGTTATAATTCTGGGAAGTTGTGGCCATATATAGGGATACAATTTCCAATGAATTTGTTGTTAAGAAATGAAAAAATGAATATGCATTATCTAAGTAGGTTCTGATAACGTTTTATTAAATTAAAATTGATAATGTTTGGGAATTTTAAGAGGCGTGCCCCGCTGTCAAGAGTGCTATCAAGCGATAAACACGAGTTAAAATGGCAGGCGAATCATAGTCATTGATTTGCCAAAATGAGAGGGACCTTCCCTCTTGAGGGGTAGGCAGGTAGGTGATATTAGATTATAGTTGAATGATTTTCAGGACCAACTGTTATATTATTCTCTCTATAATGGATGGTGGTGTAGACTTTGTGTTTCATGAAATACTCCATAGAAGGTATAGACGTGATGTGAGTCATATAGTGGCCTAACTAACGGCTTTCCATTAAAGCAAAGCGACAGTTGCCAGAGGTTGCCAATTAGAATGGGTGAAAACAATTTCTTGGTGAGATCAAATAAATGTATGTGTCTACCAAAGATTTTGCTCAAATTGGCAACTGGTGAACGTGTTAGTATGGAGGCATAAATATTTTTTTGGTGTGTGGCGTCCTCACCAACAATCAAGTGCTCACTGATCTAGTCATGGGAAAAAAGATAATTCAGGACACAAAGGTAAAAACATTCTCTAACTAAGACTCGATACAAAAATTCTCAACTCATATAAATTAAATTTCTAATTAAAAGTATTCATTTAGAAATATTTTTTGTTACAGGTCATAAACTGTCTTTTATTGACAAATTCTATGAATGTGCCGCAGAGCATATTTTTCTGATCTCAAATCTTCCCCTCCAACTACCACCTACTACTTTATACTAATACTGTCACAACCAATCAGTTACTCCCTTCAATTTTAAAAATAGAATCTTTTACTATGATATCAAATATAGAACCCTTTACAGTACATAAGATATTATTTATTATATATTTCTAACAAAATTCATATTTAATGTATTTCAGGAAAAGGAAGAGATTGAATAAGAGTAGTTGTGAAAAAATGTTGTGATTTTTTTAAAAATCAAAGTAATTGATTAACTTTAACTTCCATTGCTAATCCTCATGATTTGATTAAAAAGGTCCTATATTAAATATTAGAGAGAATATTATATATGCATGCATTTTTTTTTATGAACTATATGCAAAGTAGACAAATAGGGCAAATAAACAGAGAGAGGGTAAGAATTGCTACTTATGAATGCATCTTAGCATAAGTTAGAAGTTGTTACAAAATTGCAGCTCCAGCCCACTGCAAGTTATGTGGGCTTTTGCACGCTGTCGCCCTTGTATTTGCTTTAAGAAATCATTACATCCTAAGCCCGTGAAAAGCAGACAAAGAGGGCAAATAAACAAAACCCCAAATTAAAGTCATCATAAATTCATCATCATCATCATTACTTTTTCTTTCTTTTCTTTTTTTCATTTTTTTGCCATGATCACCAACTTACTAGTTTGAACGAATTATTTCTGTTTTTTGAGATCACAATTGTTGGGTTATGAGGATAGTAACTCTTACTCTCTGTGTGTATCGGCTAACTCTAATGGTCCAACAACCCCAAGCTGGTTACGGCAGTATGTTTTTAAACAATAATATAATAAATAATTATTATCATATAATATTAAATATATAAATGTTAATTAAATGATATACAAATCATATATATAATTGACTAAATTACATATCTTATCATTGTCTCCATGTGATTTTATTTTTTGAAATTGTTGAACAATTAGCTCATGTTCAAGGACAAGTTTTGTGTTGAGAAAATATTTCTATTTTTTATTCTAAATTCATTAAATTTGTAATTCACATATCCTAATTCCTAAAACATGTTCGAAGGAAAACATAGCCATTTCAATTGCTCTTCTAAGACCTAACATCGGGATATATATATATGTGTGTGTGTGTGTCTATATATATATATCATTTACAGTTTTCATGGAGATTAGTTATTTCCCCAACAATTTTTTCACCAAACATATTTTTTATTTTAATAAAAATATAAAGCCACACAACAAAATCTGTTGTTAGTTTACATTTTATATAATTATAAATTTCCAATATCATTGATTGTCACTATCGTTATAAAATATAAAATCTGCAATAACTTGTACCATTCTGAATAGTCTGATTCTTATCAGGCTTAGTGCAACCTTTTTTTTCTCTTTTATATATTTTCAACCTAGTGTGCAACCATACATTTTATTGAGCTCCATGCAATTTTTTTTTATTACTTCCATATTCAATTGGATTTAAAAGTTAAAGAAACAATACAATGTTAAAAAAAAAGTTTTAAATCATTATCTCTTCTCATGCTTAAAATATATATATAGTTTTTCTCACGTGCATATCTATTTTTGTGTTTGTACAAGTCTGGGCACAAGTATAAATGTGTTTCTCATGAGAAAAATATATATCTGTTTTTCTCATGCTCTATATCTAAGATTAAAATAAGTATATTTAAGCCTTACATATCGAGAAACTAACTTTTCTCATATGAAATAACATCTAAATATATAATTATAAAAATAACATGTATAAAATATAAAAAGATATATTTATATTGTCAAAAATATATATATTTATAATTTATAATTATTATAATTATAAAATTTATAATCATTTTTTAAGAAATATATTTTTTTCTATATTTGTGTGTTTTATATAAAAAAATGCAAAAGGGGGAGGGGCATTGGAAGTTGGGTTCAGATTGAGGAAGAAGGGTTGGGGTCAAACAGGGATGGGGGAGTAGGGGGCGCCGAGACTTGTCGTGGGAGTTAAAAAAAAAATTAAACAATCGAAAACATTTTGGTACCTCACAATTTGTTTTTTGGGAGTTAAAAAAATAAATAATTAAAAACGAATTGGCACCTCACCTCAGTAAATAATTTTTTCTTTTGTAGCACTTCACTCAATTTCCTGATGATTTTTCTTATTTAATTGGAGAGGGTGAAAAAAAAAAGAAAGAGATTAAATTAGAATAATTTTACAAAAAATATGATTTTTGAAAAAAATAAGATAGTTGATTAATTTTAATTCTTATTATTTACCTACGTGTTTTAATTGAAATGGCCATATATTAAAAACTGGATAAGTAATATATTTATTTAAAAATTAATTTAAACAACCAATAATGGTTAGGTTGAGTGGTAAGAATTCAATACTTATTAAGTATGGTTTCAAGTTTAAGTTTTGTCAATGATAAAACTCACATTGGAAAAAATATCCTTACTTGGACTTGATACTACTCAAATTTGGCCTAACCGAATAAATATATCAAAATGAAAATAATTTAAACATATAAAAAAAGAAATAAGTAAATAATATATGAACTTTACCAAAAAAATACAAGTTTAGGATATAAGTAATTAAACTTTAAATTTCAACACTAGTCTCTTATATTTGAGAGTAAAATCGCTAAAAAATGAATTTCTTATATATGAGACTGAAGACAGAACAATTTAATGCTCATCTCTTTATTTATTTATTATTGAAGGGTAAATTTATAAAAAAATATTAATATTATCTTAAAAATTATAAAGTCACAAATGTTTTAAAACATGAAAAAAAAACTCAAAGTAACAATTATTTTGAAATAGAGAGATTATTTATTATGAGCACTTAATAAAAAAACTTAAGAATTTTTTATATAAAATAAGAAAAATAATTCAATTTAATATAATGAAATTAAACTTGAATAACCTAGTGCCTTCGGTCTATATTATAATATGTTTTGTATCAAATAAATGTATATTAAAAAATTAATTTTTTATTTTAAATTTATGAAAAAAAATAGTAAAATTTTGTATTTTATTTTTATTAAATGCTTTATTATAATTAATAAATTAAATAAAATTGAATAAATAGATCTAATATCCTATTATATGAATAAAAATATATTATATAAAATATCTTATAATATGAATAGAAAATATAAGATAAAAAAAATATATAATTAAATTGTAAAATCATATACATGTCATATAAAAAAAAAAAAAAAAAAAAGGAGTGAGGAGGAAACCACGATATATTTGTGATATCATTAAAAAAGCTGCAAATAGCAAAACTGCCATCAGCTTTTGATGGGGCATCTGATACACTTGCAGACGCCAGCATCAATTTTTTTACAAAAATAATTTGAAATCGGCCTTTGTCAGTATGACTCGTACCAATCGATCTGCCACAGACATTTTCCCGCTATAAATTGTCACAGTTATTTTTACTCATTTCCTATTGTCGGCTGCTTATTTCTCTTTTCACAATTAACGACCTTGTAATAACAATTACTACATTTTATGAGACGAGTGTGTACCAAAAAAAAAAGAAAGAACAAATGGGAAACAAAAATATTTGGCAATAAAAAAAAAGAGAAATAAAAATGACTGCGTCATAGCAAAATAAAGTAATGAATAAATTCTTCTTTCTTTGACCGACGCAATAACACATAAGACAGTGACAGCGTTTTAAAATGAAATTATTCTGATTTAATTTGTGGTTTACTCTAGCTAAACAGCAGAAAAAATATGCGCTTGCCCTCTGTAGGATTGAGTCTTCCTTCCCGACATCCTGGGAGTTCATTTCCAAGTTGCGTGGAATTCTTTATTATGCTTTTGTTTATTCTAAAGACAGCCACCTTTACTACTAGTATAATTTATGGAAATATTTAAAAAATAAAATAAAATAATGTGGGTGGTAAATTGATTACCGTCTAGCAAGTGGTAGCTACGCTTTTGTTTTTTTTAAGGACAACGAACGGTATTTCTGCCGCGGGTTACATTACATTGTGGACTGCTTGCCTCCTTTTGGGTATATACTGTACCCGTCCCTGTCTTTTTCGTTATACTATGTGCGTGCGTCCATTTCGTCTTGCAAATTGTTTAATTAGTCATCATTATCTTCTATTAAGGTCATGTATGATTTATTTTTTTTTATAAACGATGACTTTTAATTATTATTATTTTATTTAAATAGAGTTATGATAATTTTTTTTATTTTTATTCAAACTTCATTTTTATAAGTTATGGTTATTTTAACAAATTTTTATAAAAATATTTCTTTATTTATATTTTGGGAGGGGATTATTTTCTCATTCCCAATAATTTAACTCATATTTTTTTTATCTTTCTCCCTTATTTTTCCTATTTACATTATTAATTGGATTAAAAATTTAACTAAAATGAATATTTTAAAAATAGGGGGATATTTATATTATTTTAGTAACATTGAAAGAACGGTAATATATCATACTCTTATAGTTATTTTGTATACTGATATAAAATTTAATTAATAAAAAAATATTTTCTTAATAATATTAAAAGTTTAACTAAAATATGTTTTCAAAATATAAAAAATCTATATAATTTTAACAATATTGAATAATATATTTTATTAGTATAATTAATTTATTTTATTTTATCATATATTTTTTATATAATTTATATATTTTTACTTATTTTTTTGTGGTTAGAAAAATAAAAAAATTAATAAATATTTAAAAAAATAGAGATAATTTAAAAGAAAAAGGAGAAAGAAAAGGTGGAAATAGGTGAATAGGGAGGGGTTGTCAGAGTGAGGGAGTGGGGGAGTAGGGGTTAGGCTATGCGTGACCCCTTTGCCGGAAAGAGAAGGTCCTTATCATTCAATTGAAAAAAAAAAGAAAATTTATATTTAGGTGTTTGAGATATTCAGATTATTTAAGTTATAATATACGAAAAAATATTTTTTAATTTATAATATATTGTGAATTTTGATTTTCTTTATAATATTATGGTAAAATTGTCAATATAATTTGGACCAATATATATGGAGGCTTACAAAAGTGATCAGCTCAACAAATTTAGTGTCCGTCTCCGAGTCCAACTTCCTAAACTTAGGAAGAAGAGGAAGATGGAGTAACTAATACTTTGTTTTGAGACAGGGTTATATCTAATTCTTCTGATAAGGTACTTCTAATTATTTTAGTAGATTAAGAAAGTTAGTTATATTTTTAAATTTTAAAAAATAAACAAAATATTTGTTTATCTCTATTTATTATAATAATATAATTATCTTTAAATAAGATTTTTAATTATTATTATTATTATTGTTATGTGAAAAAGTGTGAAACTAATTAAATTATGATTGAAAATATTATCATTAATTCGTCATATAAAAACTCTGATGGCAATTTATGACAATCTAAGGTTAAAACAGGAATAATGTTACTAAGATGTGTTAAAAAAATCAGAAAAAACTTATGTGAAAGACAGGAAAGAGCAATAGTTTAAAAGAATTAAAATTAAGAATGGAATAAAGGTTAGCAGCTGGGAAACAACATAACGCGATTGGGTTTGTCCTCTGATTCCATGTCGGTAAAGCAAAGAAAGAGGAAGAAAAGAATATATATATATATATATATATATGTAATATTAGTAAAAGGAAAGGAAGGAAAGGGAGTTGGGGGTTTCACGGTGTGTCTCATTTCTCTCCACTGCAGGTTGTATTCGTTGTGCCTCCACTGTAATAATGCACTTATATTTTAGGATGAGTGAGGGATGATTTATTGAAGTATAAAAAAGAGTTAAAAGTGATGGGGTCTTCAGGAAAACGTGGGGACCACAAGAAAAAAATTCAATGGGATCCACTCATATATAACGTATAATTCCCTTCCGTTTTTTTTGTGTGAATAAATTTTTTTAGCAAATAAAAAGGGGAAAAAAACACTTTTTTCTCTTTCAACTTTATATAAAGTTTTATTTTAATTTTATTTTATCTATTTTTAATTTTTAAAATATAATTAAAATTTTTATTACTAATATTATTAGCTATATTAAAAGAAAATAATAACAAAGTATTATTTAATATTGACTGTTAATTTTTAGTACCAAGTCATCAATATTTCATTAATTTTATGTTTAAAATATTTTTAATTAAATTGAGAAATTGAAAATAAATAATTAAAAATAATAAAATTCTAACCAAAATCTTAATTTTAGATTTTTTTATCATAAAAAATGAGTTGAATAAATATATAGATATTAAAAAATTCTTTATCAATATTTAAAATAATTTACCCAAGTTTTTTTGAAAAAATAAACTTTCTGTTTTTATATTAAATTTAATTATTGTTTTTGAGCCACTTTCAAACTTATTGATGAATCATTTATTCAATTTTTTTAATAATTTGTAGACATACTTCATTTTTTTTCAAATAATATAGGTAACTTTGGGAAAATATATTTTTTAAAGACAAGTATATTTTTTATTTCTTAACTTTACATTAAATTTTATTTTGGTTCTCTAACTTTTTTTTAATTCTTTAAGTTTTAAAATAAAACCTCATATAAAGTTGGTTGGTAAAAAATGTGCTTTTTCCTATTTTTTATTTGTAAAAAAAATTATTTATAAAAAAAACACATAAAATCCACACAATAAATAAAATAGAAGAAAATGGTACGTTATATATAGGTGGGCTCCATTAACTTTTTTTTCTTGTGATCCCCATATTCTCCCAAAGATCCATCTCTCTCAACTCTTTATTATGCCTTCAATAAATCGTCCTTCAATCACCATAAAACGACAACATATTACTGCAACGGAGGCACAGCGAAAACAACCTAGAATGGAGAGAAACTGGGACGTGTTTGGCGTGACAGTATAAGAAGACAAATAAAAGAAAGCCATAAAAAAGAAAAGGACCTAATGTATTGGGGATTTGTGTGGAAGCTAGGAAGGTGACCTTTCGGAGCGCGAAATACCAGATACCCTTGACCTACTCCCAGGGGTTAAGGCTATGATATGCCCCCTCGCTTCCTCGACACAAATATCAAGCGTATTAAAAATTGGATTTATTATTAATTTGAATAAAATAATAATTTGAGGTGTAATGGTAAGACGGATTAATTACAAATAAATTAATATATTTTAAATAATATAAATAAAAAATATAAAAAATATTTATGCATAATTATAAAATTAATATTTAATTTAAGATAAAAAAAAATTTAATAATTTTTTAATTTTACATATCATATATAAAATTAACAATATTATTAATAAGTTTTATAATTTAATATTAAAATCTAAATAAATTAATATTCATTTATAATTAAATTTTAAATTTAAAATAATCAATTTGTATTTTATTTTCATATTATTTATTAAGTAAATTTATCATTATTAATAATTATGTATCATAATAATACTTATATAATTTTATAATATAGAAAGAAAAAATTTTATATAAAAAATAATATTACTTATTACTAAAAATAATATTATTTTATATTAAAAACAAAAAAATATTTAAAAAAACATATTTTACCAGCTCATTCTGATTCTAAAAGTTGGCTGACTTTCTAAAAATTGGCTGACTTTCAATCATGATTGGACTAGACTTGGGTTGAATTTTTAGTCACATGTCTACCAACTTCCGCTTAATTCGTCCCTGAACCATACCGTACTAAGAGAGGCTGATGTGCTTTATCTTCACTCACACAACTCTTTTCCAGAAGGTCACTTATCTCAAAATTGCTCCAGGTCAAGCAACTGGTCGATCCGATCCGATCCGATCTTTTACCTACTTCAAATATCATAATTTTACTGGATACTATGTTTTAAACTGCATATTTTTACTAGTTGTGTTTAATTATTTCAATGATTAAATCATTTAAAATTATATGCTACAATATGATCTATCTCAAATATTTTCTTTCGTACAACACACCGAATATTATCAATCTTAATTCTTAAATATTCCTTTTTTTTTCCTAATCAAAGCCACTCTTTAATATTCTACACAATTATGCTTTCATTAAATGTAAATCATCTTTTTTTTACCCGAAAAATAAAAAATACTCCCTCTAAACTTTAATATAAGACCCTCTTAACTGAATCACATGGATTAAGAATTTGAATTAAAACTAATTAACTACCTCGATTTCTCTAAAAATTTCAATATTTTTTTAAAATTACCCTTATTTAATCTCTTTCTCTTTTTCTTTGGATACATTAAATATGAATATTTTTTAAAAATATATAATAAATATTACCTCATATATTATAAAAAATTTTATATTTAAAAAAATGATAAAAAAACATATATAAAATTGAGGGAGCACTTACGTGTACAGTCGATGACCATTGGAGGACTAGGAAACCAGGAATCCAGCAGTTTGTCCGTACGCATGCTGCAGAAGTACGTACGGAACTTAAAAGCTTCCATTGTACGCGTCACACTGACACGCTAAAAAAAATGCAAGCGCGAGTAGTTAGGGACGCATAAGTTCGTGTTTGTATCTCGCACCTCAGAAAATGAAATGCCCAATAATTTAGAACCCAAAGCTAATTGGCAGTTCTACAGATATTGTTATTCACATCACATGAACGTCAACGAAATACATATATTTACGTACCAAGGGACATCAAAACCAGCAATGGAGGTAGACTAAACCTCCAAAGCTTTTACATGAACAATTCTTTCAATGTCTTAGGACGGGGAAAAAAAATTTGGGACAAAAATAATAGCATATATAACATTACAACCTACACTTCCGTCCATGGGTTCTCCCTAAAACACGAGCAAATTGTTTTTGATGTCATAGCCCATTTTCTCCAAATTCGGCTGCACAGCGAACTGAATCATAGGTGGGGGCCCACAGGCCAGTGCCAACGTGTCTTCCGATGCCTCGGGTGCATGCTCCCTCAGGATACCCTCCGTGATGAAACCCACACTGTATTCCCACCCTTCCCTCATGCTTTCTTGTACCACGTACCACACCTTGAACCGATCATACTTTTTAGCCCACGCATCCAGCTCTTCTCTCAGCAGGATATCATCCTCCGTCCGGTTCGCATACACCACGTGCATCTCGGTCCGATCATCTGGGTCCTTCAGAATCGCTTGCGCCACTTGATAGATGGGTGTGATCCCGGTCCCACCAGCCAACATGGCTAGCCTTTTCGCAAACCTGGGCTTCCCGGGAACCAAAAATTTACCTCTACCAGTGTACTCTATGTGGCCCAGGGGACCCTTCACATCCAAAACCGAGCCAATAGGAAGCGAGTCCAAGTACTGAGACATGAGCCCACCGTTGGGGAACTTCGGGTGTACCCCTCTGAGGTAAATCTTGACCACTAAATCGAAATATCCCACTTCATCTACGCTGCTGGTTGGGGTGTAAGCTCGCATGCATAGCTTATCCTCAATGGTAGCACATACGAATATGTGCTTTCCTACTGGCAGACCCATGACTTGGTCCTCAGAGGGCAGCGCAAAACGGAACAGCCTCACATCGTTTGAGATGGACGTTCTGGCCACGAGCTTGCATGGGATTTTCTCACGGGGGTTGAGGGCCACGCCGCGTAATGGTGGGGCCTCCTTGATTGGGGTTAAATGGCTGAAATCGGCATTGCCGTGCACAGAGGGGTTTGGCGACGAGTCGGAGGAGGCGTAACCAGTAGTCATAAGCTCGCCTATTCGGTAGTCCTCGAGCATTTTCTTAGCTTTATCAGAATGGATGGCCTCGAACTCTTCGGTGCAGTCAGTGCCGGTGTTAATGAGGATGCTGTCGGTGCCGCCGGGGTGATCTTTGAGGAAGCGGGTGCAGTCGTAGACATGGCCGTGGACGATGATCCAAGCAGAGTCAGGGGAGTTGTGCTTTCTGACTTCGGAGATGGAGTACATATCTGAGGCGGTGTTCATGAAGGGCGTTGAGACGCTCTTCTTGAGACTCTGGTTGGACTCCGATGACTGCTCAAGATGTCTCTCCTTGGTCATCCAACCACCAGGTTGGTTCCCTGGTCGGGTCGGGTGCTCAAACACGATTCCAATCTCACCCTTATGGGGCTTGCACACATTGGTTTTCAGTTTGAACCAGCAGTTGTTCATCATACCCTGCGTCACCAAAACGGAAAGCACTCGGATTATTTAATTAGATAGACTAAGAGATAAAATTTATTGTTTACCAAGATATTATAATCACTCAAAACATTGACAATAGATTTGAGTTAGATTCACAGCTTCTTTTTAATTGATAAAAGATTTATTAACAATTTTAACTTTTATGTTATTGCCAGTCATTTGCGGATAATCATACACACCTGTGACGGTAAGCTCAGGTGATATGACAGCGAAGGCCTTTTTTATAAATCCATGTTTTAAAAGCTGGACTGAGGTGATAAAATTATATTATATATATAAAATAAATAAAATCACATCTTTTATTATATAATAGTATCAATTGATTAAAATATATAAAATTTTGATATATAAAAAATAATAATATATAAACTTATCTATTACATTAAATTGGTTAAATACCTCATAAATTTATAATATATTATATTAACTAATATTTTTTAATTTTATATTATAAAATAATTATTAAAATTTTTTTATCTCATATTATAAGATAATATAAACTAATTTATTATTTTTATTTCTTATTAATTTAATGTATAAAAGTGATTTTTTAAGTAATAAAAATAAGAAGTATTAATAATATTTAATAAGAATTAAAAAAATTTTAAAAACATTTTTAAGCTTGTAAATAATAATATGTAATTAATTTATAAAAAAACACACACATATATATATATTTATATATATATATATATATATAATACCGTCATTATTGACTTGATCTGATGCAATCCAAGTCAATCACAGAAATAGCTCATAATATCAAAGCTAAGCGGTGAAATCTCCGGACCGATCATCCAGTTCGGTTTGGGTTTCTAAACATTGTTTAAAATTTGTTTTGAAAAGATAAAAAATAGAAGTGTTATTTTTTTTTTCCAATCTAGAATTTGCGATTAAAATCGCTCCAAAAGGAACCCGGCCGAAAACGAAGCAAGTAACCATTTGGCGAGAGGGAGGTGGCAGTTATCAGATCCAAAACTTAAGGAACCAATTGTTAATTTACCAACGTGTTCATACTGAGACCAGCATACGTGATGATTTGACCGTTTATTTCCATTAAACAAGTGAATAGAAAAGATTTAATTTAAAGGAGACGCGTAAGTACCATGACATTCCAAATGAGCTTCTCGGGTTGGGTGTTGAGGGCCTCGTCCCATGCCCGAACCGCGATTTCTTTGGCTCCCAGAAGGTCCAGCACCTCCACCTCCAACGACCAGAAACACCAGCACCAGTATTTCCCGTACTTGTTTGGCTTCTCTGGATGATCCAACGTGGCCACAAACCACGTTTCCCCGCCGTTCATGGTTACCTCCACACGTGTCACTTTTCTGCCGCCCCCTGCACAGTACCACATGGATATCTTCAATTATCAATCCTTGTGGAGAATTACAACTTTCGCATGTCAAGAGAATTAAGATAGCATCAATCTAAAAGAAGTACCTATTATACTAACCAGAATATGCGTAGCCCCTCAACACATACGGCCTCTGTGTGGTCCAGGAATTTATGGGCAAGATCTCTTCATGACATGGCGTGGTGATCACAGAGTTTATGTTGAGCTCGTTGATGATATATTCTGGCTTGTACCACCAAGCTGCACTCAGTAAAACATATATCTATCTTAGAACTTGGCATACGCACATTATTAATTTTTACTTTAAACAAACGAATGAAGGTGCCACTCCTCAAGAAAACAAATTGACAAGACAGACAAGTGCGAGTGCACAGCACAGCGCGCACATTACCCTCAGCGTTAGCAAGCTCGGCGTCCACGTGGGAAGGAAGGACTCTATTGTCCTTGTAATGGTAATAGCTGTCGGATTCTTGTGGAGTTACAACGATCCGCTTTAGCCACTTCACCATACGGCCCCCAATGAAACCCGGTATGATCATCCTAACTGGGAACCCGTGATCCGGAGCCAAACGTTCCCCGTTTTGCATATAAGCGAGAATGATGTCGCGGGCCGGATCCATTGCGATCTCTCTCTTGATGCTTGTGCCGTACTTGGACCCTCCGCCACCGGGCAGATCCTCGGCTCCTTCGAAGCACACGTGCAGTGCCCCTTTGGTCCGGCTGTAGATCCCACACCTCTTGAGTACGTGCCTCAACGGCACACCCCTCCACACCGAAGTGGAAATCGCACCCGCACCCCAGTTAAAACCGATGCTCTGTTTCACCATGTTTTGTTCCTTCCTTCTGTTGCCGGCACACGCCAGCGTGACCGGGAACTCGCGTCTGGGGAACTCGTTGAGGAGTTGGGCCATAGTAAATTGGGCGGGGCGTTTCACGAGGCCACAGACCTCGACGGTCCATTCGTCCCAGCCGATACTAGGGACGGCGCCGTGGTTGCGGACATAATGGAGAGGGACGGGGGTGATGAAGCCATGATGCATGAGGTGGGGGAGGGGTGGTTCTGAGTTGAAAGGGTGTTTCCCCGTGAGACGGACGAGAGAAGCGTTACGTTCGATCCAGCTGTCGGCTGTTCCGTCGTCGCGGGGGTCGAAGATGGAGGCCTCCACTTCGGAGTTACTCTTTCGTATGAGGTCCTTCGATTCGTCGGCATCGTTTTCTTCTTCGCTGGAGGAATCCAAGTCTACTGACAAGGATTCGGATCTCTTGAGCTTAGGAGGGAAGTTAAAATGAGGGGTGACCTTGAAGGAACGAGCGACGCCGTTTAAAGGGCCAGCGTACTGACGGTTGTCGATGGAAGCCGCCATGGAATGGAAAATATCGAGAGTAGAAGAGCCTTTTGTTGCTGTGCTAACATGAGACCGCCAAGCCAATAGACTACTTTGCGGAAAGAGTGGTTTGATTAAAAATGGGACGTGGGTTGTACTTATAGGCAGGGATGGTTAGAGAGAGACGCAACCAAGCTGAGAACCGGGGGCTTTAGGAGAAGGCCCGACCCCACGCGGATGAAGGATACGGTTATTTATTAACTTAGTGAGTGACATCTTTCTTCTTTTTCCTGAGCCGAGAGAGACCCACCAAAGGAAAAGGACGAGAAGGCGGCGTTGGTGGGCGGAGGCAGTTAAACTGCGGATCACGAATAGGGGCGTCTGGCCGAATTCAGCTTCTGGCCTCATCCATTTGATGGGGGATTTTTAACATGATACTATAAAAAAAAATACAAAAATTTTAACATATAACGAGTTAAAAATATTTTTCTAGATATAACAAAAATTACATCTACGTGCTTAAGGCATCTAGATGTAATATTTTTAATTTTTTTTAATTTGATGAAAAGATGAAAAATCTTGGTGTCTTTGGTATTGAGATCTCTCCATAAAATTAAAAAAAAATTAAAAATATTACATCTAGGTGCCTTAAGCATTAAAATATAATTTTTTATTGTATTTGAGAAAATATATTTTAATTTATAGTATATTAGAAATTTTGTATTTTTTCTATAGTATCATCCTCAAAATCCCATTTGATTGTCCCCTCACATTTCATTCTTTCGTTTCAATGGACTTTCTGAGTTTCACGTATCGAATAGTAAATTGAAAGAAATTCAAATAATTTAATGAATAAAAAGTTCCCATATTCTTCATTAAAAGGTTAAAATAATTAAAAAAATCCTTAAATAATAATAATAAAAAATATAATTGACATCATAAAACCTTAAAAATAAGAATAAACTTGTTTTAAAAAAAAAAAATTCCACCTTTCATTGCTTAAATCAAAATGGGCCTATTATTATGAATGCTCACGAGAATTGCAATTGGTTTACGGAGAGAAATTCTGGTCCGTGATGGGATGGCTACCAAATCGCTGTATTAACGTTCTTTGAGCTGGTCCATGTTATTGACGTTGTCTCATCTTAAATATCGTTGAAAATTAAAAATGTACTATTATGAAAACTATAAAAACTTCTAACATTTTGAGTATGGTTGATTGGATCGGAGGCGTTGCCCACATTTTGAGTTATACTCCTCGATGTTAAATATATAATATTTTATTTTAATTCTAAATATAGAATCTTTTATAAGATAATATTTCTTATATATTTTGAAAAAATCACTATTTAATATATTCGAAAAATAAAAATAAAGAGATTAAATAATGATAATTCTAAAAAAATATTATAATTTTTTAAAAAATTGAGATAATTAATTAATTTTTATTTTTATTTTTAATTTATATAATTTAATTAAAATGATATTATTTCAAGGATGGGATGATTTTCAATGTAATTGGCAACACTATGGGATTTAATTTTACCCTATGACAGTATGCGTGGAGTATCATGTAAGTACATGCATGCAGGGGAGGAAATTTGTTGGCATTGTCAGCCACGTGCATCGTACAATGCCCTCAGTGGCATGACCCTGGAATTATGTGAGTGAGAGGTCTTTTACAAACAAGGTGAATCATTAAAAAAAACTGGAATGTGGATCTCTCAAATTTTATTTTATTTCAATTTTTCTTAATTTAATTTTTAACCATTAGGTTGATATTTAATGGTATAGATCTATTACTAAAATGTATTATTTAAAACTTACGGTTTCATATAACAAAGCTGTAATTGATTTGGACCGTTAAAGTTTATTTAATGGATAAAAAAGAAAATTGAGATAAAACCAAATTGAGAGGGTTCAACTTGCTCATGATCACCTATCAATCACTTTTATGAGCAAAAGCATTTTAAAAAATTACAAAGGTTAATTTAAATTCATAAAATAAATGAAACATGGTATAATAAAAGAAAATATAAGAGAGTTTAAAGATAGTATACAGCTTAATTTAAGAAAATAAATTTGGCAAACTACGTTCTTTGTTGGATACAAATCAAGTTCAACTTGACAATGACGTGTGTACATTCATACATTTGAAAAAAAAAATAGTGAAGCAAATGAATGTGACTATATATGTAATTCTAATATAAAAAGTTATTACATTTATTTGCTATTTGTTTCTCTCTAAGTCTAAATGTACTTTCTACACTTATATGAATGCAGATAATTAGGTTATTTAATTATGCACGCAATTTATCAATTTGAAAAAGTCACAGCAAAAACACAGCAATAAATTTTAAATTTGGTAAGTTAATTGTTCAATATATATGAAAAAGATGCCTCCCTCACCAAACAATGTGGGGCCCAATATATCAAATTACGATATTTATTTCTTCGCTAATTTTAGCCCAAAATAATAAAACCCTCCTTGTGAGAGCGCGTATCCAAGCAACAAATGGATGGTGCCACCCCGAGAGAGATCTTGTTCAATGAAGTTTGAGATGAAGATGCCTCGGAGAGAAAACAAGAAAAAGGAACAAATATGTTGACACAATATTTGAGGTACAAAGAGCGAAGAAAGACCCAAATATTCCGTAAGAATCGGAACGAACACTCTTCCTTCTGTATGAATCTTTTTTGTATTCAAGTTCCAGGCGTTTTACTTTTTTTTTTCTTTTAAATAATCTGGACTTTCAATACTCTCAATCGGTACTTTGTGCTTGATTTCCAATGCAATACAGGATAGCAAATCATAGATATCTTTGTCCCGCGAGATTAAAATTCTCACGTAATACTACGCAAAGATATAACAGAGCTTGACAGGACGAAAAAGCCTTCTAATCAATTCAATTACATCAGATTGACAATGGTACATGCATAAATGGGAAAGGTGACAAAACCAGCTGTGGAAATCCGCGTGGTTGGATATTTTTCTCAGAGTTGTTTTATATGTTTGGGAGAAAATAAAGAATTAAGGAAAAGGGGTGGTTTTGGGGAAAGGAAAATAAAAGAAAAGTATTTGATTTGATCAATGACCAGTTAGATCCGAAAACATAGAAAAAAAAAAAAGTAGTCAAATGGTAAGAAGGGACCAGGGAGGAAAATAAAAATGGAGAGGGGTTAGAAACAGATTGCTCGTGGCGACTGGTTGGGATGGAAAAATTAATAAAGGATCAGAAAAAGGGGGGAGAGAGAGAGAGATAGTAAAAGATTCCAAGATTCCATGGAGCGTTGGGAGGGTGAGAGGACCAAATTTCCAGCAACTGTGTGTGAAGTGGCGCATGGGAGCACCCAATGGCCAACCCAACCTCTTCTCAAAACATGGGGCTCTTCACCGACCATACACACATGTGGGTTTGCTAAGCCAAAATCTATCACATGAATATTTATTTATACTACATATAACTAATAATTCTAATTAGTTTTTTAATAAATAAATAAATAATTATCCACATTTTTAAAAGTTATTGATCATATTATTGTAAATTACTAATAATTTAATTATTTTTAATGTTTACATATTTTTCAAATTTCTTATTATTTTTACGTAATACTCCCTCCGTTACGCTATATAGTACACCATTTTAAGAAATTCATATTTTAAAATATAATTTATTATGCGGATTACATTGTATTTTTTTTATTGTCTTTCCAGTATTGCCCTTAATAAATAAGCTTATATATTCTACGGTTACCAATACATTTAATAAAAATTTTTTAATGGTTTGATCAAATCATAAATGAATGAAGGAGAATTTCCCCTAAAAACTTCACTCTTCACAATTGCCAATGACCCATGGGAAAAAAAAAGAATGAAGGAGAGAATAATTGTAATTTATTAATGTAGGAAGTATTATTAAATAAGGTTAATTTAGGAAATAATGGAAAAAAATTTTGATTACTAATCATTGTCTTGGTATGAGTGTGATAGTTAAAAGTGCACTATAAACTGGAATAGAGGGAGTAATTTTCTTTTGTACAAATGTTTGAAATTAAAATCTCATGTTAATTATGATTTTTGTAATTTAAGAAAAATAAATTAATTAGTTTTGAAAAAGTTTTTATAGGAGTTTGGCATTACTCTGGGATTGGCCAATGGCCAATAAAGGGTCGCCGAAGAGTCTGCAACAGGGGGCAGCTACTTACCAGTAAAACACACTCACGCAGGTTGGCTCTTGGAAGAAGCATAGAGCCACTTTGCTGTGTGGCTTTATATTGCCTCCCCTGGCCCCTCTCTCCCTCAGTCCCTCCCAGGCTTCCACTAGCCTCATTCTCATCCCATCCCTCGTATCTTTCTAAGCCACATAATAAAATCTCTTTTTTCCTTCCCAAAAAAACTTTTCCAAATTTAATTATATCTCACTAAGCTCTCCCAAGCCTCCACTTTAACTAGCTGTATATTTTATATTATCCATATTTATTTATTTATAACTACACGACACAACATAAAAAAAATCTCCTCACATTGAGGACCTCTAAAAATAAAAATTCTTTCTTTCTCTTGTTTTAATTCTGTACTTTCACTTTTGAATGCCTCTGTCCCTCTAAATGTGACACCACACAACCACTACTAGAAAATAGTATCCCTAAATTGAAAATAGTTAGGAATAAAGTTTATCATTAATTTAGTTGCTATAAATTGCATCAATAAATTTAGCAAAAAATAGGTTAATTCCTATCTAAACTTAGTAAGAAACTTATTTCTCGTTATTTTTTTATTAAACTACAAAAAATTTGACATTACCATACATTATTGCCACATTACCATTGGGACTCCACCACATCATATCATTGCCATGTCATTTATTACTCAAACCACATCACTACCACATCACCATGGGAACAACATCATGTTACCGTCCCACATTAACCTCACCATATCATATAGTTATTTCAAATGTACTTTTACTTAGATTCGAACCCATGACCTATTGTTCTTTATGCCTTTATATTTATCTTTTTGTCAATTAAACTGGAACTATAAAAAATTTAACATTAATTGCCATATGCCACTGTCACATCACTATCGGAACCGCACCACATGATGTCATTGCCACATCATTCACTACCCATATGACATCACTACCATGTCACCATGAGAACCGCATCACCTGACCGCCACATATTAACCACATAATATCATATAATCTGTTGGGTTACACCCTTGATGGGTGGAAGTTGAGAGCCCAAAAAAGGGCCCAAGCCCAAATTAATTAAATAGTTTTTTCAGTTATTAAATTGAGATGAGAGGGAGGGAACGATTGTATAGCAACCGATCCCACACACCACACGAGCGAGGAAATCAAGCGATCGTGCATCATTATACGGAAGCGGGAGTTCTTTTCTCTAAAACTGACCCTCTCATAAGTTACTTACTGACTCTTCTCTGAAACTGTCTCTCTCACTTTTTCTCTAAAAAAGAACGCTCTCAGACTTCCTCTTAACTCTTTCTCCTTATAATTTTCTCTCAATAGTGTATTTATGGTAAACTAGTGAATAAAGTCCGAGTGACCTTATTCCAACCACTTAGTATTTTTCATTCTGTCAGTGGAAGAATACATCTCGATCGGTATGTATATCCTCCCTATTTTTTTATTCTTACATTGGCATCAGAGCATGTTTAGATTCTGGGTAAATCTATATCCGCTGCAATTTTTCATTTGAAAATTAGAAATTATTTCTCTCAGTTCCATTATTTACATACGGTATATTTTCTTTGAGTTCTTTTGGTATATTTTTGTATACTGTTTATACTCATATAATATGCAAATAGAATTCCGTATGGGGATCTCAAAATTTTTTTAAAATATATGTATATATATATACACGGTAGAGTTTTAAGGTTATGTAGAATCATCCTTCATAGACAAAGAAGTACATCATCGTGTAGAGAATGAAGAGACAAATAAAATGCTACTAAAATTGCGTTAAATGAACACTGGATTAGAGAAATAATGGCGAAAAACATTTTCGAATCTGTGAGTAAACTCAAAAAATTGGATTTATTTAAATCACAATTTTTTAGGCAAAAGGAGGCCACCATCATGTAGAGGATGACAACATGAGAAAAACAATACCAAGATTGCCTCAAACGGACGCCGGACAAGGAGAAAACGGCAAAAAATTGTGGCGGGTTCGTGGGTTCGCCACCGGGTTTGAACCGAGTCGGGTTGACCCAGTTGGAGGCCAGGGATGATCTAAACGACATGTCTTTTTAGTGAAACGCCAAAATGACACGTCGTTTCACCTAATTAAACAAAAATAAAACAGAAAAATGGGCTGCGTATAAAAAAAAATTTGGGTTGCAGGTGACAAGCCCAACAAAAAAAAAGGTTGGGATCACTGACGTGGCGCGTGGGGCACATCAGCATGTAATTTGGCCAAGTATAGCACACTATCAGAATTTCGGTGATGTGTGGAAGATTCTGGACTGGCGTGTGTGGCCGAATTCGACGTCTACACCGGCACGTGGGGTACACACGCCACCCTCGCTCGTGGGATTTGGTTTTCCCATTTTTTTCAATTTTTTGTAATCTGAACATTCTTAGGGCGCGTCTAGGGGTATTTTGGGGCACGGTATGTTTTTAAAAATTCCTAAATTCGAGATCTTCAATTTGATATACTATTTACCTACTTTTAAGATAATTTTGGATCTGTTTAGAGCTATTTCAGTATATAATATTTTTTTTATTTAAAAAATTCTAAAATTATTTTAATAATTCCTACTATTTTATTGAAAGTAAAAATAATAAAGCAAGAGAATTCTGAAAGCACTGAAGTAGTTTGATATTGTTATCCAAGTTATGAGTATTTGGAAGAACTCATTGCAGAGGATGAATTTTTTGATGAAGATCCTGATAAGGAGTTTCTAGAAGAAGAGGAAAATCCTGAGGAACTTCAAGATGTGTATACAGATCCATATGGGACAAAAGAAGATAAAATTATTTTTGAAGTGCCTAAAATTGAAGATCAAGAAGTAGATCAACCCCTTACCCGCTCTATACCTCAAGACATAGCAAATAGGGATACAACAAAAATAAAATATTTAAAAGACTTGTATCCGATTCTTATGAAATATTCACATTTTGCGGTGAATATGGAAGATGTTGAGTTCTTCATGAACGTCATAATTAAGCTAAGAGAAAATCTAAATACACAAAATAAGAAATATTCAAATTATACCTGGGTTGATGCGAATAATAAAGCCATGAAAATATCGAATCGCACTCTTAAGAGGAAAATTATTAATTTCTGTTTTCCTGTTTAATTTATGTATGGAATTTTTTTATTAATTTTTGTACAATAACTATGTTGTTGTATGAATTTAATATTTTTTATATGCTTTATTTGAGTGGGAGTTCTAAAAAAATTATGAATTTTTTTTTGAGTTAATTATTCAAGTACTTGTATTAAATTCTTAATAAATAATAATGATAGCACTAACATCCGTGTAATGGGAGATACACGTGTGGTCTCCTGATCATGAAACTAATGGAATTATTATTGTTCTAATAAGAAATATTACAAGTATATGACATTGTATATTGTATTGTGCTACATGAATATTTTATTAATATATTCTTTAGTTCAGCTCAATAATAGAAATCCTTTATGTGGGATAGTCTAGTAACTGATTTGAGAATGACAACCAAGAGTATAATTGCTGAGCCGAACAAGGAAGACAAACTAAATGGGGACAATTGGGACATCTGACATTGAAAGATTTCGTATATATTGTAAAAACAAGATGCTATAGAACCACTGACTATAGTCATGGCACAACCTGAAACCGACAATACTGCCAAACATAGGAGAGACCAAGAGGTCTACATGGTCTGAAAAGAAAGAACAGTATAGCACGTATTACTATGCTGGGCACTATGGCCAATGACCTAATGTGTGAATATTAGAAATATTCAACTGCACAAGCCATGTGGACGACATTAAAGGATAAGTTTGGAGGTACCTCTACCACCAAACTCAGAAGGCTGACAATTAAGTTTGATACTTATAAGTTAAGGCCTAACACTCTTATGAAACATCATCTATGAGAGATGGCCAGCATGATCAGAGAACTGAAGGAAGCTGGGCATGAATTATATGATGAACAGTAGATCCAGGCTGTCATAAGGTCACTCCCTTCAAGTTGGGAACACATAAAAGTCAACTTAACCCATAATGAGAATATAAACACTTTTAGTGATGTGGCGAAACACCTGGAGCTTGAGGATGAACGTCTAGAGGCCTACAGAGTCTCTGGACAAGTCTATCTGACTGAAGAAGTAGAAACTTCTAACCCTAAGCCCAATTCTAAAAAGCACAAGAAAAATCAAAGAAGTGGTAAGAAGAATGACCCGAAATTTAAAAGGGGAAAAAAACCTTTCAAGAAAAGAGAGAAAAAAGGCGGAAAGAAGAAGAATACTGACTTGAGTTGAGTTAAGTGCTACTCCTGCCTGAAAATGGGTCATTTTGCAAGGGATTGCCCTGAGCAAAATGAACGTGAAAAGTTATTAGTGAATTATGTTAATTCACATATGTCTTATGTTTTAAGTACTGTTTTTTTTAACAGAAACTATTTTTTCTCCTTGGATAATTGACTCAGGCTCCACAGGCCACATGAGCAGGGATCAAGGATCCTTTACAGAGTACCGTCGGTTGCCAAATCAAAGCAAGTGGCTTTATGTTGGTATTAACGTGAGAATTGAGGTGAAAGGCATAGGAACCTGCAAATTAACTTTGCGAAGTGGAAAAACCTTGATCCTCTATGATGTACTCCATGCACCTGACATCCAACAGAACTTAGTTTCTATTTCCTGCTTATTAATTTATGGCTTTAATGTAAATTTTCATGATAAGGTAGCAGACATTTCATTAAGAATAACTTTTTATGGTTTATTTTTTCATTCAAAGAAGTTTTTTGTTATGGACATTGTTGGTTATTTTTATATGCATGATTGCTTTGCAACTTCTGCCAATTCAAATGTTGATATGAATGCTTGGCATGCTAGACTAGGACATATTAATCAAAATAGAATGATTAAGCTAGCTAAAGAAGGATTGCTAGGTACAATTGATAAAATGGAAATATTCTTATGTGAGCATTGCCTGGCTGGTAAAGCAACTAGAAACCATTTGGAACTGGAACTAGGGCAAAAACTCCGTTACAATTAACCCATTCAGATGTTTGTGGTCCTATGAGTGTGAGGGCAAAATATGGAGCTGTTTATTTCATCACTTTCATTGATGATTACTTGCGATTTGGTTATGTTTATTTGATGTCACATAAATCTGAAGCATTAGAATATTTTAGACGATATATGAACTTAGTTGAAAATCAAATGGACAAGAAAATCAAAACATTAAGAACCGATCACAGACGTGAATATTTATTGGATCAATTCAAAAAGCTCTACGAAGAAAAGAGAATAGTAAGACAACTTACAATCTCTAGCACCCCCACAACAAAATGGTGTAGCTGAAAGAAGAAATAGAACATTACTAGACATGGTTAGGTCCATGATGGCACAAGCCAATCTATCTATTTCATATTGGGAAGATGCAATTTTAACAGCAGCCTTCATGCTTAACTGTAAGCCCTCAAAATCAATCACATTAACACCCTATGAGCGATGACAAATCGTAAGCCGGATTTAAATATTTTAAAACCCTGGGGGTCGGCAGCTTATGTCCATGATTCTTCCCATAAATATGGAAAACTAGGTCTAAGATAGAAAAAAGGTATCTTTATTTGATACTTTAAACAATCTAAGGGTTACGTTTTCATTGGGAAAAACCAGGATGGAAGTGTGACTGAAATAAAATCTAGAGATGCAACATTTCTAGAAAACGAATTTCCTAGCAGGGGTGAGGTGGATCGTACTGTATTTCTTTATGAGATACATGAAGAAACTGAGGAACAAATTTATATACCTCAGCCTCTTAATTCGAGTGGGAGCTCACAAGGACCAATGCAAGATTATGTTCAAGAACAGAACAACTTACAAGAAATCTCACCGCGGAGAAGTAACAAAGAAAGTGTACCAAAGAGATGTTTCTCAATAGAAGGGACTGCACTTATAGTTACCCTATAAGATTGTTATGAGTCTAGTTCAATACATGGGGCTTTATCATGCCCTGCAAGTAATGAATGGAAGAAAGCAATAGAAGAGGAAATGAATTCAATGAGGATTAACCAAGTCTGAGATTTGGTCAATCTTCCATCTGGATGAAAGGCAATTGGGAATAAATGGGTTCTAAAAATTAAGAGAAATGCAGATGGATCAATTGAACGATATAAGGCTCGATTAGTGGTAAAAGGGTATACTTAACAGGAAGGTATAGATTAAGAACATACTTTTTCACCTGTTGTGCGCTTTAACTCCATAAGATTAATTCTGACAATAGTAGCAAGTTTAAATTTAGAATTACATCAGATTGATGTAAAAACCGCATTTTTAAATGGTGAATTGGATGAAGAAATCTATATGCAATAGCCATTAGATTTCATTGAGAAAGGGAAAGAGAATAAAGTCTGCAAGCTAAAAATGTCCATTTACGGACTTAAACAATCATCCAGATAGTGGTATTTAAAATTTCACCAAGCTATAACCTTGTATGATTTCCAAATGATTAATGAGGATCACTGTGTATACATTAAGAATTTTGAAAAGAATCTTGTGATATTATCCCTTTATGTGGATGATATACTATTAACCGAAAATAGTCTAAAATCGATTATAGCTATCAAAGAATGGCTATCTTTGAATTTTGAAATGAAAGACATGGGTGAAGCTAATTACATACGAGGAGTTAAAATCCATAGAGATCGCCTAAGAAAATTAATATCATTTTCTCAGAAAAATTACATTGAGAAAATTCTTGAGCGATTCAACATGAAAAACTGTAAACCTATGGATACCCCTATTTCAAGAGGAGAAAGTTTGAGCTAAGACTTATGTCCTCAGACAGAGTCTAAAAAGAAGATGATTGGGAAAGGTCCCATATTCCAGTGTAGTTGGTAGTTTAATGTATGTCATGATGTGTACGAGACCAGACATATGTTATGCAGTTGGTTTGGTCAATAGGTACCAGTCAAACCCTAGACTGAAACATTGGAAAGCTGTGAAGAGAATCCTGAGATATTTGCAAGGCACAGCAGATTATGCCCTATTTTATCAAGAAAGCGATTTATGCATGATAGGATACTCCTATGCAGATTGGAGAGGAGATCTAGATGAGCGCAAATCGACTTCTGGATATGTTGTTCTGCTAAATAATGGAGTCATATCTTGGTGTAGTAAGGAACAGACTTGTATTGCTTTGTCTACCATGGAAGCAGAGTTTGTTGCATGTTCTGCAGCAGTATAAGAAGCAGTATGGTTGAAGAGATTCATAAAACACTTTGGGATAATTAGTGATAAATTGGATCCAATTTTGATAAACTGTGATAGCAAGACAGCTATTGTCTACACCAAAGATCCCAAGTATCATAGTAAGACAAAGCACATAGACACCAAGTATAATTTTGTAAGAGATGCCATAGCACAGAAAAGTGTTACAATTCGCCATATTCTACACGTCAAATGATAGCTAATCCTCTTATCAAACCAATACCTAGAGATATACATGTTGATCATGTAAAATCACTTGGTATTCGTAGGATGTGATGTAACACAAATCTCTGTAATGATCAATTCTATTAATAAAATTAAGTATTTTTCTATAATTGAGTCATTTGAGTACATATATGAAAATATACAATGTCTAGTATGTCGTACATGTTGATAAGGTTAGTTTTTTCACACGAGCAACTACCTTTGACACTCATGGAGAGTGGGTAAAGATGAGACATCTTTTGTATTCACTAGTAAATCTGCAAGAGGGTAGATATGACAATTAAACAATACAAAATAAGTCGCCCCGACAAAGGAAAAAAATAGGTCGGGATAAGATGCAATAAATATAAATTTTGGATTGAATTATGGATACTCACAATCCATAATACATGTAACCAGATAATGAATTCTCCAACAAAGACGTTATGATAAGTGGAAGCATTGGTAGAATTCAAGTTAGACACTGTGTGTGTTTGAACTTAAATCTGTACGGTGTTAATAACAAACCAAAATCGACATACGCTCTTATGTAATAAGAGTAACACCGTTACATGCAATTCATACTGCATGTGTTTTAAAACCGCAATTGGGAAGTAAGTGAATAGATTCCTGCTTCATTGCTGTGTGAGTCCCTAAGAGGAATAAATTCTCTCATTAATATCCTTATGACTTTGACATTTTCATGGAAAATGATTCAATGTTTGCTACTTTAGCATATATCCAATGGTTATGATAAATTTGATCAAAAGGTATTATGCTAGGAAAGCGATTGTTTCATATTGAAATGAAATACGGACGAAAGGAAGATTATCTGAAGATATACACACTTATACTGGTGTCTAAGACATGTCCGTTAAGAAGTTATGATGTCAACATCTTAAACGTAGACACTAAGTATACAAGAAAAAGATAATCTAAGTTTATGTAAAAACTTGTGGGGGATTAGATTTGCTATGGATGAAAATGTATATTGGTAAATTCAGGACATTCAAGGCATAATACATGAACAAGATAAATATGAAATACATAAGGTGATTCTATGTTGGTCATTGAGAAGGATTTCTAGTATGAGAATACCTAATTATAGACGTAATGCCTATGCGGTCACGGTGGAGCACTTAGTATGAAATAGAAAGGAATAATTGTAAGAAGTTAACCCATCAAGTATGAGTGAGAGATGTTGGGTTACATTCTTGATGGGTGGAAGTTGAGAGCCCAAAAAAGGGACCAAGCCCAAATTAATTAAATAGTTTTTTCAGTTATTAAATTGAGATGAGAGAGAGGGAACGATTGTATAGCAACCTATCCCACACACCGCACGAGCGAGGAAATCAAGCGATCGTGCATCATTATATGGAAGCGGGAGTTCTTTTCTCTGAAATTGACTCTCTCAGAAGTTACTTACTGAGTCTTCTCTGAAACTGTCTCTCTCACTTTTTATCTAAAAAAGAACGCTCTCAGACTTCCTCTTAACTCTTTCTCCTTATAATTTTCTCTCAATAGTGTATTTATGGTAAACTAGTGAATAAAGTCCGAGTGACCTTATTCCAACCACTTAGTGTTTTTCATTATGTCAGTGGAAGAATATATCTTGATCGGTATGTATATTCTCCCTATTTTTTTATTCTTACATAATCATTTCAAATCACCACCACACATTAACCACATCACATCATATAATTATTTTAAATGAGTCTTCACCTAGGTTTGGTTTTGTTTAGCAAATATAAAATCAACCCGTATGTATATCTAAATTGATACACTCTAAAGCCCTTTTGAGGAATAGCAAAAGCACAAAGACAAAGACCAGTGGTGGAAAGGTTGTTATAAAATTTAGTATTTTATATGACATCCTGTGTGTGTACTTTCGTTACTCCAGCATATATAAAATTTTCGAAACCTGGGAACCAGAAGAAAAGAAAGAAAACCAGGAGCTAGGTATCTGGTTTTCATTCTTTGGTTTGCTAGAACGGCTTAAAGCACAAAACCAGGAATAATAAAATGCTAAATAAATAACACCGTATGAGGTATAGCATAGCCCACAGTTAATCTTCCAGAAATGAAGCTTCAATTTAATTGGATTAAAGAAAGTCTCAAAATATGAGAGAAAGTTAGGAAAAGTCTACCCGATCAGCGTAGACATTTGCCTTTTAATTTCCTGTGTACCTGACCTCGACTTTTCCATCCAAACTAATTATTAATTAAGTGGTCTCTTTTTTCTTTTTTTTTTTTAGAGCAACATGACTATTCCTCGTAAACATGTTATTCCGATTATTTACAAAACTTGATCCAACAGAATGGAATCACTCTTCAGTCTTCACAATGGATCTGAAACTACGATTTCTTTCGAACTAAATCTACAATAGTACTTGTAATAATTAAGCAAGCTCCAGAGAGTTCAACAGTTATACATCACACGTTCTCAAATTGTTAAGGAATCATATCCCAATATTAATTCAGTTACTATCATTCCCTGTAGTCCAATCATCATAGGCAGACAAATAATTAATTAGCCAATTGATGATTCAGTGACAATATATCTGCGATGTCCGTCAAATGTGCTTATTCTTTTAGCATTGTGTCGTTTTGAGCAACTTAATTACTTACTTGTCAAATTAACCTGTAGAAAAAGATATTCTGCCGCTTACTCACTTACTTCCGGGAATAAGCTGTTACCAACTTGGACTATTTTACGTCCTCCACTTAATTTTCCTTTCGCCACACTATTAATGGCTGCTTTGTTTGGATCAACTTGGTGCTTAATCTTGTTTTATCACTCAACTTTGGATGGAAATGATATATAGATCAATGGCTATGAACGTTGAAAGAGACGCAGGCGAGCCTAGTTGTGATTAGCCGTACCGCACGTTCTCTTACGAGATAATTAGTTTGAGGTAGACATTTATTCTAAAGAAAGTGTATAGAAAAAAGAAAAAGCAGTCTTGAATTGAGATTTGAATAAAAAAATAACATAATCTTACTATTATTATTTTTTCTTTTTTAATCCAAACATTCTCTAATAAACGTTTCAGAAGAAAAATAGACGGATTAAAGTAACAATTTTAAGTTCGTAAGGAAACGAAACGACCTGGTATAAAAGAGAATTAAACATTTTTAAATTAAAAGAAAAAATCCACTCCAAACCCACAATAATTTGGGTGTTCAATTCAATTTTTTTAACTCTATCCTTACTCCATAAAATGATCTTTCAAATGATTCCTTGAGCCCCTTATACTCCATCTCTATTGATTAATCTCATTGAGTCTTACAAAAATAATCCAGTTCATAATATGTTATGTTTTTGGATGGTCTATAAGGACGAAAATTTAAAAAATATATATATATTAAAATAAAATTATCTATAAAAATATTTTATCTCTGACCGCTTATTGTTTATCTCTAAATATAGTACATCATACATTTATTAACCAAATATGGAAAAGTCAACATAAATTCATCACATTCTATGCACTAACTTGGTGAATTGATATAAATTTTATCCGCTTTCTATAAGCTTTATTTTGATTTTAAACAGAGTTCATGGCGTTATGTTATTATTATTATTATTATTTTTTACCACCATTGGCATTGTGTTATACTCATGTAACTGACTTTACTTAATAAAACAAAGTTTGTTGTATTAGCTTCCTTTTCTTTCATTCTTAATCCTAACTTCTTTTATTCTTTTTGGTTTAAGCTGCCTTATTCTTATTCTTCGTTGAGACTGCTTGCGTATCAAAAACACACACACACTAATGAGAACTACAAAGTTGTGTGTTTTTTTTCATTTTGGTAAACAATGTGCATGTTTTATTATTATTATTATGAGGAAGAAGTAGCTCCTGTTGGGTCAAAATGGCAAATCACTCACATGGTGTAGATCCGATTGACATTTTTCGATGTAGGCTTTCCAGCCCAACGAGAAGGGCCCATGAAGCGAAACATGGACCCACTATCGTATTTGGGTGACTGAAATGCAGCCCCTAAAAAAACCCCACCTTTTACATCGGTAAAAATAAAGCCACCTATTTGTCTCAGACGAAGAAAACCAAGCACCTACCTACACATCCGTTTGTGTCCAGACATTCCATTGAGATATGAAAAGGCGAAAAAATGTTACATATATATATATATATATATATATATATAACAAACCTGGACGTCACCTTGTTCCCGATGATTAATTGGGAGTCCAGTCTTTTATAGAACATCTTGAATCCCAAAAGCCACAACATCCAGCTCTTTGATGGTTGCTTTCAGAGCAATTAATGATATGTGATATTCGCAATCACATATCTTCTCTGAAAACAACATTAAAAGGCACACAATTACCATTGGATGGCGATTTGAGGGAATTTCCTTTTCCTGCTTCTTCGTCTTGTTTTTGATTCTGGGTTTAGAAATTACAGATTCACGAGGTTCTCAAACAAATGGGGGAGAAGAGACACAGTAAGAATGCCACCAACGGAAAAATCCAAGCCAATGGAGTGATGATCACAGTGTACGTCGAATCATCAACGACCCAATCGCGAAAACTATCGGATCCCCCGAAGAAATCAAAGCTTGACGCACAAATCAAAAGGCCGCGAGCCGCCCAATCGCAAGGCTTTGATCGTCGGGCTCTGCTTCTGGCTTATTCCAGACAGCTCAGAAATATGGGATCGGAATCCCAAGAGGTTCAAGTGCCCACGACACAACAATCAAGGCATAAATGCAAGGTAAGTTCTTCATTGAGAATTCCAATGAATTGGACGGCAATGCATGACGTCAAATTTGGATTTTGCTCTTTTGTTTTAGGAGGAGAATTGCTCGTGGTTTCAATTCTGCTCGCCGTCGGCCCGAATGCTACGGCGGTCCAATAACCGGGGGAGATATGATCGCATGCCATTCGTTGAGACCGAAGAATCAAAGCAACTGAGGAAGAAAAAGTCCTGCGGAAAAACCTGTTCTCCGTTTCTGGTAACGTGAGATTACACTTTGAATTTCGTTTTGTATCTATGATCGTGTCGGGTGGTGGAATTTGATTGAGATCTAATGCCTTAATTTTTTTTTTAATTTTGATTGTGCAGAGGAAATTGAAGGGCATGTTGAAAGAGATGTCATGCAAAAAAATTAATTTATGACGGTGATGTCTTCTGTTCGTTGATAATTATGATTTCATTTCGATTAGATGTTGGGTTTCGCTCAAAACTTGTTGATGTAAAAAGAGAAGTTTTGACGTAGATTTGGTTTCATCGATCATGTTTGGTACCCACATTAACAAAATCCATTTTATAATATTAATTTGATTTTTTTTTTCCCATAGATGAATTAAACCTGAGAATTTTATGTGCAAATAAGAAACATTCCCACGACTTGAATGATGGTTGGATAGTGGCCTTGAAAAGAACCTTATCTCGCTTACTGATTCCAGTTTTTTCGGTAACGATTAGACGTGAAAACGATACCTTACATGAGAAACTGAGAGAAAAAAATCCCAGAATATCTTTGGACAAAATATATAAACCCTTATATATATATATTTTCTATTTGAAATCTTCTTAAGATATATTTGAGTTAGAAATAACTAATAAAATCATATTTTTTATTTAAATTAAATAAAAATTTACAAATTTAAAAGTTCACTTTTTAGATAAAAAAAAATTTGGTGGGTTGGATTTTGAAAACTCATCAAGATTAAGATAACAATTATAGAAATATTTACAAATTATCTACTAATAAAATATTTATATTAATAATAAGATTTGAATCCATATTTTATAAGGGGAGTATAAGTTACTATATTTACTAATAAGACTAACTTTTGATGGCATATTTTTTGTTCTTTTCTTTATTTTGACTCCAGGCCGTCTGGGCCTAAAAAAAGTCAAAATCTTACCATCCAATGTCCAATGACAAGATTATTTTTTATCAACACCAAATATGATATCCAAATAGGTGGGCATTTAGTTATCCTATATTGGGTTTCATCCTTGTGGGCCGAGGATATTCTTGGCACTCACCATAAGGAAAACACCAAATAAGAATACTTGAAAGTAACATTATTGTACAACTCTATGCTTACACTTCCACTGCACTTGGATTTTGTACCATTGGTATAACAGAACAAGTTGATACTTTTTTTTAAAAACAAATTTGTGCAACCAAATTGACGAAAACACATTCTATGCTGATTACTTGATGAGCACTGGGCCTTTGGACCGTCTAGATCAAATCTGAATGGTACAAATTTAATTATATTTTATTACTATATATTTAATTTATTTAATGTAGAATCTAAAACAAATATAATTTTATAACTGTCATTTTAAAAAAAAATTATTATATAAAAAAATTAAATTAAAAAACTGTAAATCTAGACTGTTTAAATTAAAATTGGACAATTCAGATTTGCCTAGAATGATGAGTATAAGGTGCTCATCAAATGTGGATTCTCAAATTGATACTTTCAACAAAGATTGGATGATAAAAAATAAACAAATTAATGAATGGTGGTGCTGGCGAAAGCTGCCACCAGTAATTGATATTCATATTCATTCTGCTAAACGGATTCGATGAAATTAGGGGCCCCTTGAGACCTATCTCATTCTCCATCAAACAAAATTAAAATTTCCTACCTCAAACAAAGAATAGAACATAATGTCATGAGTGACAACAAAATAGACTTTTCTACTAAGTTAAGTTGGACTATCATGATGGCCCATAGACGAAGGTTAGACTATCATTGAAATAAGCGAAACCTTTGAGTTTATGAACTAAGATACAACTTGTTACAAAAGTATTTCTTAAATTTTTATTTAAATACTGTTATTTTTATTAATATATATCTTGAAAATATATAATTTAGTCAAATACACATGTAACAGTTACTATATTATATGAATAGTACATATAATCTAATCTATTTTTTCGAAAACAAATATAATTATAAACTTCTTTTTAAATTAAAAAAAATTCTGCGTATACTTTTATAGAAGAAAATGCGTCGCGAGTATTCTACTCTATATTATTTGTAGACATTATTATTTTGATAATTAGCTCAGACTCCCATCAATTCACTTGGACAAAATACACCCACTCCTCTTTGATTTATGACAAACTCATGCTATTACATCAATATCACAGTCAAGCGTTTCATTTGAAAAGGCTGCACTCTTATCAGAACAAATGTTTAACGTACAAGCGGCTCCAACCAACGCTAGCCTTTTTTTTTTTTTTTCTTTCTTTGCGAAATAGAGAGGGGGCAAAAACTAGAACATACGAGTAGAGCACTACCCTCAGATGTCAACCTCTAGACAGATACAGCATCCAGCAGACGGAATAGGAAAAACATGAAAAACGAGAGGGAGAGTCAGAGAAGGGGAAATTTGCAATCCAGTCAACACATACGTTAGCCTCTCTATACACATGAGAGATCACAGCATCCCATTGAGGTGATAAGAAGGGTGCTGAAAAGGGCAACTACTTTACACCACCTTAGTTGCAGCATTAGAATCAACATTCTCTTAACGTTTCTGATTCACAACACCCGCTTTCTTCTCCAACAGTTTCATATCCTCACGAACTGTCTCTGTTCATGCACTTGAGGCATATCTTCAAGAACTCTAACCATTTTCAGTCGTGATCACATTCACATACAGAATTATGGCTTATCACAATTAAACAAACTACTGAAGCCCGGATTGAACCAACTTACCAGTATCTGCCAAGAAGTTAAACCAACTTACCGTGGCAATATAAATAGCTGGTTCAAGGCCATTCCATATTTCACCAAGTAGGATTACTAGCAAAGTTAAATTATTGTACAATAAGCAAAGCTGTACATAAAGTAAATAGTTAAAGGGCATAATTCAAAATGCAAATATTTGGGACATCTTGCCCGCTGTCCCCAATTGCTTCTTTAATCGAGCAACAATGATCAAGGCTCAATGACCTGATCGCTTGAACCTAAAAGACCTAAGCAATAGGCAATAATAACTCCGAAGATTGCCTTCTTTACAGTCTGTATGAAAAACTTTAAATGACCATAATCATATGAAATTGCAACATTCTATAGATGTGATGATTCGCATCCAACAAGGTGGTGTCAACTGCTATACCTTGCCAAGGAATCAATAAAAACTCATTGGCACACTAGAAAGCTAAGTAGTGACAAGCTCACGGGGAGAATTACTCCAAAATGAATTTTTATAGCAGAACCACAGAAGTACAGCTCTTTCCTCACATTTTTTCATAGTTTGACGTTAGAATTTACCTGCTTGCATTTGATTGCCTATGCCTCCGCCTTCTTCTTGACCTTCCTAAGAGCAGTCTGTGGAGTCCACGACCAGAAGCAGCAGCAGAACCTGTAGTAGCAACAGGATGCAATCCAAAATGGTCCATATCCAATGAATCATATGCATAGTCCTGACCATACCTAATATTTGACAAAAAAGACCTATTTCTTCCTAAACCAATCGACCTCATGGAGAAGAAATCATCATCCACATATTCATCTTCAGATTCAGATTCAGATTCGGAATCAGAATCACTATAAAAGGAGCGGTCATTTGGCTCAAGCACATAATCTCCCAGAACCATAGCCCCAGGAGTAGATGATAAAATTGTACTGATCACATCATTTCGTTCCCTCTCATACTCAAGCCTCTTCCATTTTTCTTTTCGTATTGGGTCCACATCCCGTGGCCGTGCATATGGATGCTTAGACCTAACATGCTTCCTAAGCTCCTTGTAAGTGCCCACAAAAGAGCACTCATCCTGCATGCAGCTTCTTTTCTTCCCATTCAAATCCTTCCGAGCTGCTTCAACAACAGTCCAACCCTTTACCTGCCTACGACAAAGAGGGCAAAGGAGCTCTGGCACCTCTGCAATGTCACTGCTTTCACCTGCATTCAGATTGGAATTATTTGTTGCCAGTGGCAAACTTTGAACAGAAGTTGCTTTAGTATAGGCCTTTTTGTACTGTTCAAAACAATTGGAAAAGCGATGACTCGTAGCACACATATAAGGGCGACAACCATTGTTATAAGATGAACAAAGAAGAAGGACAGCATTGTGGGGGACCTCCATACAAACTGAGCAGTTTGCATCTTCCCAGTCTTGCTTCTCTGATGCTTTATAAAAGCTCTTCTTTGCACAATCTTTCAAATTTTTCCGTGAGTGGGATGTTAATGGATATGGAGTTACCCTCTGACATTGAGAATGGGACTTCCCTTGCACCTTGCCTACTTCACCCATTTAGAAAACTGAACCTGAGACTTATCCAAGGGAGAGGGAAAATTAAAAAAAAAAAAAAACCAGAGAGATATTCTGTCATAAATCAAAAGGATGAAAACTTCCAAAAGGATAATTTAAACATCTTAAATCCAATTTTTAATATAATTAAAATTAACTTGTGGTACTTAATTTGTTAATTATACCAACCAATTTTTTCCGTCACCATCTTTAACCCCCAAATGGAAAAAAAAAGATTTACAATAGTTACTTTCATGTAGCTTTAGCAGCTACATTTAAGCTACAAACTACTCCCTCCAATCTACATTATAAGGCATTTTGTATCAATCACACGCATATTTAGAAAATCACTTTTTCACTTGAAATCAATGTAAAAAATACCAACATTTTCTATTTTACCCTCATTAAATACCTCATTCTATTATCATTGTTAAGTTATAAATCAAGAGTGGGGAAGAATTAAAGATAGGGATAAAATGGGAAGAAAAATATCTGACACCCTATATTTTGGACCAGAAATTTGTCATACAAAATGCCCTATAATTTGAACCGGAGGGAGTATAATATAAGTCAATGTCTAAATCTTATTAAGCATAGACATAGAAAGAAATACCACAATGTCTTATCCCTGGTCCTAGCAATCAGCACTAATCATAAGGTTCATATCTAAGCTATTTAAGAGGGCATAACCCCCCAAGGAAATTTAGTGTAAGATCCTCACCCAATTTAAACTCCCAACAACAAAGCATACAAGTCAAATACAAAAATGTAAACATTTAACTTCAGCTTCAAGGAAGTTGTAGTGAAACTTAAAGAAAATGTAAACATATGAAGCAACATTACTTCCAGGCCACAGCCCAATATGAGAATCAGCAATAAGGTGATCAGAATCATCGCCAGAAAAGAAAGCATATACAAAAGAAACCAAAGCAAAATTTAGAATACAGTTGTTCAACATGAACTAAAAATACACTATTCTTAGTCTGGTAATATAAAGACCTTTCAGGTTAGACCACCGTGACTTTGTTATATCATTCAATCTTACCCAGCCATATCAGTACTCTTCATCTTTTTTTCTCCTGATTTTGTACATCCAAATTGTTTTCATAATAGTGATGGAGTGTACCAAACAAATAAAAATTTGAATATCAGAAACAAGTACCATGTCATGGAACATTGTAAAGCAAATTATGGGAAAGAAAGAAGTAAATAACTGAAGCTACGAGGCACCTAAATCATATATGGAGATAAAATAGTGAAGGATCCACTCTTACTCCTCTTTCAACACCCATATGCTTTTTTATCATGCACACTTACAAGCCATGCCAATAATGCTCGTAAATAAGTCACAAAAAATATATGTTAAGGCAACACATAGTTGATGCATTGCGGGCCTGCGGTAAAGCGGTAGAACTTCCTATAACATATATTAATTTTGAAAATACCAAACTGTCCTCCGTAACTTCCATGTTCCTTCAACTTGTGAGTTTTTCAAATGAGTCAAAATCAAAATCCCTTTGCTTTCGAGGATTTTGTTTTATCCTTGCACCTCCTCATGGAAGATTAATCAACCCCCTTTCCTTAGAGCTCTGATTTTTATGCCATGGAGCTTAGACAAGATGGATAAGAGGGGCGTAATCAGAGATGACGGGCAGGAGAGAAACAGATTGAAGAAGTTGAAGAAGTAAGAGTGTGGTGCTGCTGAGAGTGGCAAATCCTCCATGGACACAACTAAGGGGGTGAGGGTGTTAGTGGAGCATGAGGTGGAGGATTTTTTTGGGATACTAATAAGGATCAAGGAGGTGGTGAAGTACTTTGACAAGATAGGGAGGGGTGGAAAGGAGTGGAGGAAGGCGTTAGAGGAATCGGAAGGTGTTGTCAGTGCCATCATTGGGTGAAGAATAATGAGGAAAAGTTGATCATTAAATTCTTGAGGAAGATTAATCCCAAGGAGATCCAAGGAAAATTCTTGAGAACAAAGGTATTTTGATTTTTGACTCATTTGAGAAAACTAACAAGTTGGAGGAGCTTAATGGTTATAAATATATTAAAATAAATTCTATCAGCCATGGCAAAAGAAAAGGTTTTTCAGCAACTTCATGGAATATTTAAAAGCATTACAGACTAAACATATGTTGAAACACACAGAACTTACTAAATATGAGAGTCAATTTATCATGACAAACAGTTTTAAAGTGATTATTTAAGGGAAAAAAATACCACTTCTGATCCATGAACTCAAAGTTCATCCAGTGGAAGGGATAATTTGCAGAACCCAGTCATCACAGCCAAAAAAAAAAAAAAATAACACGGCTGCTTATTCTAATTACCAAAAGGACCCAAAAGAATCCACTCAGAGCATTCAGCATATCCTTCTCAAGTAGGCAAAAACCTATAAGTTATGAGAACAGGTTATAATAACTGGGCAGTACTATTAAGGACAGGATGATAATCAAAGCACCAAAAGGCCATGATCCAAACAAAAATTCTCTGGTGATGTTTCTACGAAAGGTGACATTTTTATTACTTCTAGAAATCGCATAGCGCAAGTATGATCTATGAAGATCATTCATATTCCTTAAAGACTCCTCCATCTCAAAACCATAAAATCATTTGGAGTCCAAGTCTCTAGCACATAAGGACTTCAGCCCTCGCAATTTACAAAACCGTGACCGGTAAAACCCCATCACAAATGTAAATTGCAAAGTTGATGCAAATGCAAATTACAAAAACAAGCCCATAATTGCATTAAAATCTGTGATGAGAATAGGATGAATAAAACAGATCAGAAATTCATCAAAACAAAAACTGGATAAGAGCCGCGGAATGAACCCAGAACTTGGTTTCATCAAAAAGATTAAGGGATAAAATGTAAAATCGGAAGCGACTAGTACCTGTGGTGTCGCGTTTCCGAGAGGGAAACTACTCGGGTTAGGAGGAGAATGTGAATGAGAAGGAAAGCGCCCCGATCTTGGCGCTCACGTTCTTCAAATGGGAGGAAATAAAGAGTGACCTCCACCTGATCCTGCGACCTGCGTACGAGTTAAAAGTTAAAGCCGGTACGCCATCTCAAATCTCAATCTCAAATATAATAAAAGCGACTGACAATCGGAGGCATGGCAATTGAAGTCCTAATCCCATGATGCTTTTATTCGATCTCATTTTTCTTTTTTTCTTTTTTAACAAAACTATTATTCGATGCAAAGGATGACTAGGACTCGTTAGAATCAGGACGGGCCTTCTTCCACGGCACCTACTTCACGGTCATCCTTTTTTTTTGTTAGTCAAAGATTAACAAAATACATACACAAAAGCCTGTGGAAGTCGCAGTGTTCATTAAGAGCAGTGGACCAATAGAGTTTACAGGGAGAATCACATACAGGGACCAGAAAAATGAAGTAATTATAAAAGAATATTAAATAATAAAATTAAAAAAAATGAGTGATAACATATCCTATTTTATAATTAATTTATTATCTTAATCTTAAAACATAATTCCCCCTTGTTTCTTCCCCCTAAACCTTTTGAATTGCTCAATTAAATGAATTTAAGCGGTTGAGATTTAATATTAAAATGAATTTCTTCATTTTTATCATAATTTTAAATTATTTAGATTAAGTTTTAAACGTATAAATTAATTACATTGTTTTTATAATTTAATATTTTAATAATTTTTTAATGGAGAGAATCCATGAGGTGTTTTGAATAATGCAGCTTCTAACCGTCTTAAGAAATGATAATTTTGATACCAAATCATAAATAAGCATAAACATTGTTTAAATAAGCAAAAATAAAACATGGTCAGAAAAAATTGAGAGCAAAATATTATGAAAACGACAAATAATATATTGGGAGTTAAATATACACTAACAATGGCATTATGCTGGTATGTACAAACAACGCTATCAATTCAATAATCGCTCGGGCTAACCATATACAAATACTCTCAACAATTTAACTAATTCACGGGCAACATTTTACAGCCTGAAGTTGATTCACCGCCTTGCTGCAGCATACAAATGGGCAATCATCACTGCATAATTAAATACATACGGAGCATCCCTCAAACAAGAAATCAAAAGCCTAACTCAGGTGGTTCAGAAAGAAGCTCCATCCTCCTCGGTAAAAAGCCAAGAGATCAGTCTACCAAAAATAAAAAGGCAAGATATCAAAACCAACTTGTGTTTAGCTGGTTTTGGAGCTCCAGATCACTTGTTAGATCCAAAGCACAATTGCTGCCTAGGTTTCAAGAAAGAAAATGACCAACACCAGCAGCAATTGCAGCGATACTGGAGCCGAGACCAACTCCAGCACTTGAAAGATTGTACACAAAATAATTCTCCACATTCAGTGATGAACAGAGCTGTCATTAAGAAGCAAAATCCAAATAAGCCAGTGGAAGATAGATATATATATATATATATATATGTAAATTACAGCAGTTCAAATCATATATTATTCACAGAATGGGTCAATACATATAGGGAAGAGATGCCTAAACAGTATCGCTACAACCTCTCCTAAGAATCAGAGGAAAAAATAACACAGCAATAAAAGAAGCCAAAATTCTAGGGATTACAAAGGATAAGAATAATTAAGAATAAGCAGATAATAATAGGTGCAGATACGATGGGATTATATTAAGGGGCCTAATAGCTAAGCCCATTCCAACAATATATATATATATAAGCAACGCATTGTTCAATTATACGCACAAGTCAAATGAAAACATAAAGGCAAGTTGCCGATTAAGAATTCAACCCGAGACTGGTTAAGCAGAAAGACACTTTATCTCTTCCATCGTCCTCCTTTTCTTGTCTCAAGTATGCATAATCAAATCCCCACCAAATAAGAATGACGCTGGACCTAGAACCTACTCAAGACTTGTGTACCACATGCATATATTGTAAAGACCAAAATTCACATTTCAGGCATCTCAGGTATATTGCCTCCGTCCGAAAAAGGCAGTCAGTCATGGCATTCTTAATATAAATTCATATGTGTAAGAAACAGGGAACAGCAAAAAGAGTTAATAAGGAATAATTATTACTGCGGTTCTTCACACCTTGAGAGGTTAAATTCAACCCCTTCTCGAAGGTATATAAGGAGATACAGAGCCAGAGAATGTGGAAAGAGGCCTTTGGACAAATTGATGGTTTAAAAGCTGAACAGCAGTGGGACGATCATCAGGATTGACGTGAAGGCACTGCAAGATAAAATCTTGCGCATCTCTTGAAAGAGAGTCCGGAATAGGAGGGCGCTCACCTTTTCCGATTCTAAACAATGCCTGCATCTGTTCTCAGAAGAAAAGATTCATTAACTCAACCAAGTAATATCACAGTTATTAATATAATAAGAATAAAATATTCATTTGTTGATGTAACTATATATTACAAAATAAATATAATAGACAGAATTAGAGACTATAGTAGGGAGTTGGGGTAGCTAGAACCGTTATGGGGAGCCTTGACAGTATATAAGGACCCGAGTATGAACGTAAATGTGTGAATTGAATAAAAGGAGTCATTGGATGGGGAATTATGCACCGAGCGGTATCAGAGTTGGTGCAATCCCACGAGATGGAACTTCTGGGAAACTTCAAAACGATTGTGCACGAAATGCACGCAGACATAAGGGAACTGTGAAACACCATGAAGGAGCAACTAGAGAAAGTAGTAACAAGGGTATACCAATTGAGAGTTGGAGAATGAGTCACAGACTCCCATTCCTCAAGAACCTCCAATTATGTAAGGCCATGTTTGATAGGAAGGAGCCATTTTTGAAGGAAATGGAAAAGGAGAAGAGGATTCCTAAAGCTATTTTTTATTCATAAAAAGCTTAAATAATATGTACCAAACATATTCCGCATGAATTTCTCTTTTATTATTCCTTTCATGAAATCCCTTACATGTGTACCAAATTTAGCCTAAGTTAAACAAGAGGATCTCCCTTTGTCCAGAGAGAATTCTTGAATGAATACAGAACGTGGAAAACAAGATCAAGATTTTGTGGTGAAAGGTGATGGTGCTTCCAAGAAGGGACCCAGTCACATTCTTAAAGCCTGCAACTGTTTTGAGGGCTTCAACAGCTATGATAGCAACAGCCAACTTGTCACCTGGCAAATAGCTATGGCATGTGTTAGCTATATGCATGAGATTGACTTAGGACCATCAGGGCTGCCTATTGTTACCAGTATCATAACTGATTTGGAAGGCACATCAACAAGAGTCAAGAATGCATTTGAAGGGGAAATAGACTCATCAAAGCTGGCTTCTACAAACAAGGTACCCAGGACTTCTTTGCTACTTATGCCTTCAGTTCCCTTTATCGTAGCTTTGGATTTCAGAGACAAAAGTTGCAGAGCATGTCGTAACTTCTGGATCTTTGGGCTGGAGGTGTGTTTGAAGGGTGCCACACCTGGTTGAATGTGTCAAAAGTTGCACAGGTGAAGGAGATAACTGAACAGCTGGCAAGCAGGGTGATCTATTTCCAGAAGTGGTACAAGAACCTTTGGACAAGGCAAAGAATAATGGTGATAAGGCTTCCTTTAATCAGTAACAAAACAGGCCTAGCGGTATTCATGCTATTGATAAAAAAACATGGGCCTGATCACAGTTGCTCCAATACCAAAGAAAAGGAAGAAAAATAAAAGCAATCTGAAAAGGGACCTCCTTGTGATTATGGGCATATGGGTATTCAAGAACGCTACATGGGAGTCCTGGGCTTCTATTCAACAACAGTTCCAGATTTTGATACTTCAATTGTACCACATCCTTGAGGTACGTCATAAATATAAAAGTCGGTACTAGAGATTAGCAGTGTTGCTCATAGTAGGTGGCTGGGGTAGTAAGAATCGTTATCGGGAGCCTTAGCAGTATATAAGGACCTGAGTATAAAGGTAAATGTATGAATTAAATAAAAGGAGTCATTGGACTAGGAATTATGCACTACTATACTAATAATAGAGTCATTGGACAGAGTAACATCAACAAATTTAATCCTTTATGCCTTGACCACATTGACACGTATTTGCAGAAATAAACTTTGGCAAAGGAAAATAGTTGAGATTTAAATAAAATCACTACTGAAATTGTAGAACCTGAACAGCATTTGAGGCCAAAGGAACATAAGCAAGAAACATGAATACATGATAAAAAGGTCATGGAATCTATGAACATTCTAGGTATGAGCTGCTAATATTAATGGAACTGAAAGTGGCAATAAATATGACATACACATTCCAAATGAGAGTATGGAATTTGGCCTGTTAACATCTCCAACACAGTGCACCCCAGACTCCATATATCAGCCGGAAGTCCATAACCTTGATTCTTTCCTTTCACAACCTGTATATTGCACCTTAATAAATAACATCTATGCTTTAAAAAATTTAAATAAAAAAAACAAACATCCAAAAAGGGGGAACATCTGCCATATTCAAGAATTACAGTTGCCAAGGCAAAGACGTTTCTTTTCATCCATGAAACTGAAGTAAATTCTCGTAACAAATATGCAGCACTACCATGCAAGTTTCATTACTTCATAACATTGATCAAATCTTAAGGTGAATAAACTGGATTTAAGCAAAGAGGTCAAATGAAATACATACTTAAGGTTGATCAGGAAGAAGATCATGTCATTAAGTTACTCAATTCAACTCAAGGTAGTCAAAGGCAAAATGTGCACTCAAGGCGCAAGGCCTACAAAATGCCAAGGCAAGAGGCGCTAGAAAAGCATGCGCCCGAGTTAAACAAGGCACAACAATAAGAAAATATATCATATATATAGTATAGACAAAAAAAAAAGATAAAAGTATATTGAAATACTCTTAAACATATACAATAATTTATCTTATCTAATATTTTGAAATTTAAATTTAAAACCTTCCTATGCTTTTTATTAGAAAATCTTTTTATTTTATGATTTCATCTAATATACTTTCCTACTTTTCAAATTTCAAACTTTCCTATTTTTTTATTAGATAGTCTTTTCATTTATATTTGATTTGATTTGATTAAAATTCACATTACATTAATTTATTTTATTTTATTAACTTATCTAATATTTTAAATTTTAAACTTTCCTATTATTTTTATTATAAGACCAATATTATTTTATATTTATTAACTTATCTATTATTAACATATTATGTTATAAAACATATTATTTTTAAACTTATCTATTATTTTGTTTTTCTTTTTATCATTTTATATTTATATTCTATACACAAATTAACTTATTAAAATTAAAAAAAAAAAAAAACTAAACCTAAAGTCGGTGAAAGAAACCAATAACAGGTTCGATAACCTCAACTATCAGACTAGAACTTCTCTGTTCTCCTCCACGTAGCAAACTCCACCATAGCTAAAAGCCAAAATCAACCCTGTGCAGATCCAGACCATCGAATCATCCTAAAACCTGATCCTCCAAAGTCGACTTGTGTATTTTGGTCATTTGCAGTCATCGCTCTCTAGAAGCCGTACTTCTCTGTTCTATATTCTTCCAAGTGCTCAAAGACGCACACCTCTCACCTGCAAAAGGTGCTACAGGCGTGCGCCTTCTTGCACCTAAGTGAACCCATTGCCTGTCTACTGGTGCAAGGCAATGGGTCAATTTTGCACCTCACCTTAGTGCTCTAGGCACTGAGGCGAGCGCCTTTGACAACACAAGTTGAACTTGGCAAACTTAGTAAGCTACTCACTTAGCCTTGGCAAACTTCAAGTTATCATAAAATTATGCTTTTCTATAATGCAAAGAAGATTGTATTTGTCAGAATAATATTATTCTTTACTCTATTTAGGTACACTATGGAAGTCCCACATCAATTCTATCACAAGATAAACAACCTTAATACTATTATAAATAGATATAACACAATCCTCCCTTTATCAAGGATTTCCAAAATATTCTATCTCTCTTCTACTCTTTACTGTATTGTTTTTTGGAAAAATTCTTTACTGTAATAAATTACAAATTGGTGCCCATGCAACATCCCAGGGTTTCTTGGATTCAGCTTTTCTAATCTACTGAAAAGTGCAAGAAAAACGATGTTGTAATCCAGTGCTTGTATGTACTTTATTTCTATGATACGGTTTCCATATAAACTAATAATGTCCAAAGATCATAATAGTTGGGACTGCCAACAACTTCATAGGTAAGCAAACACTTAGACCAGTAATATGATAAATGCATAAAACGAGTAATAGTTGTATGACAATTTAATTTTGTTTAATAGGTGTCTGCTCCAATCCATGCCCAAAGAAAAGCATAAAATTGATTAATCTAGGACCGTGTAATCAATTTGAAATTAGAACCATGTGCACTATAATAACTCTATCAATAAGGCCAAACCAGTATTATTCAATAATTCAGTTCCGAAGAGAAGAATGAAAGCAAACCTCAGGTGCCATCCAGAATGCTGTCCCCTTGCACGACTTGATGTCATTCAGTTTGGTTGCCTGAAACACAGAACTCATGGTAAGCAATATCCTAAATTGGGAATGATAAACAAAATTGAAGATTATATGGGAATCTGCAATTGAAATAAAATTACTATGAGAGGAAAAGAGAGTAGAAAGAGTTAGATAAACTGAGTAAGGGTAAAACCTTTGCCAACCCAAAATCTGCAAGCTTGACAGATCCATTTGCATCTACCAATATATTTGCACATTTAATATCCCTTAAATAAATTAGAAAAGAAAGTAGATTAGTTTTACAAAGCCAGCATGAATATTACATTAATGATACAGAAATGCAGAAAACAAGATAGAGAAATCATGAGCTTTAACTCAAGCATACTCTATTCATTTCAAAGTAGTGTGTATTTGATGGAACCAAAATTATTGGACGCATGGTATTATTGAAAACCTATAACAGAAGAAAGGAAGTAGAAAAGATGGGATTTGGGCATATTAGAGGAGGTCAGGACTTATTCTAGAAGAACCAAGAAAGGAAACTAATGGGCACTCAAGCAAAATGGAGAACCCTCCAAAGGCTAACTACTAAGGGGGGATAACCAACCCATTTACATACCCCCAATAGAACAGCTCATACCATTCAATGTGGGACATAAGCATTTCATATTACCTAAGTCCCAATCAATTGGACCCCAGTGAGCCGACATCCTAGCAGCTACTAACTGCAACACTCCACTTAGTGACACTTAACTCAATTTTCTCGAAGGTTAAAATCCTCCACTGGTTAAAAGCCCTTCATAGATAGCCCTTTCCAAAACCGTTGACCACTAGCTCTGACACCAATTGATAGGTACTCAAGAGGGAATCAAAATTTCTTCCCAAAAGCTAGTTATTAAAGTAGGAGAACCAATCCACTTAAATGCCTCATAGAACATCCTATATTACTCAATATAGGACTTAAGCATCTCATACTACTTAAGTTTCCATTGGAAGTCATGTAACTAACCAAGCATGCCTAGTATGAGGGGGGTGGGGGGGGGGGAGAAGTTTGTTAAAGGGGGATATATTATGAGGGGTCTGTGGAGTAAGGTATGGAAGATATGGCTATTGTTGGAGAGTCTCTGGCCTCCCAAAAGCTAGATGGTAATTGTTTCTTTCTTTCTGCATTTTCTTTTCCTTCTATAAACCCTTGAATCTATCAATTCCTATTTGTTTCAGTGTTTTGGTAAAGGAATTACAGCTTCTTTATAGATAAATAAATAATACACTTTGGAAGGTTCCATCAATTTTACAAATGAAACAACTCTAGAATTACCTGTGAATCACATTTCGATCATGAAGATACTTCAAACCATGCAGAATCTGTCTTGTGTAGGCAGATACTTGGGAGTCTCGAAGATTATATCGCCGATAAAGTTTTGCAAGGGAACCTTTAGTTACAAGCTCAAGAAAGATGTACAGATTTAATTGATCCTGCAATACACAAGAAGCTGATATAGGATACAAACCACAGTTCCCACAAGAAGATATATAGGACAAAACTATAAGTCATACACAGGACTGACAGATTCAGATAAATGAAAAACCCTTTAGTTAACAATTGCTTATAGCTGAAAAATCCTGAAAACAGCAAAATTGATTCACACAGAAGAGCTTATAAAACTAATTGAAAGGTTCATTGGCATGTGACATACTTTACAATGCCACAAATCATCCAGTGAGAGAATTGTAAAACTTTTTAGCCACTCATTCATAGCGGACAAAATCTGAAAACAGCGAGATTGATTAATGCAGCAGAATGAATGAAACTAATTGATGGGACCATTAGCATGTGAGGTACTTGAAAATGCAATAAATCATCTATTGCTACTTGTTACTTTGATATAAAAACAAATTTAAACTGAAAACTAATGTTAGCTTCACAAGAGATCATACCAACACAGCAAAATGGTAACACTGTAATACCTCAAAAGCTAAAACTATAATGGTATTTGAACTGGGATGCCATTTTCTATGTCACATTATTGTCTTGTATTCAGCTATGCAGCATCTTATTAGTTGAAGTAAATTAGAAGAGCTTTAAATGTAGCAAAGCTAAACCAAGCTTCGTACAAATTTTGCTAAATACAGCAAAATTTGAAAATATAGATTCCTTTCTGCCATTTAAAGCACAAGCCTCCCACACACCCCCCCCCCAAAAAAAAAAACTTTTTGGGGCAGTTCTTGAACTAGAAAAAAAAGAGAGAGAGATATCCATTAAGTGTTTGAGATGCACAAAAGAACCTATGACATTAACATAATCTGTAATGACAATACAACAATGGTAAACAACACGAATAATATCAAATGGTGAAACATAAAAGGGAAAGGACGAACAGAACAGGAAGAAATTACCATTTCTGTGCCATAGTATTGAACTATATTCTCATGTTCAAATTGACTCAAAAGCGCAATCTCCTGAGAGAGAGAGAAGTGAAAGCAAAATGAGAGAAGAATTTGCAGGAGAAATACCATGGACAGAGTAAATGGAGTTCTTCTCACAAGAAAGTATAATATTTAGGTAAGAAAATTTATCTTTTTCTTCCAGAAAAAGAATTCATTTATAGAAAATTATCAAGCAATTGAAAGAGAAAATTGAGCTTGTCTAACCTGCTCCAGGTAATAGACACTTTGCCTTCCCTGGTCGTCTTGATCAAGTAGTGAAACTTCCTTTACAGCAAAAAAGAATCCATCTCTACAATCAAAATCAAAAGATACCAGAAAAAAAATTTGTAGTTAGCCTTAAAGTGAAATGAAATTGACTACTAAATTACAGGCACACAGACAAACAGAATATACTTAGTAATACTTTTATTTATTTATAGCTTGCTCCTGAGCTTTGCGTGGAAACAAATCCAAAAGATGGATGTAATTTGGATTGAAAAAGATTGATGATTATGTAAGCCAAGTCACATATAACCAAGGAAGAAGGATGCCGAATAAAAAAATTGCATTGAAGACAACTTTGATTTCAACAAAATCTGCCATTATACAACAGTTATAAGATCCAGACCCAGGCAAAATAGCTTATGCACCTTATTATTCTTTGTTTCCAACAGTTCACATTTACTGTTTTAAATTCATTTATGTTCACAACCTGAGTAAGAAAATGGACAGCCTTAATTTCAGCGTAGAATGAAGGAGAAAACAAGATTTCTGCAATGATACTCATATACATTTCCTAATCATGACCTGCAATATAACAAATCAATTAATTAATAGCATTTCTGAAAGACCTAAACAAATTATATTAATACTGTCAAAGCTTATTAGAGCTCCAATACGCTGCACCATAAGAAGGGAGACTAGGAAGCAAAGGACCATTAGCAGTTTGAGGAACCTAGGAAATTTAAAATGTAAAAAATAAAAACAATTGTGAAGGTTGAGGCTATGGTTATCATCTTCCATCAAATGGATGAGAAGTGACACAAAGGCATACACTTCTAAGCAAAAAATGCACTCACAAGAGCATCCACCAAACAATGTCCAAGTAGTGAGCAAAACAGTAGTCGGCCAAACATTAGTCCAAAAAAAAGTTAGTAAGACAATAGTCTGTCACATTCAACAAGCTGATTCCATTTCTTATTCTATTGATTTGTAGAAGCCATAACAGCACAGCCTGTTGGAGTTTATTTTTCACAATAAATCTGCCCATATTTCAACCACTCTTCTCAACCAAAAACTCCTCAGTAACAAAAGCATTAACTCCTATGCTAATCCTACCCAGCCATCATTTGAAGTTAAAAGAGCACGAGAAGAATGGAAATTCCTAAATGACTTCTAACATATTAACTTAATATAATTTAATCAAATATAATGAACAAGTGATAAAGAGATTCAGAAACAGATATTTTTTATCCCAGATGGTTGTGGCCTATAAACAGATTTAAGGACAAAACTTACACGCATTCTTTTAAAGTGTTTATTAACAAATTATTCAATTAAATTATTGATGCCCACTAAGTTTTCCAAATGACTCATTAATTCGAAGATTTTCCCCACATGTTATGGTTTAATTGAAGACATTTAAAGAAACTTCCAAGTTTTTCTTCATAAAAATACGAGCATTTGAACTCACATCCCCAAGATTAAACCCTCAAGGACTCACCACTTGGACTCAATATGCCACTAAACTTGCGAGTTTTTCAGTAAAAAGTATTCTCCATTACCTTCATTAATTGGGAGAGACTTACAGACCACCACAATAAAGAACCAATATAACAAAGCCATTTTTTATCCCAAAAAAAACAACCTTAGGAAATGGCTCATGGTAATGAACATGGGAAAATGAAAAAGTGAACAAGGTTCGAACACTTACTCAGAAATTCCTTCATAAACTGACCCAAAGGAACCACGTCCCAAAAGCTCACCCTTTTCCCAGTTCGTAATTCTGCGCCTGAATCTTCCGTTGGGAGATATATTATTCGACGGAGGATCCGTGAAAGTGCTAGAAGAATCATCTCCGTTTGACGTAGTAAACGAACACGAAGCCGAAAGCTGAGCAACGATCTCCGTAATCATTGTTGCATTAGCATCCTCTTCTCTCCAACTTACCCTGCCTTCAGCTAGCTGTTCTTCTTCTTCCTCTTTATTTACTACTCTGTGCCCCGCTTCCCTCCGTATTGCTTCGTTATTATCGGAAGAGTTCAACTCCTCGTAATATTCCAAAGATTGTTTTTCAACTTGCGGGGCTAAATCCCTTAAAATGTCCCAAGTAGAGCAAGTGTTATCAATAACAGGAAGCCTCGCCCCAGGCGGTGGCTTTAGCATCGGCGGACGGATTCCCTTAATACCTCCTCCGACACCAGCTCCACAAACACTGCCACTAGCAATGCAGCACCCACTAGTCTCAGCAGGGTCATCTTGAGTTGACTCAGCTAGACCTCTAACTGTAACCCTTTCTTCGAATTTGCTACCTAATTCACCCACTACTGGACTCTCCTCTTGTAATTCCTCCTTCTCCTGACAGTCCGATTCGTTCATCTTCAACCTTGGCGTAATATCCAAAGACGATCTAAATTTCATATCCTCCCACGCCGCCGCCGGAATGGTGAAGTCTTCTGGTCCTGAAAGCCCTAAATCTCTGCATATGCGATCAACCTCACCCTCAACTCCCCCAATTCGGAAGCTGGTTCGATCATAGAACTCCATTGATCGAGTGTAGAGGGATCCACATGAGTTGTCCAGAGACGACGAAGACGACCCAGCATCATACTCAACGTACCTGACGGCATTGCGGCGATCGAGCCGGGGTTTTCTTCGGGCTTTATTCGGATCTATGCCCTTGCTTTGCTTTCTGTGACTAAAAAAACGAGGTAGGTGATGCATAGAGAACCAAATTCATCTAAGAGTATGGTCTTGATCAGGAATTGCGGTCAGAATCTAGAAAGAACTTGAAACTGTTTTTACCATCTGATTTCTTCCTGAAGAACTCTGAACGTGTGCTTCCCTCACTACTGAGAGAACATTGATTATTAAGGTATCGCGGGTACGCCCTGGAAGGGGGAAGGCTCACCATAGACAACCCGACACCGACAGAGGGAAGTATGGGAGAGGAGAGAGTGGTGAAGTTAAAACGAAAAGGAAAGCGAAAAAGGGGGCTGAAGATGGACGCAACTGGTAAACGCCGTCGCAGAAAAGGACAGAAAACGCGGTACAACGTGAACGAATTCGGTTTGCCCATATGGCTTTTCTTGTCCACCTGGATTAAAATAGATATTCCATTTAATATGAAAAATTCTTACCACATCCCAATAATTACTTGAGATAATTTTTTATTTTAGAAGATGATATTAATTAATTGTTTTTAACCAAAACTTTAATAATAAACTAATTTATTTTTATGTATGAAATATTTTATTTATGAAAAATAAATAATAATAAAATATAACATGTAATTATATAATTTACTTTCCACTATTTTAAAATAATTATCACTTTAAAATTTAATCCTATTTTAAAATAATTATTATTCTGAATTTTAATTAATTATTTTTGTACCATGTTATATCCTTCATTCATAAGTATAGTGGGAGGTGAAGTTTGCAAGAGCTTGGTTAGAAACAAATCATTAATATAACATTATTTTAATCAAAATTATTAGATTTTACTCTAATTTAAATTATTTAATAGTTTTTTATGCATAACTCAAAATGACAGTTATTCTCAAATATAGGTAATAATAAGTACATTTGTTCGGTTTTATTTTTTTTTTTGGAAATAATGCAAATCATGTGATATCATAAGAATATTAAAAAGATAATATTTTATTTAATCTAATTCTTTCAAATAAAATATAAATTAAAAAATAAAATTATGTGTACTTTATTTACTATTTGTTATTTTTTATACCTAGGAATAATACTATTTATTTCTTTTTTTCGATTCATATTATAGGGTATTTTGTATTATAAGTTTTTAGTTCAAAATATAAAGTATTGAATATTTTTCTTTCCATTTTATCCTATATTTAATTCTTTCATAGTCTTCATTTATAACTTTACAATAATAATAGAGTGGGGCATTTAATAAAAGTAAAATGAGAAATATTGGTATTTTTTATATTAATTTTATGTTAAAAAATAATTTTTTAATATACATATAATTAATACAAAATACCTTATAATATGGATCAGAAAAAGTATTACAAATGTGTATTAGTTCATTTTTATTAATTATTTGTTTAATACAGCGTGAATATAAAACTCCTAAGCAATACTAAATAATAATCATTATTTTGTTCAAATATCATTCTCAAATTTTGTAAACCATTTGTTTAAAAAAAAAACCTTCTAAACCATAAATAGTTTTACCTATAATAATTTCAGAAAAATTCAAAATTAATATAGTAGGCAGCTCAAGAAGGGAGCCATACAAACTTATAAAATAGTGTGTCTCCTGAATAGAAAAAAGGACCAGTAATTATATTATTAATAAAATAATTATATTTGAATAGTTTTGTTTAATGAATAAATATCATCTTGTGAGTCAAAATGATTCGAGGTCTCACGAAATAATAAAAATAAATAGTTAGCTTTTAAAAAAACAAAAATAAATAGTTAGCATTTGATGAATCTTTCTAGCTTATAATTTATAAAGTGGAGTGAATTATAAAAATACAATAGAAATAATTACACTAATAAAAATAATCTTTAATGTTTCTTTTTAGAAATAAAAATTAAATAAATATTACTAAGGTAACGATAATAAAAAGTAAAAAATATATCAAAATGATAAAAAAAATACAATAATATAATTATTTTATTTCACTCCAGCAAACAGGTCATCAGTTTGTAATTTTATGTGATGTTATGATATCTAACCAGTTGAAAGAAAAAAAAAAGTACAAGAGAATAAAAAATTTGTGATTAATATAATTTGAATACATGAATAATTTCTAATTGTGCTTGATTGGAACCAGGGACAGAAAAGGAGCTTAATGGAGCGATGATGCTGTTTGAAAAAAATTGACATATTGTTACGTGTATAGTTTAAAAAGTTATAAAATGATTTATATTGCAATAAAATTTAATGTTATTGGATTAAAATGTCCTTAAAATATATTTTATTCTTTTATTATTTTTCCACCATCTTAAACACCCTTGTTACTAAATGTTTCAGACATTCAGTCACCAATCAATTTTTTATGTTCATTTTTAAAATTATTATTTGGTTTGACTTATTATTATTATTTATTAGGGGTAAAATTGTACAAAAATAATTAGCACTTGTTGAAATTCAAAAAATGACAAAATTTTTGAGAAATAGTCAAAACTCTAAAATAACAAATATTTTGAAACGGAAGCCGTATTCATTTAGAACAATTCATAGATGATAGATTTTTAAGTTCATTTACTTTTTTTTCCTTGTGGTGAAATAAGTTCATTTACTTTGGTGTGTATTAGGAGGGGGAGATTGATTCATTACACGGTGGCGATGGTATTATCCCCACAAGACACACTAGTGACCACCAACACCTCATCTCACGTTTGCTGGCGATGATGGTATTATTATCGCCACTAAACACCCACAAGCCCGGCCCAGCACTTCATCTCACGACACGCAAGTCAAGTTGGGTTGGAAAAATTACTTCATATGCTTTAGGTCCAGCCCTTATATTGTTGTATCTTTAAATTTTTTTTTTCATAACCACTTGAATTTAAATAATGAAGACGTAGCAGCAGGGTTTGGTAGGGATATAGCTTGATTTTTTGAACATATTACCTAGAATTCGACTATGAATATATATATACACATAATAAAATTCGATTCTTGAATATATATATATATATATAAGTTTTTGTTATTAAAGATAAAATGCATTTCGATGTTTTTTATATTTTAAGGGTTTAGTTTTCAATGGCTAGTTGAGAAATATCCTTTAAGTTTAAAAAATTTATGAAAACTTGTTCTTATTGCCATTTGTGAATTGATGATGGTGATTGAAATTGTTTAAATTTCAATTATTTGGTGAAGGGAGGTGATATAAATTTCAATTATATGGTTAAAGAAGTTTTGCATAATAAAATAAAAGTTTTAGGAGCAATTAAGGACCCATTTATTTCTCTATTATAAACTATATTTTGGGAGAAGTAGCTCTCTAATTACTTTTTAAAAACTTAGTTTTGGATATGAAAAGAATCAGGCCCTAAAATTATAAAGTTTATAAATCAAGTGAATATGAGATTCAAGAAAAGCATTATTCAAGGCAATAATGTGTTTAATGATTAGAGAGCACCACCAATGTTCACACATTTGTTTACCATCAAACAAAATTCGATTACCACTTTCAAACATGACAATGATCCATTGATAATTCCAATTGCCTCAGCATGCTCTTTTTAAGAGCCAAAGCTTTACTTATTAGCGCAAAAGTGGGCAGGGATGGGCTATTACCCATCTCCAATGCCCTACTAGGCTACCACTAGAATCACACGCAGTATTTCACCCTTTTATCATTAGTGAGCCAAACTCTCCTTGCTCAACCTAAGTCACCCATTTTGAGAGCTTACTTCTGTTATAATTCTACCTTTCTTTATCAATATTAGAAGTATTATGCCCGAAGATTATATTCTTTGAATTCATAGGAATCTTAATATTGTCACTTATCACTGGAATTGTGATACCTTAACTAAATTTTGGATATCATTTACTTTCTTTTTTAATAAATATCAAAGATATCCTTGAACAGACAGTCAAACACTATTATTTCAAGGTATAAAAATCACTTAAATAAATTTTACCTATATTAACAAAACTTTTTCCATACACACTTATACTACTATACTATAGAAAAATAATATTTATTTATATATAGCTTTAATTTCTGTGAAAAAAAATGCAACATTTTCTCCAAATGTAAGCCAATCATTTTGATAGCTTGAGTTTTTTGACGTGCCGCTGTCATGAGTGTTCAGTTATCTTATCATTACGACTCTGGAAGTTGTTCGTTGGATATCCTCACATTCTTGCATTTCCTATATTAATGAGTGACATACCATAGAATGCAAACACTGCGTAATGTGAATAATTACTTATAATGCATCTTAAATTTATTTCTCACTTGTCATTTGTGTGTTTACTTGTTTTCATTATTTTCATATTCTAGTTGGTTTACTGATTTATTTGTTTATTTTTATTTTTCCAAATGTTCATTGCTGTTATAAATTTTATTTTTCTCTATGCGATTATAAGAACATCACGATAGAAAAATTCAAAAGGATTGTTTGGCCAAAAATATTTATAAAAAAAAGATGCGATTACTTGAACAGTGAAACATTAGAAAAGTTTTGGATAATATGACCTGCTGTTGAAATTGAAACCACAGAAAGAGTTAGATAAGGATGAGGTTACTCTTATAAAGAAGACGTCGAATTTTAATTACTTATTTGCTGGTTCATATGCAAAAATACCGTCCATAGTCCACCCCATCTATCCGGCAAATAAAATCCCACCCCTTTTGTACATGGTCAGGAGATCGACATTTAAGGCCTTCGGATAAAGGAGAGTACACAAAATTTAAACTTAATTTTTTTATAATAAATTTAAACTTAAATTTAAAAAAGAACGGAAATTATTGAAGTTGGAGGAAGATGGTCCAGGCTGAACAAGTTGGTTATGGCCTAGAAGGATTGATTGAGTAAAATTGGTTTTATTGTGGGATTTTGGGAGGCCCAGAGATGAAAGTTCAAAAAAAATAAATAGAAATAAAGTTGATTTATTATAAGAGGTTCTTCTTCATACGTTTCTCTCTCCTTCTCCTTCTCCTTCTCATTCTCAGCGTCCCAAAACTAACAGAAATTAGCTTCTTTCGCATTCTCTGCCTCTATCGCGTCCCTCACATCGCAGCACCACTGCCCACATAACAAAACCCTATTTCCCCATTCTCACTTTCTAACTCCATTTTGGATTTTTGGTCTATTCCTTCTGCCCACTCCCGAACTCTCCCTTTCTATCTGAAAACGCATTCTTCTGTGCGCTCATTTAGACGGTTACCTTTCCGTATAATCTTCAATCACTGCGTCTAGGGTTAGTTTCTGTCTTCTTTATATTCCTTCCTACTCTTTTTTTATTTCCTAATTTATCCCTATTTTATTCTTCTCTGCTCTGTAACCCTAGTTCCCTGGTATTGGAAGTTTTATGTATTCCTCCCTCTCATATCTTCGGGGTATTTATCTGTGTTTGACCCTGAATATAGCCTCTAGGGATTTTTCTTTCCGGGGTTGGACAGTTTGATGTTGTTCTGGACATATTGACAAATTTATACTTATTTCATTGTTGCCATAGTTGTGCTATTGCGTTTCCCTCATGAGATGAGGTCATGCAAATCCATCTTTCTCTGAAGATGGAGGCGTAGAGAAGTCCTTCGTCATAACATTGTCTTGAATTTCAAGACACAGAATTCTCTTACGTTTTTACAACCGTGGCAAGATATGATTTGTTTCATTGAGGAATAGACGACGGAATATAACACTGTAGTTTGTTGAGGGACCTATAAAATTCAGTGCATTTTTTTTGGGAGCAGTTACAGGCTTAAATCTGTCCTAATTGGGTGAAGTAACCGGTTGTCTGGGTGTGAAGGAAAGTGGCGTTGAAGTTTTCGTATAGAAGGCAAACAAATCTCCTTCGCTTGTTTCTTTGGGCTTGTGCTTCTCTAGATATCAGCGGCTTTTTATCAGCTACTGGAGGATACAGCCTTGTCAATATATCTATTTTTCTTGGAATAGTGGTGATCAGAGGCGGGTTATCCTTGACTGGCATAAAGGAGATCAAGTGTTAGAATTGGAACCAGCAGTTTAGTGTAGAAGTACAATAGTTCTGTACAAGGGGTGGAGGTGGCGAAGAGAGTGCACGAGCTTTTCGTGATAATTCTGATGATGTTCAGTGTTCGTTATGGAAAGAAGTGAACCTGCATTAGTTCCAGAATGGTTGAGAAGCGCTGGAAGTGTTGCCGGGGCTGGCAGTTCAGCCCACCATTTTGCTTCTGCTTCTACAAATACAGGTGTTTTTTAAATTAAGAATTATTAACATATAACCTAACTTTAGGTTAGTATTTCATTTATTTTTAGTGCATTCGAACATAGATAAATACAGATTTTAAGATTCATTATAAGTGAGTTATCTCCATTGCTGCTGGTGCTATGACTAATAATAATAATAATAATAATAACAACCATGTCATCATTGTTGTGTAGATGTTCCTTTTGCGGCTCATCATCCTAGAAATAGATTGTCTAAGAGCAACAGTGATTTTGATAGCCCTCGCTCCTTGATTTTTGATCGCACATCGTCTTCAAATTCTCGGAGGAGTTCTATCAATGGTTCTGCAAAGCATGCGTATAGTAGTTTTAGTAGGAATCACCATGACAAGGACCATGATAGAGAGAAAGAGAGGTCAAGTTTTGGGGACCACTGGGATCATGACTCTTCTGATCCATTGGGCAACATATTTTCCGCAAGGATTGAGAGGGATACATTGTGGCGTTCTCATTCAATGGTTTCCAGGAAACAGGGTGAGCTTTTGCCCCGGAGAGTTGCAGGGGATGCAAAATCCAGTGGCAATGGCAATCAGAACCATGGTAATGGCATACTTTCTGGGGGTAGTATTGGTAGTAGCATTCAGAAAGCTGTGTTTGATAAGGATTTCCCATCCCTTGGAACTGAAGAGAAGCAGGGAGCCCCAGAAATAGGGAGGGTTTCATCTCCTACTTTGGGTACTACTACTAGCCAAAGTCTGCCTGTTGGTAGTTCAGCTGTGATTGGTGGGGAGGGATGGACATCAGCACTAGCTGAAGTACCTACAATAATCGGAAGCAGTAGTATTGGATCTCTAACAGCACAACAAACTGGTTGCACAAATTCTGTGTCTGCTGCTCCTAGTGCAACAGCTGGTCTTAATATGGCTGAAGCATTGGCACAGACTCCATCCCGTGCTCGTTCTACTCCCCAGGTAGTTGAGAGAATTACCTGTACTGCTATATTTCCCTTTCTCTTTCTGATAATTATTATGATTTTATTTATAGCTGTGTTATTTAATAAGGTCTTACTCAATTATAGGTATCAGTCAAAGCACAAAGGCTTGAGGAACTGGCTATCAAGCAGTCAAGACAACTAATCCCAGTAACACCGTCATTGCCCAAAGCTTTGGTATGAGAAATTTCTTCTGAAATATTGCTGGTTTTTCTTCTGTTTCAGATTTGTCTGAGTGTCCCTGCATTTTGTATTTGTTCATAATTTCATATTGATATTTCCTATAAACTTTATGCCTTTTTGTTGGTGTTTTCAATTGTTACGTATTGAGTTTTTTTTTTTTGAGTGGCAGAGATAGGTACCTGGAGATTTAGAATTAGTTTTGCATATTGGTATTCTTGCTTCATGAGAAGGTAGTTTTGAAGTAGTGCTTTGTTACAAACTAAAGTATTTGCACTCTTCTTTGGCACTGTTCTTGTAATTTTAAAATTATTGCTACCTGATGCTCTATTGTAGTGTTTGCTTCATTATTTTTTTCATTCCTTTGTGCTTTTTTAGGATGAGTACTATTAATGTTTTTTCTTGACCTTCCATGTACTGGAATCATGCATGACCAGTTGCTTTAGTTGAAAACTTTGCTACATTAATTTAATTGTTTCTTCTATATCAAAGACAACCGTGGTAATTATGGGAATTACAGTTTGTTTATTAGTTATTAATTTATTGTTCTTCTCTTCTCTCTTGATGAAGAGCACTCCATATTTTCTATAATGGAATAAATAAAAGAATTTTTTCCAATCCCTATTTTTTAAGTCCTATTCTTGTTGCCTCTTCATCATTTTTCCCCAAATTCTTAAGAATTGTACTGGTGAAGCAGACCACTACTCACTAGTATCATCAGATGACTTTTGTTGTTGTTGTTGTTGTTAACAGTCAGGATTAGTTTGATCCCTCCTGCTACATGCTTCTAGCCTATGACATTTCATATTAGCAGATTGGGACTTGGGTTGTTTTTAATTTTAATAAGTCATGACTTGGTTGACAATGCCAAATAAAACACTGAATGAAATAAAATTTTGAATTTTTTCAGTTGGTGGGCGTTAAGCTATTGTTATCATCCTGTGCTAGTTTACTGGAAATTTTTTGAGGGGCATGGAAGACATTTTTTTTGTTTTTTGGAAGTATTCACATCTGTAGTAGGTGCTAATTAATATATAATACCTGACTGATTGACGTTGGCTTCTCTTATCTTTAGAATTTTTATACTTGTTTCTTATTAAACTTGCATTCGTTTTGTCTTTTGTCCCATATTCCCTTTCTCACCATCTATGATATGTGACTACCATAATAATTGGTTGTATTTGCTTACTGACCCTGCCTCCTGCACTACTAGTGGGATCATATACTGGTTCATGATTTATCATTACATTTGAATAGCTTTGTCTGTGGGGGATACTTGATTTAATTATGTGAAATGAGTACATATTCAGGATTGATCTGAATCAGATAATGATATAAAATATATTATGGCTGTTCACTGGTTTGTGGGTGTTCCTAATATTGTATACAAGATTTTTTGTTTTTTTAAATATGGATACGTGCTTTGGTTTTGAAATAAATTACAGCTTCACTTTGATGAAAATTTTATCTGACTTAAAATTGAACAATGTTTTTAAAGTTGGATTTACGTATTGCTTATTGTCATTTATGTTTCTGTCTTGCATATGATTTCTCTTAAATCCTTGGTGATTTTTTGGATTGTTTTCCTCGTCAGGTTCTTAATTCTTCTGAGAAATCAAAACTCAAAACATCAGCTAGAAATGCTGAAATGAATGTAGCTGCCAAGAGTGGGCCACAGCATCTCTCATCACACATTACCAATCAATCTGTTCAAAGTGTAAATGTTAAATCTGATGCTCCAAAGACTTCTGGAAAGTTTACTGATCTCAAATCAGTGGTGTGGGAAAATGGTATTTCCCCCACCTCCAAGGATGTTTCAAACCAAACAAATTATTCTAACCGCAAACCTGGAAGTCAACTTGCTGTTACTTCAGCCACTGCTTCTGGACTGTCGAGGAACCCCAACAATGTAAAATCTCCCACAGAGCGAAAGCCAGCATCAATGGACCTAAAATTAGGTTCCACTATGGAGAAGAAACCTTCATTGTCTCAAGTGCAGAGCAGGAATGATTTCTTCAATCTCATTAAGAAGAAAACACTAATGAACTCGTCATCATTTCTTCCTGACTCTGACACCTTGGTTTCATCTCCCATTATGGAGAAATCTGATGCAGTAACTAGGGAAGTAGTTAGTCCTCCTGCTAACCCTGAAGGTCTTGGAAATGGTGCTGATGTCAAGAGCAATGGTGACGTCTATGAAGATGTTCAGAGACTTCCCAATAGCCAAAAAAATGATACAATTTCTAGTTCGACAATATATCCTGATGAGGAAGAGGCTGCTTTTCTTCGTTCTCTTGGTTGGGAGGAGAATTCTGGTGAGGATGAAGGCCTCACAGAAGAGGAGATCAGTGCCTTCTATCAGGAGGTGAGCAATTCATGCCCTACTTTTACTTTATCCTTCATCTTATTAAGTTCATTATAAATAGGAATTGCTAAGCTTTTATTATGCATTTAGACAAGACGTTGTTTTTCAGTCAAAAAAAGAAAGAAAGAAAGAGATAATGACATTATTTGTTAAGCAAGGCTTTAGCTTGTTCGAAGTCTCATAGCCAAGTTACTAGCTCTACCAAACTTTATGATTGACTTTAGGATTGAACCAAATTACATATAGGGCATTTACTAGGATTGATTTGATTGATTATCATTTAGTTTGGCCAATATTTCATTGTTGAATATATTTTTAGTGATGATCAATTTGGATAGGTTTGCTTATTCTTTATTGATTTATATTTTCCAGTACATGAAATTGGGCCCCACCACATTCAAGCTGAGGGGCGTCCAGCCAAATCTCTCCAAGTTGTTGGATTCTTATTCAACTAACTTGCGGGGAGCTTCTGCTGAATTGAGCTCCTCTGACTCCGGATCTCAAGCTTGATGAAATGTTTAATCTTGGATAGATTCAAGTTTCCATTTTTTGATGGCAGACGGCAAGTTATGTTCTTTTTCGTTTTGAAAGAAGGCTGATGATTGGGCAAAGAAGAGGATGGGTTTCGATTAGAACCCTGCATTTTGCAAATATTGCAATAAGCTACAGGTGCCTTGATCCTGCCTGCTTGACGGGATATTTTTTGGCTTCCGTTTTTGGTTAAAAGTTATAGTTGGTTGGCTAGGGGAGGGGGTAGGATAGGGATATTTTGTCTGCAAGATGTTAGGGTATTTTGATCCTTTTCTTTCAAGAGGGTTTGATTCTACGAGATAAAGTTTGAGTTTTTGGTTAGTTTTACGGGAAAAAAAAAAAAAAGAAATTGAAGCTACTCTTTAAGTTTATATCATGTTGATATTGGTTATTCATCAAGATCTCTGCAATTTTTTGGGGATTAATCCCTCTTCATTTTCTGTTTGTGGTTCGCATCGTATTGTCGTACAGTCATTCAAAGGTCACATGAAATAAATTAGAAACGCATTACAATTCACCTCGTCAATTTTCTTTTCTTTTGTTGATTGGTTAATGGTTGAATTATCATACCCGCTTTCTTGTATTTGGGAAGAAAGTTCATCGTTAAGCATGCCATTTGCTATTGTAACTGGGATGATGAATATCAGATAGAATCCCCTGCTCATCTGTGCTGTTCACTACCCACCGTTGGAGGAAGAGTTCTCATGAGACTTGGAGCACGACCATTAGAAAGGTTGAACACTTAAACCTCTGTGGCAAAGCTGCCGGCAACACCCCACAGTCATTTGCCGTCACCATAAGAGTTGCTGAGATGAAGCTGCTGGTGATGATTTCCCAATAGTTATTGCTCTCACGATTGCTTGAAGCAACATGGGTAAAGTCATTAGGCGGTTTCACTATGATAAGAAATCATCTGTAGCCATTTTTCTTTTCTTTTCTTATTTTTTTTGGGTAATTTTATTTGTGGTTAAAGAAGGATTATTTCTCTGTACTGTTGTTAGGAACCAATGAAGTTCTCTAACTAAAAGCTCAGATTAATATGGGAAACTTGATTTACTATTCCACTGAACACATATTACACCGTAACAGCTTATAAGATCTAACCCCATATCCTTGTTACACCCAAAATGGAGTTACACAGCAACAAAAAAACAATGAGGAAGAACATATGTAGAGCAATGCAGAACACCGACAATAAGGTGAAGAAAGAGGACTCCAAACGCACTCTACACAGACACTTCAGAAACGGACCAACTTGGCCAACTTTCGTGCCGATACCCAAATCCGCCAACGACTTACTTCTGTCCTTGTTTCTTTCTTTTTGTTTTCCTTATAAACATGTTCATAATTCCTTTGACCAACAGATCTCACTCCTTTTTATGCTTTTCTCCTTATAATTAGGTCTAGTGTACGGCTTGTGAAAAGCTTCATCCATTCCTTGATCACGGGTTCTATAAATTGTTTTGACTTTTGTGTTTCTTGTTGGAAATTATGAGTTCTGAGGAACAAAATATTTGAAAAATGCATGATAAGGAATGGAAAACAAGATTATTTTAACCCAATTTACAATTTACAATTTCGAATAAATGAGTGGAACACAAGATTATTTTAATCCAGAAACTCTCCGCCTAATTTCATGTATTATCAATGTTGAACAAATTTTTATTTCTTTTATTGTATTTTAACTTGCAAAAATCAAAATTTTATTTCAACTTAAATTCAATTTGGTTGGGCCCACTTAAAATATTTTCCCCTTTACTTAACGTCTAAATCAAGTTTGGGCTAGCGTTTTGCCAATCCAAAACTCTGTTTTTCGGAAACTGCTCCCTGGCAGATTCTACCAAAACCGCATCGCTAACCCAAAAACGCTCTATGAGTGCGGTTAATATCTTTCTTGCTCGTATTTACAAGGAGTTATTACTCCTAGGCTGAATTAACTTTGTTTTACCTTTTTTATTACCCAAAAAAAAAAATATCTTTCCTGCTCGCATTCATAGAATTTCTTGTTGGGCCACCATTTGCATGCATGGGAAGACAGCTATAAAATATGCCTAACGGAAAATATTTTCCACTTTACCTAAACGCTATGAGCCTAGAAAATATTTTTCTCGTTTGCACTTATACAATGCCAGCTATAGAATATGAAAATAAAATGTTTAACATCAAAACAAATTTCATTCAGGATTAATTTTAAAAGTTTTATGCTATTAACAGAGGAACAGCAGATTTTGTTAAAAAAGGAATAAGGAATTAGCATTTATCAATGCTTTTCGTTAGCTCACTAAGTGTTTGGTTTCACTAAAAAAAAAATAAAAAGTTTAGACACATAACCACATTTTCATTATTTTTGGAATGTTTGGGTGTTTAACTGAATCACGTTGGAGCCATGATTTAAATGCAAAATGGAGTTGAGGTAGAAACAGGCTATATGTTACTTTTCCATTAGTTCTAACAAAATTTAAAAAGAAGTAAGACAAAAATGAATCAATAAAAATAAAAAAAATAACAAATTTAAGAAAATAAAATTCTCATAAAATTTTTTTTATCTAATAATCAAAATATCACCTTAAAGTTTTAATCTTTATAAATTATAACCAGTAAAAAAATTTTATATTAGATAGACTATATTCCCAAATAAATAAATATAGATTAAATTTTACTCTAAAAAAATTAAATTAATTATGAAATAAAATTTAAGCTCAATTTATAAAAAAATTATAAATTTTATTAAAACCAATTTTTAAATAAAATTCAAATATAAACAAATTAATCTAAAACTAATTTTTATCATACCTACATTTTAAAATCAATTCTATCAAAATTCATTTTTAACTAACTAAAAACCAAAGGGACCCTAACTGAACTGAACTGCAACATATTAATTAATGCATAACATAGGCGTAGTGTTGTTTTTCTAGGAAATTCAATATCAAATCAAATGTCTATCAAGGTGAGTTATTTTTGTTTTTGGCCAACTGTCAAGGCCAGTTAGTTACCATAATGGAAATTAATAATTCTAAAACTAATTAGTAGTACTCTGACCAAGAAAAGAACAAGTCAACCTTATTTACCCGTAATTCATTTGAAAAAGCATAAAATTTAAAACTCCAGCGTGACAAAAAGGGAAGGGAAGATTATTAATATCTCGACTATCCAATATAGAGTGATGGGCATTAGTAGGCAACAAATCTTGAAAAAAACTTGTGTAACAAGTAGAATGAATACACTCCGATGCTGTCAAGCCTATGCACAATTTACATTCACTGATACATGAGACTGATTATCTCCCATTCCTTGAAAAAGACGATGCTCTGTGAAGATCATTTTAGAATAATGAAGCTCCAAATAATAGTTCAGTCCGCCTTACTCGGGATGCGAAGTCCAATAAATCAGCCCACTGTACCCAACAGTTTGATTAACAGAAAGTTCAAGCAACAGGTCAACGGCTAATGAAAGAGAGTTTATGTGGTTGTGTTTTCAAAATTGTTTATCAAGGTTATTCAGGATAAAGCCAAAATGACTGAACCAAACCAAGCGCCCATTTGTTTAAGCCGATTAAATCAGTTTGATTTTCAGTTCAAAACCAAACCAAATGGAATTATTTTTTTTTTCCTCGTGCCAACTTCTACAATATCATATATGGACCTATTCACTATTAATGATCAGGTTACTTCTAAGTCGAATACAATGAGCTGTGCACAAGACCTAGAGTGTAGTTATTATGTAGAAATAGGTACATGATTGTTCAGTAGTGGTGTACCTACTTATCAAAAAAGAGTCTAAAGATAATTAAGTATTAGTAATTAATTCTGTATCTAGCCCACAGTGTGTGTGAGAGAAAGAGACAAATATCTAGGAAATAAAAAAATAAATAAATCACAAGAGAAATATTGAAATAACGAGCCAAAATGACCATAGCCTAAAATAGATAGATCTTCTATTTTACAAAATCGACTTGTTCAGTTTGGTTTTAATCCACTATCAAACCAAACCAAAATGAATGTTTGAATTCTTACAAAAAAAAAATTGAGTGTATGAATAACCTTACTCATCATAGACATTTACTGACAGTCCAACACTTTTGGATGCAAGTTCTCTACATAGTTTTAGTATCCTAGAGAAAAATTGGGGAAAAAAAAACAGAGACACATTTCTAATGTAATTTGAAATCATGGCTATCCTCATAAAGATATTCCAAAATCAGGTTTTCAAATATTCACTTCCTAGAAAGCTGCTCTAGCATTGTTTTCTAATTTTTCTGGTTTCCAAGACAAAGTTCTTATATCCAAGGAGCCAAGTAGAACCATCACAAATAGAGGGTAAGAGAAGTTATAGCTTACGTAAAGAGGAAAGATTCAGACGAGCACAAGAGGCAGGTACACAAGTACACAACAGTCAGGATTTGATCTGTACATGTGGGATACACTGAATAGAGCAAATCCAGACTGATTGATGTACGTGCAGGCAAGAATTTCTCCTCACGGAAGCAAGAAGATGAGTAAAATAATATTTCAAAGGAAATGAAATGCTTAAAAACACCACATACCTGATTAAGACAAGCACACATTGCAAAACACCTGCAGCTCCCGTCCACACTGAAGGGGCAGATTTATCAATTGAATCTTGTATGAGTAGACCAACTGATGCAGCTAAAGAAACAAAGGATACAACATATGCGAAGAAGAGCCACAGCTTCAATCTGTTAACAAGAAGTAATTAAAACTATTCTTCAAGACACCGAAGAGGCATGTTATTCTACTTTTGTTGTTTTTGGGCTACACAACAAAGAACAGAATATGGGAATAAGGCAAGTCCATCATATAGTGATTACCAAAATTGAACACATGCTGACAGAAACACACTAAAATATGCATAATTTCTGTTTTCATGGAAAAATCCGATCAACTCTAGAAACTATTGCATGAACAACAAGTTGGATTTGGTTTCTCTCCACTTCTTTAGCCCTCCACTTTTCATTTGGACCATTTGATTAAATTTGGACAGTTCAAATATAATATTTTATTAAAAAATATTAAAATATTAAATTATAACAAATAAATAAATCTAAACTACTAAAATTCAATCTGAACAGTACAGCTTTATAGTGAAGAGGAAGTGTTAAAAAATCTGAGCCATCCAAATTTAATTGAACGGTCCAGATGAGAAATGGAGAGGAAGTAGAGAGCTAGAGAAGTGGAGAGAAACCAAATCCATCAAGAGGCCTAAGCTCAAGTCCTAGCTTGTCTTCTGCAGCTATATGGAGAGAAAGAGATCAACTGAGCAAATTTGATCAGCTACAAGAAGTCAAATAATCAGTTGAGTATAAGCAGGTCACTTCTTGAAATAATGGAAAATATTCAGGGATTCTCACATGACATACTCTGGTTAAGAGGATCCAAGAGGCAACATGCAAGAATATCATAGATAAAATTTAACTTTTTCCGATTTGTATTTCACATTCATATGCATATTAATTAGTGGGTTAATAGAAGTTTACAATTACAATGGTCTCAAGCCTAATAAGTTATCCACCAACCATCGAGCTTTAGATGATTCCAGGTTTGAGTCTCCAACAGTAATTTTCATATCTCGGAGAAATAACATCTTAAAATAACATGTTATATGCCCTAAAAACCTAGTTACACTAATAGGCAGCAATTATCAAAGAAGAACCTTTTTCTTTCGTGTTAATTTTATATAAATGGAATTTGAAATTGAATTCTACAGTCTGGGAGACGATTCCATTACTACTAAGCCAAACTAATTGGTAGCAAACAGGAACTTTACAAGTGAAAGGCCCGAAACATAGAGCTACAAGCAACTTTTCCATATGTAAGGTAGAATAAGGACTTTAAAAAGTAGATAATGAGCAATGACACTTCTTGTCTCTAGTCACAATTGATTCCATCAATTTATTCACAAGTTGATAATTTATTATTGATTAAATCACAGTCAGCTAGAGTAACACAGGGTTAATGATAGTTTCTTGTCTCTAGTCTTGCATAATTCTTTATAACATGTCAATTCTCTGCCTGCAAGGGCTGAGCTAGTATAACATAATGATAACTCCTTATATTGCCAGCTGGTACTGATTAGGATACTGTGATAATCAGTGCCTAAATAGAGTATTTAGCTTTTAATAAAGGCAAGCATAAAGTAAATTTAAACATAAAATTACATATTAGCAATCCAGTGAATTTTTTAAAGACCAAAAGTGTCACTTGCTCTAGAAAATTATTAGCTTGCACACTTATACACAGAAAATTAGCTCAAAATTCTACCAAGAATTATTAACTTGCACACCTATAAATAAAAGGCCAAAATAGCATTTTTCACAAGGTTCTACCAAATATTAAGCACTTATAATCATAGCCTTCCTCTGAATCGCAGCCTATGGGTCAGAAAACTATTGATTCACCACAAAATAAGGGGTGCATTATAAAGATGGATGACAAGGTCATATCATTTCCCTGCTTCTAAGCATCCAACTAACGAATTAAATTAAATTATTTAAACTACATATGGGATGGTCACACTCTTTTATATTTGATCCTGTTTTCCCCCCCTTCTTTAGCAGCTTTGTTTCAAGGAGGATATATTATCCCCCTTCTCTTTGCAATCTTCTCTTGCATGCAATGAAAGCTTTTCTATTATTTTATAAATTATAAAAAATAACCACACACCAGCAAATGAAAACCATATAATGTCTTTCTAACTTTTGTGCTCTTCAAAAACTAAGATTTAAACATCCAGGAACAATGAGGCATAGACATCATCAATTAAAAAATGTCAACTTCTTTGCCAATATTTAACTCAAATGTATCAAAATCATAAAGAATATAAAAAAAATGTGGTTTTTTCTTTTTATTTGCTCATTTCAAAGAGATTTCAAATAGACCTCTGGACACTCCAAATAGATTGATTTCCAACTTTTTGAGCATAGCTTGAAATGAACAAATGAAAAAACAACCCACCATACAGCATCTATATTAATGAGAGCATTCTAGCCATTTTGGAGAGGCAGAAACGAAGTGGTGATAAAATTGGCTTGGATTAAGAGATTTTACTCGTTAAATTGAATTTGGATACAAGGCAACTAAAAGCAACTAATCAGTCAGAAAGAGAATGTCCGATGATCACACTGTAAAAATCACATACCTGCACTCTCCTTCGTCATAGGGAGAGTAGTCAATGTCTTCTTTCCTAACGCAATTGAACATCAGAGCCGCCAAAGACGCAAAAATTCCTTTAGTGAAAAAAGGATAATCAGACGCATGATTGAAACCCTAATTGGGAGAAACACCACATGCATAAAAAAACAATATAATATATATAGAGAGAGAGATAGCGGGAATGAACCAGGGAGGTAGTGCAGGAAAGAAACCTTGACGGAGCTGCAAACCACGGCGTCAACCCAGATCCACCAGCCGGCGCCAAAGACGGCGCCAGCGACGCCAGGCCCAAAGATCGCCCATAACTCCACTACGTCCATGATAATAACGTTGCTCTATTTATTTAATCTTCTGTGCAATTCAACAATGCGCGTGCATAATTGAAGCTCTAAAGCAATGACGCTTCTTCCAGTAGCCAAAGTTCTTCGATATGATTCTGGTCCCTTCTGAACCCGAGTCCACTTTAATTCTGCTTTATCATTTCATGTCCGTAGAAACAAGTTATTAGTGTGTACTCCCTCCTGTCGATATTTACCCATTTTCACATGGATTAAGAAAGTGGGAACATTCTTATTAAATATACTAAAAGTTGAAAATTACTGAGGGAGTCGAAAATTATTGAGGAAATATTAAAATCTTAAAATAAGCCATTTTTTATGAAAGATCCTATTTTTAATTTTAATGAGTGATTATATTTATAGAAAGAAGAAATAATCAATTAAATATAGTAAGAGATAAAATTATCTATTTAAATTTCTATATCTCATATTATGAATAAAAAAAATTAAATCTTACATCTTATATTATGAATTAGAGGGAATATTTATTATTTTTCTTATTAATTTTTTTATTACTCTATCAATAAATCTTCTGAAAATGATACTTAAATACCCAAAAACAAAATATTTAAAAAAAACAGTAAAACTTGCCAAATTACCATCCTAGGCATGTGATTAGAAATATTTTTTTAGCATAAAATTACACGTAAAAATATATGGGATCAGTTATAGAATAATATACAAGAATCATTTGGAAATCCACAACCTACGCCTCAGCTTAAAGTGAAAAAATAGTCAAATAGTCTATTTTTTAATGATTCTCATAGATTTGTAGCTAATCATTGTGTATTTGCAATCAATCCTCAAATATTTATAAGTGATATCTTTGGTAAATTGAATCAGAATACTCTAATCATGATTGATCTCAGAAGACTTGAATGATATTCACTTATTAATTTAGTATAAATTTTTTTTATCATTGATTTAATTTTAATGATATTTATATATATTTTTTCCATGATGCTAATAACTTATTTTTAAAAATCAATATCAATATAATATACAAAATTAGGATATTTGACATTGTTTAATTAGTATTCAATTTTGTTAATGTGCTTTTTTTCTAGATGCAAGGCCCTCCTAAATAAATTTGTATTTTTTATACGTAGCATGAAAATTGAAAATATTCAGTATCATTAGTGATAATTAATTCAAGTGCTTTGACGTTTATTTCTATTCTATCCATAATATTCAAATCTTTCTATTCCACTTGACCATCATTACTAAAATTTATAGATATACTCATTCTAATTTACATTATAAGATATTTTGTATTAATTATATGTATATTAAAAAAATAATTTTTTTAATTTAAATCAATGTAAAAATATCTATATTTTCTATTTTATTCTTATTAAATATTTTATTTTATTATTATTATAAGATTATGAATAAAGAGAGAGCATTAAATATAGAAGTAAAATAAAAAAAATACATAATATTTTATATTTTAGACTAAATTTTTATTATATAAAATATCTTAAAAAACGGAATAGATATTGCTGAATGAAGATCACGGTACAAGCCTTCCCCACGTGTCATCTGGGGCAACAGTTGTCCTTGCTGTACCACCAGTAAATGGAGAAAATAATTATATTATAGAGGATTAAAAATTTGTTAATATGTAAAGTTTTTTTATTATTCATAAGAAATATTTAAATATTTGATTTTTATTGATATCTCACTTCATTTTTGTCACCTGAACTAAGCCCATGTGACAGAAAGCGTTGGAGGGGGCACTTCTAACTAAAAATGGAGAGGAAAATTGACTGAATACAGTTTTTGCACTTCTCACTTCCCAACAACTTTCCAGCAATAGGAGCTATTCTCATTCTTTCCCAGTCTATAAAATACAGACCAGATACTTGAATCACAGACAATAAAACATTTAAATCACACACACAAAATCTGTAAACACACTAATTTGTGTTGTTCATCCTTGTTCATGATTGTCTTCATGTTGTATTACGTGTGTGTTTCAGTATCCATTCCTCCTAGTTCCAAATGTTAAGAAGGGTGCCGAGTCTTATTAACTAAAATACCATTATACCAATAAATATAGAATATTTGAGAAAATCTGAAGAGTTTTAGTGTGTGCAACTCCACACCACATAAGTGGATTTCATAGTTATTGAGAATCCATATTATAAAAGAACTACATGATCAAGAAGTAAGGAAAAGATCGTAAGAAAAGTTGTAAACAAAAAACACTCTATCCAGATCTTTAAAGCCAACACTAGCTACAACTTCAAGAACCACACATAATACGTCTGATAAGGCCAGCACCTATTCATCTGAAGCTACTTCCATTTGTCTGAGAGTTTGAGCTTCCAATTGTTTGAGAGTTCTCAACATGTAATGTGACCACTCTTCTTTGTCTTCATTTATTTGCTCTTCAGAATAGAAGTCACAGAATGAATCAGAAAAGTACTGCACAATAAAGTTAAACAAGACAAATATCTTTCAGTGACTTTATCACGTAGTATCCACAGTGGCATCTGGTTGTTGGGGGCACTATAAAACCAATGAAAGATTATATCAATTTATGCGTGCCTGCGATAAGTTACTTCTTTCACTTTATATTATAAAACTTTTTAACTGTTTTAGGTTTATTAAAAAAAAATTAGTAGTAAATGTTAATATTCTAAACAAAAAAATCTAACATTTCAATTTTATCCTTATTAATTATTAATAAAAATTATTTTAAAAATTCATTCTTCCTTTTTCTTTTTTTCAACTTATAAAATGATAATCAATAAGGATAATAAAAATAAAATTTTACTAAAAATTATATAACTCTTGGACCAAAGAAGAATTTTAGAAAAATTTTTATTATATGGACCGGAGGAAATAATTTACAATAATTGCAAATTTTTTTATAAACACCCGTTTTTTTCCCCATTTGTCAGTCAATGTAGAGGATGCATCTTCTGGATTTATAAGTTGACGTTTAAGAAAATTCGCCACGGCCCTAAAAAAATAGAAAAAAATGAATATAAGTAACTTCTTTAAAATACATATCACATAAAAATATTCAGAAATAAACGCTTACTCATTAAATAACTCCAGCATTGGTTCATATTTTGTTGGTTTATTATTTAGAGAATCTAAATAATACATCACTGGAGTCATCGGATTTAAAACGAAGACTACCCAATGCCCCCTAAAAGATTAAAATTTGCTAAGTAAGCAGGTCATAAAGAAAGAATATTCATAACAGGACACTGTATTAGTAAGTGACGCCCCCTGAATTGTAAGGTGGTAGAAACAATATATCCTGGCTCGCTTTTGCTTCAAACAATTACAGTTATATACTGCAATAGAACGTCGAATCTTGCATCCTTGATGCGATATTATGTGGGGGTTCAGGAATGAGATATTCCTTCCTTAGTTTCTAGGATTTCTCATCCAATCGGCAAGGTTTTTCTTGGTTGATTTCTTGCTTGTATTTGTTCTTCATTCTATAATTTTATCGTCAAGTATTGATAGTTATGGTTGAAGACGTTTATGGGTACATCAATAATTAATATTGGCCAATTAAAACAATATATATAAAGACGGGCGTGATCATTCTGCTTTTTTGTGTGTGGATCTTGTGGATGAAGTGTACGTGCGGTGACACTACTTTTCCTGTGTTCAGTACTGGTCTTTGCAATCTTGCACTTTTTTATCTTCATAGTGATGGATTTTTTTTCCTTTTTTTTCTTCCTCAATCCTCAGATATTACAGCATGAATCAATGTTGTTCAATGTAATATGAACTTTTCATATTAATCTTTTTTCTTTTTATCAGAAGTTGTTATTGATTATTCATTAAACTAAAATTATTTATTTATTATTCTTATTTTTTTTATACAATACAAGAACGTCCAATCTAAAACATTATTATTATAATCTATTAAATATATAAAATGTTACTTTTTCAAAGGTTCAACAAATTCAAACATAAAAGTAGTTCTTTAATGTTTGAAACTCCAAACCAACAATGCGTGACGGAATGAGGTACTTAATCATAATATTTACTATTCCTATATTTCAAAATAATTCACACCTTCAACAAAAAAAAAATAATTCACACCTAAACTAACTAAAATATTTATGATATATATATATTTTAAACTAACTAAAATAATATATCTATGATTAGATATTTATGGGATATATTTTCCAAACCAACGTATCTAGCACAATTTTTTTAAAAAAATAATTATCCATAAATTAAATTGTTTAGAAAAATAAAGCAAATAGATTAAATGCATTATCCATGATTAAACGTATCTAACTTGAACTGTTTTTGTTTTTCAAAATCAAATCAGTTAAATTTGAATTTCAAAATTCACGTATACATTTTTTTTTCCAAGAAAATTCACGTATACATTAAATGCATTATAATTATAATATAAACTTATCTATGATTAGATACTTATGATATATTTTCTTAGCCCATGTATCTAGCTTAAATTTTTTTTGAAAAAAAATTATCCCTGAATTAAATTTTTTAGAAAAATAAAATAAATAGATTAAGTGCATTATCCTTGATTAAACGCATCTAGCTTAAACTGTTTTTTTTCCTCAAAATCAAATCAGTTAAATTTGAATTTCAAGATTCACGTGTACATTAAATGCATTATAATTATATTATAAACTATTAATTTGTTCAACCAAATCCCAACACTATAGATTGATAAACGATATCTGATTTGTGGGGTGATGTGTGCTATAAATATGGAGGGAATTCCATCCCGCCATGGCCAGAAGCAATTCATTTGCTGTGTACATTATTTTCTATGTGTGTGACTCCTAAGTTTTGTTCCTGCCTTCTTTTTAATTTAAGAAGATCGATAGTGACACTGCAAGTATCTTGCGAAGGATTATGCGGTTATATTTACACTAATTATTTTCACTGGGGCGAACGCGGATGGGGGCCAATTTTTCCTTTCTAATTAAGAACTCCAAAAGAATTTTACACTTGTGTGTATTAGGATGGATTGTCGTATAAGGGTGTAGAGCAAGCGATTTTAGAAGCCTATTCGAGAATTTTGGAAAGTTTAGCATATGTATACATATAGTACTATCAAGAATATAAGATATACTTAATGTTGATATGTAAGCTCATGTTTTATAATGTTAGTTAACTATTCTTTACAAATATTACCCTTCCTACATAACTGGATGTAAAAAAACTTAAATAAATAGGTGGAATCATCAAAATGAGCAGTATCCACATTATTACATTTTTTTAAATTTTTAATTATATATAGTTGTTTATATTTTAAGATAACATAACAAAATAAAGATTGAATTTAGTGGTGCATTTCTTCATAATATCATTGAATTTCTTTTTCTACTCATCATTAATTAGTGATGTATTTAAATATGCTATATATATTATTCAAAGAGTGTACAATGTTCACGAATAGATTGAAATGGTTAATTGATTTGTAAACTATATTTGCTATTCATATTCTTTTTATACTTTTTATATTTATATGCCTTGATCTTATAAGTAATATTTATAATTTTTCAGTGTTGTCAGAATCGGATTGAAATGGCCGGTTCAACTGGAAACCGGTATCATGTCCTATCTAGTTATAGAGTTCAATGGCTGGTTTTAGGAATCAGTACAAATCAGTAGAACCAGCCTTGAATTGGACGAAATCAAATCCTAAATTGGTCTCAATTTTTTAATTTTTTTATTTTAAAGTAAAATAACATCATTTTTAGTACAAAATATTTTTTCTTTTTATATTATAATATTATATAAGCATTATTATTATATATAATTATTAAAAATTATAAATTTATTTACTTAATAATATAATAATAAATTATTATTTATTTATTTTAAACTCAAAATGTGATTATAGATGAATATTAACTTGTTTAGAATTAAATATTGAGTTATAATGCCTATTAATAATTTGTTTGTGGTGGATAAATGATTAATAATTCAGTATTTTTTTAATTTAAGATTTTAATTAAATCATAAAATTTGTTTAAACTTGTATTCTTTGTTTAAAATATATTATTTTAATTACTACTGGTCCAATCCCGATTATATGACGGTTGAACCATTGAATCTTGAACTAAGGCCCTACTCAGTTCAATATTTAGTCCGATTCTGACAACGTTGTAATTTTTCGTGCAATATACAAGTGCAAATTCTAGTTAAGATGCAAAGGAAAAAACAAAAGTACTGAAGTAGATAATTGATGGCTTAGCTATTATAAAATTATAAAGAACTTTATAATTAAGAACCCAAAAGATTTTTACAGTTGTGTGTATTATGCTGTATTGCCATAATATTAAGGTGTAAGGCAAGATATTTTAGAAAATTATTCAAAAATTTTGAAAAGTTTAGCATATATATATATATATAGTGTTATCAGGAATAGACAATATATTTAATGTTGATATGCAAGATTTTATCATATTAATTAACCATTCCTTACAAACATTAGTCTTTCTATATAACTGGATGTAAAAAAAATTAATAAATAGATGAAACTACCAAAATGTTCAGTATCACATCATTACATGTTTTAAAATATTTAATTATATATAGTTGTTTATATTTTGAGATGATATAACAATATAAAGATTGAATTTAGTGGTACATTTTTTTAATAATATCCTTGAATTTCTTTTTCTACTCATCGTTAATTAATTAATGACATATTTAAATATGGTATATATATTATTCAAAGAGTGCAAAATGTTTCCGCAAAGATTGAAATGGGTAATTAATTTGTAAAATATATTTGCTAATATTTGTTTATATATTTTTATATTTATATGCCTTGATTTTATAAGAAATATTTATAATTTTCCGTGCATTACACCATAGCAAATTCTAGTTAAGATACAAAGAAGAAAACAAAGTACAAATAAGAAAACAAAAGTAGATAAGTAGATAATTTACAGCTTAGCTATTATAAAATTGTAAAACTTTATTGGAGTTGGTGTATCTAAATTTGTATTTTATCATAAGTATTTTTTATATAGTTAAGATTTTTTTAACCTATTTTAAAAAAATCTTATAATAGAGTTGAAATTTTAATCTACTTGAAAATTCTTTAGTATGCATGTGACCAGGCTATAAATATGAAACATCATTTTGCTAAAAAAAATTTAATTTGCTTCAAAATATTGTAATTCCAAACCTCTAGCATACTACTAATTGAAGTTGAACGTTAAAATGGACTAATTTATGAACTTTCAAATTAAATTGAAATTATTCCATAAATTCAACTTTCATTCAAAATTGTTTGAATATGGTACGCTGCATATATCACAATATATGTTAATTGAAAAATAATGATTATTTAAAAAATTCAAAAGTCAAACACTTAAAACTTAATGTTTAATTATTTTGGCCAAAAAAAACTTAATGTTTAATTACTGGTGAAGATTTATTTATCAACATATGACAAGTAATTAATTTTTATAGACTGGTTATGGTAATGGAAAAAGATCATAACAAATTATGCCAATATATGTTTATCAATTGTAGTTTATATCGTCACAATTTTATCATGAAAATTAATAAGAATTCTAATAAATTCTATTATGATAAAATGACTTTGTAACTTAATTTTTAATGTCATTTGTTGTTTTACCGATTTTAATTAAAAAATATATTTATACATTTACTTAATTTTTAGGATGTGGATTGAAATAAAAATTTTAAATTACAAGGCACGGGTTTAGTGATTCACATTTATGAGAAAATAGAGTTAGTTAAATCTATTATTGATATTTAATGAACAAATTAATAATTTTTGAACAAATTTTTTGTTGTATTTTTATTAGTCTTAAATTATTGTAAATGTTGCATTTAGTTGCATAATTTTATTATCACTCTTTGGAGGAAGGACTATGCATTCCAATTCTGTATACTTAAAGTAATAAATGAAGATTTAATGTGCAATGTAAGATAAGGAAGCCATCCCAGTTGTTGGTTCATAAATAACATATTTTATGAGATGAGATCAATATTAAAAATAAATTAATTTTGCTTTGAATTTATTTTGTCAGATTTTTCGCTTTGAAAGCCTCTTTATTAATCACTTTTTTGCATTGTGTATGTAATTGTTAAATATTTTTGTATCGAATATATTTTAGTAAAATGATTTATAAGAACATCCCTATATTGCACAGATACATTGCTAGTTAGATTAGAAGATTTGATGCGGCTTCACGTTGCATGGATATTGGATAACTCATTAATAGTATTGAGATTTTGTTAGTGTATACATATACTGACATAGCCAATTGATGATATTGGCTTGATACATTGGGCCATTTACTTCTTTTATTTATCTCCCTGCTTCTCTACGAAAGTAAGGCGGTGTATAAGTGCAGAGACCATGGGCCGAACCAATAGGTATGTATATTATACTCCGCCACCCCTTCAACCGTTTTTTCGGTTTATGGGCCTGAATCCCTTGCAGTCTTGCACCGTTGGCAACTTCGATCGGGACATGGGATCGCTGGAGACACCGACGAGGGCAGAGACCGGTTCTGCCCCGTCAACCGGCAACGGAAAAGTTTCTGCTGCCGACGGGGAGCCTGTTGAGACTGCGTGGGAGAAGCCGCTAGAATCCGACACTCCAAAGAAGAGGAGAGCGTCTCTGCTTTCCTTGGAGGTTGGCACTCGGGTCATGTGTTGTTGGAGGGACGGAAAGTTTCACCCCGTGAAACTCATCGAGCGCCGCAAGCTGAGTGCCGGAGGCCCCAATGATTACGAGTATTACGTCCATTATACCGAGTGTAAGACTTCATTCCGTCGTTTCTTTGGCCTCGCAATTTTGATGATTAGGGTTTTGGGTATGAAGGCTAATAGGAGCTGTTGATCCTAGCTGAGTGGTTATGATCTTGATGTTATGTCTTGGCGTTTCTCGTAGATGAGATGCCGAATTGTCGTTGTGATTGTGATGCTTGGGATAAGTTTGATTCATTGCGCATTACGATTTACTAACGAAGACCTGGTGCAGGCAATTCTTGTCAGCATTTTGTCTCTATTCTAACTATGCCATATGTTTAACAATGTGGGCAGGAATGCTCACTAGTGGTAGTACTGTGATAGTCTCATCCGCGTTTGTTATTCTTTCTGGCAGTCAATAGGAGGCTTGATGAGTGGGTGACGCTTGAACAACTTGATCTTGATTCGGTGGAGGCTGTTGTTGATGAGAAAGTGGAGGATACGGTAATGATTTTATGTTCTCCAAATTAGCGTTCTAATGAAGAAAAAATGTTTTTAGCGTTTGTTTGTGCCTTGGAAGTTTTTTTGGACAAACGGATTTGCAGGTTTCATGAAAACGGTCAAGGATATTTTCAAAAAATTATTTTGCTCTCGTTGGATTATCTTAAGTTGTGGAAGATAGCGAGTTATATGATTGTGTCTGAATGACTCTATTTTTGTATGTGGCTTTTTAAGGTGACGAGCTTGAAGATGACACGCCACCAAAAGAGGAAGATCGATGAGACACATGTGGAGGTATTTAATATGTAATGTTTCGCGAGAATTAATACATGTACAAGCTCAAAATAACACCTTCTAGGCTTAAAAATTTATAATCTTTCTATTTACGTAGTTCACGGAAGAATAGGTTCTATTCAAACTTCAGGTCACTGGCATGAAAATTGGGAGAGTCATCAGATCAGAAAATCACTTAAGACAGTTAATGCTCTTGTTACTGTTTAGTATTTACTGTTTGCTTGGGAACGAGGGAGTAGGGGGTTAAATGCCTCACAAAGTCACTTGAAATACGTAATTGTTGGTGAGCACTATATAATCCTGTGCTAGCGAGCTAGAGAGACAGAGTACTGTTTCTTATGTGTAGGCTTGATTTTTCTTGAATGTGAAAGCAGCAGATTTCATTGATTAGTCAAGCTGTTTCTTCCTTGCTGCAGCTTTTTCCTCTGTGTTTTATGAATTTGTGTCTTTTGCTACATACAGGGCCATGAGGAGCTTGATGCTGCCAGCTTGCGGGAACACGAGGAATTTACAAAAGTGAAGAATATAGCTACTATTGAACTAGGAAGATATGAGATTGAGACATGGTACTTCTCCCCCTTCCCACCAGAATACAATGACTGTGTGAGGCTGTACTTTTGTGAGTTTTGCCTCAATTTTATGAAGCGCAAAGAACAGCTTCAGAGGCATATGGTGAGCTGTGCCTCAAATATTGCTTCCTTTTTAGTTCCTTTTGTTTTGGAGAGTCATTATATATTGGTGCACCATGCTATGAAGAGGACTGCATCTTTCTTTCTTCTCATCCACTGTTTTGCTTGTCTGCAGCCATTGCTGTTATTGTTTACTTATCTATTTTCTAGTTTGCTTTAATTGTTGTTCTCTGGTATTGTTAAGTGGAACATGAACTTTGTATTAAATCTTATTTTGCCCTGAGAATATAATCATGTTTTTTGGGAACTTGCATTTTTACTATTCTTGAATGTGGTTTATAGAAATTTTTTTTATCGATACTTCATGTGATTTTGATTTTTGCACGATGGTAGGGTTCAGTTATGATATACAAACTTTGTCTCCTGAATGCCCCCCTTGCTGTGTGTTTGTATTTATGTGTGATTTCTTTTTTTCCTTGCGAGATCCGTATGTTATTCTTGCTCCCTTGATTCTTAGTTTGTTTTCTATGAATTGTTACATAGTTTACTTATTAAAGTTTGGATTAAGTATATGTTTGAATTGAGAACTTGCAATTTCTTTGTATAGGAAAAAATCTTCCAATTCACTCTAATTGTTCTCTTTATCCTCAAATATGACTTAGTCTTCAGTAACCATTAGCTGTATCTTGAATGATCATACTTTTGAATTAAGTTTTAGTGAGGCTTCTGACTTTTGCACTTATTTGTCTGTCATATAAATTCATTCATAAGAATTCCTTGAAAATCTTCTTGATCTGTTTAGAGCATGAATTCATGAATTGCTGTTACACTTGAAAACTTAGTTAAGGATACCAAATGAAATGAATTTTCCATTGAATACTGCTGTACGAAAGTGGCCAAGTTTTGAATAAAACATTGTGTGGTTGAATGGTGTAAAAAAAAAAATTAGCAGAGTGAACGTTTATTGGACCTTCAGAGCTATGGTAAATGATGCTCTTATTTTGCTTTAATGGGATTGAAGAATTTATTATTTTAAGTTGCCCCTCTTCTCTCTCTTGAAAAGGTTGTCAGTTTATGTAATCAACGTAAAAATGCTGTGAACCATCTTCAATGGCCTTCTCTACCTTTTTTAACGAACATTTCTTTTTATCATGCAGAGGAAATGTGATCTCAAGCATCCTCCTGGTGATGAGATATACAGAAGTGGTACACTGTCAATGTTTGAGGTACACTTTTCTCATTGCTCAGGTATTTATGGTTGATGAGCTTCTTGTTTTTGGTATCAAACTTAGATCTATAGTTTGCTTTTATGTTTTTCTTGTATGCACTCTCCTACATCAACTTCAGTTTATGGAGTCTAAGATGAGTTATTATCTCACCAATCTGCACATTATCTAGAATAAGTTCAGTGGGTGCAAGAGAACATTTAAATGATGTAAATGTTAATTGAGGATGATCCTCCTGTCCAATGTTGGATTTGAAGTGTCTTATATTATCATTGCAGCCTTGGATTCTTGATCTTTTTGGACTTTTTTGGTCACAACTGAAATTCCTATGCGTAAGAAGGAGGATTGCTTGATTTTCATCCTGTCTGATGCTTGATGATATCAGTTTAATTTATCTACGCAGCCCTCTGGCACTTTTAAGACCCAGGGACCTAATTAAAGGCTCTAACTTGAAAACTTTTTTGCATATATATGTATATAGATATTTGAGTCAAACCCTAAATGGACAAGAATATGATAATATTATATTTTATAGGTATATATTATTACCAAGTAAATGTTTCTCTTAGAATATATCCTGTATATTCCTGTCATATAACCAAATGTTCTTCAAACTCACCAAATGCCTGGAGGTTTAGGGCAGAATTAGCTATTATTAATTTAAAACCTTTGAAGTGATATATATTGGGAAATTAGTACTGCAGTTCTATTGGGCTTTGATAACATTGATTTCTCTAGCAGAATTTTTGTTATGCCAAGAGTGTATTGAGAGGAGGGATCTTATCAAGGGGTAAGAGGAAGAAATAATCACACCCATCACCCTTGGTTCACAAATTAATGGTCTAAGATTAATGCAAAAAGGCATCATAATTGTGCAATAAAATGTCATCCTTGATTCTACATTAGTAGTTCTTGCATATATTCCCAATCTAAGGGTGAATACTCTTCCCCCCCCCCCCCCCCACACACACACAACCCAACAACCTCCCCTCCTCCTTTTTCTCCACACACACACTTATAATACTGATTTGTATTTTATGATTGCTTTTAATTATTATGCTATATCTGTGCACAGGTTGATGGCAAAAAGAACAAGGTTTATGGGCAGAATCTCTGCTATTTAGCGAAGTTGTTTCTTGATCATAAGACTCTCTATTATGATGTAGATCTGTTTCTGTTCTATGTTTTATGTGAATGTGATGATCGAGGATGCCACATGGTTGGCTATTTCTCCAAGGTAAATATATATTTGTTCTTGCTTCAAATTCTTATATCATGCAATTTGCACTTTTAAAGATGCAATCTAGCAAGGGTCATATTTTATGCAGTTTTCTCCATTCATTTAATTGTGAGCTTCCACTATGAAGGAGCTGATTCTATTGTTTTCAAACAAGACATTAATCTTTAGTCCTGTGACGTGAAGCATGAATTTGACTCTAGCTTAAATATTTGCAATCTCCTCTATCTTCTTCCGTATAATTTTCTTGTTTATTTGTCTTTTTTATATTGTGAATTTATGAATAACCTTATTAATATGAACTTCTTTTGATTTTGAAGGAAAAACATTCGGAAGAATCTTATAATCTGGCATGTATTCTCACCCTTCCACCCTATCAAAGGAAAGGCTATGGCAAATTTTTAATTGCTTTCTGTAAGTTCTTTTGTTCTCTCTCACTGGATTTAGACCTCTACGTTTTTCCAGTTACATGAGTAAAAATGAATGTATTTTAAACATGGAGCAGCATATGAACTTTCCAAGAAGGAGGGCAAAGTTGGCACACCTGAAAGACCCCTTTCAGATCTGGGGTTGCTGAGCTACAGAGGATACTGGACCAGGGTTCTTTTAGAAATTTTGAAGAAGCATAAGGGTAATATTTCTATTAAGGTATGTGTCTCTTGCATTTCTTTGTTTTGGAGTATTAGGGTTTGTTTGAGATTTGGATGGTACTGAAAGGTTAAATGATGACTTTCCTTACCTTGTTCGAATGTCTTAAACATTGAAGTTTAAAGAATATAAAAAGAGGTCCCCTGGGGGACATCCAATAAAATTGGAATGATATAGAAAAAATTAATGTGGCCCTTGCCGCAAGGATGATACACACCAATTGAGAAATGGTCCAAAAAAGAATATAAAAAGAGCATAGTAGTAAATTACCCAATATTCCGAGAACTCTCACAGTGGGATCCTCAGGAAATATGAAGGTTGGAATATTTTAAACGGTTAGTTGAAAATCTTCTATTTGGCCAATTGTTGTATTCTCCCTTTCCTATTTGTATTTTGGTTCTGGTATTGTACTGTCGTGTTCCAAACAGGAGGGTTACTGAGTATAGTCTGTTAGATCTTTTTAATCATAATGATTAGGATATTGACTTAGTGGGTAATTGATTGCGTTATGTCTTTTCTGTTCTTTATCCTAAACAAATAAATTTGGCGTAGTGGTGTTACATCTCTTTGATAATTATTAAGGCTTTGCTACTGACGCAGGAGCTGAGTGACATGACAGCCATTAAAGCAGAAGACATACTGACCACCCTTCAGAGCCTAGAATTGATTCAATACAGGAAAGGGCAGCATGTTATTTGTGCAGATCCAAAGGTCTTGGATCGCCATCTTAAAGCTGCTGGAAGAGGGGGTCTGGAGGTTGATGTTAGCAAATTGATCTGGACTCCTTATAAAGAACAAGGTTGATGATGTTAACTTATCTATCAATAGAAGGTCTTCGTTTGTTGTAACTGGGGTTTGTATAGATCAGATACTAGGTTAAAGTTTAGTCAGTTAACATTTAATATCCCATCTTTGTGTAATATAGAAAAATAAAGGCTTAAGTTGCCTTACATGAAATCTCACGTGGTAGCCAAACATTGAAATACTGAACATCGGTATCTGTATTAATGATATAGGGTAGATTATGCATGTACATTCCTTGCTGCATGGTCTTTGGTGTCTGCCATATTGTAAATAAGTTACAGTTCGAAGAATAGACGTTCATGATACGTGAGGTAGGTGGTTGCAGTGGAGGTTTTGTAGTATTGGTGTTGACCGTATTCTCAGTCAGACTTAGGTATTAGGAGGAGGATTGGTTGACGGGAGGATTCGTCCCTCCATTCACTCAATGGGAATTTAGAAAAAATTTACGACCACATAACGTTGTGCCGCTGGGGTTTCTTATGTTTTATGATATGTTGTAACTCCTAAACCCAGCACGGCCAACCATTTATTCCATCGAATCCGTCATGAACCGCGAGAGCTTTATCCACCTGAAATTCCGGATAACAATACCGTGCGAATCAATTTTCTGTATTCCGGCTTATATATTTATCTCTAGGTGTATTTTTTGTCCTTTTTCTACATTTACCTTGGGACCTGGCCAACGACTTTCGCATCCGTCAATATTTGTTTAAACTGGCATATGATGTGAACCGTTGCTCGGGAAATAAAAATCATGAAATCTAATTCCTGATTCCTGACGTAAATAATACTGGTTCTGCTGCCGTTATTGACAACTAGTGTATTCATTGGTGATCGGGTTTGATCTTTAATTGTTTCATTAGAACAGTTATTTCCATAGCCCGTATTCTTGACTTATGCCCCAGTCTTGGTATTCCGAATTCCTCAACTTCCCTCTTTAAATTCCGCCGGAACAAAAGGAAAACACTTCCCTCATTAATATATTTTATACGATTTTGCCATTAGGACGTCAGAACCTCACTTTCACCATGAGTGAAAATGCAGGCTTTCTAATTTCTTGAGACAGATCATACATAGATCTATAACAAACATTGCTTCTGTATTGGATTATTTTCCCAGTGTTGTGGCGTCTTCTACGAAACACTTATTCTTCTCATGCCTAACTGTTTCTATTATTTAACCTAAGAGTAATTAAGTTTTCTGGTTACTTATGGTTCTGCAACCCAACAGTAATGACCAGGATTCTGCATCACCACCATCTTAGGTACTCCAGGAAATCAAACAACACATAATCATTTACATTATGTTATACAAAAATTCCCAACAAATAAAAAAAAAAAAGAAGAAAGAAAAGTTTCCATCCGGCTCACCCTTCGAGTGCAGAGATTTTGTGATCAAACACTAGTAGGCTGAAGATGATGCCTTGGATGTTGAATATGTTGAAGCTGCAGACTCTTCAATACAACGCCACCAGACCTCCTTTTCCAAAGACTATCAACATCAGACTTGTTCTGCACCCCCTTGATCACCGGCAATGGCGGATCCATATTCTCAATGCTTAAAGCTACAGAAGCTTCATTCTCATTCCTAAACCTATTAGTATTACACACATGAACCCTACTTCCACAGGTCGTCGAGGCAACAACAACGGTGGCAGGGGTGGCTATCAAGCTTTTTCCTGAGAAGAGCCTTTTAAGCTTGGAATACTTGCCAAAAGCAGGGGAGGTGGCCGTGTTGGTGAGTCTATGGGAGATAGAGATCCCAACTATCTTGTTGTTCCTCTTCACCTGACCCATGCAGCCGATCCTAGGGGACAAAGGGTCATCGGAGAGAGACGCCGGTGGGTCCCTCCACCTCGGAAGGCTCACATCTTTGATAGACGGCCTTGAACAGAGCATCGGCAGGAATGTGGTTCTTTCCTGGTTATGCAGCTTCCGATGCTGAAACCGATGGTCATGGTGACGACGGTTTTCATTACTCATGTCTCCTAGTTGACCCAATTTCAGTTATGAAACAGAGAAAAGCCGACAGACAGAGTTGTTGAGGTAGATGGTTCCGTGAAGGAAGAGTGAGAGGCAAAACGGAAGATTGGGATTGTAGTGTGAAGAGTTCGACTGATTGCGGAAGCCGATGCGTACTTACTGCGATCCTTTACTTAATCCCGTAAAAGGTGAAGCCAAATAAAAAAAGTCGGCAAGATGATTAGATGTAATCAGTTCATATTTTCTCATTATGCTAATAGTACTTAATATCCATTTTATTAATTAATATATTTATAACGAATAACGATTATTATTAATAATTATCAATCCAGAACAAACCTTATCAGATGACAAAAAAAATAATGGAATAAAAAATATTGGAGAACCAGTGGATCGTGTCTCTGTAATTTAATGAGAGGAAAAGACTAATGAGACAAGCTTCCTCTCCCTTCCTGTTGGGATCTCTTAACCAATCTGATTATGCTAAAACACACACGCCACTGGGGTAAAAACTAAAACCCCCCCTTAAATTTCCACTTTGGTAAATGCTAGTACTTTTTTTTTTTGGGGATTTTGCCCCAAGAACGATACTTAAGTTATTTTACAAAGTTTTCTCATATAAAGTGCTCTGTACATAGACATATGATAGTATGGCATGGAGTGGGATGATTTGGATCATTAGTTAGTGAGACTTAAACAAGTGTTACTGCTTGCACCAAAACTTAAGAAAAAAATGTTTTATGATGATAAGTCAAAGGGTCAAAAGAGAATAATTAATATAATGAAGGAGGAGGGCAACACAAATTATAAGGTGAGAGCCACGTTCACCAAAGAAGCCAATAATCCGGGTAGGTTATTATGATAACTCATATTTTATCAACTAAACTGCTATGATGAAGTATGGTTGCTTTACTGTGTTTGTCTTTTATATATCCGTTTCTCAAACTCACGTTGGCATCACCATTACGCAATTTCTAGTTTCACAATGTAACCTAAGGGGATAAATTTAAATGATGTAACTTTTCTTTTTCTTTTTCTTTTCTTTTTTTTAACATCAGAAGGCAAGCAAAAGCTTGAAAAAAGAACACAGCAAAACACAAAAAACTAGTCCATGGTCATGGTTTCAGAATACACTAAACTAGTAATCTGTCCAGGATGTAACTTTTCTTTTTAACAATTTCTGATATATTTTTTGTGAGAAAATTTTCAAAATAAAAAGGTGTCTCTTAAATTATTCATGAATTAATGATGAATCTTGAGATGATTCATGGAGAATCACAATATTCATGACATATGAAAAGAAGTGACTTTTACCAGATTCATGAATCATTACAATGTATATACATTAATCATATGAAATGATGTGACTTTTGTCTAAATTCATGAATCATTGCAATGTATATACATTAATCATATGAAAGGATGTGACTTTTGTCTAAATTCATGAATCATTACAATGTACATACATTGGTTAATGTATATGTCCTTTTATTGAAAGAGTGATGTTGCTTCAAGAGGTGTCTTCTCATTCCCTATAAATAGTCCACAATCTTTCATCATTTGAGTATTCTAATTTACTTTATCCACACTTGTTTCAACATACACAAACTCACTTGCTTTTATCTTTAGTGCACAAAGGATAAAAAGCAAATTACCATTTTGTAAAAGTCATTGTTGTCTAGGTTTGAGTTTTGGAAGTACAGCACCTGCTCAAGGGTCTTCATTGTATCCTGCAGGAAATTCGTCACTAACCTAAGTTGTACCCAAGATTTGGAAATTGGTGGGGGCGAATTAAGTCTAAAGGAAAGTGTTACTCACGCCTTGAAGATTTGTGCACAACCTTTTCTCCAATCTCTTTTTCCCTCAACACTTCAAAGTTTCATCCCTTGTAATATTTTTTCATTTTAAAGCATAGAGGACATAGCATAAAACTAAATTTTAAACTCAAAATTTTATTAAAAAAATAGAAATGTGAAAACAAATTAATCTTTTCATACTTAGATGGAGACATAAAAAATTAACAATTAAAGAGGAATAAAAAATCAGTTTGCGAAAAATTAATGTGTTTGAAATAGAATTGCCACCCACCACTTGGTCATCATCTTAAATGATTTTCTTATTTAATGTTGGTCAAAAAGCAGATAGAGTTGTCATCCTATATAATCATATTAATATAAAGTTTGTGAAGAATTTTCGGAATTTATGTGAAGAATGAATTCCAAAATTAATATTTATAGTTATAGTCTATTAATGATTAAACGAAACTAATACCCAAATTTACAAGTTTGAAATTCGGTGGGCTAAAATATTATTTTAACATAGGTCGACTTATCTTTGAAACACTGGTCGATTGTTTCCAAAATAAATAATAAACTAGACGTAGAAAAATTTCGGGGAAGTAGCTTTGTGTGTGTGTGTCTATATATAAATAAAATAAACAATAAATTTATAAGAAGTCAAATCGCTTATAAAAAGTATACTAACATATTTTTTTCTTCAGTTCAGTGCTTGTGTTTTTTCAGTTTTGCTTGTTTGTTAATCATTCTCTCTCTTACTTTTTTATATAGTTACATTTCCTAATATTTAATTATATTTTTCTCTTTATTTTTTTTTAATTTTTCTTTCAAATCAGTCAAATTTTGTCAAATTACCATCGTAATCGTATATTACATGGAAAAAACTAGTTATTTATTATATCTCATTCAATAAAAAATACCATCATCTGAAGATTAAATAATTATTAAATCAGTTGAAGATAGTACTCCATTTTTTTCCCTATCAGCCGGAGACGTTAGACGTACTTGATACATGAAGCTAATTAATTATTAATTAAATGAAGAAATATATAATAACCGAACAAGTAATGCCATAAAAACAATATTATTTATTTCATGATAATAAGTTAATAACATTCTATTTATCTTAAAATTTGTAAGTGTTGGACATTATTTTTAGCAGGTCCGCCTTTGAAATGCTGACTAAACTCTAGAGCTAGCTGGTTAGATAATTAATGAGTATAATTATCTAAATCTTAATTAGTTAGTTAATTAAGAAGAAAAGATCAAGTCAAATATCCCTATTTTAATTAAGATAATACGGGATTTCAAGAGGTATAATGGTGGGAGTGGCCACCACAAATTTAGTTTTAAACCTATGCTTACTCTCCCATCCCCCGTGTGAGTGGAAAACCCTCGAAAGTGTGTGTTCTATCATCGTGTGTGCCACGTTCCTCTAGAGTAATTATGTGAGGAGCAAGCAAAAAGCTTCAAGTAGCTTTCTTCTACTCTAATTTAAAATCAACAGTAAGGGAATCCTCTCTACAGCTCAAATGAAAGAGATTAAAGTGAAATCTTTGGTCGGTGCGTGATACTGAATAATTTGGTGAAAATAAAACGGGGGAACCTACCACACGCATATTATCACGTGTTAAGACAAACCCACACAGCCCTACGGTGCGGCCGACACGCCGTGACCGTCAGCACGTGAGAGGCACGTGATGAAATGGTGCAGGCCTTTAATTTACTACATGATAATTTTCAATATGAAAGTTACTGATATATATATATATATATATTATAATTTCTTCTCTTTTTTTATTTTTTTTTAAAGAAAAAAGGACAGAGACAAAATCCTTCCAAGTTTTTTTGGGCAATAAAATCCTCCCAAGTTAAGATTGATAAATTTAAGATGACAAGGATGGAATGAGTTGTGGATAATCCTTTTTTATATAAGAAAATAAATTTAATTCCTAAATATTGTTACATATATGTGACATTCAGCTAAAAATATTTGGAACTTGAATCACGAAAGTGCGGGAAAAAAATCATTTGTGGGAAAAGAAATGAGATGAAGGAAGTCTTACATCTGGCAGAGAGCAGAACAAAATTGAAAGCATGTAATTTTAGATTGTTAGAAGCAGGTTCTTCCTACTTTTGAAGCAACTTGATTAATTTTCTGTATATTTTGCTCACATCAGTTTCCTCCATCTTCTTTGTGTGGGGGCTTCACATAATCACAGTTGGATAACTTGAAAATGTAGCAAAAGAATTTCGCTTCTGGAAGCAACTTTTTGAAACATCCACATGCACCTGCTCCTAAATCTAAAATTATAAAAAAAAAAGAAGGTATTTCATATTTTAAGCGTGAGACAGATGAGAGACGCAATAAGACTGACCAGTATATTGCGTGATTGAGTTATAAAAAAATAAAAAGTATTTTGATTAGATTAGACACAATATTACATTTTTCCTCCTAATTATCCCAATTTTTTTGAGGGGGGGATATACAAGGGGAAGGGAGGGAAAATTTTAGTAACATTTTTCCTCCCTTTATCTAATTTTTTGATTGCCAAATAATGGGAGGAAAGCAAAATCCCTCCCCTTTCTTTCCTTTCCCTCGATTTCCCTCCAACCAAACAATGTATTAGGGGAATTATAATTAAGGACTAAAATAAAAAATTTATTATAAAATAGAATATGTTAATATTTATTTTTTCAATTTCACTACTCAATATTCTAGATTTTAATATTTTTTTATTAGTTAAAGTTTTTCTTTATAATTAATTCACTATACTGATCCCTAATTATAATTCTCCCTGAGAACTAAATTTTAGGGGATTATATCCCCAAAGAAAGGGGAAAACAACAGAACAGAGGATTTCCCGTGGGAAAAGCTTATAAATATAAAGGAAGAACGTCCAAGGGAAAGTTGCCCATAAAGACAACAAACAATAATTGATAGAGTACAATAAACAAAGTAAAATAGGCATAGATCTAGTTAGTGAACCACCTAAAAACATATCTATTGCCAAAGATTGTCTTCAAACAGAAGGACATGCCTGTCTGCAACCCATCTAAGCTGCTCGTACTTTAGATTATTTAACTGTGCTAAAGATATCTCCTCCACTGGTTGAGCTTAAGAATAGGGTTACCTGAAACTTCACAGCCTTGCTTATATGGACAAGTCAAATTTTCAATTGGCCCAGATCCTGAAACTCCAAGCTAACCAAGGCATCATTTATGTAAATTTTATGCAAGCATGATGAATATTAGTTAATTTATGTGGTTCAACACATTGGACGGGGAGGCAGCATACCAGTATCATACTTGCATTATTAAGTGAATAAGACTTATCAGAAGAATACAATGACGAATAGACAAGAGAGTGGTGCTATCCACCGTTGTCAAAAAAGCATAAGATAATTTCATGATATGATAGGCATGACTTAACATATCCATCCTAATCAAGGTCATCTTAGTTTGAATATGGGGAAGAAACAACTCTAAAGCCCACCTATTTCCAATTAACTGTATGCATTTTCTCTTTCATGCATTGGTTTATATGTTGGTTGGATCTAATTTGTAGAATGTGAAGCGCACTTCCAATTCCAACTTTATACACAAGGAAATGAAACAAATTGCTAAATCAACTGTCATGTCCGGCAAACTGAACAACACAGTCATACAGAAATTCACATATTAATGGCTGCGGGTTGATTCTTTTAGAGCTTGCATGAATGAACAGATTGTTTCATAATTAGCTGAGACCTAACATGTCCAGCTCCAGAGATAATTTTCCATGATCTATTCAGTTGCAAGCTCTCAACGTGCCATCTGGAAGCTGATGAGGGAATCTATCTATTACAAATATCATCTGCCTTGGATTAAAAATTTTAAAATAACGATTGCAAAATTCATACCAGTACCGTTATGTACAAGTCAACATTTTCATGCCACCATAAAATGCTATTCATAGTGTAATGGCCATCATATATGGAGTTAAGGGCTAAAGAAACTGATTTGCACGTTTACAAACATTCTTTTCATCTATTGCAAAAGTAAATGCCAAATCTCTCATTTGTTCTCAAGAACTTTCTCATTGCAGTTCAAAATCTGAGAACGAGTACATTCATAGCCGGTATTGCCAACCCATGCGAAAAGGGAAGTTGCGGCAGCCACCACAGAACGGAAAACGTAAAATAATTTTACATGAAAGATGAAAACTAAAATAAAAATAAAGAAAATATATTTAAGAAAAATCTAGATGCTAGTTGCTATCAGTTAGAGGATTCTAAACTGCCTCCACCCTGAGGTGCAACTGCCTCATGCTGTGGCAGATCACATTCAAGATTTTTCTCCTTAGAAAGTGATACTTCATCTGAACTATCCTCTGTCCTGTCCAGAGATTTTTCTGTCTTTTCATCTGCATCTACAGGTTCTCTATCTGAAGAATATATTTTGGTTTCAACGTGGTTTTGTGCATTATTTTGTGTGTCAGATGGAAGATGAGATGCAGGAGAGATACCTAACCCTTTGGAAAGACATACGTACTTGATAACAAGTTGTTTGTAATTATTTAGCAGGTCTTCCACATCACCGACTGTTAGATCACCAGCACGAGCAAACAAATATGGATACTCCCGGAAAACTTCATTCACCCCATCCTCCTTCAAAAGCATGCTTGCCCCTTTATTCTCCAAATCTGAGAGGGATGGAATCTTTGGTATTGGTAACTGATCTGCAAAAGTTACTTTCTTGTTTTCTGATTTTGATTCAGATGATGTGGTTTGCATTGCAAACTCCTTAATTGGTTCTGCTCTTGAATGGTCTCCAGCATTTTGATCAGGTAATCTGGGCTGATCTTGCAAATCAGTTGAAAGCCCAGAAAGAACAGCACGAGCAGATTCCATGTTTCTGTCAAACTCAGTTTCATCCATTGAAATGGCTTTAGCATCAATGTTTGTGACGAAGGACTCAGCAGAGAGCATGTTCGTAAAAAAATAAGCTGCTTCTGCAACTAATCGCGATTGACGTCTAAACCTTTGTATGTATAGTAGGTTGGAGTGAAGTTGTGGAGGGTTTGCCTGCATAGTAGCATAAATGAGAGAAAGAAAAAGGTATAGAACTTCAAAATAATAATCAATGCCCACATTAAAAGGCACCCAGGAAGGAAAAATTATGAGAATATCAGGTTATCATGCATTATAATTTTGCTTTGGCCACCCTATGGTGGCCATATAAATGAGATGGGTTTTCAGCTGGCAGGAGAAAATCCGCCATTCAAGTATGTACTAAAGCAATATACAATTGTAAATTGTAATTCAAGTATGTTATGGCATTCCATCTCACTTGCCCTCTTCAATCTTCAGTGTTAAGCTCAAAACTAAGAGAACTCCCAATAAACATCTAAAAAATAAGGCCATAACAATAAATCTGGCCCCTATTAGCAGTCTGAACTACAATCCAAGTCCTTTGAAGCAGAATCAACATAAAATGAGTTATAATATAAAAATTTTTGGAGTCTATGATCCATGCCATGATTAATTGTATTGTTATCACTAATTCACCGCCATATGCAACAAGATATGTCAAAAATCCAAATTTACTAGTCATGGAAATTACAAGGACTTCTTGATGCAGCATTTGAAAATAAAACTACATTAACTGTACTAATTTATGATGAAATTCTAATTTGCGTTTAAGGAATTATTGTTAGTATGGTGTGAATTTAAAACCATGTTTGGTATACAAAATGGAATGGAATGAAAAAAGAAACGAAATGAAAAAAAAAAAGTAATTTTACAGATGTGAAGTGTCTTTTATACCCTAGGATGAATAAAACGATAGAAAAAAATAATTATCATTCAGTAATGATAACTAGAGTATAATAGATATTACAATTTTGATTGTTGTCCAATAGAATGGGATTCCTATTCCATTGAAGCTACTGGACGGGACTTTACAGTTGTTTGGATCTTCAAATATCTCCATCCATAATAAGATTAGTAGTTTATTTCCAATCTTGAATTAGGATTTCTTATGTCTTTAGATAGCTTCTGTGGATTATTTCTCCAACTATAATCAGGAATATGGATTATGTAAGCCCTCTATATAGATGCATATTATTTAGGAAAATACTTATATGCTTTTTCTTATGTGTTTTTTATGTTGTTTTCCAATTAAAAGTTAACATGCAGATTATTTTTTAATATATTGTAGATTTAGTCATTAATTATATATTAAAAGTATTAACTTCTTGAACTTAAAAAATTTAAAAAGTCTACATGTTAAATTTTAATTGGAGAATAACATGAAAAGCATATAAGAAAAAGTATATAAGTTTAGTCCTATTATTTACAAGGTCATACTTTTATTAATGAATTTAAATAAAATTATTGAGTGTTTTGGTTACTTTTCCTCGGTTCTGGCACTTGTTCTCCACCACTTCCACATAGTTTTACAAAACTGCAAGCACCATTTGTATAACCTAAGTGCATATTGAGGAGAACAAAGCAGAATGAAATAGAATTAAAAATAAATAATACAGGTAAGCATATTAGTAAATCTTTTAGAAAGCATGTTATGTGAAGCTAAAACATCATCTTTAGCTGTCATTCAATGTTGAAATGCTGAGATTACCTTTATAGTAACATAAATCAGCACAGGAAGAAATTCATCAGCTCCTGGAGGTTTCGCATTTGAAGAAACACAGGCATTAATCAGTAAGTTGTTGATAACCTTGCAACAATTCAGGATGCACACTAATTTGTCTCTGGGTGCCTTGTACATGTTGATCTTCTGTAATTCTTTCTGAGCAAGCTGCAAACAGTAAAACAAGACAGAAGAAGTAAGGTCTGAAAGGGAATTTATTGATCAAAAAACATGAATCAGCAGATTTGCAGGGATACAGAAAACCATAAACAAGTTAAAACGCTGTATTCAGTTGCCAAAGATAGAACCCAAGTTACGGATTGTCATTGGAATTAATTTTTCTCCAACTAACAAATTCAGCATATACAAGCTAAGATATTAAAAAAAAAAAACTGAACTGTAAGAACAGGGATGTGGAAAGAAATAGTATACACTAGTACTTTTTCTCCAATTGGCAAATTCAGCACATAGCCACATACAAAGTAATATATTAAAAAATAAACTGAACTATGAGAACACGGACGTGGGAAGGCATAACCTGCATTTGAAATCTATATTGAAGTCATGATGACTGACAATCTTACGAAACAATCGAATATGTATACAGCATTTATTGGAAGTTTTAACATAATTAAATGTTGACATGAGAACGAAATACAAATGTCTATATAGTATACAGAGATAAGATTTTTAAATAAAACCACTTCAAATGTGTAGTTTATACACTCACCAACCATGATGTTTCATTCTGAAAAGTTGGCTTGACATCCAAATTTTCTGGTCGAATAAATTGTTGAATCAACGCCATCTTTTCAGAAAGATGGTCATCAAGTTTTACATCATCTGGAAGTGAAGCAAATACACGTGTAAATAACTTCGTCATGACATACTTCTCCAGCCCCTGTATATGAGTGAAACCCACAGGTAAAGAGACAAAAGAATAGATGAAGCCACGTAGTATCAGAACAATTCACAAGGAGAAGCCATATATTTTGCTTTCTATTAATAAAGTCCGCACAGGCAGAGCAAAAGTTAGAGTTAAGTTTCAGTTCTCCAGTTGAAAAGATTGATCTCAGCCCAGAAAAAACACAAGAAGCCTCAAACTTACTTTAACCGTACTATTGATATGATTTAATTAAACCAGAGAGAACATGCAAGGTTGGGTTTTAACTATTGAAGTGCATTAAGAAACAGGTAACCAAGATAAATTATCAGGAATTTACAGTGACATATGTGACTTGAACTTACCTTGTATCTGAATCACTTGTCAGCAACAATATACATATGATGCATCAACAAAGTCAGGGGAAAAAGTGTGAACACGGTTTATTTATTTTAATTAGCAAAAGAAAAGAATAAGAGGCTGCTATAGATGATTGGGGCACTCTGTAACTAAAGGTCAATAAAACAGCCTTTTTTTAAAGTGGTTAACAAATTGTAACTTCACTATATTTTTATAGAATTATTTTCACTCTAATAAGTAAAAACAGTTCAGACTTTAGACAATAAGCGCCCTTAGAATGTCTCTCTAACCAGTAACAGATAGTATGAGGTTGATGTACATGTCAGCAAAAGTGTGCAAGCCAATGTTCACTAGAAGGGATTAAATATTAGATATAGTAAACCATTAATTCCTCTAACAGCAGCCATGAAAAGGCCTTTGGCCCTCGTACAAATAATATTGTACTCTCGATGACAATATAGGATTTTTCCCAGTTCCCACCCATGTAATAATGTGGGGATCCAAATTGCTGGATTAAAGTCTGTCTTTAATTTGAATTATATATATATATATCCAATGTTGTCAATTCATTAGTTCTTTCCGCAATTATCCATCATAAATACGGGAAAAACAAGAAATGCTCTCTATCAGAAATGCAAAACAGGAGGGGAATTGGGTTGTAGCCATTGTATAATTAACTCAATTCAATCATCCCAACATATGGGGGAGAAAATAAAACTGTAGTACCAATATGGCGTGGACCCCATAAAATGTAGAAAAACAAAAGGCCTTATTTGTTAGTTGTCTATATTTTCTTTTCTTCATTTTTAAGCTCTTTTCCTTTCGCTTAAGCAGAGGCTGACAAACTCTGCATCGCATAGAAATTGAAAGAGAGTGAAAGGGAAAGGGAAGGTTCAATTTTTGGCCATAGCTGTATATGTCAGCAATAATGGTTATCACAATGGAAGCCTCAATAACTTGGAAGAGTCAAATATTTTTCAGTTCTACCATCATCCATTAACAAACAGAGAAGGAGGTTACTACACAGCATGTTCTAGCTATTTCACTGGGGAAAAGATAAATTGGAAAGGGAATCAATCTGGGATCATTTTGTAATTGTTATCTAGATATGACATTGCATAAAAATAAATAAAATCATGATTTCTGTCAGACCAACAACTAAGAGAGCCACCTAATAACTCACAGTTATTCAGCAAGAAAGCAAAGTTAAACAGAAACTCACTTCACCAGCACTCTCCAGCTCTTCCTCAGAGCAGCCAGCCCAAAGTGGATGAGCCCTAAAAGCTGCTTCCATATTGGCAAGGAACTGCTGTACTGCGGCACTATCCCTCTCTGGATCTGGAGCATTATTTGAAAATGACACAATAAAGCTGCAACATAAAGGATGGAGTTTTTTATTGGTTCCAACTTCAATAGCGAAGAGAGTTCTATACGTGATGATTATGGACTGTGTTGATCAACGCAACATAATTTTGAATACTGAATCACAGGCTATAACTGACTAAAGAAACCATCAAAGTCGAGATCTTCTTCACAATGCATTTCAGATAAATCATTGGCGTGTTGGATAGATAGATAAAGTAAGTAAACAGATGACTAGAAATAGCATCCAAATCTACCAAAAAAAGGAAAAAACTTCAAAACATGTCACTTGCGAGAACAAATCAACAAACACAATAAAATTTAAATTTGACGGTAATTAACAGAAAGGGAAAACTATGAAAAGTCAAATCGAGAGCACGAAAAGATGGAAATTTTGATATTAATGGTTGTAAAGTGAGAACCTCTTGATTGCTTTGACGAAATCGGCGGCAGATGGTTGGCGCATGCGCTCCAGGAAATCATGTAAGCCCAAGAAAACGTCGGCGTTTTCCATTCTCCACTGCCTTCGCCGTCGGATAGCAGCACTTGTTAACACTGGTAATTACTGAGCTGAGCCTTGCAACTCGCTTGGATAGTATTGGCTTTCGTTGACAGCAAGTGAAGTCCGCCTTGCTAGGAGCAGATGTAATTATGATAATAAAATCTGAACGGTGATCCGGTGATTTACGATCCATAGTCACAGCGTGCAGCAGATCCATTTACGTCTCATTTTCATTTTTCCTTCAAAAATTAGTGAATAAATTACTTGAATATCGTAGAATTTTAAGTTAATTAATTAATATTTGTTATTTGCCATTATTCTTACATACTTAAACTATACTTTTATCAAATTAAATCAGAAAATTTTTTCATGTATTATTTATTTTATAATTAATTTTTATTATTTATATTATTAATTTATTTTTAAATTTAAAAGCTATGTATTTTAATCTTATTTCATATAAGTATATTAAACATATAAGTTTAAGTAATGTATAAACAATAATTTGGGTTCAAACATTTGTAATTTAATTAAAAAATATTTCTTTGTACTTTTTGACCCCTTTCAGTTATAATATTTTATATTAGATATTCTTCTCCAATAAAGATACTAATAATTTAATATTTTCAAATATCGTATTTACTTTTAACATTTAAACCTTGTTAAAATGATAATTTTTAATTTTTCGTTCGTACAATACTGCTTTTTTTCCTTTTTAAAGTTTAATTTACAACATATACAATACAACTTTATCCTTACATTTTTATTTTTTCTTATACAATATCCTAACATTTTTATGGCACTCATCGGCTTCCCCGCTGCCTCGGGGAACACGTGCAAGTTTTCAAGTGTTTGGGCCAGAGTGTACGGTTTAGGTGTCGGGCCTGAATTTGAACTGAAGCCCAACAATAAGCTAATGAACTTTCCTTGCCAAATGATTATGATTTTATGAGTCGTTGACTTTCCCGATGACCTTTTTATTTTTCTAGCATTTATCAAAATTCAAAGTGTTCACTTCTACTTTCAACCTGGCAAGGAAAAAGTAATTTGTTTAAAAGGAATAATATTTTTGCAGAGGTTTGTTAGTACTACGTATAATTCCAACGAGTTGATTATCTCATGTTAGTTTGAACATAATTGAGCTGAGAAAAATTACTTAATCATATTTGTCTGATCACATTTGATGCTGAATTAGTTCTGTAACTCGGTGTAACATGAACTACTTTTAGTCTCTTTCCCTGAAAAAATTTCAATGCTGATATAACATTTTCAATTTTGTAAGAGAAAATATAATTTAATGAAAAATAAATATTTCTTAAGTATTACTCTAACAATTTTTATTGGAAAAAAAAAGAAATAAAAACCTCACAAAGACCTAATTTCTAATGGACTGATAACCAACATGGTTATAACTCAACCTAATACACATAATACTCCGTTTAAGTGCCCATTTGATTTGTGTTTTTTTTACAAGATTATTTAGAATAATCACAATTTATAAAAATAAAATTTAGATAAAAATAAAAAAATTTATTATAAATTTATTTGAATAACTTTTAAAAAAATAATAATTAAAAATCATGTTTGGCAAACCAAAAATGCCCTAAGTTGGCAGGGGATCCACCAAACACTTGCGTATGTATGATGGGTACTGATGTATCAGTCTTCCATTCAAAGAAAGAATAACACTGCACACAATCATCCCAGAATAAACGTCATATATCCAACAAAATATTCTCCTGCAAGGAAAATAAACAATTGATTAAACATTTAATTTAACTACGTTATAGTTTTTATTCAGCTAAATATGAAAATAAGAAATATATTTTTATATTACGTCGTCGAATATAATTATAAATAATAAATTTTTCTTCTTGAAATTAATTCTCAATTTTTGATTTTGATTTTGATTTTTATTCTTAAAAAAATCTCGCCATAACAAACGCATCATGCTAAAACTAAAGACAACTATTATGAAGAGGGAGAGAGAAAAAAAAGGTTAAAGGCAATTTTTTTAAGTCCGTTGAGAAAATAATTTTAAATGATTAGCTAAGCTGTGCTTGCCCTAACGTTCCACGCACGGGGAAGGATTTGAGGGTCTCCAGGCCTATATAATCTGCGTCCTCGGCTACACTGTAACGCGCTTTCCGTCCTCTCCAGCACACGCAAAGTGTAGTCGCGGAGCTTCCCGTTCATTCTTCATCTCGCCGTAGGTATGGTTATGACTGCCGGATTTCCTTTTATTTTTACATCTCCATGTTCTCTTTGTTCGAGTGCATATTGTCGGCCCTTGTTTTGGTTCTATTGAATTGGTACCGTCTGTATGATGGTGACTCGATTGCGCAGTTCCAATTGAATTTTTGAGTATGATGCCGCGATTGTTCTCGGTCTTTGAACTTATTTCATGATTCGAGTTTGATTAATGTTTCGAGCTTCTGTTTGTTTTTGTGACATTTTTTGGTCAATTAATTGGCTTTTCTTTGGTGCAAAAAAGGCTTTTGATTAAGCTTGATCTAAGATTACAATTCATCTCGACTCGGAGATTTCGAATTCTGTTCAGTTGAACTTATTCTGTGTCTCAAATATTTAAGCTGAATTTGGGCAAATATTTTGAGTTGACAGAATTTTGATATTCTGATTACGTTGGATCGCTCTCTTAAATACTTGACGGTTGCGTGTACTGGTTCGCTAGCTTATAAATTGCGCTAATCACATTCACATTTGCTCAGCCTTTGTAAATAAAAAGTACTCAATTATGTTTTTCATTCGTCTATAGTATGGTTCGAGTTTTTTTTTTTGGTGGGGGTGGGGATCTTGATGTGTTGCACGGTTTCCTGCCTCATCTTATCTAATACGAATTTCTGATATTTTTAGCACTTATGAATCTTTTTTCTTTTGAAGTGGAATTTTCAGTTAGTATGGTTTCTTTGGCATTGGACATTGGTGATCTTTTATTCCAAATAATTCATGATGTCTGTTGTTTTATAGGAAAGTTGGCAGTTCATTCTGCTGTACCTGCAGTTTGCCAAAGTGGAGGGTCTAAAGTTTGAAACTTCTTTTATGTCTGACCGAGTTTCTCTCTTTTTGACATCAATTGGGTTGCTTGGGGAGTATTGTCCTACGCCTAGAAAAAAGAGTAGAGCTTGTGCAGATGAAACTGGCTGTTTGTGTGTTATGTTGTTAGAGGGCCAAGAAACTACCTGCCTAACCTGTCAGTTTCTCCAGCCTTTTCCTTCCTTCTGATCTTAGTTTATCAGGCTTCTGGACATTCTTAAAGATCAAGATGGCCTTACAGAATATTGGTGCTTCAAACAGTGATGATGCCTTCTATCGGTATAAGATGCCGAAAATGATAACCAAGATAGAAGGTAGAGGAAATGGCATCAGGACTAATGTGGTTAACATGGTTGACATTGCAAAAGCCCTGGCTAGACCTGCATCATATATTACAAAGTATTTTTGGTTATGAGCTTGGTGCCCAATCAAAATTTGATGAGAAGACTGGGACTTCTCTTGTGAATGGGGCCCATGAAACTGCAAAGGTTGTGGGGCTCCTCAAGAATTTCATAAAGAAATATGTTCAGTGCTATGGTTGTGGGAATCCTGAAACTGAGGTAGTCATCACGAAGACACAGATGATCACCTTAAAATGTGCTGCTTGTGGATTTGTCTCAGATGTTGATATGAGGGACAAGCTTACAACATTTATACTTAAGAATCCTCCTGAGCAGAAGAAGGGATCGAAAGACAAAAAGGCTATGAGGAGGGCTGAAAAGGAGCGTCTTAAATAGGGTGAGGCTGTTGATGAGGAACAAAGGAAGCTAAAAAAGGCAGCGAAAAAGAAAGGAACTGCGGCAAATTCAAAGGATGCTTCTAAAGCATCATCAAAAAAGAAAAACACTGGTTCTGATGAGGACTGATCCCCTGTATACAGTCATGCTGATGAGAATGATCAATCTGGTGATGGTGATGGTGTCCAGTGGCAGACAGATACTTCATTGGAGGCAGCTCGGCAGCACATCCAGGAGCAGTTGAATGCTGTTACTGCTGACATGGTCATGCTTTCTACCAGCAGGGAAGAGAAGAAGTCGCCAAAGGGTTCTCCAAAGCATGAAGTGAATTCTGAGGTTAAAACGCATGGAAATGGTGCCGTTGTTGACATCAAGGGAATGCTTGTTGAGGAGATAACAGACTATTTGAAGAAAGGTTCTGCTGATCAACTCAAATCATTTCTTGGTTCTCTCTCTGGCAGTCCCCAAGAGGTGGTTAATGCTTTATTAGAAACACTTTTTGAGGATGTTGGCAAAGGATTTGCCAAAGTAGTTTTGAAAAAGAAGAATTATCTTGCAGTAGGCGCTCAGTTTGGGGGATCCCATACGGTTTTGTTGCATGCTATAGAGTCTTTATGTGGGAAAGCAAGCACGGAGGCAGTAAAGGAAGTTGCATTGGTCTTGAAGGATCTCTATGACTCTGATGTATTGAATGAAGAGTCTATACTTGAATGGTACGAGCAGGGATTGGTTGGCAGCAACAAGAGCTCACAAATCTGGAAAAGCATCAAGCCCTTCATCGAGTGGCTCCAGAATGCAGAGTCTGAATCAGAGGAAGAGTGAAGTGCCCTGTTATTTTCTCGCTTTGTTCAGTCTGCGGTGATTATCGCTGTCTAAGGTATCCTCTTGGGTCGTATAGGTGTTCTTGCCAGGGTCTTTTAGAAGTTGTGGCAATGGTCAAAATCTGAACAAGGAACCTCTCTCTCGGTCTCTGTCTCTCCCCACTCTCGTCGGTCAATTGTTTTGCCTTTGGTTGGTGATGTTTTAATTGTGGTCGGTGATTCCTTTTTTCGGTTGTTACATGTTGTGGACAAGCGTATCTGTGCTATTGTGAATGAAGTATGCTTTTTCTATTGCACCATGGATTCCCCTTATTGCATTGCAGCTTAAGCTGCGTGGAGTTGAATCTTCATTGACATGGAATGGAATCTCCGGATACACTTTTTTTGCGAATGCATTACTTTTCTTGCAATTTTAACGAAATTGGTTATTTACTAGTTCATTTCATTTATATATTTAAACGTTTGAAGTATAACATTCTTTCCAATAAGTTTGTTGAATTTATAATTTAAATTTATATTACAAAGCTGTTAAGATCACATAATTAGTTTATTAGAACAATTTAAAATTGTGCAGTTAGGTGAGAGTGTTTTATTCCTGCTTAATACGGACTTGCAAAAGAAAGTGACAGCATTATAATTCTTTTGAAGTACTTTCTTCTTCTTCTTCTTCTTCTTGGTTTTTTTTTGTCAACACATTCCAAGTACTTAGTGATAATTTATTTCAAGTATATAAATATGAACCCAAGTCATGAACAAAAATCAACTAAAAACAGAAAGTCATTGACAAAAAGGATAAGGTTTGTTCAAATGCATTTTAAAAAATAAACAGAAGCCATCGATTTGTTTAATCATATAATTAAAATTGTGCAAGTGTAACATTAATTTATACTAACAGAAAGATCATAACTAAGGGCACTAATAGTCACATTCATTGTATTGGTGATTATCTTTGTTGGAAATTCATATTACAATGAGCCAAGCATATTTTGCGTATACCTTAGCGGTCCCACCTATCTCTCCCGTGGCGATGGTGTATAAAGCTCACGGGTACCATTCTACACAATTGTACGAGTAACGAGAAACGACACCAACGACATTCCTATGAATTTGTGAGCCAATTTTTGTCATTCTATTGGAATTGTTTTGTACGTCTGTCTGTTGCACTTTTTTTTTTTGGATTGACTGTCTGGCAAACATTCTCCTACTCTCTTGCACTTCGCACAACTCGTTTATGCTAATGATAAAAATCTACGATGTCAAATTTTATACTTCTTTAGACTATCTAATTGAAATAGAATGCTACTACATTTTTTCATATTTATTTATACTTTTATTTCTAGAGTATCAGGATATCTCCAACCGGCAGTTAAAGACTAATCCTTCAAAACATAAAAATCACCCAGCATATTTAAGGGATTCAACTATCTACTAACTATATTAATATTTATTTCTACTTTAATTCATAATGAAATTTAACTTTTTCAAATTTTGTATAATTGTATCTAAAATATTGATCCAAAAAAATATTTAAAATAAACGTATCCTATCAACTCAAATATTAAAACATATATGATCGTATCAAATTTTATGATATTAGATATCTTAATAAAAAATCTGAGATGCTTAGTTCATGAATTTAATTTTTATCAATTGTATTAATTTTGAATTGCCACCTTCAATATAGAAAATTCCAAAACATTTCCAATGAATAGACGGGCATGTCTATCTCTTTTTCTTTTTAAATTAAATTTCGTTTTCAATTAGCAAAAGACCCAGAAACAAGTTTTTGGGAAAATTACAGGTAGGGACCAGAGTAATAAACTTGAGAAAATAAATACAAATATATATTATTTTATAATAAATTTGTTATTTTGGTTTCAACATGTAAGAGCCTATAAAATAGTATTTTCTATTTTGTAAAACTGTTTTCGAGAATAAGTCTTGAAAAAAATAATAAAAAAATCTATTTAAACAATTATTCTCAAAATCATGATTAGTGAGTGATAGACGTGTTATTCAAAATTTATAACTTTATCATTAATGAGGTGGGTGTTTTTCACATTTTCTTATATTTTCCAGAACAAAAACTACAAAACACCTTAAAGATGTTATGAGTTTTCTGTTCTTTTATTTTTCTATTTTTTAGAATAGTTTATAAAAAATAGGTTTACTAAATAAATTTTTTTTTTCTATTTTAAAAAACAAAAAAAACTATTTTAAAAAACTCTGGCAAATAGGCCCTAATTCTCTCCAAGTTTTTCCCTAACAGTAAATGTTTGGACATTGTGTAAGTTTAAATATTTAATATTACATATTAAAATGAGTATACCGAGTATTGACCTCCTATGTAGCATCAAACCTATTGAATATAACATAATATGATATCTAACATATGATAGTTGTTAAAATTTTAAGATATTAATATGAGAATATATGTGCATATAATTAATTATTTACATCTATAAACTATAATCAACGAATCACCTTATTTACAAATAAAATGAGTATAATCTATAGTAAATGACAATGTCCCACATCCAAAAAATGGAAAGGTTAATGGCTCAGTTGATTGATATTTAAAGAAGTTTAGGAACGTTAAAATTTTCATCCCATTAATTATCAATATATTTGATAATTAGATATTTTCTTTCTTCCTCATTTCTAATATTTCACTTGTAGTTTTTTTAGTGAAATAATATTATGATAGTGTTAGAGGAGGTAAGCAAAATTTGTCGAACCTTATTAAATTCTAGTTTTATTTTGTTATTTATTCTTCAAACAACTACTATAGAGTATAGTTGTAATAGTATATTGTGCTATTAAATTACATTTGAGTAAGGAAAATTCTATATAGGAGATTGGGTATTAAGTGAGACCATTTGTAACCCCCCCAATCTTTCCTAGAAATTTGTTCTAATCTTGTCTAATTTTTTAGTACAATATTTTACAATCTATTTATCTATATTTAGTAATAATTGGTATCAGAACCAAAGGTTATTCTTAATATGCTCTATGGTTGCAGTTTAATCTGATCTTCTACATCAGAAAAGGATTCCTTAGGCTATTTTTGGCATTTGCATTGAAGACTATTGAAGAATAGTTGTGACCGAAATGAAGGACAACACAAGAAGATCCACGCCAACAGCATTTGCAGTTCCATTGTCATCTATTTGGGTAAGAAATGTGGTGACGAATATGAAACTTGCGATGGAAATTTTTAATGGCTTGGGTCATTTGGGAATGTGGCAAAGTGAGGTTCTAGACACTCTCTTTCAGCAAGGTCTAGACATTGCCATTGAAGAACAAAAACTAGATGATGTTGAAGAGAAATATTGGAATACCATCAATTGATTAGCATGTGGTACAATTCGTTCGTGTCTTTCCAGAGAGTAAAGATATGCATTTTCTAAGGAAACATCTACAAATAAATTATGGATAGCTCTAGAAGAGAAGTTTCTGAAGAAAAACAATCGGAATAAGCTTCACATGAAGAAAAAGGTTGTTTCGCTTCACTTATGTTCCGGGTATCACTATGAATAGTCACATCACCAACTTTAATCAGTTGGTTAACGATTTGATGAATATAGGTGAGACCTTCAAAGAGGAAGATCTAGCTCTAATGTTGTTGAGATCATTTCCTGAGGAGTTTGAATTTCTTGAAACCACTTTACTTCACGGAAGGACTGTTGTATCTCTAAGTGAAGTGTGTACTTCGCTATATAGCTACGAATTGAGAAAGAAGGACAAATAAGGAAGTTCAAATGGAGATGCAGAAGTTTTGTTAATTAGAGGTCATTCACAAAACAAGAGCAAAAGTAACAAAGGGAGATCCAAATCAAGGTCTAGACCAAGCAAAGATGAGTGTGCCTTCTATTGGGAGAAAGGACACTGGAAGAAAGATTGCCCAAAGCTGAAAAATAAGGGCAAAGCTGATAAAGGAAAGACTATAGCAGAATCAAATGTAGTTGAGTGTGATGATGAAGAATCAAACTTTTCACTTGCTACATCATCAATAGGAGCTTCTAATGTATGGATGATGGATTCAGCTTGTAGTCATCATATGTGTTCTCAGAAGAATTGGTTATTTGATCTTAAAGAACTAAATGCTTAAGTTATCTATATAGCAAATGATGCCCCTCTTACCACTTATAGGATTGGATCCATTTGTCTAAAAAATCAAGATGGATCAATCATAACCTTAACAGGTGTTCGATATGTACCAGAAGCAAAGAAGAATCTTATTTCAGTGGGAACCTTAGAAGCTAAAGGTTCTAAAGTAAGAATAAAAGATGGAGTGATGAAGATTATTTCTGGTGCTCGGGTGGTGATGAAGGGAACTCAAAAAAGCAACAATCTATACCACTACTTAGGTAGTACAGTTATGTGGATAGCTACAGCAACTTCCACAGAGGATTGAGAGTCAGAAGCAAGTAGGCTATGGCATATGCACTTGGGGCATGTAGGTGGAAAATTCTTGAATCTTCTCATGAAACAAGGATTGTTGAAAGAAGCTCAAACCTGTGAATTGGATTTCTATGAGCATTGTATTAGAGGGAAACAAACAAGGGTGAAATTTGGGACATCAATCCATAATACTGAGGGTATCTTGGATTATGTCCACTTTGATGTATGGGGACCCTCTAAAACAAGCTCTTTAGGAGGGAGACACTACTATGTAACCTTTGTTGATGATTTTTCCTAGAGAGTATGGGTGTATATGATGAAGATGAAGGATGAAGTGTTAGGAGTATTCATCAAGTGGAAAAAGATTATGGAGACTCAGACAGGCAAAAGGATTAAACATCTTCGTACAGATAATGGTGGAGAATACAAAAGTGATCCTTTCAAGAAAATTTGTGAAGCTGATGGTATTATCAGACATTTCACTGTCAAATCCATACCACAACAAAATAGGGTGGCAGAACGTATGAACCGAACATTGCTACAGAAAGTTTAGTGTATGTTATCCAATACTGGGTTAGGTAGAGAATTTTGGGCAGAAGCTGTAACATATGCATGTCACCTTATCAATTGTCTACCGTCTGCTGCTATTGGTGGGAAGATGCTACTAGAGAAATTGTTTGGGAAGCCTGCTACAGATTATGATTCTTTACATGTGTTTGGTTCCACAGCATATTACCATGTTAAAGAATCAAAGTTGGATCCAAGGGCTAGGAAAGCAATTTTTCTAGGGATCACCTCTGGTATAAAAGGCTATTGTCTATAGTTTCCAGAGATAAAGGAGATAATCTTCAGTAGGGATGTCACATTCAATGAATCTACCATGTTAAAAAAGGTAGATACCAGGTAGACAAATGGTACTACAAAGCAGGTGGAGTTTAAAAGAATTGAAATCCCAGCAGATAGAGAAATTACTGATTATTCTCCTACGAAGGAAGGATGTTGTAATATAGAGGAGCTTTAGCTCAAGAACTTCCACAGTAACATGAATCAATTGCAACTCGTAAGCCAAAGAGGACAGTTAGAAAACCTGCTCGTTTTTCTGATATGATGGCTTGTGCATTCTTAAATTGCAACTGATGATATTCCTACCACTTATAATGAAGCAGTCCAAAGCTCACAGGAGGAAAAGTTGAGGATTGCCATGAATGAAAAAATAGACACTCTTCATAAGAACCAGACTTGGAAATTGGCTAGTCTACCGGAGGAAAAGAAGGCAATTAGATGCAAATGAGTATATGCAAAGAAGGAAGGATTTCCTAACCAAATTGATGTTCGCTACAAAGCAAGATTAGTGGCAAAAGGCTATGCTCAGAAGGAGGGAGTTGATTATAATGAGGTATTTTCTCCAGTCGTGAAGCATTCCTCCATCAAAATTTTATTGGCTTTAGTAGCACAGTTGAATTTTGAATTAGTTCAATTGGGTGTAAAAATTGCATTTCTACACGGAGATTTGGAAGAGGAAATCTATATGACTCAACTAGAAGGATACGTAGTTTCTGATAAGAAAAACTTAGTGTGTAAACTTCAAAAATCATTGTACGGCTTGAAGCAATCTCCAAGGCAATGGTATAGGCGATTTGACAAGTTTATGATAGGGCAGAAGTACATAAGAAGCAAATACGACAATTGTGTGTATTTTCACAAGCTACAAGATGGGTCCTTCATATATCTTCTTCTGTATGTTGATGATATGCTAATCACTTCCAAGAGTCCAATAGAAATTGAGAAGTTGAAGGCTCGATTGAAAAGGGAGTTTGAGATGAAGGATCTAGGTGAAGCAAAGAAAATACTTGGCATGGAGATAATCAGAGATAGAAGATTAAGGAGACTTTGTTTAACTTAGAAACAATATTTGAGAAGGGTGTTGGAGCGGTTTGGATTGAATGAGAAGACAAAATTAGTTAATACTCCACTTGCTCCACATTTCAAACTCAGTGCCGATATGTCACCAAAGAATGAAGCAGAACAGGAATACATGTCTAAAGTACCGTATGTAAATGCTGTTGGTAGCTTGATGCATGCTATGGTGTGTACAAGGCCCGACATTTCACAGGCAGTTAGAGTTGTGAGCAGGTACATGCATGATCCCAGAAAGGAGTATTGGCAAGCCATGAAATAGAAATTACGATACATCCATAATACGATGGATGTTGGACTGATTTTCGAGCAGGAAGGAAGTCATCGTATAGTTGGATATTGTGATTCAGATTATGATGGTGACTTAGATAAGTGAAGATCAACTATAGGCTATATATTCATTTTGGCAAAAGCACCAGTTAATTGGAAGTCTACCTTACAGTCTACAGTTGCTTTGTCTACTACAGAGGCAGAGTATATTGCAATCATAGAGGCTGTGAAGGAAGCAATTTGGCTTTAAGGGTTGCTTGGTGAACTAGGGATTGAGCAAAAGTACGTCAAAGTACATTGTGATAGTCAAAGTGCAATCCATTTAGCAAAGAATCAAGTTTATCATGCAAGGACGAAGCACATTGATGTTCGATATCACTTCATGCGAGAGATTCTGGAAGAAGGTGGAGTAAGAATCCAGAAAATTCGGACCACTGAGAATCCTACTGATATGTTGACAAAAGTAGTGACTGCAATTAAGTTCAAATTTCGTTTGGACTTAATCAATGTCGTTAAAATCTGAAGATGTGGAATTTGTCAAGGTGGAAATTTGTAGTAAATGACAAAGTCCCACATCGAAAAAAAGGAAAGGTTAATGGCTCAATTGATTGATATTTAAAGAAGCTCAAGTACGTTGAAATTTTCATCCCATCAATTATCAGTATATTTGATAATTAGATATTTTCTTTCTTCCCCATTTGTAATATTTCACTTGTAGTCTTTTTGTTGAAATAATATTGTGATAGTGTTAGAGGAGATAGGCAAAATTTGTTGAATCTTATTAAATTCCGGTGTTCTTTATTTTGTTATTTATTCTTCAAATAGTTATTATAGGGTATAGTTGTAGTAGTATATTGTGCTATTAAATTACATTTGAGCATTTGAGTAAGGAAAATTTTGTCTAGAAGATTGGGTATTAAGTGGGATCATCTGTGACCTCTTCAATTTTTCCTGAGAATTTTTTCTAATATCGTGTGATTTTTTAGTACAATATTTTACTCTCTATTTACCTATATTTAGTAACATAATTGACTTATTAAAAAATTAAAAAAAGTATTGAATATTTAAAAAAATTATAATATGAACGTTAAAACAAATTATTACATTCATAAATAAAATGTATATATTAACTCATAAATAAAATATTTTTTTTCTATTTTTAATTAAAAATAATTAAAAAATAAAAAATATCATATTATTCAAACACAATTTTTTCCAATTAAGAAATTAATAAAAATCTTATCTTATTGTGAAAATTTGAACCCACACATAAATGTAAAAGACACGAACACATCGTAGTGGTGGACCAAGGACCCAATACTAGCAAGGGCGATCTAATTTTTAAAAATTAAATAATAAATATTTTATTTTTATTGAAAATAAAATATTTTTATTCAAAATAAAAATAAATTAGTAATTTCACCAAAAGTAAAAAAATAAATGCATACAAATGTTTAAAAAAAATATATATTCTTATAAAATAAATCAAATGGTGAAACATTTAAACTTTGAAGATCTCAATAACTAAAAAATAAAATGATAACAAACATAGAGTGTATTTTGGCCAAAAAAAACTATAATATATTTTTTATTATTAATAAAAACTATAATTCAATCCTTTCCTTCTATCATCCCACATCTCCCTCATGTTGGTCTGAATTTTGAAGTTTTACTGTCTGCCTCAGATCTCACTCTCGATCTCTCTCCAAAGACTGCATGGCAGACTCTAGATTATCTTCTATCTGTTCTCTCTCTCGGTTTCTTTCTTCCTTCCCATGAAATTATTATTTTAATGGGTTTTAGGCATTCAATTATGTACCTTATGTGTTTATCCTTTTTCCTTTCTTTTCTTCAAATTGGACTTGTTGCTACACTCATTGGCTTGAATTTAATTGAGGGGGTTCAAAATGGTGAAAGGAGGGGAGGCGAAATTAAAAGCCCACTCATAATCTACACGAAGTTAGTGAAATATAAGGGGGGTCAACTGCATCCACTCCTATAGCTGTAGGTCTGCCACTTACACATGCATATAAAAAATACAGTATACACATATTTTATCATGTTGTATATGTGATACAAATATATTTATTTCTTTGAAATACCATAGGTATTGGCAAATGCAACAACTTTCTTTTGGCCAACAATGCAATTACCTAAAACAAGGTAAATGAGTTTTTTCTTTTTTTAATCTAGCCAACAGGTAAATGAGTTTAGAACTTTAGATGCTAACAAATTGTAAATAGATAAAAGGTTAATTGATAATTCATTCTATCCTAAATATATGACATATTTAATAAGCAATGCTCGATCCGAGATAGAAAAATTTTTGTGGGATTGTTTGGTATATTAATTTTGTTTTTTATTTATGTCTCTAGTCCACAATTAAAAGGTCAAAGATAATTAATAGTATAAGAAATATGAAAGATAATGCAATTAATAAGGATAAATGGTGAAAAATTTGAAATTTCTTGACAAATTTAATAATCCAACTCATTTTCTTAAATGCATGATAGAATTGAAAATATCTTATATTTATAATCAGAGAAAGTAATAAAATTTAGTTATTAAAATGAGATATATTCGGTCATATTTTAAATATAAAACATTTTTAACTATCTTATATATCTTTACAGAAAAAGTAGGATTATTAACTTTGTCAAGAAAGTTCAATATTTTTCATAATTTGCCCTTATTAATTATTTATGTCTCAAATATTAATTTTAGATTACGAATATGAATGGAAAAAATAATTAATATATTAAATAATTCTATAAAATGTCTTATATTTTGCATCAAATGCTTTCTCTAATTTTTGATAAAATACCATTTTAATCGAATCGTGTGGATAAATAATGAGAATTAAAATTAGTTAATTATTTTGATCTTTTCAAAAATTATATTATCTTTCTAAAATTGCCCTTATTGAATTTCTTTCTTTTTCTCTCCCTCATCAATTAAATAAGAATATTTTATGTAATACATGATAAATGTTACCTTATATTCTGAAAAGTATTTTATATTTAAGATTGTGATAAAAAAAACTTTATATTTAAGAAATGAGGGAATATTATTTTTAGGAGATATAATACATCTATGCGAGGGATTACTACTTCATTCATACCAGTTTGACTCATCCAGCAACATAAAAGCAGTAGTTAGGTTCACACATGATTGTTTAAAAATTAGTGTAATTAGTAATAATATATTAAATTACTTGTTGGCCAAAATAATTTATTAAATTATTTAAATTAAATGATACAGACATACAATAATAAATTTTGGAAGAATGAAGAATCAAACTAAATTATCCGCTGACGTGTTCAAACAATGTCTTTAGAATTCCATTTTATTTTCTACCCTCAGCTCGCGTTGGTGCCGATTCTCTCCCCATCAATGTTTATTCTCTCACAAGCCTTAGCGCGAATGAATCGGACAGGCCACATTTAAAACTAACATACAAACAAACTCACTCCTTTCAACCCTACGCCGCTGTGCACAAAAAGCTTTCATATCAATCAATTGTTCAATCTTTCTCCCAAAATAGAATAAAAATAAATACAACATTTCCCATTCTTTGCAACACCTACTTGAATGTGAACATGCCTCCGCCACTATTTCGGCCTCGCCGTCTTCACTTGAAGCTTTGGCAAGCTTGCGCCAGCATTTCGGTTCAAATCCCTACTCTGCATTCTAGGGTTTATTACTTCCCTCAAGCCCATTTGGAGCCAGCCTACACGTCTCCTCCATCTCTCTCCCCTCTTCTCCTGTCCCAGCCCGTCATTCACTGTCGCGTCTCCTGGGTTGACTTCCTCACTGATCCTGTCACAGACGAGGTCTTTGCTAAGCTTGTCCTCCATCCGCTCAGTGATTTCTACTCCACTCGTGACCACTTTCTTCCTGTCGGGGAATCCGCCGGAGCATAGCGCGATGACAATGGCGGGTCGTTTGCCAAGGTTCTGACGCCAACAATGGTGATGGATTCTTTGTTCCGAGGTTCTATGCTGATTCCATCTTCCCACCCTTGAACCTTCAATCTGATCATTCGAACCAAACATTGGCCATCACTGATGTTCACGGCGTCGTCTAGAAGTTTCGTCATATTTTATCGAGGGAACACCTAGGCGGCACTTGCTCACTATTGGATGGAGTAAGTTTGTTAATCACAAGAAGTTGATTGCCGGTGATTCCGTGGTTTTCATGAAGAATTCCGCGAGGGAGATGTTCGTTGGGATTCGTAGGGCTCTGCGATTCAGAGCTGGCAATTGTGACAATTGGGCCAGAAGGTACGCTGAGATTGTTGGCATGAAAACTTGGGTTGAGGAGGAGCCGCAGGAAGAGTGCTGTACTGGTTCCGGAGAATTTTCAAGGAATTGGTGGGGGGGGGGGGGGGAGTTGTCCGCCAAGGCAGTTGCGAAGGCGGCAAAATCGGCAGCACAAAATAAGCCATTTGAAGTTGTGTATTATCCCAAACCAGGGTCGTTGGACTTTGTGTTGAAGGCAGAGGTTGTAGAGGAGGCGTTGAAAGTCAGATGGACTCCTGGAATGAGAGTCAAAATGGCTATGGAGACAAAGGATTTGTCCAGGATGACCTGGTTTCAGGGGACGGTCTCTTGGGCATCTACTCCTCTTGATCATGGGTATAGGCCGGGTTCTTCTTGACGTATGCTTCTAGTGTGCTTGCACCCCTTTTCGACCTCTTTTATATAGTTTGCCTGAGGATAGTTTTCCACTGGAATTGTGAATTTAACAGGCCTGGCAAATATTGCAACCGATAGCCCACATGAAAACTTCGTAATGTGTGATATTCAAATTCAGATGACCATTGAGGAGTTAAAAATTGTACTTGGAAAAAATATTACACCAAATGTTTTGCCCATTCTATAAAGAAAGAAGTTGGTTGGGCATGAGTTTTAATTTAACTAGTGAGAGCTAAGGGGTGTAGTCTATGCAGTTACTTTCCTAATGTTTTGCAATGGGCAGCCTATATTTCTTTATCTTTTATGGTTTCACGATAATCTCTTTTCTTATAAGGATTAAATAACAATGTAAGGGTATATCAGATGTAGTGGGTATTGAAACTTAGTTTACTATTGGAATGGTCAATTTTATGAAATATAAAATCATGAAATTCATTGGGAATGGGATGAAAACAAGCGAGGAGTACATAAAATTTACTTTTGGGTGATATTTTTTCAAAATTTTTCTTTAAATTAAGGAAGTGACATACACTGGAAGCTCTGCCTCTCCTTTTTTATTCAAGGTCATCTGTAGAAGTTGGGTGATTCCTGAAAACTGGTGGTGAGCTTTTATCATTTGGTTTATGATTTTTGCAATTATATGTGTAGGTTTCTCTAGTTTATATTATTGGTATGTTGTTGGTTCTCTCGAGAAACATTGAGTTTCTATTTTTCTCATTTTTTTATGGACATAAAATACGCATCATGTTCATGATTGAAGTCATCGACTTGTGAGCTATAACTTACCAATTTTGATATTTATTTTATTTTGTTGTTCAAAACTCCTAATATACATGGCCTTAGTGGCAAGTTTGATGTTAGAAAAGCAATAAACATCTTTAGTCTTTTTGCTTCTTTTTTTTTATTGTGCTTATCGTGTCAAAATCTTCAATAAAAAAAGTTGAGTTACTTTTTCCATTTATCTATATATTTTCGTGTCATCAATCATATTGTAGGAATTCTAAGGATTACTCTCTCTCTCTCCTTACACACGCACACAGCTCATGGATTTGTTCTGCAAGTCATCTATTTCTCAGTGGACTAATATTTGCTTCTTCCCATTTTTTATCTCTGTATACAAGATTACATGGGATGAACCTGAAGTGTTGCAGAATGCAAAGCGAATCAACCCTTGGCAGGTTATATTTCCTCCTCATCTCTGCTTCAAACGGCCTTTCCCCCAGCAAAGAAGTTTAGAGCCATTCAGGATGCTGGGGAGCCAATTGATTGAAAGGAAGACCCCTTCTTTACTGCGATAAGATTTAATAATTCAACAATGGGACACTTGAATAACTCATTGTTGAAGGACAATACTTTTCCTGCTGGCATGAAGGGAGCCAGGCATGATTTATCTTGTGTGTCAAGATTTTCAAACTTTCTAAATGATAATACTCGTTTTTGTACGGCTAGTTCTTTAATGAACAACACAGTGCCAAAGTTGAAAAGTGTGTCAACAGATTTACACATAGGCAGTTATTAATCTGGCGACTTGTCACCAGATAGCCAAAGTAGAATTCACTCCATCGGCAGAGTTTGTTGGGACCCATTGCTGCAACTCAACAAAACTTGGTGTTGGTTCATTTCAGCTATTTGGTAAGATAGTTCAAACTTCAAATGAATCAGCCTGTTGAAAGTGACTTGCATGCTGCTGATTGCGCTGGAAATAAGGGTTACAGTGCATCTAAATGTACTGGCAAGTCCCTGGATCATTCAACTTACTCAAAATTGGTAATGTTCAATGCCAAAAAGCATCACTAGTTGAGGCGTGTTATTTGTGAAATGTAGGTCTCTGTCATGCAGAGATAAGTAGCTGTACATCTATTGTTGTTATTATTTTGGTAATCATGGTATGTTTATATCTTAGTGGATTGAATTCATAATTAGAAATTATTTAAATGTTAAATTTAGCTGCTCCTGTTCACCAAACAATTCTTTTACTTAAGAAATTACTTTATGGTATTTATTGTACAATCTCAAATTTATTTGAGTGTAAAACAATTCATGATGGGGGGTTGTCCCATTTAAGTGGCAGAGTATTTTTTTTCCGGTCGAGTAAGTGGTAGATTAATTTTGATACCATTTTATACTTACAAATCTATTGGTATTGTTGTTATATTTTACCCCATTAAGCGTTTTCTAGTTTATGATTCTCTTCTTTTTTGTGAATTTTCTTTTCTTTTAACAATGAGTTTTGCGATTATTGGATTATATGTTGTTTATTCTTGATATTGAACTTGTGTATCTAAACTATGACCGAATTTATAAAGTGAGATCACAAATCCTCAACTGTGCACCCCCCTCCGCCCCCAAACCAAAAAAAAAAAACCGTCCATAAAAAAATCCAATAGGGGAGATTTTTTCCTTACAATTTTTTTTTAAATGCCCCTTTGTATGGGGGCACAATAGCACCACACGGGATCCCTTATGTAACCATATTTTATATTTTTTTTTATTTTCTAATTTTAACACTTTTATCACATTATCCTAGTTATTTTGAGGGTTTTAGTGCATTTTCATATTTTAGCTGATTCGGTATAATTTATGAAAAAATGTGTTAAATCCTTGATTTTAAGTATATTTTGTTATATTTTATCATATTCCTGATATTTAGTTATTAATTCTTTTTATCAGTATATTTTTCTCATTAATTGGGTAATTTAGTACTTGATTTGGACTTAATCGAGTGATTAATTATGATTTTTTATATGATTTTGGGTGAGATTTTTCTAAAAAGTTTCCATTTCATTATTCATTTAATATTATTAACCATATCATATGATTAGATTGTCATCCATGTTAAACTTATTTCCATGTATTATTCACTCATTTTTCACTTTCCTAAAATACCATGAATTACTGTCTCATTTAAAATTATACTACATTTGCTCTTTAATATAAGATCTTTTTAACTGAATCACGCGGATTAAGAATTGAAATTAAAACTAATTAACTATCTTGATTTCTCTGAAAATCCCTATATTTTTTTAAAACTATCCTTATTTAATCTCTTTCTCTTTCTCTTTGGATACATTAAATAGGAGCATTTTTTTTTTGGAAACGTATAATAAATACTACCTCGTATATTGTAAAGGATCTTATATTTAGGACCAGAGTAAAAGGTCCTATATATAGGATCGGAGAGAATATTTAATTTTCCTTAATGATTTAGAAATTAATCACCTAATAACCATTTAAAGCACTTAATTAGGATTAATTTGAGTTACCAAATTTGGCCAACATGATTAGGATTTCTATTCTAGAGCTTATCAAAATTTGGTTAACAAAGAACATTTCAGTCAATATTCCTAAGAAACTTATTTTCTTGTTATTTTTTCAAGAATTTTTCTCATTTTCTTTTGCATCATTTTCATAGAGATTTTCCTTGATTTTTCATATTAAATTCCGTGCTAATCCATTTCCCAACCATACTTAATTTGATTTCATAATTTTAGACCTAAGTTTTATGTCACTATGTTATATGGTCAAATATTTCACTTAATTATTTCTTATAACATATTTTGATAGGTCTTTGGTATAGACATATTGGCAAGTCAATGGGTTAGAAGACCACACAAATGACATACTCCTTCCGGTCCCTATTACAATGTGTTATTTAAAAAACTTGTCTGGTCCAAAATATAAGATGTTAAGTAATAAATTTAATTTTAGTCTCAATTTTACCCATATTAAATACTTTCATTACAAGTTTCAATTAATTTCTCTCTCCTTCTATTTAATGTATTTTTATTTTCTCCTTAAGGACAAAATGAGAATGTCAGAAATTTTTTTCATTAATTTTAGACTGCAACCAATTTTTCTTAATCTACGTGTAGTAGTTAAAAACATCTTATAATAGGAACCGGAGGGAGTAAGGAAGGAGGCTGTTCGGTTTGCACCATTCACATCACATCTTAGTCACCCTTTACTAATTCACCTGAGCATCTTTCTAAGAAATTACCTCCTTATTTTTTTCTAAAGTCCTAAACACCTAATCTAGCTCATTTGACATCATAATTCAAATATGGAAGATGCCATTCTCGTGCTCCACAGCCCCCTTTCATCTTCTTCATCGTTCCCATTCCTCTCTCATCCATTTTCTCCCAATTCTTTTTGTTTATTGATGCTTTTTCGAATCTAGATCATTAGAATGATGATAAATATACCAAATAGATCTAAAATGTTTCTATAGCCATTCTCAATCCTCTGTTTTCTCTTTAGCCTGCTATCAAATTATTCCGAAATAGAGTTTCCATTGAAATTTTACTGAATACATAACGTGGTGATTCCGTATTTATTTTTCATGTGGAATTTGAAAAAAGAATATAAGATTTTAGGTTTTGGAACATATTTTGGAGCTTCATAACTAAGGCTAGATTGATGAGAATGAGACACTAGACATTGCAAAATAAAATAGTCTCTTCTAATGCCATCTTCAGTTTGAACCATCTTAAATGGTTATAAAGTGCGGGGAGTAGATTGAAAACTTTGAAATTATGGGTACTAAGTTAACAATTAAGATAGAGTATGGGGAGAATTGATTAATTTTTCAAAATTTTTATGGTGTCTTTAGAATAATAAAGATATTGTTTAACTCATGAATTGAGTTGAGAGATTTGTTTCTCAGTTTTGTAATGCCATGATTTGATATTTGATTGGAACTTAACTATATTTAGGCTATGTGTATGTTTGATTTCATTTTTGTAAAATGCAGATTAGGTAGAAGCAGTTTGGAAAAACTGAGTTTGGATAGAAGTAGAGGGTATGTTACTTCTAATGCTAACTGAGTTTTGATTTTATAACATAAGTTTACATTTTAGTGGCTGTTTGGCAATAATAGAAAAAAAATGGGTTTTGGGCTAAAAATGTGAAACCACATACCCTATGTTTAGTATAAAATTAAATTGGAAATGATAACATGACTGAGTAGAAGTGGAATTGGCATAAACCTTTCAACATATGATATGTTTGGGGAAAATTATGGGAATAGCAAAAAATAAAACATTGAAATGAAACAAAAAAGGTTAGCTAAATGACTTAAATGTCGATACTTATTCCTGGTCTCTTCCTTCTCTAGAAAAACAACTATTGCCGTCTATAGAGGCAGATTAAAACCAAAAAATTTCTTCTTCGATTTCGATTGTATATCAAATTACATCTTAAAAAGAAGAAAATTCATAGAAGAAGAACATTTTACATTCCAAGAGCAAAATCTATCGAAGAGCAACGTGGCACTCACCTCCATTGAAGAGCAATGCATCTTAGAATCCATCACCTGCCACCATCGCTATTATAGTGCCACTTTTTGTGAACTAACCCAAAAACTCAGATCCATCAACAAGCAAAATCGACGAAAGAGTAGGAAGAGAATCTAGATCTATTACTTGGAAGAAGAACGAGGGTGAAGAGCAGTCGACGTTGACATCGCTTAACCTCTCTCTCATTGTCGGAGACCTGGCACATTATTCTCGTTGATGTTGGCAGACCTCTCTTGTGGGAAGAGCACGGTGTCAAAAGTTGAGAGAAACAAAAGAGGGAGTACTAAGGGTGGGGACAAAATAGGAACATGGAGGATATTACAAGGACAATTTGGGAATAAAATATGGTTTCTAGGTAGGAGGGAGAGTTCCCCTTGGTTTTTGAGAGGAGAGCTCTTTCCCACAAGCTAGTGAGAGTGGCTTGGAAACATTTCATACCATACATGCAACTAGAGGCTTTCCCTCTCCCTCGTTTCCAAAAGCGTTGCTATATACCAAACGTAACCTTTGAATTGGCCGTGTCCATGCATCCATAAGATCATTTGTTAACAATTTTGGCCTACCCCATTTTGGTCGGAGATTCCTTCGTTTTTCTCTACTCCTATGAGTAAGCCCCCTTCATTCTCATGCAAGTGGCAGCCAGAAATTAGAATATGTTGTCATGCACGCCCTCGCATGATCATTCAACAACTATTTTGTTAGAATGCTGACTTAATTGCATTTTTTGCGGCTACGCCTTGTTTGGCCAAGAATCTTATGTAAATTGCACGATCGTGGTAAAACAATTAGATAAAAACTGAGCGGCAAGCATTTAAATTTGTTAATATTAAGTTTTCTTTTAAAAATATGATCCTGAATGTTTCTTGTAAAATTATTGTTTTAATTCTTTGAAAATGCTGTTAATAACGTATCTTATGACAAACTTTGAAAGAATTTTGGCTGGTATTTTTCTCCAAAGTAGGTAAACGTACGTCTTGAAGTTGATTATTCAGTGCTCCCCTTGATTTTCTTACCAGCTGTGGTACCAAATTATAATCCGCTCTTTAGAGTTGTTGGCCATGACTCCTTGTTCTTAGAGGGTTTGTCAAATTAAAAAAAAAAAAATAATAATAATAAAAAAAGACATTTTACAATCCACTGCTACCAGAGTTTATGCTATGAATCATGAAGATGGGTAGGGGGTTGTGTGCTGACACCATTTTTGCTATTCTGGTATCCAGCATGCTGGAGTCTCGCAATATATTACTCGCCTATCTTTTGTCCGTGTATGCTGTTTCTGTATTATTTTATTGTTTTCGGTTTGAAAGCAGCACTTGTGTGGAACCCTATTAAGGAGGCAAGCCATGAATTTCCGGCAAGAGACAAAAAGCATGGGATCCGGCTACAAATGAGAAAGTGACGCCCCCAAATTCTTTTTTTTTTTTTTGGGGTATTATTAGACTTCCTCGAACCCCAGAAAAGAGGGGGAGTTGGAATTTTGAAGCAGAGCGACAAATACTTCAGAGACGGAGGGGATGTGGTGAGAAGTTTTGTTTTCATCGTCGTCATCATCATCATCTCCATTGCTTTCAAAGTGAATCGAATCAGACAAAAGCTTCCTAAGAGCAAAAGAAGATGCTTTTTACGTTAAAGCAAAGTTAGTCCAGGAATCTCAGAGTGCTCCCTCCCTCATATCCCTTGGCCTCCTTTTGCATCATTCTTTCTGGACTAGAATGATTAGTCGTTTTACTAATAACAACTCACGGGCACTCTATCTAGAGGAAGATCATCACCGCCAAAGAAAAATTATTTATTTATAAAAAAAAAGAAAAAATTATTTAACAATTTATCTGATAAGACATTGGTTTCTATTAACCTCAATATTATTAGTGGTTACTCTGTTCTCATCTATTTTTCTTTTTCTTTAATTAATATTACGATGGAGGAAAATAAATCCAAGTTTCGCATGAAATTTAGCCCTCCTGCAAAATAATTACTAATCTATTGTCAACTTTCTTATGAAACCTAAACCGACATTCAATTTGAGAATCTTCTTCGCTGCCTTCTGCAGGAAAGACTTGGGCACCGAAGTTTCAACTATGGTAACTGTAAAAAAGACACAGAAAGACCACAAGAGAGATAGAAAACTAAAGGGTTTACAAAGTACATTAACTCCAGCATCACCTATATGATTTCTCTACCTGTGGTGGCTTCTATTTTTTTTTTTTAAGCTTGAGTTATTTCTCCAGAACTCACTCATATTCACCTATTACTGCAAAAGTCCAAAAGCTTCTTCCTCCCTTCTACAATCTCATCAAAGAAATCATCCAGCTGTCCAATAATGTTCTCTGCTCCAGATCTCAGAATCCCAAAACACCCTCTCAAATTCTCCACTCTCTCTCTGATTCCACTCTCTGTTTCCCACTCAACCACCATCCCCTGCGATGCTCTTCTCTCCAATTCTCCCCTTAGCTCCTCCATCGCCACCTTGGATCTTCTGAACTCGTATAACAGGATTCCAGGCGTCCCGTCGATCTGGCCGATCTCCCCTGCCACCCGCTGCTGTAATCTTGCCGTTGATATCATAAACGCCGATCCCAGGAACAAGCAGCCTTCGTATCCTCCCAGTACGAAATTCGACGATTCCGGCCAGCAGTACACCGAGCCGTATAGCAGAATCATAAGCAACAACGAGCTCACGTTTCTCATTGCGTATAGCACTCCCCTGAACCCGTTGAATCCGTTCAGCTTCGATTCGATCGACACCCTCTCATCGAATCGCAGAGAAAGTGGTTGAATTCTCGTTTCCATTAAAGCTCGATTCTCTTCCTCCAGTCCTACAGCTTCTCTGCGACAAGCTGAGATTGCTCGAATTACCTGTTTAGAGAGGGGAAAAGAAACTCAATGATTCCAACTGAAAACTCTAATTTCCAAGGTTGTTTGATTGTTCGTTTTAATCTATGCGGGAAAAAAAAAAACAAAGAATTGTGATCGACCTGACCTGGCGAGAGAGTTGTGGGGTGAGATGACGATGAGAATCAATGGAGGAAGTGACGTTCAAGCCGGCAGAGTAGTAATTTTCAATTCCAGAAATGCCAGACTTGAGGACATGGCATGCTTCCCAGAGCTTGGAGCTTTCGTCCATGTACTCGTCGAGCCACTTATCACCCACAGGTAGATGGAGCTTCTGGACGAGAAGGGTCAACTGGGTGTGGGAAGATCGAAGAAGTGCAAGCACCCTTTGAAGGAATTGGATTGACATGAAGTTATTGGAGAGGTAGACCCGTTCGAGATCGTCAATTCCTCTGGTGAGAAAGGAGTAGAAGCCATTGACAGAGTTGGTTGAAGCAGGATCCATTATCCGTCTAAGAGAGTTATGTGAATTAAATTAAATAGGAAAACAGAAAAAGAAGGAAAAGGGTTAAGAAAAAAGAAAGAAAGGAAAAGTGTACAGAAGCAACGAGGGGAAGAGGAAGGAGAAGGAGAAGGGAGAGGAAGAGGGGGAGGAAAGGCTGTGAAGAGGGGAGATATATAAATTGAGAGAGAGAGAGGGGAAGGCATAAGAATGGAAGACGCAGAACAAAAAAGTGAATAAGAATGGAAGAATGGAAGGGAGGGAATATCTTAGAAGCACAGGTTTCTAAGGTTGAAAAGGATTGTTGGGGGCAATGATAGGTGTTTCCTACAGAGGGGGAAGGATGATTGGTAATATGCTATTGTCTTTGTTCAAATTACCAGAAAGGATGAGAGGTCAAGGGAGGAAAAAAAAATTCAAGTTCTAGTGGAAAACAAATAAATATTCGTGAGGAAGAAGACAGTTAATATAATATCTGAGGATATGGAAACATGGGTGAGAGAAATATTAACCGGGTCAGACACGCACAACCTGAAATTCTTCTTTAATCTTCCTTGTTCTTTTTAAAGTTCACACTAAGATCAACACTCCAACTCCGAGCACATTCAAATTGCTTTTTTGATTAAATTAATTATCTAATTGAAGGAAGAACCCATGGAAGGAAGTGGGAATTTGATGTTGATTATATGAATATGTGCAAGTGAGATTGAGGTTTGACTGGATTCATCGGGTTTGTTTCCTAAGCCTCCATTTTTCCATCCTGATTCATGCAGCTTCTCCCTCCTTTTGATTTTGAGTGTTCATTGGCTTTGTCTTTCCTTATTTTCTTCCTCGAGCTACTGAATTGGCTCTTCTTCTTGCACACTATTATATTGAAATTTGCAGTTTTGTTATTCCTAGACTAGATAGATATATATATATATATATATACTCCCTCCGGTCCCATTTATAAGATGTTATTTTGAAAATTTATTTGATTCTATTTATAAGGTGTTGATTTATTTTTTTATTTGAATTTTTTTCTTTAACCTTCATTTAATAATTTTTTTTGTCTCGTAAATTGTTCTAGTATTTAATTAGTAGGGTTAAGATTGGAAGTTTATACTATTTTTTTATAAATTTAAGAGCATAATTATGTCTTCTTAATACCTGTGCAATGAAAAATAACATCTTATAAATGAGACCGGAGGGAGTATATATTTGTTCCGTTGAATCTTCCGAAAGGGCGAATTGGAATGACGAGGTTGCTTTCACTTGTGCGCTTCGTAATCTTCTCAGACACTACAGTCAGTCTTTTTAGGCCACATATGCATGTAGTAACCTTCTTAATAAATTTTCCTCATCACCTTTCGATTTCGTGACCCAAAAACGAAAAGGATGATGCTTCTTCATGCCCTTGTTCCCTTACTTTTTCCTATATTTAATTATATATATCATTTCATAGCATAAATCGGAATAACAAATTGCAAAATAAATAATATGCAAATACATGTCATTCATTAAGTAGGCCTTACTACCCATCAAGCGACACATATTGGTAGAAAAAACGAGATATAGAGCTCTCTCTGAGTAAAAATTGGTTAGTATTGTAAGTGGGTCCTATTATATGCGCATCTTACCAAATGGGTATTAATTGATTGATCGTTTTTATTCACTAATGGAAGCCCACGAAGTGCTTTGTTTAAAGATGCCCCAATATTTTCCCCCCTTTATTCTCTTTGGAAAAATATTGTGTGTATATATATATATATATATGTGTGATTTTTTATCTTTCTTTTTCTTATTACTAGTAGTTATCAACATAATATAGTATTTATTTTATTTATTTACTCCCTCCGATCCTATATATAAGATCTTTTATCTTGATCTTAAATATAAATCCTTTATAATATACGAGGTAGTATTTATTATATATTTTTAAAAAAAATATTCCTATTTAATATATCCAAAGAGAAAGAGAGAGATATTAAATAGAGGTAATTTTAAAAAAATATTAAAATTTTTAAAAAAATTAAAATAATTAATTAATTTTAATTCTAATTCTTAATTTATATAATTCAGTTAAAAAGATGCTTATATATTAAGGATAAGATTCAGTATATAATAAGCTGCGAAGTTGGGAAAGTGGGGGACCAAGCAGTCTAAAATATGCATTGGGCAATGTAAACATCTTATTAAATTTGGAAATAGACGGGTGCTCGTGGGTTTTCGGAGAGTGAGACATTTTAGAAGTATGTTGGTCTTTTAAGATTTCATTGGAAAGTGAATACTTGGTGTTAAAAAAAATTGGAAAGTGAACATTGGAATTAGAGGGTAGGTTAAAAAAGATTGCTCAAAAGCATTAATATGGGCACTCCTCATTCAGGTCAAACAAACAACCAAACCCGTCGTCCATTTATTAATGTCTTTTTTATTTTTTATTGTATTATTTTATTCATTCAAAAGCTTGTGTAAATCACACAAGCATTAAATTTTAAAATTTGTTCTTGAACATTTAAAAAAATATAACTTATTACTATCATTAATATAAAACCCTTTTAATCGAATCATATGCATTAAAGAGGAGAGTTAAAATCAATTAACTATCTTGTTTTCTCTAAAAATTACAATATTTTTTCAAAACTACCATTCTTTAATTTTTTCTCTCTCTCCTTAAAATACATTAAATATGAGCATTTTTGGAAAATAGATAATAATTATTTCATCGTATATTGTAAATAGTTATAGATTTAGGATTAGGGCAAAATGTCCTATATATAGGACCAGAGGAAGTACTCTTTCTATTCTTTTTATCTATCATATTTGAAATAAAAATTTATTTCTTTTTATTTGTCAATTTTAAATTTCAAAACAACATTAATTACTATTTTTCCAATTATATTTTGGAAAAATAACCAATACCCTATATTTTAGATAAAAAACTTATCATATAAAATGTTTTATAATATGAATCGAAGGGAGTATGTTTTTATTCTTATTTAATGAGGGTAATTTTAAAAAATTATAACAATTTTTACTAAAATAACATTTGTAACTAACTTTAATTAACTACTTTACTTGGTTTGTGTAGGGTGTGTGGAAGATAAATATTATGGGAAATATGAGAGATAATGCAATTAATAAAGGTAAATGGTGGAAAATATTATAATTTTTTAACAAAATTTAATAATCCAACTTCTTTTCTTAAAATATGTGAGGTAGTTAAAAATGTCATATATTTATGACATGAGAGAGTAGTTTGAAATGGATGGAGTATAAGGGCATGCTTGATTCGTGTTTCCAAAATAATTTTTCTGTTTTCGGAAACAGAAAAATAAAAAAATTTGTTTGGTAAACTTGTTCTTTATAATCTGTTCTGGAAAACAAAAAAAATAAAAAAACAAAAAAATCAAAACAACTTTAAGGTGTTTTGTAGTTGTTATTCTGTAAAACACAAGAAAACGTGAAAAAATTCATCTCACTAATGATAAAATTATAAATTTTGAATAACTCATCTATCATTCATTAGTTATGATTTTGAGAACAACAATTCAAACAGATTTTTTTGTTTTCTTGTTTTTAAAACTTATTCTTAAAAACAATTTTACAAAACTATTTTGAAAACAAAAAAACAGAAAACAATATCAAATAGGCCCTACGTCATTTTTAACTATCTTATGTTTATTAATAAAAAAAGTTAAAAATTGGTTAATATATCCTTAACTTTGTCAAAAAAATTCTACTCCTTCCGATCCTAAATATAGAATATTTTGTCTTAATCCTAAATATAAAACTCTTTTCAAAATATAAGGTAATATTTATTATATATTTTTAAAAAACCCTATTTAATTCATCAAAAGAAAGAGAGAAAAATATATTAAATAAGAGTAATTTTAAAAAAATGTATTGATTTTTTAAAGAATCAAGTTTATTAACTAACTTTAACTTTTATCTTTAATCCGCGTAATTTGGTTAAAAAAAATTTTATGTTAAGGATTAGAGGGAGTAATACTTTTCACCATTTGCATTTATTAATTACATAATCTCTCATATTTCTTATAACTTTTATCTCTTACCTATTAATTATAGATTAAGTATATAAATTAAAAAAATAATTAATGCAACAAATGTATCTCTTAGAAGGACTTAAATTTTGGATTGAGGGAGTAATTCTCAACAAATTGTCTAAAACTTCTCATTATATTATACTCCCTCCATTCCTTTATTATAAATGACAAAAGGCAAAATTACATGTATAAAAAAATAAATTTGTCTAAAATAAAAAATAGTTTCAAAAAATATCCTCATTTAATGTTAATAGTTTTTACATCATGCAATTAATAACTTTTCTATATTAATAATTTTTCTATGTCCTTTCATTTCAATTAGGAGCATTTTTTAAAAATATTATTAAATACACAAGGTAAACTCTTATGTTTCTTAATATTTTGAAATATGAAAACTCTTCCAATTTTCTCTTATATCAAGGAACGTAAAAAATATTATACATGATGCTTAATAGCTAAATCTTCATTGAAATAATTTTTACTTTTTGTATCATCTTGTAGCAAAAAAAAATCATATTTTAGATGCGAAGGCCGTGTTCTAGTTACATATTTTAAAAGACTGTTTCATTTAAAATGGCTAAAGATAATCACAAAATCATTTATAAATGTTTTTAATCTACTGTGTGTAATCCAACCATGCATGCAACAATTTTTTTTTTTTTAAAACATGGCTTATATTTTAACAACTTTAATGATGCGGATAATTCAAACCTGAGACCCTGAGATGAAGTCAAATTGATTCTCATGCATCCAACCACTAAAGTGAAACTCAAATGGGTTAAACACATTATAATAATAGTGAAATATATTTTTCATCCGATGTCATCATGATTATTCAGCTTTGAATTATCAATCACAAGGCTTGGCTGCCGACTATTGTATTGAGCACCCTCCTCCTTCCCACACACAGAGAGAGAGAGAGAGAGATATATATATATATATATATAAAGGAATTAAAGTCACTATTAATTGTACGTACTGTAAAAGTTAAATTAAGCTGATTGTATTTAATTAAGTCTGACACTTTCAAACTCGCTCAAAAATACATATGAGATGCCTTCTATTCTTGAGAACCAAACAAAATGGCTTCTGAGAATCCAACCACTGCCTAGTCAAAAGGGGAAGCTCTGGATTTAGGATCTGGAGGTGCACAAGGGCTTGCCTGCTCATGTATGGTAAAAAGCGCCATTTTCCTCTTTCAGATATGAGAAAATGCTCAGAAGGCCCATGTGGGCTTCAATGAAATTTACTAAATCCAACGATGATGGGTAGTTATTGGAATTGCTTTCAAATTTCATTATCCCATATGGTGGAGTGGAGACTAATTAATTAAGGAGCCTATGAAATAATAATACTAATTTTATGTAAGAGTTCGTGCATGCATTGCAATTATCTGCAATTTGCAGTCTATATGCTTCTGTGGGTCCATTCAGAGACCCAAAGTAAACACATTGGACGGATGGATTTCTCTTATCACCATGTCTCCTAATTTGTTTTTCATCCTCATTCATGATTATCTCCTAGAAATTTAGTCTGCGTACAAGAATATTTCATTCTCTTCTTAGAAAGGTACAAGGGTGGATAGTCCACAACTCCACATATTGTGACAGTGAAAAATGATACGAGGTGGGAATGATTGTTTGCCTAGAAAATTCAGTGGGAAAATTTTAGAGAGAGAGATGAAATAATGTCAGGAGGGTGGGTTGTGAGGAAGGATATATGTGTGGTTTGGTGAGTCTAGTCTTTACAAGTTGCTCGTCGTATTAAATCTCAATTAATATGGGGTTAATTATATGGGACCACTAGTATTCTTTAATTTTCCGCGCTCTTCAATTCTGATGAAAAAGATTTCCATAAAAAGCTTTTTATCTTTTTCCTTTTCTCTTTTAATTTCTTGGACAATTCTGTTATGCTTTGCAAGCAAATTAAACCTACATTTTTCTGTGCATGATCATTCCTTTAGCTTTAGGTCAAGCAGGCGTAAGCGTAACATAATTAATTGATTCGTCCTCTGTTAATATAAACACTAATCGGTGTTTGTGACGATCGAGTTATATTGCTTTCCATGTATGTGGCCTTTGAGAGAAGTAGGCTGATTTGATATGAACAAATGGATTCTCCTGTCCAACTCTGAAAATTGTCAATTATTTTTCCACATGAAATTTATTTTTGAAAATAAAAAGGTAATTGATTGCCTCATAAAATATATATTTTTTTAGCCGCAGCGAAATTCGCCACTATGACCTCCACAGCAAAAAGTGATCATCACCATCAGGCCATGAAAAAAAATCATGACTAAATGTAATATTGTCGAGGATAAAACTACAACATATATATATATATGATGAGTGATGACAAGAGCTTGACATACTCTTATAACCACAACACATGAAATCATTCTCAGCATTATGATTCTTATTCTCCTTTTCTTTATTAATTAATAATAAAAATAATTAGAACTGCACTGAAAGAAATATTTATTAAGGAGAATAGTATATGTACAATGACTATTCAAGTTCTCCTAAGGTGGGATTTTTTTTACTTGATTGTCCACTTTAAGCATTTGTCTCTGTTGTAATTTATTGTCAATTGTACTGCAATGCTTTTGCTTTTGACTAGAGAGCATGTACCAGGATTTGGAATCTGATTCCTCATTCAGTTTTGAATTAGATAATTTTAGACGCACAAATAGTCTTAATAAATTATAAAGCTGACTAACTACGTATCTCAACCTGACTCTTTTGTTATGACATGCTAATGAAGATTAAGAATTACTCTCAAGGGTTATAATAGCAAAGATTGATTTAAATTCCTTTCCTTTAAAGAGTGGCAAACATAGTGATCAACATTTTTTTTTTATTCTCCCACACTCTTAAAAATTGTGATAAATTAATGTCATCTTACCCAAGTGGAGAAAAAGAAAGTTACAGAACAGACTGGAAGCTCTACACTACACGTGCTGCATATTTACTCGTGGGAATCAATAAAGAAGAATTAATACAATTAGTTCGTGTCTATTTTTCCTGGGAGTTAATTAATTAATACTAAAAAGGGCATATTTGTCCTTCTAGGAAGAAAAAGTTCTCCCACCAAGGCCCGTTTGATTTTTATAGACGTAAGTTAAAATAAATGAAGTTTGTAAAAATAAAATTTAGATAAAATAAGTTTATTGAGAGTAGTTATATTTGGATATTCTTTTTGTAAAAGTAAGTTTGACAAAAATACTGTTCGGATGATAGGGGTTAAAAGTATTTTTAGATATATAATATAGAGTAAATTTATTTCTCCTTTTCCAAAACCCATATTTTATTAAAGAAAAAGTAACTTTTCTCCTCTTTTTTTAAAATTACAGTTTAACCCACTTTTTATTTTTTAATAAATCAGTTTATATTTAACCTGTATTTTATGTTTGACCAAATACATCTTTTAAAAACTACAGTTAAAAATAATGTCTACGGGTTTCTTAAACATAGAACCAATCAGGGACTAACTTGTCAGAAACTAGGGACAACTTATTCCTATCCTACCTCGGCTAGCAAAAGGGCTAAAGAAATGTAAAGCTAAAGGTAGAAGTGTAGCCTTGTAGCTAGCAATAGCATTATATGGGGCAGGTGGCACCCACAAAACTAAACAACTGGACGCTAAGTGTATTCTCAACCTTCTAAAGGTAAAATAACTTCCTATTTCAGTCGAGAAAAAAGTTTATATAATTCATAAAATCCAAAATAAATATTCTGCGGACAATCAAGTTGTGCAATTATTTGGCTATTAACTTCAAATTCTATATATACATACATGTTAACTTCCACTACATACCAATTTAGTACATTTCGAATTTCGGAGAAAAACAAGTGTTGTACAGTGAGATACAGCGATAGATATTGCTTTACAAGTAGACCCAATAGATGAGTTAAATTAAGGAAGCCACTAAAAGTGATTTATACAGTAGTTGTGAAGAATATGATCATGGACATGGAGAGATCTTAAATATAATATTTTGATGGGAAAAGAATTAAAAGACACACGGATGAATTAATTCCAATATCACTTGAATGGAATGAGAATAAAGAGAAAGTGTTTGTGTGACAACAGGAGCATACACTCATATTGAAGTCCCCGCAATGATGTATTAATTGTTAAAGGTGATGGGGGTTCCTAAGTATATACGTAACTCTGCAAAAGCAATTGTTGGCCATCATTGGCAGTCTATTCAAGAAGGAAGAAATTGATAAATAGAACGTGTAAATAAGGGGCCTATGTGGGACTAAGTTTGCCAGTGTGCTTGAGAACGCGTGTGCGCGCGAGAGAAGGCGATTGGCATATCACTCATTGGCAACCAAGTAACAGAGAGTTGGGACATTAGAGTATTATTATGAGAAGAAAGGACCCAATGATCAAATTGATTAGTGTATTCCCAAGGTTTGAGTCGTATAGACTATATGGTCCGTCCAGTTTGACTGGCAAGGATTGATGGTGAGATAGAGGCAATAAAAAGAATGGTTTTTCTTCTTTCTGGTTGATTTGTTTTAATTTATTGAATGTTTTTGAGGGGTTCAAGTAGGGGAAAACAGTCGCCCCACTTGAGGATTCCTCCCCACTAATGTTGCCTTTTAGTCCCTATCTCCTGCCTTAAAAGGGGAGGCTTGTAGTAATTATTAAGAGTTTTGGAAGAAAGCTTAAAAGCATCAAGTAAGCATTTATGGTAATGTGAGGAAGGGACTAGTGGGGGTCGGCTTATGTGAATTGGGGCATCTTATGGGGTGGGCAGGCGAGGTGTGTTTCAACTTTCAACTTCCCTTTTTCATGATTGTGATTTTGATATCTGAATTTCCCTTAAACTCATAACTATTTCTATTCTCAACCCTTACCTCACATTGCATGTCACTCACCAGATGCCCCATGCTCTCAAAACTAGTGGCTGCAGCCACTAGCTTAATTTTGTGATACTAAATACTTTGTAAGATTATTGATTAATTAAATTACTAAATTAGTTATATATTGCTTTTGTGCGAAACACCGGCTTTTTCCTTTTTACCGGTCAGGACAAGATGTATATGTTGTGTCATTATTCCGCAGGCATCAAATCAAGTCAAGGTCTTAGTCTCGGGTAATTTAGAACCATAAATATTATTTTGAGAGGGGATTTAAGTCCACTTTCAGTACACGAAAAAGTGGAGAATGGAAGTGGGCGAAGACTGATACCACCATATGATGCACTGTACAAGTATTTGAGGAGCCGGGGGCTATTATTAATGGTTTTCCGCCGGAGGTACACTGGTCCAGCGTGTATTTTCTTAGCCGACAGTACAATGGAACCAATTAAAGACTCGCATATTTTTTGGCCGAAATCAATCAAAAGTGGAGCCCCCTTCTTCTAAGATCATCTCTACTCTATATTTTAAAAATTACTAGAAAAGAAGAACGTTCTATGTTTGTTTCCCTTGGCTGGTTTTATAATGAGTAGGATTAAGAAAATGGAATCCCACTCTGTAATTACATAATGGGTCTTAAAATTTGGGAAAGGATGCTTGGAACTTTATGTGCAGAAGCTTTGAACCCAATACAAATAATTTGGGGCAGGAGACAGGCCCACGCTATGGATTGTAAAGTTGGGGATACTCATTTCCAACACTGTGCCTCAAATGAATGGTCTTTTAACTGTAAAGGCGGCGGACTCCCCTCCAACTCACTGCCACATCCCTAATTATGAAACCCTAGAGTTGTTTACAAAGTAACGGGACCTGAATTCAGAGTTGCAGGTGCCACAGAAGAAGTTTCAAATGAACAGTTTATTGTGCTTTCAGTCAACTGAGAATTAATTATGTGTCGGTTGAATTGAAGGTCAATTAAAAAAAAGGCACCACAATTTTGAAACTTATTTAATTGGATTTAAAATATAGTACTTCGTTTAAGATAGTCTCATGGAAGAGACCTCGCGGAAAGCAAGATGAGCTGGGCATCCATTTCATGTTGCAACTAATTAGGTGGAGTATGAAGGTCGTTTTTTGTCCCTTTCATCGTTAATTACGTGACAGAATTGGAATTTCATTGCTGCAATAAATTGAGATTCCCGGTTAGAAAGAAATGAAATATGAGTCTCTTTCTTCTTCGCAACTTCAACTAACAACAAGCATGAACAGAATTCATATTCGTGTAGTATTCGTGTTCAAAGAGACGTGCCACAAATTATTGCATGAACGAGTGACAGATAAGTTCCCTTGGGGCTCAACTGAAGTTCCCATTTCTATATTATTCGGAAAAGGAAATTGACAAAATGGTAAGATATAAAGCTGCCTTCAACTGTCTAGCTATTACCCGTATATTGGCGCAAAAAGAATCATTTGAAACAACAAGCCTTACAAGCATATCAGAGTGCACAAATCATTTTTTCTTGCCGTAGAAATATTGGTATAAGGAAAGATCCTGAAGTTGCCATTCCTCATACAAGTCAATGTCAACTGTGCATCGCTCACCATGGCCTGCATTTGCATTTGTAGAATATAAACTAGCGTTACATATCGAGCTTCTGGAACTAACACTTTCATTAAACTTAATGGAGTGCGTCTCTAATGATTTTTCTGTTTTCCATGTCATGATTTATTGTTTTGTTTGGTAAATTGTTAAGAGTAAGATCCGTATACCTCACAAGAAGCTTCTATGTCTGGGCAATGCCACCTTCTAGAAGGAGCACAGTCAACATATTGGCACCAATTGCAATAGTCGCTGATGTTTATACCAAAATGAATTGCTATAACGCATCCTGCAACTCTGCAAGCAGATGAAGCTTATAAGATTTGATCTATACTGAGAAAATGACCAGTGACAGAAGGCTGCTAGCCATGCAACTAATAGAAATAAATCAACGAAAATAACAACATACATCAGGCTGAGGAGAATGAGAGAAACAATTCTCATAATTGGTCTGTCCAGATTTTGCTTCAATTTTAGCTTGATGTAACTTTTGAGACCGTAATAAATGAGACCTTCTTTATTTGGAGCTAGCTGAGGGCTGACTAAAAGTGCAGATCCAAGAAGAAATCCAGAGATAAAACCTCCAATGTTTGAAAAATTGTCTACGTAAGGCAGCAGACCAAGGGCAAAATTGAACACAAACACACAGACTAACAGTGCACTAAATGCAATCTGCATCCAACAAGAAAAAATTATTAAAGCTCAACTTATGCAGACCAATGAGCAAAAATAATGAACTGGTGAATAGAGAAGAAGAACCTTGTTGGTGAAATATTTCCAGTTCCAAATAAGCATTGAAAGCATGGATCCTAACAATCCATACAAAGCACTGGAAGCGCCGACAGCTGGAATGTTTCGGATAAAAAGAGAAGCCACCAGGGAACCCACGAAAGAAGACAGAATATAGATTATCCCAATCCTTACTGAGCATAAAAGGTAAATATCAAATTAAGCATTACAATCGAATTGCAATATTTTTCCTTGTACCACTTTAATCAAAATTAAACGCTTGAAAAACTAGTTGACTTTACTTGGTCCAAACTCCTGCTCTAAGTGAATTCCCACGAAGATCACACAGCAGATATTGATGACAAGGTGGATGGCTCCAGCATGCAAGACTGGAAATGTGAAAAGACGCCAAGTTTGTCGATATTCTGTCAAGAATGTCCTTCGAAGAGCACCCATTTCATCTAACCTGCACCAACATCTTGCTGTGGCTGAAATCTAGCTCTGACATTTCCAATGAATAAAAATTTATGTAGCACTCCAAATAAATAACAAATTACGTCCTTTGGAAAAACACTGTATCAAAGCTACTGCAAAGGGAGAAAAATCGCTTCCCACGGATCATCTTTGTGAATACCTATAAATTCTTTTAAAATTTCGAAGGGACAGCTATAGGTACAAGGAGAACTAGTGCACAGACACAAGAAGAAAATACAACAGTAAGTTACCACAAGTATAAAAAGATTCCATTCCAATACTTATTTAATCTCCCTGAGTATCACACAATAAGTTGGGGCAGAGGCAACTTGTATGTAGTGCACTAGTGCTACCTTCCTTTTAAACACTGCATTTCTGTTAAAAGCAAATGATGGACTTCGGCAGTGTTAGTATTTTGTAGATCAGATTGTTGAACCTTTGTCTATGTTCTTCAGAATAATTAGAGAATGAGGAAATCCTTGTATTATCACTGTTGCCACAAAACCTCTTAATTTTACTACGTGCCAAGCTTAACATTTTACTTTACCAGACAGGTGTGAAATCCAGTGGCTGACGACTAATTTCTAGCATGAAAATTAAATAATAAACTACAAATTGGCCTCTTGTAAGCACAAAAGAGTAAATTAATTAAATAAAACACAACAAGAGAATAAGATTCAAATATATACAACTTTCGATAACAGATCCTATGCAAAGTTGCGAACATATATTTTAAATTGAGGAAAATAAAATCCATGAATCATCATATCATGGAATTGGACATAGAAACTCCGGGAAACAATTAAATCATGCAAATTAGGGTGAGAATCTTTCTAGGAACTCAAAAGTTTCACAAAACTGATCCGTCAATTCTACTCAATCAGAAAATCGCAAAATCAAGAAAAGTATATACAAACTAAACAACGTACATTATGAATAGAATCTCTCACAAAACTAAAAGCCTACTCGAAAGAATCGGAAAGACTCACTTGGACTCGGAAGGGCCAAGCAAGGGATTCTCCGAAAGAGGCTGAAACGATAATCTTCCAAGGTCTTTGAGAACGCAATCGCCGTGAGAGTTAGTCCAGCAGTCATTGACGAGCATGGTGGCTATGAAGACCCCAGCGTGCAAGATCACGAAGACTGAAACGATCCAAGTGTCGCCTCTGTGCCGAGAGCCAGATTTGAAAAGGGGAATCCTCCATTCTTGGTGATCATCGGTTATTTCATCCGCGAATTTGGGTAGTGTGGGCTTGACATCAATTACTTCGTGTTCCCGGGTTCTGGAACTCTCCGCCAATGATTTTCCACGAAAATGCGATTTGAATAGTGAGGGCTTGATATTACCTAATTCGCGTTCACGTGCTTTGGAACTTTCGGCCATTGATTTTCCAGGAAAATGCGAGATCGTATGCTTGGGGGCAGAGAGAGAGAGAGAGAGAGAGGAGAGGTGCGTACTCTATAAGCAACAAGTCGCTGCCTTTGCAATCATAGCCCAGCTGTGGGAACCGTGAAGGGGTCTATTTCGCATTCCAACTTAAGAAAGTCGTTGCTTTTGGCGGGAAAGAACCTCCGGCAATTTTTTAAGCTCGGCGTTTAATTAAATTAAATAAATAATAATAATAATTTAAATAACAAAAGGGCAATTAAAACAAGCGGATCCGTGGCGCAGTCTGACTCCGGATCAGAAGGCTGCGTGTTCGATTCATGTCGGATTCAATCTCCTCATACAGCCGCTTATGTTATGTTTGGATGGGGTTTATTGGAGAGAAAGAAAAGGGAGGGGAGGAGATTCCCGTTGTTTGGTTCACAAATTTGAAGGGGAAGGGACTCCGAATTTTCCCTCCTCTCCTCTCCCCCTTTCAACATCAATTTCGCCTCCTTCCCAATCTGGTTTTTGGAGGGAGAGGGTATAATTAATAATTTCCTGACTATTATACCTTTCACCTTTTGTAAATTTAACCAGCCCAAAATAAAGAAACCACGATTTGTCATTTGCTCTAGGTTGCCGCGGAGCCCTAGAGGAGTTGAGAGTGTGCTCTGCTTTGCCATCACCTGGACTCGTCACTCCTGTTTGCGCTTCGTTGTTCGCCATTTGCCATCACCATCACCATCACCATCGTGGTCACCGTCTTCCCTTCCTAGGTAATTCTCACTACCTTTCCTCTTTGTTAGTTTGGATAACACAAGCCTTATATTTCTTTCGAGTTTCATAACCAAGGCTTTCCCTTGTCCGATCCTAAGCATACATGAAGTACCAGAGAAGAAGCCCCCAAGTAATACCTTGTCGACACTATTGAGACTTAGGTGCTTCCCCCTTTATTCATTCTCTGCACTTTTCTGTTGTGTTATGTTTGAGTAGCCTTTGAATCAATTTGATGCACTGTGCTTGCTGGAGTTGACTGCTTCGCATCTTTGTCTTTGTCGAAACTTTGTGTAATATTAACCACACATTGAAATGATTCTTATACGTGCATAACTAATTTGATGCACTGTACTTGCTGGAGTTGCTTTGTTTGTTTACTGTCTTTTTTTAAAAAAAAATTTTGGGCTATGAATATTGCTATATGGAAAAAGCAAATAAAATCCTCCTCTCATTACCTTCTCAGCTTCCAGAGGAGTTCATTTTTGGTATTCGAGTGGTGTCAAGCAATGACACTAACATATTCCCATGAAATCTAACTTTTAGTTTAGTCAAAAACATGTAATATAGTTTTCAAATCATTAGTCTATCCTAAATCTTAGGAATGAAGTAATTATTTGTCAAAATATGAATCACAGTAGTGTTGGTGACCTTAAGATTTCATCCATCAAATAGTGACCTTTCCTGTCCACAACCTTATTGTGAGGCATGCCGCCTAGCCATATTACACAGAATGTACTTATACTATCAGGTAAATGGATTAATAGGTCAAAAACATACCCCGCATCCAAATTGTATTATGATTTCTTGTTGAAGTTAAGTACCACATCAACAGGGAAATTTTTATCTATCAGGGCTCAGAATAACTTATCGCTTAATCATATGTTCTTAGCTCTACAAAAATTCCCAGACAATAGAAAGCCCTATTCAAAACCAAAAACCAAAACACAAGCTCCTTCCTACCAAATATATTTATTCTGTAGTGGGAACTGGGAATAACAATGCAATTCTTTGTCCTTGTCCACTAAGAAAAATAAATAATATCATCATCAAACACAAATATACCGTTCTATCTCATGAAGGGAAATATTTTTAGTACTCTGGGAAAACTACTTCGTACATGCATTCATATTTTGACATATAAGCCACTATTTTCCTAAAATTTTGGATCCAACTCAACCATCCATGATTAAAAACTAAATTAGAAAAAAGATTTCTTTTGGGGAGTTAAGTTTACACTGCATGTAAATGACAATATTACCTACTTTCCCGGAGTAATTAAAAAAAAACCCCACCATTATTTTCTCAACTTCACAAGGAGCTCATTTTCAACATTATTGTTGTAGTACTACTGCAAATTTTTATAGTATCATGTAATCCAATTTTGTTTAGGGCATTGATTGACTGAGGATATATGATTGATAGCTACTTTTAACATGATTTTAGTTTGGTTGTTGATATGAATGTAATCTTGCATTTGACTACAAAATATTTTGTGTGAACTTCATAGAGTTAGAAATCAATTCTAGAGTAAGCTCAAGGTATATTTTCTTTAAAAGCATCTAAAGAGACTTAATTGAAGGTTTTAAAACTTCTTAATTAGATGGTCTTTAGAAGATTAAGTTAAGTACTGATTATGCTGTTTTACTTCATTTGTTAGATGGATTTGAAAATTCAATTGGTGATAATATTGCGTCGATGGATTGAAATGCGTCAAAGAGCGATAGCTCTGCTCCTTTGTATTCTTACACACTACTATGCCACTCAGATGTCTCCTAGAAGGAAGATAGGTTATAGTATGAGTTCCAAGAGAGAAAGAATTCGTGAAGAAGTAATGGGTGAAATAACTAGTCGTGATATCATCAGAATGAGTCTTGAAGCTTTCTTAGGATTATGTGGTATGTTAGAAAGAGATGGTGGCTTACAACCTACACGATGGGCTAGTGTAGAAGAGCAAGTTGCAAAAAGTCTTTACATATTAACACATAACACAAAAAATCGTGAAGTTAAGTTTTGGTTTAAGCGTTTTAGTGAGACAACCAGTCGTCATCTCCATCAAGTGTTGAGGGCTATCATTGAATTAGAAGGAAAATTTATTATACAACCCAATGGATCAATAATCCCTCCTTAAATTGAAAATAGTAGTAGATTTTCCCTATATTTTAAGGATTGTGTTTGTGCTATAGATGAAACACATATACAAGCCAAAGTATCTCTCGTAGATGCTCCCCGATATTGTGGTAGGAAGGAATTCCCGACACAAAATATGTTAGCTACATGCACATTTAATTTGACGTTCATTTATGTGTTGTCTGGATGGGAAGACACTGTATCGAACTCAAGAATAATAAAAAATGCATTAACACAGATAGATAGAATTAAAATTCTAGAAGGTAAAAATTTAAGTATTCTTAAAAAATAGTCTATGAAAAATTTTTAAGTTGTTTTAGTAATTATTTTCCTTTATTATAGGTAAATATTACCTTATGGATGCTGGTTTCATGTTAACAAAAATTCTTATTACACCTTATCGAGGAGTTCGCTATCATTTGAAAGAATACTTAGCAAGAAATCCACTCGAAAATTATAAGGAGTTATTCAATCTTCGACATGCATCATTGTGCAATGCAATTGAAAGAGCTTTTGGTGTTTTGAAAAAAAAAATTGCCATCTTATCTAGGTCAACTGAACCTACCTATGGAGTCAAAGCTCAAAAAATGATCATATACATGTTGCATTCTTCATAACTTTCTAATGAATGTTGACCCTAATGATGACCTCATAGCTGTAGTTGATATTGAGCTTGCAAGGGAAAGTGAATCCAATGACAATAATCATGGTTCAAATGGGGACAATAATGAGGCACCCTTGGTGAACTTATTAGAGATAGTATTGCCAATTAGATATGGAATGATTACTATAATGTTCTTCATTGAATATGTTGTATTAATTTTCTATTGTGTTGATTGATTTTGTTATTTTAACTATGTTGTTTTCATTTAAGTTGGACATTATTGTATTACCATTTAGTGTGCTTAATAAAATTAGAGGTTGGATGTTTTATGATGTGTTGTTTCTGTTTAAACTTTATTGTGTTGTAACGTCATAGGATGACACCAAACAATAGGAAGGATTACTTGAATTGGATAAGAAGCATGGACGATGCCATTGTTGATGCTTTTCTACATGAGCAAAATGAGGGTCACAAAGTCAATAGTATATTTACATTCTTAGCATAGGAGAATATATGCAAAGTATTGAGCGAGTCATTTGGAAGAAAAGTGGACAAGAAGAAGGTGAAGAACCGATGGAAGACATTGAAGAAGAATTTTTCAGAGGTCTATGATATTTTTAAGAGTCTTAGCGGGTTTACTTGGAATCCAAACACTCAATTGTGGGATGCTGAGCCTGAAGTATGGAAAGCATGGATTGAGGTATGATATTTTTTAGAGTTTTTGTGGGTTTGATTTTTCAAGGTGGAAGTGATTCTATTTTGAATAACTTGGATTTTGGACACTTTCGAATATAATTTTTGAATTTCCATATAGAAATACAAGAATATGGTACAAGATTTAACTATTTTTAATATGCTGGTAGTGTTGATCTTATTTTTCATTTTTCTCCTCACAGCCTGGAAAAAGTGATGGTGTAGAATTTTTTTTTGCTTAATGTACACTATTCAATCTTAATAAATATTAAGGGATTAGCTATGTTTTACTTTTGTGGCATATTATGAAACTTTTTGGATTCTATTGGAATTTCCTTTCAGATGTTGCGTGGCTATTGATCTCATGGTTTATGTGCTTATATATTATGTATATATGTGGATTTAAATATTTTGCTACTATCATTACTCAGTTTTCTGAATCATATTTTGTTGGAAGGATAATTACATCATTAGCTTATTCTTCTTTTTTGCTTATGACGTTCTCCTTTTCTCTTTGTAACATAAACACAGCATATCAAATTTTGTTTTTTGTGCCAATTAATTTGTTTTAAACTTTACTTTTCAGTCTAAACCTAGACCGGCCATTTGGAGAACCACTCCCTACCCAAATTATGAAAAGATGATTTTATTGTATGGAAAGGATAGATCAATTGGACAAGATGCTAAGATGGCAGCTGAGTGGAGAAAAAGACGTCAATCAGCCACTGATGAGGAGATCAATGAAACCATCAATGACATTGATGATCTTGTGGCACGAAATGAAGCCACATTAGAGAGTTATGGAACATTCATTAAACTTGATGGACAAAATGTACAAGATGGGCATGATGGACAAGATGACTCACATGGAGTGAATAGTGCTAGTGCTAGTGCTACCTCTAAGAAGAAAAAGAGGGTGGCTAATGACAAGGCTAGTGATCTCGACAAATTGACAGGGGTGATGGAGAAGGTGGTTGATGTACTTGCTTGTGGAAATGAAGCAATACATCAAACAAATATGATTTTAAAAGAAAGAAATCTGCTAATTCCATAGCTGAGTGGAGAACAAATTTGGACCATGCTTCTAGAGTGTGGTTATGAGGTTGAAAAAGTATCTCAAATCTATTATAGGCTTATGGCTTATGTTGACAAACTTAGAACTGTGGTGTAATGTCAATCTGCAACAAGAAAGCAAGTTATAATGGAAGTGCTCTACGGTTCTAATTAGATGGTGTTAGGTATACTTTGTTGCATTTTGTAGGTTACAACAATTATATCTTGGTAAATGTGGTCATATGGCTCTTAGATGTTGATATATGTTGGTGTTGCTTTTATGTGTAGTAGGAGGAGGAAGAACCTAGAAGCAATTAAGATGTGTTGTTATTGCTTTTTGTTGATATATGATGGTTTAACTAAGATTATAACCAATGTATTTTTCGTGAATGATATATGAATGATGATAATATTATATGATGGCCATTTTGTTTTAAGTGATTTGTAGCTTACATATATGAAAGAACAGTCCAAACTAGTTGGTATTACTCCTTGTTACTAGCAATAAATATTCATAATTTATAATGAGTCAATGAGTCAAGTTTGACATACACATTATGATATGATCCAAAATTCACTCATTTGCCACCCTCTATTTATAATTAGGGTTGTCATGACAACTCTAGGGAAAACTTGGGCTATAGATGAGTCACAATACAGTGCTGAGAAAGCCTTTACTCTATATTTTCATGATCACATTGCCTATATTCTCATCTGATTTCAACTGATTAGTTAGAGCTCAACCAAACTAATGTGTAATGCAGTAGAATATTTATCCTTTATGCTCTCTACTAGCTGAGATTCTAAGAACTAGTGAAATTCTGCTTAGATATGTTGATTTTGAAATGCTTATGTTTGTCACTACAAAAAAGCAGAGAGTCATTCGTTTTATGCTTGGTTTCAAATTATATAGAAGGTAATCATTATTTCAAATTATATAGAAGATAATAATTATGTTGCATTAATTATATTTCAGTTTGGAAAATAATTATATAGTTATTTATGTTAGGTTTAAGTTTTAAACTTCATTTATGCAATGAAAGATAAAAAAATAAACAAGGAAAGATTGAAAAAATAAACCATATAACATGTAAGAGTATAATGATAAATTTGTTATTTGCTCCCTTCCCCTCCCCTCTTGAACCAAACAATGTATCATTAAATTTCCTCCAATCTCTTTCCCTTTAATTCCCTCAAATAAGGTAATTTTAAAATCTCTCAGATCCCCTTCCTTCCAATCTCCTCTATTAAAATCCCTCCCCTCCCCAAACAAGCTCTACTATTTTTTTTTTGTTTTGACCTCTTTGTAAAGAGTACAAATGATATGGCTGAAATCATAAATAACAAAAACGATCAATCCAGCATAGTTTCAATTAACTGAAGTCCTCATATTGTGTGAAATCAATTCGATCCAAATCAATTTCATTTAGAAATTTTAGTATTGTTAAAAATCACTTCAATCAAAAAATTAATTAAATTCTCAATAGAAAGCCAAATGAATGGTTTTATGATTTTTCACTATAAAGTTAGCTCTATAATATACAGGGACAAATATGTATTTCATGCTTTGGGTGAGTGGTTTCAGCTAATTCATGTTGCCTTTATTTTGTTATTTGACCTATAACAATAAAGAAGTTTTAAAAGAAAAAAAAAATCTAGAGTGGCCAAAGTCCAGCCTCCCTAAGCTGGAGGCAACCTATATACTTGTGTTCACCCCTAATAATATATATCAATGTATTAAAAATCAGACTGATCATTGAATTAGTTAAAATATTGATTTAAAGTTCAATTATTTAACCATAGTTGAATAGCAATTAAATTGGTAGTAATAAAATTAATAATTAATAATTTTATATATTATATATTGTTAAAAAATATTATTAATAAGTTTTATAACCTAATATTAAAATTTAAATAAGTTAATATTAATTTATAATTATATTTTCAAGTAATATTATATTTTCATATTATTTGTTAAGTAAATTTATTATTATTAATAATTATGTATCATAATAATACTTATACAATACTATAATGTAGAAAGAAACATTTATATAAAAAATAATGTTGTTTAATATTAAAATAATGATATTTTATATTAAAAACTACAAAAATGAAATTAAAAATAAAAAATTTTGATAAGTTCAAACATGTTTTCACCGGTTCAAACTTGATTTGACCGATTTTTAACTGGTTTTCACCGATTCTGTAATCATCTAGTCCTATTCTTCTTGCATATTGAACTTGTCACCGATTCCCAGTCAAATCGGTTGAACCGGCCAGTCCGATCGGGTTTTTAATACATTGATATATATCTATAGTCACACACATATAATTACATTTCACAAAATGCAATTGGTGGCAATTGATATAACATACTTGCACTTGTTAATATTTTTCAAGAGAAAGAGAGGTTGATTTTGAATGAAGGGGAATATATCATTAAAGAATAATTACAAGCACACTACTAAGGCAAAAAGGGCAGTGTAAACATATTTACATCAAATCAACAAAAATTAATCAGCGAACTCATCAGTGTGGAGCCAAGGATCAAGAAGGTCATTGATCTTGAGTATGTACTTGATGAGTGCTTGAGTTGAGATAGGGATAGACTCAAGACTTGTGACTCCCCTTGAAATATTTTTTTGTTCCTGGAGCTCCAAAGATGCCTACAAGTGAGACCAACAGCAAGCTTCCAACAGAGATCTCATCGTCTCGATGGCTAAGATTGCTGCCAAGCCAAAGTCTAAGTGGTTGGCTAAAGAAGGCATGTTGCATAGAGTTTGGCATGATTTTGCTCCAACATTCCTTTGCTAGATCATATTTCCAAGGGATATGAATAAGAGATTCCCTATCTAAGCTGTAAGCAAAGCATGATTCATCGTGCATTAGGTGCCTTCGAGCCCTTTCCTCGTTAGTAAGTAATTTATTGCTAAAGGTAAGCCATAAAAAAGTTGGTACCCTTTGCATTCCAAGCCATTGCCAAGCTAGTTTCCAAATTTTGTCCTCATTTTCACAGCTGTAAGAGTTTAGAACTTTGTAGGCTAAAGAAACCGTAAATTTACCCATCCCCATGTAGTACCAAAAATAGTGGGGCACATTGAATCTACCTCTTGGAGGTATAGTATTGGCGATTTGGTGATTAGTTTTGTGGGGGAGCAGATGCTCAATGTGCTCCCACTTCCAATCTCCATCATCATTAACAAATGTTGTAATCAAAATTTGCAACTATTCCTCTCTTATAGGTGCTGAAGAGAGTTGCCTGAGTGGCCCAAGGTCCCTCACCCAATTATTACTCCAGAACCTAAGACCTTGGCCATTTCCAATCTCCTATTTAGTGCTAATCATGGTTTCCTCCTAGATGGCCATGATGCTTTGCCACAAGTGTGACCATGGTTTCCTTATAACATTTCTCAGATCATTGTCCTTCAATTCGTATTTCCCCCTTAACACTTGTACCTATGGAAGGTTTGGCTTTGAGGGTAGCTTATAAGTGAGTTTCACGAGGAAGGTGTGGTTTTGCTCTTTCAAATTCTTGATGCCACACCTCCTTATGGCCTTAGGCTGGCAGAGCTTCCCCCAATTTAGGAGATGGAACCCTTTTGAAGAGTCAGAAAAGCCTCATATAAAATCATGTATTAGTTGTTGAATTCTGTCACAGCAAGAGGTCGGGATTCTAGAGGTTTTTATCCGATAGTATGAAATGGTAGTTAGAACTGAATTTGCGAGCATGATATGTCCAGCAAAGAATAAGGATGTGGCCTTCCCCCCAGCAAGCCTTTTCCTAATGCGATCAACTAGATATTCATAGGTCACTTTTGTCACTCTTGAATGCAAGATAAGGACCCTGAAATATTTACCAAGCTGCTAGGTTCATTGGTAACCTAGGAAGTTACATATAGAAGTAGCATTATGGTTGCTTGTATTTTTGGAGAAATAGATCCTTGTTTTAACATTAATCACTTTATGTCCAGAGGAAGAATAGAAGTGGTCAAGAACCTATTTTACAAGGTAGACCTGAGAATAAGAAGTCTCACTAAACAAGATTAAATCATCTGCAAAGAATAGGTAGGATAACAGGGGTGTTCATTTTGCCTAAGCTTAATTGGTTTCCACTCTTTTCTGCTCATATGGTGCACAATTGTCTGAGAAAGCCACTCTATGCACAACACAAATATGTAAAGTGATAGAGGGTCTCCTTGCTTGATCCTCTATTGGGTTTAAAGGATTCTGTAGGATGTCTATTCCTTAAAACTTGGATTATAGGGGACTTGATTTATTTCATGATAGCACTGGTAAGTTTGATTGGAAGCCTAACATCTTTAAGTGTGTCCTCTATGAAGTCCCAATTCAACCTATCGAAGGCCTTCTCTAGATCCACTTTAATCACCATCCAGCCTTTATTTCTTGTTTTCTTCTTCATATAATGGATGACTTCCTAGGCAATAATAATGTTGTCTGTGATATTGCATCCTTTAATAAAGCTTGATTGATTTTAGAGTGTAATAAGGGGCATGATGTTCTTCAGCCTATTTGAGATTATCTTAGTTATGATTTTATAGATAACTGAACATAGGCTGATCGGTCTAAACTCTTTAATTGTTCGTAGATGTTCGACTTTAGGCATAAGAGCTATAAGGCTCTGACTAATATTGTCATTAATTTCCTCTCTAACAAACGCTTCTTTGACTAAGCTAAACAAACTTGGCTTAATGACATTCCATTGGCTTTGAAAAGAGATGGCGTGAAGCCTATCTGTCCCAGGGGCTTTCAAGGGTCCTATCTCAAACAAAGTAGCTCTAGTCTCTTCAAGGGTTACCTCTTGGTCAAGTCTGTTAACAATTTCATCAATTACTGGAGGAAACATACCTTTGGGGTATGGTATGGGTGGCGTTGTGTCATTAGACATGTAAAGCTTCTAAAAGAAGGTTTTGGCAATAACCTTAAGCTCATCTTCGTTAATCACTCATTCTCTCCCTTCAGTTTTCAGCATGGTGGTCCTATTGCGACTCTTACAACTTTAAGCTTTGGAGTGAAAGAATGCAGTATTCTGCCCCTCAAAAGTTACCCATTCATATCGAGATTTTTGAATCCACAGATTTCCTCTTGTAGGAGGTTTCTTCATATGCTTGAATGAGCTCCAAATTCAATTCATGGAGTCTTGGCGAGCTACGTTCTTCAAGAGCTTTATGGACACCAACTAGATGAGCTTCCAACCTCCTCTTTCTATTTCCAATATGTCCGAAGGTAGTAGAGTTCCATTCTTGCACAACCTATTGAAAGAAGTGGACATTCTCCGGGAGATTAGGGCTTGTGGCCTAACAATTCTTAACCAAATCTAAAGGGCCTTGGAATGTTATTGAGCTTGTAGGTAGGATCCACGTCTATAAGAAGAGCTCTATGGCTTGACTGGACTTGGGCCAAGTGATAGATGGTAGACCTGGAGAAAAAGCTAGTCCAATTGTAGTTTTCTTGGGCGCGGTCAAGACGGATAAGCAACATTGCACATCACTATGTGAATCTAAGCCCCGCAAGGCCCAAATCTTGGAGCCCAAGTGAGTGAACTAATTTTTGGAATTCAGGGCATGCTGAGTTGTATCTTCTTGTGCTACCTTTCCATTCATTTGGATATAACATGGTGTTGAAGTCATCGGCTAAGAGCCACGGTATACTATTTGTCCTTATAACTAAGGTTAGGTCATCCTAGAGAGATTTAAATTTGGATGCCGTCGGGTTGCCATAGATAGGGGAAAACAGGAACTCTTTGCTATCCTTCATTGTTATTTTTGAAATCAAGAATTGACAATGACTTAGCAATACTTTTACTTTTATGGAGTCTTTCCAAAGGGAAATTTTATGACTTAGAAAAGTTTTAGGAGTTATTTGTGACCATAAGGTACTTATTAAGCTTAAAGGAAAATTTTATCAAACAACTATAAGGTCAGTAATGCTATATGGTAGTGAATGTTAAACTCTGAAAGGGTAACATGAGCATAAGGTGGGACTAGCAGAGATGAGAATGTTGAGATGGATGTGTAATCATATAAGAAAGGATAAGATACAAAATGACTGTATACGAAGGAAAATTGGAGTAGCACTCATCGAGGAGAAAATAGTGGAAAATCGTTTACTGTAATTTAGGCATATATAAAGAAGAGGATAAAAGGAGCTAATAAGAAGAATAGATCAAATGGCATATAGCCCTATTAAAAGGCATAAAGGAAGACTAAGAAGGACACTAAGAGAAGTTATAACGTGTGACCTCTTGATAAATGATCTATCTGAAGAGATGATGTTTGATAGAACCCATTAGCGTTATATGATCCATGTAGCTCACCTCACTTAGTGGGATAAGGCTAATGTTATTGTTGTTTCTCTGATGATTAGTATTAACAGGCAGACAATCATTAATTTCTGATTTTTCTTATGGGATTACTGGTGAGAGAATAGCATAAGATAGGTCTGAGGTATGTCTTCCTGATGTAGAATACAAACTCTTGCTTACCCCATGGAAAAAGAGGTAGGGAAACACATGGAGCAAATTCTTAAGCTGTTGAAAAACAGAAAGAAGATGATTTAACGACTCAAAATGAAGATTTAGTCAAACCATTAGATGAAGTGAAAACTCAAATCATTGGCCGTGATATATGGTCCTCCTGAGTTAGATAATGGACAAGATGATATATCTTTCCAAACAAATGAGACAACAAAATTGAAGTCTAAAACTTCAGAAGGAATAACAGATGATGTGGTTGGAAAATCTGATGTTGCTCAGATGATTGATGAGATTAAGGATTTGCATTGTAAATCTCAAGAAGAAAATTTAGAAATCAGTATTGTATTAGTTGACTCTTGTCACAAGGTACCTAAGAATGCTTTCTTGAAATTTGAAACTCAAAATGAATTTGTCAATATTGTTAGACAAGATTACTCTAGTCACAAGTTGGATGCAAGTGCAGATTCGGAGTCTCATATCCAAGAAGGTAATGTGGATAAAATGTCTAGGCAAAATGACTTGGCTAAAGAGATGGATGAAAATAGGAACCTAGAAACAACAGAAATGAATCAAAAGGTAGATGAATTCCCAAGTGAGGATAGTAGTTTGGAGCTTGTATTTGATCAAATAAAGGATCCTGATAGGCAAGCTAGCAGTAGCAAATCTACCTCTTCTTTGGAATCTGATCAAGAGAATCAGGGTATAGGTGAGAAGGCAGGGACACTTAGAAATATTGTTAGGCAAAAAAGTGCGCTAGCAGTCTCCACTCTTTTATGTTGCCTTTTAGGTAAAAGGGATGAAGGTTCTATGTGCATTTCTGGTGATGAAGGTAGGGATGTTTTGGAGAAGGCATCAGAGAAACATTGAAGGCTTAGATATGTTGAAATCAATATTGATGTGTACCCTAGTAGGAAGCTGGAGCTGGAGAAGATTTCTGGTTTTGCTTCTGTTCCAAAGGTGTTTTTCAGTGAAATATTCATTGGAGGCTTGAGTGAGCTAAAGGCCTTGGATAAGTCTGGCAAACTTGATGGAAAGATTAACTTTCTCATTGCTGAAGCAGCACTACCACCACTTTCTGGAGAGGATGATGTGTCCAGTAGTGGAGCTCCAAATGAAATGGCAATAATTGCCCTAAAAATGAAAGAATCTATTATTGTGAGGACCAATTTTGAAGAATGTGCAGGTTCACTAACTGTTTTCTTGGCTCAGAAGCTGTGGACTTTTTATTAGAAGATCAATATTTGGAAAGACTAGAGGCAAGTCTGATCTTAATTCTCAACCATGGGTCTAATGCTAATATACTACTCATCCTCAATCATATAAATATTTGTTCTAGTAAAATTGGTAGTAAAAACAATAGTTTCTAATTAATACAATCATCAATAATTATTTGTTGCATTGCATTAAAATTGGTATTCAAAAACAATAGTTTGTAATTAATACAATCATCAATTATGGTGCGATGCATGTCTCAATATATGGAACTTTATTAAGAATTTTGGACATGGGATCTATTTTTGAGATTCTCCTAGTTCTTGACATCCTGTAAATCACTAAAATGACAAAATGAGATGGTTTCATTTAATCTATGATTCTGAGCTGTAAGAGCATAGATATAGGATGATAATTCCATTTAATGTCTTTATTATTAGGCATCAAGTTTATGTTCTATTTAAGATTTTTAATCCCAATTATTGAATAATGGCTTGTTTTCTGTGTTGTCTTTCTCTTTATCCGTATCTCATTTGCTTGCTAACGTTAGTTCTTGTTATGTGCATGATGTTTGTTTTATAGTTTGATGACATGGACCTGCTTGGTTTCGTTACGAGTCTCTTCTGTGGTAATTATTTTCATCACACATGTTGGTTCAGTTATTTTCTATCGCATACTTTTGAAGCTACTAAATTATGACTGGAGGATGTAGATAATTTTATATCATTCAAAAACAGTTGTCACTTCGACTAATTCTGCGTGTTGATACTTATCTTTTGGAGATTAACTGACATGTTTGTTCTTTGTCAGCAATATCCATTTGATGTGCATGCTTTGTTTATTGTCATGTTTAGATAAATTTGAGCACACAATTAAGGGTGAGCATGGGACACGTCTGTAGTAAGGGATAATGATAATATAGGTCTTGCTAAATTGTGTTAAGCATAATAATTGTAGTTTAGTTGACTTATTTCAGATTATGCAATTTAGAAATACAAATGTATCCTGATTTATATCAATCATGTCAATTAATTCTTGCTTTCGTTTTGTGGCATGTATGCACATTAATCCTTATTCTGAATCTTGATACACTGATTTGTCTTCAAAGTTTCTACATTCCATTATCAAGCAAATCATTGACTCAATATTTTAACTGACTCGACTCACATCATTTATAGCTTCATTATGCCTCAGCTATCTATTCTGATTCTTGTCCAGTTGTATAGGCTGTCCAATTTGCACAACAGCTTGCAAGCAAAATCTTCTTTAAGCATGTTCTAGAGTAAGTCGAAATACTCTATCATGTGTCTCCATTTTTTTTTTCAATGTTTAGTTATGGAACTGACAATCCTCTCTATTTTCAATGTTTTCTTTCTGTTTTGTTATACTGAGAATCTATTTGAGGATGGTAATCACTTGTATCGATTTTTAGATGACATCCAATAGTGGCGTCTAAGTGTCATAACATTCCGAGGGTGAAAATTACTGTGAAGCCCGAGCCTATAGTAGAAATTGCATCAAGGCTCAGGTTTTGATCCTATGCAATGTTTGAAGCTTATGCTTCTGAAGACGGGCGTCATATTGATTACAGAAATCTCCATGGAAGTGAGGAATTTGCAAGGTTTTTTATAACCTTCTTGGTTTTTTGCCGTGAATTACTATGTGATATTTGCTTTTTTTTTGTGTGGTTATGATTACAATCATCACTTCAGGTATCTGAGAATAGTCGAGGAGCTCCAAAGAGTGGAAATATGAGAGATGTCTAGAGAAGAAAATCTTGCATTGTTTATTAATCTTTTCAATATGATGGCCATCCGTGCAATCTTAGTATGGGGTCATCTAGCTGAAGCACTGGAAAGAAGGAAAATGTTCAATGATTTCAGTTATGTCATCAGTGGATGCATCTACTCACTTTCATCTATTCAAAATGGCATTTTGAGGGGAACCAGCTGTTAGGTTGACTGGTCACCCAAGAGGGGGGGTGAATTGGGTGATGCAAGATTTTCGCTCTTTTGGATCACAACCCAATTTCACTAAGAGTGCAGTAAAACAGGGATAAACAGAGATGGTTGTGTGCAGCAACTGAGTAGAGAAGATGAAGAACAATACACAATGATTTATACTGGTTCAGCCTAACCACTTGGCCTACATCCCGTCCCCAAGCCACCACTTGAGATTTTCCACTATATCTCACAGGTTTGATCCGGGCACTTGTGAAGCCTCAGTACATTCTCACAAGTTTCAGTAGGCACTTGTGAAGCCACTCTCCTCACACCCTTACAAGATGTGTAAATCCCTTAGTGTTTCCCACACTAAGATTCTACCCAGAAAATGTAGAAAGAAATGTTTACAGAATGAAAACTCTCTTGAAGAGTAGATAATACATTAAAAGTTCACTCTATTGAGGTAGGTTTTTCAAACTATGCTGAAACAGAAAGATTTTATAAGTTGTAGCAGCATTTTCGCATAAACTCTCTTAAGATTGATACCCATAAGTTCAAATGATGTTATATTTATAGTTTTGTAGTGTAATTAGACGTTAGATACAAGATCTAGCCGTTAGAGATGTTACCCAACGGTTTACTCTGCAAAACTAGCCGTTTACCAACCTCATTTAATGAATCTGACATACTGAAATTCGAATTTTGGGTGTTAACAGACGAATTTCGAAGAGTCCATAAGTTAAAGTTTTTAGCGTTGAAGTTCGAAGTTCGTCTGTCCAAAGCTGAAATTCGAATTTTCATCTTGATAAATGTTTCTATGTTGGAACATTCGAATTTTGGAGTTTAAAGTTCTTCTGGTAAGTTTAAACAGTAATTCCATATTGCTATAGTGCCTTCGAAGTTTGAATTTTGGTTCCCAAATTCATCTGACAGTGAGCAACTCAATATGGCACAAGTTCTTCCTTTCAAAATTCAAATTTTGAATGTGAAAATTCGTCTATTGGTTGTTTCATAAGTATTTTCACGTTTCTGGAAGCACGAAATTCGAATTTTGAAAGTGGAAATTCGTCTGTTGGACCTGAAGTTCGAACTTTGTAGGTCAAAATTTTTCTGTTAGTGGCAAGCTCAATTCTGCACGAAGGTTCTCTTCGAAATTTGAATTTCGGAGTCCCGAAATTCGTCTGTCGTAACGGAACCTACGTAACTTCGAATTTTGCACTGTAGACAATTTTGCACAAGCTATAACTCTCTCATTTTAACTCCAAATTAAGCAAATGACCTATGGTTGGAAAGCTCTGAATGTCTACTTTCAAATGAAATAAGTTTCACTTAAAAAAAAAAACGTATTTTGTGATATATGATCGAAATATTGATAAGAGGTCAAAACTAAAAATTCATATCTCACTACTCAACTTTAAATAACCATAGCTTTTTCATATGACTTTCATTTTGAGTGAAATAACCTTCTTTAAAAAGCTTATTAAGTCTAGTTTCATATGAAATAATTTTTACATTAAATTCATATGTATTTTGAGAGATATATTAAAAATACTAATCAAAGGTCAAATTCTGAATTTTTGAAAACCAGATTTCACTAACTGTGCTTGACTCGAAATTCGAATTTCAACACCTGAAATTCGTCTGTCAGAGGTAAGATCACTGGAACTTCAAATTTTAGTCAGTAAAGTTCATATTTTCACAAAGTATATGAAGTTTAACTTCTCAAAATTCGTCTGTCATCAGAGTTTTTCAAATATAACTTATGCTAACATCATATTTACTTAATCTAACTCATTTAAAACATATGGTAACAAGATTAAGTGATTTTCAAAGATTAATCTCACCTCAAGACCCAAGTGAAAATAAAATATACCTAGTGACTAGGTCTTCAAATGTTGAGTTCCTCTTTCACTTGGACATTTCCTTCTTGGCATGCTCCATTCTGATCTTCCATTTTTGGAGCATCCTTTCTTTTCTTCTTTCTTGAGTGAATGTTCACTCTTCTTACTTGGACCAACCTACATTTAATATATTACACTTACAAACCAAGTAGTTAGGCCAGAAACCAAGTAGTTAGTCCAGTTTATATATCCAACTTATATTATTTATTGTAAAAGTACAGTGGATATATTTACATATAGCATGATATATGTATTGTAATCATAATTAAATACATGCTAATATGTATTTTACTTCTTTAAGGAATATTATATATGTCAGATACATATAATGTATTTGTTCCTTATTACTCTATATTTGTCATCATCAAAACTTATATTATACTAAACCTTACACCAGCTACCGCCATGTAAACTTATGAAGCCATTTGGTGCAAATGATAGACGTTTAAGAGTAAGTTATCCATTTCTCATGTCCTTCATGCATTCGATCTCGAAAGAGAAGATGTTTATACAATATATGTTACCCTCAATCCCCCGGGAGGGGGGGTTGTGTTCGGTTTCTTCATGATTAGGTCATTCCTCCTACTGGGAAGTCAACTTGATTAGCACTCCAATTGTGACAATGTTCTTTCTTTCCTTATGTTTCAGGTGGCTCTCCATTATCCCGAGCCTCTTGTTCATGTTGCTTTAGTTTGTGGTACGCGTTTTGGCCTTGCGCTTCGATGCTATTCTCCTGGAAACATTGACGAGGAACTAACAGATGTGGGCCGACAATTCATACGAAGTAGAGGGCTTACGATAGATTTGAATACTAAGGTTGCATATGCTAGTAAGATCCTTAAGTGGTAAGTCTCTCTATAAGCGAATTTTGAATATGATTGTTGATATGTTAGTATTTGGTAGGGATCTTATCAAACAAATAACAACTCATAACTTATTAGATATTTGTAATGGTAGATACTGAAATATATATATTTAAATGTATCTTCGAAAAAGATTAATAAGGATTGAGGCGCAGAGTAGAAACAAGTGACAACCTCAAGCAAAAAGTAGAAAATAACAGGGAGATATGTAGAAGAAAGAGTAAATTAATATCAGAAGGAAAGGGAAGAACAAATCAGAGAGGTTTCCTCTTTCCACCCTATTCCTCCCCTTCCACGTAGCCCTGTCTGAATCTAGATATCTTCAGATTACCTTACCTTTATCGACTTTTTCCTTACCCTGCCACTTCTCCTGATCCCAATCATCCCATCGTCTGGCCCTTTTCCCTCACCATTTGTAGCAACCTCGAAATGGCCTTATCCCTTATCCATATCTCTATTAGGCCCAATCATTACAATATTTCATATGCTGAACATGTTTTTAGATTTACATTATACCAGAATTTTCATAACTAATGTGAGAAGTTGAATTTTGCCGTTCTTGTTATAATTAAACTGAAAATTTAAACGAAGTATAATGAACACATTCCTTGTTCATGCTTCGCACCCCAACATTTGTGAGGCAAGATGTTAGAATTAGTAAAATTACGCAAATATTTCCTATACATATCCATTTACAAATACTCATGCATTTTAATATCTGAATAATAAATTCCTGTATGTACAAGGTTGGGAATGGACCCCATACGATCCCACAGGTTCTCTCTAGAGAGTCATGTTTAATTTCAATCTAAATAGTCATGCTTAATTTCATTTTTGAACCTTGACTGCTGTTAGAAGTCACCGCCTAGTATCTTCATAAATCTATTTTCACCAAATAAGTTGGAAGGTTCAAGCATGTTATAGAAGGAGCAATATCGGTAGATGATGATATAGAAGCTGCTGTAACTGGATTGAAAATCTGAAGGCAAGTTGATTAGAAGATGTATCTGAAAACAACCAAAAAAAATCCAGGAGGGACAACGTTATTAGAGAGGCTTTGAACAAACGAAAAAACCCTAGAAGCATGAAAATTGTCCACTTAACGTCCTTATCCAGTTATAAAGGCTTGAAAACATCCTATGTGAGTCACCGTGTAAGTGAGATTGAGTGTGGCAGCGTAGTGTGAGGAGGCAGAGCGTTAGTGAAAATAATAGAGATATGATTGTGCAAGTCTTTAGAGTGTGGGTGAGGTTTCATTATTTTGTGAGGGGGAAAAGTTAGAGTTAATAGTAAAAGTTTCAATTTTGTTGTGCTCAATTATTGAGTCAAGGATTAATTGAGCCCACCAATTCTCCATGGGCATGTCAAGCCTTTTATACAGAAAAGGATGCAGAGAAGAGGAGAAAGAAGAAGAGATTTGTAGTGGATTATAAACAGGCTGAACAGATAAAATCTGGCCTTGATAGGATGAAAGGTCTTGTCCTGGTCTTTTGAAAGTTGACTTGACTGTACCATCTTCAAGTCGTTCCAAGACAGGAGAGTCTACTGTATGAACATCTTTTTGAGAAGAGTGAAACTCTTTCTCATAATTGTTGACCCATTCAAGTGGCATTATCTGGGCAAGCTCCTCATTAGGAATTCTCCTCGGGATATGTTTGACAGACATATCCTATTGATTGGATACCATGTACAAAGCATCAGTGGTAGAGTTGGGGAACTCCAAATTAATGGCATGATCTTGAAGGCGATAGATCATTTGATGGTGCGGAGTGGACATAGTGGCACGAGGATCTTGATCAGCACCATGGATCTATATTTGTACCTTCAGTCTGTACGGAAGGGTCTCATCATCTAACTTTATGTTGAAGTTAGGAGCTATGGTCATTACTACCCTCCTGTTACTACAAGTGGTGAGCAACGCACCAATCATAGCATTACCACAAGAAGTGTAGGTGGAATCCAAGATAGCTATCCTGGCTGTAGCAAGAATGCCTTTTCGACCATGAAGAGTTAGAACCAATCTGATGGCTTTAACATGCAAATGGGTGTACCCTTATTGCTTCCATGAATTAAACAATGGCTAGGGAATCTCAAGAGTAACATACTATTCTGCAGTAGTAGCCTTCAAACCACACTATTCCAGTTTGGAACTTTGAACATACTCTTTGACCTGAGGTCTAGGAGTATGAATTATCCGGGAGATTCTTTGTCTGAAAGACCTGGCATATGCCCGATCTTGAGAAAAGATGGCATAAGGACTGAGGAGTGGAAGTTCAGTATGATCTATTCGAACATTTTCAGGAATGTGGGTGATTTCTACAAGATTATCAATCTTGCTGGTGAGGGACTTCTTAACAGAAGAAGGAAGTTTTTCTAAGGAAAAAGCATAAGAAAGGCGAACTGATTCTAGAGAAGAAGAAGAAGAGGTTCCTGGGAATTCAGTCCTGATTGAAAGTTCTCTCCCCTAATATCTTTAATAGTTATGATAGCAATCTGACATAAGCCTTATGGCTACGATACCAAGTTGGGTCCCAATCCAGTAACATAAGAGCATGAGATAAAGAAGATCAATAGAACATGAGATAAAGAAGATCAATTTATCAAGTAGATCATGATAATCCAGTTTTCATCCTAGTAAAGACGGCCTCTCCTGCTCACCAAGGACTCAAGGACGACCTTAGGATTATCATTTTTTGTCCAAGATAGAACGATCATTCTTCAACTCCTGAAACATAGTTACGGGGTTGTTACTGGAACGTGGATCTAGGTCCGATTCTTTCTGATGCACAGGATCCTCCATTGAGGCAAGTGCAGAGCATAATTTAATCTTGGATAATCAGGCTGTTATCATAACTAGATCAGAATTAGAGAGAGAGAGAGAGAAAACTCTTAGAAGAAAAGCATGTTTATTTCAGAAAGGGTTTTCTTTGGATTGCTTCCAAGTCTGCCCCCTTTGTTACAACTGATGACCCTTTTATAGGTGAAGGGCCTCACTCAGAAAACTCATAAGACCGACAACCCATAGTGGGTGCGATCAATTATTACACTCATTATACAATAAGTACATGACTCATCACTCATCACTCAGTAAAAGTACATGACTTATCACACAGTAAATATATGACTCATCAAGCAATAAGAAAAGCACTCAATAATTTACAAAAAAGGACTGTCAGCAATACTAAAAGTTCTTGCATATGGGTTCATGATGACGGTCCTTGTTTTTTATGTCCCCTATTAATTTCTTTTCTTTCTTTTTTGCGGCTTTTAGCTGGATGCGATCCAGCTCACTGTCAAAGTTATCCTTAGTGATCTTTGTCGGTTCTTGGCTCTGTGTCAGGAAATCATGGAGGAACTGAGGGTCCACATCATTGGGGTCTTGAGATTCTATGAGTCTGGTAGGATCAAGGTACCAATCTGGGTCTACATCTTTTGAGATATCAATGATAGGTGGATTTCTAGAAGAGGATGCTGAAAACTCTGGTACTGGTTCTAGTGGAGCTAAAGATAACTGAGGCCATTCAAAGGAAATGACTTGTCCGGTAATCATCACTTCATTTTGATAAAAAAACTCTCCGGGTAAGGGTCCGAGTGAAGTACAAGTTTGATAAGTAACACAACCCTTGAAATTATTAAGGTTCAAGAGATAATCCCTTAAGTCATTAATAACTTCAATTTGTCTTAATGGCCAATGCATAGTTGTTCCCCAGAGATGAGTTTAACCTGGAGTGAAGAGGCGTCCAAGATGATTTGCTTCATAAGGCCTGTGAAGAATAAAGAAAGAATAAACCTGTTGCTGACGCACAGGAATATTCCACAAATTATTGTCAGTAATAACATTATAAAGTTTTCCTCTCCAAACAGGAAGAAAAGAATACCAAGATAAAAAGGTAGTCAAAGGAGAATAAAGATTTTTCTTATCAGTCAAATACTGATAAGTAGACCTTGGAGGAAGGGCAATGGCACAGGTGTACAGTGTAGACAATGACCATACGTACCACATGAACTCATGAGATATGAGACCTTTGATAAAATGGATGACTAGATAGGGAAAAATAAGATCAAAATATCCAGGCTTAAGAGGAAGTCCTGTAGCCTCAAGGAAGAGGTGGAGATAATGAAACATATATTTACGAGCTACAACATTAGCTTCTTGAACTGTAGTTGGAGAATATCTTGGGGGAAAAACTAATGATCTACTTAAATGAGAATATTGAGGAAGGTGAGACATTTGTGAGATAGTGAGGATAAACAAAGGAGTTTTTCTAATGGTGGCAATTTGAGAAGTTTTGGGTGGTCTGGAAAAGAGATCTGCTAGGAAGTTGTGTTTTCCTTTGATGTGTCGAATTGTGAATTTATAACGAGAAAACCAATCTTTCCAGCGAAGGAGTTGCTTATCTGGAAGCATTTTCTTTTTCTGGTCAAGAATGACTGGAAAAGATGTGTTGTCCATCTCTACAGTAAACGAATTAAAACTCAGATAAAAACTGAATTTTTCTATTCCTCATTTTATTGCAAGGATCTCCTTGTAAATCGCATGATAATGCTTTTTTGACTCCTTGAACTGTCCACTGGCATGTGAACAGTAACTTCTCTTGTCTCCTTCTTGTTTAATAAGGACAGCACCCAAATAATGCTCACTGGCATCAGTTTGCAGGACAAGATCACCTTTGTCGGGAATCTTGAGAGGTGGCGGATGTTGCATAATCTGCTTTAACTTTTGAACAGCCTTTGTTTAAACATCTGACTAGACAGGTGGATTTTTTCTAAGCATTTTGGATAAGGGACTAGTGTATTGGGTGACACGTGGAATAAAATCCCTGATGTAATTGACAATACCCAAAAACTGCTTGACTTGTTTTGGAGTGAGCTGATCTGGATAATCTAATAGTTTACAGGCTATGTGTGGGTTGGGCTGAAAATGTCCTTCAGAGAAGGTCATTCCAAGGAATTGGATTTGGGCTAGGCCAATTTGTGGATGAAAGCATGACTCTATACTGTTTAACAATTTTAGAGAATTGGGCTAAGAGTTCCTTGTGGGCTTCCCCTGTTTCAGAAAACAAGAGGATGTCATTAATGTATATTAAGGCCGAATGGAGAATGGACTGGAAGATTTTCACCATTGCCTTTTGAAATAATGATGGTGCTGGTTTAAGCCCAAATGATATAACTTTCCATTGATATTGGGCATTAAAAATACAAAAGGCTGTTTTATAACGGTCATCAGGATGAATGCCCAATTGCCAAAAACCCGCTTTCAGATCAAACTTTGAAAAGATAGTAGCCTTCTTTAGGTGGACTGTCTAGGTATTAATTTTTGGCAGAGGAAATTTGTCATCCTGGAGAAAATGATTTAGTGGTTTATAATCCACTACGAATCTCTTCTTCTTTCTCCTCTTCTCTGCATCCTTTTCTGCATAAAAGGCTTGAAATGCCCATGGAGAATTGGTGGGCTCAATTAATCCTTGACTCAATAATTGCGCACATTCCTCTCTAGCAAGAGCTAGATCTTCTGGGGACATTCCCATGTGTGAAGCCTTGGTGGGATTGATATCTTCATTCCGCTTAAAAGGGAGGCGGATAAAGAATTCTTCATTTCTCCACAAAGGAGAAGGGTGATCAAATTGAGCATGACTTTCTAGGCAGAATGGCAATAATTGATTTTTGATATCGTCAAAACCAGGTGGCACTTGTTGAATGGAAAAAAGATTTCGAGCTGTCTCCCACGGTACAAAAGAGGATTTACATTTAATCCCCTTTGGAAGTATCTGTAATCCCCTGGCTAAATGATAAATATCCATGCTAATTAAGATATCCTTATTAGGCAATTGACTGCCTAATACTCTAGTCCATATTGTACAGTTAGGAAAGAATTGTATGCCAATCTTCCTTTTTGAGATAAGGTTGATTGTGAAAGGATTTCCATCTGCAGCAATAAAGTATTCCTCATGGGATTTCCATTCTTCTGGAGGTAACACGTGTGGCTTTATAACACTGCAACATGACCCAGTGTCAATAAAGCCAATGGCCTGAGTAGGCTTGTCATATTTACCCGTAAGCACTTTGATCTTAATATTTGGTAGAGGATTAGTAGAAGAATGTGGATTGACCAGATTGATTCTGCAAATTTGTCGGTTGATATGGGGATGCTGAAAAGGACGGTGTATTGAAAGTATCTTGTCGTTTTCCTCTGAGCTAGAATAGTCATCTTGAGGAACTGCAAAAGCTGTGAGTTCTTCTCGAGAATCTTGTTCTTTCAATACATATTCAAGATCATCTTTTAATGATAAAGATAATACTTTAATCATCTGATCAAGCATCTTAATGTCTCTTTTTTTCGATTAGGACACTGCTTTGCAAAATGACCCGCAGATGTAGCATTTGTCAGATTTCTTAGTGAAAGAAGATCGACGTTTGAAAAACCTCTTCTTTATCAAGATTATCATGATCTACTTGATAGATTGATCTTCTTTATCTCATGCTCTTATGTTACTGGATTGGGACCCAACTTGGTATCGTAGCCATAAGGCTTATGTCAGATTGCTATCATAACTATTGAAGATATTAGGGGAGAGAACTTTCAATCAGGACTGAATTCCCAGGAACCTCTTCTTCTTCTTCTCTAGAATCAGTTCGCCTTTCTTATGCTTTTTCCTTAGAAAAACTTCCTTCTTCTGTTAAGAAGTCCCTCACCAGCAAGATTGATAATCTTGTAGAAATCACCCACATTCCTGAAAATGTTCGAATAGATCATACTGAACTTCCACTCCTCAGTCCTTATGCCATCTTTTCTCAAGATCGGGCATATGCCAGGTCTTTCAGACAAAGAATCTCCCGGATAATTCATACTCCTAGACCTCAGGTCAAAGAGTATGTTCAAAGTTCCAAACTGGAACAGTTTGGTTTAAAGGCTACTACTGCAATACAGCATGTTACTCTTGAGATTCCCCAGCCATTGATTAATTCATGGAAGCAACAAGGGTACACCCATTTGCATGTTGGAGCCATCAGATTGGTTCTGACTCTTCATGGTTGAAAAGGCATTCCTGCTACAGCCAAGATAGCCATCTTGGATTCCACCTACACTTCTTGTGGTAATGCTATGATTGGTGCGTTGCTCACCACTTGTAGTAACGGGAGCGTAGTGACGACCATAGCTCTTGACTTCAACATAAAGTTAGATGATGAGACCCTTCCGTACAGACTAAAGGTACAAATACAGATCCATGGTACTGATCAGGATCCTCGTGCCACTATGGCCACTCTACACCATCAAATGATCTATCCCTTTCAAGATCATGCCATCAATTTGGAGTTCCCTAACTTTACCACCGACGCTTTGTACATGGTATCCAATCAATCGGATACGTCTGTCATACAGATCTCGAGGAGAATTCCTAAGGAGGAGCTTGCCCAGATATTACCACTTGAATGGATCAACAATTATGAGAAAGAGTTTCACTCTTCTCAGAAAGATGTTCATATAGCAGACTCTCCTGTCTTGGAACGACTTGAAGATGGTACAGTCAAGTCAACTTTCAAAAGACCAGGACAAGGCCTTTCATCCTATCAAGGCCAGATTTTATCTATTCACCCTGTTTATAAACACAAAGAAAAGGTCCTGGTCTACTCAGTAGATACCAGAGCAAAGCCTTATTTTGTCTCAAAAGTTCATGGTCACTTCGTATGGGACACAGTCCCAGAGGAATGTGATCCAGATTGCCGATGTAGTGACTAGGATAATTGGATTGAGCCTGAACAAAACTTGTGTCAAGATCCTAACCTAACACCTTACCTCAAACAAAAACCCTCCTGCAGAAAAATGAAGCCCAACAAAGATCATGATTTTGATCATGGTCCTAAACACACCGTTTCAAAAAGAAAAAAGTGGGTTGCCTTTCACAAAGACCCTTCACCCAAGCCAACCACTTTCCACCAGCTGCTAAAAGAGTTAGGTCATTCGGACTTAGCCTATTCCATCTTCTTATAACAAGATTTCACCTTTTCAACATATGTTCCCGAACCTATTATTAAACCCATTCCATCAACCCCAATACAAGACCTTCCTTGTATAGCCATGACCCGACCCAAATATGATGATGACTTTCCACCTTTGGAAAGACGGATCAATGAACCAGCCAAATATTCCTCCCGGCCTTTTATTCATCCAGATCAAATGACACCCCAAGGCCCAAAGCCTCTTTCCCAAACTGAAGAAGTCTTAAATTGGCAAACTAAAAATTCAGTAAGCCAAAACAGAGTCCTCCAGAGGATAAACATGAGATTGGATCAACTCCATGAAAAAACTGATGAGTTTACCAGCCGATTGTATTCTCTTGGGACACAAGTTAAAGAAATGTACCTCAAATACTTAGCTCGAGCTCAGTAGTTAGATCACGAGCTCCATGAACTTATTCAAGCAAAGTACAATGGTTCACATTTTCATCAGAAGGAACAAGAGTTAAAATATGTCAAGAATGAGTTACAAAGAATAGAAAGGGATCTTGCCACCAAAATACCAGCTTATCCACTTGACCCTTTTACATATACTCCAATCTACACTTCGTCCGTCCCAACCACTACTAGAGAACCTTTCCAAATGAATCACCCCATTTTCCAGCAATTAAGAAAAAGCCGAAAACAGTCAACAATGAAATCTTAGCCAGTTCAACCATCTCCGCCTCCAAAACCAGTCAGCCAAACTATTGACCCATCAACCTCATACCCTATGCCTTCTTTCAAACCTCTAAAAATACAAGAGCCTCAAGAATCTCCCTCTCTACCCAAAGAACAAACATCTTTATCTAAAGACAAATCCATTGCCACCATCGGAAAATTGTCTAAGCCTTCTACGGATTTTGAAATCTATGATGACAACTCTTTAATATTGTCTTCCACAGAGTTATCGAAATCTGATCACAGTATACCACCCATGTACATGATGAACCTTGACCCAACTCCTCAACCACAAGAATCTCATTCCACTCCCATAGTTAAAGATCCCTTAGAATCTGTTCATGAAAATACAGTTCATTCTCACTGACCTACAAATGGCTCGTACTTCACTTTTGATGATCTTCCTCTACACAGATGGAGAGAAAAACTGCATGACTTTGGCGCCTGGATCGATGTTTAGATGAATGATCCTGAGGCAAATTCTCATGATGTCCTGTCCAACTTTCTTTCATGATTAAATGGAAATCTTCGGGAATGGTTTACCAGTTTAAGTGATTATCAAAAGTTGCAGATGGTTCAATATACTATTCCTTAGTTTCTTGGTGTTCTTCACAAAGAATTCATTGGTGATTTTAGTATTATTGACAAAAGGGCTCGTCAAGATTATTTTGAAATGAAATGTTGCTCGTTACAATGGTCTGATTTATAGAAGCATTTCACAAGAATGTCTGAAAAATACTACATGCTCGGCGGTGCTAATGATGTGAATCTTAGGCATGTTTTTATTACCTCTCTTCCTGAAGAGTTACAACCTGTAACATTCTAAGAAAGCTAAAATATCTAGAAATATAAAGAAATTTTACAAAAATGGACAGATACCATTTTGCGTGAAAAGGGGTAAGAAGGTCATTTTTTCCGGTTGAATGGAAAAATGAAAAAATTATATTTTTACCCCCAAGAGATTATGAAAAGGACGTCCACATCCCAAAAGCATCAAAATTTACGTGGGGAATGAAATAGAAAAGTCTTGGAGAAAATTACACCTAATGACCCGAAAATTTTAAAAATTATAATTTAACCTTAGATCAGGGGTAATTTTGTAAATATGTAAAATTACTGTTAAAATGAAGCCTTTGATGAGAGAAGTCCAATGATATATGGCACTGAAGGTTAATGTTCAAAAATAAAGAAATAATCAGTGCCGAGTGTCCAAAAGTAATAGTAAATCAGGTCTGTATATGGGCCATACACAAAGACCATTTGGGACAGGATAATTATGAAAATATAAAAATGAAATTAGAATAGTCATGTATCCCAAAAATGCTAAATTAGTATAAAGATGGTTTTATTGGCACGGTTAAAAAGTACCCGGATTGAGGTATATCTGGATCAGGAAAATTGGACAATTTTTGGACACTTCTCTCTCTCTCTCCTGCGTGATTACTGCAGCCATGTGACACAAAATAATATTATATTATTTTGTTGGAAAACTTCTCAAGGAAGTATGTATTAAACTAATCAAGGATTAGCAAAAGTAACCAAGATTAGTTACTAAGTTAAGCATATGATTAATCACTTAAAACCTTCTCTTTCCTCACCATTCATGCATGACTTCCAGTAGCTAAAACAGAGGAAGAAAACGTAGAAAAAAGGAAGGGAAAAGGAGGAAGAAAAGGAAGAGGAACCAAGGGAAAATCAAAGCACAAATTGGTAAGTGTTAATTATACCAAATTACATCATTTCAGCACATTTTCCTTGAGTTACGCATTCATATATGTACATACTTGATACTCAGGATAGGAAAATGTGGAGTGTAATCCTAATAATGCATGATAGTATATTTTTGTCTTATTATGCATTATTTTATCCCCATGAAAGATTTTAAATCCTCATTTTTATTGTAGGTATCATGGGAGAGCATTGGAGTACGCCCCTTTGGAGATCACAGAGGGAGTGAATATAACTTGTAAAAGGAGGGAATAAGCTTCTGGAGAGTCCATACCGCGGCTTGAAAGAATGAAGCCGCGGCCTCAAGCAAACAGTGATGAAAAAAATGGTCAAGCCCGAGCTCACCACGCCGCGGCTACACGATATGAGGCCGCGGCCAGGATCCTATAGCCACAGAGCGAACCCCTCATCAACAAAACGCAGAGCTTCACTCGAACATAGTATTTGAAGGGGAGGAAGCTAGGGCACGAGGGAGAGACTTCGAGAACTCACTTTGGGGAGCTTGGGTGTGCTAGGGCTTGGTTTCTGGAAGGAGATTGAAGCTAGGGTTTGAAGTTTGAAAAGATTTCAGCTTCCCTCTTGGTTTTCTTGCATTTCCTTCCTTCTTGTCTCACTTTTGTTCAATAATGATGTTGATTGAGATATATGTTGTTATGATGTTGTTGAACATGAGTGGCCAGTGCTCCATTTCTAGGATTATTCTGAGCCCTTGTATGGATTGAATACTCATTTCTCTATTATAATTGTGATTAATGCAATCTTTATGTTGATTTAGCTCTACTCTTAATGCCTCTTATTGTTTGGCCATCAATAAGATTATCTAGTTTATTTAAGTTATACTTGAGAAAGTTAACTTACATAGAGAATTTGAGTTGGGTCATGTGAGAACTAGAATCTTGCTTTGTTAAGTGACGAGTTATGTTAGTGGGGTAGAGATATACTCATTAACCTCACATAGTTATTTAGGATCTGAATTGAATCGGAGAGTTTAATTAACTAGTTAAGAGATTACTTAATTAATTAAACTAAACAGCTATTTGGAGATTCGAGAGAGCACGGATAGTTAAATTGGTATCCTGACTAACATAATCTTGCATTAAAAACAATTGTAAAAGGAGCTTAAGCGGGTATTCATGAAATACAAGGGTAATGAATAATCCTAGATCTCTTTGAATTCTTCAAGTCATAATTGTCCTTATTGCTAATTTTATACGCTTGTCTTGTATAGTTGAAGTTAATTAAATAGTGAACTTTTAAATTACGTTGCTCAATTTAATAAAAAATGCAATGTCCATTGTTTGACCACTTTGTAAGCTAAGTCCCTGTGGAAACGATACTCGCTCATCACTTTACTATTGCCTCGGCCCGTACGCTTGCAGTATAGCCCGGTGGTGAACAGTAAGCTTGCCTACTACTGCCCTGTGCTTGCTATTATACTTTTCAAAGCATGATTCATGGTTTAGTTTGGCTTCCTCACTCCCTTAGGGTTTCATTCAAAAATGATTTAACAAGGAAATGAGTTTACAAACCATAAATCATAGGGGAAATGCTAGACTACACATTTAAAGCTTGAATATGCAAGTAGTTTGCTGCATAACAAAGTGTAGCAATTTTTCTTGAATTTCCCTAATTTTGGATGAGTTACTGTTCACACTTAGAGTTGGAATTTCATGTTTTTGATGCCAAAAATGAGTTCCTCATGGTGGAAAACCTTAGGAACAAGTGATAGATTCAAGAGAAAGCTTGAGATTAAGAAAGTGAAATTTTTAGGTTTATGAAGTTAATTCGGAATGAACAGTAACCAAGTTAGAAATGGAATTTGGTAATTTTGAGGCTATATTTGGATTCCTCATGAAAAATTACATGGAATAGAGGTATAATTCAACATTTTTGAGTTAGAAATGAATTTTTGTTGAATTTTTGAAAAATTAGGGTTTCATGAATAATTTTTGAAGAAAGTCATGGAACCATTAGTTTGAGTAGTTGTTTGATGATGCATTAGGACTTGAAGAAGCCCAAGGAAGCTAGTGGGAGCATTGGTATTAAGTGGAAGAGTAAGAGAAAGCATTAAGGTAGTTATAATCTCATTTATACCTATTGTTATCAACTTGAGCTTTTATATTTCTTTGATTATGCCATGCTTTGAATTGAATGATGACATAGCATGGCATATTATGATTTCATGGTTTCCAATGATTGTTTATGATATGTATGCATAAATGGTTGTAACTACTGAGATTCTTTGAATCTCACCCCCCTTTAATGACTAATCATGCTAGGGAGAATCAATGCAAAAGAGCTAATGAACGAGTAAAAGGCATGAAGAAGGAAATGATGTTGCAAGCCATTGTGTTATAATGTGAATGGTTGTTTGTGCCTTGTTTTACATGAAATTGTAAAATAGTAAATAATATGTTAATGTTGTATAAAATGTATGAGAATTTCTAGTTCTAGATTTTGGAATATGAAGTTATATTCTACCAAGTTACATGCCAAAATGAGTTCATTTACATGGGTTTTAGCAAGTAATTTGCAATATAGGTTGAAACATAGCATTTTCTAGATGAGTCTGCTTTGCTCATCCATGTTATGTATTTAATGTAAGTTTAGATTTCTGGAATTTTTAATCCAGATAGAGGACAAGTCAAGCTTTAATATGAAACCTAATTCACCCCATTTGGAGTTGTGTACAATTAATGGTGAATTTTCTAAGTCAGGGTTCAGAACAGGGCAAGAATGAGAAAACTGAAAACTGAAAAGTAAGTATTGGAAAATTCAATAGCTAATATAAAATCTTACAAAGCTCCAAATATTCATTTGTTTATATTGATAAAAATGCCTATGTTTTAAGTTTCATATGCCACTGATTTGGGGTTAATTGGAGCTATATAATAGGAGATATGGAGTTTTTCCCAAAACTATTCCTGTAAGAGTTGGATTTTGACCCTTCATGATTTAAGTGAAAGTTATGCCCTGTGTAAGTGAAATAAATGTATAATAAAAATATGCCTATAATTATACATGTAAAGCTTTCCAATGACATAGAGTATGCATAATTTGGGATAGAATAGAATGAAATATGATTTTTCAAATTTGAGGCCAGAAAACTGGAAGATAGAAAGAATAACCAAATGAACAGTAAAAGTTCACGAAATTACTGTACGAATTGGCCCAATGAAGTTACTATTTTATATTTTTTCCATGTAGATCTGAATTTAATAAAATTTTATAGACTTGAATCACATCAAGATGATTTTTCTAGATTTAGTTATGGATTTTAAAAATTTATCAGGTAAAATAGAAATTGCCAAGTGAACAGTACCCCGAATTTTGAAAAATTCTGTTTTTATTATATTATGATTTTAGTCTCTAAATCATGATGAAAAATATCTAAAATGATCTAATACATGAGAAATGAGCCTTAATATAAGGTGTTACACAACCAGAATTGCAAAAGTCCATAAATACTCTACAGAGAGACATGTCTTAAATATCTCTCGGAGAGATTTACCAACTTGCTTTAGCCGCCCTTGATCGATTATGTGAACAATCAAAGTTTGTTAAAAATGTCTTGAAAGATAAAGTGCATTTTCAGAAGGTTTGCAAGAGACTAGACTTGCAAATTAAGTGCAAAGACAAGAAAGATTGTTCATGCCCATCCACTAAGAAGAAATCTCATTTCTTCAAGTTTTCCCAAAAGAGGAAGCCTTATTCCAAAAGGATATTATTTGGGGAACTTTTGTCATATGGAAATTATTTGGCTCATTGATTTAGGTTTAGTGCAGATTTTGGCAATAACAAGGTGGAGGTGTTGAAGCATGTGTCCAATTACCTGGATCCAGCTGACTCAACAGCGCTATTGGACCTGCTTGCCACTTCTGAATTGAAGGTTATTTAGGGCCCATTTGGTTTTCAGTTAGTGAAAAATGAATTTTGATAGAATTGGTTTCATAACGTAGTTATGATAAAAATTGATTTTTGACTAACATGTTTATGTTTGGATGATTTGTTTAAAAATTGATTTTGACAAAACTCATAATTTTCCTCTAAATTGAGCTTAAACTCTATCTCATGATTAATTTAATTTCTTTGGACTAAAATTTAATCTGTATTTATTTAATTGAGAACATAATATATTTGATATAACATTTTCTTACAGGTCATGATCTATAAAAATTAAAATTTTGAAGGAAAATTTTGGTCACTAAATAGGAAATATTTTATGAAAATTTTATTTTCCTAAATTTTTTATTTTTTCTTATTTTTATTAGTCTATTTTTATCTGACTTTAAAATAAATACAAATAAAAATAAAGAAGCATAACAGAAAAGCAGCATCTGGACTGCTTCTCCTTCAACTCCGTTTTTCAGAAAAATCACTGCCGCACCGTACTCCCTTTTGGACACCCAAACACAAACAAAAATGTCAAACTTAGTTTGAGGCTCCAAACAAATTTCTGAACGAGGAAACAAACATGCCCTTATCAGGCTTACGACTGGGGTCTAAACTGCTAGCGCCGTAGTGCGTTATGAACTCTGTGAATACGAGTGTAGGTTTATACCGATTCACATATCTCTACCAACGTAATGCCAATGACATAAAATATTTTTCACTTTTCCGCTAACCCCACCCCTTCTTTTCTTTCTCTTTTGTTACGTTTATACGTTCTCCCTTGTATATATATCTACAATCTGTTGTAGACACTTATTGAAGTGCAATTCATTGTTTTTTAAAAACGTACTCTGCCTTTCAGCGCTCCAGCCTATTGTACATCCAAAATGAAAATCCTGTAATCACCTATTGTATTTATTACTATTTTAGATATTCTACACGATGTTTTTAGGAAAAATTATAGTTTGAGATCAAAATAATAAATTTATTATAAAATAAGATCTATTACTATTTATTTTTTTAATTTTACTACTCAATATTTCAAATTTTAATAATTTTTATTAGATGAAGTTTTTCCTTATAATTAATTCAGTCTATTCTTAACTATAATTTTCCAAAGCTTTTTAATATCTTGAGAGGATACTGCCACGTAGGGTATGTGCTGGTCAGATCTTTATTGGCCATGTATGCAATATTTAAGCGTACTCTTGGCGAACGCTAACCTTGGAGATTTGTTTTACAAAATATAAAGATCAACATATAAGAATTAAAATTTAGAAACCAAACCCAAAAGAAAAAAAGGAAAAAGTTAGCATAAGGATTAAAAGTTTAATTTACCTTTTTTCTTTCCTAAATGAATGAAGGACGCAGCTACAACACCTTAAAAAGATTATACTAAGTACTTCCTCCGATCCAAAAATATAAGGGATTTTTAACTACTTCATGCATATTAAAAAAATATAATTATACTATTAAATTTCTAAAAAAAAACTCAACATTCCATTTTTACCCTTATTAATTATCAATAATTAAAGTTATTTCCACTCTTTTCCATTACAAATTACGAGACTGATCATCAATGAATAAGAGTAAAAAAGGCAAACTACTACTAAATACTTTTCCTGTTCCTTAATATAAGGGACAAAAGATAAAATCACACAGATCAAGAAAAGTAATAAATTTGTCCAAAATATAAAATAGTTTCTAAAAATACCCTCATTTAAGATTAATAACTCTTTTATCATGCAATTAATACAAATAAATTATATTGAAAATATATCATTTTAATTAGAAATATTTTTGGAAAAAATCATTAAATACACCAGACAAACTCAATATGTTTCTTACATTTTAAAACACGAAAACTCCTCTAATTATTCTTTATATTAAGGAACGGAAGGAGTATTACATAATACCTTATATTATGAACTAAAAAAAAATTTTAAAAAATTTCTTATATTTTGGATCGGGGGAAGCAAGTTTCGTTAAGGGGGAATTAGATGCATATTACGTAACAAAAGGTTTAATTAATTTATTCCTTTTTTTAAATAAAGAAGGAAAAGTATAAGAAAGTTGCAACAGCTTAAAAGACAATCCTGAGGTTAGGGGGAATTACTACGTAATAATAGGCTACTTATATTTCAAATCCATCTTCCCTAATTACTATACCTTACACTGAAATCGGCGTCCCTGAATGAATGAAGCAGCCCATGCCCGAACGAATTCCCTGCAGTCGCATAAAGTGATTAAAGAATAAAGTATTTAATGGCATTCAATACATTTTATTTTAAAATTTATACTCTATTTTATTAATTCAAAATATATTGTATAAAAATTATCTGCATTATAATATATAATATCTATATCAAATTTTTTAAAGCAAAAAATAATATCAAGCATAATTTCATCAAACATAAAAGAAATATATATATATATATAATCAATTATTTGACATATTCACCAGGTCTTCTAGTTATATATATATATATATATATATATCTAAAACATCACTTTTCATTGAGATGACTACGTAAAAAATAATTTCGGCGCTCTATAACTTGTGACTATGCCCAAGGACCCATTTTTCTTTTCTTTTTTTTTTTTATCATGACACTCTGACAAAATATAAACTACACTTTTGAATTGTGATATGACTTTGTAGCGTTTGAGTCCTTACTAGATACTATAAAAAGAAGCATGTCCATTAATTTCCCCTCATCGCGATTAATTAAGGAAACACCGGTGGCCCTTACTTCCCTAAAACAGTTAAACACTTGATCCAAATGCTAATAGATAGTATAACAAAAACCGAGCGTCAACATACATTGGCATTTTATGAAATTATTAATATGATAAGATGGCCACACAACTTCGAGACAAATATACTCGCTATGGTCATTAATATAAAATTTTTTTAATTAAATCACGCGTATTAAGAATTAGAATTAAAACTAATTAACTACCTCCTACCTTGATTTTTCCAAAAATCTCAACATTTTTTTAAAATTATTCTTATTTAATTTATCTTTCTTTCTTTTTTGGATACATTAAATATGGACATTTTTCTAGAAATATATAATAAATACCTTGTATATCATAAATGATCTTATATTTAAGATCAAGACAAATGATCCTATATATAGAATTGGAGGGAATATGTTTTAACCAAAAAAATAAAACGTTTTTGAACTATTTATTTATAAAGATAAATAAATAGACTAAAAGTTAATTGATCCATCGGAAAGAATTTAACAATGACATATTTTATTTTTACAATTGTTTTGGTATCAATTAATCAAATATTTGATATCTCTCAAATCAAAACTGGCTAACCTTGTCTAGTGACATGGCTTCTCCTTGCAGACGCCCTCGTGACCCACAAGAATCATATACTTGTCTTTCCTGGTGAAGCTGGTGCATGCAAACCCTAAAGCATTGGCAATTTCATTTTGCACGTAATTCGCAACTTCAATCCTCGATTTCCCACCTGCCTGACACGTGTTCCATGGCTGCAATCTCTCAAGAATCTTAACACAATATACAGGATTTGGGTTCAGAAATAGGAAAAAAGGGTCCAGAGCTTTGTTCCCCGCGGCTGTTGTTCCATAGAACATGCTAACCTGCACATCTACAGCAACAGGGACAATATTATCGGTAAGCTCGGCAAACAAAGGACTAAATCGGAGCAGATAAGGTTCCCTGCAAGTGGTTCCCTCAGGACAAACCACGAGGCTTCCTGAGCTTAACAGTTTCCCCATTGTCTCTCTGTCTTTCTCCCTCTCTCTCGTTAATCGGATTGTCCTGATAGGGGAAACAAGCTCATTGAATCTACTCAAGCTGTATGTGACAGCAGAGAGGGGGTTGTTTAGAACATATGAGATATAAAGTGGGTCAAGTAAGGTTCTGTGATTGCACACATAGAGCGTGCCCTTTTGCTCACTTTCTTGGTTCCGGTGAATGTGGGAGTTTTTGTGGGCTTGTGATAATGTGATTCTTGCTCCTGAAAGTGACAATATTAGACCTGACACGTTGAAGGGCAGTAATACACCAAATGTGAATCTGAGCATGCAGAGAAATAGCCCAAGTGGGATCCACATGAACAAAGCTAGAGAAGACCAAGGGGTTGGCCTGAAGGCTAATCTTCCATCGTGGAAGATCACTGGCTTGGGGTATCTCTCCCTGGGAAGGACATCCCAAGTTCTTTTCTCGCCATTACTCACCAAGTAAACCTCCTGCATAACGGAAACAATGCTTGTCAAAATCGAAAAAGAAATAGTGAGCGAGTTGAAATGTCTGAGGACTTTGAAAATAACCAACCTTACAGCGAGAGAAAAGCTCCTGCTCAACATAATTTTGGCCGCCTATGCCAACAACGTTGTTGTCATCTAGAAGGGGTTTGTTATTATGCTTTTTCTCCTCCTGCATTAGTCCCAAATAGTAACCACGAAATGACTTAATCTCTCTCGCTACTACGGCACCAACTCCAAAATACTCCTTCAGAACGCATTCTACCATAATTCTTGGCATTGTACTAGTGGCCACCTTTCTCTCGAAACTCATGACAGCTTCAAAACCTTCACACCCAACATCTTGTAAGAAGAACTTTGGAAGAACAGAAGATCCAATTCTGAATGTGTCTTTTTTAATCCCAAAGAAGCTCAAGAAAACCATTATCTTCAACCCCATCTGGTTTTCTTCCCCAACCAGCCACACCAAAGGGTAAGAAAGGAACAAAAGGAGAGATCTTAATAAACCGCCGGCTTCAAGAGCTACGAGCATGAAGTAAGGAAACAGTGAAGTGGATCTCAACATGGTGCCCTCGAAATCGAACACTAGTACGTTATTTGACAGCTTCCCTCTTTTTTGGGCAGGGGAAATGGTTGCCATGGCGCCCTCAGAGACAGAGTATTACCAGTAATGGCAAAACACATTGACAGGAAAGAGGTAAACCAAGAGAAAATAGGAATAATTTGCCTCATAGTTTCGCTCCAGCAATTAATGGTGTTTATGAATGCTAATCACGCTTACCAACTGTCCCCATTCAATCTCATTAAAGTCTATAACTTGCTTCACAAATTTCACAATATTATATTAATTTTTAGTTTTTTTTTTCAATTTTAAATCCTCTAACATTCTAACATTCACGACAGTGAAAGTATACAAGTTACATTCCAAAATGGGGGAAAGGAAAAGAGTACATAAGTGTTATTATAAATTGTAAATCCCATATATAATCATATTTTTTTTGTCACTCTCTTTTTTAATGTATGAATACTTAAATGGAAATAATACAATTTGATTATTTTCCTCTCAGAGAAACAAAGAGAAAAATTCAGTTTCTCAGCAATTAGAAAAATGTTACCAGCAGTTAATAGTTTTCTTACTGTGATTTACGAAATTAAAAAAAAAAAAAAAGAGCTTGTAAGAAAGATGATTAATTCACTGGCACGGAAAGGAGTTCTCATAAATCCAACTTATTGCCTGATTGAAAAGTGATATCTACCTCTCAACTTCTGCGACCTGCCAATTAAAGTGTACTGCATTTCTGGCAGTAAAAAGTACGGCCAACACAGCTATTGTTAGTCACCGAAAAAAATGATGACACTCGTTATGAAATGAGCCTATTTTTGTCTTAAATCAATACTATTATAACGCGTTTGTAGAATGATTCATGAGGAGGTCGTACTTTTTCTCATGAGGTCTGTTCAGGCTATTGAACGACCCTAACAACTTTACATTTTTTTTGGTGGCTACACTGTATCAGTTTGGCCTGGTGCGAAAACTTTATCTCCCTTTTGCTATAGTGGACTTGTGCTAAAACTTCATCACCCTTTTGCTTCAGTGGAAGTCTGTTTTTTAAGGGATAGGTATGAGAATAGGATTGTAAATAGAAAAAGAAAAATTTTAAATAAATATCAAGAAAATTAAATATTTTTAAAAAGTAATCTAAAATTTACTTATTTTCTAAAAATTACAAAGTTTTGAAATCGAAATTAAAATTGAAAGATGAAATATAAAAATATTCTTCATATACAAGTGACAAAGGGTTATTTATAAGTGAAAATAGTATATTTGTAAGTGACAGTATTTATTTGCAAGTGATACATAAGCGATACTATTATCACTTATAAATATGTATCACTTGCAAATGAGCATATGTCACTTGCAAATAAACATTTATTAGTTACAAATAGTATACTATTATCACTTGTAAATAGGTTACTTGCATAGGAAGAGTATTTTCATTTTTTCCTTCCAATTTAATTCCAATTACAGGCCTTAATAATTTTTCAGAATTAGATGAATTTGGAGTTGTTTTTTAAAAATACTTTATTTTATTTTTGGTGTTTATCTTAAATTTTCCCAAATAGGAATAGAAAAGAGAATGAAAATGATTAAGTCTGTTTGGTATATTAGAAAAATAAATAAATAAAATCCTAACATTATTTTTATTTGATATGTGTATTAAATTAAATAATATGAAATGACAATTATACCCTATTTAAAATAAATACTACTCCCTCCGGTTCTATATATAAGACATTTTACCTTGATCCTGAATATAAGACCCTTTACAATATATGAGGTGGTATTTATTATATATTTCCAAAAAATGTCCCTATTTAATGTATTCAAAAAGAAAAAGTGATAGATTAAATAATGGTAGTTTTGGAAAAATGTTGGGATTTTCGAATAAATCAAGATAGTTAATTAATTCTAACTCCCCTTCTTAATTCGCATGATTTGGTTAAAATGGTCTTATATTAAATACTAGAGGGAGTAATTTTAACGAAAGATAAGATTCAAGGATATTTTGGATATTGTAAATAAGATACCCAAGTGAACCGTTTCCATCCATTTTTTGATGGAAAGGTTTGTGGTCAATCTTTCCAGCATAAGAGAGAATCCATTAACAAAGCATTTCAAGCCTACCAAATATGGGTGTTGCCTACTTGGACTCCTTTTCCATTTCTTTTTCATTGTTTTCACCCTTACCAAACATGACCTTGGTGGTGTGTTTGATTCTCTTGAGAGGTTGCGGGAAAAGACTATATTTTTTTTTTGGTGAAAAAGACTGTTTTTTATGGCTTATTCATATTGTTGTTCTCATGGATTAATATTAATAGCTAATATCTTTTCTGGCCTGATGTTAAGAGGTATATACCTAGCATCAATTATATGCAAACACTTATAGTTCATTTATACAAGGAGATCACATGGAACTTAATTTCATAGAGATCACATGAGAATTTTACTGGGACTTTTCACAGTGAACACTTTACGAAATATATTATATTTTGTGAACACCCCATTCTGTTTGGACATTTCAAAAATAAAAAAATAATAATGAAATAAAATAAAAATAAAATAAAATAGAATAAAAAATAAATAACAATAAAAAAAACAACAAAAAATAATAATATATATATATATAAAAGAAGGTGAAAATAAAAAAAAATGAAAAATGATGAAATAAAAAAAAATGAAGGCCCAGGATACCACGAGCCCAATTGGGGGCTCGTGGACCTGGGCCACCGAATTGCCATGCCCTAAGGCTAGGGTAGAGGCAACCGAAGAAAGAAAGGAGCAGGGAGCAGAGGATGCGGCTGAGAAAGGGACGCAAGAACTGAAAAGGGAAGCAGAGAAAGAAAAGCTACAGGAGACCAGAGATTGAAAAGACTGAAGAAAAGAAACTGACGGAGGAGCGTGAAGCAGAGGGAGAAAAGAAACCGAGGGAGCCGCAGACCAAAAGAAAGAAAAGCAGTCTGGGTGAAGAAGCAGAGGCAGGCCGAGGAAGAAAAAGCAGAGGGAGCAACCGCGAAGACAGGAAAAGTGGCCACGAAAATAGAGGGAGCCAAGGAGACATGCACGAAAGGGCAAATCGAAGACCACACGCTCGGATTTTCTGCTCCATTCAGTCGCGGGAATTCTATAAAAGGGCGAGAGAAGCAATCGAAAAGGGGAGAGAAGCCAAGGAACACTCGGCCGTGAACCGAGGACGGAATCTTCGAAAGGGGGCAATCGTGAGGGAGCCCGAGAATTTGAAGCCGAAAAATGGAGGCACCCGAACAAAAAAAAACAGAGGAGGGGAGATTGGAAGCAAAAAACAAGGGATTTTTTTTCTTGACAGAAATCCCTAAAGACCAAGGCTCCAGAGGCCGAGGGAACGGGAGCTCAAGGATTGGGGGAGGAGCAAGGGATCCGAGGCGTAGGTCAAAAGCAATTGTCATCTGGGTCAGTTTATTTTACTGGTTACAACTGGATTATTTTTGGTATGAATTTCATGGAAGAATCTATAGTTTTTATGCCTGGGTTCTCTGTTGGGTCTTCTGTTGATTGATTTGAGGAATTAATCGCATGCTACATTATAGTTTTGTCCTGAGCTTTTAATATGTTGTGTTGGGATTCTTATCTGTGATTGAGGCATTTTGTGTTAGTTCTGCAGTGAATTCCTATCTTGATATTTGGCTGTCACAATTGTCCTGTTTTGAATGGTCAAATTGATTCGAAAAGGGGTGCTAGGTTGCTGTTCACATCCTCTAATTTGATTAATGATAAGCCTTAGGTGAAAGTGCTACTGGCCATGTAGGTCTCAATTGCTCTTGATTGCTATGAATCTGGCATGTTGTCTAAAAAATGAAATGACTTCCAACGATGAGTGTAGATTGCCTTTGATGCACTGGAATGATGATGATTCGCGCAGAGTAGTATTCCTTGTTATTAACTAGATTTTTTGGTGGTGTTGCATTACCATAAAGCACTAATAAAAATACTTGCCTTTAAAATGCACACAAGGGATTAAGCAGTTGTGGTCTGTTGTTTTGGATGTTGTTAAGTAAAGCATTGATGCTACTGACTATGTTTCTCTGAGATTTATGGAAGCCATTAAAAAGTTCAACTCAAAGGTTTATAGTCTTTGTTTTAATTCATGCTAGAATGCTTCTCCTTCGTGGTGTTTGAGCATGGATAATACTTGTATCAAATACTTTTGAGTGACTAAAAGTGTGCTCAATGTGGGGAGTATGTGTCTATACCATTGGTTGGAGGCCTTGTGCACCTCCAGTCGCATGTTTTATCCCAACTTAGACACCTGAAAAAGAGTTGTTCCCATTCAATATGAGTATGCAAGGGGATTGGCTTGTGTTATTAAATGAATAGTTTTTGGCCTCACAAATTTTTAATAAATAATGAATTTACTTTTCTTAAATTCATTGTGTGTGTATTTTACCCAAACCACTCTAGTCCGAAGTTTTCAGAATTTTCGCGAGTGTCTCAATTAAGTGTTGTCACATGAACTGCAAGTTCACGTAGATACACCAACTGGTCGGGTAATTTGTTTAGGAAAAAAAAAATATATATATATAATAATGGTAATGAATAACTCCACGTATATAGATCTATAAAAATAATAATAATAATAATAATAAAAAATTAATCTATATATATATATATAAACGAATACTTGTCAAGTATTTTAATCTTGAGTTAAGGTTCACAATAATATTTTCATGAATTTTTTTTTATTGATTAGGTAATAATTCGTAAAATAATTCCAAAACAAAATGATGGCATCGAACGCCACATACACTTATCTTTTAATTATTCCTTTTGAGAGGAAATATTAATACCATCAAATAAAAGTACTTTTGATAACTACACCACGTGAGTATTCGGAACCCACGCAGGTATTTAGGTTTACTGAGTTATCACGTGAGATTGCAAATCTATGGAGATATATCAGTTAAATAATTTTCTTTTAAGAAGATAAGTATATTTCATAAAAAAAAAATAAATTTTGTTAACATGACAAGTTTTTTCAATTATCATGTACAATAAAACTTTTTTACCGCGAGGTTTAGAACTTCTGCAGGTAATTAAGGAATTGATCTATCGGGCATGACTGTGAGTCTGCTACAGGTAGATTGACTTTCTTTATTTGGTAAAAATTTTCAAAAGTATAAAAGAAAAATAAAAATAAAAATACAATGGTTTTTTAAAAGTTAAAAATCAAATAAATGCATTTCCAAAAATTAAAGAAAAAAATAAATATATTTTCAAAGCAAAATAAAACAAGGGTAAGTAAGAGGAATTAAGGTATTTTTTGCAAATTAAAACACACCAACTAAATTTCAGAAAATCGTTTTGATTGCAAAAAGGTAAATTATTTTCAATCAACTTTCTCTTATTACAAAATTACACAAAAATTTTTAAAATTAAAAAATATCAACCAACTGACTCGCATTTTTAGTCCCAAACTATGTGGACTTTGATTCCCATCACAGGGTACGTAGGCCCTAGGCTCTGATCCTGGGTCAAGTCCGCCTAAATAAATATTTTCTGATTTATTTGGTTTTTTTCCCTTAATTTAATAAATATTTTCCAATTTATTTTTTCAATTCCTTTTCCTCATTTTGCTTAAATATCCTTCATTTTAATTTAATTTATTTTTTTTATTTTGTTTTCCAAATTTTTCAAATTTCCTTCTTCTCTACCATTTTTCTTGCATGTGAATGATAAAAAGAAAACCAAAATACTTTTAAAAGCCATATTAATTTGTACAATCAACGTAAGGTAATCGTTCCTAGGAACGGGTGTTGTGGGGTGCCTAACACCTTCCCCATACACAATCGACTCCCGAATCCAATTCTGATGACGCAGACCATCCTTTCCTCTTTAATTTGGTTTCCCAAGGTTTTCCCTCAAAATTTTGGTGGCGACTCCTCACAAGTCGGTTTTCGCTCGAAAGCCAAATTTGTTCTCTTTTTTCCTTCCGTCGCATATTTCTGGATGCGACATATTTTATAGGGAAAATCCTATTTAAATACCAAGGAGTAAAGTTATTTTTAGAAAGGTTACAAAACTTCATCTAATGACAAAAAGGTACTTGGTATGAAAGTGGTATTATACCATTTGTATGAAAAGTCGAAAATGCCCCTACCCACAATAACATCACTGCGCGACCTCCCTTTCTTGTTCGAACTGCTATCTTTCGCTTTCTCATTTGTCGTTCAAAGCCAAATGAAAATCTGATGGTGTATCTTTCTTTGTCGCTCTCTCTCTTGCATTCATGTGAGGCAGCAAAATCAAGACTCTTGCTTGGTCTTTGACTCGGTGTCGATCGGTCGCTCGATCTTTAAAGCTATAGTAGACCTATAGTTCAACTTCTTCTAGCGATGGTTCAGCAGTCATGTGAAGGTATGTTGTTTAACCCTAACTCTGATCTTCTTCCACCCAATAGCTTGTTGGGGTTTAATAAGTTTTTTGAAGGGTTTGATTGTGTGATGAATGCATGTCATTGGACCCCTTTTCTTGTTGTCTTCATCCAAGGGGATTGAAAAAAATTCAAACTTTGACAATCTCTTTAGTGTTGTGGAGATGGTTTAAGTTGAAATAGTATGAAATGATAATCCCTTTACACATGAATAATATGCTAATGTATTTGCAATTATTTATTAGAAATTTGCAATTGATTCAAGGGTTTTGCAAATGAATGATTGACATACTTTGGTGATATAGTGCATTTTGATTTTTATTGGTAGGGAATTAGATATGTTATTATTGATATTGACAGTAGTTTTGAATGTCATCTTGGTGGATTTGCATCTAATTAATGGGAGTTTACAATGAGTATATGTCATTATTGAACTGACTAGTTTTGAATGTCATCTTGGTGGATAGGCAACTAATCATTGGGAATTTACAAGTAAAGACTATATATTTGCAACTGGAAAACTCGTATTTACAAGTATAACCATGTTGTAACTGATGTAACTGAATTGCTAATTTTGCAAGTAAGGACGATGTGTTTGTAATTCAGAAATGGTCCTTTACAATGAAATAAGGATTTGGTCTAACTTATGAAATGGACATGATGATTTTCCATGTGAAGAAAGTGTATTTGCAATTCGGAATTGCTTATTCATAGTTGTCTTCTAGCTAATAGAAAATACTTTTAGTTTAGTAGAGAAGGTCTACAACTGAATAATGATTGGCAAATAAAGCTGGTATGTTTGCAACTGCAATATGCTTAATTACAATTATATGGTGTGTTTTGCATTTGAAGATAGGGTGTTTTCACTGAGTAAAAATTTGTGTAACTGATACAAATGAACTGCTAATTTTGCAACTAAAGATTGTGTGTTTGCAAATAAGAAACACGTATTTACAATGAACTGATGTCTTAGTCTAACTGATTTGATGAGGATGCCGATTTTTGCATGTGAATATTGTGTGTTTGCAATTAGAAGTTGTTTAATTACAATTGTCTATTAATTTATCAAAATGACATGCTAATTTGCAAGTAAAGCTGGTAGGTTTGCATATGAAATATGCTTAATTACAATTACAAGTGAGTAAAAACTTGTGTACCTGATACAAATGAACTACTAATTTTTGCAAGTGAAGATGGTGTGTTTGCACCTAATAAACAGTTATTTTCAATGAACTAATATGTTAGTCAAGCTGCTAAAATGGACATGATAATTGGAAATTGGTGTGTTTGCAATTAGAACTTGTTTTTTGATAATTGTCTTATGACCTACCAAATTACCTGATAAATTGCAAGGAAAGATGGTTTATTGCTAAATAATGATTTTCAAGTAAAGATGGTAGGTTTGCAACTAGGGATAGTAGGTTTGCATGGTAAGTTTGCAATTAAACAAAGGTCATTTGAAATGAAGTGTGTCGCACCCGGAAAAATGCAACGAAAGGAGAATAAAAGAACAAATCGGATTTTCTAGCGAAAATTGACTTGTGAGGAGTTGCAACCAAAATTTTGAGGGAAAACCTTGGGAAACCAAATTAAAGAGGAAAGGATGGTCTGCGTCATCAGAATTGGATTCGGGATTCGATTGTGTGTGGGGAAGGTGTTAGGCACCCCACAACACCCGTTCTTAGGAACGATTACCTTACGTTGATTGTGCAAATTAATATGGCTTTTAAAAGTATTTTGGTTTTCCTTTTATCATTCACATGGGAGAAAAAGGGTAGAGAAGAAGGAAATTTGGAAAATTTGGAAAACAAAATAAAGAAAATAAATTAAATTAAAATTAAGGATATTTAAGCAAAATGAGGAAAAGGAATTGAGAAAATAAATTGGGAAATATTTATTAAATTAAGGAAAAAAAACCAAATAAATCAGAAAATATTTATTTAGGCGGACTTGACCCAAGATCAGAGCCTGGGGTCTACGTACCCTGTGATAGGGATCAAAGTCCATGTAGTTCGGGACTAGAAATGCGTGTCAGTTGGTTTGTATGTTTTATAATTTTAAAAAATTTTATGAGAGGAGAAAGTTAATTGAAAACAATTTAACTTTTTGCAAACAAATAATTTTCTGGGATTGAGTTGGTGTGTTTTAATTTGTAAAACATAATTTAATTTCACTTACCTATTCTTATTTTATTTTATTTTGAAAATATTTTCTTTTTCTTTAACTTTTGGAAATGCATATATTTGATTTTTAACTTTTGAAAAACCATTGTATTTTCATTTTTTTTTCTTTTTACACTTTTTGAAAAATTTTCCAAATAAAGAAAATTAATCTACCTGTGGCAGACTCACAGTCGTGCCCGATAGATCAATTCCTTAATTACCTGCAGAAGTTCTAAACCTCGCGGTATAAAGGTTTTATTCAAAATAAAATTGAAAAAAAACTTATTATTGTTATTTTTGAACTATAATTACTTCTGAAAAAAAGTTATTTAGCTGGTATATCTATGTGGGTTCGCAATCTCACGCGACAACTCAGTAAACTCGAATACCTGCGTGGGTTCCAAAATCCTCACGTGGTCTGATCATATAAGCAAGTATTTATTTTCCTATTTATTAGTTTTTTTTATTATGTTATAGGAAAATAAGATTTTAGTAAAAAAAGAAAAAAAAAAGCCGTCGAGACCTATTATGAGTGAGCCTTTGTCATGTGCTTTTGCACCCCTATGAGCTCATTTTGTCTAGCCTATACAAAAACATATCAAGAAAATTTGTAACAGGCTTCTTATTGTTAGACCCATAAGTGAAGTGGATCAAAATATCCCAAAACCGGCCTATATGAAGACAAATCAAAACAACTTGCAACAGGCTTCTCAACACTAGGCCCATAAGAAAAATTGATCAAAATATTCATAACTGGTTCATACAAAAACAAATCAAAATAATTTGTAACATGCTTCACAATGTCAAGCCCATAAGAGGAATTGATCAAAATGTTCGTGACTGGCCCATACAAAAGCAAATCAAAATAATTTATGTCATAACTAGCTAAAACAAAAAACAAAAAAACAACAAATTGTTGAATCAAGAGTTTTGATGATTGTAAACCAACACTCAAGAGCTTGAATTGAAGATATCAAAGGAGATCAAAGCTGTGTCAAGTGAAGACTTTATGAGTATTTGCTGTTAGATCTCTTGTAGGATCTTTAGTTTTTGTTATGATTGGGTAAAAGATTTTGATTTGAGAAAAAGATGTTTTCAAACCTTGATTTTGTGTTAAATCTTTACCTATTTGAAAAACACCCACAAACAGACGAAGGTTGAAAGATTAAGCTAAACTGTCAAGTTGGAAATTCGAACTTTGCCTTTGGAAGTTCGAACTTCGAGCTGAAACTGAATGAGTCTGAAGAGATGGCTCTCTGTCAGACGAATTTTGGCTGCTCAAAATTCGAATTTTCATCTAGTATGAAAGAAGCCTTTCTGGTAACAGACGAACTTCACACTTTCAAAATTTGAATTTCAAGAAAAAATGAAGTTTGTGAAAACCAAAGAAATTCATCTGAGACTATGATAAAATGCATCTGAAATCAAAATGAAATTGAGTTTGATAAATGCTCTCTGACAGACGAATTTTGAACTGCCAACATTCGAATTTTCATATAAGTCTTAAAGAAGCTTCTTTGTAACAAATGAACTTTAAGTCTCCAAAATTCGAATTTCAGACAAAACAAAATTTGAGAGAATAGAAGAAATACATCTGATACTATGTTAAAGTTCATCTGAGATCAAGAATGATTTAAGTTTCAAAACTGCTCTCTGACAGACGAACTTTGAACATTGAAATTCGAATTTCAGAAGCAAAAATCTTAAGTCTGTTTAAGTGAAACATCAACATTCGAATGATGAAATTAGTCTGGAAAGAGTCTCTCTGACAGACGAATTTCACCCTTTCAAAATTTGAATTTCGAGGGCACTGTAGCAAATTGAAAACACTGTTCACACTTAACCGAAAAATTTTCTTCTTGAAAATTCGTATGTCACATTGTGAAAATGTTTTGTAAGTTTCAAAATTCGAATTTCACTTAATGAACAGACGAACTTCGTGTTGTAACGTTGGAAGCTTTAACCTTCGGTTCCTTCGAAATTCGTCTGTTGACCAGCCAAAATTCGAATTTCAGTATGTCAGAAACATTAAATGCGGTTGGTAAACGGATAGTTTTTCAGAGTAACCGTTGGATAACTTCTCCAATGGATAGATTAAAGTCTCTAACGGATATTTGAGACCTAAATCTATAAATACAACAACATTTGAAGTTGTGGGTAACAAATAAAACAAGTGTGTACCGAATTTCTGCTAAATCTTTTCTCAAAAGCTTTTACCCTCTCAACTTCTATACTTGTACTGAAACTTTCATATATACTCTTTTCAAGAGAGTTATTTTATTGTAATCAATCTACTCTTCATCTGGAAGATAGATTTACTTGTGAGGGGTGTTCACAAGGAAATTGGGAAGCACATAGTGAAAGTGCTTGGAGAGTTTGAGAGAGCTCAGAAACAGAGCATACTCATGTACTGTGGCCTTAACAAGAAGCCCATTGAAATTCTTGTTGTATAGTGGATAAATCTCAAGAGGTGTCTTGAGGACTGGATGTAGGTCAAGTGGAAAGACCGAACCAGGATAAATTACTGAGTTTTCTTCTCCCTATCTTTACTTTTCTGCTTGCTCTGTTTTACGCATTATTTTCATTATACTGTGATATCTTCACTTACTTCACTTTGTGCAGAAAAAATTCAATCTTCCCAATTCACTCCCCCCTCTTGGGAAGTCAGCCTTGCTAACAAGTGGTATCAGAGCACGGATTCCCATTCAAAGGAACTCACAGTCCGGGAATTAAGATGGCTGGCTTTGGAGAGAGTATACTTCCTGAAGGAAACAACACTAACAGACCACCAGGCTTCAGTGGAGAGCATTATGGATACTGGAAGATGAGGATGCAGATCTACCTTCAATCAATTGATCTTGACATCTGGTCAGTGATTGAAAAAGGAGATTTCATTCCAATGGCTCTAACTGAAGATGGAGGACACAAAGAGAAGCTGGAAGCAGAATGGAATGATGAGGACAGAAGGAAAGTCCTACTGAATTTCAAAGCAAAGCATTGTTTAGTCAGTGCCTTGAACCAGGACGAATTCTACAGAGTCTCACAATGCACCACTGCAAAAGGAATGTGGGATACTCTGCAGATTGCATATGAAGGAATATCTGGAGTCAGGGAGAACAGGCTGAACACGTGCATTGGGGAGTATGAAAGCTTCAGAATGAGTGAAGGGGAAACTGTAAAGGAGCTGCAAAAGAGATTCACCCTCATTGTGAATCAACTAAAAAGCCTGGGAAAAGAATACACACAGTCTGAGAAAGTGAGAAAAATACTCAGAGCTCTACCTCTGGAGTGGCAGCCCAAGGTGACAGCAATAGAAGAAGCCAGAGGAGAATCAATGGCTTCTGTCACAGCTCTCTTCGGCAGCCTTGAGGAGTATGAAGGAAAGATCAAAGCACTCAAGGAAGCTGGGCTGGACAGAAAGAAGAAAGGCCTTGCCCTCAAAGCTGCTGAAAAGGAAGAAGAATCTGATGAAGGAGATGAGCTGGATGAGGAAACTCTGGCTATGATGGTCAGAAAATTCGGAAGATTCTACAGCAAGAAGAAGAGCAAGAGATTCTTCAAGAAAGGAGTAACTGGAGAAAACAAGAAAGAGGAAAAAGAACCTGTGACTTGCTATGAGTGCAAGAAGCAGGGACACATTAAGTGGGATTGTCCCCAATTCATTAAGAAGCAAGAAAAAGAAAAGAAAGCTGCAGACAAAGGGAAGAAGAAGAAAGCCTATATCTCATCCATCTGGGGCAACAGCTCAGATGAGGAAGAAGAAGATGAGGATGAGATTGCCAACATTTGTTTAATGGCACTTGCCTCAGAAGAAGTCTTACCCTCATGCAGCAGTGATCAGGAAGAAGAGGTATATGAATCTGAACCTTCCTATTCTGAATTACAAGATGCATTTCATGAGCTTCATGATGAATTCATTAAAGTTGCTAAAGAACTGAAATTGGCAAAGAAAAAGATAAATAAGCTGGAATCCCAAAGCATAGTTTCTGAAATTACCTCCTTGCCTACTACTGAATCTGTTTATTGCACTTCATGCATTGAACTCAAGCAAACTAATGATTATTTAGTTAAAAGTATGTCTAGGCTCACTAGAGGCAAAGATATGTTGTTTGCATTAATGGGGAGCCAAAGAATATCACAAGGAAGAGCTGGTCTTGGCTATGATCCATGTGCTGTCAAGGAAAAGATTTGGAAGAAAAATCAGAATGCTTATATGAGACATTTTGTGCATGCTGAGAACATTAAAACGAAAACTAATGCATTACATCACATTGAAACATATGATCAACCAAGGCATGCTAGACAAAAGTATTATCTGCACTGTTTTCTTCCTGCATCTCAATCTAGCAGTCCTTTCACCACCTGTCATTTCTGTAACAAAAAGGGACATATTTCCAGTTCTTGTGTTTTGAAGAAAAATGGACTTGGCAGGAAAGCTGAATGGGTTCCCAAAGTTGCATCTGCATCTAGGAAAAGATATACTGACCAAAAAGGACCCAAGCAAATTTGGGTACCTAAAAGGAAAACGTAAACATTGTTTTGCAGGTCTGTCTCAAAGCTAAGAAAAGCAACAAATGGTATATGGACAGTGCCTGCTCAAGTCACATGACTGGTGATAAGGAGAAGTTCATCACCTTGAGAGACAAGAAAGGAGGAAAGGTGATCTTTGGAGGTGACCAATATGGCAAAATCGTTGGTATTGGAATTGTGGACAAAAATCCAGAAACATCCATTGAAGAGGTGCTGTTTGTAATTGGCCTCAACCACAACCTGCTAAGCGTGAGTCAGACCTGTGACAAAGGAAACTGGGTGCTGTTTGACTCAAAGTTTTGCCTGGTCATCAGAAAAAGTGATCACAAAGTAATCCTCAAGGCTCAAAGGGATGGTAACTGCTATACTATTGATCTTGATGAACTTCCTCCCTTAGATTCTGTATGCTTAATCAGTCAGAGGAGTGATAGTTGGCTATGGCATAGAAGATTAGCTCATGTGAACATGAATCAACTGTCTAAACTAATTAAAAATGAGCTAGTAACTGGTCTACCAAAAATATCTTTTGAAAAGGATAAAAAATGTGATGCATGCCTAAGAGGAAAACAAACTAAATCATCATTTAAATCCAAAAATGTAGTCACCACAACTAGACCACTTGAACTGCTGCATATGGATTTGATTGGACCTTCTAGGGTAAAAAGTCTTGGTGGTAATATGTATGTGCTTGTAATTGTTGATGACTATTCTAGATTTACTTGGACATTATTTCTTTCTTCTAAAAGTGATACCTTTGATGCATTTGTAACCTTAGCTAAGAAAGTGCAGAATGAGAAAGGTATTTCTATTGTGTCTATCAAGTCAGACCATGGAGGAGAATTTGAAAATGCATACTTCCTAGAGTTCTGCAATGAGCATGGGATCGACCACAACTTCTCAGCACCAAGAACTCCTCAACAAAATGGAGTGGTAGAAAGGAAGAACAGAACCATTGGAGAGATGGCTAGAGCTATGCTGAATGAGAAGGAACTCTCTCAAGTATTCTGGGCTGATGCAGTGAATACAGCAAGCTACATCATAAACAGAGCCTACATCAGACCAATCCTTGGGAAGACTCCATATGAGCTGTACAAGGGAAGAAAGCCAAATCTGTCACACCTCCATGTGTTTGGGTGCAAATGCTTCATTCACAACAATGGTAAAGAAAATCTAGGTAAATTTGATGCCAAATCCGATGAAGGTATATTTCTGGGCTATTCTAGTAGGAGTAAGGCTTATAGGGTCTATAATAAAAGATCAAATATAGTAGAAGAATCAGTGCATGTGGTCTTCATTGAAAATGAAACTGTTTCAAAACATGTTACCAATAAGGATGATCTTACTTTCAATTTTGAAAAACTGGAAATTTCTGACAGAAGTAAAACTAAACCTCCAAAGATATCTGAATCTGTTGACACAGAGGAAGATATCCAGGAGCAAGAGTTTGATGAAGAAAATAATGAAGAAACAACTCAAGAACTCCCTAGAGCTTGGAGATATCAAAGGAATCACCCTATTGATCAAGTAATAGGGAATGTTGAAGAGAAAGTCAAAACCAGAAAACAGTTAAGGGATCAAATGCTCAACTGTGCCTTTATTTCTGAAATTGAACCCAAATGTGCTGAAGAAGCCTTAACTGATGAATACTGGATTATGGCTATGCAAGATGAATTAAATCAATTTGAAAGAAATCAAGTTTGGGATTTAGTACCTAGACCCAAAAATCATCCTGTTATTGGTACCAAATGGGTTTTCAGAAATAAACTTGATGAATCTGGAACAATAATCAGAAATAAAGCTAGATTGGTTGCTAAAGGGTATAATCAGGAAGAAGGTATTGATTTTGAAGAAACCTTTGCACCAGTAGCTAGGCTAGAAGCTATAAGAATACTGCTGGCATATGCATGCATGAAAAATATTTTATTATATCAAATGGATGTAAAAAGTGCCTTTCTGAATGGATATATCATGGAAGAAGTATATGTAGATCAACCTCCAGGTTTTGAGGATCCTACAAAACTAAACCATGTTTATAAACTGAAGAAAGCTCTCTATGGTTTAAAACAGGCCCCTAGAGCATGGTATGAGAGACTGAGCAATTTTCTAACTGATAAGGGGTTTAACAGAGGCAAAGTTGACACAACCTTATTTACTAAGAAAGAAAATAAAGATTTGCTAATTGTTCAAATCTATGTTGATGATATTATTTTTTGTGCTACTAATGAAACTCTTTGCAAGAAATTCTCTGAGTTAATGCAGGGAGAATTCGAGATGTCTATGATGGGTGAACTCAACTTCTTCCTTGGACTGCAAATAAGACAGCAAAATAATGGTATCTTTCTCAGTCAATCCAAGTATCTAAAGGAACTGCTAAAGAAGTTTGGTTTGGAGAATGCCAAACCAATGGGAACACCTATGGCCACTGCAACCAAACTGGACATGGATGAAAACGGGAAGATATTTGACATTACTCAGTACAGAAGAATGATTGGATCCCTGCTATACCTAACTGCCAGCAGACCTGACATTATGTTCAGTGTTAGCATGTGTGTAAGGTTCCAATCATGCCCCAAAGAATCCCATGCAACAGCTGTGAAAAGAATTTTTAGATATCTTATTGGAACATCACAAATGGGTCTTTGGTATCCAAAAGGCAATGGAGAAGATCTCAAAGGATACACTGATGCTGATTTTGCAGGATCCAAAACTGACAGAAAAAGCACAAGTGGAACTTGTCAGTTTCTTGGAGGATCCCTGGTCTCATGGTTCAGCAAAAAGCAAAACAGTGTAGCCTTATCCACTGCAGAAGCTGAGTATGTTGCAGCTGGAAGCTGTTGTGCCCAAGTCATCTGGATTTAACAGCAGCTTGAAGATCTTAAGGTTAAAATGAAAGAGATACCAATCATGTGTGACAACCAAAGTGCTATAAATATCACCAAGAATCCTGTCATGCATTCAAGGACGAAACATATTGAAGTAAGGCACCACTTCATAAGAGATCACGTTCTGAAAGGAGAAGTTAGACTGGAATACATCCCAACAGAGGATTAAGTTGCTAATATACTCACAAAACCTCTATCAGAAGACAGACACTGCAAAATAAGGAGAGAATTGGGAATGGTAAATCCCAGTGAATTGTAAGTTATTTCTGTGCAATTCTGTCTTTAAAGTTTTTAATATTAGAATAAATTCTAACTTGAGCATCAGAGTTTGTCTTAGTGTAGTTGCAGGTGCTCCTTGTGAAAATCAATGGCTAAAAGTTTGAAAGATTGGAGCACTCCAGATTGGAGCAACCAGAAAATGAAGTGAATAATAATTATCCTAAGTTCTGGATCCATTCTGTAAGTCTTTAAAGTTGAAATTTGTATGTTGTTTGAATAATAGAAGAATTTCATTGATAATCTGTGTCTTTGAACTGGTCAACATGGTCAACATTCAAATTTTGGTTGACCAACAGACAAACTTTGGCCTGTTATGCCTTGGAACAGTTCTCGGTTATGCCTCGAAATTCGTCTGTTGAAGCTTGAAAGTTCGAATTTCCAAAATCAAAAATTTCAAAGTAATGATTGTCCATCACTGTTATACGAATTATTACTTCTTAACATACGAATGTTGGACAATCTTTGCAAAAATTGAAAAATTCGAATTGTCAAGTTCAAAATTCGTCTGTTGAAACATGTTCTTGATGAATGAATGCTTGAAAGATAAAGATCTGCATGCTTAATTCGTCTGTTGATTGATGGTTTGTGTAATGCTGTCTTTTTCTTTCCAACATTCGAATTTTGTTAAAACAAAATTCGTCTGATATGCTTGTATTGCTTGTTTCAAGCCACTGTCAGACGAACTTTCAAGATGAAAATTCGTCTGTCAGTAAGCTGTGCTGAACGGTTTAACTTGTAACTGCCCGAAGTTCGAATTTTGACCCCTCAAAATTCGTCTGTCAGACAGTTACACACGTTAAATGAGACGGTTTTCCACAGAACAGACGCAACCCTATTTGTAACCTCCCTGAGTCTGTTCTGATTCTCTCTTCAATCCTCTTAACTCCTGTCCAAAAACCGTCATTCTTCACCGTTTGAACTTCCATTCACATCCTATAAACCTATTCTCAGCCACATTCTGCTTCATTCAACCGAGAAATGGCAAGAGTTAAAATTCCTGGAACAGGAAAAGCTGTGGCTCGTCCTAAAAGGAATGTTAAATCTCAATACGCTACCAAAGAAGGAGAAAAATCAAAGAGAAAAGCCGAACCCAGCAAAGCTACTCCCTCTAAACGCCAGAAATCTTCATCCAAAGCAGAATCTCAGAAAACTGGACCCTCTTCTTCAAAAAGTGCAGAACCGTCTATTCCTGCTGCTGCCTCTTCTGCTTCTTCCAGTACTGAATCTGGAGAGTTTGAATTGACTACACTGCCACTGTGGAGCACTCCTGAGATTCAAGAAGAGTACACTACCAAGTTTTCCACCAAAAAGGTAATCAAGCCTCATTGTGTAAATATGGAACAATTTCTGATATCCAACAATTTTGATGCTGCTGTATGGTTGTTAAGATATAAAAATCTGTTGGAAATTGCTGAAAAATATGATGATGAGGTAGTGAAGACTTGGTATGCCTCTCTTCAATATAACAGCAAGAAAAAGAAATGGGAGGTCACTTTGAGATCAAGGACCATCTGGCTTGCTGATGAAACAATCAATGAAGTGCTGGAAATCCCAGGTCAAGATGGGCTAAAAATTGACATAACAGCCTCTGGGTATATGGATGAGGCAAGCACAGCTGATGAAGAAGGTGGACCCTTTCTGAACTACAAAGAAAGCACCATCTTGGACACCTTATTCAGGAGAAGGGAGAACAGGCCAACAATAAATCTGTTGAAGCCCACAGACCTAAGTGTACAAGTCAGAATCCTGCACTACATAGTGTCAAGAATCATTTTCAACAAGGGTGGTAGCTTCAATCTGATAACAAGGGCAGAGGCTCATGTGATGACTGCTATCATTCGGGGGAAGCTGATTAACATGGGTCATATCATCCTCCAAAGAATGATAAAGGCAAGAGATCAAAGGAAGGATTCCACACTCCCCTATGCTGCAATTATTTCAAGAATCCTGCAGCATGCTAGGATTCAGCACATTGAGAAGGGGAAAGGGAAACTCACTGAGGCTTTCAAAGAGGAGGAACTGCAAAGGATGGGCATTGAGAGAGATGAAGGACGATGGGTTGGAAAGGGAGCAGGGAAAACTGAAGACTTGTTCTTTGTTACTGATGCATCCCTCCAACAAGAAGGCACTTCTGAGGCCCCTGACAGATCCTTACCTCAGCCTTCCCAGACAATTCCATCTCCCTCCAGGCCTACACACCCTCCTTCCACTCCCTCCTCACGAGCCAAGCCAACAAAGATCACTGAGTTGTTTGACAGTCTGTCAACACTCATTCTCAGCATCAGAGATGAGCAAAATGCCAAATTTGCTCATCTACAAGATCAGATCCATCAGTTGGCTGTGAATATGAAGGTGGTGGCTGATGCTTATGAAGAGATAAGAAATGCAATTCCTACCACTTCAGCTCCACCTCAGCCTGGTGTCCCTGAGCCTACTCTGTCTCCATCCCCTGTGCCTCCAAGTCCCTTTGAGATTGCCTCCTCTGACCATAATTCGGATATTGATGGTGCTGATGCTATGAGAACACCAAGTCCTGGTCCACCCTTGGACTATGGACTAGAAGGAGAAGGTCTTCAAGAATCAAGCCCTCTTAAGCCTATGCAAGAAGATGCTCCGGATTCAATTCTGTCTATTCAAGAATCAGAGCAAGTTGAAAGACTGGTTGCAGCCATTTCAACCTCTTCTGTGCCGGAAGGAGCAAGCAATGAGGAAAGAAGCATTGTACCTGTTATTGATTATCTTGTCGTTGCTCACAATGCTCTGCTAATAGCTCAGAGGAGAAGGCTAGAAGAAATGTTTCCTCCTGCTAGACCAGCTTCTTCTTCTCTTGCTGTGTATGGGCTTTCAGAGGAACAGAGAGCTCAACTAGCTCTTTCTAGGCAGGAAATGCAAGTGCTGCTTAAGGTCTCTGATGATGATGCTGAAGAACCTGCTGAGCCCCCTGCACTAGTTCAGCCAGAAATTCCTTTTGCTCCTGTCCCCCTTCGTGCTGTTCCTATCACTCAGATACCTCCTCCAATGGACTTTGTTGGGCTTCCTGATGATGCCAAAAAGGGGGAGAAGATAAAGCAAACTGGGACTAAGCAAGCTGGAAAATCTGCTGAGTCATCTGGAAAAGGAAAGACTTACAGCAAGAAGTCTAAGCCAAAGAAGAAGTGATATTTTTTAGATCTTAGGCTGAATCTTCTTGTTGTATCTTGTTTTAATTGGTTGATTGTAATTGGTTGTTTGTTTTTTTTTAAGAACTACTCTTTAATTGGAATTTGTATTACAACAGTTTGGTGATACATAGTATGTTCATGGTTGCAATGTTTTGGGCTTTGAATCTCTTCACTTAATCTGTTGCTTTGATATCTTATGCATATGTTGAAGGGGAGCTTATGAAAGCAAACCCAAGTACTAATCCAGTTTGTGAGTTGTTTTGTCATCATCAAAAAGGGGGAGAATGTTGAATCAAGAGTTTTGATGATTGTAAACCAACACTCAAGAGCTTGAATTGAAGATATCAAAGGAGATCAAAGCTGTGTCAAGTGAAGACTTTATGAGTATTTGCTGTTAGATCTCTTGTAGGATCTTTAGTTTTTGTTATGATTGGGTAAAAGATTTTGATTTGAGAAAAAGATGTTTTCAAACCTTGATTTTGTGTTAAATCTTTACCTATTTGAAAAATACCCACAAACAGACGAAGGTTGAAAGATTAAGCTAAACTGTCAAGTTGGAAATTCGAACTTTGCCTTTGGAAGTTCGAACTTCGAGCTGAAACTGAATGAGTCTGAAGAGATGGCTCTCTGTCAGACGAATTTTGGCTGCTCAAAATTCAAATTTTCATCTAGTCTGAAAGAAGCCTTTCTGGTAACAGACGAACTTCACACTTTCAAAATTCGAATTTCAAGAAAAAATGAAGTTTGTGAAAACCAAAGAAATTCATCTGAGACTATGATAAAATGCATCTGAAATCAAAATGAAATTGAGTTTGATAAATGCTCTCTGACAGACGAATTTTGAACTGCCAACATTCGAATTTTCATATAAGTCTTAAAGAAGCTTCTTTGTAACAGACGAACTTTAAGTCTCCAAAATTCGAATTTCAGACAAAACAAAATTTGAGAGAATAGAAGAAATACGTCTGATACTATGTTAAGGTTCATCTGAGATCAAGAATGATTTAAGTTTCAAAACTGCTCTCTGACAGACGAACTTTGAACATTGAAATTCAAATTTCAGAAGCAAAAATCTTAAGTCTGTTTAAGTGAAACATTAACATTCGAATGATGAAATTAGTCTGGAAAGAGTCTCTCTGACAGAAGAATTTCACCCTTTCAAAATTCGAATTTCGAGGGCACTGTAGCAAATTGAAAACACTGTTCACACTTAACCGAAAAATTTTCTTCTTGAAAATTCGTATGTCACATTGTGAAAATGTTTTGTAAGTTTCAAAATTCGAATTTCACTTAATGAACAGACGAACTTCGTGTTGTAACGTTGGAAGCTTTAACCTTCGGTTCCTTCGAAATTCGTCTGTTGACCAGCCAAAATTCGAATTTCAGTATGTCAGAAACATTAAATGCGGTTGGTAAACGGATAGTTTTTCAGAGTAACCGTTGGATAACTTCTCCAACGGATAGATTAAAGTCTCTAACGGATATTTGAGACCTAAATCTATAAATACAACAACATTTGAAGTTGTGGGTAACAAATAAAACAAGTGTGTACCGAATTTCTGCTAAATCTTTTCTCAAAAGCTTTTACCCTCTCAACTTCTATACTTGTACTGAAACTTTCATATCTACTCTTTTCAAGAGAGTTATTTTATTGTAATCAATCTACTCTTCATCTGGAAGATAGATTTACTTGTGAGGGGTGTTCACAAGGAAATTGGGAAGCACATAGTGAAAGTGCTTGGAGAGTTTGAGAGAGCTCAGAAACAGAGCATACTCATGTACTGTGGCCTTAGCAAGAAGCCCATTGAAATTCTTGTTGTATAGTGGATAAATCTCAAGAGGTGTCTTGAGGACTGGATGTAGGTCAAGTGGAAAGACCGAACCAGGATAAATTACTGAGTTTTCTTCTCCCTATCTTTACTTTTCTGCTTGTTCTGTTTTACGCATTGTTTTCATTATACTGTGATATCTTCACTTACTTCACTTTGTGCAGAAAAAATTCAATCTTCCCAATTCACCCCCCCTCTTGGGAAGTCAGCCTTGCTAACACAAATCACAATAATTTGTGATAGGCTTCTCTACATTGGGCCCTTGAAAGAAGCCTATCAAAATTCAACAAACTTCCTAATACCTAACTGGTATATATATAAAACAAAAACAAAATAAACTAACAATGTATAGCCCACTAAACGTTCGTAGCAGACCTCTCAATGTGAGGTCCCTGAGAAAATAGATCAGTGGTCATGACCAGGAGGGCGTAGGGCTGTTGGTTGAAGTTTAATTTTTCACCTCGCATAGGCTCCTAATAGTTAACGTCCAATTTCATAACCACAGCCTTGTTCCACACTATACACTTTATTATCGAATTAGGAATGACAAAGCATATTAATAACTGAAGCGGTCATGGGATCTCCACAATGAATAAACTCAGCCACATTTTCCTAAACCAGCCGAGTATGAAGCTGAAGAACCCAACCAATGGACAAATAAAGGAGAACCAAGCAATGCTAATAGAAAAAAAAAATCCCCAGTAAACAAACTCGAATGTCCTAAGGTTTTCCAAAGCAAACAAAATCAACAAGACACTTGTATAAATCATTCCAAAAAAAAAACATGAACAACCTAAATCCAGGATTCCACAACTCAGACAACGGGGTTGGAGATACTAAGGAAAATGAGTGCTAATCGAAAATGAAGGCATAATTGGAATAAGAATGACCAAATCCAAGCATCTTTGCTACTCAATTCCCAATTCCTACCACACCTCGTCTCCAATTCGGCCTCATGTCTTCAATTCCTTTCTGTGTTTTTTCTCAGGCACAGACCACGCTCGAGCTCTAGCTTATTTGGCCTATGTCAGCTTCCAAGCTCTGCCTTTGCTCTCAATCTCAATCCCTCGGTTTTTCTTTTTCTTCCCCCCGAAGGTTCCCGTCCTCAATTTGCAACCAAGTGTTTCTCAGATTCTCCAGAATTTCACCTCAATGCTCTCGGTCTCTCAGTCTCCTCTGCCCTAATTGTTTAGGGCATGGCCCCTTTGGGGTCCAAGTCCACAAGTCCAATTGTGGGCTCATGGTATTTGAGCCTGAAATTACCCCTCCCCCTTTTTTTTTAAAGTTTTTTCTTTTTTTTAATTGTTAGTATTATTTTTTTTGTTTGTTTTGTTTTGTGTTTTTTTTTGTTATGTATTTGTATATTAATTTTATTTATTTAATTCTTGCAACTTTCTTCTTATTTTTTGTTTTTTTTTTCTTCATTTATATATTATTATTTATTATTAACTTTATTTTATTTTATTTTTGTTTTTGTTTTTTTTTATAAAATACCTGGACAAAATGGGGTGTTCACAAAGTGGATGTGGTGTTTTTGCAGTTGAAAGTCGCTTGTCTTCAACTGATTGATCAATGATTACTGCACTTTCAATTGAAAATTGCTTATTTAAAATTGTTTCCTAACTTATTGAAATGATCTAGTGATTTGCAAGTGAATATGGTGTGTTTGTTTGCATATGAAAGTCGCTTGTTTGTAAGTAATTGTTGATTAATGCAGGTGTAAGCTATGGACAAAGGCAAAGGCAAAGAACCTATTCAGAAGAGGGATAGGTGTTCTAGAAAGAATATTTTCAAGGAAGAATTTCGTAAGGAAAATAAAGGGAATTTCAAAGGGAAGCATAGGGACCTATCAGCATTCAATGCTGCATATGCTGAAGCTTGGGAACAACTGCTAGAAGAGAAGAAAGCTGAGTACCAATAGAAGGCGAAGCAAGGAAAGGCAAAGCAAAGGAAGGAAGGAAGGACGAACATGGTATGTTGTTCATTATGATGTCTTTGATTCATAATTTCTTTTAGCTATAGTGTATTAAAACAAATTTTGTTGTTATGTAGTCACCTTTAGACACGAGATGCTCTCTTTCAAAATTCAAGGAGGTTGGGAAGCATGTGAAGAACAAAGATGAATTGTGTAATAGGGTTGAGAATATGAGATTTAGGAGGTCGTTAAGCGTTGAGTGTGATAATCTACTGAGGGAGCTAACACACAAGCTGAAATTGCACTTTGACCCTCCAACATGCTCTCTTAACATAAGGAGTTGATGTGTAATAGGCGTTGATGATGTGAATCGTTTTTGCAACCAAAATTTTATAAATATGTTGTAAAATTTTTGTGAAGCCTTACTTTTGTGATGGACGAATTCATCGCAAATTTTGTGTATTATTATAGTTTATACTTTCTACTCCCTCTAATACAAAATATAAGATATTTTTAACTAACGTCATAAGGAAATTTCCTTGTATTCTTAAACTTTTAAAAAAAGAACCAAACATCCCATTTATATCCTTAGTAATTAAAACTGTTCACAACAAGTGTTCCACTCCTTTCCATGATTTAAAGATGTAATTTAAGAGAGTGATTATTAATTAAAGAGTAAAAGAAACAAATCATTACATAATATTACAAGTTGATCAACATTTGTTCAAAGGGAAGTCAATCTCCTCCCCTTTCCTCTACTTTCTTCTTCTTCCACTTTCCTCTTCCTTCACAGTTTTGTCTACTTCTACTTTTATTGTTTTTCATCAATAATTTTTTATGATTTTTTTTGCCCCAGCATGATGGGGTAGTGATGTTAGAGGTTGAAAGTGAATCTTTCAAGAAGTTAAAGGCAGACATGTACAGAATGTCCTACCATGAGCTGAAGATATTGATTAAGTTTGGTGATGGAAATGATTATTTTAAGTGGTTGTTCCTCTTGCATAGTCTTGGGACATTATTGTGTCCCACAGTTAGCATGATGGTGAGTAAGAGGTTGCTTAAAGTTGTCTTCGGAATGCTTTACCTAGGTTGTATGATTAGTCCTCATTTGTGTTGGGGGAGATGACCAAAGAGATTGAAGTGCACAAGAATGGTAAAAAGAAGAATAGGATAAAGCCTTGCTTCAGGGGCTTGACTATTTACTTCTCCTTCAACTTTTGACTTAGAGCTCCCTCTTTCATCTTCTTGCTCCCTCATCTCACATTTTTTGCTTTAATTCATTTTTTTCTTCATCTAACCTGTCACTCTCTTTTACTTTCTTTCTCATACTTATAGCCATTACACTTTCCTTGGGATTCACTTCTGTATTGCTACGGAACTTGCTTGGACTTCTATCAGATGCTAAATTAGCGAGATGATTCACCTAGACTTCTATGTTTTAGATTGCAGCTTGAGTAGCATTACTGGTAGTGATCTGGCTGGCCATAACCTAATCAAAATTCTTATTAACAGCTGCCTGATTTTCCATAAATTGTCCTAACTTCTTATTGGTAGATGCTTGACCAGCCATGATTTGAACAAATATCTCCTCTATCTGAGGAGTTTTTCCTGTAGATAGTGCAGATAGTTGAGAGGGCACCTGAGTTCTTTGTTGTTAGAATCCTGGTGGTGCTGGTGGATTTTTCCAAGAAAAGTTTGGATGATTTAGCCACCCAGGATTATTTGCGGTAGAGAAAGGATCATTTTTCTTCTGCAATATTTATGGACGTTCAGCATTTGATCCCACATAGTTAACTCCAACAGTCCCTTCAATCATATGCACACATGTGTCAGCAAGAAGACCAGAACTGCCACATGCAACGTATGACTCTTTAGGAAGAATATAAGTATTAATCTATTGTTGGAAAAGGGGGTCAATACGTTGATTTAACTTCTCTAACTATGCAGCCACATCAGGTTAAAAGTTAATTTCATTTATAGGTACTCTCCTGCTTTGTACTTCCTTTTACCTGGTTTGAGATGCCACTTGGTCATAAATATTCATCATCTCGTCAGCTGTTAGATTACCATCTCCTATAGCAATGTCTATTATGGAGATTGGACTCAAAGCATAAAGCATTATAAAACAGCTTAGCGATCATGATATCATTAAACCCATGGTGTGGGCACTCATGTTTGAAATCCTTGAATCAATCCCATGCTTCATAAAAAGTCTTTCCCTTCATTTGTGAAAAGAGATATATTTTATCCCTCAAATCTACAATCCTCTGAAGAGAATAAAACTTGGCAATGAATGCATCATAGATTTCTCTCCATAATGTTAAGGAATTCTCCAGTAAATTTAAGATCCATCATCAAGCATTATCCTTCAAGTAAAAGTTAAAGCACCTCATTTTAAGTTCTTCTGAAGTCAGACTATTTGGAGGAAGTTGGTCAATCCTATTATAGAAGTCCTTCAGAAAACCCAAGGTAACTTCGCCTATTCGCCCATGAAATTATGGCAGTGAGTTTAAGTAAGATGTCTTAAACTTATAATTCTTTGCATTGTCAGATAGCCTGATGCATGATGAACTGTCATAAATTGCAGGTTTATCTGCATCCCTCCAGAGTTGATTAGCTTAAGTCCCAGCAGGCACTACTTCATTAGCTATCTCGCATCTTCTCTTGGCTCGGTTCACCCTACAAGCATGTTTAATTTTATGATTAATAACAATCAACTCAGAAGTACTATTAATAGTAATCATCTCCTTTTACCCTTCATATTTATAATAGAGCAAGAATACTTGGACTCCAATTCAGTTTATGGTTCAAAAATGTGTTTTTACAAACTTTTGGGGCTTGACCTAGCACTAGGTAGACCTAAGATCATCAAAGACGACACTAAGTGGTTCCTAGAGATGTGAAATCATCGTTTTACAAGTTGACCAAGTGCAGGATGGATGCCTAGTGTGAAATGTGGCTTTTGTTCAGTTTAAGACAAGTCACCAACTCATGTAGAAAATTTGGGATCCATTTTCACCATGATAACATTGAAATTTGGAAAAACTTAAAACATAAAATTTGGGATGAATTTACATAGTTATGTCTGTCGTTGCTTGCACACTGGTCCTTGACCAACAGGCTCAACATTGAAGGGTTAATCAACATATATTTCCATCCGAGCTCATGGTTAGTATAATGGCATTATGTTTCCTGTTAATATGCATATAATTGATCTGTGCCCTGTAACCTATACTTTTCTTGTATGTGTAGATGTCAATGATTGAATATCCATTTGTGTGGAAAGCCAATAAGTGGGAGAGCTTGTTTTTGCTTGAGCATGTTGGATACAACATTACAGAATGTGACTCCATTTTCCCCCTAGTGGCATTTGAGGGTCACTAGTCCTGCTATGTGGTTCAACCAAAGAAGCTTCATGTTCTAAACATATTAGTGCCTGATGCAAATGAGAAGACAATGACTGCCATACAAAATAAGGCCACTAAATGTGTATGATGCTGAGTGTTACATATCTTATTTAAACCACAAAGCAATTTTGTATTTGTTGTGATTGGCTTCATGTACTGATTAATTGTCTTATTATTGTAAGTGCGCAACATTGCATATGTGTTATTGGAAGTTGATTCAAAAATGTATGGGAATAAAAAGCCCTACCTTGATATAGATTTCCCATTGATCCATGGCCAGCCCAATACATAAGTCCCATATGTGAACAGTGTTAGTTGTTATGATTGGGATAGTCTGTGATAACCTGTGATTATTTGTTGTCACCAATCATGATTATGGGATGCATGCTATTACATGGTTGCAGCAGTGGAGTAATGAATCTAGGCTTGAATTGGGTGGTTACTCTATGGAACTGTACATGGAGGTTTGTTCTTATCCCAAAGTGATATGGTTTTTTTTGTTATCATTGACATCTTACCATTTGTTGTCTCCCCTATGCAGAGACACATGATAGAGCTAAGGAAGGACATTATTTGGTGGTTTGTCAACCACTCCAGAAATGATATTTAGGAAGATGTGATAAAAAAATATTGAAGAACTGACATTGGTTACTCTAAGTTGTGGTCCATTTGCGACTTTCATTTAACTAGTCATGTATTGTTATAGCATTGGTGGACCATCCCAAGGTAATGATCGACCAGTGCGGCAATTTGCAAGTGTTGTACAATATGAAACATTCCACTGGTCGACCATCAAAGGAGTCCCTCTCTGATGGTCGACCAGTCAGATGGTGATTGATTTTTAGCTATATGTTGTTAATTTGCATGTGTATTAGGTTTGTTTGCAAGTTAGACTAGCCTATATACATTTGACAAAAGATGTTATTGGGCATATGCAGTATCTTCATGTACATGTCATGGAAATGGATTTGCATAGGTATTAGGTTCATTTGCAAGTAAGACTGGCCCATTTGCATATGACAAAAGGTGTTACTGAGCACATGCATTATCCTTCTTGTATCGAGGCCATGGAAGTAGATTTTCATGGGTCTTAGGTACGTTTGCAAGCAAGACTGGCAGATTTGCAACTGACAAAAGGTGTTACTGGGTACATGTAGTATCCTCCTTGTATATATATCATGAAAGTAGATTTGCATAGGTATTAGGTACATTTGCAAGTGAGACTGGCCTATTTGTATATGACAAGAGGTGTTATTGGGCACATGCATTATCCTCCTTATTTTGTGGTCATGGAAGTGGATTTACATGGGTATTAGGCACGTTTGAAAGTGAGATTGGCCAATTTGCATTTGATAAGAGGTGTTATTAGGCAGATGCAGTATCCTCTTTGTGTACATGTCATGGAAGTGGATTTGCATAAGTATTAGGTCTGTTTGCAAGTGAGACTAGCCCATTTGCACTTGACAAGAGCTATTACTGGGCAGATGCATTATCCTCCGTATGACAAGGTCATGGAAGTGGATTTGCATGGGTATTTTGTTCATTTGCAAGTGATACTGGCCCTTTTGCAATTGACAAGAGGTGTTATTGGGTATATGTAGTATCCTTCTTGTGTACATGTCATGGAAGTGGATTTGCATGGGTATTATGTACGTTTGCAAGTGAGACTAGCCTATTTGCATCTGACAAGAGGTGTTATTGGGTACATGGATTGTCCTCCTTGTGTCGTGGTCATGGGAGTGGATTTGCATGGGTATTAGGTACATTTGCAAGTGAGACTAGTCATTTGCATCTGACAAAAGATGCTATTGGGCACAAGCAATATCCTCCTTGTGTACATGTCATGGAAGTGAATTTGCATGAGTATTAGGTCCATTTGCATGTGAGACTAGACCATTTACAACTAACAAAAGGTGTTACCGGGCACATGCAATGTACTCTTTATTTACATTCTATTATAGTGTAATTGTATGATTGTTTAGTTTGTTAGCAATGTTCGGTTTTGTTTGACACCTCTATTTGGATTGCTTACTTAGTGGACCATCAAGGATGACAAGTTGGCCATCGAAACATGAACCTGTTTTCTTGCGAAAAGATATAACGTTAATGAATTAGGCCCTATTTTTAAAACCCTAAAGATTGCACTTGGCCCTTACAGCCCCACATAACCACCCATCACGCACAATAAACCATCACCTGTTGGAGATTGTGCCCTTGTCCAATCATTGTATTATGAACATTGTATTTCATTATGAAAAAAGAAGGTGCTTTTTCTTACATTATTATATTATTTGCATGTTTTCTTTATAATAATATCCTTGGATAAATTATTTTATCCTAAGTAACCCTAGTCAATCATCTTTGTGGGAAAAATGATAAATTAAGGCTAGTATTATTTTGATTAATAATTATGTATGAAGATACGAATCAAAGTCATAAGCTCCTGTTAGAGAATAGGCATTGGATTGACACATCATGAGATAGATGCATGGATCAAGTCATAAGCATATCTCATATATAATCATGTCACTAAGCCCTCAGACCTGAGATCACCATAGCTTCTTACACGATGAACACTATACTTTGGCATAGTCAAAAGTCACCTTTAATGGGAAGATCATAAAAGCTATGATCGGTCATAGTTGAACTCGTGTGGAGGAAGATAAATGGTTAAGATGGAATTTGTCCCTCTAATTAATGGAGAGATATATCTGGGCCCCTCGATGAGTGAGACTGAGAAAATACATAGTCGTACTCGAATGGAAGAGTTTCCATTTGTTCTGTCAGACTGCTCGGAGATCGAGAAAGTGATGGTCGAGTAAAATGAGGATGACATTTCCATACCTCATACTTGGCCTATATATCATGAGATAAAAGGGATATGATCAAGTTATATGATAGGTTGCATTGGATCACCTATCTCATATGATTTGGGTAGTCACAATGTCTTGCTAGAGGCCACTTGTGACTTGTTAGTCTAATAGTGTTATTAGCCTACTACCAACATCATATGAGCTTACAGAGTCGCATAAGAACGGGCTAACTTGAGCTAGAATGTCCAGATTTATTGAATCTAAAATGTGTCTAGATTCGATAAATTTAAAGTACAATTTAGGGTGATAGAATTATATATATATTTGATATATATATATATATTATATTTGATATATATTTTAAAATATATATTTTTCAAATTAATTCAAATTAATTAGTTTTAAATTTAATTATATATGATAGATTTAAATTTAAACTAATGTCATAATCTAAATTTGATTTAAATTGGATTCTAAATTTGAATTTAAACTAATAATCTAAATTTGATTTATATGATAAATTAAATCTAGATATGATTCTGGATATATATTAGATAGGTAGTTTAAATTTAATCCATTAAATAGATTTATATTCAAATTAATCTATTTAATTAATATTTGATTTAGTTTAAATTATTGATTTAAATTAAACAAATACTGAATCCTATCTATATATATTGATATAGGCTAAGATACAGAATCAACAGAATTTGAATTACCTTAAAGAGAGAGCAGCCATACACTTCGAAAGAAAAACTGTATGGACAAACGATGAATAGCGAAGGCATATGAAATTGTACTAACATCACAACCAAAGGTGCTAGCATGTCGGTCTAGTTGGACTCACTGTTCGTACAGATGCCGGTAGAAGGAGCTAACCAATTACGTTAGTTCCTGGGGTCTGACGAAACGAAAAAGAACACCAAGGGACGCACCAGAGGTAAATTCTTTTTCTACATCTCAATCTAAACAATGTTGACAAATTCATGAGAGGGAATTTCTTATAGTTTTTCCGCTGCGTGTATAGTGAAATTTCCAACAGTGGTGTCAGAGCCAAGTTCTGATCCTGGGACCTGTGGGTTATGCGCCTAGTACATATAGATGTATGTAGTATGTTAAGTACAACTGTCAGTAGTGGTCACATGTACTTCATTACTTTTATAGATAACTTTAGTAGATATAGATATATCTATCTAATGAGACAAATCTGAATTTTTTGAAATGTTCAAAATTTTCCAAAATGAGGTACAGAATCAATTTGACAAATCTATTAAAGCACTTCGATATGATCAAGGTGATGAATATTTGAGCCAAGAATTTATTGATCATCTTAGAAATTGTGGAATTGTTTCACAACTAACTCCAACAGGAACACCACAGTATAATGGTGTTTCTGAATGGAGGAATCGAACCCTATTAGATATGGTTCAATCTATGATAAGTCAAACAGATCTTTCATCATTCTTTTGGGGCTATGCATTAAAAACAGTTATGTTCACACTAAACTGTATAGTAAATATACAGTAAATATTTGAGGAATAAACTTTATGAATTGGTTAATAGAATGCTCTTTTTCATATTTTCCTATGTATATAAGGTTTTTGTCTATTTTTAGAAACTTGAATCACTAAAAAATGATTTTTCTAGAATTAGTTATGAATTTTCAAAGTTCAGTAGGTAAAGTGGAAATTACCATATGAATAGTAACCAAAAATTTTGGAAATTCTGATTTTCATTCTTATGTGATTTAAGCTTAGGATTAAGTATAATCAGACTTAAAAGGAGTCTAATTCATGGAAAATGAGTTTAAAAATAAGGTGTTACATTTTTGGTATCAGAACCAAAGGTCTTAGCTCTTAGAGCAAATATTTAGGCATTTAATCTTTACAGAAAAATGCATATTTTTAAAGTTAAAGTATTTCCCCTATAATGTTAAAGTGTTATTCATTATAGAAACCTGGCCTATGAATATTTTAGTGGCATAAGAGATTAGTCTTAAGGATAACTAAAGGTAGTTACTGGATTAGTTGAAAATGTTTTACAAATTAATTTATTTTAGGTCTTGAATCCTTTCAGAGTTAGATCGCAGTTAGATTCTATCAGTAAAGAAATAATGTAGGATCACAGAGGATCCTGGTAGGGCTCAAAGATCACAGTAGATCTCATAGTCGCAGTAGACCAATTATGAGGTTGCAATAAACCTCTAAAAAGAATGAGAAAGATCACGGAGCCCTACAGTACTGATAGTTCTCTGAAAGATGATGGTATAGTATGTTTTTAAAAAGACATGAAACCTCATTAATTAGCAGCTAGTACGAATGTTTACCTAAGGCTTTTCTTAAAAGCCCAGCCACTGACCAAAAAGAAGATATGAAATGTAACAGTGGGTGATGATGAGTAGAAATGCGAGTACCCCGCTTATGTAATGAAGTAATATCGGTGGCATAATGTTTCCAATAATGAATGAAAGAGGCCAGTAAGGAATAAATGATACTAATGAAGAAAAGTAATAAGAAAAGAGTTAATGAGGGAAAATTAGTATATAATTTAAAAGAATATAAGTTAGAAAAAAAGAATAAGTAATAACCCAGGTGAAGAAAATTGGCCTGAGCCTAATTAGAGTCCTATAAAGGAAAATGTAGGACCTAAGATGAATGTATGATAATAGCTATATGATGATCGTTAAATGGAAAAATTACCTGAGTTTAAGAAGTGACTTAATAATAGTGGTCCTTTCAGGTATGGCCCCATTAAAGCAAGTAAATGCATATCAAGGTAAAGTATAAGCTGTGCTAAGTAAGTTTGGGCTAGAGGAATCATTTGAAGGGGAAAAAAATAGCTTTGCCCAACTAAACCAAGGATTTCAAATATAAAGAAATAATATAACTGCTTTAAGAAATGCCAGGATAGATATGGAAGACAAGTTTAATTTCTAGATCTCCTGAGTACTATGATAGAAGTAAAAGAATGTTTTGAAGGGCATCATGATCATTGGCTCCTTGGAAGTGAATAGATTGAGCCAGTAGTTGATGTTATATTGAATCATGAGCTGTGAAAGTTTGAGAGGATGAAAACAATAGTAGTAAGTTTGATGCCAGTATGGAAACCTCATATGTTTAGTATGATGATAAGGATGAAAGGTATATGTAGAAGTAATGCACAGCCATGGTTTTGAACCAAGTAGGTATGCAGTAAGGCATTAAAGTAGTGAAGTAGAAAGACCAAGGGTCAAAGGATAAAGATGAAAGAAGTAGTCAATGAAACTTGTTAAGTGCAATTATTAAATGCAAGACAACAATGATTGAGATATGAAGAGGTGTTCAACAAAGACAGATAGCACAAGCATGGACTTCTCAAACGACCCTAGTGACAGTAAAGAAAGGTACCCCAACCAAGATTCTTTATAAATGATCCTTATGGCTTGGATCAGTAGCAAAGGATTGTGAAGAGCAACTACAAGATAAAGTTATTGCCCATAAACAAAGGAAGAAGCTAGAGCCTATAACACTCCGTCTATATTGCAAGAGTCTCAAGTAGATTGGTAAGCTCCTATGGAATAAGTTTCCAGGCAACTGTTGAATTTATCAATTATTGATATGTGGTTATGTAATATAAAATGTATCAACCATCATCGTTGATGGTGAATTTGATATGCAAAATATTGAGGGATGGACTATGAGCCTGAAAAGATTTCTAAGACAATGGACGGCACATTGTAAATGAAAGACTTTGATGGCAAAATATAAGTTGAAGAATAAGATTGATTAAAGGAAGTGAAATTTATAAGAATCTGTTCTAATAAGAATGAGTTGGTCAATGAAAGTATAATAAGGCATAACCAATGGCTCAAAATTTGATATACCTCTAGTAGTATGATGATGAATGAGAAAAGGTGGAAAAGTTAGAAAAGAAGCTTGAAGTAAGCGATTAAAGAGAATATGCCTTTAATTCATTAATCCAAGTAAGCAAGATCATTGGAAATAGTCTAAATCACGTGAATGTTTTACCAATATCTCCAACTACCAAGAGTAAGTAAGAATAAGAGTAAGAAGCTTTGGAATAGCAATGAATTATGAAGCAAGGCAAAAGAGCAGAGAAGGTAGATCAAGCAGCCCAACTTTATTTAAATACAGAAAGGCTCATGGCAGAAGGCCATGTTTAGTAGGATAAAATGGTACTCCAAGTATGGAAAGCCAAGATGTTAAACTTGTAACAGTATTATGGAAATGGCCAACACCAAACCAAAAGCACAAGGGAGAGTCTTTATACTATCCCAATAGGAGACTGTAAGTCACCTGATTTTAGCCAAAGTATGATGCAAATGCAACCTACTCTTTATAACTATACTAAGAGGTTAGGTCTAAAGGTTACTATAATATGATTTACATGTGAATGTTTTCACTATATACAAGGTCATAATCTCCATTGTTAGTCTGAATAAATATTGAAGCAACAGTAAGAACAAATTGGTTTTTTGTAAATGATGTCCTTTTAGATTGTAAAAAGAAGATATTGATTATGCCTACCCTAAAAATGTTTCATCTGCTTAGATTAAGTCATATGTTATACCCATTGTCAAGCTGAGAAGAGCTTGAGGAAAGATGTTAAGTATAGACATGAAAGTTGATATATGATTCAAAGGAGAAAGTTTGGTCAAAAAAAAATCAATGTCTCTATAAAAGAAAGTTAGCAATGTATTTATAATGTTTAAGACATGACGTATGAATCTAAATTATAAGTATGAGCCTAAGGATTTAGTGATAAGCAGTTAGGGAACCATGAAACCTAGAGATAGTTAATTGTTGAACTTAGTATAAAATCTAGCTATAATGAAAGTACTTGGTTGGAAGATCTCACAATGAAAGAAATCCTTTATCAGCTGCCAAAGTGAGAATAAAGGGAGGTAGCTCTTGGGTAGAAGCCCAATTGAGCAATCTCTTGGGAAGATGCCCAATTGAGTCAAGAAAGATAAAATCTTCCATATGATGAAAGTCACTGAGGTCAGGTAGAGAAGAGATAGCTCCTAGGGTGATGCCCAAATGAGCAAGAATGGTGAGAGGCTAAGAGCTAGATTTAAATTGATCTAGCAAAAGACTATTGGAGGGTTAAGAAGTTTCCCTAAAATTGCCACATCATTGATTAACCTTAGCTAAGAAGTTAAAAAGGTTATAAAAATGAACATGATGTTAAAGAGCAAAAAGTCAGTAACTACTACTTTAATATTAGTCAGACTCCGACCCATAGAAAGCCAAAAGAATACAAGGGCTCTAGTAAGAAAAACAAAGGACAAGGTTCGGAGGTATATTTATATGCAAAGGTATAGTGGTGAATTAAAGCTCCAAACTGATAAAAGTTAGAGTAAAAGGAAGCAATATAAGTATGAATAATAGATGAAGATGAAAATGACACAGAATTGTCATTATGGGACATTTTGTTATATGTTAAAAGAAGAATTGAATGCTGTAGAAATAAAGCAGTAAGCTATTCAAAGGTCTCATAGACAAGTTATGGCTTGGAAGAAAGCCTATTGTCGCATTTTCTAAGTTCGGTAGTGGCATAAGTATAGCAGAACCCTCAGCACTTTATAGTTAAACGTGCTCGAGTGAAGGAAATTTCAGGATTGGTGAACTACTGGGAACTAATAAAGGTGTAAGAAGTATGAAGGGTAAGATGTACAAATATTTTAATGTGTACACTATGAGTCTTACCAAGACACCTGTTACAATATGAATAGAAGTATGAACAATATATGGTGGTCAGGTAATGATAATGTTTAAATAACTCCAAATCTTTGGAAGAGCATGAAAGACAACTGAGAATTTTTGAAATGTTGCAAAAGCAAAGACTTGCTGAACTTAATAAATGGGAGCTAGACTTCAAAAAGTATAGTTAGTAGGTTACAGAATCTCCCATAAGGATCGCAGTAGATCCTAGCAAAGCAAGTAATGTATGAGATGGGAGAGACTGAACCCCAGAACAAAATGAAAATTTTTATGAGTTCAGTAAGGAGTTATGAAAATTTCTCTCAAATGGTCTTACCGGTTAGTTAGAAAGAAAGTTTTGTGGGAAAAGATTTACAAAATGAGTTTTTATGAATTAAAGAGTCTAGACCTCTTCCCCTAGGTTAAATGTTCCCGATCCAATGATGACCTAGAAGATCTATGATAATAAAAAGTAAGAATGGATCAGGGTATGAGCAATGTATCAGGGTTGAGTTTGGGTAGTAGCCTATGATCTATATGATAAAATTTTTATGAAAATGTATTCCCACTTATAACAGCGGTTATGAATGCTCTCAAGATACAGAGTTAGTACAAGCTATTATGTCTGTAATACCACCATAAAGGTACTAAGACCATAAAAATCTCAAGTGATCATGAAATAAAAAGAAAAGTTAAACTTAAGGTATAGAAAGTATAATGGAAGAAAGGTTAAGATGACCTGAAAGTATCATCTAGGCAGAGCTAATGAGATGAACTTATACCTCAATAGAAAGATTATTATGTGAATAGTCAGTCAAAGGTTATGAAAAGAATATGAAGTAAAAAGAAGGCACAACTGGCTTTGTAAGTACCATTCAACCAAAACTAATGCAGTAAACATATGCTTTAGCAGAAAAGTTATTTACATGATTAGTTTTAAAGTCTAGAAAGATAAAGAAAATAAAGATGTCGAGTACCGATAGAAAAATTATAGCATAAAAAAGATGAGAAAATATCATGATAGTATGAATAAGTATGTTATGTAGAAGTTATCAATGCTCTAAGATAAAGGGGATTATGAAAGTAAGAATGAATATGTTTTATGGAAAGCTTTCGGTACCCCTACAAAAAAGTATATATATGATGTCCTTGATATTTTCCCAATATGAAAAGTATTCACTAGATTTTGTGAATGTAGTAAATTAACAAAGAATACCAGAATGAGGTGATGACTATTAAACCAAACAAGTAAGCAAGAAAGTATTCTTCTACTACGAGATGGTCTAGAAATATGGAAATGATAAGAAGGAGAAAGTAATATGTAAGAATTCAGCAAAATTTCAAGGACAAAATTTTAATTGAGGAGGGGAGAAATGTAATATTTCTATTTTTATGGGATGTTATAAAATGAATAAAAAATGATAAATGAAGTGAGACGAAAAGACTGTATATAATCAGGCTTTAGAAGGAATTAATTTCTCATTTAATTTTTAGAAGAAGTTATGTTTGATCCTTAATTAGAATTAATTTTTCATAAAGTCCTTAGCAGAAATTAATTCCAGAACTTACCCCAGAAAATATGCAATATACCACTTAAATTAAAGCCCGCTCCAAACTGAGTGCAACGGTATAAGCATTGCATAGCCGGGAGGTCTAGTTTAATAGATAGACCAATTTGAAGTTAATGTGAATAGTGAGAAAGAAATAATAAAAAAAATGGTCTTTGGGTACAATTACAAGAAAATACCCGAAAGAATGAATAATTATTTTTTGACCAGGCTTAAGGGCAAAACAATTATTTCCCAAATTAGAAGCAAAATGTGAATAATGCATTTAAAGTTTAAAAATGAAAATTTTGACATCATAAAATGTAAAAGAAATTGAAAAAAATGGTGAGACACCGTTAAGCGTAAAAAAGAACAAATAGGTCATTTTTCCTTGTTATACGAAAAATGAGAAAATTACATTTTAGCCCCAAGAATTAAGAATGTATGCAATTTAGTCCCTTAAGAATGCCTTAAACGTGACAGGGAAAAGAGAAAGAAGTTTCAGAAAAATTACACCTAATTACCTGAAAGTTTCAAAAACTATAAATTTACATCAGCTTAAGGGTATTTTTGGAAATATGAAAAATTATAGTCAAAATGAAGTTTTCAATTAGCAAAGCCCAACGGAATATAGCAAGAGGTCTATTAAGATCAAAATAATATTTATTGGATAATTATGGTTTAATATTAATATTTTATCCGATAAAGGTCAATTTAGACTACAGAAAAAAATAATATTGATTCAATGATAATGATTGAACCTTGTTCAAATATATTTTGGATCAAGATAATAATTTTAGTCCAAAAGTTATTTTTGGATAATCCTGTACCAATGCAATGACAATTTCAGCGAAAATACTTAATCAGTACTGTTAAATTTAATCGGTAAATAGTTTTTTGGTCCATAAAAATTATTTAAGAAATTTTTGGCCAAAAATAAGGGCATACACGTCTGAATGTGCTGATTGGGACACAAGTGAAATTTTTGAAAATGCTTTTTAAAGGAAAAGTGAATAAAGTCAAAAGGAAAGGTTAATTGAATGATTATAATAGATAAATATCTATGTTAAGTCATTTTTGCCTTCATCTTCAACCTCCCTCATGTTGAACCAATGGAGAAAGAGACCGAGAAGGCGTGAAAGAGAAAGAGCAAAAGAAAGAAGAAAAAATCACAAGTTTGGCCCCAAAAACTCCAGGTAATTTCTTTTAACCATTATCTTATGATCTCTTAAGCTTTTGAAGAGTTTAGTTGGCTATTCTCTCTCATTTTTCTCACTAAAATTTTGATCAAGAGAAAGAGAGTAGAGAAAGAAAGTTATGTCATGAAGAAATCAATCCATGAAAAAAGATGCATAGGCTTCAAGGATTAAGGATATACCATTGGATTGCAAATTAATTGGATAGATATTATTCTACAAATTTCTGAAATTTTCTGCCTATTTAGGATTTGAAAAGGAAATGGAATTTCATGATTTTGACCCCAAAAAAGGATTCCCTGGATCCAAAATAGGTTAGAACAATTATGTTATACAAGAAAATGCAAAAGGAAAGCAAATTGAAAAATTAGAGTTAAAGTGAGCTCTTTATGAAGGAAGTCATGCAATCAATGACTTAAAATCTTGTTTTATGATGTAATAGGGTTCCAAGAAGTGTTTTAAGATCAATGGAAGTATTTACAAAGTTTGGAGATCATTGGAAAGTAAGAAGGTAGTTATTTTCCCTATTATGCTTAATGTTGTCATACTTTGTTTCCATGATAATATGACTATACCATATAGTTGTTTGAATGCTTTATGATGTATTTTCATTGTTGGCTGAATGTTTGAGGGTTTTATGACCCTAGGATGTTCATTTTACAAAGTGTTACTATGCCAAAATTTTTATGGAATTGTATAGCATAATATGAATTTATGATTTTCATTGATGATTTTATGAAATGATATGATGATGTGAATGCATGATTGGATATAACTACTAAGATTCTTTGAATCTCACCCTTCCAAATGATCATCATGTCTAGGCCCAAGCTATGGTAAGAAGGGGTCAAGAGTGCCAAGGAGAAAGAAAAAAGAGGATGAAGCATAATGTTGTTTTCAAGTTATGTTCTAGTTGTTTGAAATGATATGTAAAGTTATGAGCATGTTACTAAATATGTGTCTCCATGATATTATGATCATTAAAGCATTATGAAATGTTATGTATGAATTTAGTACAATAAAGCTTACTTTGTAAAGTTATGATTGGAAATACTCAAGTAGAACACTTTGAGGATAATATAGATACTGTTTGTGTAAGACAGGGTAGCTAGTTTTAGTAATATATATGCTCTTAAATTACACAAGTAGAGCTTTAAAATTGTCCAAAGAGCACTCCATTCATAACTAAATTATAGTGATTTTTCAAAGTTTGGGTTTAGAACAGAGAAAGATTGGGAAAATTGGAAACTGAAAGTTAGGTACTAGAAAATTAAAAAGATGATATAAATCATGTAGAGCTCCAAAAATTCAGTAGTTTATATTTATGGAAAGTTCTATGTATTGAGTTTCATATGCCACTAATTTGGAGGTAATTGGAGCTATATGATAGGAGATATGGAGGTTTTCCCAAAATTGTTCTAGCAAAAGTGGAATTCTGACCCTTTATAATTTAAGTTAATACCATGTCCTGTGCAAGTAAAATAAATATATAAAAAAAATATCTATAAAAAGTGTACATTCAGGGCTTTCATATGACATAAAGAATATATGAATTGGCTCAGTGTAGAGTGAGATATGAATTTTTAAATATAAGGTCAAAATCCTAGGGAAGAGAAAATGACCAAATGTACAGTAAATGTTTGAGGAATAAAATGTATGAATTGGTCAATAGAATGCTCTTTTTCATATTTTTCCCATGTATATAAGGGATTTTTATATTTTTAGAAACTTGAATCACTATGAAATGATTTTTCTAAAATTAGTTATGAATTTTCAAAGTTTAGTCGGCAAAGTGGAAACTACCATATGAACAGTAACTAAAAATTTTGGAAATTCTGATTTTCATTCTTATGTGATTCAAGCTTAGGATTAAGTATAATTAGACTCATGTGATTCTAATCCCTAGGATATAGAGCTTGGAGTGGTGCCTACCATCTTAAATCCGATAGATCTATTTCATGACAACAATGGCACAATAGCACAGGTTAAAGAGCATAGGTCATATTAAAGAACCAAACACATACTCATGCAATATCATCTCATCAGAGAAATCATTGATAAGGGTGATATAAAGATATGTAAAATACCAACTGATGACAATGTTGCTGATCCTCTTACTAAGCTGCTTGCACAGATAAAGCATGAGCGTCGTATTAGGTTAATGGGTATTAGATACATCAACAACTGGGCTTAGTGCAAGTAGGAGTTGTTGGAGGTTGTGCCCTAAACCAATCATTATATTGTGAACATTGTATTTTATTATGAAAAAAGAAGGTATTTTTTCTTACATTATTTTATTGTTTGCATGTTTTCTCTTTTTCTTTTTTTCTCACAATCACTCTATCATCCCTTCTCCCTCTCTCACTCTTGATCCTTCTTATTCTTGTTGATGCCCTCTCTTCTTATCTTGGTTCTATTTATAATGCTAAAAGGAAATCATTCAATTAATTCTCCAAAATCACAAAAATCTGTTTTATTATTTTTCTTTGATATTCACATCAAGGTTGATTGATTTGCTTTCTTTTTTTTTATTATTACTTTGATATCAAATCTTAATCCTTGATTTTTATTTTTTTATTTTTATTACTTTTTTTAGTTTTATAAAAATCTCAAAAAGGAGAAAATCATAACTCTTCAAGAAATGACAATTTTTTGGAGATATTATTATTTTTTATTATTTTATATTATGAAAACTTTTTTTCTTTTCAAACTTATTGGAAAATTATTCTTCTTCTTTTAAAAAAAAAAAACAAAGAGATCCGGACAAAATATGGTGTACACAGAAAGTGAAGCTTAACTTTTAAAGATCTAACAATTAGGTATATTTTGTTTTTACTTAGATTTTGATGTGCTTTAATATTTGAGATTTACTTAATCTTATTACCATATGTTTTAAACGAGTTAGATTAAGTAAATATGATATTAATATATGTTAAAATATAGATATATTGGCTAACAAACAAATTTTGCTATTTGACTCATACTTATTCTATGCAAAATTCGCATTTTGCTTATTAAAGTTTGAAGTTACAGAGATTTTATCTTTGATTGATGAATTTTGACACTAAAATTTGAATTTTGTACTAAGTATAATCAGTGAAAGTATGTAAAATTCGTATGAAATTTAGTTAAAATTCGACTATTGGTGCAGTTTAAAGTGAGCTTAGATTCACAGCCTCTAACAGACGAACTTTGAGTTTCAAAGTGCAAATTTCAAAGTAAGAACTTTTGTGTCATATTGAACATGTCTCTGATAGATAATTTCAATTTCTGAAATTCGAATTTTAAAGTACATTGTGAAAACGTGAAACAACTATTTAAACTCAATAGACGCACTTCTAATATGAAAATTCATATGAACTAATATTGGATATCTTTTGCAAACTCAAAATTCGAATGTTACTTAGTAACAAGAGAATTTCAAGGTTTAACGTTAAACACATAACTATGTTGATTCTACAAAATTCATCTATTGAGCCCTAAAGTTTGAATGTTGGTATGTTAGATGCATTTAATGGGGTTATTGAAGGGTTTTTTTTACAGAGTAACTGCTAGAACTTATCTCTAACGGATAAATCTTGTATCTAACGACTAATTAAACCACAAATCTATAAATAGCACTTCATTTGAACCTATGAAAAATGAATTTAAGTGAGTTATGTGCCAAAATTCTGTTGTAATAGATAAAATTATTCTTTGTTAGCATTCAAAGTTAAACCCACCTCATTTGAGTGAGTTTCAATATATTATCCACTTTTAAAGAAAGTTTCTATGTTGTAATCCTTCTTTCTACAATTTCTGAGTAGAATCTTAATGTAAGGAAATACTAAGGGAATTACACATCTTGTGAGAGTGTAAGGAGAATAGCTTCACACATGGCTAGTTAAACTTGTGAGATGTATTGAGACTTCACAAGTGTTTAGATTAAACTTGTAGGATATAGTGAAAATCTCTAATGATGGCTTGAGGACTGGACATAGATTAAGTAATTTGGACCAAATCAATATAAATTCTTGTGTCATATTCTTCATCTTCTTATTTTATCTGTATACTTCATCATACTCTATTCATTCCTATTTTGTTGCAACATTTGGTGAAATTGGGTTGTACTTCAAAAGAGGCAAAAATCTTGTATCACCTAATTCACCCTCCTCTTGTGTGACCAACCAACCTAACACTTGAGAGAACCATATCATATTGTCCATCACAATGTTGAAGTCACAATCAAGCTTGGCATAAACAACAGCATCAAGTAGCCTCAAAGCATCCTCCTTTGCACAGGCATCCATCCTATATAAAGTTCTGGTCATCTTGCTAAACTATTTGTGAAAGTTTTCTTTGACATGTCGATAGCAGTATGCATGCCTCTCCCTACCAAAAGTTGATTCAACTGCCGGAATTGTTGAATTATGCCTGTCGGATATTATGACAACCTCATGACAATGAGTAGCCACTATATCTTTCAAGTTTTGAAAGAACCAAGTCCAATCATTAATATTCTCCACACTGAGAATACCGAACAACACTGGATACAAATCATTGTCTGCATCAAATGAGCAGGTTGTTAACATTGTTCCCAAATATGGACTACTGAGATGCCATCCATCAATATACAATAGAGGTAGGCATCCATTCAAGAATCCCTTAATTGAACACCCATAAACAATGAACACTTGTACAAATATGTTGTTTTCTTATGCTTTCCATCTTGCGATTGTGTCGGGATCTTTCTCAATTAATCGTTGACACAACCAAGGTATAAGGTAATATAATTGTTCTAGCAACCCATGTATTCCTCTAATGCTTTCTACTTTCCCCTTCATACCTGTTTGTAAGTTAACTTTGGACCATACTCTCTTTCTAGCTAATGTCTGATGTCGTTTGGAGATTTATCCACACCTGACCTTATTTCGTCAATGATGATGGAAGCCGTCAAGCTTGCCATTCAGGTTTAACTTACTGAAATGTTATCTTGGGCTGAATGGAGATGCTCACCTTCAAAACATGTCACACATAGAAAGAGGGACAATTCTCGAATTGTATATGTTGTAAGCTTTCATTTGCAATTAGGAGCTCTACACTCAATAATCTTCTTCTCTTTGGTGTTCATCTTTAAATCATACACAAAGTTGTGTGCAAAGCTATATTTGTATAAAACTCTTCTAAGCTCTATTGCATTTTCAAAATATTGTCCAACTCCAAAAATTACATTTTCCCACTTGTCAGCATTCATTTGAGGTCCACATATAGAGGCACTTTCTATTACAAATCGTGAAGCTTTGAAGTTGACAACAGAGAGGAAACAAGCACGAGACGGGCACGGGTTTGATCGAAGTAGGCTTTTTCATTTCATACATGTAAGGGCATTTTTTTCTTTTCATACCAATTGTATAATTCCACTTTAATTCATACCTAGGTACCATTTTATCATTAGATGAAGTTCTATAACGTTTCTGGAAATAACTTTACTCCTTGGTATTTAAATGATATTTTCCATATTTTATATTTATATTTAATAATTAACACTTTATAGTTAAAATATATACTAGCAGTTTGTAGTGATTCGCAATGTTATCACTATGAACGTATTCCTTCCAACCTATTTTATATGTGATTTTAAGATTTTCACATAAATTATAGATTAATAAGTTATAATAAAATTTAATGATATTTTATTAAAATATTTTTGAATTAAATGCTTCTACTCCACCTACATACTATGATTTCTAATAAAAGGTAAAATAGTAAAAAAAAACTAATTAATACTTCATTAATAATATAAAATAAGAAATAGATTGGGACATTTAAATTTTTCTAAATCAACAATAGAAAGGAGTACAAGAAAGGACAAAAACAACTATCCTTTTCATTTCTTTTGGTGAAGGGTGAATTAATGAGTAAACTGGAAGTGTTTCTATACATTGCAACTATACAAATCCTTATCAGTTGTGTTATTAAAGAAACCTGGTCATCAAGAGTTAATGGCCAATAACTCTCCTTATCTTGATTGGGGTGTTCATAAGCTCGGTTTGGTCTATTTTTTAGTAAAAACCAAACTAAACCAAACCGTTCGGTTTGGCATGGGTAAGGACCTATTCGGTTTATGATCTAATCGGTTTGGATTTGATCAGTTCAAGTTATTTGAGTATATTTTTTTAAACAAAATGATATTTATAAATTAAAATCTATAAATTCTTGGTAAATTTGTTTTCTACTAGATAACTAAAAAAATGTGAGCAAATAGCCAAACCAAATATGATGAGATTGAGCTCAGGTAGAGTTCATTGCAATGGGGAAAATTAGATAACAAAAAAAAATGTTAAAAATACCAAAGTTCTTACATATATTAGTAAAAAAGGATGGGATTGGGCATAATAATGTGATTGAGCTCAGTATATGAAGTCCAATCCAAGTTAGTAATAACATATATTAGTTAAAAAGCCTCTTAGGTTCAATTTGGTTCGGTTACAACCAATCTAAATTATGTAAAACCTTAATCAAACCAAACTAATCGATTTAGTATAATAAAAAATTAAAATAAACTTATATTATAATCCGCTATGATTGATTTGATTTGATTTGATTTGGAAAAATCAATTTTGGTCCATTATCAATGGACAGGGGGTCTCTCCTGTAAAACCCCCTCTAGCCATGGTTCTGTAGTGGCTAGTTTTATTTAAAAATAAAAATAAAAATTATAGATAAAAAGTAGATTTTTCAAGAATCATGTAGATATATATTTTTTGCAGTTTTGAATTTATTTGATATTTTTTTCTTAATTACTAAAAAAACATAAAACTATAAATTGCATAGATTCAGTTTAATCCTGTTTTTATTATATAGTATTTTTTTAATAAATAAAAAATTTAAAATTACACAAAAAATATACTCCCTCCGGTCCTTTTTATAAATCACATGCTAGAAATTTTTTATGATCTTATATATAAGTCACCTTTTAAAAGCATCAATTGCTTTATTTTAAAAATACCCTTATTTAATTATGAGAGAGAAAATTGATTGTTTAAATTTGTAGTATTTATTAGAAGGTAAAGATGGAAACTACATTATTTTTAAGACAATTTTAATGATATAGTAAACTTTTCTTGATTTTGGTGAAATGGTTGAGAGTAACTTATATTAAGGATCAGAGGAAGTATCTACATTATTCCTGAAAATTTTATTTTTTATCTATAATTTTTAATTTTAAAAAAATAATAAAATTGACCTGAGCAAAACCATGGCTGGAGGGGTCTCGCTGTAGACACCCCCTGTCCATTATCGACATCCTTGGTCTTGGCTACCTCTATGAGTCTATCCTCACATCAAGATGTTGGAGATAATTTGAAAAAACTAAAGTCCCACATTTGGATGGGAGTAAGGCATATGAAATGTATATAAGAGAGAGAAGACAAAACATATTAAAATAATTACTGAACAAAAATGTTAAGTGGATTTAAATATTATTTATTTAATATTTAAAGCACTTTTAATTAATCTTTTTTTTTAGAAACAGAATTTCAAATAACAATGTTCTGAAATAGTACATTCTGAAACAACATGTCATTTGATATTCTGTTTCAATTTGACAACAACGTTTCAAATACAAAGTTCAGAAATGAACAGGTTCATAAACAACATTTAAAATACAATGTTCAGAAACAAACAGGTTCATAAATCACGTTTCAATTTTCTGTTTTCTAATATTATAAAAGGATCAGACTAGAGACTAAAAACATACCTCACATTCTCTTCTCTTGCTTACAATCTCTCTGTTTCGTTCTATATTTCAAGATATCTAAAGTTGCTGTCAAATATCTTTGGTGCTTAGAATAACTTTTAGGAGTGATTCGTCGGATCCCTGTAGCAAACCTAGTGAGGATGAATAACACCTTAAGGATAGTATGTTATCATACATTTCTGGACAACAGTTATTTTCATATATTATTCATAACACAAGATGCATAATGGACTAGACGGAACATGATAATGGTCGTACCCCTAATTTGGGTTCTTTAATTAACGTGCGAACAGTTATTTTCTTTTTTAAAAAAATAATAGACCCAGACGCCGATATTATTATTAAATACATTCTTGTTCTCTATTTTACTAATATATTAAGTATTTATATATTATGCATTGCATGTATTTTTCTCAATTGAACGAAATGACTTTCCTATCCTACGTAAGGAAGAAAATGAAGATTTTGCCGTACAACTTTTTCTGAAATTTGTCCCTCTTTCCTGGAATTTAATATGCATTAGAGGCACACAGCAAGCAAACGACCTAACCAGTGTTGCCGTGTGTCCCACGGAATACAGGTCTTAGTCATCCTTTCATACTTAATACTCGCATCCACCACCACCAACCGCACTCCCACTCCTTCCTTTTCCATCGCCGACGCAGATCGATCTCTTAGACCTCCATAAGTGCACTCTCAAGCTCCATACTCTCACCACTTCGCCTCTACAGACCAGCAAGCTAGCTTCTAAGACTAAGCCCCTAGATCCCTCATCATTATCTTATTCGTGATTTAGAGTTCCAGTATTCACATGGGGCTGGTTGGATTTTATGACTTTTTTCTTTATAATTGTGTTCTTGAGGCTTCTAATGGTGTACTTGTGTGTGTCTCTGCGCAAAACCCAAACCCCTGTTCATGAGGATTTTGTGGTTTGTGATCTCTACTTAAATGCACTTCTGAAATGGTAGATGAAACACCTGTCCTTTAAACATATAATTTCCTTGCAGCACCTGTCATCTTCCCAACGAAAATACTCAAGTATGATACATACATACATACATACATATATATTAATTTCCTTTATCATTTATTTGTTATGTGAACCTCATATGCACAAATTAAATCTCCATATATAGTACAAATGATCTGTGAGATTTTTTATCTCTTCAGATCCCGCTGAAGCCAACATTAATACACTTTCTCATAGTCATTAATCTAGCCAAACACTAGTGGTGAGAAACTCCGTTGACCATAAAATGGACGCAACCATCAATTATAGGATAGAGACAAATATTGTTGGCAGGCTACCAAACTTGAATGGCCCCGTTTATGCCTGTCGAATTAATATTTGTTTTTACCTGTAAAATTTTTTATAATTTTTTTTAAACAAGTGAGATCACTTAAATATTTTAGCTTTTAACATTTTTATTTGTCTGAATTTTATAATTAAAAATTTTAAAATCTCCTTTCAAGAATTATGTAAGCTAGCTAATCATAAATAACCAGAAAATGAGGAAAATTACATGGTGGCAAACGCTCTCCGAAGAATCCGATTTTTATTCGTCATGTATGAGGCACCACCTAACTGCATTCATTACTCTGGTTGCATGGTTGAGACTTGAGAGTGAATGAGTGATCAAAATATCGCTAATAATTCTCAAAAAAAGAAAGGGCAATAATTGCAACCCTAGTTTGATTAGGCTTCACCCGCAGAATTTCAAGTTTTACTTCAAAGATTTATATATCTAATAACAAGTGCATATAGAATTATAGATAAATAATTAATGATGATTGGATTGAATAATAAGGGATTTAATATTCTTAAATAAAGTCTCAACTTCAAATTTTATAAATAGAAAAAATCATAAGAGAATTATCTCTTGAGGTTTACAATTCCCGAATATGATTTAAATAAATATAAATAAAAAAGAATTATAGATAAATATTGAATTATTTAATTATTTCTTGCGTTAATTAATTATAATTTTAAACTTTACATTTGGTTTAAAAACTCACTCTGTACCCTGTAGCTTTACCTTTATTATTGAAAAGTAGATACTTATATATCACACCATATAAAAAATCGGCAGTTATTGATTAATCGGTTGGTAGAATGATCGATCATTGCAGAATCCACTAATAATCAGAGAATGTATACATGCTTGTTTCTAAAATACATGTACTATTATTAATTTTAATGCATCTATTTATTATTCGCATTCTTTTAGATTTTTTTTTTGTATAACTAACCAGTATTTGATACGACTGAGTTAAATTCAAGTATTAATGGGTCTAAGTAAACTAACTTTCTCAACATTATTTTTCCTATCTACAAGGTTTGAATTTTTAACCTTTTTTTTTTCACAAAAGGATTGAATTCTTAACTTTAATAAAGGGAAATCGAATTTCTTCTGTAACAACCACTGGTTCCTAAGCATTTCTCTTTACAGATAGTGGGATTTTGGAAGTAGTCGTCCACGATAGAAAGGAAATAAAGTACACAATTATGTGGATAGCGATACAATTGTAAAAGGATATTACTAACAAAATAAGGATTCGAAATTTCTAGAGGAAAACCTGGATGATAATTGTAATTAAAGGGATGACAGCTCGGTATTTCATGTTATTTTTAATCATATCAATTTTTATTTGATATAGGTTAAGTTTCTTGCGATTTTATATATGTTAGTAATATGTTTCATACAATATTTTTTTATTTAACTTTAAAAACAACTTTTAATTTAAAAGTTTTCAGATAAATAAGTAAAAATCTAGGGACTTAAAAATTGATAAAAAACTGAAACTTAAATTTGTTACTCGTTAAGATATAATAACTTTAAAAATATAAATATCTTGTCGAATTCATAACAAACTATAATATCCAATCCATTTCTATCCACAAGAAGAACAAGGCGCATAAACTGATGGACGATATAATTTAAGACATGAGAGCTGATGGATAGTATAGAGGTTGTCATAATCTGCTGAAAATGTCAAACTTTTCGCTTCCTATTATATCACAGTTGGCGAACAATTAAGTTGTCATTTCTCTTTAGAGTTTGATTGGTTGGAGTTTTTTTTTTTTTGAGGGATTTTAAAAAAAAGAAGAGGGGATTGTAGGGGATTAAATCCACTCTCCTTGTTTTGTTAAAAAAATTGTAGAGAATTTATTTTTTTCCAATCCCCTCCCCCACTCCTTAGTTTCTTCCCCTCAAATTGGGGTTTTTTTTGGAGGGGATTCAATATTATTACTTAATCCCCTAATACTGAATCCCCTCCAATCTCTTTAAATCACTTGCTGAATCAAATCAGATTTTATTAAAATTTCTTCAATTTCTTTCCTTTTAATCTCACTAAATAGGGGAATTTTAAAATTCCTCTAATCCCTTTCCATCCTATTTCCTTCATTTAAAATTCTTTCAATCCCTTCCCCTCCAATCCCTTTAGTTAAACTAAATAGACGTTTAGGGATCGATGAACTATACATACTACTCCTTTTTATTAGTCACATAATAAAATTTTTTTATGATACTAAATATAGATCACTTTCCATAAGTTTTTTTTATCATTAATTAATTTATTTTCAAAATAATTTTATTTATGAATAAAAGAGAAAGTTAATTGTTTGAATTTGTGGTATTTATTAGGGTTAAAAATGAAAAATACACTAATTTTAAAATAATTTTAATACTTTAACAAATTTTTTTTGTTCCAGTCAGTTAAATAAAGATTATTTACAGTAAGGATTGAAGGAAATATGTGTGTTTGTGAAGTGTGAGCTTTTATTATGCACATGCATTGTATATAAATTGTTTCGCGTTTGTTTTATTAATAATCCAGATTTAAAAATAAAGAGCGAAAGAAGATGTAAAACTGTAAGGAGCAACTACAGCCGGCTAACTTGACTCGTGTCCTGCAAATGAATCTGGGTTATTGCCTACACTATTTCCACTGCAAAAACTTTGCAGGGCGTCGTATAAAAATATAAACATATTAAAAAACTTGCGAGAGAGAACAGTGAGTAACAGGAATTTTTTACTTAATTTAACTTTTGTACATGTGTGTGTATATAGATATATATATATATTTTTTTTTTTCTTTTCCCAACTACTTTTATATATGTACTATTAACATTGATTTCACATTTTAAAGAGTAGGGAAAAAAAGGACATAAAAACGAAACGGCAACCAAAGACGGCTAAAACAGTTCTAGCTAACTCATGTCCCACGGATTAATCATAGTAACTTAATTATAGGGATGGACTATACTTTTCAGTTCATGCACATACTGGTGTGTGTGGATGAGTGGCTAATATTGAATATTAATATACATCTATATATATTGCAACTAATTTAATTTATTTTTCTTTAAAAATTTGTATAATTTATTTTTAAATTATGACTAAATTAATCAAAATTATATAGTTATCACATCAAAATACAAATAATGATAGGAAAATATGAAAAGATTTTTATAGTATCTGGACATTATTTATTTAATAAATTATTTGATATATGATATTATCGAATCATATTGTTAGACATATTTGGTAGTAGTTATACGAACAGATTTTTTTTTCTACCCGTACTTACAAGAGAAATTAAGTTTTTTAAAATTTGACGCAATCACTGTTGATACCCTAGGATATTATTATTCTCATTTCTCTTTAGATTGGATCATCACCAAGTCCTCATTCATGACCACGAATGTACCAACCATAAGTACTGTTGATATGATGACATGTCGACCCAACGTGAATACTTGGCAATTTGAAAGGAGACAGTAACCTCAACCGCTGCATGCCACGGACATCTTTTATAAATTTGTTTGGCTTTGCCATTTCTTGCCGCCAAAAAATTTACGTAAGGTCAAAGGCAAACTCATAATATATAGTCTTTTAACTTGTAGCTTAGCCACCCTGCACTACTCCAAAATGGCTGCAAGTAGAATAATAGTCCCCTCAAAGATTTTCCCGCTCTTGTCCAAATTTTTCAAGACCTACTCATATCCCAACAAGTTCATGGAAAAAACCGTTTCTCATATTGTGCTTGAATCCCGAAAATTCTCGAATACCATACTAATCTTCGACTTTGAGAGTGCCATTTTTAGGTCCACTTCTTTGTTTCCTTACTTCATGCTCGTAGCTTTTGAAGCTGGTGGGCTTTTACGGTTTCTCCTTTTGCTTCTTTCTTACCCTTTGGTGTGGCTGGTAGGAGAACACCAGATGGGGTTGAAGATCATGGTTTTCTTAAGCTTCTTCGGGATTAAAAAGGATACATTCAGAATTGGATCTTCCGTTCTTCCAAAGTTCTTCTTAGAAGATGTCGGGTGTGAGGGCTTGGATGCTGTCATGAGTTTTCGCAGAAAGGTGGCAACTAGTAGCATGCCCAGAATTATGGTTGAGAATTTCCTGAACGAATATTTGGGAGTGGAGACTGTTGTAGCCGGAGAGGTTAAGTCCTTATGTGGCTACTACTTGGGATTTATGGGAGAGAAGATTGAAGAAAACAAAGCCCTTCTAGAAGAACTTAAGGAGAATAAAGCAGCCCACAACGTTGTCGGCATAAGTGGCCAAAAGTATGTTGACCAGGAAGTTTTCTCTCATTGCAAGGTAAGTGTGGTTCTATAAAACACACACATGCAGGTAACAAAGTAAGTTACTATTATTGTAACAATTCTGCTTCCATTAGTCTCTGACAAGCCGTGTTTTGTGCAGGAGGCACAGTTCGTGTGTGATGCTGAAAAGAGAAACTGGCGTGTCCTCCCCAGAGAAAGGTACCCCAAGCCCTTAATCTTTCATGATGGAAGATTGGTTTTCAGGCCAACCCCTTCGTCTTCTCTGGCCATGTTCATGTGGCTACCCTTGGGACTGTTCGTATTCCTCATCAGATTCGCAGTCGGCGAGTTATTACCCTTCAAAACTTGTGGACCAATATTTGCCTTCTCGGGTGCCAGAACCACAGTTTCAAAAGCCCATAATTATGACCAAGAAGAGTCAAAGAAAACAAAAGGCTTGCTCTATGCATGCAATCACAGAACCTTACTGGACCCGCTCTTCATCTCTTACGCTATCAACAAACCGGTCTCTGCGGTTATATACAGTTTGAGTAGATTCAATGAGTTAGTTTCCCCAATCAAAACCATCCGATTAACGAGAAACAGAGACAAAGACAGGAAAACCATGGAGAAACTACTAAGCTATGGCAGCCTCGTTGTTTGTCCGGAAGGAACTACTTGTAGAGAACCTTATCTGCTACGGTTTAGTCCTCTTTTTGCGGAGCTTACCGATGAGATTGTTCCTGTGGGTGTGGATGTTCAAGTCACCATGTTCTATGGAACAACGGCTAGCGGTCTCAAGTCTCTAGATGCTCTTCTTCAACTTATGAACCCGAACCCTTCCTATTTCATCAAGTTTCTTGGGAGGTTGCCCAAGTCGAGCACGTGCCAAGCAGGTGGGAAGTCGAGGGTAGATGTTGCGAATCACGTGCAGTCTGAGATAGGTAAGGCTTTAGGCTTTGAGTGCACCAGCTTGACAAGAAAAGACAAGTACATGATCTTGGCAGGCAACGAGGGCCTCTGTCATAAACCTGGGAATTAATGGGGTGGTGGTCATGAATCGCCACTTGTGGAGGTAATTGATCAACACACCGAAATTTTGAATCCAACATTCTCTCTACTTTCTTGGCAAAAAAAAAAAACATTCTCTCTACTTTCTCTTCTGTGAACTGAGACCACTAGCAATTTCTGAGAAAAGACTCCATAATAAATGCTCAAGTGAAAAAAAAATTGACACTCCATTTTTTTTTTTTATTAGAAAGTCATATATACGTAAATTTAATTTCTCCTAACTTGATTGTTTTGGTAGGGTTTGGCGGGCTACTGGATGTACTGCGTGATTCGTTGGATAAAGATTATATATACTAGTGAGTTGCCACTTGCTAATGAATTGCTATATTATTTATGTTGATTATTGTTATGTCAGTAGTGAAGAAATCGTGTCCGAGTTATCAGTAAATTGGATATGTTGGCGTCTTTTTTTTCTGAACGCTTATATTTTGTATTGGGGGTGCCTATTCTCTGTGATTTCATTTAGAAACATCATTACTCTTAATTTGATTTCCAAACCTTGTTGCACTAGCTGTTAAATTAAATCTGCGCCCAAAACCATCTTCAGAGTGGGTTTTCCTAAATCGACGTGGCATTCTTTCAATGATAAACTAGTAAAAGAGGAACTAATGATGAATAAAAATGCTCTATCAGTCAGGGTCTGGACTTTCAGATCCACGCACGTTGCAGCATATATATGATCACCAATCATATAGAGACGTTATTAGAGATATACTGCTAAGAAATTGGTTACAGAAGGCCCCTGTTTATAGCATCTGAACAAATCACAGATACATTGGTTTATGATTGGGCCACAAACCCCACAGGCCACAGCACCATTCAATCCAAACTTACGTTTTGTTACAATGCTCTGTTTTTGTTCTTTTGGAGAAAAAGCTAGAGCTGGGTTTGGATTTCAGATTTCTAGAGCACTCTCTCTTGAAATGTGATAATACTGAAGTATATAGCCTATTTTAGGCCTGTGCTTTGAGCTTGTCTGTGATGATCTGATCTAACACACCCCCGCAATAGCATTTTATTTGAGTATTTTAGCATCAGCCTAATGAGACTTCAAATTCGTAGGAGTAAATACAGTGTGAATTAAATGTTTGATACCACATTTGGCCGAAAAAAGTAGTAGACTTATCTCATCTCCATCCCTGAGATGAATATTACTACTAAAGAGTGATGCTCTCCAACCAATCCCCGCCACACACACACACACATATATATATAATACCTCAGAGTATTGACTGCCACATATAATAATTAGCCTCAGTTTTTTATTCTAAATCCTTTAAAGTTTAAACCTTGTCTCAAGAAAGAAGAAACCCATCCCGTAGTGACTGAAAATACACCTACAATTAAATGAAAGTTAACTGCAAATAACTTATTCCACAAATATTTAGCAACCCCATGATGCATGTAAGAATATTAATTAAGAGGAGGCTTTCCTACTCATATAAGAAACGGCAAATTTACAAGCGAAAAGGAGTAACTATCATCTAAACACAATAATGAAGAGTCCAATAATTCAATTTTAGTTGTTTATATCAAAACCGAATTGTTAATCAAATCAATTAACTACTAACCCCTTTAGGTTTTGAAGTACATTTATATATTTTTCTTTATATATTTTTTATACTATTCTCTAATTAAAATTTAACATGTAAACTTTTTAAATTTTTTTAAATTTAAAAAATTAACACTTTTAATATATATATATATATAATTAATAATTAAATCTATAATTCATTAAAAAATGATTCACATGTCAACTTTTAATTAAAAAATAACAGGAAAAGTATATCACTATTTTCCTTACTTTTAAACTAAATTTCACCACGTTAGCCTTACAACCATTTTGTCATCCCGCTAGTTTACCAAACCCCCTAGCTCCTCCTCACCCACCAAACACCCCCCCCGCCCCTGAAAGAAAAAAAAAGGTCCAGATCCCTCGATTTGTATAATTTTAATCTGATTGAGAAAAATAGACATAGAAACCTAAAGAAGTGCCAGCTGAACGGCATGAGGGATTGGACTGGCGAGTAAAAGAGCAGGAGAGATACAGGACGGTAACCGCGATACTCTTCTGGCAGTACACATTAGGGCTCCTGGGCTAGGGTGCTAATTTTATTTTAAGATACAATAGTGAATTGGTTATTATATTTGGTTCTTCCATCTAAATATAATTTTTATGGTATTTTATAATAAATATTGATTCCTATAATCTTTTCAATTATATTTTAGTTAAATTATTTTATAAAATAAAATTAAAAATACTATAAATTTAAATTTAGAGAGATGTATGCATACTATTTTCTTTAAAAAATAATAATAATATATATAATAAATTGGTGTAATGAATGGATACTAATTTTGCAAATAGTCACATTACATGCGAAATTTGATCCATAAAAAATTAATCAGAGAGAGTCAAAATTTATGATGCCACTAGAGGATCTATAGAAGATGATTTTACTGAAAGGACTCATAAGGTCATTAATTATTATAATTAAAAAGATAGATGCACATTTGCTTGATAAAACTCATCATTTACTTCATCGTGACTGGATTATTAAGGAACAACGTATTTTCAGAGAAGAAAACAGATGTGTAAATTGGTTGGCTAATTATACTATAACTGTGGAATTTGGCACGCAATTACTTGAAGTTCCCCCTTGAAGTCTTGAAGGAATTCTTCATGAGGATTTTGTTGGAGTTACTCGGCCTCGCCTCGTGATGTTTTTGTGAACTGACTGTACTGGTTTGTTTTTCTTTACTTTCTTTGTTGGTTTCTTGACCCCGTCTTGTACCAAAAAAATATGATAAGATGTACCAAAGCATGGTACACTGCACAGAGGTGCTTTTAATGAAATGAAAGGGATAGAGATTCAGATCAGAGACAAGTGGGTTCCCCCAAAGCCCAGAACCCGGTGCGTTGATGGTGACATGATGCATCGGCCATCTGTCACCACTCAAATTTCACGCTCTGAGTTTTCAAACTAACAATTTCATTTCGTTAAAAAAACTGAAACAAATCATTAAATTAAATTAATAAAAAAAATTTCACAATTATTAATTAATATGACTATAATTGGTTTATTATGATTACATGTATCTATATACAGGATTTTTTAATAAAGAATAAGTGGTTATATGAATGAAATGGTTTTTAAATAGCACTAGTTGATACATTACAGTTTTTACTTTTATTACTATATATATATATATATATATGCTTACATTCATCCTCCACGTAACCGCCAAAAAACAAGAGACAATTAACCGTTATATGATTACTATGTCATTGTTTGATGCTTGCCATTTTCACCCCCCATGGTAAAATTGTAAAATTAATATAAAATTTACAATAAATCATATTGTTTATTAGTTACAAATAATGCAACTTATTTTTTTAAACTCCATATACTACCAAAAAAAAGTATTATATATATTATTGGCTAGTTCTCATACTTTTTTAATATATATATATATATATATACTGATCTCCCGTATTTTTACAATTAAAATATGTCTGTATACAATTAAAATCCAAACAATCGTTGTAGTTGGCGATTGATCCACCGAGGCTTGGGCCATTTGAGAATTAACACTAAAAATGGAAACAATACATGGGCCATGATGCATTTATGAGCTAATAGGATTTTATTTTTGCATAAAGCTGGGCCACTAGTGACTCATTTTGAGAGAAAACTTTCTTAAATAAAACAGGGTCCTTACCAACTGGTTCAGCTGGTTATTGGTTGAGAGACTTTTGCCATTATTATGATTTTATCCAACTCAATCTAAATTAGTTAAAGTTTAATGTAAATATTAAGTGGTTTAATAAAAGAAAAAGCCCCTACTTGCTTACTTGCCTTTGCAGTTCAGTGATAATCCTAAAGTTACAATGGCAAAGGAAGGCTTGAGCTGGTATAATTAAACCACATGATTCATGGAAATGTAGAGCTATAGTCCTAAAATAAAGTTTAAATTTTGGTTCCTTAACTGTTGTCAGACTAACATTACCCTTCAACCTCAAAAAGTCCCAATTAAATTTCTGATTGGAGCAAAATCCAGATTTTCCTTTTTGAGCAAGAGAAAAAAAGAAGAAATATGAATGACAATTGTTAAAGAAGGACATTTGACAGCTTTGACCACTAAAATAGTCTGTCAAGCCATAACAATGTAACAATAAAATCAACAAGTAAAAAAAAAAAACACAGCACATGATGCTGAAAACCAACAATATAAAAACCGGGGAAATTTTCAGTTAAATTCCATCGAAGGAAGATATTTTTAAAAAAGTTTTTAGAATTTTTGAAATTCCTAATAGATTTCAAGGTATTGATTAAAATAACTAAATAAGAAAATTATGTTTTTTTTCCTTTTATGGATCAATTGGAAATCGTATGTCTGAATTGAAAATATATGTGGATGATTTGGAAATTTTTGCAAATGAGAGATAACATTCTCCTTGAACAATTGTTGATAATTTATTTCCAATTCACAGCACGAGTCCGAACGAGTGAAATCATGAAACGAGTCTTTAGATCCACAATATCTTCAATAATATATAGGACCACAAGCCCAATCACTCGCAACCGTATGAGGAATAAAAAATGATTAAAAATATAATTATTATTACATAATAATCACAGTGAAAATACAATGAATATTATATATCTATCCAATAAACCAAACACATGGATGGAGGATCACGGACCCCCACTCCGCACTCTTCTGGACTGCCCAACAGGGGCGGAAGGAGAATGGAGAATTGAGGTCCAAGGTGAACTTATTTTCAGAAGCCAGCTGAATTCGTATCCTGGTTTGGCTCAGAGTCTACGTGGGGTTTAAAAAAGAAAAATAAAAGATATATTATAAGTGCGTGTAAAGCTTTTCGAAGAGAGTGGGGAGGATCCCTTTATTTTGGAGAAAGCAGGCCAATCAATTTCCCTTGTTGCCCCATCTCACGTTTTGGATAAACCTATGAAGGAATTTGTTTCTCTTGTTATATTCATCTCTCTCCAGTGAGAAAATACTGGGTTTGTTCAGGGGATAGTATTGAAAAGGATAATATATCACATAATATCACATATATATATATATATATTGATTTATTTTTTATAAAATTTGAAGATCTTTCTTAATTTTTTGTTTTGTTTTGTTTTTACCAAGTTCTTAATCTTTTGTTCAAATTATCAGTATCCAATAACATGTAAAAATATATTTTTAATATATTTTTATAATTTTTAAATTAATATATTAGATATATGTATGGTTTCATTTTTTTGTATTTTTAAATTTTCTTAAAATTTTATATAATTATACCTAATTTATTATTGAAATGATTGTTTAGGTTGTAAAATTATTTTAAAAAATTATTTATGACAAATATTGAAGATTTTTTTCCTAACAAATATATATATAGTAATTTGTTTTAAAAAATCCAAAAAAAAACACCTAGTTTCTTTAATCTATGTCTTACTCCTATGGGGACAAAAAGGGGCGGGATAAAGAGGTTGATATCCAACCCCATTTAGGAAAAAAGATAATTTGAGACCCTCCAACAATAGTATTAACAAATTAAAACCTATAAAAATTGAAATCCTTCAAAAGGACCTTGGTCCTTATAAGTAATTAAAAAACAAACTTTTTTACTAAAATATCATTTTCCCTTTCCCCTTCCCCCTTTTCTCCCAATCTCACCGTCGCTGGCACCAGCGCCGACGACATTGCCGGAGGTCCGATCACCAACGACATCACTGGAAGTCTGGTCATCGGAGGTCAGGTCACCGGAGCTCCAATCACCGGTGACAGTGCTGGAATAGTGAAATGTTTTCACCTGGAAATTAAGTTATTGCCACTTGGAAATTTAGTTATCTCCACTTGGGAAATTAGTTATCACAAGTTGGAAGTTTAGTTATTCCCACTTGAGAAATTTGTTATCCACACTTGGAAATTTTGTTATCTCCACTTGGAAATTTAGTTATCCCCACTTGGGAAATTAGTTATCGCCAGTTGGAAATTTAGTTATTCCCACTTGGGAAATTTGTTATCCACACTTGGAAGTTTTGTTATTTTCACTTGGAAATTTAGTTATCTCCACTTGAGAAATTAGTTATTGACTGTTGGAAATTTAGTTATTCCTACTTGAAAAACTAATTATTGCCAGTTGACTAAATTTCCAGGTGTGGATCACAAATTTCCCAAGTGGAAATAACTAAATTTCTAGCTGGCGAAAACTAATTTCCTAAGTGGGAATAACTAAATTTCCAAGTGGAAATAATTAAATTTCCAACTGATGATAACTAATTTCTCAAGTGGAGATAACTAAATTTCCAAGTGGCAATAACTTAATATCCAGGTGAAAATATTTCACTATTCCGGCATTGTCACCGGCGACCGGAGCTCCGATGACCAGACCTCCAGCGATGTCATCGGTGATCGGACCTCCGGCTATCTTGCCAGCAGTGGCGGTGGTGAGGTTGGAAGGAAATGGGGAAGGAGGAAGGGGAAGAGATATTTTAGTAAAAAAGTTTATTTTTTAATTACTTATCAGGATCAAGATCCTTTTGAAGAATTTCAATATTTATAGGTTTTAATTTGTCATTATTATTGTTGGAGGGTTCGAAATTGTCTTCCCCCCATTTAACGTGTCCATTCTTTTGACCCCAATATATTACTACACTGTACAATCGTCCAGCTTGAACTTGAAGTATGCTTTCATTTTCATAACACAGCTTTTTTTCGGGATCAGATAAACAATACATTAATGAAAAAATAAATCTCCCTCTACCAAAGAAAAAAAACAAATCTTTCACATTGAACATCTCTCAAAAATAATTTTATTGGTAATTTAATTTATTAAAAATTAATGTTTTCACACACTCATATATATTATAAAGAGTCAATAAAAAACAAACGAAAATGGAAATATTCTCTTTATTTTTTTTATTTATCACTTTTAAAAATAATTTTTATTTATATTTATCTACAATTTCAAACTTTAAGGTTATATTAATTATTATTTTTAATTATATTTGTATTTACTTTTTAAATCAAAATTAATATTAATTACTTTTCCTCAAGGCATGTTAGAAAAATGACACATAAAAACAAAAACGAAAGCAGCTTTTCTAATGAAAATGTTAAATGATTTTACATGAAATCGTTAAAAAGAACGCAAATTTCCACAAAGCATGATCCAATGGGATTCAGTGAACAGAATTTTGCACACAAAGGGGGCCCACGAGCAGCATGGCTTTGATAATTGATAGCACGAGGCGGATGCCGACGGAGTAAGCTGTCATAATCTGTGAAATTTCCGTAAAAACTTGAACCGACAAACCATGATACCAACCAACAATAATGAATAGAGCAGTATTCTAGGGTAGGCCCTACATGTCAGTCCGATAAAATCGATAGGTTAAGCTTTAAAATTATGAATAGAAAAACTAATTTTTCTTTTAGTATGCCCATTTAGGTCCGATCAAACAGGTCACGGGCCGATCCGATTTATCTTTTTTTTTTAAATATTTAAAATATATTATTTTATTAATTAGTAAGGTTTAAATTGTTAAATTTAAATATTATATTATTTTTTTATAAATAATAATAATAATTAGTTACAAAAATTTAAAAAATTATATAAAAAATAAAAAAATATATAAATATTTTTTTTAAAAAAAATATGGGTTTGCGAGCCCGTATCATATGGACTTAGGCTTTACAAGTCAAGTTCATTTGGCAATTCGGGGTTTTCAACCCAACCAGACCTAGATTGCCAGCTTTAATAATGAAAAGGAAAATGGAGACTAAATAATAATAGTACTATGATGTTAAAATTAGTTTCAAGCCAAAAAAAAATTACTCTCATTTTTTTATATTTTATCTTAATTACAAAAATCTATCATCTATTTTAGAAATTCAAAGCTTTAGTGCAATATATTAATATCATTAAAAATATTAATAAAAGATTCTAAAATTAATATTTATTAATCAAAGATGGCATTAACATCAATAACATTTACTAATTTATCCCTTAATATATTAAATCACTAATTCACAAGTTATTCTTTTTTCAATAATTTTTTTTAGTAATTGTTCATGAGTTATAAAATTATTAAATTTCATAATATGATCAAATCAGATCATTTTATAATCTGATGGTTAAAATTAATTAAAAAACATGTTTAAAAAATTTTCATAACCAGCATCATCAATGTGTAAAAGATTACTAAATAAAAAAGTTTATATAAATATGTTTATTGAATTTAAAATTATAAAATTAATTACTAATCAATTTTAAAATATGTTAGAAAAATTTTTAAAATACATGTATGAAAATTATTTTTTTGGCAAACACGTGTTTAAATGGATCTTAAATAATATTATTTATTTTAAAAGAGGGTATTTTGACCAAAAAGATTTAAACATGTGATTTAACGGATAACTAATTGTTTAGTGGATGGAAATAAAATTTTAAAAATAGATGAGATATTTGTGTAGTATAACATATAATTTTAGGGGGTATATATAGATTTTTAAAATAGAAAAGTGATCTTTATAGTTAAGATAAAATTAAGGGGAAGTTGATATATTTTCCTTATATATTGTTGAAGGTAGAAAAGGAAAAGGTATAGTTTTAGTAGTCTTTACGGGGATATATTGGTGTTAAAAAATAAAAAAAAATAGAAAGAGGGAGAGAAAAAGAAAAAAGAAAGGGCACGGCGTGTTTGATGGTGGTGGGTTTAAGGTATAGTTTTAGTAGTCTTTACGTGTTGACTGGGGATATGTTGGTGTTAAAAAACAAAAAGAGGGAGACAAAAAGAACGAGAGAAAGAAAGAACGGGTATGGCGTATTTGATGGTGGTGGGTTTGCGTGGTTGGAGGGGGGACTTGGGGATTGGTAATCAGAATCGCCAAGGCAAGGCAACCAAAATAAGAATTGTCCTCCTCACCCCACCGTCGATGCGGAAGTTACTTCCGTGGACAGCACAATTTGACTATTCAATTCAATGTCCAGCTCCAATCCAACGAGGTGTTGTTCTGCTTATGCTTATTTCTCATGATTACGCAAATGTTGCTTCCCCTTATTAATTTCTCTCACGCCTCCTTTCCTTTTCTTTTTTGTCTTCGTCTTTCACGGTTTAGTTTACTGTAGTAATTTTCTTAATTCATTCTGTAGCTCTCACCATTCTCCTCAAGCCTTCCACACGTTAATTTGATGTAATTCCCCAAGTCCGGTTCTTTTAAATTGCAGAAATAGTACACGTAAGGGGGGCAATGGCCATCTTTCGTTTTCGGCTGCGTTCACACTCCCAAAAGTCCGTCTGCCACGTGGTTAAGTTACTCTTCTTTATAGCCAAAGGGTGCTTTGGCAATTTCCGCTTCCTCTTATTTTCGCAACCCTTGTATCTACCTAGACTGGATTGGAGCACGTGTGATGATGTCATTTATAAGAAACTAGATGGTCCATTTACCCAATACCACGAACCCACGTCTACCCCCTCAACTTTATTCCAATTTCTTGCCTGGGAAAACCTTGGGTAATCATTTTTGTCGCTTTCTTGCAATTATGACCTCTTCCTTTGGCTACAACTGTTTCAATAACAACCTGCCACGTCATGTTATCTATGTATTGATCCCTCTACTTAAAGACTAACCACCCCTGTAGTATCTCAAAGAAGGACACCATCGAAGCATATAATTAATCAAATCAGGCATTACACGCATGGCGTGGTGGAGACCTGTGTATTTACATCTTTCTTGAATTTATAGAAACATTTGCCAAAAGGAGGATGTGGACCACGTTTCTTTGTCTCGTATAAACTCCCCCCCAGTCTTTTGCCAGTTGCCGCGATCCTTCCAGCCTCAATTATATAAGACTACTCATTGCCTCTATGGTCTTCATGCTCACACACCCATTGCTTCTCTCACTCTGAAATTTGTAGTTTTGAATACTGAGAAACAATGCCTTACCAGATGTCAGCTTGCATCTGCATACCACGCGCTGTTTCAACACAACCCAGTACAGCTTATCCCAGGTTGCTTTACCATATATTCATATGCCCATTTTGATTCAAATTTCATTTTACTTTTCATGTGTTGCCAGAACTGTTCTGTGCTTACTCTTACATATTTTGTGGTTACCAGTTGGAAGTCTTTCAGAGAGAGGAAAGCTGGTGAGTCATACAAATTATTCTTTTCATACTTCTAATTATAATTTAACTTTTACTCTTCGAAATTTGTATTGTTTTCATTCATCAAAAAATTTTTCATTTGTCTCACTCACTAAACTTTCCCCAGTATATTGTTTAAATTTTTTTATACCATTAATCTCATATTATCTTAAAATTTTTATTATGTATTATTCAAGTCCAATCACTTAGGCCACTTAATATATTTTTTATCACATGCGACATGATTTTGTCTTATTATTCTTTTTACTTCGCTGATTGACATAATGATATATATTTAGAATTAATGTTGTTAATCCACATAGCGAGTTATCCTGGGCAAATTTAATGGTCCATCCATGGAAGTTTAAGAGTGAGTACAACAGTAAACATTTTTATAATACTATCATGATTTAGTTACAAATTTTTTTAAATTTTAAAAAACTGAAAATTAAGTTTAGATTGGTTTTATTCCTGTTGATTCAATATCATGTACCTAAGCAACCTATCATAGGTCTCAAATTGACATGATTTTCAATCACAGATGTCCAGACAGGAATCCCTCGCAGTGTTAATATGGAGAACCTGCAGAACGAATATCTGTTTCCTGAGGTGAGTGAGTTCTTGTCAGTTCGTGGTGTTTTCACTGAAAGTAGTTTTCCCAAATGAGATCACGTGGTAATCCTGGTTGGAATTGATTGCCCTGCCTTTAGAGTTGGATTAAAATTAAATTAATTTGATATGGTGGTTACTCGAAGCACTGCATCAAACTAACTCTTTGCTATTTGTGTCTCATCAATTTTTTTTCACTGAAGTCTGCATCTCATGGCCAATTCGTGAATTCAGTTTCTCATTATTATAGTATCTTTACCAGATATTCATGCGGGAATCTGAGCACGCCAGGAAGAATCCAGATGCGAGAGTAATTAGACTTGGTATTGGCGATACCACAGAACCAATACCAAACATCGTAACTTCTGCTATGGTTGAGGTAATTGGTGGCAATAAATTTGTTATTCTGTGTACCCAGAAAATTGCCTCTGCCTAAGCAGAGCAAACAAAGGCAGAGATTGTCCCATGGAAACTAGGACAAATAACCATGAGATTATATGGTGATCTTACTGAGTTATCAATGGAAAATGCTTTCTATGCCTTAAACAGCCTTGAATTTCACTATTACCAAGTTCCGACATGAGGGACAGAACTGATGATAGACAAGCTGAACTTTCTTGAGTATTTTTCCTTCTTCTTACCCAAGCTATTAAAGCATTCTGCACTGTTTTGCAGAAAGCACTTGCTTTGTCAACAGTTCAAGGTTACAGCGGATATGGACCAGAGCAAGGGAATGGGGTAAAATGCTACTAGCTTGTCTTTCAACTCTTCACTTTCTTGTTCGTATATTTAACTCTTCACTGTATCATATATCCGAGGGGAGGAGAACGTTAGAATTAGAAATTCTCCAAAACCCCTGTCCCTAAGACACTGTATGTGCGCTGTCCCAGCTTATTATTATTGAAGAATATTTTCTAGCAATCTATTCAACAGATATCATGATCCTTTAATTCTACCGGTGGTCAGTGCACTTAATACCCGTTTTGGGTGTTCTATTGTGAACCTTATTATTGCAGAGACTGAGTTTGTTCATTCATCGATGCCTTAAAAATGGAGAATGGACTAAAAAAGTCTCAATAATATGTCATTTTGAAGGGAACAAGATCTCTAATTTGGTTTATTTGTCTGCTCTTTCTCTGGTGTAGGCAACTGAAATGGAAATCCCATGATGCTAGCATCCAGAGGGATCCATTAAGAATCCCTGTTTATACAAGTCATTTTCTGTTTCAGGATTTAAGGAAGGCAATAATTGAAACATTTTACCGAGATTCACGAGTGAAGGAGAACGAGGTTTTTGTATCCGACGGTGCGCAGTGCGATATTTCACGCATTCAGGTAAGGGATGTTGATTTAGTATCCATTTGATTACTAGCTGATATTGTCAGGTCTCGAACGAAGTATAGAAAATGAAATACCCCTTTCTTTCTTGAGATAAATTCCTCTTGTAATTTGCAAGAAGTATCTGACTTTTGCTGTCTCGCTCTATGGCTAGATGCTTCTAGCATCTAGTTTGACAGTGGCCGTGCAGGACCCAACTTTCCCGGTATCTCTTTCACTTAATCTATATTCAACTGTGATGTTAAAGCATGAAAGCTAGATGATTCCTTGGTTTCTGTTTTAGATTGATGGATGTGTTCATGACAGGCGTATGTCGATTCCAGTGTGATTGTTGGTAGAGCTGGGAGGTTCCAACCAGAAACTCAGAAATACAGAAACATTGTGTACATGAAGTGTGTGCCGGAGAACAATTTTTTCCCAGACTTATCAGCCACTCCAAGGGCTGATGTTATTTTCTTCTGTTCTCCAAACAATCCGACGGGTAATGCGGCAACCCGGCAGCAGCTGAAGCAGCTAGTGGATTTTGCGAAAGCAAATGGATCCATAATCATATATGATTCTGCATATGCTACTTTCATATCGGATGAAAGCCCAAGATCAATATTTGAAATCCCGGGAGCCAAAGAGGTTGCTGATTGCTTTAAATTAATTACTACTTTATAGCCGCTGGCCACTCATAACTGTCGTTTGAGCTCGATTTTATAAGATGAATACACATGAGTGCAGGTGGCAATTGAAATCTCATCATTCTCCAAATTTGCTGGTTTCACGGGGGTCCGCCTAGGTTGGACTGTTGTTCCCGAACAACTATTGTATTCCAATGGATATCCTGTGATAAGGGATTATAATCGCCTAGTGTGCACCAGCTTCAATGGTGCATCCAATATTGTTCAAGCTGGTGGACTCGCTTGCCTTTCTGAGGAAGGTGTTCGGGTTAGTCACACAGTGTTCATCACTTCGTCTTCGTCTTTCTTCCGCTTTTTGGTGTCATCTCTTCTCTTGACGGTAGTTTGGTTTGTTTCAAATCATCGGCTTTTTTCAGGCGCTAAGGAACACTCTGGTCTACTACAAGGAGAATGCGAAAATTCTAGTAGACACGTTTGAGTCACTTGGGCTGAAGGTGTATGGAGGGAAGAATGCACCTTACGTATGGGTGCACTTTCCTGGGAGAAAATCATGGGACGTGTTCAACAAGATTCTCGAGAGAACGCACATAGTCACCGTCCCAGGGGTAGGATTTGGACCTGGCGGCGAGGAGTTCATTAGAGTCAGTGCATTTGGTCATAGAGACAGTATATTGGAAGCTTCGAGGAGGCTGCGAAATTTTCTTTAAATTAAAACTATATTTCTTGTGGACGACTTATAGTCCACAATTCCACATATATGGCCCATGTTTTTTAAGCCTTTTGTTGACCAAAATGTAGCCCATAGTCTAATAAATAAAATGGTCACCTTTTTTTTTTTTTTCTAATTTTCCTTCTGTTACTTTGCTTCAACGGGAATTTGAACTTGAATTCCCAGTATTAAAAATACTCTGGAAGCATTCGAACGATAACTCATAATGGTTAGAGTGCTTTCTTCGAATTCGTTCAATATGATTGTGTACTTGCAGTCACTGTATCTTCAAACAAGAAATGCATCTGGTGGACAGTGGACACCACTAATTCTAATAATTAATATGAAGGGGAAAATAAATTTTCCTTATCATAAATATCCCAAGAAATTTCAAACTAAGAAAAAGCTTTAATTAAGATTCGCCGCAAGAAGCTATGTAAGAATTATGCACTCTTACTTTTTCTAACTGAATATTGTGTTAGAGTGAATTTTATTAGACGTGTTTGGGCGTGAACCGGTCAATGTCATTTCTTCCAAGAAATGGCAAAACATTTACTCATATAGTACCGCATTAAGATTTGATCAAAGTTTATTAAAGTAGAGCACAAAATTTGGCAGAACTCACGAGAAGATGTGACATCTCACCAAGAGTTTAAACTATATACCGTATACTTAAAATTAGATTGGATATTTTTTTAAAAAATGTAAACAAAGCGCATCACAGATGAAAAGATAAGGTGGTCCTAGGCAGAAGCTGAGGAATTTCTTGGTCACCAAGATAGAAATGGCCCCGCAAAGTTCACTAGTCAGAGTGTGGGGTCGTCTACTTTGCTTGTTCTTCACGCGACCAACCCCATATATAAAACACACAATCCCCACCCCACTGTATCACACAATACACAGTGGGTTTTCTTGGGCTCAGCTCAAATAATCTTAGGGGCCACTTAATCTTGTTGGTCATGGCATTGTCAGGATATGATCTTACTGAAGTATATGTGATGCACAAGCTACATAAGCAGAAATTGAAGGTGGAAGAAGAACAGGAAAGAACCAAGATGGCCAAGATTATTGGTTCTGATGTCAAAACCTCTCCTGGATGTTTCTTCTGGCTTTCAAAGAACAGGCGAAAAACAACTTCTCGGATTACAGATTACTGCGGAAAAGAAGCTTCAACTTGGGATACTAATATCTGATTAATTGGAATCCAATCTACATTCTCTGTACTATACATATGAAGTATTTTAATGTCGTAATGTCAAATTTCAACCGTCTAATTTTATATTAAGTTTGGATGATTCATTGTTAGGCAATGAATACAAACTTACACTATAAGCGGAAACCCTCTTTCTTTTGGTTGAAATTGGAATTTAGGGAGTTATTGTAAAGAGAAAAGTATTCTCTTCATAAAAGGTCATCCATTCATGTACAAAATTTGGAGCTCTTTGGGTATGCTCCTAGCCACAGTTCAATGAAACAATATTTACTGTACTTTAAATAAATTTAAATCATTTGTCCCAAACATGAATGGTTCTTAGCTCTAAAGCATCTAGCTCACAGAGTAATATTAAGGTGCTTTTAAGTATCAGATCATGGTGCAGCTCTTCGTGGTAGAAATTAAAGGGAAATTGCAATCATGTTATGCTGAAGTGGGAATATCACCGCATAATAGGGGCACTTATGGTCATTCAGAATGATTGTGATTCCATTAAAATGTTAAATGAACATTTGAAGAATGGGCACTTTTGACTACTCTACTAATCTATAAATATATATATATATATATTAAAAGTTCTAGGAAAATATATTACTCAGCCTTGTTTGACAACTCATTAAAAGCCAAGTTTAGAGTAAACACTGAGTTTGATGCATTTTATGATATGTTTGACTGTCTTTTTATGGTGTAGTGGAAATTTATTCTCAACCTAAAACTCAATTCTCCTATAAGTAACTTTCTTTTTACTTCTCTATTGGGAAAAAAATTTATACATCTAAAAATATTTTTAATTAAAATCATCCAAATACAATTATTTTTATCAAAATCAATAATCCAAATACAAACATATTAATTCAAAACCAATTTTCACTATAATCATATTACAAAAGTAATTATATCATAACTTTATTTTGACAAACTGAAAACCAAACGAGCATTTATATGTTATACATGATATAGCTCCTCTCACATATTTTATTTTAAACTCCATGCAAAGTATAGGTCCACATTTAGTTTGTAAATAGTGCAAGACACTTTGTCAAAAGCTAAATTATATGATTTTTGCAAATAGTGCTCTTATGACTATGATTTATAACATTTATAACTAAAAAATAATATGTTTTATAAAATGTGTTTAGTTTGTAATTAATAAGAATAAAATTATCAAAATTTTCTAATTATTTTTAAAGGCATGATTATGCACCCTTTTTTTTTCTGGGAAGTATTCACCCCCCACTTAATTACTAATAATCAATATATTGATATGAAATAATACATTATTAAAAAATTGTGAATAATGTGATTTATTTTTTAAACTTTTGTGCAACACATAAGAAATGTATCTATTTGTAATGAATGTTGAAAAATAATCATTTTTACAAGATCATTCTAATTCTAATAATAACATAAAATTTGTGACTTCGAAAATGTTGCTATTTAAGTGGAAGTCACTTTTATTTACGCATTATTATTCAATATTCTTCAATCAATTAATTCATATATTATTATTTAATAAAAATTATAATAAACAAGTTATACTATTTATGAAATATGAATGGTATAAGTTATTTTTTAGATTTGGAACCATGAGTCTAATTAGTTCTAGGTATCTCATAATTTATATGTTTAATAAAAAAATTTAATTAAATAAAGTATACTTTACTTGGCGCTCAAGAAGGCAAAAAGAAGCCAGCAAACAAAATGCAAAATAGATGGTCCCACAAATTTGGGGCCAAACTGACTTGAATTAGGAAAATTCAATTCAACTTCCAAACTGAGAGATTGGCAATTTGTTCAAAGCCGACGGCCTCGTGCGTGCTTCCGTCACTTTTCCGCCTTTGCTTGCTCCCCAATCCAATTCTACACGTTCGCTTCCCCTATAAATCGGACCCTGCCTCTGCCTCGTTTAATTCCTAACCCTTACCCTCACACTCGCCCACCAGCCTCATACGCTTTTATACATGGCGACCCCGGGATTCAGTTTCGCTGAAATATATGTTCAGCGCAAATTGTATAAGGAGAAATTGAACTTCACAGAAGCGAACGCTCAAGATCGACTCCATGGCTCCCGCGCCAGAACATCAGGTGGATGTTTGTTTTGGCTGTCTAAGAACCATCGCAGCAAAGTTGCTCGGGTAACAGATTACGACGATGAGGAATCACGGACTTCGGCTCCTAATACTAATTAGGATTTTCTGGATTTGATTTAATCCGGCGGCTAATCGTTGCCCAATTTAGCAATATGCCTCGCCCTGTCCGCTTGCGTTGTTCCAGCGCGATCAAGTGGGAGATTGCTTTTAGTTATTATTTGTTCTTAGCATTTCTTCATTCTTTCCTACTTGGATGAAAATTACTAATATGAAAATTACTAGTTTGCAGTTCTTTTTCTTGTTGTGTTATAGATTATATAGCGTCTCTATTCTTTGTATATCCAATTTCCTTTTTCTTGTAATTTAACAGTTCTATAACTCATCTGTACACCTTTTCTTTCGTGAATGATAGCATTGTGAAAAGCTAGACTCCGATTTATATATCTTCATGATTGGTCTTGTGCCCGAACTCTAGCTTGAAACAAAAAACTAGATCGTGTCAGCTCAAATTGCTGACAGAGTTATTTTGGAATGAATAAGTATTCTTGTTTGCTTTTTCTGAATGCAACGTACAGGGGAAATCAATCTGTCCTTTTCCAGAACCTATAAGCAAAAATTTTTCATAAGCCCTTTGAGATAGGATGTGATGTGAGCGCATTCATTAGCTGATCTGTACAAGAAATTTATACTAACATTCCAAATCCATTTCAAACAAGTCGCATTTGATGGCGTCAGATGCATGTGAGAAAGGCACAGGGCTGCCTTGAATTTTTATTCAAAAGAAAAATGTCATGTGATAGTGATACTCGCAGTTTTTAGAGAGTTTAACTTAAATCTGCCCATACGAGAGTTCTATGTATTCCATGTATAAAAATTTAATTTGAAATGATATGAATATTATATGGAAGTAAAATCATTTTTTTTTTCATTTCATGAAGGAAAATAGGATATTTGCATATACACACAGCACTCCACTTGTTGCCACCTGCCCACTTGTAACGATGTTCATTCTTTTTTCTTCTTTCTTTTCGGATTATTTAGACCGACTTATTCTTCTTATTTTTGGCCATTAAAATCGTAGTTCGCTTTCATGGACAACAATTTTAATTTTATTTGGAAATGAAAGTAGCAAACTTGCAATCTAAACGAAGGATGGGCGATTGGTATTTGGGCCTCTGTGGCTCCAGTTGATCAATTGGACCAATCATTATCGTTAAGAAATACAGAAAAAAATGATTTTAGCAAAACAAAAAGGAAAAAAAGATTTTCCGAACCTTTTCCCTTTTTTTTAACATGATGATAAAAGACAAGTTTGCTTTTGCCCCGTGATCGCATGGTCACAAAATGCTCAACTACAAGTTCTTGACTCTTTCAATTATGAAGAGCGCAAAAAAGAAAGAAAAGGAGATTGTGGTAAGGAGGGACTCGTGTTGGGCGTATAAAAAATGGACTTGCGGTAAAGCAAGTATCACTTGTGAGGTGTAGGGTCCCTAAATAAAATGGTATCTTTTCTATAATTAGATCACAATCTTTGGATAATCGTACCCTCTCCTTTCGGTGATCTGGCCTTTTTCATTTTAAAATCTGATCTTTGGCTCATTAATTCAAACCTCATAAAAATAAAAAAATAAAAAAGGAATAAAGAACCCAGAAAAGGAACGAAAGAGGAGCATCACCGCGTCACCTTGTATCCTGAATGTCATGCACGTGATGGAGGGTTTCTCACGTGATAAAGGTATTTTAACTTAGCTGTGCCTGTGTGACGTGATCACGATCCTCTGGTAGGGTTGAAATATAATGCCCCTTTTATAACAAACCCATGTGCATAGTGGTCACTGATCTGAGACAACTGAAGATGACTCCCTCCCCCCACAATTCTCTAATTCCCCTTTTAATTTATGTACACACTTTGCCAGTTACCTCATATATCAATTAATGACACTCAAGTTAACATTTGTTTGACCCATCCTTCTTGTCTGCTTCTATTCTCAACAATGTACCTTGTCATGCCATTTTTTCCCTAGTCTGAACTTATTTAACTATAAACTACGTGTTTACAAAATTTGATAGATAAGTTATAAACTTATAATATTTATGGCTCATAGATGGCGAAACTTGTTATCAATTTTATAATATGTATTAATCCAATAGCAGATTACTATGTCTCTAAATTTTGTTTTTTTTTTTTTAAAGTCGATTGTCTACCTGATACATGAGCAAGCAGATTAAATGCAGTGAGATTACTCTTATAATTTTTCTATCTATTTTTGAGCAACTTGAATAGAACTCAAGAACTGATAGGTAATTCTATTACAGGCATTGCATAAATATAATAAATTAGAGCGATTCATAGGGCCTAACAACAATAATGGAGATGCATAGGTTACATCGAAGTTCCATACACCACATTGTTAAAGTCAGACGCATCTGATCGTAGAAATAGAAAGAAGTAGAGAATGATTGGACACCAATATTCAGAAATATTTAGTCCATAGAACACTATCACTTCTCACTGTAGCATTGATATATATAACCGATAATTTAATTTAACAAATAGAAGATTTACATCACACACACATTTTAGTCAGGAAAGTAGCAGCTCAATTTCATATGAGAAAAATATTTAATTTCCAAAACTGTTATGAAGTTCATTTTGACAAGAAAGTAAAGATAAACATTTAAAAACTTGTCTGATATTTTAGTTGTTACATCATAAACAGGCCAGTTGGGCGACTGCATGTAATTAGTCTTCTCCTAATCCCAAAATTTAGCCATAAAACAAGGAGGAATAAAGATGCACAAACTTTTCATCTATCATGAGGTCGTTTTTTTTTTTTTTTTTGCCTTTTGCCAAAATGAGGGTGACACAGAAAAATCAGCGTAAGAAACAGATATCTCCATGGATTTCTTTTACGAGAGACAGCTAAAAAAAGTAAAATAAATAAATAAATAAATAAATATACATTCTCCCAAATCCCAACCAACGGTCATGAATTGTTCTAATTAGATGATAATTGAGAGATCATAGCTGGTTTCTGAAGTTGATAGACCATCTAAGCTATCATAGCTCCATTTCACCGCATTAATAATAATGGCGGTCACTCCACATTTACTGGTAACTCACGCCACCGTCTAATTTTCTTTGAAATGCTAACAAACCAAAACCCACACACACGGGGATTAGGGAACACATGTAGACGCTCCCTCACACAGCCTTCCATCCAAAGATTTCTCGCCATTTCTTGCTTCTGAAGCAGCTACAGATCCGCAGATACTTACCTACCCAATAATACCCACACTACATCTGCAATACAGCCTCCACTTCCTCCAGTATTATTATATTATAAGCTTCTAATTTTATAAACGATCACTTGTAATTTTGAGGACTTTAGGTGTCAGCTTTTTAGTGGCAGTAGGTGTCTTCTTACCGCGGTATTTTGCTTGCGCAATCCTTTTGGCGTTTTCTTGTTTGTTTATCGCATTTTCTCTAATTTCGGTTTCATTTTTTTGATGTAAGAAGTGTCAGTATCTGGTAACAATTATTTTAGTTAGGAAAAAACCCTGCTTACTCTTTTAGCTACTTATTTTTCTACATTAGGCGAAGCTTTCAAGTCAGGATTCTCTCACTCTTTGCTTTTGTCAGCCTTTGGGTTCTGAGTTTTTCGGGTTAAGTATATAGCGGCATTGTCCGAAGCAGGGTTCCTGTGATTCGTTTATATCTACGAGGTCAAATTTGAATCCACTGCGTTCGATCCGCGAATTTTCTCAACCGAGGCGGGGAAAAAATTTCAGGCTTCACATTCCGGTAAAGCTTCCGCCTCTTTCAACAAGGTATGCGACGGAATGGTTCTGCTTTTATTCTCAAATCTGGTCTGGTTGTAATCTGGTCATTTTCTGTTCCGTCATCTGCGCGTTTTTGGGGAATAAGGGGGAAGCTAAGACGAAATGCTGGGTTTAGTTTTTTCAGTCTACTGAACTCCGTGTGACCACAAGAAACTAGAAAGTGTCGAAGCTCAGTTGGACTCTCCTCAGAGTAAAATAGGCTTAACTTTCATATTTGATTTCCAGCTTTGTTAGCAGCCAAACACATTATCGATAGTTCATCTTGGGGATCTAACTCCTTTGTTGTATATATCGAGTCCAACTTGACGGTTGAATTTACTAGTCGGCTGTTCGTCCTATACGCAGTTGTTTCCTCTCGCGATTTAACAAATTTGGATTTTCGGATTACGACGGTGCTTACAGACAAATGATAGTAAAATAATACGACATTTTCCCTTCTCAAGTACATCATTACTAATTACTGAATTTTTTTTGGGGCCAAATTTTTGTTGGTTCGTCATGATTATCTAGTACTTACAGAAAGATTGATACTATGCGCAATATGAATCTTCCCTGCCCTCAATTTCCTTAATGTTGTTTGTTCCATCTGGTATTTCCCTGGTTTATGTCTCATCCGTCCTGGAAGCTGTCCTTTTTCTGTTTTATCACTTTCGGCGGAGCAAGTCTCCTTACTGAAACAAATGTCTAATTCATCTAATGCATTGTAAATCCTTCGTGAAACACTGCTCGTAATTCATCTATTTAGGTTTATTCCTAGATGGCCAAAAAAAAAAAGTTCATTCCTAAGAAATGATTGGTGTAAACATGGATGCTTTGTTTCTCTTGCATTCAGGAGACAAAGATTCCTGCTGCAGCATGCATGATAATTATAGAGGTTAACTGGGCTTGGAGATGATCGTGGAACCCTCAAGTGATGCTATAATGCATGCTAGGATCAATTGATTATCTGAACAATGTCAAGAATCACAAAGTGGAAGATAGAGAAGACGAAAGTAAAGGTGGTTTTCCGGCTACAATTCCATGCCACGCATGTAAGTTTGCCATCAGCCCAACTCTTCTTATTTTTGTGGATTTTAAAATTTCATGCATCTAATTATATTTTCTTTATGTAAGTGCTGAGCATAAGCTTTCTATATTCATGGTCTAGATTCCGCAATCTGGATGGGATAAATTGTTTGTATCTTTCATCCCTTCTGACTCTGGGAAGGCTATAGCAAAGACAACCAAAGCAAATGTGAGAAATGGAACCTGCAAGTGGGCAGACCCAATCTATGAAACTACAAGACTTCTCCAAGACCTTAAAACAAGACAATATGATGAGAAACTTTATAAACTTGTTGTGGGAATGGTAATGATCTTTTATGACCTTATATTGTAATTATATTCTGTGATGCCTTATATAGTAGTGGATGGCAGGGTATTTGACAAAATTTAACCATATCATTTGCGTAATTACCTTTATCATATGAACTGTGCGTGTATTCCATTTTTTGGGTCGTATACATAGTCTAATGCTACCATATTTTGATTATATTCTCTAATTATGTGATACAATGACCAGAGAAATATTTCAACCTCAATTTCCTAATTAGTAAGTTTCTTACACAAAATCTTCAAGTTTGAATGGCTTTCATACTGGGAATCAAATTTAATTAATGCTATGTCTCATGCACTAAGAATATGGAAACTTCTCTTGTATTTGTGAAATTTATCATATATTTAGAGACAGCTAGCTATTGTTGCTTGCTACTATCAGAAATTCCTATATGCTGTCTGTGTGTTTCCAACAAGAGAGGTTCCTGTTGCCATTGTCTTGTTGGAGGTGTACTAACTTCATTTTGGCCTATTCTAAAACTAGGGTTCTTCACGGTCTAGCATCCTTGGAGAAGCCAATATCAATCTGGCTGATTTTGTTGATGCCTTGAAGCCTACAGCGGTTTCTTTGCAGCTTGATGGATGTGAGGCAGGAACCATACTACATGTGAGAATTTTTTAACCTCATTTTTCTTTTTGTGTCAATTTATGCTTTTTGGCATTATAGTTGTGCCTTTTATGGCTTTATAGCAATAAAATTCCATAGTTAATGCATCTGTGTTTCATGGTAATGGCATCTCGCTTTTATATATTTGTTGAGAATATTTTTATTGCCTGAGATATCACTGTTATTCCTTATAGAACTGTCTATTATCTTATCTGAAGCCAGGTCACTGTGCAGCTGCTCACATCCAAAACTGGTTTCAGGTACTATTTGTGACATGTAAGAATGTGCTTTAGCCAACAATAGTAACTAATTTGTGGTTATAATTACTTTCAGAGAATTTGAGCAGCAGAGAGAGAAGGGTCTGCTGACAACCTCTGACCAAGGCACTCATGATGAATCTGCTGATAGCAAAGAGTCATCTCCTGACCAAAATGTCAATAATCATATAAATAAGGTTTCATACCCTTCCCCCTCTCTTTTACAAGTATATTTCTGTCTATATATTTTCTATACCGGACTTACCAATCTTCACTCTCACTTGCTCCAAGCATTCTTGCTACAACTCAATCTTGAACTTCTTTATTTTTAGACTCAAGCTATTGCTCTCTTACATTTTACACTGTTGTTTCCTCATTTGTTGTCTGCTCAGGGACTATCCTGGCAAAAACAATCATATGCTTGAACTGTAATGTCAAGACATTTGGGCTAAACAGATGCATCTGGGTTTTGTTTTAAATTAATTGCTTGTAGATTCAGAACTCTTTCTCAACCTAACTGAAGATGTTAAGTGTTATTCCTAGAGATTTTGTTTAGTGCTTGTTTTCTGCACATTTGAAACTTTATTCTTTGGATTTTTGTGATTTGTAACTTATCTCTGTTCAAATCATATTTATCTAATTGTTTTTTCCTACTATGAGTGGATTCTGTTATTCATGCTATTGATTGATTGCATGAACATTAATAAAGTACGTAGATACTGGAGAAAGTGCCTAATGCAGTATAAGGAAATAGACATGAGTGATGCTATTTTTTCCCCCTGAAATAATAATTTATTATCAAATTCTTTGTTGTTATTTCGTAGTTTTGGTGATTTCTGAAATGAAAAAGAAATTATATCATCTACCATTGGGGTGACTGATCATGTTTGCTGACTTTTCCTAAAAGTTTAATGTGTGATTATCGTTTTCATGATGTCTTCTCTTGTTTGTGTCACTAAATTAGGTCAGTGCTAGAGTGAAATTCAAGAAAGAATCTAAAGAACGCACTCATGTTTCTTCACTTGAAGGAGAGGCAGGGTTGAATGATGAGTGTGCTGACTCAGCTGTTGGATTTGATGGCTCTTCTACTACTTCAGAGAGCATATATGCTGAGAAGCATGATATTTCCTGTACACATGAACTAGATGGCCTTAAAAGCACTTCTGGTGATTTGGGTGGATTCCCCCTCAGTCAAAATCCTCACCCAGAGAAAGGAGATGCATCTGATCCATCACAGGGCAGTGATTGTGTCCAAGATTGGAGAGTGGACCATACTGCTGCCAATGACATGGTTGCTGCTTCTGAAGATACTAGCGGACTTAAAGGAGATTTAGAAGCAATTGAGTCATCTATTCTTGATCTAAAACTGGATGTATGCTCTTTGCGTATTCATGCTGATGAAATAGGTGCTGAAACACTAAAATTTGCTGAGCAACTTGCTGCTGAGATTTCTTCTGGAGAAGAGCTATCAAGGGAGGTTGCTGTGCTAAAATCAGAGTGTTTGGGGTTTAAAAATGACTTTGAACAGCTTAAAAATTCTAAATTAAGCTTAGCATATTCATTGAGAGTACCTACTGAGACAGATGAGGATAAGTTATTCCAGAAGCCTCAGCTTAAAGGGCTCAAGGGGCTTTTGCTCATGGAAGATAAGTTGAGAGAAATTCAAACAAAGGTGTCTATGGGATATCATGAAAAGAATTATATGCTTCTAGACTCAGAGTTAGCAGCACTACTTGAGGTTTTGCAGGACCTTAAGCAAGAGTATCCAGGGACCAATGTCACCAACAGAAGAGAGAGTAAAGAGATGGCTTCACATAAAAGTGAGCAATTTTTAGCAGGAGTTGGATCTGAGTCAGATTTCTTTCAACAAGAAGGCATGGTTCATTACATTAGCTTCCCTGGCCTTGTGCCTAATGAATCTGATTCCACAGATCCTAGCCTTGAAATGAAAGCAAAAATTTTTGAACTTCTTACAGAGCTAGATGAGTCCAAAACTGAGAGGGAAAGCCTCGCCAGGAAAATGGACCAGATGGAGTGCTACTATGAAGCTCTTGTCCAGGAACTTGAGCAGAATCAAAGACAGATGATGGCAGAGCTGCAGAACCTCAGGAATGAACATTCTGCTTGCCTATACACAATTTCATCTAGTAAGACAGAGATAGAGAGAATGCAACTGAATATGAAAGAGCAGACATTAAAATTTGATGAAGACAAGCGCATTTTGAGTTCTCTCAACAATGAGCTTGAAAGAAGGGTTGTTTCTGCAGAATCAGCCCTCAAAAGGGCCCGATTAAACTATTCTATTGCTGTTGGTCAGTTGCAAAAAGACCTTGAACTGCTTTCTTGCCAGGTTCTTTCTATATATGAGACTAATGAGAATCTCATAAAGCAAGCCTTTTCTGATTCTTCACTTCCTAGCCCTGACAGTTGCCCAGAAACATTAAACCATCTGAAAAATTTAGAGGAAGGTCTCACTTCAAATCAATTATTGCAACAAAATCAGACTGCTACATTAAACAGACAACATATGAGCGAAGAATTTTTGCTGAAGGATTTGAAACAATCACTTCAGTTGCAAGAAGGTTTGTACAAACAGGTTGAAGAAGAAGTCTGCCATATGCATTTTGTGAATATATACCTGGAAGTATTTTCGAAAGCTTTACAAGAAATGTTGCTTGAAGCAAGTGCTGACATTCAACTCATGAAAGAGGACATTGATCAACTCTCTCAGCAGCTGAAGCACTCAACAGATTCCGAGGAATTATTGATGCTCCGGCTGCAGAATGCCATGAATGATATTCACTCCCTCAATGAATACAAGGCCAGTTGCACAGCTAGAAGCAATGATATTACACAGCAGAATGAAATTTTGCAAGCAAGTTTTAAAAGTCTTGCTCATGAAAACCATCTTCTTACTCAGAAAATCATTGAATTGGAAAATCATCTGACAGAGTATGGAAGTTATGAGAGTAAATTTGTGGCCTGCAATGCAGAAAACTTGGAGTTGAAGAATTTAGTGAAGGAGGAGAGCCTAGCAAATGATATTCTTCGCAATGAAATATTGAACTTGCAGGAAGAGTCAAAAGCTAACAGAAGTGAATTAAATGTGCTAGCTTCTATGAAGGACCATCTGCACAGTGTGGTCAACTCTCTCTGCATCAAGTTGCAGAAACTTATCACATCATATGCAAATAAGTACGGTGACCTTTCTCTTTGTAGCACATCTGCTTGTCTGGATTTGAAGTCTAAAGATCCGGAAGGTCTCATTTTGCAACTAGAAGAGCTCCAGCATAGTGCATGTGATAGGATTCTGCAACTCATTGAAGAGAAGAAAGTTTTAGTGAATGAACAGCATGTGTCTCAAGTGTCCTTAGATACTGCAAAATCCGATTTCGTAGTCATGAAACAAAAGTTTGAACATGATTTGCAAGAGATGGTAAGTACTCTGAGTGTGTCCATTGCCCTGTTGCAGAAACTTCAATCAGAGTTTGAAGTGGTTGTTAACACATTGAAGGCTGGTTCAGATGTTGAAGAAACATGCTTACATTATCACGAGGAACTTTTGTCCGAACTTGATCATCTGGAAGCTGAGCTACAACAACTTAAAACGAGAAACCAGGGCCTTGCTGAAGAAATTTTAAGGCTAGACACTTTATCTGGTGACCTTGAAGTGTGTAAGCTGAGTTTAGCTGCAACAACAGAAGAAAAAGAAGCTCTGGAGGTGTCTTTACAGAAGAAAGCTGAAGAATCTGCCATGATTTCATCAGAGCTTAATGTTTTGAAAGAAAGCTTGTGTTCTCTGCATGACGAATTGCATGCTGAGAAAGCATTCAGAGAAAAATTAGAGAGAACAGTTGCAGATCTTACCTCAGTATTGAATGAGAAACAATGTCAGCTGAAGGATTTTGATTTAAACAAAAAGGAACTGGCCAAGCTCAAGGAAATGGTTGCAGAGCTAGAATCGGAGAAATCAAGAATGTCCCAACTATTATTGGAAACTGATGAACGTCTTAAAGATGTTTCAAGAGAATCTTCTTCTATTAGTTTTCTGCAAACACAGTTATCTGAACTGCATGATTTTTCGATAGTGACAGATGTTATTATGATTTATACAAGAGCTCAGTTAGAGTCTCATATTCAGGATCTTGTTGAAAAACTCAACTCCACTTGCAGGCAAGTTGAAGAACTTCACAAGAAGAATCTTGATGTAGAATCTGACTTAAATGGTTTTCTTTCCAGAGAATCAACTTACATTGGAGAAAATGCAAGATTGTTGAGAAGTCTTGATTTTTTAGAATCGGAGTTAGAATCCACCACTGCTCAGAGTAGAGCACTAATTGATCAAAACAATGCAATAAATGCAGAGCTTATGGAAAACAAGAGCAGGGCAGAGAATGTAAATGATATTTCTTGTGAACATAAAATCCAGTGTGCTCTTGAAGTTGAAAGGCTGGAGCACTTGTTGGCAAGTTGTAGCAGAGAGATTGAAGGCCTTTTTTTCTATAAGGAAGAAGTTGAAGTCAAATGCATAGTTTTCCAGTCCAAATTGGATGAACTGAAAACTGCAATGACATCGCTAAAACAATCAGATGATGAACTGATAAGGCTGCAGATCCAATGCAATGAACTTACCAAGAGGCTTTCTGAACAGGTGTTGAAGACAGAAGAGTTCAAAAACTTGTCCATTCATTTGAAGGAGCTTAAAGACAAGGCTGATGCTGAGTGTCTTAATGCTCGTGACAGAAGAGGGCATGAAGGACCACCAGTTGCTATGCAGGAGTCCTTGAGAATTGCGTTTATCAAGGAACAGTATGAAACAAAGCTGCAAGAACTAAAACAGCAACTTTCCTTGTCAAAAAAGCATAGTGAGGAAATGCTGTGGAAACTACAAGATGCTATTGATGATGTTGAGAATAGAAAGAAATCTGAAGCTTCACACATAAAAAGAAATGAAGAGCTGAGAATGAAGATCCTGGACCTGGAAGCTGAGTTACAGGCTATACTTTCTGAAAAACGCAATTTGATAAATGCTTATGACCTGGTAAAGGCTGAAAAGGAATGCTCAATGATTAGCCTTGAATGTTGCAAGCAAGAAAAGCAAGAACTTGAAGCTTCTCTCCTAATATGCAATAAGGAGAAGTCCAAAATTGCTGTTGAGCTTACCATGATGAAGGAATTAATTGAAAATGCTGGATCTCATCCCCAATTCCTGAAGGATGGCGACAATGTATTACAGAAAAGTACTGGCCCATCTGATGAACCCACTGAAGAAAAGCTTCAGGCTAGAAATTCAATTTCTGATATTCCTACTGTTGGGACAGAAATTATCGATAAGGTTCCTGAAAATCATTCATCTGTGGACTCATTCTCTAATTCATTAAGTCCCAAAGAAGTCAAATCTACCTGTACAGCATTCAGTCAAGAGCCAGAGAGTTCACATACGCCCATCAATATACAACCTGAGGTAATTGATGTGTGTGTGTGTTTTAAAAGCACGTTTTTCATCATCACTGTATGTTTTGTAATCTTCACAAGAGCTTGAATGGAAACGAAATAACCTTGTTTCTAAGATCATTTTCTCTGATCTGGTGTAACATATCTATTTTAAACCTAGAAAATGTTGGTTTTGCTTACTATCTAATGAATTGGGGTACCCTATATTTAGAAATAGTTGCATTGAATGCCATTCTAATTGGGAAAGTGCATTACATTTTCTTTACGAGCTCTATACTCAAGCTTTCAAGAATTCTTACGCTGGTGATTTTATGTAGTTTGGTGATATAGATCATTTTACCATCAGTTCCAAGTCTGAATTAATTTGAGCTACCCTTCCAATGCATTAAATATTATGGCTGAATGTCCTATTAGAAGAGAATCCTATATATAATCCTCTCATCAAATGATTATGGACTGATCATATTGGTGTTTATTCATGATAAGTTATGGAATAAACAAGATATCATCTGAGTCTTAACCACTTATAACATAAGTCTAACATTTTCAATGACCCCAAGATATGTTTCTTGCAATATAGAATACTCCTTTGCACAGAACAGAAATGTTTGAATTAGGATATGGCTTATTCTCACATGATCGAATGTGTATCTCTTGTCCCTTTGGGGACATCCGATAAATGTGTATCTTTTCAAGTTCAGTAGACTAAGGAGAGTGTGCAGAAAGTGGTTAGGAACAAAGTAAAAAGTTTTAAGAAGAAAAGATCATTCTTCCCCTCCTTTCCCCTCTTTCCTTTCTGCTTTGATGTCTTTTTTGCTCTCAATGCAAGCAAAGCCTTTAGCTTCAGTAGGTTAAGTGCTTGCTTTTGTTGCATATTTGATGTAGGCCTTCTTTTACGTCTTCTGTGGTTGGCCTTTAACAATTCTATGGGTAATCATTTGCCAGGACGCTCCTGCATTTAGAGATATAAATGGATACCAAACTGTTGAAGCTGAAGAGAACTTGCAACTTAGTGGACAGAAGCATGCAGCTTTATCTGAAAGTTTAAAATCTAGCCTGGACCACTTGAATAATGAGGTATTTCTTAGTGTGACTAAGCTTGTTTTTATTATTAGTCTTGCTTTCTTTTATTCTTTCTTCTTGTAAACTCTTTACTTGTGATAGAAGTATTGTCCTTCCAACATCTCATGTATGCATATGAGGGAATGTAAATAGCATTTGCTTTTCCTTATTGAGTTGCTAATTACATAGTTCTGTCCAATGCCAATGCAATTTAACCTCTTTTTTTCTGGGTAAGGCATGTGATCTGATTTCTGTCTTCCAATCGCAGTTGGAAAAAATGAAAAACGAGAATTTACTTACTTCTGTAGATAACCATAACTTCGAGTCAAGTTTTCCTGGCTTGCAAAGAGAATTGATGCAGCTCCATGAGGTGACGGATTTTATCTGCATGGACCACCATAAAACATGTTTTTCTATGCATTCTTATTTATTTTGCCCTTTGTTTCAGGCCAATCAAGAGTTAGGTGATATATTCCCTGTGTTCAATGAAATTTCTGTCAGTGGTAATGCACTGGAAAGGGTGCTTGCTTTGGAGATTGAGCTTGCTGAAGCTTTGCAGGCGAAGAAATCAAGCATACAATTTCAGAGGTACATTCTTCTTTGCATTAGTAATAAAATGAAGCATGTAATATTTTCTTTTGGCACTTTGGAAGCAGTCCATCTTTAGAGTTTCTTTCTCTTCATGTGCTCAATTCTGATGTAGTGACTAGTAAGACACGTCACTCTAAGTAGTTTGCTGTGATATTCACCTTAAGCCTATAGTTAGATCACTACATGCATATATCATTCTAATAGGTCTACATCTAATGAACATGACTTCGTCACGCGTAAGTTTTATCTATTTTAAAAATCAGGCAGTGTTTGAAATTACCGTATCTTTTGACTTATTTTGTCATTCTTGATCTGGTCACTGTTTATTACATTATCTTGGTTGGTAAATTCTCCTTGACATCCCATTTGTTAAATTGTTGGATTGTGTATTTCTCTACTCTTTTGTCCAAATTCTAATGAAATAAGTAAATCGAATTCCTTTTATTAGTTTCATTCTGAGATTAAGAAAGCCCCCTTTTACTTAGAGCTATGTTTGGTTATATTTAGTATTACATTTTTTGCTATTGGATATTTAGAGATTGATTGAAACACTTAAAAATTGAACGTTTTGCATGATTTGTTTTTCTTCCTACACTGCAGTTCTTTCTTGAAACAACAGAGTGACGAGGAAGCGATATTCCGAAGCTTCAGGGATATCAATGAGCTAATCAAAGACATGTTGGAACTAAAGGCAAGACATGTTGCTGTGGAGACGGAACTGAAAGAGATGCACGACCGTTACTCTCAGTTAAGTCTTCAGTTTGCAGAAGTTGAAGGTGAAAGACAAAAACTGATGATGACTCTCAAGAATTCTAGGACACCCAAGAGGGCCTCCTTCGGGGACCATTCCTTGTAGCCAATGGAAAACTGCATTTTTTGTATCCCCGTCCCTGCACAAGCTCATCATCCATGGTCCCATCTCATCATCCCTTGTTTATTTAACAGATAAGATTATGGTATATATTTATATAATGTAGGGGCCATTTTAGCCGTGGCCAGTACTCTTGCAAGGGTGGATATGGCATATCATCATTTTTCCATTCAAGACGCCGATAATACTTTGTGTAAATAAAATAGTTCCGTCTTTGGCTTGTAGAACCCAAAATACATGGCCCTGTAACATCCCTGTTTAAGTTTTAGTCTCGGTTCTGTAATTGTTTTGTTGTACAGAAACAATCAAGTTCATACAAAGATCATTTCTATTTAAATTTTTTGAACGACGACGAATTGTAGTTATTGATTATGATGCTTCACGAACATTTTTTGTTGCTTGATCCTTAGTTTTTAATTATTATAATTACACTTGATCCATTATATTTAAATTAAATCAATATAATTTCTGACCTTTAAAATCACATACATTCTAACCCTTGGGAATTTGCCCGAAATGGATGCAAAGCCAGAAAGTTTCAGGACATGGTCTTATGTCAATCAAAATATCGGTCATGAAATTAATTAATTAAATGCTAAAAATGCGGAAACAAATAAAAATGAGGTTGCCTCGTGATTTCGGGTCTGTGACTGTGCGTCAACGCAGTATCGTTGTCCGGTCCCTAAAATAAATAGCGATCGCACCTGTCTTGCGTTGGGCTTTTGGGTGTGGGGTCCACCGATATGATATAGGTGGTGGTTGTACCTGAAACATGCCATATTTTTATTTCTTTTCCGGCTGTCTACTTCAGTCATGTTTTTTTTGTTTGAAATTAACGTTAGATGTGTCAACGTGTCTCATTTGTTAGCCTTAGAGCTTTGGATTATTTGGATAGTGTTGAGAGTTGTAATAAATATTTTTTGAGAACGAGTACTTAATTTTATAACTAAATATTTAATGAATATATCTCCTTTTAATTTTCCAAAATATGAGGGCCTGTTTTGTTTTTGGAAACTTTTTTTTGTATTAAGAACAAAAACTTTATTTGGACAGGTGTTCTCCTCTTACTTGTTTTAAAAATTTATCATTCTTTTTTGTTTTTAAAATAAGAAAACAATAACAACTTAGGGTCTGACAGTGTTTTCTGTTTTAAATTACCTGTTTGACAATGTTTTCTATTTTATTATTTTTAAAATAATTTTGTAAAATTATTTTCGAGAAAAAATTTTAAAAACAAGAAAATAAAAAGATTTGTTTGAATAATTATTCTCAAAATCATAACTAGTGACTGATAGATGAATTATTCAAAATTTATAACTTTATCATTAATAAGGTGTGTGTTTTTAATTTTTTTCTTATATTTTTCATAACAAAAACTATAAAACACCTTATGTTTGACAGTGTTTTCTGTTTTATTGTTCTCAAAACAGTTTTATAAAACTGTAAAACTTTTTTCGAGAATAAGTTTTGAAAACAAGAAAATAAAAAAATCTGTTTGAATAACTGTTCTCAAAATCATAACTAGTGAGTAATAGATGAGTTATTTAAAATTTATAACTTTACCATTAATGAAGTGTGTGTTTTTCATTTTTTCTTGTGTTTTCCAGAACAAAAATTACAAAACACCTTAAAATTGTTTTAAGTTTTCTGTTCTTTTATTTTTCTGTTTCTCAAAACAGTTTATAAAAAACATGTTTACCAAACAAGTTTTTTTATTTTTTAGCTTTCAAAAACAGAAAACTGTTTTTAAAAATCTTACCAAACAAACCCTTAAAGTTGTTCTGAGTTTTCTATTTTTTTATTTTTCTATTTTTTAGAACAATTTATAAAAAATAGGTTTACCAAACAGGTCCTTAAAATTGTTTTTGTTTTCATTTCCTATTTTTATTCACACTGTTATTATTGACCAAGACCAACAACCATTCATTATCACCATTTGTAATGGGTCACCTCCAACCACCACTAATTGTCCTCAATTGCCATTGACTATCACCAATCACCATCATTCATTGTCAATCATCATCAACCATCATTGATTATCATTAATTACCACTGATTGTTACTGACTACTATCAACCACCATTGACACTACTAACCACAACCAACTATTATCAGCCACCATTGGCCATCATTAGCCACTTTTAGCTATTGTCCATCACAATTAACCACCACTAATTGTCATTAACCACTATCAATTATTGTTGACTACTATTAACCATCGTGAACCACTACCAATTGTTATCAACCATTACCGAGCATCACCAACCTTCATTGTCTACCACTATATGTCATTTTGCCAACCGCCACTATTTATTGAAGTCTATCAGTGTCCTGAAAAACTGTTTTCCATATATTTTCAAATATTTATTTTTAAAAACTGTTTTCCATATATTTCCAAACAATTTTTTTGTTTTAAGAAAATATTTTTTTATTTTCTTATTTTCTTATTTTCAAAACTTCTTATTTTAGGAAATAATTTTATTAAACTATTTTGAGAACATAAAAATAGAAAAAAAAAATCAAACTTATCCCAATTTGCTTTCTTTCTTTGTTTCTTTTTTATAAACTTTTTTTTTTTTCACGCTGAACGCATGTTAAATGAATAACATGAATAAAACCAAATGAAAAAACTGAAAGTTTGGACCACAGTCCACAGGGTGGCTGTCGCCTGTGGCATATTCTCCAACTCCTCAAACAAATATCAAAACCAGTTTGATGACAACATTATTGAATGTTAATTCTGGTCGATAATGAATGAACTCATATTATATCTCCTTCATTCCGTTGTAAATTTAACCAGTAACAAGCATATTACAGTCGTGTTTGATAATTTCCAAGGTACCCCCTACCGAAAAACTGCCTATATGGTACATAAATTTACTTCGTATACCACCGGTGAAAATATACTACCAAGCATATTACGTAGTAAATATGCTATTACAACATTCGTCAAAATGAACTAGCAACCATACCGCATAATCAGTTAGCTTCCAGGAAACTAATATCATAGAAAATTTCAGACTTAAAAGCTCGGTATTAATTAAATATCAATCACTTGGCAACTAACCAATTCAGCTGGCCCAAAATCTCTCTTGGCAACTACCTTCCAAACAACTGCATCAAATTCAGCACCTGGTTCTGGAACTTCATGACAAAATATGGGTGAAAAGGGCGCTGAGATTGAAGGAGAAGAATCCAAATTATAGCGCAGGTCAGCCTGAAGAACAGCAATGTCATGATTGGCATCTTTTGTAATGACATGAAGCTTTCCATGGAAACCAGCAAGTAAATATGGAGACTCTGAATCTCCAGAATCATATATGGGGACTTTTCCGATAACTACTTTCCATGCATCTTCTCCTTGATCATATACCTTGATCTTTCCACTTTCCAGAGAATTAGACGGATCAAAAGCATATAATTCACCGTCCACCACAACACTCAATTTAGTACCAGCCTGCCGAGCAGGCCAACCCTCACCCATTCCAGTAGGCATTTCCATCCATGAATTTGTTTCTGGGTCGTAGATTTCTCCACCTACATCAACAAAAAAGGGCCATGAATACAAACTTTGAGGGACACATAACCTTCCCATGTATGAGGTCAATCCAGTGGCAATAGGCTTTAACATGTCAGCCAAAAAAGCAGTGGGCAGGACTCGTGCTTTTGAGAAAGGCATACTAGGCACATTGGACCATGTATCTGTAGAGGGATCAAAAACTTCAGCAGACTGAAGAGGAATCAATCCAGCTTGACCCTGACTAACCCCTCCAACCACATAAAGCTTGTTATTTAAGAGGCCTGTCTTACAATATGCCCTACCTGTAGACATAGGGGTCACCTTGTTCCATGTGTTTTGTATCAGATCATATCGCCAAACACATCTCATAGTTGAAGATTTAGAGAATCCACCTAGAACATAGAGACATCCATCAACAGCACCAATGGCACAACCGCAAAAGGGCATTTCATCTAATGCATCCTTCTGTCCCAGTAAACCTCTAATAACTTCAGCAATTCTAATACCTTCCACCATGTTCCACATCCAAAGCCTAGTAGAACCCTTTCTAGATTCTTCTTCATTGACAAAATTGGGCATAGCAGGCAGCCTCTGCCATTTTTGGGAACGAGGGTCTAAAGCATGCCATATAAGCTTATTTTCTCCAACCTTAATCAACAGATATAGCCACTCTTCAGTTGTTCCAAGTTCTTTTCTTAATTTATATAGTTCAGAGCTCATGATAGTAGCCTTCCACTTCCGTGACACCAACCGTATGTTGAAGTAGCAAATCCTAGGAACTCTGGCAATAATCTGAAGTGATAACTCATCAGGAAGATATGGAATTAATCTTGGACTCTCCTCGTCAAAGCTAGATGACATTCTTCTCCTCTTGCAGATCTCATTCTGAAAGACCTCATCACCCTCACTTCCATCGGATTTGGCACTAGCCATACTAAAAAAGGAACCCATTATGGGCAAAACTCAATATCTGCATTAAAACAAAACAACCATTATTATAGTAAGTCGGCTTTCAGTCCAGCTGCCGGAAAACTAAGGAGCCAATGTATGAGAGTTTCATTGTGTCAATGGAAAAGAAACAAAGAAGATGACGAGCAACATGTATGAGTCAAAAAGCGTGCCATCACACACATACCCAGAAGTTCCAATGATCAAACTGACGCAACGTATAGAAAGTATCCGCCATACATACAACTGGAGGTAGAAAAGTTGCGGGCATCAGAACTCCAACAAGGTGTTTAATCAAATACAAATATCTTTAGAGCAAACTTTTCAACCTTTTTTTTTCATTCAATTCAAAATGAAAGCATCTGACTCGAAAGCTTCAAATGACCCCTCTCTATCATTCGATTTTTTGGTTAAAAATATAAAAACGGGCAGGTAATCGTATAACTACAAGCAAGCACCAACCGACCTATGGTAGTTTCAAAATAAGTAAAAAAACAAAATGATTTATAAAATAGCAAGTTGCAAATAATAAAAAGTATCAATATATCCATGAAAGCCCTCTATGAAGGCTCAAAGAAGCACGAAACCGGGAAAATAATAATAATAATAATAATCTCCATGTTCTAAGATTTTCAACTCCTCAAAATGAGGAAACTGTGACGAGAAGAGGTGAAGAAAGAGAAAATCTTCCCCTCAGGCCGCCGAAAACAGTTCAAGGAAAGGAGATGAAAAAGAATCAGTGGGTCAATCAGAAGATATAGCAGATCCTAAAGCACCTAGCAGCGATCTATGGCCGAAAGAAACCCCTAATATTTCAGAATTTCAGCCTGCCGCGCTTGAGGAGATATGCCTAAGCATCAAACATATAAAAAATAACACATCTCACAAACAACAGTGGATTTATTTCCTTCCCTTTCTTCCCTATTTCTCGTACATCAAACTGGGCTCAGCTATAACATGGCAAACGCAGTGTAAATAATTGATGCAAATGACAACACCGAATCGATAGAAAAGGACTATCGGCAACGGAAAACATGGACCTCGTGAAATTTGTAGACACGAGACAATTTTGGAACGGAGAGCCTATAGGACAGTAAATTAGAGTCGCAATTTCAATAATCAAGAAGGCAGAAACCAAATTCACTTAAAATAAAAAAGAAAGAAAATCAGGAATCTAACACAGTAGAAGAAACAGCAAAGTCAAAAATTAAAATAGAGAAAGATTCAGAGAGCAGAAGGGAAGTGGAAATTCATAGAGAAGAGAAGGGAGTAAGACCTAACCCGGTAAAGAATGGGAGTTGGAGAGAGTGGGGGAAGATGTAAAAAGATCTTCAAAAAGAAATTTGCAGTGGAATTGCCATGGACAATACGAGCACGGGGAGGTGCAGTGCCTGGTGTCCGATTAAAAATGAAATGGAAGGGGGCTTCCGGTGTGGTGGGCTCTCAATTTTCTAGTGGGACCAACTTGGGATCCTTAATAACACGTGGCTCCCTCATTGACGACGTGGTCAATTGGACCGGCAATGCAATAGCAACCTTGCCTTTTATGTTTCGATAACTTCAATAGTTCAATTCAACCCTCTCCTCCCCTCTCAAGTTTTGCCCAGTTAGCACTCAACCTTGTAACTATATATACATGCACACAAACTGGGATCGTTTAGTATGGTGTAAGAGAAGGCTAATGAAGTAAATATATATATATACATTTTTATTTTATTCTTATTAAATATCTCATTCTATTATCATTATAGGGTTATAAATAAGAAGTAAGAAAGAATTAAAAATAAGAAGAAAATGAGAAGAAAAATATCCAATATCTTATATTTTGGACCAGAAACTTGTCATACAAAATATTCTATAATATGGATCAGAGAGAATATTTATAATAATTTTTTAAATATACCCTTATATTCTTAATATTTTTTAAAGAAAAATTATATTTATATCATCAACTTTAAAATATAATATATTTATTTAAAAACTAAATTAAACTTTCCAGAAATTGAAAAATGAAACAAGTAAATTAGAATAGAATTTTGGATACTAAGAAGTATAGGAAACTACTTCCCAATAAGTATACCAAGCAATCTTATAAAATATATCACCAGTTCCAACTAATTATGAACACAGTGATATATGATATATATATATATATATATATATTCTAATTTATCAATAATGCCTTTAACTAATGTCATGTACCATATTTTTTGTAGTTTATCAATAATTTTTATCAATTTATTATTACTTCATTTATAGATAATTTATAAAAAAAATAGTGTTGATAATTTATTTATGGAAAAATAAATTTCAAAAAAATTATATATAAATAAATAAATAAAAAATAATTTTTTGAATAATTAAATTAAAAAGTAATTAGGAATAATTAAAACAAGGTTTTGTTAAGATCTTAAACGTATTATTTTTTGACTGAAAAGAGTTGAAACCAAATACTTTAAGGTAAAACATAGTAAAAAATTTAAGAAAAACATGATAAAAACAAAAACCCTAATTTTGATATTTTACTTGTATATAAATAAAAAATTGGTCATTTCTAATTTGATCATATTTAAATAAAAATATTTCAATTGAAGTATACTTATTTTCTTTTTGGCATGTTGTTCTCCAAGCACGTGTAAGATTCGGTTTTGGTTGGTATGTGTAATGTATTGCTCGAGCTGCACATTTTGTTTCCCCACCTTGCCGCGGGAGGGGGCTTCCAATGACTTGCTAGTTAGAGCTTGGGAAAAATGGGTATCAACTCAAGAATTTATATTAAGATGGTTCCTAAACTGGATTGCTTAATTCAAGGGTTAAGTGAGCTAACCTGTTTTAGCCCACTTTTTTTTTTCTCATGTATATTTTATTTAATATTTGAATTTGAAATTGAAATTATTTTATATTTGAAGTTGAAATTACCCCATACTTTATATTTAATATTATTAAATTGTGATACTTACATGAATAATGATAGTATGTGTTAATAAATTTTGGTGAATTGGTGATTTATATAGTTTTTATTTCTAATTTTTTTATGAAGCAATCATATTTTTTTTATTATTCAAATTGATAATTTAAGTTATTATTTAAATACCAAAAATAATTAGGAAAAAAAATATAACCCCCAACCTGCAAAAATTGTTATGGGATGAGCAAATCCTAACCCACACAGAAAATGGACTGGCCCTCGTCCAACCCATCCTTTGCTAGCCCATAGCAGGCCAATGGGTTCTGGGTTTTCCAGCTTTATTGCTAATAGAGGGCAGTGAATTCTTGCAGACCAGGTTTGCTTCGATTCGGCCCAATCCATATTTTGCCCGCTTTTTATTAGCATCATTATACTCTTCAGCGCCTTTCCTGTCTTTGGTGTCTTGTCTTTTTCTTTCTATAGAATCAACAAGCTAATAATAATAATAATAATAATAATAATCACCAACCATCACCATTTAGATCTTTTTTAATAAATACCACTATTTTTTAAATTAATTGAAATTACATTTTTATATTTTTAAACATTTATTTTAATTTTATTTTAAAAACTTATTTATCGAAAAACTTTTCACTAACTTCAACGAATTTTTTTTTGGACAGAACTTCAATGAATTAAATATCAATCAAGTTATCAATAAATTAAATTTTCATATATTAATTTTATTTTTTATCATCTTCACGATTTACCGTTTTCAATCAAGTTGTTTTTTTTTTTGCATGATATGTATTTTTTTTAAAAAAATCAACTTTTATCTACTCTTATATTAAAACAAACCACATTTTTTGGATTGAATCTTAATTTCAACATATTGACAACATTATATAGTCAAGAAATTTTGACAATATATATCAAATGTCGAAACAACAGTGTGAAAATTTAAATTAATGTCGAGTGAAATTTAATGAGACTTCAAGAGATTGAAATTTTTTATACTTTCTTATCAAAAAATTCTTATTAATGTTTCAACCGACTTTTAATATAAATCACTTTTAACTAACTTATTAAAATCAAGAAAAATTTATTAAAACATTAAAATTGTTTTAAAATTAGTATGATTTCCATCCTTATTTATAATAAATATACCATAAATTCAAATAATTTATTCCATCTCTTACTCATAAATAGGGGTATTTTTATAAATAAAATAATTAATATTTCAAAAACTTGTGAAAGGCGATGTGTCTATTTTATATTTGCAAAAGACCCACATTTTGTATTTATTTTTATCTCAAAATATTGTGATTTGATTTTTTTTGCATGATTTTGCATAACTTGAAGTATATTTACATGGCAAGAATATTTATGAGGATTTTTAGCTACATAAAGCCAAAAGGTTGGAGCAAAGATACAAGAGCGAGTTGATGTGTTTCCAACTAATTCCCTCACCCGATCACGGGTGAGGAGGCGAAGAGGAAAATTCTCAGCTAGAAGACTTGGCACCAGGTCATTGAAGAAGGGAGAACAGGCGCCAAGTGAATTTGTTTCCTAAGAATGAAGACACGTTAAGACGGCGCCGAATGGAGAAGAAATTGTTGGACCCGATGATGGATCATCTCACATTCCTGACTTATCTCTTTAAGCTTTTTCATGATATTTTGGGCTTTAATGAGCTTCTAGACATTCCTTATAAAAGGAGACAGCAAAAACACAAAGGGGATCACAACAACACCCGAAGGCCAGAGAACACAGTTCAAAATGCATTTGGGAGCATCCAGGAGTAATCTATGGAGAGATAGCAAAGAAATCTGTAGAGTATTAAAGATGGATTCTTCCTTTTCTATTAGAACTCTTTCTTCATATTATTTTCACTATGATTTGAGACTTTAGTTTTGATTTGATTTCTATATCCATATGTAATTAAATTTCCCAGTCAGGGGTAAGGATATAGTATGACTGAGATTGACTAGATTTGTTATATTTAATTATGACTCTCTAAATTTGTTCTTCAAGTTATATTTAATTTGTTTATTCATTATATTTATCTCTCTTATTCGTTTATATGAATTTTATACTTGATCACCATATATTCTAATTAATGCGTAAACTTAATACACTGAAAGGTAAAGAGTAAACATAAATTTAGAGAGATAAACATGAATAACTAATTTAGAGATATAATTAAGATTTTGTGGTGATATACGTTATAGTTTTCAAGGTCTAATTAGGAACTTTAATTATGCGAGAGTAAATTGAATCTTAATTAAATAAGAATTAATTGACCGACATGTAATTAGGACACTTTAGAAATAAGGGTCACTGTAATTATATAGAGTCTAGCTAAAGAATATGATCTAGTTATCTCATAAGATGAACCCTAACCTCTTGACACTTCTAGTACTTGAATTAAAACTCAAACATTATTTTATTTTTTTTTCTTTTTAGTTCAAGTTTCTCAATTTGATTGTTAATTGCTTTTGAGATTAAAATTTTGGATTGGTAAATTTACTACTTCCCTTGGGTTCGACATCTGAAATACTTCAAAAAAATTTTCTATTTCTACAATCGACCTTGTATATTTGTAGGATCCCGATCAAGTTTTTGGCGCTGCTGCTAGGGAGGTCAATGGATTTATTATTCCATCAAATTTTAGTCTTTCCTTCTTTGTTTTATTTCTTTTTCAATCCCTTGCTACATGTTGTTAAGATCTGGAAATCTTAATAGTACTTTTGAAATGATTGCTATTAATTCTAAAATTAAACGTGCTTACAGGAAAACTAAGCTAGAAGGACGTATGAGATGGCTAATGAAGTAGTGTCTACTGTGGTTCAAGCTAATATACTTTGGAGGGATACAGATAAACCTACAATTTATAACAGTCTATCTTGCATTAAGCTATCTGACAATGCAAAAAATTACTAGTTTAAGACAACTCACTTAAACTCACTGCCACAATTTCATGGGCAAATAGGTGAAGATGCATTAGGTTTCCTGAAGGATTTATATAACTGGATTGACCAACTTCCTCCAAATGGTCTAACTTCGGAGGAACTTAAATGAGATGTTTCAACTTTTTCCTAAAGGATAATACTTAACAATGATCCTAAATCTACCAGAGAATTCCTTGACATCATAGAGGAAGATCTATAATGCATTCATTGCCAAATTTTATCCCCTTAGAGGATGGTAGATTTAAGGGATAAAATATATCTCTTTTTTTAATTGGAGGGCGAGCCTTTTTATGAAGCATGAGACTAATTTACGAACTACTTTCATGAGTGCCCATACTATGTGTTTAATGATATGATGGTTGCCAAGTTGATTTATAATGCTATGTGCTCTATATCCCAGTCTTTAGCAGACACTGTTGCAAGGGATGGTAATCTGACAGATGATGAGATGATGAGTATTAATGATCAAGTGACAACTCAAACCAGGTAAAAGAGAGTATGAAGCAGGAGAGTATCTATCAATGAAATTAACTCTCGCCTTGATGTATCTACACAGTTAGAGAAGTTAAATCAGTGTATCAATCTTCTTTTCCGACAACAAATCAATACTTTTAATCTTCCTAAAGAATTATGCTCTGCATACGGCGATTCGGGTCATGATTTAGTTACATGTGTGCATATGATTGAAGGGATTGATGGAGTTAACTATATGGAATCAAATGCTGAACACTCATAACTTATGCAAAATAATCCATTTTCAAACATATAATTTTGGGTGGTGAAATTATCCAAACTTTTCCTGGAAAAATCCATCAACACCAATAGGATTTCAGTAATAGAAGACTCAAGCAACCCCTCAGTTATCTACACCATTTGCAGGAAAGACTCCTCAGCTAAAGGAGATATTCTCTTAATTCATGGTTGGCCAAGCAGCAATTAATAAAAATCTGGACCAATTCATGGTTAGTCAAGCAATTGTTAATATGAATTTTGATCAATTTATGACTAGTCAGATTACTACTAATAATACTACTCAAGCTACAATTCAAAACGTAGAAACCTAGGTGAATCATCTTGCTAATCTAATGGCTAATAGAAGTCCAAGCAAGTTCCCTAGTAACACATAAGTGAATCCCAAGAAGAGTGTGATGGCTATAAGTATGGGGCAGAAAGTAAAAGAGAGTGACAGGGAAGACAAAGAAAAAATGAATCAAAGTTAAAGAGTAAGATGAGGAAGTAAGAAGAAGGAAGAAGGAGCTCTAAGTCAAAGGTTGAAGGAGTTATTCAAGTCCTTGAAGCAAAGCCTCATCAACCTCCCATACGCTTTCCACAAAGGTTGAAAAAGGAAAAGAATGATGAAAGCTTCCAAAAATTCCTTGAGATATTCAAAAAGCTGTAAGTTAACATCTCAGTCATTGAAATTTTGATCAAGATGCCTAATTATGTTAGACATATCAAAACTCTCCTCTCTAATAAAAAGAAGCTCGAAGAGTGTACTACAGTCACTTTAATAGAGGTGTGTAGTGTGCAGTGCCATATTGTAAAGAAAGCTACCTTCAAAATTAAAAGATTCGAGGAGTTTCTCTATTCCTTACACTAGAACCAATCATTGATAACTGTTTATGTGATTTAGGTGTAGGTATTAACTTGATGCCTTGCTCTCTTTGCAAGAAACTAGGAATTACAGATTTGATGCCTACAAATGTCATACTCAAATTGGCAGATAGATCTCTTCAATACCCGATGGAAATAGTTGAGGATGTTTTGGTACAAGTTGGTAAACTCTATAAACCTACTGATTTTATGGTTTTAGAGTTAGAAGATGAAGTAGATGTCTCTCTAATCCTATGAAGACCATTCTTATCCACTGTGAGTGCCTTAATTGATGTACAAAAGGGAAAATTGAGATTTAGAGTAGGGAATGAGATAGAGGAATTTAATTTCACCAATACTTTAGATATTCCCTCTCTTAAAAAGAATTGTTGCAGCATATATGTGATACATATTCCTCAAAAGTAGGCATTGGAATTTTCTTCCAGATCTTTAGATAATAGTAAAGGTCCTTTTCAAAAGGCTATTAAAAAGGAAGTTAAGATTGAGAAGAAAGTAGCACCACCTAGTCCTGGCAAGAAAAGAGACAATTGTATAATCCAAACGGACTGACTGGTACCAACTTTTATCATAAAGAATCTCTCTTAGAGAAAGATGAAATTAAAGTGAAGGAAAAAGCCTATTGTTGGAATTAAAGGGCTTGGTCCAAAGCCTTCGAATAATGTCATCTCTTGATTTTCTAATTCATCTGACTATCGACGTTAAAATTAGCATTTATTAGGAGACAACGCAACATTATTTTTATTTTTTTATTTTCTATTTTTATTTTCTTACTTTTGTTACTCCAAATTCTCTCCCTCAAAACTATTTGCAGGATTAATTTGATTATGATTAAAACAAATTTGGAACAAATACAAGGGACTCCAAAGAATACTTTAAGTATTGCTTACAAATCAGGGAAGTCTCAGTTCTTTTATCTTTATTTTATTCTCTACAACATTGAGGACAATGTTGGATCTAAGCAGGGGGAGGGGAGTTTATTAATTACTCTTATTTGACTTGTTCTGAAGAGTTGTGTTAATGTACTGAAATTAAAAAAAATTTCACAAATTTATGTACTTAATTAATTTTACTTAGATTTATTTTACTTATTTTTCTGAGCTAATGGTTTTATTTGTCACCGTAGGATACTCAATTTTTATGCTTTATAGGTATGATAGTTAGTTTGCAAAATCAGGAACATTAGTCTTAAAACTATAAATCTAAGCACTAAGGCTTAACATGTAGTATGTGTGGATAAGTAATTGAATTTGTAGGAAAGTGAATTATACATTCATTTTTGAATTCAGGTATTTTCAATTGTTGTAGATGAATTAATTATTTAAATGGAGAGATGATTCGAGGTTTAAATGAAAAAAAAAAAAAAGAAACTCTACCTGCTATCTTGAGCTGTATTTAGTAACCGGGGGGCTTTACTAAAAAACATTGTTCTTTGTGTCAAATGATGCAATATAAGTTGTAAGTGTGCCAAAGACATCTTGGTATAGTGAGTTATGTTAACTTGAGTAACTAGGAGTATGCATCACAAATGCGAGATCTTCGCATAAAAAAACGCATAATGGCCTAAGAAAAATAAATAAGCCTCCTGATAAAATTGAAGCACAAAATGTGCAGGAAAATAAATAAATACATCCTTGTTGATTTCTATTGTACATAAGTTGAATTGAGGTTTATGCACGAGTGATTGAGGTATTTTAAGTTCTTAAATAAGTGTTGTAATTTTTCTTCCTCTTGTTCAATTGGTTGTCTGCATTTGTCACCTGCTGGGTAGACACACACACACACACACACATACTCTAAAGTCTTATGGATGAATGAGAATGATAAGTGAGTTGCTTTTGAACATAATTTTTAAATTGTTGAGTATTTCATCGCTTATATTGGTGACAGACTATCACTAATAAGGAGGAGTGAGTTTGATGAATATAGGAAATGACTTTTTGAGAATAGCACAATTTTAGTCTTGCTTGAGGACAAGCAAATGTTCAATTGTAGAGGGATTTGATGTGTTTATTTTATACCTATAAAAAACCCACATTTTGTATTTATTTTTATCTCAAAATATTCTGATTTGATACTTTTGGCATTATTTTGCATAACTTAAAGTATGTTTGCATCCCAGAAATATTTATAACGATTTTAAGCTACATAAAGCCAAAAAGTTGGAGCAATACATATAAGAGTGAGTTCACCTGTTCCCAATTGATTCCTTCACTCGGCCACAGGTAAGAAGGCAAAGAGGAAAATTCTCAATGAGACGACCCGGCGCCGGGTCATTGAAGAAGGGAGAGCAGTTGGCGTTAGGTGAGTTCGTTTCCTGAGAATGAAGATGCGTTGAGATGACATCGAATGGAAAAGAAATTGTTGGACCCGATGCCAGCTCATCTCGCATTCCTGACTTATCTCTTTACACATGTTCATGATATTTTGACCTTTTGTGGGCTTCTGGACATTCTTTATAAAAGGAGACACAACAGAAACATAAGAGAGGATTCAGAAAAACACTTGGAGGCCAGAGAACACTGTTTAAAACGCATATGAGAGCATCCAGAAGCAATCTATATAGAGATAGTAAGAAGATTTATGGAGTATTTTAGATAGATTCTTTCTTTTCTACTAGAACTCTTTTTTCTTAATATTTTCGCTATGATTTGAGACTTTAGTTTTAATTTAATTTTTATATCTATCTGCAGTTAAATTTCACAGGCAGGAGTAAGATGTAGCCTGACTGTGATTGAATGAATTTGTTCTATTTAGTTATGACTCTTTGAATTTGTTCTTCAGGTTATATTTAATTTGTTTATTTATCTCTCTTATTCGTTCATGTGAATTTTATGCTTGATCATCATAAATTCTATTTAATGGGCAAATTTAATGGACTGAGAGCTAAAGAGTAAACCTTGATTAAGAGAAATAAATACGGATAACTAATCTAGAGATAAAATTAGGAATTGGCGGCGATATACGTTGTAGTTTTCAATGCTTAATTATAAATGTTAGTTGCGCGAGAACGAATTGAGTTCTAATTAAATAAAGACTAATTGACCAAGAGGTAATTAGGACATTTTAAGAATAACGGTCACTATAATTATACATGGTCTAACTAAAAAATAGGATTTAATTATCTCATAAGGTGAACCCTAATCTCTTAACACTTGTAGAATTGAATCAAAATTCAGACATTGTTTTGTTTTTTATTTATTTCTTTTTTAATTCAAGTTTCTCAATTTGTTAGATAATTGCTTTTGAGATTCAAATTTTGGACTAGTAAATTTATTACCTCCCTTAGATTCGACATCCAGAATACTCTAAAGAATTTTTTACTACTACGATCGACCCTGTATACTTGCAGGAACCCGATCAGAATGTGATATATATTTAGAACCATAAAAAGATTATAGAATGTGACTAATAAAAAAGATGATATTTAAACAACATTCATGGGAATCATGTTTCAAGAAAGCATGAATCCACTTTACCAAAAGCTATGGCGGTGAAACATGATGAAACATTTTATTGAGAAGCAAACAAAATATAATTTGCAATAATTTGCAAACAAAATAGTAGGATCTTCACATATTTCAACTAGCTAAGCAATTGAAATCTGTGAAGATCCTACTATATGCAACAACAACATTAATTTGAATAGAGCCAACATGTAAGTTGAGAACATAAAACATCCTCACAATCAAATGATTTTATTTTTTCTATTCATTATTATAAGTTACTTTCAATCTCTCTAAGCAGATTAAAAAAATTAGTTAAAAGTAGATTTTATTATTAAGTTTTTCAAAAGTTACTTCAATTTTCCTAAATTACCCTTAATTAAATAAAGTAACTATTTATGAGCCATCTTTTATAACCCATCTTAATTAAAGACAAACATACAAAAAATATTTATGAAAAAAAACATTAAATGTTCTAACTTCTTTGTAAAGTATTCCATCCATCACATATTATAAGACAATATAAAAGGTTTTTCTTTACCCATAATATAAGGCAACATTTAGTAACTTTTCATTTTTATTTATAATTTATTGTATTATTAGTATTGTAACTTGTGCAATATTTAATAAAAGTAGTGGAATTAATAGGAGTAAAATTGAAAATTTTGATTTGTTGTAAAAATTTAAGAATGTAATAAATGTTTCTTAATATGCAGTGAAATTCTCTTACTAGAATGAAGGGAGTAACTTATATTTAGAAACATAAAAATTTTCTAAAATCTAACTTATGATAAGGAACAATAATTAACATAATTTTGCTTTTAAACCTGAACAATATAAATTAAGGAAATGATCTTCCAACTGATAATGACCCATAGAATGAAAATAAAAAAGGAAGAAGAAGAAGAAAGAAAACCACTAGCAAGCCTAAAACGTGCCAACTTTAGTAAATAGTACTCTCTCTTATTATTTTTATTAGTCACAATTTAAAAACTTTTTATGATCTTAAATATATGACATATTCTATAAATTTTTTGAGCATTAATTGCTTTATTTTTAAAATATTTATATTTATGAGTAAAAGAGGAAGTGGATTATTTGAACTTATAATATATTTATTAGGAATAATGATGAAAATCATATTAATTTTAATATTTTAATAATTTTTTTTTTATTTTGATAAGTTAATTGAAAATAAGTTATGATTGCACGGCTTATACCTGGCTTCATATAAACAAAATTAACGGAAGGAAATTTTTTTAAAAAAGAAAAAGAATTTATGGAGATTGAAGAAAGGGTCAAACAATGCTGCAGGGAATACTAATTTTTTGACGCTACGGGTCAGTACAGGGACTCAAACATCCTTGATCCACGCCGTACAAATTGGCTTGCCCCGGATAAAACTACCACAATAGGCTCAGAAGGTCCCTTTCCTATATATAGTTTCATTTGATCCAGCTCAAACTAAAACTTCGTTACATGACAGTAGTCATGGGCCGAAGAGGAGTCGAACCAGGACTGCCCAAGTACTCACTGGACCCTTCAATGCCTTTACCCTTCCAGAACGGGTCCAAATCCCGAACCAACCCGTCATCATGCCCTATGCACTTACGTAACTCCTCACATTCATCCTCCGTCTCTTGTTTCATTTTCAGAGGGGATTTCTGTAAACAAGACCCTTCACTCTCCATCTTCTCTGGCTCATCTTCTTCATCTTCCAATTCCTCTTGCACGTCGGTGATGGGGCGACCACCATCCTCACAGTAAATGGTGTCGTCTACTTGTGGGACGAGCTTCATAGTGAGTCTCCCATTCAGTCGGTGAGCTTCAAAACATTCATGACGCTTCATTCTCTCTGCTCTCATGATAATCCTTCCATCAATATTCTCCCTCTTGAAAACCCATGGCATTCCACCCGTTTGTATCAGCAGAGGTAAGGGTGGCGGGAACTCCCTTGTCTTAGTACTCCTGTATCTGGACCTAGTGCGATTACGGTGAGTTTCAGCTTTGTCCAGCACTCCTTTTAAATCCTCCACATTAGAGCTCATGTAATCACCACTCTCGGTTCCAATAACGTCGTCCATCACACACGAACGAAACATCAATGATGGTGGTGGTGGAGGAGGCTTCAATGCCGTGGAGATGGTATAGAAATGTACAATGCGTGGAGCATGACGGGAAGGATGAATTAGGGTTTGTAGTCCTCCTTTATGATCATCTTCAACACGAGCTGCAAGAGACTGCTTTGAATTTTTCATGGAGAGCTCTTCCTTGGATGATAACAGGTAGCTCAATACGCCCATGTCTTGGTTATGGGGGAAAGAAGAAAAATTCTTGTTTAACTTCCTCTTTACCGCTGCCCGCCCAATTTGGCATCAAACTGGGAATAGTCCTCACTCAAGCTTCAAACAAACGAAGCCGACATCCATTAACCCCTGTAGCAAATTACACTAAAATATTAAGCTTTGGATTCCAAGCTGGCAGCAAATCAAACAAAATATGAACATGCTGATAATATATATAGAGGAAAACTGGATAAGCTTTTGTCATATTGGGGATCGAGGGAAAGAAAATTTACGGCTGTCTGCCATAGTATATATATACCCATATGTTAAGATTTAAGATCGACATGGCTCACAACAGATTCATACACGTGGTGAGATGTGATAATATGTGTGTGCTGTATATGTGTTAAACTTAGCAACTTCATTGAAGTTTTTTCAATTTGCCACCCTTCTCGTGTGTGCCTTTTGGCTTCCTCTTCCTCAACGAATTGAAAGACACTAATTCATAACCTAGGTTTCCTATATGCGGAGAAATTGAAGTAATGAGCACAATAAAATGAAAACGAACCAAAATTTAGGAGGAGTGATTTTCGCTATAAATGAACAAAAAAAGTTAACTAGAGAGGTGTTTAATTAACTTTCGATACTGAAAAGTAAAAGTTATGCCTATAAAATGTGAGAGTTTCCGGGGTTGCTTTTGATGAAACAGTGCTGCGATAAATTGGGTCATGTAAGAATGTTTAGAGGTAAACTCCAATGCCCGAAAAAAAAAACGAAAATCTATGCAGAATATACAGCGTGTAAGAATGCATCAATATATCGCATCAGGTACGTACAAAACGGAATGTTAATTAATTGAAACAGATAATGAACCGTAAGAGAATATGTATAGAAAGGGATCGAACGAGGCTGATACTGAAATGCTAGATGACAGTCATAACTGAAATGAGGAGAAGCACAGAGATGAATTGGAAGATGAAGGAGAAGGAGAGTATGTCTTACTCGATCAGTAAAGAGGCTGAATCGCTGGATTTACTCTGCCACAGAGGAAGAGCGGAAAATGACAGAGAAAGTGGAACTGATCGAGAGGGAAACACCCAACACTCTCAGGAACTCATTACTATAAACAACGCTTACCGGAATTCCTCTCTTTCCAGCTGTGATATCCAATTAAAGGATCGTATGGTTCTTTTGACCTTAGATACCCTTGGTTCGCTCAGGTCCCACCAAGCCTCAGGGCTACGAAGGTCTTTTCAGTGTTGGCTTGAATCTGCTGGTTTTTAAATGAGGCTCGGCTCACCTGCAAAACTCGCTAGCTCATCCCGCTTCTCTGAAGGCAAAACTCTGATGCAAGCGTTATTCGGGGAAATAGGATTGGAAGGATCCTTGGGCGTAACAGGGGAAAGAAACACATAGGCTAATTAAGATGGAACACACTATCCATCAAATAGAAACTTTGTTGGGTTTTGAATATCTGGAATCCGCGTACAGTGCCAGGTCTGCTCCATATGTACTTGGCGACACGCACAACTTTCTGTTTTCTGGTCAATATGTAATATAATAGTATTTATTAGATTCCATCTTCAAATATTTTACTTGTGGGAGTATGTTATGTACTTACCACATATGTACAGTTACCAACTAGAATAGACGTATATGTATGTTTTGGTCTTTAGACGTGGATTATTCACGGATGAATGCCATGCGTACGATCAATCGGAGAACGGGCGATAAATGACTGTGGGGCCCTGCAGTTCAAAGTGCGAGGTACACTGTAAGAGCCAGCACAACAGTCCAGTCCAGTGCGTGTAAATATATTTTGGAATCTGAGATGGATTGTCCTTTACTAATTTGTGTATTATTGGTCCAGCATCAGCTTTTTTGTTTTAAAAAAAATGTGGAAGAAAATAGTATAATCCATATGTACTAATGCATGTGCTCCAGTTACCGAACTGGGTTATCACAAAGAAAATAATAACAACTTGTTACCTAATTAGATTAAAATAAAAATTTCACAAGAAGTTATACTAATTTTTGAAAAAATTTAATCGTATTAATTTTGTTTATATACTTAAAAGTTAAAAATAATTGGTTTATAGCAATTAATAATAAAATTAATGACAATAAATTTTTATGTCAAAACTAAATAGTAAGAACTTTTGGGGAAAAAAACGTTGGGAACCATAACTTTTTAACAGCTAAATGAATAGGGATAAATATAATCCTTTTAAAGAGTATGATAAATTGTTATAATTTTTTTGGAATTTTTTAAAATATATAAACTTCTCATAAGAATTCAAAGTTACGTATTTTATTATAATTTTATATTTTTTGATTAAAAAAACTATTCACCAATTTTATACTTTAGATTTTATTGTCACGTATGTAAATTTAAATGGAAACATAATACTCAAAATAGAAGAATAATTTAAGTGGAAGAGATGAATTAATCTTTGTAAAAGTAAATTAAATTTATATATATAAAAAGAAAATCAAAACTATCATTATCGGAGGTACAAACAACGCGACATCAGCCAATACTGGATAGGCAAGGCTAATGATGAGGACTGACACAAATTGGAATTGGAAGTACAGAGCTAGCTGTACCTCATTTACGGAGGATTCTCTCTCTCTCTCAAGTCTTATTCTCCTCTCAGCATAGCCCGCGCTGTGCCCTCCTTTCCAAACTCCCTTAATTTTACTCCCTCGGAAATTTCACACTCTCTCTCATCCCCCTGCCAGCTTGCATCCTTCACATATTTTACATCTCCTCGAATTTTTTTTATTGCTATCCATGAGAAATATATAAAATCTTTTATACCCGTGCTGATTTTTAATATAAAAATTTTTTAATCAAATTACGTGAATTAAAAATTAAAATTAAAATTAAAATTAAAATTAACTATATCAATTTTTCTAAAAATTTTAACATTTTTTTAAAACTATCCTTATTTAATTTTTCTCTCTTTTTCTTTGGATACATTAAATAGGAACATTTTTTTAGAAATATAAAATAAATACTATTTTGTATATTGTAAAGAGTCTTATATGTAGGACTAGGGTAAAAGATCCTATATATAGGACCAGAGAGAGTAATATACTTCATCCATTCTAAAATATAAGTCTTATTTTAAAATATTTTTTAATTAAAATATAAATTTTCTTTAAATAAAATCAAAAGTATTAATAATTTTTTTTCTAATTTATCCTTATTATTAATTAGCTCACAAGAGAAAGTTATTTTGGAAATTGTATTTATTAAGGGTAATGTTGGAAAATAATACTACCTCCGATTCTTTATAAAGAATCTTTTATATTAATTCTAAATACAAGACTCTTTACAATATATTATGTAATATTTATTATACATTTTCAAAAAAATGCCCTTATTTAATATATTCAAAGAGAAAGAGATAGAGATTAAATAGGGGTAGTTTTAGAAAAATGTTGGGATTTTTGGAGAAGTCAACGTAGTTAATTAGTTTTAATTCCAATTCTTAATCCACGTGATTCGATTAAAAGGGTTTTATATTAAGAATCAAATGGAGTATTATAAATTTTTTATAAATTTAAATAGTTTAACTCTCTCCTTAGTTTGTGTGCACTTTGTCAAAAAGAACTTATATTTTGAACGGGAAGAAATGTTAAGTAATATTTATTATATATTTTTTTAAAAAAATTATTTAATGTATCTCAAAAAGAGGAAAAGAAATTAAATAAGAATAGTTTTAAAAAAATGTTCTTATTTTTTAACAAATTGAGATAGTTAATTTATTTTAATTCTTATTCTTAATCTGTGTGATTCGGTTAAAAGAGTTTTATATTAAGAATAGGATGGAGTAATTAAAAATTAATTAATTTAACCGTTTCTCTGATTTTAATTTAATAGTAATTAGTAATTACTTCTATTACTTGATCATGTAGTTTTAAAATGTTATTTCGATTGTTCTAAAATGTAAAAAAAATAATAACTAAACCATTATAAATAAGAATACAGTTAAACATCTTAAATATATTACAAATAAATTTTTTTTTACAAATACTCCCATTTAATTTTCTCACTTAATTCTCCTTATACTCATAACTCATAATAATAAGTTTACTTTAATTAAGGGTGAAATTAAGAAAATATATTAATTTATCATATAAAAATTATTTGTGTCTTATGTTTTTGAAAAAAAAATTTAAAAATATCTCATACATTTTCAAATGGAGGTAGTATATAGAGTTATTATATACTCCCTCCGATCTTTAATATAAGACCATTTTAATCAAATTACGCAAATTAAGGATATGAATTAAAATTAGTTAACTACCTTAATTTTTCTAAAAATTAATACATTTTTCTAAAATTACCTTTATTTAATTTTTTTTTCTCTTTTTTTAAATGAATTAAATAGAGACTGTTTTTTAGAAATGTATAATGAACACGACTCTTTATGTCTCATATTATAAAGTAATATGAGAGTTTTTTTGTTTACAATATAAGGTAACATGCAGTGATTTATCATTTTTACTTTTTATTTATTGTATTATTAGTATTATAACTTATGTTATATTCAATGAAATGAGTGGAATTAATAGAAGTAAAATTGAAAATTTTGAAAAATTTAATGATATGATAAAAATGTCTTAATATGCACGAAATATATCCTATTACCTTAAAATATGAGATAGAGGGAGTTTCTCATATTCTAAAAATAGTCTCATATTTAAAATTAAAATAAAATATCTTATACTTATATTTATGAGCGAAAAGACGATATTCATCAAGTTGTAATCTTCAGTTAATTAATTCACATCGAATTGATCATAATAAACTTTGACAATAAAGATATACTATATATTTATCAAAAATAATTTTTTTTGCCAAAATATCAAAAATAAAATTTATACCGACATATAGATGATTTACAATACTGCTCAATAGTACTATGGGAGTGATGTCCCCATCCACACCCACCTGAATTTATGAAGGTGTGCTTTTCGAGAACTGTGGTCACGCCTACAACAAACCTGAGTCAATTGGTTGAATACACCGGCTATCAAGTGTTAGAATGTTATCTCATCGACTAATTAATTATTTTTCGGATGCTTTTTATTAATTATATTTTATAAAATTTTTTATAGTCCTAAATATATAAGTTAATTTTTATAAATTTTTAAAATATTAATTATTTTATTTTTAAAATATTTTTACTTAATTATAAAAAAAATATAAATTATTTAAATTTATAATATTTATTAAAAGATAAAGATAGAAAATATATTAATTTTAAGATAATTTTAATAATATAATAATTTTTTTAATTTTAATAAATTAATTAGAAATGATTTACATTCAGAAAGAATAAGGATGAATGATGCATCCCGCGACCGTGGCGGTGCTTTCCGGGGAGTTTCTCATCCACTAATTAATTGCTTCTTTACAATTTACCTATCCCCCTATAAATGCACTCATCTTCCGGTCATAAAATCAATTCCATAGGTTAGCAACCGGACCATATCATATCATATTTTTCTAGATAAAGGTTTTCTTTGCTGTTTGGATAATTACGAAAATTAATTAGTTAAAAAGGAATAGTACAACACTAGAGATAGCGAGTGAAGTCTATCCCATATAACTCTCATTTCTGATCTCTTTTCTTTTTTTTCATTATTATTTTTTAAATAATTAATTGAAAATGTCAAAGTTCGTTCTCAGTGTCAGTTACACGACTTCAATATTGATTGGTATATGTTGGTACTTGACAGAGCTTAATTTGTACAGCTCGATCGGTATCTATCAAAATTTTTTAACATATCAAGGCAAGGGCATTTCGCATATAAGAGTTCAGATCAACTACACTTGGCGGGTCATGTTAACTTGTGAATCAATCTGAGTTGGCAGTGAACATTAATTATACGAAAGGTGGGATCAAAATTGCTTCTTATTAATGACAATCAACTATAAGGACAATAGAGGAAAAACAACTTACTTAACAAGGCCTACAACACCTGGCGCCTGGTGCATGCACTGCATATCTAGCTAGCAAATTAATCTCAAATGGAGAGGACGAATTGAAAGGGTAACCATAATAAATATTGCATTCTACTACATGTTTTAGAAAGAAATCAACCGTGACCCGTCCTAATTGGACGCATAGGCATCTCAAACAAACAGGATGGAGCCGATGACACTCTATTAAACTTGAAATTACAGTTTGATGCCGCAGTGTTGGGGGCTTCATCTCTATACCTATTATTAGCTCGACCATCTTCAACGCTTGTGTCGTTGTTGATCTCATCATCTTCATCAGTTTGAGGTGGATATGCTGGTTCTTCTTCTACGTCGACGACGCGGGTATCATGGTGTGCACTGAGAGAAAGGCTATTGAAATGAAGCATGTGATAGAAGGGAACAAGTTGCAAGGTGAGACGACCGTTGGATCTGTGAGCTCGGAAGTAGTGGTGATGCCTCACCTTCTCCTCTCTAAGAATGAGACGGCCATCGCTGGTGTAGTACCTCTTCAACTCCCAGGGCATGTGAGAAGAAAGGTTCTGCGTGCGAGCCAGTAGTGGTATAGGGGGAGGGAACTCTCTCTTCTCCGTCTTCTTTCTACTGTAAGTTCGCTTGTCGATGACTAGTGCGCTCGGGTCATTGATCATGTCATCAAAGTCGTTGTGGATGACGTCATTAATGCAGCTCTCGGTGCCGATGTAGTCACCGTTGGTGGAGCTCATGATGTGGTGATGAGGATATATATTGGGGATGAAGGGGGTGATGATTTTAGGGCTTTGCGATTGGGACGCGACGTATGACATTGTGTATCGGTATATATATAGAGAGAAAGAGACGGGGAGAAAAGGAGAGGTTGTTAGGAGAGGTTGTAATTCCTGTTGTGTAGGGATTACAGATTGAGGGACGGGAGGTGGAGGGGACTATTATAAGGCACTTGAGACAGGGGGTTAGGTATTTGGGAAGAGGAAGTTATTGAAAAAAGGAAAAGATGCGGCAGTGACAACTACTATATATTCACGTCAAGGTTTGAGTTTTCATGCGGCTTTAGAGATATCAATGTCACCCTCATCAATTCTGCAGCCTGTTATAAATAATCCAAACTTTAATATCAGGAAAACAAAATTTATGACCCCATTAATGGAATGCATCTTTACATTATCTTATCATGATCATTCGGCCAATTAAACAGGATGTCATCTATGTCAAGCCATAAAGACTCAAGGTTTTAAGTTACGTGTTATTCCCTTCACTCTATATTATAAAATATTTTGTATGATAAATTTATGGTCCAAAATATAGGGTGTTAAATATTTTTTTTTTCCATTTTACCCTTATCTTTAATTTTTCCTCTCTCTTCATTTATAACTCTACAATGATAATAGAATTTTGTATTTAATAAGGGTAAAATAGGAAATATTGTTACTTCTTGCATTGATTTCAGGTAAAAAAATGATTTTCTCAATATGCATGTAATTGATACAAAATGTTTTATAATGTGAACCGGAGGAAGTACTAATTATTCAATTCTTTAGTGAAATTATCCCAAAATAGATTAATTAATTGTGTGTTTGGTAATATGTTGAGCCAATCAAACCTCATTTTGAGACTGACATTTGGTTTTTGAATGTTGTTTGATTCATTTACATATGTCATTTTCCAAACTTCATTTTAGCTAAAAACTTCATTTAGTGCCCAATAATACCATTAACTTTTTTACATTTCTGATTTTCCTCTTCCCATTTTGTTGGAGGCCCCCTTCTCTTCGGAGCTCCTCATCTTCATTAATTTAGTGTATTTTTTATATTACATCTTTTAGTTTATTAAAATTTTAAAATGAAAAATTTTCATTGACAATTATTACTAATAACTAAAATTATTTATATTATAAAGCACATGTAAATCAATTAGTTATATAATGTTATATTATCAAATTTATGCCATTTTCAGTAATCACACATAAAAAATGCTTTTAACTTTCATCATTTAAACAAATTTTAAATTGCTAAACTTACTTGAAAAAATCAGACATAAATTATCTTATGGTAAACTTACTTTGAAACCAAACACAAAATATACAAGAAGAAATTCGAATTATTTATTGAGATACTTCTTTTATCATTTTGTTATCCACATTTTTGTTCATAAAAATATTTTATTATTGATGTTAAATCTCACATTTTAATACTGTGAAACGATTTCTTAAAAATAAATAAAAAAACTTGATCATTACATTCAAATATCTTAAATTTAATTTAGGAAGGTTTTAATTATAATTATAATTATTCTTAACTCTTGTGCACCAGCTACATGAGATTTAGCATTGTGGTAAATGAATAGCATAGATAACATTGCTCACCGATTTTACTTTCATATAATATATATGTTGATATATTGATTCGATGATAATTTATGCTAAATTTTACAAATCTAAAATATGTTACATTATTTTTTTTCTTTTGAATTTTATACCCATCATTGGTTCCCAAAGATTCTCGCAGCTAAGAAAATAAGGTGCATGCTATGCTGTGCAGTGCAATGTCATACAGAGAAAAAATTTTAATGTAGAAACTAGTAAAATTAAAACTAAGATAAGTAAAACTACACAGCACAGGATTTGAGCTCTAAAATTTGAACAGAAGATCTCTACGTTTGGCACGAGACTGTCCTATGGGTCATTAGTGTTAGCGTACAATCACAGCCTTCCACTGAAGCAGCGTTTTGATTTTGATTTTGAAACGCAGCGTTTTACTGATTAAAACGGTGCATTTGGTAAGCCTAATTTGGCGCAGTGAATAAGGCCCAGCACGCTCTTGTTCTGCAGCAGGTTATTGCTTGAACTTCTCCAATCTAATCTCCTGAACCGTAAATTAAGTAAGTAACCGGGAATTTCTTCAAGAGGGTCAACTTGATCCTAATGGTCTATGCTGTATATGTCTTTGCCGCAATTAATATATACCCATAAACCAACCATTTAATTAAAGCATTTCCTATAAAGTCTTCTCAAATTATTTATTTGTTGTTTTAAACAAGAAAGGATTTTTTTTTTCTTTATATTTCTCATGGCCACTCCAAGTGTAGTTGTTCTCTTTCTGCAGATCATTTAACCTATGTCTGGGCTGGCATCATAAAGAACCAAGGAAGGTAAAAGCTAAGTTCACTTCCTCGTACATGACCTCAATGGAGGAACGACGGTGTGAAAATAAAAAATGATATTCCACGCACCGTTTTGGGCTATCCCTCACCTCAACTGCAAAGCTGTAAAAGGCATACGAAAATGCAAGGCAACATACTCCCTTTTAGGACTGATCAAAGAACGGACTGGACCGGGTTAGCAGCAAACCCGATGTCTAGTCCTGTATGGGGACGGGCCACAAAATTAGAGCTCGAGGACCAGTCCTACCTGGTCTAGCCCGAGACCAAAACAGGACCGAGTTAGGAGACTGGGGCAAGACCGGGTTGGAAGACCGTCATACCTCGTCTCATCATGTCCCTGCCTTCAATTTATTAAACTTCATCTCTAAATTTTGGATGGAGAGGCTTCCTTTCAAAGCAAATTAGATCAAACAATAAAACCAACGATAATCCTCATGCTAACTAGAAACAAAGCAAACGAAAAGTTTATTCAATATTGGACAAATATCCATATGGGTTAATACGATTGAAAGTTCTACTGTAATAGGTGCACCAAAAATCAAAACACAAATACTTATAAGCTATAATGCAACAAGATGCACCAGCCAAAATTTCATCATTGATAGTTTGCCATTATTAGTATGACAATAACATTATGGAAAATGAGAAATACCACCACAGATCCTTATAGTCAATGGGAAGCAAGAAATATACTAAAACAAGTACCATTCTTTTCCCCAAATGAGAGAAATAAAGAAATTAACCCCCAGTAATCAAGCTAAGATCCCAAATCCTCTGTTCAACAAATAGATTATCAAAATAAAAATATGAATGTACATATACCTGAATAATAATCAATATATATAAGGAAGGCAATAATAATCAAAATCAATATATATTAATCATGATTCATTCCATATAATTATATTAACAAAAGATCACTACATAATGTGCACCTCATGATTCTTCCATAATGATCACATAAGCTACACAAAAGGATTTCATATCATGATTCATTCAATATCAATATATATCAACAAAAGATCATTCTAGTCTAATTCTTGTCATTCGTAGCAAAAGTCACTACAATGTTATTTTTAATCCAACCTAAACCTTGCCATTTGCATCCTTAGAAGTGTTAGCCCATATCAACCTATCACAAAAAAGTCATCCAATATTCATCTAACTAGCCACAACAAAAAGGGTCATTCTACATCAAAAAAACAGTCATTCAAATATTTAGAAAATGAGATTGTTGAAAAATTTGAAACGGGAGGGCCATTCAAAGTCAATCAATATCCATTAAATCGCCCTCTCTATTTTTAGTTACACTGGAAAGATCTAAAAAATATATAAAGTACAAGTAGTCAACAACCAAATAAAAATGTAAAGTACTAAAGTACAATCAATTACAATATCAATAATGAAAAACTTTACCAGATTGAACAACATTTTCACTTTTTTCAAAGTTATCAAAGTCACGCAGATTATAGACAAATTCTAAAATAGATAATCCTGGAAGAAGCCAATTTTGACCACATATAAGTGCTTCTGTCATCTTTGCTGAAAAAGAACTCCTATAAGAGTCAACAACATGACCCCTAGTGCTAAAAGCTGATTCAGAAGCCACTGTAGACACCAGCATAGTTAAGACATCATGTGCAATTAAGGACAACACTTTATATTTAGTAGCATTTGCTTTCCACCAAGCTAAGACATCAAATTCTGAATTAGTAGGAATATCATCACGTGAGTCAGTTGCAATATACTTATTTAACTCTGTTTGTGGATCTATCGTGCTTCTCTCTTTCAAAGTTGCCAGCCATTTGTCTCCAGGATCCCCCTTATCATCAAATATCTCCATGTTTGCTAGCCTCGCGGTGTTAGATGGAGCAATGGTACTTGTTTGAGTACTAACTCCCTTAGAATATTTTTCAAACAATCGATTCAAGGTATCTTTGACCTTCTTAATCATTGCCTTGCGTACCTCAATATTAGAACAAAGTCGCTGAAAGCTATCCTTAACATATGCAAGCTTATATGGAGGATCTAAAATAACCACAACAATCAACAAATGATTCAATTTCTCCGTTGGACCCCAATATTTATCATATTTGCTTTGCATGTTTAGTGATATATCCATAAGAATAGGATCAACAACATTTTTTGTATTCTTGGTCAGCAGATTTTGAATGTGAATAATTTGGTGAAAGCAAGTATTAGATGTAACTTCCAAGGAGCTTGAGAATTTCAAAGTTACTTTATAAAAAACCTTCAAAAATTTGATGAACACTCATGCACTACTTCAATCATATGCACCAGGAAGGCCCTCACGGCTTCCTTCTTCAATGAAATAATCACGGTAATCATTATCTTCATCTTGCATCCTCTCAAAGACCTTCTGAAATTTCAAAGCAGCTTCTAACATTAAGTATGTTGAATTCCACCTAGTATTCATGTCCAGGCACACAAGACTTTTTGCATCCAACTTTTCAGCCTCAACAAAACTTTTGAACTTTTGGAAACGAGCTGGGGAAGATTGAACATATACAATAGCATTTCGGATTGCATCAAAGCTGCCCTTCACTTAATCCTTCATTAACCACCAAGTTAAGGATATGTGCAGCACACCTAAGTTGCAGATAATCATCATCACATGCTAGACCCTTCCAATTCCTCAACCATCTTTTTATATATGCCAAACAAGTGTCATTAGCTGATGAATTATCCATGGTTATGGTGAATACTTTCTCTATTCCCCAATTCAACAAACATTTTTCTATTGTATTGCCAATTGTTTCCCCTCTATGATTTTCAACTTGGCAAAAACTCAAAATCCTCTTATGCAATTTCCACTCAGGGTTAATGAAATGAATAGTCAAGCAAAGGTAATAAAAATTTTGGCAAGAAGTATAACAAATTTGTAATCAAACAAACACGATTAGAGCACTTCTTTAACACCCTCTTTAATGACTTCTTTTCTCCCTCATACAATTGCAAACAATCTTGAGAAACTGTCATTCTAGAAGGGATAGTAAATCGTGCCTCCAACTCATTCACAAATTTCCTAAAACCCTTCTTCTCAACTATTCGAAAGGGAAGCTCATCACAAATTATAAACTCAACCAAAGCTCTTTGACAATGCTTTTGATTAAAGATATGAGGAACTAAGCTTCTACCTTCCCTAGTAACCCCACTAGATGACACATACTTCAGCATTGATTGTTTTGGAATTGTTGTTGCATTGTGAGGGTTTTTCTTACACTTCTTTATATGCCTTCTCAAAGATGTAGTCCCATGCTTGTTTGGGTCACATGCATATGTTTATCCTCAATAATTGCAAGCGGCTCGAGTTTCTCCATTAGTTTTCTCCATGGGGATTTTCACAAAATGGTCCCAAACATCTAATTGTTTTGAGACTTTAGGTGGCTTTTTTTCCATTTCTTTTCTTTTTTTCCCTCTATCCTCTTGAGTTGTTGCTTGAGCTTCTGTGAACTCATTTAGACCAATAGGTGTAGTAGGGGTTGGCATTTCATTTTCACCACCAATGCTTATATTGGTAATTGGTTGATTTACTTCAGCAGTAGAACATTGGTCCGTCATTTTAAGATTGCAAATATACCTGTAAAGAGTAATTAGTAATAATATTTTATAATTAATTTGCCAAAGAAAGCATTAAGAAACCTGAACATTTTCATTAAAATATACACATTCATTAATCAATTCCACTTAAAACTTCAAAAGAGTAATATAGTATAAACCCTATTTCCAACTCATTTGTTTATGAGTTCATGAACATATTATGATAGATAAAAACAGCATGCATTACAAAGAGAACAAAACATAATATATTACATACTCTATTTATCATGCTCGATCAACCTCGTACAATCAAGAGGAGGATCGGTTAAAAAAAAAGCATCCGCATCAAGACTATACGCAGTTATAACAAGGAAACTGACACATTCATTAGCCTCCTATAAATGTGATCCAAGTGCATATATCATTAATTAACGAAGATAGAGAATGTGGGGACAGATTGAACCTCATAACTAATATTCAAGTGCATGACAACTTGTAAGACTTAATTGAGCTTACATGTATAGTTAAGCATAGTTTGGTCGTGACACGACATGTCTTCACACTACTTTATTTACTTTGTCAAAATCTGATTCTTGAAATTGAAAATATACGTATATATATCCACCCAAGTCATCAGTATTGAAAAAACGTGCTTCATTTGACTTCAATGGTCCTACAAACCTAAGCACCATAGGTACATTTGCATGTGCCAAATAATATATAGTCAAAAGAGATATTTCTTTTTAGTCTCTTTTTCAATTATTTGATTAAAAATTAAGGAAGGTATGATTGCATCAACTAAAAAAAAAAATGTGATAAACATTCATGGTATGATGTCATCATTATTCATTTATTGACTATTCATTTATTGACAAGGTTCAAGTAGTTGAATTATTTTGAATTATTATTGGTGAAAATTTAATTACCTTAGCTAATAGTCTAGCATAGAGTCTCTATCAATAATTGATAATACGGAGGAGATCAAACTAGAAAGCAATAAATGATGAAATGATGAGAGGGATGTGATAACAATACTAATAGAAAAAGCAAAGAAAAAAAAAAGTTAGCTCAATGCCTAGAAATCAAGAGTGAAGCTGTGAATGAGAAAGGGCTTGTCCTTGTCAGTGAAATGGATTGCCTTACATTATTGCCCTTTTCTCTGTGGACTCTCACAGCAAACCTAAGAGGCAGAGAGAAAGCGACCCCTTATTTACAATGGCATAATAACCAGTAAGAGAGAGAGAGGAGTAGTAATGCAAAAAAAAAAAGGAGAAAGCTAAGGGTAGAGAGAGAAAGGAGAAGCGAGTTGTAGACTTACAATGGTGTTACAAAGACAAGAAGAAAGAAAACAAAAAAATTGCAATAGAGAAAAAAACAGCCACGGATGGGTCATAGCACAAGAAAAAAAAGCCAGAAAAAAATGGCCATGACAAAAAATAGTCACTCCTACTCTCCTACAAGACATCATCAACTCAAGGTAGGGCATTAATCAAAACCTCATGCCTACTTTTTTAGGGGAGACGAGAGTTGTGCTGTGACGGATAGATGAAGGAGAGCACCTGGCAACGATTGCCAAGGAAGATGATGTAAGGCTACACAGAGGAGAGAGCCATAGATGATGGTTGCCGACGGAGACGAAAGCAATTTTGAGAAAATTTGAGAAAGGGTCGAGAAATGGCACGAGATGGTGAGTTAGGGCATATGTTGGGGTCTGAGGATGAAACGCTGTCATTATAAATGAATAAAAAAAATACATGATACCCTCAGGTCGGACAGAGGCCATTGGTCAAGATATATGACCCTGGACCCGGTCCTACCCGAATTAATAACACGGTCTCGTCTCTTTCTCTGGTCTTTGGACAGTTTTGCACCGGGCTCAACCCGATCCGATTTGGCCGGGCAGGATCGGGCTGTTCGAGCTACCCGGTTATATGATCAACCCTACTCCCTTTTATCCTTTTGATAACTTACATTCTAAAAAGATTTTATGATTCCAAATATAAATCATTTTTTAAGAGTTTGTAGAGTATTAATTGTCTCATTTGTTAGGTTATTTTCTACGTGCCTGTTTGGTTCCCCTTTTACAAAAAGAAACCATGGTTTTCTAGAAGATGTGTTTAGCCAAATACAAGCCAAACATAAACTGACTTTTTGAAAAATGAAAAGTGGATTAAATTGTGATTTTAGAAAAGAAGGGAAAAAGTTACTTTTCCTTTAACAAAACGTGAATTTTGGAAAAGGAGACGTAAATTTACTCTATATTATACATCTAAAAGTACTTTTAATTTTTATCATCCAAACAGATTTTTTGTCAAACTTACTTTTGCAAAAAGAATATCTAAACATAACAATTTACAAAAAACTTACTTTATCTAAACTTCATTTTTATAAACTTCATTTATCTTAACTTAATTTTATAAAATTGAGAATCAAACGGGTCCTAAGAGTTTGTAGAATATTAATTGTCTCATTCGTTGCTTTAAAAATATGATACCCTATTAAACATAGGGTATTAATTAGGAGTAAAAATAAAAAATAAAATAATTTTTAGATAATTTAATTGATGTAACTAACTTATTTTTTATTCTGATGAAGTAATTAAAAGTGAGTTATATTAAAAATTAGGAAGGAGGGAGTATTTCCTCGATATTCAGTGGCTCCTACAAATTAAACCATGTGGCCGGATATCCTAAGCGTTGTTTTAGTGGACGGCTAGCTGAGATGTCGAGCGGCATGTGGTGCAGTCCTCCGTTAGATGCCAGCAATCTGCTCGCGAAAGTTTCTCTTTCCCCATATTTCTAAAATAAATCTTTTTGCTTTTATACCCTATTATTGCTTACATTTTCACTGACCTTCAAGCAAACGTGATCAGGGAAAATTAAAAAAAATTGGAAATGCAATTTTTTTTCCTTTCCCCCCTACGGTGAATACCAAAGCACGCAAGCAGAAGAAAAAAAATCAGAATCAGAACCTTTGTATGATCTCCTTTTTAGTCCATGAGTATAGAGTATAGTAAAGTAAAAAGGAAAATCTGAATCTAGTTGTCATCAACCTCTTCCGTATCATATAGTTGCAGTTAAAGTTTCTTGGATATGAAGGAAGTAAAAGAGAAGAGCAACGTATAATGTGATGAGGGCTAAGAATTAGTACGTACCAGGGGGAGAATGGAGGACGTAGCAGCACTCGAGCTTGTAACAAAAAACAGTGGAGAAGACGATACGGCTCGGAAAGCAGAGAGAGATGACAAGTATAGAGAGATTCTGCGTTGTCTTTAAATATGGACAGACAGGACATCATTTCATGAATGGCGTCCATTGTTTGTTATGATGGACAAACGAGTAACGTGTTATTGTAATAGGCCCAATTTGAAGGAGGGGATTTCGGGATTATATATGTTGATATTTTATTCTTTCTCATGACTCAGTTAGAGAAAAGGGGTTGGAATTGGAATTGGATAATGGTTGGAGATATTAAAGCTGTACTAAAGAAAGGCATATTTATTGGCCAAAATAAAAAAAGAAATATATTCATCAAAATTAAAATGCCTTTTCGATCTGTTTCTACTTTCATTTTCATTTTAATGCTGTTCCTCTGAAAATGGAGGACGCAGCAGCACTCGAACTTCTACTCGTTTTTCTTTAGTTTTTTTTTTTCATTTCATGGCCCTTGTGTCACGTGCTAAGGAAATTTAGATATTGTCGGATTGCTGATATCCAACAGATTTTACTCAGTTTTCTGCGGTCTAGTTAAACTTTTATATGATGATACAAAAATATCTGAATTATTTATACTTTCTTGTTATTAGAGTAGTAAACTTAACTAGTCAAATTTATTTATTTTTAAATAATATAACAATATATTTAATACATTCTCAGGCCAAAAAAATACACTGAATATTCAATTTATATTGAATATTTGTATAAGAAAATATATATCGATATCTATAGTAAAATTTATAACATGTTGCATTATGTATAAATTATATAAGAAAATATGTTTAGTTTATTAAAAAAAACTATAAGAAAAACTTTATCCACATGGTATCTGGGTTGGTATCATCTTATATTTGAAGCCCAAACTTATATTGGGCACGGGCTTGGGTTGGCCTCAAGGTACCTGGGTCTAGATTTGACCCAAAAGAGGAACTTTGGACTTTGGAGATCTCTTCATCATTGGAATTTACGGTACAATGTCTGTTTGGTTTTTTTTTAATGGTTTAATTTGTTGTACAGGAGACCGTGAAAGCAGGTGGGCTTTACAGAATCACAGAAAGTGCTAGATATTTCTCTCTCCCGTTTCAAGGGACAATTAGGAGAGTTTTCATGTTTTAAAATATAAGGGACACATGGGGTTTATTTAGTGTATTTAACGAATTTTTTCCAAAACATCCCTAATTAAGATAGTATATTTTCAATATAATTTATTTATATTAATTGCATTATGAAAGTATTATTAACATTAAATAAGGATATTTTTGGAAACTACTTTATATTCTAGAAAAATTTATTGATTTTCTTGATCTGTGTGATTTTATCTTTTATCCCTTATATTAAAGAACGGAGAGAGTATTTGATTCCCCCCAACCAATATATATGTATAGTTATGGAACTGGGGCTATTTCCTGTTTTGAGTTCAAGCTCTTATGGCTTTGTACCATATTCATTTCTGGCCGAAGGCAAGATGGAGGGTGCCGTTGGGTTTTGAAGGGAAGGGGTAGGGTATAAGAATGTTGTTATTTTATTGACTAATAGTATAATTAATATACTTGTTGGTTTTTGGACTCGTTCATAAAGTCATGTAAAACGAGTGGGAAGGATTGGCCTATTTTCTTTGTCCCTATATTCTTCATCTTTTTCTGTATCAGTAGGTTGCTACCAGTTCCAGAGGGACGACTATTCGAATCCGCACTTTATTGATTTGTCTCTGTAGGGCACTTTATTGATTTGTCTCTGTAGGGTTATGGGGGCCTCCCAACTTGTTACTTCAAACTCCCTCCGTCCTAGTTATAAGATTTTTTTTAAAAATTTTATTTAATTTTTTTATAAGAAACTTTATAACATTTTATAAAAATTTTTTATTTTATTTTTATTATTTATTTTTTTAATAAATTATTATTAGATTTTTTAGATAAAAAAAATATTTTCAGTTAGTCAAATAATATTTAATGTGAATTGTATTATTATATTAAATAGGAATAAAAAAATATTTCTATTTTTTAAAAAAATTTTAAAAAAATAACTAATTTTTTTAATTTATTTAAAATAATTAAAAATTTATTGTAATAAAAATAAGAAGGAATACATATATTGGTGTGTGTCTGTGTGTGTGAGAAGGGTATTATACAGTGAGGCAGCCCTCGCCTCGAGGCCTAAAAGGCCACAACAATAATAATATTAATAAAACGCGGTCCCTTCTGCCACTACGCTATGGGATGTTTGTCGGTATCTTACAGTATCTCGGATAGGATGATTGTCGTTTTGAGCCTATCTCGAGACGTCGAAATTATCTATTGTATTTTTTCTGTGAATAATTGTCTATAGTACTATCTATCTTTACTCTACTCTAAGCTGGCGGACAGAAACGGAGATATTATGGATCCCTTGTTCTGTCCTTATATACTCCCTCTAGCTTCTAACTTTCAACTCATTGATTATAAAATTTCAATTATTTTTTAAATTACCTGATGAAATAAAATTCATTAATAACATTCTTTATTTTTATCAAAAGAATAATATTTAATATATCATTAATTATTTATATTAATATTAATTACTAACTAATAGGTAAAGGGTATTTTTAGTCAAAATTCAATAATCCAATAAATTCTAAAAAAACCTTATATTAAAAAAAATTTAAAAAAATCTCTATAAAAAGGGTAGCAGGGAGTATATATATAAAACTAAAAAATAATGGATACTAATCAATAAGACAATCGTGATTGCACAATAATTTATCAATTTCCCTTATACAATGTTCATAAAGGTCGGGGAAGGCTGTAGCTACATTGATTCGAAGAAATGTGGTGGGGTAAATAGTCATTAGCTTTGAAGTAAAGGTCGGTGGCCCGACTGGGCTGAGGTATGAAATTCCAGACAGGTACAGCTAAATGGGCTGTGTGTCATTTCCTAAGTGGGCATGCATTTGTTTAAGTCGCACCTGCAATAAAGCACTCTACAGTATGGCGTTGTCCTTGTTGAATTATTGATTTAAGTTGCCCAATAGGAACTCTGGGAGGGTCTTGGTCTTGCGAGTATGACCTTTTATATTGTGGAAGCTTAGGTGAACAATTAAAAAGGGGGGCAATCAATGGAATCAGAGAAAGCAAACAAGGGGGTCCGCTTTCATGGACAGGACGGGAGAGTTTGGGACTCGGAATTAATGAGCATGGATTAGTCATGAACCAGCATAAAGCCACATGGCACAGTAGAGCCTTTGTTTAATGTTAGTGTCCATTTTTGTGAGAGCATAATGAAATTATTTTTCTAAATACCCGCCGCCCTGCCAAGTGGACAATTAATTAATGATAAGTCTTAGTAGATCTGTATGAAGCTTTGTTCACGCTGCCACGGAGCTTGCAAGGCTACCATTGGTATCTTTCAAGTCCTCAATGATTTGATTTAACTTTTTTACTTGGGACGATTATTTAATCATACTCTCTAAATTTTTTTTATTTATATTAAGAATAAATAAATCATTTGAAATCATCGAAATGAATTTTATTTTTTTTAATAAAATTTTTTTATTATTAATAATTTTTTTTATTTTTTTTACTTGTCACTTTCAAAAAAATTTTTGTTTTTATTTATTCATTATTTTTAAATTTTAATACAACATCAATTATTATTTTTTAATTATATTCTTATCTATTCTTTTAAAATTTAAAGGTGATAACAAATACTTTTTCTTATCTATTTATTTATTGAATAACAGATTAAAAAATTTAAAATAAGTTTTAATACATTAGTTATATTTTTTAATGTATGTGTTAAAATCTTAAATTTTAGATTAAAAAAATAAAGGGAGTAGCTTTAGCCAAATAAAACAATCAACGCTAAAAAAAAATCGTAAGCAAAAGATAAATATGGGTCCAGGTTGAATATTGCATTAATCAATGCATCCAATATGATATTATGCCCTCTATTTTCTATTACAAATTATATTTTATAAAAATTTATTATACAAAATGTAAGTTATTTTGTGAGTATTAAATATTTATTTTTATTTTTATTCCTTATCAAATAATTATGGTGAAGAAAAATTAAGAAAAAAATAATTAAGATAAATATAATTTAATAAGAATAATAATAAAAAATTATGGTAAATTTTGTAAAATTAAAAAAATTTAATTATTTTTTTTATATGTGTAAGATGGTTTAAAAATATTATATGTGTAAGACTGTTAAAAATGATAGGGAGTAATCTAATTTTTCCGGTGCACATGGAAGGCTTTTCACACGGACATATAGATGGCATAGTTCAGATGTGCCGATCAAGTTTATCCGTTGCATTTTGACATGCAAAAGAATTTGTCCACTCCATCACAGTTATCCAGCCATTTTTTCTTGAAAATAAAAAATGCTCACATGAAATTTGATCCGGGACTTTTTAGGTAAATTAATTAATCAAACCTTTTTATCTTTTTGCTTTAACGTTATAAACTAGAGTAGGCAAGTATATCTACACGAATCCTAAAATAAACTGCAATGTTTACTCCTATATCTTTTATATTTTATATTGATTGATGATTACGACATACGGCAGGGCCCATGTAAGAAGATGTTCTATTAATGAAGTAATTACTCATCACTTAAAAAGAATGGGAAAATTCTAGATAAGTATAAAAAAATAAAATATTTTTAAAAAGTAATATTAATCCATCTAATTTCTAAAAACTATCCAGATTTGTAATTAAAATTAAAATTAAAAGGTAATAGATAAAAATATTCTTCTTGTGCTAATAATCCATTTAAAAATGATATAAACTCATTTATAAGTAATAATAATATATTTGTAATTGACATAGGTTTATTTGCAATATTGCGAATGAGTTTATGTCACTTGAATAAATACCTGTAAGTTGTAAATATATTATTATCATTTATAAATTAGCCTATATCACTTACAAATGAGTTATTTACATATGAAAGACATTTTTTTTACCTTTCAATTTTAATTCTAATTACAAATTTTGGTAGATTTATAGAATTAGGGTTACTTTTTATAAATATATTATTTTCTTGATATTTATTTAGAATTTTCCATGAAAGAACGGCCATTTCAATGATGCCATCGCCAAGTGTGCTTGTTTTGCTGGTGTCATGAATTTCAATATACCATAACAAACAAGCTTGTTTGTAGATGAATTGGCTCAAACGTAACTTTAAGTTTTTTAAATGCTAAACCTGTACCTTCTCAAGTCCTTAGATCTTCATACGCTGACAACAAAAGCTGCTAGGTAAAAAAATTCTCAGACGTTCCTTTTATCCCAAACAAAAAATTTAGGGTGTTTCAAATGCTTGCATTCAATTGATACTTGATACTTCTGGGAGGTTGCATGTTCCTTTAATCTCTATTAGGCATGGTTTGAGCTTTATTAAGCAACAGGATATTATCCAGTACCCGGAATATCATCCTGTTACTATCATCCGAGGGAAGGATAGCCATCCAAAGTTAATTCAGGGATGCATCTAGCCACCTGCTTTTCTTTTTTATTTACTGATATTAAGCTTTGGTTGGACCAATTTATGTTATGCAACGTTACGTTATATCTGGACAGTAGTTTTATTTTGTTGTATAAAAAAAATTGATACTTAATTGTAAAATTTATTTGTTTTGTCGACATATACAAAGAAGAAGATACGAAGAGTCAGTAAAGAGAGTTGATCAAATGACTTGAAATCCTATCAAAAGGCATAGAAGAAGATAAAAAAGAATACTAAAGGAGATCATATAAATGATTTATTTGAAAAGATTGCATTTGATAGAGTTCATTTACATTATATGATATATATAGTCGACCTCACTTAATAAGATAAGACTTTTGCTATTATTGTTGTTGTTGATTTTAGAATAAAAATGAGTTTTTTTTTTTAATTTGTTTGAAAGATTTAGGGTTTTGGTCCATATGTGAAGTAGATGTGAGCTTGTGCTTGGCTAGTTCATTTATATATATATATATATCACTAAAATAGATTAAGTTATTTGGTTAGGATTATCAAAAGTTTATATACTTTATATATGTGAGACTTTTATTGGTTAATATTAAGAGGCTTAAGTCAATCTAAGGGAAGCCTAATTTATAGTGATTTCTTTGTGCTTTAATTTTTTAATTCTGAAGTTGAGATGGAAATGAACTGGAGATAAGAAGATTCTAGGAGACTAGGACAGCGCAACTTCTCTCTAAAATTATTGAATGGTTATATAATTATATAAATGAAACTCCTGAATATTTTGCTGTCCCATCGGTCCATATAATCCAAACAAATTAAAACGACTACAGGCAAGAGAGTTAAGGCACCCCCTCCTTACTTGTCAGTTATAATCACTTCCGGTTCATCCCATCTGTTACTCATAACTGTTTACCGCCCTATCGTTTTTATTTCCCACCACGCATCCCGCCCCTTTAATTTGAAAACAAAAATAGATCTCCACTTGTCATTTTCCACATTCAATTTTGGAATCAACCAGCTCTCGGTGCTGCCTCAAATTATATATATATAGAGCACATCCATCGATCGAGAACTTGGTATATTTAAGGTGGCACCAAGCAGAAAAGAAAGAGAAGCCAAAAATGGGCGTAGAAGGCACTCTAGAATACTTGTCTGATTTACTCAGCAGCGCCAAGAAGAAGAAGAAGAAGCAAATACAAACTGTAGCTCTGAAAATCAGAATGGACTGTGAAGGGTGCGCCCGCAAGGTTAAGCACGTTCTCTCTGGCGTTAAAGGTACCCTACCCTTAATTAATTCTCTTCTACTTCACTTACAGCCTTGGGTCGTGCAAGTTGACTTGATTTGATGACTTATGTGCAGGAGCTAAGTCGGTGGACGTGGATTTGAAGCAACAGAAAGCAACGGTAACGGGATATGTGGAAGCGAAGAAAGTGCTCAAGGCAGCACAGAGCACAAAGAAGAAGGTGGAATTGTGGCCTTACGTCCCCTATACCATGGTGGCTAACCCTTACGTGGCGCCGGCCTATGATAAGAAGGCTCCTCCTAATATGGTCAGGCGCGTCCCTGACACCGCCACCATTTCTGAGACCACCGTCGACGATCGTTACACCGAAATCTTCAGCGATGAAAACCCAAATGCCTGCTCCATCATGTAGCCCATTCATGCATACCCCAGTTGATACCTCTATCCGAGCTCTTAGAAACGGGCTGTAAATTACGTGTGGTATGTATGATTGCAGGGAACTTTGAAGGAGTGATGAGTTCCTCCAAACAACCCAGAGGTCTTTGTCATTATTTAATTATCTTGTCTGTCTTGTTTATATATATAATTTATTTTTTCCCTGATACATAAGTTTCGGAGGCTTACAAGGCGTAAGAGAGGCCTCATAGTTTAAAAATACTTACATTACAAAGTTACTCACAAATTTTCCATGAACTAATTATGTCCTTATATTGGTAGTAAAATTCCACCCAGATATATTCTTATAGGGGCATAAATCATATCATTGTGAACTGGTTCAATTTTTGTAAAAAAGATATGCACTCATTTTTTAAAGTAAGTCTGGCTAATTAAGTTCACACATGATTCTACACTCGTTCAATTAATTAATTAATTAATTAATTAATTAATTATAGTGTATAAATTAAGAAGACTATACATATATATATGGAGATTAAATTATAAAACTGAAAGATAAAACAAACTCCAAAAAATTCTAACGAGGAGAACTTTAGCTTGTTGGGGACGTCCAGAAATTAATGAGTAAAAGAGCGACATTCGTTGATGTTATATTTTCCTATAATTGACCTTTATCATCTGTTACGTGTCCGGTAGGACATTGAAATGCCAATGGCTACACTACAAAAGAATGCTCATTTAGTTACGAATTTTAGAGATGGATTAAAATCTGTCACTATTAGAGACGGATAATAAATTTTTTTAGCAAAATAACTTTCTTTCATATTAAAAATAATAGAAAAGTATTAGAGACGGAGTTTGAGACGGGTATATATTGTTTCTAATAAAATCCGTCTCTAAATCCGTATCTAATAATATGATAGAGACAGACTTAGTAACAACTAATTTTTCATCGCTAAAATAAAAAAGTCTGTCTCTATATCCGTTTATAAAAATATCCTATTATTTCTTGAAAATTCTTTAACATTTAGAGATGAATTTTGTTACGGATGTTTTAAATTTATTGTGATGGATAAAAATTTGTCACTAAACCTATCTCTAATTTTTTTTAGATGAATTTAGATACGTATTTTTAGTGAATGCAACAATAAATGTCTTGCCCTAAATTCATCTCTAATATCTATTGAGAGATGAACTTAGAAACGCATTTGTAATGAACGCAGCAACGGGTGCTTTGTCTGTCTCTAAATTAGTCTCTAATTCACATTTAGAGACGGATTTAGATACGGATTTTTTTTAATTACTTCAATTTTATATAGTATTATTTTTTAATATTGTAATATGTTAATTTAAATTTTGAGAGACATTTTCAAATTTTGGGTATTTTTTAAATATTATAGAATGTTAAATGGACCAAACTCATGAGTTAACTAATTTAAGTTAAGTGAATTGTATTTCTAATCATATTAAAAGACATTTCAAAAAGTGACCTTAAACTAAACCACCAGAATCCTAAAACCTAATGTTTCTTTTATTTTTTTAGGAGCATGCTTGGTAGTTGATGGAAGAAGATCGAGAAATTGAGAATATAAGATGAGAATGAAAAATAAGAAATGAATGAGAGAGAAGATATATAGAGAACTTTAAGATTAGAAATAGTAAAATGAAATTAAAGGAAGTGTTGAAGTTTTAAGAAATTTTAGACTAAAAGAGAACGTAAGTAATTTTATCATAGATGACATTTAATTGTCCTAGTAATTAACAAATATCTAGAATCAATTAATATTAAACAATATTTTTTATTTAATTAGTAATCCATATGTTGATAAATTTTTTATATTGGATATGTTTGTAGAATTGATTTCAAAAAAAAGTTTATCTTTAATAATATTATTTGGTTTAAAATATCTAAGTAGATTATCTTAATTTTATTAATTTATTTTACTTTGAATTAATAAGTTAATTTTTAATTCTTTTTCATGATAATAATTTCAAAAAATTGTGATAATAATAAATTTATTATAAACTTATTAATCATTAATTCTTTCTAAATCAACCTTATTTTGAGAATTTACATCTACATTTTAAAATTAAAGTTAAAAGTAATAATGATACTAAAAAATAAATCAAATCAAAATCAAATAAAATTTCAATCATTTTTCATTAGGAATCCATAATTAAATTTATGGTGTAAATAATAAAAAGATATGTTCCTTTCTAAATTTAAAATGGATATATATAATACTTAACCAAGACTTTGGGTTAGATCATGGACTGACATAAAACTCGATCATATCTGGTTCCCTCCCATCTCTAATATATATTAAGCATATATATAATATAATTTATTAAATAATATAAAATATGATATATATATATATATTATATATGATATGACTATGCAAAAAATAACATAATAAAATATTAAAACACATGGATCATAAACATAATATATATAATTATTTTTATTTACAAATAAAAATTAAATTTAAAAGTCGGCAAGGAAAATAATTTTTTTCTTTCCAAAGAAAAACAAATATATTTATAGGAAAATTATTTAAGATCTAAACAAAATAATATAAATATTCATATAAATATAAATATATATAAATAAAATATTTTATGATATTAATAATTGAATATAAAACATATGTGTATTTTTTAATAATATATTGACTTATAAATATATATGTTTATATATTAGTGTGTAGATAAATAATATATATTTAATATTACATATAGAGACTACAGAAACATTTCAGTTCAACTGGCAACATGATAACTACAAAGGTATTAGAAGTAAGAGGTCATGACTTTGAACCTGGGTGAGACACATTTGAAGCTATTAATATGATATGGCACTACAAATGACATACCAGTGATGTGGCGTGGCCTTTGGGCTAGGGGGTGAAGTGGCTAATGATTATATTCTATTTTTATTATTTTATTTGATTATTTTTAACAATTTCGGTAACAAATTTTGATTGAGATTAGAGATGAATTTGTTTTATTTAGAGATGGAATAAATCCGTCTCTAAATAGAGATGGATGAGTTAATCCCTCTCTAATTATTTAGCGACGCCACTTTTAGAGACGACTTAAATGTTGTCTCTAAATTCGTCTCTAATAGATTAGAGACGGATTTTAAGTTATTTAGTGACAGATTTTGGTCATATCTAAATACCTCTTTTTTTGTAGTGCTACATGGGAAAATCGTTAAGGATCCCCTAGTTGGTTGGTGACTTTAATTTAATATATAGCCAAAGGAGACTAAACCAAATTTTCACTTGAATAAGCATACTTTTAGTTAAGTTTCCTCACTGATTTTTTCAGCATATCTAAATTTTGTTTTCCGTGAATTAGGGCATGTTTGATAATGTTTTCTATTTTTTTGTTCTGAAAACAGTTTTGTAAAAATGTTTTCGAGGATAAATTTTAAAAACAAGAAAACAAAAAAATCTGTTTGAGTAATTATTCTCAAAATCATAATTAGTGAGTGATAGATGAGTTATTCAAAATTTATAACTTTACCACTAATGAGATGGATGTTTCTTACTTTTTCTTGTGTTTTCCAGAACAAAAACTACAAAACACCTTAAAGGTGTTCTGAGTTTTCTGTTCTTTTATTTTTCTGTTTTCCAGAACAGTTTCTAAAAAACAGGTTTACCAAACAAGTTTTTTGAGTTTTCTGCTTTTGAAAACAGAAAAATTATTTTTGGAAACAGAATCAAACAGACCCTTATTTTCATATTTTGCATTAATTATTCTTCTTAATTCCTCAGACAAGGATTCATTGGAACTATTATGCCAGATTCTAGCACTTCCAAAAGTCATGACTCGTGGCTTACAAGATGAATAAAGGGAAACTTTTAATAAATACCAAGAAAATAAGACATTTTCAAAAAATAACTCCAATTTGCTCTAATTTCCTAAAACCACCAAAATTTGTAATTGCAATTAAAATTGGAAGATAAAAAGTGAAAATACCTTTTTTATATAAATAATCTATTTGTAAGTGATACAAGCTCATTTACAAATAATAATAGTATATTTATAACTGACAGACATTTATTTGCAAGTGACACAAATTCATTTGTAAGTCATAATAATATCACTTACAAATAAGCCTATGTAACTTACAAACACATGATTATCATTTGTAAATGAACCTATATCATTTGCAAATTAGTCACCTGTTGGAATAGTCAACTTGTAAAAAGACAAAATAGGCAAAGAAACAAGAATCGAGATGGTTGAATATGTTCGTGCTTTATTGATGAAAGATAAGGATTATAGTACTTGACATATATCGAGTACAAGGAGAGAGAAGAAATATGTGGACAAGAGATAAGGATCCAAATAGGAAAGAGTCAAATACATATTCCACACCTATAACTATCCAAATACAACTATTGATTCTTCTACTCTTGTAACTTTCGTGGCAACTTCCGTATGCGGTTACTTCTTCGCAAGCCAGCTGTCCCCTTTGCATGCATTTGGTCCTCAGCTTTTGGATTGCCTGACACATTGATAGTAGAAGTTTCATTAGACATATGTTTCATCATAACATTGCCCCGCCCGTCAACAACAACCTTGTCCTCAAGGTCGAAATTTGGATAAAGGTCCTGGAGGTGAGAGTAAGATTCCCAACTAGAAGGAACAGGGCCGTTCCAAGCAACTAGAACTTCAGTGTGAAACTCATCACAGTGCAATTTTGACGGACGTCAAGAACATCTATGGGTTGAAGTTGAGGGCCCTTTTCAGTAGTGATTAGTGGTAATGGAATATATTGTTGTTAAGGTTCACCTATACACTTTTTAAGTTAGGAGATGTGGAAGGCTGAGTGAATGCGAGCCTCAAAAGGCAATTGAAGTTTATAAGCAATAGAGCCTATCTTCTCCAAAATACAGATGAGGCCAAAATAATGTAAACCCAGTTTCTGCGTCTTGCGTAGCTTCATGGAGTGTTGACAATAGGGCTGCAACTTCACAAAGACCTAATCATCAATATTAAAGTGAATTTCCATGCATAGTTTATCGGCAAAATGCTTCATGCAGACTTGAGCTCGCTGCAAGTTGGACTTCAAATGATCAAGAAGGGCATCACGACATTGTAACTAGCAAGTTACATCATAGGGAGTGTCAGCAAAAGGAGTTGCCCGAATAATTGATGGTGGGTCTCTATCATAAACAACCTTAAATGGAGTCATTCCAATAGATGTTTGGAAGGAGGAGTTAATATTCTGGCCATGGCAAATACTGGACGCATAACTTTGGTTGCTCATGCCAAAACAACGAAGGTACATCTCAATGCATTTATTTAGAGTTTCAGATTATCCATCACTATGAGGGTGATAAGAAGAACTCATGGATAACTGTAGCTGAAAAAGATGTTGCCAGAACGCACTAGTAAAAGCCTTGTCTCGGTCAGGAACAATTGACTTAGGTATCCCGTGATGTTTAACCACGGTCTGCACAAAATACTTAGCCACTTGCAAGCTTGTAAAATTAGCACGTAGTAGAGCCAAATGAGCATACTTGGAAAGCATGTCGATCACTACCGTGATAACTAAAAATCCCTTAGCCGCTGGTAAGTGAGTAATGAAATCCATAGCCACATCATCCTAAACCTGGGATGGAATTGGTAATGGGCTTAGTAACCCATAAGGATGCAACTAAGATACTTTTGCTTGTTGGCAGACCAAGCACTATTGGACCAAAGCACGGATATTGGCATGCATGTTTCTCCAATAAAAACAAGTTGTAATACGTGCATTCGAAGAAAACCTAAATGACCACCAACTGAAGATGAATGGAACTCTGTCAAAATTCTATTAATAAGGGGTCGGGCATTCTGTGGAATCACCAAACGATCCTTCCAAAATAAAAGTCTATCATGAACAGAATAATGTAGTGTTTTCTTAGGATCTTCATGATAATTGTAGACGAGTTCCTGCAAGTCAGTGGTTCCTTGTACCTCCAAAAAAACATTATCAATAAAAGAAAAGTGAGGGACTGAGAGTGTAAGGAAACAAGACCTAGAAAGAGCATCAGTAGCTTGATTTTGATTACCCAGTTTATATTCAATAGTGTACCGATAGCCCATTAATTTGGGAAGCCACTCTTGCTGTTTGGGGGTCTAAATAACTTGATTTGCAAGATGTTTAAGGCTCCGCTAATCCGTGCGTATGATGAAGTGGTGGCCATAGAGATAATGATGAAATTTGGCAACTGCTTCTGTGATAGCATATAACTCACGAACATAGGTTGACTGGGTACTCATACGTGCTAAAATCTTGGAAAAATGGGATATGGGATGATTGTCTTGACTGAGAACTGCACCAATACCAAACCCTAATGCATTAGTTTTAACAGCAAAAGGCCTAGAGAAATTAGGAAAAGCTAACACTGGGGCTGTAAACAGAGCATGCTTCAATTTTTCAAATGCAAGTTGAGCATTTATAGGCCAACGAAAATTACCCTTCTGGAGCAATTGAGTAAGAGGAAATGCAATTGTAGCATACTGACATATGAAAGGCCTGTAATAATTAGTTACACCCAAAAAGCTGCGAAGTTGAGTAAGAGTCTGTGGAACTAGCCAATCCATAACAACTTTCACCTTGGAAGAATCTATTTCAACATTGGCAATCAAAATAACATGCCCCAAATAATCAACTTGAGATTGCCCAAAAGAGCATTTAGACAATTTAGCATAAAGTTGATGCTGCAACAATTGCTCTAAAATAATAGTAAGATGCTCAAGATGTAAGGTCCATGATGAACTATAAATCAAGATATCATAAAAAAAAATATAAGGACAAACCGTCAGAGAAATGGACAGAAAATGTCATTCATAAGTGATTGGAATGTTGCTAGTGCATTAGTAAGACCAAATGGCATTACCAACCACTCATAGTGACCATTATGAGTACGAAAGGTTGTTTTCTCATAGTCCTAAAGTCGTACTAATACTTGGTGGTAGCCCAATCGTAAGTCCAATTTTGAATATACAATGGAGCCACATAACTTGTTAAGTAATTCATCTATAGTTGAAATGGGGAATGAATCCTTGACAGTGACAGCATTCAATGCCCTATAGTTAATGCAAAATCTCCACTTACCATCTTTCTTTTTAACAAGCAATACAGGGGCTGAGAAGGGGCTTGTGCTCGGTTGAATCAACCCTTCCTGTAACATCTTATTCACCATACATTCAATTTCTACCTTTGGCTAAATGGGTATCTGTAAGGATAAACCTTCACTAGAGCAGTGTTTGGTGCTAACACAATTGCATGATCATGCCCCCGAGAAGGGGGAAGACTATGAGGAACAGAGAAAACAACATGAAATTGCTTTAGAATGCTAGCTAAATCTGCAGGTACTCCAGTTGGAAGAACAAATGAATCTGGAACATCCTCTTCCATAATGGTTGACTGAAGAACGAACAACTCAGAAATAACATGAGTAGATTGTAGACGTTTTAAGTGATAGAATTGAGCCTCGACTGACAAGTTGGATTTATGCCCCCGTAACGTTATGAAATTGGCATGAAGGTAAAACTTAATGATAGAAGAATTATAGTCGGCCACCTAGGGACCCAAGATTGCTAACCATGATGTACCAATGATTACGTCTGATCCTGCCACTTGAAGAACATATGCTGGAAAAATTAATTGATGTCCTTGTATACACAGTTTCAAGGGACGAATAATCCCTTGACTCTCCAAATAGTTACCGTTACCCACAAGTACCTGAAAAGCTGGAGCAGGTTCAATGGGCAATTGCAAGTGATGGGCTATTCGTGGAGTTATAAAATTATCAGAACTACCTTCATCTAACAGCAGTTGACCATGAGTCCCATTAATAAATCCCGAAAAGCGAATGGTAGCAACACCCATAGAGCCTTGATATGCATGAAAAGAGAGATATGGGACCTTTGTGACATCACCATCACTCATCACTGCATGTGATTCACTCCTTTCATCCGGCTTGTGGGTTTTCAGGCTCTTCTGGATCTATAAGTAGCAGCATGTATTGCCGATTTAGGCATTTATGCGATGAAGAGAATTTTTCATCACAACTATAACATAAACCCTTCTCATAACGTATCTCCATCTCTGTTGGAGAAATCAGTTTTATGGGAGGCATAGGTTTAATAGAGGGTGTTGGCAGTAATGGTGCTGAAGGTGGCTTAGATGATGGCTCCAGGTTGGTATTTCCTGATGAAGATGGAATCTACGGAGTGTGAGAGCTAGCTGTGATTGGAATGGGTTTGGACCAAACTGAAAACGGTGTAATGGCGTCCTTCTCATTAAATAAACACGTTAAATCAACTGCTCTTAGTAAAGTTTGTGGAGTCAAGGCTATGACATCCCGTCATATGTAAGGCTTAAGTCCACTTACAAAGCAATCAAGTAAGGCTTCATCTGACAAACTAACGGCCCTGTTTGTGAGAACCAAAAAACTCTAATAGTTTGAAGCCACTAAATCTGTTTGTGAGAGTTTAAATAATTGGGCTCTTGGACATTCAAATTTGGAAGGGCTAAATTGGTGTTCCATGGCTTCCGTAAGAGCAGTCTATGAGGAAATTTGCTTTGATTTCTGCAACATTTGAAACCAAGGCATGATTGTACCTTCTATATTACTACGACAATGATCAGTCTTTGAGAATCAAATTGAGAGGATCAGTGCCATCAAATTTTGGAAAGTCCAACTTCTCTTGTCTCATTTGAAGAGGTTGGGACAATGGCGGAGTAGTTGTTGCACTGGAATCTGAAGTTACCAGTGTATTGGATGGAGAATGCTATAGTCGATCCATGCTTATAGATAAACCATCCATTGCTCGAGTAATGGCATCCAAGGAGGCTTCCAAATGATCAACTCATCTTATTGCACCTTCCAATCTATCCATCCGGCCAAAATTTAATTGATTGGAGTGGTCCATCAAATTTGACAAGTGCTTCAATTCCGTAGATAAATCCTTAAGTCTAGTGTTTTCTATCTTCTCTCAACGAAAGCACCAAATGGAATAGTCAACCTGCAAAAAGACAAAATAGGCGAAGAAACAGGAATTGACATGGCTGAATATGTTCGTGCTTTATTGATGAAAGATAAGGATTACAGTATTGGACATATATCGAGTACAAGGAGAGAGAAGAAATATGCAGACAAGAGATAAGGATCCCAATAGGAAAGAGTCAAATACATATTCCACACCCATTAACTATCCAAATAAAACTATTGATTCTTCTACTCTTGTAACTTCCATGGCAACATCCGTATGTGGTTACTTCTTCGCAAGCCAGCTGTCCCATTTGCATGCACTTGGTCCTCAGCTTTTGGATTGCTCGACAAGTTGATAGTGGAAGTTTCATTAGACACGTGTTTCATCATAACACTTACACAAGAAGGACATTTTCATCTTTTACCTTTCAATTTTAATTCCAATTACAAACCTTGGTAGTTTTTGGAAATCAAGTGAATTGTGGTTGTTTTGTGAAAATATTTTATTTGTTTGATATTTATCTGGAATTTTTCCATGAATAAGTACAAAATGAATATAGGAATACTTTTTATTAGACATTACTCCATCATGACACTTGAGAAGTTTCACCAACCTATTTATTAAATTAGATACATTTTCCTATATATGTTGTATATAGGTAATATACTTTATTTTATATGTCATATACTCCCTCCGATCCACATTATAAAATATTTTGTATCAATTACAAGCATATTAAGGAAATCATTTTTTTATCTAAAATTAATGTAAAAAGTACCAACATTCCCTATTTTACCCTTATTAAATACCCTAGTCTATTATTATTGTAGGGTGATAAATGAGAAGTAAAGAAGAATTAAAGATATGGGTGAAATGAAAATAAAAATATTTAATATCTTATATTTTGGACTAAGAACTTGTCATATGAAATGCTCTATAATACAGAAGGAAGGCAGTATATAATAATGGTATTCACTAATATATTAATTCTTTCTTTACAGATGGAAATCAATGAACATAAAGAAGATATTGTTTTAACTTGGTCAATTAGGCGCATTAAATCCCCCGAGGTAGGTTATAACACCCCTCATGATATTGTTTTGGCATTGTGTTCAGGACCGGAGGAAAACAAGACGGAGGAAGGTTTAAGTAGAGTCTGAAAGGGCTCTACGCCGCGACGAGAAGCAGGGCTGCCGCGATGATAGTATGTCCAGTGGTGTTGTTTCAGCTGAAATAGGTGGCGCCGTGGCGAGATTCGGGATTTTTGTTTAAATCCGGATCATTTTGGACGATTGGAAAGAAAGAAACGAAGGGAGCGACAGAGTTGAAATAAGGAGCTCTGCTAGGGTTTGGAGTTTTCGGCCATTAGGAGTCATTTTCTCCCCCTGAAAATTTGGATTCAAGTTGGTAAGTGATTTCTACTCCTCCCTCTTCATTTTCTTCAGCTGAAATTTGGGGTTTTTCGGTTATAAGTTGGAATCTTTAGTTTCAATCTAAATCCACCCATTGAAATGGATGAAATGGGGTTAAGAAAGTGTGTTTTAGTGTTCTTGTTGCTTGGATGTGAGTTTTGAAGGGTGTATGCATGATTTGAGCTTAACCCTAGGTTGTTTCCGGTTAGAGCTCTTGGGGATTCAAAGTGTATGTGATTGAGTAGTGTTTGAATGGTTCCTAAGAGTGTATTGATGCATAAAAGGGATGTTGAAACCTTGGGTTAGGCCTAAATTCATTGAATTGTGGAATTTGGATATTTGGTGTGTGATGTTAATTAAGGTATTATGGTATTGCTAAGGTTGTTTGGCTATTCGGAGAAGGCTAGTCGTGGGATTGTCATTCAAGAAAGCTTATGGAACTTGTGTGAGCGTGGTATTAACAACTTGAGGTAACCAGGTGTTTGTTTTATGTGATTATATGTTGATATGCATGTGTATATATATGTGTGCATGTTCATTTTCATACCACGATATTGATTGTGTTTGTATATGATTTTTCTACATATCGTGGTATGCACGGCTAGTGATGTATGATGATTGCATATGTTGTGATGTGTAGCATTCTCATACCATTGCATGCTAGCATGTTCATATGATGCTTGTGATGATAATGACGTATATATGTGTGTAAAGGCATGTTGGCATGGCATTGAGATCATCATCATATGATTGCATAATGAGAGATTGATGATGAGGTGATAATGATATGATATGATATGAGATGATGATATAATAAAGATCCCTGTCGCTAAATCCTCTCAATGGGAGAGCCAGGCGACAGATGACAATATGATATAATGAAATATCCATATCACTAAATCCTCTCCTTAGGAGAGCTAGGTGGCAGTGGATTTGGGGATGCACCTTCCCTAAATCACCATTAATTTGTGATGGTCCAAGGGAAGGAGAACCACGGTCCGAGCTCTAGTGTAACCATTGGCCGGGTTGCATTAGAGTAAGGTGAGCTTAGTGATATCCCAAAATCAGTCTTCACCAATTGTTGGAAGGGAATCATCTATTGAAATATATTGTGATGACGACAACTCGTGGTTCTAGCTGTGTATGAGGAAGACATGCATTCCATTCATTTCACATTACATTCATGAGTTGTATGAGATATATATGTGTTTGGTTGTTCCCGGTTACCGAGACATTGTCTCACATCCCCCTCTCATGAACTAACCTTTCAGGTGACGGTTCTGGCATTAGTCCTGAGACGCCGAGGGAGTAGCAACGGACATGGGAATACTAGGTCTATGTAGTTTATGTGTATTTTGGATATGTATCTTATGCCAAGTAGGATAGAAAGTTTTGTAATGAATGTATGATATGGATATGGATTGTATGGATGTTATATGTATGGTTACATGGTTTTGGATATTGAGAAGTCAATATGTTGGTGTTTGTGAGCCTAGAGTGGTTTTGGGTCTGGTCGGTGTGTTTTAGGGCCTCTAACCTGTTTTGTCAAGTTGGGGGTTCAGGGGGGTCAAATATCAAAGAAGTAGTTCCTTTGGGGTGAAACATCTTTGAACGAGTTGGTTTGGGGGTTTTTGGATCTGCATGAATGGTCTTTGAGTAACCATTTGTCTTTGGTGGCAATTGAAGACGGTTAGTGGTGAGTTTTGGTCACTAAGTGGCCAAAACGGTATCAAAGGTTTAGAATCTCTTTATGGAGTTGAATTGAGGTGAAGTTAGCATCTATGAATAGATTGGGACTAGATTGACTTGTATAAGTTGAAATCAAGTCAATCAGAGGTTGGAGCATAAAGTTATGCGCATCGGAAGTTCTCCTTGATAAATAAAGTTTGTTGGTATAGAAAACCAGCATGGGGCGCCGCGGCGCTAGAGAGCCCAGTGGCGATGTAAAGCAGGGGAGATATGGAGCCGCAGCGGTACTGTAGAGGCTGCTGCTCTGGCCCAATTTCTGGTGTTTTTGGGGTTCATTTTCGCTGTTCTGAAAATTGAAGAGTTGTTATAAGATGTTTGGGTTGTGTTTGGTTAGTTTTTAAAGTTTTTGGTTGAGTCTGGAGGTGTCGGGAGGTAAGGTATTACATAGGTGATGGAGGAGGTAGCTTTGGCTTAAACCCTTCACTTCCACCATTCACTTTTAATTAAGTTGAAACCATATGTTAATGATGATTGATGAAGATAAGCATGGTGCTTTTCCTTTGAAAAAAAATGGATTTTGGGCATATTAGTTTTCCTATGCTCTTCCGCATGCATTCACAAAATGTACAGTATTCACTATTGAGAATTGCTTCATATCGTGGTTTAATGAATTCCGTAAGAATATTTCTTTTACTTCACTTTTATTTGAATATTTGCATCGCATACTCAATCACAATGTCTAACTCAATTGAATAACAGTTGGCCAAAAAAAAGCACAATTAAATAACTATGTTACTTTAATTTTTTAGTCGTAAAACTTAATTAATTTGCCCATCAGACATAATATCTACACTAATACAAACTAATGCATCAATCTTTATCTTCGCATTTGGCTACTTTTAATTCGTTCAATTATTAACAAAAAATAAAACATGTTTTAGTATCAGGAAAAAACATTATTAAAAAAAATAGTTATAATAGAGACACATGAACTTATGTGCAAAATGACAAGCTTAGTTCTAGCGTAGTTTAATTTAAACTCGACGATGGATCGTTTGGATTCTATAATCAAAAGAGTAGAAAGTAAGTAGGTAGAACAAAGGAACATAGCTCGAGTGGCATTTCGAAAGGGAAGCAAAGGAACTAATGGTTAATTGCATGAAGGGTAAGTGTGTGTGTGTATATATATATATAATAACCAATAATAATTATAATTGATCAATAGGTAGCTGAGACTCTTTCCTTTAAAAATCCTTCAATCTCTCTGCCTCCATTTTCTCGTCTCCAACACATTTATAACCATTCCCCACTCTCTCTCTCATATCCAACTGTCCCTCGTTTCAAGGTGCTTCATGCATGTCCATGCGCTTCCCCATTTATATATTTTCTACATTTCTGATTTCTAAAAAAGAAAAAAAAAAGAGGGTTTTTCAGATTTCCTCCTACAGATTCTGCAATTTCCTTAATTTGCATACATACTTTTCAAGTCCTATATTCATAGCTTGGGAATGGGTCGCGTTAAGTTGGAGATTAAGAGAATAGAGAACACCATAAATCGTCAGGTTACTTTCTCCAAGCGCAGAAATGGCCTCATCAAGAAAGCCTACGAGTTATCTATTCTCTGCGACATTGATATTGCTCTTATCATGTTCTCTCCTTCAGGCCGTGTCAGTCACTTTTCCGGCAGAAGAAGGTTCTCCTCCTTTCTCCTTCATCTCTTTCTCTCTATATATATCAATATCTCTATTTCTTAATTAATTTTCTTGTGCGCACGATCTATCTCAATCCCTTAATTTTTTGTTTTTGTTTTTGGAATTCAAGGATGTGAAAGAATCTCAAGTAATACGGGAAAAACATGACCATGGCTAATTCTTATCGCAAGGGTTATGTCAATGCAAAAGAGCAAGAAAATAGCTACACTTGTCTGATTATTGATAATTCTAATAGCAGATCGATCCAATACAATTTGGAGCACGGAAGCTATTAAATGAAATTTATCTTAGAAGAACGACCAAGATCATTTGCCTTTTTTGACGACAGATTTCAGTATGCTAACGTTAATCCATTTTCTTATGCAGCCAAAATTTTGTCTAAAACTTTATTTCACCTCTGAGGTGTGCTCTGCTGCTTATTCTCCTACAATACTTGTTTCATACCAACGTTAGCAAGAAAAAAAAGAAAGAAAACGTGTTCCCCACCTAAAGTGAGATAATTGTTCAAATAATTACAGCATCAAAATGAATGAACTCCAGTTCCAGCGGGTTAGGATCTTGAGTTTTGACTCTGATGCGGCGAAAACATTTGCCTTGAACTCGAAAGTCGTGGCATACTTTGAAATAATCTACGAATGATGATGATGATGAATTGTGGGTAGCCCGTTGGTGCTGCATATACCCGAATTTCGAAAGAATAAAGAAAATAATTTCCAAACTTTAAAAATTAAAACATTTTACTCCTCTCAACTAATTCTTACTAAGATTTGAACTTAAGAATTTTAAATTTAAAAAAAAAATAAAAAAAGTTTAGTGCTAATTAGTCATTGAACTAAGGAACATATATACATGTTTCTTGTTGAATAAGAATAATTCGATAACCAATCAATAGGCTAAATTTTGGTGTCTAATAAAATTTCCTTGGACGGGGCTTAATTTTGTTTCAATTAATTATCCTTAATCTTAAAAAAAGCTTTATTACGACGCTGATCACGATCAATGTTGTTGTCTTTTCCTTATACTTGATTTTGGTTATTTCGCTTTGATTTTTGACTAAATATGAGATGCATGGTAATCAAATGCCATACATATGATGATTTTGTTATTGTTATGGCAATCAGAATCGAGGATGTATTCACTCGTTACATCAATCTTCCAGACCAAGAAAGAGATGGGTATGTTTGTTCTTATCATGTATGTTAATTTGGTATATATACCTGATGCGCTTCTTCTTATCACATTTTGGATTCTTAATCTGATTATTTGTAGTTTTTGGTTCTTGCAGCGCTATAACTTTTCCAGAGCTACCCTACCGCAGGTATCTTCTAAACTATTCTCCTCCTCTTCTTGTTTTTTTTTTTATTTTCCCTAAATTATCACAAATAAATCAAACTATATGTAAGTCACATGTCATGTATACATACTTGTACATTATTGTTATAATTAAGTTGATTTTTTTTTTCCTTTTTTAACAGATGCCCATGACTGATCATGATCATGTTTAGTAATTCCCCTTATATTTTTTCCCGTTTAAAACTTATGCAGGAATATTCAGAACAAAGAGGTATAACCGTACACTGTTTAATATCCACATCAATCCCGTTTGCTGAATATTTGAGGGATATGCAGAAGCTACAGAATAGGATTAAGTTCTTCCTCTAATGCGAATCTCAATATATAAATTTGTAAATGTTTGTGCATTTTGCAGTATTTGTTGAGGACCCTTCAACAACTGAAGAGTGAAAACGACATAGCTCTTCAGCTGGCCAAGTTCGTTCCATCTCTTGAATCTATAAATTGATTTTGAATCTCTTTTTTTTTTCTTTTATTTTCTGGTAAAATCGTTATGATTAATTTGTAATAGTGCTAAATATTTTTCGTTCTCTGTCATTTGTAATTTCATCGGATGCTTGATCATAGTCCGGGAGACATCAACTCTGAGATTGAAGTAAGAAAAGTTAACTATTCACTTCAAAATCTTTCTTCTTTTCCTTTCTAGTAAATGATATCTCTCTTTCTTCTCCTTCAGGAACTCCAACAAGAAGTGAATACGTTACAGCAACAGCTTCAAATGGCGGAGGAACAGATACGGTTCGTTTAAATTTTTATTTTAGATGTATTTTTAGTTAATCATACATACATACATACATACATACATACATACATACATACATACATACATATATATATAGTGTATATATTGTAATTTGTAATTTTGTTGAAATGGTTGGGAATGAAAATAGGATATACGAACCGGACCCATTAAAGATGACATCAATGGCGGAGCTTGAATCGAACGAAAAGCATCTCGTAGATACATTGGCACGTGTAATGCAAAGGAAGGTTGGATACTCATCTTATGTGCCATATATATATATATATATATATATAATGCATAGTAGTAGGCATGTTATTTATGTGTTTTATTTGGGGATGTAATTTATGAGTTGAAGAAGAAGTTGAATGTTTTACAATGGGTGCAGGAATATATGTTGAGCAACCATCTATCTTCATACGACCCATCCGCCATACAGGTGATTAAACGTTCTCCTAATTACGAAAGGCATATATATATATATATATATCGAAATTTGTAATCAAACCAAAAGAAGAAACAAATTAGGTCAATTTGACAATAAAAAAAGTAAATGGTGGCAGGGGATGGCGACGTCGTTCGAGAATGTAGGTTGGTTGCCAGACGGTGGGCAGAACCATTCCCATATGTTTGACGCACCTATTTCCTTGGATCCACTCAGGTTTGCCGTTTTATAACTTGTTTATTCATCCAAATTTAAAAAGAAACGATTATGTATGTAAGCAATTTTATGTTGTACGTTGCTGTCTTTGATTTAAATATTTTATTATTATTTTTTTAATTAAAAAATGAATAAGTAGGGAGTTGTCGTCGACGGTGTACGATCCATTTTCACAAGGGACGAGTTCAAATGGGGATCCGCGTAGTATAGGAGAGTGCCACGTGGGGAATGCGACGGATGGAAACCTTCAAGCGTGGCCTCAGGGATACACATTGTATCCTCCTATACAGGTTAATTTTGAATTGAATTTTTTGGTTTGGTTTGGTTTGATTATAATAAATAAATTATTCCTACAAAGAGCATTTGTGTTTAAACGGAGATGATGATTATTATGATTAAAAAAGAAAAAAGAAAAGCTGAATGAGAGGTGAATGGTTATGGTGATGCAGCAGGAGATGGTGGGAGCCGACATGCAAGAAATGATGAACATCCCTATGAACGCCTCCCACTCCCACGTGCGGGCCCCCCACGGCAATGAAGGCCCTGACTATGATTGTATTAAAACTCATCAGCAGCAGCTCAATGGGGGCCAATGATTCCACATCCTCTCCACCTATATATATATATATATATATATATTTTTTTTTTCATTCCCCATATTATTACTATACCCTGGCCTCCTGGCAATTCCTCTCCCTGTATAATTACTTCTATATATATACATATATATATTCATGACATGATGATGTTGCATAGCGCACAGATGAACAACACACGGCATACGATCAGTTTTGGTGCTCTTTTCCCTTCCAGCAATGCTGTCCATCATCAATAAAAAAACCAACCCAAATCTTCATGTCAATAACTCCATATGGTTTTCAACCTAAACTTGTGTTATTTCCCCACATTGCTGCTGGGAGCTGCCTTCATCCATACGCCTCTTTACAAAAATGGCTTCTTCTTCTTCTTCTCCTTGTTTGTACTGTTTGTGTTTTTTCTTCGGGGTGTTTTCTTCCTTGAAGTTGTTTTTGAGCCAGACTTCATGAAGCTATCTCTAAATGTGAATAAAGGTTGTTATTATTATTTATTATTATAGAAAATGTATGATTTGTTAAGAAACTAGTAGGCCTGTCCACAGAGCAACTCATGGATCAAATGGCAATGCTAGTGGGTTCTGATTTCCCAATTATCTGTCTCTAACCAATAATCTACAAGTCCTTCTCCTTCTTTTTATCATACCCTTCGGCCTTCGTAATGGTAAGCCCACGGAAGCACCAGGCCCAAGGCTTGTGTTATTGGGCCTCACATTAATTTCTCGATTAAATGAAACCCAACTTAAATTAAATTAAGATGACTGGCTTCTCCCGGGTCTAATAAATTAAAAACCACCGGGTGCTATTTGATAGCTTTTTCAGTTCTACACTAAGTGGCTGTCGTCTGTACTCTAGTCTATACTGCATCATGCAAAGCCGCTCGATTGCTTGCAGAATTTATAGTTAATCAACTCAAATATTAATGCTTTTACAATCTCTATAATGCTTTGTAAGATATTTCAATAATTTTAAAAATAGTCATTTCCTCCTTATTGTATCCGATAGAGTATTGGTATGAGTGTTACATAGTCTCTAACAAAATAAAAGTTGGGAAAATAATTCAAAAACCTTCAATTACAAAAGGCCTCTCAAGGCTCAACTAAAATCTTTAGGTTGAAAAATGAAAGAGATCATATGCTTTTTTCATGTTTGAGAAACCCATTTCGTTTCTTTCCCTGTATTTTAGCATTTTTCCTATCTCCTTATATTATATTTTAATATTAATGACATAAATTTCTTTTCTATTTTATAATTTTTTAAAAAAACTAATTAAGAATTTTTCATAAAACTATTACAAAACACTCGAAAAATAGAATTTTTTAAGGTTTTGCTTAAAAAGTATATAATTTATCAAGTTAAGTCTAACTTCTCAAAAAATTTCATATTTTTTCATTGAGTAAGAGTTATTTATCTACTTCTCGAAAAAATTTAATTTTCTATCCTTACTTATCATATATCAAGCAACCCCTTAGAATCTATTTAATATGTTAGAAGGATTCCTAAAGAAATGAAAAAGGGTGAAAGAAACTATTTTATCATTTTGTTTTTTTGTAGGTGGCAACTAACTTTTTCTGGAAATCTCTCTCCTATATTTAGAGAAGAGGGATTTCCTTTCACAAATGTGGCGAAAGCTTGAATCATTTTTGGAAAGCATATGTATTTGTTATAAGTTGAAGTCCTCATAAATTGAATAAAGCAGGTTTAACATATCGGGTACTCACATGAAAAAACATTTATTTGTGGATTTAATGATCTTTACATAATTTTTTTCATATTTTATTTCCAATTCATCAATACCAAACTATAGAAACATATCGATTCCCTTCATTCTCCTACCAAACATGATTTAGATCCTTTGAGGCAAACTCTTTCCCTTTCCCTGTCCCTTTTCTACACACTTACTAAAATCAATATAAAAAGTATCAATTTTTCTATTTTACTCTTATTAAATATCATATTCTATTATTATTATTATATAATTATATTATATTAAAAAAATTATTATAGGGTTATAAATAAGGAGAGAGGAAACATTAAAATATGAATCAAATAAGAAAAAAAAAATTTAATATCTTATATTTTAGATCAAAAACCTATTTTACAAAATATATTATAATATAGATAGAAGGAAATATATATTAATATTTTATTATGCATATCACACTGGTTAAAAAAATATACACTAACTTTACGATGGAAAGAAATCTGTACACAATGGAAAGGCCTGGTACCTAGACAAAAAGTGTTCCCAAATCTGAATGCAAAACAAATCTGACTTTTTTCACAAAAAGAGGTCTACTACCATTGGCATCATCTCCAAAAGCTCATGCACGGGAAATTATGCAGGGGCTCATTCTCATTCTTCCACACCTCTTCCTTTGGTTTCTCAGTGATCTCGTCATCCTCCTCTCTCACTTTGTTCAGTTATGTATGACTATCTCTTCTTGCTCATAACCCGTTCACCTCCTACGAGTAATAATTGCAAAAAAAAGGTAGTACGTATTAGAATATATCAAACAAATGATAATACACTATGTGACCGAATGGTTACAAATTAAGCACAAAGGATTAGAAGCAGGACTGCAGCTAAAATTCACAGGAAACGTGCTATTTGGAAGCGAAAGGAACTAGAGAGAGAGCAAGTTCAAGCTGAAAAAATATGGAAACTGTTTTGACTAAAATTTGATGAGATGGTGCCCAAGATGACAAATATGTCAAGTCCCCGACAACGTTGTTTTTGCTTTTTGGCAGACATGTCGTTTTTCTCCCATCCTCTAATAGACAAGACAAAACATACATTTGGTACAGGAGAACTACCAGAATGATCCCAACGGCAAGGGATGAGATTGCTGAATTCCGACGAAATCCTTTGGTATAAAAGAACTTTCTTTTTCTTGTTCCATATAGAAAAACGAAAAATGAAACCGAGCAAACTCAAACTCTCCATTTTATGAAATGATGAATGGGTATCCAATATATATCTTTCTTTCTGAAAATGACTATTTTACGAACGAACCTTTCGGCTCTATGTAATTATAAGACTATTTACTGCGTATATATCTGGCTGCCGCCGAACAATAGTGGCTCAGTTCTCCGAAAATGAACAAATCAGGCATTGACAGAAGCATCTAACTAAAGACCGCATTATAATTCCTGATATTAAGAAAACTCAAAACAAACAAATTAGACAGGTATCTCAAACGACATACCTCAAAATGGTTGGTCGAAAAAGCTTTTTGAAAGCTTGCGAAACAAATCAACAAGATGAACTAATACTCCTAGCCTCCTCGCCTTCCGACTTGGGCTGCGAAGGGGATAGCAGTGATTGTGGCTGCTGGGGTTGCTGCGTTGTGAGCATGAGCTGCTCCTGGATTTGATGGTCGAGAGAATAACCGTATTCTAGTTGGTAGAAAGGATCAGCGATGGGACCGAAAACCATCGATGGTGATGGCGCAGCAGAAGATGACGACTCGTTGAACACACTCCCAAAAACCGATGCATCATTCAGTGTCACATGCCCCTGTTGCTCTCTCGCCCCAACGGTGGGAGCCAATTGCTGAGCCCGAATCTCAAGGATCCGATGCTCCTGAGGGTCACCAATCGATAACGGGCCGACGTTCGTCGGAATCCCCATGATCCCCGGGGGCATCAAGTTGGGGGGGAAAACAGAGGAGGCTGATACTGCTTCGGGAGGTTGCAGGAGAGGGAGCGAGGGGTGAGGTCCGACGAAGGCGGCGAGCTCTTTCTCTGCGTCGAGGAGTTGGGCTTGAAGCTGCTTGAGTCTGTGCTGGAGGACGGAGATGATGCCCACGCAACCGTAGACAGGGTCCCGGAGACGAGCCTCGGCTTCGTAGGCCAATGATATGACGGCATCTTCACGCTGTGCGGGGCTGAGGTCGCTCAGAATCTTTGCCACATTGCTGGCGCCGAACACCTTGTGGACATAAGCAAACCTCTGAGGGTTATCCGGCGGAAAATATGGGGCGAACACGCAGTCTTGGGTGCATTTCCTCCTCAAAATCTTGCACGCCGAGCACGGAGAATTCGACGATGACATTCCCGATCTCTCTACATTCAAAATTGCTTATGCTATCAACAAATTCATGGCATAGATAGTTAGTAGATAGTTGGTTGATTATCCATATTTTGTGTGGATCAGTATGAAAAAAGTTTTATTATAATTTCTACGTCTAAGAAAAATTAGCCTTTCACTTATCAATTCATTTGTTGTATACCTTGGTGCTCCAAACAAAATTGCTGATGCTAATTAACTCCCGAAAAGGAAATTACTCGGCAAATATGATCACAGTTAGTAAAATAGTTCAAGAAAGTGATAAATAATGTATTTCTAATAACTGAAGAAAATTTTGGCAAAAAAAATAATAATAAAGAAAATTCAACGATGCTGCGATGATAATGATTTTAACTTTTCAAGAGTATGTTTGATTGTGGTAGAAAGAGCAATGAGAGGGATCTGGGATTCTCGGTTGTATTTAAATAGAAATCCAGAATCATCACCTCGCGCTATTCAACTTCTCCGAGCAGATTAAGGGGGCGATACCTGGACTGGACGACACCGTCTCAATCTTCTTTGGATCACTGAAACAGAGGATGATGGGGCAGGGTCTGAGCGTTTCAAGGTTTTACTGCGCAGCACCACGATGCCGACTTAATCGGAAATTCTGAGAAACACTTATTCTGGTCAACTTGAGCCTGATTGGATGACTAAGATATTTTGTAAAAAATTCCAAACATACCAACTTTTTAATAAATACTTATATTTCAAATAAATAATTATAAAAAAAACTGATTTTTTTATTTATAATAATTACTTATTTTCTATAATCACTTATTTCATTCCTCTTTCTTATTATGTATATAATTATTTACCCAATAATCACTTAAATTTTCAAAATTTAAATATATTTTTTTTCAAAATCACTTACAAAGTAAAAACATTCAAACATAAATAACTTTTGATATAATCCCTTATCTTTATAATTAATTATGGATAATCACTTTCTTTATAATCAATTATAGATAAATTAATCCAAACACACATTAAAATCATGATAACAATTTTCAAAATAATTATAACATAATATTGCAAACTATATTTAATTCATTTCTCTCCATTCTTTCTCTCAATACTCATCCATTGATTTGATTTGAATAGTATAAAATCACTAATTATTACTTTAAACCTAATATTATATTTTTATGGTAATAATGACCCTAAATAAGTATTATGAATTATTTTTAAAAAAATTCTACTCATAATAATAAATGTAAATCATTAAATTAAATATTTGTCCATTTATGTATTATTTTCTCAATGATTCAATTATAATCAACCGTGGAGATTATGTGTAGGAAGAGATATCAAGAGAAAAAATGGAAATGATCAAAATCCTTTTTGATTGTTGACATCTTTTTTTTTTAGATTTCTCAACTAGTTTGTTTTAATTAATTTACTCTGTTAAAATTAAACAGATTATTGTTTTTTACTCTGTCAAAATTAAACATATCATTGTTTCCCAGCCTAAACATAAGTATGCTAGGGAATTGTGATATGTTAGGAAATCACACTAACGAATGGATTGATGATTTCTAATTTTAAAGCAACCATCGCATCTTTTTTGAGGAAAATAAAAAAAGTTGATTGATGTTTGATTGGAAGTAAAAAGGAAAAAGTTTGTCTATGGTAATATTAGAAAAACGCACAATGCCTACATAATACTAAAATAATCTCTCAATTTTCTATCACGTGTTATGGCTCTGTATTATGCTAGTAATTAAAAAATGGTTATAATGCGTAGTGGGTGAGTAAGAATGATAGTGAATTTGTGAGAATAAATGATAAAAGAGGGTACGACTAGAATATGTGTTAATAAAAAAATAAACTGTGGTTAACTAGATTGAGAGGAATGGATTTGATTCTTTTAAAGTAAGAATGAGAATTTGAATTAAGTGCATAAAAAAATTACCATGTTGGAAAAACTACTTCCAATAAAGTTGGACAAGACTCGAATCCAATCTATGAATGACATTGGAGTACTAGTTAATTAATTATATAAAAAATAGAATAAAAAGAAGAGGAAACGCCATCATCAACACTTTGACTGTGTCAAGTAATTGACAGTTATGGGATGGAAGCAGACAATTATTGGTTCGCATAGTAGTCTAAAGTAATGTCACGTGTAATATAAGCAATGGCGGTTTACAGTTACACACACACACACACAATTATAAGGCTCGTTACTTTAATTTCACGTATTGCTTTCTGGTATTCATGGACTTGATTATAGCTATCTAGCCTTTATATATTTGTACGTGCGTATGTAAAAAAAATAAAAACAAAAAAGAATGAAAGAAGAATACTTTTGTTGTTGAAGTTGAGAAGATGATTTGGCCTTAAAGATAGTTGATTCCAACTGGAAAAAATAAAATAAGCGGCATCTTCATCTAGAAAAGATGGCTATCAAAGGCTGAGTTGGAGCAAGGGGGATACACTTTGAGAAGAGGTTGCTACCCTTATTTCTTTGCTTCACATACACTACTTGGAACTAGAGACTGGTGGCCTGTTTGGTTCGATAAGGAGATTGGAGGGGAGGGTATTGATGAGGATTAAAGGGGAAGAAATTGAAGAAATTTTAAAATTTTTTTGTTAGGTGGGATTGGAGGGGAGAGAATTAGATGGATTTTTATGAAATCTTATTTGGTTTAGGAGGGGATTGGAGGGAATTGAGTTATAATTATTTAATTCCCTCCAAAAAAACCCCAATTTTGAAGAAATTTATAAAGAGATAAGGATGGGGATTAAATGTGATTAAATTCACTCTAATCCCCACCAATTTTTTAGCAAAACAAGGAGAGGGGATTTAATCCCCTCTAATTCTTTTAAAAAACTTCAAATCAAACATAGCTGAAGGAGCTACAAGACCCGAGGCAAGAAAGGCACGGGAACAAGATATATATTTCCCTCCACTCCATATTATAAGAAAAATTTTGAAAACTTTTAATTGATTTAAAATGTAAGGTGTTGTATTTATTTTTAGTAGTAGTTTACTCCTCTATTTCTTTTTAATTGTTACTTTGTAACAAAATTCTTATTTCTATTTATCTATCATTTTCAAATTTCAAAACAGTATTAATTACTAGTTTTTCAATTATACCCTCATTTATTCTTTTAAAAGTCAAAGATAACATTAATTACTCTTTTTTACCTACTCATTTATTAAAGGGTATATTAGGAAATTAAAAAAAAATTCTAACACATTAATTGATTTATTACTTATTTCGTAATTTGAAAAAGAGAAAGGAGTTGAAATTAGTAATTAATAAAAGTAAAAATGAAATGATGAATTTTTTTTTTAAAGTTTAAGGTTTGTAACTAACTTTTCTTGAAAATAGTAAAATAGTTGAAAACTACTTATAATATGGATTGGAGGAAGAAGTCTTTAATATAAGATATTTTAATTAAATCATGTGAATTAAAAGTAAAAGTTAAAATTAATTAATTATGTTAATTTTTTAAAAAATTATAACATCTTTTCAAAATTACTCAATTGAATTTCTTTCTCTTTATATCTCCTATCAATTGAATATGAATATTTTTTTATAATACATAATAAACATTGCACCTTACTTTCAAAAGATCTCATACTTAAGGTACTTAGAAAGTATATATGAATACCAAGAAAAAGTCGAAAGAGAGAGAGAGAGATAGAGACAGATTTAATTATTAAATGATTGTGTTGCATTAAGTAAATCAGATCCTCTCTTATTGTTCAGCGAAAAATATCAGATCCTCCATATGTAATGGTAATAAAATAAAAAAGAAATGAAACACATTGGTGTGGGATTTATTACTTATCACTCACAGTGTGTATCTCATATCGATCCCTTTGTTCCTTTATTTTTAGAGAAAATCCAAATTCATGTAAGAGAATCACAACTTTTTTTTATAGCTATAAAATCTTATATTCATAACCTTTTAATTTGGATTTTTTATATTTGTTATAGAGATATTAAAAGTTATATATCTTAAATCCATTATAAACTTACTAATAAACTTATTTTTGATATATTTTTCCTTTTTCTTATTGTACACCCTATCGATGCATATGTCGTTGTTTGGCTAATACTTGTGTTGAGCATTTTTACTTTAATTTTCAGTGTTTCTATCCAAGAATTAACACTATGGCAGCACAGTTTATTAGTAATTTGCCATTAATTTAGTCACCTTCGTGTCGCATACCTAATACTCTAATAATTGTAACTGTTTTCTTTTCAAAAATAATAATATGCGATATGTAGTTAACTCAAGCTAGATCTGATCGATCAGATGTACATTCTTTAGTATATATGCTTGAAGATATAAAATGACAACAGTATTTTTTCTTTCTACATATCTCAAATAATTAGCCCATAAAAATTTTTAAAAAGTAACTGTTAATTTTGTAAATTAACTTTTCCGCAAAGCAAGTCATTTACAGATCTGTTGGTGTGTTTGAATGTTTTAATATGATTTGCGGATAATATGTAGAGTGTGATTTGTAGAAAAGTACCATTGTTAATTTTATTGCTTTCTTGTCCACAAACTTGGGGACTGTTTGACAGTGTTTTCTATTTTATTGTTCTTAAAATAGTTTTACAAACTGTTTTCAAGAACAAGTTTTGAAAATAAAAAAATAAAAAAATCTGTTTGAATAATTGTTTTCAAAACCATAACTAGTAAGTGTTAGATAAGTTATTTAAAATTTATAACTTTATCATTAATGAGGTAGATATTTTTTTACATTTTCTTGTATTTTTCAGAAAAAAATTATAAAACACCTTAAAGATGTTATGAGTTTTCTATTCTTTTATTTTTTTATTTTTCAGAACATTTTATAAAAAATAGATTTACCAAATAAGTTTTTTTGTTTTCTATTTTCAAAAACAAAAAACTTATTTTAAAATCAACTACCAAACAAGCTCTTAATACTTGTAATTTTTCATAAATTATATAGAAGCGAAGTGTAATTCAATCAAATTTGATCTAATCGTGCATGCATTTTGCATGGATACTTGAATACGTAAAAAAATAAAAGTACATTTTTTCCTTATCATGTCCCTAATAATTAAGCCAACAGTTTATTAATAGTTAACGATATTTTGTCGTGTTCTTGTCGTGCACCTGCTAATTGTATTATTTTTTTTCAAAATATTAGTAAGTGCAATTATATCAAGCATTACCAAATTTGCATGGATATTTGAATACGTAAAAGAATTAACATTTTTTCTTATTGTGTACCTAATAATTAATTCTTTACGAATTTACTAATATTAATGGTCAATTTTGTTATCTTCTTATCATACTTAACAACTATATTTTTCTTTTGCAAAAAATAATTGCGAGGCATAGTTAAAGCAAGCTTCACCAAATTATGCATGCATTGCAGGCATGCTTGAACTAAATATTAAACACCCAATAATAAAAAATTTATTGTAAACTGTACTATTCATACATCACGAACAGTACCAATCATTTCAAAATTCACAAAATGTATGAGAAAACTTATTTAATTTTATTTTAAAGCTGTAGAAATGATGATCTCAATTGAGCCAATTTATATTTTTGTTTGGCCGAAAATAGTCATTTTTTATTTTATTGGGAGATTCAGAAGTTTGCACTTCCCTATTTTTCAATATTAGAGAATAAACTGTTATCTGAAATAAAAAAAAAGAGAATAAACTGTTATACTTATTTATAAATTGCATTTATCATTTAAATTTTGCATTTCGTTCTGAATTTATCTTGAATTTTTTTAAAATCAATATAACTTGACAATGGGGGTTGTATCCCATTTGGTTCCCCAAAGCATCTCTTATATATAAAACTTCTTAACCCCATATATATATATATATATATTCTCCATTTCTTAGTATAAGAAACAAATGGAGGAATTTCTATGTTTCAAAATATAAGAGATTTAGAGGTTTATCTAGTGTATTTAATAACATTTTTATAAAATATTTCTAATTAAAATAATATTTTTAATATAATTTATTTGTGTTAATTGTATGAGGTAAAAGTTATTAACATTAAATAAATGAAGGTATTTTTAAAAATTATTTTAATCTATGTAATTTTATTTTTTATCTTTTATATTAAGAAATAGGGGAAGTATATATATATATATATATATATATATATAGCCGGCACTTATTAGGAGGACAACAGAAAAGGGAGAAACTTTTAATTTTAAAAATTTCAGAAAGTATTGAATGGAATCTGTAATTAAGGTATAAAATCCATATAAAGATATTTTCGAAAAGAGGAAAAGAAAGAATGCTTCAGTATTTTCCATCCAAAAAAAAGAATGCTTCAGTATTTTGGTTGGTTCAGATGACCTTGCGTAGGAAGATGAAATTGCCAATGGCGTAGTAATTTGAAAAGAACAAAAAAAAAAACAATAAATTCAGATCTGACCAAAATAAATTAAAATGGTTCTTACCTTTTTGCATCGGTATTCGAGGGAGAAATCTGAGTCGTCCGATTTTCTTTTAAAACTGAAATTGACGGTGCGACATCTCGTATTGTGGACCCCACAATCCCACACGTGCACCAACTATCCATCGTGCATGTATGACTTTTTTTCTTCCCCTTTCTTTTTGTCAACTCTACCCAGTCACATCGATCTTAGTTCCCCCGTGTCCTTTGCTCCCGGGTCAATTTTACCATTTTCTGAATATATCCAAAAACAATTAAATTATGCTATTATTCACCCCGTTTAATATTCCCATCTTTTCTGTTGGACACAAACCAAACATGGACTTTGAAAGATGAACCAGATATCTTCTGAAACTAGTTTCACTAAAAATAACAGGCCATTGCTCTTCCGTTATTTCAATTTGCATTAAGAAACAGATGCTTCAAAAATTAAATTAACAGATATCTAAATTATATATATAAAAATTAAACTATAAAAAACTTCGCACAATTAGGCCTTTCTAATTCATCCAACGCTTAGGTGATATATTTTATTTTATGAATCTTATGTGAACCGACAATTGCAAGTCAATTAGATATATAGAGTTCGTAACGTAAAAATATATATATTATTTACAATATCTTTTTCTGGCTAATTCTAGAGTTCAATTTTGTAAATTAGTGAGATTTTCTCAAAAAAAAATGTGGGTCATGATGAAATATTTAAAGATATATATATTTTTGTAAATTTGATATGAGATTTAAGGGAGGGAGAGAGAGAAAATGAAATGTAAGAAAAATAAAATGCAATATTGTGAATATTTTCTTTTTCAAGACCTCATCTTTATGGCACTTTGTATATTTTTGGCTTATAAATAGGGGTTGTTTTTGGCAGCAAGCTTTCAGATCACAGCCCAGATAAAATTTCTGAGCGCTTACATCCTAAGCTCTAATTCCTCCTACTCCATATCTGCAGCTTCCTTTGGAGCTCTCCGTCTAAGGTGCCTCCACACACACACACATCCAATACACACACACACACACATGTATGTATATGTAACGTCTCTACACTGCGCAACTCTCATTTTTCAGGCCCAAAAATGCATCTCTCTCTCTTTTCTTTTCTTTTCCTTTCCTTTTTTTTCCCCCTTGCGGAGAGACTTATGTCCACAGTTCTTCCTCCCTTCCTCTTCACCAAGTTTTACAGCCATAATCAAATTCTTTATCTTAAAAGGGGGCCCGCCCGGGGGGGGGGGTATGTGAGGATTGTTTCGGAAGGTGTGAGAAGGAGAAAGATTGAGAATTTTTTTTGAGGATTATTTAATTTTATTTGGACTGACCTTTTGTTTACTTTTCCCTTTAATGCCGTTTTTCCGCATTCACAAACTCCGTTATTTGCAGGTTTAAAATCAGTACTTGGTGCCAGCCATGGATGATATGCTTGATTTTCAGGTAATTTTGGCCATTTACACTTTTATTATTCTAGATCAGCGAGGTCTCATATCATTTTCTTAAAAACCAATAGGAACCTTATGTACACAAGAAAGAATGAAGTGAATTCCTTGTCAATGTTTTTTTTTTTTTTTAAATTATTACTATTATAATGACATGCATTTTTCATGTGACTTTGTGGTTAGTAGTCGGGTGTGGGTCAGCCGATGTTGTCTCCGGAAAAGGCGCTTGCTTTATCAGCAGCAAGACAAGAGACAGAGAGAGAGGGAGGGCATCATATGGGGGACCCCACTAACTGGGATTTGTTTATCTGAGGTGTGGGAGAAGTTGAGAGGGATGGGAATGTTTTTTTAAGATAGATGCAGATGCCTCCTTTTCTGATTCTCCCTGTCATGCGTCTGACTAACTTATGTTTGCCCTTTCCGTCTCCTCTTGTATCGAGGAAAATCTGCATACTCCCATTTTTTGAGGCTGTCTTGTCTGAAAGTCAAGTTATTCCCTGCTCCAGCTGCAACCTTTACATCCCTCCTTGTGGGCCCCATCATTCGTCATATATTATCCACATTCGCCCCTTTTCTTTTCATTTTTTTTTTTGTCTTTTTTTTTGGGGAGCGGGGGTGGGGGTGTGTGGGTTTTGAAGCGGGAATAGTGCGAATTGGGGGAGGGCGTTTACGTCCTCCGACTGTATTGTTTAGTATTACTACTGTATATTTGACATTAATGCATTTGGGACAAAGAACTAAGGAGTCGTGAATAAATGTTGGGTGATGATGACGATGAAATGAAAAACAGAAGATGGATGTATCGATGGAGCTGGATAGTCTTGAAGTGGGCTTTGAATTTGATGAAGTCAACATCCTGGAGGGTCTTCCTTCGCCTTCACCCTCTGACAACCTGCATTTTGGAGCACTCGCCCCTAATTTGTCTAACGTAACTACACAACATCTCCTTCGCTTTCAATTTTATCCAATTGTTAAATAATAATATTAGTAATAAAATAGTAGTAGGAATTAGTTAATGAGAAACACATGTGTGAATATATATATATATATGATACAGGAAGAGAAGCAACCCGGAGAAGCAGAAGTGGAATCCAGGGTGAGAGAAAGTGGAGGGTCAGGGAATAAAGAGCATGCTCCCTTGCCAACCAGCAATAATCAAGTAACTGCCATTTCTGACTCCTTCATTCATCTAACGTTGTTAGGAATCATAATATATTAACTGTCGTGCATCCACTCAAAATAGATGCTGACACAAATAAATAATTTTTTTTTTTTCGGTTGGGGCTCAGGATGGGGAGTTGGCAGGCAGAGGCGTTGGGGGAGACTACCAAGCCGAAATCAATGGAAGAATGGGTGTTTCTGACACACTCACTGTAGTCGCTGTCTCCCAGGTCCTTGTGGACCCCATCGTTGACCGTGATTCTGCAAAGCAACGACCACCCTTACTCTCTCCCTCCCCACCTTACTCTCCCTCAACCCTGGTACACACACACACACACACACTTCTAATATTCACCTCACGCCTCTCCCCGCCCCCCCCCTCTCTCTCTCAACTTAACTTCCTATACTACTATTACTACTACTATTATTCCCCAAAATTATGGCTCATATTAGTAAAATTCAATTCAACTGTTCATTTTATTTTAATGCGTTGTATATATATTTGGTAATTATTTCCAGTCCTAAAATATTCATATTTCAGTTTTTTAAAATGTATTAGAAACTGAGATCAACAACTTATATTTTGTGTCAATCAATTAATATATTATTAAAATTTTAAGAATTTATATACCTAATATACTTATTCAAATATTAATACTTTCAATACCTTAAAATATGAAATACTTGAAAATAAACATTTTTGTTCTATATTCCTGAACAATAAGTTTTCTTTAACAATCCTTTTATTTCACTTCACTTTTACCTACCTTAGCCATCCTCTCTACACTTTTCAATCCGTATTATTATTTCTAATGATTTCGTATCCTGGTGTCCTCTTTTATTATTTCAATATTATAGATCTATTTCAATTATGGCGAAAAAACAATTCCTTATTTTTTGTCACCAAAATTTTTCCTTTGTTTCTAGCCACTCCCTCTTAATTTAATTCTCCATCTTCTTGTTCACTAATATTCATCAGCCTTTACGATGATGGTTTTATTATATTTTTAACTTTTACCTAAAATGTCTTCACTTGGACAACATTCTGACATATTTGTACTGTTTGAAAAAGATTTTTTTTTTGTTTCTCTACAATTCAAATCTTTTTCAACTAAGAAAAGTTTGCAAGCTTAAAAGCCTTTAATTAATATTCAAATATATGAACACATACACATATGGCTTTTTTAACGACCAATTTTGTAAATCTGGCCCAAAAAAACCATTTTATAAACAGTTTCAATAATAAATATAAATTGTTCCTTTTTTTTTTCTTTGCCAACTAATTGTTCCTTAACTTAAACGAAACTAAGAATTTGACATCAAGTATCCCAATTTACTCATGATTTTTTTCAGTGTATCACATATGGTTGAATAGCATAATTAATGTCATGATCTCTTTTTTTTTTGGTAGCATAATGTCGTAATTAGGATAATTATAATTACGATGTCTAACCTTACATGTAATTTTGCTTGATCGTATAATTATTAGGAGGCATTGGTCTCCCCGGGAACAGCTCCGTCCCTTCTGGCCCAACTGAATCACCCCGACTTTGTCTCTTCTCAGAATGAGAATGTGCATATGTAGGCTCCTTTGAATTAGCATTAACATATATTCTTGGTCTTCTTTTATTTCCCTAGTCCTTGACCATGTTTGTCTTGCTTTATACGTGGTAGGCCTCAGGGCACGGATCTACCTAACGACAACAGCACAGACAATCAGACGCTAGGGCAAAGTTTGGTTGCTTACAATGCTTCAACTGGAATCACTGGGCAGCAATATCCCTCCTACCCATCCTTAATCCAGAGAAATCCAGTAAGTACAATAATCTGAACATACATCTTTCACAACTAAGGTTGGCGTTCATGGACTGTTAATTTTGCTTCGGTAATCATATGCTCACACTCTTGTCCATCATAAGCAGGCAGAGGCAGGGTTAGGAATAAGCACTGGAACATTAAACCAAGGACTATTCACATGTAACCAACAACCTCCAACGTCATGCAACTCTAGCTGGTACCAAGCTTTGTCATTTTCTTTCTCAGGTATCATTCGCTAGTTATGTGTAGTTGTTGTAAGAGTATATATTTTTTGAACATTAGGTCTCAATGCCTTCAAAGGCCTTCACTTAATGTCCAAGAGTTGCGATATGTCCCCAACTCCTTGCACTATGATACCCCTCTTATTCATAGGTATGTATAATGTATTATCATGTTAGCAGTTACTAGCACTCACTCCATCTACAAGTTAATTATTGGCAACTGCATTGACTCATTGGCACTTTACTATTTAGGCCCCAGCTATTCAATCCACTGTCGCAAGAAGCTAGCAATGTCCCTGTGATGCAAAATATTTATGATGTGCAAAACTGCTTACAGCCTCCCTGCCCAACGTATTCGAGGTACTTGGTCTTTCCCTTTCAAGCTTGCAATGTCAATCACATTAGGCATATTGACAACTTCCATACGTCAACTAAACACAAAAGGCATATATTTTGTTATTCAAGGCCGGGATCATGCTCAATTTATCGGCCCATTATTGCTCCTGTGCTAACAAGTACTTATGATCATCAACATGTTCATGGACCCATGCTGCCTGACCCTGCTGTTTCCTTGGGGTCATCATTCTTTCAATTTAATATTTTTTACTTTGTGAAAATAAAGCTGATGCTCAGTTGATTTTCCAAGCCATATGTTGAATTATCTAATTGATTTTTTGGACATAGGCCTACAGTGTTCCCTAATTATCATCCACTATCTGGGACATCTGCAATGACGTCCAACAATTCCCTTGGCTCTAGACCTTCAATGCCTCAAAGGTATCAAATCATTTATTTTTGAATATGTTGAACAAGACCACTCCATCCATGTTAAATATTTTTCTTACAATAGGTACCCCGATTTACGTGATTATCAAAGGAATTATTACCATTCCCAAACCATGATGCCTCACGGCCTTGGACAGCAGCCTCCTGGCTCAGCCCAACTTTCCAGGTAAGCAGCCTTGACTATCTGCTTGTGATGTTCTCTCGGATACTCATCATTTAATTTATCTATAATATACTTCTTTGTGCTTAATGGTTCATTCATTTTATTTCAGACTTGGGTCACCGCTAGTGTCAGATAACAGGAATTTAAAAAGCCAACTATGGAGTAGACCCAATGTACAGGGGCAGAGCTTCACAGTTCATGGACCTCCGATCCTGCCGAGGATCTCAGGCTCAAATGTTCAAAGTGCAATGATTGTTGAACCCTCTCGGCATCTCAGTATCGCACCCAACGCATCTAACCCATCAGTTCTTGGCTTCAGGACTCCTGAGCTCTCTAGACTCTCATGGTAACTGATATTTCATCTGGGCCGGGGTATTTTTCTCTTGGGCCGTGATTACTTTAGTACTACTATTAATCTTTGAATAATCCTCGATTTAGGACTCCAAACACCTCAGCTATTCAACTGCAGAGCGTGGCCCCTGCTTCAACAAATATATTCACTGCAAATCTAAACAGAGGAAAATTTGTCAATCCTTCGTCATGTTCCAGGTAAAATACTTGACGTGATCTTGTGAGAATTTCACACACTTCATATTCTTATTGATTTGGTTGAAATCTTGAATAGGCCACAAATTAGCGACCGGGTTCGCAGAATACTGAGCATGGGTTCTAATAAGCCCAAAGGCCACAGACAAAAGGCCGCCTCCTCTTCTGGTCAAAAAGCTGAAAGTTCTCACAACTCTGCTCCCCAAACTAATGCCTATCAGATTCAAACTCCTAACTTCCAAGATCCAGAAGTAAGAATCTCCATAGCTTGTTTGTTTTTTAATGCAATGATGTACGATTGATCGATGACACCATTGTTGACAGGAGAAATGGATTAAAGAGTTCGAGATGGAACTGAACAGGGCGTGGAATCAACCAGACTCCCTCGCTAAGGTGAGCTCCCGCTTTACTTAGAAGAGACCCCAAAAAATAGAAAAAAAAAAAGAGGAATGAAGGAATATTTGTTGTAAAATATGAACTTTTACTCTATGATTAATTTATGAAATTATGGTGGCTTTTAGAAACAAGTTGCGTCAAGCGATGGTCCTGGCTCCTCTGAAAGACGTGGAATTGGAGAATCATCTTCATCTTCGTCTAAACGTCGAAAGGTACCGACATTTGGTTTTGTCTGGGTCAAACATTGGTGTATGAAACTGTAATGAGATTTTGTTGTTCGATTGGGCTTGTTCTGGTTAGTTTCAGAGTGATTCAGCGGACAAAGAAAAAGAACCACGAAACACTTTCGAAAATGAAGTGAATGAGGCACAGGTCGCCACCACCTCAGAACCCTCTACTGCAAGGTTGTTTTCTCGAGATTTAGGCCAAATAATAATTAAAAAAACAAATCTTAGCTACTATTCTTTTTAATGATTCACATTAGGCTGTGAATTTAACTCTTCTAACTGGATACAACAAAGTTGAAAGCACTTATCATTCTGGGTTTTCAGTGAATTTGTGAACTCTGCCTATGACTTGCGATTTGAGAAGAACGGTATTCCCATTGACCCCCATATCAGGTTTTTCAAAATAGGTACTAAACAATGACAGTTCTTTGCATCTTTCAGTGGCAGATATTATGGGAATATTTACTTCATGTTTTGAGCTTGAATTTACCATTTCATAATAGTTTTGCGGTTCTCAATGCAGATAAGTGATGGAGAGAATGAAGTGATTCTCAGGACCACATGAATCGCGTCCAACTCAAGTCCTTATGCTATTATGGTCATCATGTTGCGATCAATTTCTGAAAATAGGTTTTGGATTTTACTTAACGTAGGAGGCTAAGAATCAGAACCTTTCAGTTTTATTTATATGTCGATTTGGATGCTCTAAACTTGAGATTTAAAGCCTAAATTTTAGAACGAGAAAGATACAAGAGATTCACATTCACATAAAGTCAAATTTATGGACGGAATGCTAAGTCTCACTTGTAAGTACTTTCTCATTCTAAAATTTATGCTTCAAAAATTCTGGAAGAACTTCAAAGTTGTACAATTTTGCAATCTTTTAACTACATGGCAAGTCATGTGATTATCTAGCTAATGTGTAATTGTGCTTCATCTGCATATTTTCTATAGTTCACAAATATGTTCTTGTTTCGGAGAACAATTTCAATCTTTGCTTGCATTGAGTGATAAGCGCACCCACATATAAAATTATTAATTATTTTTCAGCTTCTGTTGCATAAATGCAAACCTCTCATTTATACTTTTTAATCTCGTAAAAATAAGTCAAACAAATATGCATAAATATGACTCATCTACTATATATAAAACAAAAATTACTTTGGCGTTTTGTTTTACTCTTAGTGCTATTTTTAAAATTAAATCTCTAGTTGGGATGAAAAATGACTATTGTTTAAAGTTAAAATTGTCTGTTTAATTGATTTTGATGGCACATATTTATTATGAATAATTTTTTATTTTTATTAATAAAAAATTACTAAGTTCACATCATTTAGATTTAGATGACTAATTTTCATTCAAAATAATTGTTTTTTGTCAAAAAATAGAAAATTTGAATGGATTATTTTCACAGTGCATCCACCCTAAGGTATACTGGTGGATTTCCTCACCAAATCCAGACTCGGATCACCAACAATTTGAGCTTATTAATAAAAGGTACTTCATAGGAATAATTTAAAAAGGGTACTCCATAGGAATGCAAAATAGTCATTATATAAATGAGAAGCCTGGCCTCCTCTGGAGATATATAAAAAGGTTTATGAACAGAGATAATAATAGGTCGTTTTAATGTGTTCTTTATTTTAATATTTTAAAAATAATTTTGTAGAAATATTTTTAAAAATAAGTTTTGAAAACAAAAAAAAAACATATTTGAATAATTATTTTGAAAATTATAACTAACAAGTATTAAATGAGTTATTCAAAATTTATAATTTTACCATTAATGAGGTAAGTGTCCTCTGCCTTTTCTTGCATTTTTTCATAATAAAAAATATAAAACACCTTTAAAATGTTTTGAATTTTCTATTCTTTTATTTTTTTTCAAAATATTTTATAAAAAAATATTTATCAAACCAATTTTTTTGCTTTTTTATTTTAGAAAACAGAAAACTATTCTAGGAAATAACATTCAAATAGGCCCCAAATTTTTGGAATTTTTTACATTGCAGTAGATTGTCCAATCTATTTAGATAAGTTTCTATCACCCAATTTTAGAAATATCTCTAATTGTGTGTATGAAAAAGATTTTGTTAGAATGGATAAAATCCATCTCAATGATTTTTACAAATTAAAGAGATTAGTTTTCAACTATCAGTTAGTTATACTACTCGTGTTCACTAGCTTCTATCACCCAATTTTGAAGTTTAGCAGAGTAATAGTTTAGGATTCTTTTCGCATTGAGCTAATTATCCATACTTGTCATGTTTATGGAAATTACATCTTTAAACTTTTTAGAAAAATTAAGTTTGGTATTAGTGTATGTAAGACTATGGGCCTGTGAATACAAGCCCAGCCCATCAGGAATAGCCGTAGCTGAGTAAGGAAGTTAAAGACTGACGTACATCAGGCCGAGGGAAACAAAAAAGAAAAAAAGACTGATGCATATATTCTCTTGTAAGGCGTGGGAGAACCCAGATCAATGATAACTATCCTTACACTGTGGTCACTAACATTTTGTTCCCGTTACAAACTTAGCTTGATAATTCATTTTATACAAATTGTATTAATGATGAGAACAGAAGATAAATTTGATTTAAATTTCCTTTTTTTTTATGTATCAAAGATATTTTCCAATCAACAATTAACATTAATCCCTTTCACTATGTAGAAAAAAAATTTTCAAAACTAAATTTGCCTGAAAGCCTAATTGAATTTAGGCATTAATTTTAGGGAGAAAGACATTTGAGGACTCCCATATGAAGATATTCCCTTCCAAGGACCCAGATTAAAAATTCAGTACTTCTATAAACTGAATTTTTAACTTGAATCAACTAAATTCAGCACTTGTACTGTTCATTTGATAATATTTTTATATGAAGGTCCTTAAATATCTTTCTCACTTAATTTTTTAAGGCCCAAATTTTATTTTGGAGCCATACGGGTTGCTCGACCCATAAACATGACCCCATATATATGTATATATACAGGCATCGTGAATGTCATTGCTAGACGAAAAACAAAACAAGTGGGGACTTCAGTTTGACTGGGGTGTTAGATATTTTTAATATGATCAGGGATGTTTTACTGTCTGACTCCTCTGGGAATTCTTTCCCCTATGGTAGCACTATGAGTATGTAATTTGGGCTTGGCCCTCCTTCCGATCAAAAAAAAAATCATGAAAGTATTTGCTAGACGAAATTCAAAACAAAAGAAAAAATATATACATTTGTCGATATTCCGGGGTCACGTTAGTTTGATGATATTGATTTCCCCAACATGTCAGGGATGGATTCTGGAGAAAAATATATTTTTCAAACTGTAACTTCAGAATGGTGAAAATGTGAGCACCCACATTATAACTGGGTCCCACAACCATTTGACCGTGAGACAATTTTTCCTTGGACGTACTCACTCGATTTTCTTTTCTTACTAACCAGACAATCTGTGTCTCCATTCATTATAACAACGGTTGGTTATTCGCTTTTTGAGGTTCAGTTCCGACCGTCGCTGTTCTTACGAAAACTAACGATCTCCTCCACTGTAAGAGTGATACGAGATGACATTACAAAAAGTTCATTTAAATGGGCGGCGGCATGTCCCGATTTCGTAACCCAAAAACGAAGGGAAGAAACATATTTAAGGATGCAAACTGACTTAAGGGACGTGTTGGTGTTCAAGGGGCTACAAATTTAGAAGACACACACGCGTCAACGGCTTCACCAACAGTAAGGAACACCCATTCTTTTCCGATCTTATCCACAAAATGCGCCAGTTTAAGCTTGTGAATGACTAGCCACCTTGGGTTCACCATAGCTAACTGCATCCACACATGTAACACATCTTTTAGAGCTTATTGCAGATTAATTAATATCATTTAGGTAATCACGAGTTATAGATTCATGGCGGTCTCACTTCTACGCCCCGGGATTGCAACCTCTTGTGCAGTTCCTCCAGTGCAAGAATCCCAGAAGTATCAACATTCATCAGGTCTATTTGTATCAGTACAGATCCAGATCAGGAACATCGTCTTCATTATTAGGTCATACTAATTATGATAAATATTTCGCATTAATAGATGGGAATAAGGAGACTCACTGGTCATGTCCACTATCACTGCTTGGACCTTTCCCTTTGTAGTCTCTTTAAGATCATTATCTTCTTTTGTGACCCATTCCAGTATTCTACAACAAGTGACCCAATTAATTCAGACAGATATATTAGAAGGTACAATTAATTCGAATTTGCACTGATTGTCTCTCTAAATCAAATATCATTTAGAAAGTGCCTGCCTTTCTCTGACATAGTTAGCATTTGCGAAGCAAAGGGAGCCAGAGCTTATGCGAATAACCATGATGCCAGGAGTGCTTATGGCCATGGGATACTGACTAACGTCACAAAATGCTTCTGTTCTTGGAACTCTCCCTAGAACTTCTATTCCAGGACGAATTGATTGCATCAGTATCTTTGCAAACGAGATTACTACCTGCATCCAAACAAATATCCTCTAATTTCACTCCATTTATATGTGGTTATAGGGATACTGTTAAATTAACGGACGAAAATAGTGAAGAACTCACTGCAACAAGAAGACCAATCTCTACTGATTTAAACAAGACGCCAAGGAAAGCACCAATGCAGGCAAGAAAGTCTAATTTGTCAACCTTCCAGATATAATAAGCTTCGTTGATGTCAATAAGTCCGGGAAGTGCTGAGATGATGATCGAAGCGAGTATAGCCACTGGAGTGTAGTATAAGAGCCTTGTAAGTAACTCTAGTGACACAAGCACAGTGACTGCCATCACAATATTTGATATGGCTGTTTGACATCCTGCACTGAAATTCACTGCCGTCCTTGAGAAAGATCCTGCAAGTAGTGTTCACCAAAGAAATTGTTAAATTTTTATACACTTTAAACAGCTAATGAGGCAGTTCTTTGCGCAAACCCGTCAATGAATTATTGCAGATAAATTGTACAATTATCAGCAAAAGAAGGCATTCACCAGTTGCCACATAGCATGAAGTTAAAGAGCCTGCAATGTTGGTGAACCCCATTGCTAACATTTCCTTGTTTCCATCAAGATTGTACCCTTTAATGGATGCGAAAGATCGTCCAACAGCTATAGCTTCCTGAATCCAACGTATAGATTACAATAAGAAAGAGAACGGACCAAAAAAACAAACATTCAGAATTTGGACAAGATTAGGAAATGGATTAACACACAGTGAGAGCGATGATGGCAGAAATCAATCCAATTTTAGCTGTCTGTCCAACATGTTGACCATGGAATTGTAAAAGGTGAGCTGAACTTGGATTGAGGCCTCCTTTGACGCGCTTTATTATATTAACCCCATGCTTATCGGCTTTTGTCAAATATACAATTAAAGTTGATAGGATAACCGATAGAAGAGGAGAAATAGCAGGCAACCAGAAAAGCTTTTTGTTTCTTTTTCCCTGAAAGAAAGATATAAATTATCAATAGAGCAAATTAACCACTAAACTGAATTTTTTTACTTGCGGAGTTTGGATGTCAGAAATTTCATTACTCACAATGAACCGGCTAATCAGAAGGAAAATCAGGAACGAACATCCCACCACAAAATTTAAAGGGTACCACTGTCATTGAAATATATTAAAGGGAACAAAAATCATGTCAAATATGTCACAAGAAGATCTATATATGATAAGACATCTGTAAATTAATACTGCCCCGAAACTAACTAAAATTTTTCAAATTTTCTTATAGTAAAAGCAAAACTCACTTTTTCTGCAGAACCTGAAGTAAGTTGTTGATGGAGTGACTTGTAAACAGACTCCAAAACAGATACTGCATCAGTTTTGTTGGTGAAGTGTGTAATCTCCAGTAACCCTTTGAGTTGCTGAAGACCAATCATGATCGCTGCACCTGCCATGAATCCAACCAAAGCAGCATGCGAAAGAAAATCCACAAGAAAACCCAGCCTGCAAATGTTGCATATTAGTCAATGCTCAGTTTACAAGGAAAATTACAAATCTGGAAAAAATTTAGAATGAAGATAAGGAAAGGACCTAAAAATTCCAAATGTAGCTTGAAAGATTCCGGCAAAGAAGGTCACCGTGAAGGCGAGGTTTCTGTAGGCATCGGGGTTAGCAACGGGATCTTCCACTTGCGAGAGCAGGGAAGATAGCAGCAATGATACCACGGCCACGGGTCCGATTGCAATTTCTCTTGAGCTCCCCATTACAGCGTAGATAAGAGGAGGGACAACACTGGTATCTGAATCCACCAAATCCAATATTGGCATTTGAAAGTGTACAAATTCATATCAGAAAATATTGAAGCTTGAAAAACGTTCTTGTTTTCTTTTGCGTTACATCAGTTTTCAACATGATACTTACACAGGCCATATTGAGGATCCAGTCTTGCTAAATTAGCGTATCCTATGCTCTGCAAGATTCATATAAAAAATTAAGGGGAAAAGAAAAAATGCTGCATTGCTGTAGAAACAGTAGTAAAATTTGTGAATACCTGAGGTATGCTGAGGCTGGCAAGAGTTAAACCAGCTAACAAATCATCTTTAAACTTGGAGGCGTTGTAATCTCTTAACCAACCAAGGATTGGGAATAAGTTCAGAAAGAAGGAAACAGCTTGTCTACGGAAAACTTTGTCCTTGGATGAAGAAAAAAGCCCTTTGCCACGAAGAAAGATAGCCTGGTTGAGTGAATTAAACAGTTTAATCCAGAGAGGTGGCGGGTTAGGAGAACTTAGAATCCAATGTGACCTCTCTGTCTGACCAGTGTCGTCAAGATGAAGGTGGCCCTGCTCTGTCATGTTGGAAACTTGAGCAGGCACTGAACCCATATGGCTTTTAATTTGAAGTGGTTGGGTGAACCCTTGAAGATTGTACTTAATGTAGATTCATGTCAGTTAAGTAGCACCCCCACAAGTAATTTGGGGAGTACTCTAATTTATTCCGATGAATGCCTGGACGGGAACGGGGTGGGATAGAGGCCTCTGTGCAGAGCAGGGAAACAGTAGCACCACTTTGATTGGCTAATGTCAAAAGTTGGAACTTGCTGAGAATCAGTATAAGTTCGGTCTTTATATATATGTGTGTGTGTGCGCGCGCGCGCCCCCCTCCATGAGAGCATCTAAATGTATAGCATTGTTTTTTTAGCTTCAAGTTGCTTGGGCTAAGTCCCATTTTTCACATCATTTACCTTTACTTGTCTTCTAGTGAAACTGTAAATAGTCATTCACGGGGCCGCCCAATAATAACTATGCTAATCATTTTCACCAGCACTACAATCTCATTATTATATAACTTACTCACGTGGATTTAAACTAATGAATCACGCTACAATTGTTTCACCTAAACCGAAAAAATGAAATTAGAATTTGAGTTGAATTGAAACTAATAATTGAAGCCGGGTCAACATGGGTTCCATATCTTGTACAAACCTTTGTTTTTTTTTCGACAAACTAGTATTTATTACTTCCTCTGTCCCATTTTATCTTATCATTTTTTTGGAGGGAGTATAGTGATCTCTTCCGGTGAAAACGTGTCTATGGCGGATTAATTGTTGCTGCAAGCCACACTGCTTTCCAATTAATATAGCATTTATGACTTGAACCCTCCTCCAGACCAAAAAAAAAAAAAAAGAAATCAACCGATTCTTCACAGTGATGTGCGATGTCAAGCCTAATTTTTAATTGCAACCCATTAGAGAAATGCAAAAAGTTTCTAGGACACACCCAAAAAGATCCTGGGCAATATATGTTTCACGGTGAACTTATATATAGAATATGTTTTTTCTAGTACATGAATATGTTTTTTCTTTGTCTAAGGACATAAATATTTCATTATTTGAATCATGATAATTTTCCCCTGCGTTATTAATACCTGCATGTGAGAATGGAATATCTCAATTTCTCATTAATGTGGAAAGAGGAAGAGAGAAAGTGATTGAAAGTTTGAAACCTACTAAAACGGTAAAACCTCTTTCCACTCTTCTCTCTCTTTTCAAATTGATGGGAAGTGTATTTGGTTCAGCTGAATAAAGAGGATATGAGATGTTATAGTAATCCCTTATTTAATATGGAGAAGAGGGATAGGAGCCAATAACAAGTTAACTATTATATTCCTAACAAATTTAAGTATTTTTTTCCTTCTATTTTTTGTTGTTCTTTTATCAAAAAAAATAACTTTCATCTCACCTATTACACAAATTTCATATATTATTTATTCTAAATTTTTTATTTGATTATTTTCTTAAAAAATTATTTGATTAATTTTACTATGTAATTCTCATTATAAAGGTTAATATCAACTTGTAGAGACGGCACATAATGTGGGTGTGTTTCTTTTTTTTATAATGATATTAAAATAAAATAAAATAATAAGATCATTTTAGTGATAGTAAAATTTACTCTCTCTTCCATATTATAAGTTATATTTTAAAAAAATTTAAGTATATAAAATATAATTCATTTTATAAATATTAAATATTCATTTCCATATTTAAGTTAACTATTATATTCTTAACAAATTTAAGTTTTTTTCCATTTTTTGTTGTTCTTTTATAAAAAATAAATAAATAACTTTTGTCTCACCAATTACACAAATTTTATATATTATTTATTATAAATTTTTTATTCGACAGTTTTCTTAAAAAAATTATTTGATTAATTTCACTATGTAATTCTCATTATAAAGGTTAATATCAACTTGTAGAGACGGCACATAATATGGATGTGTTTCTTTGGTTTTTTTTTTTTTTATAAAGATGATATATATTTTTAAAATATTATAAGGGCAATATTAAAATTAAATAAAATAATAAGATCATTTTAGTGATAGTAAAATTTACTCTCTCTTCCTTATTATAAGTCATATTTTAGAAAAACTTAAGTATACAAAATACAAGTCATTTTATAAGTATTAAATAGTTATTTCCATATTTGTTCTCATTAAATAATTATGGTGAAAAGAAATTAAGAAAGAGATAATTAAGATTGAGAGTGTTTACGGATGCGATTTGGTTCAATTTTGGATAAAAACCAAATTGTACCAAACTAATCGGTTTGACTTTTTATGGGACCTTGTTGGTTTGGTTCAATTTAGATATCGGTTTGGATTATATTTTTTGAATTATTTTTAAAAATAGCATTTTTCTTCAAAAATTAAATTAAATAGGTTATATATAGATATTTTATGAATACAAATATTATATCTACATATTTTACTAACCAATATACTTTATGAACATTATAAAAGTGAAACAAAACATGTGTGATTATAGGTAATTGGATATATTTATATATTATAATTTATTATAGTATAGCTAATAGATGTGATTCGGTTTAGTTTAAGTCTCCCTGCACTTAAACCGAATATGAACTAAACTGAATCGGTTTTAATAGGGTAAAAACTGAAATAGACTTCATTTCAATTTGATTTAGATCAATTTTGTTCAATTTGGTTCAGTTAGGTCAATTTGGATAAATTTTGAACACTCATAATTAAGATGGATATAATTTTATAAGAGTAATATTAGAAAGTTATGATAAATCTTATAAAGTTTAATAATTTTAACTATTTTTTTATATGTATAAAATGATTACAAGTAATTTATATAAGACGGAACAGAAGAGGGAATAGTTTGAACCTCCCCTGCTCTCCAGTTACTGTGAGGCCTCCATTTTTCTTAACCAAACGTCCTCTCTCCTCCAAACCATCCCCAACCAAACAACATTCTCTTCTCTCCTAACGAGAGTGATCCATCATTGAAAATGGAGTTTTAACACACGGGTGCACAGACGCATCAATTTGTCCATCGAATAAAAAAATAAGTTAATGAATATCTTAAACTATTAAATTATTTCAGTAAATATATATTAAAAGAATATAACTTTCTTTCAAATGTAAAGCAAGATAGGAAAAATACAAGACTCTTATTTTTTTTATAGTCAAAATAGAAGACTATTATTTTAACTTGTTTGAGGCGTAGATGTCTCTTGTTCGGCATTAATATGTACAGAAATCAAAAGGAGATTCCACGTAACGTGATTCCAGCCCATTTGAAGGAATTAATTTGCGAACATGTGACCCTGGAAAAAAGTTTAAACACCAGATCAAGAACTTATGATCGGAAATAGAATATGTACATAAAAAAATTAAGCGATAGTGATCAAGATTTTGCAAGTATATAGGGTCAATTGTAGTAATAAAAAGTCTCTGAAATATTTCAGAGGTAGAACCAAGAGAGGTAGTATCAGTCTAAACTTTTAATCCAAAAAACAAGTAAGAATCAAATTGAGAATTCAAATTAAAAAGGAAAAATATATAAAACAAAATAATATTTGAATTTTAATTCAATTCTAAAAGCGTCAAGGGATTAGGATTTACCTTATGAGATAACTATATTATATTTTTTAGTTAGACTCTACATAATTATAATGACTATTGTTTCTAAGGCGTCCTAATTACCTCTCGATCAATTAGTCTTTATTTAATTAGGATTCAATTTGTTCTCACTCAACTAAAATTCCTAATTAAACTTTGAAAACTACAACTTATATCACCATAAATTTCTAATTCTATCTCTAGATTAGTTATTCATATTAATCTATCTAGATCTAGGCTTACTCTTCACCTCTCAATCCATAAAGTTTACCTATTAATTAGATTTTATGGTGATCAGGCATAAAATCCACATGAAAAAATAAAAGAGATAAATATAATAAAGAAACAACTAAATATATCTTAAAGAACAAATCCACAGAGTCTTAACTAGAGGAAAAAAATCCAATTCATCAAAATCAGACTACATTCCTATCCCTGACTGAGAAATTTAGCCACACATGGAAATAGAAATCAAATTAAAACTAAAATATCAAATCATTGTAAAAATAACAAGAAGAAAGAGTTATAGTATAATGAGAATAAATCTATCTCTAATACTTCCTAGATCTCCTTACTCTTTCTCTATAAGATACTCCTAGTTACTCCTAAATACCTTTAGAACCGTGTTCTCTGGCCTCCCAAAGTGTTTCTGAATCTCCTCTTATGTTTCTATCATGTCTCTTTATATAGGAAAAATTTAGAAGCCTATAAAAACTTAAAATATCACAAAAACGCATCAAAAATATGTTTTTACGGACTTCTATTGGTTAACCCGGCACCGGGTGACCATAAAATCAATAAATACGACGTTGAGTCCTTTTGAATATCTGAAAAACATTCAAAATGTGTTGACCCGGCGCCGGATGAATTTGACCCGGTGTTGGGTGCTTCTGTGGTACATACATGAAAGTTGTAGCTCTATGTTTTATCTTTCCAACGCATTTTAAATTACCTCAATCGGAATTCACATGTGAAAGTTATGATCAAAATATCAAAGGGTGTCAAAACTTTTCAGCATGAACGATTTATAACATTTTTACTCCGAATGCTTCCAAATGAATCTATAAAACTATGAAACACAAAAATATGTCAAATCATGCTAAAATATACCAATATAAACTTATTTAAATGCAATTTGGAGCTTAAATATGAGTGTTTTACATGTATAAAATAGACACATCAGATAACACTCCTAAACAGAAGTCAGCAACGTATATGGGACCTAAGCTATCTATCCAAGTCAGTGGAGAGTCATGTGTGGAAAAATTGGTGGTGGTAAAACATACTTCCCACTCTCTAAATACAGAAAAATGTTGGAAGATCATGAAAGACGTTGGTGGAAAATATTTTGTTTGGAGTGTAAAGGAAGAGAAAATTGAAAGGAAAGTTGTGCATGGTGTGTGGGTAACATTTTCTTTTAAACATAATTTTCCCCCACTAATTCCAAACCTTAGATGATGAATTTCCTTCAAAATATAGTGTTTGAAATATAATGAAGATCTTTAACCATGGGTTGGAGTCCCAAAACTCAAGTTAGAACAATAATGGTATTTATAAATTGATAATTTACTTTTATCTTTTGTACACCAAAAGAAAAGGCAAATGAACATGGATGTAGTTTGAATTGAATGAACGATTGTAGGTGTTTGTTTTTTATAGATAATGAAATGGTACCTTTTGAAATAACAAGAGTCCCTCCAATTAAGATACGCAATTTATATACCAATGTATGTACAATAATGTTGTAATGTTTGATGCATCTTCATATGTATAAATTATAATGTTTCAATGAAGAGACACATAACCTTATAATAATTAAGACAAAACACTTCTCTTAAATATTTCATAAACTTAATGATTAATGAATCATGTGATTTTAGATGAACCATTTCAAAAGTCATATACTATAAATTATTCATAAATCCTTGAAAAGGATTTATGAATAATTTATAGTATATGACTTTTGAAATGGTTCATCTAAAAGGATTTATGAATAATTTATAGTATATGACTTTTGAAATGGTTCATCTAAAATCCATTAAATTTTTGTATGTGTGTTCTACATATATTGCTCTTAACATTTTGTTGAACCACGATATCATTAATTATTTACTATATTTTCTTGTTGATAAATCAACATCTGAATTGTGACGCAAATTTACTAGCGAAAGACGCACAACCTAGAGGGGGGCAATTAATAGGAAAAAGAAAATGAAGTGTGAGGACTTGAGCAAACTTGTGAATAAAGAGTTGAATGAAGACCCATGAAGTTGGGTATATAGAAATGTCATATGCACAAAGGAACAGAAGACCGAACAAACACCAAGTGTGCGGATGGAGATGATTAACGTGGCAGAACGTCAAAATGAGGACAACATTTGTATGGAGGAGGGCTGTCGATGGAGGCATCTTCCATGGTCCCCTTTAATTTGATCGAACTATATTCTGGTTTTGGAAAGACTAGCTAGGACCATCACATCACAACACCCCCCCCCCTCTCTCTCTCTATATATATATCCTTTATAGCCGACCCACTATCTATTCTCATCTTTTCCTTTCATACACTGGCTAATTCTCTTGATGCATTTGTCCTTAATCATTTCATTAGGTTACTTTAAAGAGGTATAAACTCTTTCAGGTTATCAATATAAGTAATTTTTAATTGTTTGATTGAAATAAAAAAAATTATTATATAATTAAAATTATCTTAAAATTGATATAATTTCCATCTTTATCTGTAATAAATATTATAAATTCAACAAATTCATATTATTTCTCTTTTTTATAAATAAAAATATTTTAAAAATAAAGTAATTAATATTATAAAAACTTATTATAAGTGACCTAAAATTCAAAGATTCTCTGTTTTGGGAATGATTGCAGCTTTAGTGGAACAATTTTTCTTTTTCTCTTTTAAGGGAATTGGAGTTTGGTTAGGTCTTCTTTTTTATTTCTCTCCATGCGTAATAGAAAAGCTGCTGTTGCTGCTGGTGGGCTGGTCAAAACCCACCAAAGAGCCATTGATTTTGGACCTATATGCGGAGGATTCAGGAAGGAAAATGTGCGTCCCGAACAACCTTTCACTTTCATGAACAGGAGAGCCAGATTTCATTATGTGGCTTTCATAGCTGCTGAATCACCCCTGCCTGTATGTAATTTAATTTAATTTAATTTAATTTAACCTCTTTGTTGGGTTAATGGTTCTTTAATTTTGGTCCTTCAAAATTTAATTGTTGCTTCATCCATTAATTAAGACAAAATTATTTCAAATCAAATGGTTGAATATCCAACCAGTTATGTTGTGGTCCCGGAGCATGAGGGGAAGCAGGAATTTGAAATTTGTCATGCATCTTGCTTGGAGGCCAAGGGGGACAAACAGTGTAGGTGCAACAACGGAACAGCTTATGTTGAGACCCATTGCTAGGGTAAACTCATAGTAACAACATATGAGCCAATAATGGTACCAACCATTTGCTAAACAATTCAATAAATCAAATTTTTATAAAATTAGTTGGAAGAAATCTGCTCTTTCCTTTCAGTATATGAAGAAAGATTAATCTCCCCTGTTAGCAGCAGAAATACCCCTAATCCACAATAAAAAAAATGGAGAATTCTTATTTGACTTAATAATTAATTAGCCCAACCCTCTGCTTATATAAAAAAATTGCATTTTATTCCTAGATTTCAAAACCAGTTTAATTCTTAGAATCACACCAACAATTTAGCTAGTCTAAGCATGAGTCATCTAATCACTAGTTTAGTTATTTTTTCATACTCATTAAACTAACCAAGACACTAGTTCAAGATTTAATAATTCAACCGTGATTCAATTAGAATTAAACTGATATTAATAAAATTAATAATTTTTAAATTTTATATGTTATATGAAATATAAAAATATATCATTAATAAGTTTCATAACATAATATTAAATCTAAATAAGTTAATATTCATATATAATTATATTTTAAATCTAAAATAGTTAACTAATATTTAAATGTGGTAAAGCGGATAAACCCGTCTTAAATGGGTCAGCCCACCACATGCCCGCTTTTTGGCGGGCTGAGGCACTCATAAGAACAGGCCTGGAAATCCCCAGCCCTTTCTATTATACACGGGTTGGCGAGCAAGCCCGTTTTCTTTTGTTTTGTTTTTTTACTTTTTTTGGATAAATCATAAAATTCCTCTTATTTTTTTTATCCTTGTTGTTTGATTAGCCCATTTTTTCTCCTATTTAGTTAAATTATTAATTTTCAATTCACTATTATGAACTAAATAGCTACATTTATAAAATCTTTTATTAGTTTGGTGTATAAAGTCTTAAAGCATGATATATTAATACATTAATATGATAATACCACAAGTAACATTTAGTTCAACAAAATAAAATACAACTAAAATTACAATACAAGAAAGATTGAGAAGGAAAATGATGCTTAAGGCCTTTTTTTAATTTTTATTTTTTTTAGATATAATTTTATAAAGTAAAAATTAAAGTAGTGGGCTGGTAGGGCGGACTAAATTTTTTACACCTATTATGAAGTATCTCAAGTTTTTTTAGCCATCCATTTTTTGCAAGTTAAGCAAGTTGGCCCGCGAATTCTAACCCATTTTACCGGCTCCACTAATATTCCATTTTCATGTTATTTATTAAGTAAATTTATTATTATTAATAATTATATATTAAAATAATACTTATACAATATGATAATGTAGAAAGAAAAATTTTATACAAAAAAACACTATTTAATATAAAAATAATGCTATTTTATTTTTAAAACTAAAAAAAATTATTCAGACCCATTCAAACTGCGTCATGACAGGTTTTGAAATTTGCCGATTCTCCTCTTCTTTCGGATCGGACCCGATTCTCAGTCCCACCTATCAAATCGGTCAATTTAGTCCCATTTTTTGTAATATGATATCAATCAACTAGTGTTGACTATAATCAAATTGAATTATTCAGTAAAAAGCTTATCATACCTACTTCAAATAACTCTTGCTAATATTTTTCCTTATTCTTCATTATATATTTAAGTCTACTGTGAAGGGTTTTCACAATACATAAAAAGATTTGATTAAACAAATTTCTTTTAAACGATATTAAGAAAAATGGAAGCATCTTGCTTTCGTCGAGAAAGCCAAATTCGAGCTTTAAAATGGAAGGATCCACGCACCAATTTATTGTGCAAAAAGTGGATATTTATAATACTATAACTGATCCCTCTGTGTGTTTGTGTGTGTTACAAAATCATCGTTGCAACCCTAATCAGAATAAGAATAAAACGGCTTATATTACACACGCACACGTCACTGATCATATTTTCTACATACATAAATGTGATATGGTTTTAAGAAATCCATATTGATTCTAAGATGGCAACAACTTATAATTTCAAAACAAATTATTGCAACTCGCCAAAATCCATATCGATTCTAAGATCATATTTCCTTTGGGCCACCTCACCTACGCCACACCGTCGCTCAACTCTGAATTTCGACCTCACTTGTTTTCCCTTTTTTTTTTATTTTTCGACCAACCTTGTTTTCCTACTCCCTCAATTCTTTCTAACTCTGGATTCTATTTATGAAGAAATTTTTTTTAATAATTCTATTTATAAAAAAAAAGGGAGTTAATTTTACATTAATTTCTTTTTATTAAAATTACTCTACTTCATTAACACTATTAAAAGCTACGATGTTCATCTTTAAAAGAAATTGAAAAAATATTAATTAAATAGGAGTAATTTTAAAAAAATTAAAAATATATAATAAATTAATTATTTTTAACAACTTTAACTCATTTTTTTAATACTCATAAAGTTATTTTTTCTTTTATAAATGAAACTATAAAAAATATAAGGCATCCTTGATCGACTCAAATTATTTGATTGGTTAATTTTGGTTTAAATAATATTTTTAACCTATGTTTTAATTTGCATTTACACCATTTCTTATATAATAATGATTTACAACTTAATTTAATAAAGATTACATTATTTTAATTAAATGCAGTAAAAAATAAATAATTCTTTTTTTCTAACTTTAAAAATATAACAAACTTCCTTAATTTAACGAAATTAGTTGAAAGTAATCATAAAAGGACAGTATTTCATTACCTTGTTTTTTCACGTCCGTGTTTTTGTTTTAAATACTCATACTCATTGTTTTCCTCGCGGGGATTTCAAGGATTGCTCTGTTGTGATTAACGAATGTCCATTCTCTTTTCCATAAGAGAGATCGCCATTCGCCAAGGATTTTACGTTTTTTTCCAGGTCTTCTTTCCCTTTTCTTCTCTGTCTCGCTCACTCTATTTGCCATCTGGGTTCAGTTGTGGGACTCTCTTTAATTTCTCTGCAACCAAACACGCCAACAACAAATTAACGAATTGCAAAAGTAGAATGCAGTATACCCATTTCAGGGACTGTCGTAGATTCATCGAACCTGGACGCCGATCGGGTCTTTCGTTTTTCTTAACAACTCACACCCTTGCTTTTTATCTGTTCCATCCATGAGTTTAATATTCAAATAGAAATTAGAGGCTTTTCAGAAACATGACAACCACCGGTTGTAATGGTTTCGGGTACTTTCTTTTTGTATATAAAATACATTTCTTTCTTACTATTTTTGTGTCTGTTATTCATTCATTGGTTCTCCATATTATTCCAATTCGTGCTTTACTCAAATCGTGACTGGAGCAAGTGAAAGTGGGTCTTTTAAAAAACAAAGCCTTTTGCGCAGAAGCACTGAGATCCTCCACTATCAATGGCTTGCATTGCATTGCATGAGAAGATAGGAAGGGCAGATGAGTTGAGGGACTTAAATTTTCTGGTCATAAGTTAAGAGACGACTTTATTAATTGGGCTTTATTCTCTAAACTTGCTTGTTAGAGAGAGTAGACATACTCTTGGTGGTTGGTGGTGAGTATAGAAAAACAAGTTCGAGTTTTGGTTCCTCTTTGCGAAATTAGAATGAATTCAATTCTTTTGTTTTGATCGTGCATAAAGTAAATTCTGTGGAGCGAAGGTTGAATAACTCCAATCTTGTTATTGAACACCAACTTAGATACTTCATGACTCAGATTGAACTGTCAAACTGGCTTTAGCAAATTAATTCCAAAAGCCGGAAACTTCTTCCTTTATTCCTTGTTTTTTTTACTAAGAAAGGCAAGCTAGGCTTCAAACAAAACAGCCGGAAACTTCTGTTTATCAAAAACATATAGGTAAAGAATCTGATTATTTTTTTATTCTTTTTTGAGAATGACTCGTTTAATAGACATTTCCTTGTGAATTTCAGCTTCCAAATCATTGGCAATATTTACTGCATTATTGGGAAATATTTTTCTAGTGGGCATTTTTTTATTTACCATTAGTGGGCCATCCGTTGCTTCGAATACTGTCAATCAATCTCACTAAAATTCCACCGCCTTGTCAAATTAGGATCCGGGGTCTCTCCTGAAAGGCCCCATCGAGTTTTTTTTAGATTAAATATTAATATGAAAAAAAAATAAATTTCTTAGATCCTCATACGGGCATGTATTTGTGCAGTTTCTTAATTTTTTTTTCTCTACTACTGTATAGTTGTATGACTGCAGAAACCTAGTTTCTACTTTGTAACATGTAAGGGATAAAAACTACTAATTTTTTTCATTAATAACATTTAATTTTTTAAAAAAATACAAGGCAACAGTCTCGCAAGGGAGACCCCTAATCCATCAAATTATGTCTTTTTTTTCCAATAAAGTCATGTCTAGTCATTATGAATCTTTGTTGTGCTTGTAACTTGAAGTTTTTATTTTAATCTAACTTTTGTTTGCAGTTATTTGATCCCCTAGCTCAAGTGACAAAAGTAAAGTGGAGTGTAGGTAAAAATTTAAGAATCGGACCTTCATCACCTTATGATGTGATCAAATAAACTTACATTAGCTTTAAACTTGGAGTTTATATCTATTATACTCCCTTTCGTTTTTTTTATAAGAGAATTTAGGGAGTAGTTTTTTTTGTCCTATTTATAAGAAACATAATCTCATTATTTTATATATTTATTGGCTTATTTCATATTTTCCCTTCATTTATGAGAAAAAAAGCAGTGATTGTTTTCTATGCAAGAGTAGTTCATTTCTAAAAAAAAATTGAATTTATAATATATTAATTACATTTAACTAATTTCAACTGTTTTTATTAATTTTAATGAAGTAATTATTTATATCTTATAAAAAGGATTGCAACGGAGGTAGTATTTCCTAATTCCTATTGCTAAATGTGATGGATTGATGTTACGCCATTTTTTTTAGCTGTTGACATCTTGGTCTTCAGGGAAGAAGCACGGCAATTGCAGATTGTCTTTTTCGGACGTTTTTATTTATTTTTAGCTGCTGCTAATCCTTGCTCCCTATTCAGTACCTTCTCATACTCTGTATATAAACTATATACATTTCTTCCCCACCATTCTTACGGTAACTATTCTTAGTACACCAAATTACCAAAACAACAATAATCATAGGAGTGCGAGACGAGTACCTGACTATCTATTCATAATTCTATTTTGATATATATATATATAATATACACACGTTGCATGCTTGTAACATTTAAACCATACTAATTTTGCTGTGTTTTTACTTTCAAAGTACGAAGATTGCTTCAAAGTGAAATCAGTGATCATCCAAACTTTCTGCCAACATCTGCTTTCTTGAACTCAGGTTGGTGACACATTTCCTGAATTACTTTTTAATGGTTAGTAAGATCAACTTATCATTGTTCTATTTCTCAATTTCCCTTAGAGGTGCTTATGTACCTGATCATTTTCACTTTGGATTGTATACCAGAGTTATAAGCTACACATGGTACATATGCTTAATTGTTGAAAAACTATATCAGCCATTACCACTTTAAAATATTTAGTTATGACCTTTTCTACATCACAGGTGAAGGTCATTGTTTCAATCTTTCAATGGATCGTCAAGATGATGAAAATCCTGAAACAAAAGAAGTGCATGTTCACAGAGTGGGAATTCCTCCAAGACACAACTTCTTCAAGGAATTCCAATCCACTTTGAAAGAAACATTCTTCGCCAACGATCCTTTACGCTCTTTCAAAGATCATCCTAAATCTCGCAAATTCATCCTTAGTACTGAGGCTATATTCCCCATACTTCATTGGGGGAGAAGTTATAATCTTGCCAAATTTAGAGGGGATATTATTGCTGGTCTAACTATTGCAAGTCTTTGCATCCCTCAGGTAAAAGAGGCCTTAAACATGTTGATTTATGGCTTTTGATGAATAGAAGAATAGTAGCCCCATTCAATTCAATAAAGATTATAATTAGTAATAAACTTGGCTCCACTTACAGGATATTGGATATGCAAAGCTTGCAAATTTGGATCCACAGTATGGACTTTGTAAGATTCCTTTCTCTCAACAATAGGTCAAGTTGCCCCCATGTTTCCATTAGATGTTGGAATGAGGTTTTGCATTTCTTTTTGCTCTACTCTACCCCTTCACAGACTCCAGCTTTGCTCCACCTCTGATTTATGCTGTCCTGGGTAGTTCTTGTCGGACCAGTAGCTGTGGTTTCTCTCTTGATGGGGACCTTACTTCAAAATGAGATTGATCCTGTAGCAAATGCAGCAGAATATCGAAGACTTGCTTTTACTGCCACCTTTTTTGGCAGGGATCACCCAGGCTACTCTTGGGGTCTTCAGGTATGACACCAGATTGGTCCTGATGAAATGGAATGGGTACTTTCGGGGTGAGTCTTACGGTTGGTTTGGATATTTTTTTGTTTCTTATCAGGTTAGGTTTCTTAATTGATTTCCTATCCCATGGTGCTATTGTTGGTTTCTTGGGGGGAGCTGCAATCACAATTTCCCTTCAACAACTTAAGGGTTTTCTTGGCATTAAAAATTTCACGAAGAAAACTGATATTGTCTCTGTGATGCATTCAGTATTCTCATCAGCGCATCATGTGTATGACTTCTCATTTTCTCGCTACTATTTGTTTCACACGCTAGTAATAATCAGATGCTCTAACCTGAAGATTTCCCCTCTGAAAGTTGCTGTTATAAGCATAACGTAAATAATTATTTATATGTTACGTCTTGCAGTGGAACGGGCAGAATATTTGCATTGGAGGAAGCTTTTTAGCTCTTCTTTTGTTTGCTAAATATATTGTAAGAAACCCTATTTCTTTTTTAGCTTTCTATTCGTTGATTAGGCCGTTGTGATCACTAATTGATTTCTCATTATCTCCTAAAATGGGGATCAGGGAAAGAAGGACAAGAAATTGTTCTGGATATCAGTAATTGCCCCATTGATATCTGTTATGCTGTCCACTTCTATAGTCTATTTAACCCATGCAGACAAGCAAGGTGTTGAAATTGTAAGTGTCTGCATGCATATCTATTGTATTTCTCATCCTAACTACCGCATTTTATAACAATAGTTATCTGGTTGATGATGGTAATAGGAATAATTTTGTCGAATTGCAGCAGTAGTAATGTTTTATTTGTCTAATAATACATGAAGGTAAGACACATAGAAAAAGGGATCAATCCTTCATCTTTTCATGAAATATACTTTACTGGTGATTACCAGGGGAAAGGTTTCAGAATCGGCGCTGTGGCTGGGATGATAGCATTAACAGTATGTGGCCATCTACTTGAGCCTACAAAGTTTTAAACCATTCTAATAATGTGGTTATGAGGAAGCCATAGAAATTGGAAGAACACATGCTTCCATGAAGGACTATCAACTAGATGGAAACAAGGAAATGGTGGATTTAGGAGCTATGAATGTTGTTGGTTCAATGACTTCTTGCTATGTGGCAACAGGTAAGCACCACGACAGAGTTTTTATTAATTATTTGAGTTTAGTGCTTAAAGGGACATAAAGAGAAGTTGGAGTTAAAGATGCTTGATAAGTAGAATCCTCTAATCCATCTTGTTCATACTTTCAGTTCTTTCTCTCGATCAGCGGTAAATTTCATGGCTGGCTGCCAAATGCAGTTTCTAATGTTGTGATGTCCTTTATTGTGTTCTTAACCCTGAAATTCATCACACCTCTTTTCAAGTACACACCAATTGCCATTCTTTCTGCCATCATCATATCAGCTGTTATCAATCTTGTGGACTATAAGGCAGCAGTTTTGATATGGAAGATTGATAAATTTTGTTGTTTGCATGGGAGCTTGTTTTGGTGTTGTTTTTTGCTCGGTTGAGATAGGACTTCTGATTGCCGTAAGAAAACTATGACTCCGTCATCATTGTCAAAGTAGTTTTTACTGCTTTTACTGACTAGGTTTTTTTATGCCATGCTGTGGCTGCAGGTCTCTATATCCTTCGCTAAAATTTTACTCCAAGTCACAAGGCCACGAACTTCTATTCCCGGGAAGATTCCTGGGACAACTGTCTATCGAAATATCCAACAATATCCCGAAGCTAAGAAGGTTTATGGTGTTTTGATTGTCAGAGTTGATTCTGCAATACATTTTTCCAACTCCAATTATGTTAAAGAAAGGTAAAAATGTATTCCTTCTCAGTTTTTATTCCAACGGGCTTTGGGCTTTAACAACCAAAATGAAATTAGTGATGCATCTTACAGGTAAAGATATATTCCAAAAACGGTAAGACAAGTTTCAATTTGTGGATGTACACAGATAGTCAATTGTTGCATAAGAATAAATTACTCAACTCCTATTAAAAATGTTAAAGAAACTAACTGGCTTTTTGATATTTCAAATTAGATGCTAATAGGTCTTATTATTAAAGAGGGAAACTTTGGGCTTGGGGTTTGTTTTAAAGCTTTAAACAGGAAAGGGGATATTGTCAAACCAATACCACTTCTAGATAAACTGTATCTGCTTTGACTTAAAAAAGAAGAATGAATCGGACAAATAGACAGAAAAGTCTACCTGGTTTTGCCACTTCAGTCCTTGAAGGATCAATTTGTATATTAAGTTTTGTTGAGTCTTGTTTCAATGTATTTCTCTATGAACATATACCATTTCCTCCTTCTCATCCACATAAGGATTGTAATATGATAATTGTAGAAAGCTTTTTCTGATGCCCAAGTATCTATGTATCTTCTGCAGGATACTGAGGTGGCTGATGGATGAGGAAGAACAAGGAAAAGGAGAATACCGAACAAGAATCCAATTTTCAGTTGAAATGTCACGTGAGTGGCTTCTGATTATTTTTCCTCTTAATGTGTTTGCTGCAGCCGTCGCTGACATAGATGTGAGACCAATTCAATTTTAAACAAAATTTCATATATATTGAATTTTCTCATAAGAATATAACAGTCTCAGGAAGACTTTATAAATACTTTTCACTGTAGTAGGAAACACTAGATCTAAAATTATAAAAGAAAAATATAATTAAAAGAAATATAAGAAAATAATTTAGGTAAATAATTTTTCTAACTAGTTATGAAACTCAGTAATGGAGCCTAAAATTTAATCTCAACTAGTCAGGGAATCAGAATGTGTGTTAAGCTCAACTCAGTCTACCTCTATTTGATAACATTGGCCATGCTCGGTTATTAAATTTAAATTTAAATTTAAATTTGAATTCAAATAAAGATAAAGATAAAATTATAACTGAGTTTATCTTTATTTCCTAAAATCACTTAATTGATAATATTTTCTCTTAAAGATAAAAATCATACTAAATTAAAATATATTTAATTAAATAAATAATATAAATATTTAATTTAAATAAATTGAAATTAAACATTATTAAATTAAATATATCCAACCATAGATACGAGCGGCATCCACGCCTTTGAGGAGTTATACAGAAGTGTTGAGAAGAGAGATGTTCAGGTAAACTAGGTTCCATTCACACACGATTACTTGAAAATGATCCGAACTAACATGAATTAAGTGGGGGGAATGAACTTAATTACCGGAAGAGTTGGTTGTATACACAGCTTGTTCTGGCAGATCCGGGCTCGGTGGTGATAGAAAAGCTCTACGCATCCAATTTTCCAAATATGATTGGGGAGGACAAGATCTCCCTCGCAGTCGCAGATGCTGTTGCATACGTTTCTCCCAGGTTGGCTCAGGAACCTTGAACACACACTCAAACTTGTGAGGTAATTAAGTCAATGATGAGGTGGTCACTATGAAAAAGAGATATATAGTTCGGTGGGATATGCTGTGTTGTAATACTTCTTCTTTTCTCGTATGGAGACTCTTTAGCTTGGCGTGATGGCTGTGTTGAACCGGAAAGTTGGTGCATATCTGTTGCCGTGTTTATGCTGTGAAACGTTCAGTCTCCATGTAATGTCCTATCCATTGTAAGGATTATTGAGGAGCCATGTCTTCATTCGCGATGCAACGCATAAATTCATAAGGGAAACTGTACATTTTTTTTATTAATTATTAAACACATTCTTTTACTTCTTTAGTGAAATTTGATAAATAAATTACACTGCTACAAGAATTAAAATAAGCAGTGCTCCACATCTTTTTATCTTGATCTGTATATATATATATAAGAGATAATATTTATTATGTATTTTTAAAAAATATTTATTTAATATATTTTAAAGAAAGATTAAAAATTAAATAAAAATAATTTTAAAATAATATTATAATTTTTTAAGAAATCAATATAATTAACTAATATCATCCCCAGTAGAAGCGTCCTATATGAGAGCCACTGGTTTTAGTTTTAATTAACCCCTTCATCTAATAGCTGTAATTTGTACGATAGTTGAATTTGTGGTTTTTTTTTTTTACTTTAATATACAATGAACAAAGTTGCAAAGAAGGTCAGGTACATACAAGCAGATTCCGGGGATTGTGCAGATGATAATGGGCAGAAGGTGCTTTTCTTTATACACACACATATATTGATTTATTATATTGGTTATTGGAGATCATGACTCTAAAAGTATATATTCCGATCCGAATAACATCCAGCTGGTTGAGTATGGACATGATTGAGAATTTAGAGGGAGTTCAAATTTCCTTTTTTTGTTTTTTTGGTGAAGATGATAAATCATAGCAGCATTAAATAACAAGTCAATAAGCTAGCATGAAGTTTTAAGTTACCTGTAAACCCGGGTTTCCTTTAAGAGCGTCTCATCCTCCAGAATTGGAATACAACTTGGGGGGAGGGATTGAAAACCGGAAACAAAAAGAAGCAAGCTCTTGTCCGAACTTAGCCATCCAATCACCTCCACGACTTGCTTTTCTGTAGACCAATCTTGAGGATTACGTTCTTAACCTCCTCAATAATGCTGCGATAGGGAGTTGAACTTCTGATTACTTCGCGTTGACAGAAAATAACAATCTGTGGTAGAAAGATGGGACGAGTTTAACCATATTGGGCCCCACGTTTACCTATCAACTCACTCAGATATTAGCCCCAATCATTTGAACCCCCGTGTTACCAAAACTCCACGAAACCTTTCATTAGGAGAAATTCGCAGGTGTGAGACTAATCATGGATATGTTCGGGAGAATTAAAAATGGGGCCACATGAAGTTCATGGATATGTTCGGGAGAATTAAAAATGGGGCCACATGAAGTTCGAGAGAATCTTACTGTTAAAGTCAAGCCCAACTCCTACTATCATTTTCAATTTATGGAAAAAGGGGCCCAAGCCCAAGAAAAGCAGTAAAAAGATCTACTGCTTTTCAAAACTGTGATATCTTGAAGGGAAATTTTTCACTTCCGTTCCTACAAAACAATGAAAATCATCAATACATCAATATAAAATTTATAGAAAACCACGTTATTCATGAGTCATGAGCATGAAACCCACAATATTTTTCTTTTTCTTTTTGCCAGTAGCATGAAACCAAAAGTCTGGTTTCATGTAAATGGAGACAAATAATGTATTAGCAATATTTAGTTAGATCACCGATTCTCCAAAGTCATACTCCCTCTAAATTATAAAAATTGTCATTTTAAAGGTTTTGTGACTTTTCAAAATATTTATGACATTAGAATTTTAATAAAATATTAATTACTTTCTTCATTCTCTCATTTCAACTATAAATTACTTTTAACTACTTCACATATATTAAAAAAAGTTGTTAAACTTATTAAATTTGTCTTAAATTTCATTTATTTTCCAAATTTACCCCTAATTATATGTAACTCTCTCTAGTTCTTAATATAAGACTATTTTAATCGAATCATACGAATTAAGAATTTGAATTAAAACTAATTAATTATCTCGATTTCTCTGAAAATTTCAACATTTTTCCTAAACTATCTTTATTTAATCTCTCTCTTTCTCTTTCTCTTTGAATACATTAAATAGGGACATTTTTCTGAAAATGTATAATAAATAATACATCTTATATTGTAAAGGGTCTTATATTTAGGATCAAGGTAAAAGATCCTATATATCGGACCGGAGGGGGTATATCTTTCTAATAATAAATTGTATTATTTTTGTTCAACATACTTAATAGTGGTATTTAGGAAAAATTTATTTAACTGATCCAGATATAATTTATATTTTAAACCATGAAAACTCTTTTATTAGTGACTCATACTTAAGACCAAAGGGAGTACTATCTTGCTTTCATTGATATGAAATGAAGTATTTAAAAAAACATTTAAATTAAAAACATTTTAACAAAATACTATTAAATTTTACAATAATTTAGATTATTTAACTTTTTTCTTAATTTGTAAAAAAAACCCTAAAACGATGCTCGTTTTCTGAACCGGTGGAAATATTAAGATTTTAGGACTCCTAGAAACCAGCACTTTCACATCTGTTTACAACAACAGCAATGGATGATTTTATTTTGCAATGAATGATTTTTAAAAAGTCACGATGCGTTCTTTATCAAAGTGAAAATTCTTATCTGTGGACATTATAAATTTAGGCTATTTTGATATGTGTTATTTTTTTTTTGGCCAACAATCATACGTGTTATTTCAAAATGGAATTTTACTCTTCTCACGTACCTTCTCTTTATGTCTATAAAAATTACACACACACACACACACACAAACACGCGTGTTGATCCTTTGTTTGGGGAGCTAAAATTGCAAATATCACTTAAAAAAATCAGAATGTCTGTTGGTTCAATTGAGCAATTTATCAATTTATTAATCAATATTCAGTATATATAGATTTAATAAAATATATAAAAAACTGTAATATTTCCTAGTCATGAGCAAACAGTACACCTTATCTCAAATTTCATATAAAGCATGGTCCACTATTCATAATATTAATCTATTATATATATAAAAATAGGATTCATAGCTGAATTTCTATTGCGCCACCTCATCACCTTATTTTAATTAGATAAATCTTATGTGTCATGCTGATTTTGCTGCTGATGTGTTGCATGTTATTCTTGTACTAATTCATCTAAATAAATTCCTGTTTTGGTGTCATATTAATTATCATAACAATTTAATAATTGTAATTTAGTACATTATTTCAGTTTTTAGTTCATGCAATAAAGTACATAATGATGGTTAGAACTCTACTTAATTTAGTAAATTATTTAGTGATATTTTGTTATTTTCCATTGATGATGAGTTATTTGTCATTTATGATGACGTTGTAATAATGTTCTCAAGTCAAATTTCTATTAAGTATCTACCATTGTCGGTTATGTGATTTAAATCAATATTTATTTATGTTGATTGATTTGTGGATTACTTTTTTGGGATCCCTTCTTTTGTAAGTTTAGTCAATTCTTTCTTGATATCTTTTGATAATGTGATTACATTTATTGTTTAGTTTGTTGATTTAAAATGTATAAATTACTTTAAATTTGCTTGATACGTAATCTTTTTGCATTCAATTCTAGCATCATCAAGTCTTATTTTTTGCTATACAAGAATTTCTTGATTTCATCTTATGTTAATCATATTTCATTTTTTGGTTAAATTGATGGATGTAATACATATAGTATCCATTCAAATTGATTGATTGGTTTGTATGCATATCAACTTTAAATTTCAAGATATAGGATATCAAATCATCAAACTGATTATGAGGAATGTTAAATATACATATCTATCATAATGTATACTTAATTATGTATATACATTCAGAACTTAATTAACTTGTGATCCACCTATAAAAAAAAAACACACACATCGAAATCAGATTTCAATGGGTTTCAAATTATGAATTTATGTTTTTTATGGTCTTGAATCATTTTATTAATCTCTTCATATAGTGTTAATATAATTTAATTATATCTATGCTTTTAAAATTAAATCAAAATAACTATATTAATTTAATTAATGTAGATCTCTAATATAAATGACATGTATACATATGTACAACAAAAATATACATATTGTTAAATACTTAAATTTAATAATCTATAAATTATTTTCATATTGTGCCACACATAATATTATAGGTAATATAATCTTATCATATATCTATATACTAATGTTTAAAATTTTCATATATGGCAAAAAAATTTTTGTATATACTAATGTTCAAAGTATAGTTCATGTGTGATAGTATGCTATAATGATTCCATGAATATCATATATTAAATATCCTTATTTTTTGCCATCATATCACATGCGTTTTTTGGATAATTAATAAATTTCCTCAATAGCATTATGAAGTCAACTATGCATTATATGTTTCTCATTAATCATGTAGTATATTATGATTTTCTTTTTATACCTGTAGACTAATGTATTCAATCATCCAATCAATTCCGATAATATTTAATGATTTATGAAATTTAACAAGTTCAAAATAAATATATGAGGTTGTAATCTTTTTTTTTCTCTTATAGCAACCATTATAAATGGTATTTTATTATACACATTGAATGTTTTAATTTTCCTATATTATACTGTACAGCAAAGATTATGTTTTCAATACGTTATATAATTTTTCTTCATTGGGGTTCCTTAAAATTAGTGATTACAATTGAATTAAAATGATTCTTTTCATTATTTGTGTTAATATATGTCATTTAATACAATATCAACGCGTTTTGTAATTTCAATCTCCATTATAGAATTTTTCCCTGTAAATAGCTTCCAATTCTGCTCATTTTCCTCAAAAAGCTATTACAGCATACAAATGTATATGGTGAAAATTGTATATAAATTAATTGTTGTCTCAGCTTTTGTTATGCTTTAAACTACATTTTCTATTCTTATTTATGTTATTGTTTTCCTATAATTTTTTTTTCATTTGAATGTATAGTGATTTCATATTGACATGATGGAGCTTTTTGAGAATGGTACTATCTTGCCTCAAGAAATGATGGTAAACATTCTATCTTTCTTACCTTCCGCTGACTTAAAGGAAAAGCGTTTGGTTTCCAAAAACTGTGCTCTCAATGCTATTCATCCAACATTCATCAAGAATTTATTCAATACTTTAAATCAACTGAGTGAGTGTCCTCAGGTATGATAGCTTCTGATATGAAATATTTATTTTTTCTATTTTAGTCTAATGTTAACTATTTTTTAGGGAACATACACAACAATTCCACAGTAGCAAATATTGATGTCAAGCATAAGTGATTTTGTAGGTCATACCATAGGTATTTAATGCAAGTTTTTCATGATGGATTGAGTTTCTGTTGTCCAAATTGTGATCAATTCATCAAATCACTTATTCCTAGGTATTTGTTTTACATTAATAATGATGTGAATATTATTTCATGTGTTAACTATATGTGTAACAAAATTATGTAACAAGTTTAATTTACCTATTGGTTTGATAGATGTAATATTCAATTCTGAGTGACTGATCATTCTGGATTTGCTACTTTTATTGTCTTTCACCATGAGATTGTTGGATGGCTGAAATTCAGTTCAGTTGATCTCATATATTCTATTTGCAAGGAATTTCCAACATTTTAATAGATAAAACAATTTTAGTTTTAATTGACAGAAATATTTTTTCAAAATATTTTTCCTCATTTTAACCGTGATCCTAAAATATGAATTACTTGAATCTAATCTACGGTATATGAGAATATGTGAATAGATTTTATAGCCCAATTTTAAAAGAATACAATATAAATAATTAATTATTGTACAGAAATATATAAATTAAATTTGTATGTTGATGATATCTTGTTTATTATTTTATTCATTCTTAATAACGATTGTTCAATTAAGTATTTATATATAAAAATTATTAGAGATATATATGTTTTAATAAGATCTGAGGTAATTTTGTAAATATAATATAAATCTCAAAATATTCCATTTATGACCCCCAATTTAAAGGACAATAAAAATTGGATTTCGAATGGCTAAAGAAAACTTGAAAGACCCTCCCTTATCATTCCATTTTCTTATAAAAAAATCTATTCAAACAATGGTCCACTCTATTTATTTTCATCCGGGAAAAAACTCCTAAACATAAGGTAAAATTCTTTAATATATGGAGGAAAGAGAAAAAAAAATTTCTCAATCGGGGGAATTATACATGCAATGGAAGAAAATGGTATTCAACAAGAAGATTTATCTTTTTCTTATTGATAATCATCTAGTTTCCCATATTATCAATTATTCTGAATTCAAACACTATGAGTTTTAAATAAGAGTAGCTTTCCAAAGTCAAAACATAGTTTTAACTATTAAATTCAAATGATACAGTACTTCAACAGATCTAGTTAATCTATATTTTATATCAAGGGTTTAAATTTTTTTTTCCTGCTTTTTTTTTAATTGTTGCCATCATTTTTTGTTCTACCTACTCTTATCTATATTGAGGGAAAAATTAGTGTGAGGCTCCAACATTTTGATTCACACTGTTCACAATTGGTGAAAAGTGTGAGTAGCTACATTTTTTATATTTTTAGTTTATATCAAGGTTTTGAACCATACCTCCACCCACATTTTTTAATGTTTATGCTTTATAATGATATATTGATGATATTGATATTTCATATTGACAAGGCCGGAAAACTTGGGTTCGGCCCATTATATGTAAGAAAGAAAACAAATCAAGCCCATGATTGCTCCACTCATCAAGACCGAAATTGCCCCATAAATCGTAGCCATGTATTTTTTCTATTTCCGGGTGAGACGTGGCCATGTGATTAATTGCAGTAAAAGCCTCACGTCGTATCTGACCTTAACGGTGACTGAAAAAAAAAAGATTCTATCTCACGTGCATAGAATTGTTTCTTAAGAACACGTGCTTCGTATTTTCAAGCAGTAAAATATGAGCTTGAAAGAAGAACGAAAAAACATCTCATCGAATGTAGTAAGTTAGCGTACGATTCTTGTCGACTGAGGTGAATATTTATATTAGCAATTGTTTGATGTGGTGGGTTGAAATATTAGATTGAGTTAAATTCAAGACGTAATATTCTGACTAGATGCATTTAATTAAATAGATTTGCATTTAATCTTATAATGACAAAATAACTAATTACCCATTCTTATTTGAAAACCAATTTTGAATTACACGGTGATTAGAATTAGTACGTGCCACAGGAAAATCCAAATTACTAAACTTGTGAAAAATTAGATTAAATTTGATTACAATGTATATTATATGCCTCATCAGTGATTAAACGCATTATTCATGGTTTCGTTAATTTCCTGACTAGCTATCTCATGCTCTTACATTTGAGATTCCGCGTAAAGGTGACAAGCAGAACTTGAACAAAAATTAAGAAATAAAGACTAATTAACAGTCATGAATGACCATCCAAGAGAAATACATTGTAATATTGCAACTAATTAAATTAAACAAGCTTTCTGAAATTTCTGACTTCTGTTTTGGATAACATGCATGTTTGAAACTTTAGCAGTGTTATAATATAACTGTATTCGCCATTGAGCTAGCATAGGGAATATTCATATGATCACTGCATTATTTTAAAAGCTATCGCTATTACTTTTGCAGATACAAGCAAAGTATAACTAATCCCTTAATTAAAAAGAAAAAAAGGTGTCTATATATGCGTATGGAATTTTTAAATTAGGGGGTTCTTAGTTAATTAGCAAATAACGTGGACACATGTCCACTTGCGCAATTGGGCTTAAGTAAAATTATGATTTTGAAGCGATGTTTGATGTACGAAGCTGGAATCCAGCTAGAAACAAAAGCGACCTCCACCACACGTTTAATTTTTATATGTTTTTGAAGGAGTTTCCATGGATTAATGTTCAGCACATGTCATCAATTGGGAGCTCAATTATCACCAGCAGGCCGAGACCTGGTGGCTTCTCAATTCTGATCCCAACCACACAGAAAAACCCCTACCCCACAGCTGAAATGAACGCCAAATATGCATCTTAATTAAATTAATGAAGCTGTTCCTTATTTTTTATTGGTTTAACGAAAGAACACCCACTGTTGTATCCTAAATTATATTCCTTTTGGGTATGATAGACAACATTGGAAGGCGTATGATTAAATTATAAAAGGGCACGTACGTGTATGTGAAACAAAGTACATATACTTGCCATAAAAATGTTCACGAGAATCATTTAATAATAATTAAAAAATGTTGGATCCCAATAGATGGGTCCCCCAAGTTGCCTAATCATCCCTATTCTAAAGTTTATTACTCCCTTAATTTTCATAAATATAGGATTAATTAAAAGGTATTTTTAATTATTTCACACACATTAGGAAAATGTATTAAAATTAGATGAAAATTTTAAACTCGTAAAAAATTACCTAAGTTTTCAAAATTATTCTTATCTTAATTATCTCTCTATCTCTTAATTCATCTCTCCACCATAAATGAAATTAAAGGGATAAATATGAAAAAAAAACATATTTAACGTATTTTACTGAGTACTTTATATTAAGAATTAATATACTCAAATTTTTTTAGAATCTGTGTTGGAGTACAGAAGAATAAAAGAAGCACGCTGTCATCTCTGGGGAATGGAAATAAATAACAAGTTAAGAATAGTATTATTACAAGTGAGGACCCTTCACTTTTCTAATTTTGAACTGGTGTTCCATTTCATTATTAGAAGATTCCGCCATGGAAACTATATAACGAAGAATAACTCCAGTTGTTCTGCCTGTAAAAAATAATAATGGAAGCTAGCTAGTTCAACTTCTACCTCAAACAGACTCTCTCTCTCTCTCACCCACACAACAGTGAGACCACCCTTCACCAGCTGTCATGTGGTCCTCCTTAACCAATCATGGCCCCTCTCTCTTCCGACGCACGTGCCGGGCGTAGCATCACGTGGATCCCCAATGGTGGTCCTGCTCCGCAACACCTGTGGGCTGGGCGCCCACGTCTCTCTTTGTTTTGTTTTAATTAATAATAATATTTTGTTGCTGGCCCTAAATCAAAAAAATTCTCTCAGTCCTTCCTTCATTTTTCGATGCCATTTCCAACAAATATTTAACTGCATGCGTCATTTCTTCTACTGTACTTATTATAAGGTGTTATTTAGAAAACTTGTTTGGTCCAAAATATAAGATATTAAGTAATAAATTTAATTTTAATCTCAATTTTACTCCTATTGAATGCTTTCATTACAAGTTTCCATTAACTTCTCTCTCTTCCTACCATCATTATGAATTTAATGTATTTTTATTCTCTCCTTAAGTATAAAATGGGAATGTCAAAAAAAATTTTCATCAATTTTAGACTATAACCAACTTTTCTTAATCCACGTGTGGTAGTTAAAAACATCTTATAATAGAAACCGGAGAGAGTATATTATATTTTAGTGAAAAAAAATTAATACAAATGCTTTTAAATGACATGTATTAGTGAATTTCATCCTGTTTAGTTGTTTAGGTACGGTGGCAAGTGGGAACAACTTCCATGCAAAGCTCACTAATTAACCCACCCACAGATTCCTTCCCACCCAAATGCCTCTTCCTGTATTACGCATCTTCATCCATTGCATCCCTCGCCAATTCTTCTCCAGTATTTTAATAATAATAATAATAATAATTTGAGCTGTGATGGTAGATGTCTAGATGAATCACCGTCTCTTTCCTTTACGCTATTATGTGAAAAGAAAAATTACAAGCCAAATTCATTAATGATTTTGGATTATAAATCCAAAAAAGAAAAAAATCCAGAGAAAAGAAGTACTAGTTTCTTACCATCATCACTATTCTTAAAATTCCCAAAAATTGTCACCTTCAGAAAATACAGAACACTATCGAAAGCAATAATGAGAGAAGAGAAAAATGTGAATTCAAAAGGAATAGAGTAATAGAGGGATTATTAGTTTCATTTCTCTCTCTCTCTCTCTTTTTAAATAAAGGGTGTATCAAAATATTATGGAAACTACAACTTCCAAAAAAGAGAAAAAAAAAAACTTGCCCATGTGCAGATTCGCAAGCAAAGAAGGCGACCAACTCCCAGTCTCCCACAAAGCATCGATCACAACAAATATTACAAGAACCAAAAGAAAGAGGTGTATGAACAAATATGATAAGATAGGAAATCCAGGGCTTAGCTGGGTCGTATCGTAGGAAGCGCATCCTCAGGCGGTGAGAGTGAGGGACGCCCTACAAGGCGCCCACGGACGTTTCGCCATTAGAGGTGACTTTGGTTCCAGCAGATGAAGGAGCCACAATCTTTTTCTTCTTTGCCAACGAGCACTTCTCCTTTCTTTCATTATCCCGATTCATTGCCTGTTGACGGCATTCTAGGCTGCAGAAAGCGCTATCACCTCTGCATAATTTAATAAATTAATTCGATGCCTAACATACATATCCACCAGCCACTAAAAATCCAAGAACTTGAAATCGGAAATACAGGCAGAGGAATTTAGAAAATATGCGTGCGCTGAAATAGAAAAGGGAAGGAAAACAAATAAATAAATTCAGAAAAGGTTACCCTAACCTGTACATGTAGATGTCACGGTTGGGAACCAAGGGAAGTCTGCAGAGAGAACAAGAGCGCAAGAAGTCGGGGGTAGGAGTGAGAGTGAGGTCGGCGGAGTGCCTTCTATGGTTTGGGTTTGGGGGTGAGAGAGCGGCAGCCACCAGCCCATTACTGAACCCACCGGCAGTCTGCCGATTGGGATCGAGGGGTGGGGCGTCGGTGGTGGTGTTGAGATCCAAGCTGATCTCTGACATGCTAGTGGTTCTCTTCATTGGAGGACGAGGTCTCTTACCTAACAACATCTTCCCCTCGTTTTTGTTTTGGATTGCCACAGCAGAGAGCTCAGCAATACTCCTCCTGGCTCTGGGGGTATAAGCCTGATCTGACTCTGGAACACTGGTGAAGTTGTAAAGAGGGAAGATTGCGGAACATAAAACAAGAGCTCGAGACCCACGAGTGAATCTGGGTCGTTGAAATTAATCCCAGATGGCCGTCGTCACCCACTTCTTCATCATTCACCAATACATATAAACTCCCAGGATTATAATTCCAGTTAACTGTTATCTACTTCCTCCTATCCACATTATCCATATTATAAGAATGAACTAATTACACGCATATTTAAAAAATTATTTTTTTATTTAAAATTAATATAAAAAGTATATATATTTTTTATTTTATTCTTATTAAATATCATATTTTCTTATTATAGTAAGATTATAAATAAAAAGAGAGAAGTGTTAAAAGCAGAGATAAAATGAAAAGAAAAATATTCAGTATCCTATATTTTAAATAAAAAAAACTTATTGCACGTAATGTCTCATAATACGAACCGAGTAAATAATTATTTTAAAAAAATTTACTAATTATTAGTCAAAATTGTTAATTATTAATTAATGCATCACAGCAATCATAGGATAATACTCCTCCCTCCCTCTTTTTTTTTTTTAACTTTTTTTATTTTTGTCCCAAAACTTTTATTGATTAACGTTATGGACCTATAGTATATAAATTAAAAAATTATTAATTAGTATATATATTGACAAAAATACTTTTATTTAATTAATATATTATAACTAAGAGAGAGAAAGAGAAAAAAAGTAATAATAAAAAATAAAGATATAACTGAAAAATTAAGTCTTGAAATTCTAACACAACATATATTTTGCAACAAAATAAAAAATTTAAAATAATAAAAGTTTTAGAATGAAGGGAGTAATTCTAAAAGCTTTTCATATTTCATAATATATTATTATTTACAAAATAATGAAATATTTATGTTTTTTTCCTCAAATTGCTCTTCATAAATCTACTCTATAAATGTTTGTCTCTCTCCTTTCAGTGATTAAAATGACATCATTAAGAGTAATTTTAAATTATTTAGTAATTTATGAGCTCCCTCCAACAAGCAATCCCACTTCTAAGTAGACCTAAATTATAATTCAAAAAAATTACTCTCTTTTATTCAAAATATAAATAATTTTGGGGTGATGTCTTGGTTTAAAAAGTAAATTGTTTTGGGAGATAGTATAGTACATTAATTTTTTTTTATTTATGGCTCCAATATACAATTAATATATAAGATAAAGCTTATAAAAATATGAGAGATAATGTAATTAATAAGGATAAAGAATAAAAATAATAAATTTTTTTAAAAAAATTAATAATTTAATTTTTTTTAAAATATGTAAAATAATTAAAAATAAATTATATTTTGCAGTAAAATCAACATATATTTCTCTTCTACTTTAGTTAGTGCAGGCCCTCTATTAGTATTATAGCGTTCCTTTTGTCTCCGTCATACATCATCCCAATATTTATAACAATATATGTCAAATTAAACATAAATATCGAAATACAAGTAAATTAATAAGAATTGAAACTCTAGAAGGCTTTCTTTGTTTTTATCACAAAACATGAATTTCTTATATATATACAATGAAATAATAAAATAAAAAAAATTAATAATAAAAATAAATATATTATTTTTTATTTTTAAAATAATAATAAATAAATGATCATTACAAAAAATATATAAATATTAGTACAAATTTTATTTCTTAGATTTATATCTAATAGATATCAAATTATTTTATTTTATTTTTTTATCATATAGCTTTTATTGATATTTAGTTTTGTTAATTATTTATTTAATTATCAAAAGGAACGGTGGATGTTTTGTATTTAAAGTTAAATATGGAAAACATATTTAATGTAAAAAATTGAGAGAGAGAATTGGGGGGGGGGGCCCGGGTCTACTCATATTCCTTGCACTTCATCTGTTTATATTATCATTAAATACGTCTTAAAGATTTTAGCTTTTGCATGCTTATTGTGGTTTTAACACACACCTATTAACAATTATAATTATTTATGTTAGAATTTCTTTTAAATATTTTAATATATCATTCAATAAATGGATAATTAAGATTATTTCTTAATTTTAAAATGATTAATAAGGATATAAATGTCAATAAAATAATTTTCTCCATTTATATTAATTCTTGTTTTCCCTTATAAATTTCTTTTCCCTTATTTTTCTCCTATTTAAAACGGAGAGTCAAAAAAATCGGAGGGAGTATTTTGGACTTGGCATGGGTTTACACGCATACCTTCACCATGTCGCTTTTTTGTTTTTTTGGCCTGCTTCACCATGTCATGTTATGCTTTATGGAGAAATCAGATTTTACGAGATACTCTTATTTTATGTTATGCTTTTATGTAGAAATCAGAAAGTGAAAAAAAAAAGGAAAATTTTTTAATTAGAAAAATATTGAAATGATAACATTTACATTGATTAGAAAACAAAGGACAGACACAATGGACGGTGGAAAAAAGAGGAGGCATCAGCTGGAAATATTAGATGGATGTGGCTGAATTAGCACCAAGTTTTGTGGGCTTTTTATTTTGGTAAAATAGGCAGGCAAGTCATAGTGTTAGTGAGGAAAGATGATGATGCAAAAGAAAAGACAAGGCAGAGAAATTTGGGATGTAGTGGGAAAGCTACGCTGCGCAATGCCGAATGCTAATTTGTTATTAGTGGAAAGTGATTGACAATATAAGCTTTGTTTTTTTTTTTTTTTTTGTCTTCCTCAGAAAACCACCAAATTGTTCGTGCATTGTGGGGGACGGACGAGACCCACTCCCCATCGCCACAATTCACAGCTACTACAAAATCAAAATCCTCTTGTTTGATTGTTTAATTGGTCACCTTCTCCTTTACCTCTTTCTCTCTTATTGTGCCTGTAAACCCTACCATACCATCACCATTAAAAAAATAAAAATAAAAACTATTCTAGAATGTATTCTTTATTGAGAACAAATGTGGATTCATTGAACCTACTACTTTTTCCCTTTCCTTGTTGCCCATCAGATACGATTTATATTCTCTACGTTTTGGAGATGGAATTCCTCCAAAATAGTATTAACTTATGCTTATGCATCCCATGCATTTGTAGCTAGACCTGCACTATATGGGTGTTAGGCCTTTAGTAATCGCTACTCTCAGAAAGCATGCTCACTTTTATTTTATTTGATTTAAATAATACTCCATTCACTTTTATTTTTGATAATGACTCGAGAAACAAATTAATTAAAGGGACATTACAGTCCAAAACACTAAAAAAGAGAGACCAAGGGGACACCGAAAGGCATTATTACAAAGATTTGAGAATGTGCCTATTGTCTGTCTGAACTTGCTTCTGAATCTGATGCACCTCATCTCAACCTCATATCCCATGCACTTTTTCTAAATCAAAAAGTAAATACTCCACCACCCACAGTCAAAGTCAGAATTTATCCACATTGTTATGCTAGCTTCTGCTTTTCTAACCTTAATTGTCTCTCAAGTATACCGCCATCTTATTTCCATTACCATATATACCAGACTCCTCTAATTTTACAATTTAATTTACTAGCTCGACTTCCATTTCTACTAATTCCTTTTCACTTCATTATTATTCTTATTTCAACTGTCAAAATCATGTGCCTCCCTTATAAACTAAACAGAAGAGTGGGGCTGGAATGCACTTGGCAACTGCCTTTAATATCGTAATGGGTGGTCCAGTAGTAGTGTCGAAGGTTTTGGAATCCCACAATATGTCCACCTCACTCGAAGGCCATAGGTCGATACTCCATATATGATAACCTTACTTTCTTCTTCTTGGTAATTAGCTAACAGATTATAACAATGTTAGAAAAAGCTAATACTTCATTACGCATTCATTTTTTTTAAAGAAAAAAAAAAAGAATTTTCTGAGTCGAAAAGTGGATGCTAAAGCTAAAGAAGGCTCGGGGGCCAGGAAAAAGTTAAAAAAAAAAAAAAGAAAGAAAGAAAGAGGGAGAATCTTATAATTAATAATGGTGTTCCCCACCAACTTGGTAATGGACAAAACTTATTTTATGATGTCTTCATATAAAGGCCATACAGGGTCACTTTCACTTGTGTGGCCATCTCATTTAGCAGTGTTGTTGCAATATGTATAGTAGAAGCTAGTAATAGTATCATGGCGTACGTGTGGTGATAAATGGAGGCTCACAATAACCCAGTTGTATTTGTCGGTGCCAATAAACATTGAAAACCGCTTTTCACATCATTGCTATCATCAACTTCACTGTCGACCGACGGTGGTAGGAATAGTATTCACAAACACTGATCGATCTGCTGCGTCCAGGCTCCAGCAGGGGGAAAATGCAGTCATGGTCGTCACTCCCATTTATTCAACTTTCAGTTTTCATTCGATCATCGCTGCTTGTGTTCCATTAACTTGATTAGGATTTTGGTTCATTTACACATAAAATACGGGCCCTCCATGTCGGTAACATGCATGACGCGCAATTTTATGAGGCAAAATGAAAGCAAAATTCCAGTAATAGAGTTGCAAATAAGTTCGCTTGCAACAACAACTTCCTGGTACACTTGTTCTCTCTCACCCTCACCTGCTGTTTGAGGATAAGTTTTTTTTCCCTAGGATGGGATTCCCGTAATCTCTGGTTTATGTTTTCCTCTTGTTGAAAAAAATAATGATGAAAGCAAAATTGTTGTTGAAAAGAGATGTTTCAATCAAGTGAAAATTTATGACGCATTAATTAAAAATACAGGAGTATGAGATATATTTATATATATTCAATAAATTAACACATTAAAAATAAAAAAGTATGAAATTTTGAGTTTTAAACAAGTATATTTTAAAAATAATATAAAAATATTTAAAATAAAAAATAAAAAATTGAGTTTTTCTATGAACTCTTAAATTTATTTTATAATTTTTTTAAAAAGAAAAACTATATATATATATATATATATATCGTATCTAACATATATCAAATACGGGCACCTCTTTTTTAAGTATCACTGCAATAGAATGAAAAAAAAAAATAATAGAATAGAAATTTGGAAAACATTTTTTGTACTTTATTTTGGGTTATGAGCAGAACATCTGCAGTGCAACATAATCACAGGGATGTACTCTCTCATACCATGAATATAGATCGCCTAAAATGTAATTTTTATTATAAGTCATTTTTTTAAAATGTAAATAGCCTTAAATCTTTTTTTCTTTTTTAGATTTACCCTTATTTATTAAATTCATTTTATCAAATGGAAAGTGGGATTGGGATACTTCCTCTGTATTGGAACAATTGACATATTAAACATTTTACTTTGTTTTAAAATAATTGTTATTTTAGAATTTTAAAATAGTATTAATTACTTCTTCTTTTTTTTTGACAATTTTATTCTTCAACAATAATGATGAAAAAAGAGACATTAATACATACAAATATAATTAATAAGAGTATTATATAATAAAATACAATCACATTATACTCAAGCTATTTATATTGGCTTTCTTATGCATAACTTTAAAGTGTTAATTATTTGAAAACTAAGAGAGTAATAATCAAGATGAGTATTGAGATTTAATGAATTAAATTAGAGACAGGTAATACTTGAAGGATGTGATAATTTTCAAAAATTTAATACCTTCAACTAATTAAAACTAACTTTTTAATTTGTACGAAGTGGTAAGAAATCTCTTTAAGAACCATAGTTTTCTTATCTATTATCCAACACACTAAGTACCTGTTTGGATACCTCAAATAAGTAATTATGGGAATCCATAATTGCTTATATCCAAAATTTGTCAAACACACCACCCATTTTGATAATCAATTATACCTCAAATAATTGACTATGGGAGAAATTTTTTTTTCCTAATTATAATAATCACTTTTCTCTCATAATTACTTATTTCACTTCTCTTTTTCATTATCCACCCAATAATCACTTAAACCTCTAAAAATTCAATCACATTTATTTAGCAAAATCAATTCTCAACTAAAAATATTTAAACATAAATTACTATCAATATGATCAATTATCTTCATAATTAATTATGAAAAATCATTTACGCTTGAAAACTTTAATCCAATCATGAACTCAGTTTACAAATCCTGCAGTGAGCTGGGGGTCAACCCAAGTGTTGTGCGTCTCAATGGACATCAAATTGGGCCATTGCGAATCAATTACAACTCTGTTTTATACTTTAGTTGCAATTCGTCAATCACTACAAAAAAAAATTATATTTAGCAAAAGATCACTCATTTTTTATTAAATAATTTAAATAGTAAGAAAATTAATAAGAAATTGTAAGTTCATAGTTAATGTTAAATTTAACATGAGAATTAGCAAAAAATACTCTATACCTTGCTAAATTAGATATAATTAGTGAGAAATTTTTTATTCATCACTAAATTAATACAAATACTAAGGAATTAGTTAGGTATTTTTTTATTTCTCACTAAATTATTATAAATAATAAGGAATCTAACGAGGTCAATTTCCCTTGCTAAGTTTTTTTAAATTAATTTAAATAGATTGAAATTATTTTATTAAAAATGTAATTTTAATTAATTTAAAATGTTATTTTTTAAATAATCAAGTTATAAAATTATTTTTATCAGATGATTATTTTAAATTAATAAAAATAGTTGAATTAATTTTTATAACTTGTTAGTAAAAAAATGAAATTGAAAATATATTTATTATAAAATTCAGAATATATTAATATTAACTTAATTTACTAGAAGACTTAATTTTGACTAATTTATGTAACTTCATACCAAAAAAAATATTCATAAATATATATATATATATAAAGTACTTCATGATATTAATAATTGAAAAAAAACATATTTATCTTTTTAATAATATATTGATTTATAAATATATATATATATGTGTGTATATGTGTAGATAAATAATATACATTTAATATTTTATAGAAAAACTATAAATACATTTCAGTTTAACTAATAAAAGAGTGAATATAAAGACAATAAGAGTAAGAGACAAATTTGAAGTCATTATATGAAATTGCAATTCTCCTCTAAATGTCTTTTTCATATACAGTGTCTGTAAATTCTGTAGTGTACAAAACCCTAGCAAAAGAGCTCGCTCCACATCTCACGAGCAAAATTGGTGCTGTTAGTTTGGTTGCCCACGCCACAACAAAGCCCTACCAATTTTAATTTATTATCATCTTTTTCAAACTTTTGAACCAAGCCCAAATTCTTTTATTCAAGATTTTGCACTGATCCTAATATTAAAGAGTAAAACGTAGTAACTGTGAATTGACAAAATCCTTGAAAAAAGAGAAGATATCATTCAAATGGGAGCGGTAAAAATGATTTATTTAACTCATTCAGTGAGTTGAGGATTTCAACTCACAAAATTTGTAATGGCTTAATGGATCAACCTACCTCTTCTGAATCTGGATCTCTTCAATCAATCGAAGAAATCAGGCCCAAAAAAAAAACAGTTGCAGAGATCCAAATTGATATATCTTATAATTTGCAATGGCTCAACTGTTGATCACTTCAACCTATCTCTTTCGAATCTAGATCCAAATTGACACTTTTTTTTATCTAAAATAAGTATCTAAGTCTAAGACAATAAAAGAAATAATTTGAGTCATCATATCATCACCTCCAACACTCATTACTCTGAAGAAGACAAGACATAGCAATAGCTTGTATGCAATGGCTTACCAAAGTAGCACTTCTAGATCACACGTTAAGGAGTATGTTCATAGTTCTTGTCTTGAACAGTGTGGATTCAAACCCACAACAGCTGAACAATATATGACTCTTGAGATTCCTCAGCCCTTGATCAATTCCTGGAAACAGCAAGGGTATACACACCTCCATGTTGGTGCCATCAGACTAGTTCTCACTTTACATGGTCGTAAGGCATACCATCTACTGCCAAAATTGTTGTTCTGGATTCCACTTATACCTCCTATAGCAACGCTATGATTGGTGCTCTGTTCACCACCTGTAGCAATGGAAGTGTAATAATGACCATTACTCCTGACTTTAATATCAAACTTGATGATGAGACCCTTTCGCATCGTCTGAAGGTACAGATCCAGATCCATGGTGCAGAACAAGATCATCGGGCTACTATGGCAACTCTTCATCACCAAATGATCTACCGATTTCAGGATCATGCGGTGAACCTTAAGTTCCCAAATTCTACCACTGATGCTTTGTACATAGTGTCAAATCAATTTGATACTTCAGTGATTTAGATTCCCAGAAGGATTCCTAAAGAGGAATTGGCCCAGATTATGCCTCTTGAGTGGATAAATAATTATGAGAAAGAATTTCATTCGTCTAGGAGAGATGTCCATACCACAGACCCGATGTTGGAAAGACTCTCAGACGGAACTGTCAAATCCACTTTCAACAGGCCAGGATAATGCCTTCCCTCTTACAAAGGATAGATTCTAACCATCAATCCTATTTACAAGCACAAGGAAAAGATCCACATTCACTCTGTTGATGCCAGAGTTAAGCCATGTTTTGTGGCTAAAGTACATGGCCACTTTGTTTGGGATCACGCACTAGAGGAGTGCGACCCTGACTGTGGATGTTATAATTGAAACAACTGGACAGGACCTGAAGCAAACCTTCTTCTTATAACTGGAGATCTCCTCCAAAAAGCTTCCTTCCACCATAGAAAACCAAGCCATGATGATGATATTAATCATGGACCAAAACAATTTCTATCCAAATGAAAAAGGTAGGTAGCTTTCCATAAGCCACCTCCACCCAAGCCAGTAACTTCCATGACTTGTTAAAAGAGTTAGGTCATTCGGATTTAGCATCTTGTCTTTTCCATGAAACAATTCAAACCTCACAAATCACTTCCCCAGAACCAATAATTAAACCTTTCCCTGAAAACCCAGTACAAACCCTTCCTTGCATAGCCATGATCTGACCAACGTATGAGGAAAATTTTCCTTCTCTAGAAAGACGGATCAATGAACCCTCCAAATATTCCTCCAGACCCTTTGTCCAGATAGAACAAATGACTCCTCAAGGTCTTAAGACTATTTCCTAGTCTAAAGAAGTTCTAAATTGGCACACTGAAAAATCAATTAGCCAAAACAAAGTCCTTCACAGGATTAACACCAGGTTGGAATAGCTCCATGATAAAACAGATGGTTTTTCAAGCCGTCTAGATTCTCTTGATGAACGTGTAACGAATCTGTACATCAACTATTCTGCCAAAGCTCAGCAACTTGATAAAGAGCTTCAAGAATACATTGACTCGAGATATACTAGTCCTCAGTTTTTCAAAAAAGAACAGGAGTTGAAACAGATAAAGGAAGAACTAAAAAGAATTGAGGCACATCTTCATAAACCCTTACCTGTTTATTCTCAAGATCCCTTCTACCAAACACCCTTATATTCATCATCCATGATATCCTCTTTACCATCTCATCCTCAGCCAGCCAAAGAACCTTTCCAAATGAACTATCCAATCTTCCAACAACTCAGAAAGGCCAGAAAGCAATCAACCCAAAAAACACAACCTGTACCACCTTATACCCAACAGATCCAAGTTACTACCCCTTCCACATCATATATGACCGAACCACTACCTCCACAAAAACCCTTACAGATTAAAACTCCGCCACCTTCACCTAAAAGACAACCAACACCTTTATCTTTCTCAAAAGACAAATCTATAGCCACTGTCCATCAAATGTCTGAACCTTCCACTGATTATGATATTTCTAATGAAGAATACAATTTAGAGTCAGAATTATCATACTCCTCTATATCTACTCCATCTCAAGACTTACCACCCATACTCATGGTCAACCCAAATCCTCATGAACAATAAGAATCTTCCACTCCCATCATTGAAGATCCTGTTGAATCCGATCATGAAACTAGTGCTCATTCTCACAGACCAACCAATGGTTCTTACTTTACATTTGATGATCTTCCCCATCATAGATGAAGAGAAAAGTTACATGAATTTGGGGCATGGATAGATGTCCAGATGAATGAACCAGAAGCAAACCGCCATGATGTTTTGAGCAATTTCCTTTCACGGATGATTGAAATCTCAGAGAATGGTTTACCAGTCTTAGTGAATACCAGAAGCTTCAAATGGCTCAATATGATATCCCAACATTTTTGGGAATCCTCCATCGAGAATTTATTGGAGATTTTGGTATTATTGATAAAAGAGCCAAATAGGATTATTTTGAGATGAAGTGATGTTCCTTAGAATGAGCTGATTTACAAAAACACTTCAAAAGAATGTCTGAAAAGTATTACATGCTGGGCGGTGCAAATGATGTTAATCTTAGACATGTCTTCATTGGTTCTTTACTTGATGAATTTAAGCCAGAGTTACAAAAATCCATTAATTCTCTTCGGAGAGAGATAACTCAAATATCTCTTGGAGAGATTTATCAAATGGCTCTAGCTTCATTAGATTGATTATGTGAGCAATAGAAGTTCGTTAAGAATGTTATGAAAACTAAGGCTCATCTTTATAAAGTCTGCAAAAGGCCAAATCTGCAAATCAAGTGCAAAGACAAAATTATTTGTTCGTGCCCTTCAAAAAAGAAGGCTCATTTCTTCAGATTTCCCAAAAAGCAGAGGGGTTATCAGAACAGGAAACAAAAACCTTTTAGGTTTTTCAGACGCAGATCTTCAACTTCTGAAAAAACTAACAGGTGTTACATTTGTAGGAAAAAGGGTATTTTGCAAAAAGATGTCCAAATAAAACCAAGAAAGATATCAAGATGCTAAATATGATTCAAAAGACGTTATCATTATCTTCTGAAGATGATCTTGAACCTATTCTTAAAGAACAAGATTCTCAGGATGAGTACACCAGCTTTATTATTCCTTAAGAAGACAATACAAGTCCTGATGAGGATGACAAAATTCTTACTATTTAGCACTCTTGTCAACATTCAGATAGTAAGATATGTAACATCAATCTGGTCAACCATTCATCCTCTAAAGTGCCTCTTCCCAATGTCAAAATAATGGTGCTTGCTGACAAGTGCACAAAGCCTACTCAGCCTATCGGTTTTCTTGACACAGGATCTTGTTGCAGTATCATGAAATCCTATATTCTACCTCCTGACGAGTGGATACCTCATTCAGAATATTTCACTACTGCTAACAGAAATCCTTTTGTGATTAATTTGATTTCCAAAAGGAAAATTGGGATTCAATTCTTTCCCAACTACACAGTCTGGACCAGAGTACTTGGAAGTAAACTGCCTAATAAAGATTTGTTCATAGGCATGGACATATACTATCTTGCAAAAGGATTACAAATTCTTCTCAAAGGGATAAGATTGAAGTCTTCTTTTTCTCCATGGGAATCAGTCAAAAATCTTTTTGCATTTCAACAAGTACCTCCAGAGTATTCTACTCTCAGAAATAAAATATTACCCTTATGTCCAGAAGGCCACGACCAGTTTAACCATCTTATCCTCTCTGGAAAAACAAAGAATTCTTCATTTGACTTCCCACCCAGGAATGTCTTTTGAAGATTTAGCTCTTGCCAGAGATGAATATGCTAAACTTTTAAGCCAAGGATTGATTGGGCCTACTAAGTCACCATAGGCATGTTAAGAATTTTATGTTGAAAATGATGTAGAAAAAAGACTGGGAAAAAAGAGGTTTGTTGTTGATTATAAACCTCTTAATCACTTCTTACAAGATGACAAATTCCCTCTTCCCAAGATCAATACTCAGACAGTTCATTTAAAGAAAGCTAAAATATTTTCAAAGTTTGATCTTAAGGCAGGATTCTGGCAACTTGGAATTCACCCCAAAGACAGGTACAAGACGACCTTTTGTATTCCCAATGCCCAATGCCAATGGAAGGTGATGCCCTTTGGGCTCAAACCGGCTCCATCCCTTATCTACATAGATGACATTCTTCTGTATTCTGAGACAGAATAGGCTTATAAAACACTCTTGGCTCAATTCCACCAAATAGTCCAAACCTATAGAATTATGCTTTCATCCACCAAAAGCCAAATAGGCCTGGCCCAAATCCAGTTTTTAGGCATGACATTTTTTGAAGGACATTTTTAGCCCAGCCCATATATTGCAAGCCAACTATTGGATTTTCCTGACAAGTTGACCGTTAAGCAGATTCAAAGTTTCTTAGGTACTGTCAATTATATCCGAGACTTTATTCCACGTGTCACCCAACTCATTAGCCAGCTATCCAAACTTTTAAAAAAGAATCTGCCATTATGGTCTGAAAAGCAAACAAAAGCGATACAAAAGTTAAAACAGATTGCTCAGCATCCATCTCCTTTAAAGATTCTCGATAAAGGTAGTCTTATCTTGCAGACGGACGCTAGTGAGAATTATTGGGGAGCTGTGCTCATTGAAGAAGATAATGAAAAAAGATATTACTGTGTACACACTAGTGGACAATTCAAGGAAGCTGAAAAGCACTATCATGCAATCTACAAAGAAATCCTTGCTGTCAAAAGAGGTATCAAAAAATTCAACTTTTACCTCAGCTTCAGCCAATTCACTGTGGAAATGGATAACACATCATTTCCAGTTATTCTGGATTAGAAGAAGAAGATACTCCTAGAAAAGCAGTTGCTTTGTTGGAAAGATTGATTCTCACGCTATAAATTCACAGTTAAACATATTAAAGGAAAACATAATCTGTTAGCTGATTTGTTATCCCGAACTCTTAAAAAAGATACCCAAGTCCTCACTGTCAGAAAAACACCCTTATTCATCCTCACCATTACCACCATGCCGAGATACGACCTAGTCCAATACCATCACCTAAGCAGACAATTAGTTTTTCCACCAACACACTATCCAAATTCAGTCATTGAAGTCAATGCCGTCGCCAGAAAGACTCTTCCTTATTACCTCCACCTCTTTCTTAAGGTATCGAAAAATTCAGCTTTTACCTCAATTTCAGCCAATTCACTATGGAAATGGAGAACATATCATTTCCAGCTATTCTGGATTAGAAGAAGAAGATACTTCCAGAAAAGCAGTTGCTTCGCTAGAAAGATTAGTTCTCACGTTATAAATCCACAGTTAAATACCTTACAGGAAAACATAATCTATTAGTTAATTTGTTATCCCAACCTCTTAGAAGAGATACCCAAGTTCTCACTAGCAGAAAAGCACTCTTATTCATCTTCACCATTACCAATCTACTTCTCAATAGAAGTAAGTGAAAAAAAAATCTTTTTTAAATTCAATAATCATATTAGATATGACTTTTGCAGATGTAGTATTTACTTATTTTTTCCGAGACCTAGTTAAAATTCTGATTGGACCGCCTAGCTGCCTGACGTTTAAATAAAAAAGTTCACGCAATATGTGTTTTAGTCTATGCCATTGCTGTGAGATTTCAAGAACAGATTTGTCTCTGAAGGCTTGTTGTTGTAGATACATAAAAAGGCCACGTGTTCGGCGGTCAGGTGTTATTTTAGGATGTAGGAACTGGCGGGAAAACAGAGTTGGTGGCAGTGGGGATGAGGCATAAGGCATTTCATTTCTCGGCTCCATCGATGGGGGGCGCGAGTACATCCGAATTCCGAATCATATAATAATATTACCGTATTCGTCGTTACGCGACTTTCTTTCCAACCATTCCGGACTCATACTACCCATCTAGACCTTTGACCTTTCTTTCGCCATTTCCGCGATTTTCAGCTCCCACAACAGGCGCACTTTCTCCGCACTTCCTGTCAAGGTCAGACTCTCTATGCTTTCTTTCCTGCCCCAATCTTCTCTTCATTTGTTGATTCCGCTAGTTTATGGGGTTCGCTGCTTCATTCGCATCCATCTATCTTTCAATTTTGTAATTGGATATAGTAGTAGAATACGATATCGTTCAATTTTGCTTTGCAGATTTCGGGGGTTTTGATGGATTACTCTATGGCCTTGATGTGATGCATTCAGATTGTTATTTCTGTAATAGACGTGGGTTTTTTTAGTTGACAGTAAATTTGACTCAAGGCATAAGATTCAAGCCGACATTATGTATTTTGCAACAGTGATCCGAAAAGAGTGCTTTTCATTGTCAGCCAACCAAAAATAAAATAGACAAATTTATAACTGAACAAGAGATGATTTCGCTAGCGGGGATGATTACTGGGTACATTGTTTTTGCTTGGAAATATCTGCATGAGCTTTTCCGCAAAAGCTCATGATTCTGCCTATTCGAGTGTAATGCCACTATACCCGCACCTCTCTACATACAAAAAATCCCAACCATGTCGTGCAGGCTGTCATATTGTTGATTGTTTCTCAAATTAACGCCTTTGCAGCATGCAGTTGTGATTTTTTGTGTAAAATCAGGTCCGGACATAGCATCACATATTCATATTCAGATTCTTAATCCAAGATACTTGCTGTGTAGACTTTACAGTGGTCATAGCTGAGTAAACTATGTTTACTGTTCAAACCCAAACTTTTTCAATAATCACATTTCTCTCTCAAGTTAGGAATAAACTGTTAAAATTTTTACTAGGTAGTAAAAGAGTGGTAGTTGATATCAAAAGTGTACTCTCAAGTCTCAAACGTTCAAAAAACTCTTACAATAGTTGTCAATTGCTAGTGAGATACATGTGAAGCTTGTTATACTCTATCAGGACTATGTAGTGTCAGGAACACCCCAACTAAGGCCAGAAGCTGAAATCTTGTCTATGAAAGGCTAATAGAGCCATCTCCAGATGATTTTATTGCTTCTACTAGCTATCATACTTAATTTTTTTTTTATCGGGGACAACTATAGATACACACTTACCCACCCACTCACTCACACACCCAAAATAGCAACTTGCTATCGGTGAGACTTGATCCCACAATCTCCCTCAATTCAGGGAGTATTGGTGCCACTAGGGCATTAGGCCATTGGCAGGTATCATACTTAATTAAGTAAAATGTTGGTTACATAAAAATCCTCAATGCAAAGTGCTTTCAGCAAGGGCAACTGAGCAAGGGATTTATGCTTTATTGATGCAAAAATGAGATATTTTGTTGACTTGTATATTGCTATTTGTACAAGAGTTGCGGCCTTTCTGCATATTTAGCTATTGGATAAAAATGAAGCACATGTATTTACCAAAAGAAAAAAAGAGGCACATGTAACTCTTGCTTGTTGTTATGCTGTAATTACTCAGACTGTCATATACTGATACTAACTTCTGTAGTTTTCATTGTTGATTAGTAGATATTTTCTTCTTGAACACCATGAATGTGGATCAAAATAAAACTGCCTCCAATGACCGTGAGAAAGTGTTAACATCACCAGAGCAACAGGCAAAGGTGTGTCCAATCAGATTGCCCATTTAGTCATTTAGTGGATCCACAAATATGCATATACTTTTACAATTTTTAAAAGTGAGAATTGAACTATTAAATTGAAATATTCTGACTTCTGATTTAAAAAGCATCTTTAGTCCATGATATTTTGCTTTTTACCAGATTAATGAGGTGAGACGGCTGATAGGACCATTGTCAGGTAAGTCATCTGTTTATTGTTCTGATGCATCCATCTCAAGACATTTAAGAGCAAGAAATTGGAATGTCAAGAAGGCTGCAAAAATGTTGCAACAGACCTTAAAATGGAGAGCTGCTACTAAACCAGAAGAGATCCGATGGGTGAGAGATTGTTTGTCCCACATTTTTCTATTAATATTCATGACATAATGCATATCTGGGATTGGGATGTTATCTGGATGCTATTGCTAGGTCTACTTCAAGATCTTTCTTAGAACTTGTGTATGATCTCATCCAATTCCCTCCAATCTTGCTTCTTTTTTTCTGGAGCTTTGTCTGGGCTGGGCTCATCTAGACTTCATAGTGCTCAGTCAAATCTTTTTGCCATCGTCTGGCCTATCAAACTTGATCTGATTGTTGACCAAAAAAATTTGATCTGATAGAGATTCTAGCTGAACTAACATCAACCAGTTATGTTAATATCTATTGCCTAAGATTGATTAAATGCATTCAGCAGATTAGTTATTCACTTGGATTGTTTGTGACCTGCAAGTGCTCTAGATTTGGGTTGAGCTTGCATGGTGATCTTACTTTCTGATAAAAGGTTTTTTATGTGTATTTTTTGGTTAGGAAGAGGTTGCTCATGAAGCCGAGACAGGAAAGATCTATAGATCCAATTATATTGACAAGCATGGGAGAACAGTTCTTGTAATGAGACCTAGTCGCCAGGTTTATTCTGAAAATTACTTCAACTTCTGACTTGTTTTTTCTTAATTAGTGCCTAATAATATTAAAGTCAGATATTTAAGGAAAAGAATGAAAATGAGGGCTCTCTTTACACATGCATTCTGTCCAACTGCCTTATCAGATTTCATTCCTATTATTTTCATTCCCACAAAGTGTGGCCTAAGTCAACAGAGTGGTTGCGTATGTCTAATGTTTGAAAAGATTAATAAAGTTTAAATAATGATATATGCCTGCATAACTAGTTAAAATTCGATCTAGAGGAGAATATTTTATCCACATTTGAGTTTATTTATATATATATATATATATTTTTGGAGTGCAGAATTCGAAGTCAATTAAAGAACAGATTAAGTATTTGGTATACTGCATGGAAAATGCTATTTTAAATCTTACACCAGACCAGGAACAGATGGTGTGGCTAATTGATTTCGAAGGTTTCAATTTGTCAAATATATCAGTCAAGCTCACTCGTGAAACTGCCTATGTATTACAAGATCATTATCCAGAACGCCTGGGTCTGGCAATACTGTACAATCCTCCCAAGTTCTTTGAACCATTTTTCATGGTAAACTATATAATTAAACTTACGCTTTCAATATTTTCTGTTTTGTGCTTATAACTTGCATGTGCCTTTGGTCTAGGCTCGCCGTGTATAATTTATCTGTCCACATTTTGAAGTTCTAAATACAACCTGCTAGTTGATTATAAGAATATGTGACTATCTTAGATTCTGACGATACCTGAATGAGATCAAAAGGGCATTTCATTCACTAGGAAGTAAAAGTATCTCTTGCTTACATTTAGAGGCACTTTAAGATGTGCACATTTGATAGAGACCTAATTAGTATGGGATGCCTAAATCTCATATTGAGTAATGTGGAATGCTCAATAAAGTATATAAGTGGATTGATTCTTTCACCTTAATAGCTAGCTTTTAGGGGATGGTTTCTCATCCCACTTGAATATCTATAACATTTCGTGATAATGAATATTCAATGCTTGTGTAAATTTGTGTACCCTAATCATCTTTGCTTCTGTCACAGCAATCTACTTTGCTGGTATCTAGATCTGTAAAAGTACTGGTGGAATTTTATTGACCTTTCTCCTAATTGATGCCTTTCTTATTATCTTTTGCGGATTATTTTTGCCAGCACATGGCTGATTTTAAGTTTGATGTTGCTATAGAAGTTTTTTTTTTTTTTATTTTAGTTTTTAATATTTACAAACATGGATCTTTTAGGATTTTGTGATACCAAATAATGCAATTGCTGCAGATGGTAAAGCCCCTATTAGAGCCAAAGACTTTTAATAAAGTCAAGTTCGTTTACTCTGATGACCACAACACCAAAAAGATTATGGAGGATCTATTTGATATGGACCGTCTTGAGTCTGCATTTGGTGGGAATGATGTTGCAGGATTTGACATAAATAAATATGCTGAGAGAATGAAAGAGGATGACAAGAAGATGCCCTCTTTTTGGACAAGGACGGACTCTGCATCCTTGGTTCCACAGGCTGCTCCTTCTTTAGATTCGATCAAGTTAGGCTCGGATTCTGATGCTTCTGAGAAAAAGACTATATAGACTGTTCCCCTGCCCACGGGATGGACAACCAAGAAGAAAGAAACGCCATGGCAGATGTGCCTTAGAATGAGAAATTACATTACCTGAGCCTTTTTGAAGGTTTGCTGGCTGCTGAGTTAACCCTATTATAGCAAGATGCTCTAACATTCCAGTTTGAACACTTACTGTCAATTTTATCTTGTTGGCCTTGTAATGGCACTTGACCTGTGGATTGAAGAATCCGATCCTTAAAACAGGCTTCGAATATATGTATCCAGTTGTATTGTGTGCTTCTGTTGGGGTGAACAAGTTGTATGCTTTACCCTTGATATGGGTTATCCGGTAAGCAGCCCCACGCCCCTTTTCCTTTGCAGCACACAAAATTGATATAATTAATTGATATAATTTTTAAAATATTAAGACTAATGCCGGGGCTATCTTGAGTCCAGATGAGCCGTAATTAAGTTTTATCCTTTTTTGGGCTTGAAATTTACAATTTCAATGGCAAATTAAACACATTTTTGTACCAAAAAAAATTAGACACGTTTTTTTTAACATTGCATGAAATATGAAAAAATGAATTATATGATTCATGATTTATAAATAATATAACTTATTATAATTTTTATTATATATTGATTGATAACAACAGCCAACGATTTCCAGGAGGCTTGAGAATAACAAGAAAAACAAAAATTTTAAAACGCCGTTACAGCCGGACAATGAGATTAAAGGAGACTAAGCTAGTTGATTTTTTTTTTTTGGGGGGTTAAAACCTCATCTAAAACGTCACAAGGTTAAAATACGCTATTTGAGCTTTGTCGAGCTTTCGCGTACGAAACGTTACAAAGAATGAGAATGAGAATGTACAATTAGTCAATTACAATACCATGAGGACTTGATAGCTTCCCCAGCCAATCCGCCTGTTTCAGCGGAGAGGATTACTTAATTACGGTCTGTAATCTGACCATTAAACTGTTAAAACAGCTTCCTTCAGATATCCACAGTCGTTGTAGACTGTAGCATCCCAAGTTTTTATTGTTTGCTCATTGTGTAATTGAGATTTCACATAGCACTAATGCCGTCACACTATTTCCAGATTGTGCATCTCAAGAGATGACGAACCAATTCAAACTGGCCTTTTTAACAACTCAACCCAATCATATTTGCTAAATGAATCCAGCTGTCAAAGAATAGTTTATTACAACACACAATACTACGGATGTTCTTTAGTACCTTACTTGCTGGGATACATTTCACTAGGGTCCATTAACATATAAGCATAAATTGAAAATGACGATTCGATGAGACAGATTCAAGTAGAAATCAGGATACCCCGGCCCAAGATAAATAAATTTTGAAAAACACTGCAAAAACAACAGGAATTAATTTTCTTCATCGAACATTTGGTATTGCCTGAGAATCTCAGCACAGCCAGATTCGGCCTGGGTCTTCATGTAGCCCAAAGAATTGGCAAATCTATCATCAGATGCGATCCCATTGTCGCGAGTTAGAATAACACGGGCTTCGTCGCGTCCAGGGGCGGCTTCCTGACAGCTAGCCAAAGGACTGCTAACAAGCTTGGCATTGCAGATTTGATCTTCATGATCCTCATTCACCAAGATTTTATAAGTTCCCGTGGAGTCGGTCACGCCCTTCTTAGAGAACACAACTTCCGCTGTATTCCTGTCCTTGCATTCCACCATAACCTCAGCACCTATGATTCATGATTCACAAAATGGTTAAAATCCAGAACCCCAGCACCAGTGAATAAATCACATCAACCCTTCAAGGGGGAGGATATATATATATATATATAACTATAGATTCTTTGAGATGGAGGCTGTAAAATGCAAATGTCTCAGTCTTGCACGATTATAATGATAATTTTATCCACATCAGGTAACCAGAGCTATGAAATTATGGTAGCAGCACACGATGGATGGCTAAATAACCTAAATTGAAGGGAGCATTTTAGCAATTAAGTGCACTTATAGTTACTTAGATCCAAACCAAAGTAGCAGTGAATTTTCATACAATACACATATTAATTAGTCAAAGCAAACTAGGAAAAAAAATCAGATCAGATAGATCGTAGAAGATGTAGTAAGTTGCAACCATCAAAATTTTAAATAAAAATTAAAATTAAAAAGATAATAATGATGAGGGAGACAACAGGACTGGGCAAAACAATTGACCGCCTAAATTTCCAATCCATATCAGCAGGATGCAAGCAGGAAGTAAGAACTTTACGATACAGATCTGAAATATAGCGTCAAATAGAAGTAAGAGTGATTTAAAAAAGAAGAACAAGAAGAAAAATTAACGTGACGAAAAGAAAGGAAAAAATTAGAGGAAATAAAAGAAAAGAAATGAAAAATGAGGGGAAGGGAGGAAGGAGTACCGGGAATGTAGGTGGTGGCAGAGGTCTCAAAACCAGCACGGCAAGTGTCACAGTAGACACGACCCTTGACGCAGAATGGGTTCTTCTGAGGGCGGATGGCGCCAACCATGGAAGGAAGAACACACACGAGCAACAGCAAACCTACTCTGGAGGCCATTGTTAGCGTTTCAGATGCAGAGAGAGTGAGAGGACGGAGGAGTGAGGAACGGAGAGGGTGAATAAGAGGCGGAGCAAAGAGAGTGTTTGGGAAGAAGCATATGAAGGGAAACGAAAGCGCGTAATGCGTGTGTGGTAGGATGTGGTACAGCCCACGGATAGAATAGCGAGTTGGGCATTGGGAAGCAGCCACGTCATGAGGCTGTGGATACCGGAAGGGAAAAGGCCAAAAGAGGGTGGAAGAGGAAAGAAGAGAGAGCACATTCGGTGATCATCACACCTTATAAGCACGGTGCTCATCATATCTTAGAATTATCTAGATTGAATTTTAACGATTCTGATTTAATTAAATTTAATTATTATATTTTTAATATATTTTTATTTTATTAAATAAAAATTTTAAAATAAATATAATTTTATAATTATTATTTTTTAAAAAAATAATTTTATTATATAAAAAAATTAAAATAATAAACTATAAATCAATACTGTTTAAATTTAATCTGGACAATCTTGAGTTATGATGAGTACAGTGCTCATCACAAAATATAATTAATTGAGCACCGAATGTGCTCTCGAAGGAAAGAGAGGCGCAGGGAGTAGAGAATTAATTAATAGAGGCGGTGGGGAATGGGACGATGGGATGCAGCTGGCCCTGTTGGTGCTCACATTCACATGTGCCCTGTTTATTTACTGGCTTTGGCTGGGAGCCATGATAATGTATACATCCACACACAGATGCTTCTAAATTATAATCCAACACCATCGCATTTTTTCAATCGTCGGATTTACGATTCAGATTTACTATTTCTTTTTAACATCTCAATAGTATTTTTATAAAATACTAAAATATTTACTGACGGTTGAAAAATTTACTCCAGTTCTAAATGTAGAATAAAAATAATAAAGAGAGTTAAAAATACAGCAGAGAGAAGCGACTCTTGGCCCACCGAACGCGAACATGCCCCATCTCACCGCGCCCCGCGTTGTCCGCCGAAATCTTCTCAAACTTTCCATTTTTTAATTATCACAATTCATTCATCTCATATTTTCACTTTTTTTTTTTGTACACAATCATCTCATATTTTCATTTGACTTATATTTTTCTACTCTCCCATAACTAGACATGGATTATATGGTTTACATGAAACGAAATATATTTAAAACAATAACAAAAGAGTTGTCCCCTTCCCTACTTGTAAATATTGCAATTTTCCTAGAATATTTAATTAATATATTGATAATGCTATAATTACTTATTACTTTCTTTAATTCCAAATATAGGATACATCTGAGATATTTTCTTTAGTCTAAAATATAATATGTAAATGTATATTGCCTGATGTATTTTTTATTTTATTCCTTATTAAATAAGTTAACGTAATTAATTTTTATTAATTATAAAGAAGCATTAAATGAGGGTATTTTTTAAAAAAATATTTTTAAATTCTTAATAAATTTAATGGTTTCAATTTCTGTTAGCTATATTCCTTTTTTCAATTAGTTATTTGCATATTATATTTAGAACTAAAGTATTTATAGTTAAGGGAAAAAATACTTACTATAGTTATTACATGCATAAAATATTACTCCCTCATCCCATATATTATAAAGTAATATAATGGATTTTTTCTTATCTCATATTATAAGATAATATGTAACGATTTGTCACTTTTATTTCTAATTTATTATATTATTAGTATTATAACTTGTACTATATTTCATGCAAGGAATGGCATTAATAGTGAGTAAAATTGAAAATTTTGATTTTTTTTTTAAATTTAAGGATATGATAAATATTTTTTAATATGCGTTAAACCCTATCATTACTTTATAATATGGGACGGATGGAGTATTTCGTTGCCTTATAAACCATATCCCGTGTTGAGGATTAAACAATATATGAATATAATAAAATTTTTATATGAAATGATAGTAATTATTAGTTATAAACGTTACAATTTATCTCAAATTAATGTAATGAAGAAGATCCACTTCTACTAGATTATACATAATTTCTTTTAACTTTTAATTATGTTTAAATAATCATCTTAACATTTAAAACTTTTAAATTTAAGCAAAATAACTCCTTTTCCATTAATTTATCTATTATGTCACAAATAGAAAGTAACCCGATGGAGGACTTATCCATAGACGACTTAAAAGTTTAAAAATACTATTTGCATATAGCTCAAGTTTTAAGGCATTGTCTGCACTAAAAAAATGTAATGCACAAGAGCCCATTCGGTGTGTAGGTATATGCTGAATTACTTTTATATGTGTCTGCATTACGAAGAATGTCTTCCTCTGTTAAGAAAAGAAAGAAAAAGAAAAAAAGGATAAATCTGTCTCTGCATATTATGCCTAATGAGGTCTCGTTTGGGTGATTTTAATCTGTAAGGGCCTTAAACCCAATTTTGTGTGTCCCCGAAGGGCCTTTCAAGTGCCCTAAACGAGGTGACTCCTGTCTAGTGTCTACACTATCTTTGGATTTCTTCCGTACAACACCAGTCCATTTAATATCAATTCAGCCCAATGCTTTTTGTACTTCCTGTCATTATTGACGCTCTTTTGTTTTTAAAGCACTTCAACACATATATATATATATGCGGGCTCCACTGGCCGGGAAAAGAAAAGTATGTGGGCTTAAAGTATGGGCTTTGTTTTCGGCTCAAAGGACTGATCATGGTTGCTAAGCAAGTAAGCAACATCATGTCAAGAGGCATATCACTTAAAGCAGGCACTAAAATGACTAATCATAATCACAGTGACCGTTTAAAATTTAGGGAATGACAATATTTTAATTTTTAGAGACATTAATTTTTTAATATGAACTAGATAATAAAATGTTCTTAAACAAGTATTAAAAAAAGAATAAGAGATACACAAGCATTTGATGATGACACCTTTCAAACTACTCTGTTAACTAAAATTATCTGCCTAGAAAAGTATAACAATGTAGAATGAATTAGGGCACTCCCTTTCTCTCAAATATAAATAGCTAAAGGAAGAATTCTTATGGTTTAAAATATAAGCCATGTATGGATTATTAAATATTTTTTTCTAAATACTTCTCATTAAATATGTTGAATAGAAACAATGTAATTTATGATTTGAAATATATAACATTTAATTAAGGGTAAAACTGGAAAATAAATAAAATTTGAGAAGAATTTAATGACTTTAACCATTTTTCTTAATATATATATATATAAGTGGTTAAAAATGACTTATTTTTTAGACCAAATTGAAAAACATTTTACGGCAATGCATGTGCAGAGCAATGCTTTGATCTGAAGCTCCTGTGTGGACATGCTTTATCATGATAACTAAATTACATTAAAGTACCTTGATTATCCATAGCATTTTTTTTTCGTTATACTACCAAAATGTGCTTATACAGCATCGAAGTAAAGTAATCACAACTATGTGATCCAACCATAAATATATTCTAACGTTTTCTCATAGGGAGTCTCTTGATAACATCCGCTCATGTTGGCAAAAAAAAAAGCATCCACTCATATTCTAAGTGCCTATTTAGTTTCACTTATGATAATTAATTGAGTCAAATTTATGCTGATCTATGCAATTGTTCACTTCCTTTTGCCAATGATAGAGGATCACAACCATTCTTCTCCTACACCTCAAACCCTCTCTAACCCCAGTTGTCTTGCATAAGGATGTCCCTTTTATTTATGAAATCGGAAGGCGGCAATTGTTTACAATGTAGACGTTAAGACTATATTAATAATTTTAATAATAAGACACTTTTAATCATTGTAAATGAATCAGAAGTGGTAAGTAATAACTGAAAATATTTATTTTTTTCTAAGTTACCTTTATTTAATATAGTCGACTCATGAATTAAACTTTTTAGTATTAATTAAATTTCATCATTTTTCAAGGACATTTTAAGTAAAAAAATTAAATATACTATGTAATTCATAAACATAAATTTCTTTAAAAAATGCCTTGTATAGCGAAACGGGGAGAGTAGCAATCAACAAGCAAGGAATCCTCAGTTAAGAGATTTTGTTGAGAGTGTTAGTTGCAACTGGCAAAATAACGTCAGAAAATAAATCTGAGTCGTGCCCAAAAACACTATCTTTAAGAATTCTTTCGCCACAAGTTAGCAATTCCTCAGGATTAAATGGGTCATTCCTCTAGAAATGTACAGGAAAATATAACAGTAGAAGCAGAACTCAAGAGAAAAAGAGAATGAGAGCTCTAAAAAATATCTAAGAGCTCAATGAGCTCTGACATGCTGAACACTCTGCCTTTTATAGGCTGAGGACTCATAAATACTTGGTGCCGTTTGGATGCAATGAAGGATGATCAAGGCATCGGTTTCAAACGTTGGAGGGCAGTTTAAGACAGAGGAAAAGCAGGCAATACAAAGCTTAAATAGACGATTAAATATAATCAAGACCAATGTTAAGAAATTGAAAGCCATAAAGTCCCCATAACCGAAACTTCAAAAATAAGAATTTTTTGGTAAGATTAAAAACATATCTATGTAAAATAATTTTCACGAAAAAGTATCCGACACCGTGTCTAATTCGCACATAGGGGGAAATCGACGGATTACAACTGTGTTAGGCTATTGTTGTGTGCACACAAGCCCACCTCTTCTCTTAGCTCTTTTATTTGCCTACTAACACATCTTAGTATTTATAAACTAAGACTTTCTTTAGCTTGAGTAATATGAGACTTCTTTTAACACACACACACAAGCCACACATTTATGTTCCAACAATCCCCCACATGTGTGTTAAAAGAATCACTATCATCTGAGCTTCGACATGAGTATAAACATTTTTAATTTGGTGTCTTTCGACTATGAATCAAACCTAGACCAATAGTTCTTAGTACATAGAAATATCAGTGAAACATACGTATTTATGAACCAACAGGTCTTTATTGTGTACTAGAGGTCTTATTAGTCAAAGTATACCCCCACAGTTCCTGCTGTTAATGGCAGTTTTGCGCTTTAAATGGCCATGCACGTGCCTTATGTTCAATGAATGCTCTAGAGACTTTATCACGGTTTCATAGAAACGGCCCCACTCCACATTCATATAAATGATTTTATCAAGTGTATCTGCAACGAATATACCTGCCTTAAGGAATGTGTAATCATTAAGAGTTTTGCTCAGTCTCACCAACAATACATTCTAGCACTTTCTTATACCATAGGAAGGTACTAGAATTTTAGTGCTAGTAGAACTAATAAATGACTTGTTCTTACCCATATGAACTATGGTACCATGAGTAAATACATAACCACTGGTGGATTTATTTTCATTTGAATCTAAGATCCAGTTAGACTGTATTCTTCTAATACAGCGGGAAACCCATTATAAAATATACCATAGTTCATGGTACCTCTTAAATATCTCATCAATTTAACCAAAGCTATCCAATGCTAATTACCTGGATAATGGGTATATATGTTCAGTCTACATACAATATATGCTATATCAGGCCTAGTAAATTTCATTAAATGCATCAGACTTTCAATAATATGTGCATATTTAGATTAAGTCACTGTATTACCTTTATGTTCTGCTAATTTGTGCTAGCATCATAAACAGTGCTTAAAGAAGTATCATCAAAATATTCAAATTTTTTGAGAATTTTTTTAGCATAATATTCTTGAGAAAGTAAAATATCATTTTCACTTATAATTTTAACACCTAATATAACTTTATCTTCACTCATTTCTTTCATATCAAAATATCAAAATTTGAAGCAAGAAAATGTTTAGTTTCAATCACAATATTCATGTTAGTACCAAAGATAAACATATCACCCACATATAAATAAATAATCACACAGTCACCATTTATAAATTTTGTATAAACACATCTTTTCACTTCAACAGTAGAAAAATCATTATTTGCTAAAACTTGATCTAATTTTTTATTCTATTATTTAGGTGGTTGTTTTAATCTATATAAAGATTTAACAACTTTACACATTTTATTTTCTTGTCCAGAATTGACACACCTTTTAGATTGTACCATATAAATTTTCTCTTCTAAATCACCATTTAAGAAAACTGTTTTAACATCTATTTGATGAATTTAAAGTTTGTGAACTGAAACTAAAGCAACCAGAATTCTTATGGAAAAAATTCTTGTAACAGGAGAAAAAATATCAAAATAATCAATATTTTGTTTTTGCGTAAAACTTTTAGCTACAAGCCTAACTTTATATTTATCAATGGATTTATCAGGGTTAAGTTTCTTTTTAAGAACACATTTACAACTAATAGGTTTAGCTCCTGGAGGAAAATCTACTAAAACTCAAGTTTTATTTTGATTAAGAGAATTAACTTCAACCTCAATTGCTTCTTTGCAAAGATGAGCATCTGAAGAAGAAGTAACTTCATAAAACTTTAAAAAATCATCTTGTATCATATAAGTATAAGAATCATTTTCAAAAAAAAATTTCTTTTCTTTACCTCTTTCTTCTTCGTAAATTTTCAATCAAATTTTCATTTGAATTTTGTTCAGGAGAAGAAGTAGAAATTTCTGATTTTTTTATGATTATGTTCAATTTTTAGTGGAAAATATATGCTAAAAAAATTCCGTATATTTAGTTTTTATGATAGGGTTATGATCCAAAACATCACTTTTCAAAACTATAAATCTATAAGTTCCATTATTCTGAGCATATCCAATAAATATACAATTAAAAGATTTGGATCCAATTGTTCTTTTCTTACAATCAGGTAACATTACTTTAGCAAAACACCCCTACATTTTTAAATATTTTAAGTTAAGTACATAACCTTTTTCATAATTCATAAGGTGCTTTATTTGTTTTCTTATGAGGTATTTTATTTTGTAAAAAACAAGTAAACAACGAAGTTTCACCCCATAAATTATCTAGTGTGGAAAAACTTACAAACAAAGTATTCATCATTTTTTTTAAAGTTTTATTTTTCCTTTTAGCTACTCCATTAGTCTCACTTGAATATGGAAGACTTACTTCATGTATTATTCCTTCTTTTTCACCAAATTTATTAAATAAAACATATTCTCCTCTTCCATCCTTATTCTTTTAATATTTTCATGTAGTTGATTTTCTACCCTTACTTTATACAAAAAAGACTCTTCAAAATCCTCATCTTTATATCTCAACAAATATATTTTGGTATATGTTGAAAAATCATTTTTAAAAGTTATATAATATTGTTTACCACCTATTGTCATTATTTGTTTTAAATCACCTAAATCAATGTGAATTAAAGCTAGTAATTCAATTTCTCTTTGTGTAGAAGAATGTGATTTTTAGTTATTTTAACTTCTGCACGCACTTCATATTTATTTAAACTATTATTTTTATTTCCATAAATCAAATCAAGTTGTTGTATTTTATTTATATAGGACTTACTAATATGTCTTAATCTAGCATGCCACACATTAAAAGAATCAATCATATAAACAAGCAAGTAAGAAGAAGATGTATTTTCATTTATTTCAGCGACATTTAGAACAAATAAACCTTAGTTACAATAATCTTTTTCCATGAAAACATTATTCTTTATCATTACAATCTTGTCAAATTCAAATGACACTTTAACCTTTTCCAATAGAGCTACAGACACTAAATTTGTTTTAACATTAGGCACATGCAATACATCATTGAGAGCCAATGTCTTTCCAGATATGGGTTTGAGAACCACTTTTCCTTTCCTTAGAACTTTTGCAATTTAGGAATCAACAAGGTGAATACGGTCTTCTCCTTTTTTTATAGGATCATAGGAGGCATACATCTCTCTATTTACACAAATGTACCTGGTAGCCCTAGAGTCTACCACCTATTTTTTCACATCAGAGACAAAAAGAGCTTGAGAAATGACTGCAGCTATCATTTCGTTTTCATCATCTTCTTGAACCAAATTCGCCTTTGGCTTAGGAGGATTGTCATTTCTAGCCCTCTTTCTACACTGAACAGCATGATGGCCTGACTTGCCACAATCACAACAGCTTTCTTTCTTTTTAAACTTAAGGTTAGAATTGTTGGGTTTGTAATCAGGTTTTGTTTTGAAATCATACCTCTAGTTATGTGGCTTTGTTTCCACCAGGTTTGCCTTTGAGGCCATCTCCATACCCTTTGCTACTCGAATCTCTTCCTATTGGTGTCTTCGATGATTATATAAGTGATGAGATCAGACAATGACAATTGCTTCTGCTTGTGTTTGAGTTACTGTTTGTAATCTTTCCATGAATCTGGTAGTTTCTCAATCAGAATCCCAGCTACAAATTCATTTGGAAGGTTGATTTTTTCACCACGAAGCTCCTCCAACAGCTTGTGATATTCATTTATCTGCAGTTTGATATCTTTGTCTTTTGACATCTCCCACTTATAGTAGTTTCTAACAACAAATTTCTATATTCTAACATTATCAACAATATATTTTGTTATTAGTGACTCCCAAATCTTATTGGCCTTCTTGTAAACACAAAAAACATCAAATAGATCATTAGACAGTGTACTAATGATTGTGTGTCTGCATATCTTATTTGCATACTCCCAGGTATTTTTTTGATTCTGGTCAGCATCTGTAGAAGGTTGGGACTATGTTAGTGCCATTACAACTCCATGTATATCAAGAATAGTGAAAATTCGCTCCTGCCATCTCTTGAAATTTTTTCCATCAAAAACTTTGATTTTTGATATATCTGGGAATGGTTAAGGCAGCAACACAGTAGGCACTACAGTTGGAATGAAAGCTATAGCATCGACCCCACCAGTATCAGTAGCACCAACAAAACCACTTCAACCACTAGCAGCAACATTGACAGCGTCGGAACCAACAACAGCAGCAATCTGTGACTCCCTAACTCTTAAAATTGTTAGTTATAACTGAAAAAATTACGTTAGAAAATAAATCCGAGTCATGCCCAAAGACACTATTCTTAAGAGTTATTCCACCATAAGTTGGCAACTCCCTAAAATTAAATGGATCCTTTCTGTAGAAATGTATAGGAAAACAGAACAGTAGAAGCAGAACTCAAAAGAGGAAGAGAAGGAAAGCTCCGAAAAATGTTTGAGAGCTTAGTGTGCTCTGACATGCAAAAGGCTCTGCCTTTTATAGGCCGATCACTCATAAACGCTTAGTGCAGTTTTGATGCAATGAAGGGCGATTAAGTTGTCGATTTCAAACATTGGAGGGCGGTTTAAGACAGAGGAAAAGCCGGTAATAAAAAGCTTAAACGAATGATTAAATATAATCAAGACCAATGTTCAGAAATTGAAAGCTATAATGTCCTATAATTGAAACTTCAAAAATAAGAATTTTCTGGTAAGCTTAAAAATGTATTTGCTTAAAATAATTTTCGCGAAAAAACATCTGACAACATGCCTAATTCGCATGCAGGGGGAAATCGGCAGATTGCAACTGTGTTAGGCCGTCGTTGTGTATGCTCGAGCACGCCTCTTCTCTTAGCTTTTTACTTGCCTACTAACACACCTTAATATTTATACACTAAAACTTTTTTTTTAATTTTAGTAATGTGAAACTTCTTTTAACACACACAAACCATACAGTTATGTTTCGACAGGGAGTTCTACTCTCCATAATTTGTAGTTTCTTTCAATTGTTTTGCTTTTTTTTTTTATCACCCTTCTATTACCAAAAATAAAAATGTAAGTAATCCTTTTGCTTGCCCTGGATGCATGAATTCATAACACCAGCAACACCTATAATTTCAACCTTTTGTTTCTGGTTTCATCTACAAGATGATCTTTTTCTTCTTTCTCTTGTTCCCTTATTTCATTTCTTCAACCTTCTTTAATATTTTTATTTTTTATTTTTCATCTTTTTTGTTCAAATCTCCATCTCTTTCTAGGTTCTACAAATACTTTTCTTCTCTTTTTGTTTCTCTCTCTCTTTTTTTTTTGTGGTTAGATCATTGCTTTCATGTATTTTACTCCGTTTTTTTATGAAATATAATAAGAAAAAATATTGAACTGCCATGACTGTTAACTATCCAATTTGATCAATTTAATCCATTCTTCATCGGTTCTCTTCTTCATTGGCTTTATTCTTATACTGGACTAGGCCAAGCACCAATTCACCAATTTTTGGATTAAACTAGCTATTTCCACCCGATTTTCTTAAATCCACAATTAAATGTAAGACCTAACTGACTCGGCATATAGATACAAGATCCACCAAATGTTGTTGGTTTTTTCCCCCCTTTTATTTTATTATTCTGAAGGGGTCCAAATGATGGAATTGACCCAGTAAAGTCACAATAATTGAATATTGGAACCCGTGAATCTCCTGTTGTGAGTAACTGGTGATAGGGATAAGTGAATTTTCAGGAACAGAGGAGATTTTGAAGAGAAATGATAGTAGATCGTGTACCCCACAAGAAGGTGGCTACAACATTTGGAGGCTAACAAGCTACACGATTCCATAACCATGAAAACGAGTTATTTTTGGAGGATTTTTACTACCTTTTTCATTTTAAAAAAGAGAAATTAATCATGAAAGGCCTATTGGCCTATTGACTATAAAGATTAATAGAAGGAAAAAAAGATATTTAAGGACTCTCATATGAAAATATTTTCTTTTAAGGATTCAGTTTAAAAATTTAGTACTCCTATAAACTGAATTTTCAACTCGAATCAACTGAATTCAGCACTGATACTATTTATTTGTCAATATTTTTGTATAAAATGTCCTAAATTGTCTTTTTTCCCTAATTGAAATAAGATTGGAGCAAGTTTACTTGATTTTATTTTATGCTTTTTCAATCATTGGACATGGCAATAGGAAAAAGATGTTAGACACAAAAAATTTAATGTATTTTTTATAGGTTAGTATGAATGAATATATATTATCGGAAAAAAAAAAATCTTTCTCCGGCCTTAATTCTTATTTGACCCTAAGATCGTCAAGTTTGACTGATCTACTGTACTAGTAATAGAGTAGCATCTTTCTATTAATCACGCCTACAAGAGTATTAAATTCTTTAATATTGTAAAAAATCTGACCCCCTTTTTACGTGGGGAAAAAAGCGTCGGCAGGTGTATAGTGGGGAAGCGTAAGTCCAAGTCATGGGCCATCCTAGAATCATTGACCCGCGACGGTTTTTCCTTTGGAAGCTGTGTTTCATGTGATTTTGCTAACCTGGGGTTAAACATGAAACTGAAATCAATCTCACACCTTTAACCTACTTGATTCCACACACTGTCGGCCTGTATGACTTTTTTCTTAATATTTCCCTTCCCTTGTTTAATTTAAAAAAAAAAATTTCTTCTCTTATCCTCCTTTGTCCGCCAAATCCTTCAAACCAAATGAAGGAATTAAGTAACCTAATTTTATTTGCCTCAACTGATTTTTATTGCAAGAATTTTTTTTTTAACGTGGATGGTTATTCCTAGTTAAGGAAAACACCCAAACAAGTATCTAATCTAAATTCAATGATTGGTATGGAACTTTTAATAGGAGGTGAAGTAAATGAAAGAGAGAGAAATTAACAAATAGAGCATGTAGAAAACAGGTGAATGGAGGGGTGGATTGGGACAAATGGTAAAAGCGGAAGTAAAAGCGTAAAACTAACGAAAGAGAAGAGCAAAAGGCATTGGAAAAACTGTGGTGAATGGATAAAGAAAGAGAACTTTAGGCGCATGCTATGTGCTGTGTCTTGAGAAACATTCCAAGCCTGGCCCTCTCCAGTTAAATTAAATATAATTAATTAAGTTAATCCAGTATTTAAAATGTCCGATCAACTTTTTATTGCGAAAGGGCTTTTCCAACCAAGAAGTCGCTGTAAGCTGCTGGTGTTCACATTTATGGATTAAGAATGACATCCAAGATCGACCAATAAAAGCGACTTCCTTTGGTGGCACGGCATTTTTTTTTCCTGTTAAAGGAGGTAGGGCAAAATAAATACTTTCTTTTATCTTAAATATTAAGTTTTTTACTTTGACTTAAATACAAAATCATATGTATTATATATTATTAAAAATATTTTTATTTAATTTATGAGAAAAAAAATAAATTTAGTACAGATAATTTTAAAAAAATATAATAATTTTATAATAATTGACAAATTTGAATTTTCACCCTTAATATAATACTGACTAGTATGGTTAAACAGGGGAGAGGAGAAGAAGAGGCATGATGAAGATTAAGCAGGAAGCACGTGGAGTGTCGTGAAAAAGGTCAAAATGGAGGGAGTAACGGAAGCCCCCACCCCCACCAAAGGGCGAGGTGAGGGTGAAATTGCAATATCTGTGGTCACGACATTTTGATTTGGAATTTGAAACCTGACCTGCTCTGAAAACGACGGTCCCAATTGCAGGATGCTCCCAAATGAAAAAGAAAAGAAAAAAAAATCAATGGCCACGCTTGTGAAGGACGCAACCCTTCCAATCCCCATTTTTCTCACCTTTCCAGCTCAAAGGGTTGAAAATTTAGCCCTCACTTCTCCATCTTCATTCATTCAATTCCGTGGATTTGGACAATACTTGCGCTTCCCCCTTTCTAACTGGGGGCCACCTCTTCCCATTCTCATTTTTTTCTGCATCCCACCTTTGCTTCCTCTTCAGGTAGCTAAATAGTAGCTTTGCGACCTACATTCCATCATCATATCTCTTCATACTTGAGTGAGTTTATTCTTCACAATTATCATCATCATCATCTTCAATATTTAGTAGTATATTCTTAAATATTATTTCCTTCAAAATATAAAAAATTTCCAACTACTTCACACATATTAAGGAAATATGGCTACACTCTTAAATTTCTCAAAAAAAACTTAACATCCCATTTTTATCCTTATTAATTACTAATAATTAAAGTTATTTTCATTATTTTTTATTATAAATTACAAGACTGGTTATCAATAAATAGGAACAAAAAAGATAAACTACTACTAAATATTACATAACACCTTTTATTATGAATCAAAGAAAGGTTCTAGAAAATCTCTTATATTTTGGACTGGAGGGAGTAACAAATATATTATTAGTAAAAGATGACATAATAAATATTACTCCCTCTGATTCTTAATATAAGACCATTTTAACCGAATAACGTGGATTAAGAATTAAAATTAAAACTAATTAACTATCTCAATTTCTCCGAAAATCTCAACATTTTTCCAAAACTACCCTTATTTAATCTTTTTCTCTTTCTCTTTGGATACATTAAATATGAGTATTTTTTGGAAATTGACAATAAATACTATCTCGTATATTGTAAATGGTTTTATATTTAGGATCAGGACAAAAGATTCTATATATAGGATCGGAGGGAGTGCTGTATAAGTAAATGTTCCATTTTTTTAATATATTAAAAATGGAATTTAGTTTCAATATTACAACCACACAAACCTCAATTAATACCAGACCATAAGCTAGGGAACTTGAATTCAATCCCACGTTATTGACAGGAAAAAATTGTTAAGAAGGTATGGTTGAGGCAGGATGAAATAAATGGAAGGGAGGGAAAACGGAGCAACATTGTTAATTGTTATTGTTGTTAATAAATAAGATTACAGAGAACGTGGAGGGTGGTTGGGGGGTTAGGAATTGGAAAAATACAAGGGGCGAGGGGAGAAGGGAAAAGGAGCGAGCTCACGTGAAGCTTGTTTAGGAGTGGTGGGGTCTAAGTCACGTGGTATTAACGATGAGAGCGTTGAAAGTTATTTAAATACTCTTTTAATTAAATTGCGCCAGGAAAAAAATGGAACTGAAAGTCAGTTAATGATTTTATTTTATTCAAAAGTCATAATATTCTCTTTTGAAATTATTCTTATTGATTTTTCTCTTTTTTATTACCGTCTCTGTGAATAAGGATATTTTTAATAACACATAATATATATATTACTATCTTATATTTTAAAAATAATCTTATATTTAAAATTTAGATAAAAATTTTTATATTTAGAACAGCACAGAAGAATACACATCATGTACAAACTCCGGAGAAGGACTTCAAGGGTAGAAATACTTGCTCGGCTCACAACACAACCAGTCAATCCTTTATTTGGGGCTAGCAAAACCAAAGCAGAGCCATGACACGATGACACAGCATTCAAGGGGATTCAGGTGACCCGCGTCAGTAGGTTTTATCGGTTTCCTTTCCCCTCATTCCGTGAAAAAAATTGCTTTTAATTTTGATATGGATACAATGAGAAACTGTCTTAAGTATCCAGAAAATAAAGAGTAATGAAAGAACTTAACTCAAAAGATTCAGAAAATGATCAGTTAGAACTTTAAAGGAACTCGTTTCTAGATCCCTAACTATAACAACACCCACGGTAGGTCAGATAAGAAAAAGGAGAGAGAGAGATAGAAAATAAGGGAGAGAAAAGAAATAACTTAGTAAATCCTTACTGAAGAACTCAAAATAATATTATTCCACCATTTTCTGAACAAAGTGCATTATATAGAGGTCTTTATATAGATAAAATAAGAAAAATCCTAATCCTAAAACAACTAGACCCAAATAATCTTAATAAATCTAGAAAATTTAAAATATATATCTAATTATAAAAAATCATAATAATAAAAACAAAAATTCAAGGAAAAATAATAAAATTGATATATAATTATAATACTATTAGATAATTTCTTAAATTCAAATCTAAAAAATTTCTTAGAAGATATCTAATAGATTTTATTTCTTTTAATATAAATCTAATTAATAACTTTGACTCTAAGAAAATACAAACTGAAAACTAATGAAATAAAAATAAATAAATGAAATTATCTAACAAAAAAAAATCTAAAATTTCTTTAAAAGAGATTATATGAGTAGCACTTTGAAAATTTCACGTGTTTATGTGATTTCTTTCAGTTACACCAATCCAATCCTCACGAAAAGAGAAAACGCGTCGAGCTGATGCAATTGCACGCCCTGTCCTCGCACACTCACTGACTTGGTTTTCTTCCCTTTTTTTTGAATAAAAAAAAGTACTATAACTTGGAGAAAAACAAATAGGAAAAAGCCCCTACAAATCACCCAACAAAGGCTCTATCTAAGCCAATTAGGGCACGAAAACAGGGAAGAGTTTCCTCAACTGACTTGGTTTTTCTATACATGCTCCCTCTCCTCTCGTTCAGAACTCCTCTCCTCCATTTTCATCATTTTTTTCACTCTACCTTTGTAGTTAATTTGTATTTTAATTATTATCCTAAAATGATATATGCAAGAGAATATGAGTATTTATTTATTTTTAATATTTATAAACATTTACATTTTCTTTTCTCATCATTGTTTCAATTATATTTATATATATAAAATAAATTATTTACTGCATAAAATTTTTACCCGATCACTCGTGCCAGCCAAGTTCCCCTTTCACTTCAAAACCACCCATAGATGCATCGGTCCTTATTATCACATATTAGGCTTTGTTGTTTTCTGGATTAATTCCGCATGAAATTCGGAATTTTGAGCCTAGTCATTTTTCCTTTTGGCTCACCAGTCTTAACGTAAAAACGTTAACAGCCTCCAAGTTATTATTAAAAAAAAACAAACAAGAAAAAGGCCTCCAAGTTGTCAACCCACAGGTCGGATGCATCGCACGGATTCATAAAAAAAAAAATAGTACTAAAGAAGCCGCAGAGCCGTGGCGTGAAGTAAACAACTGAACTCGACGTTTCCTTCTACAATTGAAACTCTTCCGCTTGACTTCTAACAAATGCACATTAACCACTTGCTTCTTTAAATCTATTTCCTCTCGTGGATTGGAACATCAACCAAAAGCCTTTCCCTATTTTAAATACTAAATTCTAATCCCTCCAGTCTAAAATATAAAAAAAATTTTAAATTTTTTTCAATTCATAATTTAAGGTATTGTGTAATTTTTAATAGTAGTTTATTTTTTTATCTTTATTCATTGATGATCAGTCTCGTAACTTGTAACAGAAAAGAATGAAAACAACTTTAATTATTAGTAATTAATAAGAATAAAAATGAGATGTTGAGCTTTTTTCTTAAAAATTTACGAATGAAATCAATTTTCTTCAATATGCGTAAAATAATTGGAAATCTCTTATATTTTGGACTGACGGGAGTATATAGATATATCTCATCATTTATCAATCATTTCATTATGCTAAATCACAATAATTAAAACTTTTGTTCCATCGCATTTCCAATGCCACTATGTATCGCTTCATTTGCGTTCCAACGTGTCTCCAGCAGGACTTAATAATACTCAGGTGCAGTGTCATGTTCAAATAAGCAAATACTAATTGTTCATAATTTAATAATAAATGTTGGATATGCTCTCTCCATCCCTTTTTGCATGACTATTTTTTAAAAAATTTCTTATCCCTTTTTATATGAATTTTTTTAAATATTAAAATTTTCACTTAATTTTAATCACCTTCTTTAATCTGTAGCTTTCTTTCAAGAGGGTCTTAAAAATGATGATGATGATGGAGGAGGGTGTAGTTTTAAACTGTTTAAAAATTTTACGGTGTTCATTCAGTTGATTATATTCGCCATGCGTTCAGTGTTTTCATTCAGTTGATCATTGTTCGCCATAAATAATTTTAAAAAATTGAAGGTGGTTACTGCGTGTGTAGTGCGAACTCAATACATCGAGCATTTCGATAATCATTGTCACGTGCAGTGGTTGAATTTCCATGTTCAAGATCCGACGACCATACTATTGTAAAAAAAAAAAGAGGGGGTGAAATAATAGTAAAAGTACTCCACATGATACGAGAATCTTTAATGAATGATGAAAAGAATCAAAGGGATTTAGTTTAGTGTGAAGTGGATAGTTTTTATGGTGCGAAAAAGAAAGAAAAATGCGGCACGTCGGAGGCTGGGGTGCGCGTGCGCAACCTTGAAGCAACATGGCCGTAATTTTACGACTAATTACATATCTCAACTTCAAGTCTTGGAGATGCATTAGATTAAATATCTGGAGGTCTTGGTTATATTTTATTCAATCTAAATTAGTTTAAATTTTAATAAATTTTTTAATTAAATTAAGATAGATCCATAATATTCAACAGTGAGCAAAAATAGGGTCGTAGTTTTGTATTCTTTGGCTGGAGAATAAAAAAATAAAAACACAATAAATATTAGTAGTATATTAATTTCTTTTAAAAAAAAACTTTACTGAGGGACTCAAGGGGTCTATTTGATTCTATTTTTAAAAATAATTTTTTTAAATAAAAAAATAAAAAAAATTTATTTGATAAACTTGTATTTTATAAACTGTTATGAGAAATAGAAAAATAAAAGAATAGAAAATTTAAAATAATTTTAAGATATTTTGTAGTTTTTATTTTAAAAAATATTAGAAAAGGTGAAAAACACTCACCTCATTAACAGTAAAGTTATAAATTTTAAATAACTCATCTATCATTCACTAGTTATGATTTTGAGAACAACTATTCAAATAAATTTTTTTATTTTCTTATTTTTAAAAATAATTTTATAAAATTATTTTTAAAATAAAAAAATAGAAAATTCTGTGAAAGCCTAAATTCTACTCCGGAAATTTCGTCAGCAATCCGGTCAACTAACTTAACCAGCGCATATCTGGGGTTAGGTTATGTGGGAATGGGAAAGGGGTCTGCCCCTTTATCACAACATGGGCTAGTCTGCCACAGGGTTGGTTGGGGAGCGTGTGGTTCACATTCCATTTGGATGCGGCACCAGTGATAGTGAGGGCATCACCAGCCGTAACCCAAACACACCAATATGGAGCGTGAGTCAAGCCGTAAAAGCCAAGACAAGATCTGGCGCCGCAATTGAAGAGTTTGTCTCACATTCACGTGTCAATCCCACGTTCTCTTGCTTAAAATCTATTACTCCACCTAGTATGTTATTCTAAAAAATTTATGTTTTAAAATGTATTATATTACATAAATTATATTATATTTTTTAATTATTTTTTTAAGTATTATTTCTAATAAGTAAATTTATATTTTTTATAGTTATTAATGTATTTAATAAAATTTTTTTAATAATTTGATCAAACTATAAATGAATGAAAGAGAATTTTTTCTAAAATCCTAATTCTTCTTAGTCATTGATAACTCACGGAAACTTAAAAAAAAGAATAAGAGAATGACTGTAATTTATTAATGTATGAAATATTATTAAATAAGAATAATTTAAAAAATAATAAAAATAAATTTCAGCTACTAATTATTATCTTTGTTCCGTCAAAAGACCGAGAGACTATTCCCCCCGCCGTGTGTGGTACAATTGTGCTTCTTTCATGCTTATTTTTTCCTTTTATCGATCCTCTCCTGACCGTTAGGGTTAGACCATCTTCTCCCCGTAATTCCTAAATTATCGGGATATTTCATTAATGATCATTAAGAAGTATCGCGCTCTTTTTACGTGATCCCTGATATTCCGTCTTGCCATTATGATTCCATAACTGTCACACCTAGCCGGGTGTCCTTTGGGCAGTGCAGCTCTCATGGAGAAACCCGTACTCGGTCATATGGTCGAGATGTTACTCGGTTGTACAATTATTCGGCCGTACGATTACTCGGCTCTACCGTTCAATAACCGATGTAACACTCGGCTTGTTGCGCTTAAGCTCGGCCTCCAATTTATAGCTCGGTATATATGAGCCTGGAGAATGGGCCATTAAGTGGGCATCCATCCACATCGGACTTGTAATCTCGGCGTGTTCATCTCGGCCCGTACACTAACCCCCCGAGCTTCGAGTCCAAGTTGGACGAGAGGGCTCTGAATCACGTGATCGACTAAGGACTGGTTTTTTGAATTTGAATCGTTTCAGCCCCCTAGGAATTCCAGAACCTTCCCAGAGGCTCTTTGGCGTTTCGGTTTCTGAAACGGAAATGCCCCCACACGTACGGCTGCACGCGGCGTTACTTAATGCTGCGTTTTTTTGCCAGTCGAAGCACATTTCCCAATGGTGACAATTCGCTCACCCAAGTCATAATTAAGTTGCTCGTTTCGAGGAGGAGTCTCACTATATACATGGAGGACCTGGGTGCTCATCTCTTAACTTCAATTTGCCTCTTTGCTTTTCGTCCCATCTGAATCTCTCCGTCGTCTTTGACCTCCTTTTCCTTGCCCCCTTCGTCATTTCTCCAGGTACGCCCTCTCCTGCTTTCCCCCTTTTCTCAGTTACTACGCTCTCTTCTATATCTTCTCCAAATGTCATGAGTTCGAACCATCAATATAAATCGTCATGAGAATGGGCTATTAAGTGAGCATCCATCTACAACGGACTTGTAATCTCGGCGTGTTCATCTCAACCCGTACAATCTTAATATATATATATATATATGATAATTAAAAGTGTACTATAAATTGAAACTTATAAAATATTACTTACACCTATCTCTAACCTCAACCATGGTCGGTGTTAAAAGAAAAAAAAAACTCAACCATGGTCCGATACGAGGCCGCGTGAGCACACTTTCTATGAAAATTTTGAAAACTATCTTAAAAAAAAAACAGAGAGAATTTTATTCATAAAGAATGTAATTATCATCTTTTAAACATTTACCCGTCCTCAGTATCATCAGTACTCGCCCTCGAATTCACCTGCCACGCTGTCATTAATCATTATTAGCCAACTCACTTTTTGGGGTCCACTGCGGAACATTTCATCTTTCTAGCTTCTTCCGCGTTTCCTGCGTAACGATGATGTCACCATTTCGCACACCTTCATCATCTCCACTTCATTTCTACTCATCCAACGGCTCAAGTGAGTCGCACCGACTTTCTTCTATGAATAAAACTTAGAAACTGATCAAATGAACATTAACTAAAAATACACTATATATTATTACCCAATATTGATTGGTTATGCTTAATGAAAAATTGTGGGTAGGTGGGTGTGGTACTAGCATTAGATCAGGAGTTCAGGACAATGGGCTGTGCATTTCAGCTAGTCTGTCATCAACTTCTCTTTAGACTTCTTTATTGCTTACTGATACAGGGTCTGTCATTTCTTAAATTAATTAATTCTTGAAAAAAAGTTTCTTATCATCAGGAAAAGTTTAGTGCTAGTGTGCTACAATTATCACGAACTCTTACTATTGTATAATAATAACAATCGCACCACTTCAAGCATCAAGGTGCCCCTGTTCCATAGTTATTAGTACAACAGAGCATTTCCTGCTTTTTCAAAAAATAAAAAAAAAAATGATCTGGACTTGGCGTGCAGTCTATAGATCACACATCAGAGACCGCTATCCACCGATTGGGACAAAAAAACAAGGGAAAACGACCATCCACTGAACCTTTTGTGCGCTGCAATGCCCCTCGCTCATAAGATTATATTATCACTTCGTCATCTTGAATATAATAGATTGCTGTCCTAATCTCAATTCCGATCCATATAAAACAATTGAAAATTTAACTACATAATAAGATGTAATAGTAGGAGTCACAAAACTGGTTATTTTAATTCTAGTGACGCTGCTTAAGCGAGAAACACAATCACCAGGAGAAAACAAGGAAAGGTTAAAAAAATAAAAAAGGCAAAGATCAGTTCAGGAGTAGTTGGTGTAAACGCGCAAATATGGTCAACAGACTCAAAACAAATTCAGAAAATGACAACCATAAAAGACACTGACACCTGCCGGTTTTGTAAGGGCACGTGTCGTTCGATCTGAGGAGGTCTCGTACGTGTCGTTATGTGATTAGTGGACATCTCAATCAGTTTGAAGATGCCTTGCGTCATGACGATCATGGGCTGAAACTAATCCGCGGTTAGGATTTACGAGCTCGATAATTTCAGATCAAAGTAAATGAACAGCAGTGACAATGAAGGTGGCTGGCTACTATATAAAGGAGCGGCCTGTGCTAGAAAAACAAAATCCAAGAGCGGCCGAGAGATTCCCACTCAAATTATTTTTTCTTTTTCCTCTAAGAGCAGCCAGCCGTTTGTGTGATTCCCTGATCTTCTTTCTCTGTTCATCTCCTTCCCCCCCTTCTGTAACGCCCCGCTTCTCTGAATCCCTTTCTGTTAATCATCTGCCTTTCAAGTTACGATTTTTGGGTTTGTCTTTTAATTCACGAAGAAGCAAACTTAGAAGGATTTCTCGAAAGCCAGGTGTTTTCAGAATCGAGATCCAGGTTTTTTTAAATACTTCTTTTTTTTCCCTCAGTTTCTAAATTTTTTCTCATCTTTCAATTAGCTACGAGGGTTGTTTTTGATCCCTCAAAGCTCTGTTTATAGTTTTCCTGGGTTTAACGGGGTAGGGTATTTTTAACCTCTCCTGTCCCCTTCTTGTAGAAAAGATTTTCTCTCTTGCTTGGTCGATCTTCATTTTTCTGTGTCGAACAAGTGTCTGTTCTTCAGTTTTTTGTCCTTCAAGACGCAGGTTGATTTTAGCCGTGAGCTTTGTGTCCAGTGGAAGTGATGGCAGCTACGATCGATTTCTACAGTAGCAGAGCACTTCAGTCAGATCCCTTCAGGGGTGAACTAATGGAAGTTCTTGAACCTTTTATGAAAAGTCCTTCCACAAGTCTCTCTCCCTCTCCCTCCGCAGCCTCATCCCCTTGTTCTAATTCCTCCCTACCTTCCACCTCCTACTCTCCTTCCAACTACTTCCTATCATCTCCATCACTCCCTTCACAGCCCAGTTTTCTAACAACCGGTTGCTCTCCGTCGATGAACCCTGTATTTAGCGATGGGTTATCAAACAGCCAAAGCATAATCGGTTTCGGGCAACATAGCTCTGTTCTTGGGCTCAACCACCTAACCCCATCCCAGATTAACCAGATCCAAGCCCAGATCCAGCTCCAGAGCCATCAGAACCTGTGCTGGCAGCAGCAAAATAGTGCTACCCTTCGCTTCTTGAGCCCCAAACCTATTCCCATGAAGCATACGGGTGTGCCTCCTAAACCCACCAAGCTCTACAGAGGTGTAAGGCAACGCCACTGGGGGAAATGGGTCGCCGAGATCAGACTACCAAAGAACCGCACGCGCCTCTGGCTCGGTACCTTTGACACCGCGGAGGAAGCCGCCCTCGCCTACGACAAGGCCGCTTACAAGCTGAGAGGTGACTTTGCCAGGCTAAACTTTCCCAACCTCCGACACCAAGGTTCCTGTGTCGGCGGCGATTTCGGGGAGTACAAGCCTCTTCATTCCTCTGTCGACGCTAAGCTTCAAGCAATATGTGAGAGCTTGGCGGATCTGCAGAAGCAGGGGAAGTCAGGGAAGCCAACGAGCTCATCGAAGAGGTCAGCGGGGCGGTCGAAGGCGGGTTCGAAAGGTGCTCAGACTGTGGTAAGCGAAACCGATGTGAAGGTGGAAAGCTCGTCGTCGCCGGCGATGACGGAGAGCGAGGGATCCGGGGGTTCTTCGCCTCTGTCGGATTTGACTTTCGTGGATGGGAGCGAGCCAGTGTGGGATGGTGTATTGGATAGTTATAATCTGCAGAAGTACCCTTCCTATGAGATTGATTGGGCGTCTCTGTGAAGGCATATGCTATTTATTATATTATATTAGTCCATGTGTTATATGCATGTCATTTTATTTTATTTTTTAATTTCTAGTGAAGAGTCTTATTTTAGTATGTTAGGGTCTAGGTGGGTAGCAGCTGTAATGGAATTTTTGAGAATTGCAGGGCTGCTCTTAGGATTTATTTGTATTGTTATGGTAAATTTGATGTAATGTTTAGTACCATGGCGGGCTAGTTTTTTCTTGCTTAGCCGTGGAGGAGGAGGGTTGCTCCGTCTAGGTCCTATTGGTTATTGATGTAATTGATTTTTCATGGTGTTTCGTCTCGTCAATATTGTGTATTATGTTTATGGAAATAATATTTAATATTTATATTGGGTGTGTGAAATTTGTATGATAAAAATAATATATATTCCGATTTTATAAGGTATACCTACTACATGTGAAATGAGAATATTATTTAACAAATTTTTGTGACTTGGGTACGAAAGAAAAAAGAAAAATTAGATGAGGGGTGTGAAAGGGGACTCAATTATTGGAATGAATGAAGGGTGATGGATGGAGCATCCAAGTTATAAAGTGGAGTAAAAGAGCAATGATAAGTTTTGTTTGGTTGAAAAAAATGAGCGGAGACAGCGGCCCTCATTTAAATTTCATGTTAAAGAAAAGTTTAGTTCGGTTGAATGTACCGTTTTTCTTTTCTTGTTTAATTTAATGAATGCACAGTATTCTCAATCAACGGCCTTTTTCTTTCTGCAAAAACAGTTTTTTGTCAATTCTTTTTTTGGCCTCCATTTTTTTTTTGTCAATTCTCAATCGACAACTTTGATGATGCTTATTTTCCAGCAGTCTCACATATAAAAGAATTTGAGAGAGGAGATTTGGTTCACAGGAAAAAATATAAATTTTTATAATGATGAAGAGGAATTCCAAAAAGCAATCTTAACTATTATGATATTCAATGAGATTAATTAATTTCAAGTAAAGGAAAAGATTATTAATTAAAAATAATTTTATACAAAATATATTTAATTACAAATTAACTTGTAAAGTGGATTTTTTCCTTCTCTAAGACAGGAGGAAGTATTTCTTTTTGAACTGTAAAATATACCGCAATGGTTAGGGATGGGTAAAAAGTAAAAACTCAGGTTAAAAAACAGAAAACAGTATGTCAGTACAGTGTATCTGGTTGCAGGGCTCATCCAGCAGGTTCATTAATTTTGGTGTAAATTCAATCAATATTTATATTACTCCAATTATGTCAGTTTTTACTTTTATAATCAGATGTTAATTTTAAACTTCAAAGTTTCATTGGAGTGTTTTCTGTTGATTTAAACTCAACTTTTTAAAGAGAATAAATTTGACTACCTGCATTATGAGTTTAATTATTCCAACCAGCCAAAATAATGTCAATGGAAGCATTATTCACTTATTGACGGGGAGTAAACATCATCGCAGATTGGATTGCGAGGTGGGTTTTGGTTAACTTACAAGCAATTTAAATTGAAATAGTAAATATTCTTACATCATAAATTTTAAAAACCTACCCAACGATCATGTTGATTTGTAAGAGTCGATGCAAAATAATTTCATATCAGTCTTTCATTCTTTTTACCGATAATTTGCTTCCAAAGAAATAAACTTTCGCACCAGAGAAGGTTGAAGGTCACTAATCTGCTCAATTACCAAATCTGGGCTGCTGACATGAAAAGCTGAGCTCATTTTTGTTAATCAGTATCTACTTACTGTGATCCCTTCGTTTTTTAAAAGGTTAAATAACACTTACCTAACTCTTCTATCTTTTGTTTTGGTAACATTTAAAAACAAAAAAACTCTTTAATTTTTGTCAATAAGAAAATATCAAACACTGCAAAATCAGATGCATCGATGTATGGTGTCTTCTTATCTCACACACCAATTTTTGTGGATAATATGTGTGTGGTGGATGATCAAAACGATTTTATGGCAGAAGATTTGATCCATTCAAAGGCTCCAGAGGAGACCAAAAATGCGTTTCGTTTTCGAGCTTTGAAATTTGGACAAGAAGACTGTGTTTACTATATATATATCTCTCTCTCTTATAAAACTAGTTTAATATGAGGAAAGAAAAATCAGCTTCTGCTTATTATGCTCTTCAAAAACAATACTCCATCTACTCCTTAATATAAGACCATTTTAACCGAATCACGCGGGTTAAGAATTGAAATTAAAACTAATTAACTACCTCGATTTCTCCGAAAATCTCAACATTTTTCCAAAACTACCATTATTTAATTATTTTTTTTATATATTAAATAAGGGTATTTTTCTGAAAATGTATAATAAATACTACCTCGTATATTGTAAAGGATCTTATATTTAGGATCAGGATAAAAGATCCTATATATAAGACCGGAGATAGTATAAAAAAGTAATTTTTTTTAGGAAATTCCGGGCAAGAATATGAAATCAAATATATATATGAATTCCAAAAGAGTGATTGCACAGCAAATTTTAAAGAATATTTTCAAATATTGTTGTCATCTAGAACTTATCATGTGGATCCCAAAGCACCTATCAAAACCAAAAGTAAATCAACATATATATCCCTTTATGCTTTTGTTTGTAATCGAACCAAACAATCTCTAAGAGGTTAAAAAAGTGAATAAGAGGAATCAATTTCATTCTCCATCTGCTTGAGAAACCCATTTCTATGAAATGCAAGTGGCATACCAAGATTACATTTCCTTTGGAGGTCATGCGACCTTTCCATATCCCTTCTCCTGAATGTTCTATTCTTAGAAGCCACTTCTCTTACCATATTAAAATAATAATAAAATAAAAGTAATAAAGCATAGGAAGCAAGCAAACTGCGTGGAAAAGTCCACATTCTTAGCGGCTATGTTCAACAGTCCGCCTTTGTTTTTTTCGTTTTTTTTAAATGTTTAATTTTGGAGAATGGGATAGGGTCACAGGAGAACTTCCCTTCATTTCCAGATGCATGGACTCCTCTAGCAGTTTTTTTCACCAATTTTATATTCCTCATAATTATTTATTCTCCCAAAGCAATCATGCAAAAGCATGCCAGAGCGGAAAAATCACCTTTTTTTATTTATTATATTTCCTTCCACCAATGCCTTTCTAGGTCTTTCCTTATTACTATCTCAATTAATTTTTCAAGCTACAAATTATCGCAAAAGAGAAAATCCCGTCAACCTTGCAAAAGGTCAGTTGTCTAAGTTGTCAGCACAACATGGCCAGGAAAACAGTTACCATTTCAAATACAATTTTTTTCTAAATAAAAAAAAGAAACTAACATAAGAATCAGACTTAAAAATCTACATCCTAATCTCCCCCATCTTCAAACACGAAACGTGCAAAATGTGATGGAAAGATACAGTTTCCGCATCCCATGAATTTTCCATGGGATGAGCTCTATCGAATTTGTACAAGTGACACTCAGCTTAATATAGTGTGTGCTCAAGGACCCAACACTGTTCAACGATTAAACCATACGGGAACTATACTCTTACTTGTGATTCTGACCTAATCTTTATATTCGAGCCCCGTAAAACTCGTGGTGTTTTACTTTTTGGGTTAAGCTTCCCCATAAATGCTACTCAGGACAAATAGCTTCGTAGCTTCCAAGCGTTTGTGTTGGATATTTACACAACTCGGGATATTTGTATCTCAAAACAATAGGAAAAAAATAAAAAGAAACCAGTAAATGAAAATACCAAAAATAAATCTAAAACATATAATTCTCCCCAGCACCTCAGAATTTATCCATTACATATACTTGTAAATTAGGGAGAATTACATATAGAACTATAATTAATTACAAATAAGAATTTTAATTGAAAAAAATATTAAAATCTGAAATACTAAATAGTAAAATTGGGAAAGAATTATCTTGATATCAAAATGTAATTCCCCTGCAAATTAACACTAGACTACAGCTAAATTCCCGTTACCAAATAATTAAAAAATCTAATGTATTAAAAACCGGACAGGCTGATTCGACTGATCTGACCGGGAACCGGCCCCTGATCCAGTTCGATCATAGATGAAAACTAGAGCTCTTCAGAACCGATGCGAACCGGAGCAAAACCGGTCAAGAATCGGCAAAAAATCAGTACAAAACCGGTTTGACCTCTTTGTTTTGTTTTGTTTTTTAATTTTTTTAATTTTTAAATATTTTTTTTATTTTTAAGATAAAATAATATTATTTTTAGTACTAAATAACATTATTTTTTGTATAAATTTTTTTTATATTATAATATGGTATAAATATTATTATGATACATAATTATAAATAATGATAAATTTATTTAATAAATAATATAAAAATAAAATACCAACAGACTATTTTAAATTCAAAATATAATTATAAATAAATACTAATTTATTTAGATTTTAACATTTAGTTATAAAACTTATTAATAACATTTTTAATTTTCTATATATTATTAAATTTATCCTTAATTTTATAATAATGAATAAATATCTTTCAAATTTTTTATCTATATTATTTAAAATATATTAATTTATTCATAACCGATCCAACCCCAATTTAATTATTAAACCTTAAATTGTTTCATTAATTCAATAATCAGTCCAATTTTTAATAACTTGAAAAAACACACAAACCTACTTCGTAAACCCAGGACATTGACAAATGATCAGAGACGTTCGGCTAACCGAACAGACAGTACCCAAGAATAAAAGAATTTCGGTTCAAATCAACTTTTTAATTTTAGAATTTTGAACTCATTAAAAAAACAATTAAATTGAAAAAGCCACTAAGCTATAGAAATAGAACATAACATAACACGCTGCAGCAAAGTTTCAGGTCAAAGAGGAGGGAAAAAAAAAAAAGGCTCAAAACCATCTCAAGTTTAAGATAATCGTTTGGCTTTTAATACCCCTGACAAAATTTCCTCTCAAGCTCTTCTAGAATTTAGTACTGCCATAAATAATCACCCTCTACCCATCTATCATTCAGAATGGAGATGCAATATTCACATCATTCAAGTTATTCCACAACGAGAATGTCAAACGGCATTTGCCGCACTTGTACAATCTACCATTTCAACCTTTCACAGACAACATATCTAACGGCAAAAACCTTTAGTCTACAGAACTCGGGCAAATCAAAAAGAGAATTTCATTCAATATTCGATCTTCTCCCGAATTGATCAATTTCCAGGAAGCCTTTTGGCGGAAATTAATCAAATAACGCAAGGACTAGCTCCAACAGACCAGGTATCAGCTGAATTTGCCGATTTCCATCTTCTTCTTGATTGCCTTTTGACCATGGTAGATAAACGAATCTAGTATTCCAGAAACAGTGAAAACACCTACAAACAGCAACAGACAGGTAGTATGGTTGCGACAGATTAAAAAAACTGGGTAAAATTATCTCTTGAATCCGTTTAAGCAAAACAACCAATAGAGGATTGGTGTAAGGGGAGTATCAATCTATACCTCCAACTATGGCACACACGTTAGTAAGGAAGTGTAAGAATGAGATGTGTGCTTCGGTAAAAGTAACCTGCAATATACAGCTCTAATATAATTAGAAAAAAAAATATAAAGTGAAGAATAACGAGAACAAGTGCGTAAAACAATCCTAATGCAAATGAAAATCATAAATGCATATTTATCGCATATATTTAGGTATTTTAACACACTTTGAAAATTCACAATAAAGAATATCACCTTAATTGGGGAAAGGTCATAGAAGAAGAAAACTCCAGGCAAGGACTGCAGACGACCCACATCTCCAGTTCTTAAGTGTTCTGTCACAGAGAACTGCAAAACCATTTCCAGTTGTAATATGTCTATAGCTCGTTAGCACACAAAATAAATATCATAAAATGAAATATGAGTTTACTAACCTGGTTTGACTGGATTGTGTGCCCATTGACATCAGTGTATACAGTAGGCACAACCTAACAAAACATAAAACAAACAGCAAACTTTGGTATTCATATATTACCTTCTGAATCATTTTCAACTCTCACACATAAAAAGGAAATGCCAAGTTGAATAGCTCAAGACACAGATAATGAGAAAAAAGGAAAAGCTGTGCAATGAACAAAAGAATGTAGCATGACATAGCCAAAAAGCCTGCAAAGTTGGGAATATTCTTGTGTAGTATATTACTTTATAATCATTCTCAAGGAAATAATAGCTATTACAAATCTTATGAATACATCAAACTGGTCTCATCCTCTTAACTTGCTCCTGCATCTCCTTTTTTTGGATGGAACAGGACTGTACTTTTCAGCCATTCAGCACCATTAGATTGATTCAACAACTTTGAGCATGTCATACCAGAATCGCAGAACAGATGGTTTGTTCAGTAAAATTCAGAATGCAGCATTCCATATAGGATGTGGCCAGAAAAGGATGTGGAGAATGATGAGAGAGAGAGGTATTGTTGGATACTTGGATAGGAGAGGAACTTTTCTGTTTATGATTTCTCAATTTTAACAAAAAAAATTCCGTTCTGCATTTCTTCAGGGCATGGCATGCTCAATGGTATTAGATCAATCCAACAAGTGCTGAATCATTATAAAGGACGAAATCCCAATATTCTTATATCTTAGACACTAAATTCTCTCAAAAAGAAATCGATCCACCTCAAGACATGCTAAACATAACAGGAGACATTAGTGACCCCAACAAGTTTCAAGCAAGCCACATGCTACTGTTAAAGTATTAAATACAGCAACAGAAGAGTTAATCTGATACACTGAAGAATAACTTAACCACAAGAATTACAATTTGCAATTTATTCAATACATCATTCTTGCCATACTTCGTTTGATAATACTTGATATTATTAGTTTGTAGCAGGGAATCCAGGTTGCTAACCTTTATAAAATACTGATACATTCCACTTGGTGTTTGCTGTGTCCAATGCACTCTGATAATCAATAAAGCATCAGAATATATTAGAATAAAAAATTCAAGCATGACAAAGTGACTGGACTTAATGCAATAGGAACCAAAAACCTACCTGTCAAGAGGATTCAGAACACCAGGGAAATACTCTCCAAAAGCTAATCTGTTAATTTGGTGGCTTATCTGTATCACATTCATACACAAATCAGAGGTCTAGTAACATGAAGCACAACAGAGAAAATCTATAAGGAAAAAGAATAAGAAAAAGCCTTGTTGTGACATTTCCTTGTTTTGGATACCTAATTTAAGAAGAACAGTGTCTTACATTAAAAGAGTCCTTTTGAAAAGCAAGCAGGTCATGCACATGGACACCAGATTGCTGAAAGCTCTTCCCTGGAGCAAAATGAAAATTTCCAGCCACTTTATTGACTTCCAAGAATCCATAGACATTACATCCTTCACCTTCTTCATCCTTGATCCTTTGTAAGAATCCTTCTCTTTTGCACTAAACACCACACATGATCAAACACATACCAAGTTAATAAAACTCAACCGCAACAGATGAATACCTTGCCATTTTTGGACCATTGGTATTATCCAATACTAAAGATTTAATAGCATTATCCAATATGAATCACAACACAATAAAAAACTTGAAGAATCATGATATTCCATCAAAATATGGACACGTGAGGTCCATCGCATCATTACCAAAGTTGAATGAATATATGCAGCTAGCATCGATTATTCACCAACAAACAAAATAACTATCATGGAGAGTACGAATCTAAAGAGAGAAAAGCTACTTTCTTCTACATGGAAACAGCAGTAAACTGAACCCAATTCTGGTTACCATGAATCCTTTGTCACATGTGGCAGAGTATATTAATAGAAAATACCAGTTTTGGCCACAGCAGCATAAGAATGCCCATATAATTCACAAATATGAAACTTTAGCATCACATAATTTCATAACCGGTTAATGTTATATATGTGTAGTCTGAACAACTATTGAACTCAACAGGAACTAGGTGATTCCTGACACTGACAAATAAGAATTTTCAAATATTAAAGAACAGAGAAGCCTACTTTTACCAGTAAAAAGTTCACACACACATATGTAATGGCCAACAAATCTGTTTCAGGTTTCCAGGACAGTCATTTGTTGGATGTGGGCTTCGCTATTTTAGGCCCATCTATTGTTTATTTACTGTTTTATCTTGTTTCTTCTTTTATCTTCACTATCTTATCCTAATATGATTTAAAATAACAATATCTATTAGGATTACATTATTATTTCAGTTTTAGGAGATTTGATAAGATTTAGTGGATCAAAGGGTTTATCACTTAAACACTATATATATGTACGCTATTTTTGATGAAAGAGAGAATAATTTTTCCACCTAAATAACCTATATGGTATCAGAGCAGTGAGCCACCAAGGCTCAATGACATTCAATTATAAAGAGGCGGTCTTGTCTGGCTCAAGCAGAGTCTTTACCACCAGCAGAGAGAATCACCAACCACCACTAACAGGTGAAGGCTTACAAAAACCTGGGCATAGTGCACAAATCAATGCGCAACTCAAGAAGGGAGACATGGGTGGATAGTTGACCTCTGGTAGTCTACCAAAGAATCTTCCTCAAGCCATGATTCCCCACAAATTGAACGGGAACAATTATCTCCAATGGCCACGCAATGTTCTCATGTTCATGAGAGGGAGAGGAAAAGAGAAATATCTCATAGGTGAAGCCAAGCCTCCAACACCAGGAGAACCAGGATATGATACTTGGGTTGCAAAAAACAACACAGAAATGACTTGGCTGGTGGACTCCATGAATTTGGACATCAGTGAAAACTACTTACTTGCAACCACTGCCAAACAAATCTGGGACGCAGCCAAGAAGTCATATTCAGTCAAGGAGAATAAAACTGCCATCTTTGAACTCAAGCGAATTCTCAGGGATCTAAAATAGAGGGAGAAGGGTATTATACCTTACTATAACTCCCTAAACCGTGTGTGGCAGCAAATAGACCTATACGAGATTTGTCAATGGTCTTGTCATGTAAATGAAGCCTACAATAGACAGATTGTAGAGGAAGAGAGAACTTTCAACTTTCTACTTGGTCTTAATGACAGCTATGAAGATGGACGGGCAAGAATCATGATTATGAAGCCTTTTCCTTCTCTTGATGATGTGTTCAACATGCTGAAATATGAAGAAAGCAGAAAAGAGATGGTTCAATACTCTCCTAATCTTATCACCATAGAAATCTCAGCTATGGTTGTAAAGGGGAACCAGAACAGTGAGCAGAAGGGAAAAAAGGGTACCAAATGGTGTGATCATTGCAACAAAAGTGGCCACACTAAAGACACTTGCTGGAAATTGCATGGGAAGCCCCCAAACAACAAACAAAGACAAAAAGGCGAGAGAAAGGGGTTGATGGTAGGAGGATCAGATTCCAGAAGGCATTGAACAATTATCCCTGTTGCGAAACCTACTTGATAAGCATATTCAGAACTCAGCAAATGAGAGTAAGAATGGGAAATTCACTCCTCCTGTAACTTTGGCACAAGCAGGTACCTCTTTTACCACTGTTTACAATACAATAGTTAAAAACAAGAATGTTTGGGCGGTTGATTCTGGAGCTACTGACCACATAGTAGGGTTTAGAGAACTATTTAGTGAATTTACAGCCTATTCTAAATATACTACAGTGAAAGTTGCTAACGGTACCTATGCAAAAGTACTTGGTACAGGGACAATTATAATTTCTGAAACAATCATCTTAAAGGATGTTTTATACGTCCCTAGAATCAAGTGTAGCTTGCTATCTGTTAAAAGAATTGTTGTACAGTTGAGATGCTTAATTATCTTTGATGATGTTGGCTGTGATTTTCAACACTTGGCCTCAGGGAAGAAGATTTGCAATGCTGAGGAGTGGGATGGGCTCTACTATCTAGAAGGATATTCAAGCAATAAAGGAGTTAATTCTATTTCTGTTTTTTCTTATCTATCAAATAAAAATGTCATGTTATGGCACCTTAGGTTAAGAAACCCTAGTTTCAATTACATGAAGTATTTATTTCCTGAAATTATTAATAAAGATATTTTGAATCTTCATTGTGATGTTTGCCAATTTTCAAAACAAGTCCGAAATAGCTACCCACCACAATCTTACCAACCCACTCATCCCTTTTCCATTATCCATAGTGATGTTTGGGGTCCTTCAAAGATATTAACTAATGATAAATTTAAGCGGTTTGTAACCTTCATTGATGATTATACCTGTTTGACATGGGTCTTCTTAATGACAAAAAAGTTTGAGGTTTTCCAACTTTTCAAAAAGTTTCATGCATTTGTCAAAAACCAATTTCAAACTAACATAAATATTCTGAGGAGTGACAATGAGAGAGAGTATCTTAAACTCAACATTCAAATCCTATCTAGAAGAGCATGGGATACATCATTAAACTTCTTGTGTTAATACTCCACAACAGAATGGGGTTCCTAAAAGGAAGAATAGACATTTACTCGAAGTAGCAAGTGCATTAATGCTTACTCATAATGTTCCAAGTTTTTATTGGGGGATGCCATATTAACTTTTGCTTATCTAATTAATCGCATGTCTTCTAAAGTTCTCAAATTTTTAACTCCTATCCAGAAATTCAGTGAATCTTATCCTAAATCACCTCTTGTATCATCTATTCCTCAAAAAGTTTTTGGTTGTACAGTTTTTGTCCATGTTGCTCAGTTGACGTAGGGAATAAGTTGGAACCTAGGGCTGTTAGTTGTATATTTTTGGGATATTCTTCTACCCAAAAGGGGTATAAGTGTTTCTGTCTAGTTACTCATAAATCCTATGTCCCCATGAATTGCAAATTCCTTGAACATGTTCCATATTATCCCAAACTACCCATTCAGGGAGAGAGTAAGGGTGAATGGTTACTTTGTGATTTTGGGTCTGGTCATCAACTGAATACTACCCCTGGACAGCAAACTACAAGACCCCAACCACCACCTAGTCCACCTATATCACCTAAAATTGCACTTGCCCTTCCTGAAAATATTCCCACTACTTCCGCACCTGATTTTGAGACTCCTAAAACAGCCACTGATCCTATTACCCTAAATCCAGATGGATCCGAACCTCCACCTGAAACTGAACCGCTTTTCACAAAACACTTACAAGTAACTGAAACACAGGTGGCATCACCTAACATGTGGGAAATTCAGACATGTTCATGAAGTAACAGATCTGAACAGCAAGTGACCCAGCAAGATGAGCCTAGTCCTACTCCAAGGCAAAGCCAAGATTCAATTCCTGAGACAAGTTTTGATGATTTACATTGGCCAATTGCATTGAGAAAAGGAAAAAGGTCCTGCACACAACATCCTATTAGCATGTAGGTCTCTTATGAAAAATTATCACCTGTCATGAGAACCTTTACAGCAAATGTCGAAATAGAAAAAGTTCTTGAAAGTTTCCAGGAAGCTATCACAGACCCTAGGTGGAAGGAGGCTATTGTGGAGGAGTTAAATGCCTTGAGGACAAATAAGACATGGCAGATAACTGAATTACCTGAAGGAAAAAAAGGCAGCAGGGTGCAAATGGGTATTTACAGTGAAATATAATCCTGATGGAAGCATTAGTAGGTATAAAGCTAGATTAGTGGCAAAGGGGTTCACACAAACTCATGGGATAGATTATCAAGAGACCTTTGCTCCTGTGGCAAAATTCAATACAATTAAAGTGTTGCACTCTCTAGCTACAAACCTAGATTGGCCTTTGTGTCAACTTGATGTTAAAAATGCATTTCTAAATGGGGATCTTGAAGAAGTATACATGGAAATTCCCTTAGGTGTGAGGATATCAGACAATGGGAACAAGGTGTGCAGGCTCTATAAATCACTCTACGGGTTGAAGCAATCTCCTAGGGCTTGGTTCGAAAGATTCACACAAGTTTTAAAGAGACTTGGTTATGTTTAGTGCCAAACAGATCATACCCTATTTGTCAAACATCTGCATCACAAAATTTCAGCTTTGATTGTTTATGTAGATGACATTGTACTTACAGGGAATGATACGAATGAGATAATAAAGCCGAAGAGGAATTTGGCTAAGGAATTCGAAGTCAAAGATCTTGGTAATCTATGATACTTCTTGGGCATGGAGATAACAAGGTCAAGAAATGGAATTAGCATATCTCAAAGGAAATACACGTTGGATTTACTTCAAGAAACTGGGATGCTTGGAGCAAAGCCAGTGGATACTCTAATGGAAGTTAATCACAAATTGGGAGTGAAGACCGATGGTACTCTCGTAGATAAGGTACAATTTCAAAGGCTGGTTGGGAAACTAATTTACTTATCCCATACTAGGCCTGATATACGTTTTCTTGTGAGCGTTATAAGTCAATTTATGAGTAATCCACAGGAAGAACACCTTGATGTAGCATACAGGATTTTAAAGTACCTTAAGCTAACACTAGGCAAAGGATTATTCTTTGCTAAGAGAAGACAACGAGGAGTTGAGATATATACAGATGCAAATTGGGCAAGTTCTACCAACAGGAGATCTACTTCAGGATATTGTACCTATATTTAGGATAATCTTGTAACCCGGAGAAGTAAGAAATAGCAAGTAGTGGCTAGAAGTTCAGCAGAGGCCGAATATAGAGCATTAGCTCAAGAGATTTGTGAGAATGTGAATAATGAGACTACTAAAAGAATTGAAGATAGAAGTAGATACTCCTTTTAAAGTGTGGTGTGACAATATGGCTACAATTAGCATAGCTAAGAATCCAATTCTTCATGATTGAACTAAACATGTGGAAATAGACAAGCACTTCATAAAAGAGAAAATAGACTCAGGGATGATTGATCTCTCTTATAAATCTTCAAGGCACCAAGTTGCTAATATTATGACAAAAGCCCTACCAAGAGTCAAGTTTGAAGAACTTTGGAGCAAGCTGGGAATGGTCAACATCTATTCTCCAGTTTGAGGGGGAGTGTTGGATGTGGGCTTCATTATTTCAGGCCCATCTATTGTTTATTTACTGTTTTATCTTGTTTCTTTTTTTATCTTCATTATCTTATCCTAATATGATTTAAAATATCAATATCTATTAGGATTAGATTATTATTTCAGTTTTAGGAGATTTAAAAAGATTAGTGGATCAAAGGGTTTATCACTTAAACCCTACATATATGTACGCTATTTTTGATGAAAGAGACAATAATTTTTCCACCTAAATAAACTATATCATTAAATAGAAAGCCAGTCTACCACTCTACCGTATTACCAGACCTGGTCGATAAAATCTGGATTTGATATCGCCCACCCTTTTTTCCGGTAAGCTTCACGAACTTCCTCACAAGAATTACAACAATCCTCATCTGTCTGTAAAATACAATCATGAAACACAAGCTTCATAAGTATCAAACATGTGACTGTAGGAACATTTCAACTAAGAAATTTTATCATGAACACACCTACAATGGAAAAATTCAGTTAACAGATGGAAGGAGTAAGAGGGCAGGGAGATGACTATTGATGTATAATGAACAACTACTTAACCAGAACAGATATATAGTCCTTAAGAGTTCGGGATACAACCAGGAGTAAGAAATATCATGGTTCTTGGTAAGTAAATGTACTTTCAAAACAATATCCAATCCCAGTTGTACATAAGGTAATAGACTAAAAGATCCCTACATACCACTTCAGCACCATAACAGGAACCACAATAGGTTTCATTATGCTCAAGCCTGCCTCCATGTCTTTGCAAAGGCTTTTCAATCTGTGCAAATAACAGTAGTAAGCAAAATGCACAAGGAAAGCAGAAAAGGACGTATATCTTCTACCGTAAGCTTTAAAATGTTGTAAATGAAGCACCAAGAGTGTAGCCATGAGAAGAGGACAAGAAAAGCATCTAGAAAGAAAAGCCCCTATAATTGAATGACTAGTTGCACAAACTCTTTTTCTGAACAGATCAGTTTAATTAAGGCATTTGTAATCAAATGTTAATTATGTCAGATCAGTTTAATTCCTACCAATAAAAAATTAAATTAAAATAAAAATAAGAAAGCAACACATAATACTACAATATGAATTCATATAAAAAGGTATTTGAAGAAAAAGTTGGTTCCAAAATCTACCTTGGGAGCACCAATACCATCCTGCCTTGTTTCTATTACATTCCCATGTGAGTCTAATCTTTTCTTGACTATATCATGTTTCTGGGTGTTCACAAAAAAGTAAATAACTTCATCAGAATTTGATCAACAATCATGAAGTGAAAATATGAGATAGCTTTTGTTCAATATCCCCCAAAAAATGAAAAAAAAAAAAAAGAAAAGAAAATTAAAACTTAATTAGAATACGTACTACATCTAGATGTTGCTCTCCACTGATGTCCATGGCATCTAGACTGAGTATTGAACAGGGTAGGGCAGGAAATGTCACGTCAAACTGCACTTTCAACAGCACATTTACTGAAATCAATTAAGTTTCATAGTAAACTTAAGCACACCGAAGCATGAAAAGATGAGATCACTGTAGAAACCATGACAAAATATGGTATGCTGTATGATAAAAACCCCAGGAGCCTTTTGAAGGAAAAAAGAGTAGTCAAATGAATAAAAGAAATTCAAAGGCAGCTTCAAATAGCATGATTGATTAAATAGAAGAAATATGCTCAAAGATCACTGTTCAATGAAAAGCCAAAAATTCTACAAAACTACCAAGTAATTGCAAGAGACAGACGTGATTACATTGATACGTAGCGTCTCTCCCCTTGAGGTATCTACAACTAGTTTCGTCTCAGTTACAGCATGAAGATACAATCCTGAACCACGGGGAAAGCACAAAGTAGAAGCAAATCATGAGCAAAACCAGCCCACAAAAGAAACACAAGAATGAGAAAATGAAAAAATCAACTATACCCAATTAAGTGTCTAAAGGACATATCTTCTGCATATTACCACTTCAATGTTCATTTGAAAGTTCGAAATTTCAAGAACTAAAACTCAATTAACAACATTTATCACTTGAATGGATGAAACTGAAAGTGATAATACAACTAAACATTGCGTTTTCGTCATTCACTAAGCCTCCTCCTAGATGTAGTAGGTGTATAAATTTAGATAAACAGGTCATGTAGTGTGTTCTTGATCACTTTTCCCTTTCATTTTGAAAAAAAAAAAGTTGGTCGCTTCAAACGTCAGCTAAACCAATATAAAGAAATTCATTTATGATTAGTTTAATCTTTTTTTGTAGCCATATATTTAGCTTAATTATTTTTTTTTTAAAAATGACCCTAAATCGTGATTTTAAGTAGGTGCCAGGAGAACTTTATTAGCGTTGAATTCTGAAACCATCTAGCAAAACCGATAAAAAAGTGTATATACAAGGTCGTCGGCAACTAAGCGACTCACTAACTAATAAAGAGACCATCCCAAGAGCGAAAAAGTGAAGGCCATATACATCATTATTTAGTCGGACACGCATTTGCATGGACCAAGGTAATAATGTATTGTAAGAATCATGGATAAGCTTGAGGTGTCACCAATAGCCTTGTTCAAAAAATGCATTCTAGCTACCTGGTAGACTCCAGGATAAATGTAAACCTGAATGCCATTCCTTCCGAATCAAACAAATAAGATGCTTAAAATCTAGAATTCAGCCAACAATGCAGAAATCGTACCCAGCAAACTGTCTCCCTTCGGAGGGAGGCATCCATTCATGTTCAAAACTCATAAACAAAGCGAAATTAGCGCTATAATAAAGCAATAAGCGAAAGGCCTAGATTCATCCGCGCGCGAGAGAGAGAGAGAGATGAAAAAATATAATTTAAGAAAAAAAAAAAAAGGAAGATGGAGTAGAAGGAGGCTTACGAAGCTCGGATATGAAAAGCAAGACCATGAGGACGGAGGAGACAATAGTAATGAGGCCACCCGAGAGGGTACGGCTGTAGAAGTCCTCGTTGATTTTAGGGTAAGCATCCAGATTACGGAGCTTGCTCACTATGGAGTCCATGATTCCCCGATCGATCCGCAAACTAGAAATTCCGTCTCTGGGCAGATTGATCTATCTAAGAACCTAATTCTAATTCAGAAATTAAAAACCAGAAGTTACCGGGAGGTTATAAAAATTCTACAAACACCCCGCGGGAAGGAAATTCTTCTTCGTCACAATTTTAACGGGGTGTTTACCATCGATATCCCTACGCCTCCCACTTTATTATTGTCGTTGAAGGCGCCGTCGGATGAATTAATTAATTATTAAATTAATAAAAAAAAACAACTGTTAATGACAGAGGAAGACTGGAATGGAAAACACGGGATCAAGTTCAAAACGGTCAGCTCCTTTTCTTACTGACCGGTTACCATCTCTATCATTTCCATATTTTAGGTCTTCTATTTGGGCCCCCAATTTGTTTTTAATTCAGGGCATGCCTTTCAGGCCTCTTCTTCTCCTTTGATTTAGGCCCAAGTTCTTTTTTTTTAATTTAGTTCATCTCTATTAGGTCTTAGGCCTACTCTTCTTGGATTTAGACAAGCCCCCAAAACAATTTTGATTTAAATTTTAGGCCCATTGGTTCTTCAAAAACAGTTTTTTAGGCCCGTTGGATTACTTACTGAGAGATGTGAGCAAAGAAATGTAATATCAAAGAATGTAATGTAATAAGTAATAACAGCTACCTCATTTTTATTTGATAAATAATTTTAAAATTAAACTAAAATAAAATTAAAAATACTTAACTATCGATAAACAATTCCTTTCTTCTTCCTTTTAATAAAATGGGATTTATTAGGTTTTAGGGGGTGAAGACCATTACATGATTTGTGATGATATAATCAGTTTTATCTTAGTAATAAGTAATAAATTAAAACTACTAAACACATGATCCGATGAAATGTAAAATTGACATTATATTACATCCATCTCTAATGGACCAAACTGGGCACTGGAGGTCCCAAAAAAAAAGGGGGCAAGATCATATGCTGATTTGCTTGCCCTGGTAGAAATTATTAGAGCTTATTTGACAGTGTATTTTTTTTTATTGTTTAAATAAGTTTTGAAAATAAGAAAATAAAAAAATCTGTTTGAATAGTTATTTTCAAAATTATAATTAATAAGTAATAGATGAATTATTCAAAATTTATAATTTTACCATTAATGAGGTGGGTGTTTTTCACATTTTCTTGTGTTTTCCCGAATAAAAACTACAAAACACCTTAAAAATGTTATGAGTTTTCCTGTTTTTAAAAACTCCACCAAACAAGCCCTTGCTTGCTTGCCAAAATGTATTGAAGACAAAAAATAAGTGTTAATCAGTATGGTACATTTTTGTGTCCCGTGGTTAAGTTTTAGTGCAGAAAGCAAGTCATATTGCCAATTACTGGGTGGTAATCTTGAAGGTAGAGTTATTTGTGCAAAAAGGGATACTCTTAATTCGAGCTGGGATTTTGATTTCTTGTGCACCCCACCTTCTGACTGCTTTGCTCTCTTGCACCAGGACATGATGATGCCTTGTAACTATTATTGTTCTATAATTTTGCACTAGTTGAACTCTTTTGTTTGGGGGTTACGTCAAAAAAAAAAAAACTTACAAGTTTCATTTTGGATTTGACTTCTCAAAATTGTTGAGTAAACTGTAACCAGATATTTGAACATTTGTTTTTGAGGTAAACGATATGTGAACATATTTGGTCTAATTTGTCATAAACTATTCTGTTTACTTCATAATAATATATGGTATTAATAAAATTGAAACCATGATGACAATTCTATACTTGGAGAAGTCAAATCAAAAGGAATGTGTATATTGCCCTTTTGTGATTAGCTTTACCAGTATGCAGTTTTAATGTATGAAGTAAGGGAGGGAATTAGATTGAGGAAGGAGCTTTTGATTCATGAAATTGATGTTCATGGTGCATGATGATGTAGAGAGATCAAATGTTTTTTACTCACCGGTTTATTTTTATCACACGCCTTCTACATCTCTGACTCCAGCCTTGCTATAAGTACACATGCTTCGCCCTTTATCTCTCAAACAAAAATAAGTGAACAAGATAACAGGGTTGCGGAAATGATTTTGCTCTCTGTTCGTCAAATCCTCTCCTACATTCTATTCAATTAGCATCCATTTTTAGTATTGTCAAGAGAAAACAAGAATGCAGAAATGGAACTGGGCTCAAATATCATCCTTCTGTGAAACACTTCTCTGTAGGTCGGTCTAGTCTAGAAACCGAATGCCATGGCAGGCATTACTTTCTATGTGGGCCATTCTAAGTTTTTTAGGCCCAACTATGTAGGCCATTCTAATTGAACACTATTTGGCAAAGCATTCGATTCAAAAGCTCAAAGGTCCAGTTGCCCAAGGAGGCCAAGGAAAAAACATACTCCAAAAAGCGGGGGAAACAATGTGGATGTCGTATTCTGTGCCTGTGGAACCATTAACATCCCCGCATGACCAATGAAAAATGAGAATGGGGAAGTTTAATAATTAAATATGCGTTTCCCTTCATATTAAATTGAGTAAAATACATTAACTATCCCCTATTTTATCTTAATTTCGGAGACATCTCCTCTGCTCTATTTTAAAAACCTATATGGGTCTCTCTTAAAATCAAAAGTTATACTCCCTCCAGTTCCATTTATAAGATGTTATCTTGAAAATTTACTTATTTATATTTACAAGGTATTATGTTATTTTTTTATTTGAATTTCCTTTTTTACTCTTCATTTAATAATTTTTTTATTTCATAAATTGTTCTATTTTTTAATTAATAGGAATAAGATTGGAAGTTTATACTATTTTCTTATAAATTTGAGAGTATAATTATGTCTTCTTAATATTCATGCAATGAAAAACAGAACCTTATAAATGGAACCAGAGGAAGTATTACACAAAGCTCCTATCTATTTTTAAAATTCTATTTCCATCTAGCCAACCTTTAATTAACTCTTAATTCACATGTTTATTTTGGTTTGCACCTAAATATCTGTATATAATATCAAATAATCATTTAAACACCTCTGATTAATTTCATAATTCTAAATCTTTTAAACTTATTTATTTAGTAAGATTTTAAAGATAGAAGGATGGGTAAGAAAGTCTTCCAATCACATTTATTTTTAATTTTTTTTCATTATATTACAAAAATAATATAATTTGATTGTATTATAAAATGTATTAATTTTATACCTAATGAAAAATTAATCAAAATGAATTCAAAAAATAAAAGGAAAAGCTTAAGCAATTAGTGATTTAATATAATGAGGGATAAATTAATAAATATAATTTATATTAATATGGTTCTTAATTAATAAATTATCTTTTAAATATTTCTAACAATATTAATCAATTAGGATAAAGTATATGTTTTTAAAATAGATGTGAGTTCTCTGTAATTATTTCAAAATATAAGAGAGATTAAAGTATTTTACTCAATTAAATTTAAACTGAAGGCTTCTATTTTCTCGTCAATGCCTAAGGAAAAGATTCTAGCCGTGCGGCAACTTTTCTATAGCTCCTTTATGAAGCTTGTGCTTCGCGGAAATCGGTGCCTTGGTCTAATCTTAAAAATTTGAAAGCACCGTGGACGGAAAATGACGCGGTCGACACAATTTCTAATTCAAATTTATCAATGATTGCATTTCTAGGTATCAAGATGTCAATTATTTAATTAAAGATCACACGCCAGTATTACAAATCTAATTTCGATGATTGGGACATCTGAGTAATGATATCTGTTGTACCATTACAATTATCCCAGCTAGTTGATGGATGGATCCAGAAATTATCCACAAATAAAAGACTCATTTTCCACATGTTTATATTAGCCACAATTTTAGGCACAGTTGTGACCCAAAGTTGCTTAACAGTGTTGTTGCTCGTGTGCACGTTTTAACAGAGATTGATGGGGATCGTCAAGTAGATATGAAATGTTGACTTCAAATTTTGCAGGTTTCCGTCCATAGCCAATTTGGCTGGGTGGAATCCTTTTTTTGCAAGTTATTCTCAAAGACGACACCAACCCAATTTTACTAAACTCTTTGAAATATTAATTCTATGACCTGCTCACAGTATTTTTCTTTTTCCTATATATTATACCCAAGAGAAAGGAATGGTGAGAGCTAGCACTTATAATAAAAGTAATTAGACTAATCAAACGCCGCACAAATAATTTTTTACTTCAAGTTTGAGTGCTAAAGACATTTAGTCCACTTCCAAACAATTCATCACATATTAATCAAGAATAGTTATGACACAACAAATGTAATTAATTTACTAAATTTAATTATTCTATTAATTAGCCCAACTCTAATTAATTTTACTATAAACTACTAAATTTTTCGAGTTGAGCCGGCCAGGTTGTGTCCGTGTAAACCTTTTCCCTTCATTTTATAAAAGTTCGACCTTTTGATCACGTCATTATGCTCCTGGTGGCTTCTTATAAGTGGATGAGATCATGTGAAATATTCTTATAAAGTTATAGTAGTCACATATATTTTGCATCAATGCTTTTTTCAAAATGGTACCATTTATAAGTGTAGAAGTTACACTTATATATAAGATGTTTAGTGATAAACCATGCCCTTTCTTTCTTTTTTCTTTTTAAACTTGATACCAAATTTATTTATTTATTTTACAAACTCAACGACACAAATATAAAAAGACGTTCCCGTATAGAAAATAGAGCACACCTTCAACACAAAAGGAAAAAAATTGTTTTTATTAATTTGGATATTGATTTCATCCATCTCCAATTAATATGAAATATAGTGATAATGTGGAATTCAAGGAAATATAGAATATGCCTTCAATATTTTTAATACTTTCTCCTATTCTTAATATAGGACCTTTTGTTTTAGTCCTAAATATATGACTTATTGACCATTCAAATAATATAAAATAATATTTATTATACATTATAAAAAAATACACATATTTAATTAAGAGTAAGAAAAAGAGAAAGATTAAATTATGGTAATTTTGAAAATTTATTATTTTTGAAAAATTAAAATAATTAATTAACTTTAACTTACATCCTTAATTCATGTGATTTAGTGGGGTGATTGAGAAAATATTATAGTATTTGATACATTTCTTTTTATAACAAAACTGAAAAGATAGCTGGTTAAAACAGTTGTTAGTGATACCAATAATCGATAAAGAGCAATACTATTTTGTGACAAATTTTAAACCCTTCTCTTCAAAAGGATTCAATGGCCATGGTCTCTACTATATACCCACTTTTGTTCTACTCATTTAAAAGTTGCAGATTTTAGGCAAGGCAGGTGCCACCCTATACAATTATTTTCTTTGGCTCTTCATGTGTATAGTACCGAAGGCAAACCAGTCATAATATATATCTGTATGCATGTACATGTCTCATTTTGAAGAACATGGTGTAGCCGAAAGTCTAAGGATCATTCCTGAATAATCTGTTTTACATCTAAGCTACAATGAATGAAGGCCTAGATCCCAGCAGCGATAACCTTTTATGCATTGCGAATTCCAAAAACTGCTACTTGGAGGGCCAAAGAAATGCTATAAAATAGAGAAACACTAGTCTGCTCCCTCCAACAGCAGCAGCTGCTTATAAGGGGACTCACGTTCAATACAATTATTAAATGTTAATTAACAAGTCACCATTAATCCCACCGTTTTAAATACATTGACAATGACAACGACACTGAACCCATGTACGTGCTCCACCACTATTACTGGGGGACCATTCTCCTTCTGCAGACCCGCCTATGGACACCCATTATTGACTGCCTTTTCGCCATTAACGTTATAGAGAATCATGTGCCACTGCTTGCTATTTGCTAGCTAACTTATATTAAAAGCAACAACAAATCTCACCTAATCAGTATTTTATGGAAAATTTTATAATGCCCCATCATTATTCATATCACAAGCTAATGGTTCAGGCATGAGGATCAGAAGGGATACAAAAAAATTCCAACTTTAATACTCAACTTATGAATGCAGAGGATGAACTGAAGGGTACGTATTTTATGATTTCTCAGGAATCAATTTGTTGGGAGCATAAAAAGTTACAGATAATTAATTATTGAAAAGGTTAATCTTAAATTGGGGTTGAATGAATGGCTGCGCGGAGTCTCAGTCATAAGTGAGGAATGATATGAGTGGAAGTTTAAGAGTCTAGAATAATGAGACTGTGAGGTTTGAGTAATTGGGAGGTGTATGGGGAAAGTGCTGGATGTATACCAATAATTGGAGGCTATGGGAATTAGTTTATTTGAGTTTAGGGCACCAATGATGGAAGTGAATCTAGTGGCAACCTATGTGTGCACGTTTGAAAAAAGAAGGGGCATGGAGGGGTTTTTCTCAAGTTTTGGAAGCATGCTGGGCGTTCCCATCAAGAAACCCCATGTCCTCTTCAAATCAAGCACTTTGAGTGGATTCCAACTCCTCCTCAACCATGTATAGGACTCACAAAAGTAGTAGTGGGTTTCCCTATCACGCACCTAACCTCTTTGAAAATAACCCATTAAACTAGAATCCCCCAATGTCCATGTCCTACACTGTTTCCAAATTCCAGTATTACAATATATTTCCAGATTAAGATACTCCTCAGATATTTGATCGAGGTGGGCTCTGTCAAATCTGAGTGCCCAATAGTTTAGTTCAGAATAGCATCTCTGATTGTGAACATCTGGTGCCTGGCGTTCTGATATAAAATGTGTAATTGGAAGGCATGTTAGGATCAAGATTCCAATATCAAGCCCTTTGTAAAGCGCTCCTTAGTTTAACATCCCAGATCTATTCTTTCAGCTTTGGCAACAATTTTAAATGCGTAATCATAAAGGGAATATGATTCAGATGGTGCCGGCCTCTCCTTTCTGTTTTTTGAGGCTTATAAAATAATAACCCCACCCCCATGTCCCTTTGCAGCCCGTTGTCTGACAAAGGTGGGGTTGAAGCCCTGTAGGGAAGATGGGAGGTATTATTTGTATCGTACATCTCAATCCATTTAAATATCCTAACCCACCCTGGTAATTCAATTGATTTATCACGGTTCGAGCCACACTTCACTTGACCATGTTACTAGGTGGTTCCAATTATTTTTGGGGATCTTATTAGGAGGATAGGATATAGTGTGGGGCTACCCCACTGAGAATGCTAGAGTAGTATCCCTGGTCAGTTTGGCAATCACTAATCAGGCAAAAAAGAAACCTTCCAAAACAGAAACATGGAATTCATAATTACACAAGGAGCCATTAAGGATTTTAGCGCCTCATATTGCGTCCATGCTCCAAACCAGAGTCTCAACTTGTACCCTTTGAACAAATTATTACATGGCCATCCCCAGCATCATTAACCCATAGAAGATTTGAATCCTAGGTCTCAACCCATATTCCACCCCATTCTTATTATATCCTAATCTTACCTGACTAAAAAAAAAAAAGAAAAAGAAAAAACTTCACTAGATATATAGTAGACTGTAAGGAAGAATTTATCAGTCTCATACGGATTAATAGGGTGATCACGGCACATGACTCGTAATAATAAGGATTTACATGTGAAAGTTGTTCTGGTTTTTTCTTTTTGTATCTGAGCGAGCGTTCCGTACCCAATAATACTATATATTGCCGATGGAAAGGAAACAACCAAAATATTTTAGAAAGAAGAACGATCAATCGAAACAAACTCAAATGGAGACAAATAATTTGCCGTACCCTGTGAACTTTGTTATCCACCCACCCACATTTTGTAAATGTGGGAAAGATAGGTCTATCCATTCTCTGAAACCCCCCAACATCTCATTGGGGATAAATCCCAAACATTAGTACAATCAGAAAACACTTGCGTCCTGCACGCCCAAATGTTCTGAAAAATATCTGTCGTCCCTGAGGTGAATTGGGGTATTCTGTATGTCGTCCCTCTGTTAAGACTTAGACACTATGTTCAAATTAAGTTAAATTTCATCTCGTAATTTTCCCCATCCTTCTGCCAAACTGAATAATTTGCATGTCAAAATTTTTAGTATAATAGAGAGGAACCTGAGAATGCTGTTACCCGTGATATGACTCATCCAAGAACTCAATTTTATGCTGCACTGGAGGGCAGACCCAAGTTTATAAACAAAGTCATTGATTACTAAAACCAACCGCATAACATTTTACATTAAATTCCCACGTTGTCTTTTATGAATAGTATGTCACCTGTTATAGATTTTATATTTTATGGAGTATTAACATTGATATATTAAAATGGTTAAGTTCAGTTTATACTATGGTTTAGATTAATTAAGTGTGAGTGTGTGTGGGGAAAAAATTCAATTTCCAAAAAAAAAATTTTAAAAAAGGAAATATCTTTTGAAGAAAGTATTAAAATGAGTGTTTCAATTTTTATAAAACTATGAAAATCATAATTTTAAAAGAATAAAATAAGTGGAAAAAAAGAAAAAACTTGATCGAAGATGGCAGTTTATCCCAGATCTAATCTAAATAATAAAGGGAAAGCAAATCCACTTTATATCTTAAAGAGCAGATTTTGTTGTATTTTAAGATGTTGTGAAACAGTTTTTTAGGTGGCGATTTGTGATTATCATTTTCAATCTCAATTGGCCACATGTACGACAAGTACAATTCAGAGGGTGAATGTTGACACTCTTAACGGCCATTTTGAAATGAGCCTGAAACATCTCTGTTTCTTTCACTATACACATGCGCATGCAAACGTGTGGACAGTGAGGTGAGGTATACATAACACTCCCTACACGGTGAACAGAAAATCTGTTTGAACTATGAACTTCCTCCATCCCTCAAAAGTCAAAATGATACTGTTTGCCACTTGAAACATGAAAATGATACAATTTAAATAATATTCAACCCACCCTTCACCAAATTTCTGGGGGTGGTACTCTCTGTTCCTTCATCATCTACAATCTCCAGGTCTCTACACTTGTTGGATTCACTCTGTTTCTTTTCCACTCCACTAATCGCCGTAGAAACTGCTCAACTTCGGATGGATCTTGCAAAGTGTAGGAAGCCTCTGTTTCTTTCGGAACTTTAGAAACTAATATCCCAATCCCCTGACCTCTCTTGCGTAAAACCTGAAAAACGATAATCCATAAGGAGTTAAACCAAGTACACTAAATGTGAACTAAATGATAGTGTCATCGCTTTGCTAGTAACGTTTGTTACCTTAAAAGCATCCTCGTCAGTTCGGTCATCGCCAATATAGATCGGAAATACGTCATTCGAATTTGCATATCCTAGAAATAAGCAAGGAATAATAGTTAGAATTGACATATATATAGCTCATGACAGAAAGTCCTTCAGTCCTTGCATGTGTTTCTTTGGCTTGTGATTCCTCACCTAGTGACTGTAACAAAAACTCAAGAGCTTTGCCCTTGTCCCATTTGATGTTTGGACGGATCTCTAGAACTTTTCTTCCTTGGCTGAGTCTGAGTTTTGGATAATCGTTGAGCACTGATCTAACTTGCTCTGCCAATGTACTCCAACTCTGAAAAACACAGAGACATTAATGGTTTGGTAGAATAATATTGGGCAAGGATATGGACGAGTCAGCAATTACATATTTTTTTTTTGTTGACTGGTACCTTCTCGTCAACACAACGAAAGTGCACGGACAAGCAAAACTTGTTGTTCTCTACCATAGCCCCCGGAACAAACTTCGTTTTTTCTACCAAGATTTTGTAGACCTGGAAAAACAGAAATGACACAGACAAGGTTAATGTTTGATTTTGCATGTGTTGCCAATTCGGTGGAATTGAAGGTTTTTGGGGTAAAGAGAGACAAGCCTCGTTGATCATGGGCAAGAATTGACTCGCAGGTTGGAAGAGGATTGCTTGTTTACCCTGAAACAACGTAAGAAGTTAAGAAACTAAGCACACAGAACGAAAACATCGCGTTTATCGGGGCAAGTTACATAAACTCTCTTACTTTCTCAAAGTTTGGTGTTTTCGTTGGCCCCTTGATGTCCATGCCATGGCTGCCTGCGTAGTACAGTTCTGCCAGTCTTACGAAGTTATATACCTGAGACGAAAAAAAAAAAAAATTAATTATTGGGAAAAGAAGGTTACGCCACGATAATGATTACTCTGTTGTTATGCATTTTTTGCTGTCAAGAAAAATGTACCTTGTCTATGCACCTGCCGGTCACGATGGCCGTGGGAAAATGTCTGGCTATGTCTTTTACGGTCTCTCTCATCTGATTTAAAATAAAAACATGAAGGAAATCAGTTAACAATACGTTCTATGACTATGGGTTTTGCAGAGTGAGCTGGAAAGAACAAAAGAAAACCTTTTCCGTCATGAATGCTTTGTCGGGGTCTGCGACAATTGGGGAGAGAGTTCCATCATAGTCAAGAAAGGCTACGATCTTTTTCCCTCTGGATTTATATATTATCTGATCAAACAGGTTGAGGGCTGAAGGATGATGAAGCTGCATAATGAAACGGTTCAGAAACAGGGTAGAGTAAAAATAAACGAAAGGTCAAGCAAAGGGTCATCTGATGTGCTTACAATCCCAGAACTTAAGTCTGAGTTTTCACAAGTATGGATGGTGGATTTGACTCGGGATGGAGAGGAAGCTCTCATTGAATCAATCCAGGAGGTAACTTTAGCTCCTCCTTTCCCTTCTCCATCCTTAAGCCTTTTCATGAACTTTTTCTGGGATGTCCCCAAAAACTCACGAAGCAGAGCCATAGATTCCGGGACTCCTGCTCCGGCCAACATAGGCGAATTTGAAATAGACATCAACACCGCAATAACAGTATTGATTTGTGATTTCAAATCAGGAGCCATCACATTCTGGTTCGTCATCCGCTTTTGAGTTTTGATATATCAACTGCTCACGGCTTACTTTATCGAGTTAGGAATGGAAAGAGGTGGTGGGAAAACAGAGAACAGAGGAGAGGAGAGATGGGTGTCAAGGTATGGGGGTGTGTGGCTGCTTTATAGGAGGAAATCCACTCACAAGCGAGCAAGGAGGGGTGTGTGGTCAATTTATAAACTTGAGTTTCCGGGCATAAGGCGACGAAAAATATCCCTTCTTTTCTGTGTGTATTGTACTTTTTGAGTTTTGAGCAACTATATGCTAAATATAAAAAGGGAGGGACCACTATGATCCTTCCTTTTTAAATTTCTTTTTCTTCTCCCCTTGTGCACAAGTGTACATGTAATCAATTATGGGGAACCTTTACTCTGAGATTGTGGAGTTTCATTACCTTCAGTTCCGATTTACTTTATCCTTTCATGTCAAAAAGCAGTTATTCTCTCCCTCTGTTTAATTTACCTCCAATAAAAAGGAGAATCATATGTAATATGAGAAATCAATTTTATTTACAATTTTTTTCGGTCTCTCGAGCTTCATAAGTTTAGAAAAGATTGATGAACTTTTCAGCGATAATATGCTTTCGGTAAAGTTAAAATTACCAATCAATGCATCATTCGCTTGCTCTCGCTTAAGTCGAGATTCAGAGGGTGAAACGACATTGTAAAAAGTCACTTGAAGTAGTTATAAATTAGTGTTTTAAGATTTAGAGACTGACTGAGCCGGCCATATCAATTTAATTGAAATTCAGTTTACTAATTATTATCTTTATATATGTGTATAACATTATCAGATCCAATTCATCAAAACTAATATATACAGCCAACGTTAAAGGATTGAATTTAATAATTCCTCTGCTCTGCCTTTAGATAAACTTATTTTTTTTAATCATAAAAGATATTGAACAGTAGCTTTCCTTAAACATTTGGCTTTACTTGAAAAGGACAACACCATAATGACCATGCTCAACTTATATATTTAAGGGGAATCATATATTTCTGTCCCTCTTCTCCTTTCAAAGTGACAATTGTAACCTTGAGTGGGTTCAGACTTCAAATTAACCGTGGATCAAAGTATGGAAAAGCAAGCATAGATATGAGTTTAAAAATTAATTAGATGAGGGGTGCTTTGGTTATGTATAGTAATTTAGAAATGAGAATAGACCTTAGGTGCTAGGAAACAAATCCAAACATGAAGGATGAAGGAAAGGCCCAAACCGCCCCTTGTATCGTTCCAAAGAAACAAGCAGCTCCAACCTAACTTGTATTATGAATATGGGTGGCTTCAAAACCAGCGGCATCAGTTCTTCCCCTTTTATTCCCTTCTCTTCCATCAAGTTTTCTTATGGTCGTCCTCGTGCATGTTACTTTAGCTCATTAACTTGCCTCTCATATATATTCCTTCTAGTTACTTCTCCCACTTTATTAATTTCGTTGTTAAACGATGATTAATTATTCCTAATTGCTGTATTTCATTGACAGCATCAAATCTCAGCGGTTTTTCATATTCAAGACACGTATCCGTGGTGTTAATATTACGCGTGTAAGAAGAATATATGTACCAGATGTTGTCTTGTATTTGCATGCATATGTCATATTCGGATACAGAGAATATAATTAAGTTTCTTGCTGATACGTTTTAATTGAATATTAATCACGTATATACGCTGCCAAACTTCTGTATACAAATATATGAAGGGTGGACACCAACCTCTTTTGCTGTCATTCATTTCTTTGCAGATTTCTTTTTTAAATTTTATTTTTCAAACAAAAGAGAAATGGGAAAGTCTAAAAGTCATGTGGGGTTGCTGAATACACCTACATATCGTGGATAAATTAACTTGCTTGGTTTGAAAATCAGGAAGCTTCGGATTATCGAAGGATGAATCTGAGAACTATAAGTATTACTTGATTCCAAAATATATATATACTTTTCATTTGGCCTCCACAGACAGAAGTTGCAGAGTTTCAAATGATGACGCTAGTTTTTTCTCTCCACGTACGTTGAGGCATTCATTTTATTTATAAATTAATATTAATAATGATGGATATCAAATTATAAAAACTTATGATCGCAGCATGTTATCATAAATATGCCTTAAAAATTTTACTATATATAAATTGACACTTCTTACTACAAAATTACATTGAAAAATACAAAAACAGCAACATTTTCAAAATAGTACAGTAAATAAATTGTACAGTCAGATTGCTTCCAAAAAAAAAAAAGCACATTCATCAGCAAAATCTGCAATTGGGACCTAACTTTCCTAACTCTGACTCAGTTTGTGAAAACGAAAAGTCTCATACACAAAGTGCAAGGGAATAAGCTAGGCTACCGACCCTTGTCTTTTATTTTGCAGTTTTCAACATCCAACCATAATGCTTCTCTTGCATAATGAGGACCTTTAAATTAAATATGGCTTCAGATTCTTTTTCGCCACCCAGCTCTAATGATACTAATTTGGCACATGTTTAATTGCTTCTCAAAATTTTCTTTACGACCTTCCATAGATTCGGCCCCATTTTGACACATTCAAAAAGGTTCAATATTTTCTACAAGTTAAATTCGTTGCGTTGGATTAATTTGATTACTTTTATTGCGAATTTGTATATATTAATTAATCATTAATATAATTATAAAGTATGTAATAGTGACATGGTCACTATTTTATACATGATCTAATTTTGGGAGTGCCATACAGAAACTCTTTAGTCTTTTGTATCTCCGCTCATCCCTCCTTTCTAAGCTTGAATTAAGGGGCGAAGGAAGTTATTTCCTCCGCCTCTTATATTTTCAATCTTACCATTGGCTCTTCTAAGATCAAATCATTTTATGGTATGTACAGCTATCCAATAATATTCATGGAGAGTTTCATAATTTTTGACATTTTACTCCCGCACATTGTTCATTTATAGTCTCGTTTCTCTGCAAATCACTCTATAGATTATTTACAAAATGTCATTTCTGTTATAAATTTAAAATTAAAATATCACTTTTTTCTATTTCTATATAATGAGAGGTAGACACATGCATATAGAAATATGTAGATAATTTGATCCGCAAAGAAGTCAAATTTATCTATTTGAACCAAAACCGGAGTACTCATAAGCTAATTTGGCCTGAAATTCATTGGTTTCAATCTTTGATATTGCTTTGTCTTCTCTCTCCATTTTTTTTAATTATTATTCGATTTTTTTTTACCTAAAAGCAGTTTAGAAAGTTGAAAAGGGATAACATATATACCCGGAAAAAGAAATCGTAAGAAAACCTATTGATTGAGTAATCTAATAATAGGGGCTTGATTTGCATGCTGCTGGATGCTGGTATATATATATTCGGTGCGGTATGCTATTAATTGAAGAAAGCAGAATAACATTCAAAAATAATGTAAAATGTAAAATAAAGGACTTGGGTGGACTAAACTGCCATAACCGATTTATTATAATGGGAAGACGGTGAACTTTGGGGAGTATTTGGAATCAAATATTTGTCGCTGTTCTTAACGAATCAGAGAAAAGTCAAATAATCTGACTAAGCAATTTCCTCCCCCAAAAATATAAATCTAAGTTAGCATAATCGAAAAACGACAAGAGCGTCTTAGCAATTGGCTTGCCTTTTTCCCTTGGGTCAGGCCTTCTTCTGTTCAAAATTTCCCAGTTGTCACTGTCCCACATTATTGCGCCTCATCATTTTTCCTACTGCGCATATTAATTTTCACGAGAAAATGGGGGGGTTTTCTGATTGATTCTTCCCTGTGGGAACCCAAGAAGTGGATACGGCCACGTGTATGTACCGTGGCCTCCTTGCAACTGGGCCACTTCCGGTTCCTGGATTCTAAATATTGGGTGGCCAAGTGGGATTAATTTTTCCCATTATGTTATGGGTATCAAAGAACGATACTTTTTTTTTTTCATTTAAATTGGAGAGCTGTGTAAATCGTGAGATGTCTAAAAAATTAATTCTCACTGTTTATCATAATACGATTTTTTTTTATTAATTTTATACTTTTTTTATTGATGAAATGATTTATACATGATTTTTTAATATTATTTGATATACTCCTAATAATTATGATTGTTTTTCATGTTCATTTCATTTTAGAGAGAAACAAAAATTAAAGTTTTGAACGTTAATTTAAGAGTAGCCTTAGAAGCGTCTCTCAACCTTTTATTTCATCCTTAAATTTTTATTTTTTTAATTACATAATGGTTCAATCCACTTTAACCGGTTTATTCTTTCTTAAATTTACATATCCAAACAAATCAAATCACCCTCGCAGGTCCTTTTTTCTTCTTGCGCATGGCCCTGGGAATCCTTCGATAATTAATATATTGTTGATATGTAACAACCACTTTTAAGGTTATTACCCACTTGCCCAACTTGTCGGGTGTCTTTTGCCCTCCTCAGGTAATTTAACTATTATTGTCTTTCTTTTGGCTTTTAGATCACATGTTGAGCAAACACATACATAGGACGCAGAATTATATAAGTGTTTAATCTCGAGCCAAACAGTGAAGAGTTATACGCAACCAAACTGTGTACGAGATTAAGATCATAGTTTATGAGTTACAATTAAATTAAATACGAGGAGAGAAATTATGGATATTGTCCAGTATGCATGCATTTGTGATATTTACATTAATTGTTAACACTTAAAAAAATGACTAGATATTATATTTTTATGAAAGAATGAATAACAGTATATTTTATGGATTGGATGACATAGGATGAGCCCTTAGATTCAAAAAGTAGGTAGCATTACAATTTCCTGCAGGTACAATCAGAATAATGTGTTCAACCAAAACAAGAAAGAAAGAATATAATAGTGCATCACTTATAACAACTGGCACTGCCCTGGGGAGAAAGGATAAAACGACATCTTCAAATAATTAAATGCACAATCCAAATTAGTCAATGGAAGCATCCGCTGCACTAGACCAGACTGCCTAATAGTATAATAAGATCGTTGGTGCAATCAAACCTAAAGTTAGTAAATTTGAATGACTATATTTATATATATATATATATATTATTTTGATCTTTAACTTTAGTACCTTTTATTTTCGTTTTTTTATCGTTTTTAGGTCCGTCTTTTTTTTTTTCCCTAGTTTTGTTATCTTCATTGTCGATTTTGTCTTTTTTTTTCTTACATGCATTTGCACTGAGCTTGTAAGGAGCTATTCACAAATTCATGAACAGTGCAATTCCCTTCACTTTATATATATATATATATATATAATATTGATGAGTACTAATTAATAAAATTTGAAAATATATTCTCCTTATTTCTTAAAACAAAAAATTCTGCTCCCGATACCAAATCTAACTTGGAGATATATTCTTCAAAGAGTAACTCTAACATACGCACACACGCACACACACGTGCTGGAACATTTCTTAATTCTTGTATAGAGCTCATCTATATAATATAACCCGACGAATAGCCAGCATCCGTTATGCATGAACGTGACGTAGGTCAAACATATACATAAAGGAATCCAATATGCGCATGCCTCTGTGAGTGTGTGTTTGTGTGTGTGTGTGTGTTTTCAACTTTTCTTATATAGCGTGCCCATTCTAATTAACCAGAATAATAGCCAGCATCCATAGATCCGTAGTCTCCTTTTTGATTTTATACGTAAAGATGCTACATATGCATGAACCTGAACATCGGGGTAAGAATATATCATGTATATATGTATATATAGAGAGAGAATCCAATACGTTTCAAATAAAAAAGGAAAGTCACGATATTCCTTATTCTAGTCTTTTATTTTTTTTTCAATTTTAATTTATGATTAAAACCGTTAACGTGTTTTCATCATGTAGTTTGATGATGTGATGAAAAATACGAAGAATATCTCAAAATGATGAGGGTAGCTCTCCTAGGTTAGGATAGAATATAAGTCCCAAAATATTCCCAATTGAGTAACGTGGCCTTTGTTTCAGTTTCTTGGTTCAAGTTAAAAGATCAAGTCACATTCAAACAAAAAAAAAAGTTTTTTTTTTAAACAAAAACTTTGTTCCTTCTAGAAATCTTTTGACACGGCAAGTAACTCATTGATGTTGTAGGGTGATAATGGTGACGAAAGAGAGACGAATGACAGGGTGGTTCTTGGGAATGAAAGGACAGCAAAAAACGGTTGAGACAGTAGAGGCACACTTATGCATTTGGGAGTGTATTATATTTTGGAAGAATATAATTTAACTCAAATATAGAATCTGAATTTTTGTCAGTGATGGACGTGCAAGAATAAGAATGCATGTCCTCCCTAATTTAAGCCACTGGCTCGCCCATTTACGTACGCCTTTGTTTCACTTCGACCTACAATTAGACTTTTTTTGAAAAGACAAGTTAGAAAAAAAGTGAAGAAAAGACACACGGAAAGGAAAAAAGAGATGGTGAAAAAAGAACACCGTGATAAACAGAAACTGCGGGACAGAAATTGTATGCACTATAAAATGTGATAGCAGAGGGGGAGGGAATCTAAAGGACATATACAAATTACGAAATATCTTCAATATTAACATTGTTAATATTCTACAATTCTAGCTATTGACTGAATGGAAAAAGATAAGTGCCGTCTGAAAAAAGAATCCACTCTAATTCCATGCGTACGAACGAATTTAATTAATATGTTTTCCCTCACATTAGATCATTCTATAGCATGAATATTTAAGAGGAAAAGGATAGAATTACTTGGATAAAAAATCATGAGGCAGTAATACTATATATTTAACATATATAGTATATATATAGTATTAAATATTCATGCTATACAATGATCTTCATTAGATAATAAAATCATGAGGCAGTAATAATACTATATATATACTTGGATAATTAGATATGTTTTCCCTCACAGTAGATCATTCTAAAGTGTTATTTCAATGAGGCAGTAATACTATATATATACATATAGAGTAGAGACCTCTCCTTGTGTAACTATAATGTGCCAACCACCCATTACTTGCTAATACACATAAAGTCTAGTAAACAAACACCCATTTAAACTTGCAGCTAGCTCAATACAAAAGACATAATGTAATTTAGACTCAAAACCTTATAATTAACCAATAATAAATCTAGGTTTTATAAAATAGCATGATTTATATTAGGAGCGTATGGAAAATCCAACATCTAATGGCCAATAGCATACTAATTTAAAAAAAAAAATCATCAAACTGATTTTTTAATCACTTTTTGTTCAGAACACATTAATAAAAAAAAATAGTTCCGAGCCTTCTCTCTAAAGAAGAGGAAAAGTGACTTTAGGTAATTCATGAAAGTAATTATTTATTATTAGATCACACATTAGTAGCCAATTTCGATATAAAAAATTAGTAATAAAAAGATTAAAATGTGTGTGTACTTATTTTTTATACATTAATTTATGATACGGGTGAGCCTTGTGTGAAACAATCTTCTCAAATATGGGGAAGGGTCTCAGTTTCAATGCTTTTGAGAAGATTTTCCCCAAAATGGAAAAGATACTCTGGCGGCTAGCGTTTATTATTTTATAGGGTTTGCCTTTATATATATATATATATATATATGAGGAGATTGATATTTTATAATATCAAATTTTTAATTTACATGTTCGCCATATTTATATAAAATAAATTTTTTAACAGTCGTACAGATAATGTATTGATAAAGAAATTAATTAAATTTGATTGAGATCAAAATCAAGCACGCCTACAAAACGGTAAGCAAACTAACTGAAATAACTACCGGGGAAGGGAGAGAGGAGAGAGCCTCACTAAGGAAGAGAAACCAGTCGCTACATATTAGGGGCCCACGTATTGTTTGGTTACGGCTGGGCAATGATTCATGGCGGCCCCACAATCCGGCTGGGTGCTAAGCCCACTTATGCCCACCACCACCACCACAACCATCACCACCTCCGTCCTCCCCCACACCACAGCGCATACCTTTCTAACCTCCAATTATGGATACATCATGTCATACCCTAATTACCTTTTAAAATGCTATCCACAGCATCACAGTATTCAGATTTATACTTAGATTTTGGTGTTTTGGAGTTCGAATATATAAGTTATTAATTTCTCGAATAAAGAGGCGATGTGAGAAAGCTGATCCCAGAAAAAAAAAAAAAAGAAGGAGAAAAAGGGAGCTTAACTTTTCATATCTTGTTAGTTGAATATGCTCGTATTAGGCACTCAAAGGGAGATTTAACGCCTCAATCAGTGGCACCAATGAGCGTGTTAAACAAGATTTGGACGAAAATAGGCCACTTTACCTATCTAAATACACACACACACACACACACACACGTGCGCGCGCGCGCTCTTCCATCTAATTTATGCTCTATTTGATGCCTCCAGTGATCCATCAAAATAACCCTCAGATATATAATTCCCATTTTAATTTTGTAATATTCTCCCCAAGAGAATCCAGTTATAATATTAATGTACTACTTAATTAATGAGAAATGATTGGGAACATTCTAATTAACAACATAATTATTCTCAAGATCTAATTAATCTTAATCAAAGGATACTCCTGCTTTGCATCTTTTTCTCTCCCGCCCTATGTTGTTTATTACATTTATTAATTAATGAGTGCCTGCCGCATTATCGCCAGAATGGTCCAATACTATATCATATCATTACGTGTCTTAATTAATTTGACAAATTGGATCATAGTTTCATAATTCAGTCTGTCTACCTTTCTATCTTTCGGAAGGTACGTACGTAGTTCATAATGCTTGGATTGAGATTCTCTACATTTTGCTGCAACCAATTTAATTATTGGACAAATTTTGGTCCTTCTACCCCTTATTCTCACTCTATTCCCATCCTTCACCATCTGACATCCCACTCTGACACAAAAAAAAGCAGTTTAGAATGTATTTGTACACATATAATGAAATGAATGAAAAATAATAAATAAGTGCTGTAATTTAAAAATATTTTTTTCAATTTTGAACGAAAAATTAGCAAGGATAGTTAATAATAGATCGTGCACGCATGATATTAGAACTGATATGCAATATATACCTGTTATATTTTTACAATGAAAAAATATTTTTCCATGATTATTACCAAAATCCAACTCCCCTTGGCATGCCATGATATAGAAGCATGGCCAGAAGGAGCATTCTAGCAAGTGGCAACCTCCTTTCGTCACAAAAAAAAAAACCCACAAAAAGAAAATGTGAGAGAGATAGACTTGGAGGAAGAGAATAATTGAATATGCTTGGATAGCGAATAACACAATAAAATCTGTGACACTTCCATTTTCTGTGATCCTAGTTAAAAGCTATATGTGAATGTGAGAATTAATCGTCACTAAACAAAAAATAATTATAATAATAATAACAAAGTTGGCTGGAACAAATTGTCAAGAATCGTTTGACAGCGTTACAGAGAATTTGAAACCCACACCGATCGAGATTTTCAGACTGATGTGGTTTAATCAATAAGTAGTAACCAAACACATATGAATTGAAGAGACTAATCAACTTTTACTAACAAGTTATCTTGCGAATCTTGGACCAAAGTACATTAAAAGCTATATATATATACACTTGTATTCCTTTTCCATCGCATATTTTGAGCAGTTCCCACCTTTTCAATATTTTATTTTTCTTTCCTTATTCCAATTCAACCAAAAACACTTCTATATGTTGCAAAGTTGCCTCTCCCTGAAGGCAAAGAAAAATATCTCAAAATCTATCTTTATTTCTTGTATTTGTATATTTTAATTTCAAATACAACCACTGTTAGCTTCCACTTTATATCGCAATGCTCATAAACTAATGAGTCCTGCACTACATAAGTTCTTCTCTCTGTGCTTATGATCCAAATATCACCGAATCAAATCATCCTATATAACTAGAATTTCTTTTTAATAGGGGGAAAGTAGAATCTTTTATTTAATCAATTTTTACGATCAGCCAACTAGACAAAACAATTAAAGTAAATAAAAAAAATTATTAGATGATATGGAATTCTTACGTGGGTATGATTCACATTATATTAACAATATACCCGGAGACAACAATTGGAGAAAGAGACAAATCAAAACAAACAAGCCTACCAACAAAAAAAAAATGAGAAGAAAGGAACAAATGAACCAAAAGAAAGAATATGGCCGGCCTTTACTCAATTTCTCGAAAAATTAAAAACGACGGCCAAACTAAACAAAGCGATTGCACTTGATGAAGACCAAAAAAAAAAAAAAAACCCTCCTCCTAATGCCGTTATCTTGTAATTCAGAGTCTTAGATCACTATTTGACCTCATGGCTTGGTAGAGTAGGATAATTTGCGTGAAAATATGAATAGATACATTAATTATTTAATATCTCTGCATCAATTATAGGTTATAGTCTTAAAAGACGTATACTAACTCTGTCTGATGAAATAAATGAAACGAAATTACAAACTGAAAACCGTGGATTCCAGTTTACCTCTATACTTGTAGTTCTAGATGTAATATTTTTCTATCATGAATCCTGAGCATTTAATTTAGAGTAGCTAGAGAACAATTTCTTGCCTTGATTTTCACCTTTTTGGCCACAATAATACAAGTAATGCAATTTATGACAAACTTTTCCAACTGCATGTGCTTGACAATGACAGAAACTGCTCATATAATTGAGAGTTGGTTTTCAAAACAATGGGTTTCTGAATTCGTATTCTCCTCACTTCTCTCCTTTCTGCTTTCTCTTAGGTCCCGTTTGGTGGCCAACGCTCGGTAATGGAAAGGAATTTTGTACGGAATTCCATCTTTGAGCGGTTTGGTTGCGCGTTCCCTTAGTCTGACGGCTTCCTCATTACCACATATGTGGCAATCCTCATTCCATCCCAAAATGGTAGGCATCCTGATTCCCAACCATCAGTCCCGAAAATACTCATCATCATCATTGATCCCCCTGTCCTTTGCTCAACCCACCGTCATCCCCCTTCTAGTTCAACCCACCGTTCTTCCTCACCAGCACGCCGCCGAAACAAACCCACCGCCGTCCCTCCTCCATGCGTCGATGAGCTCCAGGTTGCCATCGTCTTCCCTAACTTCACAGTGATTCATCATCTTCGTTGCTCAAATCTCCAACCCCACCCACCCACCATAGTCGCCCCTCATCACCAACGTCGCCGTCCCCCCTCATAACCATCATCGTTGTTTCCCCTCACATCCACAGCCATCGTCTCCCCCATCCCTACCGTTTGTCCTCTCTTGTCTTTGATTTTGAAACTGTGATGTTTTGAATCTGTGGGATCTGGGTTGATTATTTGCAATTATTTCTGGCGGTGCACAAAGATCGAGGAAACAGGATTTACAGCCAACCCGATGCCTCATTTTTGTGAAGCTAAGTGGGATTGTACTGACCTATGAGACCGGAATAAACTCGATGTTAAAAAATATTTAAAAATGAATTAATTTTATTTATTAATAAAATTATAATTATATTTATTTTAAATGTATTTTCTTAAAAAATAATATTATAATAATAAATAAATTTTATTAAAATTATAAATACTTAATAATGATATATTATTTTTAAATAATATTAAGTAATTAATTTAAAATTTTAAATAAAATTTAAAAAATGAATTTTTAAAAATATTCACAATAATAATACAGACAATTTATTATATATAATGTATTAAGAAAAATATAATATAAAATTGATATTTATAAATTTTTAAATATATATATAATTATATATATCGGAACCGGGCAAAATCATATTTGACATTACTTAGTGTTCAGCCTGGCCCGGTCTTTGGAACTAGATATACCGAGCAAGGCCGGGCCTATTGGGTTACCGAGCTAGTTAAACACCTCTAATTATTTCTTCTAGATTTTATGGTGGGATTGTTGATTGTTGTTGTTTTCTCACGAACAATGGTGGCTGCAGTGGTTGCGGGAAGGAGGAATGATGGGAGGAAGGGTTTTAATTTTTGGATTAAAGGCAAAATGGTACTTTCATTTTTATTTTTATTTTTATAATAAAAAATAAAGATTATTCTACATTTTTTTATATCATACCAAATAAACTCCTAGAGATTATCATTTCAATCCATTGATTCACCATCCTTTTTAATAACCAAATGTGCCCTTAATTAAGTCCAATCCAATTTGTTTCTTTGGTTTGTCCGAGCTAGGATATAGAAAATCTAGCAGTAAGTGGACCATGAAATGATAGAAGAGAGGGATTGAGAGGGAAATCACGCACGGATATCAGATCTAATATAGGAATTATCATCTCTCACATTTTCCTTTTGTATCCAACATCGCAACAGTCAAGAGCTACATTGGATCTAATTAATTTGTGTTGAGCCGGACATATAGAACCACAAGCAGAGTAAAATTCTTTTAACCAGTGTTTAACATAATTAATGCCAATCACCTTTTTGTTTTTAAAGTTCTATATATAAACATAACTAAAAAATATCTTTACTGAAAATGACAACTAGATGAACTGATGAGGTTGAAAAAATGTTAGGTATATATTACAAGTTAAAAAAAAAAAACTAAAACACACAATTTGCTACAAGCATATTTTAGGATGACTATTTTTGTGGGTCAATATTATAATTAAAATGAGTCAGCATGTTGTCAAAAGTTCTCTTTAAATAAAAAATAAATACATTATATGTACTGTGTGTTCATGCAATGGACCAAGAGTTCACCAAAACTTGGTGGTTCTGTTAGTGCATCTCACCACACTCATGACAAATTGACAACCATTTTGACTCAATTCATTGTATATAGACATGAAATACATACAATATGCTTAATTTCTCCTCGATCAGGGGGGGATGAGAAGGTATTAATGTCCTTGAAAAAAAAAAACACCATGTTGAGGGCTGATAATTTCTGGACCTGCATACCTAATGGCTAATGGGGATTTTCAAAAGGAAAAAAATTGGATCTTGAAATTACTAACGCTATCTGTAACAATCATAAGCAAATTTATCTTCCTAAAATTGACAAGGGTCAGCATGGTCATCTTAAGAGAGAAACCACGATCTCTGACAGTGATCTGTCTTGCTCTTTATTACAAGTTAACATTTTTTTTTGGGTAGGATTTACAAGTTGAGAATTTTTGTTTTGCTGAACACAAGTTGAGATTTTTATTCTATTCATTTCACTCTTGACCCTGCCCTAGAGGCCCAAATCCCTGGCATAATTTTGGGCTCATGTTGGACCTTAGGTTGCTATGAAGCATGCGCCTTAAGACATGCATGGTTGCCCAATTCCTAGTTTTAACCTTCAATTACTACTCTGGCGCAAAAAACCTTCCTCTATCCCTATCACCAAAAGATGCAAGAATTTCAGCAGTTGTTTGTGAATTTTGATTTAATTCAACGTCAAACCTACGTGGAACCCATCTCAGTTGTTGATGAACGATCATGGTTCATTATTGAGTATTGAGAGCATATGTGGAACCTCTCCCTTTTAATAATTGTTGAAAATAAAACAATTAAAACAACGTAGTCATCGATGCCTTTAAAGCCCCGCTATCTAATTCGAATTGGCTTAAAGTGGCATCCCATCCGACACAATAATAACTTATCATCGGTGAATTTTATATATATATATATATATATATATGAAGAACCACTCGGATAAGAGTGTGTGTGCATCCAAGTTATTATTCACCATGTTGTGTCACACACTCATTGGAAATTAAGCCGATCATGGATCTTTATATTATTAGATCAAAGATGCTGTGTGTTTCTGCTTTAGTTTCTCCTCAAACCTGTGATTGCATTCTGGCTTGGTAATATGCAAAGGCATCTTACTTTCACTTAAGCAAATTTAGATATGGACGGATCATGGGGCCATAGTGACTAAAATTCGAAAAAAGTATCAATTATAGAATGATATATTTGTACCACACACATTACATACAGAACGAAATGATTGATATTCTAGTAATGTGTTCTTTGCCTAACATCATGCTTAACTTCTTACCAATCGGACGCATTATTAATTGCGTATTGAGCAACCACCCATCTGTTATTGGCCCTGGAATTGCCTTTTAGATGGTAATAGATATTGATATCATTATATAAATTGATCGACAACTATCGAAGAGGTGGATTTTATTGGAATTTTCCAACGTCTTTTGCCCATCTTCAAAAGCAATAGTAGAAATATTTAAAAACCTCACGATCGAAGTTCAACAAAATGGCGGGGCACATTAATTTTAACATATAATTATGCCTCACAAGTTCGTGAAATGTTAGCAACCTAAAATATTTGAACTATACTACATAATCTAGCATGACCATTTTGTGGAAGTAAATTCATGTACATGCTTAGAGACTTTGGTTTTGGCTTATAAATTAATTATAGGTGCACGTAAAATAAATACAGCAAAACGTAGGCATGGTGAAGATGGAAAGTGTAATGAAGAAGCCCTGCGTTGCAAGTATATATGTTCCAAAGGTACTTGTTGATGGAGATGCAGTAAAAGCAATATTCACGATGGACAACTTGTTCAGGGAAATAGATGCGACGACAGAAACAAACACAAGTAGAGTGTGATTTTCTTTGCTTCGTTTCTCCTCTGTTCACTTAATTGGTACGTACACCTAGTATCTGCAATCAGCCCCACTCACATGAGAGATATAAAATATGGATGAATTAGGGTTGAGTTGCTTGGCCCGCAAGCTTCTTTTTTTTTTTTAAAGAGAATTAACACAGCGAGACTTGGGGGTCCAGCCAGCTCTGCACATATCTCTTTTAATCATGTTGTGTTCTACAAAAGGATCCCTTGGCTATAGTGCCCTAGCTAGCTAGCTACTTTTAATTTGTAACAGCAAGGGCTGTGGGTTCATCCATGAATTGGACCTCATCTATATATAATATATGCCTCGACTACAATTCTATTGTTTCTGATGCTTTTCGATTCGAACTGTAACTTGTCAACGTGTGGCATTGCAGACACACGCAATCTCTTTTTACTGAGTTGCTGCAGTAGGCTTTGTCTTCTGTGTTTTCCGGACATTTCTTTGAATTGTAATTCTAAAATGGGTGTAAAGTTACGACAATAATTATGATTACTTTGTTTCGTGGGTCACAATATTACTTTTCCACCCGACACAATATTAAAAGTTACAAGAAAATGGACTCCCCGTTGAATTATGTGAAATCAAATGAAAACTGATCGAGATAGTAAAACTTTTTGACAATCGAAAGTTGGTTAAATTTGAAAATTCGTAATTTTTTTTTATTTATGCATGACATATATAGGGTAACATGTAAATGAAAGTGAATTTTTTTTTAAAATCAAAAGTAGAGAGATAATATAGAGCGTGAAAGCTTAAAACAGAAAAGGCCGTTAAGGTAGTGAGGGGAAGAAAGGAAAGGACCGTTAAGGCATTGGAAGAGGAGGGGCGAAAAGGGGGAAAAAAGGAGGGGAGAATGGCAGAAGAGAGAAGAAGAGTGTAAACAAATGGAGGAAAGGCGGAAGGAAAAGAATTAGGAAAACTGTGTTAGGGGATGGGATGCGATGGGATATATAATGATGAGAAAGGAGAAGAAGAAATATTGAGAATTAGCTGTGAGGATATATAGAAAATAAAAATAAGAATAGAATAGGCAGTGTTAATGATGGCATCCTCACTCACTTTTGGGGGGTCTCCCTTTCACACCTTGTACTGTGACTCCTGGCGGTGCCTCCATTTTCGTTATCCCCCAGCACAAAAAACACTCTCACATGTATAGTATAGTATAATACAGTGGCCACTATATATATAGCTGAATGATCGATTACGTAGACAAAATTCAATTATGATCTCTCAATTTTTATATCCCCTCTCATTTTTCTGTTGTCTATTTAATTTTTAATCGTTAGATTCATATTAAATAAATCAGATTGATAACTAAAAATGTGATTTAAGACTCATGATTTTATTTAATAACTATGCAATTAATTCAGATCATTAAATGCTGATTTAATGGTTAAAAATTAAAATTTAGACAAAATGAGAAAAATCAAAATTTAGAGGATTCAATTTGATAAACATTAACATAGATTTCAAAGTTTTATATTGCAAAATAATAAATATGCTGCTCATAATTCTTGGCCAACCAATTGAAAATAAAATCTCAAAGAACGTATCAACATATTAAAAAAAATCACACAGAAAAATTTATCATTACCCAGTCCCACTGCTTATATTCGATTTTAATTCTTTAGAATACTTGAAAATTTTCTCATTATATCAGTCTCAATTACAACACATGTTTTCCACAAGTTGGCTACCAACTCTTTAGATTTCAACTAACCTAAAATCTATACATAGGCTAATTCTCAATCAGTCAGCCTTTGCTCCATCTATGCTCTTTCCTAATTTAGTTTTTCCAAATTTCAATATTCTACACTTGATTTTGTTTCCTAATACCAAAATACCTATTAGCAGTCGTATGTCAGAATATTTATAATTTTACCACCTTATATTAGCCTAAGTGATGGGAACATCATTCCTATTTTTACCACCTTATATTAGCATAAATGATGGGAACATCAGTCCTTTAAGTAAGTGATTTGAATTTAATTCTCAACCTTTATGGAATAAACTTAATTAAAATGTTATATCATTTATTTTTCATACCCAAAAGAGATTAGTAGGCAAGAAATATTCCTAGTTTATAATAAAAAAATCATAATTTTAAATTCTTTAATGACTAAATTGACAAATAATTATTTAATTAAAATTTAATTTTAATTATCATTGTAATTGGTAAATCTCCGGGCAAACATTTGCTCACCGCCACCACCAAACAATCACCATTTTTCTTTGTGAAAAAGATAAATTAGGACGTCATAAGAAAAACATTTTTCAATGAGAGTCTAAACTTAAAGTTTTTTATGTAGGTATAACTAAATTTTTAAATAAATATAATTAAATTTTTTAAAAAAATTTCACCTAGTTGAAAAATTTAAGAATTTTTTTGTCAGGACTAATTTGTCCTTTTCCCCCAACTCCCATTGCCCACCCTGCTGCCGCCATCACTTGTTCCCCACAAGATATCCACTTAATAAGTTGATTTTTTTTTTTGAGAAAATAATTTTATAAATCAATTCATCTAAAATCGTAATTAATATTTTTTTTATCAGTACAACTATAAATACACATATCTCACACACTTGGAACAACAATTTGTCATCGATAGAACTTATATCATGACCTCCTTCCACTTAGAGAATAATAGTGCCCCTAGACCATTAGACTTAATATTTTATCTAAGAACATTTTGAATCAATCGATATAAAATAATAAATTTATAATAAATTATATTATTATTCATCTTAAGTAGGGAGTAACTCATTCTTTTAGATTTTGTACATTTTATAATAAAATATACTTACCTTTTAAAAAAATATAAAAGTGAAAGGGTGCTCTGCCAAACATATAATTATAAATTTAATTACACGTTTTTTTTTATGCAAGTATTTAGATTTGTGAATAGTATGAAGTATGAATTTATTATTTTATGTGTGCGTGTGTAGATGGAGATCCGTGTGATATGGGGTGTGTAGATCTGTGTGATATGGAAAGACCCCTACTTAGCACCACAAAGCAATTCATCTCCATTGATTTGGGTAATTTACGCCCCATTTGATTCCGCACATTCATAATTCATCGACAATAACTCTCAGCAATACACACACACTCACACAGATATATATATATATATGGGGTGTGTAGATCTGTGTGATATGGAAAGACCCCTACTTAGCACCACAAAGCAATTCATCTCCATTGATTTGGGTAATTTACGCCCCATTTGATTCCGCACATTCATAATTCATCGACAATAACTCTCAGCAATACACACACACTCACACAGATATATATAAACTATATTTTGAACTAATATACTCCCTCCGGTCCCTATTATACAGTGTTATTTAGAAAACTTATCTGGTCCAAAATATAAGATGTTAAGTAATAAATTTAATTTTAGTCTCAATTTTATCCCTATTGAATGCTTTCATTATAAGTCTCAATTAACTTCTCTCTCTTCCTACCATCACCATTAATTTAATGTATTTTAATTCTCTCCTTAAAGGCAAAATGGGAATGCCAGAATTTTTTTCATTAATTTTAGACTATAACCAACTTTTCTTAATCCACGTGCGATAGTTAAAAATATCTTATAATAGGGATCGGAGGGAATATATAGATGCGCGCGTGTATATAACACACACACGTATGACACCCTTTTTTTTCAATCATTCTTGTATTTACCCATATTAAAGTCAAAGTTATTTACTCAAATTTGAGGTCAGTGGCGGTAGGATTCTTGTTCTTTTAAGTATATATAATTAAAAATTTGATTTACAACTTTTTTTTTTTATAAAACAAATCTAACTGAGTGGGTTTTTACTATTTGTCCTCAATATTTTGAAAAAGATTAATTCTTGATACTCCTAATTTATGACAAAAGTGAAAAAAGGGAAAAATGAAAAGACTACGAATGCAGAGTCCTCGATATTTGGCTCGATTTCATCCTCATTTTTAATTGCTTTGCTCTCAATACCAATTTCCTTCTTCTATTTATTTGGCTACCAAGTCCTTTGCTATTAATTGCTTCTCATTTGTACAGTCAGACACCAATGGCTTGTTTTGTATGCATCAAAATACTTGGTTTTGATGGTAAATGGATAATTTTAAAGAATTAGAATTTTAAATAAAATTATTTTATTAGAATATTTTAGATTTAATTAGATTTCATAATATATTAAAATTTATATTATTTTTTATTTATTTCCTATTTTATGATTTCTTTTCCTTTAAGTTTAGGTTAAAATGTTTTAGTTTTTACAAATTTTTAAATAAATGAGATTCTTACAACTTTTCTAGATTTAATTATTGGATTAAATAATTTATTATTTTATTAGATTTTGTCAATCTTCCATAATGTTCTATTAAATCTTATAAATAGTTATCATTATAATTGAAATGGTAAAAAGAATCATAATGAGCGAATTTAAGTTTCTAAATATATATTTTTTTCCTCTTCCAATTCTTTTTTTTTAGTTCTCCATTCTCTCTCTCTCTCTCTCTCTCTCTCTCTCTCTCTCTCTCTCTCTCTCTCTCTCATTCTTCCTCCTCTTCTTACATTATGTTAGGTATGCTTCCCAAAAATGTCATTTCCAATAAAAATGATGAAATGTCCTCTACCCCATGCCTCCTGGAATTTTCAGATTTTTCAAGGAAGGTATTTTCGTGACTAAAATGCCCTCCAACACCTCTCAAATTTTCAGATTAAACCCAACCCAAAAACTTCACTTGAGCTTGGACAGCTACAGCACCACGGGCAATGAAGCTTCAATAGCAAGCTTTAACGATGACAGCAGGTGACCGAGGTTTTACAGACATTTGATGGTGGGGTGAAGAAAACATATAAATTTACTGATGCCTACCTCTAGATTGTCAATCTTTGTCCATCGGCATCACCTCCCACTCTTTCGCTTCTGCTTCCGTCTCGATCTGTTGCTTCCCATTCTCTTCTTCATCACCACATTCCATTTATTTATTTTTTAACATTCTAAAGATATTCCTAAAACTTATTCTCATTCTCTTTCTAATTCTCATTTTCATTTTCATTCTTTTTTAGGTTCCCATTTCATCTAAAATTAATCCTTCCTGTATACCAAACAGATCCTAAGGTTATCTTTAGGATCAACTCCAAAATAAAGTGAGACTAAGACTCATTTAGTTTGGAGTCCTTTTAATTCTTCTGTCATGTTTTATTTGTTATTAGTTTTTAGTTTTTCATTTTTTGACTCAATTAAATTAAATTTGAAAATTAAACTTCATTTCAATAAAAATATAAAAATTAAAATGATTCCAATGATTAAAAATGACTCAAAATTATTTAAAATAGGAAAGAATGTTTTTCTGACAAGATATTGAAATAGAAGGGGCTTAAAACCAAACGTGAAGCTAGGCATTACGAAGTCTACATGAAACGTGAGGTGATTACCCCTTTGCGTATGATCAAAAGATAATTAAAATGGTAGAATATAGCCCCTCCCAAGGGAGTGAGCAGAGCATATTCTACAAGGCATTCGACGTTGGCCTCACGATATGTATGGGATGCATTGACTGCCCAGTCTGGGTTCATCGCCTCCCTTATTTTTTAACCCAAAGAAAGCCATGTTCACACTCACTTTGTCTTCTCCTTACCCATCTTTTGTGTAACAATATTTAACCCAACCCATCATTTCGCTACCGTGATGGTGCTTGTCCCTACTACGCTACTACCATATTCGTGATCTCATTAAACAGCCACAAGAATGCATTTTTATAATTTTAAAAACATTAATTGAAACAAAATATAATATTCACATGAACAAGCGCACTACCCATGGCGTTGCAAGACAGGCCTTTTTGTTTTTGTATTTCAAATATTTGTTTCTTTACATATATATAATCAGTATCCATCATTTTGTTGTTAAATCTTAATAACAAACTTGTTTGGATGATTATAATTGAAAAGTTTCATTTATTCGTCCATGTTCTATTTGTAGAGTAATGGTGTTGCAGAGTTTCTGACTTTTGTAAACACTAGTTAGCTTCTACCTGAAAGCACCTCACCTAATTTTTGTGCTGGAGTAAGTTATGAATTGGTTCGCATTTAGAAAAACTTTGCCAAAGGCTAAAATTAATGCAACTTTGAGTACACTGGGGACTAAGCAATGAGATTGCCCAACCCAACCCCACTTTCATTTGGCTTGTACCTTTTTCTTTCTTTAAATTCTCTCATCAGAAAGTTAGTGGGTTCCATAGAATGGTCGCTTCGGTGGTTGAGTCAAAGGGAATGTATGCTTCTGGACACACACACATATATGAGTTATACTAATAATCTGGCATGGGCTCACAAGGTGAAGCCATGATTGGATCATGAACCAACCTCATGGGCTTTAACTTTCCGTTTTATTATTTTCATTTCTATAATGTTTTTTGTCAAGCACTAATCCTGGATATGAAAAAAAGTAGACTAAGAGACATATTCTCTGGTGCCCACAATTCAAACGGTGGGGACCAAAAAGCAGCGTAACGAGAATAAATTGATCAAACCCGCAGGAATGCAGTAATTAAAGAGACCGCCTAGATAAAAGCTAAAAGCATAGGAAAGCTGTCACTGCTTCCGTGCTTCGTTCCTCACTTTCTTTTCATGAACCTAAACATTTCCTAAATCCCCCAACCCCAAACACATCATAATCGGATCCTAAAATATTGAGCAAAGCGCAAGATCTGAGGTGCTACACTTATTCACCAAACTCACCCAGAAACTGAAACACGGGAAGCAAGATCACCATGAAGGCAAGAGAAGTCAAGCCTGCTCCCTCTGCAGATCTATTAGTATGTTTTCCTTCTCGAGCTCATCTTGCTCTGATGCCGAAATCCATTTGCAGTCCAGCCAGGCCTTCCGACTCCGTCAAACGCCACCACAACCACCTCCTTAAGAAACCAAGCACCAGAGGTGGTGGGGGTGGTGGTCAAGCCAGCCCCATGGTATGGACCAAAACCAAGTCAATGGGCTCGGAGATCGCCGAACCAACCTCCCCAAAAGTCACTTGTGCCGGTCAGATCAAGGTCAGGCCGAAAACCAGTGCTTGCAGGAGCTGGCAATCGGTCATGGAAGAAATAGAGAAAATTCACAATAACAGAAAACAGAGGAAGCGAGCCAACTGGGCCGAGTCTCTAAGTTTCAAGAAGGAAATAATGCAGTTCTTGACTTGTTTACGAAGCATAAGGTTCGACTTGCGATGCTTTGGGTCATTCCCCGAGACGGACGCCACCACTGAAGACGAAGACGATGGGTATCGAGAAAATCAAGTGGGTATGGAAGGAAACGACAACGAAGCTTCGAGAACCGTCTTTTCCAAATGGTTTATGGTGTTGCAAGAGAATCAAAATACTGGGTTTCACAGAGAAGACGCGAAGCAGAAAGGGAAGGTGAGAGATGATGGAGCAGAGGCCGAAGCCACTGTCCCCCCACCGAATGCGCTGTTGCTCATGCGGTGTAGGTCGGCTCCAGCAAAAAGCTGGTTGCGAGAGAAACAAGAGGAGAAAAATGCTGAACAAGAAAAAGAAAAAACTAATGAGAAAGTAGATAAGGAGAAAGTAGAGCTCAAGAAAGGGAGGAGTTTGAAGTCGTTAATGGACGAAGAGAAGAGAAAAAAAGAGAACTTGGTAGTGATGAAGTATGACTCTGATTTTTACGAAATTTCATCCGATATTGCCGAAGAGACATGGATTGTTGGGGGGATAAGCGATCCGTTGTCAAGGAGTCGAAGCTGGAAAAGATGATCATACACAGCAAAGGCTTTTTTTTTTGGCTTACTGCAGATACACTTTTTTTTTTCCTTTGAAATCATTAGCTTTCCTTTGATTTCCAACTAAGACGACGAGGTTTGTGTCGTTCTCTTCCCAAAACTACGGTGGTGTGACCGCTAGGAAATCTAATAATTAATTCCAAGTTTTGGCTTTCTCAATTATTATATTAGAATTGCGTAAAACCTGTACAGCGTTCTAATTTCTTTCCAAAGTGCCCTGGAAAAGATTTTGCTGGCAAGTAAATGTATGAATTTGTGTACTCTGTTTTGTAAAATTTCGAGTTATTAATTTAAGTGAATATGTGATGTTTCCTTTTCTTCATCTACTTCTTCGAGAATGATTACTACGATATCAGTGTTAAGATTAGTATTATGCGAAGTCTGCCCCTCTGGAGCTTTTGCCATTTGACTTCCGGCGCCTGGCATCGTTTCTGAGCGTCAAAGTATCATTTAAATCCTCAGCAGGATCGATCCAGCCGTCAAGACGGGTAAAGTTTGACGAGTCGGTTCAAAAAAGTCTGAAAAAAGAAGTGGCTCAAATCTCAATTTTAAAAGTAAATATATAATTTAAATTTTTTGAGCCCGATTCATTTAGATCGACCCAAAGCCCCAAAGTTTTTTTTTTATTTAAAATATTAAAAAATATATATTATTTTATTAATTAGTTGTATATAAATTGTAAAATTTAAATATTATATTAATTTTTTATGAATTATAATAATAATTAGTTATATTAATTTAAATAATTGTATAAAAATTTTATTAAAAAAATATTAAAAAAATATTAAAAAAAAACCGCAAGCCGATCCGTAGGCCTGAACTCACGAGCTTGGACTTGATTTTCCAAGTAAATTGATCAAATCGAGCTTTTTGGTTCGACTCGAGGCGGGCCGGCCCAATTTGACAATATTAGATCCAGCAGAGAGGAAAAAACTCCATAATAATCATATGTGAAACCTCCAGAAGTTAATTCGAATTCAGTTACCTCATTATATTCCATGATAAAATATTACCATAAGAAGTCAGTTTTTGATAATTAAAATGCTGCTTATTACAAAATCAGGTCAATTGTTTGGAAACGACTCCACTTGCTGGAAGAAGTCACTTTTGAAACAAAAGTGATATTGGATTAACTAATACATGTCCAACAAAACTTGACACTGATAATTACTTATTGGAAAGTTCATGCTGAGTTGCTGACATGGGATGGGGCCTCCTGAGGTCTGTGTTTTGGTGTTTTAACTCCCAATACCAAATTTTACTAAATAAATAAATATAGAGGCTGAAGCGCCATTAGTTGAATGGCATTAGTTGAAACTGAAACTACAGAAGTTTGCCTTAAAAAAAACTACAAAAGGAATGAGATGTCTGGGGTCCATAAATTAAGGATCGGGGATATGGACGAAACAGGATCCTGTGTGCAGTAAGAATGAAAACGACAGAATGTATTCCTATATATATATAGTATATATATATATATATATATATGAAGCTTTGTTTTTCCTTTTTACCCGAATATATATTTATATAGTACATGAGCTTTCGCAGGAGGGGGAAGCGAAAATGTGAAGACAACAATAAAAAAGAGAACTGTTAGTGGAGAGGGAGAGTCTGATAGATAAGCTAGTTCGGTGGTGTCCATCTCGTGGAAGGTGCGAGGTAAATGTAAAGACAGGACTTTACCAATCTCCAATGGTGTTCCGTGACATCTGACAGGAGGCCCAGGCCCTGACAGTATCCTAGTTCAGTCAATTAAGCAGAGACTGTTTCCATTTTGTGAGGGCTCACTGTTTAACGTCGGAGTTTTTCTCTTTTTTTGGGTGAAATATTCTGATTTAAATTCTGAACGATGCACATGATGTTGGTATTATGAGGCCCATTGAGAGATGTTTCTTTCTTTCCCCCTTCATACATTGGGGCATGCTGGCTTGGGAATGATGCTGGACTTGTCCAGCTCACGTTTCTTTCTGATGGGCTATATGAGTTTGATAAGAGGCATAGTTGTTAAAAATGTTTACTTTGAACTCAGAGTGAGACTCCCTTTGCCCCACCTCCACAATCACATGCAGGATTGCTGGGAGCACAATGTTCTTTTTCCCCTGTGGACAAACCTCTTCTGATCTTTTCTTTTTTTCACTCTCTGGGTTCAAAAGGACGAGGAGATTCCTGAGGCTCCGCGCAAAGTCGCCTCCAATCTTATGAGCTTTATGTCAAACCTCTGAAGAAAGTACTGTGTGTATGGTATTCGTGCTTTGTCTTCAGGTAATTTTGGAATCTCCTTGTGGATCGGCCAAGCAATTTTTGGTAACCATCTTTGTTATAAGTCAAAACATTGCACTAATGCAGTACAGCACAGGGCACCCATGGTCTCCTGTAAACATGATTCAAACCCCCATCTTCTTCAATTCTCTAACATTGTTTGAGGAGATCATAGTTATTTTATGAATGGGAAAAATATAATTTTGTACCCACAACTGAAAATATTTTTTTAAAAAATCTAATTTAAAAATTTAATAATTTTATAAATTAAATTTTTAATTCTAATAAGCTGAATTTACAACAAGTATTATTTATTTATTTATTAATATTTTTGTAAATAGATCATAAAACGTCTTTTTCTCTTTTATAATCCACCGAACTGAAAAACCGTTGTTTTATCCTCTGGTCGCTCACTGTTCATTTTTTTTTCATCGATCAACAGTGAACTGGAGAGTAGCATAAACTCCGCCTGACATTCACGTCATTTCTCTGCATTATGTTGACCAAGAGATTGTTTGCTTTTATTGTCTATAATTATGTCACTTCTCTCCATTATTATGTTGACTGCTAATGTGGTTAATCATCAATATGCCGCTGCCGGTTGGACTAATCACGCTACTAGATCGTGCCCATTTGAGGTTTGCCGCACAATGCGCAATCTGTGTGAAATCTGATTCGTCTCTGTTTAAAAACCGGGTAGAAATTTAATTATTTGCGACTCCAGCGAAATTCACCTCTTGAACCAAAATGAAAATATATGCTTCAGAAAACAAAAGATGCAGCTCCCTCGTGAGATAATTAACCAAAGTAATTTGTACAAACAAAGAGAAGGGTTTTCTGCGAATTCACCAACATCCTTTCATGATTTAAATGATCTTTGAACTAAAAAATAAAAAATTGATCTTTGAACTAATGAACAACAGAGCTAACAAATTGAAAGCAAACTTTTGTATTTCTTAATGTTCCAATTCGATTAAGGAGAGAGATATATTTATCTTATAATTTACTGGACATTACTTTTGCAGTGGACGAAGTATTGTTGCTTGCAATTGCAGGTTTACATAACTGTAGTTGTAGAATGGTCTTTGATGCCTTTGTGCTGTCAGGAAACCAGCCAATAGGCATGCTCCAGCAGTAGAAAGAATCTGTCTTCTTCTTCTTCCCTTTATGTATGATCCTAAATTGCTAGTTGTTTAGGTATGCCAAAGTAATATGAAATGTAGGGTATGAAGAACAAAGGAGTCCACAAACATTTGGGATCAAAAGAATCAACTAATCACACCATGAATTCCTTTTTTCCGTCAACTTGTCCTATGACTATAATGACGCTTTGCTTCTTCCAAGGTTTCATCTGCCTTGTAAGCAAGGTCAGCAAATTCATGAAGCAGATGCAATTAGCCTAACTTATTTTCCCATTTCTGGGCTTCCTCGCATCCCCTTTCATTTTCAGTGGTCAAACTTTCTTCCTCCGGTCCAGCATAAAGTTCTGACTTGAGGATTGCAATTTATCTTCAGCTAGTATACAATTTAACCGATCTTTCTAACAACTCGTGTTTGTTGCCCGGAATCTCTTTGACCCTTGATCCGTTCTTGTATATTCTGAAGGCTGGGATAGAGCTCACGCCTTCTGATTTTGCTAAGTAGGGGTGGTCTTCAATCTCCACCTGAATTTGTAAGTTAAATATTAACCTAATTAAATTAAAATAATATTACAAAGCAACATAGAGAGAGAGAGAGAGAGAGAGAGAGAATGAGGAATAAACCTCAAACCATTAGAAGGAAACCAACCTTGAGGAAATTAACGGATGGAAATCTCTTGCATGTCTGCTCCAGTACAAGCAATACTTGCTTGTGGGTTGCCTTGTTGCAAAACAGAACCACGGACATGCCTGTTCAAATTAAACAACCAGTTTATGTTATTTGAAATAATAAAGAATATTCCTCCTTAAGTTAACTTGTACCAGAACCAGAACCAAAGAGGACTTACCAGGCGAGGTCACATAATGTCTAAAACGATCATTGCTTGAGATAAAAACCAAATTGGAACCAAATTTCAGGTCTTTAATATCTTCCCCTCGCAGCATCTTGAGTTGAAGTTGGGCCTCAAACAGAGCTCTTGCCACCTCCTCATCCCCTGGCTTTTCTCCCATCAGCATTTCATAGTCTTGAATGGCAGATTCCCATCTTTCCAACTATATCCACACAAAAAAAAAGGGTCAATATTATGAGGAATACTAACTTCAACCAAGTGCATACTAGAAGAGATTATAATCCACTCAAATAAGAAATCACCTCACCTTGGCATTGCAATCTGCTCTACGTAACCTTGCCTTGCTGTAATAAGGCTGAACTGCAAGGGCTGCGTTACAATCTTCTATTGCTTTCTCGAACTGGCCGAGCTTAGAACGACATGCTGCTCTGTTGCACAGCAGAACTGAATTGAATGGATCATGCTCTAGCCCTTCGTTGTATACCCCACATGCTTCCATAAACTTCGATGCCTTGAACAGTAAATTCCCACTCATCCTCGCTGATCTCACTGCTCTTGTCCTTCTTACCACTGCATTTGCCTCTTTGTTGCTTGGATCAAGTTCAGCTGCTTGCTGAGCAGCTGTCACAGCATCGTCGAACCTGTTCATGTGGATAGAATTTGGATGAGTGATGCTGCTAGTGCTAGGTGAAGATTCTTTAACCGTTACTTTTACAATGAATCAGTATCAGTATCAGTATCACAAACAGATCATGAGAATAAATCTAATACTGGCACTTAGTAGCCTCCTTTAGCTGAAGTATTTGACTAACCTGCCGGCTGCCAAGTGAACCTGAGCTCCTACCATCAAAAAGTAAGCAGGACGAGGGACGCCAAAAAGCTTAATACACCAATCAAGCTCAAATTTGGGCATTTTTTCGTAGGTAGAATGCGCCTCTTCATGTTTCAGAAGCTTCAGTAAGGCTTCTGTTCGTAGAGCATACACCTGGCGACATAACCATTTTAAATTCAGTCCATGTCATTAGGAAAGCGATAAAAAAGAATAATAAAATGAGGGGAGACCAACCTGTGGAGCTGAATCAGCACCTAATGATATAGCAGACTGTGTTTCCTTTAGTATAGCGTTCCACTCATGCACTTTCCGAGCTTCAATGCATCTTTTAAGGTGATTGTGAAGAGCCTGAGCTTGGAAAGCGAGTACGGAATCCCCATAGGGAGTTGAGTTATTGCAATTCATCGCCTTTTCTGCTTCTCCCAGCCTGCATTGACATTTTCAATTTCTGTTAGGAAACCAAACAAAAACCGTTGCATAAACCAACATTCCATACCCATTGTAGAGTACCTGATATATATCGTTGCCAAACGGTGGTGAGCTCTTGTATAAGAAGGTTCCAGACGAATAGCTTCCTCGCATTCAACCAATGCTTCCAGAAGGCGGCCTAAGCCCATTAAAGCTGCACTCTTGTTGCAATGATAAGTAGCCTTATTTGAATCAAGATGAATGGCTCGGTTATACAGATTCAGAGCTTCTTCGAATTTGCCCTGCTTGTAGGCTTCATTTCCCTTGGTCTTCAACACCTCAGGGTCTACTCTGTTCCTCTGAGTCCGGAATTGCGCAAGCTCATCGCTGTTCTTCCTCATGATGTTCCCCATCACGGCGTTATTGTAATAATTAGTCATAGAATTCAACTCTTTACTTTTGGGAACGCATTCCATTTTCTTGGCACCACTAGTTCTTGGGCTATTATTTGCAAGCAAATTCCCAGTAAGTTTCAAGTTAATAGGGGCTTTATTCTCGCTGTCTCGCTGGAGACTAGTACTTATCCTGGCAAGCTCCAGAAGATTTTCGATGGGCTCTCTCTGCAATTTGTTCTTGTCATCCTTTGTATTGGTAGAATTACGAGAGGATGATGTTGAGCTTCTAGCAGCATCTGAAGGTCTCCGGTTTTGACTGTTCCGGTGACCGGAGGTGCTCTTTCTGGGCGTTTTCTGATCCGAATCTGGTTTGTGGGACTCGGTGAGGATAATCCGTACGCCCTTGGCCTTGGATTCATGATTTGGAGGCATTTTGGATTCGTTTTTGCTCTCCTTGCTTTGTACATTGTCGGTACGTTTCATGGATAGTGAATGGACGGATGATTTTCTCAGCTTATAGCTTTTGAGGAGGGAAAGCCTCCCCACAAAACCACAACCCAGTTCATTCTCCACCATGTTTTTGTCGTTCCCTGCCATGGCTTTCAGATTTAACTCTTGATAAAGGTAAGTCTTAGACAGAGGAATGATGGGAAGTTCTGAAGAAACAACTTTTGAGACTGACTATAGTGAAGCCACTATAAACTGGAGGATGAATGGAGATAAAACAAGCCAAGGTAGAAATACCAAAGTGGAACGAAATCTGAGAGATTAAGAAAAGGAATTTATGAAGTGATGGCTGGGAAAGGACATAGGAATGGGTTTGCATAACCCTGTAGGAGCTGCTGTATAAATATTAAGCTCGTAGCCTACCAGGGGGCTTTCCAAGAAACCAACTTTATTATTTTATTTTCTTGCGGCTAGAGACACAATGGGTAGAATAGAACTGAGGATTCAAAAGAAAACAAGGAAAGTGAAAACAGGGCAGGATAAGCTTTGCACTTAAAATGACACACCCACACCCATAACATTGCTACGAACAACGAATTCGCCCATGCCCATGCCCTAAGATACGTGACAGTTCAAAACTTACAGCTCCAAGTGATTTCATTTGACGGATTTTGAATTTACTTGGCCGAAAAACAATTTCTTCTCTCACTAAAATGAATGGCGGTTGACTCATGTGTATGTGATGTCATTGTTTTAAAAATATATTAATGTGTGAAATGTGCTCTTCATCTATCTCAGGTCCCAGATCTTAATTAATTCTACTTAAATAAGGAATGGCTTAATATTTAGAGCATTATAATAATGAAGCTTGTAACAGAAACAATTAGACTTTCTAAGGGTCTCTAAAAAAAAAACAACCTAGTCAGTCACCCATCAACTAGTTCAGGTATCTTCTTACGAGCCTTCCGTTTGAAAAGTAATCGCTAGCAATTTCAGAAGCAGTAATTTAAACTTATGAGGCGCATTACTACACAAAACATGATGAGAGTCGCCGTTTTCTAAGAGCATGTTATGATTAAGGTTTTTCTCAAAATGATAAAACATACCATATACAAATTAATAAGGAGGTTTAAAATCCTTTACTTCACTGTACACATAAAACATATGAAATTAACATTCCCCGTAAATTCATTATAAATAAAGAACCGTATTGGCCTCTTATAACCACAAAAATGTTCAATTTAGGCATGCTATTTGAGGATAAACAATATAGGTAATTCACTTTGAATCAGTCGCAGCTATTTATGTGAAGTGGGCGTCTCTCTATTTATGTGATTTTTTTAAATGATTAAATTGGCGGATGATTGTGGGGTTTTGCATTAAGAATGGACGATTTATATTTTTTAATTCACTTTGAATCAGTCGCAGCTACATGGAGGTAGATTTTGACCGGAGACAAAGCATTGAAAAGAATTACTAATATGAATACTAATAGTAATTAGCTAGGAGAATAGTTCATTAATTTTGGGAATTGAAAAAGGAGAACGTTGTGATATACAAATAAGTAATAATAATAGCCACGTTGGACAATGGTTTTTAAACAATAATACTAGTAGCTGGTAACAACTTTCCCCTTTTTGAAAGAAAAAGAGCACAAGGTTTAATGACTATGATGGGTGCGGTGTTTAATTAGTACTAATACATCTCCAGTGAGGCTTTTTGTGAATACTCTATATGGTAACTTTTTCAAATCACGTTAATCAAAGATGAATTTTTTTTTTTCGCATAGGAGCATTATTGGCCTGAAGACCCCACAACAATAAGAAGCAGCCGTGAACCTGCACGAACATATTTATAAGCCCTTTGCTACCTTCCTGTCTGTTCCAAATTCTAATTTGGAGGTTGGTAGCGATTCTCCCCCCTGCCACCATTTTTTGTAAGTTTTAATTTGAGTAAAAGGATATATATCTTATAGCAATAGGTAAGGACACGTTTGGGACCATTGTTGCAATTGCAAAAAGTGTCAGATTTTCTCCCCCAGATTTGTTCAACATTCTGCCCACATCATGTCTTCTTTCACTGTTCCTACAGCAGGCGCTACCCCCCGTCTATTTTCTTTCTTCTCCACCTAACAAAATAATGCCTCATACGCACGCATTTCACTTGTCTAACTAGAGTTCAGAAAAAAGACGAAAACTGTAAAGCATATATATATATATATATATATCTACTTGGATTCTAGCCACTGGTTAATTTTAATTATACCTGCGGTCAATCTAATTTATAAATGCATGAAAGTTGAAGCATGTTTGCCATCCTTTCATTTTGCCGACAGACACAAAGATACAGGAGGAAATCAAAGCTGATTTCCTCTCATTTATATTCATGTAGAAGTAGAACGATATATCATCTATTTGACCTATTCAAAAGTGGGTCAATGTTCAACCACAAGCAATTAGAATGTCCATCTCCAACAATCGGACAAATTCGGGAGAAATAGATAATGGGTTTATATGTAGCCCTCTCAACCCCAATAATCTTCAATTTTCAGATCTTTCGTCGGTGCCTTCGGGATAAATGGGGATCCTACACATCCATTAACAAAGGGTTCAGAATGGGACACAGAGTTATGGATGAAATCAGAATTAGATTAGAATATGTATTATAAAGCGTAGGATTTTGCAGGCTTTCGTTTGTTGGGTTACAGAGACCAACCAACCGTTTCATATTGGAAAAAAAAAAAGAATTTAAAACAAATTCAACTAATGGGACTCCCAATATTTTGAGAGCTCCTCTCCTTTCCCCGTCTCTTTCTCCGACCTAACCCCAATAACGCCCCTGGTGCGTATGTGTGCAATCCTTCTTGTTGTCCCTCTAATCTCATTATATATATTACCTTTTGTTCTGATCCTAAATATAAAATCCTTTATAATATATAAAATAGTATTTATTATACATTTCTAGAAAAAGGTCCCTATTTAATGTATTCAAAGAGAAAGAAAGAAAAATTAAATAAGGGTAGTTTTGAAAAAATATTGGGATTTTCAGAGAAATTGAAGCAGTTAATTAGTTTTAATTCTAATTTTTAATCCGCGTGATTTTGTTAAAAGAGTTTTAAATTAAGAACCAGAGGGAGTATATATTCTTTCTTATCCTTAATATAAGACCATTTTAATCGAATTACGCGAATTAAGAATAGAAGTTAAAACTAATTAATTATTTCGATTTCTCTGAAATTCTCAACATTTTTCTAAAATTACTCTTATTTAATCTCTTTCTCTTTGAATACATTAAGTAGATATATTTTTTGAAAACGTATAATAAATATCAATGTTGTCAAAACCAGACCGGATATTGAACCGGACAAAACACTGGTTCAAGGTTTTATGGTTCAACCGAGATCGGACCAGGGTTGGACCGGTCGTAATTAAAATAATATATTTAAAATAAATAATATAAGCTTAAATAAATTTTATGACTTAATTAAAATCTTAAACTAAATAATATTAAACTATTAATCTATTTTTCACCACAAACAAATTATTAATAAGTTTCATAATTCAATATTTATGTATAAATAAGTTAATATTACTCCATAATCACATTTTGAGTTCAAAATAATAAATTAATAATATATTATTATATTATTTATTAAGTAAATATACAATTTTGGATAATTATATATCATAATAATACTTATATAATATTATAATATATAAAGAAAAAATATTTTGTGCTCAAAATGATGTCATTTTATCTTAAAAATTAAAAAAATGTTTTAAAAAAATTTGAAAATAAAAATAGTGTAGAATTGGTTCAAACCGTTTTAAGACCAATTCTATCAGTTCATGGCTGGTTTCACTGGTTATTGAACAGTTCTCACCGATTCTGAATCTCCCCGGCCTTCAACTTTAATTGAATCGGACCAGGCACCAGTTCCCGGTTCGACCAGTCAAACCGACCGGTCCGGTCCAGTTCTGACATCATTGATAAATGCTACTCCCTCCAGTCCTATATATAGGGTCTTTTATCCCAATCCTGAATATAAGACCCTTTACAATATATGAGGTAGTATTTATTATATATTTTCAAAAAATGCCCTTATTTAATGTATCCAAAGAAAAAAAGAAAAAGATTAAATAAGGAAAATAAGTTTTGAAAAAATATTGGGATTTTTTGAAAAATCAAAGTAATTAATTAATTTTAATTTCAATTCTTAATTCACGTGATTCGGTTAAAATGATTTTATATTAAGAATTAGAGAAAATATATTATATATTATAAAAAATTTTATATTTAAGATAAGAATAAAAAATCTCATATATATAAAAGTTGAGGAAGTATATATCTGTGGTGCATTCTTACTCTTCTTAATTTGCACTGTTATCATCATATGGAGAATTAAAAAATTGCACGTGCCGAATATTGACCCCGCTAATTAATGCTCTAGTTATATGCCATCATTAACGTTAACTAAGTATGGATCTGTCTCCTTTCTACATGTGTACGAAACAGAACACTATATATTGAGAGGTGTGGCGTGACTTTCAAGTTTCGTGTGCCGAGGGCTTTGGGTAATGCTTCCAGTGTTTTTTAACAGAAAATATTTTAATTAAAATTAATTAATTATATTAATTTTTAAAAAATTATAATATTTTTTAAAATTATTTTTATTTAATTTTTTCTCTTTTTGTAATATATTAAATATAATTATTATTTAAAAATATATAATAAATACGACTTCATATATTATAAATAATTTTATATTTAGAATTAGATTAAAAATTTTATAGTTAGACTCGGAAAAAGTATTAAAAAGAAACAAATGTGAATCACGAAGATGTAACGTCATGTTCCACGCCTCCATGTAATTATTATGCTAATAATACTATGCATGTATCTCAACTATACACGTATTCGTGATAAATGAATGATCTCTATAAATTAGGAGAATTAGGCAGCTTGACATGGAAGCCTCAAATTCAAATCTTATTAAAGTATCTTGAGTAAGATTTTATAAATTTTTCCTGTTTTTGTAAGGGGAAAGAAAAGAAAGAAAACATTTACCCAAACACCTATTGTTATTAATGAATAAGAGAGAGAGAGATGAAATCCAATATGATATGATTTGTGGGACTGATGTGGGAATTAAATGCCCAATTACAGGCTTTAGGGATGGCCAAACTGATAAAAGAAATGATTGATTGACATTGACGCACAAGTCTGAAGGAAAGCGAATGGATATGAATGATACTACAACTTTCGAGTATGAAAAGGACGATCTCCCAATAATAGAGAGGATGGTGTTAGAGCCTGAAATTGTTGGGGAAGGAAGGAAGGGGCTTGTTCTGTACGTTGGAATCCCCAAAAGGAGGAGAGGGAGGCAGAGATAAACTTGAGATCCAAGGCTCAACATTACATTAAAAACTTGGAGAGGAGAAAGAAGAGGGAAGGCTTGGGATCAAAGTCTTCCAAGTTGACGTGAAGATAAAGAGGTGAACATGTGATCCAATGCCATTCAAATTAAAGCTGGGGAAGCTTCTACTTAAAGAATGAGCTGGCTGCCTCATAGACATTCTAAGCCCATCTCCCTCCTCTTCATTCCATTTCCATGTGTTTCTATCCCTCACTGTGAAGTTTTGTATCAAAAAAAAAAAATAGACCTATGAAGTGGATAATATAACAACAGTCACAAACAAACCACCTCACACTGTTTACCATGTTAACCCAGTCATTTAGTTTAATCTAATGATTGTAGGGTCACGTCCAATAACTGCATTACAATTCAAGCCTACTCTCACTTTGTACCCATTCTCTTTATACACAGCGTAGGTCCAGGTTTTGAGTGTGATTCCCCCCAAATCTCATTCTCATAAACGGCCCAAATTTCTACGCTTTTCACTTTATATGTGTTGCCGCTAAAGTGGACTCTAGTTTCAGGGGCTTAATACCACTTGTCTTCGCCTCTTCGGTACCCAATCTAAATTTAAAATAAGTCTAAATTAGTTCACCCAAAAAAAGTCTAAATTACTCAATCCTGATCATGAACACTTCATATCTAAATTAGGTAACTGATCTCCAATCAACAGCCATTAATCACCCCTATATATAAGAAATCTGAGCTTTGAAAGATCCATAACATATTACATTCAAAGTTACGCGCATTGTCCCAAAAAAAACAAAAAATCCAAAATTTATAAACTACAAGGCTCTACTCACAAAATGATGCAAAAGGACAAATAGTTTAAATTCTCCAAAATGAAATGGAATCATGAGAAGGGAAAGGGGAAGTATTGACGCGTCAAATCCAGGAAAATCCAGAGGGCCAAATCTTACAGTTCCACACGCCCATTAATTATATAAACTTATGCATCCTACCTAGCTATCTCACGTACCTCTCCATATTGGATGCCAAATTGCAGCTTAGTCTCTTGATTCGGGTTTTTGAAATGATTTTTTTATTTTTAAAAATAAAAAAATTTATTTGGTAAATTTATTTTTTATAAATTGGTTTGAAAAATAGAAAAATAAAAAAATAAAATACTCAGAATAACTTTAAGTTATTTTTTAATTTTTATTCTAAAAAACAAAAGAAAATATGAAAAACACTCATCTTATTAATGGTAAAGTTATAAATTTTGAATAACGCATCTATTCTTCACTAGTTATGATTTTGAGAACAATTATTTAAACAAATTTTTTTGTTTTCTTATTTCCAAAACTTATTCTCAAAAACAGTTTTATAAGACTGTTGAACAAGAAAACAGATAACACTGTCAAACAGGCTCTCTATCTCTATAGGGAGTACTCCCTTGGTTTTTTACTGGATATGGATGATAGCAGATTGAAATATGAAATTTATTCGGTATGATTTATGAATATCGTGATTTATTATAAATGTTATACTATTTCATATTGGTATTCTTTTTTTAAAAAATATATTATATGAAGTTTTTTTTACATTTTTCAAAACTACATATATATTTTTTAATTATAATTTACGCTTTTTGATCTAATTTTTAAATTTCTATGTAGATACTTAACATTAAAATATATAAAAAGACACTTAAGACAACATATATATCAAGGTAATAAAAAATTAGTTTAAAATTTTAAAATCATACATATATAATCTCTCTGATTCATATTATAAGGGGTTTTCAACTAATTTATATTTTTTAAAAAATTAGTTACAAATCTCAAACTTTAAAAAAAAAAAACCCTAACATCATATATAGTAGTATCATATTTTAATAGTTTTAAAAAATTTCTTCAATCTTTTTTTCAATTTGTCCTTTAGAGTGCACAACAAAAGAGTTTCATAATATTAAAGCTCTATGGCAACAATAGAAGAGATAGTTTCCAATTCATCCTTCTTCACCAAGTTCATAATTGAAACTCTAAAAATTGTTTTTTTAATTTTAAATTTGACAAGGTGCATCTTATTTATTTTCAGAAGTATAGTTTTTTTTTTACTTGGTATATAATCTCTGATTCTCTATTGACTGTTGATATTGCTTAAATTAATTTTAGAGTTTTTTTTATTTTTTGTTGAACAATTATGAATTTAATTAGTTAGTTAAGTTCTATTCTCATTTTTAAAATAATTAATTTTGTTATTATTATGATAATATAGGAAAATATTTCATTATGGGAAAGCTCAAGACTATTGAAAATTTTTTTAAAAGAAAACTTCTCAAACTAATAAGGACAGTGAATCAGCTCATTCTCATTTAGAATCCCCAGAGTTGATCAATAATGAAAAACCTCAAATTAAAGTGTCAAGAGTGAAAAAGGAAGAAGTTGATATTGATTTATTAGAAAGACAAACAAGAAAGTGAGTTCCAATTTACAAATATCTTATTAAAGAACATGATAAAATTCATCGTGCTTATATCAAATTAAGACCATATCAACCTCCTTTAACAAAATTTTCAGCTTCTAATGGACCACGTCCTCATCATTTTAATGCTTCTTAGTTTAAAAAGTTTCTAGATTGGTTAGAATATTCACCCACATTAGATGCTGCTTTTTGTTTGCCTAGTTACTTATTTAGTGATGGTCCTCAAAATGATGAGAAAGATGCATTGAAAGTGCAATGATTTCAATCTTGGAAGAAAGTTAATGATGGAGTTAATTGTGCATTTCTTTTCCATGTTGGAACTGCTTCTAACTCACCTCATAATAATTGCATGCAATGTTACAATACTTTAATGACCCAATCTCAATGTATAGAAAAAGTTTTTCACAAACAAAATTCTCAAGCTATTGCAAACTACCGCTTAAGATTGAAGACATCTATTGATGCAATTCGATGGCTCACTGATGACTTCCTATATTTAAGATTAATTGTGATATTTTTTGGGCATATTTAGGGAGTCATCGGTTCATTTTAGATATTAATTTCCCACTTATTTATAAGAAATTGGCTTAATTGATTGAATTGGAATTTAATGAAAATATTAAGAAAAATGAGTTAAAAATAGTTTGATCCAGTCAGATGAGCTTTTCATTAATGTTTGTGATTATCTACAGGCAGGAGGAATCATTGGAGGTAGAAGAGAATGGAATCTAGAAGTGTGGAAATTAACATAGGAGCTTGAATGCTGTAGCATCAATGTTTCTGAGAAAAAAGGTCATTTTTGTGCTATAACATCAAAATTGAGTGCTGTAGCATTGATATTTTTTACATAGGAGCATTTCTGCATGGCAGCAGTGGAGATTGATGCTGCAGTACGAGCAAAATGCACAACATCATTAAATGGGTAAAAAGAGAGCGTGGAAAGGTTTGAAAGAAGAGTCTTCGACATTTCTGAAATTCCAGACGAATCTGAAGCATTGAAGAGAGAAAATAGGAGATTTTGGAGAGCTTATGACATGCTAGATTAGTGGAAGACCAAGGATTTCCAATCAAGATCCTTCTAATTAATTTGTTCTTCTCCTTTTTCTCTCTATTTTGATGTATATATCTTTTGTGTTTAGTGTTAAACCTTACCATGTGTGGCTAAACTTTCATAACCTAGATTTGCTATGAACTTAGTTGTGGATTAGAGTTTGTATTTATCATTTGGTTTTGTTTAACTGAAGCTTTGTTTACTTAATCTTGAATTTAATTACTTGCTAGATGCTTGACCAACAACAAGTGAGGAAATTAAGGGTTTAGGGTTTACCGTGGAAAAGAAAACTTTAAATGGATCTTAGATTGAGTAATGTGAGATTGGCTTATGAATCTAATTTGCAACTAGGATAGGAATATACCTAGAAGCCTCACATAGTCACTTAGAGTATTATGTTTTGCATGCATCTTAACTAATTGTGTAAGAAATCACATAGTTAAGTTAGGATAAGGTTGTAAGTGATTCGGAAGACACTTATAACTAATTAAACTCAAGACTAACAAAAATAAATTTAAGTATAATTAAAATTGATAAATGCAAATCTATGAAACAACTAAGGGAGTAGTAACTCTAGATCGTCTTTGGATATTCAGAGTTACTTTGGTGTGTACTTCTAAAGTTTTATATAATTGCTTTCATTTAACTTTGTTCATCTTAATTTGTAAATTTTATTAACTGCTTAACTTACAAGAAAATGAATCATCTAATACTCATTTTTACTGGTTAAACTCTCTGTGGGAATGATATTTGATTTGCTATTATATTACTTGAGTGACCCGTGCATTTGCGGTTGGTAAAATTTTGTCCCTATCACTTACTTTCGAAGCATGTGCATTAAAAGGTACTGATGAAAGCACTAACTCTTTAAATAGGGGAAACTTTATTGAGTTGATACAACTATTAGCATCATATAATATGAATGTTGCTAATGTTGTCTTAGAAAATGCACCTAAAAGTGCTCAATATATTTCACCTAGCATTTAGAAAGAAATATTGTTTATCTTTGCTAGAAAGGTTCATGCAGTAATTCATGAGGAGATTGGTGATTCTAAGTTTTGTCTCATCATTGATGAGGCGAGGAATGAGTCAAAAAGAGAGCAAATGGCTATCGTTTTGAGATTTGTGGACAAAGATGGCTATGTTAAAGAAAGATTCTTTGATTTTGTTCATGTTTCAGATACTTCAAAATTAACATTGAAAAATGAAATAGAATCTGTCTTTCTTGCCACAATCTTAATGTTGAAAATCTTCATGGTTAAAGATATGATGGAGCAAGTAATATGAGTGGTGAATGAAATAGTTTGCAATTTTTATTTTTAAGAGATTGTCCTCATGCAAATTATATTCATTGTCTTGCCCATCATTTGCAATTGGTATTAGTTATTGTAGCTAGAGAAGTTAGTCAAGTTCATAACTTTTTTTCAAAGCTATTGTTGATTGCCAGTTTTATGACTATTTCTCCAGAGTGCCGTTGTCGCACCTGGAAAAATATGACGAAAGGAAAAAAGAGAACAAATCGTGTCTTCGAGCAAAAACCGATTTGTGAGGAGTCGCTACCAAAATTTTGAAGAAAATTTTGGGAAATTGAATTGGAGAGGAAAATGATGGTCTGCGTAATCAGAGTTAGATTCGGCAGTCGATTGTACGTGGGGAAGGTGTTAGGCACCCCACAACACCCGTTCCTTGGAATGGTTACCTTACGTTGATTGTGCAAATTAATATGGTTTCAAAAGTATTTTGGTTTTCCTTTTATCATTCACATGTAAGAACAAGGGTAGAGAAGAAATTAGAAAAATTTGGAAAGCAAAATAAAAAAAAATAAATTACATTAGAAATTGAGGAGATTTAAGAAAAAATGAGGAAAAAGAAATGTGAAAATAAATTAAAAAATATTTATTTATTTATAAAGACAGACTTGATCCAGGATTAGAGCTTGGGGCTTACGTATCCTACAATGGGAATCAAAGTTCACGTAATTTGGGTCTCGAAATACGTGTCAATTGGTTGGTAGGTTTTATAATTTTAAAAAAATTTTATGAGAGGAGAAAATTAATTGAAAATAATTTAACTTTTTACAAACAAACAATTTTTTAGGATTGAGTTGGTGTATTTTAATTTGCAAAAGATAACTTAATTTCACTTACTTACTCTTATTTTATTTTATTCTGAAAATATTTTCTTTTTCTTTAACTTTTGGAAATGCATTTATTTGATTTTTAACTTTTGAAAAACCATTGTATTTTCATTTTTATTTTTTCTTTTATAATTTTGAAAAATTTTCTGAATAAAGAAAATCAATCTACCTGTGGCAGACTCACAGTCGTGCCATATAGATCGATTCCTTAATTACCTGCGGAAGTTCTAAACCTCGTGGTATAAAGGATTTATTGTGTAAGTAAAGCAAGAATTTAGAAAATACTATTATTCTCTCATTTTGAGATAGTAATTTTATTATACATTTAAAATAAAATTGGGAAGAAGCTTGTCATTTTATCAAAATTTATTTATTTATATACCTATTATTTTTTAAAATATAATTATTTTCTCAAGAACGTCATCTGACTGATACACCTACGTAGACTCGCATCTCACGCGATAGCTCAATAAACTTACATACCTGCGCAAGTTCCAAAAACTCACGTGATGTAGCTACTAAGTCGGTTATTTCTATTATAAAAGCAAAATTTGAAAATCAACAAATATTATTCGTATAAAATATTTCAAGATATATATTATATTGCAAAATCATATAGCGCAAAACTGTTTATTATTTACGCGGACTTGCAGACTTGCATGGCAACGTGATTAATGGAGACACCTGCGTGGGCTCGAAAAACCTCACAGGGTGTAATTATATAGGCAATTATTTATTCACTTTGCTACCTTTTATTTATTTATTAAGAAAACAAACTTTAAGGGCTAAAAATTGTTGGGACTTACTATGTGTAATCCCTTGTAATGTACCCATACTCCCCTATGGGCTTCTGGTGACAGGCCCATAAAAAAAATCTTGTAGCAGGCCTCTCCACGTCGGGCCCCTATGAAAATTGATTAAAATGTTCATCACCAAAACTCTTAAGGCCCAACTCATAAAAGAAATAGGATGGAATATCCACAACACGCGGCCCAGCCCACAAGAAGAACTATAAACCCATAACAAACTCCCCTATGACAGGCCCATATTAGGGTTCACGAGGCCAATGAGAAGACAGAACTAAAAACGTAGCATTCAGAACTGAAAATGCATAGGATCCTTCAAAGCATGATCTCTCAACTCACACAAAACTCTAACAGTTAACATTAATTGCATAATCACTGCCCTGTTCCTTACTTACTTTAGACACACGATACAATTTATCATTGAATTTGGAATGGCTGAAACAGTCACTGGGTTTCCACAACACATCAAACTACGTTTTCCTAAACCAGTCGGGTATGAAGTCTAAGAGCTCAGGCAATGGTCAATTAACAGAATAACGAGTAGTGCTTAATGGACAAGGTCTCCTATAAACAATCCCGAATGTCTCAATGTTCAGTTAAAATTTTCAAAGCTAACAAAATCAAGAAGATTTGTACAAATCATTCAGGAGACAGTATGAATCATCTAAACCTAGGACTCCAAAGCTCATAAATAAAATTGCAGTAACTCAGAACAATAAACATTCATCGAAGCGTAAGACACAATTGAGACGAGAATTACCCAATCTTGAATCTCTGCCACTCAGTTCCCAATTCCTAACATACCTTGTCTCAAATTTGGCTTCTTGTCTTCGTCTCCTTGCCCTCTGCCTCCCCGAAGATTCCTATCCTTGGTTTGCGGTCAAGTGTTCCTTGGCTTCTCCGAGATTTCACTCCAATATTCTTCAGATTATCCTCCCTTGTGGTACTCACGGCTCCACCAGTTCACCTTCGTCCTCGGGCTTCCTCTGTTTTCGGTTCAGATTGAAGTTCCTTCTTGTCCTCGGTCCCCGCGGCTCTGAAATCTCTCCCTTTGATTTTTGTCCCCAAAATTTCTAAGGCTTCTCTCTCGTCCCTTGCAATTGCTCCTCTCGGCCCTTTTATAGAGTTCCCCGCGGCTGAATGGAGAAGAAATCCCGAGCGTGTGGTCCTCTCATTTTCTCTTTCGTGCACTTCTCTCTCTGTTCCGGTCTGTTTTTGCGGCTGCTCCCTCTGTTCTTGTCTTTTCGTGCTCCTCAGTCTCGTCCTCTTCTCAGTTTTCCTTTGGCCTTCTCCATTTCTACGGCTCCTCGGTTGCCTTTTCTTCGTCCTACGACTCCCTCTCTCTGACTCCCTCTGCTTTCTTTTCTCTTTTCTTTCACGCTGCCTCTGCCCTAACCGTTCTCTGCCTCTCTATCTCTGCTTTTTCAGTCTCAGTTCTGCGGCTCCCTCGGCTTCCTTTCTTTCTTTTCGGTCCACGACTCTCTCAGTTCTCGGTCTCCTTTACCCTAGTTGTTTAAGGCATGGCCCCTTTGGGGTCCAAGTCCACGAGCCCTCAATTGGGCTCGTGGCATCTTGGGCCCAAAGGCCTCTTATTCTCTCCTTTTTTTTTTTGGTTTTAGTTTTTTTTTATTTTTTTATTTTTGTTTTTATTTTCCCCTTTTTATTGTTATTATTATTTTGTGTTGTTTTGTTTCTTTTTTTTGTATTGTTTATGTATATTAATTTATTTAATTCTTGCAACTTTCTTCTTATTTTGTTGTTGTTGTTGTTGTTTTTATATATTATTATATATTTTTTTGTTTTGTTTGTTTTTTTCATTTGTTTTTTTTTTAGATAGATGTCTGGACAAATTGGGGTGTTCACAGCCGTGACCAACTAAAAGTTGCTCAATATACTTATTTTGCAAGTCAAATTACTAATAAATAGGTAGAAACAGGTAGTGGACACAACCAAATAAGTACTTTGCAATGAGCTGAAGATATTAGATGGAGTTCACATTTAAAATCTATTCAAAGTTTATTTGTTAAGTTTGTGCCTACACATTAAGTTCTTAAAAAGAATAGTAAATAAGGTAATTATTCTGGTGGTGGGAAAGTGGAAGTTGCTCTCGATGTTATAATGTCATTTGATTTTATCTTTATTTTGCATCTTATGAGAGATATTTTGCTAATAAATCATGATCTTTGTCAAGCTTTGCAACATATGGATCAAGATATTTTGAATGTTATGACTCTGGTATCTTCCACTAACAGGTTGCTTCAAGAAATGAGAGAATGTGGCTAGGAAATTTTATAAAGGAAGTTACATCTTTTTGTACAAAACATGATATAGATGTTCTTGACATAAGTAATCTCTATACTCCTGGAAGAGATAGATACTGTCCGAATGTTGAATATGTTTCAATTGAGCATTATTGTCGTATTAACTTGTTTATTGGTACCATATATACTCAGATGCAAGAGATGAATAGTAGATTTAGTGAGACTACAATAGAATTATTGACTCTTAGTTCAGCTTCGAATCCAAGAGATAGTTATAAATCATTCAATGTTCATTAGATTTGTAACTTGGCAGTAAGATTTTATCCAAGTGATTTTACATAGCATGAAAGGTTACATCTCAAAATACAAGCATAATTTTATGAACTTGACATTTCATATCATCCTGATTTCAAAGAGTTCATATCAATCTCCCAATTACACCAAGGATTGAAGAAAATTTGACATTTATCATTTGATTGATCGTTTGCTTTCATCTATTATTAACTCTTCTAGTCTCAAGTGCAACGAGTGAAAGGTCATTTTTTAGTTATGAATATCATAAAAAATAATTTCAGGAATAAAATGAAAGATAATTTTTTATAGATTTCTTGGTTACATATATTGAGAAAGAAAATACTCAAAATTTTGACATAAACGCGATCATAAATAAATTTTATGACATGAAAAAATGCAATGCTCAGCCTGGATACATATTTTTTATTTGCATTATATGTAAGTGTCTTAATTTTTAACAACAAACAACTTTTTTTTCCCTGACCCGTCACTGGGTAAGCGACATGAGAATAATTACATAGTTGATTTGGTGGCCAAACTTGGGTGCAGTCGGCGTATCTATCCCCGGAGACGATTCTTGTTTCCTTGATGCGGACAATTTTGTTTTCATTAAACCTCATTATTATCAAATTTAGCCAGTTTGTTTAAGTTTAAAAACAAGTACTTTTAAATATTTATTTTAACTTTTAAAAATAATTAGAAAATAACAAAACATATTTTTTATTATTTTAAGAAATTATTTTAAATAGCTTTTAACGGCTCAAAAACACTTTTCAAGTAAAAAGTATTTTTTTATAATTATAATTAAATATAAAATAACTTCTACTTTTCGTAAAATCTCTAAATAACAAATTAATTTTTAAATAATTTAAAAATCACTTATTTTTAAGCTTAAACAAGTCGGACATTTAATTTTAATTGATTCTCATGTAAATTGTTTTTAAAACTAATCATGTTTTTCATAACATATGGAATCTTTCTTTGGACAAAATATATATTGTATGGAATCTCTGAGATGTGTGAAATTAAAATTTTATTTTTAATAGGAAGATAAATCGAATTAAATATTTTAATTTTAGAAACATAAAAAATTATGCATAAATTTAACCCTATTAATTCTAGCAAAAAAAGCCTATATATTAATTAAAAGTTATACTATATTACAAATCATCAACTTGTTATATAGCAATTTATTAATTTGTATAATATAATTTATAAGAAGTCACACTATTCATTAAGCGTGTATAATATAGCTCATTTAAATTTTGTATAATACACCCTAGCAAAATTTTTTTTGTATAATTTCACTTTCACTCCGATGTTAGGAACTAAAATGTCAAACACCCACAAATATTTTAAAAATAAAAATCACAACAACAAAAAATACAAGACATGCTTCAATCATATTTCAAAAAAGTTACTCCCTCTATTTTTTATTATAAGTCATATTATAAAAGAATTAAAATACGTAAAATGTAAATCATTTTGTAAGTATTAAATATTCATTTCTATTTTTGTCCTTTATTAAATAATTATGGTAGCAAAAATTAAAAAAGATATAATTAATATAGATTATAATTTAATAAAGATAATATTGAAAAGTTATGGTACATTTTACAAAGTTCAATATTTTTAATTATTTTTTGATATGTGTAAATAAGTTAAAAATAATTTATAATAAAGAAACATGATTAAATAATTTACTTTTTAATTTGTTAAATACATGTGGGGATGATAGAACACGTATAATTTATTATAATTTTTTCCAAAATCACTAGCTTGGTTTCTTCGACCTATAAACGCACCATGTCAATTATAAAAAAATAAGTCCCAAAAAAAAAAAAGAAACACAATTATTGACTGGAATTACTACATTACATTTAGTTCAATTATATTGCCTGGAATTACTACATTGCATTACATTTAGTTCAAAAATTCCCCACTGGATCCCACCTAGGCATACATTTCATTCCATTTGGGCATATAGTGCATTTCACTTGGGTTTGGTTTGGGGAATATTTTTCTCCATGTGTCCTGATTTGTCTTTCTAACAAGAAATTTCGTCTTATGAGCCACTATTAAGTTCTCGCCAGTCCAATTATACCCGCGTTAGTGAAATATAAATGGAAAAAGAGGGTGCGTTTGATAAAGGTTTCTATATATGGCAGAAGCATGGAAATCAATTACTGACTGGAATTCTCGGTTCTCTGACTCAGTCAGAGGTTGAGCTGAAGTTAATTACTTTCATTTTTTACTTTTATCCTTCCTGGCCAATTTATGAATGTCAAAGCAAGAATATTACCACAATACTGTATTCTTTCACATGCGCATACCAAATTTTTCGCACCTCATCCTAAAGTAAAAAGAATGCAATAGAGTAATTAATTTTAAATGTATTGAAGAAGGAATTGGTGATGGATAAAAAAAGTTAAAAAAAATCTCACTCTTTTCTTTTTATTTTTTATATTTATCTGAAGTCAACACAAGTTTCACCATAAAGAATTCCACAGTGCATGCGCAAGAACACATAAGGATGTGGAAGAGTATGAAAGAGGAAGGGCGGTGGCACTATTGGTTTTGTTCACTGCATGCGATGGCGAGCCATGTCACTTGCTTGCTAAACCTTCCATCCTGCCTTCTCTTTCACATCACACTTTGTCGTTTTTAAATTTTTCTTTTTGTTTTAGATTTATTCAATTTGGCCTTTTCTTTTTTTTTTTTTTTAAGTTTAGCACTTTAGCTTTAGAGTATGGGTTTCGGCATTGTCCGTGTAAACTTCCAAAGCTACACCTCCCATCCTTTTCACCGTTTCACATTCTCTCTCTCTCTCTCTCTCGCACGCACTTTGAGTTTGACCCGCTGCCCTCTCCTCCGGCACCTCTTTCTCTTCTTCTTTCGACTCCTATGGCGGCCCCACCACCCCTTCTCTCTCCATCTCTCTCTACTCTCTTCAACTTTAGGATCTTCTAACGGTCTGTTTGGTTTAACTGAGAGGATTGGAGGGGAGGAGATTGGAGGAATTTTAATTAAGGGAATTGGAGGGGAAGGGATTGGAGGGATTTTAAAATTTCCTTGTTTGGTAGAATTAGAGGGGAGGGGATTGGAGGAATTTTAATGAAATCTTGTTTGGTTCAGGAAGGAATTGGAGGGGATTGAGTAATAAATACTCTCTCCCCTTCAAAAAACCCCAATTTGAGGGAATTTAAAATGGGGAGGAGGGAGGGGATTGGAGGGGATTAAATTCCCCCCAATCCCCTCCAATATTTTAGCCAAACAAAGGGAGGGAATTCAATTCCCTCCAATTCCCTCCCCTCCCCTTAAAAAACTTTGAACCAAACGGAGCCTAAAGGTTTTTGAGTGCCTCTTTTTCTGATAAGCATAAAAAAAAGCTCACATGATCTCCCCCTCTCCTTTCACCTCCTTCCTTCACTTCTCTGTAAACCCTAATTCACACCTCTCCTAATCTCTCTAGGCTTCATTTTATCCTTATCCTCTCTCTCTCCCACCATCATAATTAAGATCTATGCCGATTCTTAAACATATCTACCTCTTCTTTTAATAGAAACCTTTTGTCTTCAACTCCGACAGACAAGGAAAAGATTTGGTTGAATTAATTCCAGATCTCAGCACTCGAGAGACGGGCTTTCCAAAAGGCTGGTGTAGAAGAATTCTTCCTCCCATCTCCATTTTACTCGTATATAGATGGGTTCTTAATTTATCGGTACCTCAGTCTTCTCTATTCCCTTGTTTTGTGAATTTTATCCCCTTGTCATTCTAGCTTTTATTTTGGTTTGTACTGCAAGTATGGGTTCCAGCGGCCACGAAGAGTATGACACAATAGTTCCAGCCTCGTTGAATGCTCCTACCCAGTTTGGTTCCTACTTTTCACTTGTTTCTCAGTCTAATCACCAAAACTCCAACCCCTCTCTCTTCGATCCTTCACTCAATAATTACCTCCTTCCTCTCTCACAATCTCAACCAGTTGCCTCAATTCCCAATTCCGAGCCTAATTCCAGTATTCACCTGCCAAACGTACCATCTTCATCTTCATCATTATCATTTTTGTTAGCTGGTAATCAATCAGTTGGAGGGTGCAGTAGCGAGGCAGCACTCCAGGAGCATGATAATAATAGTAATGGTGGAGTTTGGGCACCATCGACCACCAATGCAGTACGGAACTCAAAGAAGCGAAGCAGAGCATCAAGGCGGGCTCCCACTACTGTTCTCACCACCGACACCTCCAATTTCAGATCCATGGTTCAAGAGTTTACCGGTATCCCGGCTCCTCCCTCTTCCGCCTCATCCTATTCTCGCCGCTTCCACCCTTTCCGACCTTCCTCTCATAATCTTCACCCCCTAAACCCATCTTTACCTTTATCTTCTTCACCCAATATCAATAACCCCTACCACTGCCACCGCTAAGAATGTGGTTGATGCTATATCCTCCACCAATGCCACTAATAATACCCTCGCTTCCCACCAACTTCTTCCTGATTTGAGTTTCGCCTTCCAGACACCTCCTCATCATTTCACCATCCCTCTTCCCACAAGATTTAGTTCAAAGTCGTCTCAACCTTCTGGGTCTGGGTATGAACCATGCTCTGTTGAATCCCATTTTTCTGAGTGGCCTATCAGTACCACAAACTCGTGGCCTTCATCCCACCTCTAACGGAGGAGGAACAAGAGATCAGGTGAGAGCCTTTGCGGGCAGCCACAACACCCGGCCGCTTTCGTCCTGCAGCTCTCACCACCACAAGACCCTCCAAATCAATGCCTCTAACTCGGAATGGACCTAGTTCTCGTTACTGGATTTTTGTTCTTGTGATTAGGAATCCTGCGCATCTAGCGTATCATTACCAACTAGAATCAAGGATGCAATGAATTAAGATCATCATGATAGTGGTGTGGTGTTTGTGTTGGTAATTGCATTGCCAGCGACATTGTCGCCTTTTCGTTTCTTTTCTTTTCTTTTTTTCTAAAACTTTACTTTTATGTATATTTCCTTCTTGGAGTAATTTATGTATGGCACCTGACTACCAAATGATATTTTCAAATTTTTTTTCTCAATGGGTTTAATTGAAATAAAGATTAGCACTTAGCACAGAAATGATAGTAATTGGTCCATGATTGTTGGCATTAATTTATTAGCATTGAGTTTATATTATAATAGCTAAATCGAAGGAAATTAATGATGATATATACTTGTTATTATGATTTACATCATGAAGTAGGGAATAATTAACCATTTCTCAAATCTCGCAACACACACATATATATAGCGTTGTTTGGTGGGAAAGAGAATAAGCGTGGGTATAAGGAAGAATGTTAGTGGTGGTACGGATGGTTGAGTGATGTTGAGAAAGGGAATATACAAGAGGTGGTTGGTGATGCGAATGAGTGCTGTAAATGGATCAGTAATAGTATCGATTAAAGGAAAAGAGATGGAGGTGGTTGTTGCGGCTAGCGGCAATCCTTTGTCTGATGGTTTTGGGGTCACTGTATTAAGGTCGCAATGCAAACTCTTTATTCTATCTGCTCTCCTTTCCTCTCCTGAAACGCATATATATATATATATATATATATATATATCCCATGGCCAATTCCCCTTTTCAGCTCCCAACCCGTGCGTACGTAGTTGTGCTTGTGCACGCATATTATTTCATCATGAATTGTCTATTGAACTAATGTCTGTGCTTATACGTACGCGTGTGTTGTTTCTAACCAAAATATATATAGTTACTAATTAATAACACTCTTATCTGCAGTCCAACCGCACCGTGCATACGTCTTTTAAGGACGCGGTAATTGGTCTGTATATATATGCTAGGTATTTGATGTTCTTCGATCCTCCAGATGATTTCCTTTGTCTTACTTTTTCCTTAATGAATGATATCTTTACTTGGAGAGAGCAATTGGTGGCTACATTAATCAGTGGCTTCTTTACCCGTGTCACACGAAAAACCTTCTCTGGATTATACGTGTGTGTGTGAGAGAGATAATTTTATTGCGAAGAATGCTGTTTACCAGTAATAATAAGTCCAGAACGCCATAATTAATGCGAAAGCATTTCCAGCAAGAGCCACCGTCCGTCGAAACTGATATCACTAAACTTAATTGATATGAATGTTGATCGTCTTTTGCTTGATATTTCGTAAATATTCATTCAACTAGCTTGGGGAGGTCACGATCCTAATAATTGTTCTCATGATGCCATACTATTATTGATGATTAATTGGTTCCTGCTGGAAGTTCAAAGAGAATGTGGGTTTCATATCTCTCTTCTCCCCTCCCCTTCTGCAATTGCCCCTCCTACCTAATTCATGTCATGACATTTTTGGACACCGATCACTGTACGTAGTTTGAGTCACCAGGCCAGAAAATTTATTTATTTCATAAAACTAGTTTAATTATTGGATGAAAGTGTTAATTTTAAAACTCAAATACCTTCTTCTATATGGTTTACCAGATAAAACATATATGAATTAATTTGGATCTTCTAATATACTCTAAAATACAACGAAGATAAAAAAAATAGGCAGTAAAAAAAAAAAAACTGAGCTCCATATAAACTTCCACTCTTTATGTGACTCTCTCTCTCTCTCTCCATATCTCATAAGCTTCTAGCATTTTCATTGGCCGTTTTTCTGTTTTATTTTGAAGTGTTATTTTGCACAGCAATCATGCTAATTTTCTTTGTATTACATACCCGAAGGTGTATTGGCATTCAGGTAGTTTGGCTGTTTGTTCGACGATTCCATATCGGTGCCCAGTGGTTAATGGTCATGGCGTCTCATTTTGGGTAATCAGACATGCTGGTGGGCCCTTATTTAGGGCAAACCAATTTAATTTAAACAGATAAAATTAAAATAGACGTATCAACAGAAAATAGTTGGAAGAATGAAGAGGCCGAAGAGATGAGAAATAGCTATCATTTTGTGGGACTTGTTAATAATACTATATCTATCTCAATGATCGATGGTATTACAGAGACATTTTGACATTCCAAGTGGGACAAGAAATAAGAGGTGCGGCGCTCTAAGCCACAATTACAGCATGTGGAGAATTAACCCGGAAGGAACCATGATATATATATATATAGGCAAATGAAAGGATATATATACATATATACACATGTAGATGGTGACAAGCATAACAGAGAGCCACAATCCATTCCACAAATTAAATGTCAAGTTTACAGAGGGAAGAGTGTGTGTTCTTGAGAAGGATTAAAAAAAGGTAAGGAAGGGGCGGCACTACTAGAAAAATTAGTTTTAGCGAGGGAATTTAGTAAGGGATCACTCATCCCTTCCTAAATAATCTAAATAGCGAGGGAATTAGCGACGAATTGTAAGTTCGTAACTATTGTTAAATTTAGCAAGGAATATCCTTTTCTTCGCTAAATTAGTGAAGAATTAGCAAGGACTTTTTTATTCCTCACTAAATTATTACGAATAGCAAGGAATTTAGCGAGAGATTTATCCCTCGCTAAATTTTTTAAAATTAATTTTAATATATTAAAATTATTTTATTAAAAATTTAATTTTAATGAATTTAATTTTTTTAATAATTAAGTTATAAAATTATTTTTATTAGATGATTATTTTAAATTAATAAAAATAGTTAGATTAATTTTTATAACTTGTTAGCAAAAAATGAAAATGAAAATTCATTTATTACAAAATTCAAAATATAAAGTATTTTATGATATTAATAATTGAAATTATAATATATTTTTATTTTTTAACAATATATTAATTTATAAATATATATGTGTATTAGTGTGTAGATAAATAATATATATTTAATATTTCATATAAAGATTGTAAATACATTCCAGTTCAACTGTCAAAAGTCTGAATATAAAGGCATTAAGAGTAGGAGGTCATGAGTTCGAACCTAAGTAAATGCATATTTAAAATCATTATATGACATGGGCGGCGGCGGGGTGATGTGGCGGTAATGTGGCAGTGATGTGGCATGGGTGGCTGGTGATATGGCAATGATGTGACGTGGCGCGGTGTTGATGGTGACATGGTAATGATGTGGCAGTGTTGAATTTTTTATAATTTAGCGAGGAATGAGTTCCTTGCTAAATTTAGAGAGGAATTAAATCCCTCACTAATTTAGTGAGGGAATCAACTCATCCCTCGCTAAATTTAGTGACGCGGTTTATAGCGACCAAATTAGTCAGGGATAAAATTCCTCGTTATTTTTAATTTAGCGAAGGAAAAATGACATTTAGGGAGAGATTTATTCCTCATTAAATTACTTTTTTTTAGGAGTGCGGAGGGGAGGGGGAAAAGAAAATAAGAAATGATGCACAATATATAGTACTTAAGTTGGTAGAAAGAGAAACTGAAAATTGGTAGCGGAAATAGTCGGAAAAAGGAAAAAAAAAATAACGATGGGCTTCACCAAAAAGCGGAAGGGAATTGAAAGAAGAAGACGGGGGGTGTAAAAAAAAAAAAAAGATAAATAAACAGCGTTGCGTTAGGATGGAACGGAAGGCGACATGTGATGTGAGTCGTTTCCTTAGGGTAGGAGTCAGGGTGGGCCATCCCCTCACAATAATTGTGGTTCCTTTTTAATTTTTTTGTGTTAATAATTGTGGTTCCCAGCAATCATAGGGACAATTCCATAGAAATGCTACAAGAGACAAAAATAAAAAATAAAAATAAAAATTACAGCCCCCGTTTCATATCACAGCCCCTCACAATTCTCTTTTTTAATTTAGTAACTTGATATTTCATTATAATTTCTTTAGTTTAAGATATGTTTTTATAATTTTTTTATCTCTTTTGGTATTTATATGTAATGTTCCCCATTTCATATCACACTTTCCTCTCCAGCTCTGCAAGTGCCATGTTTTCTCCGCCAAGAATTTTATATTCGACATTTTATATTTATATTCGTACTTCCTCTATTTTCTGATAATTAACATTTTAAATATTTTATTTTTTTAAACAATTATTACTTTAAAATATTAAAATAATATAAATTATTTTTTCATAATTTTACTTTTCAATAATAATAGTAATGAAGAAAGATAAAAAACAGAAAAGAGTAGTACAAAATTAAATTTTCTTCAAATTTCAAATTTACACTATTTACTTATAATTAAATTTTCTTACCGTTACTTTTCTTTAAAAGTCTCGGCGTCCTCCCAGAATGAATCTCCCTGCCACTAATTGCATTCCTCTCTTCCAAATCCAAGTACAATAAACATGAGCCTTATTTAATATTACCTCATTTTCACGGGAGTTAATGTTTTAATATATATATATTAAGATTAAAAAATATAATTAATGTGTTAAAATTTATTATAGTACATTTTTTAATATGCCATTCATTAAATAGATAAATAAGAAAGAACAATTAATATCATTTTTTGACTTTTAATATAATAGATAATAGTATGATTGAAAAAATAGTATTTAATATTATTTTATAATTTATAGGTGACAGATAAATAAGAATAATTTTTTTAAAATGAAAAATAAAAAGAAATCACGGGAGTACACAATAAAAGATTTTTGATAAAAAATAAATAAAAATTATAATTTATAATTATATCTAATTTGATATAATTTGGATAACGAAAGTAAACCATGCATAACAAAATTTATTGTAATTATCAATAGTAAATAAATATTTTATATTCTTAATATATAGATTTTTTGGCCCAAAAAAAGAAAAAGAAAAAGAACAACTTCACATGAAACTTGCACATGCAATTCTATGAAGGGTAAATACCCATTTGGAAATTGTTCCTTTACATGGACTGGATCTCCGCACCGAGGATGATTGATTTGGATAGGCGGCTTTTCTCCTCGCGCTTCCAACGATTTTTCTTTTTCTTTCTGTTTTTCCTTTTTTCCTCTCAAACTTGATGTTTTTATTTTAATTTTAACTCGTTAATGTAACACGTATATAATCCACCAAAGTCACCAATATTTCACGTAATATACAATCAGAAAATATAAATATGATTTTCAATTGTGATTACAAATCTTCTGACTTTATAAAATTAACTATATATGACGCATTTTGTGAGATTGAAAAAGAAAAAAAAAAGAGCGAACATTAGATATGAATCTAATACACAAGCACATATATATATATATATATATACACACATATATTTTGCGTCACTTCCTGTCCGAGTGTGTGTATGACTGTGGAGAATCTATTTTCTTTAATTTGCATTATATATAAATTATACATCTCATTGCCTGCCACTCAAGACTTAATCCAGAGGGTTGAACACAGTGATATGAGACATTACTGTTTACTTCCAATGGATCTAATCTATACACTCACCTCTTTTTTTTTTTTTCTCTGCTTTAAACCTGACCCTGTCTTTCTTCCTTTTTTTAACCTGTTGAACTTTTTAAATATTTCGCTAATAATAAAGATTAACGAATAATTCCTCCAAACAAAACAAAGATGAACCAATAATCAATAGTATATCGCTGCTGCTATCAAATTCTTGTTCCCTTGATACTGACACTTTTGTTTTCATTAGTATTTTTTTTAAAAAAAAAGATCGCCACCGACTTGATTGAAATCTAGCTAATTGGCTTAAAGCTCATTATTACCAAATTTCATTTAATTGATTCAGATTCTCATGCAATTTTTTTTTAAATATACCAACTTTATATAAAACTACACATGATTTTTTCCGTACACTACAGAAAAAAGAGATTGAATTAATAAATTGATCCTTATTTTAAGTATGGTATGGAAAATCGAACTAGACTGATAGGTTGGACCAACAATCGGCCCTTGGTTTGGCCCAATTACTGATTAAGATTGGCTTACTTCAGAACCAAGATAAATTGGTACAGAATTGGTCGAACCAATTTGAACTAATTAACTTTTTTTTTAATTTTTTTATTTTTAAGATAAAATAACATTTTTTTTGTATAAATTTTTTCTATATTATAATATGATATAAGTATTATTATTATACATAATTATTAACAATGATAAATTTACTTAATAAATAATATGAAAATAAAAAATTAATTGACTATTTTTAATTCAAAATATAATTATAGATAAATATTAACTTGTTTATATTTTAATATTAGATTGTAAAACTTATTAATAATATTTCTAATTTTTTTATATATTATTAAATTCATTTTTCATTATAGATTGAATATTAATTTTATAATCATAAATAAATATTTTTTTATATTTTTCATCTATATTATTTAAAATATATCAATTTATTTACAACTGGTTCGACCATTGAACCTTGAATCGGTGTCCCGGTCAATTTAATGGTCGATTCGATTTTTAATATCTTAATTTTAAGTAATGAAGACCATTAAGGCTGGTTAAAGTTGAGTAGGTTTTAATGTTTAATGTGCCAGAATAATCATAAAGTTATATAGACGACTATAAAAATGATGATAAAAATGCAGTAGAAATGAAGTAAACAACCAATTCCATCCTTTTAATGATAAAATAAGCAAAGTGAAATAGAAATCATGGTCACATAGTTAAAAAAAAAGAGAAGTCTATCCATCTCAATTTGATCGGTAAGTCCCAAGCCAAGTTTCTCTATCCGTCTCTTTTTCGCTTATCTTTCTGCTAATCCCTTTATTTGTCATAGGCCGGGCCATGCTCTCGTTATTTTGGACCTTATAAGCCATCCACTTGGCCCACCAAGGGACGGTTACCAGAGGACCTGACAGAGTCAAGAGGCAAAACAGATGGATGGCAGCCACCAAGTTCCAGGAAAGGCAATTATTGCAAACCCAACAGGTACTGGTTGATTTTGTAGTAATTTAGAACTGAAAAGAAAATAAGCTAAGCTTTTCTTCTTAATGCATTTATAAATCAAAGCATTAGTTGATATGTGAAGAAAGCATTAGCAATCTAACTTCTGCATTGACAGTCACAGTACCTGGTTTTCTGGTAATACAACGATGGGATAAGCCCAAGCAGCCAAGCAATTTACATCAGCGAGGGGATTGACCCATCTATGACAGAAAGAATGTTGCATCTTTGGCCAAAGCACTATATACAGCAATAGGACCTTCACATGGATGCCCGTCATAGAATCCATGATGCAGCTGTTGGAATCAGAGTCAGATGGTTTGGTTGGCACGAGAGAAACTTCCCATGTTAGGTGTCTTAGGGGAAAGAATTGTTTGTCAAGAATTATTATGATGCTGAAAGCATCCATCTAAAGGATGAGAACAAAAGGGTAATACATGCTGCTTACATCCTCCAAATTAGTTTGATAGTTTCCTCGTGAGACTGCCATCAGCTAAGTTTCAAATGTATTCAGCAGTAGGGAGTTTTTCAGGACTCCCATTGCTGTAGAATCTGCATACCCACAAATAGTTAGGCGTTCAGAATTTTCTGTATCCACCATTTTTTCCCAAGTGATGATTTTGCTTGGTTATATGATGTAAACAAAAATCCTTTTAAGAGTAATATTTTGAATAGCATCCAACAACAACAACATTAGCCTTATCCCACTATATGGGATCGGCTACATGGACCAAACGACACCAATGAGTTCTATCAAACGTCATCTCCTCCGATAAATTATTTCTCAAAAGATCATTTCTTATAATTTTCCTTAATGTCCTTTTTTGTCTTCCTCTACGCCTTTTGATCGGGCTCCAGGCCATTTGATCAACTCTCTTCACTGGCTCCTCTTGCCCTCTTCTTTGTACATGCCCAAACCACCTTAAATGATTTTCCACAATTTTCTCCTCGATAGGTACTACCCCAACTTTTCTTCGTATACAATCATTTCGTATCTTATCCAATTTTGTATGACCACACATCCATCTCAACATTCTCATCTCTGCTACTCCCATCTTATGCTCTTGTTGTCATTTCAAAGCCCAACATTCACTACCATATAGCATTACTGACCTTATAGTTGTTCTGTAAAATTTTCCTTTAGGCTTAGTAGATACCTTGCGATCACAAATGACTCCTATTGCTTTCCTCCACTTTAACCACCCAGCGTGTATCCTATGCATAATGTCCCTATCAATTTCCCCATTATTCTGTAAAATCAATCCCAAATATTTAAACTTTGACACCTCAGTGATGATTTGCTCTTCAATTTTTACCACTGAATCATTTTTAATTGGCCTCTTATTAAATTTGCAATGCATATATTTCATCTTGCTCCTGCTCAGACGGAAACCTTTTGATTCCAAAGTATATTTTCATAATTCAAGTTTAGAGTTGATCCCTTCCCTTGAGTCCTCAATTAAAACTATAACATGCGCGAAGAGCATACACTTTGAAATTTCTTCTTGAATACATTCTGTAAGAATATCCAAAAACAGATCAAACAAGTATAGAGTCAAAAAAATCCTTAATGTAAACCTAACATTATAGGGAATAGCATCCGATTCTCTATAATTCTGTTAACTCAAAATCACTTGTTGCTTGATTTGAAAGGTCTGAACTGAATCAATTAAAATATGTATTTTTCCTGAATTTGCTTTCAGTGTCCCTGACAAAGTTTTGAACAGCTAAGAAAGACGCAATTCAATTCTTTCCTTACAGTTAAGGCAATTAAAATATTTCTTATTGGCTCTCTCTGCTCTAACAGATATATGCGTTATTTCTTCTGAAGATTAGGCAAAATGGATTATGCAGTTACACAAATAACTTCAGCAAGATATGCTCAGAAGGCAGGACTACGATCCACACGAAACTCGACCCTTAGGTTGGCTTTGAAGCAGAGAACATTACAAAAGGCCCATTTCTTATGCATGAAAATCCCACCAGCCCACACGCTTTGCAGAGATCTTCGAGTTCACGTTCAGACAGAGAGATGTAGCTGCCTGATACTTGCCTTAGATTCTACAATGAAAAAAACATTGCCCAGTGTCAAAACGGATAATAATTGCCCATATCAAACGAAGTATCAAAAGGAAATCACGTTAAAATTAGACTAATGCACTGTGTTATTCTCAAATCTTTCCACATTGCAGGGATTTAAAATTATAGTTAACATCATTGTGCAAAATCATACGCAAGACACAGGAGCTGCAGGGCATGCAGAAAAACGAATGTATATGACCCTAGGATACAAGTTAGAAGATCCCAAGAATGAAATAGCAAGAAAAACAATTGAACATATTAAATTACGTCATTCTCACCCAGTTTATCATATCTGATGGAGCATGTCAAATTAATTGTGTTTGAAACACGGTAATAATGTCCCAAGCTTTATAAAAAAAAAAAGCAAGATATATACCTGACGTAGTTCACTTAAAAATGGGATAAAAGAAAAAGGGCCATCAAGTATATAGGTAGTCGCAACAAAGACCCCTCCAGGTCGCAAAACTCGACTTATTTCAGCGACCTGGAAAAAACAGATTAGCAAAATCAAGCAATAAGTGTGTTCACATACAAGCTAAATAGCCTTCACAGTAACAATTATAAGGGTCAAATCAATGGACATAGATGTAGACTGTACATTGTACGAAGTATGAGGAATGAATCACACCATTTAAGGCTTGTAAATAATGCAATTTGCTGTGGATTTTATATTTTATATTGATACGTTGTAGTTGCTCTCTCAGGGGGGAAACCACTTTTTAACTCAGACAGCATATATATCTTGAACAAATGAAACACTCTCCTATGATATACTAATGAATAATTATCTACATACAGCTGCTGATGGTGAAGGCCAACAGTGAATAGCTGCACCAGCATGCACGGCATCAACAGAACTAGAAACAAAAGGAAGCCTAGATATATCTGCTCTGATCAAGACGAAGTTCCTGAAAAACGAAATATTAATGAGATATGACAGAAATATAAATCAAAGATATAATTTAAGAATGGTCCCTCAAGACAAGGGTGATCCTTGAATTCTCAGTTAAATAGTATGGGTTCAAGGTAATTATAAGTATAAACTATGTACTCTTTTGGAAAATTCTCCTCCTGCTTAATGAAATCATAGCATTGCTGCAACATGTTTTCTGAGTAATCTAGAGCAACTACAGAAGAAAACAATCCACTCTTCGCAAACAGTCTTGAAAATAATCCGCTTGCACAGCTTGCATCAATGATATTTCCACCTAGAACTGGCTTCAAGAAATCCTTCATTAGTTCAAACTGCAGTGTAAATAGAGGACACAATTAGCAATTAAATTATGTCAGGGGATGTGCACTTGAAAGTCTACAATTACAGGATAATTGTACAAATGCGATACATGATTTAAAAGATAAATCCCATTGGCATTTCAAAGAATTTCATCGTATATTTTGCATACATCTAAATTTGATAGCTTCTTCAAGATGTCAGTGAGCTTGTGTTGGTTATGAGTGCCAATCTGGGGTCATAAGCATATAATACATTTTTTGGCATTTCCAAATAAGCATTTGAAAATAGCTTGTTGAACCTAAATAAGTAGTTCTCGAACTATTTTTCTTTCTCCTAAAGTTAAGTTTTTAGTTTATAAAATATAAGTTAACAACAACTTATTTGATAAGCTGCTTAGGACAAGTGGTTTTTTAACTCCTCATATTTGGGTAATTTCTTATATGAAATGCCCTTATATCAGTGCCTAATTTAAGTGTCTATAATACTCAACCCTAAATTCTCTCCTAGGTTTTCTCTCCAACCCTTTCTGTGCGCATCAAAACATACTATCAACTTCATTATTTCGAGTTACTTCATATTAGTTATTTACAGCCACTTAAGGCTAGCTTAAATGGTAGGGGTGGGGTGGGGTGGTGGTAGAGGTCCAGAATTTGAACCTGCATAATGTAATGATCCTCCAAAGGGACCAAACTTAACAGTCAAAATTGGAAGTTTATTTACAATCACTATTTTTCAAGCAGGACAGTAGCGTATTCAAGAGTGTTTTTGGATTGTGACGTATTCAAGATTAGTTGAATCTAATTGCCAAAAAGGCCATAGCAGATCTTATAAATGGAAAGTCACCTAAAAAAACACCTGGATCCACCAAGTGGAGATATGCTTGAGGAAGAGAGGAAATTCAATTCACCTCTTTCTCAGGACCTGGAAAACCACCCCATACAGAGAAAGTTTGACGCCAACCCCTCTCGTAGAGAAATGATATCAGTGGCACCCTGATACAATGAACAACCAGTGTGCATCAGAGTTGCTAGTTCGTTTCGTGGTCGTTGCCTTAGAAGAACAGCCTCTTTGATCATTGATTTCCACTTTATTATTATTCTGATAAGGTAACCCCGTTCTCAGAACACTTGGGTCAAACTTTGTTGGCTTATGCATGCAGAACAATGTTGAATAATTAGTTCATCTTAAGAACCCGATTCCACATTTTCAGTTTCTACTCCCACTACTAGCAACGCACTCCTAAACACGGCCAACTGAACAATTAAAGGTTCAAAATTTAAAAATATAAGAAGAAAAGGAAGCCTCCATGCCTGAAAAGCTCTGTGGAAGCTGGCATTGGTTCCCCATAGCTCTTAGCTTCACTTGCTGTTGTGAGATCAAGATATGCTTTATTCCCGACATACGTCTTCCTGCACGTGCTACATTGCAATCTAGATCCAGGGGTAGAATCTCTGCATTAAACGACGTATGAAGAAACCGAACCAGTTAACTGTCCGAACAGCATGTCATTATTATTATTATTATTATTAATATACTAAAAAGCATATCCCAACAGCCACAAATCCGCACACAAACTCACACACATATAAGAAAACAGTGCAGAGAAGATAAGTTGCTGGGTGATGCATACGGTAAGCGGGCAATGGTTTTACAACTCAAAGATTAATTAAACAACTCAACTCACACGGAGAAAGCAGGATCACCAACCCACGTCAAGGAGTCGTAACAAATGGGACAAGCCAACAAGTTCCTGCTCAGGTTGACTTCCTTATCCGCGACGACGGGGTCCTAAACACATAATGGATCGAGAAAAGGCAGCTAAGGCGACGTGGGAAATAAGAGAAAATATTCAAGAACTAAAGAATTTAATCAACAGGCACATATGCATTCATTTTGTAATCAGTAATACAGACAGAACCAACGCACAAACCACGAAGGGCCCCTGGTTTTGTCCATAGCTTTAACGCTCCCAAATAACCATCGCTCGGGCATTCGCTCCCGTTTCATCTCTTTCTAATTTCTATAGCACTCACTCCATCCAAAAGAAAAAGACAACTAAATTTTAATGTTCTCATCTGCGGACAGAAGATTTTTCCCAAAAAAAAAAAAAGCAGAGTCTTTGTTGCCTTAATTGTTCGATTGAAACCTGCCACCCCAAAAAAGAAAAAGAAAAGGAACATGGGTGTTGCAAATTATAATAGTTGGACTAGAAATATTACGGTGGACTTGGTGTCAACAAAGGCACGCGCATATGCAGAGAAAGCGCGTCTGAAGAGGCGTGGAGAATGGCGGAAGGAACAGAAGTTGGAGCTGCGGAGTTGAGTTGTAGGGGTATAAACACAGAACAAGTTACTGATAATTGCAACGGCCATGGCCGCTCCGTGAAACCAGAATCGCTCTGCCTTCTTTCTTCACTCCGTAGTTGTGGGTGGGCCGTATTGTCCTGTTCTTGTTGGCGTTAGTGTCAGATTCCCAAAGGGTGGACGTGTGCCAAATCTTCACCACAAACGATTCCTTCTTCGCGTTTATGGTTGTTAGAATGACACGCTGAGCTGGCCATTTTCTGGTCCCGTTTGATATTTTGATTCATCAATTCTAGTCTCCGCTTTGTTTGCTTATTGAGCTAAACGAATGGGTTTATCTATACGGAATATAATTTATAAAATGAGAAAGAAATGAAATTGTGAACTCAATAAAAAAAATTGGTTACTGTTTCATAACTAGATTCCATTGCAATTGCTGGTGCTGTTTGTAAGTGGCTGTCGTTATATATAAATTTTCTCTCATGTGGTAAAAATGTCATCTATTACAACTGTGTTGAGTTTGGCTGCTATTTTTAATTTAGAAGTGGAGTAGATGAATGTGAAGATTGTTTTCGTCCATGGTGATTTGGAGGACGAGAATTACATGAAACAATTAGATAGTTTTCATATCATAGACAAAGAAAACTATGTGTGTAGGCTAAGAAAGAGCCTATATGGTTTGAAGTAGGCTCTAAGGCAGTTGTATTAGAAGTTTGAGTGTGTTATGTGTGAGTAAAGCTACAAGAATACTACTTTTGATCACTGTGTCTTTGTTAAAATTTTTTCTAGTGATAACTTCATTATTCTACTATTGTATGTTGATGACATGCTAATTGTTAAAAAAATATTTTTAGGATTGACAAGTTAAAGAAGCAATTGGGTGAGCCATGAAATACATGGGAGTTGCTAATCAAATTCTTGGCACAAGAATCTTGCATGACATAAAGGAAAAGAAGCTTTGGCTATCACATGAACACTACATTGAAAAAGTGCTTTAAAGATTTCAAATGAAAAATGTTAAGGTGGTAAGCACTCCTCTTACTACTCATTTGAGATTAAGTGTTAAACAAAGTCCTTCAAATGAAGTCAAGAAGTTAGATATGGATAAGATTCCTTATGCATTTGTAGTGGGTAATTTGATGTATGTAATGGTGTGCACAAGGCTAAATATAGCACATGCTGTGTATATAGTATATCATCGTACAGTGAATAATGACATATTTTATTTAATTTTTAAACTTTGTGCAATATGTTAACTTGATTAAGTTATTGAACAAATGTGAGTTATGGGGTTTGAATTGCATTGGTGAAGTGTCCACATTTCTACATATGTATTTTGCTTTTTATAATAATTAACGGTGTATTTTGAAAATATTAAAATATTTTAATATATTTAAATTATATATCTATATCAAATCTAGGAAAAACATATGCCCCGCTTGCTATTTGGAATTGGTTTTGAAAGAAGTGAAAGAAGAATAAAAATGGGAAGTGAAATAAAAAAAAATGCAATGAAAGTGGATTTTAAAAACATAGTTGATATGTCTATGGATGCATAGTGTATATAATTGTTATTTGATTATAGTGGATTTATTTTTATTGGTCTAGAAGGCCCATATTTTTATCTTTATCTTGAGGAGTTTTTTATATTAAAAATTTTGGTGTTTTATGATGTGTTTGCAATGTTTAATTTCTGCTATATATTTATTTAATTATTTCTCATAAATTTTTGTAAATAAGAGAAAATTATTTTTACTTTATATTTGTTATTCTGTTTCTGTTTCTATAACCCCCAATTTTATTATAGTTGGGTGTGCTTGGGGCATGCCATTGTGTTTCTTTTTCTTGTGCCTGTTTTATTTTTTTGCCAATTTTTACTTGTGCCTGTTGGTCCACTGCTTCTGCTCCTTTTCAAAATTATTCTCGCCTAAATCCCACACTCGTTAATCATACTCGCCTAAATCCCACACTCGTTAATCATACTCCCCCATGTTCCTAACGTAGTTACTTCCTCTAAATGATGCTATGACCAATTGTAACTTCCCCTATTTAGGGATTCACATGATTCTTAGCTAAACATATAGCCTGTTTGGATTCAGCTTTTAAGTGCTTATGGGTTCCATAAGTGCTTATGTGGTAAAGTTGTCAAATAGAAACAGCTTTTCAATAAGCATTTATGCCTAAAATAAGTGCTTATGGAAGAAACTGATTTTTTCAGCTTATGATAATCACTTATCCTCCCATAATCACTTATTTCATTTTTTCTTCTCATTATCTATCCAATAATCACTTAAACCCCAATATCCAAACACATTTCTTTTTTCAAAATCACTTATGAGGTAAAAATATCCAAACACAAATCACTTTTTGACATAATCACTTATGAATAATCACTTATTCTCATAATCAATTATACATGATCTAATCCAAACACACCCTTAATCGTTGATTTTGTTAATTCCATGAAAATTCAACAGTGGTCCAAAATAAATTTCGGCCGACTATATATTATGTTATGGAGAAGGTTTAGGTGATGAGGAAATAGAAGCAGGTAATGCATTTTTTTACCTAAATGTCTATCTTGATTAGTGGGGAGACCCACTGGACTTGACCCTGCCTCATGTTCTCCGTAATTATTAACACTATATCTTTTTTTGGTAAATTTTTTTGGCAAATTTTCTGGCAATTTATCAATAACACTGTGGTTTACCAAAAAAAAAAAAAGGCAACACTTTCCTTTTTGGTTAAGGAAAGAATGGTGAAGTATCTATTTTTTTTTTTAAAGGTTTAGGAAGGGTATTCTTGTAACTGAGGTCCACAGGAGTTCGAAAAGAAGTTGAAATTGAAACTTCCGTAATAAGTGCCAGTATGCAAAGCAACTGGTTAGATTTTGAAGTTTAACGGATCACTTTATCGTAACATTACATACAGTTGCATTTTCGCAATCTTCCATTAATCTTTGAAGGACGATAATACCCTTATCAACCGCGTCTTCAGGTAACGAATTTTTTTGAGTTGGTGAAACAGAAAAGAAAATTGAAGAGGAAGCCCACAATTGTGAAGAATGCTTCCTTGAGCTGAGTGATACTGAATTACTTTTGCAGAGAATAATTTCTTCCAAAGTCATCGATTGTACATGAACCTACAGTTTGGAGATTCAACTGTAGTTCCAACAAGCTTAATGATTTACTAAAAGGGGATTGATTATGTATAATAATTGGCCATATATACTATTCTCATTTAGATCAATAAATTTTTAATTTGGAAAAATAAAATTACTAGTAATATTTTTGTTGCAATGAACTTTAGCTTTTAATTATTTGCACAGGTAGTAAATATTGTAAAGATTGGAAGTTAGAGATTGACAGGGGCAAAAAGTAATTGACAAGCTCTTTAAAAACCGGCATGTGGCGGTTCAGCCGGTGAACATGCTTGCCATTTAAAATTTAAAAAGATTTAAAGAAAAGAAAAAGGGATGTGCAGAGGTGGCGGTATGCGATTCAAAATTTAGGAATAGACTTTGAGAGAGAGAGAGAGAGAGTAAATAATCAAAGAAAATTTTAAAAAGAAAATTTTAAAAAGCAGAAAGATAATGGAGGTTTACAATATATAAATCGTGTGGAGGTGTTTTGCTTTGGTTTAAGTTCAGAATAGAAGAAGAGTAGCTTCTACTGCTGCTTCTACATCCTCAATCCTCTACTACTTACTATTCTTGTACTCCACTTTCATTCCCTGTCCTTGGAAACCAATAACTAGAAGCAACCAATCCAATCAAATCCAGAAAGAAGAGATATAAACAGGGGGAGTTTTCGAGATCGGAAGTTCATCTTCGTCATTTCCGGCCATTCCACTTCCATCTCTCTGCGTGTGCAAACCGAGATTCACGCACTCACACCCAGAAAAGGGACGGTTCGGACCCTTTTGCCTTAACTACATTTATTTCATTAATTAAATGTGGTTTTGTCTTTAAGTGAGTCCTGAGGAGTAATCACTAATCACTGTTTGGGCCTGTTATTCGTTTCCTCTGTTTTCGTCTCACATATTGAAACTCCAATCCTTGGTAAATTTACTGTTGACCAACAATGGAGAGAACCACTCCCGTTAGGAAGCCTTACACTTCCACCGCAGATCTGCTTACTTGGTCCGAAACTCCACCTTCTGATTCTCCGGCGCCTGGCTCTGCTGCTTCGCGCCCCGCTGTCCGTTCTCACCAGGTACCCCATATTTTCTCCTCACTCCTCTCAATCATGTTCCTTATTATTTAGGTTTCTGCAATTTTCTTTCTTTTCTTTACTAATTTCTATTGGTGGGAAATTTATCCACTCGTCTTTTCTGTTTCCTTTGTCTGGGGGCTGGGATGGATGTTAGCCCTCGGATGGGATCAGTAAGGTGGTGTTTGGGGGTCAGGTGACGGACGAAGAAGTCGAGAACTTAAACAAAAGGTGAGATCTACTGTTTGCCGCTTCTTATCTACTTTAAAATTAAGTTCATATGATCAGTAACATCGTTGATGCGCCTGATTCCACCATGTTCTCTCTCAATTTATAATTTTCTTAATGATCTGCCAATTGCATCTTCATTGAAAAAGTTACTATACCTAGGATTACGGAAATACCTTCATTTGTTCCTTCATTTATTTATTTATTTATTTTTATCACAACTTCAGTTAGGGATGGTGATGGGAATAGTTAGTGCCCTATCTATTCTTCAACATGTGATTTCAAAACTAGTAAATGAATGCAAAATCAATTATTGAATCATACTAAGAAACAAACAATTAGTTTTCCCCCTCTTTTCAATCGGTTAGGCTTTTCTTATTTTGTGCCTATTTATTTTATGGCATCTGAAATTGGTTAGCTATGCAATTTCCAGAAAACCTTGTTCAGAGTATAAAATGAAGGAGATCACTGGCAGTGGGATCTTTGCACCCAAAGGAGAAGACGACACACTAGAACCTGGCAGTGCCAACCCCAGTCCAAATAAAACTGGACTGCGCATGTATCAGGTATTACTAGATATAGGTGGTCCATAGTGTTATATATGAACATATAGATTTCTCTATTTAGTACTGGATTTTGCTAACTTGTATTCCTGTTGTTGATTTCTCGAAATTGGCAGCAAGCAATTGCTGGAATCAGTCATATCTCCTTTGGTGAGGAGGAGAGTATTTCTCCCAAAAAGCCCACTACTTTGCCTGAGGTGGCCAAGCAGCGTGAGCTAAGTGGAACCCTGGAAAGTGAATCAGACTCTAAGAAAAAGCAGCTTTCTGATGCAAAGTGCAAGGAGCTTAGTGGTCATAATATATTTGCTCCTCCACCTGAAATTAAACCCCGGCCAGTAATTCCACGTCATGTATGTATCTCTTTGTGTTGCTAATCTGGATTATTTAATTGCACTTTTAAGACTCAGATGATTCTTTGTCTGCACAATATAGCACATATCATGAGAATATATTTGGTAAAGAATGTAAGTTATTCCAGGGAATGCATAATGCAGATTGCACAGATGATAATGTTAAACCTTAAGGTGTACACCACGGGATAAATTTGTGTATTGCAGGGAGGCTGGAAGCTATCCCATTTTGTCTTCGTGTTGGCAATATTTTTCCCATGTTAAATAACGTGTTCATAATCTGTGTCTACAGACTGATGGAAACGAAGACGAGGAATCGATTACCAAGACGGCAAAGAAGATTTATGACCAGAAATTTACTGACCTTTCAGGAAATGACATCTTCAAGGGTGATGCACCACCATCATCTGCTGAGAAACCACTCAGTGTAGCTAAACTGCGAGAAATGAGTGGCAGTAACATCTTTGCTGATGGTAAGGTAGAATCTAGAGACTACCTAGGCGGTATTAGGAAGCCACCTGGTGGGGAGAGCAGCATTGCCTTGGTATAACTTGTTAGGTCTAACTGTTATTTTGATACTGTCTTGTTTCGCTATCGTTACTGGGTATGCGTTGAACCTTGTATTTTTTCGTTCTGGGACTCAACTATTTTATGTTCCTTAATGTCTTGACCAAAAGGAACCATTTGCTTGATGAAGTGGTTTGGGCGGTGTATCTGATTCATGTCCTATCGACCGTCCGCTAACTTCGTAATTTTGAATGTGGTTGCTCGAATAGGCATACTCTAGCTTGTCTGAGGGCACCAAATTGATTCAGTTCTGGTGGATGCAGTCTTATTCATATCACGTTCAAAAAAAAAATTACAGCGAATTCCTTTCCCAAACTCAAAAAGCATGGCGTAAGAGGGGAGGGGCCATTAAGAAAAAGTTACTTTGCTTAAACTAGCATAACCCGATTATGAGCACATACAATATATTGGTATATGGAAAAAATGAATTTGAAGAAAAGGGGAAATATAAAACTTGTGTTTAACAAGGGAATTGGGGCAGAGTTTTCTCATTTTTATTTTCTTTCCTATTTTCATTTTGTACCAAATGAGTTTTAGTGGCTGTGCATCTGGCTGTGTAATTGTAAAAATAAATATATACTTAATAATTGGGTTTTATAGCAATATCTAAGATGGCCCCTCAATGTTAAAAGATGCACACTCTCAGTTCTATATATATTTATTTATGGCTATATTAATATTAATGTAAATTTAAAATTCATAACAATAATTTAAAATTCATAACAATTTATATTATTCATAAAATTTATACTTAAACCATAAGTTTATTCTTCAAATTCTATACACTAAAAAGAATGTGCTATCACCTGAGGGATGGAATAAGGCATGAGTACAAAGTTCAAATCCTTCTAATAATATATTTAAAAGAAAATTGGTCTTGTTAGAGTGAGCCACACACAAATAAAGGATTGAATATGCTTGAATTTCATAAAATAGCGGTTGGGCAAATATCAAGAGTTAAAAGATGGGAGAAAAGTACGCATTGTGCGGAGGAGTAAAGGGTAAAAGTGGAATATGGGTAACGACTGACCACTAAAAATTCAAAAAAAAAGAAAATTAGAAAAAGACTGTAAGGGGAGTGGCATGCAGGGTCTCACATCAATGACAAACAGCGCAGCCAGCCAGTCACCAAGCGAGGACACTAATCCCCTGCCATCTCTTTTATTTTCATCTTCCTGCCATGGACTAACGCTTTGGCCAATTCTCCACCCGCTTAATAGTTATGAGACCTTTTTTTTTCTTTGTTTAAATATATATGCATATATTTTTTTTTATAAAAAATAAGTTCAAACTAAAAAACATATTTTCTCGATCCCGGTGGACTGAATCATTCCACGTGTCCGACACCCAATATTTTCATGGCAGCTTCACACTCTAACCGTGGCAGGGATTTACGTAGAAATGGTCTACTCCAACTTGCTCCACTAACAACTTTTTTAAAAAACAAAAATCTTTCTGTTTTTTTTTTCGCGTGTTTTCTTAGACTAATGAGCGACAGAAAATTTAATTTTGAGTTTCTGATTATGATAATCACAACTGATAACTGCACAATCGAAGGTGATTTAACAACCAATTTCTTGTTAAAATAAAGTTTGTTCATGAATTAAACTCCGAAAAAAAAAGCTGCACTTTTTTCCGCTCCAAAGTGGTGTGGTGTGGTGCATAAAGCGGCTGGATCTTCATTTGGGGGCGTGAGCGTGAACCGTGACAGGCCGTACACGTACACTAGTAAACCCGTCAGCATCAAAAACCCCTTTCTGATAATTCTTCCTCCTCACACATTCCAAGCAAAATGAGATTCAGATGCTATAAAGCTCATCAGCCATTTTTCATGCTTGTATATTCCAAGAAATAGTTGCGGTGCCTCGTTGCAACTTCTTTTCTGCGTCTGAATTTCTCTTATAATGTGTGTTTTTGGACTGAATCTTTTACCCGTCTGTTTCTGAATTTTGAATCGATTTTCTTCTTACAATGTTTAAGACATCTGAGAATGATATGAGCAACGCAGAGAACATGAAAAGAGATGAAGTGTTGGGAACGTGGTGGAATGGATTTCCGAACGCATCATATCCCAATCTTCATCAACGCCATCGTCACAATGAGCATATGGCCATTAGCTCCCCTCAATGGAGGGTCTCTCACACACCACATTCTTCTCCGTCAACTTCCTTCGCTGATGGCCTTCATGTTTCTGCCGATACTTCATCATATTCAGCTCCGTTTCAGGATAGGAAGCATCTGACACCCAACGATCACCACTCAACTAATTTGTTGTTGGACCCTCAGTCATCGGATTTCCATATTGGGAAGAGTATCAGTGATAATCAAGTGGTTGATCTGGACCTGTCTCTGGATTTCTATAGAATGAATATTATGGATGGACAGGGAAATGGTAAAAAAACCAAGGCACGTGAAGCGGACTCCTTCGGATTTGGATTTAACGCTTGTTCTTTTGATGTAAATATCCCCGGCGTTACTGAAACACGTAGCCCATATGAAGGTTTTTGCAATGAAGTTCCCATTCCCGATTATGAGTGCATCTCATCGTCTCCTTGGGGAGTTTCACCAAGTTTGGTTGCTGATATGAAGTGGGCTGTCCCTGCCTCGGAGAAAGGATACACTTCTTCCCTCTCTCATGGTCAATCCAGCGCTTTGAATCTGAGCTCTGGTTGGAACATGAACCAGATATATCATCGAATGGAGCACAGCAAGAAACAGGGGAGCAGTAGCTACGATGGAGAAGTTCAATTGCAGAAGCCATCTATCATTGCCCCCTATCTTTGTGATGGTTTAACTAGCTCACAACCTTGTGGAGTTGATTATGATGGAAGCAGGGGTGTCGAAAACCCCTTAAGATTCTCTCAAATTATGCATCCCAAGCTTGCTTCAAATCAGGATACTCCTTCCTATTATTGTCCAACAACAAAAGAAAAAACAAGGGGAACTGCCCACCTTGAGCTGCCTGATTTTTTCTCATCCAGAAGAGCTGGTGGCGACCCAGTGGCATTTCGATGTGATAATAGTTTTATCATACAAGGAAGAGATATAAGTTATTGCATTGACGACGGATACGATTCTTTGAGGGGTAACAGAAGGAATTCCCACAACGAGCGTACATTTGTAACTGCGGGAGAAAAGGTTTCTAAACACAATTCTTATCCTCCTGGTAGCCAAATTTGTGGGAATAATGACAGTCTTGTCGGTGATTTCCCATTGCCCTCGCTAATGACTTTCTATTCGTTGGCTGAGTACCAAGGTTACATTTACTTTCTGGCAAAGGATCAGAATGGCTGTCGATTCCTGCAAAGGATGATTGATAAGGGAAATTCCAAAGACATGCATGTAGTATTTGACGGAATCATAGATAATGTTGTTGATCTTATGATGGACCCTTTTGGCAATTATCTTGTGCAGAAGTTGCTGGATGTGTGTAGAGATGACCAGAAATTGCAGATAGTTTCCATGGTGACTAAAGAACCAGGGCAGCTCATCAGAATATCTTTAAACACCCATGGGTATATCTTCCATTTTAACTATAAGTTTCTTTTTTTGTAGATAGGATAAGCACATGTTATATACTTTTGACCACTAAACAAATATTATTGTGTCAGCACACGGGTCATACAGAAGTTGATTGAGACACTCAGCTCTAGGAAACAAATTTCATTAGTGAAGTCAGCCCTTCAAGCAGGTTTTCTTGATCTTATTAAGGATCTGAATGGAAATCACGTGATACAACGTTGCTTGCAATGCCTTAGCTGCCAAGATAATGAGGTATAAAGCCCCTCATACATCTTTTTCCCTAAATTTTTTTATGTCAGTATTACTCCAGTATAATATCTGTTTCCACCTGTTGTACTTCCAAAATCGAAAATCAATAATTCCATTAATCTATTTGGTCTTTTGTACTTAGTGAACAGTATGATGCAACAAAATGGCAATTTGGTATTCACGGAGTAAAAGTGAAAAAATGAACTACCTTATTAGCAGCATTCTTTATCAAATTCGTTTCAAGTGAATTCCCAACGCAACGTTTCCCAAAAATATTCTGCTATGTATTATTAACCTCAAGCTGACACTGCCTAGCATAGGATGTTATAATTGGATAAAAGTTCATTATTCAAAACATTTTTTAACATCTTAAATAACGTAGAGCTTTTGTATATCATGCTTCAACGAGTTCAATTTGCTAGCCCCATAAAATTAGATTGTTAGGAGCTTTCTTAAGCCGTTCACTAGTTGAATTTTATAACCATCATTGAACCTTAGTTGCAAGTTCTGTTTCAAAAAGTAATTGTCAGAGTTTTTATGTGAGTGTGTGAAACTAGCTCAGTGAGCTCTTCACTATTTGAACAAAGGGGGAAAATATGCAGAATTCTTAATTAAGTTTGAAATGAATATGGTTGCAGCTTTGCAGGCTTTCAATATTTCTCGGAAACTACATTGTTGAGAGAATCTCAAAATAAGGGTTAAGAATTTTTCTATCTCAATTTGAGTGCAATCGTTGTTACTGAAAAACGGCTACATGAAAGAAACACATCATTCAAACAGGTTCAATGATGATGATATGCATATATAGCAGATAGGCATAGAATCTGAAGGAAATGCATAAATGGCAAATTCAATTGAAAGGAAGTTGTTTGTTGTGAACTCTTCTGGATTAGAGTCATTCTTTTCTGGTTAAAGTTATTGACCCGGGGTAATAGTTTCCCAGACTGATACTATTTCAAGCCTGCAGAGAGCCTCTACCATTGCTTCATATTGGACATGCTATGCATAAATTTTTCAAGAATTGCATCTCTATTGTTGAGTATACTTTTTCGTTCCTGCGCACATCCCTACATTTCTGTTCCATTATCCTTTTCTTTTTCCTTTTGGAGAAGATCTTTTTTGATTCAATTAAACTAACAAGTTGATTTGTTCTCATTTCCCTTTATCATATGCCACAGTTTATTTTTTATGCTGCTGCAAAGTTTTGCGTTGACATAGCTACTCATCGACATGGATGTTGTGTATTGCAACGTTGCATTGATCATTCAATCGGCAAATACCGAGATAAGCTGGTCACAGAAATATGTAGACATGGGCTTCTCCTTGCTCAAGATCCTTTTGGGTAATTTGCCTTGGACCTTGCATCTGTTATCAATTGTTTTTTGCTTGTTTTGTTTGGTATTACTATTACCAGGCTTGAGATAACATTAATGGGCTAAATTGATATGTCTTGAACATTTGCTTCTGTTCATTAGATGATGTCACATCACTAGATTTATATTTAATAAATCTTGGTGATTAATTTTGTGATTGCTAAACAAATAAATTATGTCATTTTGTCTGCTATAATTTATTTACAACTTTTGATCTATCACTATGCTTATCGAGAGTCAAGAATATGAAATAAGTAGTTTTTTTATCTTATTCATTATCCATAAGTTTCTTCTAATTATAATTTTCTTAAAGTGATTGTTATAAGACGTTTTAGTTTTTAAAAAGACATCACCATTGATGACTCAACAACACTGTCGAGTATCTTCAGATTTTAATTTAAAATAATTTTCTAAAATTCACTAAGATTCAAATAAGATACTGATTAGGTGGACAAATATTTTTTTAGAATTGGAGAACAAAAAAGGGGTTTCCTTAAACTAGATGATCATAGCAAAAGTTATAGAAAGTTTATCGTTTAAAAAGGTGTATATATTGACTTTATCTGTGATCAATTAAAAAAAATGTCATATGTACTCAATCTAGTCTTAGTAACTTTAAACTAAAACTTTCTTTTGTCATCCATCAGAAATTATGTTGTTCAGTATATAATAGAGATGGAGATTCCAACAGCCTCAGCCAAGCTGATTTCTCAGTTCAAAGGGAACTATGTAAATCTCTCTACACAAAAATTTAGCAGTCATGTGGTTGAAAAATGCCTTAAGCATGTTGGAGAGAGCAGATCAAGGATCGTACGAGAATTGCTGTCTTCACCTCACTTCGAACAGTTGTTGCAAGATCCATATGCCAACTACGTCATTCAGTCTGCCCTTGCAGTGACAAAGGTTTGAATTGAAATTTGATATAGCTGAAGCTGAGCTTGCATATTTAATACTAGTTTTAGAATTGTCAAGCATTGTTTCATCTGGCCTTCATGTCATTCAATTTCTGATGCAGGGTTCTCTTCATACATCTTTGGTTGAAGCAGTTCGTCCTTACAAAATCTTGCGCACCAGCCCATATTGCAAGAGGATTTTCTCTGGAAATCTACTCAAGAAGTGATGTCTGACAGCCAGACAAAAAGTGTTGTTGTTTCAAAAAGGATTACTCCTAATTAAAACTTCTATGGTCTAACTTAGCGTCTAGCTAGTATGTGTATGTACGTTTATCAGAACCATGGTCTGTTCACCTTGGAAGAATTTTGCAATTAAAGCCTCTCATATTATAAACTGTACTAAAGTTGGAAAGGCAAGTTTGGTTACCAGATATGCTTCTGTATGGTGCAGATGCATCTTTGTACTTTTTTTTCTGTTGTGGTGTCCTATGGATATGTGATGTTGGTACTTCCTCAATGGTCTTTTAAGTTTGTTGATCATTATGTAATATGATCCTAGATATTTTTTTTCTTGAAAACTTCGTCTATATAATTATAGCTAGATATTGCCTACCTGTGCTTATTAAATTGCATCTTTTCAAATTCATGATGCCACTGAATTTGCTATTACTTGATGGTTAGGTTTTGATATAGAAATAGTTATTTGTATTTCGAGTTTGGAGCGCTAGGCGATCTGAAACTCACAGTATGTGATTAGTTTTCTTTAACCATTGCTTTCATAATGTCCACGGTCCACTGTCACCAAAATTGACATTATTGTGATCTCCATTATAATCACCTATTAGTGCATCTAATATTGTTAACTATTCCCTCCAATTTATATTATAAGGATTCTTTTAAAATTTTTATTTGATTTAAAATATAAAGAGTTATATAATTTTTAGTAAAAATTTACCTTTTTTTACTCCTATTGATTATCATCTCATAAGTTGGGGAAAAAAAAAAGAAAAAATGGATGAATTTTTAAAATAAATTTTATTAATAATTAATAAAGGTAAAATTGGAATATTGGGTTTTCTTTTTTTTAGAATTTTAAAATATGTAGCTAACTTTTTTTAATAAATGTAATACAATTAGAATCTCTTATAATATGAATATGAGGAAAGAATAGGGGATACACCAAATGTACATCTCCGAAAGAGTATTTAACATTGTACTTGTTTTGGCTTAAATATATGTCCTATGATAATTTAGAATAAATAAAATCAAATCAAAATACAAATGCTTCGATTTAAATATTTAGGGGAGAGAGAATTAGTAATGGCGTAAGGAGGCATGATTATCCGAAGCTACCATTCTATGTTTCGTTACTCAGGCATTAGCTAGATTCATAATATTAACAGAAATTGGAAAACCGACAAGCAACTAATGTCATTCGCACTCGAGAAGATTAGTAGCCAAAGTCAAGAATAAAGCAACAGAGAACCCATGAATCCAGAATACTGGTAGCAGAGCACATCCACAGACAGACGCAAGAATGGCACAGCTCAAGTGTCATCGTGTCCTATAAGAAACGAGCATTTTCTCAGAGTCAACCGTAGTAACCAGTACCCTTTTCAATGGCACGTTCCACGGGGATACTGCTCCTTCTCTGATACTTATCTGCAATGAATTTCAAATCGAACTCGACCTTCGTAGCAACCACTCTTGTGAGGGCTCCTTCATCTGTTCCTCGCCTGTTAAAAGCTGGGGGAATCACCTTCTCAATGTCCCTTTCCAGTTGGATCAAGCACTTCATAGTGGATTGATGCAAGCAAAACTCATCCTTTGGGTCAGCTTTCAGATCCTGCAATTGGAAAATCATCCCATGCAATTTCATCCATAAAGCAAACATAGGATACCATTCCAGTATAATAAAAGTCCAATTGCATGTCTTATTCCACACATTTGCCTAGTTGTATAAGGGAGAATTATGTCAAGAAGCACTATATACATCCTGACCAAATTCATCCGCCTTTGAAGTGATTCAAAGTAGTATTAATCTTTGCTCTGCTAATAGGCCTTCTGTTAAATCTTCTCAAGAAGTAATCTTGCCTCTGTTTTTGCCAGTGTCATGTTGACATTTATGGGTGATCTAGTTAATAGTTCACAACAAAACCAACGGACAGCCAGCGTAAACTTGACAGGGCATCTTAATCATTAAGGATAAACAGTATTGCCATTTGCTATACCATTTCATAATGTGATCAGGACAGGGTTGCTGACCATGTCCTCTTGAGGAAAGCACAAGTTAATCCTTAAAAATTAAATTCTGATCTTGATAGATCTTTTTCAATGTTAATGGCAGTCCTATTACAAAATCTTCAGTTTCATAAAGTAAATAATTCTGCATCACCCCTAACTGGGAGGCTTAGGTATGATCTCCTGGAATGTGATACTACGCAAGCTAATCTGACCAGAAATTTACAAAACATTTAAAAGGATTAATCAAACAGTTAGTGATTAGAAAAATTGACTATGTTTGAACTCTCACCTTTCAGAAAAGCTAATGTTAGGAAGCAGTGATAAGCCTTCCTTGCCAGAAGTAGTTGGTAAGAAGATCAGGTGCATGCTATTTCCATCAGGACCTGATTGCTTGAACTTCGATTCGTTTGCCAAAAGTGCAGCACGTTCAGCTGGATCAAGTGTTCACAGATTTGTCAGCCTCTAATTAATGAGTGGACAAATAGAAATGCACCTTATCTTCTATTGGAGAATATGTAACATAATCAGTAATTATCTCATTTTTAAGTAGAATAATGCATGGTAATCTCAATCGATAAGAACTCGAGAGGCGAAGATGAAACCAGGGAAAAAAAGTAGAATATTCTTGTGCTGACCTCGAATTTATTTGTAAGTTCTTTGTGCAATGCTTTGAGAAGATCTTCTCCATAAGTTCTTTCTTGAGGTAGCTTTTCGATGGCCCAAGATCGACATGATCGGAACCTCACTACATGGAAGTATATTATGCAAAAGTACAATAAAATTCACAAAACGTTTATAGTAAGTACAAGAGAGTATGATCATCATCATTTTGTCAAGCCAGAAACACGAATAGAAAACGTCATAAACAAACTGAAAGAACTTGCAATAACATGATTCGGGCATCAGGGGAACTGAAACCAGAGGAAACTCAACAATCGCTGAGGATACAAACCCTTTTAAATAAATGGAGGGGGAAAAACCTCAAATGATAAGGCATCCTTCGGTTATGATTCCAATGGGTTTCATGGATAGTTAGAAGAAATAATCCCTACCTAGTTAATAATGACAAGAGGCCACGAAATGAACCGGTGTTTAGTAATGCATTTATGGTCCAATGTGCAGAGCAGACGGCCATAGCTTCAAAAAGAAACATACGAAACAATTGGTTGAGAGATTTGATGATTAGGAAACACAATAAGAAGACGGTTATGAAGTGGAATAAGGACTGCAAAAGCTTTGCGAAGCTGATCGCTGTGCAATCAACAGCGACAGGTGGTAAAACGTTCAGGGTCCTCCTCTCATGTCGAAATTGTAGCGTCACCTGTCTCCCTCACACTGCTCTTTCTGGTGAGAAATACAATTGACTAAGAACAACCAATACGCGTATACGAATGGATGTTTGATTGTATATCAAATTTATACACGTTTCAACTCACCTGTTAAAATTTAATTTCAACAATTTCAATTTTATTAATATTTTGTTATCTAAAAACAGATACAAAAATAATATCAATTTTTAAGCATTAAATTATAATAGAATCATTTTAAATTAAAAATAAAAAAGGGATAACCTCAGTAAGTCTGTCAATTGATACATAAATTGCTCAAATTAGAGTAAAAAGTAAGTGACATAATAAGTTCTGCTGCCCTAACTGATAAAATATTCAAGTAAATTCGGCTATTCATCGCAACAATTCTCTTGCGAATTTCTCAGTTTGCCAAAACCACGAGTTTTAGCATGCAAATCCTAAAAATAAAAAAAGAACAAGTAAATGAAGGTACACTATATTATATATGCTGTAACGCATCAGACAACCAAGCGAAATCCAAGTATGACCAGATATCCCAGGGCAAGCATTTGCGATTTGCAGGCGCACACAACCCAACCAGCAAAGAGCGAATATGGGTTGATCAGGTCCAAGAGTCGCATAGGACCGACTTTAGCAGAGGGGAAATTACAACGCTGTTGGGCAGTCCAGCACAACTGAAATATCCCAGATGCAAAATGGACGCAACCGCATCTGCTGTATCATCATTAGAGAACCATTCCCAACTCCAAAGAATCGGTACAACACTGGACAATGCTACCCAGATTATAAAAAATTATAGATTAGCCTCAAATGGTTCGAACACCATCTCTAAGACAGCAACATTCAACCTTCTCCAACACAGGCTACACAGCTATAATAAGAAATTCGTTTTAAGTTTGTAACCAGAACTGCACGATTGAAAACTAACATAATCAATATAAGGAGAGTAATGGAGAACGGAAATAGAAGCCATGGAAAAGTAAAAGAAAACTGGATGACATATTGTAATGCTTATATCAAACACTCAAGTATCAGATAGAATGAATTTCAGAATACAGAAAGTGCAGCCAAAATGGAAGGAATGTATTAAACCCAACAAGGATAAAAACCTTCCAAAAAAGTCCATGCAACAATGTCATTAATCCAAGATGCAGATCACAACATTCACGATTTAGTGACTTCATCCAGACAACTGATCACAAAAGTCATAATCAGGCCACCAGTATATCCTTGCGATAAGCAGTTACCCCATCATTCCTACAAACATAATACCCCCTTCAGACTCTGAATCCAATATATATATATATATATATACAGCTCAAAATAAGGGATAGTAAAAGAAAGTAGTCAAAATTGATAGGATCTTTACATCAGCATCAGATTTGTGAGATGGACTTCGAGAATCACTAGGACGATCACGTGGTGAAACATCCCTTTGAGCAGGTGATTGCTCACGACTATTTTGTTCATCATGCTGTTCATCCCGAGACGATCTCCTGTGTGGAGATGGACTTCTATGAGGAGGACTGGAGCCATGCCGAACCGGCGATGCACTTTGACAAATGCCCATGTATATCAGAAACATGATAATCAATGAAAAAATGCAAGGGATAATAAATAGTACATGATTTGAACCTATCAAATGATCTGCTTCGAGTTCGTCGCTCCTCATCATCTCTTCCTCTCCTACGGTCTTTATGCCGGTCAGGACTTGCACTGCGGCTCCTACTTCGGCGACGAAGATCCCTATCCCTTTCACGGTACTTGTCACGATCATATCTTTCCCTACTTCTACTGCGACTTCTCCTCCTGTAGTCCCTGTCTCTATGTTCATCCCTGTGCCTGAACATTTTACATTAGCTAGTATTGAATGAACATGAAAGTATCATCTGAACCACTTTGCATGCAAACATTCACAAATATGAAACACTAGCTATAAGCATATCCAGTTGTGCTTCTAAACTAACTCCATGAAACTTTGATGCAAACCAAATCTTACATTCCATAAATCCTAATGATGCATCTTGGAACTCAGCACTCATCAAGGAGACACAACCTGAATGCTAACTAACATGCCTGTTGACCAAGCAGATGGTGCCAGGTACGCACATGAAGGAAACTCTATTGTGTCTTATGTATTATTCAAGTTCTAGAGGGGAGAATAAATCATCTCCAATATGATTTAGACAAACAACATTTGCATTTTACATCAAGTAAAACCAAACCATTGTATTAGTATTCTAAGTTTTAGGTAATTTCACAATTTAAATTATCAATGAATTTCCTTCCTTCACTTGGGCATGTGCAGAGATGCCCAGCCATTGAGCCAGTCAGGCTACAGAATAAGAGAATTTGGTACTTAGTATGTGAACTTAATTCATACTAACAGCTGAAACAGTGATCCTATGATCCCAAAGCAAATTGGCTACAATTTAAACGATTTCAATTGAAAGAAATTAGTTAATGTTATGTAATTTTCCTTCCATAACAAGTGAAACAACAATACGAGTAGCTGTGCATTGGCACCAAATGAACAAAAGAAGCACGCACATGCTTCCTCATATAACCAGTAACCTGAACATGATTACTTTCACCAAGTCGGTTGGTTCACATGCCAATTTAAATAATCAAATGGAAAAGAAAATTCAAGTGAAGAAACAAAGCAATTCAGAAGCTACTAATACCAATTAGGTAAGATCTTGGGAGTATCAACTATAATTGAGTCCAGCTCAAAAGCATAGGAAGGGAATTAAAAAAAAACGGACGTTACACAGTGTGGAGCACAGATTACTGGGTCATAGGTACAACCAGTCACTTGAACATGATTGTAGATCCAGCCAAGTTTAATAGCCAATTTACCAGTTCACAAGCAAACACACTCTGATTGTAGATCCAGCCCAGTTTAGTAGCCAATTTACCAGTCCAACAGGCTGGGCTGGCTCAGTTCCAAGAACTACACTCAGAAGCCCAGTATCACAAGTCAAATAATAGCATCAGTTCATTGAAAAAAAAATGTAAGTCTTTCAATGAATAAAAAAGACTATTCATCGTCCTCTTAATTGGGCCATGATAGTTTTAAATATATGGCTAAGGTCAACTCCAGCCCTATCTCAGCTACTATTACCTCAGACAATGCATAATTGCACAAGATTTTGAAAGAAAAAAAAGGTCAGGTGACTTCAAATGCCTCTATAGATACGAAGGATATTTGACCACTATTGATTTGACAATTTTTATGTCAACAAGAATTCAAGTTGCATAATCCTTCACTACGTACCAGGACATAATGCACAAAATGCTCAGGAAACTAGTCTTCAGCCCTATTTTAAATGTGGCTTTTATGCAAGCCCACCACACAAGTATACGTGCATATTTATTTCGTCTTAAGATTTACTATGTTGCAAAACACAACCCTCTTTCACGTTTAATACGAATAAGTACATGAAAAGAGATATGATAATGATGAACGCATCTCCAATAACATAAAGGGACTCAAATATATGGATGGCATTAAGGCCTCGAAGGTGAGCCTGAAGGATATTATAACAAGCCTTACAGGGTGGAGCACCAGCTGGTTTGAAACCAAATATGGTAAAATGTCCCTACAATTACAACGTAGCTAAGAAAAAAGGACAATCTACACAATCAGATGACAGACCACAAGCATAACATGTAACTATGAAGGGCAAAACTATCTAGTCCTCCGTGACCCGTGGCAATCATTTTTTCATAAGCCAAAACCTACTCACTTCCTCCTACCTACACAGTAGATATCATTCTCAGTGAAAGACCCGCATCTTATTATATAGTTCCATGCACTTTGTAGGAAGGCTCCTTACCTGGGACGAGGGCTGCGGCTTCTTGACCTCCCTCTTGGCTTGGAGGACGTTTCCACTATCCTGCCCTTGTGACTAATATTTATGACAAATTACGTCAGTTGATTATACAAATAACCAATCAGAAATATGCGTAAGATACAGAGGAAACGGACGACTTGCACAGTCTAGACCAAGCAAAAAGTTTAAACTATCAAAAAGGGAACTTACAGTCATTTAAAAAATTCCATTTCAAAATTGATGCTTTGCTTGTTAGCCTGATGTTATAACAATAACTATAGTTGGCCACTTACATTTTCTCAGCATTAGGTCCGTATTTTGCGAATTGAACCATAATCTCTCTCCCATCGACAACTCTTCCTGACAAGTAATGAAAATTAGCACAAAACAAAAACCTCCCAACTTGCTAAAGTCCTACTTAGTATCGAGTTCGAGAGTGAAATTAACCATCAAGCTTATCCACTGCCTTCTGCGCCTCGTCAGCATACTTATAACGAACAAAAGCGAAGCCTCGAGATTCGCCAGTCCTACAAAAGATTAAAAACCCCGCATTTATCTTCAAAGCAGCCCCCCAACCCCAAGCTGAGAATAACACTAGAAAGGAAGAGTGAAGACCTTCGGTCTCTGGGGATGAAGACATCGACGACCTTGCCGTACTTGTCAAAAAGGGGGTAGAGATCGTCAGCAGTTGTTCCTAGCAAAAGCAAAACAAGTATGGAGGGTTAGGGATGGGACGCAAGGAAAATTCAGAAAATTGGAGAGAATGGTAAAGGTAAATACGGAAAGTGATGTTGAGGACAAGAAGGGAATAGGTGTCTCTGATGTCTGGAGGACCAGATCTTCCAAAGTGCGACATGTTCGGTGTTAGAACGCCGCGGAGTGGGAAAGAAGGGCAGCAACAATGCCCGACTACACTAGGGTTTACCGTCAGAAACTGCGGTATCCTGGCGACCCGTTGCTGATAGTGATGACAAGGATTCACTTCTGGCCCCTAATGGTCTGTTTGGATCAACGGAAATTAGGGAATGGGATGGATTTTTTTTGGTAACATGAAAGGGATTGATGTCAGAGGATACTGCAATTTTATCACACCTAGCGGAAATATTTTTGTTTCCAGTTTTATTACACTTAGAGGATATATTTATGTTTTTATGGTCATAAAAATTTTTAATTTAAATCTAAAAAATTTTAACTGTGAATATATCCAATAAATATTAAAAAAATATTCATGTAAATAAATACCCTAAATTTAAAAATTTTAGATTTACATGAAATTTTTTAGATTTTTATTAGATAATTTTATATCTTAGTTGAAAATTTTTAAATTATGAAAATATAAATATTTTCTTCGACCTTCATGAAATTGCAATTTCCCCTTGATTTTAATACTTCGTTATACATGTTTAGTTTCATTTAGATTATATTTGTTTGGTTTGATTTAGAAGAAGAGAAAAGAAAAATAATAATAAATTAATTATTATACTTCTATCAATTTTTTAAATAAAATAATTTTATTATAATTAATTCTTGTCTTATTTTACAAATATAAAAAATTTGCACAAAGATCATATATTATTTATTGTAATTTTTTATTAATTAATATGTGACTCATGTGATACACAGGGTATTCTTTAAAATTAGAAGTAATCTTTCAAATTAAAAATAGGTATACATAATAGGTAATAAAATTAATCATTATATCAATTAAAATTAAAAATATAAAAGCTTATGCAAAATCATTATTTCCAACATTGTTCATTAATTTCTTTTTATCATGCACTAATGTGTGAATACATGTGAATCCGTGTTTCAACCCTGCATTTACATGTTGTGTGGTTTCTTCTTTGCATGTTTTCAAGGCAAGTGGGGTGTAACATTCCCATTTATAAGGCAATATAAAAGGATAATTATAATATTTCCTATAAGAATGTGAGAAAAGAATGGTTGAAAAAAAAGTGATATTAACGTACAGGATGAATACCACAAAGGGCAAAATGATAATTTTACATATTGAGTCTCAATTGTAATTAATTCAAAATAATGGGTCATTAAGTGTAATTATCCAAATTTTTGAGTACTTTCTGGTAATTTAAAAAAAAACTTGAAAATTCAATTAAATTATCAAAATAAACCCTATGACATGTTGAATCCAATAGAATAATGTATTAACCTCAAATGAATCATATTGAAAATAAATAGACTATAGAATGCAGTAAAAATTATATAGAAAAAGATAAAGAATTGTGGATCCTACAAATAAAGAAAAAGTCAAAAGAAAAGTATATGGGTCTTACATAAATATAATTTGAGATTAGATATTAAGTTAAATGTAGATCCCAAATTAGATTATTTCTGTATATTTAAAGGAATATACAACATTATAAAATGTTGTAAAAGTGCCTTTAACTGTCCAGATAAAAAGTAATCAGTACATGATATATTGAACTAGGAAAAATATATAGTATAAAGGACACTCTCTCTCCTCTTATTGGTCAGTATTTATGCATGTGTTTGGAAGGATTATTTTAATATTTTCCTAACATTCCTTAATAAGTTTTCATTACTGGCCATTTGATCAAAATTGGGTTTAATAGATGAGATTTATTCTTGAAGCTTATAAATACCCATTCACCTCCCATTTGTTGGAGATAGTGCCATAAGCTAATTATTGTATTATGAATATTGTACTTCATTATGAAAAAAGAAGGTGTTTTTCTTTCATTATATTATTATATTGTTTGCATGTTTTTCTTTATAATAATATCCTTGAATAAATTATTTTATCCTAAATATCCCTAGTCAATCATCTTTGTGGGAACAATGATGAACTAAAGCTAATATGATTTTGATTGATAATTATGAGTTAGTTATGTATGAAGATACAAATCAAAATCATAAGCACTTGTTAGGGAACAAGAGCTGGATCAACCCGTCATGATATAATTGTATGAATCAAATCATAAGTATATCTCACATATATAACTGTGTTACTGAGCCTCAAACCTGATATAATCATTACTTCCTATATGAGGAATACTATACTTTGACATAGTCAAAAGTCACCTTTAATCGGTAGATCATAAAAGCTATGATTGGGTATAGTGAAATTCATGTGGAAGAAAATGAATGGTCAAGATGAAATTTGTCCTTCTAATTAATAAAGAAATATATATGGGTCCCTCAATGAGTGAGACTGAAAAATGCATGGTCATGCTCAAATGGAAAGGTTTTCATTTGTTCTGTCAGTCTGCTCAGAGATCGAGAAAGTGATGGTCAAGTAAGATGAGGATGACGTTTCCATGAATCATACTTGATCTATATATCGTGAGACAAAAGGGATGTGATAGGGTTATATGATAAGTTATATTGAATCACCGATCTCATATGATTTGAATAATCACAATGTCTTGTCAGAGGCTATTTGTAACTTATAGGTACAATAATGTCATTGGCCCACGGCCAACATCATATGGGCCTGCAGGGTCACACATAAGAATAGGTCAACTCGAGTTAGAATATCTAGATTCATTAAACCTAAGATGTGTCTAGATTCAATGAATGTAACGTTTACTTTAGAGTAGAGGAATTTTATAAATATATTTGATATATCTTATAAAAATTCAATATATATATATATGTTTAATATATATTTGATATATTAAATATATATTTTGAAATATATATCATTTAATCAATTTAAATAAATTAGTTTTAAATTTAATTTTATGTGATAAATTTAAATTTAAACTAATAATTTGAACTTAATTTAGATTTGACTCTGGATTTACATTAGATAATTAATTTAGATTTAATATATTAGATATATTTAAATTTAACTAATATATTTAATTAATATTTGATTTAATTTAAATAATTAATTTAAATTAATCAAATAATGAACCCTATCTATATAATGATAGAGACTAGGGTTATCATATATAGAATTAAGAGAAGAGTCTTCACCCACCCTAAAAAGAGAGTGACCATACACCTAGAGAGAGAAAGTATATGGACGCCTTGCACGCCCTTCAAGTTGGATTGACTGTTCATGTGGATACCGGTAGAGGGTACTAATAAGAAGCATCAGTACCTAAGGTCCGATAGTAGAGGAAGAATCTAAAAAAAAACGCATCAAAGGTAAAATTCTTTTCTACATCTTGATTTAAGCAACGTTGACAGATCCATGGGAGGGATTCATGATGTTATTCTGCTATGCATGTTTCGCAATTCCCAACACCCTTGGCCGTGCATATTGAAGAGAAAAGAGAGGAAATTATGTTGAAATTTTTAGAGAGGAAGAAGAAGAAGGAAAGAAAGGAAGTCTCCAAGGCAACATTTAAGCAATTCAAGGTAAGCTTCTTTCTTTCAATCTCTTAAGTTTATTTAAGTGAATAGTTAGTAGAAATATGAGTTCTTCCTCCCTCCTTTTCTATATGGTGGTTTCGGCCTCAGGTAGGAGAAAGTATGAAAAGTTGCAGTTTCATGAAACTAAGTTAAAAGAAAGCATGTACTAAGTGAAAGAAACTAGGTTTGTTTGAGTTTTATGAAGGAATCATGAAAAGCCCACTCTTAATCACTAAGAAGTGAGTTTCAACCAAGCTAGAAAAGAGGAAAGGAGTGAGAATTTCATGAATCCAATGGAAGAAATGGATTCTTTATGTAAAAGTTAGCAAAGAAGAGGCAAAGGTTTTATGAATAAATTAAGATGTGAAATATGAAATTTTAAGGGTTATGTTTTGGTCTAAAGAGAAAAGTGACCGTAGGGTTGGAATTTGATTATTCTAATGATTCTAATGAGTTTCTAGAGTCCAAATTAGTTAAGAAAGGTCAAGAGATTAAGGTTAAAAGCTAGTATGTAAAATAAGAAAAAGTTAGGATTTAAGTGAACCTTAAATGAATTCATTAAGAATAAATTGACTTAGCATGGTTCTAATGTCATTTTTAGGCTTGAGAAATGGCAAGGAAGTGATTGGGAGATGATTTAAGCAAGTGGAATCCAAGTTTAAAGAAAAAGGTTTAAAACTCCTAGGCTGTATTACTTGCTATGCTTTTATATTATTGCATAATTATGTTTTATGCATATTTTATGATATGATAATGTTGTCATGTTGTTGCTGTGACTATTTTTATGACTAGCTAGCTGTTTATTTGATGAGGGCTTTGCTCGAGATGTCATGTTTTTAAGTCGTTATACTACCAAAGTTTTTCTAGCCAACATGGTATTTTCATGCATTTTTAATGAATTGTACAATGTTATAAATGTTTTCAATGCTATGTAATGATGTAAATGCATGTGCAAGTATACTATTAAGATGCCTAATCCCATCCTCCCAAGTACTAATCATGCTAGGTGTAAAGCAAGACAATGGAGGAAAGCTAAAGGAAAGAGAAAATGATGAGAAAGCAAGCAAGCTAAAGTTTATGATATAATAATGTTTTAATGATGAAGCATGCTTCATGTATTATATTATGATCATGTATAAATGATGTATTATGACTCTATATGATCTTTATGAAAGCATACCAAATGGTGTTAAGTTATGAAATGTTAATGAGAATGAGAAGAGTATGTATGACTATTATTTTATGATTAATGGTATGCAAAACTTTAGAAATGTTCAAATATGTTATGATGAAAAGGAATAAGCCAAAGTGTGATTCTTCTAATTAGAGGATATGATGTGCTTTATGTAAAGATAGATTATATACCATTTGGCTCAATATGACATTAGTAATGGCTCATCAAAGTTACAGGTTAAAACTGGACAGTTATTGGAAAACTGCAATTTTACAGTAAAATTTGTTTACTTTGAAAGGATGTATAAAATTGTGTAATGCTCAAAAAGTTTAGTGATTTGCATACATGGATAGAGCTATATTTAAAAATAATATACCACTGGCTTAAATATATTTGGAGCTATACAATGAAAGTTATGCATATTTTCTTAAAATTGTTCCAGTAAAGGTTTATTCGGACACTTGATAGTTTATAATGATACTATGCCCTATACAATTAGAATAAATGTAAATATATTTAGAAAGTAGATATATAGAGCTTTCAAATGACATAAAAAAAAATACATGAAACAACTTTGTGTATGATAAGATATGAATTTTTAAAATTATGGGTCAAAAACTGGAAGTAAGAAATGAACAATAAATTTGGACGTATAAATTATAGTAATTGATGCGTCCAAATTCTAGTTTCATATTTTTTCCATTAAATTCAAGATGTGAATAATTTTTAGAGACTTGAACCATGTGAAATTTTTTTTGTGTATTTAGTTATTATTTTTCAAAGTTCGCTATGCAATAGGATGAACAGTGCACGAAAATAGAATTTTACAGTTTGAGGTTTTTAGTTAGTTTAAGTTTTCAAAAACCTCTTTATTGCATCCAATTGAGACAATATTTATGAAAAAAGTGTCCAAAGATGAGATGTGACATGGGATTGCCCAATCATCCTTCTTTTGGGTTGTGTTAATCTATAAAAAATATTAAAACTTCTTATGAGAAGAATAGAAATAATTTAGGACACTAGCCTATAACCAATTGGCATTAATTGCTGAACGCAAAGTCATCTACAATACCTGTTAGTAATTTCCTTCTTCTTCTTCTTCCTCTCTCTCTCTCTTTCTACATTCTTCTTCTCCTTCCTTTCATTTTTCATCCTTCCTCTACCCCTTTCTCACCACCGCACGCATGCCACCATATCGGTTCGTCTCACCTAGTTTTAACGTCTTTTCTCTCTGTCTTTGATCTTCTCACCACTCTCATCTTCTCTTAATCCTCTGCCCACCCCTACCCATCTCTATCTTCCACCAGTAATTTTCTTGCTGGTGACCAAAAAAGAAAGTACACCTCTTCCCTTACAACATGGAAGAACTTAGATCATGGAATCCCGTAGGCACCGTTGGACATTGTTAGTGAATGCCCTCAATATGGTAAACTTGCCAACCTTCATTACCTCTTTTTCTCTCCCTCTGGATGTTGCCTCAATGAAATTTTTGGATTTTTTTTGCATTATGATAACTTTGTAGATTTGTATTCTTTTGATAATCTTAGATCATTTGTGAATTTTAGGGAATGGACTGGCTATGCAGTGGCAGTGATGCTTGTATTCATTTTAGCTTTTTTGTTAATTATTCAATATTTTAAACAAGGTCAAAATCATTGCATATTATCTTGTGAAATTGATTGCAAGTGGGAAAGGTTGAAGGATGTGCCGATGACGATGGTGGTAAGGAAGGAAAAAGAATGAGATGAATGATGAAGGGTTAGGGAAAAAATATTTTTTCTGATAATGTACTTTTCTTATTTATCTTCTTTTTTTGTTAACTTTTTAAGGAGTTTTCATGTTAAAATTATTGATGAACTTTTCTATGTGGAACTCTTCATCAATGGTGTTCACTCTTTTTTTATCATGAGCTCATTCAATTCAATATTAAAGCTTCAGGAAAAATCACTTAGGAAGAATGCAAAAAGAAGAAGCATAATCTTTTGGTTGGTTTTATAACATCCAAAGCAAGCTAAAATATGCAAAAATGGACAGACACCGTTTTGCGTGAAAAGAGGTAAAGAGATTATTTTTCCAGTTGAATGAAAAATGAGAAAATTATATTTTTGCCCCTAAAGAATTATGAAAAGGACATCCATGTCCTAAAAACTTTAAAATTTACATGGAGAAAGACATAGAAAAGTCTTGGAGAAAATTACACCTAATGACTCGAAAGTTTCAGAAATTATAATTTAACACCAGGTCAGGGGTAATTTTGTAAATATGCAAAATTATTGTCAAAACGAAGCCCTTGATGAGAGAAGTCCAATGGTATATGGCACTGAGGGTTAATGTTCAAGAATAAAGAAATAATCAGTGCTGAGTGTCCAAAAGTAACAGTAAACCGATAAAGTAAACTGTGGGCCCTACTGATGGTTAAAAAGAAATAAGATCAGGATATGGGCCATACACAGATACCATTTGGGACAGGATAATTATGGAAATATAAAAATAAAATTAGAATAGTCCTGTATCCCAAAAATGTTAAATTACTGTAAAGACGATTTTATCGGTACGATTAAAAAGTATCTAGATTGAGGTACATCTGGATCAGGAAAATTGAACAATTTTTGGACACTTCTCTCTCTCTCTCCCATGCGTGACTTTTCTGCAGCCATGTGACATGAAGAATATTATATTATTTTAGGAATACTTCTTGAAGAAGTATGTAATAAAGTAATTGGGTATTAGCAAAAAAGTAATCATGGTTAAGCCATTTAATTAAGTCCATTAACCACTCATTTTTACACCATTCTGCACGTGTGAACCAGCAGCAAAATAGAAGAGGAAAACCAGAAAAGAAAACGCAAGAAAGAGGAAGGAAAAGGAGGGAGAAAGGAAAGAGGAATCAAGAGGAATTCAAGAATCAAAGTGGTAAGCTTGCATACTACTACCCTAAGCTTACTATCTATGGTTTTCAAAGCATGATTTATGGTTTAGTTTGCTTCCTTTCTATCTTAGGGTTTCATTCAAACATGATTTAGCAAGGAAATGAGTTTACAAACCATAAATCATGGGAGAAATGCTAGACTACACATCTAAAGCATGAATATGCAAGTGGTTTGTTGTATAACAAAGTGTAGAATTTTTCTTGAATTTCCTTGATTTTGGATGAGTTACTGTTCATACTTAGAGTTGGAATTTCATGTTTTTGATGCCAAAAATGAGTTCCTCATGGTGGAAAACCTTAGGAACAAGTGATGGTTTCATGAAAAAACTTAAGGTTAAGGAAGTGGAATTTTTAGGTTTTTGAAGTTAATTCGGAATGAACAGTAACCGAGTTAGAAATGGAATTTGGTCATTTTGAGGCCATATTTGGATTCCTCATGAAAAATTACATGAAATAGAGGTATAATTCATCATTTTTGAGTTAGAAATGAATTTTTGGTGAATTTTTAAAGAATTAGGGTTTCATGAATTGAAGAAAGTCATGGAACCATTAGTTTAAAGTTCTTATGAACTAACCCTTAGTTCAAGTTGATTTATTTGATATTTGGTGATGCACTAGGGTGTGAGAAAGCTTAAGGAAGTCCTTGAAATGGTTGAATCAAAGAGGAAAGACATAAAGTTTCATGAGGTAGCGTAGTTACTTTTTCTCGCATTATATTGTCTTGCTATATTTGATTGCGAATGATGACTTGCCATATTATTTTTATGATGTTTGAGACTGGTATTGGCTGATCTTATGAAAGGGATAGTACCCGGGATGTCCATTTTATATGCCGTTATAATGCCGAAATTTTTATAAATGATATGGTGATTTATGCCTTGAAATGATTGTTATGATGTTTTGAAAGTTTTATAGCATGTATGATAATGTAATTGTTTGAGATGTGACTAGCTACTGGGATTTCCAAAATCTCATCACCCAAATAATAACATGATAGGTCTAAGTTATGGAAGAAATCCAAGGGAGGCAAAGAGCTAAAGGAAAAGAGGAAGAGAATGATGAATGATATTATTATGCAAGTCTTGATGTTATGTTTTGGGAATTTGTATAAATTCATATGAAAGGGGATAAATCCTGCTTGATGCCTTGAATATATTCTTTTAAGTCCTCTATGATATTATGCATGAAATTGGAGCACTAAATGTCAATGTAAATGTGTTATGAAGCTTATCATGTAAGTTATGGCATAAGTTCATTAGAGATGACCAGTATTGATTTGAGTAGGGGAACTCTATCTGAAACAGAGTATCCTATAAAAGTGTTATACATTCTTTTAAAGTAGACAGAACAAGCCTTTCATAGAGCTAAAGAGTACCTAAATTGGATAAATGTATGAATTATAATGAATTTTTGAAGTCAGGGTTTAGAACAGGGCAACACTGGGAAAACTGAAATCTGGAAAGTAAGTAATGAAAAATTCAAAGGATAATATAAAATCGTACAAAGCTCCAAAAATTCAGTGGTTTATATGTATAAAAAGGTATATGTTTTAAGTTTCGCATGCCACTGATTTGGAGTTAATTGAAGCTATATAATAGGAGATATGGAGTTTTTCCCAAAACTGTTCCAGTAAGAGTCAAATTCTGACCCTTCATGACTTAAGTTAAAGTTATGCCCTGTGTAAGTGAAATAAATGTGTAAGAAAAATATGTCATTAAGTATACATGTAGAGCTTTCAAATGACATAGATTATTCATATTTTGGAACAGAATAGAAGGAGATATAATTTTTCAAATTTGAGGTCAGAAAAATGGAACATAGCAAATTGACCAGATGAACAGTAAAAGTCCACGAAATTACTGTACAAATTGGCCCAATGATGTTACTTTTTTATATTTTTCCCATGTAGATATGAATTTAAGAAAATTTTAGAGACTTGAATCAGCTCAAGATAATTTTCCTAGATTAAGTTATGAATTTTCAAAGTTCATCGGGTAAAAAAGAAAATGCCAAATGAATAGTGCCCTGAATTTTGTAAAATTCTGATTTTGGCATATTATGATTTTAGTCTCTAAACCATGATGAAAGATATCTAAAATGATCTAATACATGGGAAATGAGCCCTAATATGAGGTGTTACAGGTTTGATGAGGACAATGGAACTACATTTTTGAAGTATCATGTATCATCTTCATCCTACATTATTTTCTTCTTTGATTTGGCTCTACTGTGTAAGCTAATCATTCTTTGTGCAAGATTCGTTCTATAGATTGTTTTTTTCTCTATCTATATATTGTTTGGGTACAATAAAGATGGAAGAAATGTGTCCAATTATTTTTTTGCTTGCCTTGATTGTTATTTGAACTTAAAATTTGAAAATAACCATTACTTTTTTTTATTAACTGTTATTGTTGAAAATATTCCAAAATTGGTGGTTTGATTTTTAGAATAGATGTCATATTAAATGACAAAAAATTGTGATGTTTATAAACATGATTTGGGTTGCAGGCAGCAGTATAGATGTCAGTAATATTTTCTTATGATTTCACTCAGTTTGAGGGTTCTATTCAGTACAGTGTGATGACTAGTGAGTTGTTGATTTTCATGTTGGTATTTTATTATTGCATCTGTAGTGAATATGACATTCTATATGTGAATGCTTACTTTTAATGATTAGACAATTTTGCATGTAATGTAGGAATAGGGGTGGTTTTTTTTTTTTAAACATTCTTTACTTAACAATCTATTGCTTTTGGTTGTAGGAAGGAAAGCTTAGGGTGCTCCAGTGTGAATGGCACTAGACTAGGTTACTATCTTGTAGAGAGCATGATTAGACTCAATTAATTAGCAAGGTTCTATGGTGCTTATAAGAAGTAAGTTGAGAGTTGTTGTATATTTAGGTTGCCTCATTTTCCTTTTACTTGTATTCCTTTAATGGTTACACAAAATTTTCCCATGTAAGTACTTGTAGATAAAGCACATTTTTTTATATATGCTTTCCTAATATTTTCTAAAATTTTGTTTTGTTTTTGCTCTTATACATTCTATAGATTAGTTATTGATAGAGAAACCGGAAAACCAAAAGGTTATGGGTTTTGTTTCTTATGTCACATATTCAATCTCATAAATAGTTCTCTTGCCCTTTATGATTATGACCTAATGTGGATCAGGATCCTTGAAAAGATGCTCAAGAAGTGCTCCTAATAAGGTTTTTTCACTCTTTCTCCAATCTTTATGTTTTTATCTCATGTTTATGCCAGTTATATAGCATGCTAATAGCATTTCAGTATGTCTTTTAGAAAGAGGCTTGAAGATTTATTGAATTTTTTCTTGTGCTTTGACTGTTGGTTATATTATGGGTTTCCCATTCTTGGTCTAATTTTTTATGATTTGATATGTTATGAGGTAAGCTCATGTTGAGTAATGTTATGATGATTCAATTTCTTTTGTGGAAATTTTCACCTTGCATTAGAGGGAAGTGCGCTTATGGCCATTAAGCTGATTGAATAGTTGGCATAAGATATTCTTGAGGAGAACAAGGACTTGCGTTTTGATCTTTAAGCCTTCATTTGAGATCTCATTTTGATCTGATTTAGGCTGCTGTCACTATGGAGGTATTCTCCTATAACACTATGCCTATTGTTTGTTTGAAATCAACACTTTAAGTAATAAAGGTATTTTCCAGTGGCACTATGGTTATTGTTTGGTAAAAAATATGGTGAGAGAAATAACCTTTCTATGAAATAGAATTAGAAACTTGAGCAAAACTATATGTTCAAACAAATTGAGGGATTGAAAATTCTCAGTGAGATGTATTAAAGTAGAATGTCGTGCTTGACCTTGAGTATGTTGATTTTGTAAACCCATTATAGACACTACTACTATCTCTTGACTCTTGAATATCATACTTGACCTAGAGAATCTTGAATTCAAAAGTTTGTAGCAATGTATGTAAGACCTCAACTAACATATTTAGGTTGTATAGTGACAGTATCTGATCACTTGGTTTTATCTATTTGGTTAAGATGTAGCACTGTTCGGCATTTCATGATTACTTGTATTATTTGTTTTGGAGCATATAAGATCAAAGTTGGATGGTTTTAGCTTTGTTTTCTGGCTCCATGGATGCAAACTAGAAAGGATGTGGCTATGATTTCTGTGTTTCTTAGTTTTACCTTTGTTTCATAGGTATATCTTTTTCTCAATATTTGAAAATGTCACTAGAATAATCATTTTTGGTTCATATCATTTTATCATTTAGAAAGCACAATAATGAAGATATTGATCCTTTAAGATTATTTACTTGAAATCGAGCTTGCCAATTACTTTGGGTTCTTATTAAAGTGTGAAAAGAACCATTAAACTTTCATATTAAAGTGAGAAATTTGTGGAATATGAAAAAGGTCCTTTCAACTATAAGAAAGACAAGGAACTAGAAACTTAGATATCTTGCTTGTATATTTCTTTTTCAGGTGGAATACATGGCAGAGAAGATTCCTCAGAGTACAAAATTGGAATGCAAACAAGGTTGCAAGAATGATGAAAGAGACCTTAAAATGGAGGGTGGAATACAAGCTAGAGATTGGGTAAGCATCATCGTAAGTTTTATTCTATCTCCTTGTGCCCCTACCTCATCAAAAAAAAAATTGATAGCGTTAGATTTAGTATGGTCAATGTGTTACAAGGGTAGATGTATAAATTAAAATTGCTTTAAGCACTGGAAGCCAAATAAATTAGAAAGTTCTATAAGGCTAGTTATCTCTTCATCACTTGCTTATGATAAGCTTTATTTTTTTTTACTCTATTATAGATAAGACTCGACTTTATGGGTGTGAAATTTTACAAAATTGTGATGAGTTACACTCCATTAAATAGATATATGCAACTAGAAAATGAATTTTTTATTTTTTTACCCAATTATAGATAAGACCCCGCTTTATGGTTGTGAGATATTACAAAATTGTGATGAGTTACACTCTATTAAATAGATATGTGCAATTGAGAATTTGTATTTGTGAAACTAGGGTGATGTATCTCTCGAAGCCAAGACTAGAAGGCTATATAGAGCTGATTTTTTTGGATAAGCAAGGAAGGATTGTTCTTGTGATGATAGCAGGTGTTCAGGTAGTTCATATAGCTTGACAAGAATTCACAAAAGTCAATGGCCCCCTTTTCCTTTATTATAAAGTTCCTGAAGAGTTTGGAGAGAGTAATATAAAGAATAGAGTTTGCATTGTTGACTCTATAGGACTCATCTTTTTGCCAAAGTAAGTGATAATATGGCTACTTTAATTCAATTGTTCCTTCTGCATCTTGGTTTATAACCTTATAGTTTACATGGCTAATTCTATAAGACTCTTTGCACATCTCAAGAGAAAAAATTAATTTGAAGCAATAGTTGTGAGTTTGTTCAATATTTTAGCCTTCAGATAGTATGGCCTTTTGTGGTTGTGCAAGTCTCCTATGTAGCTTTTAATTTGATTGATTTCATTCTCTTTTTGTAAGGTCTTGCTTTCTTAGGAACACTGCAAGGAATCATGAACGGTTGGTAGCAATAAAAGGAAGGGGATGATGATGGCTTGAGAAATATGTTTGATAATGGCTTGAGGAAAGGGTTGGATTCACATCTAATTTCAATACAAAATTTTGTCCTCTCTTAGTACTTGACTTTTGCTGTCTTATTCAGATGTTTCTTTTTCCTCCTTTTCTTATTTTTTCCAGTGAACTATTAGTTTTATCACCATTTATGCAGCTTCTCTAGAGGGCAGATTATTTTGGTCATAGGAAGGTCTTGAAAGTGTAAGTGTTTCCAACAGCTACCATGTTATTCAACAGCTTCCAAACAATATGTGTAGCTGCCACTTGAAATATACCTATTACTGTTTCTATGTCATTGAGTTGAATAAAATAGTTAATCATTTGTGTATCTATTGTTTCTTGAATGGCCTGTCATGTCAGTGTGAAAGGTAGGAAAAATATTGGCTATATGCATAGAAATTTGAAATTGTTAAGTAATGACCTCATATATATATATATCCATGTTTTTATTATTAAAGAGTGTTAAGCATCCTAAATTACATCTTTTCATCACATTTTCATTGAGTTATGCATATATTTGATACATAATTATACATATTATATACTAAAACTAGGGAAATGTGCATTCTAAACTCTAACAGTATATGATAGTATGTTTTATCCTATTGTGAATTATTTTGTCCCAAATTAAATCCCCTAGTAGGTTTTGAATTTCCATCTTTTTGTTGGCCCTCTTTGGAGAAGATTGAAAGTCACTCAAGCCTTTTTTTTTATACATCTAAAAGACCAAAGGAAGAAGGGAGCCATGCACTTGAACCATACTTTGCGAAGAAAGGAGCAAAAAAATGAAAGTTGGCAACAGAAGCAGATAGTGCCATGGCAAGCTACTTTGTGCTAAGGCGTGGGAGCAAGATTTGGTATACATAATCAAGTGGCGCTGTAGTACTAGTCAGGCCCACCATGGCACTAGCATGCTGTCAGTAAAGCGTGGAGTTGCAATTATGTGAGAAATGTTGAGGGTTTCTGCATAAATCCATTTCCCTTCATCTTCAGCTGTATTTTGGATATCTTTGAGGCATTTTGGGTGGTTTAGTGAGCTAAGGTTGGCCATTAAAGGTAGAGATTTCAAGAAATTGAGCTTCTACTTTGGTTTCATCTTCTTTCCTTCCATTCCTTTCCTTGTTTTCTGCTATAGGTCTAATTATTTTGTGTATTTGTGACTTTATTATAGATATCACTAATTAAACAAGTGTTCCTAAGGTTATTTTAATCTCTTGTATAGATTAGATACTTGTTCTCCTTTATATTTATGAGTAATAAAATGATTATGTTAGTTTAATTCTTTGCTTAATGCTTCTTGTTATTTGACCACCAATAACTATGTTGAGTTACCTCAATTAATACTTAAGAAAGCTAGATTAAATATAGAATTTGGATTAAATCGTGTGAGAACTTGAAATTTACTATGTTTAGTAGAGAGTTTTGTTGGTAGGGTAGAGATACACTTACTAATCTTACATAGTCACATTAGGATTTGGTTTGGAATTATGGTATTAATTAATTAATGATGAGATCAATTAGTTAATTAGGCTATACAACTATCGGGAGTCTCAAGAGAGCGCTTGTAGGTATTTTAAAACTCTTCACTAGCATGATCAATCATTAAGAATAAATATAATAGGAGCTAAATGAGTGTTTAAGAAATACAAGAGAAAGAAATAACCCTAGGTCTCAATTGCATCTAAGTAGTCCTTAATCAACCTTCAATTAATTAGTTTTCTTTAGTAGTTGATAATTCTTTTAGATAGTGATCAAATTGTTGTTTTGCTGAAATTAATCAAGAATGTAAAGTCTAATGCTTGACAACTTTTGACATAAGTCCTTGAGGAAATGATACCTTACTCACCACTTTACTATTTACCTCGACTCGTACGCTTGTGGTATAATCCAGTGGCGAATAGAGTGATTAAAAAAACGCATCGCAAAGGAACAAGAATATAATTAAAGAATGGAGACCATAACAATATGCATCACAAATCACAATTGAAGCATACAAACACGTTCATATGTACAGTTTCATCATAGAGAGACGCAAAGTTTAAATCTTTTGTTTACACTTTACTTGCTAATCTTGAGCAAAGTCACTTGGTGTCAATAGATCAAAACTTTTACCAACCATACCAATTGAATCATATAGGCATGTTCACTTGTATAACTATAGAATATAAAAATAATAACATAATCTACTTTCAAAATAAATGAAATTAGTGTGGGCAAAAAAAAATATTTGATGAGGAACCTATAAATGATCTTTAAATAACAATCCATAGTGTTAAAAATTGCTCTTTAAACTCATCTATGCTGACATATCTTTTTTATTTTTTGTCATCATTTATGCTAACATATCAAACACTGTAACTCATCGTGGGTTCACGTGATGAGTAGACTGCGCCTCTAATTGAATTATTATGCTACATGAAAATTTTAAAATGTTGTAATTGTTTAAATAAATTACTTAATCCAGATTAAACAAATAAGAATGATTATTAAATTAAATAAACAACAACATACATATAAATAGTATATACAACAAAATTAAATCAAATAAATTGTTGAATATTTCTTTATACACAATATTAGAAGTTGTATCTTTTACTTGATCTCCTCATTGAATTAATATCTTCTAACCTTCTTTGCTACACACAAAAGATACTGCAACATATAACTAAGCATGTGTAAATACAAATCTCAGTAAATTACATAAAAATTTTAGAAAGTTGTAATTATTACAATAAATTACTTAAATCCAAATTAACACCTTGTAGGTGCATGTGTTAAATTTTCAACTTGCTTGTTACAATCAAACAATGATCAAACAATCAAACTATTTAGTATACATTCTATAATATTTGGGGACTGAATATAAAATAGACAATAATATCCATGATACATGTAATAAACCTAATTACATAATTTGTGAAATATTTTTCTTTATACAATATTAGAGGATTATCTCTTGCGTGATAATCCTGATTAAGAATCAACATCTTCAAACTTTCTATGCTTCGCACAGGAGATATTACAACATTATAAAACTTACCTGTATGATGCACAAGATGTTCTTGAAATTTTGCATACATAATAGTTAACAACAATAATGATCTTGGTACATGAAGCTTTTGAAATATTATACTTGTTAAAATAAATTGGTTACATACAAATTAAAGAAATAAGAGTGAGTATAAAATAAACAGCAATATACAAAATGCATACAATAATCGTAATTGCTAGGCCCAATATCTAGCTTCCATTGTGCCATAAATGTATTTCTTATCATTGTCTAATAACTCAATAACATAGCTTGCTTCAAGAAAGCAAGGAAATACATTAACAAATCTTATATCTTCACATGAGGTACAATATTTCTGAGGTAGAATTTGTTCGTCAAAGCATTTTGATAATTTTGATGCTATATCCAACCCATGGTGTATTGAATTATTTAATTTGTTCAACCTATAATTACAATTGGTTGACCCGTTCAACCTGTAACCTGTGGTGAATTAAATTATTTAACTTGTTTGTCTCGTAATTTATAATTAGTTGACATGTTCATTTGATTGATCTGTTCAACCCGTGACCCATGATGAATTAAATTATTTAAATCATTTGACCTATAATTTATAATAAGTTCATTCGTTCAATTAACATGTTGACTTATTCAACCCATAATCTATAATAGGTCCATCCATTTATTCCCATGATTCATGGTGAATTAAATTATTTAAGTCATTTGACACGTAATTTATAATAGATTCATCTATTCAACACATGACCTGTGGTGAATCAAATTATTTAACTCATTTTACTAGTAATTTATAATTGGTTGGTTCATTCAACCCATTATCCATAATACATTAAATTATTTAACTCATTGTACCCGTGATTTATAATAGGTTCATTTGTTTAACCTGTGATCCATAGTAAATTAAATTATTTAACTCATTTGATCTGTAAATTATGATAGGTAAATTAAATTATTTAACTTGTATAACCAGTAACTTATAATAAGTTCATCTATTCAATTAACATGTTGACATATTCAACTTATTATGAAGACGTTACTATTAAGCATTTTTTATGCTACAAATACATTTTTAAGGCTTAATATTTAAATAAAATCTTTAAATTGTTTGATTTGATTGTTGAGGAATGTTGAAATTCCAATTCAAAATTAAAAAAATAAATTAATTGGCCTACCCAAACAAAAATCCAATTATTTGTTTAATATAACAAAATATATATATATATATAGATCAATATAACATAGTCAAGATTGGTAAAAAAAAATATAATATAGTCAACTAACATTAAACTATCAACAAATACACCAATATAATTTTGATAGAAAAGTTGTTTCCATATAACATGTTTCTATGTGAGAATAAATTTTCATACTACTCTTTTATAAAAATTTCATATACCTTCAATTTTACTTTAACTTGCCTTAAACATTCATTAAGCCACGGAAAATTAATCAACTTTTAATAAAAATTTAATACTTCAAAAGTTGGAAGTCAAAATAAATTTATATAACAATTATATCAAACATATTAATTTAATTATAATATATTTTAAGCAATTCAATTTTAAAGTACAATGTCCATTGCGAATTAGAAATAATGCGAGATAGGAAAGGTTAATCCACTTTCTAATAAGCTAAAACTTTTATTTCCCAACCCACTAAGTATGAGCTAGTGGATTAAACAGGTTAGCTTGCTTTCCATGTTTTAATAAATCATTTTAAACATAATATTAACTTTTAAATTTTTAACTAGTTGAAAATGATATTTCAATTTTTACAACTCTTCAATTTCTATTTCACCAAAATAAACTTCAATTGCTCACCAAATATATAAATGAAAATTTTAATCATTAAAACATTATCTTGAACACAAAAAGTTGGAAGAAAAACGAAATACTAAAGTAATGTTTTGTTCATAACACTATTGTTATGAACAATACCATTTCTTGAAAAGTATTTAGTATGTAAAGATTCTTGGCAGTAAAAATTACTGTTAATTCATTTTAATTTTGAAATCTAATAGTTTAAACCGTTATTTAGGAATTATCTTTTATTTGGCTTTATTACTATTTTTTTATGAAAAATTGATTTAATTGATATTTAGATCCATATTTTTATTCAAAAGAAATTCAAAAATTTGTTGTAATCATAATCATTTGATTCATTAAAAAAAAATTTCAGTTATGTAACGCACTCTGACGCATGCACTCATTAGATATTGCAGGTAAAGATTTGAGTTTACATATTCAAAATAAATTAGTATAATTTAATGCAAATGATCATATTGATGTTCAATTTTTTTCTACCAATTGATATTCAAATAATTGATGTTGGCATGCTTAGTGTTCAAAATCATATTGTCTTTTTATGTGTCTTTCATATATCTTGATGATGAAGGGAGCACAATTTGGATTTAATTGCTCATTATTAAATTAAATTATTACTGAAGCTTAAGTCAAATTTTCAAACCAAATTTTGGAATTTGTTAAGTAGTTTGTTATGAATTTAAAATGTAGTTTCCAAAATTGTATATTAATATCTGATCTGAAATAAGAATATACATTTTGTTTGATTCAATATTAATTTGGTTGCTTAAGAGCATTTTTCATATTTGAAATCATATAAATTATTGTATAGACATGATACATTTAAATTTTATGCGATAATTAATTTTCTTAGTAATCATATCAATTTACCAAGTTAATTGTAATAACTTTTAATTAATTAACTTCAAAAATTTCAAATTAAACAATCAACATCTAGTAAAAATTCAATTTCAAAACATAGTAGTGTAGATTTAATTCCAAAGATAAAAATATTGATATCTCAGCTTTTTTATGAAAAAAATGAAAAATTGAAATATGATATGATTGGAAAGGATTGTGAGACAAATTATTGACATTAATAATAATTACTCATATAAGTCACAATAGTTGTGAAAAATTATTGAGTTAATCCGCGCATTCCACTTGTTATTTTGTAGAGAGGACTTTTGCTTATAATTTTTAACATCTCATGCGTAGAATGTTCTTCAATCATGTATTCATCCGCAATGTCTATTCTTATTCAATGTCTTGATAATAATTGTGGAATTCAATTGCATTTGGAAGTAGAATTTTGTTCATTATGCATCTCCATGTAACAAAGGGACAGCTCTATCTACCATAGTTGCCTGATCTCATTCTCTCTTTCTATTTGTCTTCTTCTTTGCTATTTATTCAAATAAGTGCTAAGAAATATTATTTCAGAAACTTTTAAAAATATTTCTAATGGGCTTAACATAATGGACTACACCATATATTTTCAAAATATATGAAAATTTTTGTAATTAAGGTAAAATATAAGGATCATTAAAGTATTTTTTTCTTAAATTTATTTTCACATCATAATAAATCGCAATAAGTCGTTTTCACTTTTCAGAACCTTTCATTCAATTTGTATATTTGATTGAAAATTAAAGATGGCCAAATTTTAATAAATAACTTTCTAATTTAATTTTGAAATCCTAATAAATCATAACTAACCAACATCAAATCTTTACATAAGAAATACCATATTAAAACAAAAAGTAGCTAGGGCGCCAACGGTCAAATTTCAAAGGAAATTCTTTAACTAAATTTTGAAACATTGTTAATTGCAATCAATGAATATACAATCTAAAGAATTCGTTACTTTATTCTGCAATCAATTAATCAATCAAAGTGAATAATCAACTAACACACTCACACGTACATTCAATCTAAAGAATTCGATACTCTCGCAATTGTTTTTATTTTTATTTGCTTCCAACAAATGTTTTCATTAATCCTTTTTAGCCATAAAAAATGGAATAATTTCATTAATCCTTTTTGAAAACAATGCTTTAAAAAAAATTGGATATCCTACACCCAGTCAGATGGATTTTTTGGGGATGACTCTGATTATAATCTAATTTGATTTAATTCAATTTAAATATGTTGGTTTCAGCATTTTTCTTGTTTAAAGCAAAAGATTCAACCAACTTAGTTGAATTTTTGCCATAATAATGAGTTTCAAATCTCGCCCAACTTCAAAATTTTGAAATTATAATAAATTTATACAGCAATTATTAACTATACTAAATGTATCAATATATAAATTAGACTTGAAATAAAATTATATAGACTAATTTTTTCTTTTTAAGTTTTATTATGTGATAAAATAATAAAAAATAATTTCCAAACTTTACTTGTAAACCTAACCAGATAATTTCAGAAATAATAAATAAGTTTAATTATACTTTGCCAATGGTCGCAGCTGTTAAGCAAAGAATATGTCATTCCATATTCAATCTTCCTTTCAGGTTTAAAAAAAAGAAGAAGATAATTTAGTGAATTAAGTTAATTGTGAATGATTCTTGGACGGTTGCACCAACTAATATTGAGATTGGTATTTATCTTTTATTTTTTGACCACCGTGATTGGTATTTATCTTGAAAATTATAATTTATTAACGTATGAGACTATAATTAGGATAATTAGGAGGTTACGCAAATCATACTGCAGATAAAGAAAATTAATGAGAATTCCCCATTCTATTAAACAAAAAAACACAGAACATTCACTCTATCTTCTTTTCAGATTCCGGGGGAAAAGAAGAACAGTTCAATAGAAAACGGAGGAGACCTTGATACATACATACATACATACATATATATATATATATCACCAAACACACTTGATGTAATTGAGATGTAACTGAAAGCCTGTGAATCAGATGCAACCTCCTTGACTCTTATTTCCTCCTCTCTGAAGATTAAATGCAGGTTCTTGAAGATCCGTTCCGATTCTTCCCGACATGGACGGAGAGCCACCTTCATCCGCCGGCTTCGGCATGGGAGAGGTAACGGGAATGGAGATCCAGCACCTTTCCTTCTCGAGATCTACGACATGGTTGACCATTCTTCCACCGACAATATATTGCATCGCGGAGAGTTCCATCAAAAACAACTTCATCGTCTCTATAATCCCCCGAGTTCGCTTGTCTTCTTCCTACCTATTAGACACAACAACTTCTCCAGTTCTGTTGCCGTTGATAATGTCATCAAAATTTACAGGCCTTGCAAATGACTACAAAATCAATCAAGATTAAAAATCAGTGTCATCGAAAAATGGATTTTTATCATATGATATAAAAAATTACAAACAACAAATACAATGGTTGCTGGAAACAGAAATAAAAAATTCAAGAGGTCAAATCGACTAATTAAAGAAGATAGAAAATAATAAAGCATAGAATGATAAATACCTATAAAAATACAATCAACAGATACGAAAGGAGGCAGCCATTTTGGTTTTGGGTAGAGAAGGGCATGCCATGAAGGAAAAATTAAAAATTTTAGCTGTAATGAACAAATTCAATGGAATTGGCAATGGATGTTTTGCATAGCATCACCAATATACATGAGAGATTTATATAGCGTAAAATGGAAATCATTGTGTTGACTATCAATTTAATAAAATTGAATGCATATTGATTGGTGATTGATCGTAAACGCTCCAAATGAATGTAGATTGTGACGAAAATGGAAAACTTTCAAATCACATTAAATAATTTTAAAATTCTTACTTAGAAAAAGTAATGTTACTGTGAACCAAATATTAATAACACAATAAATAATTTATTATGATATCAATTAGCATTCAAATCTTGTAATCAATTATAATAACAATTTTCCAATTACAATATTGAGTAATTATGGCCTACAAAGTATTTCAAAAAAGTAAACGTGTCCGTATCCAATACAAGATATGATACGATACACGTATTATATTTATGCATATATATATCTATTCATAGTATTTTGTAATTATATATATCACTTTAAATTTTTACTATAAAATATAAACTTTTAAAGTTGTTATAAATATTTGGTAGTTTATTTTACCATTTATACTATAATTTTTAAAATATTTAATACTCATTTCTATTTTAATGAGTAGATTTATTAATTATATATATAAATAATTACATAGAAAATATTATATATGTATAAATATCATTAGCACCAGTATTCTAAAATTTTAAAAATTGACGTATTTTTCATATCATACTGTATCAAATGCAACATAGATTATGATGTTAAAGTAAAAATCAAATAAAAAATTAATTGCACATGGCTCAACACGTAGACACCGCATGGAGCATTCTTATTGGAAGATATTTGACCCTAAAATGATGTGGCGTTTTAAAAGGATTAAACTTATATATTTTTTTCTTATATGTTTTTTACACTATTTTTTAATTAAAATTAAACATGTAGATTTTTTAAATTTTTTTAAGTTTAAAAAATTAATATTTTTAATATATAATTAATAACTAAATCTATAATGAACTAAAAACAATCCACATGTTAGTTTTAAATTAAAAAAAAACATGAAAAATACATAAGAAAAAACATAAAAGTATTTTTCGTTTTAAAATTGCAGCATTTCACTTTAGTTCAAGCTTTAGTCACCTACATATATATATATATATATATAACAAAACATATAAGTATGTATCTTTCAAAAAAAATATTTTTTTAATTTTACTATATAATTTCATTACAAATATCAATTTGGTAAAAAATACATAACAATAATAATAACAAAACGAGAAGAGAAGGGAGGGAGGAATGAAGGAGAATAAAATTTTTTCCTTCCCATCCCTCCAAATTTTTTCAATAAAATATTATGTTAAAAAAATAATAAAAAAAAACAGATGAGGAGGGATAGATTGACAATATATCCTTCTAAAGAAAAATTGTTGCACTTTTCTGTTGTCTCTTTTCTTTTTTTTTAATTTTTATTTTTGAATTGTTACATACGATGAAAATAGGGAAAATGACGTACAGGAACTAGAGAACAAATTATTTTTAAAAATATCTAGAAGGAGCTATCAAAGTGTACTTTTACATATTTTATATAATTTTTGAATTATTATTTATAATTTACTTTTTAGTTAGTTATTTTACTTGGCAAATGTTTAAGTTTGAAATCTCGTCCTATCCACCGAATGATACATTGGGAAAGACATGCGTTTTCCTCTTATTTATTTATTATAATTAGAGGTGCTGCCCGTACGATGCGTGGACCCATATTTTTTTCTTACCTGATTGTGGATGGCTAGAAATTGAATGAGTTATTTGTGTTTTTTTTTCTTGCATGGACCTGTGTTTTTTTTTTTTCAATTTGATCTTGGATAGGTGTGAATTGAATGGGCTTGTTCATGATTTTTTTTCTTTTTAATAAATTTAAGTTGAGGGAAGTAAAAATCGTTTTAGTTTTCATTGTTAAAGGGACGTTTGAACCATCTCTCAAATTAATTAATTATTAATTAAATATTTTAATTATTGGTATTATTTCACCTAGTAGAGGGTTCAGTTTTCTATTGTCAAGAGGATAAGTCTCTAATTGTAGTGTGTAGAGATGATTTTGGTCCATTTTTTTTTTATTGAAATGCAGTGGTTTGGGAGGAGAGGGTACATGCCATTGGAAATTAATTTATTATGTAAGGCTCACATATCTGTATGTGCCGGTGTTGAGGAAGAAGAAGGAATGATTGCGTGTGAAGACTGTGAATGTGATGAAGAACTGAAATGGATGAGTGAAAAAAATTATTTATTCTAGAATAGGTTGCTTAATGTTAAAGGATGTTGTGAGGAAATGATTTTAGGTACAAGCATAAGAATACTATTATTGGTGTCAAAACTGACATGGAATCAAATGTGGGTTGATTTGCTACACATATTATAAGAATATCATTTGCTTTTTCTGAGGTGCGAGTTATCTTGAGCTGTGGGAGATAGCGAGAGAGGCCATCACAAGCATTGGCCACAAGAGAGGTTCTGGTTGACAAAACAATATATGGCAACAGAATGATTTTAATATAGAACAAATATCTATAAAATGGGAGTTTGAAATACAAAGAATTATATTTACAGCCATAAACAATTATCTATCAACAAATTACCTAAAATAGAAGCACAGAATATGTCTAAATAAGGATTAGGGTACTCTATAAAATAAGCGACTTGGCCTATATAAGCAAAGAGGAGATTGGGAAATACCACATAGGTAAAAGTAATATTGTTAGAATCGGACCGACTATTAAATCGGATGTGATACTGTTTTAAGGTTCAATAGTTCAACTGAAGTTAGACCGATAGTAATTAAAATAATATATTTTTAGTAATATATATGAAAAATAAAAGAAAACTTAGATTACTCACGTTTAAGACTTTCCTAAATTTTTCCTAATTGAAGTTCTTAATATAATAATTAAATAAAATAAAGCTATATATTAAAATAATGAGTATGAAAGGGAATTAATCAAAATAAACATATCCACAAAAACATTAATAATACACATTTAAACAAATTTTATGATTTAATTAAAGTTTTAAAATAAAAAATACTGCATATTTAATTTATATTATCTGCATCAAATAGTGAAATTTCATTGAATTCATTTATAACAAATTATGGTAAAAATACTTTCTAAAAAAAAAGAGGAGTATGAATACATAGAAATATTTATTTACCAAAATATAATGATCAAATTATGGTAAAGGTTCATTTATTATGTTCGTATAGAAATTGAAATTGAAATTTATTTCTCGGCCAAGAAAAGAATTTAAAATTTATTTAATGTAACCAACTCATAATTATAAATATAATATAATGGTAACTTTTCATCCTTTTTCATTCATTTTTAAGTATAAAAATTTATTGTTTATTTATTCCAAAAATTGAAATTAGGTTTCCGTTCAATCCTTAGCCTTTTTGTAAGCATTAGGCTTAGGTGTCTAATGTATGTTTTTGCACATCATGAACGTTGATTTAGAAAGAGAGGGAGAATGCCTTTTTTTTTTAAAATAAAAAAATTTTGAAAATGAGGAAAATTATTTACTCAACTTTATGATACATCCCTTGGGTTCACTATTCAATGAGCAAAGTTTGAAAAAGCCGAAGTTGCTCATTCTCATTTCTCAGTACTTCTCCTTTCTCTCAGTATTTTCACTGGCCAAAGCTGCAAACAGCACTTGCTTTCTTCATATTCTTCTTCTTCCTTGTAAAGATTTATTTTGGTATATCTTCATCTGTCATTTCTTATTAGATCTTTCTCTTTAGTAAAATTTTCCTTTGATTTTATTTCCTATCTCTTTTTGTTTACTTTCTTTCTTCTTCCCTTCATAGTTTTATCTTCTTCATCTTATCCTCTCCGAATGTTTTTTAGTGAAAAAATATTTGATCCGGTTCACCTATAAACTAGTCCGATTTTACTGACTTTAACTAGTTCATCCGGTTTCTAACGGGTTCTTTAAGGGGACATTTGGGAGTTTATAACGGAATGAAATGAAACGGTCATTAATAGAATAATATGGAATAGAATGGAGTGGAGTGGAACAGAACATAATGTTTTATTATTTAGAAGTTTCATAAAGGGAAGGAACATTTTTGTTTGATCATTGCTTGAGAGTTAATATAAAATGGACAGAATGAAATTGATTATAACCTTTTTGTTCCAATATTACCCCTATGAATTAATTTAAATAAAAGAATTAGTGGCTAATTTAAGAAAAAATAAGTTTGTTTTTAAGTTATAGTCAAATATTTATAAAAAAAAAGTTATTACATGAATTTTAAACACACGTTAATTAAATGATGAAACTACTTGAGTTGAAAAGAGAAATGATATCATACATAAAATAGATATGAGAAAAAAAAATTCAATATAGTATTGAAAATATGAAGTAAGTATGATGTGATGGAGAAAGTGAGAGAAAGAGGATAATGTGGAATTGAGAGGAGATTGAAATGTGTTATACATGTTTATATAGGAATAATAATAATTTTGTAATTATAATATTAATCTTAAGTCATCCCATCCTTAAACCCTCAATTCGGGGGTACAGGAAAAATTGAGTTTATGATGGTTAAAGATGGTTTGGTAAGCCATCACTTGCCATCTCACTCATTTATAAAATTTTTTTCCAAACAATGGTGAAGGTCCATAAGTCAAAGATAAAACTCCTAAACATACACTAAGTCATTGGTTATCTCTCTTTTCCAACCGGTCATGTGAATAGTTTCCGGTCAAAGATCATTTGATCCAATTTTTATAACACTGGATAAAAGTAATGTTAATCAATTAAATAAGAATACTTTTGGTGATTCAACTTTAAAAATTTTTGTTTTACTTAATTACACTTGAAAATTTAATTCAATTCATTTAAAAAATTAGTTTTTTTTTACTTATAAAATTAGTTTATTATATTTGAAAATTTAGTTTATTTCACTTAAAGAATTAGTTATCAACTTAGAAAATTAGTTTAATCCACTTGAAATTTAGTTTATTTCACTTGAAAATTTAATTTAGTTAATTTAAAATTTTAATTCAATTTACTTGAAAAATTACTATAATCCACTTGGAAAATTAATTTATTCCACATTGAAAATGAGTTCTTTCTACTTGTGAAATTAGTTTATTATACTTAAAAATTTAGTTCAATCTATTTGAAAATTTAGTTTATTTCACTTACAACATTAGTTATCAACTTAGAAAATTAGTTCAATCAATTTGAAATTTAATTTAATTAATTTGAAATTTTAGTTCAATTTATTTGAAAAATTAATACAATCCACTTCGAAAATTAATTTATTCCACTTAAAAAATTAGTTCATTTCATTTAAAAAATTAGTTTAACCCATTTTGAAATTTAGTTCTTGTTACTTAAAAAAATAATAACGATAATTTTATTCAATCATTCTTTTTATTTTCTCTGCTAAGGACCTAGGTCCTTTCGAGAGATTAAAAAAATTAGAGGTCCTTTTTAAAAAGTATTTTTTCTTATGAGATCCTAATATATCTTTTTCCCAACATTCAAAGTTGAATTTAATTGCTTACTTTTTTTTATTTGTAAAAACTTCTTTTTTTATCTGCGTGAACATTTCATTTTATTATAAAAGATATTGAATTCAAAGAGAATTTTATCACTAACTCCTCCATAAAAAAATTGATATCAAATGATATTAATTAAAATTAATATAGATTTAGAAAATAAAATCAAAACTAATTAATTAGTGAAAAATTATAAAAAAAGAGAATTTAGAATTAAACAAGATTGAATTTGGAAGAAAAAAGAAAGAAAGAATGCAGGGATCCCCTAGAAAGGGAAAAAATGGACTCCATGTGCAAAAGAAAGAAAAAATGAATGAATGGGGAAAAAATGGAGAGCACGCCGTATGCTCATCATTTCTGGACTGTCCAATTCAAATCTGGATGGTCTAAATTTAATTACATTTTTTATTATATTTTTATTTTATTAGATACAGAATCTAAAATAAATATAATTTTATAACTATTACTTTTTTAAAAAATATTGTTATTATATAAAAAAATCAAAATAAAAAACTATAAATTTGGACTGTCTAGATTAAAATTGGATAGTCCAAATCCGTCTAGGGGTGATGAGTACTGGGTGCTTATCACTGTGATGGGCACCCAATATGGATTCAAAAAAATGAGATCCATTCAAATAAAAAAATAGAGAACAGAAAAAAAAAAAAAAGAAGGGCATAGAGCCCAAAAATGGAGCCTTACTATTTAATTAATGCACAATGTGACTCCACCACATTTTTAATTATATACTGATAGATACTAAATTTTACTCCTCGCACGATATGAGTATAAATGAAAATTGTGATTATCACATATATTATGTTAAAAAAAATAAAAACACAATTATTTATAGTATACATTTGGTACATTAAATTTTTGTGTTTGGAAGATAAAAATTATAGTAAAGTGGCCTTTATGATTTTATATGAAGTAAATTTAAAAAATATTATTAGGTAATAATCATAAAATATGTAATTGACATTATTTTTTGGTTACGGTTAATATTAATGTTCTTGAAACAAAATTTTAAATCCTTTTGTTAACTTTTAATATTATGAATAATTATCATTGACTTCTTCAGCCTTAACAAATCTTTCCTTGTTCTCTATTGGTATCAATAAACAACAAAATAATTAGATTCTCCAGCATCTCTGCCTCATCCAAACTCTTGGGTTCCTTAGACTTATACATGGCTACAACCTAAAGCACCACATCCATTTGTCCATCCTAACATTTTCTAATTCACAGTCATGTTCTGCAACAAAATTGCATATTAACTAAAGGTATTCAAAAGTTTGGTTTGGTTCGGTTTTGAGCAAAAATCAAACCAAATCAAATCAATTGGTTTGACATCTCTTAAGACCTTTTCGATTTTGCTTTTAATTGGTTTAGTTCGATTTCAACTTCGGTTTGATTCAGTTTGGTTTAGTTCGGATTATGTAAAATTGATTTTTTTTTTAAAAAAAATTTCCTCTTCTTCAAAACTTAAATTAAATAAGTTCCATATAAATACTTTACGAATACAAATTATATCTAAATATTTTACTAAAGTATGAATATTTTATGTAAAACTTTTGTTATTTTTTTACATTTTTATTTATTTATTGATAGATTCATATAATTAATTATAACAATATACTTATTTATATTCTTTCTCCCAAACTAATAAATGTTTTGTAATCTTGTTTATAAGTTTTTTTATTTAAAAGATTTGTATTAATGAGTAATAAAAAAAGAAAATACATTAAATAATTATAGTATTTGAATTTTAAAAAATAAATAGTATAGTAGGTTTGGTTCATATTTCAAAGGTCTGAAACCGAACCAAACCAGACCAAATCAATTCTAAAACAACAAAAACTGAAATAGACCTTATTTCAATTCAGTTTTGATCAGTTTGTGTCGATTTGGTTCAGTTTAATTGGATTGGATTGGTTTTGAACACCCTTAATATTAACAATGTATATGATTTTATATATTAATCCTATACATTGCTAATATGCTACCAGAAATGATTAAAATTCTCAGCTTGAAAGAGGGTTTCATAGAAGTCTAAGCACAAGACCAAAATAGTTAAAACTTAACAGAAAAAAAAATGCCAAGAAATGACAACATGCAAGAAAAGTATATAAATTCAAGTACCAAGAATGGTATTCCATTATATTCATAAACCAAAGTCTAAAAAATAAACAAGCAATTAGTGAGTAATTTGCAAATAGGTTCTGTGTGTGATATGAAAAAAAAGAAAGAAAGAAAGAATAAGGGAAATTTGTTTTTTGTTAGTAAAATAAGGATTAAGAGAAGCAAGGATGTAAAACAGAGGATGAAGAAGAAAAAAAAAAAGAAAAATCAAACTTGACCAAGATAGATAATTGATAAAAAACTTCAAACCTTGAATACCTGACCAAGATAGATTAATAGCCAGCTACAAATTGGAGAGGCATACGTCAGTAGTTGTTTCTATTATGACCTTTGCATGTTAGGGCCTCATTATACACGTTTGGCATTCATAACTATTTCATTATCCCTCCATTTATATTAAAAAACCATGACAAACAGTCAAGAGTCATTAATAATTAAAACCTCCTGTAATTAGCATTCATGACAGTTCAACAAAAAATTCAAATAAAGGCTCCCGGTCTCCTACTCTTTTACCAATGTAAGTTAGATACCTTCACGTGTGAATAAATACTTCATGAGCATTTAATCTGTGAAGCTTTTTTGTTTAATGAAAATCTATGAAAAAATTTATTTCAAAATTATGGTGGATCTTACAAGGGTTACTTTTCCAAAAAGAAATGTTTAGTTGATTTATACTCTAAATTTACATGTTTGACAAACTGCCTGCTCTTGATTAACAAATGTCAAAGGCACAACTGGTACATAACAGCAAGTTCTGTCAATTCTTACATAACACATGCAGAGTTTCCTTTTAAGAAAGTGAAATATTTTATTGATGACATAAGTTTGCTCATTTAAATTTCTATTGGAAATCTTTTAAAAAACTATTCATTCTTAATTCAAAAAAGTCCACATTGTGATGCAATAATGGTTTCCATGAACTAACATGCTCATGAAGATTGCATCATCCTTACAACTACTATACAAGTTAATTATTATCAATATTCTAAGCAATTGTGAGAATTCTTTCACTTAAATAATTTAACCATTTTATTTGTCTGTAAGTCCTACCATGTTTAGAAGACTCACGGATGCACATTGCTAACATCTAACAATTAGATGTTAATTTCTCCAATGTCATCTTGAGTTCTAAGTAACATGAACACACTCATCTTGAGTTCTCAATAACATGAACTCAAGGGAAGGGGAGACTGAGAAAGGAAGCATCATTTAGTTGGGGCATTCTTCTCTGACTTTTGAAATCAAGAGAGTACATAGATGCTTCTTTTTTGCTTTGAAACATGTTCCTCCACGGAGAGAATGACACACTTGGAAACCTACAAAATGCATCAAAAATACATAAATAAACTAATCACATTTTTATCATATAATGACATTAATTTTTTTTTAAAATAAAAGTTCGAACACACATAATAGAATAGAGTATTAGAAGAGGACAAAAAACAAAACTAGCTCATTAATTGTTTTTATATCTCCTTATATCAAACTCCCTTTCACCCCTTTTAACACTATCTTAGAATCTTTCTACTGAACACCTATCCCCAATTTTCAACTTCCACGCTCATCAACATTATCACCTCCCTTGATTATTTCCTCTTTGAAACTTCAAATCCAATTCCAATCTTTCGCTACCGCATGGCCCATCTTTGCTCCTTCTCATTCTGTACCTTGCGGATCACCCAATCCCTATAATTTTAAACCAAAGTCTTCCACTCATCTATCCTCATTAACTTAATCTGAAAACTGAATGACTTAGACTCTTGGATTGCAAAGGCAGAGGCAACTTGCAGGATGCAAAGCATTAAGCTGTGCTTCATCTATTGCAAGTGCCATTCTTCTATATACCATAGTTTGATCAATCATTGCATTGTTAACTGTGCAGCTCAAGTACAGGAATGTATTGAATTTTAAAATGGGATCAGGATATATGGGTAAAGGGCAAATGGACCACTCCAATTTATATGCCCTAATAGCAGGAGGCTGACACCAAAATGGAAATTGTTTTCCTTTTTTCTTACTGGAAAATTTATATAAAAAGTTAATCTTCACTTAGCAAAAGCTGTTATTATTGTATGATAATGAATTACTTGTCCTTGCTACAATAAAAACATAATTCTTTTTCATGTAACAATTTCTCCAAACATACCAATATTTTCCACCTAAAGGAAATTAGAAAATGTCTTACATATCACAAGAACTCTTAAATCTAAACATACTTATCCCTCCATTAGCAAGCACAAATGAGAAATCCTACAGATATAAGTAGAAAGGTTACCCAAATATAAGCTATTGCCCAAGGATTTCTAAACTCAGTTTCATCAAGTCTCCAAATCTATGCTGTACACAGTGTTAGGAAGTAAAAAAAAAGGGCATTCTAGGTAGCATTGGACCAAATACACTTTAATGTCTAGTGACTTACAACATATTTCACATCATCATAATTAGTGTAGTCAACAATGCCAAATGTACCTAAAAGAACAATATAATTGAGTGTTTGGCATATATCATATATTATATAATTAAATCATATGGTGATAAAAATTGTCACATAACATGATACATACATTCTGTTGAATAGAAATTCAAACACAGTCATAAGGTGGTTATCAATATCACCAATAGCTTAAATAAGGTGTAGCATGTAATTTTCTCTAGGCAACTAATCCCTTGCTATTCAAATAAGTAGATTTATAGATATACACTTATTTGAATCTAAAAACTCTTATTCCAGAGGAGACTTCGATGTATTACTATAAATCCTCAACTTTAATGACAGTATGACACAAAGGACTTCAACAATTAATGATGTTTTATATTCAATAAACAATACCCAAGCAAGTTAAATATTTCTCTTCATGCGTTATATTAAGATTCACAGAGATGAGAAGGAACCTCATAATTTGTCGTTAAGAAAAGCAAAGAACCAAGAATTATTAGCAACTTAAGCTTAATGAATTACTATTTTACAATGACTTGATTCTCTCTGCATGAATGAGCAAGCGACATAAATTACTTCAACCAACATATGATAATCCATGCTAAATATAAAAAGGATAGAGAAAAAAAGAAATCCGAAGAGCCCATAAACCACAATGCTAGGCAACCAAACCAAGGAGGGGCACTGGATTGGAGTTGATATCAAATTAGTGATGTAATTATGAAAAAATCATGGGAGGACAACTGGAAAATAGAGATTATGTCATGTTTCCATACAAGACAACAAATATCTCATCCAAAACATGGGTATTTCAAACATTTAACTCCTCTCCACCCTAACAAAAAATTTAACATCAATCCCAATCCTCCCATTCCCCTATATCTAAACCTAAGCCCTTCATTTTAAAAGGCCAAAAAAAAAAAGAACAACCGTGAAAAATAAATTATATGGAAAGTTAACTCAACAGCTAATAGCTAATTAATAAATCTAACCTGCATTTGAAAAAGATGGTACTTGAATAGTACAAAACTCCATTAGTACCACTCAATTGCTGGAGCACAAGCAATCCAATTCCTACCTATAGCCACTCAGTTACCCTCAAGTTTAAGTTTCTCAATCTCTTAGATGAATAAATAACAAAGGGAGAGCACAATTAGGATAAAAGATCAATTATAGCATACCATCAAAGGAAACCAATATCATTTTTTGTTGAGATCTGCAAACCGAACCCTTCCAATAACTACCCTGAGAATTAAAAGGAAGAGTCCTATAGAATCAGTAATGCAAACAATATAGAAGGAACAAGGGAATTAAAGCACCCGTACCACCACTTACTAGGGCAAAAAGATGAGTCCTATAGAATTAGCAATGCAAACTCTACTTTTCATATTACTCTTCTCTCCAAACTCTTCAAGAACTTTATAATAAAGGATTCTATTATAGTACGAGTTGATAATTGCCCTTCAAGTGAATGACTTCTGTCAGGAATCAATAAAAAGCACCTGCTTTGTTCATTAGCCATTCCCCATGGAGTGAACTGGAGAACTCACAGCAAAAGTTAATTCCTTCCAAGGAAACACAAAACACTTATTGCAGATAGCTGGACTAACAACAAAAATCTGTCGCTTGCTTCTCCTATCTTTAATTTGGATAGCCCTTCTACTATACTTAAGCATCAAGTGTTGACTTTTCATTAACTGCCACATTATTATTTGGCCAACAATGAAAAATTGTTTATATCATACAATATTCAAAATTTTCAAACTCGAGACTAAGTAGAGCTCCAACTAAAGTCCACTTAAGCCATTAAAAAATTTATGGTTTGCCTCGAAACCCTTCTATATAAATGTCGCACTCAAAAATGCGACGCGAACGGCGCATGTAAAAGGAAAAATAAGAAATTAGATTTTTGAACGAAAATCGATTTGCGATGAGTCTCTACCAAAATTTTAAGGAAAGTTTTGGAAAACCAATTTTGGAAGGAAAATGATTATCTGTGCAAATAGAGTTGGGTTTGAGAGTCGATTATGAGTGAAGAAGGTGTTAGATACTTCACGACACCCGTTTTTAAGAACAATTATCTTAAGTTGATTGTGTGAATTAACATAGCTTTAAAAGTATTTTGATTATCCTTTAAAAAGAGTAGAAATGAAAGAAATTAAGAACATTTGGAAAACAAATAATGAAAAGAAATTAAGAAAATTTAGAAAATATGAAGACAAAATTGAAAATTGTTTATTTATTTACAAGGGCGGATTTGACCCAAAATCAGAGTCTGGGGCTTATGTACCTTGTGGTAGGAATCAAAGTTTACATAATTCGGAATAAAAATGCGTGTTAGTTGGTTGGTATTTTTTTTTATTATAGTTTATGATAAAAGAAAGTAAATTGAAAATAATTTACCATTTTATAAATAAAATGATTTTTTGAAATTTGGGTTGGTGTATTTTAATGTGCAAGAGATAATTTAATTTAATTTACTTATTCTTATTTTTATTTAATTTTGAAAATATTTTATTTTTTTATTTTCTTTAATTTTTTAAAAAAATTTTGGATTTTTGGCTTCTGAAAATATATTTCTTTTTTGTATTTTTGGGAATTTTAAATGTGTTTTATGAAAATAAAATTAATCTACATGCTACAAACTCACCATCATACTCGATAGATCAATTCTTTAAACACCTATGAAAGCTCTAAAAACCGTCACGGTTTAAAGATTTTATTATATATTTTAAAGTGATACCTCTAGAAAATATTATTATTTTTTAAAACATTTATTTGGGTCAAATATTCTGAAACCTTGTTTTTAAGAAAAAAAAACACTTTAAATAATTGTTATTTATTTTTGTAAAATTAAGTCGCACAACCTAACTAATATGTCGTCATCTCACACAGCAACGCGATTAAACAGATTACTTGTGTTGGTTTAGAAGCCTCATGAGGCAGGGTTTTCTACTAATTAGATTAAAATTCCCTATAAAAAATTAAAAAGGAAATTTTACAAGAATAGGCCATTGGAGCCTATCATTAAGAACGCGTTAATCACCATACTTGTGTAGCTCTATAAACTCACATGGCAAATGATCACCCTAAGTATCTACGAAAGTTCAAAAATTTTTGTGACAACTTTAAAAGTATATATATATATATATAATGCAAACATTTTACAACATTGTACTATAACTATTTCGTGATCGTGTATGTTAATGTGCAAATTCAAGTAATACTTTATTTCAATACAATGAAAGAGTTGTGTAAATGGTGTGAATGAGGATCAAACTATTTTGCTTTATTCTCCATTCTCCCCTTACTTTGATGATGATGGCCTTGATTTCTCCCAAACTTGATTCATACTACCATAGTGCTCAAAAGAAGATAAAACAGGATCAGTATTCATCTTAAAAGCATTCGAGCAAGAAATCAAGAATAATACTATTTTATGGGGGAACCAAAATCCCCATCATTTAAAAATTCCAAGCTAAGTTTTTTACACAGAGATGACCACACACTATACTATCAAGCTTAAAACAGTAAACAAATATGCGGCACATGAGACTAAGCTTTTAATGAGGAATCATGAACATTTTAATTTTTTTTTTCATAGCCAAAACAACACCCAAAGCAAGCCTCCAAATCAGGTTTGTTAAACCGAAACTCAATACAAGGTGTACACATCTATATTACAATTCATTCACACATGAAGTGTTGCAGCCACACCATTAAGCTTTAGAAATGGACCTTCTAGGAGTTTTTTAAAAAAGGAATGTAAACAACACCTAAGGCAAACACCAATTGCAACTCGTGTATGAATCTCACCATGTCATTGTATCAAACACTCGACAAGCATACTTAACAATGCATGATAATTTCTATTCTTCCACTTTGAAGCCCCATAGCCAAGTTATGTATCATTTTCCTGTTGACACTTAGAAACCTCTAATCTAAATGCTAAGCATGTCCCGATAGTAATGAAAGAACCATCAAGTATTATTTAAACTTTCATTTATTTACAGAGTCACATCTGTCACACAAACCATAAGTAGTAAAGTTGTCTCCTCAACATATTATTTCAATCAAATGCTTAACAAGGACTCATGATCTTTGCAAACTACCAAAGTAGAGGGATGAAACTCACTAGCATTCAAAACTAAATGAGTTATAGAAAATGGAAAATGGCAAGTTAACTACATGGGCCCTCTAATAACAAAGCTCCAAATTTAGAGATGCAAAACAAACAAAATGCAAGAACCGTGACGAAACATATATATTCAGAAAATAGTGAACTCCTAATGGGCTTTTTAAAACACCTGTGAGGCATGTGTAATAGAGCATGATTGGGACACAACTCAGGGCTAAATCTTTAAGGCAAATGCTATGTTCCTTTCCTAATTAAAATAGCACAAAATTCATATTGGCACTAGACAAACAATCCTAAAAGGCATAGAATGAAGCACCATCTTTGAATGAAAAGAAACACAAAAACTTCACAAAGCGCATATAAAATCATAATGAGATTCTTTACAAAATTATGAGGAAACCAGAAGTTCAAAATCGAATCCTAACAAATTACTTCTAATGCCAACACAGTTTTACAAAGAACTTATAATTAAACGAAGAAGAACAATGTGAGTCCTAAATGAAATTCAAATTCATTATAGCTCATATAACGAGTTAATAATACAAACTCACATGAACACAACCTCTTAAAGTTCATCCCATCAAACCCTTCAATCTTTGATATCTCCAGGAATGGCTTGGTCACTGGCACAGCAGGGGGAATAAAGGTCGGAATACTGCCTCCGCCAGAACTAACTGCACCTGTAGCATCTCCGGCAGCAGCAGTAGTAGTGACGGTTTGTGACTCCATAACTCTTAAGATTGCTAAATATCACTGCAACAATATAACAAGTTAGAAATAATAATTTGAGTCATGCTCAAGGACACTATCCTTAAGAGTTATTCCGCCATGAGTCGATAACTTCCCAGGATTAAACGGATTCCTCTAGCTAAAGCAAGGCAACAGAACAACAGAAAGAAATGAAGCTAAAGCTCAGGTGAGCAGAGAGGGAGAGGAGAAAGCTCCGAATAATGTCCGAGAACTGGTGTGTAGAATTCAGTTCTAGAGCTCGGTATTTATAGGCTCCAAAATCAATGAACGTTGAGCATACCATAACTGCAATTAAACGTCGGTCATGAACATTAGGAGATATGTGAATAAATCTGAAAACGTTAACAGACATTGGACATAAAATTGGTTAACCATTTTTGAACGTTAGGTTGATCATAGATTAATGAAAAATAAATTGGTTAATAAAGAATTAAAAATCCCAACGTTACAGGATTCAAAACTGATCTAGTAAAAAAAATAACTTTTCCAGTAAGCTATTTTATAATAAACTTTTTTGTATTTTCACAAAAATAGTTTTCAACAAAAGTGCTCAGTATCTTGTGTAACTCGCTTGCAGGGGGCAAATCAACGGATTTGAATTGCGTTTAGTTGTGGTGGCCTGCTGTTGTGTGTGCAAGCTCCTTTTAGCTCATCTAATTGCCCAATTTCACATCTTAGTATATAAACATTAAGGCCTCTTTTCTTTTGAGCAATGTGGGACTTTCTTTTTAACACACACCCACACAAACTCTAACAGTAGTGGAGGGGCTTTGTTGTGTCGTTTCTGGCTTCCAAGTCTTCTTTGTCTCTCCCTCACGATAGAGTCCTTTGTCTCTTGCTTTCGTACTCGCTCGATTGTCTTGCACCTCAGCTCCCTCTGTTTTCATCCACGAGCCACTCTCTCGTGGTCATTTGGCTGAAACACTGTGTTTCAGTGCTTCAATCAAAAGAATTTTTAGTTTTTTTTTCATTATCATTTTTTACTAATTATTATTTTTGGTTTTCATGTTGGAACACTGGGCCATTAGCTTTAAGCCCAAATTTCAACACAAACTCTACCTTTCCTTTCTCTCTTTTGTTCTATTTTTCCTTTTTATCTCTTTATTAGCAAGATCCAACTTTATTTGAAGATCTTCATTATTATTATTTTCTTTAAGAGAAAAAGGAGATTCACCAAATTTAAGATTAAAGGGATTTTAATTTTAAATTTCTTTTTTCATTTAAATTTGAGATTTGAAATTTTAAATATTAAATTCTAGAAGAAAGAAATTGGATTTAAAGAGTATTTTTTGGATTTTCGAAGATTTGCATTTATCTTAAATGATAATTACTAATTTTCTTAAGTAAAAGGAAATTTTTTTATTGCTTTTGTTTTTCCATTATTTTATTTTAATTTTTATTTTAAAATTTAATTTATTTAATACTCAGATAAAATAGAGTGTTCACAATATAAGTTCTGAATTTGGTTGCAATCTATAGCTTCTTCATGCTAAACGGTACATGAGCTAGCGAACTCTAACATAGGCCACTAATCATAACACTTTACATTCAAGTTTTACAATTTCAAATAATTAGAAGAAATTTTTTAAAATAATAAAGTTTTATTAACATGCGTTTCACCTAAAATGTCTGAAATCATCATTAAGATGCTTTAAGATAACTCTCTAAAACTAACCAAAAGCTGCTATTGTTTCAGGTAAGGTGGAAATATCGTATTCTAATACAATAAGCAAAGCAAAACACACATAATTGCATGTCCATATAGAATACATATAAATATATTACTATAAACTAAAATTAACCAATGAAATGATAAGCACCTAGGGAAAAATATTCACCCTAGTAAACCTACAATTATATTTATGAAATTGAAAATGTAATAGTACCAATCTAGTGAAAACATTATGCAAATGAATATAGCTTCATTTGCTATTGGCTCCCATACTCCAAGAGGAAGGGTCTTTTTCAATCTAAAATTGTAAAGTTTGGCTAGTCACTTAAGAGGGAGGTAAATTGGATGATGCACGATTTTTGTCCTTTTTGAAGCATAGTTCAATTTCACTAAGAAAAGTAATAAAACAGAGGTAAACAGAGGGTGATGAAGAATATAAATGAAATAATAAAATGAAGAATCAGACACGGGAATTTATCCTAATTCAGCCTAAACCACTTGGCCAACATCTAGTCCTCAAGCCACCACTTGAGATTTTCACTATATCCCATAAGTTTAATCCGAGCACATGTGAAGTCTCAGTACATTCACAAATTTCAGTAGGCACTGGTAAAACCACTCTCCCTACACCCTTACAAGCTACATAAATCTTTTAGTGTTTCCCACACTAAGATTTTACCCAAGAAATAGTAGAAAAGAATAAATACAAAATTGAAACACTCTTTTAGAGTAGATGATACACTAAAAGCATACTATATTAAGGTGAGTTTAACTATAAATGTTGATACAGAAAAAATTTATAAATTGTAGCACCATTTTTGGCACAGACTCACTTAATTTCATGACCTACAAGTTCAAATGAAATTCTATTTATAGATTTGTGATTTAACTATTCGTTAGACATAAGATCTATCCGTTAGACACAAGTTCTAGCCGTTACTCTGCGAAAGAGTCATTCAACAACCACATTAAATGCATCTGACATGCCAAAATTCAAATTTTGAGACTCAATAGATGAATTTCGCAAAGTCAGCACAGTTATGTATTTAACGTTGAATCTTGAAATTCGTCTGTTACAAAGTGACACTCAAATTTTGAGTTTGTAAAAGATATCCCTTGTTAGTTTGTGCAAATTTTTATATTAGAAGTGTGTCTAAATAGATTGAACGGTTGTCTTAAGTTTTCACATAACCTTTCAAAATTAAAATTTCAGAAACCAAAATTAGAATTTCAGAGACTGAAAAGACAAATTTCAGAGACTAAAATTCTTCTATCAGAGGCATGTTCAAGTTTTCACAACATACTTCAAAATTAGAATTTCAAAGACTGATATTGGAATTTCAGATAACGAAATTCAAATTTCAGAGACCGAAATTCACCTATCAAAGGTCGAAATTCAAATTTCAGAGTCTGAAATTCATTTATCAAAGGCATATTCAAACCTCTGCAACTTTTGCACATTTTCACTAACTATGTTTAGCCCAAAATTCAAATTTCACAAATGAAATTCGTCTATCAGAGATGAAAACTCTGTAACTTCGAATTTCACCAAGTAAAGTTTGAATTTTGTACAAAATAAATATGAATCATAAGCAAAATTCGTCTGTTAGCCAATATTTCTCAATTTTAACACATGCTAACATCATATATACTTAATCTAACTTGTTTAAAACATATGGTAATAAGATTAAGTAAATTTCAAAGATTAAACCAGCTCAAGACTTAAGTGAAAACAAAATATACCTAATAGCTAAACCTTCAAAGATTAAACTATATTTTCACTTGGTCATTCCATTTTTGGCATGCTCCCTTCTAATATTCAATTCTTGGAGTATCCTTTCTTTCATTCTTCTTTGAGTAAGACATGATGTTGATTTTCCTTTCTTTATTCTAGTGCTCACTCTTCCTTATCAGATAATCCTACATTTAATATATTACACTTACAAACCAAGTAGTTAGTCTAATTTATATATCCAACTTATATTATATAATATAAAAGTATAGTGAATATATTAGTGCATAGCATGATATATGCATTATAAACACAATTAATCATATGTCAATGCACATTTTATTTCTTTTAAGAACAATATATATGTTAGACAAATATGATATATTTGTTCCTTATTACTCTACATTTATCATCATCAAAACTTATATTATATTAAACCTAACAGAAATTGCCAAAGAAAATCGCCTTTAAAATTGATTTTGTTTTCTATCAATCTCACATTAAAGCATCCAGCTATAAGATAAATAAGGCTAAACAACAGCAACAACAAAAAGAAGAACTCTTTAAGCATAACTATCAAAGGCTACTTCTTAGAGTGGGGTAAACAATATGTGTGTGTGTGTGAGAAATGCGAAGGTCTAGTGGGATATCTAAGACTTGGTTCAATGGAGTACTACCTCCAGTTCCAATTTGATAATCATCATTTGGTACATACACTCTAATACAATATATTATGACATAACATTAATTAATTATTCATGCCATTATAGAAAAAGCTTTATATGTGATTCTAAATCAAATTAAAAGCCTTTAAGTGAACTTAAATATTCTGCCAAAGATACACAAAATACATCATGAAATTCACCAAATGATAACTAAGATTTATTTATTTCAAAACATCAAAATAAAAAGAATCAGCAATACAAATATAACTGAAAAGTTAAAAGTATTTGAGGAGTGAGAAAAATTACAATTCTACTCCTGAATAAAATAAAAAAAAATAGGTAAGAGGGATAGATCCCTTTAAATTGTGATGTGTGTTTCATGTATCTCTGTCTTGTGATTGTACTAATAGGACAACATCACCATTCCAAGTGTTCACATACATATGATTCATGAAAAGGAAAATGAATATTAGATAACAACATGCATATTAAGGGTTTCAAAGTTTTGTTATCGAAGACAATTGCAGATTTAAAACACAACCTATCCATAATAAGCTTGGAAGTTGAAACATAAGTTTCTATAAAAAAAGATAAGAAAAGGGAAAATAAAATAGAACTTGTTCAACATTTTGTGATAAAGAATGGTGTTCTTAGACATCATTTTAATAGCCATGCTCTCCCGTCTTTGTGTTTTTTGCAAATTTAACCTTAGCAAAGATGCCTTCGCTAATGGTATGACCTACCTTATACTTGCCAACCTTCTCCAGAACATCATAGTTTCATCAGGAAAACACATAGCTATAATCTTTATATTTAAAACATTTTTTTCCAACTCTTAAAAATTTAACAATAATTTTGGAGAAATCTAATAACAAATTTTGCAAATTAAAGTATCTTAAATCAACCTACAAGATCTCATCACTTCAGTTAAAACAAAGTTCTAAGAAACTTCCTTATATGCCACATGATTGAAAAAAAATAGCTTACAATGGTAGTCAACTATTAGCCAAATCCACGATAAAAATAAAGGAACATATATCAAAGATAAAGATCCCAAAAAAATTTCAACAATCACCCAACAAAAGTAATAGGAAAAAAATTAAGGAGTTGTTCTAGTAAGATATATGAAAGAAATAAGGATTGAAACTGAACAATGATTTGAATCAGCAAAGCAATGGCAATGTATTACTAAGAGTCAGAGGCCAAACTTCCCTTGCATTAAAGGTAAATAAGGATATACTTTCTCTTGTCCATATTATAGGACATTTTGTATCACAAGTTTTTAGTCCAAAATATAGGGTATTGATATTTTTCTTCCCATTTTACCCCTATCTTTAATTCTTCTATACTCTTCATTTATAACTCTATAATAATAATAAAATGAGGTATTTAATAAGGGTAAAATAGGAAATGTGGATACTTTTTGCATTAATTTCAGGTAAAAAAATAATTTTCTTAATATGTATGTAATTGATATAAAATGTCTTATAATATGGATTGGAAGGAGTATATATATAAGCACCTTAAATGTAGCATGCTAGATTTCATATATGGGCCAAGTATAGTTATTCACTTTTAAAAGATTTTGGGCTGTCAACCAAAGAGTAATTTGCCCCGAAAATGAAAAAATAAAGTAAAGATTCAAAAGAATACCTCCAAGTCTAGCTCCAATTATGGCCAAGCAGTGGTTTCACAAACATCTCCTTCATCATATCAATCTCTATTTCAACAGTTTTTTACCAGGTAAGTTATTGAACAATAATATTACATTCCAACCCATCATAGCGGTCCAAGGCTTAAAAAATTTCAGCCTGCTATAAACGAGTCAGCCCACCCTCACCTCGCTTTATGGCTAGCCTATGGCAGGCCAACCCGTTTTGGGTGGGCTGGCCTATTTTGACAACTTTAAGTCCTATTCACTGGATGATATATTGGAAAAGACATGCGTTTTCCTCTTATTTATTTATAATAACTAGGTTTTTTACCCTATAATGCATCATGCACAAGCATAAATAGATAAAATATGGAGCCTAAAACAAGTCATATAAATAGTATCACAACATTATTTATATGTTATTTTTTAAAATTAACCAATATCAATATAAAATCTATAAAAAAGTATATCATACACAAATTAAAAATAATATGATTTATCCTGTACAATATATACTAGATGGTATAGTTCTTTCCAATACATGGTTTTACCAATATAACTTTTTCTTGATTGTTATCTTTGGAATTTGGTTTTGCTTATGCCAAACACACTTCCCCTATAAAACTCAACTGTTGAAATCATCTCTCACTGCTCAAGTTTTTTAACAGCATGAACAATAGGAGAAGCCCAAAAGATTTCAAAGAATATTCTTCCCATGTTCCCAACTAAACTACTTTATTAGCTTAAATATTTTTTTTGTTAGAAAGAATATATGCATTTACACAAAATCTTAGATGAATCAGTTTGACTTAAATTTGTAGTGGGTCAAGCCCAAATATTTTAATAGGAAAAGAATGTGCAGCACAATAGTAGAAAAAAGAGGCATGATAAGTAGGGAGTTATAAAGGTGTCAACTTTGAAAGAATGTAGTCATGAAGTTTGGAGAACTAGGAACATGGCAAGAGGTCGCAAAAAACAAGGCATGTTCAGGAAGCGGAGATTGCGAAACTACCATCTCAACACCCTATAAATAGCGATACAAATAGACAAGAGGGACACACACACTTTGCCAGACAAATATTCAACAATCTCAACACTTTAAGACAATCACCAGTACTCATGCTGAAGCATTAGATTTCTATTAACATTCAACCTTGAACTTTTATATTTCTTTCTAGCTTTAGGAGTTTTCAAGTTTCATTCTCATTGTCCAATATAGTTTTTCATATCATGAACATGCTTCTTTCTACCAATGTTTATTAATTCCTTCCTGCATATAATTTCATTTGCTCTTCTCAAGTTTATATCTTGCTTACTTCCTTTAAATTATATTTTGGTACTTGCATCTGGGAAAATTATAGCAAGGGACCACAGGGACTTACAATTATTATGATTAGAAGTCATAATTTTCATATATTTTGATGTTAACACCTCTGGCATGCCTGGAGCTTTCAAAATTTATTTTCAATATATAATTTTTTGCACACCTAGTGGGACACATACAGGTATTATGTTGCCAAGAGCCACAGGTTTTTATGGAGAAGAAGTGGTTGGGTGTCACGATCCAAATGATGTTGTTGCAACAGCAAGGCATAAAGGATGCGTTTTTCAAATCGTAGATATGCTTGAGCAAAGGAGTTCCTAGGTTCCTCAAGGACTAGCATAGAATGAGAATCCTAAGGAGCTATAAATACCGATAAAATTTGATAGTGGGAGTTTTATATTTCCATCTAATATGTTTTCTGCTTTTGCCAAGATTCAGGAAGGATAAGTTAGACAAGAGTTTATCTTAGCTTACCTACGTGCAACATATGAGACTTATCTAAGCATATCAAAATATTTGAATCAATGGCTATAACAGATGGAAAGCTTAATGATAGAAGAATCAATGACAAATTCTAGGCCTATAAAACAAGTTGATGAAAAACTCATGAGGCATTCCTCTGATGGTGTGGAACAAGTTATTCCCAAGGGGATCAGGAGGCAGTCCTTTAGTGATTCCCTAGAAGAAAAGTTGGTTACTCAAGCTAATATTTATGCTAAACAGAAAAACCATCCTTCATAAAGAAAATATGAGAAGACTAACGTGTTGGTGGAGGGCTCAAGGGGTAGTGTCCAAGGGATTCCCAGTAAAGAGGAGTTGGTTCCCCAGCCAAAGCCTCCACCAATGGCTACCATCATCATAATGATAATGGACATATTCTCACACATTATTACAAAAAAGAAGGCTAAAGGAATTTTTAGTTAACCTCAACTTCAACCTAAAAGAAGGTATAGAAAGGAGTGGAGGCCTAAATACTACCTCCTATGTCCTAAATATATGTGGAGGAGGGTTAAAGTCTCTGGTGCACCAAGAAAAGAAGGAACTCCTTAGTAACACAAACAACTAGTAGGTAAGCCAGTGGGATGGGAACAACCTGAGAAGCAAACATGGAATAAGGAATGGGTCACAAGGTCACATTTAGTTTAACAAGAAGTAGTCGAGGTTTATAAAGCCTCCTCAAAATATACCATAAAAATAGTGGCAAGTAGCAAGGCATAAGGAATTTCCCTAGCCACTCACTAGAACGCAGAAGAAGAGCCTCCAGAGAAAAAGAGCTACTATAAGGAAGACATTAGGGATGCAAAAACAAGAGAGCTATACTAGAGAAAATATCAAATTCAACAAGAAAATAGATAATGAAGAATCTATAAGCAATTATGAAGTAGGCTAGAAGAAAGATACTTCTTATGTCTTAATAGGTGATGATCTTGTGCCATTGTATGCTAATAAATCTTTAACCTTATATGTAGTTTTCCACGATAACTATCATGGAAAGATGAATGAAATGCAAGAGGCAATAAACTATCAAGTAAAACCTAAAGAGTTACGCCCAAAGTTCATCAATGGCAAATGCTTTAAAAGGTACATTCCCACTATGTAAGAAATGGTTGAAAACAAGTACAAATAAAGAGAAGGTCATGTATATAGCCAAACAATGTAGGTCCTTAAGGTATTCTTTATGCAGTAAATGTTTAAGGGCCACATTGTATTTTAGAGACAACTCTGGCCTTGTTTCTTACTTCAATTACTAGGTTAATGTTCATGAGTCGGTTTTTTTCGTTACTTTAATGCAATGGAGTAAAGATAGGTCTAATGATCATCTTTTTTTATCTTGTGTATTAATATCTTATGTGTCAATTGGAGATTGGTCAAGAGATTCTAACGAATAAAGGATATATGGTGAATAAGAAATATCTTTGATTAAAGTAGTTGTATAACTTGGATCACTAGGTCTTTTATGTCTTTAGGAGTAATTCATGTATGTCATGCAAGGGTGAAAGAAGCATAGCTTACTTCGAAGTACATTTAGAAGGATCTTTTTGATTGAGGAACTAGCTTCAAACAATCAAATTTAGGGGTAGGAAGCTGTCTCGTTTCATTATGTAGTTAAGTAACTAGTATTTTAGCAAATATCTCAAGTAGAAATAGACCTCTAGCCAGTTTTCATTACAAAAATATAATTACCATCAAAGAAAGAAAGAGGAGTGGGTAGTTCTCCAGGCATTTTTTTTAAATTTTGTATGAAGTTTCACTTGGTTGCAAAGGTGCATCATGAGTAAGATCCACCATCATCTCTTTTGAACTTACAAAGCACCATGAAGAAATGATGAACCCTCTAGGAATCTTGCCTTGGTCAACTCTAGAATCATGAAGGAGGTGAGGAACTAGAGCTAGATGTCATTCTTCTTAGCCTACTAACTAGTAGCATTGAGGTATGAATTCAAATTCCTTACTTGAAAGTTATACAATGCCAATGTTTGCTAAAGATGCAAGAAATTATTAACAAGCAACTGTCCAATGTAAAATTTGATATGAATGGTTAAGTTTAGCTATTTATGCATAGTAAGTTAAACTAGACATTTGCACATATGCTAGCAAAATTCAAATAGGCTTCTTGAGTATGGCTAAAATTTTAGGGGAAGTAAATGGCTTGCTTATGACATTATGAAATTCTTACTAACAAAAAAGTGAAAGTAGTTCAATAAGTGCACATAAGGTTAAATTAGCCATTTGTTGTGGAATTTGAAAAGCAAAGGAAATAACATCATGCATAACTTGATCTATGTAAAGTGAATGAGTTATGAATTTAGAATTATGATTTATGAAATTATATGGGCAAATGGCCGAATATAATATATACATATATATAGAATTTGATAAATCATAATTTATGATTATGAAGTGAGCATGCAATGCCTAGGCCATTTGTTAAGGATAAAGAGATACAAGATAATGGATTTATGAAGCTTGAAAGGCTTGTGCTTTAGGAAATGGAATGCTAGCTGAAAATTAAATTAAATGTTACATATAATCTATGGAGTATATATATGAACAAAAAAGCCTTTTATATTTACAAGTTTCATATATTAATGCAAATGGCTATACTTGATGGTTTGATCTATTTAAGCATTTGTTTTAAGGATGTTTATGATATAGGGACTTAAGAGCAAGTAATCATGAAGGCCATCCTAATCCTATGAGTATAGTAAAGAAGAAACGCTATCCTAGACATTTTATGAAACATATGGTAGACATGATTTTGGAAAACAAATTTTTATAGCCTATTTGTTCCTACAAGCAACCAAAATTCACAGCCACCATAAATACACCAATTTGAAATATCCATACAATTTTGGCCTACTAAGATATAGTCAAATTGTATGTGAGGGGTAATTGTTTGACCTAACTTTGTAGTGGACTACGTCTAAATATTTTTAAACCCTAAAAGTAATTATTGGTAGCATTTAAAGGATTAGGTAATGATTAATAAGAAAATAATGTGCATCATAATAGCAGAAAAAGATGTATGGTCAAGAAGTGAGGAGCTATAAAGCTGTCGGCTTTGAAGAACATAGTCATGAAGTTTGGAGAACCAGGAGCATGGGAAGAGGTAACATAAAACAAGGCATGTTCAGGAAGTGAAGGCTACAAAACTACCATCTCAACACCCTATAAATAGCAATGCAAGTAGACAAGAGGGACACACACTTTCCTTTACAAATATTCAATAATCTCAACACACTGAGACAATCAGCAACACTTATGCTCAAGCATTAGATTTCTATTAACATTCAACCTTCATCTTTTATATTTCTTTTTAGCTCAAGGAATTTTCCAGTTTCATTCTCATTATCCAATATGATTTTTCATATCCCAAACATGTTTCTTTCATCTGGTGTTTATTAATTCCTTCCCCATACAATTTCATTTGCTCTTTCCAAATTTCTATCTTGCTTATGTCCTTTAAATTATATTTTGGTACTTGCATATGAGAAAATTGTAACAAAGGACCATAGGGACTTAAGATTGTTGTGATTATAAGTCAAAATTTTTATATATTTTGAGGTTAACACCTTTGACACACCTAGAGCATTCATATTTTGCTTTCATCATAGTCATATTATAACTTTCTATATTTTTTATATTTTATATTGATATTGATTTCTGCTTTAAATAAAATAAAAAATAAATAAATAACCAATAAGATCATGACATAATTGATATATATGAGATGAGATTAACATTTGACCGTCGGTTAGAGGATACTCTTAGTGCTCCAGAAAAAAAAAAAATAAATAAAAAGGGATATTAACCCAAAGTAAAAGCTTTCTCTTATATATATATATATATATATTTTCAAACTATTAACCTCCAACGTAAGGCCCAGCCTCAAGCGTGAATTATATAATCCAGTCCATTTTCAATTTATGGTGGATTTGTTTGACAATGGTGCATGTTTTCTTTAATAGTATTCATTAAAATATGCACCAGGAAAATTAAAAAAAAAAGCATAAAAACCTATTCATTAAAAAATGAGATTCGAAAATGTGACATGCAGGAGTAACGGGACATTAGTGTAAGAATATATTATGATTTTTCATTATAGAGAATTTGAAGAGTTTGGAGGAAAAAAGTGCTACAAAATTTTGCACTTTGGAGTTTGAACTTAAAAAATTTTGTTATGTAAAATTCCATAGAATTTAGAATCAATAATTTTTTTATCATTATTTAGAAGTTACATATTAAAATCAATGTAAAAGAATAACCTATAATTTTATTTGATATTTATATTATAAGATAAACCCACATAGTGAACTCTTGATGGACGTATTAATTATGATATGAAGTTGTGATTAAGAGCATGTTTAGATTCGTGTAATAAGCACTTATAGCTCCAAAAAAGTGCTTATCTTGTCAATTCCAAAACACCCAACACTTTTGCATAATTGATTATCCTAGTCATAAGCTCAATTGAAATAAGCTGGCAAGGGCAGCTTTTCATAATCACTTTTGGAGACAATATTATCGTTGGAAGCATTAATGGCGCTGTTAATTTTTTACCTACCATTTTTACCAAAACCCCCACCTCTCCATTGTTTCTCATCACCACGACTCAAACCCGTCAGTCTCCTGCAAACTCCTCCACAACCGTCGTCTTCTCTTCTCCTTTTGTTATCACTGCATCAAACCCCAGTCGTCCTCTCCTGTCCACTCCCCTAGAAAAGCGTCCTCTACCTTCTCCTTTCTTTCTCATCACCACATTTGAAACCCAATTTGGCCTCTCCTGCGGACTCCTCTAGAAAATCGTCCTCTGCCTTCTCGTTTCTTTCTCACCACCGCGTCTCAGACCTAGTCAGCGAGGTTGATGATAAAGGGTGGAATCATCCCTAAGATGGCATTGTTATCGAGGTTCAAGACAGTGAGCCACTGCAAGTTGCTGATTCTCGCAGGAATCTCGTCAGTTAGGCGGTTGCTGATAAGGTTGAGGACGCAGAGAGAGGAGAGGGAGACAATGCAGTCAAGAATCTCACCAGAGGTGAGTTTCGGTCAATGCGGCTCTGAAGGCTAATAAAGCCGCTTGGTCTGACGGCGGGTAAGAGTTGATGGAGAAAGAAACGGCAAGAATTACAGTTACTAAAAATAGAAAGGAACCCATCTGTTTCTCTCTATAGAAGAAAGTTATAGGGGAAGAGAGCGAGAAGAATGAATGAATATCTAAGCTCAAAAGCGCGGTTGGTTATTTAAGAAGTAAGGCATTTTAGACATTTCAAGTCATTATCAATCCAAAAGTAATTTTGGCCAAATTATCCAAACACAATCAATTATAGAAAATCACTTCTGAGATAAAAATATCTAAATACATATCATTTTTTCACATAATCACTTATCTTCATAATCACTTCTGAATAAATTAATTCAAACACACACTAATATATGTTAGCATACGTACGTATAACTTCATATAGCTTGGTGGAAGTTCTGGCCAATAAAATATCTTTGGTGGGAAGTAATTCCTGATCATTGGATTATCTTCCTTGGAAAAACTTAAAGAAAAAGGTCCAACTTACTTCATTAGTCATTGCATTCTCTTTCATGTCTTTATCACTTGTTAGATCTCCAAGCACCATCTAACTTCGAATAAACACACAACTGCTAATAAATATTATTGCTGAGAAGAAATTTTTTCTTTTATTGGTAAACCAAAAACAAGAGAAAATAAATACCCACTCCCTCCTATTTCTTATATGAATTATTTTTTAGAATGATTTTATGATCCCAAATAAAAGTCACTTTGTAAGAATTTGTAAAATATTAATTACTTCATCTCAAAAATACCTTTTTTAAAAATTATTTTATATAGCATTAATTTTTTTCTTTTTGTCAATTGGACTTACAGGAGCATTAATTGCTTTAAATCTATGATATTTATTATACATAAAGATGAAAATTAAAATAATTTTTAGATAATTTTATTAATGAAATTAACTCTTCTTCGAGAGGGAGTGACATCAAACAAATGGGTAGAAATATAGTCCTCAAGCATCAACATAGCACAAGAGCTTCGTGAGGAGGATCTTACCTGTTGCAACGAAAATGCGGAAAGGCCCAAGCCTCCAAAATTGACACTAGACTTGACTTCTTGTTCTTATGTTTGGAAAACTCATATATCAAGAACCTCTTAAAAAATATTTTTCACTAAGATCCCCAGTATTTAAAATCTTTTAAAAGGATTTAGGTTCTTGGAGGTGTAAAAGTATAAATTTGTTAGTTAGATCAAAATATTCATTTCTCCTTCCCTCACCATGGTCGGTGGCGTCATTGAAGCTTTGGCAACTGGCAATGTTGTTGAAGCTCTGATGCCCATGCAATACAAGGACAAAAAATATAAACTAATTGAACCAAAATATTCATTTGTCTCTCCCTCCTTTCCTCATTTCTTCACCATCGTTGATGATGTCATTGGAGCTTTGGCAATAAGCAATGTTGCTGAAGGTCTAATGCCGGTGTAGGAACAGTGACAACAATAAGCTTGAAAGAAAATTTTCAAATTAAATCAATGAAATTTTCAAATAAAAAATTTAAAATTTTCAACTCATTATAACAATTTTGTACAATCCAAATTTTATTCAATATGTAAACTTGAAAAATATTTTTAACTTGAATTAATGGATTTTTCAAGTGAGAAACTTAGAATTTTCAATTCACTATAAATGTTTTCAACAGTATCATTTTGTATTTCAGAAGGTCAACTTGAAAAAAGATTTTCAAATTGAATCAACAAAATATCCAAGTGAGAAACTTAGAATTTTCAACTCACTACAACTATCCTAAACAATTTGAATTTTACTCAAGAAGGTAATTTTAAAAGAATTTTTCTAACTTGAATTATCAAATTTCTAAGTGAGAAATTCAAAATTTTCAACTCATTATTAGCTATTTTTAGCAATCTAAATTTTATTAAAAAGGTAAACTTAAAAAAAGAAATTCCAAACTGAATAAGCAAAATTTTCAAGTAAAAAAACTTAGAATTTTCTTCTTATTATAATTATTTTTAACCAAATTTCCAATAATGCCATTAGTAATGGTGAGGGAGGGAAAAAAGGAGAAAAGGAGAAAAGAGTACTTTGGTTCAACCAATTTATATATATATTTTTATCTCTAAGAAAATATAACCTATTAAAAGATTTTAAATATTAGGATTCTATGTGCAAAATATTTGTCCTATAAAATCTTGACCCTATTTTAGTGGGTTCTATTGAAAATTAATGACTGGGATCATCAAGTCTTGCATCCACCTCATCATTTCAGACTGCAACCATGCACACACAATATCAACGTCAAAGCCCATTAAGTAAATATATATATTATTTATCTTATCGGATTCAGCCTATATTATTCAACGACGTAAACTGTTTATTTACCATCATGAAGTGTAGTTGGTCAGTAACGGTCATTTTCAGAATTAATTTGCCTTGTGATTTAGCGTACACCATTCAATCACTACTAGACGATTTTATTTGTTTTTTCTTCTTAACAAGGTTAGTTGTCAACGTATACTTTCTCATTTCTCAAGAGGTTCATAATTCATGTTTGTTAAGAAAAATTAGTTATATATTTTAAAATTTTAAAAAAAATTTAATATTTTAATTTTATTTTCATTCATTATCAATAAAAATTATTTTAAAAATTTATTCTCTCTTTTTTTTTTTCAACTTATGAAACTATAACTAATTGGTAAAAATGACAAACTTTAACTAAAAATTACATATTTTTTTATATTTTAGACCAAATAAATATTTTATAAGAATTTTTATAATATGATATTGAGGGAGTATTCGACAACCAAAACCATTACACATTCGTGTTTTATTAAACATCAAGGAGCTAAGTTTCGAGATTGTATTGATTAGGGAAAGGAAAATACGAAAATTATTAGTTAAAAAGAATCTATATGTTCCAGATGCTGGCTAGTGCACCCTGCTCTACCCGACATTTTATCAACGTTACTACGTCACCTAGCTTGAAAAACATGCACCATAGCCAAAATGTCTTTGGAGCGATGCATTTTTTTCTAAGTTATAATTATAATTGATTTAACTACCATGTTATGTGTAAAACACAAAAATTTCCACAAAGAGATCTCAATTAATCGAAATTCAATGTGACTGTCTAATATCAAATGGTTCAATAAAAAAAATCATGGGAAGAGAGTAAGTAGAGAAATAACCATTTGCAGTCCTACAGGTACATTAACAATTATTTAAAAAATCATAAAAAAAGTAGGTAGTTGAGAGTAAAAAAGATATACATTTGTGAGAATATATTAGGAGAATGTAAAGAGAAAATTAAGGTTACATGTATCAAATTATTTTATTTCATCAATACTACAATTTTTAAAGAATTTTGATATACTACAGCTATAGTTATGTTTTTTTATATCATGTATCACTTTACTCAAAAATTCAAAATACATTAAAGCTACTGTTGCAGACATCACTAGCTTTAGCAAGATTTTCTTTTCTTTTCTTTTCTTTTTAATTCCCAAGCCTGCCAAGAGAGGACAGACTTGTCGACCGTTTCCATTAAAATTTTGACGATGCACCAACTTATAAAAATAAAATGACAGATCTTCTGGCCATTGATGCATGCATGGATTCATAATTTAATTTCTGTTTATCAGATTGCTGTCCTTGAACACGTACCATGCCGGATATTTTGACGTGTCACCTATGAACTTCTTCATACGTTTGCCAATTCAACAAGTTTAGTTTTTTTTAGAAAAAAAAAACATTATTTTTGTCTCTCTTTGTCTTTTTAATATTGACGTTTCATTGCAAGTCGCTCATTTTCTTTCTGCTTATGGCATCATTCTTTTATTGTCTTTGACAGAATTCATTTGCACTCATCCGTAATAACACGTGACACTCCACGACAGGAGCTTCGGCATCCGTCCCCCCACCTAATTTTTTGTAACTCCCTCCTTTTTATAAGGAGTTAATAAAACTATCACGTTCTGTAGCTACAAAAACAATTATTAATTAAATACTATCATAAAATAAAGATAGAATAATAATTTATTTATCATGTATATTAAATTTATATTAATCAAATCATGTTATGAAATGAATGAACGCCCGGTGTGGAGTAACAGGTGATGGGCCGGCTTTTACCGGTAAATTGGATTCAAAGGGGCAAGAAGACAAAAGGGAAAATGCAGAACAAGTCCTTCTTCAGGGCTTCCAGTACCATTTCTTCTTAATTACTGAGTAAGCAATATGTGCTGGACGGTTCAGGCGCTCTTCCATTGGTGGACAGCGTACGTATTCAATATTCAACTTCGCTTTAATCATAATCCGTAGTCCGCGAGTTAGGTTCCACTCTACTCGTCACCAGCATAAAGTAAAAGGCGACCTTTCGTTTTCGTTTACGGACGCCAAAGCTTGCTAAAATATTAATGAACACAAAAATATACATATGAAATAAATTACATTACTTTAATTTAATTGGTAGTGATGGATGTTCACGTGTTCTCATAAGCCTGTATATATGTTGAAGGGGTGGTTGGGTGAAGGGATGGTTTGGTGAGTGATTCGCCACTATCTGCCACCAACACACATGGCCCTTTGTTTTAAACTTTTTTTTTTGGTAAAATTAAACATTTAATTTATTTCTTATATATATCTCCCTCGTTATATAAGATATCATAGCATGTTATTGTCACTGACGGACCATATTTTCAAGGGTAGCTACAATAATAATGGGCCTTTTCACCTAAATACAAGATACTATAATGTATCATAGTCAACAATACGGGCAACAAATTCAGGACATACCTCTATATAGCCCTCTAGTCAACGACAATCTCCAAATATCTTTTGCTGATGTCACCATATATATATATATATATATGTATGCGGGCTTCCATATTTTTCTGTTGGTGGCCAATTGAAATGAATATAGTGCTTATTTCAATTAACGATTCGCTTGATATAATTTTTGACAAGTAGCTCCTGAGAGAGGGTATTTTATGGGAAGTTTATATATAATCTCCTTATTTTATTTTTTCTTTTTTAGAAAATTTAAATAACTTTTTAAATAAATATATCATATTTTAATTTTAAAGATATAAATATAATTTCTATTTAAAAAATTAATTAAAAAATTAAATATTTTTTTATGAAAATATCATAAAATACTCCGGAAGTAGAACTTCCTTATTATGCTCGGGAAGTTTTACTTCCTAAGTTAAGTTTAACTTCCCGATAACTTCTAGATCTTTTTTGAACTAAACAATATCATTCAGTCTACTTTCCAAGAAGTTTAAATTTCCTTCCTCACTTCCTTCATACAAAGCAAACCCTAAGTATTGGTAAATATTATAGGTAACTGGATCTTTTTTTTTTATTACTATCTCCTGTTCTATTTATAGAAGAAAATTTTTTGTTCTAAATATAAGGGGACAAAAAGGAGATAATAGTGTATTAAATTTTTTCTCAAAAATTATTAATTAATTATGTTAGAGAGAGGTTAAATATATTAGTAATTCAAATTAGTATTGAATTTAGTAAGGATAATTTTAAAAAAATTTTAAGATATGAGATAACTTAATTAATTTTAATTAAAATTAGTTTTTGTTCCCTACAAATCGGATATGGAGGTATTTATTTATATATGTAATGTAGAGTGACATGCACTATGGCCAAGGAAGAGAGAGGCAGCTCCATGCAGTAAGGGATGACATCGTTAAATATATAAATTTTAAAATAAAAAAGAGAGAAATATATAGAGTAATGAAAGTTGAAAGAGAATTTTTTTTTTATGAAGAGTTAAAGAGAAATTAGTAAATAGTAAATTTGCAGAATTAGGTTATATTAACTAGCTAGTTTATTTATAACCTTATAAATATAATTTATTATTTGGAAAAATCTCATTTCAGAACCTCCCAATAAAAATATTTTCAAAAAAAGATCTATAATAATTGAAATTTGAGCTCTACATCCTTATAGGTAAAAAATATATAATTGTTTAACTTAAATACCCCTTCTTCTTTCACCATTTACCCCCACCTCACCAGTGCCAATGATGTTGCTGGGGTCTGATCACCGGTGATATAAATGGAGCTCCTGTCACTGGCAATGTCGCCGGAGTTCTAGCAATTGGCACCGATGCTAAAACAATGAAATATTTACATTTGGAAAAATAGTTATCATTACTTAGAAAATAGTTATTATTATTTGAGAAAATAGTTATCATCAATTAGGAAAATAGTTATCTCCACTTAGGAAATTAATTCTCTTCACTAAGAAATTTAGTTATCCCTACTTAGAAAATTAGTTATCCTTATTTGAAAATTTAGTTATCCCCACTTAGGAAATTTAATTATCCCTACTTGAAAAATAAGTTTTTGCCATTAGGACAAATAGTTATCACCATTTGAAAAATTAGTTATCTTTACTTGAAAAGTTAGTTATGTGTAGATAACCAATTTTTCAAGTAGAATAAATTAATTATTCAATTAAAATAAATTAATTTCTTAAGTGGAGATAACTAATTTTTAGGTGAAGATAATTAATTTTCCTAGTGGAAATAACTAATTTTTTAAGTGCAGATAATTACTTTTCCAAATGGAGATAACTGATTTCTTAAATGGGGATAACTAAATTTTCAAGTGAGGATAACTAATTTCCTGAGTAGGGATAACTAATTTCTTATGTGATGACAACTATTCCCAAGTGTAAATATTTCACTGATCCGGTACTAGAGCTCCGATAATGTCACCGGTGATAAGAGCTCCAGTGACATCGCTGGCAACCTGAGCTCCAGTGACATCATGAACGATTAGACCTCCAATGATGTTATTGGCATTGATCAGGTAGGGGAAAATGGTGAAAGAGTAGAGATATTTTGGTCAAATAATTATATTTTTTTTACTTATAACGACCTGTGTCCTTTTTTAAGATTTTAATTATTATAGGTCTTTCTGTGAAAATATTTTTATTGGGAGGTCATGAGATGTGATTTTCCCTTGTTATTTTGTTTAGAGACATGACAAACTTTTGTAAAATAACATTTTCAGCTAATGGCAAAACTCGAACCTACCTTTTTACGTAAACCGATTCTTTGCGGAGAGACTAAATTGAAAAGGAAGAATTGAAGAATAAAATGCAATTTGTACGGAATTGAGAGTGAACTTTCTTTCTTTTTCATTTTTTTTCTTTTTGTTTTTGGGAAATATATAAAAAAGGAAAATTTCGTTTTCGAGGGGAGAATATTATAAGCAGATAGTCCTTATACAAAAGACAACTCCCAGAGTCCCAGACCCTCACTACACAGCCTATATATAGTTAGTAGTTATGACATATGGTTGCAGGACCATAAAACTAAAAGCAGGAAGAAGAGAGATCTACTGAGAGAAGAGGCTCCAAACTCCAAAATGGCCGTCGGAGGTTTTGCCGTTGATGCTCCTTCAGATGCCATCGACGGCAAGATTACTCTCTCCGTCGTCATCACTTGCATCGTTGCTGCATCCAGTGGTCTCATCTTTGGATATGACGTCGGAATTTCAGGTCTGGTTTCTTCTCCTTTCATTTCTCTCATGCATCCACCTCTTTCTTCTCCTTCTAACACGTTTACGCACCACCCTATTTGCTTCCTCTGTTTCCAATTAAACAAACATCTTTCTAACTAGTAGCCCTGAAAAACCAACAACAAATAACTGCTTTTGCATATTAATTATTTACTTTTAAGCCAACTATACTGCGTTTAATTATTAATAGTTCAGTTTTACAATTGCTGCTTTTTTACCTCTGTCCCATTAGCTGAAATTGATGCAGTAGTTTAAGATGACGAAGAAAGTTTGTTGTGGCAATGAGCAAATAGTTACTCAAAGTCAAAAGTAATTCTTATTGTACAATATCTTTCCGTAGTCTCTGCAGTGGATGCATGTGACTCCCATGATTTATATATTATCAAAAATATATTTTATACAAATTGTAAGACATATTAAATAGTATCAAAATTAAGCTGGAATAATTCTTTTTAATATACATATATTCAACTATTTATTAACGCTTGTCCGCAAAACGGCATTATAGTAGATGTGTTTTTTTAATTGATTGAAAATGACAAGATTGAAGGATAAATTCCAACCATGTCTCATTTGAACTCCATCCAAAAAGCCTTTCCGGGGTCTAGAAACTTAAAACTAACTATTTTTTTTTCCCTTTTGTTTGGAAAATTTGCAAATATGAATTTCAGGAGGCGTGACGACGATGGCACCATTTCTTGAAAAATTCTTTCCAGCAATACTGAAAAAGGCTGGTGGTGCTGAAACAAATGTGTACTGTGTGTATGACAATCAACTGTTGACCTTATTCACGTCGTCGTTGTACTTAGCAGGATTAGTGTCATCTCTAGCAGCTAGTCGAGTGACAGCTGCATTTGGTCGAAGAAACACCATGATCTTAGGTGGTTGCACCTTCCTTGCCGGTGGTGCCATTAATGGAGGTGCTGAAAATATTGCTATGCTCATCTTGGGTCGTATCTTGCTTGGTCTTGGGGTCGGCTTTACTAATCAAGTAAGTTTAAATAACGCACGGGTTACTTTAGTCCCTTAAAATTTTCATAAATTATTATAATTGACGACTGACAATTATAAATTTTAAATATATATGATTTTATATATAGCCTAATTATATTTTTGAAAAAAACAATTCTATTGATGTGTTCGGAATATAATAAATAAAGGCAGCACCAGTGTACCTATCGGAGATAGCTCCACCAAAATGGCGAGGTGCGTTCAACACAGGGTTTCAATTCTTCATAGGTGTGGGAGTGGTTGCGGCCAATTGCCTCAATTATGTTACTTCCAAACGCTCATGGGGGTGGCGTCTATCTCTTGGCCTCGCCGTAGCACCAGCCACCATCATGACCGTTGGTGCCTTCTTAATAACTGACACTCCAAGTAGTCTAGTCCAACGGGGCAAGATAGATCAAGCTAGAAGTGCCCTACGCAAAGTAAGAGGGTCTAGTGCTGATGTGGAGCCTGAGCTGGATGTACTTATCAAATGGAGTGAAAAGTCAAAAACTCTCCAGGAGGAGCCCTTCACCACCATATTTGAGAGGCAATATCGACCTCACTTGGTCATGGCAATTGCTATCCCATTTTTCCAACAGCTCACCGGCATTAATATCGTTGCCTTTTATTCACCTAACCTCTTCCAGTCCGTGGGTTTTGGAAACGATGCTGCTTTACTTTCAACCATTATACTTGGAGTGGTTAACCTCGGATCTATAATGGTGTCCACTACCGTGGTTGATCGATTCGGGAGAAGATTCTTATTCATTGTCGGGGGCATTCAAATGTTTGTTTGTCAGGTATGTAATTTTCTTTTTTTTAAAAAAAAAAAAAGAAAAAAGAAAATCTTGAGTTATAACATCGGTATTAATCAATTGTATGATCAACTATTGTGAAGATTGCGGTGGCTGTGGTGCTGGCGCTTGCAAACAGTGCACAACACATATCAAAGAGCAGTGCAACGTTAGTACTAGTGCTATTGTGCTTGTATGCTGCTGGATTTGGGTGGTCATGGGGACCTTTGAGCTGGCTCATTCCGAGTGAAATTTTCCCCATGAAGATTAGAACCGTCGGACAAAGCTTAAGCATTGCTGTCAACTTCTTGACCGTATTTGTATTGTCTCAGACATTTTTGACAATGTTGTGCAGCTTTAAGTATGGTGCTTTCTTGTTCTATGGGGGTTGGATTGGTGTGATGACTGTTTTTATCACACTTCTTTTGCCCGAGACCAAAGGAATTCCTCTTGAATCTATGTATGCAGTATGGGGGAAACATTGGCTCTGGCGTCGCTTTGTTGTTAAAGATGAAAACCAAGATAATCTTCCATAGACGACTCATGATGAAGATTTTGCTCTTTTGATGTTATAGCAATTATATATGTAGGTCGTGTAAAAATTTCTACTGTCTAGATCCATGACTATACTTGTTTTGTATGTCACCGCGTTTGAGAGAATTGTGCGTTTTGGTTTTGCATGGCACTGTCTTCGTCGTCTATTGGGTAAAATCTTGTACTGGATCTTTCGTCAATTCATAGTGTCTTTTATATATATCACATAACTTGGCACCATATATATTGTTCTCATTCTTACATTTGTTAGATAGTTACGTATGATGAGGAATATTAAGTGTTTGGATTTAAACACTTGTAGCTTCATATAATTTTGATATTTTATATTGATTTTAGTGATGTAATAAGTACATAAGAACTTAAAAAAAAAAAAAAAGGCATGAGAAACAACATGAAATGGGTTTGTCCTCTGGCTTCATATAATTTCTAGTGTAGCTTCCTATAATTTTTCACTTTGACTCCTCTGGCTTTGTCATTTGTCTCTTGAAATGCATCCACTAACTGAAACAATAAGGTCCTTCTGGATTGCAAGTATATCTATTCAGTTAAAATCTTAGAAATATGCTTCTGTTAATGTCAGACTTGACAGCATGTTTGTGACCGAAATTGGCTTGTTAGGCTTAGGGCTGATCGTTTGGGGTTAGTGAATGATCAAATTCTGTCCTTATTTGAGATTGAGATGTAACGATTAGTTATTTGTTTTAGTACTTTGCTATGTCTGATTTTCTCGACCTCCATCATTCATTGACTGTTGGAATTGGATTTGTTGGTTAATGATTATTTGCACCTTCCACCTTATAATTAAGTGTTCTCTGATCTTTGTATATATAGTGTGTGTGTGTGGTTGTTCTGTTTTTTTTTTTTTTCAATATTCTATTTTATTCCACACAATCATGAGCCATTGGTTACTATATGTTCGATTAATATTTTGATTCTTTAGTTAATTTTTTTGTAGTGATATATTCTGTTGCAACTGGGCTCGATAAAGAATAAATAATCAGAGGACAAATATTGGGATATGTAACACATTTTGGCATGTCTCTATTGAGAGTGTCAATTTGGATAGTTTAGTCCAAAAGCCCAATAGGCCCAATAAGCCCAATAATATACTTGAAAATGGGCCGAGCCAGTTGCAGAAGACCTCCATATATAGCCTATGCTGCACCTGCCTCCGTGACTTTAACATCCAACAATATACTTGCTCCGACCTTGTCTTTCTTAGGGGGCACATCGGCTCGCTCGATCTTTATGTATATAAAAAAAATGAAAAAAAAAAGATTGGCCCAGATGCCAGGTTGGCCTTGTGACCAATTTGATTCATTGCTAGTAACAAGAACAACAACAGCAATATTTTCAGAACAATAATATAATTTTAGTTAAAATTTGTAAACACGTCTTATAAAATATAAATAGTCTAAATTTCATTAGGTAATTTTTTAATATGATTGTTACATTCAGAAAAATGAAAAATCAAAAAATTTAAACTTAAATCTCATAAAATGTATGGATCAACTGTTAAAATAAATGACTATATGATTAAACAGGCTTTAAAAAGCAAGCCCAGGAACCAAAAAAGGTCCATGCCGAAAGCGGCCTAGAGGACTAAAAATATTGACTTGTAAAGACCCAATTTAAAATTTTAGTAGTTTCATAAATTAAATTTTTAACTTATTCATTTATAAATATTTTTTTATACAGGTTCTAAAATATTTTTTTCCCAAAGAAAAATATGCATCAGTACTCTAATTTCATTCCTTCCTTTTTTTTTTTTTTCAGACAATGTAAACAATACAAAATTTGGAAGGGCTGAAAAGGAAAGAGTAAAGATCCTACATCTAACCGGCAAGATTATTGGATGCAGAGAAGTGAGAACAAATGGAGATGCAAAGAAAGAGGTATGACACAAACGAAGAACTGAGATACGCTCTAGGAATGAGATGGAGGTCAAGAGTGCAGGGGAGGAGGGCAAAGGGAAGGAGCATCGATCAAAGATGAGAGTGAGAGAGGAAAGGAGATGGACTCTGGAAGGGTCAGAGGGAGACGCGGCCACACGAAAAAGGGATTAGGGTGTCAAAATTGTCATTGAATCAGAGAAGCGTGCTGGTGCTTCCATTCAAACAGAGTGGGATTGGGCCAAATTTATGAGCTTGAGTCTGAAACTGTAACCTTAGCTTAGGAGACTGTGTTTTCAAAAAATAAAATATCTATCTATTTAGGTTTTTGCAACATACAACCAAACCGAAATTACGGAATTACAAAAAAAAAAATTGAACCTTAATCAAAAATTGAAATAACAGAACCAAAAAAACTAAATTACATTTGATTCAATTCAGTAATTAGTTTCGATTTGGTTTTGCTCACCCTACTAGAATAGACAACTCTTAGCCCAGCTATTAACGGGCTTGAAATTTTCAACCCTTTCGATGAACATTTCGTCAAAAATAGCCATTGTCTCCTTAAACACTGAAAACAATGTCTTTGGCCTTATTATAAAGGAATCATTCACAGATTGCATTTCTGAATTTTTAAAAAATATTTTGATAGAAGTCACTGATATTGATTTGCAAAGGATGCATACTACCCTAGTTTTGATTTTATCATCATTTAAAGCATTAGAGCTGCTGCTTCATAAAATTTTTGCTGCACCAACCAAACCCTGCCCACGAATTGATGAAGCGTCCAAGGCACGCAAGTCTCTACTCTCACCCAAAAAAAGGTGGGACACTAATTGGTGTTACTCATTTCTCACCATAGTCATGCACGAAATAGAAACACATAAATATATACGTTGAACACATCAAGTGAACTAAGGGCTTTTTGAATGCATTTTCTTTTTTAATGTTCTTAAAATTATTTTATAAAATTATTTTTTAGAACAAGTTTTAGGAACAGTAAGGTAAAAAAATATATTTAAATAATTATTATGAAAATTATAACTAGCAAGTATTAAATGAGTTATTTAAAATTATAATTTTAGTATTAATAAAGTTGGTATTTTTCACCTTTTTTTATATTTTTTAGAATAAAAAATATATAATATTTTAAAGATGTTCTGAGTTTTTTTTTTTTTCAAATATTTTATAAAAAATAGATTTATCAAATAAATATTTTCATTTTTCTGCTTCAAAAAACAAAAGTTCTAAAAACATGAATCAAACATCCCTGTTCTTCATTCATTCACTTGTTATGTTGATCATTCAGTTAATCCTGTCCCTCCCAAACTCTTACTCAGAAAAACTATCAGTATGTTAGTTTAACAGCTGTCTTAATACTCAAACAAAGATCTGGAGGAGCTAACACTGATATTAAAGGCTCAACAGTTGTTTTTTGTTTCATGTATAGATTATTAAGTTTATCCTAACAAGTATATATGTAGTACTTTAAAATATATTATAAAACGACAGGAATCTACTTCATGTTGGCAACTTAAATTACAAGTGTTGCTTCGAAAGGCACTACTCTCTGCAGCTATTATTTCTGTACTTATATGTGCGTTATCGAAATACATATTGATGACTGGACATGCAGACAAGCATACTGATATATAGATACTATCTATCGACATCATCAAAATTAATCAGACACAGACCCTCCCACGTAATATTAATCAGTGATCAATAGCTATCAGTATACGCTATATCTCACATTCAAGATTAACAGATATAATTAATTGTCAAGTGGTAGTTCATTGCAAAAGAGCTTGTATTGCGGAGGTGACCAGTGCTGGAGAAATATGTATGAGATCTGACAGATTGTAATGATGTGTGAGAAGTGAGTGAAAGTGGAAGAAAGGGATCAGAGGAACATAAATGAGTGGGTTGGGAGCATTTATCAGAAGAAACCCTGAAGGTGTTTGGTGCTGGTGAGAGAGACCGCCGAGTGAGGAAGAAAGGCATGCAATGCTTGGGGTTGTTTAAAGTTGGTCATTTCTTTCAAGTCTGCATTAATGTGAATTCAAAGTGGTTTAATGAAGGCAGGTGGCCTTACTTCAAATCCAACCCTCCCCCCATCTCTCTGCCCCCTTAACTCTAATGGCGCCTTGGTGGTTGGCTTCCCTTTCTTTCTTTTTCATCTTCTCTTTTTTATATTCATTTCTTCTTTCTTCAAAGTTCAAAATATATATATATTATGATATTATCTTCTTGATGGATCCACTAATGAATCCTTTATATAAATGACATTCTAGAATGATTTTATGATTTCAAATACAAGTCATTTTATAAGTGTTTATAAAGTATTAACTATTTCACTCCAAAAAAGTTTCTTTTATAAATTATTTTATGAAATATTAATTATTTTAGTAAGTATAATATCCTATTAAATATATGGCATTTATTATAAGTAAAAATGAAACCAAAACAATTTTTAAATAATTTTATTGATACAACTAATTTTTTTAATTCTAATAAAACAGTTAAAAGTGATTTATATTAAAAATTAATCAGAAAATATTCATTTTATTTAATGTTATTTCACGCTATTCAAGAAATTATTAATCATGTTAAGTTTTACTAACAAGAATTTCACTAAAATAAAAAACAAAAGAGATCCCTGAGACCCTGGTGGATTGTAGATGTACACAAATTTTACTGTGACATCGAATTTCATCATAATATATATATTAATGATGTAGTTTTGACCAAAAATAAACTGCCTGTCAAGAGATATTCATATAATTAATTGATTGAGCTATAAAATTTTCATATTACTATCTAAAAACCGAGAAAAAAAATACATCGAATAACGAAAAGGCTTAATTTTGAAGAGATGTAAGTTTTCATGATCTCACCTTTCATTTTTCCCCCATATTCCCATTTTCTGAGCCAATTCCTATTCTTCTATCAATCTCTTTCTGCGTCGGTTATAAGCATTGGGACTTGTTTAGGAATAAACACATGTATCAGGAGAGAAGACTGGTAAAAGATTCATTGAATGCAAAATTCGGCATGCAGTTATGATCAGTCTCTTCTTGATTACTAGCGAAGTTCATTCAGCCATGCCGTCCATTTCGGTCACTTGTCAAATTTATTTTATGATTGGCGACATTTGGCTAAAGCAAACCTCGAGCCATAACCGACCAACCTTTATATAGTATGTGTCTTTTTCCAAGTTAAGAAGCTGGTCATAGAAAATCCCCCAATTCTTTTTATATTTTGTAATTGTTTTATCACGTCCTGCAATTCTACAAGGGAAGAAAAGTAGTACATGAAGAACAATTCTTCAGTTTTCACACAAACATGTTTCAAAATAATTATCATTTTAAACGTTTAGTTTTGTTTTAAAATAATTATTATTTTAAAATTTTGATGAAGCATTCATTATTTTTTACCATTTAATTATTTATTAATGAAAATAATTATAGATGAAATTCAAGTGATACAACATTTAGATATAAGGGCATTTTACTTAAATATCATTAGATTTTGCCTTTATTAATTATTTCCTCTGATCTAATATATACTCCCTCCGGTCCAAAATATAAGAGATTTTCTAAAATTTTTTTTGGTCCAAAATATAAGGTGTTATGTAATAATTAGTAGTGGTTTACCTTTTTTGCCCCTATTCATTGATGATCAGTCTCGTAATTTGTAATAAAAAATAGTGGAAATAACTTTAATTATTGATAATTAATAAGGGTAAAAATGGGATGTTGAATTTTTTTTAAGAAATTTAAGAGTCTAATTACATTTTCTTAATATGCGTAAAATAGTTAGAAATTCCTTATATTTTAGACCGGAGGGAGCAAGATACAAATAATTTTTTTTGTCATAAATACTCCCTTCATCCCCAATTATAAGAGAATTTTGAGATTCTTTATTTGTCGAAAAATATAAGTGACATGGATAAAATTTGTAGAGTAATTAATATTATTTTCCTTTTATGTCCTTGAGTAATTAAGGTTGTGTTCACAATTACAAGTAGTTAATTAGTCTGACTCTAGACTTTTAATGTGAGCAATTTAGAAAAAAATTAAAATTGTGACATAATTAATGAGTTTAACTCTTAAAACTATTTTTTTCGTGATACTAATGAGGTAGTTATTTACTCCCTCCGGTCTAAAATATAAGGGATTTCCAACTACTTCACGCATATTAAGGAAAGTTGGTTACACTCTTAAACTTCTCAAAAAAAACTCAACATCTCATTTTTACCCTTATTAATTACTAATAATTAAAGTTGTTTTCACTATTTTTGATTACAAATTACGAGACTGACCATTAATGAATGGGGGTAAAAAAGGTAAACTACAACTAATTATTATATAACACCTTATATTATGGACCAAAGAAAGGTTCTAGAAAATCTCTTATATTTTGGACCAGAGGAAGTATTTCTTATAATTGGAGATTAAGGGAGTATAAGATACAGAAATGAGCTGTCTATACATTAGTTTCTTTTTTCCAATTTTGCCCTTCATTAAATAAGTTAATATAATTAATTTTCATTAATTAAATATTGAATGGAGGCATTTTAGGAAAAAGTTTTGAATTCTTGACAAATTTAATGCTCCCACATGTTTTTAACTATATTTATTGATTATTGATTTGCATGAATTAATTATTTGTATCTTACATGGGTCTAGAGATAGTATATTAATTCAAACATCTTCCATGTAAACCATTGACATTTTATCTCTCATCTCTAAATTAATTTTATCTTCTAATATCTATCAAAATAACTTATATTTTGGACCTAGATATCATGTAGATTGTAACTTTTATTTTTAGACTAAAGGGAGTAAATTATTAATCCGCATGCATTGCCTTAAAGAACTATTAGTACTCCCTTTGGTTTGCAAAAAGTGTCATTTTAAAGAGAAAATTATTAAATGATCTAGATTATTATAAAATTTTATAGTATTTTATTAAAATATGCTTAACTTAAAAGCTTTTCGTATATGAAGGGTAAACAGTAGAAATGTAATTTTATAGTATTTTACACATATTTTGAAAAATCACAAAAACTAAAGCCACAATTTTTATAAACTATAAACCGGTGGAGTATATTTTGAAATAGTGGGAGTAACATGAATTGATTAATTGTGTGAGAGAAAAGGTAATTGTAATAATTAATTTTGTAGGTGATGACATGATGCATTATTACAAGGGATTTTAATTCGTAACACTCAACTATATTGTAGTAGGCATACGCATATATATATATATATATATATTGATAAAATAGGCATACGCATATATACTCACTACTATATGTCTGATTTATGTGTTTCTTGCTTCAGTGTCATAAATTGTTTTGCTGTTTCAAGGAGACTCATAAAAGCTAAATTGTCATATTCTTAGGAGGAAGTGGGTATCGTTGGGCATGAATTGCAGCTGAAGAAATTAAGGAGAGCTGAGGAGTGGTTGTTTTAAAGATTTATTTAGGAGAGAGAAGGAACAATAAATTTCCGCTCATTTTTTTTGGTAACTCATAGGACTTGGAAGATTTAATGGCTCAAGAGGGTGTTGAGAGCTTTTAAGAGTCTTGTTTTTCTTTTTCTTTTTTCAAGCCAAAAAGAGTTATTTTTTACTGTACAAAATATAAGTCTTATTTAACTATTTACACGTAAATCAAAAAAAGGAGTTAAACTAATTAAATTTATCAAAAACTTCTATTATTTTTTAATATTACTCTTAATAAAAATAATTTCTAAGAATTTTCTCTCTCATAAATTAATTAAAAATAAAAATAAATTAGAAAAAAAAGTAATTAATACTTTTAATTTTATTTAAATATGATATATATTTTGAATCAGAAAAAAAAATTTAAAAATAACTTATATTTTAAATTGAAGAGATTTGCTGATTAGGTGACCCAAATGGGGAAGATGAAGTTATTATATGTACATTGAAGAACCATTGTCTTTCAGCACCTTCCCTCAACTGTATACTCCTAACATTAATGAATCATTGCCATTCCTCTCTTCTTCCCAGCCTCCCACCCCCTTCCATAAGTACCGATACTTACCCTTCAGCTTTCGGCTTGGATTTATCGTACGTCATGGCTTCAAATTAATTCATACCAAAACCAAGGGGTTATTTCTGCTAGATACTTTGGATGGGTTGTGGCTCTTATAGATTTGAAAAGGCGAAGTATCAGAATTTGACCAAAGGGAGTTGGTTAGAATTTCACATCCCGGACTTTAAGTGCAGGCCTGTTTAGTTATTAGTAGGGAAGGGAGCCAACTCGGAAAATCACGTCATGCATACGTGGGCAAAGTCCTTTTATTTTAAATTTTGCCCCTATTAGTTTCTGCTTTTCAGTTATGGTCCAACCTTGTCCTATATAACCACTTCAAACTTAGAGGACATTTGGTCATATAGACACACGTAAGGAAGAGAGGAAGGTAACTGCACCTTGAATAGAAGTGATGGTTTCTTTTCACAAAGCCAAGGCCGACGGTCCAAGAAGTGCAGTACCTGCAGAATTTGAAGTTTCATCAAAGAAGAGAAAGTGGGAAGAGTCACTTGCTGTCGAGTTCTTCAACGATCAAACGGAGGCAGAGAAAAGGAAATCCATATACGATATGCCTTCAGATAAATGGCAACAATACCCCAATATACAGGTATATATTCTCAGACTTGTAAGAAGCTATAGCTACATACATGCATATTACTAAGCTACGTCTTCAATCTCCTTAATGCAGTCGGGGTTCTGTAAGAGAAGGATGAATATGAATATCCCAGAGGACCCAAAGAAAAGCCCTGGACCACTATCCTCTGCTCAAATAAGCTTAGACCTTGAGTTGAACTTGACATTTGATCAATCACGCAGGAAAAAAGCAGACAAACACAGTATAAATGAGAAGCTGAATTCATGTTCATCTAGAAGTTTCAGTGATCATGATATTTACGGCACTGAATCCAGTAAGTACAAAAAGGAATCAGGAGATGTAAGTCATTCTTCTTCGTCGTGGACGTCATCAGAGGGAGACCACAGGGAGATGGTTGCAACTGTTTGCATGCGGTGCCACATGCTGGTAATGCTACGAAAGTCATCTCCTGCCTGCCCTAACTGCAAATTCATGCACCCTCCAGACCAAAACCCTCCACCGTTTTTGAAGAGAAAGTGCAGCCTCTTGTGCTAGACTGCTAGTTTTCAGCTTTAGCACTACCAACAAGTCCCTGGCATTAGTTATCATAAATTTCTCTAAGTAGCAACAATTTCAAATCAGTGGGGTGATGCTTATTCCACCTCTACTGTAAATTTGACTGTTAGAGTGAGGGCGAATGGATGACTGATAAGGAACTAACCTAGTGTATCTTATGTATGTATGTATGTATGTATGAATGTATGTATGTATATAGTGTTTTCCAATCATCCAAAATTTATCCAGCCAATTTATACGCTGCCAGATAATAGCATAAGATTAGTAGACTCTTTCAGGATACTGGATGATAATTGATGCCCCTTCACTCTTAACAGCTTGTTTCATGAGGTTGCAATGAAATTTCGTGTGAATTTCTTACCCAGTAGCAATGAATGAACATATAAATGGCCACTTCGAAATTTGAACCATCACAGGTAACAGATCACTTCTATGAAGTGAATTTAGTCCTTAATTCCACACGCAAGAGTCCCTTACTATGGTAATTCTATAATTCCTGCAACGATAGTAATCAGTGAAATCTTGAAAAATGGTTCTGTAAACTCAACCATCTGATACAGGAACATGTAAGATAAATAAACACCATATATTGTCAATCAAAGTTCCCTAGAATTGTCGTAATTGAAAATTAATTCAAAGTGAGACTATGACAGTTCTTACGTTTCAGATGAACTATTCTAATGACTAAGATCGTCATTCAACCTCAAAGGTGAAGACAGAATTTAATGATACCGGATGAAATTCTGCAACATGGATCACATCTTTCTGGACATTTCCATCGAAGTATAATGCAAAATGGACGTTAAAAGTGAAGCCTCAAGCTCATTTACGTTCTCTTCTTTCTAATTAACAAACTCATTTTGGATGCTGGAAACACCCAATCATTAATATCTGGAATGCATCATTTAAAATTTGAATATATGAAAGCTGCAGTTAATCATTTTAACAATTATAATTCCATTAATATTTATGTTATAATTATTTTATGTTTTATTTCATTTAACTTAGACAATGAATTCTTAAACATGGGAAAAGCAACAGCTGTTGCCCCACAATGCACAACAACGACCTGGATTAAGTTACTACGTTATAAGAACATTAAGATGTCACCTTATGACTTTAGATAGCACATGATGCTAATAATCTTTGAAATACTTTCACCAGCTTCAAGGCAACAGCTATGCAGAGCCTGCTTGCTTGCTTCCAGTTGCAGGGTTGTTTTTGGGTAGGATTCTGAAACTTGCCATGAGGGCGATATGATCTGATGACCAAAGGGGTGAGGGAAGGCCAGCCGCGATATATTTGCAGTCCAGAAGATCAAGCACACCTTCAACCTCCAAACTGTTCACTATCAGGAAGCATTTAAGCAGTTAATGACAAAATTATTTCAGCATGGAGCATAACTCAGAACTCAGCTCCGTTAAAGAGCACTTGTGCAACCAATTATGAGAAAATCCATGGTGCAATTTTCATATGTATAAGAGCCAAGGTAATCTGTAGATTCATTTCTTAATAAACCACGCTAAAGTACTTTAGAGGAGCCAAATAGAATTAGGCACATATTTAAGTACCAGCCAAACAGTGGTATGAAGCAATTTACGGGTCCCCCTTTGAAACTCAATGAAAAGTGGTACACGAGAAATGGAAACCGACAGTTTTTAGTGAAATGAATATCACCCGCCAATACGTTTCTAAATGCTCCTTCTAAGCATGTTGAGACTTGAGATCTCTTAGACAAGATACGAAAAATAAACATTGTATGCTAAAAAAAGACCATAATATGTAAGACTTGTGGAAGAGTTAAACCCAAATCAAAGAAATTGATTCTATCCACGGATAACACTCATTCCCTACCAGACCAACGATGTCGTGCCCAAAAGAGACACAATCTTTTTGGTATTCATCCAAAATACATCCAAGATGACAGCATATACAGTTGCTCCTTGGCCATTCCTCCTCAAAATTAAACACTAATGTACATCTTCAAGTATGAAAAATGGAAAAATTGAATTTAAAAGCTAGCGCAAACTCCATTGCCATTATTGATAGAGCCTTATCTATCCTGCCTGTTCACTTCATTGAGGGTAACTCATCCCCTTCAAACTAGATCCTCCCTCTTAAAAGATCCATTACTGATTTTACAATTCCCTACTCCTTTGACACCCTCATTACCAGAGCAACTCGTTCTAAAAGCGAATACAGCTAACTATACATCCAGCAGCATTACAGTAAGGAATTTGATCCATACATCACCCTTTCAATTCATATAGGAGAAATTGATTAGTTGATCCTTCTGGTTTCTCTCTCTTTCCTCTAACAGGACCTGTTTCCTTGACAAGTTAATTTGTAAGTCCAAGGTGATACTCAAAGAAAGAAACTTTAAAAAATCATTCCGTCATGTTATTCAAATAATGTGCTTATAGATTTATAGAGTGGGCTAAACAAAAATAAGACAAGCCATATTGTTGTAATAAAGGAAATAAAATGGGGAATTAAAAGAAAATAAATTTCCTTAATAGGGTAGACAAAATTGCATAATGAAGGGGAACAAAACATGAAAATAACTGTTTATATTACAGGATAATGTTACCACATTATTCTCAATAATTACGAAGAGATAATTCCTGATTTTATGTAATGAATTCCAACAAAAACTGATTGTCTTGTTATCTTCATACAAACCTTTTATTTATTTCACACATTAACTATTCCCTAACTACCCTGATTTATACCATTTCTAAGGGTATTTGGGTAATTACAATAGTTAGTGATAAACGGCTAACTAAGGAGGGCTAAATCTATCAGAACTCTAAAGTATCTCACTCAAAAAAGCTACGAGCCAAGATGAGAATCTCAAATAATGAAAGCTTAGATAAATTTCCTGATGATAATACACTGCTGCCATAAAATATTTATAAGCAGAATAACGCAACGGACTAATTAGACTCCACTAACAACAACTCTTAAAAAAGAGGGATAGCAGACCTAGACGTGTGCAAATTTATTATTAAATAATAAGACCTGAAACAGACTTGAAACAGGATACTAAAACAGACTCCATGACCCCTAACTTATAGCAGTACGTGAGTAATGCAGAAAATATACTCTGAAAAAGAAAATAAAATAAATTCTTCTGCAGCTAAAAATCAATTCAATTGCCACGTGATTTCCTTCTCTGATAGGTGATTAGGGGCTTATCAGTTAGTTACTATTAACTAGCTCCTTTCAGTAACTAACAAGGACTATGTAAGACAAGGCTAGGGTCCCAGGGTTAGGTTAATCATTTGTAGACCGTGTTGCTCACTACTCAGTAGTTAAATACTCATGACATGGTCGGGTTCAAAGAACAAATCCAGCTTTATATCATGATGTGTCATGTCCATGCAACTACATGTCTTTTTCTTAAAGTAGGGAGGCAGCTGTCTTATATGAAATAAGCTCTTTAAAATTTTTGGTGAGGCATGGGTGTGTCCTTTAACATTGTAATAGTTTCTCTTCATAAAATACTATAGTTTTGGTGTACAAGGGCGTCAAAATGCTGAGTCAGTGTGCTGTCTTTGCAGTTCCCACATTTTCAAGGATGATTTACTGCCTCTGCAGTTATTGTTGGACAAGATAGTTTCAGTTGCCTCCCTTTGGTGTTCCTCTCGTGATTTCTTTAGAGGGCTCTCTCTGTTAGATTTGCAAAGAGAATGGGCAGGCTTAACTCCCATCAAATCATACAACCACGGTTAGCACACAAACATCTTTGTGGCAAGGTTTCCTATACGGTAGTTGCATAAAATTACACTGAAATAATACATAATTCAGAAAATAAAGTTTCTGAAGCCATAATACACCTGACATGTATACATGCCTCTTGTTAGCACATTACAAATTGCTTCTTCCCTAGAGGTTTATTCTATCTGAGCAACAGTAAAAAAGGTAAAATTGGAGAAAAAAGAATAAAGATGCAGGGAAAACTAAATAGGTTTACTGTAATAAATTGGCCAATTAACACTGTTAAATAGAACTTTCAGCATACCTGTGAAAAAAATATAATCTAACGTTTTTTTGAATCGTTTTGAGCAGTAGGTTAATAGAGGCTCCCTGGTTTCTTGATTAAACTTCCCTAGCTGTCTCTCCTGCTTTGCAACTGCCAAACCAAAACTTGCATATGCGCTTGCCTGTAAAGAATAAAACTCAATTTATGTAAAGAAAAGCCTGGAGATCCATTGAACCTATCACAATTATGGTGAGTGAGACAACACAGGGCTTACTAGAGAAAATCGATGAACAAGCTTAAGATGCTGACATACACCATATGGATCAACCCAGTCACTCTGTTCTAGTCCACCAGTAACCATAAAAGTGTAGGGATCACTGCAATGCCAATAGTAACAATAATTATTAATACCATTCAAAGAAGCCATCAAGACATGCTTCTGAAAAAATGTTTTTTTAGTGTTACTTTTATTTGCACAATTTAAACAGGTAAAAAAAAGTTATTTAGTTCACTCAATGTAAGCTGTTTCACTGGACTAACCTTTGGGGAACAGAGTTGAAATCTCCACAAATTAATAGAGGTATTTCTGATTGCAGCATTTTCTCTACTTCATTGATTAGGGTTACAACCTTTGCCAGAAGGAGATAAAAGATGACACAGAAGGTGTTATGATAATTTGTAAAATTATTCAATAAAGGTTTGTAAGGATGAATCTCAACACATTGATGAGCACCTGAAATAACTTTACATCCGGGAGTTTTCGATCTGAACATATATGTGCATTTACCTAGGGATGCATAACAAAAGTGAATTTTGTCAGCACCAGTAATACAGTGAAATGAACAACAGGTAATATAATATATACAATACCACACAAATTCTAGATTGAACAGCATTATTAGTGCGGCAATTTTCCAACATTTCCAAAATGACAAGAAGTGCAACATTGTCCTGCAATACCAAAAATGTATAATGTTACAGCATACCATGGGAATCAAGGAACTGGATATAGTGCAAACAAATAAGTTCCATTTGGATGATAGGTGAAGAAACTACAATTATTATTAAAGATAAAAAAAAATAGGCTGAAAAAGAACTACATTTGTTCCTCTTTTGGATGATTTACACTCAAGAGAAAAAGAGAGAACATGGAAGGTGCGAAGGATAGGCTCAAGTTGAACTATATCTATAATGAACGAAAGGCTATACAATAGGGAAAAAATAAATAAATAAGCAATGTGAGACAAAGAATTATATGATTTAACCCTATTACTTACACTTAACCCTAACTCTTCTCCTCAAAACTAACACTTAATGTCATGTAAAGACTAAAAGACAGCTAGCAAAGATCTAACTTTCTCTCTCCCCAGACTCTAATATCATGAAAAGACTAAAGACAGAGAGAAAATGGAAAGTATGAGGAGATAGGTTCACATTGTATTATATTTATAATGATCAAAAGTCTATAAAATAATAAAATAAGCAATGTAGGAAATATATTGCTTAGCCTTACAATTAATTCTAATGATTAATAATATTCCGAAAATGCTTTTGAGACCTTGCTGAGGCAAAACAAGTGGACCTAAACAATTGTACCTACGAAATATTAAGTGCACTCAAATTCCATCTGCCCCTTCTCTTATTGAAAGAGATATATATATATATATAATCCACCTGTGCACTGCTTTCTGAAAACAAAAATTCCTCAGGAAGCCGTATGAAATTGAGTAAGGGAAATATAGTCTCCTCGTTTTTGGGTTAAACCAAATCAGACTGGAAATATAAAGACAACAATTAAAAAAAAAAAGCCAAAGCAACAGGAAATTGGAGGGAATTTTTTTAGTTCTTCTTGAATACTTGCAGAATGAAATCGACAATTAATGACATTATACTGCATTACATAGCCAAATCCAGAACTTGAAAGGGACCCCTTGGGATGATAAGTCAAATCCAATACCAAGAATAAAGGAAGACCAAAGAGGTAAATTGGAAAGCAAAAAAGGAGCCAGTATGGAACTTCTACCCTCATGAGGTGTTTGCTAGCTTCACTCCTCAGATCAGGTTCCAGTGCTTCAACCACTGGTGATGCTTTCTTATTAAATTCAACCTGAAAAGAAAACAAAAAACAAAAAAATCGAATTAAGTTCTCAAGACATGAACAATCCAAAGCTTCTTACCTCATGTTTTGCAGCTTCTTTAAACAGATGCCTCCGGTAAAAAGTTGCACACCCATCAGTTACGAATTGATTACCAGTGTAAACCTGCAAATTATTCAATGGAACATTGATAACTTGAAATGCAGTTGGAAGCGGCACTAAATCTTCTAAGTTTGCGATCTTTACAGTAATAAAAATATACGTTTCCACTTTAAATGAAAAACTCATTCATTAGACATCCTTATCTCTGTTGTACTCCCTCTCCAACAAGTTGAATATGCAACATCCAACCTTCTTTTCACTCTGAAAGAAAAGTATTCACACTGCAATATATTGTATCAAGTAGCATAGCAGGGCTAATAATAAACCCACAAAGAGTTAGTCGTCCATTACAGAAATCAGAAAACATATTTCTCCGTTTTATTAGGTGATCCCTACAGGCCTGCAGTCCTTGATATGTAGTCCATTTTCATATTAATTGGTTCACATAAAATACGCATAATGATCATACACACAACCAGTTATTATTACCAAGCCTTTCTTCCTTGTTCCTACCCTTATTAAATTTGTACTCCATGAACTAAACCACCTTACTCCTTCTTCTAGTTCATTTGTAAGAATTATCATAGCTATTACTAAATTACATAAACTTTTAACAGTTTTTTCGGACATATGTAAGAAACCATGCATGTAACAACAACTTAGATGTCGATCAATATTAGTTTCTTTGATAGATTAAAATTTCAAATGAAATGAATACACCAAATTCTATGATCTGTTAAAATTTCAACATCATTTCCACCCTATCCAGGCATTTAACCTTTCTATGTGCTAAACACACACAAGTGAGGGTTACCTACCTCGTTGTTTCTTTTCTTGTATATAGCTGTGTATCCTTCTTCTGTCAACTCAGGTTTAAAGAAATTTTCAAAATGGTCACTCTGTACCTGCACAACAGATAGAACTGGATTAAAGCAAAATCTACGTGGAAGCAAAAATACAGGTTAAAGTAAAAATATGCAGGTAGAGAGACAAAAGTGTTAACCTCTTGAAGACAAATGATATCTGCATTATATTTAATGATCTCACGAAGCAAATTGTGACGACGGTATTCCCATACAAGAGCCCATGAGGGGCAGTAGTGATACTTTTGGTAAGTGTAAATGTCAGACAGGATGTTATAGGAGAGAATGCTTAAAGTAAAATCGTTTAAAGATGTAGAACACAAACGTGAAGATTCATGCAAACGTGGAATTGGAACCATTGTGCGAGGCTGAGTCACAGGAAATTCAATCACAGGATCAGTCATTGTTTCATTTAGTTCGGACAAAGCAGTATCTGTTAAAAAGTCTACAGCTACACATTCCAGCTTCAAAATTAGTCCAAGATCATCCACTTCTGGTATATAACTTTTCGAACAACTAACCAGAAACCACTCTTTTCCTTCTACATCCGTCACTGCTTCCTCATCAATTAAATATTCACTACCAAACTCTGTCCAAGAGCCACAACTTCTAAGCTTTCTCATTGTTTGTGTATCATCAGTTAAAGTCCTCCTTTCAGTTTCAAGATGATGGCGCTGTTGATGTGCTTGCCTTGAATTTAGGAAACATTTTGTTGAGCAATGGTAACTCTCTTTCCTTGGGATGTTCAATTTAACACAAGACACACATTGAATAGTAGCCAACTTATCATGGTGTATGGAGCAGATCTTTGCCTCTCTATACCTAGAAATATGAAGGCTTCAATATTTTTAGGTTAAACAAGATCAAGAGCCTGATAGACTACCAAATATGGTGAGGGAAGGGTGGTAAATATATTTCATGAGTCCATGTTAATAAAACTATTTGATGCCTTTGTAAATTACCATCAATATACATATCAGCTAGTGAAAGCCACATTGTTCATAAAGAGTTGCAAACAGTGCGAGTTCCAACACACACAAGGCCTATAATGTAGTTGTAAATAGTAAAATATAAACTTCAAGTCTGCAACACCGCATTTGCAGTTGAGTAAAGTCTCAAGGGCATGCACAAAAAGTATGTTGCCTTTACAGAGTCTATTGATAGGCAACTGTAATGAAATAGACAAATTACCAACAATCCCTAATAAAAGAGAAAAATTCAAAATAATCCATTAGTCAACATATGTGCTTAAAATTTCTTCGGTCATGTTTTCAGCAGCTGGAGATCTTCTGAACTGTAGATATCAAACAATACAACTCATTGCTTTTCTTTTTAATAGGATCTTTCGTTTTTGTGTGATTTACAATCAAGCGATATTTGAAATACTTGCACCCTATGGAACCATACCTTATGCAACTTTGAAACATACAAAATCCAATGTATATACCAAATTTTAGTTGGCAAGTAAAGACACACATTTGCGTATATGGCCATTTAATTAGACATAGGCGCGCTGGATTAGAATCAACCAAGTGTACGTTTCAGTATAAACTAAAACTACGGAGAAATGAAAGAAAGAAAAACTACCATTTAAAATTGACAGAGTAGAAGTGAAATGGAACGGGAAATGTCCCTTTCGATATGACCGATACAGACGGATTAATTTCGCAGCCCACAACCGGTATAGTTGAACGAAGAGTGACCTTCACTTTGCAGTTGTAGCTCTTGGTTTCTTTATAATCCATTTGAACTCCAGGACTGCAGATACACCACAACGTGGAGAAGGTGAATTGACCCAATGTCAAACGGGGAAAAAATAGAATCGGGTGGGCAAAGAAATGGATCTTCCTCGGAATGAAATTTTTGTGGATTATTGACGATCGGGCGAATATTATCCCCTCACTTGGACACAGTTTTTGTAGTCTGTCTGAGCTTTCTAGAGTCAAACAGAACTATATATTTAAAAACCAATGACCGTTGACATCTAAACGCCGTAGCTGGACACAGAAGTGATGATCCGTTCATTTGCCAGCGCGGGAATGTATGCGGGTTCTCTTATAAAGGCTTGCCACGAGGCAGAGTCTGGCGACTGCAGATTATTTGGGGACGAAAACCCGAAACTGAGAGTAGAAAGGGTGTAGACTACAGAAATACTCCATTGATACAAGAAATGCTTTGACGATTGTTGTCATGTCACGGCCCATTTTGGTACAAGGAAATGAAATGACCCCAAAGAAAAAAGAATAGAATAAAAAATATGATTTTATAAGAAAAATGTGTTTTGTATTTTTAAAATAAAAAATAATAAAACAATGTATAATTTTTTTGGTCAAAATATATAATTATTATTAGGCGACTGAACAAGAACATAAAATAGATATTACATATTTTGAACTTTATTTAATGAAATCCTTTTAGAAAAATTAACCTTTTGGTCCCTGAACTTTGCATCAATTTTGACATTAGTCCTTGAACTAATTTTTTTTAGATAATATTCCCTAAACTATTTAACCGTGGCATATTTAGTCCCTCAACTTTGCATCGATTTTGAAATCAGTCCCTGAACTAATTTTTTTTAGATAATGCTCCATAAACTATTTAACTGTGGCATAGTTAGTCCCTCAACTATCGTATTATTTATAAATTAGTCCCTATGAGTGTCACGTGACAAGATTGATATGAAACGGTGCTGAAGTAATAAATAGAGTTGCTAATGTGGCAGATACGTAGGTAAGAGGTGCTGACTAGGATTAAAGAGTAATTGATTTTAATCCTTATATTTTACCATAATTTATAATTTAATCCTTAAACTTTATTATTTTTCTTATATTCATCCTCAAACTTTATGTCTATTTAAATAGTCATCATTCAACTATTTATGGACCATTTAATCCTAGTCAACATTCCTTATAATTAAAACATATTTCAATTTGTCAAACTTGCTTTTACAAAAAAATATCCAAACACATCATGTTCTAACAAACTTACTTTTATCCAAACTTTATTTTTACAAATTTCACTTGTAAAAGTAAGTTAGAATAAATGAAATTTGTAAAAATAAAGTTTAGATAAAAGTAAGTTTGTTGGAAGATGATATGTTTGGATATTCTTTTTGTAAAAGTAAGTTTAACAAATTGAAATATATTTTAATTATAAGGAATGTTGATTAGGATCAAATGGTCCCTAAATAGTTGAATGATGACTATTTAAATAGACATAAAGTTTGAGGATGAATATAAGAAAAATAATAAAGTTTAAGGACTAAATTATAAATCATGGTAAAATATAAGGACTAAAATTAGCTACTCTTTGATCTTAGTTAGCACATCTTACCTACATGTCTGCCACATTAGCAACTCCGTCTACCACATCAGCAACTCTATTTATTACTTCAGCACCGTTTCATATCAATCTTGTCACGTGACACTCATAGGGACTAATTTACAAATAATACGATAGTTGATGGACTAACTATGCCACAGTTAAATAGTTTATGGAGCATTATCTAAAAAAAATTAGTTCAGGGACTGATTTCAAAATTGATGCAAAGTTCAGGGACTAAATATGCCACGGTTAAATAGTTTATGGAGCATTATCTAAAAAAAATTAGTTCAGAGACTAATTTCAAAATTGATGCAAAGTTCAGGGGCCAAAAGGTTAATTTTCCCAATCCTTTTCAATATTCATTAACAATACCCAACTAACTAAGTCTAAAACTATATCTCAAATTGCTGATGTATTCTTTTGATTCATGAATGAATTCCCCTCTCCCACTCAAAAAAGAAAATCAAAATCATGAATGAAATCTAAGGCTTAAAGCCACACTACTCCTGGCTCTATCAATAGTGCAACCTCCTGTGATATATTATTAGGTGATGTCATTTGCTTGTTCCATCGTTTGAGTGCCTTTGATATTGATGTTGGTTTGACTTGGTGGGTGGTGTTTTTCTTGTGATTCTCCTGGTTTGCTTTATTCTTATGGTTTTTCTTTTTGAGTCTGTTCTTTTATTTTGCTTCATTTTCTTGTTTGCTCACTAGATTTGGTATCCGTCGACATGCAAGATTGTGTTTGTTTATGGTCGAGTAAGGTTTTGTATTGGGTCGGGTTCGATTTTCTTACTTAGGTCATTGTTTCCTATACTCTTATTGTGTGTATGTTAATGTTATCTGTTTTATTGTGGTAAAAAATAATAATAATTCACAGCTTATAGTGACTTTTACCCTATGTGTTATTATTCAACATTCAATAATGTATATAAATATTAGCATTTAAAATCCTTGCAATACATAGGAAACTTTAAATATATTTGATCAAATCATATAAATATGAATATAATATTTATAAGTACAATAAAATAATTAAATTACTTAAAAAACATAAAATTTGAATTAATATTTCAATATAAATGAAGGGAAAATGATTAAAGTCTTACTTGGGATCCTTAATGTCAAATTCAATACATACCGATATGAAATAATTTGACCTACATATTGTTGACAATACTCCATTAATATCTAAACAAAACAAAGCATAAATAATTATAAAGTAAATTAATATGAATGTAAAGTCATGTGTAAAAAGAATTTGAATTGATATTACAGTGAATTTAAAAATTAAATATTATTAAATAGTAAATGCCTATTAATTGTGGGTGAGGCCTTTTAAATTAGAGCACAGACATTATTGGAATATACTCAATAACATCAAATGGGATCAAGGTCTCAACAAGTATAATTTGTGTTGATTTATCAAATGCAGTCATATGGGACAAGATTGTCGGGTTTTTTTTTTTGGTTGATATCTTCCTGTGCAACAAGGTTTTTAAAATAATAGCATTGATTTTCATAAACTTTTTTACAAAACTTATGAAATAAATCTTTATCTACAACTCTTAAATGTATTTTAGTCAACTACAAAAAAAATTATAGATTAAATATTTGTTATTTGTTTAAAAATCTATATATCTCTCCCAAAGATAGTCAACATCATAACAAATGCTTATTATATATAGATAAGCTACCAAACCTTCACTTCGGAAAATATTAAGATAAATAAAATTATGGTTTCTAATTATCATTTTTTTCATTTTTTATCTAAATAAACTTATGATATATTTCTCTACTTATAGTTAAATTTTATTTTTATAAATTATAGTTATTCTAGTATACCTTTCGCAAAAACATAATTTAAACGAGCACTAAATTTAAACTATCTTTTGAGCAATTTCAACAACACTATAAGACTACGGCAATATAGCATCCGGGAATGAGCCATCGAGGATTTTGAAACTCACCAAGAGAGTGGCACAGTCTAATGACCAAAGGGGTTAAGTATGTGTCAGCCTCATCAATCTCATCCAGGAGGCATTTAAATGGGTTTTTGACCACAATGCTACAGAAAAAGTAAAAATTTCTCAATATACTACAAATTAAAATATAATTCCCAAGATACTATAAAAATTACATTTTGGTGGCTAAGATATCGAGATATACTTTTTTCAATATTTTTTTTAATTTAGTGGAAAAATTTTGGTGCCTTAGGTACCAAGATTCTTTTCCCCATAATTCTACAAGGGGTCATGTACCTGACTCTTACTACCCCATTCTGTAAATTTTTTTTTTAATTTTTTTTTTCAAATTTTTGTTAATATTTTTCCTTTTCCCAAATCATACCAAAATAAATAAATATATAAATTAATTATTCAGTAAAATATATTCTTTAATATTTCTAAAATTATATAAATCTCTCTATATTTTTAAAACATAAATTTTAGTCAAGCTTTTAACATAAAAATACATTTTTATTAATTAAAATTTATATTAATACACTAAATAACTATAAGAGTATAATATATTACCCTTTCTTTAATATTGCTAAAATTATATCAAATTTTTAATTTTGTTAATGATGTAAATAGGAAGAATAAGGGGGAAAGATAAAAAAAATAGGAAAGAGAAAATAAAACTAATCTTTTAAATTTATGATAATTTAAAAAAAAGTTTTCTTATTTTAGAACTCTAGCAGGATCAAGATTTAAATTTTATAAATAAGATATTTTTAAGTAATATTTTTCGCTCTTAGTCCAACTAGAGTCCTAAAATAAGAAAAAAATTTAAATTATCTTAAATTTACAAGATTAGTCTTATTTTCTCCTACCTATTTTTTTTTATCTTTCTCCCTTATTCTTTCTATTTACATCATTAACGAAATTAAAAATTTGACTAAAATGTATATTTTGAAAATAAAGGGAGATTTATATAATTTTAGCAATATTGAAGGAAGATAATATATTTTACTTTTATAGTTATTCAGTATATTAATATAAATTTTAATTAAAAAATATATTTTCTATATTAAAAGTTTGACTAAAATTTATGTTCTAAAAATATGGAGAAATCTATATAATTTTAGAAATATTAAAGAATATACTTTATTGAATTATTAATTTATATTATTTATATAATTTATATTTATTTATTTATTTTCATGTGATTTGAGAAATATAAAAATTATTAACAAAAATTTGGAAATAAAAATTAAGAAAGAAAATTAAAAAAAAATAGGAGATGCGGTAGTAGGGGTCAGGTACACTTGACCCTTTGCAAAATTAGGGGAAAGAATCTTGGTGCCTAAGGAAGCAAGATCTTCCCGCTAAATTTAAAAAAAAAATTTTGAAAAAAGTATAACTTGGTGCCTTAACCGTCGAGATGTAATTTTTATAATATATTAGGAATTATTTTTTAACTTATAGTATATTGAAAAATTTTTACTTTTTTTGTAGCATTGTGGTCAAAAGCCCATTTAAATAGTTAGGGGCAAAATGATTTCGCTTTGGAGCAATGCAGCTAAGAAACATGGCAAAAATATCACATTTTTTTCTGGCAAATCACTTCTTTTTCCCACCCTTTAATTAAGAGGACTTTAACAAGGGTTAATTTTGTTAACCAGGGTTAATTTTTGTCAAGTTTACCAGTTACAAATGTTAGACTCTTAATACTAGTTGTTAGCACTAGTTGGCTTTGATTAGTTACAGAACTTCTTAGACACCACGTTCCTCTCTCATTTCAATAGAGCAAGAATTATCCTACTCAATTCTGATTTCATTTTTTTGTCAAATCTCGTATCACACTTGAATTCCAAATATTACTCAGATTTCATCCCCACCCTTATCAAGTCACACAGATGGCAGCAAATCTTTTTTTTTAATCCATACTGGCTCATGATTTTTTTTTCTTTGAACTAATATCAAATGAAAAAGAAAAACATCTTTCATCAAAATAAATGAAAAATCATCTAACACAACACGGGTAGTTATACTGGTTTGTGATTAGTGTTAAATGCTATATTCTACTGCCTCAGTAAATCATACTTCCTCTTATCCGTGTCATAGAGTGTTTTATATAACAAGTTTTTGCTTCAAAATATATTATGTTGAATATTTTTCTTTCCATTTAACCTTTATCTTTAATTTTTTCTTACCTCTCATTTATAACCATACAATGATAATTAAAATAGGATATTTAATAAGAGTAAAATGGAAAGTACTTATATTTGTTCTATTGATTTCAAGTGAAAATAATTTTCTTAATATGTATATAATTGATATAAAATACCTTATTATAGTATGAATTGGAGAATTATAGTATGAATTGGAGAAGTAATAACTAATGATGTTGCCCAACCTTAAATAAATCTCCCAAGAACAGGATTTTTTTTGTGGCCTGACACGAACCAGAGTAAGATTCTCCTCCAGTACCGCATTGTGCAGTAGGGGATCTGTTGCACAGGCCCATCAATGGGGGGAAATACAAATTCCCAAATAACAAGCTCTTCACTCAATAATCAACTATGTCATTAGTGTCGCTACTCACAACACAAGAATGGGCATGAAGAGATAAACAGAGGAGGGGTGAATTTAGGTGTTAAGGTTCTGTTTGAATCTCAAATTTAAAAATAAAAGTAAATTTAAATAGTCCATACAGATGAGAAAGGAGACCAGATTCTTGAAACATACTTCCGGTATGTTTGAGTTGATTTAGATATAAGTGATTATAAAGATAAGTATTTATATTAAAAGTGATTTATATTTATATATTTTTATCTCATAAGTGATTTTGAAAAAAGAAATATATTTAGATTTTAGGAGTTTAAGTAATTATTGGATGAATAATAAAAAAAAAAGTGAAATAAGTGGTTATAAGAGAATAAATAATTATCATAAATAGAAAAAAAATAACTTATGAAAATAATCACTTAAATGGTCATATGTAATTATTTTAATCTAAAATGTGTTTAGCAGCTGGTAACATAACCACTTTTTTTTTTCTTCGCAAGTCCTTAAATAACAACTCGAAACAGGCACTTCATGTAACTAGGACTAGGGGTAACCGTACGTTCAGATACATTCATGGGAGGCAGAGCTCAGAGATTGACCTACATCTATGTAGCACCGATACGGGTATATGTATCGGATACGATATGGCATGATACGAAAAAAACGATAATTTTTAAAAGTTTAAGATACGGGTGCGAGAGATATTTATATATATATAATGTTATTTATATAATTATTTATATGTATAATTAATAAATTTACCTAGTAAGATAAAAATATGTATTAAATATTCTAAAAAGTATAGTATAAATGTTAAAATAAACCATAAAATATTTATAATAATTTCAAATAGCCCCATTTTAATATAAAAACTTGAAATGGTACAAATAGGTATAAAGTGGTACGGATTTATACATATGTACAAATACGATACGAGTATCGTATCGTATCGTGTATCACATACGGGTGCGTTTACTTTTTTTAAGTATCGATACTTCATGGACCTACATTTGTCCTCCTGACCATAGAAACAAAATCATGCAATTTCTAGTTCTTCAATTCCAAATCAATCTAGAGAGAGAATGGTAAATATTTCACTCCAACAGTCCAATCAAAATACGGATTAAATGCAGCCAACAAAAATTCTTAATTCCAATTTTCTTAAGAACCTAACCAATCATAATTGGCAATCAGCAAAAATACAATTATCTAATGAAACAGATGCCATACAATTTAGAACCAAGATCTAGGGAGATACATCAAGTTTAAGAGTAAACCAATCGCGCGAACATCAACTCTGTACTGCAGAGAACGAGGGACCTAATTTTGGTTAAGTGCAAATGCTGAAAGCCTGGAACAATAGTGTCAAGATAAAAAATAAAAATATATCAAAGCCTGAGGACGGTAACCAAATAAAGGAAGAAAATGATATATACAACTAATGGAGAATAATAAAGCATTCTTCAAGAAAACTGGGAGATCAACTCAGTAAGACTATCAGGTAATTGGGTCTGACTATCCCGTGAAACTGTGAATTGTATATACTGTGACACTAACAAGCAAATGCTCATAGAAAATCGATGTTTAAGGAAATATCCATAACGAATGGACTAGTAAACTCATTACACATATAATGGCGTTCCATCTCGTTTTTTCACCTTTTTTCAGATGAGTGGTCGGGAGGGGGGTTGTAACACGAAATAACGTGGGTGAACTGACCAAGCTTTTGATAATCAGGGGAAAAATTTACAATTCATACACAATAGAAGTTTAGGATTACTTTAGGTATTATGTTCTGATTATTATAAGATTGATTCAAGTGTTTTGGTTAAAATAGGCATCCTAGATAATAGAAGTTTACCAATATTTTATCATTATATTTTACTTTAAGCCTTATCGCTACCAAGTACTAGGATTTAACTGGCAAAGTTCGTTGTCTCCTTTCTAATGTATGTTTGATTATTTTCATTCAATAAAGTAAGTTCAGCAAATTATTAAACCCAGAATTTCTAGTGTTATTGAATATAAATACCTCTAATCAAATGCATAGGGGTCATCTGCATAGGGATTTAGAGAACCCTCTGAAAACAGATCGCCAATATTTGAAGGAGTATGTGCTCCTCCCTTCGTGCCCTGCATTAGAGAATTTGAGAAACAAAAAATTGTGTGCACGCAAAAGTAAACTGCACTCAAGGCAACAAGGGGAGCATATGCAATAATTGTTCATCCACTTAAACATAGTGCATAAATTTTGTGTTGATCTACCATATTTAGTTCAATGTTTTTGAAACAGGAAAACAGAAAGCTTATGGTATAGACTCATTTACTGCTTTGTTCTCTATTATAGTGTATCAATTAGTATTATGTAAGCTGAAATCGTTTTTTAAAAAAAAAACATAGCTCAAATATTCTCAACCAAATAGCACAATATAATTGGACTTAGGAATATTTGAAATCATAGAATATCATATAAACTGTTACGATTTTTGTTTTTCTCAGAAAATGTAAAAAAATTTATCACACAAAAAATAATTTCCAAGGAAATAAATCCAAAACTTAAATAAAAATAGTCACCAAACTAAAAAGATCATTGATTCTCCTAACCATCACCATTTCTGGTGGCACCAGCAAAGTGAAATACGAAGATGAAAATATTGATGCAAGATGGATTAATTTGTTGATGAATATACAACCGAAATTCATGAGAGCTTTGCAACTAGATGTTTTGAAGCAATCATGCTAAGCATAAAATAATGTACAAATAAAAGGAAATTTTGGTTCATCATTTGATTACCTTGACCAAACTTCTAGGCATATTTGCTTTTGGTGTATTTGTCTTATGTTTTCTTGGATCCTAGTACAGAAAAGAACAGTAACATCAGTAGGCTTGTAAAACGTCTTTACTCTGTACTATAAAACCAAGTCATCTCATGTAACAATATAGTTCACGATCATCTCTGTAGGTTTAATAGCAATTTTAGAGAAAAAGAAACCCACCTCAAACATGACAGTACTTCTTGTTTTCCTTCGCTTTGTAACAGTTCTTCCATTGGAAGTCTCTACTTCATATTCATGGTGAGTAACCTGCACATTGAGTTTATATTATAAGCAGTGGTGGACCTGTTTGAAATTGAGGGGGTCAGCTGACCCCCCTCAATTTGGGAGCATTATTTGCAAATGCTCTTAAATTTTAGTAGTTTGACACCACTAATCTTAATATTTTGACCCCATTAGATTCAAGTTTTAAATATATTTAGGTTTAAATTACTTTTGAGTTCAAATTTCTATGGTTTAAAATTTTTGTGAAGATTTTATTAAGTTCAATAAATACAAAGTTGAGTTTATCAAAACCCAAATCAGTGAGACTATACACTATATCAAGAAAGTCCAAATAATTTTTATTCATATGATAATAGTTATTATCATTTATTAAAAATAAATGAAGTTATTGATAATGAGTTAATTGTTCAAAGGCTTTAAAATATCAAGTCACATAAATAACAATTGTAAAGTACTCCTTTGTTTTTTTTGTTTGTCACTTTTGAAAATTTTTTTATATGTTTATTTGTCATTTTCAAATTCTAATTATTGTTTTTCCAATTATACTCTTATTTATGATTTTAAAAGTCAAAGATAATATAAATCATTTTTTCTTATCTATCTATTTATTGAAATGCATGTTAGGAAATTTAAATAAATTCCAATATATTTATTGTATTTCTTGATATGCCTACTAAAATCTTAAACGACACAAAAATAAATAGAGGTAGTATGTAATATATTCAATTTATATGAAAAAAAAATTATATGATTTTAGCTTATCTTCATATGATAATAGTCAATGTCATTTATTTAAAAAAAAAAATATCAATCGACCCTTGATCCCGAGTCCTAGGTCTACCACTAATTATAAGCCATTTACCAACTATCATAAATTGAATAATAGCACCACAATGCTTTTCATATTCTAACTTATTGCAGCAATGTAAGGGTATCTTTTTGTATTTAAAGTTCACAGGGAAGTATGCCACCTTTCTATGATGCTTAGGAATGCTCATCGTACTTCCTGTCTTTACATTCTCCACTTTCTGCAACAACTTTGACACTGGTGTTTGTGTTACTTCAAGGAACGGAGAGTCCTGTCAAGAGTACAGAAAAACAAAACAAATAGGTGACTAGGTGAACACTATTATTTACATGTCATAAGCTAAGAAAGGAGTGAATTCCTTTCTTTCTGTCTCCATTCTTACTAGGGCTTGCTGACTATGTTGGCCACCACGAGAGCTCCTCCTCTTAATTGAGGAAGCAGGGTAAACCTAACACAATACAATCAATGTTATCCTACTCACAAAAATGAAATTGATCTTAAGTTAGCTTTATATAAATATCTATAGTCCAACCAAACCAATTATATAAAGTCTATAGGCACAGAAACAGTAAATTGCATGATTAAGTTGCACTTCAAGCTAGTTTTGATGTGAGCAACAAGAGCAAATTTTGTTATCCTTTCACATCATGTTAGATTGATATAATAAAATAGGTTAGGACTAAATCGGAAGCCAATATTATGACTTATGAGATGTATAAACAATCTTACAAACAAGATATAATTTTATCTCAACGCAAAATCAACATGACATAGATGAGATGGGAAGACAAACACACAATGGTTCTGGTACGACAAGCCAACCTGTTTTGAATTCACTTCTTGGTCCTCTTTTGGTTTGTCGCTCATCACTTTCCACTGCAATTGCAACAAAGCCCTTTGCCTTTCTTCCTGCCATATATTTTGGACAAATTTAGAAATACGGTAAAAAATATTTTAATTGTTCAGGTACTACATACTTTTGATTTTTGGAGATGCAACTCCTGTTGCAACTTCTGACACTCATCTTCAAGTTCACACCTCAGTGATTTCATCTGAGCTTCATGTTCGTTCCTCAGGAACGTCGTTTTCTATAGAAAATCAACTTATTGACAGATGAAGTAGATGTCATTCAAAAGTCATAGCTTAGTCCTATATATATAGTAATATATTTATGAACCTCTCTCAGTTCATTTTCAGCTTGTAGTTGGACATGTTTTAGTCGCTCATTGTGTTCAGCTATAAGATCTAGTTGCTTCTTGTTGTGGTCCTGCTGTATTTGAGTAATCTGCATGTGGAGCAGGAAACTAGTTGACCAGGTTGCTGGATTTTTAACCTAATTTCAAGTACATTTGCCAAGGAGTACTGATGCAATGGCACTCTTACAAGAGGTGCATAACCACCAAAGAAAAAAGCTTGATACCAAAATAATGTGAGCATAAACAAGTAAACTACCATGTACTTAAATAAACGATCACATCAGATTAATAGACTGTATATATTTAGAAGATAACTGGCTGAGATGATTTTTTAAAAGCAGTACAAATTATGAAAAGAAAATGATTCTTGAAGCAACTGAAGATAAATCAGACCATATATAATCCAATTGAATGAAAGAGCTGATGCTAGACTACTATGCAAATAATAATGGTCAATAGCTAAATTAATCTTACATTCCTTTTACATTCTTTAATGCATACCATTGCGGCGTGTTCCTCCTGAATGCACATCAACTGTTGTCCTGATTCTTCTTTGCATTCTGCAAGTTTTTTGTCACATCTTCCCTCTATTTCTGCAATAGCCTTGTCAGCCTGAAGATTCAAATCAGTGAAGAATGTTACTAGTGGATAAATGTGGCACAATCATAAATATATCGTTTCAAACCTTGTCTTTTTCCATGTTGACAATTTCCATCTTCTCCAACTCATACTTCCTCCTAATGTCATTAATAGCCTGTTAAGTGCAGTAATTGTTAGAAAGCAGCTGAAGCAAAATTCACAATATGTGAATGATTCATGGAAGGTAACTGATTATTTATCACACCTGATCATTTCTCTGAGAAATTTCTTTCAAATGCCGTGATAATTCTGACTGCTTGTTCTCTACCATTAGATCATACTGCTTCTTAGCTTCTAAAAGTTTGTTTTCAACAGCAGCCAATGATGACTGGTTCTGCAGTGACCAACAGAAATAATTAAGTCCACAAAAACTGGTAGGAATAAACAAACATGAACTAGATGTTTGTTCCAAAACCTCTCTGATCTGATCTTCAAGCTTCTTTTCTTGCTCCTTATACTGCAAAATAAGCTGTTCTTTGTCCTCTAAGATATTATTAACTTGGCCTACTTGTTTCTCCAGAAAATCTGCATGCTGCTCAAGTTTTACCACTTCCTTTTTCAAACCATCTATTTCCTCTGATTTCTTCAATATTTCTTCCTGCAGTCTCCCTGAATTTTCTTTGCTTTCAATTTCTAATGCCGAAAGCTTCAGCAATAAACCTTGCTGCATGGTATTAGATAATTGGATAAGGAATGAGACAGAGTATGATAACAGACAATAATTAAGGAAGATTAAATAGACATGCCATCTGGTTCTCTAATGATCTAGAACTATCTGAAAAGGTTTCAACTTTCTCCTCTAATTTGGATATTGTTATCTCTGCTTCTTCCTTCTTTGAGATTAAGGTTTGAGCTTCTGACTCCAGGCACTGAATTCTTTCAGCAGTTAATCGGCAGTCATCTGCATGCTGGGTTGCAGTAGATTCCAGGACTTTCTGAAGTTCAGTCACTTTATTGTTTAATTCCTGATTTATCACCTGAACCGCATCTTTTTCTGATCTCAAGCTCAAGAATTTATTGTGAAGCTCATCATATTGAGCTTGAGCATGCTTAGAGAAGGCATCTCGTTCACGCTGGATCAAATGGAAGCAAGAAGCATAGAGACAATTTAGATTGTCAAATTTGCTCAAAAAGTTCAAGCTTTCTTTGTCTAATTCAACCACATTTGCAGCCAAGGCTTGAACCAATTCATCAAGGTCTTTGATTTCCTGAAGTGACATGTCAAGTTTTTTAGTAATCTCAGCAATACACAATTGAAGATCACCCTTTTCTTTCTTCAAATTCTCCTGGGTGGTTATATGACGCATAATTTCATCTTCTTTAACTTCTAACTGAAGGTGCATCTCTCCCAACTTTGAATTCAAACTCTCTGAAGTCAATTTACTAGCTGCTAATGTTTCATCTAAATTCTTAATCATATCATCTGCATGCAAATTCATGTTTCACACAACAATCAAAATTAGTAGCAAGTTAAGGATGCTAAATATTCAACCAAAGCTATTAAGTTCTCATACATATTTCATATAACTAGAACCTGAGGAGACTGCATTTCAGAATGAATCAAAATGATACTTTTAAAACATCTTATCGGCATGCCCTCAGTCAAACTGAAATAGCAGTTTCAATACATCTCTATGAACTTCTAATTTTGTAAAACACCTTATACTAGCAGAATATAGGAAATTGCTATTCTGTCCCAACAATCCAGGCATTTATGATAAATTCCATTAACCATCTAAAAAACACAATCGCTTTTAATACATATAAAATGACACACATATATGCAAGAACTTGTCCATCTTTTGCCCTTTAGCAGGTCTAAGGGCCAGAAGCTAGCCTATGTCTTTTGCTTAGAACCACCTTGCTAAAGTGTTATAACTCCAAAATAGGCAAAGCACAAGCTTATGATTATCTTGTCCTAGCAACCTGTCATGTATAATAGCAAAATTTAAATCTAATGTTGAGAGCAGTAAGTATTGAGGTACTCTAAACAACTTCATCAACGAGGCTATAATTTAAATTAAATAACCACTCAACCTAAAAGCTTAAACTGTTAAGGTAAAGGCAGATGAATGAAATTTAAAAATCAAAATATATATGCACTTAAATATTAAAAGTATTGGATATTTGGTGATTAAATTATTAACAAGGATAAAAATATGCTCCATATTTCATCCCTTAAATTGCAGATAATTAACCTAAAATAAGGAAATACAGTCCAGATAGTTACGTTTTGAAGCATTCCAGTGAGAATCAGAAAAAATACAGCGCAAATGACCATATGTTCAATACTATTAACAAGGAAAAATTCTTTAGTTAACTACTGCAGTGCAATCAACCCTTAGTCCCTCATTGTCTTCTTGTTATATTTGTTAGTTTCTAGAAGCAATTTTATGAAAGCATGAACAACATCTAAGGGGAGGAATAAAAAAAATTTAGAATGATTCTTAAACATCACTTAAAGATATCATCATCAGATAAAGGGCTTCAAGAAAATGTAATGCTAAAGCTTAAAAAGGCCTGGTGTCATGTCCGTAATGGAAACATAGATTAACAGCACTAGCGAAAACAATCATATCAATAAATCAGAATCAGTGAAGAAAGCCCCATCTATTTACTGCATCAGGAGGTAGATATCAAAACCAATGACATATAATACTAAAAATATATGAACCTTTCCACTATTAACACACAACATGAACAAACAAAATATCCATTACTAAATAACTTTGCTGCAAAAACTTCATTAGTGTTCTTTAGAACTAAAGATATGAACACAAGGGCAGCAAAAGTACTTTATGAACAACTTATTCTGAAACTGTTAAGTTATATCATTCTTTCTTGGAATAGACCATTCAACACAAGCCAGCTGAATTATTACCAATCGTCACTTGTCAACTTAATTGTCAAATTTACAATATTGAAAGGCCAAATTACCTTTCTCCTTTAAAAGATTGGCAGATCTTGCCTGATCATCTCTATGAATTTTTTCCTTTTCTACTGACTCAAATTTGAGCTCCTCTATCTCCCTGTTATCTATAATAAAGATCCAAAACAAATACATGGTGTAATATTAATGTTCAGTTACATACCCAGAGCTCTCCTATAAACTTAGTGCATTAATAATAATAACCCTACGATTACATTGTATATATAACAATTTAATATTCTTTATTTCAAACTAATTTTTCACCAAAAATTAAAAACTAAAACAAAATTTCAACAAGGAGGCACTTACGGATTCTAATTGTTTCCTCTGCAGAATCTAGCTTCAAAGACAGATCATCCATATGCTTATTCAAACTATCAAGAGCTTCTGAACTGGCTAAAAGTTTAGATTCCAATATCTCCTTATCTTTCTCAGCTATATCAGCAAGAATAGATTGGTCACTGATCAAAAGTCCATATTAAAAACTATGGCTAACAATAAGGATATCAAACGCAATAAAAAGGATAAAGGAAAAAGGAAAAAGTCCTACCAGCCTGAACTAGACCAGACAGCTCCTGCAGAGTCTCAGTTAGTTGATCACACAAAGTCTTCGTTGATGAGAACTTAGACTCCAATCCTTTCCACAGTTTTTCATCTTCTTTCTGTTTGACCTTGAGTTTGGCATTTTCGTTAAAAGCATTCTGCAGTTTTTCTTCTAAAGCATGAACATGTTCCAATGACTTCTTTAGTTTAGCATTCTGCATAGCAGCAGAGAGAAGTAACGTTTCTGTGAATAGTGAAAGTCAAATCCTAAGAACCAGAAATTGTAATGTGCGAGCATTTTCCGCAATAGATTACACACATAGCGGAAAATTGTATCATACCGCAATTTTTAGATCAGTCTTCACTGAAGCTTGCTCTTTGACCAGTTTCTCTGCTCAGGAGTAAATTAACGAAACGCGACCAAATTGCTATCAAAACTTAGAATGAAATCTCGTTCACTAGAAAAACCGAGAAATGCAGGAAAATAAAGCAGAATTCCGATCAACACCTGCGGTGAGCTTCAGATTCGCAAAACTTCCCAATGAGATGGAGTCTGTGGAAGGACGAGAAGATAACGACGATGCCTTCGCAGTTCCCGATGGGAGACCATACAGCGATTTGAATTTATCTAGACTCTTCGAGCTTGATAGTCCTAGCTTCTGCATTTCGAATATCGGTATCAATCCCGAAACGAAACCCCGGCTTCACTCGTCCCCGCCGCTCCTGTCTCGCTCTGAAAATGCCCTAGGGTCAGAGAGTTCTTGATTTAGAAATAGGCGCCAAGAAATTTATTCGGCAGCATTTATACGCTATGCCTTCGGCTCCAAGTAATGTGAGCTTCTGTAGCGAGCGACCATAGAAACATGCATCAAGTCGGACGATTTCTGTCCGCTCCACAACGGGGTCACAAAAGTGACACGTGTACCAGAGGCTGAGGAGTGATTTTTTGAGTTTTTGACTTTTTTCAGGATTTGAGACCGAGGGGAGAGAGTCATTTCCTTATTAAATTAAATCCTGGCTGTTTTCTTTTCTTTTGGTATAAATTAAATCCTGGCTGTTTAATGGTTCAAAACCCCATATTCATGTGTCAGACGTGGCAGCATCTTATTTGTTGACCAATTAATGGCTAGGGTTTATCTGCTTTACCGGCCAGTTCAGGAACATCTACAAGTGCACCTCAGCTCCTACTCCATCTCAGCTGGGTCCTTAAACGTCCTTATGGCTGTTCAAAAGTTGGATTTGGATCGATTTTATACAAAAATTAAACTAAACTAAACTAAATCAATCGTTTTAATATTTACTGAAATCTTTTAAATTTTTTTTAATTAATTTGATTTGATTTCAAAATCAATTTGATTCAATTTAAACTTTGAATTGGTGTGGTTCATGTTAAGTTGATTTAAAATATATATATATATATATATGTCATCCCACTTTAAAAATTAAATTAAATAAGTTATATATGGATACTATATGAAGATAAATTATATTTGAATATTTTATTAAAATATGAATATTTTATGTAAAAATTTTGTAAATTTTTCACATAATTATTTTTTTATAAATTCACATAATTAATTATAACAACACACTTATTTATATATTTTTTTTTAAATTAATAAATATTTTATAATAATATTCATAGGTTTTTTTACACATTAGTGGTTAGAGACTTATTACTTAGGTTAAAAGTATAGTATAAAAAGAAAATATATTAAATATATATAATATTTATATTTAAAAAAATATAAAAATGTATAATAAGTTTAGTTATTTTAATCGGTTTAAATCGGATTTTTAGCACCCTGTCTCTTATCCACACAAAGACCTTTTGACTTTCTGAATGATCCTCTCGCAACCTGCCCCAATGGTCCCCACACAAAAATGGGGTCCTGATACTTCCATTTGTCACTTTTTACTTTCTAAAGTCAAGATTGTTTTCAAATTTTTTTCTTATCCAAAATACCATTTACTTAAAATTAGTAATTAATATTAATATAAATAATTATAGTAATAATTAGTAATATATTAAATATTATTTTTTTGAAAAGAGAAAATAATATTATTAATGAACTTCATTATATGAGGATAATTTAAAAAAAATGAAATTTTATACAAATTTAATGAGGTTAATCTCCTTAACTAAAGTTCTTAATATCTATGAAATTAGTTAAAAATATGTTATAAAAAGCATCGGAAGGAGTATTATTTTACACATAGTAAAAAAATTAATTATATCATTAAATTTGTCTGCAAAATTTTAATAATTTTTAATATTATCTTTATTAAATTAATTTAAAGAATACTTGTTCCAATTAATATTGGCTATACTAATCTCTCTGGAATCTTTATTTGAAACTAAATGTATTTTTCACCTGGTGTATAAAATAGATAACAATTTTGAAATTTTAAAAAGATATATTTATTTTCTGATATTTAAACATGATTGGAATGTGTAAAAAACTAAAAAAAAATACATAAAATCCAATTAAATGTAAGAAGAAAATTTGAACATAAAAAATTATAATTTCTTAAGTAAAACATATCATTCATCACTGATAATGTAACTAATTTTGTTGATTATATTTATACTTTTATATTTTACTATATTGATAGTAAATATTGAGATATGCATTTGCATAGCCCACAAGGATGGTTTTGACATCTTAATTAGTTATACTCATACCTACTTTATTAAAACTAAAAAAAAAATTCCAAGTCTCTTGTATCAAATAGGTAACAAAGAAAAGTATGTAACCAACCAACCCTTTTTGATAGAGAAATTTTAGGTTAAGTTTGGTACATTGAAATTGGTGAGGATGGAAGTAGAAATGGAACTAGAATCAAGGTTGGAGCCTACTTGGTATGTCATATTTTTACTTTCATGGAGTCTCACTTCCATCAAATTTGAAGGAAGTTAGTTCCTTCCCTGTGACCATGGGAGTAAGAGACTCCCATGGAACTCAATTACTTTTTACCACACTGTCATCAACTAATTATTATATTAGCCATTTTGTCCTTTCTGTTTTTTAGCCCTACATAGCAACACTTCTCCTCAAGGTCCCAAAATTGACATTGATGACAACTAAGGTTAAAATCAATGGCAAGGTCGATGGATGGTGACGTAGACAAAGCAACCAATGGTGACATTTCATGATAACAGCAAGGATGGGAAGCCATGGATGATGAATGACAAGGTTTCCTTAACTAGCGAACACCCATGGAGGCACATCCTCCACCCCTACCCACTTCATCAATCCTGGCAAACTCAAATCATTCCCCCTCCATTGATGACAAAGGCATCCTCCTCCATCAATGATGATGGTTTTCCTCTTCATCAATCTCAACAAACCCAAATTGTTCCCCCTTCGATTTCTGAATTTATGTTTGTGATTTTTTTTTCCTTGATTACTAGTTGGATTGTTGATTTTTCAATTCCCAGATCCATTTCCTTTTCGGTTGTTGATTTCCCAAATCTGTGATTTTTTATGTGGTTCATGATGGTCATGAATGGTGGTATTTTCTAGTTGGTGAAAATAGTGATATTCTGGTGGTGTTAATGGTTGTCGAAGGTGGCTTTCGATGATTTTCTTTGGGTGGTTAACGGTGGTCTTGGTTGGTTGTGGGGTAATCTATAAATTTTTTTTTTATTTTGGTGGTTTATAGTGGCTTTGTTTGACAATGAAAATGTTGAGGGTCAATGGATCTCTTTGATGTTGTGGTTTTCTGTATTAAATGCTGCTCTAAAAAAAATGGAGGATGTAGGTTGTTTTCAGTAGGGTGCGATGGTGGTGGTAGAGAGGTCTTTTTTTTTTTTAATTTAGTAAGAGCATTTTGGTCTTTTCACAATATAAATACAATTATCAAATAAAAATTATACAACACTTCCATTATCATTTCAAACATATTTTTAAATCTCACTTCTACTTTCTCTTCCTCTTCCTCTTCCACTTTCACTTTTATTTTCACTTCCTCAAAAGACACTTATGTGAACCAAGCGAGGGGTTAGAGGGTACCTGTGGTTGGCTATGGCTTAGTGAACTTGAAGGAGAAAAAAACCATCTACACATGATCTCTATGTTTTTTTATTACTTTTGAAGAGAAGCAGATTTTTATTAAAAGATATTGAATTCAAAAATAATTTTATAACTCTCCCACTAAAAAAATTTGATTTCAAATGATATTAATTAAAATTAATATAAATTTAAAACAAAATCAAAACTAATTAAGTAGTGAGATATGATAAAAAATGTAGAATTAAGATAGATTGAATCTAACAAAAAAAAGGGAGAAAGAACGCACATCCACCTAAAAAAATGAAAAGAAATTTATTGACCTTTAAAAGAATAAATAAATGAAAAAAATGAGATTAAAAAAAATGAAAACATAAAAGAATAGAAGGGTATGAAGCCTTAGATGAAACCGTAATTTGCCTTGTAAATAGTGCGGTTTCATCTATTTTATATTATATATTAATAATTTTTATTTCTAATTTTCAACCGGCAGATTCTCTAACAGGTGTTACCTCTGTGGTCAAAAAGGACATTACGCAAAACAATGTCCAAATAAGACCAAGAAGGGAATAAAGCTGTTGACAAAACTCCAGGAGATGTATCTATTATCTCCAGAAGAAGATTTTGAAGAAATCTACAAAGAGCAGGATGAGAAAAATGAGCAAACGGTTATTGTTATTCCTCAATCAGATGAGTCCAGTTCTGAAGGAGAAGAAGAGGTAGATTATTATTGCAATCATCAAATTTGCAATATTAATCTAGTAAAGCCTATTATCAAAGAAATCCCTTCTCCAAACATCAAAGTTCAAGTCTTAACAGAGAAGTATGCCAGGCCAATTTCAGTTATTGGATTCATGGACACTGGTTCATGCAGAAGCGTTATGAATCCTAACATTTTACTGAAAGAAGAATGGTTGTCACATGAAGAGTATTTTTCTTCAACAGACAGGAAATATTTCTCCATTAATCTTATTTCCAGAAAGAAGATTGGAGTTCAGTTTTTCCCTAATTGTATGGTATGGACAAGGATACTAGGCAGCAATTTACCAACTAAAGATTTACTGATTGGAATGGACGTGTATCACAAGGCAAAGAAGTTACAAATACTCCCAAAAGGAGTTTGTTACAAAGCTCAATTTATTCCATGGGAGCCTATTAACAACTTATTTAAACTTCTACAAGTCCCTTCTGATTATATCCCTCTTAGGGATAAGCTGCTACCTTTATGTCCAGAAAACCATCAGAGTTTTAAACATCCTCATCCATTATGGAAGAATGAAGAATTTTTTGTGAAGCTTCCATTTAAAAGAAATGAGGATATTAATCCTATTAAAGCATCTCATCCAGGAATGTCTCCAGAAGACTTAAAGTTAGCCAGAACAGAGTGTGTAGAATTGCTGGCACAAGGTTTAATTGAGCCCACGACTTCACAATGGGCTTATTATGCTTTCTATGTTGAGAAGGATGCAGAAAAGAAAAGGAAGAAGAAGAGGTTCGTAGTAGATTATACTCCATTGAACCATTTCCTCCAAGATGATAAGTTCCCTTTGCCTAGAATCAATACCCAAACTGTTCATATGAAGAAAGCCCAAATCCTCTCCAAGTTTGATCTCAAAGCAGGATACTGGCAATTGGGAGTCCATCCCGATGACAGGTATAAAACAACTTTCTGTATACCCAATGCTCAATATCAATGGACGGTTATGCCATTTGGGCTTAAACCAGCCCCATCACTGTTTCAGAAAGCCATGATCAAAATATTTGAGCCCATTATACACTCAGCTTTAATCTACCTAGATGACATCCTCTTATATTCGGAAACTGTTGAAGCCCATAAAACCCTACTGGACCAGTTTTACAACATAGTCCAGAAGTATGGGATAATGCTTTCGGTGTCAAAAAGTCAAATGGGCTTAGCCCAAATAGAATTTTTGGGAATGACTTTCTCAGCAGGACAATATCAGCCTAGCCCACATATAGCCACAAAGCTATTAGATTTTCCTGATAAGCTGACAAACAAACAAATACAAAGTTTCCTCGGGGTAGTCAATTATATCCGAGACTTCATTCCACACGTCAGCAAATATACTAGCCAGCTGTCCAAGATGTTGAAAAAGAATGCACCTCCATGGACAGATCAGCAAACTGCGGCAGTAAAGATGTTGAAGCAAATTGCTCAAAATCCTCCCCCACTAAAAATTCCTGATAAAGGTGAATTAATTTTACGGACTGATACCAGTGAAAACCATTGGGGAGCAGTATTGATTGAACAAGATGGAGACAAAAGACACTACTATGCTCACGCCAGTGGAGAATTCAAACCTGCAGAGAAACATTATCATACCATCTATAAGGAGATCTTAGCGGTGAAACGTGGCATTGAAAAGCTCAGTTTTTATCTCAGCTTTACACCTTTCACAGTGGAAATGGACAATACATCATTTCCAGCCATACTGAACCAGAAAAAGAAGATTCTCCCAGAAAAGCAACTGCTCAGGTGGAAAGATTGGTTTTCCCGCTATAAATTCTCGGTGAAGCACATTCAAGGAAAACATAATCTCTTAGCTGATTTACTCTCAAGACCTCCTCCAAAGAATCAGCAAATCAACCATTGCAGGCAAAACCCTTTGTTCATATTGATAATCTCAGAAATGCTTAAGAAACATCCTCCTCCTTCAACTCACTTGAGTTATGATCTGGTATTCCCTCCATCTCACCATCCTACTACCATAGCCCAGATCAGTAGCCTAGCCAGAAAGACTTTGTTCTTCTATTTCCATCTCTTCCTGAATGATACTGGCATTACTCCTAAGCCAGAGTACTTTGATCCCCAGTTACCTTATTTAGTCATCCCTTTCGTCAAAGGTCCAATAACTCCAGAGTTTATGTGGTACATATGGTCAATGTCAACCTTGTTTGCATGTTCCATTGCTCTCCCTCCTAAACAGACTTACCATTACCTTACGGACAAGAAAAATGAGAGGTCTAACCTATCCATTTTCTTATCCTGGTTTGCACCACTTGCAGTATGGAGAGGAAAACTGTACAACACCATCAATAAAAATAACCTCTGGAATATTCCCTCTTCCAAAACTAAAGCATATTCCTTTTTCGTTGTTCATAAACCCTACCAAATAGACCACCAAGGCCTTGTCTATTCCCCTGTCCAGTTTCACCTTTGGGGTACTGCCCTACACTGGCCTTTACGCCAGAAACATGTTATTAATGAATTGTGTGATTTTTTGTTAGATTTAAATAATTTTGCAGGTGACAAAGAAGATCAAGTTTGTACTTCTCTCGGACCCTTTCCAGGAGAATTTTATGATCCAGATGAAGTAATGACAGTAGGACAAGCCATTTCCTTTGAATGGCCACATCTCAGTCTTACACCAGCAGAAGACCCAGGAGAAGCCTCTACCAGCAGAGATCCATATGCTCCTCAAGATCCATCAGCTTTTATGGATTCCCAGGATCCATATGAAATAGATCCATATTTTCTTCAACAATTCCTTGGAACAACTCCAGAATGGATACAATATCCACATCCTCCAAAGAAGACCATTGAAGAAGAACTGGAGATAATCAAAGGACAGCAAGAAATGCTAATGAAAGGAAGAAGACAAGAAGATACTGATCCAGAAGATGAAAGTGACTACGAAATGATGAATGCGTCACCAAGTCATGAACTAATATCTAAAGGAGATTAGACAGCATAATAAACTCCTTTGTCGCCTTGTACAGCTGTTATGGTTTGTTTGTCCGTTACGGTTTGTTTGTTATGCCGACAGTCACATGTTAAATATGCATAGTGACTCAGCTACTTTACTTTATTAAAAGTGTGTAAAAGTTTGTTGGCCACTTTGTCGACCATAATTGTACTTAAAGTAAGCTAGTGAATGATGAGTCATTGTACTTAAAGTAAGCTAGTGAGTGATGAGTCATGATGTAAAAAAGTTTTGTCAGTTTGTAGTCCCTCACTCTATCTAAGGGACGCAATTTGTAATCTTGGGATAAGCTGAACAAGAACACCTCATTCAGAAACTCCCTTTGTAATATACAATGTTTGAGTTCTAAATTCTCTCATCTCTCTCTAGAATTCCAGAATCGCTATATCTCCAACATGTCCATCCTAGTTCTCGAGTATGCTCTACTCTCGCCTCTTATGAGGATCTTGAGTATCAGAAAGGAACGGAACCAGATCCATTTCTCAGTAACATCTCTGTAATGTTTGTTTTAGGGGTTCAAATTATGAGTAAGAAAGGAATGAAAAGGATAATCCTAAGAGTCCATTGAGACCCAGTTGCCCAGGAGGGGCCTTTTCTCAGGAAATACCTGGATTATCTAGATCAAACCTTTCTTATTAATGATGTTGAACAACTAAACCTACCTTACTGAGTCAATGGGACCGTGAGTGGTATCAGAGCCTTAACAGGCCAGACAGGAAGGAAGATATAGTTATAAAAGAATGATAGAGAGAGAACCCTAGAATATAATGACTGAGTTATCAGAATCCACTTCTACTTCCCCTACTCCAGTTAGACTCTCTTCAGCCTTCTCCTTAGATAAACTCCCCTCTTCAGTTAAAAGAATCCTCTCCAACAAGATTGACAATCTTGTTGAAATCACCCATATCCCAGAAGAAGTCCGTATTGATAATACTGAGTTACCTTTACTCAGTCCATATGCAATTTTCTCCCAAGATAGAACTTATGCTAGATCTCTTCGCCAGAGGATAGCAAGGATCATTCATACTCCCAGACCACAGGTGAAAGAATATGTCCAAAGTTCCAAAATAGAACAGTGTGGACTTAAGGCCACAACGGCAGAGCAGTATGTTACGTTGGAAATCCCTCAACTCCTGATTAACACTTGGAGACAACAGGGATATACTCACATCCATATTGGTGCCATTAGATTGGTACTGACTCTCCATGGAAGGAAAGACATCCCAGCTACTACCAGAGTTGTAATTCTTGACTCCACTTATAAATCATATTCAAATGCTATGATTGGTGCACTCCTGACTACTTGTAGCAATGGAAGTGTGGTCATGACAATTGCTCCCGATTTTAATATCAAACTAGACGATGCCACCCTACCCTACCGTCTGAAGGTACAAATTCAAATTCATGGAGCGGAACAAGATGAGAAAGCCATTATGGCTACTCTTCATCACCAAATGATTTATCGACTGCAGGATCATGCGGTGAATTTAGAGTTTCCAAACTCTACATCTGATGCACTCTACATGGTTTCCAATCAATCGAATACCTCTGTAATCCAAATTCCTAGGAGAATTTCAAAGGAAGAATTAGCACAGATCATGCCCCTAGAGTGGATCAATAACTATGAGAAAAAGTTTCACTCTTCTTATAGAGATGTGCATACTATTGATGCCCCTGTCCTAGAATGCCTAGAAAATGGAATGGTAAAATCTACTTTCAAGAGGCCAGGACAACCACCAGCGTTCTACTCAGGACAAATTCTGACAATCAAACCAGCCTACAAGCATAAAGAGAAAGTTCCCATACATTCTGTAGATTTAGCAGCTAAACCATGTTTTGTTTCAAAGATACATGGTCATTTTGTATGGGATGCGGCTCTTGAAGAATGTGACCCAGATTGTGGTTGCTATGATTGGGATAATTGGCATGGACCTAAACACAACTTATACCAACCAAGTGAATCCAAGCCTACCCCATACCTTAAACAGAAACCATCCTGTAAATCATTCAAGCCTAAGCCGGATTATGATTTTGAGATACCCAAAGAAGAATCCAAGCCAACTACCTTCCACCAAATGCTTCAAAAGTTAGGTCATTCGGACTTAGCTTCATCAATCTTTTCAAAAGAAGATTTCACCTTCTCGGCTTATTTACCAGAACCTGTAATACCAACAATTCCATCAAAACCTATCCAAGATCTCCCTTGCATAGCAATGATTCGTCCTACGTATGAAGAGGACTTTCCTCCGTTAGAGCAAAGGACTAATGAATCATCCAGATACACTTCCCGACCATTTGTTCAGCAAGATCAAATGACTCCACAAGGTGCAAGGACTACAACCCAATCTGAAGAAGTTCTGAATTGGCACACTGAGAATTCAGTTAGCCAAAACAAGGTTCTACATAGGATAAATACTCGATTGGAACAACTTCATGATAAGACAGATGTGTTATCCAGCAAACTGGATATTCTGGACCAAACGGTCAAGAATCTTTATGAGAACTACTTTCACAGAGCTCAGAAGCTTGATCAAGAGCTCAGAGGATACAATGATGCTAGGTATACAAGACCATTATTCTTCCAGAAGGAACAGGAATTGAAGCATGTGAAAGAAGAACTGAAAAGGATTGAGGCAGATTTTGCCAAACAATCAACCATACATCATCAAGAACCATTTTTCCATACCCCATTATATACACCACCCTTTGTGTCTTCCACACCATATTTCCCATCCACAGCTAAAGAACCTTTCAAAATGAATTATCCAATTTTCCAACAACTTAGAAAAGAAAGGAAACAGCAAACTCAAAAACACCAACCAGTTCCTCCAGCTCCTCAAACATTTGTTCAAACCCAAGTGTCTCTTCCCTCAACCTCATATACCCCAGAATACATACCTCCACAAAAACCCTTGAAGATTCATACTCCATCATCATCACCAGAAAGACAACCACCACCTAAAGACTTTTCAAAAAATAAGACCATTGCCACCATCAAACCTATGTCAGAACCATCTACTGATTTTGAAGGAGATTTATCTTATTCAGAATCAGAGTCTGTTACTACTAACAATTCCTCCCTATCATCCCTACCGTTAAAACAACCTCCTATCTTTATGGTTGATATAAATCCTCCTCCATTTGAGGAGGATCCAGCAGCATCTACAGTAGAAGGACAAGAGCCTATGGTTCAAGAAATAGCTGATTCAGTTTATAGTGGGCAGGAAGGATTCCACAAACCTTCAAATGGTCCATATTTTATATTTGATGATCTTCCCCATCATCGTTGGAGAGAAAAACTTCATCAATTTGGTGCATGGCTAGATGTACAGATGAATGACCCTGGAGCTAACAGACAAGAAGTGTTGACCAACTTCTTATCCAGATTAATAGGAAATTTAAGAGAATGGTTTACCAGTCTCAGTGAATATCAAAAAATTCAGATGGCTCAACATGATATACCCACCTTCTTGGGTATTCTGCATAAAGAATTCATTGGGGATTTCGGAATCATTGACAGAAGAGCTCGTCAAGAGTATTTTGAGATGAAATGCTGCTCACTGGAGAGACATGATTTGCAGAAACATTATAAAAGAATGGCAAAAAAGTATTATATGCTAGGAGGAGCTAATGACGTAAATTTGAGGCATGTCTTCATAGCTTCCCTACCAGAGGAATTGTTGCCAGAAATACAAAAATCTATCAACACCTTGCAGAGAGACATGACGCATATATCTCTCGGAGAAATTTATCAAATGGCCCTTGGAGCACTAGACAGGCTCTGTGAACAGCAAAAATTTGTTAAGAACGTGCTAAAGGAAAAAAACTCATCTTTACAAAGTCTGCAGAAGGCCAAATTTAAAAATCAAATACAAAAATAAAAAAATTTACTCATATTCATAAAAAAAGAAGTTACACTTCATATAATATCAAAAAAAAAACTCTATTAAAAAAAGAAAAGAAAACCTTTCAGTTTTTTCATATCAATTATATTTATGCTAAGACACGGGGTAGTATACAGCATTCATAACCGCGCGTCAATTGTACACGTGTGACACCACTATACGTCTAACGTAATCACAACCCTCATCTTTTTCGCACTTCGGAAGCTGCCCACCATGCCATTTCGCTGCGAGGTCTGCAATTTCAACTTTACTAAGTGCTTCCTGTGAACCGCCGATATGCCGCCGTCTGGTGATGGGTTCTCCGAAGCCGACGGCCGCTGCTCATCCTCTTCTAGTGAGAGTAATTGTTTGCTCCATGACGACGGTGGATCCAGTGATGTACAATGTTCGCATTCTAGAAGATCCTGTCATTCTCCGTCGTCCTCGAGTTCTTCGTCCTTGTTAAGTTTCGATTCGATTCCCTTGAAGGAGTGGGAGAAGCTGAGTAGGGTTGTTCTTGCTTCGGCTAAGGGTTTCACGATTGGAGCTGGTCTCAAGGGTGGTCTTGCTCTCTTCTCCATCTTAGCTCGACTGCGACGAAGGAAAGCACTGAACTCCACGAGGTCAAATCTCATCGAATAGTGGTTTCTATTATTCGTTTAGCAACTGTGCTCACCCTTCTTTCATTTGATACTCAAACAATGGATGTTATGTTTCTCAATGTTCGGTATAGGAAGGAGGCCGCGGTAACAAACAGAGAAGCAACTGTTTTGGCTGTAAAGGAAACATTGAGATACGGCCTTTTTCTTGGAACCTTTGCAGGAACATTTGTGTCCATGGATGAGATTATAGTTGCTTTGGGAGGTCACCGTAGGCATGTTCTCTTCCTTCTGTGTGATCAATTTTTGTTCAGTTATTAATATTTAAACATTATACAGTGGAAGGTTTGTTTTGAAATTGTGTTGTCTTTTATTCGTATTGTTTTTATTATTTTAGTTCAGGACAGCAGGATGGAGGGCTCTATTGGCAGGGGCGATTGCAGGCCCATCCATGCTTCTGACTGGCTTAGAGTCACAACATACAAGCTTGGCCATTTACATACTTATGCGTGCTGCTGTCTTGGCATCTCGATGTGGGATTAAGAGCGAACGGTTTGGGGGAATATGTAAACCTCTCGCATGGAAGCACGGTGACATATTTCTTATGTGTCTCTCCTCTTCACAGATATTGTATGTTCCCGTACCAATCGGAAAAGAATTATATAAACATGGTTTTGCATGTTTACTGAATTAACTTTTTCCGTCGTGTCATTGTTTAATAAATGTTCCTGTCTTTTTTAATTTGTGCCAATGCATTGTAGTTTCTACGCAATGTATACTTCACTCCTCCCTCTTTTTTTTATTTATATTGATTATTGTATTTTCAGTTAACAGTAATATTTAATATATTGGTTTTAGGTCTTCTTACATATTAAAGCAAGAGAGTTTGCCTTCTTCATATAAGTCCTTTCTCAATAAACATGGCGGAAAGGATCCTGTTATACTACAGGGCGTAAAAGAATTAACAAGTGGCCTGCCTTTTACTAATTTGGAAGCAATAGAGAAACACTACAAGACAATGGGTGTTGATGTGCACCTTGATCCGAATATGAAAGTCCCCTGCCCGGTACAAAATTAAAATTGAAAGTTTTATTATTTTTGTCCTCTTCCTGTCGTTCTGTTTCAGTATAGCATTATTTTCCTATTGAAATATATAAAGTAAAAGAAGTGTAGCTATCATTCCATTACGTTATAGATCATGGAAGCTGAATATGCATTGTTCCAGACTTCCTATATGTAGATGTCAATTATTGTCACATGTCAATGTTGCTTTTCCTGCAAATTAAGCTGATCCTCGATATCATAACTTTGGCATCAACTCTTATTGTTGATTGGATTGATTTGAAATTTCACTCTTGTGATAATTGCTAATTCATATGTTTAATCTGAGAATACATGTAATGCATTTAATAATGGCGTCTTTAAGCTCTTATATTTGTGTGGACTCTATCTGGTAAAATCTTATGCTTTTCTGTCTTTCTTTTCTTTTCTTTTCTTTTTCTTTTTCCTTTTTTTTAATGTTCAAAATTAATGGTATAAAAATTGTTATACAGATTTTCTTTCGATACTATTTAGTACTGCTTTGAGACTCAGGAGTGATTTTTGTCGAACAGCTATATACTCAACAATTTCGGTTTAAAACAATTAAGTTAGATTTATGCATTATGTAATTGCTTGCATCATGGTGAAAAACAGGTGATTTATATCAACTTGCAATGTTGACATTTTCAAATATCTTGCAGATTGTTCATGGGAATCAGTCATGTGGTGAGCATGTTCTTTCTTTTTTCCTTCAAGCCTACAAAAGAGCATTACCTGTTTACCTGCCAGTTTATCTGATCCCTGCACTATTAGTTCACAGACAAGGACTTTTAAAAAGGTGATATAATTAGTATACTTAGTAAGCAATCTAATATTGACGTTTTCTTCTGTGAAGATTTTATGAAACGTATTTTCCTTTTATCTGGTAATACCTTCTCTGAAAAGTGAGCACATTGTCAATGGCATATAGGTTCTGATTATAATGAAAAGCCTCAGATGGACAGCAGATTATGCCATCTGATATTTGTCCAAGCACTCTCAAATTTACCAGTTTGAATATATTTTTATTCATCATATGCATTAGCTTGGACTATAAAGCATGTTAAGTTCTTTGCCTTCCTATCAATTGCTTCGCTTGCTTTGAAAATAACAATCAGAAGAGTAAATTGATGATTTAGTCCGTAAACAATTACTTTCATCTCAAATTTATCTTCTAAAAATAAAGTATCTTAATTTAAACTTCTAAAGGATTTTTTTCCCAATCAAAATGGTCTCTCTATTAGGCAGAACTCACTGTCACTTGATAGAGTTACTATTGTGTCATAACTCATGACTGCCCAAGTAGCCTTGAACTCATTATCAAGACTTGCTGGTGGCAGTTTTCCTAAGATAACGATGTTTTAACAACCACTTAGCTTTTTGAAATTTACTTAAATGACGCCATTTGGGGGTAAATACCTTTGGGTTAGTCTAGATCATGGGTTAATAGTCAGATGAGTTCCTGGTTTTGCCCCACCAATAAATTTGTTAAATGACCATGACTTTTGCCAAATAACGGTGAGATCTTTTTGATTGAGAAAAATCTTTGGGGGCACTAAACTGAGATGCTTTCTCTTTTGTGATGTGAAGCTTGCCCTTTTTTCATTTTTTTTCATGTATCAGTCCTTGAAACTATCTCCTAAAGCCTGTTATATTTCCCTTTCACAATTACAGTTTGTCTACTCTATATTAATCAATGGGCTTTGCTTTCCAATTAACAGTTGAACTGAGTGCGATACAACCAACCCCCCCCCCCCAACAAAAAAAAAAAACCCCGGTTTTTTGTTTTCCTCCAAAAAAGGATGCCTTTGGCTTCAAGCTAAGATGATGACACACACGCAACATGTGAGATTACATTCTTTTTGGTTAATTATTGCTTATTTTCAGCATATATATATGCAGGCCTAACACAATATTAGCCAAAGGTCTGTTTGGCACCGCAAGATCAAGCTTGTTTCTGTCTGTGTATTGCTCATCTGCCTGGTTAGCATCTAATTCTCTATCATCCTGTCTCCTACTGTGTTATTAATAATTTGTTCATTATTTTTGGGTGGTAATTTGTTTTGTTTTGAAATCGGGTTTTCTTTGTGTTCTAGATATATCACTCTTCTAAAAAGGTATGCTTCCTATACGGCAAATGTGGGTCAATATGCTAAACAACATTTTTATTGGTTCAGGTTCACATAAAATGTATTAATTACTAGAATGAATAAACGATGTTGTCTACTACTCTTTCATATCTTTGGGATACACGAGGGTAAAGCAGTTGTCCATATGTAGTTTGTATTTCTATATACTTCTTGCTTTAGATTTGAAGCACAGATGTCGTATTGATTGCTAGAACTTGGCTTCAGGTGTGGAGAGTAACAAAATTAGTACATTATGGAAATTATAATAGATGGTTTTATGTACTTGCTTATCGACTGTTGGCTCTCCCTCTCTCCCTCTCTCTGTCTTTTACCCTCTTCCTCATTGTTATTTCTGTCTTGCACGGATTTTATTGAAATTCTGTCATGTATGAGACGGATGCTGCTATTGTATATCAGGGTATGGACGTGCTTGCTCTTTAGGATATTTAAAAGATGCAACATTCCAATGGTGGTCATCGGAACGGTATTCAACTTGAAATCAATTTTTTTCTTTTAAACTTGAAAGAGCTTTTAGCCGCAGGAATTATATTTTTGAGAATAATGATATCATCCCAAATAGATGATTTAGTTATAGAAGTTGCATTTGCATCCTTGTGTTGTGCAGTTCCCAGCTGGCCTTGCATTAGCCATTGAGAAGAAAAGCAGGCGAATAGAGATATCATTATACTGCCTTGCACGGGCTATTGAGAGCTTCTTCGCATGCATAGCTGATGCAGGATACGTGCCGCATTCAAGAAAGTTTAAGAGAGCTGATGTGGTGGTTTTCAGCTTGTCAACGGCCATCATAATGCACTGCTATGCACAGGAAAGGGAAGTGTTTAGATCCAAATATTTAAACGTCCTTGATTGGGTGTTTGGTGTGCCTCCCCTTCCAGGTGAAAGCCCACGATGCACAGATAACGGAAAAGCGAGTGGCAGGCCATCGGGGTAATATTTTCACCGTCTGATCTTGAATTTGAGAGCATATGTTACCCTGGAGTTCCAACACATAAATGAGTAAATGACGTTACCTTCTCCAGTAAGTTGTTTTTTCTTGGTGGGGACTGGGGGTGATCATGAATGAGTAATTTGAGAGGAACAGAATGGATACTTGAATACAGCATAGTGATCGCCGACCTCAGTTATTAATTTAACAAAGAACCTTAAAGATAACTCTACAATTTATTTCATGAAGGACCTCGTCAACCAACCTCAGTTATTACTGTCTGTAATGTGACCCGTGGTTTCTAATGGGGATCGCGTCTGTGATATACCCTGTTTTTCTCCTGATCAAATTGAAAATTTAACATCTCTATTGTTGTACTTCTGGAATTGTCGCCTGCGCATATTTTATTTGGTCGGTGTTACCTTGCTTTATTCATGTTGGAATGGATTATTTGCTTGTTGATTAAAGAAATCCATCATGACAATCATTTAAAGAAAAATGAATAATAAATTATTTTTTTCATATTTTAGCTAAGCAAAACTAACGGAAGGTGAGCTTTTAAAGAAAACATCCCATGATATACGTATATACATACGGAACTTAAACTCTATACGCTGGACTTTCTCAGGTGTCTATTGAATTACATAACCGTAGTCTACCGATATCCAATATCAGCTGAATATTCAATTACTATGGTATTTTTTACGAGTTTCTCAATTTATCAGCAGCTATGGGAAAAGCTATATCAGTAGCAGAAGAATAACATTTCATTGCATGGAACTAAATGTTTTCTTCTCATTACAAGCCCACTAATTGATTCTGTCGGATGATAGCATACTATGCGTTAGCACCATCATCTCTCTCGTGTTCTATACTGTAGTATCAACATTTTGAAAATCAGGCAAAAAAAGAAAAAAGCATTTTGAAAATATTGTTATTTGATTTGATTGCATAATCAATATCCTCACATGTCTTCATATGCTCAACTCTTCTTACGCAGGATACTAGTTCCTGCAATGAACAGTCAAGAATCAATTTATGGCAGCTTCTGTTGAACTTCAAGAATGGGATGGACAACTCTTTCTGCTTTTCACAAATTATTGGTTAATTTTCTTAATTACATAGAAACATGTAATTTTTGTGCTTAAATGGAATATTATTTTCTCAATACAACACACACAAACAGACAACTATAGAACAATTTTCCACTCACCAAGATGAACATATATGTGCTTCGGAATTGGAAGCAAGCGTCACCTATAATTTCTTTGGAATTGAACTAATTTTACTAATAAGATTAAAAGAAGACGATTTAAAGACATGTTTATTTCTCTATATTTTCTGCTCTGTGGGAAAATAAAGCAACATAAAGCAGTTGCAGAAAAAAAATAATATAATTTCTTTGGAATTGAACCAAGCAACATAATCTAAAACACGGGGCAACAAATTAGGGGGCACAAAACTTGTTACTTGGATACATACTCCCACCATTTGTGCAAAGCATATGCATAAATTGCAGTGTAAGCAATCAATCTAAGAGGAGAACTGGCGAACCTGCAGAAATACAAGGAGCTTGCATAACCGAAACAGACAAATGAAGTAATAATTTTGAGCAAGTATTATACCTGATAAAGGCAGATCCTTGAGAAAGAAGAGAAGCTCTCTCCTCAGCAGTAACAGGGTAAGGCCAGCGAGAGAAATCGCGATTGAAGTAATCCCAGTCAGGCAAGAGAACGGCAGCAATGCCCAGGGCTCCGAAAACATAAGTGGCGACCATCTTCTTAGGAGAATGAGTGAATATGCCAACCACCAGAATAAGTGCTGCAAGCCAAATGAGAGAGGTTCGAAGAGCGGCGTCGTTTGCCATGATGACCGAGTCTGAGGAGGATAGATTAGAAGGAAGGGTATGGGTAGAGCTTCCTTCCGCAAAGGCAGCCACAGTGTGAGTCTGAGGTGAGTGGTGAAGAAGGGGCCATACCCGTACAGCACACAAGATGAATACTACTGTGAATTAGTTAGGAGCATCGGCTATAAATGCGATTTCAACGCTCCCTCTAATTTCTTCTTTATTGTGATTAATGCCGTTTGCTGCCGGCGCCCGGACTCTATTATGATTATTATTAACTCACTACATACCCTGACCCGGCGATTCCACAACGTCTCGTCTATCAAATATGGTAGTTACCAGCCAGCCATGCCCGTCTTTTTTTTTTTTCTTTTGGCTGAGCTGGGGCATGACTGCCTGCTACTTCTGTGGGTCCTGGTCGGGTCCTTACCATCCATGACTTACGGGTGTTAAGTTAACATTTTCTAAAAAGAAATCATAATTTTCTAAAAGATGTGTTTGTGTAAACATAAACTAATTTTTTAAAAAATAAAAAATGGATTAAAGTGTAATTTTAGAAAAAGAGAGAAAAAATTACTTTTTCTTTAATAAAATTTGGGTTTAAAAAAAAAGAGAAACAAATTTACTCTATATTATACATCTAAAAATACTTTTAACCCTTATCATCCAAACAGATTTTTTGTCAAACTTACTTTTATAAAAAGAATATACAAACATAACAACTTCCAATAAATTTATTTTATTTAAACTTTATTTTTATAAATTTCATTTATCTTAACTTAATTTTATAAAATGAAGAACCAAACAGATTATCCGTCAAAGGACCGGAACAAGTCTACGGCTAGTCATTTTACAGGAGGAAATCCGAATTTTTGGTTGCATCGCGTTGAGCCCACTTCCCACGTCCTCACCACTAAACTAGTCTTAAGTCTCAAGTGGCAAGAAAATCCAAATCTAGAGACTAGAGCTCCCCTCTCAATCAACCTATTATTGGGATTTTGTTTTTGCCTTAAATTTAAAATATTAGCATTAAATTCAAGTCAAAATCTTTTTTAAGAAAATAAATTATGTATGGGCCATCTCGTTTTCCCTCACTGTCTATCATTGTATTTGCTAATTATGTACTATGGGCCATTTCTTTTTCCTTACTGTCGTTATATTTCAAGGTCATTATACTATATATGGACAAGTGCAAGGTATCCTGGGCCATTTCTTTTTCCCTTACTGTTACTCTCTCCGTTTTTGTATATAGGACATTTTATCCTGGTCATAAATATAAGATTTTTTATAATATATGAGATAATATTTATTATATATTTTTAAAAAAATACTCCTATTTAATATATCTAACAAAGAGAAAGAAAGAGAGATTAAATAATGATAATTTTAAAAAAATATAGAAATTTTCAGAAAAATCAAGATAGTTAATTAGTTTTAATTTTAATTATTAATTCATATGATTCGATTAAAAAAATCTTATATTAAAGATAAGAGGTAGTATTATACTTCAAGTTCAGTTATACTATATATGGACAAGTGCAGGGTACCGAGGACTTTAAGAAAAGACATTATTACTCCTTCATTACAGGCCCATCTTTTGAAAAGCACACCACCATTTAACAAAGGTCCTTACTCCTTCGGCTATTCTTAAAATGGGAAAATCATAACCCATGACCAAGAGACAAGACAGAAAAATAACTACAGTTAAGTCCCTAATATTTTCAAAACTACCCACAAATCCCTATGTCCCTCTGAAACATTAAAAAAAAGGCAAAATGTCAAAAATACTCCTAACCTTCCTTCTTCTTTTCATCTTTCTTACTTTCCTCCACCCTTCAGCAAGGTTTTCAACAACAATAACTTCTCTAGCAAGACTTGTGATTATGAGGCCTTCGATGATTATATTATAATTGTAAATTTCTTAGTAACAATTATAAATTTTCTAGTATGACTTGTAAATCTTACAAGTCATTTTAAAGAATTTACAATTGATACTAGAAAATTTATAATGCAATATGATCGATAAAAACCTCCTTGTCATTAGAAATATTTATAGGTTATATTAGAGAATTCACAGGTGGTACTAAAAACTTTAATAATGCTATACAATCATTAGAGAGGTTATCATCGTCAAAAACCTTGTTGAAGGGAGAAAGGAAGAAGGTAAAAAGGAAAATAAAGAAAGAGGAGGGGCATTTTAGATATTTCACAATTTTTCGGATTGACCTAGGAACTTTTGTGTGGTTCTAAAAATTTTAGGGACTTGATTGTAGTTTTGTTTCTTCTTAGATCTTTTGCTGTGATTTGCCCTTTTGAAATTTGATTGAGTTGTCCGCTATTTTTTATATTTTTTAATTATAAAACGATTGTGATTTGAATTTTAAATTTTAATTTATTAATCTCACATAGCTATTTTGAACTTTGAAGAAGTTTTATTTAAAATATAAATCTTGTAATTTGGCTTGCTACGGTATCAACTATCGCTACAATAATAATAATAATAATAATATAAGTTAGTACCAGATCTGAGAGAGAGAGAGATTATCCCCCCACAGTAGTGTAATACCGGCTATTACGTTTGTTGTAAATTTTAATATATTGAATATACATGCCAATTCAAGTGTTGTCTATATACTCTCTCCGATTCTATTTATAAAATATTATTTTAAAAATTTGCTTAGTTCTAATTATAAGATGTTATGTAATTTTTTTCATTTGAATTTCCTTCTTTACTTTTTATTTAATAATTTTTTTATCTCATAAATTGTTCCAGTCTTTAATTAGTAGAAGTAAGATTGGAAGCTTATACTAACTTTTTATAAATTCAAGAGCATAATTATGTCTCCTTAATACCTATGTAATAAATAATAACACCTTATAAATGAGACCGGAGAAGTATGTTATATCAATAAGAAATTTCATGTAATTAATTTATATTATTCATAAGTTATAAATATATATATATATATATATAATAGTACAGCTTCCAATTAATTTGTGTGTTTCTCTTTTTATCACCATCATCATCTCTTATCCATTTTTATATTAATTGGATTTAAAATTAAATTTTTTTACATAATTTTTTTTAAATTAATATATACTTTGGTAAAAAAGTTTTGATAATTATTTATTCCGTGGATTACAAAAAATATAGTTTTCTATAATTGTTGTTTTATATATCCATTATCCAATGTGAGAGAATAGTTGGAATGGGGTCAATGTTGGTAAGACCCATAGGCTATATGGATGGAAAACTAGAGGCAAACAAATTAAGTTGTAGCCTTGTGGGGTGTTGGTCATGATTAGGTTATCTATGAAAGTGTTGCACAAGTAATGACTCTCTCTCATCATCACACGTATTATGAACCAAACCAACGCCATCCACCATCAGTTCTCAAGCCCTTGATTAACAATTAGCAATCCATATCTTCCACCTCGTGGAACGCATTATTTTGAGTACTTCATCCATTCTATAGTATAAGCATATTTTTTTAGAATCCCTATTTAGTCCAAAATAGATGGGGTTATGTCATTTTTAGTGGGAGTTTACTTTTTATATCCCTATCAATTATCATCTTATAAGTTACAAAAAAAAAAGAGAGAAAGAGATGATGAATTTTCAAAACAATTTTTATCAGTAATTAATAAGGGTAAAATTGGGATTGTTGATTTTTTTTTTATATAATTTTAAGGTATGTAACCAACTTTTCTTAATAATTGTAAAACAGTTAAAAATTTCTTATAATATAAATTGGAGAAAATAATAAATTAACTTGATATTGTTGCTTTATTACTCGTGTATATATATCAACTGTATTAAGAAGAAAAAAAACAAGTGCATAACTCGCCCAAGCCTTGTATCCATGTGGGGAATGGGGATTGATGGTGGCCATTGTGAGGATCATGTGCATAAAGGAGTATGAATTTTAATAAGGTAATCACGTAATTAAACAATTTAGTTCTGACTATTCTATTACTGACCTGCAAAGAAAAATTGGATTTAGGATAATTAAAGATAACTTAAGAGGTTATCTCTTACCATTTCATTCCTTCATAAAAAAAAATCTCTTAAATAATAGTCTAATCCAGGGTACCATTCCACTCCTCCCAAATAAACTCTCAAACATATATACAACCTGGTAGAGTTATGTTTCCTTTATTTATTTATTTAAAATCTAGTTTGAATGTCGTCTAGTTCTGCAGGTATGTCAGGTAAGTAATTTATTTATACTTGTACAAAATGTTTCTTTGTGGTACACATAAAATCTTCTAAGCAATCTTTGGCGCAATGAGGTAGAACATAGAATTGTAATTCCTTTTCCGATTCCGTCAGAATGGGAATTGATTCAGAAGTTTAAAATTTATGTTCCATTCATGTACAGCATTAGAACATGAAATTATAATTCAATCTCAATTTAAATTTATTGATTGGATGGAGTACTGAAATACTTCCTTCAATTCTTTTTATTAGTTATATTTTAAATTTTTTTTATAATTTTAAATATTAGTTATTAAAATTGATATGACTATAAGTAATAAATGGCGGTCAAAATGATAATGATAACGATGATATAGTGGTGTGTGGCCCAAAAAATGGTACTCTCTCTTGTCTTAGTACAGGGCAACTTTTAAAAGAATTTTTTTGTCGGTGCCTTGCAGAATCTAGACCATCAATTATTTTTTTCAATAAGATCCTTGGTTGTTTTGTGTACATTTAAGAAGTGCCACTTTAATTGTCCTATAGGAAGTAGGAGGAATGTTAAGAGTAAAAATTTTTATGTCCAAATTATATGTATTTAATAAGAATAATATTGGAAGTTATGAATTTTTTTAGACAAATTTAATAATATAACTAATTTTTCTTCATATATATGTATAAGATAGTTACAAATAATTTATATAAAAAATTAGAGAGAGTAGTGTCAACAATAATTCTATCAACAAGAGGGGCCATAAGAATAAAAACCTATATAAACAAAATTAATATAAACTCTTCTGGCACATCTAATTGAGAAAGATTAAGAAAAAACCACACTATGTGTTATGATCTATCTACTTCAAATAATATATATATATATATATATATATTTTACCAACAGAATTCTAGCACAGTTAGTAGATAGCTAGATTTCTTAGGTATGCTGTTATGGATTCAATCGTTGACCATGTATATGAAAAATGTTTTATTAAAAGAAGTAAAACTCATAATGATCTTTACGTCTCAAAGGTATTAGTCTTTAATTGTTGACTGAGAGATACCTTTGATGTTAAAAAAAATTATATATATATATATATATATATTTCTTCTATGTATGTCTTCTTTTGCATGGTTTTCATTTTCGTCTCATATTTTATCTTTTCCAATATTTTTTGAACGTTGAAGAGTTAACAATTGGCTTTTTTCCCCCAAAATAGCAATGCATGTACTAATGCATCGTCAAAATTATTCAACACTGTTTATTGGCTTATTTTTCATCAGCTTTGATTTACTTTTATTGATTAATATGCTTTATTTTAATTAGAAACAACAAGGGTTTCATACATAGATGGTCGACTATTTTTTATTAATAAGTTAAGGAATGAAACACTAATTCAGCCTATAAATAACTCTTACAGCGCATTAGTAAGCCATCCTGAAGTCTTTCAGCTTTTTCATTTTAGATGTATTTGTTGGAAACCCATTTGAGCAAGCAAATCAGTTGTTTAACTTACACTGAAATCAAAGATGATATTATATTGAAATTATAAAGTTGTTCTTACATCACTGCCTCCTTTTAGTGGCACACATGGACATGGTCCCCGACAATGTGCCTTGGCTAAATAGAACGTTGTGTGTTTGATCAGTTTATTAACAAATGTAATTCTAGCTAGGAGGGGTGATCAAGGCAACAAAAGATTTACTACTTATGAACAAGCAACAAGAAAGATTTGATACACTTGAAAAATGATCTCTCTAATTAACTTATTTGACTATGTTCAAGCCCAAATTAAACAATCAAACTTTAGGTTTGAAAATGTTTAGCTTATGCGTGAAGCAAGATGGGTTCCATATATATGTACACACAAATATGTTACATTATATGTTTTGTAGTCCCCAATTTAAAAAGCAGGTTAATTGAAACTTTAGCTATATATTGTCACTGATTGAATTAATTAGTTATTACTGATCGATCAGGTCTAACTTGATTCTTTTGCTAGCTAACATACCCAACAATTAATTTATGAAACACTTGGCTTGTACTAAGTAATAACCTTTTTGGCTTTTATATATTATATTAATTACTTTGAATTTGAATTTGATTCAAGAAGAAAGAGGATACGAAAATATGCAAGAGAACAAGGTGCTTGAGGACAAGACACCAACAAATGCCATTGAAAGGTTTAATTTTCTCAACCGTGCATGCAAAGAATGTCTTAAAGGTCATTACGAAAAAGAAAATTGGTGTAGCTGGAAAATACTAATTGTGAGTGAGTGCTGAACCAAATTCTCCTTCACGTCTCCAACTGCACCATCCTCCGAGTCAAAAAGCTGTCACATCCCGTTTGTCTCTTTCACAGACAATGAATATCAACCAATATTGATCTACTATATGGTAGTGCCTGGCTTTCCTCTGACTTTTTAACCTCGAGGCTTCTCACTGCTACTTTATTTATCAATTTATCCTCAACGACTTCCATAGATCTTCTAGTTTACCTGTTTGGATATTTATATTTAGTTCTCTAGCAATTCTAGCACATGCGTATGTATACGATACGCGTGCATGTTGTCTGATGATACGATATATAAACACGCACCTAAAACTCTATATTAATATGCTACATGGAGTATTTATCTTTATTAATATATAAGGTTGATCAAGTGCGTGAACAATTAATTAAGGATTAGTTGACAATTTTTGTTTTGTATATATATATTAAGTAATTTAATGTATAAGCTGATTTCATAATTTAAATCATGTTGTTTTAATAATTAAAATATATATTATTGTGACTTGAATATTTAATTTTGAAATTAAATTGAATTCGTCTAAAAAATGTGCATTCATACAATTTCCTTAATACTGTATTCGTAGATTATTAAATTTAGTGGTATTCTTGGATGAATAATTGCCGAGCTATGAGGCCGCGTGAAATCCAAGAAGTGAGGACGTAAGTCATTAGAGGCCATGCAAATTATGACGAAATGGGCGGACAGCCTCCTCGTGGCGTGCATGGAATAAGTTCCTCCGACAAGCATTCATTCGCCACGTGTTACGTAATCTGATTTGAAAGCTTCGTCCTTTTCCTGCTACTTTAATGCTAGATTAATCAAAATTTTAAAAATATTAAGTTTACAATTACCAAATTGTCCCGTGTACATATTGCAGTAGCGAGATCACATCAGAAATTTTGAAAAATGAACAATCAAATCAAACTGGCGAGTGGATCGTGATTTATATATAAAATCATTTCGATACCAATTTTTTCCCCTCCCCATACGTGTATATTGAATTAACTTGGAGCCTTCATTGTGGTGCTTCTTACAGTGCAAGTTAGTCACATGTATGATAATGTTAGGAAACAAAAATTTGGCATTGGAAGAAAGAGTCGTAATAAATGGAGTTTTTCTTTTGCATTAATTTTTAGTGAGCAGGGGATTACATGTGCTGTCCAATAAAAATATATGCAGATTTATCAAAATAATTGTGACTTTATTGATTATCATAGAATAATAAAAAGTATTACTTGGCATGTTTTGCATGAATGCTTCAATATGGGTATACTTGTCAATTACCGTGGAGGTACGAAACTATTGTGCGCAGTGCGTACTTCATATACTTTATTAATCATATGGAAGTGTTCCAATATCTTAATTAATAAAACAATTTTGAAATGCAGATAACTGACGTACGACAAGAAGCAAGAAAGAAGATTAGATACAAATAGTAAGCCCCAGCCCCTTGTTTAATTTGGCGGTAAAGGGAGAAAGAAGTACAGCCTGAGAGATTAATCTAGCTACATATAATGGGAAGATCCCCTTGCTGTGATGAGAATGGCCTCAAGAAAGGACCCTGGACTCCTGAGGAAGATGAGAAGCTAGTTCAGTACATTCAGAAACATGGCCATGGAAGTTGGAGAGCTCTTCCCAAGCTAGCTGGTCTGTCTCTGTTAGTTTTATATAAGCAAGATTATGTCTATATATACATTGATACAAGTAAAATCTCCCTTAGTTTCTCTTTGCAGAATTCCCTCATTTCCCTACTTTGTACAAAACTTGCAGGTCTGAACAGATGTGGAAAAAGCTGTAGGCTAAGGTGGACCAACTATTTAAGGCCTGACATCAAGAGGGGCAATTTTTCTCAAGAAGAAGAGCAAACCATACTGCATCTCCATTCCATCCTTGGAAACAAGTAATTTCCAGTTCCCACTTCCTTCTTCTTTTACCTTTGAGTTGTGTGTTTATGACTCAAGACTTTCTTTTTCTGTTTATTCGAGAGGGGCCAGTGGATAGACATAAAGGATGAGTTTCAGCTTTGATTCAGTATGTCTGACTTTTGTTTTGCACATATATTTGAATTGTCATGACTTGTTCTTTTATGTTTGCTTCCTCTGATAGATGGTCAGCAATTGCATCCCATCTACCGGGCAGGACTGATAACGAGATCAAGAATTTCTGGAACACTCATCTAAAGAAGAAGCTAATTCAGATGGGTTTTGATCCAATGACCCACCAGCCAAGAACTGATCTTGTTTCCACCTTGCCATATCTGCTAGCTCTGGTCAACATGACAGACCTTATGGATTATCATCATAATCATCAAGCTTGGGATGATCAGGCTGTGAAATTACAATCAGAGGCAGTTCAGTTGGCAAAGCTTCAATATTTTCACTCTTTACTCCAATCCACAACCTCCTTGAATACCACCAACTCCTGTGACCAAAATGGCTTCATCACAAACATGGAAGCTATCAGTTTGTTAAATTCAATGTCTGATTTGAAACAGAACCCAGATATGAACTACCCAGAGTTGAATAATCCAGGCTCATTTTCTCATGGGATAGCTAGCTCCCAACCACTCCACCACCCAAGCATGTTAACTCACATGTCAGACCCACCACAAGTCCCTTTCAGCACCCAATCATGTTTGAATAGTGAGCAGGGTCAAGGTACAGACATTACAATGATAAGTCAAGGGGATCACACAGCACCTGATCATGAATCTTCATCGATATTACCATCTATGCCCCCAACTCTGACTGCAGATGCCGCCAGCAGCTCTTCTAGCTATGGAGGGATATCATCCTCATCCTATTGGACCGAACTATTTTTCGAGGACCCCATTATGCATGACCTATCTTAGTATTTCATTTTTAGATCAGAGGTTTGCATTATGCTGTGTGTGTTAATTTTTAACTAGTACGTACTCCTTCACTGTTTGCTTCTTGCAACACTTGCATATATATATATATATATATACTTTAATTATATATATATTCATCTCAACATATTAATACATGTTTTTGTACATAACTCTGGGACAATTCATCGAGTTAGTTTGAAAGACGTTATCATGTTATTCAGTTATATATATTCGTGTGCATCTTTCAATTGAAATTTGGCTTTCTTTCTTTTTTCTTTTTAAACTTTTTTCCTGTTTTTCTTCGTAAATTTAATCGTGTAGCCTAGACTCCTTGTACTTGGCTGCATATCATTTCCAGGATTGCGATAAAACTGCTAAAGATGAGCATGAATATATCAGTTACATGCATGAAGGTTAAAGTTCTTGCAGAGTTAAATCATGTAGTTTTTAATCTATTGCTGATTGAACGGTCAGCAAGGGAGGGTACGTCTGAACGGAGGGACCGGCAATAAATCATCCAGGAATATTAGTTTCATTAACTGAAAACTCAACACTTTAATTATCAGAAGGCATCCTTTATTTTCATTTTACAATCACTGTTAACCTTAATTTCAGGCTGCAGAGAAGTGAAGGGAAGGCTGAATTGTCTTCTAAATGAAACCGCGGGAGAAAAGCATATTTAAGGAATAAATACTTTAAAAATAAAGGTGATCTTGAGCCTAAACTGAATATGCTTGTATAGTCTGAAACAACAAAAAGAAGCGAAGTATACATATCAGTGAAGACCGGGGTGGAGTTACTATGGTAGACCTCTTTAAATTCAATCTGATATCAATATAGAATAAATCAGAAAAAGAAGTATAAATATGTAGTCTATCCTGGGATCAACAAATGAGAGTTTGTCCGATGCTTGATTAATGTTTGGTTCAGAATCAGAAATACATTAAAGCCTTCTTATTTGCATTTCTGCTGTCTGAAAGAAACTTCTTTTCAGTGGAAATACGTTATGTTATGCCAATTCCATCTTGCTAGCCTTTGGAAAAATTAAGAAATTCACTATGAAGGAAGTGTTTCTTGCAAAAAGCTTGTCTGCTTGTTCCATATTTTCAATAAAGACCTCATTATTTAAGATTAAAAGAGTAAGCAATGCATGATAAAGTCAAATATCTATCTTGATAGCATTATATGCCCGCAAGGGTTTCTTTTATTTTTTTTATTATTTCGTAAGTGCCCAAACCTTCGATTGGGGTAAGGAAGGTGGGAGGCTACTTCAAATGATTGTGGATGGATTTATGTGGCAATATTAGCTAGCAATATCAACAAGCAGTTTTGAAATATTATTTGAATGGATTGAATATTATATATGCATATATATATATATATATAAAGTCTTAAACAATGAGAACACGTAAATATATATAGTTAAACGAAGGGGAAAAGCCAGAGAATTAATTAGTCCTTATTTCTATCATGAGTAGTTAGAGATTTGATTCTTTTTTCATCCAGAAGCTGACTGGTTAGCCTTCAGAAAAATAGGTCGTTAAATTACAAAGTCTTCGCGTTGAAGCTGATACCCTACACATGTCCATGCACCACTGGGATTTGCAGCAATCTATATACATATATTTATATGTGTATATATATATGCCTTTGTCAAAGGTAGTTCAATAATTTCATTGGTTGATGTCAAAAGTAACAAAGAAAATGAAGATGTGGTTAGGTTTCCTCTCCTTTATATTATACCCTCCTAATTTTTTAAATTTTAAAAAGTAAAGGGGGAAATATTTCACCACCTAATCCTAATCCATTGGGTTGTATACTACTCAAAGATTCTTATGTCACTGAAATTATAAATTAAACATGATTTCGAACGTACGTCTAAACTAATTAAGCATTTAGACTACTCTAACTGATGGATTGATTGCATGACATGTAGACAATCATTAAAGTGCATAATTAGTGGTGCGGGTGCTGTGTCATGGCTTTATCAATCGAGGAAAGGATGTAACGAGATTATTAAATAATCAAATTAATGATCAATCTCATATATACATAATGCTTCTAGCCAGTAATTAATAGTTCAATTGTTTACAGGATATATGCAGCCTCATGTGCAACAAACATATACATTCATGAAAACTTTCCCTAATTCCATTGTGAGACCTCCGTATAGTTTATACTATTTTTAAGAAGGCATAACATCATTTTGGAAACAAAATTAGTTTATAACATTATTTTGCTATATATAGCGTTGATGATATATTTTTTCTGATAATCGAAAGTGTTGATCGATGACATAGCGTATTTATATTGATGTTTCTTTGAAATAGATCTATTTAGAAAATTGGAGTTGGGCCAAAACACCGATAGTGTTTTTGCTACTATTTTGGGTTGGCAATTTATTTCTCAGTAAAGTGGGATTTGGGATGAAGCTCATTGATCTGTCGAGCTAATCCAAAACTTTTAGTTTTATTTTAACATAAATAAAATATAAAATAAAGAGTCTCCTTACTTTTTTTTTTTGGCTTGGCTCCTTAATTTCTTTAATTTCTTCCAACCATCACTTAATAAAATTACCATTTCCTTCAGAGAAAAATAAAATAAAATTTAATTCATTTGGATCAGATAATGATAGAATCTAACTCGATAATACCCAGTAAATAAATAATAGAAAAGGTTAAAAGATACATAGTTATAATAGAAAATTACATACATATTCCTAATAAAAAAAAAGAAAGAAAGAAAAAAAGAAATGAAAATCACATACATATTAATAATATATTAATTAATATTTCGATTATTGGTGATCCTTAATCTCAGACGAAGCCAGACCCTTTCTATTTATTAGAATAGATAATATAATCTCTGGTAATTAGAGTTTCCACAGTTGCTGGTAATTAATCAAAGTGTTTTTTTGTTTTGGTCGTAGATTTTAGAAACAATCTTCACCATTTGTGAATCTATTGAAGAGGAGGTTCTATGAGACCGTATGCATGTGAGTTGACTGTTGATTGTTGAAGAGACATGATATTTTCAAGTGTCTGTCGTAGCAGTTCTGTCATGGGCCACATATTCAGTTTCAGTCGTAGCAATTATTCAAACACTCGTGGGTCTCGCACGCCCCATGATTGAGGTTCCTGGACGATAAATATAATTTTAATTTGTAGCTAGGTTCAGAAACTCCGCCATGCATCCCTATCGGGCTATAACCCCTCTCATTCATCTGCATCTTATCTGGAGTACATTGGGTACCATCAATACTATCTCACACAATTCATGTTTCTTCCACCTCACATATATAAATATTTTTATTATATATGTTATGTTCCTGTACAGTGATGGAGTTCATCACTTCATGACTCTTTCCAAACTCTGCATCTGCAATTTTATTGAATCTTCTCTCAAGCACATGATCAACGTAGGGTTTGATTCGGAGAGGCTGAGGAAAGGGAAGAGTTGGAGAGTTTAACCTTGATTATATATATATATATATATATATATTAAAACTAACACACACACACACACACCCCATTATATATATATATATGTATGTATGTATGTTATGACATAAATACAGGAGTCCAACGTCGAATTTATTGGAGAATAGAAGTCTCATGTCTAATTGGCTAAAAGTAATTAATTAAATGAGGATATATACATTTATGATAATCATAGCTTCAGATAAATTATTGAGCATTTAAATATTCGAAAACTTTAGTGTATAAGTAATCAACAATTTGAGAAAACTTTATTAACAAAATGGATGCGTACACATAAAACATATATTTTTATAATTAAAATTCAGATAAATAAAAATATTAGCAATCATCAATATTGATATAGAATAAAATATAAAAATATTAAAAATCATATAATTTAATTAACCAAACCGTAACAATACGATTATTTTAGATTATATAAGATCACAAAGTCCACCTTAGAAGGAAACAGGAGTTGTTGGTAGTATAATGTGAAACTTTTTTTTTTCGTACAAATGTGTGGAACGTTTGAATAATGGGGAGGTAGCTTGGGGTGGAAATAAGGCAACGAATATAAATCAGGACCAAGGGTGATAGGAGAATGGAGGGTGAGATTGGGCCAGATCTATAAAAAGATTCGAAGAGCCCACTTGAACGGGGAAAGGCCCATCCTCCATAGCTGCTTACCTCTCTTTTTTTTGGATAAAGCTGATTACCCTTTTAGCCAACTCACTCCCCATCGGGGGCCGGGTCTCTCCTGCCAAGAGAGACCCTGCCTCCCAACTGCCGCCTGTTTTTTATTTAATTTTTAATTTTTTAATATTTAAATTTAAAAATAAAAAATAATTTTTTATAATTATATAATGATATAATTTTTATTTTTTTAATTTAAATAATATATACTAAAAACAGTATCTTTACAATTATATAATAAGAGTAAAAAATATATAAAATAGAATAAAATTATATAAATATATAACTATTATTTTTTATATCATTTACAAATTTTAAAATTAAAAAAATATATATTTTGCCTGCTACCATCCCGATCCTTGTTTTTTACTCCTACCTACCCACTAGCCACGGTACTCCCTATTGCGCTTACAAGACCAATTAAGTGAATTCCTGTAGAACGCACAGAATTTAAAAAATAAAATTATAGTATTATTTACTAATTGATAGTACACTTTGTTATGAATTCTATGGTTCCATTAACATTAATATCATTAATACTTCTTTCCAAAGTTGGTGTGTACGACATGAAATTAACTTGCTGAAATAAATGCCTCGGATGGAAAGTGACGGGCATAATGATTGATCCTTAAATAAACATGTAGGTAATAGTCTATCATTATTTAATATAAGATTATTTTAATTAAATTATACTAATTAAAAAAATTAAAACTAATTAATTATTTTGATTTTTTTAAAAATCTCAATATTTTTTTAAAAGTACCATTATTTAATCTTTTTTTTTCTCTTTAAATATATTAAAAAGAGGTATTTTTTAAAAATGTATATTCCTTTTGGTCCTTAATATAATACCCTTTTAACCGAATCACGTGAATTAAGAATTGTAATTAAAACTAATTAACTACCTCGATTTCTCCAAAAATTCCAATATTTTTCTAAAACTACTCTTATTTAATCTCTTTCTCTTTCTCTTTCTCTTTAGATACATTAAATATGAGTATTTTTTGAAAATGTATAATAAATACTACCTCATATATTGTAAATGATCTTATATTTAGGACTAAGACAAAGGGTCCTATATATAAGATCGGAGGGAGTAATAAATACTGTATCATATATTGTAAAGGTCTTATATTCAATATTAAAATAAAAGATCCTATATATAGAAGTCCGAATAAAGTATAATCTGAAATTCCCTTTTTGTGGAAAGTTGGCTTTGACGATTTAATGATACCGATAGTCTATAGATGTGTATTGATAATAATTTGATAGCTAACTTCATTAATTTGTCTGTAAACTTTAATAAGATATTAAGGTCCTTACCAGATTGAGTAATTTAAAAATACTCTTGTTCCATCGATATTTTTACCAACTCATGATAACTTGAGTGGACTCTCTCATCCCTTAAATAATTAATTGAAATTTAATTTTCAATAAATTTTATATATAAAATAAATTTAATAAAGAGGAATTTATCTTTTACCTCTAAGATAAAGGAAGATTTTTGTTGCCAACAAATAATATTTTAAATTTGGACAAAAAAATCATAATTCTTATACTTTAGAAAAATATATTACTCTTTCTCATCATAAATACTAAATATGAGATTTTTTGTTTTGGTTATAAATATAGAATCTTTTCAAATTACAAAATAATATTTATTATGTATTATAAAAAATGTTCATATTCGATACATTCCAAAGAAGAAGAAAGATTAAATACAGATAGTTTTAGAAAAAATATTATACTTTTTAAAAAATTAATGTAGTTAACTAATTTTAATTTTAAGTTCTATTCTTAATCTATATGATATAATTATAATAAAAACTATATAAAGCTTCTAGAGAGATCTTCATAATAAAAAACAAATTACATTAAATTTTTACGTGATTGTAACATTTAACATTTACTTAACTTTTAAGGCTATATGTGTACGAGGGAATGAGTGAAGAAAAGCTGGATTCCGTGTTTTTGGTATGAAACAATCTTGTTTGTTGATAATGGAGCATTTTATCAAATATGTGAATGTTGAAAACTCTCACAGGCCTTGGGAATGCCTAGTTCCCATGGGCAGCAAATTTTTAATGACAATTTTGCCCTTATCAGGTCTGCACACCCAATGCCTACCCTCTCCTTCCATATTCGATCTGCATCATGGCTTCGGTGATCGTGTCGTCATAGTCATCTCCTAGCTCTCTACCCAACGCCAATATCTCTCACCTCCTTGCTCTCCACCCACCGATCCTCTAACCTTTCTATTCGAGTTCGATTTGCTCGAGCTTTGTCGTCGATGAGTCGCAGTCGTTTCACAACAGCCTTTTTGGAGGAGTGTCTAACTCGAACTTGACCCACACATGTGACCTTGGGGTAAGAAGGTTCCTGGGTTTCAATGGTAGCGTTCTTTATCTTCCATACAAGTTTCTAGCAGCGAGAGAGATTTGAGTTTCTAGTACTCTTCTTTGGTGACAAGAACAGTGTGGAAGTTCTCTTCACCTTCATTCATCTTCCAGGTGACAAGGAATGGGATTTGGGTTTCTGTTATAACAGATCTGGCAATGGAATTTTGTTCACCTTCGTTCATCCTTGGAATTTTTGTTGTAACAGATATGGGTTTCTGTTAACCTTCATATTCTTCATCCTTGACTTTTATCTGAAGTTGAATTTTTGTTATAACAGATTTGGAATTGGAATTTTTGTTAGTATTATCTAGTTTTGTTTTCATTTGATATGCCTTACAATGGAAATGGAATTTTCTTGGTGATAATCTGCATGTTCACTCATAAATAGCCATAATAATTTTGTTTCTAGAGGATGAAGAAGAAAGAGTTGGGACATTTGAGTAATTTACCTAGTTTATTTTATCTCATTGTTATTTTTTTTGTCATTCCCATTTTTTTTAAACATACCAAATATATATTAAAATAGTTTGTTCTCATTTTTATTTTTGTTACCATTTCATACAAAATTATTCTACATACCAAAGAGGGCCTAAAATGGCACATTGTCATTAAAAAAAGAAAACCATCCCTACTTTCTTGAGGTTCTAAATCCTCGTTGATAGGGTACAATGGTCCTAGATCCTCGTTCATAGTTTGTGTTGCAGAACACTATCTGGTGAAGGAGAGACGTCAATACTGTTTGGGGTGGACATTGAAAGAGAGAGTTCTAAAAGAGTTTTCATGACTATCACGTGTGAAATATAGTATTATGGTTGCTTATTCGGATATCACTTGAATATCAAAGTGATTATGTGTTGTGTTGTCAGAAGGATTCTAGTATAAATTTTTTAATTCAATGAAATTAAAAAATCGAGAAATTATCTGTAAGTGTGAAAAATAAATGAACGAATTATAAAGATCCTAACATAAAAATTACTTCGTGTATTTTATTATTGCCCGATCCTATGAGTTACTTGGTTTAATTAATCGTACTTTTTGGAAAGTATGTTTTCAGAAAATAATTTTACGAAAAATAGTTTTTGAAAAAGTTCATACGTAATTTTAAAACAAAAATTTATGCGAGTTAAATTTTGAGAATTCAGAGGGATTGAGAATTTATTAGGATTAAAGCAGATTTCAAAACTTAAAGATTACTTATATAAATACTTAAACAACTTGCATTTGCTGTCTATTTAATTTTCATTTGTCAATAACTTGAAACCACTCTAATAGAAACAATAATAGAGTAACAAATATGCAGTAAAAATAAATCTCTGATATTTGCGAGAATTAATGAGGAGCAATTAAATAAATATATGACATAAATTAAACATTACAAACATATCAAGAGATACCAAAATTTTTAACATGAAAACCCTTTAAGATTAAGGTAAAAAACCACAAGTTGTCCAGATCAATAAAAATAGTTTAACTATGATCAAAATGGAGTACAAGAAAGTCTCAATCAAATGTATAAATCAATACCAATAGCTCTCTCAACAACCAAAGTTCACAATAGAGAATTAAGAAAATGAAAAATCTAAAAAATTAGATTTAGTACGAATTAAATAGTTTTCATACCAGACCACGAAACAATGATTCAACCGTTGAAATTCAAGAACCAAATGTCTTGATCCTGTTGAAAAAATTTCAGCGCAATCTAATGATTAACAAATCTGCAAATGAATTATTTCCGTGATTATTACGTGAAAATAACATTTTTCTCTTCTTCTTTCTTAAAAGTAAATATTCTAACTTGAATATTATTTCACTCTCATACCCTAATATAACCATTATCTATTTAAATATGTGAGACACATAATAGGCTTTTAAATTTAGGCTTTTCTCCACATAAGAGGGGAGCCCACACCCAACATATTTCCCCTCATAACTATATGGAAATGACAGTTAATCCAACAATCTCACAACAAACTCCAAACTTCCTTCTCGGTAGTGCCTTAGTCATCATATTAGCAACATTATCATTAGTATGAACTTTTGCCAACTTAGCATTCAAAGCATCACGTATCCAATGATACCTCACATAAATATGTTTAGATTTTGAATGAAAAGTTGTATTCTTAGTTTCTTACCAAGATGAATAGCACTTTGAGTATCATAAAACAACAAATATTTATCTTGAGTAAAACTAAGCTCCTACAAGAATTTTTTCAACCATAGCAACTCCTTACATACTTCGGTAATAACAATGAACTCTATATATGTTGTAAACAAAACTACTCATTTTTGTAACTTATATTGCCAAACCATAGCTCCTTTTGCAGATTTAATTAAATAGCTCAAAGTAGACTTTCTTGAATCAATATTTTCAGCCATATCTGAGTTTCTATACCATTCAAGGGTAGGCTTATCACCTCTAAAATAAAGTCTCATACTAACAGTACCACAAAAGTACCTCAAATCTATTTCATAGCATTTCAATGCTCTCTATTTGAGTTTGATAAAAATCTACTAACTGTACCAACAGCATGCGCTATAGCTAATCTTATGTACACAATTACATATATCAAACTATCTACTACAGATACATAGGGAACCCTCTTAACATCTAACTTCTTGGTTTCATTTGAAGAACTTTGTTTAACATTTTGTTTAGCACTCAATTTAAAATGAGTAGTAAGAGGGATTCTTATCTCCTTAATATTTTTCTTTCAATATAGTATTCCTAAAATAGTCAAAGCTTCTTTTCATTTCTGTCATGCAAGATTTTTATGCCAATAATCCGATTAGTAGCTCCCATGATCTTTTATGGCAAATGACTCACCCAATTGCTTCTTCAACCTATTAATCTTAGAAACATTTTTTCCAACAAGTATCTCATCAACATACTTCCTCTGGTCCTATATATAGGATCTTTTACCCTGATCCTAAATATAAGACCCTTTATAATATACGGGATAGTATTTATTATACATTTTCAGAAAAATGCCCCTATTTAATATATCCAAAGAGAAAGAGAAAAAGATTAAATAAGGGTAGTTTTGGGAAAATGTTGAAATTTTTGGAGAAATCAAGGTAGTTAATTAGTTTTAATTTCAATTCTTAATCCACGTAATTCGGTTAAAAGGATCTTATATTAAGGATCAAAGGGAATACAATAATAGAATAATGAAGTCATTACCAGAAAAAATTTTAACGAAAACACAATGATAAAAAATAGTCTTTTTATAATCTTGCTCACATATAACAAAGTCAAATTTCTTATACTAACTTACAATGTAGGCTCTTTAGCAGCCTCTTATATTAACTTACAATGTTTTGTAATTATTAAATTATTATTTCTTTATTATTCATAATGTGCTATCAATATTTTTTAAATAAATAAATATTGTATATTTTCTTCTCTTTCCTAATACATTAAATTTTAGGTGGAAAGTTTTAGGGTTTAAATAGGTTGAGTTTCATAAAAAGAATCGAATTTAGAATTATAAAATAACTAGAAATGGGATTAATATATTGTACTTTCTTTAATTTTTAATATAAAACCCTTTTAATTATATTACATAAATTAAAAATAAGAGATCAACCTAGTTGATTGACTCATTTTTAATATAAAACCCTTTTAACCGAATTATACAGATTAAAAATAATAATTAAAATTAATTAACTACGGATGATTTAATTTCGATTTATGCATCATTTTTTTTTATTTTGGGAGAACTACATATATACATATTCATTCAGACACCCAAACATGACATATCATAGATAAAATTTGATTCCACAGCATCCCTCAAATCAGAAGGTTCATGTGCCATTAGGCTAATTGGCCATTTGCACATCATATTTTGTTTTGGGATCTGTTTAAATAAGAAAGGGAGACACCCAACTGGTCCATCCCGGTCTAGGGTCTAGCAACCGCCAAGCCGAGGTTGCGGGTGTAGGTGATGTCTGAACTCTAAAGTATAAAAACCCAACTGTCTAATAAGTTTGGTTTTGAGGCAAAGTTTTCGTTGAAGATGATGGAAATGATTGATGCGTTTTTTTGGCCGATGGAAATGGTTGATGCTGCTATTATTAATTTTTTATATTTTATTTGACCCGTTTAAAACGGGTCAGACAACCCGGATCACTTGCCCGTGGTGGACTTTTGTTGTCTAAGAATAAGACTTGAGATAAGATTATTGAAAACCAAAAATCTAGAGACGAAAAGTTGTGGCTGCAATTTGCCCATCAATTCATTGTATCCCCGCACTCACTTAACCAATCCTCTGCGCCTACTGTGCCAGGCCAGGCTCTCACTCCATCTCTCTCTCTCTCTCTCCACGCCCTTGGTTGCAAATAGCTGAAAGCACCAAAATACGAATTTGTGGGAAATGAATTACGCCCATATGTGGAAACTGATTAGATGGGAGAAACAATATAAGAGTTACTAATTTCTGGATGTGTCTCTTCAGCACTCATAGAGACGAAGGAAACTGTGTGAAAATCCTGTTCTGGAGATGTCAGGTCGTGGGTGTAGCATAGTGTGGTTCCGGAGAGATCTGAGGTTAGAGGATAATCCAGCTCTCACGGCGGGAATGAGAGCAGCCGCAGTGGTTGCAGTTTTTATATGGGCACCTGAAGAAGAGGGTCAATTCCAGCCCGGAAGGGTGTCCAGGTGGTGGCTTAAACAAAGTTTGGCTCACCTTGATTCGTCTTTGAGAAGTCTTGGCACTCCTCTTATCACTAAGCGATCCACTGATAGTGTTTCTTCTCTCCTCGAGGTTGTCAAGGCCGCTGGAGCTACTCAACTCTTCTTTAACCACTTATACGGTCTGTTCATAACCTCATTTTTCTTTCTTCTTTCTGAATTTTTGTATATTTTCCTGGTTGCTGGATCAGTTTTGTTTCATTCAGTTCATCTGTTTTTAGTCGGCTCGCAATTTGCAGAAGTTATAAGCGTGGCTTGATTTATAGTTTTCTCCTCCTGAATTTGTATTGTGGCTATGTCCGACCTGCTCTTCATATGAGCCACTTTATCATCTGTATCTTCTCATATTCTGCTTTGTCACGAGATTTTAGTTGAAAATCATCGATTCTAAATTATGCAAAGTTCAGGAGAAAAGGTTTTGACTAAATGTCTACTTGTAATTTTCTGTGTGTTTCAGATCCCCTGTCACTTATTAGGGATCACCGGGCAAAGGAGGTTCTAACTGCTCACGGCATAGCCGTACGTTCTTTCAATGCAGATTTATTGTACGAACCATGGGAAGTCAATGATTCCCATGGCCAGCCATTCACCACTTTTTCCGCATTTTGGGAAAGATGCCTTTGCATGCCTTATGACCCAGAGGCTCCTCTTCTCCCACCTAAAAGGATTATTGCAGGTCTACTCTTGCCCACTTCTTTTCTGAAATTCAGTTATCTTCTAAAATTTCACTAATCAAAATATCGATTCTTTACCAATTGAATAGTTCACTGAGTTTGCTGAACAAAAAAATTGAATTGGAGATTCAGCACCTGCTGCTTGTTTAACTGCTTGCTATATTAAGTAGCAAAATGATGCAAAAGTAAAGCTTATTTTTCAGTAAGATGAAGTTCATTATAGTTGTAATCACAATTATATGATTCATTTTGTGAAGGCAATTGATGGACTTTTGCATGTGGTTGACCTCAGAGAAACGGCAGCCAGCTGAAAAGAAGAATGATATGATTATATGATTCATTTTGTGAAGGCAATTACTTTGAATAGTGATTAATTTCTGACTTATGATGTTGGAATTTATTTTATTTTATTAACTCTTCATGTGCATCCATTTGCATTTCATAGGTGCATTTTTTCTTTTTTGTGAATCATTGAACTTTATTTTAATTTTCATTTTTTCAAAACTCTTGCCTTATTTCAGGCAATGTATCAAGGTGCTCTTCTGATACATTGGTCTTTGAAGATGAATCAGAGAAGGCAAGCAATGCACTTCTTGCTCGAGCATGGTCACCCGGGTGGAGCAATGCTGACAAGGCCTTGACTGCATTCATAAATGGCCCATTGATTGAGTACTCGAAAAATCGTAGGAAAGCTGACAGTGCCACAACCTCATTTCTTTCACCCCATTTGCATTTTGGGGAGTTGAGTGTCAAAAAGGTCTTTCATCTTGTCCGAATTAAGCAAGTTTTATGGGCCAATGAAGGGAGCAAGGCTGGTGAAGAAAGTGTCAACTTGTTTCTCAAGTCTATTGGTCTCAGAGAGTATTCAAGATACATCAGTTTCAACCATCCCTATAGTCACGAAAGGCCTCTTCTGGGCCACCTTAAGTTCTTTCCTTGGGTGGTAAATGAAGGCTATTTTAAGGCATGGAGGCAAGGAAGAACTGGGTACCCCTTGGTGGATGCTGGGATGAGAGAGTTGTGGGCCACTGGTTGGCTGCATGATCGGATACGTGTTGTAGTTTCCAGTTTCTTTGTGAAGGTTCTGCAGCTTCCTTGGAGATGGGGAATGAAATATTTCTGGGATACTCTCTTGGATGCAGATCTTGAGAGTGATGCTCTTGGTTGGCAGTACATATCTGGTACTCTCCCTGATGGCCGCCAATTTGATCGAATAGATAACCCACAGGTATGCTTGCTTTTGGGTAACTGTCTACTTGTTTGTGCTTCTTCATTTCTCAATATGGTAACATATGATCTGTTGCATAATCCAATCATGTATAGCTTTTGGTACTTAACATTTTTAATGAAATACTCAGCTGGCAATGCTTTTGTTTCTAGCTTGTGCCATGCTAATTGAAAAGAAAATATTATCTTTGGCATAGAGAAAACATAATAGTTTTTGTGGCATCTTTTGTCCTCTCCAAATTCCCAAACTTTTCCCTATATAAATATTTTTTAAGTCTTACTCCTTTTCGACTTATATATGGTCAGATGCTTAATCAGCAATAACCAAGAGTTCGTTTTTAACAAATTTACTGTTGTTTAACTGGGCTGACCTTTGAGATTGTGATTATAACATTGACACTGACAATTCGATTTCTGCACTATTATCAGCTATGAAAATGCTTAAGGATTATAGATTTATAGTGACAAATGACAGAAATGCTCATTTCAGTTATTGGATTTTATAGTTTCAGGGGTACAAGTTTGATCCAAATGGAGAATATGTACGACGATGGCTGCCAGAACTTTCCAGACTTCCAACTGAATGGATACATCACCCATGGAATGCTCCGGAATCTGTACTTCAAGCAGGTGGAATCGAGCTGGGATATAATTATCCTCGTCCTATTGTAGGAATAGATGCAGCAAAAGCCCGATTGGAAGAAGCACTGTTAGAAATGTGGCAACAAGAAGCAGCTTCAAGAGCTGCAATTGAAAATGGAACTGAGGAAGGACTTGGAGACTCCTCTGAATCAACCCCTATTACCTTTCCTCGGGACATACAAATGGAGGAAAGTCATGATCCTGTAAGGAACAACCCTCCTGTTGCCCGATCCTATGAAGATCAGATGGTCCCAAGCATCACCTCTTCCCATGTGAGGGTGGAAGATGAAGAAGCTTCTTCTGATCTTCGAAACTCAACAGGAGATAGCAGAACTGAAGTGCCAATAAATGTAAATGTACAGCGGAATGCAGGAGAGACGTTGAACCAAGGGCCATCGCAGGTTGTTTACAGAAACACTCGACTACAGAGTACTGCAACAGGACTGGGAAATGCAGCTGAAGATTCTACTGCAGAATCTTCAAGTAGTAGCACTAGGAGAGATGGGAGTGTAGTTCCTGTATGGTCTCCTCCAGCTTCTAGTTACTCAGAGCAATTTGTAGGAGATGAAAATGGTATAGGGGCTAGGTCATCTTACTTGCAGAGGCATCCTCAGTCTCACCAACTCATGAACTGGAGGGGACTACCTCAGACCGGGTAAGATTTTTCAAACCACATGAATGATTGATGACTAAGTTGCACCTTCTGCCCTAGTAAAAAAACTTTGTTACAACTTCCAAGGTTGTATTACCAAAAACTTCCAAGGTTGTGTGTCCGAAGTCCTAACCATTTGAAGATTTTGGAAACATAGATAGAATGGTCAACAAGCATTTCCTCAGTTATTAGGCTTCTATTAACCCATTCTTCTTACATTAATATGATCAATATTCTGGTAACAGGTAATCTACATCCAAAACGAGCAGAGCAAAAGCGGAGAGGTTGATGTTATCAAAAAAAGGCAGGGAGGTTGAGAGTGGGTCCTATAGCTCATCTTGTGGGGAATTGGGATGGTGAACCGTTACTGGACCAGCATCTGTGTTCATTTCCTCCCCATTTTGCCCGTATTGACATGATTAACGGCTGACTTCCAATGTATATGAATTTTCAATTCATGCAGGCAGTTCATCTGCAACCCTTTTGCTTTCTTGTACAATATGTGTAGGCCTGTTGTATAGTCTATATTGCCTAGGGAGGAGGGAAAGAGACATTATAGGATCTTTAGCCCTCTAATAAACTCTGGTTTGTGCTCATCATTTTATTCTCAAGGCAGATATATTATTTTTAAGCTGGCCGCTACATTTATATTCTACGCTAATATGTGTGGTTTTATAAGAAAATTTTCATCTCTTTAATACACAGAAAAACTAGTGTCGGTTAGTTTTGATACTTGTGCAGGGTTATTTATTTTTTGGAATTTTGTTATTGATCCTCAGAGTGTTTCATTAAGGGAATTTACACACAACTTGAAACCACAAATGGCTCACTTTGTGTCGGAAACCGTTTGCAATTTTCCCATTTGAAAGCAGGTATCAATTTGTCCCGGCCTTCCCTTCCCTTCCTCTGGTAGTCTCCTGAGTGAAGCGCATAATTGTTCATTGTTCAGTGCAGATCCTTAACCAATATGGAGATGAACCTAGTGGCTAGAAAAAATAAATCTGTAGATAAGCCCTTCTTATTTAGTATAATTGATAATGATAATACGTGTGGAGTAAAATCGATAATTTTAACTTCTGAGAGATTTATTTTTTTCTCAATTTAACTATTTGACGATAAAACATCTTAATTTAGTCTCTAGGCAATTAGTCTTCTCTTAATTGATTTCTTTAAAAATAAAATCTTTCAGTTTATTAATTTAGATGTGAAAACGCATTATTTTGAGAATTGAAAACACTGGGCAATTCTATTCATTTAATTGTCAAGTGAGACTCATTCTTTTCTGCATGTTTTATTGAGAAAGGGATAATATTCAGTGATTAACTTTAAAAATTTATTTTATTCTTCAAAAAATTAAAGTGAAGCAGATGATGATGATATTTTAGAAACTAAGTTAAACAAATTTATGCTTGAAAAACAAAATCCCTTTAGTTGCGGTTTCTAACAATCTGACTCATGATCAGAGTCTTGTATCCTGAAGTTTGAAACTCCCCACACTTTGTTCAAGTGTCACCAGGTCATTCATTATTCAATCACAGAGGAGGTTTCTTTCTCTCTTATGTTATGATTTTCTATTGGCCCGTTGGCTATATATATATATACCTTAACAAATAAGCATTGTTTAATTTGGATGTCAGTAGCTCGTGAATCTGCACATGCGTTCTAAGGGGACACGGCATTAATATCTCTTGGCTTCGCCTTTCTCTAAAGTAATTAATCTCAAATGCAGTATTGAAATACCGCCGAAAGAGACTCTGATTATCCCAAGTAGTATTGGACAAAATAATCGCTATAGAGACTCTGTCTTCTTGGGACCTTCATTGCAGCTAACGTACAAACTACATACAGTGCTCCTTGGACCACGCTTACCCTTGACATGTGGACGTTTCCCCAATACCCCCTCGCCATTACTTTCGTCATTATCTTTTTCCATTTCTTCGTTCCAAGGTAAAGATTAAGTGTGTTTAGTTTTTAATTATAAATGGGATTTTGCAAATTTTGAAGCAAAAGCTAAGAAACATTGTTTTGGTCAAAACTTTTGATTGGAATCAGCCAATTTCTCTTCTGGCACCTTATCAATTTTGATGGGATTTGGCGTCTCCCTTTGAATTTGAACAAGAAAATTAGCTTTTGGAATTAATCATTAAAATGGATACTTAGTAGTCAGACAGATACGGTTGAATTGAGTAGAGAGGAATTCAATATCTCTAAAATAAGTCTAAAGCAAGTCTTAAATTTAAACCTTGTAAATGAAAAAAAGTATGATGCGAGAACTATTCTTATTTAAGGCTAATAAGAATTTAATCTGATCTGTACTGGATTCCAGATAATATGAAAAAAAAATTATATGAAGAAAAAAGGGTAGTTGGTAAAATTGATATACTATGATATAGTATCTTGAATAGTCCCGGGTGGCAGACATGTTGATTGTTGAAGACACATGATGCAATCTAGTTATTGTCTCGAAATAGTAGCGGTGGACCGGTTAGTTTTCCCGGGTGCTGATTAATTGCCGCAATTATCTATTCGTACGGCAAAGTCATGCCGAAACTTAGCCATTCCCATCGGATGGTAATCCAACCCTAACCCACATTCATCTACGGATGCGGGTGTCTCTTATCCTGTCCGTGGCAGGAAATTAATATTTTTTATTTTTTTAATTTAAAAATTATGGATGATAAAATATGTGTACTGGAATTATGGATTCATGCATTCATGTTGTTTTTTTTAATTTTTTTATTATTATATAACTGTAATCTAATTTCTAAAAAATTATATAAATAAATAACTGCATAACCCTAGAAAGAATATTTTTTCATGTATAATTTTTTAATTTTAAAAAATTAAAAAAAATTAGTTTCCTGATTGGGGGTGGCAGGAGACACCCCTACCCCTTCATTTACATGTTATCTGGAGTACATTTACGTGCTGTTTGGTGCCCGCTCATTGAATAAAATATAAGATTAACTTCATAATTTTTTTAATTACAAGGAAAGGCCTAATCCTAATACTACTAAAACTACACCTATACTAACCCTATATTAGTAGAGACAAAGGTCCCCAAAGTGTCTGCTTCTAAAAGATAAGAAACATTCTCATGGGCAATATGTCAAAATACCATGTACATAGCATTTGTTATTGAATAACATTATTAGAATTGTTGATAAATTGGATTAATTGCAATATATAGGATAAAAATTAGAATATTTCAGTAAAAATATTAAATTTATGTGAATTAGTTTTTTATTAACTTTTGACAAAACCCACTCACTCCAGTTATATTGTCATTTTCAACTTCAATAATTCATACTAATAATGCCCATTGCCCTCAGGATAGACTTGTTCAATTCGACTGCACAGACATGGTAAAAGTGATGGATGGGATAAATAAAGAATGATAAAAAGGTCCCCTGATTAAGGCTCTATGCGGCACCTTTTCTGGGGCCTCCTTTCAGATATATATATGTATAAATATGATTCCCACCCTATTTGTGATAACTACACCTTTTCTTTCCAAAATTTTATTGTTTAACTTTACTTTCTCCAATTTATATTATAAGATATTTTTTATTAATTATATATATATATTAAAAAAATATTTTTTATCTAAAATTAATATAAAAAAATATTAATTTTATTATTTTACCTTTATTAAATACTCTATTATGTTATTATTATAGAGTTATAAATGACAAGAGAAAAAGTATTAAAGATAGTGGTAAAATTGAAAGAAAAATATCTTATACTCTATATTTTAGACAAAACACTTGTCATACAAAATATTTTATAATATGAATAAGAGAAAATATGGTATATAGATTAAAAAATTATTAATTAATGTGTATATTAACAAAAACATCTTCATTTAATTGATTTACTATAGCTAAGTAAGAAGATGAGAAAAATATTAATAGTAATAAATGAAAATACAATCGAAAAATTAAGCCTTAAAATTCTAAAATGATAAAAAATTTGAAACAAAATCAAAACTCCTTATAATTGAAACGGAGGGAGTGTTGTAAATTTCTTGATCATTTGTAAACTTTGTCCGTATTACATTACTAGTTCTATTTTTGAAATCCGCTACACGCGCAGAATTCGTATTGAACGGGGGAGTTTCTAGAGGATGTCTAACTTTAGGATGTGGTTATATCTCAATTTGGAATTTAATTGTGAACATGGGGCTTGGCTTTGGGAAAAAAATGTGGTGTTTGCTAGTATTTATGAGTAAGAAATACTCTCCTGTTACGTTAGTCTCATTTTATATGTTATTTAAAATTTTAACACAAGAAAATAATAAATAACTTAATAAATAATATAATTTTATTAAATTATTCTTAATTATTATTCCTATTTTAACATAGAAAATAAATATGAAATATTAAATTATTAAAAAAATTTCACATATTATTTTTCATTGATATTTTAAACACATAAATAAGATAATTAAAATTTTATAAAATAACTTATAAAATTGAAGGGAGAAACTCTGTCTCATTTTATTTATTATTTTAAAATTTTTTATATAAATCAATAAAACTATTAAATGATTTATATTATAATAAAATTTATATATTTTATCAAAATATCTTTACATTAACTACTAAAAAATTACTTATATTTTATTTACTATTATTTTTAATAAATAATAAAATAGTAAAAAGATAATTAATATTTTATTAATAATTTAAAATGGTAGATAAATTAAAATATTTAAAAATTTTTAAAAATAAATAAAATAAAAAGAAGGGAGTACATATAGAGACGGCGGTTGAGTACTTGAGTGTGATAAATGAGAATGGATGAGACATATCATAAATGACTTTCCAACAGCGACACATGAATGGAATCTAAGATTCGTGAAGAGCATAGAAAAAGACTTGAAGGGAAAAAAAGGCAAAATCCAAGTGGCTGCATGCCCTTATCCAAGTAGCTGCCCGCTTTTCCCTAATTTGTACCCTATTTAATTTTTAATATTTTCTCTTATTCTTAATAAGGTTCTTTTAACTTAATCACTGAATTAAAAATTAAAATTAATTAATTATCTTAATTTTTTTAAAAATTTTAATTTTTTTTTAAAATTATTCTTATTTAATCTCTCTTTTTTTTAAATACATTAAATAGGGATATTTTTTAAAAAATATATAATAAATATTACATCGTATATTGTAAAGAATCTTATATTTATGATCAAGATAAAATATCTATAAGAGGGAGTGTAAGTTATTTTTAAATAATTTATTAAAATAAAAAATTATAAAAATATTAAAATTATCTTAAAATTGATATAATTTACATTCTTACTCGTAATAAATACTTTCTCTAATTTACATTATAAGACATTTTATATCAATTACATGCATATTAAGAAAATTATTTTTTTAATTGAAATTAATGTAAAAAGTATCCATATTTTCTATTATACATTTATTAAATATCTCAATTTATTATTATTGTAGAGTTATAAAAAGAAGAGAGAAAACATTAAAGATAAGGATAAAATGAGAAAAAAAAATATCAAATACCATAAAGGAGTATTTTGTATAAAAAAATTATCACACAAAATGTCTTATAATATGGACAGGACAGAATATATCACAAATTCAAATAATTTATTTATTTTATTTATAAATAGAAATATTTTATAAATAACGTAACTAATAAAAAAAATTTAAGGAGAATACCCTTGGCGCTTAGGTATTCAATGCAAATTGGGGACGTAGCCACATCATAAAATTAAATTCCGCTATCTTTCTTCACCCAAAGGAAAAGGGGAAAAAAAATGAACGCCTCAACTAGCTCAATAGAAAGTGACCCTAGAATCAGATGCCACCTTAATCATTGCTTATAAATAACTACATTAAATGATCTCTAAGCACCCTAGAAATATCCTTTTTATTTTTTCCTCACAATTAATGATCGGATATACTCTATTTCTGACTTTGAACAATTTTGTCAATAAACTTACCAACAAATTGTGTGATTACAAACTTTCGACTCTTGTTTATGCTAGTTTGTTGATCTAATTCGTAATTTTTTTTTTCTTCTTACAACTCAAAGTTGAGTGGTGAGTACTCCCTTTTGATCCCATATTTAAATTGCTTTCAACTAATTCATATAGTGATATAAATCAAAGGAATTTTCTCAAAATTAGTTGATGAACTTCAATTTTTTAAATATGCCCTTACTTAAACTCCTTAAATTTTAAATTCACCTTAATTATCTCTTTTCATCCTTCTTTCTAACATAATTATTTTTATTTTTGGCAAAAATAATTGTTTCAGTTATTTCCTTTTCCATAATTATGAAGGGCAATCTTAAAAATAAGCTTACTTGACTGTCTTATTAATTCTCTAAAATAACATGTATTGAGAATTAATAATTATTTTTAAAATATAATTTATATATATATGCACACACATATATTCATATGAGATTAGAGGGAGGACATTTGAAGAAAACCATGCCTTTTTCTACTTCATAAAATTCTTTTTTTCATATTTTGATTTTTCTTTCTTTTCCTTTGGCCAAATTTTAAAAGTAAGTAATTTATGCCATCCAGGAGAAGATTGGGTTGGCGTAGGATTCAAGGAGATAGGTGGATGTGATGTGGGAAGAAATAACGTTAACAAAACTATCAATAATGTAATATAAGTAATACTTCGTCCAGTCATGTTTATATTGTCATATTTTTTATTTTTGATGGTTTTAGTCACAAGAAAAAAAAAAGAAAGAATGTTAATGTTGTATTAATTTTTTTTTAAATTATTCTTCTTTATTAATACTATTAAAAGTTATCACATGGTATATCTTTGAAAGAAATTGAGAGAGAAATTAATTAAATAAAAATAATTTTAGAATAAATAAAAAATATAAAATAAATTAATTATTTTTAATTAATTTTAGCTCTCAATTCTAATTTTCATGAAATAAATTTTTTCTATAAATATGACCGAAACGTGTAGTATAAATAATATAACGTCTAATAATATCGTAATTGTAACTAGTTTTCAGTTTTCAGGGTGAGGATGCATAACATAAGGACACAAAGTACCCAAGAACGCTTTGACTTAAAAAAGTAGTATACTTAAAAACCAGAAGGTAAACATGCATTATTAATTAAATACAACAATTACTGTTGTTTACTGCGCGAGGATCGTCACATGTGATGGGATTTTGACAATGAATGAGTCCGTTTCACATATACATTTGTATGTACGAGGATCAGATTCCTAGAGCACGAAAGATGAACCTAGTTTGATCGCGTTGGAATTGGAAGACAAATCAGAACCTCAAATCCGATGTTTCAATGCAACTGTTAAGACCCCATCAAGACAATACCAAGAGGCCGCCTGCGCAGGTGGCTTCTCAGTTGGAAGAGAAAATGTATGAAGATTAAGATCTTTGTATCATTTTTTACCATCCTGTCACTTCAGAGAAGAAACTAGGTGGACGGGATTTTTTCATGCAATTTCTAGAATAAAGAAAAGCAAAAATCTGTAGCAGAAAAGTTGTGGCCGCAATTTGCCTGTCAATTCATATATAGTATCCCCACTCAGTTAATCAATCCTCTTCACTAACTCTGGCCGGCCCCCATCTCCGTTTCTCTATCTTCTCTCAGGCTTTTAGTTGCAACTAGGGTGTGAAAAGACTAAGATACGCATTTGTTGGAAAAGAATTGCTTTTTTTTTTTGCCACAGTTGAGAAAGAATTTCTTTGCTTCGCCAAAAAAGAGGGAAAATAATTCGATACAAGTACCAACAGTCACCAACCCAAATATCTGATGTGCTTTTTCCTCTATACGGCTTAAAATCTCCCTCATTAAACAAAAGGAAAAGATAAGAGTAATTATAATTTCAGGGTATGTTTTTTGGGCACTCGTACAGAGGGGAAAACAGTGATACCGAACGGAGTTAAGAAAGAGGGTTTGTGGGAAAAGGGAGGGATTCGGGTTGTGAGGTAAATCTTTGTATCTTGGAGATGTCTGGTGGGGGATGTAGTATAGTGTGGTTCAGAAGAGATCTGAGGGTGGAGGATAACTCAGCTCTCACAGCAGGAATGAGAGCAGGAGCTGTGGTGGCAGTTTTTATATGGGCACCTGAAGAAGAAGGTCAATACCAGCCAGGAAGGGTGTCCCGGTGGTGGCTCAAACACAGTTTGGCTCACCTTGATTCTTCTTTGAGGAATCTTGGCATTTCTCTTATCACCAAGCGATCCACTGATAGTGTTTCTTCTCTTCTGGAGGTTATCAACTCCACTGGAGCCACTCAACTCTTCTTTAACCACTTGTATGGTCAGTTCATATTTCTGCCTCGTTTCTTAATTTCTGGTTGCCGGTTAAATTTCTTTTTGTTTTATTCAATTCATCTCTTGTTTTGTGGGAATACACGGCGGGTTTATTGCTGCACAGCCAACAGCATCATGTTGGATTATAGGATCCTTGATTGTATCAATTAGAATTGTTCTTTGATTGTTTGGAAAACTGTGTCTGAGTTGTGTTTTTGGTCAGTTATTAGTTTTTATGCATTTTTTGGTTTATAACCTTCTTCTTAATCACCACTTTATATTGTGGTAGTCTCTGATCACTTCTTATATGGGAGCCATTTTACCGTCTCTGTCTTTTCAGATTTACTTTTTGATCATTTGAAACGAAAAGTTAAGTTTGTCTATTGTGCTTCCTCATGGTAATTTGATTGAATACATCAAATTCTAAATTACCCCCAGTTTAGGATAAAAAGTTCTGTCTAAATGTTGACTTGTAATTTTCTGTATTTTAGATCCTCTATCACTTATTAGGGATCACCGGGCAAAGGAGGTACTGACTGCTCAGGGCATAGCCGTACGTTCCTTCAATGCTGATTTGCTTTATGAACCATGGGATGTGAATGATGCACATGGTCAGCTATTCACAACTTTTTCTGCTTTTTGGGAAAGATGCCTCAGCATGCCTTATGACCCAGTGGCACCTCTTCTCCCACCTAAAAGAATTATTGCAGGTCTACTTCTGCTTATCATTTCTTACCTTATATCTCTACTGAACTTTTTTGGATAATACTGTTCCTTCGTATGTGAATTGCAAGTTCATGCTAAATTAAATTAATATTATTAAATTATATTTCTATGTTATAGAATTTCAAATTTATTAATAATATTAAATAAATATTGATAAAACAAATATGACGTTAGTAAATTCAGTAGTTCATCAAATTTTTGCCAAATAGTAAATGGAAAGGAGGTGTGGTCAAGCAGTAAGGCAATGGGGATTTTGGTCTCAAAACTAAAAATGAATTGAATTAGACTACCCCTAAGCTGTGTTTGAGCTGCTTGTTATGCAACAGATAGCAAAATGATGCATAAGTAAGAGCATATTTTTCAACAAGAAGGAGTTCATGGTAGCTATAATAATCACAAATATATGGTTCACTTTGTGAAGCCGACTGTTGGCATTTTTTAAATGAAAGCAATGTTCTTTTTGGCAGTTGCTAAATTCTGACTTATGAATGTTGAAATTGACCCCATTCGACAACTCTTGACATTACCATTCTAGCTAGGCTTTTTGATGTGAATAATCAAATTTGATTTTTCAACCAGCTCTTTTTTCTCAACTTTTGGCTTCTTTCAGGTGATGTATCGAGGTGCTGTTCTGATGCACTGGTGTTTGAAGATGAATCAGAGAAGGCAAGCAATGCACTACTTGCCCGAGCATGGTCACCTGGATGGAGCAATGCCAATAAGGCCTTGACCACATTCATAAATGGCCCATTGATTGAGTACTCAAAAAATCGTAGGAAAGCTGACAGTGCCACAACCTCATTTCTTTCACCCCATTTGCATTTTGGGGAGGTGAGTGTCAAAAAGGTCTTCCATCTTGTCCGAATTAAGCAAGTTTTATGGGCCAATGAAGGGAACAAGGCTGGTGAAGAAAGTGTCAACTTGTTTCTCAAGTCTATTGGTCTCAGAGAGTATTCAAGATACATCAGTTTCAACCATCCCTATAGTCACGAAAGGCCTCTTCTGGGCCACCTTAAGTTCTTTCCTTGGGTGGTAAATGAAGGCTATTTTAAGGCATGGAGGCAAGGAAGAACTGGGTACCCCTTGGTGGATGCTGGGATGAGAGAGTTGTGGGCCACTGGTTGGCTGCATGATCGGATACGTGTTGTAGTTTCCAGTTTCTTTGTGAAGGTTCTGCAGCTTCCTTGGAGATGGGGAATGAAATATTTCTGGGATACTCTCTTGGATGCAGATCTTGAGAGTGATGCTCTTGGTTGGCAGTACATATCTGGCACTCTCCCTGATGGCCGTCCATTTGACCAAATAGATAACCCACAGGTGCACTTGCTTCTGCGTACAATCTGCATAAACTAATTGCAGGAACATATCTTTTATTTCCTTGTCTAGGTACCATATGATCTGTTGCATAATACTGCTATATATACTTTTGACATTTTATGTTTGTATATACAAGCATAGATTTTTCTGCAGTGGAATGGAATGGCAAGTAATTGCAGCTTCTTCTTCTGACTGTCCCAAAATTTGTCATGAATATTTTACATACGACACTCACTTATATTTTCCTTCCAGTTCTTTGTTCGAATAACAGTTTTAGATGAAATGAAGGTCATCCCATTATAGCTACTTAATTTAAGTTATTCGGGGTGCTTCAACTGTAGGCAAAGGGATAAGGGGAGTGATGCCTTTTTTCACTCAGTTGTCCCTTTTCTTTGGGTTTATGTGCTAAGTGCCATGCTATCTGAGAACAACGTTGTTTTTTTTTCTTCCTTGGCATGAAGAAATCAAAATGTTCTTGTGTCTTCGTTTGCCCTCTCGACTTTGGCCTACTGAAATTCAATGAAGTCATTTACTCCTTTTACCCATATTTATGGTTAGATAATTAAGCAACAATTACAATGATATTTCAGTTGTTCTATACTAATTTACTCGTGTGTGGTACATCTGGACTGAACTTTTGAGATTGTGACTGTGAACATTGGTATTAACATTTCGATCTATGCATTACGATCAGCTATTAAAGTATTTCTAGGGAAAGAAGTACTCAAATCAGTCATTGGATTTTTTAGTTTCAGGGATACAAATTTGATCCAAATGGAGAATATGTACGACGTTGGCTTCCAGAGCTTGCCAGAATACCAACCGAATGGATTCATCACCCATGGAATGCACCAGAACCTGTACTACAAGCTGCTGGAATTGAACTGGGGTCAAATTACCCTCTTCCTATTGTTGAAATCGATGCAGCAAAAGCCAGATTGGAAGAGGCAATCACAGAAATGTGGCAACAAGAAGCAGCTTCAAGAGCTGCAATTGAAAATGGAACTGAGGAAGGACTTGGAGACTCCTTTGAATCAGCCCCTATCGCCTTTCCTCAGGACATACAAATGGAGGAAAGTCATGAACCTGTTAGGCACAACCCCCCTGCTGTTGCTCGCCTTTATGAGGATCAGATGGTCCCAAGCATCACTTCTTCCCTTGTGAGAGTGGAAGAGGAAGAAACTTCTTCAGATCTTAGAAACTCAACAGGAGATAGCAGAGCTGAAGTGCCGATCAATGTAAATGTACATCAAAATGTGAGGGCAAGAGAAACATTGAACCAACAGATGTTGCAGACTGTTCAAAGAAATACACAGTTACAGAATACTGCAGCGGGACTGAGAAATGCAGCTGAAGATTCCACGGCAGAATCTTCAAGTAGTAGTAGGAGGAGAGAAAGGGAGGGAGGTGTAGTTCCAGTATGGTCTCCAACAGCTTCTAGTTACTCAGAGCAATTTGTAGGAGATGAAAATGGTAGAGGGGCTAGTTCATCTTATTTGCAGAGGCATCCTCAATCTCACCAACTCATGAATTGGAGGCAGTTACCTCAGACTGGGTAATAATTAAGTTCTGCTTTATACTGCTCCTACTAAACAACTTCGTTTCAGCTTGCTAGGCTTTTATGTCATAATCATTTGAGGATCTTCTATACATAGAATGCTTTACCATTATCTGTTCAATTCTTCCACCTCCTTCTTTCTTCATTTTACACTCTCCGTTATATTTTTCCTTGTGCTTATTTTTTCGGCTGGCTTTTTTTTTTCATTTACATAATACATTATTATAATTAGCTAGTATCTTCATATCAGGTAATCTATATCTAAAATAAGCAGAGTAGAAACAAAGAAGTGGAGAATGTCGTCACAGCTAATGTTGTGGGAAAGTGGGATGGTGAAGCCTCATTGGACATGCTTCTGACTGTGTTCATTTCCTACTCCTTTTGCCAGTCTTGACATGATTAACGGATGACTTCCTATGTATATGAAATTTTCAATTCATGCAGGCAGTTCATCTGCAGCCCTTTTTGCTCTTTTGTAAAATATGTGTAGCCTGAGCCATTACTGGATCTCTAGCCCTTAATAAACTGAGGTGTATGCTCATCATTTTATTATCAAGGCAGCTACTTCTAATCACGCTTCAGTTATATTTTATACTAATAGACTCGCGCACATATAAGGAATTCATCTCTTTAATACACGAGAAACTTGATGCAAAGTGTGTAGTTATAGTCTGGCTTTTTTCTTATTTTTTAATTTTTTAAATGTTCACCACGCAATTTGTGGACTTTTATCTGCTATTTCGTAGAAACGAGGGAAACAGATGCCATAGTTCTAAATGAACGGCAGAAGGAGACCAGCAACATGGATGTTATGTAACAAGCTTTAATTGTAAAGTTTACATTGATGGGCCAAGTGGCCTGTCCAGGAGGCTCATCACATTGATGGTGACTTTCCTACGTTGGAAGAGCCCCCGTTGGGCTGTAGTTGTAGGGGTTGCTTGCTGTCGATGGCCTGTGTGCCTGAGTGTTTTTTTAATCATATGACTTTGTTGTAGCCTTTTATCAAAAAAAAAAAAAAGTCAACAGAACACAAAGTTTAAAAAAAAAAAGAAAGTAAAGTTTACGGCAGATTCTCGCAGTTTGATTGTTGGGGTTTATCCTTGGCGGATCAGAAGGTATTAAAGATCCTTGTGTATGGTTTATTTTTGTGCGATCCTCAGGCCTTTCTTGTCTGGTTTGGGAAAGGGCACTCTTAGGAGGCTGTAAACCATACATGCAGCGATGGCTCCCAGAATCGGGCTAATGATATAAGTCTAAATATTCTTAAAAACGCCAGAGACGATGGCTGGGCCCAAACTCCTTGCGGGATTCATCGAAGCTCCGGTAATAGGCCTGCGAACAGAAAGCTTGGCTATATGATAAACACTCTTATTAGATTAAAAAAAAGCGATGTTACTTCAGTTGGCTCTTTGTAGCCCTTGACTCTGTATGGCTCTCTTACGTTTATTTTTAGAGCATGTTGTATACTTTGATTTAATGAATTCCCCTACCATTCAAAAAAAAAAAAAGCGATATTATTTTTCTTCCTTTTAGGCTATGGGGTTAGTAATTCAATTGCCATGATAAGAAAAGAACGTGTAGACAGTTTATTTGCCCAACAATGATGATGTTGAAGAGAACTGCAACGCCAATTGCAAGTCCGGTGAAGTCCTTGCTCTGTTTCAATCAGTGCATGCACCCGAAAAGGGGATCAACTTTTTAAGTGTCCATAATGCAACTACTGACAATGAGGACGCAACATTGAAGAAACGTACCCCTCTGTGATCAGTGGCAGCCCCACAAATGGTGAACATTAGTATGAAAGTGCTTATGAACTCTCATGTGATAGCTTCAAGATGACTAATTGAACCCGAGTACTGAGTCACCACCACCCGAATATCCGCCTGCCCATCATACAATACCTTGAGGGTCAGGCTTGCCAGTATAGCACCCGTCAGCTGGCACAGAACGTAAATGGGCACCTAGCAACCAGATAATGCTGTGAGTTCTATAAGAGAGTTGTATTTGGATAGCATAGTTTATTTCAGCTGCTGTAAGAAATAGCCAAGTTTGTGTGTGTATTTTAATTTTTAAGAGTGTGCTTACAAGTTTGAATGGAACTTTGCGAGCAGCAGCTAAGGCGAATGGCCACCAGAGATATGACCAACCGAATACGTAGCCACCGTCAAAGATAGACACGCTGCAATTGCTACTCCCACTATGGTAAACTGCTTCACCTTACTGATCAGACCAGCCCCACATGGCCACATCCCACAAATATAAGAACATATGTACCGACGAGCTCTGCCAGACCCTATTTACACAACAAGCAACCTGGGATTTGACATATTGCTATGATGTTTATCTAGGAATATGATATGTATATTCGAGAATACTACTATATTATGGTTTAGTTCTACCTTTTGGAAGGTATTTGGAGGGGGTTCTTCAGCCTCATGGGTACTTGTTTTGATGTCACCAGAGTACTCTGCTTCTTTTTCTTTTTTTTTTTTTAATAGAAAAGGAGATTTCATTCAAAACTGATCAAGAAGCTATCCAAAAAGGTCCTCAGGGCAAAACGGAAAAGCTATACAAGAGGACTTTGCTTCTTTAATAGTTTGTTCGAAAGATATTCCAAAGTTAGGGGGCGGAGAATCAACTGTAACTGAGAGTGAATCAGCCATGAAAGAAGCACTAGAATTTTGATCGCCCTGGGAATAGAAAATGCTGCTGCAAGTAGTTCGTATTCTTATATGCAGACATGCATTGTCTTTTGCAGTCAACTTGCTGGCTTGCTCATCTCATCTCGGGGAATGCAACAGATATTGATAGTATTAATGGATGCACTTGTTCTGATGGATGACATTGGAACTATTTCATGTTTAATTTACATGAAGCAGAACAATTCAACAACAAAGGCCACAGAGATTTGTAGGGATATAAAATGCTTGCGTGAAACTATCAGGCGTTGGAACCTAGGACTCAATTGTAAATTAGGGGAAACTTTGTACAAGTGGTTGTGGAACGCAAGGTTGGATAGTCCTCACTAGAAAAATTAATTAAATGCACAGAAAATCTGTGTGTTGTTCGAAATCCCAGGCCGGCAAATTTTGGGAGTAAACTAAACAACTGAAACATTCCGTTGGGCCTGCGCACGGAGGAATGTGGGAAAAATATTCCTAGTGGATCAATCTGTAGCTCTTGTACCTTTTCTTTTTATATAGTTATATTTTCAAACGGACACACATAGACGTCAAGTTGAGGAACGTTGTACGGTGATCATTACCTAGCGGCAGATGAGGTACTTTGCCTTGTAAATGGTAAGGGCAAACAAACAGATTACGATTTACAAAATGAATTTTCCTCCAAGTAACGATTACTGCCGAAGTAGACTACGGGGCTGATGTGCTGCACATCTTCGAGAGGCAAAAATGTTATCTTTTTTTTTTTTTTTTAAATTTTACTACAATAGAAAACAAATTGATAGGTGATTTGTTTGTTCCTTTTAGGCCATTTGGCAGCAAGGAATATGGGCTCTAGAAAAGTATTCACACTACCTCATTTGGTGCATATGAAGTGTACTTATTAAGAAGCCCAATTTTCTATTAAACTTTGTAATATGTCGTCCTTGCCTAGTCTGAAGGATTTTTTTGAGATTCCCATGATGCTATTTTTCTTTCCCAAAATATCCTCACATATAAAGCAGAATTCCATTAAAACACATCGCCTCCTAGTCTACTCCCTCGTCAACCCATCGTCAAATGTTCTTTGATCATTCTTTGCATATTTTATGGAAAGTTTGCTTCCCAAAAAAGTTTATCTTTTATCTACTTATTTAATTTTTTTAATTCTCAAAAGGTTCAACTTATTTTTTAAAATAAATATGCTATATTTTAGTATTAAAGATATAAATATCCTTTTTAATAAAAAAAATAGATTAAGTATAAATGACAGTTTTTATAAAATCTTACTATAAACTACTTATAAAGTAACTTCCCAAAGTTTTATTCAAGAAAACTTTTCAAATCAAGTTTAACTTCTTAAAGAGCTTCATATTTTTCTTTGAAATCAAGTAATTGCCAATGATTTACTTTCCTTCCCTACTTTTTAATACCAAGTGATTTCTAAATTTATATTCGCTCTTGTTCATATTATGTATTATAAAATATTGATATTACTTTCACACATATTAAGAAATTTTTTTATAAGGCATATTAAGGAATTTTTATTTCATCTTTAAACTTAAAAAAATCAAAATTTTTAATTTTATCCCTATTAATTCTACTTATTTCATTAAATATAATATAAATTATAATACTAATAATGCAATAAATGAGATGTAAAAATGACAAACCACTATATTATATCTTAAATTATGAACTAAAAAATATCCCTTAAAACACGTTATAATATAAACATGAAGGTGTAAATGTGGAGTATATTGATAAAATAGAAAGGAGGCAATACCATCTGACCAGTAACCAAGAAAAAAGGCAGAAAGATCAGGCTATTCAATTTGTTAGTTGACATTATTCTTTCTGGTCAAGCTCTCCCCTCCTCAAGCTCATTGCTACACTTGTTTTTCAAAGAGGGTTAGATATCAATGTTAATTAAAATATAAAATTTATAATAACTCATATATTTCTCACACAAATCAAAGAAATCATTAAATGATATGAAATATTATAATATTTAAGAATATTTTACCAGGATAATATTAATTAAATGATCTATTTAATATTAATGAAAGAATAAAATAATAAAATAAGTTATTAACACTGCACTGAAATTTTAAAGTGATAAATATGATAAAAGTTTTCAAAAACTTAAAATAACAATATTAATTAACAAGGAGTGGTTGGGATAAAATAACAATATTAACTAACACGGCGTGGTTGGGATAAAAATGAAGGGATTGATTGTGAAGTGGAAACCACTAGTACAAATTAGGCACAAAAACCTATTATATTCCTTCGAATCTTTGGGCCATTGCCTATTGGTTTTTTTTTTTCGCTGCTGTGCAAGAGGAATGCTTTCATAGAAGTCAATTATTAATTTTACCAAAAAAAAAAACAAGAAGAAGAAGTCAATCATTAAAAATGTTAGAGCAAATTATTTATATTTTTGTTTTTTTTAAAAGTGTATATATGAGTTTTTCTTTAAATAAATTATCATATACTTTAATTCAATTTAATATTTATTATGTTTATGTAAATTATATAATTACTTTTACATTAATTATACTCAATACATCTAGTCCTTGACTTTATTTACTTAAAAAAAATTAATATGCTTTAAAATCATCAATTAGGTTATCAAGAAAAAAATATCAATAAATCAATATAATATATAAAAAATTCTACAGAGCTATTATTTATAAGGAATGAATAATATAATTAATTTCGGGCATTGTATAAATGCATGACACTCATTGTACTTTGTTTAGATAAATGAAACACCTATTTAATTATTGAAAAAGACAATATCTGAACTGAATGTAATGGAATATTAATCATCCTAAATTTGCTTCTAATGGCATATAAAATGTTGAAAAAAATTATTTTTATATTAAAATGAATAAAAATAAGAATAAAAAGACCAAAATATCCTTAAACACTTTTTCATCGTCCTCTTTCCCCACCCCTTTTCCATCATTCCATGGCATTATGAGAAGACATCTGATATCCAAACATGTAACCAAACTTCTCCAGGAAAGAATATACAACAATTTCATATATTTAATATTTCTTTTTATCTTTAATGTAAGATCATTTTAATCGAATTATGTAGATTAAAGATAGAAGTTAAAGTTAGTTAATTATTTCAATTTATCTAAAAATCACAACATTTTTCTAAAATTATCCTTATTTAATTTTTTTTATCTCTTTTTGAAATAGATTAGATATGGATATTTTTTATAAATTCATAATAAATACTACCTCATATATTATAAAAGGTCATATATTTAAAATTAGAAAAAAAGTCTTTATATTTAAGATAAAAAAGAGTACATAATTTGAACTCCCAATAATGGAATCCCTAAAGCAATTGGGAATGAAATAGCTACTTGCCACTAAAACACATTGGAAAAGGATGATAAATATTCCCAAACTCAAATAAGTGCGGGAACTGGAAATTGAGTTAGGAGACCTAAACTTCGGTTTACACATTCTAAGTACTCATCTATTAAGGATTAAAATAGTAATTTAACTATAATTTAGGTCAAAGTATATTTTTAGTTCTTCAGCTTTATACCACATTTTATTTTAGTTCCTTAATTTTATTTTATTCTTTTTTATTCTTGTAACATTCAAAAAATAATCAAAATTTTATTTATTACTAATACGGTTAATAAGATTAACATAAAATGCTAATAAAATATTTTCTAACACATAAATATTTATCCAACACAATTTTTATGACAAAAAAGTATTAAAATTAAGGTTTTGCTTAAAAGTCAGTTATTTGTAATTATTTATTTTTAATTTTTCAATCTAATTAAAAAATGTTTCAAATCCAAGATTAATAAATACATAATAATATTAATGACTTGGCATGTAATGAAGTTTGACATGTCAACATTGAATAATACTTTATCAACATGTGAGAATGTTTTATTAGTATTTTTTAGTAATATAGTTAACAATATTAGTAATAAAAAAATTTATTATAATTTAAAAATTAAAGGATTAAAATGAAACAAAATAAGATTAAATGACTAAAATGAAATATACTGTAAAGTTGAATGACCACAAGTATATTTTTACCCATAATTTATGACAAAAACATTCTAAAACAAGAATAAAAAAATAAAATCCTGAAGTCATTAAAAATTTATTGACAAATTACTAAATTACCCTCATCCTAATTTGCAACACAATTTTCTAAACTTGGAGCTTATTTATGAATAATTTATAACTCATTCTCTACTTTTTACTAGGATTATTCAAATTTAACTTTTTAAATTGAGTATATGCCAATTTGAATTAGAGCGGGACAAATATGATTTTAAATGAACATGATTTTCCAAAATTGATTTTGATCAAAATTGAGTCTAATTGACCATGATTTATGCTTGGAAATTTTCTTTAAAAGTGATTTTAAGATAACTGATTTCTTTGCCAATATACTAATAATGGCAAACCTTCAATAGAATTTCTTCACCGCAAAAGCAAGGCAAAGTTGCTTCTAGTTAAACGTGGGTTTATAAGTAAAACATAATTTTGAAAAAAATACAAATGTTTGATTTAAAAAATTACAAACCTAAAACCAAACATTACTTTATTTTTTGCAAACTCACGGTTTTTGGTTTCAAATCAACTTTTACAATTTTAAATATTAAACCAAATATATTCTCTCTCCATTCTATTTTACATACCGTTTTAAAATTTTTTATACAGACCAAGAAAAATATTAAATAAGCTAAATTATAGTAAAGTTTAATTGTATTTTATCAAAATATCTTAGACTTAAATGTTAAAAATGATTTATACTCTATCTATCACCATTTTCAATAAAGGATAAAATAATAAAAAAGATAATCAATACTTCATTGATATTATAAAACAATAAATAATTTGAGACATTTTAATTTTTTTTAAATGACAAATAAAATGAAACGAAAGGAGTATATATGTCATAAGAATTTACAACTTCTCTTGCAATTTGTACCTCACTCTTCATGAAGAATATTCAAATTTAACTTTTTAAACTAATAAAAGCTATAGAAATTTGTAACTTTAATTCTTAGATTCGCAATTTTTTCTCATAATTTGCAACTCATTTTCATATTTTTACTGGGAAATATTCTGAATTAACCATTTAAATTGACAATATGTTTTAAAAATTTGCAACTTATTCAATCATAGTTTGCAACCCATTTTCCACCTTTTAATGAAAGCTACCGTTCACAAAAAGCTATCTTTGTAATCTACCCTTTTTAATTTTGTTGATATATATAAAGGACCTTTATTCTTTTATTCTAATTTCAAGATATGTTAATCTTAAATTATAACTAAGTTACTATTTTGATTCTTAACTGTGATTCCCCATGACGTATTGCTAAAAGTAGGGTGACAATTTTTTCATCTATATACTAAGGAAAAATGTCAACAAGAAATAGCATGTGATCATTGATATACAGCAATATTTTTTTATCAGGTGATAAATACTTATAATGGGTTATATTTGAGCTATTACTTCTATAGCTGGACTTTACGTCAATACTAACAAAAATATCACATGACATTGCCTTGACGATATAAATCATAGGAATATGAATTAAATTTTTTGGACTATATGAAAATTCTAATTCTAAATCTCTAAAACATCTTTAACAATAAATATTAATAAAGAAGCAACTCATGCATGAGTAATAAAAGTTATTGTCCATTAAACAAGTGATTGGAAGTATATATAGAGTAAACTTAGTTAAGAGAAATTTGCACTTTAATTTCAGTGCTTTCAAGGAGATTAGTCATTATTACCAACAAAGGATGTTCCTAATTCATCACAATAAATAATATTTCATCTAGTCCTATTTATAAGGTAAAATTTTAAAACTAATTTTTGTCCTTTATATAAAACATTTAAGCAATTCAATGAACTATTGATAACTCTTTTTTCCAAATATACCCTTAACATAAACATTCTTTGTTAACTTTTAGAAGTCCCATGAAGTATGAATATAAGGGTAAATATATAAAATTAAGTTAATTTTTGAAAAATTTGATGGTCTCAACTAATTTTAACTAGCTTTATTAATTTATGTGAAGTTAGCTAAAGTTGTGTTATGTAATAAAAATGCATTACAAAGTTGGGCATTAACTGGTGGCCAAAAAAATAACAAGAGTAAAATATAATTATTTCCATTCTATTTTGCCTTAATTACAAAGACATCTATTTTATTTTAAAAGTCTATATAAACCTCCTTTAAATAAAAAATTATATCACTTAAACCTCTCATCTATTTTAAAGATTTTATTTCTATTCATTCAACCATTAATTGACAGTTAAATTATATTATTAAATTTTTTGTTGGAATGAAATACTCCTATTTAACATAAATAATATTTAATAATTATTTAAATATTTATGTTAGCAAAAAATATTTTTAATACACATATTTTTAGACTTTTTTATTATATTATAACGTTGATTAATTTTATAATTTTAAAATTTGTTGTTACATTAATTTAAACTTATTCAATTAATAATTTTTTAAATACAAACATTGGCTAAAAATTATTGTCATATTATAAAGTTGAATTTAAACACTTATGTGCCGAACAAGATTTAATACATATATTTTCAAATTTTTTTATTATATTATAAAATAATTAATAAAAATTTTTATAATTTAAAATATTTTAAAATTTTTAAAAATATTCCTAACGAGTTAACTGATTGGGTTAAAGCGTAAATTTTTAAAATAAAAAAATATCTTTGTAATTATAACAAAATAGAAGAATGGTGATTATATTTTAGTAATAATAAAAGTTGGGCACCAGCTCAATGATTTCATTAATTATCATCATTTATATATATATTTTGGCCAAAATCATTTATATATCTAAACATAAAATGGTGGCCGTAACGCGCTCATGACATCAGGATAGTAACTTGATGCTGCGGAACTTTTCAGAATCAGCGAATGGATTTAAAATGCCAACGTAAATGGCCAAATAATGGCTTCTAATAAGCTGGTAAGAATTTGGTTAAAAAAAAAAGTTGATAAAAACAGTTACTACCCCAAAAGCTGTCAAATGATCTCCTTTATCAACCTTACACATTTTTGGTCAACGAACCTTCTACAATTACGCGTTATGATTTGTTTTCCCATGGACATAGTTTTTCTTGTAGCTTTAAGACTTTAATTTAGAAATAAACGTAAACTAATAAAAAAATGTTACCATTTTAAATTCATATAGGATATTAATGACTTAAAAGTATCTTTTATATGTTCGAAGAGAATTTTATTTGTACTTTGATAAATAGATGAATTTTCAATTTGATAAGTAGAATATTTATTTTAATTTAATTTATTGTTAAGCTTTTAATTCACAGCTCATGCTCATTATATAAAGATTAATAAAATATTAAAATTTTGATAAAGATAGAATAGACGAATAACATGAAAAATTTTTTAATTATTAAATTACTAAATTAAAATGCGTGAATTGTGAAAAGAATTTACCTAGGACCTGTGTTTGAAGTCAAGTTTTTTCCCCTTAATGAACCATTCACTATCTGCTAATCACATTAGGTTTCAATTAATTTGGATTAAATATGATTACAAGTATTTAACACATAATTATATATCCAAGACTTGAATTTAAAATAACTAATTAAACAAGCACAGTGCTTATTTGGCTGACCTATGTTGGTGGGTTCGAAGTTAGAATTAGGGTTTGTTTGGTTTACATTTTTGCAAACCAAAACATGGTTTCTAACCATCATTTTTTCCCTTTTCATCCAAACAGATTTTCAGTAAACTTCTTTACTTTTATCCAAACTTCATTTTTATAAATAGTGATTATTCTAAAAGTACTTTTACAAAAAAAATAAATCAAACGGACACTTAGATTTTAGGCTAAACATGGAAGTATATTATAAATGTAAGGCGTCGTTGCCTTTGACTCGTTCCTCAATGGGAAAGGTCTTAACTCGTCAGTCTCCTAAAATGCACCATAATAATAATAATGATAATAATAATTCTATTATTATTTTTTAAATAAAATTGTTATTATCATTTTGGTGCATTTACCATAATAAAATTTTATTATGGTAAATAAAATTTTTATTTACCAAACTAATAATAATAAAAATTTTTGTTGAATAACTGCAGTTGAATTAAATAGTAATGGACTCAATTTTTTCTTATGTTGTGTTTGGTTGGGGGGAAAATGAGGGAAGGGAAAGGAGAGGGAGGGATTTTGCTCCCTTCCCCTTGTTTGGTACAAAAATAAATAGGGGAGGGGAAGGAAAAATTTGTTACAATTTCCCTTCCCTCCCTCAGTTGCATTTTCCCCCCAAATTGGGGTAATATGAGGGGAAAATATATCATTTTGTCTCATCCTGACCAAATTGTCCTTGGAGATTTCAGAAATTCCAACTCACTTTCATTATACATCGCGCAGACCTCATTCACGCTCCCACTTTCGCCATCGCATCTCACTGCTCTGTGTGTCCCGTGCACTCATCGGCCTCCACTCCAGCCACGTTCTCCGTCGACCTCTCCTCTAGCCATAGTTCCTACATCCAGACCGTCTCGCTCCTTCATCAATTGGTCTTCATCTTCGATCCAAGGTAACTTCTTCATCCTCGCGGAGTGTCGTCTCTCCCAATCTTCACTGTCTTCATAGATCTCTCGCACTCCCTCACAAATCTCTTAGTCTCACACTTTATCTCTCCCTAATTTACCAGACTCCGTGGTCTCTAATCATTGTTGTGATTCAAAAGTCCTCGCTTCTAGTGGTTCTGTTCGGCCGGCAGTGAACGAGGCTTTGGTGCTGTCCTCCATCAAATTCTGCCTTCTGCTTTCGAATAGGTAAGGGATTTGTTCATAAATACTTTCGAATAGGTGCCTTCTGCTTTCGAAGATTGAATAGAGTGACTGGCAGCGACAGGCACACTTCTACCTCTTGGAACATTGCTCTTCCTCACTGGTAATTTGGTCAAACTTTCACCGGAAAGAATTTTCGGGTCTGATGAAGAAACCTCCCATTTAAAAATATTATTTTAAAGCAAAGCCAAATTTTTATGTGTCGCTATTTTTAGTTTGACTGCCAATTTTCATAGGGAATGGTTTTTTTTTACTGGATGTTTTGGAAGTCTGTGGAGGAATTTAAGGCCTTAAAAAAAAGGAAGAAAGAAAAATGAAAGGAGTGAGAAAATGATTCATGACTTGACTTTTGTGATTAGTAGGTGCGTGTGGCTCTATTTTGTTGTGTGGTGAGAGAGTAACTATACAGGAAAGAGGAAAATTGTAGGGAAATGCTGAAGCGGCTAATTAAGCAAAGTGTTAGCCCATAGCTAGCTAAGATGATTATATTTATAGCTTCTTTATATATATATATATGTATATGTATTTGTAAGCATGTGAATTGTGGTTAGTTAAGTTAAAATTCAACGGGAATGGTAAAGCATATGGTTTGTTTGATTTCAGTTTACTATAGTAACATCCATGATTTCCCTTCTAAATGCGTAACTAGATGTACATATTTGCATCACGATGAGAGAAAAAGTTCAAGTTTGGTAATGGCTGTTGTTTTGCATTTTAATCATGAAAATGATTTCACATGGCAATAGATGAAAGTGATTATATATGAAGCTATATATGTTCATTGATTTTTATTTCTATCTTGAATTGCAATAAAATTTTACAAGTTTAGAGAATCCATTTATAAGAAAATATATTGGATCTTGCTGGTTATAGTTATGAACTATATAAACATATAATGATTATAGCTTCTTGAAAATATGTTTGCTTTGCATCCATGCATCATAACTTGTTGAAATCTTTTTCTTGACTTGTTAGATGGAGTCTGATGATGACTTTTTGATCCAATGGTGGGACATGCGCTGAAGACTTGTAGCTAACCTTGTATGTGTTATTGTCTATTATTATTTGGTTCAAATGTGTCATATGAGAAAAATAAGTTATAGTATGAGCTCCAAGAGAGAAAGGGTCCGTGAAGAAGTAATGAGTCAAGTAACTAGTCATCGAATCGGTCGAAATATTATTAGAATGGGTCCTCAAGCTTTTTTAACTTTGTGTTCTATGCTAGAAAGAGATGGTGGCTTACATCCCACACGTTGGTCAAGTGTGGAAGAACAAGTTGCAAAAGCCCTTTACATATTAACCCACAGAGTAAGAAATCGTGAGTTAATCCTTTGGTTTAGGCATTCTGGTGAGACAATTAGTTGTCATCTCCATCATGTGTTGCGTGCTATACTTGAATTAAAAGATAAATTACTTGTTCAACCTGATGGCTCTAGAGTTCCTCCCAAAACTCTGAATAGTTCTAGATTCTATCCATATTTTAAGGATTGTGTTGGTGCTATAGATGGAACACATATACGTGCAAAAGTACCTCTTGTAGATGCTCCCCATTATCGTGGTAGAAAAGACTTTCCAACACAAAATGTGTTAGCAGCATGCACATTTGATTTGAAATTCACTTATGTGCTTCCTGGCAGGGAAGGCACTACATCTGACTCAAGAATAATAAAGGATGCATTAAGAAGAGAAGATAGGCTTATAATTCCTAAAGGTAATTCTTTTATAAGTTAGTAAAATTGTTCAAGTTAAATAATTAAATAAGGCATGTTATAACTATCATAGTAACTACTTTACTTGATGATAGGGAAATATTACCTTGTTGATGCTGGCTTTATGTTAACAAGTGGTCTTATAACACCTTATAGAGGAGTGCGGTACCATTTGAAAGAATATTCTGCAAAAAATCCACCTCAAAATCATAAAGAACTATTCAATCTTTGGCATGCATCACTACGTAATACTATTGAAAGAGCTTTTGGGGTCTTGAAAAAAAGGTTTCAAATTTTATCCAGCTCATCGGAGCCTAATTATGGTGTCAAAGCTTAGAAATTGATCGTCATTTCATGTTGCATTCTTCATAATTACCTCATGAGTGTAGACCCTGATGAAGAGCTTCTAGCTCAAGTCGATGCTGAACTTGCAGCTCAACATGTATCTGAGGATAATAATCATGCTACAAGGGGTGATGGTAATGAGGTTGTTTGGGTGAGCTTATAAGGGATGCAATAGCTCATCAGATGTGGATTGATTATGAAAATGATAATTGATCATTGTCTGTCATATTTCTTTGTGTGTGATGTTTGTTTATTTGCTTATTTGATGTATCCATTGACATTGAACTTTTATGTATTTGGTTGAATTTGTTATTTGCTTATGTGATGTATCTGTTGACATTGAACTTTTATGTATTCCAGTGAGTTTATCCTTTGATAAATAACAGAATTCTGACTTGTTATTTGCTGTTTTCTTTGAGTTTATTGTTTACCTATCTTGATTGTATTCAATGATGCACAAATTTTGTTAGTATGGCTCCAAGAAAGGCTTCAACCTCAAACAATACCACTGGTGATAAAAACTTGACTTGGACAAGACAAATGAATGATCAATTGATTGACGCATTTATGCATGAATATGACCTTGGTAACAAAGTTAATGGAACATTTACTTCCACAGCCTATGATAACATAGTCAAATATTTGAGTGCCTTATTTGGCAACAAAATTGATAAGGAGAAGGTTAAAAATCGATGGAAGACTTTGAAGAAGAACTTTTCTGAAGTATATGATATCTTTAAGAATGGTATGAGTAGCTTTTCTTGGGACTCATCAACAAATCAATGGAATGCAGAGCTTGAAGTGTGGGATGCTTTGATTGAGGTATAATAAGTTGACTTTTAACTTTTAGCTATTGAATTATGTCACATAGATTAGTATTATTAGTTTTATGTCACATAGATCAATATTGTGTTATCCCTTTATTAGCTACTGAATATGGCATTGAGATACAATTACTTTGTTCACTGTGGTGATTGTATTTAACATTGAGATACCAAACTTTGTCCAAATACATAAATAATTATCTGCTTATGATGAGTGAAATTGGTTTGTAGGCTAACTCGAAGGCAGCGCTTTGGAGGAATACACCACTTCCACATTATGGGAAGATGATTATACTATATGGAAGTGATAGAGCCACAGGAGAGGAGGCCGAAACTGCTGCTGAAATGAGAAAGCGAAAGCGTTCCTGCACAGAAGAAGATCTCACTAATATTAATGATATTGATAATCTTGTTTTTCAAAATGAGGTGAGTTTGGAAAACTTTGCTCCATCCATTGACTTAGATAACTACTCAATTGAAAACCAATCACCTGGAGCAAATAGTGAGAGTGGTAGGAAGAACAAAAAGGTGGCTGCAAGCAAAGAGAAGCAACTTGCACAACTAGCTCGGATTGAAGAGGCAATAGAAAATGTTGCAAGTGTGCTGAGAGATGGAAATACTGTGCTTAGAGAGAGATTCAACCCACAACTTTCAGGGGAAGAAACTTTAAAGATGATTGAAGAAAGTGGATGTGATGTTGAGAAGATCCCTGATATTTATTGCTTTCTGATGAATGATGTTGCCAAACTCAGGATAGTCATACAATGTCCACCTCGGCTGTGCAAGGAAGTGATAATGAAGATGGTCTTTGGTGCATAGATTGGTATATAAATGATGCTGCTAAACTTTGTTGATATTTTGTTGTATATTCTATAGATGAGTACTTATATGATATTTTGTTGTGGATGTTCTAATATTTAGCACTTAGGTGATTGTAAAATATTAGACCATCCATATGTTGCTAAACTTTGTTAGTATTTAGCATCCATATGCTCTACAGATGAGCAGTTATTAGGTGATATTTAGTAAGTAATTTTTTGTTGGATGCTATAATATTTAGTACTTAGGTGACATTTTGTTGGATGCTCTATGGTTAAGCATCTTTGTAAGTGAAACTTTGGTTGTTAGAGAGGTATAACTCACATGGCAAAAATATTGTTAGAGAGGTATAACTCACCTCTTGACTTAATTTTTCTTCTTGCAATGTGCCATTGTGTCAAGTTAAGATAAAATTCGTGTAGTCTTTGGGCAAAACAGAAGTTCAATTCCTATATATTTAATACATTTGTCTGATAGAATATCAATTTTCCTTTCTTTTGCTATATCATCTTAATTGCTTATCTTCATACATAGTCGATAAATCAAATATGATTTGGGTATTTTCTGCCAATTGAGCTTTAGTAAGTCTCCTTTTATATTGCTAGAAGTGTTAGGTAGCAATCTTGTTAGTGGAGTAGAGCCAACCATCAAGCCGAGGTAGGGGAAAAAAAAAAAGAATCAGCACCAGCATTCATGGTATACCTCTCTAACAATATCTTTGTAAGCATATTTTTACGTGTAGTATAGGAAATCAAACAAATACAATGTCCACTTTGGTTGTTTTATTAATTACTTGGTCAAGAATGTCAGAAATACAACACCGCAGTAAGCATTTCCTCCTTATCATGTATGGTATGGGAAATTTAACATGATTGAGGTTGAAAAAAGAAAAGAATATAAATCATTTCCTTCTTATTTAAAAGTGTTTTCAATATTCAAGCTCAAAAACTTACTTTTTTTTAATATAGGAAGGAAATATTAAATTAAACATACCAAAGGGTAAAATGGTCAAATTGTAATTATTTTCCCTCCCCTCCCCTTCTAATCCAAACAAGGTAACATTAAAATCTCTCCATTAAAATTCCTCATTTTCTCTTCAAATGAGGTAAAATTAAAATCCCATCTTTTCCTTTCCCTCCATTAAAATTCCTTTCCTCCCTTTCCCTCCTTTGAACCAAACTCAGCATTAAGGAAAGCCTTGAATTTGAATTTTATAAGTAAAAAAAATATTAATAAAAAAATGCTTGAATTTGATTGGGCAATACATATAAAAATCTTAGTTTGGACCAATCACATTTGTTTGAATGGGTGAGTATTCTCCTGATGCAAGCAAGGTGTAGGGAGTCCAAATTATTGACCAATTCAAATCGCTGGTCAATCTTCGATGTCTCCATTCACTGAAAACTTGGTTCCACTAATCGATGAGATGAGGCACCCCCCAACGTGTAGGGTCGTTTTCCATTGCAACTTCCATAATTTATATTTGATCGTAATTTCTTAGCCATGTAAGGTTGATGGCCCAGCTATCTAGTACTAGTTGCTTCACCCTAGTACTCCAAACTTTAATTGCTCTTGAAATTTCAGAGACTCAACACTTAGCTTCCAAATATCAACGCGTAAAATGTCTCATTTTGTAAAATGACACGTTCTCACATTTATAACTACCCCTGTGTGTGTATACTGATCCTGGCTTCATCACAACACTGGTACAAGATGTGATGTGAATGGAGGTCCCCAAATACTCCCACAATGGGAAATGGATTAATGTTTATATTCCCCATTTCGCCATTCTCATCCAACTCGTTGATCATCTTGAGGTGCCTGCTTTAATCACTAAATGATTCCTTCCAATTGATATATAGTTGTTAATCATCCATATTTACGAAGGACGGACAATTATATACTATACTGCTCAGGAATACCATAAAATAGTATATCATCTCATGAGAGACTTGAAGATCATTTTATTTTATATAATTATTGTAAGGAGTAGTTTGAAAAACTCAAAACCTCACATTGCTTAGGGAAAAGGCTCTCTAAGAGTATAAAAGAAGGAGAGTAGGACATTTGTCAAACGATGGTTTGAAAGGAAGACTAAGTGATCTCTTAAATATTAATAGGACGTCATAACCATTATATTTAAAATTCAAACTAGGTTTTTATTTTTCAGTTTTTCCAAAACTTACCAACGTTTAGAAATTAATTATTAATATTTTGATTTTTTCTCCACGTTTACAAACAACTGGTTTGTGGATTTAATTGAATTTTAATATTTGGTTATTTATTTGGCTACAAAGGGCAGCTGATCATACCTGAAAACATACACAGAAAAATACTCTCTATTTTCTTCTTCTTATATTCTCTCTAGTTTTTTTGTAGAAATTACCAATGTTTAGAAATTAATTATAAATGTTTTAATTTCTTCCCAATGTTTAAAAACAACTGATTTATGGATCTGATTGAGTTTTAATATTTAGTTATTTATTTAGCTACAAAAGGCAGCAGATCAGGCCTCAAAACATACATGAAAAAATACTCTATGTTTCCTTCTCCTTATATTCTTTCTGATTTTTCGTTTTTGCAATTTTTGTTGAGACACAAAAATTGTTATCTATTGTCTAAGACGTGATTCGCTAGATCCCAACTACAATTATAGTGGGGGCAAATAAAGTCTTGAGAAAAAAGTGGTTGTTATATATCTATCGGTATCAGTTGATTATTATATACTCTTTCTCAAAATTGTTAACATTATCAAAACCGAACACTTTTACGGGGTTACTAATTTTTTTCTTTTTTAAGGGCAATTTTTTTAAGAGGCTGAGTTCTAGGACGGATTTGTAATTACCATCAAATAAAGTACTGGCTAACGTTTGGAACCAAAAAAAAACAAGAATTTTTACTACATTAAAGTATTTTTAGACCAACAAATCAATGCAATAATCGAAAGAAAAATTCTTTCCACCGATAAGGAATGCTCACAAGTTAAATGAGATCCTGAGAGTTGGTCGAGCGTGAATCCTGTAACTGATGTCAGCATCAGTGTTTTAATGTCTTAATTTTCAAAATTTTGCTTGAGGACGCGATGCAACTTCTTGTTTTTGCCAAAGACTTCAAAGGACTCCGAAAACCGTTTCATTTAACACAGCATAGCGTCCTGCGGTTCCCACTCACGATACTCTCTTTATCATTTTTTTTAAAGACAAATTTCCAAATGTTTTGCCCCTTTTCTGTGGTTCTTGAATATCATGCATTTAATTAATTTCTCGTGCGAACTAATCAGGAGGGGAACGAGTAGAGGAGTAAGAGCATGAACTATCCAACTAAGGAAGACCGAGTTGAAACCTTTTCCAAGTTTTGATTGGACCGGTGAGATGAATTTCTTTAATACCGATTTGTATTTCCCTTGTTTTTGGATTTTATTGTGGTATGTGTCTTTCTGGGGCTTTAGGGTTGTTTTTCAAAGGTTTTCATCTACCTTCTTTATATCGACAGGCTTTCGGTTTTTGATTGTATGGCTCGTGATTCTGGAGAAGGTTTGTGACTGCGGCAGGTGGGTTTGTTTCAAAAATTTTAATTCGAGCTGTCTATCAAGTGGTCTATGTTGACAATTAGTTGAAAATTTGAAGAAGTTGTTCAGCCTTTTTCATGGATAAATTATGCTGTTTTAAGTCTTCCTACTCTCAGGTAAGAATGCAATATCTGCCCGATTTGTCTCTTTCTCTGATGCTTTTACTTTAAGCATTCTGTTCCATGTATGAGTCTCAAAGAAATTTGATTTTCTGTCAGGACATGATTAATTTGAATATCCATGTCTATATTCTTACTTGTTATTGGTCACCAGCTTTGGTGGAAACTTGAAATTCGAATTTTGGGATGTGGATTGCGTGGTAATGGTTTATCCTAGCCTTCATCGTGTTTGAAAGGGGACATAGTTTTCTCACGCTGTGCGTGTATCTTTAATTTCTCTTGAGCACTTTCACGCATTACACATGCTTAGTAAGTTTTATTTTGTTACTGAATGCCAGCGCTGTCTAGGTTCTAATGATATTTTTGAAATTGGCCTCCAGGTGAGGTTGAATGTTTAATTGAATACTTATACATTTAAGTTATAACTTATTTGAGAATCACTGGTGTTCTAAGATTTACCACCGGGAAGTCTCCAATTTGCCATTTTTCTGTGGAAACATTTTGTTTTGGGGTATTTTTGAGCAGTGTCTCCGTGTAAATGCTAGAAATCTGAAGGCGTTGGTTGCCTGACTGTGAATTGTAATTGGTTATTCATTCAGGACTGATTGGGAAATCAAATCAAATACTTTTCCTCGCTTCAATATATCTGTGCCTAAACTTGCAGGACCTTTTTCTGATTTGTTCTGGTTGCTTTACAGCTTGTAGCTTCACGTTCTTCATCAAGCACTGGTAAGGGAAAAAATATGGAAGGGTCAATAAAGTATGGTTTCTGCCTAGTAAAAGGGAGAGCTGATCACCCAATGGAGGATTATCATGTTGCCAAGTTTGTGCAGATTCAGGGAAAAGAGTTAGGGTTATTTGCTATTTATGATGGCCATCTAGGTGACCGTGTACCAGCTTACTTACAGAAACATTTGCTTACCAATATCATAAAGGATGTAGGTTCTTCTTACCTTGTTTGCTAATTTGATTCTTATATTAGACTGAGAAGGTTACATTCTTATACCACTTCATGTAATATTCAGGAGGAATTTTGGGAAGACCCCACTGGATCCATCTCAAAAGCATATGAGAGAACAGACCAGGCAATTCTTGCACATAGTTCTGATTTGGGGCGTGGTGGGTCAACTGCTGTAACCGCAATATTGATCAATGGTCAAAGGTTGTGGATAGCTAATGTTGGAGATTCACGAGCAGTTCTTTCAAGAAAAGGTCAAGCTGTGCAAATGACTACAGACCATGAGCCCAACACAGAACGAGGCAGCATTGAGAATAAAGGTGGTTTTGTCTCCAACTTGCCAGGTATTTTTAAGCTACCGTTATTTCAATATCTGGTTTCTGTGCCTCCAGGTTTTAGTTTCTTGAGAGGGTCTTTTTATTTTTTCTAACCTATAGCCACCTTTCTGAAGTGTTAAAATTGTGTGTCTATGATGACTAGTTTAAAGTGAGTGTGCTGACTAACAGTGGGCTGGGCTTGTACTAGCTGCACTATCCTTGTATTTGACATTATGAATGGGCATACAAGGAGCTTGACTTACTAACTTTGTGATCCCATTCAAATTCTTCTAACTTTTCCTCTATTAACGTGTTATTGGAGCTTGGCTTGATGGAAGATTAAGCCCCCAGTTGCTAGTTGTTTTGGGAGCTGGAGCTCCAATCACTTCTCCAAGGGAGCTCTTGGACCATTTCTCTATCATAGCGCCGATATTCGTTTCCAACCTTTATCTAGGGGCTGAAACATTTTCCAGTAACTAGAATATGAACAGCACATATGTTGCAAGTAAACACACTTGTGTGACCAGTAATGACTGAGCAACCTTCCTAATTTCACTTGAGGCCTCAATGTGGTGTCGATCATAATATTCATGGTGTTTTTTTTTATTTTACCCAAGCTTTTCGGATGTTTTTATTTTGGGGGCATTTATTGTTTTACACTTTTACCTTTTTTTTTTTAATCTTTTACTTTGTTTTTCAGTAGTTGCATATTATTCAGGAAAAAAAAGTAGTTTCATATTATGAATTTGGTGATGTGAGGTTTTGGTGTGCAACTTGGAACCTTTGTTAAAAATTTAAAAAAAGGCAAATGAAAGATTTCGTTGCTAAAATTTGGTTTGAATAATATCCAATTTAAGGGAGCGTTAGAATAAACGATCTATATTCAAGTTGCTTGTGTAACTTTTGTAGATCTCTAGAAGCAGATGCAATGTTTTTCCTCCAGTTTTGAAGTCAAATACAGACAAAACAATGTGTCTATTGAACAATATTCGATAAGCTTGCCACAAGAACGATTCTATATTTTGTTTGAATGCTTTCATAGAAATCACCAATTTTTAACACAAAACACCGTCCAGAGGAATTATTCCTTGTTATCTTTATTTTACTGGAATCCTATGATTTCAAAATCAGGGGATCTTTGGTAATGGTGCAAAACTGTAAGTATAGGCCGATGATGTCTGAGATTCATTGCCAATGCCCAATGATAAGCTTGAATAGATTTGCTGTGTGAAATCACTTTGTACGCCTAGTGATGAAAGGATTGATGATAGAGTAATACTGTAATAAGAAAAAGAACAGAATTGATAAGATCTGGCGTAGGGATGTGAAAGTATATTATTTTTATGATGAGAGCATGAGACTGAGTAGATACCAACAGTAGGATTAATGAATGATCTCTGCTACATCTCAGGTGATGTGCCTAGAGTAAATGGACAATTAGCTGTATCACGTGCATTTGGAGACAAGAGCCTCAAGTCACATTTGCGGTCAGACCCTGACGTACAGAATACTGCTGTAGATTCCGACGTCGACATTTTAATCCTTGCAAGTGATGGACTTTGGAAGGTGAATTATTGTAATTGTTACCCTATTAGAAAAAAAGGCTAGGGTTATTTTGATATGTTTTGCAGTTAAAGGTTTGTTTTTTAATTCTAAACAATACAACAGGTTATGACTAATCAAGAGGCAGTGGATATTGCTAGGAGGATGAGAGACCCACAGAAAGCAGCTAAGCAATTAGCAGCTGAAGCATTGAAAAGAGACAGTAAAGATGATATATCCTGTGTTGTGGTTAGGTTTAGGTGATGACATCTTTGAAAGCATGTTTCTTGCTGGGTGAAGTTTATAGAAATAATAAGGGTATCTTTACAGGGCTTGCCAATTTATGAATTGGACCAAACAACACACACACATATATATACACATATACACTACATACATACTTGGTTGGGTTAAGCCGGACTGAATTCTTCTGAATAGGCGACTTGCTAAAGAAAAAGTTACCAAGGGTCTGCTGAGCTGTAAAACTACCTACCTGCTTGATGAGGGTTGTAGGGTTTGAGATTGTTTGATTTCTTGCTTTGAAGTTTAATGGGAATCTGCTGTATATTGATCGTTGATTCTGCATGAGTGACCAGTGGGCTCTGTGTAAATGAAGAATGTGCTTGTTGTGGGGTTTGGTTTTATCCAACGTTGTATGCAGATTGATTTGAAATTGAAATGGACAAAGACACCCATCTTTTCTATGTTGCAGTTTCGAAGTGGTAGGCTCAGTCCATCAGGCATACAACCCAACTCATCACTGAGTCTGGGTGCTTCCGGTGGTTTCATTCTCTCCATGCTTGTTTAAAGATAGCAGCTCTTTCAGCGCCTAGGTTTCACTTGGGTCGAGTTAAAACTTAAGAACTCCTTTAGTAGATAGAATAAAAAACAATGAAATAAAAAATTTATTTATGTACGTATTTTAATGTAATAAAAAATAGAACTTAGCAACTAATTATTACATAGATATAATAAACATTACAATGAAAGGGACCGTGAAATATTGGTTAGTATTAAGCTGGAGGTCCAATTCGAGATGAATAACAAATTAGGGTGCATAGTTGAAAATTTTGGTTTATGCAGCCATCAAGAAAAACAGTGTCACTTTTTTTTGGGTAATAATAACCAATTTTTGGAAGTCATATTGGACCTCCACTAATTCAAATCAAGTTGGGTGGATCATTGTTATTTGTTGAACAATTTGTAATTATTATATTATACATAAAATAATAGTTGTTACTATAGTTCCAAAATAAAAATAATAACGTATCAAATCATTTTTTAAAATATAATGCATAGAAGGATACATTATATTTAGTGTAATGATTAAAAATTTTTATTCGAGGCTTGCAATATACTTGAAGAAAAAAGAACATGTTATTTTCATATAAAATGAAAAGACGTTTTAATTTCTTTTTGGACTGTAAATAAGGGGAGAGTTACGACTCACGACTTCTTACAAAATTAATTTTGAAAACGTCCACTTAAAAAGAAAAAAAGAAAGCATTATAGTCATGGAACTTTTTCGAGGTCCAACTTCTTGGATGTTGTGAGACCAAAAGAAGAAGCCCACAGGAGTACAAGTCCATAATATGGTAATAGCCAATTCTAGGGTTTCACATCCTCTATATATAGTATACAAGGGACCATCGTCTCAACGGGGTATGATCGCACATTAGTGGCTAGATTGTTGCGTTTTGTGTGTGTGATAGTTGCTGGAAATAAGAATAACGATGGTAGAATTGGTGAGAATTGCCTCTCCTTTCGGCTGCAAGAGCTGAGATCTTTAGATCGATTTCTTGACGGCTTTGTTCTGGAGGCATACATTCATTCTCTGACCAAAATCTTTGAGGGACTCGTCTGTATCCAGATTATGCCTTCCTTCTCTTCTGGATCTCCCTCTTTGGTTACACACATTTTCTGTCCTATTTGTTCTTCCATCTGGATTTGAATGAACGGTTTCCTCTTAAAGCTCTGCGAATTAGATTCGCCCAGATTTTGGGCTGGATACACTCCTGATCGGCTATTATTCCAGTGTGTTTGTGATGCCTAATCAGATCCGGAAATAGTTTTGGCCCAACAATCCAATCTATGTTTTCCTAATAGGTTCGTCGCAAGGATGCTAAACGAAACCTTCCTTTCAAGGAGAAGTTTAGGTCTGATTCGTTGGCCAAAAAAGGTTTTTTTTTTGTCAAATGCGAATGCTACTAACTCGAATAAATGGTCGTTTTGTACATTAAATTTTTATTTAAAATATTATGCGGTTGAATATTTTATTTTATTTTATTTTATTTTTTTAATTTTTTTTTATTTCTTATTTATAAGTCTATAATAAAAATAAAATAAAATATTTAATAAAAATAAAAAAAATTACTAATGTTTTTTACATTAATTTTATATAAAAAAGTAATTAATAAAAATATTTTATAATATGAATAAGTAATTTTCTTATATCCGTGCTCCACTGGAATGGTTAATCCGTATTTCTAAGATAAAATTATTTGACCAAGAAACTCGAACAATCAATAAGCTACATCCATCGTCACCACTTGCATATATCCATGCTGTGTAATTTTATTGATTAGGTTTATAATCCTACTTTTTGACAAGTACAAACAATTAAACTAACAAGACAAGTATGCACATCAAACTTCAGCATTTTACACTGCTCTCAAATACTACCTTGTTAAAATTGGTGTGTCCTAAAAGGTCGCCACATCACAGATAACATTGCAGTGGAAATTCATAGAAGATATAGATGCTAACTTTCCAAGAAACGTTATCTTTCTCATCATGAATTGTATCACTATAACCTCTATGCAGGTCCTATGCAATGGTGTACCTTTAGCAACCTTCACACTCTCTTGAGAGATTAGACAAGGGCACCCCTTAGGCCCCTACCTTTTCATTCTCTATATGGAAAGGCTATCTTGTACAATTAGTGAAGAAGTCAGGAAAGGCAATTGGCAAACCATTAAATTGGAAAGAAAGAGTCCCCTTCTTTCCCATCTTTTCTTTGCTGATGAACTCATACTTTTCAATACCACCACTCAGGATCAAATTGCAACCATTGAAAGAGTCCTTGGTGATTATTGTAATGCCAGTGGCCATCTCGTCAGCAAATCCAAAATTGGGATTTTCTTTTCTAAGAATGTTGCATGACAAGGAGCATCTTCTATCTGTAACCAACTTGGTTACTAGAAAATGGACAATCTAGGGAAGTACCTAGGAGTTCCTCTTATACACAAACGTGTCACTAGAGACACCTATAACTAGATGGTGGAAAGAGTGCAACAAAAACTAGTGGGTTGGAAAGCAAGAACACTCTCCCTAGCTGGAAGAATCACGTTGGCTAGAAATGTACTCACCTCGATTCCTTTCAATGCCATGCAAATAACAGTGCTCCCTGCAACTTGTTGCTATAAAATTGATGAATTAGTCAGGAACTTTATATGGGGGAAGACTAAAGAGCACAGTGAAACCCATCTTGTTAAATGGTTAGCATGTGTCAACCCCTTAAGAATGGAGGTTGTGGTTTGAAGAATCTAGCGGGTCAAAATCAAGATTTTCTAGCTAAACTTGCCTTTAAGCTCATGTCACATGATGACCTCCTTTTTAGGTTCAAGTTTTATATGGCAAATATGGTTGGAGCCAAAACAACCAAGGCACTTTCAAAACAACAACTTGCTCACATCTGTGGAGGAGTATCGCTAGAGTTTGGGATGAGATTGTTCATAACTCCACTAAAAGTGAGGAGAATCTAGAGAATGATGATGGAAACGCCACCTACAATTGGAATCAATCCAATGATGGTGAATTCACAATTGCCTCGGCTTATAAGACAATACAGGAAGGTAATTGGCATGATGAAGATCCTAAGTGGAACCTTGCTTGGAAATGGCCCAACCCTCAATGAATACAAACATTCTTATGGCTGGTCTTTAAAAATAGATTGCTTATTAATGCTGAATGGATGAGGTGACATCTTACCAATGATGCAACCTACAACCTATACATGATAGGAGTAGAGGATCTTAACCATATGTTGAGAAGATGTCCCATTGCTTAAGCTTGCTGGAAGGCTGTGATACCAGAACGACATAGAAGCAACTTTTTTCCAAATGCCATTTGAAGAATGGCTTGCTACCAACATTAACCCCAAAAAGCGTGGCCCAAGATGGAGAATGACTTTTAGTATCATGTGTTGGAAACCTTGGCATGTTAGAAATGAGAGAATATTTTGTAACACTTCTTTTACTTTTGAAAGAATTGTACATGAGTTCAGGCCTTACTTACCATTCCATTAAGGCCACAGGCATCCTTAGAATTTTCATAAAGGATCCCTAATGAAACCTCCCCGTAGCCTTGCACATATTTTGTTCTACGTTTCGTTAATATAATTCCCCGTTTCATTAAAAAAAACGAATGGTGTCTTATAAACCCAATTTAAAGAGCCGACCCTGAGATTCAGCCTGCAGTACGCAACCAAGATGTCAAGCAAGACTGATTTAATAAAGATCACATTGAACCCATTAAAATGATAAGTCATTGGGGCTGAGTTAGATAGAATAATGTTAATAATTTATAATCATAAAGTTTCTGTTTTGAAGTCGAATATGTTCTATAAAAAAAAAAAAAAACAATGCTCCCATATGCACATTTCATGATTGTTTAGATAAGATTTAGGCGGTTGAGGTTTTTTTTCTCAAAAACAACTTTAATTAGATTTTTATAATTTTTACGTTAAATGATGCAGAATATAAAATAATATTAATTTTATTATTATTAAGCTAAAGATAATATTTTATTTTAAAAATATAAGAATAAAATAACAATAAAATTTTGATCGTCTAAATTTATCTTAAGAGCTTTAAATCACACATACACATGATGTGCATCAAATTTGAGGCCTAGACATTGAGTAAATGTGTGCAAAATGTGATTGTTGATGATTGTGCCAGTCTCCTTTGTCTCATTGGTTGCCTTAAGCCAATTTTGACAATTTTCTCTAGCTCCTCACACTCTACAATTCCACAATTTCAAGCTAAAGCAACCACTTTACCACTTAGTGCATGTCCTTATATTGTATTTAGCGGCTAATAAGATACTATCATGTCATTTTGTTATGCCTTCACTATCTTTTCCTTACTCCACTTTTACAAGCCACTTTTTACTTTGACTTCTAAAATTCCCCAAATTTTATCTTTAAATTCCATAAATATCACAAATAATTACTTCGATGCCTTTGAAATTTTAAATGGATTTTATAATTTATTTGGACTTCACCCACTACAAATATGGGTTGAACAATAGCGTTTATTTATATTGATTTAATATTCAAATGTTCAATAAATTAGATATATATTGCATACCAACTCAAGTTGACATTAGTAGTAAAAGTTATTGTATTCAATTTTCAACTTTTATTTACGGAGCAAACTTACTTGAAAATCTACCCTTTACTCTCTACCCAAAAGAAAATTAGTCCACAAAGAAGACTCTTAATCTACAACTATATTAAAAAAGAAGAAGAAGAAGAAAAATTAAAGTGTGGTACACAGTAGTTATTTTCAGTTTACCTACGAACGACCAAAAGACTACACAGGCGATTTGGCTTTTCTCATAAATTGGAATGGAAAGAAAAAACATGGTTCTTTAAAAAAAAATGAAGACACCAAAAGTTCGCTGTTAGTGAGTCACTTCCTACTAGTTTGAAAGGGACCCAAATGAAAACTGCCCCTAAAAAAATCAAAATGACATACAAGTTCCCGCAAGATGCAGGAAGGAAAAGTGTCATGCCATACGTCCAGAAATGCAGAATAACCACAAAGATATACAAGCCACCGGCACGGCCTCTTGGATCTACCAACAAAATAATGCTGTCTACAAGCAATTGTCTGTTTGATCAAACAACAGCAAAATCAGTGCATTAGAATCCTCAAACTCTAAAAGTAGAAGGACAATATGAATGTTCCTAAGCACGAATACTTGCATAATGAGGCTAATCAATATTCATTCAATATATATTAAAATCTATAAGAAGTTATTTGCTAGCCATGAACAATATGACTTGTCTCAAACTCAAAATCCATGGGCCCACCACTAACTTACATATACACTTGAACTTCAAGACATGCAAATTGTTACTTCACACGCATGCCATGTATAATCTTAAGACTAACAACAATCACTTTTTGGAATGATTCAGCTAGCGGCCGTACAAAAATGCTATCAGAGAGGTGGTCTGCCAAAGCCTAGTAGAGCAAGCTAACTATTAAGATAGGAGAAACAATCCACTTAAATAACCCATTGAATATTCCATATTACTTAATGTGAGACTACGTATCTTATACTACCTAAGTTCTCATTAAATTTTAAGTGTGCGTTTGGGGTGGCATTCACACAACCCCAAACCACATTTTCATGGTTTGGGATGGCATTCACATGCCACCCAAAACACATCATAAATTGCTGTAAATGAGACTCCCAATCTTTGGCCCAAGGATCAAGTTGCTGCAATCCCAAAAGTAAATTAACCAAATGTTACAAGGTAAAAAGTTACACACTCATATAAGACTTTGATCAAACACTCTTTAGCATTGCCATGGGTCTGAAATTTTATTTGTCCATCAAATTTGAATTATTTATGACATGCTTTTGCTGAACTCACAGAAAGTGTAGCATATAAATGCACAAAGCTCAAGAGAAACCATTCATGACTTCCGAATAATAAACCTTTCTATAAATTTGATATTTTACATTGATTATGCTATCTTTATCAATTACTTAAAAGTTAGTTAACTTATTTCCTACTTTTTAGGAATTGAGTATATCCTTACTATTTTGGATATCTCTAAACTACTAATACTATTCATTGTACTTTGAAAGGTTCTATTGAATATGATGAACCAAAGAAGAATTATTATGACTCTCTCCCTTGGGTTATTTTATCGTGATCTTCATAATATATGAGCAACAAACCTAATCAAACCATGATCTAGTTCAGTTTTGCTTTGAACTTAAATGGCACAACAGGACAAGGCTCCTCAACGAACATAACACAACCTCCTCTATTGAGAACTCAAATACTTATCCCCAAAGCCCCAAGTGATCCTGACCAAATTACCAACACCTCTCATCACCTAAATAGATAGAACTACTTGTAACGGTCTTTAAGTGTCAAAGATATTTGTGAAAGGGAAGGGAAAATATGAATTTCTCATTAGAGAAGATATGAAACCCACAGCCACAACAACAATAATAGCAATAATTTTATCCCACTAAGTGAGACAGCTATATGGATTACATGACACTCTTGAGCTCTATAAAAAACCAATTCCTTACATAAGTCATTAATCAAGAGATCGATCTTAATAACTTCCCTAAGTCTTCTTTTTGTTCTCCTTCTACCTTTTTCAATAGGGCTAAAAACCATATGATCAATTCTCCTCATTGGCTACTATGATAACCATTTTTGTACATTGTCAAACCACCTTATTCGATTTTCTACCATTTTTATCTTGATAGGTGATACACCAACTACTCCTCAAATACAATTATTTTGGATCTTGTCCTTTTTCGTATGGTCACAAATCTATTTTAACATTCTCATCTATGCCACCTCCATCTTTTTCCTTCATTGTTCCTTCAATGCTTAACATTTACTACCATTCCATATAGCATTGCTTGTGTTATTACAGTTTAATAAACTTATACCATATTTAATAGAAAGAAGTTGGTTTCAAGAAAGGGAAATGCGAGAGACAATTTATCTTAATATATTTGGTAGCTAATTATAATTCTTTCATTGGAAACCTCAATATTTTTTATAGCCAATAATAACTCTTCCATTGGAAACCAAATACATTAAGATAAATTTTTTCTCTCCTTTTCTCTTTCTTGAAACCACTTTCTAGCTATCAAACATAGACCTAGCCATAAATTCAAAATTTAAAAATGGGAAGCTGATAATAGAATGGAGCAATTGTGCCTCATAAACTTAATAACCGAGGCTTATAAAAAGGGCTTAAAATATGGCGCATGAAAATCTGAGAGGCAACAAAAGAAAATTTTTCGTCCTTGAAGAATAAAGCTGAAATCTTGAACATTGAAGACTTGCTACATGATTTTCAACAATTTGAGTTTTATTGACTACTACAACACTTTTGTACATCATTGACAGTAGCTTGATTTAGATGAAGAACAGGACTGGGCAAATACAAAAGATGCACGTCAATGCCATTTACCTCAGAACAAATGCCAATTCTCCAAAAGATCTTTAGGAACCAAACGAAAATCTCTTCATCTAAGAAGCCTAGCGCAAGTCTCATTGCTAGCACAGACAACTGAGCTACTGCACCAACCTCTAGAAACCCATGCAGGTAATGTGTGGATAGTAGATATTAGAGCATCTAACCCAATGACAGGCAATCCTTCATGCATTAAAAATTTAAGACCTTGTTCCATGGAATAGTATGTAACACTTGCAGCAACCACAACAATATTAGCCTTATCCCACCAATGTGAGGTCGGCTACATGGATCATACAACGCCAACGGGCTCCATCAAACACCATTTCCTCAGATAAATTATTTAACAAGAGGTCATTCTTTATAACTTCTCTTAATGTCTGTTTTATGAGGTCGGCTACATGGATCATACAACGCCAACGGGCTCCATCAAACACCATTTCCTCAGATAAATTATTTAACAAGAGGTCATTCTTTATAACTTCCCTTAATGTCCGTTTTAGTCTCTTCACGCCTTTTAATAGGATTTCAAACCATTTGATCAACTTTTCTCATTGGCTCCTCTTGCCCTCTTCTTTATCCATGCCCAAATCACCTTAAGCGATTTTCCACCATTTTCTCTTCAATAGGTGCTACTTTGAATTTTCTTCGTATATAATCATTTTGTATCTTATCTAATTTTATATGACGATACATCCATCTCAACATTCTCATTTTTGTCACTCTCATCTTATACTATTGTTATCCTTTCAAAAACCTACATTCATTACCATATAGCATTACTGGCCTTATAGTTGTTCGATAAAATTTTCCTTTAAGCTTAGTAGGCAACTTGTGGTCACAAATAACTCCTGATATTTTTCTCTACTTTAACCACTCAACTTGTATTTTATGCATAACATCCCCATCAATTTCACCATCACTCTATAAAATCGACTCAAAATATTTGAACTTTGACACTTCTAAAATTGTTTACTTTTCAATTTTTACCTCTAAATTATTTCTAACTGCACTATTGTTAAATTTGCAATGCATATATTCTATCTTACTTCTACTCAAGTGGAAACCTTTTGATTCCAATATATGTCTCCATAACTCAAGTTTAACATTAACCTCTTCTCTTAAGTTCTCAATTAAGACTATATTATCCGCAAAAAGCATACACTTTGAAATTCCCTCCTGTATATGTTCTGTTAGAACATTCAAAACAAAATCAAACAAATATGAACTCAAGGAAGAACCCTTGATGTAAACCTATTCTTATAGGAAAATTTTTTATCTCACCTCCAAGAGTTCTCACACTTGTTATTTCCTCCTCCTACATATTTTTTATGGCTCGAATATAAGTCACACGAATATCTTTCTTCTCAATTACTTTTTGCAACACACCTCTTGGTACTCTATCATAGGCTTTTTCCAAATCAATGAAAACCATATGCAAGTCTCCCTTTTTACTCCGGTATCTTTCAATCGAAGTCCCTAATAAATAAATAGTCTCCGTTGTAGATTGTTGTGGCATAAATCCTTTTCTGAAATATGAGACTCTTTTCTTAATCTATGCTTAATCACTTTTTCTCAAAGTTTCATAGAGTGACTCATGAGTTTTATTCCCTGATAATTTGCACAATTTTGAATATCTCCCTCATTCTTGTATATAGGCACCAAAGTGTTTTTTCTCCATTCCTCTAGTTTTTTTTTTTACCTTAAAATCTCCTTAAATAACTTAGTGAGTCACAAAACCCTTTTCTCTTCTAAGCACTTTCAAACTTTGATAAAAATACCATTGAGACCAATAGCTTTACCATTATTTATTTTTTTAAGAGCTTCTTTTATTGCTCCAACCCAAATCCTACAATAGATGTTCAAATTCAGATCATCTTCGTGAGTTGTTAACCTTCTGTATCAATAGTCATACCCAATCCATCACTAAAAAACTAATAAAGTAAATGCCCATCTTTCTTTGATATCATCATATGTAACCAAAACTTTTTCTTCCCTATCCTTAATGCATTTTACTTTATCCAAATCTCTTCATTTCCTTTACCTTCTTTTGACAATTTTATAACACTTGCATCCAAGAAAATATTTAAAGTAGCTAGAATTAGGTCCCTGATGTTATCTATGATGTAATTACTGAATAGAGTATTTCTAGTACCCAATATGGCTTGTAATTTGTTATTTATCAGTAGATTAACAAGAGATCTTCAGTGTATGGACGTATCTATTGACAATGAATGTCAATTTTAGGACATGAAGACTCGTTCAATGATTAGTAATGCTAAGGAACAACTAACAAGGATAGCTCTATGTAATCAGGAATAAAGATGAGGAGCCAAATAAAGTGGCTTTTTCTGTATTTGATGACTTGAAATTATCTCAAAGTACAATAAGTTCTTCAATTTTCACCCTTGCTAGGGCTTTTGCTTGGATATCCTGAAGCTATTGAAACTACTTATTGTACTTAATTTGATAAAACACACAAGTTTCTACCTCAAGTCTAGAAGTGTTCAAAGATTCGTTTCAACTTGATTTTAAATCAAAATCAAACTAAACCAAGTTAGTTTTGTAAAATGGAGGACCTATTCAATTTTGGGTTATCGTTGGTTTTGTTCGTTTTGGTTCAGTTGATTCATGCTACTTTTTTAAGTAATTTGATTTTTTTTTCCCCAAATACATACAACAATAATATTAGTTTTATCCCACACATACAATTAATTAAATAGTAAATCAATAGAATCAATATCAAATATTAATATAATCAATATATCAATTCCATGCATGTAAAATATAAAATCTATAGTAAGTCGTACTATTCACAAACCATGAATGAAGGGTGCAGCTCATTATATAGTCTGTAATTCTGTATGCAATGCACATGAACCACCTAATTTGAACAAAATTATTCAATAATTAATTCGAGAGAAAAAAAATATAAGAATAATACATATATAGAAGACATTGAAATCAATCTTCTCCAAGATAATTTATTTCTCTAAATAATTTTTTGTTCCTCCTCCAAACCCCATTAAATTGTTACTTCGTATACTTTTGTTCTGTTTCATCCATATTTTATTATGGTTGTTATAAATAATCTACTTAATTACTCTATAATATCCTTAGAACAAAATTTTGTACCATATATCAAACCAAAAATTGAATCGATTAAATTATTTTTGACATCTAAAGGACTAATTTGGACCTACATTTTAATTTTGGTTGGCCTGGTTTGGTTTGACTTCAAGCACCTCTACTCGAGTCTAATTCAATTTGACCTAGGGTAGGCAATCACTCAACTCCAGGCACCATATCATAAGAAAGAAATCACCAATGAAGCCTTGCATGCTCCACTGAAAGTTGAGTAGACTTGGTTTTAACTTCCATTTGTGCTCCATTGACAACAGTAACTCTTATGCCAGTGTTAAGTTGCAATTTCATACTAAATTTCATTTCCTAAGTGGCATTCAGAAAATCATGAGTGCTCTAGGTGTTCATCACCTATATCAGAAACGAATATTTCTAAGATGAACCTTCCATTGTGGAATGACCCTCCACTCCGTTGATGACAAGGTGAGAAATTAGTGTACTCGCATGTTCTGTGTTTGTTGGACTCTCATGAACCCTTCCTGGACCATAATCATGTATACTTGAGAATTCTTACATTGATGATCTACTATTTATTTCCCTGAATAATAGTAAGACATGCCTTTCTTCCTTCTATCATCCATTCCTTTTGATTTTGTTTTTCTTTATTTTTGGGAAAGTGGCCTCGCTTGTCAATAGAACTACGAGTTTTAGGGAATGCAATACGAACTATTGTTTTCTCAAGAGAAAAGTATGCTTTTGGCATGAGTCTGTAGTAAAAGGCTTGGCATTAGTGGAGATGGAAGGAGTGACAGTCCTTTGGCTCGTATAATTTGGGAAGGGACCAAGCTTCTTAAAAATTAAAGGGTGCAGAAGTGAATGGCTTGAATTGAGGTTCTTGAAGACATGCCACGTACAATGCATAGAGACTACTAGGCTTAAAAAATCATACTGAATCCTCCATGTCAAAGTGTGAACCACCTAGGCAACAATTGATGACCAGTTCTTCAAGCAACTCAATCTCCAATAAGAGTTCCTCAAACTTGTCCTAATATTCAGTGACCATTCCTTCTTGCTTCAAATTTTTTAGCTCAGACATAGCATCAACTCTCCACACCTCACCAAACCATGCATTCATGTTTTTCAAATAGCCATCATAATTGAACTTTGAAAGCTTCTTTTTCCTCAAAAATTTTGAAACCTATGAAGAACACTACCTTCAAGTAAGATGAACCACAAAAGTCAGTACCATCAAATTTCAAATATTCAATCTCAAAAAGTTTTGTAGGGAAACAATGTTGTAGTTGCCACCAGAATAGGAACCAAACTGCAGACAAACAGCTGGTGGTCAGCCTCTGTTTGTGCTCAAATCTACGGCATTCTGGTCATAATGGCCTGTCAAAGTTACTGTATGAGTTTCATGGCCATACCAGCTAGGAGAGCCTCCATGCACAATACTGATTGCTTGAGGTCATTCGTCTCAACTTGATTCCTTTCAAAACCAAGTTCCAGATCCCAATGACAATCCTGAGAGCAAGTGTCTTTCGTCATGGTGGGAGGAAAACACCAGTGCTGGTGCCAGGAAGGTGCTTTTGATACCAGAGATGGTGCAAAGTGCACAAAAGAGGAGAGAAATTCGATGCAATATTCAAATATATTCAACAACCATACAATGATGAAAGACTCCTATTAGTATCAGTATACTCATTCGTGTGGGAACCAAACCACCCCCCAACCCCCCCCCAAAAAAAAAAAAAGAGAAGAAGAAGAAGAAAAAGTTATCAGACTTCCTTAGTTTCTCACTCTCCTAACTAATTTATTGCTTAATATTTATTCCCTATTTGCCACCTAATACATGATTTCCATAATTTTTCCACGTAAAGCTACTCTGTTTAGAACATTTTAACGGTTCCTCCAGTAACTGGACAATCGTCACAGGAATTATGTCAGTTTTAATATTTTCCCCATATTCATGATTCAGGCTCTCGATACTGAGCATTTACTTATTGAAATCATTTACATTTCAATTCAAATTTAAAAAAGTGCATAAACGACACTATATTAAAATTGAACGATTAATAGCATGCTTAAGCAGTAACTCATTAGCCCTTGAAAATCATTTCAACAAATATCCTTCTTCGATTATGTGTTTGCCTTCTTTTTATGTACGTTTATTTATCATCTACAAAACCATTCATGTCCTGAGAGGGAAGCAAGTGCCATTGGAATCGTAGATCAAAGTCTACCGTAAAAATTAATCATACCCAATATTTGATGGCAGTAGTTCCAAAGGGATAATCCAAAAATATATATATATATATATATATATGGAGACCGTTTTATCATGAGGCTCTATGACAGTAAATTTTGAAATAAAATCACTATGTATTAGAAGAAAAAATCAATCCTCATAAATTTTATAATCAATTCGAAGAGGTGCTTGAAAAATGAATTCCCAGAAACCCACCAGCTCTTGTGCATCAAACAATTTCCAGCAGTTATCCAGGCAATCTTACTGTAAATTAAGATAGAAGGATTACCTTTTCTAGGATATTATCCTTGTTAGTAAATTGAGAATATACAAGCAGAGGATTGTGGGAATCGGAGCATTCTGCAAAACTACCATCCATAGCTTGTTTAGACATTGTTCCGTGCACTGCTTGTCACATCACCACCTGACTCAATCTGGCTGCAGCCATACGCTCAGAATGCCTCATCATTTTCACATATCTCAACTTGGTCACCCTTAGCCACCTTTGATAAGCAAAATTCATCAGCGTTATCCACTCCATCATGACCTTCCTCAAATTTATTTGGAATACTGCTGCTCAAAGGATCTGATCTTCCCTCCATAATGTTTGTCGTACTATACGCATCTACTGCAGCATCATTGTCACAGGACATAATGTCTAACTGAGGGTTCTTGCAGACCACTTCAACAGCTTTAAGAGTCTCTAAGGTGCCAGAGAAAACAATATTTGAATTATTATTAGAAGCAGAATGAGGCTCATCACCAGTTGGCATCACTAAATTTTTTTCAATATATCTGGTAAATGGATTCTCAATTTTGAAACTTGAACTTTGCTCATTTGAGGAACTCATTTCCAGTGCAAAGCTTGTCACAACATCCTCATTATAAGGACGATGATCATCACTAACATCCTTAATTACTTTGACATTAGGGTCAATATCAAGTCCATCTATCCTGTTCATACCATTTACTAAAACATCTTTTTGCTCAATATGAGATTGGACAACTGAAAAGCCTTCTGAACTACAAGGAAGTTTAAAATTGGTCAAAACATCCTCAGTTTCTGAGTGACAGTTGCCAGAGTTAGTTAGCCACCTGTCATTTTCAAATGGATTTCCATGACTAATATTCACATCTTTCAATACATCAGCAGCACATCTTTCCTCCTCAGAATTTTGAGGAAGCTTGCTACTTTCAAAATCTATCTGCTCTCCATGGTCCTCCACCAATCTAACAGGAAGTTCGTATCCGCTGCTTTTGAAAACACATGGTTGTGCATTCCCACAAGACATAGTTTCAGGGCATCCAGCATTTCCATCTTGACGAACAAAATTACCAATTCCACTTTTCATGCATTTGATAGAATTTATTTCATCAAAAAATTCACAATTACCATTAGTTTTATTGTTGGAGAAAGTTGTGACATCAAAAGAAACACCAAGCTTGCAAGCAACATCATTTACCTCATTAACATTATCCAATTTCTCATCAACTTTATTACCAACTTTATCGTCCTGAGGAGAACATCCTTGAACTGCAATTTTATCAATCTGATCATCGTTCAAAGGTCGCTCATTGATAAACAAACTTTCGTGATGGTTAAAGTCAGTAAACATTTCATAAGCAGTATTACTTCCTTGTACATTAGCACCTGAAGCCAGATCATTATTGACATTCCCATCAGACATGCTTTTCTCATCACTTCCAATGGATGATGGTATGGGGGCCTGATTTGCATGATCAGTGTACACAGATGTGCTAGGAATAAGCAAACTACTTGAAACATTAATGGCATTCATGTCATTAGTAGGGACAAAGCCAACACCCTGCTGGATGCAAAATAAATTAATAAATAAATAAACAATTCCTTTCTCTCTCTTTTATCTTACTAAATAAATGAAGAAACAGATATAATTCTGTAAAATATTGACTTACATATTCAGGCACCATTTTACTGAAAAACCGCAGGCTTCCATCAGTATGACCAGATTCTAAATTGCTTATATCTTGAAGTCCAAAACAAGAAAGCAAGTACGAAGAAACTTCCTTGCACGACACAAACTGTCGCCCATCAGGGCTGAAGGGTACCAAATTAAGATGTATAAGAACAACATAAAAACTAAAGTTATAATCACAAAAAAGTGTAGTAAAGTGCTGATATTTCTATTCCAAAAACTGAACTTACAGATGAATGCAGTGAACTGAAGAGAGACACCAACTTTACACTTTCTCTAATTTTAACAAAATTAGCAATTGTAGATAGGCTGATGGTGTACAGAAGACAGCCAGTAAACATGAGGATAGGACCCCAAAAAAATGACTTCCCCAACCCAAATATTACTTGAGAAACTTGTTACAAAAGTCATCACCAAAGGAGGGGGGATGGGAAAGCATACCCATGAGAAATGAATTTTCAAGTGCTACAGTTAGCTGAATTGACCATAGCCTTACCATAAAAAACATGGTCTATAATAACTAATCCCCAAGTAAAGTTTCATGGGAAACAGCATAATCGATTATGGTCTATAATACCTAATCCCCAAGTTCTTGAGACACAAATGTCCCCACACTCTTACATCAAAATGAAAGCTTCTTACCAATCTGAAAGCCTCCACCACAACCAAATAAAAATTCATCCATTTTTTTCAATTCTTTCAGCTAAACAAGAGATATCCAGCAGATATTTTCAATATACCAAGTTCTTAAGATAATTCTTACATCAAGAAGAGATCTTCCTACTGACTAGCACATCTCAACCACAATCAAATGAAAGTCCATCAGTTGTTTTCAATTCTTTCAGCAACATTAGAGAAATCCAATAGATAATAAAAAAAGGAAAATAAAAGATTACTAGACAAATAAAAATGAAGAAAAGAAACAGCACAGCTTAAGGAAATGAAGCCCCCCTTTTGAACTATCCAATATTTTTTGTAGGAGAGCAAGATCTTCCCTTTGCTTGGGAGTGTTTTTTATAAGGTTAGAAATGAAGTATGTGATCTCTCCAAAACAAATCATCAGTAAATCTGTATTTGTGTCTTTCGTGTCTTTCTCTCTATATATGGAGAGAGAGCATAATATTTTAGTTCCAAATAAGGCCTTTGATTCGATCTATAGAGATTAATCTACAAAGAAGGTGAATCCAAAAATGAGAGGCCTTGTAGTTTTAACAAACCTTCAATCATCCTCTAAACCCCAAAGCTATCCAACCCTCATGTTTCCAAGTTATCTGAATTTGGGAGCTTTTAGAAGAGGAATTAATTACTTTACAATTATATACTTCAATATTTTTAATATATTTGAATATATTAGTTGATTTATTGTTATTGTTATTGTTATTCTAGATTATATTTAATATATAATATAAACTGCATTTCAATGCAGAGTGTAGCACTTCGCACTACACTATGCACTAAAGCATTTTGCAACCAAACACAAGATTTTGCAAACAAATCCATTGCACCTAATTATCCAATATGGATATTTTAAAAAACAACCCCTAAACATATGGTTTTATTATTTTTAGTGTATCAAACATATGGCTATAAGCAGGCTGATCATAATACTTTAATTGAGTTGCTCATGAACTTAACAAGCTAAACATCAAAGTTTTCAAACCCAGCTCATTTAATTAATAAAGTATGTTAATAAACCTCATTCATTTAATCAATGAGAACCAAACCCTAAAAGCTAGCTCAATAAGTTTGAGTAAGGATGACAAGTTCCCCTAGTCATGAGGATCTTTGCCAAGAGTACCATACATAGGGATAGATTTTCTTCCCAATGGGGATGCGGAAAGGGAAAAATTCTCTCACAGGAATATGAGGATGGGAACTAAGACTTGGGCCATCCTAGCCACTCCACAAAACTGGAATTACTATACCTATTATTTCATAAAATTGTCTGTGTGTGAGAGTATAATTATATTTATAAATCAGTATATTTATTTTTAGATTTAGAGATGTATTTGAATTTAAGATTACATATTTTGCTTACAAAATTTTACATATTTTACTTAATTAAGGCCAATAGCAAAAATAAAAAAGGGGGGAGATCAAGAAGAATTAAAGGGAAGGAGAGACGAGGAGAGGCAAGTGAAATGTGAGACTTCATTAATTCAATTAAAAAAAATAGCCCACCCTAATTAATAAGTGCTTTATATAGATCCGAATACATAAGGTTTTAAAATTAAAGATAATATGATAATCTTAACAAATAATCAAACCAATAACTAGTTCTATTTAAAATAAAACAAAAGTAATTAAAATATTAAATTATAATATTAATTTATTCTTAAATAGAATATTTCTAATCTCACTTAGAGTCTTATTTATTGTGTTATCTTTAATTCCTAAGTTACAAATAATTGTTTTTGGCCTGAATTAATTTAAAAATAACTAATGTTATCTATTTTAAACTGATCATTGATAGAAATCTTTTCAGTAATCCTGAATGTTGGTAAACTGTTTAACTGACATTGACGTTGTTTAGTAAATCAAATTTCATTAGATTGATCAAGTATTAGATAACACTTTATTTTGTGTCTTACTGGATAAGTAACTATGACTTAGATATCGAATACAAATTTAATATTTGGAATTTCCATAGGAAACATTAACTTCAATTTCCTAATTAAATAATTGAATAAATTATGTCACAATCCTAAAATCATAATACCCTTGAAACATAATTTTCTTATTGGTTTCTACCAGATATTGAATGTCTTCAATAAGTATGTAATGTCTTGTTAAATTTGAGAGTTTTTAAATTCATTTATTTCAACTTCCATCAAAGTCAAACTTCCCCTTTTAAATCAAAATCTTGGTTGAGCACAACTCAAAATTGTAAGAGCAAACATTTTCAATCCATGCTCAATCTCTTCATACCATTCATTTTTTCTTTTTTGGGAGCATGGACTCTAAACAAATTCTAAGTTAACCTTTGATGGATACCCAAGTGGGTTGGAGAGCATTCTCCTAAAAGCTACTTATTAAGGCAAGAAAATTAATCCACTAAAGTACCTCAAAGTACCCCTAACTACTCAATATGAGACAATGCAGCCCATAATACTTTGGCTTCCATCAATCGGCAGCCACTCTTGGAAAATCAACATCTCAATAACTACACTTTGCAATACTTTCTTTGAATTCTTTGTCAATCAAAACCCTCCATAGGTAACATTTTCAGAGCCACCAACCACCTAGCTCTGATTACTAATCTATTGACACCTAGGTAGCCCACACTACCTTGGACTCCATCAAACTCACTTATAAACTCAACAAGCACAAGTACACTAAAAAACACGAAGGTGGTCAAGTTACTTTTGAATTTATTCTAACTTCTAAAAGGCTATCATAAAATAGATTACAACATATAATCCTTTCTGCTTACAAAACATATATTTGAAAAAAGAACATAACATAAATGTTTGATCAATGTAGTTGTACAATCTTGTATGTGCAAATCTCTACAAAGTGTAGATGTGTCTTTTGATTGAAAAACCAAACAAACTTAGGTAAGGCCATCTTAAGTCAAAGGTGCAGTTCATGCAAGCTTGTGAATGCAAGGATTGTGAAAACATCATTGGTATACAAGTTATGAACTACTCCTTTCAACATCCAAACATTAAAAAAAAAAAAAAACCACCATTCCTTTATGAACCACTCCTTCCCTCCTCCAAAACACCCAAACATAGTCATAGCCTAGTGCAAACTACTCAAACAAAGGAACTTACCAGTATTATTTCCAAAATATTCCATCCATGAATGACCACCATAGTCCATGATATTATATTCTGTTGCGTGCACCCAATGAATTATGAAAGTAATAGATGAAGCCAATTTAAGATAATGCCATGCATCAAGAGCTCTAACACATGTATCAATTCTCAACTCATGGAACATGTACGTGTCAAGAAAACAAAATCAGAAAGAAAGCAAAGGCGTTTACTTCAGAGAGATTATATCAAAATAGAGAAAATTGAAAACCTTATGTAACGGCGACAAATTATCCACACGCGGCCTGCTCTTCTCTTCAGAGAAAGCATGATCTTCCATCCTCTGGGCAAAAAGTCGCCAAAATCAACGGCCTGTACAATCCTCCTCCTCCTCCTTTGGCTCGCCCATTCTCCATTCAACGCTCCCATGAATTCCAATAATTGGGACTCGGTCTTCAACCCTTGGGTCCTCCTTTTTAACTCCTCCCCAAATGGATCCTCCGCATTCACCAAAGTAACTGCGTTCACAAGAACACCATTGTTGTTAACCATTGTTATCGCCTCACCACCATCTTTTGGTTTCTCTTCCATATGTATTCCCGCATTATCGTTCTTCCGCGGCCGCCCACGTTTCCGCTTACTTTGACCACCAGCAACGATGTCAATTGGAATGTTCTGAAAGGCCACGGTCGATGACTCGGTTTCTAGGCCTTGGGTCCTCCTTTTTAACTCCTCTCCAAATGGATCCTCCACATTCACCGTGGCAAGTGCGTCCACAAGAACGCCGTTGCTATTCACCATCGTCATCGCCTCACCACCCTCTTTTCTTGGCTTCTCTTCCACGCGTATTCCCACGTTTTCGTTCTTTCGCGGCCGCCCACGCTTTCTCTTGGTCTGATTAACATCAACGACGTCAATTGGAATGCTTTGAAAGGCAACGGTTGCGGATTCTGGTAAAGGGTCTTGAAATTGAACCTGGACCGGAACAAGGCTAGCATCATCATGCTTGACGTCGCCATAAGACTCGACACCGAAGAGTTGTTGAAGAAGACCAATGATTTGGGTGTTTTCTTCATCGATAGGCTCGGGATTTTGGCGGGGAATTTGAACGGGTGAGGCGGCAACAGAAGAGATTTGGTTGTTACGAGGAGCGAGGCGGAGGCGAGAGAACGTCTGCTTACGGCTGCCGGCGGATTCGTTAAAAACAGAGCGATCAATTTTGGGGATTATCGCATCGTCGTCACAGCGGCGAAGAATGTGGGAAGAGGAGCAAAGGGAGAGGGAGTAGAGTTCAGATTGGGAGAGGAAGCGAAGGTCGACGAGTGGGAGAGACTCGACGTGAAGGAAGTGGTGGTCGGTGGAGGAATCCACCGTGGCCATGGCATTGCGATTCGCCTCCGTCCGTGCGAGTTTGGAAGAGATCGGAATTGGTGGAAACAAGGGGAGCGCTGAGTAAATCAACGAGGGCAGTTTCAACTTTCAAGTTGCAGTCCAGTTATGTTGAGATACATCTCTCGATATATATATATATAGAGAGAGAGAGATATTAGCCAATCGGAGAAATGGTAATATTTTATTTTCTTCATAAAATCAATTTCAATATCTTAATGTATATTAATTAAAATCTATATAAACTTGTACTATTAGTCATAAATAATAATGCGATTATTATTATTTGATATGGATTCGGTAAAATAAATAATTATATTTTTATTAAAAATGTTATTAAGTTAGTTATTCATACCAAAATAATACTATGAATCTATTATTTATATCTACAGCAAATGAGAAGAACCAAATTTATACTTAAATATATGGATATAGATATAAAGTTAGCTATATATATTTGGTATATATCTTTTTTTTAAGTAACATTCTAAAACTTTTTCTTGATGCAGAATATAAATTATATTTCATAAGGTTTTAAAATATTAATAATTAATAATGATAAATTATTATCTATATTTGTGGAGAATAATTTTTTCAATTATTTGTAACTTTTTTCCTCATTAGAAAATAGAGTCAAACTTTTTTTTTTCGTGCATGTGTATGAGGAATATTCGTCCATGGTATAAATTAATATTTCTTTAAATATTAAAAGTGTATAGCAAATTTTTTCAATTAAATTTGCTTTATATATATATATATATATGAAGTGAGAGAATGAACTAAAATAAAACAACATATTTGTCATAAACATCCTTCAAACACACAACCCATTTCATCTTTGTTCCTCCACATGAAACCAATTGGGCTGCTCCATAAATCTTAGGCTATGCGTGTGAGTTTACAATAGAATAAAATAAAATAGTTATTAATAGAATATAATAGAATAAAACGGAATGGAACCAAATATTAGTTATTATAAAATAGATTAAATAAAATAAATTATAACTTTTTTTCAATAGTACTCTTATTAGTAAATTTAAATAAAAAAACAAGTTCTTCTTTTTCTTATATAAAAAAATTTATATTACTTTTATTTTTTGATAAAAACATCTTCTAATAATAATAATATGTTGCAAAACAACTTGATTTTTCCAATAATAATGTTAAGAAGGAAGTAAAAATTTTATCAAAAAGTAAAAATAACTAAACCAACTACGATAAAAGCATAAAAGTAAGAAAATTATGATAAATCACAATACTTGTAGAAGAAAACATCCCTTGAAGTAGTGATTTAAATAATTTTTGAATTTTTTTGTTAAGGTTAATGGGTATTTTTGTAATTTAAATAATTACTTTTGGTCATTTAATCCTTGATCCCCAATTTAGGAATACAAGAAAAATTAAATTTATGATGGTTAAGGATGACTTATCAACCCATCTATTGTCATTTCATTCTCTCCTAAAAAGATTTCTCAAACAATGACTTAACTCATATAATCATTTCATTCCATTCCACTCCCCCCTTAACAAAAACTCTCAAACATAGTATTAAGCATGTGGTGTGTGTTTAGACAAACAAAATTTCTCTTCAAATTGCCAAAAAATCTTGATTAGGTTGGGATAGAGTTTGCTCATATCTCATAAGAACATTAATTTAAATCTCATCATTAATATGAGAATCTTATTAATAAATAATTTATATGTACTTTTGTAAATGGTTTTTAGACTGAGGCATACTTTAACCATGATAAGTCTATAAAATGCAATTTATATAAACCTTTTTGTACAAAACAAAATCCTTCTTAAACAAAATCATATCTTATACTCTCTCTTCATCTAGGATTTAGACATCCAACTTAAATCCCTCTAAATAAGGTGATGCTAGTAAAAGTATATTCAACAAATTGAACTTCCTCTGGTCTCGTTTGGTTATTTGTGTTCAATGAGAAAGGAACAGAATCATGTGTAGATTCCATAGGGTAACACATTTGGCTGCAAACATCTTGATTCCTACAAAATCAAAACTACCACAGATGTAACCATCCTCATTCCTCCCCAAAATTAAAAGAATTAGGACTCTCAGAGCATTCCTTCGCATAGCTTCCAGAAACACCCTTCACCAAACAACTTTCTCCACTAACTCTGTTATCTCTTCATCTTTGTCGCACAACCCATCGCCATCACACAACCCACCTTGCCATAGATCGTGAGAGTCCAGTGATAGTTGCTAGCATACCATGGCGCCTAGCACCTATCTTAGCTTCTCCGTTGTTCAATCATAAAAGCCCAAATCTTCTTGAAATCCATGTGAGGTCCTAAATCTGTTAAGCCCTATCTTCGCTAATTGTAACTTGCCAACATCTTTACAACTCTCTTGATTATGGGTTTAGGGTTTCCAAACTCCTAAGATCTTAAATGTTATTGGAGTCGAGGAAGGCAACATAATAGAGAAGATGCACTGGTAAGGGTTTGTGATTGGTTGTTTTTGTTGGTGGTTTTGTGCAATGGTGTGGTGGATGTTGGTGGTTTTGGCAATGTGACAGTAGTCATTAATAGAGGAGGAGGAAAGGAAAAAGAATAATGGCTGGTGTAATGATAAGGATGGTTTGGAAAAATTTTGTCTGTGAGCTTTTTGGTCTTTTTATATTTGTTTTCGTTCAATAAAATATAAAATATAATTTAGATTTCAAAATTTTTAATATCATGCCAAATAAATTTATTGTAATCACTATTCTATTCCATTATACTCAATTATATTCCGTTATCATCTTTTCAAAAATCAAATGGGGCTTTCGATCATCTAGGTTTAAGTCCTTATCATATTTTGTAGAAAACTTAATTGGTTTTACCGTAATTCAGATTGAGGTCCCAATGAAGAGAATAGACTATTGAGATTGGCAAAATTATGATTTTGGAAAATTTGATTTTAAGGTTGGAAATATAGCTACAAACTATAGACAAAACTTCTAGTAATTGTAGTTGAGAAATGAGGAAGCCTTTGTGTTAATTGAGCAAATACTAAAGTCACCATGCACTCATGTGAAATGACAACTTTTCAATTTTTTTTGTAAAATAACCTCATAACACTAGGTAAGATTCAACTTTTCAAACTAAAATAGATTTATGTATACAAAATAAGATAGAGATCAAAAAGAAAAAAAAAACCCACAAATTTATAAATTTTATATTAAATAAATTGAATTGATTTTGGTGTCCCTTACCCCACCCAATGTGATTGTCGGATTCAAACCCTGACAGATAATTTAGATTAGATACTTGGTTTTACCAAGAGAGATAAAAGGCTCCGACCTGCCGGATTCGATCCAGTGACCTAAGGATGGTTACATATGTGGTAGTTTTGACTTTTGAGAACTTCCCAACTACAGTCCTCCGCTCTACCGGCTGAGCTAAGGTCGGTTTTGTTGTCATTCCTCATCTTATTTCCACTTTTTTGCCAATCTAGACTTTGTTTCTATAGTACTATACAAAATACAATTCAACACTATGCTTACGCTAGTCACTACTACTGAATCTGAGATACTAGTTTGCCAGTACAAACATAATGTGCTCTTTTTTAAAATCACTACATATTCTCATACTATAATAGTACATGTAAAAGTTGTCCCTATATTTTCCTGTTTTATATTATAAAATAATAAGTAAAAAGTTTTTTACCTATATTATAAAAAAACAGTTTTATTTATTAATTTTATCTGTTATTAATGTAATATCTAATATTATAAATTGTGTTAATTAATAATATTTAATATAGGTAAAATAATTTTTTTTATTTTTGTTGAAAAATTTAAAATAACTATATAATTTTCTTAATATACGTAAAATTCTACTTGTTATATTGTAATATGAGAATTTTTTTTTATATCCTTTCTCACGTGTTCCATTTATAAATATCTCATTGCGTAATAAATAGCCACTTTAAAAGATCATTAGGCTTCATTGAAACTGTTAAAATTGATGTAAAGGCCAAATTCAAGTGAGAAGCTCTCTGTGAGACATAGCTTTGGACTGCAGCTCTCAAATTAAAAAAGATTATATATCTCAACAAGTAAATTTAAACTTGTTAGAAGCTGATTCCTGAAAGCATGATTATTTAGACTAGATTTTACACGGGCTTTAAATTAAATTGTCAAATAGGTAAGGCCAAATTGGGTACGTACAATATATATATATATATATAATAGAATGGAATGGAAACTAAATGAAATAAAAAATAATTTTTTTCAACATTGAATGTTATATATATATCCTTGGACAAAATTTAATAATAAAAACCAACTCGTTAAATAATGACTAAGAGACGTAGGAGCAAGCAATAAATATTACATATACCAATTTTCATATGATGACAAAGGATTCCTTTTCCGTGGTTACAACTTACAAGTTGTAAGTTACAAGCATATATGGCATAAGAGATTTCAATTAAATAAGACATTTTAGATCTTTTATTTTTTCCCCAATAAAAAAAAATCCACACATTGTCAAATCTACATTTTCCGCGTCAATTTTAGACATCTAGCCACATCAAGCCTTGCAAGTTTTTGTCAGGGCCATCAATTTCAGTTCCAGATTGTGCTCATAAGCAAATATTAGCAAAACAGGAGATGAAGAATAATCTATAAAATGAGAGCAGAAGATATATATGGGATGAATTTACCGCTGAGCATTTTATACACCGCGGCGAACAGCAATAGCTTATTTTATCTTCACCTCCACAATCTTAATCATGGTGTTGTGTAACTGTAATAATATTACATCGAAAGCAAAATTAAATCTACCAGTATACTTCTTCATCTGCTCTGCACCTCGTTTGGTAATTACAGGGCCCTATGCAAACCTTAGGATTACATAGGAGTTGTACTAGTATCATTGATCAGGATCCACTGTTTCCTCTATTGTTTCTGCCGCTTTTTTCTGTTCAAAAAATTCAATCCCCACTTTCTATGGAGCTGTAAGTAAATGAACATCTAGAAAATGAAAATGAATAGTATGGTCTAAATTCTACTATCTCCAGGTCTTCAATTGCTTAGTTTGCCTGTCTCTTAAAGAACGGTTTCTGACAGATCAGGAGTCTCTGATCGCTGTCACTTTCAATTTCTATAACTCGTGCATCCCACTTCACCCGTGCTGCTAGAGCTCTTGCTGTTTCCATCAACGGAACCGTGTCACGAATTATAATCCAACCCTGCAAACATCAATATCATGTCAGCACATAAAAAATCCTTCAAGATAGCTGCTAACGTGGAATATTACTGAGGCATTAAGATTTCTTTGCCTCGCAAATGTTGACATTTGACCATATGGGTCAGATCCAGCAGCCAGAGAGCAAGACAGAAGGGCTGCCTAGTGCATATTGCATAACTCGTCTATGAGAACGTACTGAGATACGCGTCGATGAATTGCTTCGATTTTAGTTCAATTTCAATCAAAAGTTCAGTTTACAACATACTCCATCTCTTCCTTAATACAAGGAACAATTGGAGAAGTTTCCATTTTTAAAATATAAGAAACATTGGGTTTATCTAATGTATTTACAATTTTTTTCAAAAATACTCCTAATAAAGATAGCATTTTTTCAATACAATTCATTTGTATTAATTACATGATGATGTAAAAGTTATTAACACTAAATTATGACTTTTTAAAAAATATTTTATATTTAAGACAAATTTATTACTTTTCTTGATCTGTATGATTTTGTCTTCTGTCCCCTATATTAAGGAATAGAGGGAGTAATTTAATTGGATGGATTAAGAAGCACATCTATCAAGTGGAAGGGGATTAGTGATCAAAAGACACTAATTAGCCCCACTAGAAAATGGAATCCAGATGATTCCTTTCTCTCTGGGCTTCAGGCGAATGCCAGATTTTACTAGCTTTGTAAAGATGTACTTTAATACTTAAAATCACCTTTTAAGGGTTCGCACAAACTCTTAAGGGGGTCTGGTAAAGAAATTACTACATATCAGGCAGAAGAAAGTTAAAAAGAAGATTGTGGTCCTTATAACCCAAAATTATTTTCAATCAGTTCAGTTAAAATCACTTATCCCAGAAAACAAAGTCAATAAAACAGCAGGAGAAGAAATGGGCCATACATGGAAAGAAAGTAATGCCAAAGCATTTAACTTACATACCTCTGGACGAAGTAATCTATCAATCTCAATGAACAAGTCAAGCATCGTGCATCTATGCTGCCGAGCAGTTCTTTGGGAGAGAAGTCCTGCTGCATGCACTAAGTCAAAGGTTCTAGGGTACGTAGGAAAGGCCTCACACCTAGATTCCATGAAAGATTATTATTTGTTAGACAGCTAACATAATGTAAGACCTAACAACAATTGTTATCACAAGCTTATAAAGACTCCAAGTCAGAGTATATATAGTAATAACAAACATTAAATTTACATTCTACCATGATGTAATTCATATAACCCATCATAACCAATTTGGTTACTCTTGTCTTTGGCAAATGATTCTATGCTAAATTTCACGTGATTTCATGATTCAACAGATTCTTGACAAACGAGATCTTTGCAATGCCCAGGAAACTTGTCTAGTTGAATGCAATATATCTCCATTGAAACTTAAAATCAGTACAAAACAAAGTTCAAGGCTTCAATTCCCAGATTTTACAAATTAAATAGAAAAAAAAAATGTTGTTATGTATTTGGATGGAATAAAGGCAGAAAAAAGAACTTAGCATATGGCTATGGATTTTATATTTGACCAAGCAAATATAATTGATGGAAATAGAGAATCGTGACATTGAAAAAGAAGAAGAGCAAGAGAAAGGATAAATACCAGTCATGCAAAACACCAACAAACCCCCTGTCCTGGATCAATGGAAGGTAGTTTGGTCCACTGGTTGGAACAACATTCATTACCCACACAGACTTTCCAGCTTGCGACAATGCAGAATTAAAACCGCCAAAATGAGCATTCATGTCTAGCACATTTCTGAGCATGTTGTAAGGAGGTGGGGGATCCTCTTCACCAGGCCTCTTTGGATGATCAGAGAATATTAGAGGTGACAGAAGAGACCAATAATTATGGACTGCTGTTCTCCAGTTTTCAGAGTCCTCAAAAAATTCTTCAGACTGCAAACCTGACACATGTAAATTTGGACACATTAAAATAACCTATTGGGTACAAAGTTTCAATTGGTGAGACATTTACAATGCAATCACTTCTATTAAGAGATCTACAAAAAGACGTGTTGAAGAATCTGATAATTACCATGGATAGCAAGCTCCTTCTTGTTCAAGTTAACCCGAGAAGGCCAGGTCTCCCTCTCTTCAATAGAAATCCATCGGCTGCTGTGACTTCCTCCTATGCAATTTTGCAGTTCCCGAAAATACGGAGACTCCACATCATGACTTTTCATACACAAAGAGGGCCCAGAACCAGGCTTTCTGATTATAAAAACAGGTAATGCTAATAATCAGGACCACTTATAATTTGTCATGCAGTAAACAAAAGCATCCATGTAGTGTAGATACAATTTACTTGAAATCTGTTTCACAGGAGATAGAAAAAAACAGTACTTTCTCAAAACATATGCCTTAGAATCTACCTCGAATTATAGCAATCCCGTTTACTAGTCTTCTTCCACACAACTGTTTCATCTTGCTGTGACAACATTTCCCAGCAAAGATTTTCAATAAAATCATGGATAAACCTCCACCTTTTCTGATTCTCTTTGTTACGAGCATTTGTAAGTGGTGATGTCCAGACAAAGTAGCCACCCGGTTTCAAAAGTCTATCAGCTTCAATCAAGAGAATGCCATCTATACAATGTAAAACATATGGTTAACAGATTGAAGTCCACCAGCTCACATCACTAACCACAAGGTGAGAAAATACAATAAGATAAATTCAACCAGTGGCCTTGAAACTCAGAAATACTTTTTTCAGATGCTAAGTTTACTGCTTACAGAATTACAAAAAAGGATTATAACACTAAATAGAGGAAAACTTAAGCAAAGTTTTTATATCTTTTTTATCAAATTCTCCAATAAGAACAAGCATATGGTGTTTTTAGCTCAGCACTACACAAGTCTTGTAAAAAATTTTTTACATGTCATTTGTTTATAGGAGTAACAAATAGCAAGGATATAATTCACTGTATATAATTCTAGTCCAATTAAGTAAATCAGTTAGAAGAATAACTTTTACATAGATTTCAGCAGAAAGACTTTGGACAATTATCTCCAGTTTGTTTGATAATTCAATGACAGTGGGCGTTTAATGATAAAAATTAAGAAGCTTATCAATATAAAATATAAAATTTATAACAAGTTTCATTATTCACAGGTCGTAAATAGTGTGACTCATTTCTTAAACTCTGTGCAATACATAAGGAAATGTGTCTAGTTTTGCATATAATATATTAGCAGATGTAGTTGGATGTAATATATAACTTCAGTTAGGCCCAAGATATCTTCAAAACAAACAGGAAGCCCTTATGCAGCCGCTGACAAGCAACTTTTTTTTCATAAATGAATGCTTGGCTACCCAGGACCCCGGAGAAAGAAAAGGACATAAAGAATTAATGATAACAAGAACAATATTTAGGTTGCTAGTAGAAGCAAAAGCCTAAGCTACTTAAGATACAAAGGCTACAGAAAGTAAATTAATACAATGAAGGCACGGTCAATAATTTTTCTTATGCTTTCCAAAATTATATTTACATGTCAGAAACAGATAGTGAATGCATAGCTTCACAGTAAATAAGCTTTGTGGATAAAGAACATCATTGCAAGTGATGTAGATGGTTGACCAACCATATTGATGAAAATGGGACAGGTCCAAATATCGCACTCAGGCAAGAAATAATATGGAAGCCAGGTTTTCTCAATATTGTTAATTTTTTCCAAAACAGGGCTGACTGTTGAAGGTTTAAGCTTGACAAGAAAAACAATACAAATTACAAGAGAAAGCCTACCCCCAAAGTCCAACATATGAAGGGTGTAAAAATACTGTACCTATAATAATTACAAAATTTATTTCTTTGTTTATGAATCTCATTTCTTCTCTTAATGGCCCTATTTATTAGCACGTTTGTAAGGACAAAAATAAAGACAAGGTTTTGTTGAATAATGCAGCAGATGATACAAACATGTTGACCTTATAGGAAGTAGCCTGAGATTAAATGCTACAAGATACCTTTCTGGTCCCAATCAATGCCACATCTTGCACAATGCAACATATCGAAGGAAAGAGATGGATGTGGCAACTGTTTTGAAGTGAAAGAAGCAATCATAGCAGGAAGACCCCTCTCAAGTGTAAGTTGAACTTGGCTACCTGAGGGCTCATAGTTTGCAATGCACATGGTTAGGAGCTGACTGTGATAGAGGTGTGCTCCAAAACTACCATATCCACAGCCTATGTCCAGAATGGTTCTAACCTGTAAATTTTTGGATGCCAAAATGACCATTCAAATTAAAGTCGAGTCAAGGAACAATACAGTCAAATAAAGACTCCCTTCAGAATATCATTCTGATCTACCAGAAAACATATAACAAATATGTCCTGATGCAAGGTAAAGGGAAAAAAATCAAGCATATAATTTAATCGAAGTGTAGATGTTTTATGGCCAACAATCTTGAGCTCCCATGTACAATAGATCAACAGATTCAAATTAAAAAAAGAATAAATAATCCCAAAAAAACGTAATTGATTGTGTCATCATTCATGGAGTTTTCTGACTGTTTTTCGATATAGAGATGATGTCTAAACAAGCCCTTTAAGAAAAAGGTGCACCTTGAAAGAGGTTACAGACATACGAGGTAGAAAACAGTATAATAAGTTCATTAATAATTTGCTGAAATTATCAAGTAATGTCGTATGTGCATCTGTGTGTAATAGGGTGAGCTTAAACTCAAAGCACCAGCCTGTTTCCATTACTTACAACTAGGTAGAAATAAATATGCTGACTATGAAATTAACATCTATAAAGTGAAATATAAAGATTATGGAGGTGTAAGTTAGGATTTAGCGAAATAAATAAATAAATATAGATTAAACATTTATATACATATACCCCAGCTTGTATGAAGTTAGATTCATTTCTTAGTCCAATCATTTCTGCAATTTGATGTGAGTAGTCTTCAACACCATCAAACATAAGAGAGGCTGAATGAAATGAAATTTGCTCTTTATCCAGCATCATCATCCTGTAATCATTTGGTAAAATGGATGTGTTAGTATGAAAAGAAATTGAAAAATAAGGCAGCTGGTAGGTGAGACATATACAGCCGCCTACTTACCTCTTGGTTAAGCTCCCTGAAGAAAGAACCTCCTGTGCTGTGATCTTTACATTGGCAATCCAGATAACATCTCTTCCAGTTGGCCACCGAAGTGGAAGTTTATAATTTGCAGGTGGGAGAACCAAACAACTTTGTCTGAGCTCATTGCCACATTGCCGGTCAAACTCATTGCTATCAGAATAACCCAAAGCTTGATTCTCAGAAACATTATAGCAAGGAACATAGTTTTCAAACTCCTGAGAACAGAATTCAAATTCTTTCATCTTTGAGGGACCACGAGAAAACTCCCCAATATCCAACAGGTCAGATATAAGTTTCTCTTGGAGTCTTCTGTAACCATGGTAAATGTGACCTCTTGATGAGGTAGAAATCGAGATTGTCCACCAAAAAGATCCAGTGAGAGCGAGCATAACTATAAAAACTAAACTTATTTTCAATAAGAGCACAGCCAATTTGTGCCGATTTCGGGGAGTGCCAACAAGGAAGGGATCAGATGTAAAACCATTCTCAGTGATACCATATTTAGAATGAGAATTATCAGTAAAAAGCAATCGCAGAGGAAATTTCGGGCCCAAAGGGCTGTGATCTGAAGAACCCCTTCTCTCCAAATCTTCTTTTTCTGTTTTAATTTTGGATTGAGAGTCCCACAAACCATGGTTGCTGTCAGGGATCCGAGATGCACCTCGATGGAGGGGCCTGGACATTTTCTGAACCGGAAGGTTGCACGAAGAGGTAACAGAGTAGATACGAGCAATCTATTAAAACAACGAGGATCCAATACTAAAGTACTTTTCTAACATCATAGAAATTGGGGAGGAAATTTCATCGGAAGACTCTGCCTCCAGTTCTGCATTTGAAAACCTATAAAAATAAAGATACCATGTAAATCTAAATGAGCTTCATTAAGAAAAAGTATCATTCTCTAGATATTTCAAGTGCAAAGAAGTTACTGGAAGCAAGTTAAATAAACAAATTCATAGTAAGCAGACAGATTGTTCGCTCAGAACAGCAACAACAAGTGAATGGCATAAAGGTAGAGCCTTAATGCTCACCGCATCAGATTCATCAGAGACCCAATTTTGAAATCGATATATATATCTATGAACAGGGACTAAAACTTCAGTGGTAACTGGAAATTGGAAGTGTAAAATCCAAAAAGAAGAGAGTAAGGAGGAAAGGCAAGATTCGAATAAGTAAAAGTTGAAGAAAAGCAGATAATCAGTGCGTCACACAGCAGTCAAATCGCATGAAGGTTGTCTCATAAATAGGTAGTAAAGCGTTAGTGCATTTTCTTATAAAATTCGCGTTCACTGGGCGTTTCATACTAAAATCTGATCGAAACCCAGAAGGGATAAACAAACACTTAATTAGATCAATCGTAAGGCTAACACAGAACCCAGATCAAAACTAGTGAACTAGAGAGAAGCCAATCAACGAGGAAGCAGTTACAGGAGCGAAGACTACCTCCTTTGTAAGAGGCAGAGCTGGGAGGAAAGTGCAGAGAGACACAAGCAAATAATCCCGAAAAATCAGCGTGAATTCATGGGTTGGTGGTTTTTGCTGCAACGCAGTACAAATTATAAAAACTCATCAACCTTCCTGAGCTTAGTTTCTAGTCTCTCTTGATCAGCCTCTACCTCTCCCTACTCTCACTTTATTCAAAATAGCTTAATGCTTGGAAGAGAATGAGAGACGCACACACTCACAGTGACAATGAGCACACGGAGATTTTGTACTGATCCGATCACGAGTCATGGCACTGCCCCGAGCCCCCAAATAGGAATTGGTAAATAAGGGGGGACGGGGGAGTGGGGAAGGCGACAGAACTCGGTTCGTGGAAAATGAAATTAGATGTTTTCGTACAGTGGATGACTAATTGAATAGAGTATTCCAGTTAATAACACTTTAGATCTACTAAGATAATACTATACTATATTATACTAATTTGAGAAATTAATAAATTAAGGGTAGTCTGGTAACAGCGTCCAATTCAATTTCAGGTCAGTGATAACCGCATTTGCACTCGGCCCTAGTAGTAGCAACACAGTTCGAGCCAAACCGTGAATGTAGAATAGTCACTACTTGATAATCATTCATGAGAAGCGAGAACCCCGAAAAAGTACCAAGTTACCTTGATAATCCATCATGTGCCCCTTCCATTGGACATTTCTGCACAAAATGCCACCCAACCCTTTTCTTCATCGGGCATCCTTCTACTGACAGGCGGAAATGGTAGATCTAAAAAACTCTAATAAGGACACACTTAGCTTTATTATCTTTAGTTTTTTCATCTATGTGACATACTGACATTATATATATAAAAGATGCATGTGACAAAACAAATTTGACTTGAGACTGAAGTGGCGGATACTGACCCACAACCCATTTTTAATAGCCACCATTCATAAATATGAGCCCCTCCACGCTTGCATGAGGTCACGGCTCGGCTCAGTTAATATTGCGCGTACTTTTTTGCCGATTTGGCAGAAACCCACACTTAATTGCGGTGGGAACAAACCCATTTTTATTCGAGTAATGGAAATTCACCAGGGCTAGGAGATATGTACCCGAAATAAAAGAAAATTCCTGGTGTGGGACTATTTGTCTGTGGTTATCTTGGGCGATGGTTGACGATGAAATTATCTTTTGGGTTGAGGAGGACATTAAGGTTAATTATTATATTGAACGAGACAGACAGATTTTCAAAGTGGAATTGCCGATCACTGTAACGCGTAATCATAGTGTGAGCTGAAGCCTGGCTCAGTTCTACAGTGGCAAAGGAAAACGTTGAGTACAAAAAGACAAGAACCTAAGAATATTTTTCTTTTTGTTGTCTAGGATTCCCCTTTCAGATAATAAAATAACAAATTGCATCCTATCCCAGGGAGGAAAGGGAAGAAAAGAAATGAGTAAGGCCGAGCCTCTCATTAGGTTCATGTCTCATATTTACACGTTATGCTCTGGCGAATCTCATTTGGAATTTGGTATGTTACTAATTATTATTTTTTCTTTTGTAATTCAAATTTTAAAGTCGCAAAAATAATTATATAAAAATTAAAGAAGGGAGGGAAATGGATCGTAATGGTGAAAGGTGGGAATGAAACCTGACATGTAAAACAATTTGTACTGTGAGATGAATGGGCACTTTTTATGGGGTCGAAATTCCTATCTTCCAATTTTGTTTTGGGCTGGGGTGAAGGACACCGGTGATATACACCACATATAACAGTGGGGGCAGGTCTCTCCTGAGGGAGATCATGCCTCCCTTTTGCCACTTTTTTTTTTAATATTTAAGTTTAAAAATAAAAAATATTTTTTATAATGATAGAATTATATTATTTTTATTTTTTAATTTAAATATTATCCAGTAAAAATGGTATTTTTATATATAGTATAAATAAAAAAATATAATTGTATAGATAAAATTATAGAGATATATAATCATATGATTCTTGAAAAAAACATTACATCATCAATAATTTTTAAAATTAAAAAGATATATATTTTTTGTCACAGAAGGACCGTGGCGGGGCCGGCAGGAGACACACCCATCGTCCCATCCTATGCAAGTGGTGGTGGTGGGTCATACACAGCATGATCCCAATGAAATAAAGTACTTTACGTTAGAGGTCAAAAGCAAGAAGAAAGGCGGGAAAAAGATCATGGAAAGATTAGATTGCGATCCTAACTAAAGATTGTTTAAGGCTTAGACAATAAGTTAATAAATTATATTTTCAGAGAGTCCAAACCAACCACTATGAACAAGGAAATGAAAATAAAATAGCAAAATGGGTTAGGAAATTTATGTGGGATGCGCACAGTAAAGTGTCCCGTGTGAGTGGGATGAGTCTATTTTGGTGTACAGGAAATGAAAATTTATTTAAAAAAATAGTACAAAATTGTAAGCGAGAGTGGGTCCGGGGAGAGTGGGCGTTGTCTATGTCGGTGGACCAAAAACGAGTGAGGCGTCGGGGAGGCGTGGGGTGTTTGGCGACGCGGGTATCAAATCCTTCGGTGGTTTTCGTTTCAGCTTGTTTGTTTGCTTCTGAGTTTTCACGGATTGTGTTTGGTGACTACACTGACAGTCGAGGAACGAGAGAATTGATGAGGGCGAAGGTGTCACGGGTTCGGTTTTGACATTATAACACGTAGTTTTATACTGCAACCAATTCAATCTATAAGAAAAATACTTTCTAATAATTCTACCTATAAAAAAGATTAATATTATATTAATTTTTTTATCAAAGTTATTTTTTTTATTAATATTATTAAGAGTCATGAAATGTATTTTTAGGAGAAATAAAGAAAGAGATTAATTAAATGAGTATAATTTTAAAAAAAATTTAAAAATATGAGATAAATTAATTATTTTTAACTGATTTTAACTCTCTTTCCATATACTCATAAAATAATTTTTTTCTTTTAAATGGAATAAAGGAATACTGTGCATTAAATAGTTTTGAATTTGACCATATATGATGGTTTTCTTTCCTTTTTTTTTCCCCTCTGGTACTGACTAAATACCTAAAATTATTAGTTCAACAAATAAAAGAATTAATCGTTCATGAAATGCAACAAAAATATAAATAAAAGCTCATAAAATTATTAAATATATTGGTGGCTGACAAGCAAATTGGAGACAGATTCTTGTTCCGCATTTTGTATAGCAGGATATCGTTTGCAATCTGCAGAGTTCAGAATCTCAAGTTTCAGCGCTTGCGTGCATCCTACTACTCCTCTCCCTAATTCAAGCCAAATATTAATATATTTCGGCAATTTAAATTAAATTAAAAATATTTGTATTGACAATGTAATATTTTAAATTTTAAAATTACTTTAAAAATGATGATTACAAACAAAATTATTCCTTATACAGACAAGGAATAATATATATTGGCATAAAAAATAGTTAAATTTACATGAATTTTAATATAAAAGATATTTGTTGCAATTTTTTTTTAATTCAGTACTATCTTTTAAGAAAAATATGATTTTAATAAAAGTACTTTTCATTTTAAATTTTATAATTTTAATATAAAAAATTATAATATTATCTCTCTGCATTTTTCTTTACATTAACCGTTTCCAAAATTTCTGTTCTTGAAAGTTCTGAAATAAACACAATGATGCATGGGAAAAGGAATGTGTAGCCAATCATTCAGGGAGTTTTTCCCCCTTTTACCTTTCTGTCACTACAAAAATTAAAATACATTATTTTCTTTTTTTGTACCTCGCCACCAAGATGTAATAAGAAGTTCTTTATCTCATGCCGACCCCAGCAAAGATTTGTATGGAACATAGATACTTGAACTAATACCTAAATATTCTGCTATCACATTTACGAGCAAAATTTATTTATTATATTTAAAAAAAAGGATACATATGATCACTGTTGCAATAACTAGATTGAATTGGTTGTTCAACCACAAAATCGATGCTAGCCTCAGGGGAGGACTGTCTTTTTCAGGAACCAATCTAAACTAGTTAAAAATCAGTGAAATCAAGTTTGAACTAGTAGAACCTATTTAAAATCAATTTGAACATATCTATTTTTTTTAATTTCTTTAAAAAAATTAATTTTTAAGATAAAATAACACTATATTTAATGCAAAATATTTTTTATATTATAATATTATATAAGCATTATTATGATATATAATTATTAAAAAATATAAATTTCCTTAATAAGTAATATAATAATATATTATTATTTGATTATTTTGAGCTCAACATATTATTAAAAATAAATATTAAATTATTTATATTTAAATATTGAGTTATAAAACTTATTAATAATTTATTTTATTTATAATCTAGTATTATTTAGCTTCAAGCTTTTAATTGAGTCATGTAATTTATTTAATTTATATTATTTTAATTATTATCTGTCCAATTTCAATTAGATAAAAATTAAATTATTGAATCTTGAAATAATATTTTATCTTATTTAATTTCCAGTTTGGTAATAAAAACATTGCATGTGATTAAGGGGAACTCTAGAAGCATTTTATATACGTCTGAGAGAAAACATTGCAACCCAATTACAACTTCTTTCTCAAATTAAAAAAGTGTATTGAGTAAAGTATGTAAGTATATATATATATATATATATATTATGCATAGCTAATACAAATTGTAGTTTTTCACTCAAATGCTCATGTTACGCTTCAAGCAGTGTATGGATTCTTTTACTCTTATCCGGACGTTGATGTCTGAGTTTTCAAATGAGCCCCGCTTGTTCATGCATAGGCACCGGATCAAAGAATAATATATCTATATAATACTCATCATTTCTGGTCTAGAATAGAAGACCCCACCATCGAATTAAATTATACACTTACTGGTTACTGGGGCCACCTCTCCAGTTACTTTCTCCTTCATTTTTGGGCTTCTTTTCTTCTCTGCTTCTTTATTACAGGAATGCGAGATTTCCGCCCCTGCAATATGAGAACTGTTCTTTTAATTGTAATCCTTTTTGCATGATACGCTGTGTCCCGAGTTCCCTTAAAAAGCTGCCATTGTGGGGCTTTATTACAATATCATTCTATCTTCAGTTTTCCTTCCTGCTTTAGGTATGATTTTTTAACAGTATCCTTCACATTGTTAAAATCCCCCAATATTTTTTCTTTAAAGTGAAAGGTGCATTCCTGTGTCTATATAAATATACATGATCGGATCTACATGGTTCTCAGGTGCTTTCTTCTGAGAACATATAGTATTTATATGCCATTAATGTTCTTAATGAATTAATTAGGCTGCTCCACTTAAAGTTTGTGGCCGCCTAAAATACTCACAGTTGATCCAATCAATTTCTTTGACCATTGGAAGATTTTTGGAATCGAATTTCCTCCAACGTGTTTAGCACCCTTTGTCGGAACTTCATTCAGGACATTACGAAGGAGTAACATCAACATTGCATATATGGACAGGTACATTCATTGAATAATCAGCGTTTGGGGAACTAGTAATTCAAATTTGCTTTAGTTTAATCATTGTCAAACTCCACTTTGAGATCTGTGATTCACAATTATAGCGACAATTAAGCAGAAATTAATGAGCAATTTATTACCGAGAGCCAGGTATTCCTGCTACCAAAGAGTTGACCCATATTCCATAAGAATACATGATTAAATCTCATTATCAATGTGAGAATCTTTTTTTAGTATGTAATCTATAAATATCTTTATAAGTGTTCTTCAAATTATGAGACATATCTTTATTTTGTATTTTTTCTGATCTCAAATATAAGAAAATTCTGGAGGAAAGATTTGATTCAAAATATAAGAGAAAAAACATAGATTTCTATAACAATAAATATGGTATTCCAAAAATACCCCTAAACTATTGTAATTTTTAATAAACATTAATTAATTTAGTGTAAAAGAAAAGATTAATAATTTAGGATAATTTTGGAAAAAATATATTTAATTACAAATTAAATAAATTTAACTAACTTTATTGGTATGTATAAAGTAATTTTTTTCTCAAATATTAGTAATTTGTGAGACCTAACTTATACAAAATTTCTTACTTCCTCCGGTCATAAATATAAAGTTTTTTTATATTGATCCTAAATAAATGACTTTTTCCAAAATATGATAAAATATTTATTATGTATTACCAAAAAATGTCCCCATTTAATTTATGAGAGAGAAAAAAAGAAAAAAATTTAATAAGGATAATTTTAGAACAACAATATAATTTTTAAAAAAATTAAAGTAGTTAATTAACTTTAATTTTTATCCATAATCTATGTAATTTAAGTAAAATAATATTATATTAAGGATAGGACGGAGGGAGTAAAATACTATAATGGGCAATTTTCACTATTGATGGAACAATTGTATTTGAAAATGGACCTATACGCAATACAATACTTCCTTTTATTTGTATTATAAGGTATTTTATATGATAAATTTTTTTGTTCAAAATATAGGATATTGGATATTTTTCTTCTTACTTTGCTCATATCTTCAATTCTGCTATACTCCTTATTTATAACCTTATAATGATAATAAAATAGAATATTTAATAAAGATAAAATAAAAAATATGGGTACTTTTTTATTAATTTTAAATAAAAAATAATTTTTTTAATATATATTATATAATTAATATAAAATATGTTATAATATGAATGGGAAAGTAAATTCATATTGATTTCAGCGACTAATGAAATTGGCACAAATATTGGCGTCCAATGGGGGTTCCACATCCACCTAGATTCTACCCGTTGTTGACTTTTTTTTGGGGAAAAGAGGAGTAAGAGATAAATTTTTTCTAAATTCAATATATTTTAAAATTAAAAAATATTAAATTTAAAAAAAATGTGGAAGCTATTTTAGAAAATGGAAAAAATGGATTCCACTTATAAAAGAAAATAGATAAATAAAAAAATAAACCACTTCAATAAAAGAAAAAATTTAAAAAAAAAGAAAAAAAGGATACAAAGTTTAAAGTAAGGCAAACTGTGGCTAATATATAGTACCGGTTCCATCATATTTTTTATTATATATACTTCCTCTGATCTAAAATATAGGGTGTGTGACCAATTTTTTCTTGGTTCACAATATAAGATGTAAAAACTTAAATAGATAAATTTACCTTTATTATAGTTAATTGTGTAAGTTAATTTTTTTTCTCTCTCTTATACTTATAAAGCACATAGTTAATTGCTTGATTTAATCATTTTAATATTTCCTTAATAAATATGGGTAAATTTGAAACTTTTAATATATTTAATAATATTTTTTAACTTTTTTAATGGACATGAAAATGAGTTTTATACCCTGTATTATGGATCGGAGAGAGTATATATATATATATATATATATATTGATTGATATCAAAACAATTGATGTGAGGTCGGTGTTCCACCATCTTGTCCAAGGTTTGACTAATGCATGGCCTTGTAGACCTGTGTTTTAAAATTTCAATCCTCAACTTGTTTAAAGAATACTCCCACTGGTTGAGTCATTTTTAGAGGTGATGTCACCCTCCAAAACACAAAACACGTTATTTTGGGATTATCTAATACATTAATCATTATTTTTTTCATCTATGACAATTGAGAGGATAGATATAAAGGAGATGTTTCAATTTAACATAATTAATAAGAGCATTTATAGAAAGTGTTGAATTTTTTTTTATAAATTGAATGAACCAACTTTTTTTTTTTAAGATGCATGAATTAGTTAAAATTGATTTATATAAGTTTCGGCCTGGAGGGAGTAAATTTCATCATTTTAATATATTAAAAAACAATACAAACGAGTAAGATTGCAGATGAAATTAATTTATTATCGCAATAATAGAATGTGACTACGAGACACTGAATAATAGATACTGTAACAAAGCATGATTAACCAGTAAATTATAAGTTGTTAAAATGATAATGAGCTGGAAGGAGGACCATTGAAAGTCACGTGGGCCTAACTTTGTAGCTCTGAAATGTTAGAATGACTTGTGAAAAGGACTACCACTTTAAGCAAGGATTAATTTTGGATGGGAAAGGGAGATAGGGAGAGGCAGCCAAACGGAGAAAAGCAATACCAAGACGATCTGAAGCACAAATAATGATAATAATAAAAAAAAGAGAATCAATCAGCTCAGGGAAAGACATATAAGATTAAGAGAAGAATAAGATATAACTTCATCTATCTATTGTACGCATTTGTTTCTGCATAGTTGGTGTGATGATCAGAGAAAAATAATACCATCATTTGAAGTTGCAGAGAAATGCTTTGGATGCTTATGCGGCATATCATATCATTATCAGATATTAATTCATCTTAATGGTATTATTAGTTAGTTGAGAACATTAATAATTCTGTTAGTGAAGGTCCTTACGGAGAAGGGGTGGGTGAGGGCGTGAGGCCTTACTAGATTGCTAAATTTCCGGAAGGGTGACTACTAGCTCTGAGCTCAGGAATTGCATAGCTAAAGGAACAATTAAATGCGACTTTATAATGGTCAGGGCTAAAATAGCAAAATCCAGCCTTTTGAAAGACGTTATATATTTGGTCCCATCAAGCAACTTTGGTCACTGAGATTCAAACCTGTCACACAGTTTCGTATTGATCTGATCTGTTCTTGAACTCCGTATGCCCTCCTTTAACTGCCGAGAGCTACATGTTCTGAATGGCTAATTGTCCCTTTATCTTTATTGAGACTCCCATTTTGGATTTCTACAGATCAAAATTGTTCCAAGAAAATCTGAAACATCGAACTAATTTTACCAGGATAGATTTCATTGATTCTTGCCAACCGTATCGTTGGGTTAATTCTACACTCCACCCCACTCCACATGTTATCCTGGCAGGCATGAGTTGAACCATCATTTATCAACAGTATTGTGTGCTCTATAAATGTAACTAGACAAGAGTGGCTTGTGTCTTCTTTCAATAAGTTAATCATTGCACAAGTTGCAACCAAGTCTTGTCAGTTTGAGTTGGGTACAAAGGAGCATCAGGACCCCCACTACATGTGACCCCCTTCCTTGATCACTAGTCTCGCTTCTTTCATTTGATTGAATGGTTTAGCCGTCAAGTCCAAATCCCACTCTAAAAGGGCTTTGGTAATATGGTATTTTAGCTTTCATCTTACATAACATGGTGCATTAAATGCTTCTTTTTTTCAAAGTTTATAACACCAAGAGATCTAAAACCACTCTGTTACAGAGGAATTTGAAGAAAGAATGTGACCAACAGAGAAAGAATTATACATAAGCAAGGTTGGGTTGGATAGGAGTTTGATTGCTGGAGTCGCCATCATTGGATTAAAGCATGATGATATGTGTCATGATCACAAAAAAAACTCAGGGCCATATTAATTCATGCATATCCGAGAAAGGGGAAATGGATAATAGGGAGTAGCGTGGGTGACCTGTATCATTTAACAAGATATCATGATGGAAGAGTAGGCGAAAATAAATGCAACTTCGTCAAAAAGCATAGGAAGGCGGAATTCTCATGGTGTGTGTGTGTGCCCCATACTTTCAAACTTGCAACTTTCGACCGTTCATCAATTTCAATTCATAAATGTTGATAGGTTCTCTTCCCGTTTCTTGGCATCTATAGGACTAACAGAAACTTGTGAGATAAAAAGCGTAAAACGTAAAGACATCAGTTGTTCAAGAATTCTGCAGCCATTTTACTCCTGTAATGTTTCTGTAAACGTTTCCTTTATTACTTTTTTCTTCCGATTCAAGATAGAGGAACAAATAATAATAATAAGATAATCCCTCTCCATCAAATGCTCCTTTCAGATAAGATTCCACCAAGAAACTCCCAAACCATAATAGAAAGACATTGTGCTGTGGCAGTAGGTTAAAAGAATAAAAAAATATTGAATTAATAGGATGACCTTCCAAAAAGGACATTCTGCAGAGCGGCCAAATCTTCTCTGATCACGGGAAGAATCAAAACACCCGCAAATTCTATGAAGTTAGTTGGAGATTCGTTTGAATTTCGACATGATTTAAAAGTCAATTATGTCCCACTTGCCACAGTTATGCGTCAAGTTTATGCTATGTTGCCTGTCTTCTCCGAGCTTAAACAACTCCACTACTTGCTAGTAGGCGTTCTGTACAGAATGATAAAGTTATAAATCTATTAAAAAATACACCAGGTAAGGAAACGTCAAGCATACTTCCTTTTGGCCAGTAATTGTTGGAATAGAACACGTAAAGGTGGAATTATGCAAACGTTAAACAAAAAAATGTGGGGTGAGAGAGGCTCGAACTCTCGACCTCAGGATAACTCAGAAGCTATGAGACCTACGCGCTAGCCAACTGCGCCACCACCCCAGTTGATGTGAGGGCCAGCAGAAAACTTATATATTTGTTTGCTAACGGCCTGACGTGATTTGCTTGATATAGAGATGCAAGAAAGTTGGGGACGAAAAGCCCAAACAAAATGTGAAGGATATTGCTATGACCCATTACAGTAACGTTGAGTTACATTTTTGACGGGGAAAAGCACTAAAAAAGAAAAAACGAATGAATTTGTCGGCGGGTTCATGCTTTATTGCTTCATCACGATGATGCTCTGCTTTTACTGTATCAAACAGTTTTTTCCTTTTCTTCGTTTTTCTTTTTTTGGTTTTTTTGGGGGTGGGGGCAGTGTACCCCAAGCGGCATATTTTTTTTTTTAACCAATACCCCAAGCGGCATATTTAAAACATGATTTGGTTCAATTTCTTCAATTATATAAGTGGTACAAATTTGGTTTTATCAGGCTATATCTTGGGCTCTAGTTAGTACGTATTTCATGAAAATCGAAAAATGAATCATAAATAGAACTTTATTATAAATTTTTAATTCTATAGATTTTTTTATAAGATTTTCTTGCATAAAATTTTATGTTTTAAACTTGTATAAATCCCAATCCCTTAAGTTCACTTGACAAAGAAAAAAAACTGTATAAAGACAAAAAAATCAAGTTTAATTGAATCTGTTCAAGCTTAATTTTCCTAGACATGTATGAATTAATATTTCAAACGATATCCATAAATGGTCTAACTGGACGAGAGACATGGTGGCCAGCTTCTACCTTTCAAAAGATTTTGTTTTTGGTGTCAGCAAAGACCCTTAATACAAGTTAGGAGTTTGGTTTTTTTTCTGAACATAGGGGGTCAAAGGACCCTAATTACAAAGACCAGAAAAAGCCTCTTAGTTTTTTGTCAAGAGGCCCAAATTTGTTCTTTGTTCATCTTTTTGTCAAGCTTGAGCTGATAAAAGTAAAACACCACAATATCATCTAAGAATGGTTAGTGAAAAACTAACTTCCCTCCAGGCTCAACTATACTAAATTTCTGGTCTTCTTTCTCCTTCTCACTCATCATTTTAATGGTTTTCGCATGTAGGAATAAAGCACATAAATAACCCAAAACTGGATACTAAAAATAGAGTAATGATGAAATGCTTAGTTGAAGGAGAGCGACATTGATAAACAGAGTAACAATGGCAAACATTAATGGTGGTCAAAAAAATTATATCCCAAAACCATCACCTCCGATAAGCTCTGCCTCAATGGTGGTCAAAAAAAGATAAGCTCTGCAGTGTTGCTGTTAACATCTTGTTAGAATATAAGTGTATTTTGTGTATGTGTGCGTTAAAAGAAGTCTCACATTGCTTAAACAAAAGAGGGTTTTAGTGTATAAATACTAAGATATGATGGTGGACTAGTAAAAGTGTCAAGCGAAGGAATGGGTTCATGCACATAATAATAAAACAATAATGGGCCAACGTAGTTTAAAATCTCCGATTTCCCCCTGCGCACGAGTTAAATGTAGACTAGACATTTTTGTTTAAATATTTTTTGGAAAATTTAAAATATTTTGAACTTGCCAGAAAACCTCAATTTTTAACAGTTTCGAATTTGAAGCCTTCAGTTTTTGGAAACGTTGAGATTTAATGTTTGGAACGTTAGAGCCTTGATTTACCATTATTTCATTGTTCCTTCAATGTTTAGAAATCGATTGCTATTTATATCCAACGTTTAGAAACGGATTCGGCTTAATCACTTTGTCTCCCAATGTTCAAAACTGACGGTTTAATTGCCATTAACAATTTTGATTGCTGCCCAACATTCGAGTACCTTTTGGAGCCTATAAATACCAAGCTCTACCAAAGGGTTTGATTCACTAAGCTCATAAACAACATTTGGAGCTTCTCCTCTCTTCCTCTATGCTCTCATAAGTTTTTCATTGCTTTATTTCTGTTGTTCTGAAGTCTTGCTCCGACAAGAAGAATTCATTTGATCCTGAGGAGTTATCGACTTGTGGATAAATAACTCTTAAGGACAGTGTTTTTAGACACGACTTGAATTGATTTATACTGATATTTTGTTTATTGCAGCCAATACATCTTCTCCCACCCTTCGACAAGAAACATGTCCTCAAGGATTAGGCAATGGAACATGGTATTAACTAACTTGAATATGTTTCTCCCGCCTCTACATCTTCTTTTCATAGTTGGATGAAAAATCCCACCTTAATGCCAACTGGAGCCAAGGTTTGTGCCATCGTAATGCACCTCTTCTACCATTCAAGGAACTGTTAGCCACCTTAGCATTTTTGACGGTGCTTGGTCCACCTCAACGTCCTCAAGCAGGTTTCCAAAACTTTAGGGAAGGCTTCAAAAAAAAAAAAAGTGAAAGGACTAAAACCAAAATGCACTGAAAATAAAGGGACCTAGAGCTTCATTTTCCCAATACTGTAGGGACGTTTGCGGGTTTCAGGCCAATAAATTTCTAGATAGTAGACACTAATTTATTTGACTTCTTTTGAATTTTTTTATCATTTGAAAAGATACAAGTGCATAATATTACAGAGCCTTGGGTGCTTTATGGGACCCACAGAATTTAATTTTACATTGTCAGTTGACACATGGGTACGTTTTATTCATCCTCAACTTTAAATTCGTTTGGTTCAATAACATAATGATAATGTAATGTAACATAATAAGATGTTATGTAATGTGATTTAGCAGTGATTACACCTGAGTTTATTTGGTAGGATATAAATAATGACATAATAATATTAATTTTTTATATTAAAAAAATAAGATTTTTTATATTTAAAAAATAAGCATAGAAGTGAAATAATTTTATTGGCCTAAGTCCTAGAAGTAAATTTGTCAAAATTTATTTTTGTAAGGGTATTAATATCTTTTTACATCTTATTACATCTATGTAAAGACCTTTACATATAAAATGTTATGTAATCCAAATCACCTCTATATGATCACCTAAGTAATTCGGATTACATGTAAAATGTCCAACCAAACACTTAAAACTTAAGTGATGTGAAACTTATTACCTTTACATGGGAAGACCATAAACGAACCAAACGAGCCCTTAGATTCTTTAGTTTTACATTACTTTGGGTTCATTAGTTTCATTGTAATGGGCTCTTTTTTTTTTTTGTTCTAGGTGATGTGTAGCAGATGTACATGACAATTGATTATAATTGTAATGTAATATTATAATAAGATCAGTCCAAGTTTATATTATATAGTGGTGAGATGTACATATTTCGTCTATATTATAGATTCTCGACTGATGCACCACTTATATTTGTCATCCACTATGATGTTAATTTTGTTCTTCTTTCTATCCTTATAGTTAAAAGCATTTCGTTCTTCTTTTTGTTCTCTGGAACAATAATATCCCTTTATTATTTTTTGTGTTCCGTTTTGCTCTGTATATATTTGGGAACCCCTTATGTCTTTTGGCTTTTGCTGTACATGTGATTTTTTGGAACGAGAATCCCTTTTCACTGGAAAAAAATATATCCATTTAGTATAGTCCCTTAATATCAAACAAGTAGTCCTTGCAGTATGTTATATAGATCAATGTTTTGTTTTGATCAATTTACATCATTTAGTCTCATATATATTAACCTAAACAAGTGATCCTTGTAGTACATAATATTTTTTTTTTTAACCAACGAACAACATATAGTCTCATACATATACTAAACTAAACAAATTGTACCTACAGTGTTTGAGAACTACAATTTAAACATCAACAACATCACAATATTCAAAACCATAATTAAAAATAGCAAAAGTATCTCCCTTCATTTATAATAAACCAGTATAACAAAAGCATCTCCCACAATTCAAAACCAATTTTCTTTTCCCACCCTATCTACCCTTGTTTTAGGTCTCCATAGCCAAAATCACAACAAAAAAATCTGTGTTCCTTCTCCACCGGCGCTAACCTTTGTTCTTGGCCTAGCTTTCCACCCACAAGTTTCCTTCATCCTTGGTCACCCACACCCAAATGAAAAATACCAAATTTTAAAACAGAGGATGAAAAATACTCTACCCCCTGATTTACGAGGGACAGAGAAATGGAGTTGAAGATTCTGATGCTTGAACTTAGTCCTAGACATCAAGGAAGAGGAGACGCAGATGATAAGCCGAAGGAGAAGACACCTACTAAAGCCCTAGAGTACTCAATGCAAATCTTTCTCCTTAGTTTGTTTTCCAGGTGTGAAAAGGGGAGCCCAAGTCAGCAGCTACTTGGTGAACCATTAACCAACTCAGCAATTTTAACGCCGTTATGTCCACCTTATTGTCTTTTATCCATTTTCTATAACTCTAGGGACCAATGGTTTTCACGTTTGAAACTGCAGGGATGGTTTTAAAAAAAAAATAAAGTGTAAGGAGTAAAACCAAAATTCATTGATAGTATAGGGACTGGGGAAGGATTTGTTGCCTTGTAATTCAACTCTCCTTTTTTAGGACACTTCTTTTCCTATAATTTTAGTGGGCCGGGATTGTATAGGGCTTTAGGATTGCCCAGAATAAGCAATACCCATGACCAATTGCCAATTTTCTTTTTTCTTTTTTAATTACAATTTGTATCATAAGTTAAAAATGTTTACTATAAACTATATTATAATTCAATTTTTCTTAGAGGACTCAATGATCTCATTTTTCAATAGTAAGAAAAAATATTCTTTTTTTTTTTTCTATGGACCAGGAATATCCTCACTAGAGATAGGGATTAATATCTCTTGAAGTATTAAAAACTAAATGTCAACTTTTTAACTAAGTTTATTTCATACATAAGGACTTAAAATTAAACTCCAAAGTATTTACTTAATAGATGAAAACCTTTACCATCTACACCAATATGAGTTGATCAAAATATTGTTGTTTGTTAACGATATTTATTACCATTCAAGTTTGTTAAAATTACATTTATTTTTTTGTGTAAAAGCATATATATTTATAGTTGAATAAATATTTCTTTGTTATACTATTAAAAAAGAGGTATTTTATTTATGACTTTCAAAATATTTTGATTTTTATGTCTTTTACAATAAATATCTTTTAAAATAATATTGAGCAAATGTAGTCGTCTCCAAATCAAAATAAAAAATTATCTTTCCAAGTAATCAATGTTTAAACTTGATTATCAAGATTATTTCTTTCCATTTTTGCTTGAGCAGATGAGATTGCGAAAGGCCTTTGTCTCTGTCTTGGACGAAAAAGGTTACTAGTTTGTTTGATTCGCATTGGCCGAAAATTAAAAAAGATGTCCACAATTTGATTAGGGACGTATAGGTCTTTTTCCACTTAATTATTTTTATAATACCAAACATCATTTAAAAAGTATTTTTGGTACTTTTTCTAATGTTGATATCATAGATACGTAAATTTTGAGATAGTCTAATAGCCTAACGGAGAGTTTGACGTGTTAAAAAGTTGAGATCTTTAAAGCAATACTTCTTTTTAAAAAACTTTTGATTTTAGGACTGGAGGAAACGAGAGATGATTGATAAAGTGAAGGTGTGTAATACGAAGGAATAAAATAAAACAGAAAGGTGAGTAGATAAGAGAATGAGATAGTAAATAATTTGATATAAAGTGGGTGGGATTGATGAAAGGCCAAACCAGGCTGGGAGAGTGATCTCCTGGGTGCGTTCTAAAACCACAGAAAAGATGGGGGAGTCCATTAATCCAGCTCATACATGTTCCAACACAGAAGGGGACTGCCCCTGCCAGTTCACGGACTAACCCTATCATATATATAGATATTTGCACTTTCTTTTTAATAATGAAAACAGAGGGGAGGGAAGGGAGGGGTCCTTGAAGCTGTCTTCTCGTCCCTAACTCTGTCAACAAGTAAAGATAACGACTGCTTGCAGGGTGGATGGATGCGTGGGGTTGTACGTATATACCCAGAAAAAGGTCAAATACAAAGTTATATATACAAAATATGATCATTAAAGCTGGCTACCTCCACAGCTGGTCCATCCAACTTCCAGTGTCTAACTACAAACTTCTTTAATATATCAACTCAGTTTGTGGCTCTCCTTCTTCTGTGAGATGGATGTTGATACATATATATATATCTATATATCTTGCCCTTCCACTAGTCATAAAATAACATTAATGTTATTTTTACCTAAGGAATTAATGTTTCATGGGACGAGATTGGCTTCCCAAGGATCATACATTACCCATATATACCTTATAACTGTCTTTCTTTTTTGTTTTCATGGCTCTAGCCGCCGCCCCTTGCTTCTCTTTCACATGCCCTCATGAACTAGCCTAAACTGCTCATATACATTCGTTTTCGGATTGATTTGGACTTTTGATGAGTTGGCTACGTGCGTTACATAACTATGATTACCGAACTCTGGGTCACGAACATGGAGCCATGTGGGTCATGTTTCTTCCCAACAGAGAAAAGAACATCTTCAGGACAGGAGCGAAAGAAAAAAGGTGTGGGGGGTAGGGGTCGTATATGAGGAAGCCTCCATGGGACTTACCTCAGTTTCTTAATCTCTTTAACATTCCTTTTCTTTTTATTAACAGGTAAAGATCTTCCGGCCACAGAAATAACGACTAGCTAGATTTTAGTGGTCCGGTAACATATCTATATAAACCAATTCACTAACGAAAAGAAGAGCCAGAATTCCAAGAGAGGAGTGGAAGAAAAAAACTTGTACATATTTTTACTTTATTTAATTTTTTAGGTGAAAAACTTGTAAATTCACACTCTTCCGCCCCTCAATTTCAATTTGGCCTTCAATGACCATGAAAACAAGTAGATTTAGATTATGAGTTTGTTTTTTTTTTTGTTTTTAAATATATATATATATATATATATATATATACTGCACCTCGTAAAAGTAGAGGACTCCATTATCCGGAAGCCAAAGCTGCAAAACCATTCCACGCATGCATTATTACACAGTTTCTTCTTTTAATGTAAAACAGTCAGTTCAATGATGATCGCCATTTAGTTTTACAAATTTGACCAAAAGTAAAGAAAAGCGTAGTTTTACAAATATATACTACTTTGTTAACGAACAATTAACAATAATAATAATAACAACAACAACAACAAAGCTTCTGATGCGTGACTGTGACAGAGAGAAGAGGGAACCAAAAAACTCAAGAGGAGAAAGAACGTTAACGCGAGGAAAGAGGAAAAGGGGTAAACTTATCGCTGGGGGTGGAAGACTATATATTAATGCAGTGACAGGGAAGACTTACTTTCCAGTAAGATAATAAGGCACTTGTCAATCCATACCTCACACCCTCTCTCAATTCTATACCCTCCCCCCTCCTTTCTCTGATTTCTTAATATGTTCTCTTCCAAACAACATGATCAACTAACAACAATAACATCCATACCTGACGCGACCCTCTTTCTCTCATCCCTTCTTTAATGATTTGTGAATTAACCACATACTGTGAGAGAATTGAGCAAAAATACAAATACCACATACACTGACAGAGCTTGAATGAGTGGTATCACAAGTGTTGATGTCCATTATTTGCTTGTCTGATGCGATGGCACATTACCGATCCCAGTTCGGCGACACCACATTCACCAAAGTGTTTGTGGGAGGACTAGCTTGGGACACACCCACTGAAGAAATGCGTAAATATTTCGAGCAGTTCGGACACATTCTTGAGGCTGTTATCATCAACGATAAGCATACTGGAAAGTCTAAAGCCTATGGATTCGTATGTCTTTTAATGATCTCCTTTGTGTCTTGAGGACCAAGTTTCTGTTCACCATTTGATTAAAGTGTTAGATTTTAGTCTTTTTTTTTTTTAATATTTATAATAATATCGTTTAATGAGCAGGTAACTTTCCGTGATCCAGACTCAGCAAGAAAAGCCTGTGCCGACCCCAAACCAATGATTTATGGAAGAAGAGCAAATTGCAATATTGCTTCTCTAGGACAGCCTCCAGCTCGACCTTCACCCCCTCCAGGTATCTTTAATTAATACTTCCATCATCATAATGTTTAAGTTATAGTTGTGAATTCCTCCTTTCTCACTGAAGCTGAGGACCACAACGGGGTTTTGATATTGATGCTGTAGGAATGAATATATTAACACAAGATGGTGGTCAAAAAGATACAGTACAGGAAACGCGGGCGCATAGTGGAGTTCCGACAGTACCAGCGCCACCTCTGTACTCACCAGCATATGGGTGAGTGAATTAAATTCAATTCATTAAGTGGCAGAGTAGTCGCAGGCAATTACTATTAGAATTGAATATATCAATAGAATAACATATAAAATCTATAATACATGTCTAGTTAATTGACTAATTAAACAGCAAATAGGTGCACATGCTTCTGTTTTCCTTGGACCAGTTTTTCTTTTCATTCTTCTGAAGGATTCCTGCTGCACAGCAGTAGTGAAGCAAGGGATCTGTATAGATTAGTTATGCTTAGACTCTCTACTTCCAATTATAGTACATATCAGTGCCAACTTCGAAGTCATCACATACATACATACAACAATTATTCTTCAAATCCAGCTGCCTTCATTAATTTCATGCACAAGCTTATACGGATGAACATTGTTGTCTCTACATGTAATTCTCTTTTGTCGTTAGACAGAATACATTTATAATATTATCATTAATCCCATAATTAACGTAATATGAAGAAAGCCGGACGAAGGTCACTTCGCATTGTAATGCATGCACGTGCAGATCGTAGGGGTCCAGCATAGTATCTCATGATCAAATCTCTTGGTTATCTGTACTTTTTATGGTCTGTACCATCAAAGTCATTTTCCTCCCAGCGATGTTGTCTGAAGAGAATGGTTGGTAGTTTATGAGATAAACAGAAGCTAAAAAAATCAATTCATTCTCTCTTCATCAAGTAATCCACCTAATCATGCAAAACAATGGTTTTTGTCATATGATTGCTGTGAATGAGTGGAAATATTAATTAACAGATGCCACCGTAGAAATTCTTTTTCTTCGCTTTCTGTTTATATTATTACAAAAGGAAGCTCTATATAAAGTAGCACGCTAGATCATAATTAATTATTGAAGCACACTGACAAGCACGCTGCATTAACTGCTCTCATATCATCCATTCAATCTGGGAACCCACCACAAGCAGCTTTACATAGATATTAGTTTCTGCCAATCCTCACTGTGCAGAGACCAAGCATTAAATATATATTCTTCATTCCACAAGTCATTTCGATTATTTGATTCTCAAAGAAAGAAATATTTCCTTTCATATTTGCTCACTAAATTAAATTTCTTTCACCTTGTGCAGCTACCCCACCTACACTGCTGATTATGGATTCCACCAAGTAAGGATATATATATATATATTTTAAATCTCTTTTTTATCTTATTAGCAACTTTAAGTTTTCAATGATCTAAATTATCAACAATAACAACGACGAACATATTAATATCGTAGATATGGTCACAGGCCATGTTGTACAACCCACAAACTCAGCAGCCACAATACTATCAACAATCCTGTGGACAATCATATTCATATTACTATGGGTATTCTGTTCAAGCACCAAGGGCCACATTTTTCACACCCCCACAGGCACATCGCTTACCATCTGGAACCTCCTATCTATACTATCCTACGCCCATGGAAGGCTATTGTCCCCCTATAATAAGGCAACCCTTTCTTTCCCTTACTGGTACATAGCTTTCTGTTCTCCTTTTGATTTATTTTACCTGTTGATCTATTCAATGCTATTACATAATTAGGTTGATATACTCTTCCCCAGGACACACACACACAAAGATTATGATGCACTTGGCTGACACAATATATATTATGGGGTTTGGATAGCTATGACATGTGGCCATTCATGAACCATGAACTGTATAGTGTGTGATGGGTCAATGTGGAAAAATCATGAGAGGGGGAAAGCGTCATCATACAGTGTAAAGTAACAGAGGGTGCATGTGGTTTCAGTTTAGAAAATGGTGTTGTTAGTTCTTTGAAGATGCAGTCAAAGTGGTGCTGTATTCATCGGGTCCCCAAAATGCATGATACTGCCACTTCAGTCCAATTTTAGAAAAAAGCTAGCATTTCGAGATTTACCAACCTTCCCAACTTTTCTTCCCTTTTCCGACTAAAACTTTTGTTCTGCAACAACTATAGTTCCTTTATAAAGGTCATTGGATACGGTGAATTAGTATATAGAGCAGAGTAAAAAAGCGACATATAGTCTTTTCTGTGTCTAAGACAAGTTTAATTAATGTTTAACGTGGTTGGCTTCAGATTCTCAGACCCAGCAACGAAGCTCCTCGGAGACAGCAGCTCGAGTAGTTATAACTTCAGAAAGTGCAAATAGCCAAGGGAAGAACTGATGAGATCATCTATTTCCACATTATATATATCTTAATTTTTTGGTCCAAAGCGGTAGCCATAGCCCTTAGCGCATACTATGTGGTTCAGCAGAGCCAGATGATTAGGTGTATTTTCTACGGCTATGGGACTCAAAAAATTGGTCTAATCCAATTTCATTCAGATTTCAGACAATCTTCGTTCTCTTTTCCTATTCACCCAAGGAATATACGGTTAACTAATTAATTCATTTTTCTCTATATGATGTAAAAGTTGTGAATTGACATTAATGTGCGTTATCATTGTTGCTAATTAACTCAATTTCCTCGTCTTCATTATTAATATTCACTGATATGTTTCTGAAATGAATAGTTCATAATTACCTAACCATCAATGATCATTATAATTTACTAACTTCCGATTTTTAACCAGCATGAGGCTTGAATGCCTTTGCCAAGATTTCTTATTGAGGACTCTGCCTTTCAGTCCTCTCTTGTTCAAACAAAGCTGAGCAATTAGCAAATAATACATGATAGAAAATGAGGTTATTGTGAACTACTTATTCTATAATATATCAGTGTTCATTCTCACAATGAAAGCAATGGAGAATCAAGTACACCAATTAAGAGTTGGCATGACGGAAGGAAGTAGAAAAATAAATTAATAAATAAATTATATGTGACTATCATAGAACATGCCATTGATTAAACTTCCTCAATGAACCAAGCTCAGCAGTCTGCTACTTGCTTTTCTAAGGGGAAAAAAAAGTACTAGATTGGGCAAGATCAAGTTAACATGCATGGATATTTCTTTCATTTTTTCTTCCATTTCTTGGGCCAAATTAACACCTTTTCGATGTGGGATTTTAAGTCTCACTATATTGCAAGCTACTCTAACATCAAGTTCAATCATGCTACCTGGAAGGGTGTGTTTACTTGGAGCTAGCTAGCTACATTAATTATATTGTAGTGCGAGGGAGGTGGTACGTTTATTTTTATTTTTAAACACAGCATAGATATATATATATATATATATATGAAGAGAATAGGAGAAAAAATTTTATGTTCTAATTTTTTTAAATCAAATAAGGGGAGAAAAGCATTTTTCCTCCCCTCATCTCCCTCTCTTTTAAGGAGGAGATGAAAAATGTTCCACTTATTTAGTTTGAAAAAAATTAGGACAAAAAATATTTTTTCCTTTCCCCATTTTTCTAAATTTTGTCGAACCAAACAGGAGTTAGAGTTTCAATAGTCTATTATAAAATGTATAGTCAATAGAGAAAATAGAATAAAGGGAATAGACTGATGCATAATTACACTCTTGCTAATGCAAATGATCCATTTTCATTTCTGCTCCTTGTCTGTGATTACACTCCTGCTAATGCAAATGATGCCAAGTGGTGTCCACCGAAAGATCGATTTCAGAACTTGCACTAATAAAAACTTTGTGGGCCCAAACTGTTAACGGGCAGAGAATAATAGGACGAGGTGTTTGCTTATTTTGCAAAAGCAGATGGTATACATGTAGGACCCAGACTGTGAGATATGGCAAGAATATGTGTGTCATGGGATGCACAACACAATGCCTTCCATCCCTTGGTAAGGTCACAATTAATGAAGGCTATCCTTGATTTTCCTTATCAATGTGTACTAAATGAGCATTCTTGTGTAAGGAAGGAGTAAATTAAGTTAGCTTGTGTTGACTAATCAGGATATGGGAGAAAGGCGCTTCCATCCCTGCCCAGATGCTGGCGGCAAGGAAAAACCATATCATTTTGAAACTAAACAACAGCCTTTAATTTGTTTTTAATAATCCTAATTATAGACTGACCATGTCTGCAGGTTTAGTTACACTCTTTTTAGTTCAATTTTTATTTGCCTTCAGACATGCTGCGTGCTCCCCTCAAACTATTTCTCCTGCCTGAAATCCCCAAACCCTCACTTTCTGCCTATTCAATATAGTATAAAATTATTTGCAACAAGTCATTTCCCTCCTATATATATCACAATTCACAATATCTATGCAATATACTTAAAAGGAAAAAGTAATACTTCATCCCTACTCCGTAATATAATTCATATTTTAAAAAATTATTTTGATTCAAAATATAAGTCACACTTAGGTGTTGTATGATATATTAGTAGTGTAAAGATTTGTAATTCTTTTTAAAAATTTAATAAATTAATTAATTTTTAATCTTTTATTAGTCATGTAAAATTTTAAAAATATAAGTTATAACAAAATTTATCAAAATAAATAAGTTCATAGACCTAATAACATGTGATAATTAATTAGTACATTAAAAATGTCGCACGATCGAGTGTGCAGTCATCTTTAATTTGGGTTCGTTTGTAGCTAGGTGTGGCTTTAGCAAGCAACTTCAATTGAGGAAAGCGTACATGAGGAGGGGTGGACGCAAGGACTTCAACGCTTTGCTAGAAACCATGTAACAAGTAATCTTTTCGGTTTACTCCTTCGATTCATGTTATAACATGTTTTATATTAATTATATGTATATTAAAAAAATTATTTTTTCTACCTGAAATCAATGTAAAAAGTATTATCATTTTCTATTTTATTCTTGTTAAATATTTTATTCTATTATTATTATAGGATTATAAATAAGGAGTAGGAAATAATTAAAAATAAAAATAAAATGGGAAGAAAAATATCTAATATCTCATATTTTAGACATAAAATTTCTCATATAAAATGCCTTATAATATGAATAAGAGGAAGTATATTATAAGAGTTTTTTTATAATCTTTATTTGATTTAAAATATAAGGGATTATATAAATTTTAGTAGGAGTTTGATTTTTTTTACTCTGTTTGTTGTCCCGTAAATTGAAAAAAAGAGATAGAGAAAGAATTTTCAAAATAATTTTTATTGGTGATTAATAATGATAAAATTGAAATGTTGGATTTTTTTTTAATTTTATTATGTGTAACTAATTTTTCTTAATAAACGTGGAACAGTCAGAAAATCCTATAATATAGAGTATAGTGACCATATACTTAGTGGCAACCCACAAGGAGCTTGAAAACATGTATGGGCGAGCTGTTAGTCAAATAACCATGCTAATATTCATGAATCCACCAAACATTGAGAGCCATGGAGAGAATATGACCATTTGAGATTAATTAAGCTTGCGAGGCTTATAATGGAGAGGAACAGCCAACAGGCTTTCTGTGTTATAGAGGACACAGAGATACATTAATCCAATATATTAATTCAGTCAGAGCCCCATGTTCCCAAAATAAATTAGAATTAATTTATATCCTTCCAAATCCTAAATATAAGATAATTTCTATAAGTATTATTTAGTTCTAAATATAAGATATTTTATAATATTATCTAGTGCATTAATTATTTTTTTTTGTACATCTAATTTATAATTAATAGGTGAGAGGTAAATAATATGAAAAGTATGAGAGATAATATAATTAATAAAAATAAATAATAAAAAATTTGAAATTTAGTGATAAATTTAATAATTTAAATTTTTTAAATATGTGAGATAATTAAAATTGTTTTATATTTAAGGGTAGAGGGAGTAATTCTAAAACGGAGATATGAAAGGTTAGAAGATATAAGAAGGTTAGATTCGTGGGACGTGTACAATACAACTGCTACATATATTATTAATTCCTCGGGTCCGTGTCTGCGACTTCGGAACAAGGCAGTTAAGTCCAGAGGTGAATGCACCACAAGAGGTGCTGCACTTGTCTTTCTTTGTTTACTTCTATCGGGAAGTTAGGCCATTGTACGCGGACGCCGGGCATGTATCTCCTCCTTTTGTTTCATTACTAGTATATGCTGTCAATAAATCAATTCATTAATCACAATTCATTTATATTTAATTACTGTTAACATATTTAATAGTTGATAGGCTCGTGAATCCAAGCTCTCTAAATAGTGATCAACAGAATATTCTCAGCATCTTAGGTTATGGATATATAGCAAAATACCATTCTCTCTTTTTCTTATTATTTTCTCCTATTCATATTATAAAACATTCTGTATTAATTACTTGTATATTAAAAAAATTATTTTGTTATCAGAAATTAATGTAAAAAATATTAATATTTCTTATTTTACTGTTATTAAATATCTAATTCAATTATTATTATGAGATTATAAATGAAGAGAAAGGAAAAATTAAAGATATGGATAAAATGAAAAGAAAAACATCCAATACCTTATATTTTGAATAAAAAACTTGTCAGATAAAATGCTCTATAATATATACAGGAGGGAGTATAAGATAGTTTCTAAAAAAATTTAAATATGCAAAATATAAGTCACCTTTTGAGTACTAAATATTGTTTTTTATGCTTGTCACTCATTAAAAGTTTTGGTGAGGAGATTAGAAAGATATGATTAAAATGAGTTATAATTTAATGAATGTGATATTAAAAAATTATGATAAATTTTACAAAATTAAAAAATGTTAACCATTTTTAATTAATTTTTTATATGTATAAAAGAGTTAAAAGTGATTTATAATTAAAAATTAAGGGAACATCTTTATTTCTTTTTATTCATGATTTAAGGTTTTAGCCCATATAGAATAAGAAATACAATTAATATAATTTTTTTAAAATTTTCAAGTATGTCATTTCATTAAATGGATAAATTACAATGAGTAATTAGTGTGATTTTTTATTTTTAAAATTACAAATATTGAAAGGACACTAGTTCACGTTATCTTTGAATTAGTTCATGTTATTTTTGCCTGATTCTAAATATAATACCATTTTCAAAAGGTAGTATTTATTATGTATTTTCAAAAAATATCACTATTTAATGTATCCAAAAAAGGAGAGAGTGAGAGATTAAATAAGAGTAATTTTGAAAAAATGTTAAAATTTTTTGAGAAATTGAGATGATTAATTAGTTTTAACTTTTATTTTTAATTTACATTATTCGGTTAAAAGGATCTTATATTAAGAATAAGAGGAAGTATATATATATATATATATTGTGAAGTATAGTATAAAAGTTATCATTGATGATCTTAATGAATAATGTGAATCAAAGTAAGTTCTTACAATATATGTTCACATCTTATATTCATTTACAATTAACACAGGAAATTACACCAAATCATCAGTATCAACATATAACGTAAAAAAATTTGTAATAGATTATTGGCCAAAAACATTTACAAAAAAATCATATATTATTTATAAGTAAGGGATATTATGGTTCATTTATCAAAATTTATAAAATGTATAATTCTCTAAATCTAATTTTCCCTTAAAGCTAGTTTTCACAAAATACAACAAATTTCGGAAATAAGTACTATAAGTATCAAAATCTATTAACTTACCGCGTAGATTTTTTGATCCGATTTATTATTAGCATAGAACCACATTATACCCTAACCCTTGCCCTATCAATGATCTTGCCCAAGCTATGTATGTAAAGCAAGCGTCTACGTGTGAGTCCAGCTGTGCAGGTGGAATAAAAGAATGAGTTGTTCTCAAATCACGTGCTTCGGGGTGTGGATCAGGGGGAAGGGGGCGCGTTATGTCACGTGCCTCCTCGGATACCCTTTTGAAACTGCCATTGGGTGACTGCCAGTTGGATCCATCCCTTTTCCCAATACCATACACCCCATCCAGACTGTCATTTCAACGACTCCCTCTCAGCGTCTCTCATACGCATGGTTTATTTTTAAATTTAAACATATAAAATAAAATTTAAATATATCTATATATGTGATAAGAAATAATATAAAAATACATTAATAAATTTAGTTTATTTTAAAATGTTTCTTTTTTTTAAATGAATTCATTTTTATATTTTAAGATAAATTTATTATTTTTATATTCATTCTACACTTATGCGGTGGTGTGAACCGAAGGATATTATTGACGATGAATGCCTTGAAATAACCAAACTGTCCACAAGCTGTAATGCTTTTTGTTGGGTAGCGACCGCGAGGGAAAAACACTTCACTTATTTCCATAAAGGTTGCCCTTTTTTCTTATGCATTGGCTGTAAACACACGTCACTTTTTAAAAAATTGCATCCTGCAACTCCTTGCGCGTTCATAAAATGGTTTGACTTTCACGCTCCTCCTGTAATTGTATTTCATGTTAGGAGCGTGCAATGCACCCCTGAAGTGGTGACGTGGGATTATTACAACGTTCGAATAAAGAAAACGCACTAAATAGTACCGTTTGGGGTCCCTCTTACCCTTTTCTTGCCTGGCAAGTCATGGCTCGTAAGTGCCGCCACCGTTAACCCACATCCATTCACAGTGGCGACTAGCCACTCTCTGTAATATTTACGGTCTCTTTCCTGGCATCTTCCTTAACTGCGTTGTAAACATTAAACACATTTTGTATAACCATTAATTAATGTAATTATATTCATATAAAAAAAATATCTCAAATCGAAAACCATGGTTGTGCTGGACCTATATATACCCTTCACTCCTTCATTTTTCTATCCACACAAATACGCTTTCGAGCTCTCTCGTTTCCTTCTTCTCATATCTCCGGTATCACCCCAGGAAAGGAACTAAAAGCGCTTCGGTTCTATTGACAAATATGGCCACGCTCCTTTCTTCTCAATGCTTTCTTCAAATCTTTCTTATGATTTCTGTGCTTCAGCTCTCTTTTGCCTCTAGGAGGCTGAGTGAGCTGGTTCAAGATCAGTCCTCCCGGCTTCTCCACTACCACAATGGTGCTCTTCTCTCTGGCAAAATCTCTATCAATCTCATATGGTATGGTCAATTCAAGCCCTCCCAAAAAGCCATCATCTCCGATTTTGTAACCTCATTGTCATCTTCTTCACCGGCTCAAACCCCCCAACCCTCTGTCGCCACCTGGTGGAAAACAACCGAGAAATACTTCCATCTCACCAACAGAAAGGCTTCTGCTCTTTCCCTTTTACTGGGTAAGCAGATTCTGGACGAGAACTACTCCCTGGGTAAATCACTCACGAGCAAGCAGCTCGTGGAATTGGCCTCAAAGGGTGACCAGAAAAACGCCGTCAATGTGGTGTTGACGTCTGCTGATGTAGCAGTGGAAGGTTTCTGCATGAGCCGATGTGGGACTCACGGATCCTCATCTGTGGGACACATCAAGGGCAAGAACTACAAGTTTGCTTACATCTGGGTTGGCAACTCGGAGACTCAGTGCCCTGGTCAGTGCGCTTGGCCATTCCACCAGCCCATTTACGGTCCCCAGAGTCCACCATTGGTTGCTCCGAACAACGATGTGGGCCTTGATGGAATGGTGATCAACTTGGCTAGCCTTTTGGCCGGCACCGCCACCAACCCATTTGGAAATGGCTTCTTCCAGGGTCCCACCGAGGCACCACTGGAAGCTGCATCCGCTTGTCCGGGTGTGTATGGAAAGGGAGCATACCCTGGCTATGCTGGAAACTTACTCGTGGACTCTACTACTGGTGCAAGCTACAATGGCCATGGTGCTAATGGCAGGAAGTATCTCCTTCCTGCTCTCTTTGATCCTACTACATCGACCTGCTCTACGCTGGTGTGAAGATAGCGATTATATCTACGTTATTAGAGAAACACGGAATTAGTAGCAGTAATGTGTAGGGGTCCATTCATTCATTTGTTTATTTCTTTTTGTGTTGTGCCTATTAATGATATATATAAGCAAATACGGTTCTGTTTGCTTTTAAATAGTTCTTCTGATCAGCATTTATCTGGAAATTCCTATCTTCCGCTTACACTTGGTTGAGTTTAACGGAATTCCCTAACTATATACTTAGTGAAAAATTTTATTTTTTTAGATGATTGAAATGAGAAGTTGGGATAGATTCATTGAACAAATCCAAACCAACCGATATCTCCATTTGTAAATCAGGAAAATACTTGCTTTTCCTAGACAGAGCAATTTCAAAGAGAAAGCAAAATGGAAAATTTTTTTTATTTAAAAAAAAATCAATTTGTAACTCAATCAAGGATCTGTATATTTGGCATTTTGGGCGTCCAGTAAAAGGTAGGTGATCGTCATCTACAGGGTTGATCGTACAATTTTGTCAAATTTGAGGAAGTTACTAATTTTACTATTCCAAAATTTTAGTTTTAAAAGTAAATAACAACTAAATTGAAAAGATTAATAGAAAAGTAGCAAGCAACCATAATTAATTATTTCACAAGAAGTATCATTTTACCCTATAAAATAACTAAATTTTTTTTTAATTAGATTTTATATAGTGATTGTTGTTTTTAAAGTGTTTAAATTATTTCTAGATTAATTAGTTTTTATTTCATTAGAATTCAATTCACTCTCACGCAACTAAAATTTCTAATTAAATCTTAAAAATTACAATGTATATCATCATGAATTTTTAATTCTATCTTTAAATTCATGTTTATTTCTCTAAATCTAGTTTTCACTCTTCACCTCTCAGTTCATCAAGTTTACCTATTCTATTAATTAGACTTTATGATGATAAAGCATAAAATCTATATGAACGAACAAAAGAGATAAATATAATAAAGAAACAACTAAATATAATTTGAAGAACAAACCCATGGAGTCATAATTAAAGAAAACAAATCGAATCCATCCCAGTAAACTACATTTCTACCCCCTGATTAGGAAATTTAGTCACACATAGAAGGAAATAGAAATTAAATCATAACTAAAATCTCAAATCATAGTAAAAATAATAAGAAGAAAGAGTTATAGTATAAGAGAATAAATCTATCTCTAATACTTCATAGATCTCTTTACTCTCTCTCTATAAGATGCTCATAATTACTCCCATATACGTTTTAAATTGTGTTCTCTGGTCTCCGGGTGCGTTCCTAAATCTCTTCTCATGTTTCTACATTGTTTCCTTATATAGAGAAAGTTTAAAAGCCTATAAAAGTATAAAATATCACAAAACACGTCAATAATGTGTTTTTATGGATTTTTGCTGTTTGACCTGACGCCAGATGGTCATGGGAACATAAAATATAATCCGAGTGGTTTTGGAAACAGAAAACTCCTTCGTTTAACTTCAGACAAGTCACCAGCTCATGTTGACACTTTGAACTCGATTTTCACCATAATAACATTGGAATTTGAAAAGACTCAAAACATTAAGTTGTAGTTCTATGTCTTAGTTTTCCAATGCATCTTAAATTACCTCAATCAAAGTTCAAATGTGAGAGTTATGGTCAAAATACTGAAGAGTATTGAAACTTTTCAGTATAAATAATTTGTAACATTTTTGCTTGGAATGCTTCTAAATGAGCCTATAACACTATAAAACACAAAAATATATTAAATCATACTAAAATATATCAATATAAATATATTGAGATGTAATTTGAAGTTTAAATGTGGATATTTTATATATCTAAAATGGATGCATCAGTAGCTTGGTGGTAACAATGACTAGTTAGTGTTTGTTTGTATTACCTTTTTGTAAACTATTTGTTAGAATAATTACAGTTTACAAAAATGAAGTTTGAATAAAAGTAAAAAATTTATTACAAATCTATTTAAATGAAAAAAAAATCGTTAGAAATGATGATTTGATTGACAAAAATATATATCAATCAAAAGGGAAAATCTATTTAAAGATGATTTTGTAAAATTTAATACTTTTTAAACATAATTATCCTTTTCTATTAAAAGGGAAAAAGTTGAGGTGAATCAAATTTTAGAGTTTCACTAGAATTGAGTCAAATATTACTTATATAAATATTTATAAATTATTTATAAATAAAACTCATAACAAAATTTGAAACTACAATTATAATGCAAATCTTTTGACTTAATACAATTTTTTGTTAACAAAGAATGTTTTGATGGGAGCGATTAAAGCTTGAAGCACGTAAGTGGGCAGGTTGTAAGTAAATGAGTATTTTTTCCGATCCATACTATAAAATATTTTATATCAATTAAACACATATTAAAAAAATTATTTTTTTCAATTAAAATCAATACAAAAAATACTTATATTTTTTATTTTATCTATATTAAATACTCTATTTTATTATTATTGTAGAATTATAAATGAGGAGAGAGAGAAAATATTAAAAATAAAGTAAAATAAGAAGAAAAATATTCAATATTTTATATTTTGGATAAAAAATTTATTATATAAAATATTTTATAATATACTCCCTCCGCTCCTATATATAGGATATTTTGCCTTAATCCTGAATATAAGACCATTTATAATATACGAGATGGTATTTATTATACATTTATAAAAATTGTTCACATTTAATGTATCCAAAGAGAAAATAAGAGAGAATAAATAAGAGTAGTTTTAAAAAAAATATTGAGATTTTTGAAAAAATTGAGGTAGTTAATTAGTTTTAAATTTTCTTCTTAATTCATGTGATTCAATTAAAATAGTCTTGTATTAAGAATTAAACGGAGTAAATTGAAAGAAGTAGTATAAACCAAATGAACCAGCGATGATTGTGGGTAGGGGTGAACATGGGCCGGGCCGGGCCGGGTTTGACCCCTGCCCGATGCTCGGCCCGATATTCTTCGGGCTAGTACCGGGCTGGCCCGATATTATATATATATTTTTAAAAAATAAAAAATAAAAAAAATTATTTAATAATAAAAAATACTTATTTATACTTAAAAATAGATTTTATTAAAACATAATCTTAGCCAAAAAATAATTTTTTTCAAAATTTATGAATATTTAATCATTATACATTATTTTTACATAAATATTAAGATAAAAAACTAATTCAAAATTAAAAAAATATTTGAAACATTAAAATCTTAAAATATTTTTATAATACTTACATAGTAAATGTATTATATTAGATATATAAAGAATAAAAATTCTACAAAATTAATCAAGATATATAAAATAATTAAAAAAAATTAAAATATATATATATATATATAGTTCGGGCTCGGTCAGGGCTAGAATGTTTGACCCTAATCCCAGCCCAGCTCAATTGATCTGAAAATAATCAGGCCGGATCAGACCATTTAAGCTCGGACCAACATGTTCAGCACTAATTGTGGGCTTGCCCCCAGATAATGACACAGTACTCAAATCAAATTTGTCGCCTCTCTTCACCCTTAGCTGGCCATATACAGTCATAATGTCTTTGTGAGTCATTATTGTATTTCCATTTCAATAAATTAAATCATACGCTCTCCATTTGACGATGAAGGTAGCGAACGCGTCACCTAGCTGGCACCTCACCTGCACTCATTCATTACACCTTACTCTCCCCAGAATTTGACTTCCCCAAAACGCCTTCCTTCCCATTTCCATCTCCAAACCTCTTACTATACATATAACCCTTCACTCCTTCCTCATTCTTCGCACACATCCTCAGCACCTGCCAGCCGTTGACTTCAAAATCACAATGGCCTCCTTGTCATCCTCCTCAACTCTTGCTTTCAAACTGTTCCTCCTCATTTCTCTGCTCCATTTTAGTTCTGCTGCCAGAATACTCCCTGAATCATCCCAAAACCTCAACTTCCAATACCACAAAGGCCCTCTCCTCACCGGCAAGATCTCTGTCCATCTCATCTGGTACGGCAAATTCAGTCCTTCCCAGCGAGCCATCGTCTCCGATTTCTTCTCCTCCCTCTCCTCTCCCAACCCCCACACGCCCCAACCATCCGTCTCCCATTGGTGGAAGACCATTCAGAAATACTACAACCCCAAGCTCTCCCTTCCACTGGCCTCCCAAGTCCTCGACGACAACTACTCCTTGGGCAAATCCCTCACCACTCCCCAAATTGCCGAGTTGGCATCTAAGGGGGGTCAGAAAGACGCCGTCAACGTGGTTCTCACCGCGGCCGACGTGGCCGTCGACGGGTTCTGCTCCAGTAGGTGCGGTACTCACGGCACTTCGGTGGGCGCTCCCGTACGCGGCAAGACACACAAGTTCGCTTACATTTGGGTGGGTAACTCGGAGACTCAGTGTCCTGGTCAATGCGCGTGGCCATTCCACCAGCCCATCTATGGTCCCCAGAACCCACCCTTGGTTGCACCCAACAACGATGTGGGACTGGATGGCATGGTCATCAACGTAGCCAGCCTGTTGGCTGGAACTGCCACCAACCCCTTCGGCAATGGGTTCTATCAGGGGCCAAAAGAGGCGCCTCTAGAGGCAGCATCGGCCTGCACCGGCGTCTATGGCAAAGGGGCTTACCCAGGTTACGCCGGCAACCTCTTGGTGGACCCAGTCACCGGCGCCAGCTTTAACGCAAATGGTGTCAATGGCAGAAAATATTTGTTGCCTGCACTTTTTGACCCCAACAGCTCTTCTTGTTCTACGCTGGTTTAAGTAAAACATGGGATTCACGCTGCAGAGGTCCGGGATGATTACTGATGTGTTCGGCTTCGAGAGAAATTCCTTGATTCATTCATTCTTTTTTGCTGTCACATTGAATAAATTTCTTATATACGTATAATTAATAGAACTATATTTCTATTTTGTCTTGGTCACAGAGAACTACATTTCTATCCATTTTATTTACCTTTCTAGTCATTTCTTCTCTCGACTACCGGTCTCACTTGACAGCAACAAATATCATTCCACGTGAACATGATTTTTCTTATGTAAAATGAAATTATCAGGAAAAAAATAAGTAAACAGCCCAAAACAAACAAACAAAATCGAAATCAGACCACGAAAAACGAAAGACTCCACGGACATACATACGTACATGATACAAAAGGAAATGTTTCCAATTTGAACCCATATAAAAGAGGAATAGATTGGCATCAGAGTGTTGTTTCTTTTTAGAAAGGGAAAACCGCGCACGGAGATGAATATTCGGTCCAATTCTTTCTGTCGTGGGTCAATGTTCCTCTTCAAATCAAGCCTAAACCCTAACATAATTGGACTTTTCTTTTTCCTATTTTCTTGATTTTGAATTTTGAATGGGGGAAAAAATTTCCCCACCTTTTCTTCTACAATTGCGCTCTTGTTTTTTTACCCCGTTGATTTTGAAGCCTAAATCGTATTTGGTGACGGGAAAGAATTTGGGCAATCGTATGAAAAATTTCCGAAGGTCAAAACAAAATATTAAAAATTTTCACTTCGGTCATTGAGCAATTGGAATTTTCAATTATATCATAATGTGTTAAGCTATTTAATTAAAATCACCACATATTTAGGTATCTCTCATTTTTTTCATTCTTTTGGGATGCGTGGTTCGTCATTATATTCCAATAGGATACAAAAAAATCAAGGCCTATGTAAGCCAAAAAAAAAAGATTTAAAACCTATAGCCATCTCAACTAGTTTTTAAATATTCAGATATGGAAAAAAATAGTGTCGAAATTCTTATATATTCCATCAGGCCCAAAAAAATCTTATTTATTCGTTTTTAAAAACATTTTATAATTGAAAATCAAGCATATATTGCTTGGAGCTGCTATTTCACAACAACAAATCTAAACTATACAATTTTTGTGTATATTGTTTTTAAAATCTTTTATCTTTAATCAATTTTATTAAAAAACTTAAGATGAAAAATTAAAATATTTAAAATTTATACATAAAATGTAGACCTTACAACAGCACCACTATATACTGCTATTTCATCAGCAATAGAAAACTCAAAATCACAATCATTCCATCAATAAATTACTAAATTAATTGATTTATGAAATACAGTGGTAAAGGAAGAAGAGAGACAAAATGAAATATATTGAAATAGGGAAAATATATATATATATATATGTATAAAGAATAAGTGGACTAAGTATATATGTAACAGAGAAATATATTGAAATGAAAACTAATAAAGATTGTGTAAATGTAAAAAATGCTTTTAGGAGAGTTCTCATAAAAGGAGTCTAACTATAGTTTGATTTGAATTAGTCGAAATTCAAAGTAGTAACCAGATATCAGGTGGTTATTAAAAAAAATTACTAATCATTAAGTTATTTTTTCATAAAATTGGAAAGAGACAAACATATAACGTGGATTATTAAAAGAAATTTTTAACATTATTTTAAACCTTTAAGTTTTTTGCTAATGTTTTAACAAAAAATTTCAAAGATCTTCATTATTGTTTTTTATTGACACTCCCCCAAAAAGATTGAATGTTTTAAATACATTTTAATATCATTCAGTAATATATTTTAAAATAATTCCATTAAGGGAGGAAAATACATTTTATAATTCTTGAAATAAAAAACTAAAATTGGACAAAATAATTAGAAATTATTATTAGATTTAAATTTAGTTTTTGATTTGATTGAATAATATATTATAGAAATTATATAAATAATATGTTAGAATAATAAGTTTTAGTATATGGAAATGTTTTCCAAAAAATAATAAGGATATTATTATTATTGTAAAATTATTTATTTTTCTTTCATCTCTTTTTTTTTTGTTTATCCAAGTACATGGTAGGGCACAATAAGGGTTTAAAGCAAGCCTATCGATTTTCTTTATTCTCATTTTTTCTTCTGGAGGTTTAAAGCAAGCCTTTCACAAAATGTGTGATACTATTTTGTTTAAATAAAGGAATGAATTAAAAAACCAGTATTTACAATAAGGGGCTTTGTAACAACACAATACAGAGCACTCCAAACTAAAGGGAAAAAACAAAAGAAAAAGTACAGTAAAGCTAAGTATCAAAATTAAATAAATATCCAAGAAGAGGAAAGTGGGACATAGGAACTGCGTGTAATGTGAATATGGAAAAGGGAAAGGGTAGAAAAATAGGGAGTAGACAGGAAACTAAGAAAAAATGAAGAATTTAAAGGAGAGATTTAAAAAAAAAAATAGGAGGGGAAAAGTAGAAAATTTTAAGGAAGAGAGAAAAATCACTAGAAAATTCTGAACACAATAATCAAAATTTGAATATAACTTAGTAGTAAGACTTTTATTTAAAGAGCTCAAATTTTAGCCTTTCTGAAGTCATGAGACAAGAGAATTATCTAAATAAAATTTTAAATAAAAAATAAACTAAATCCTAAGAATAAATAAAAAATAAAATCTAAATTCTAATAAATTCAAAATAAATTAAATTAAATCTAAAAGATAATTTAAATATCCCAATAAAATATCTATATTTAAAATCTAAATTATTTTTTAATAAAAATAAATAATTCTAATTATCTTGGAATTATTCATTCTTTATTATTCTCTTCTAGAGAGTTAAAACTTCGCATACCATTTAGATTTAAGAAACATTTCTAGTGAGTAAAATAGCAAACGATGGGATCTAACCATAGAGTTTTCCTATCATAAATCCACATGGCTGTTGAATTTGGGAAGCCTTTCCAGTGGATAAGATACTGATGGATTGAACTTTTAGGTAGAAGAATATTTCGTTCTTTCATTGTTGTTACAATCTCTGTATCAACCGCTATAAATGAGTAAGGTGGAGTAGTATCATGATGAATACCATCAATAACCTTAGCGGATACAACTTCCATTGGTGGAGATTTTTTTAAAACTTGTTCATTTTCAAGCTTTCACCTTTCTCTAGAGAAACTTTACTTTTAGGATCAAACTCTGGAGAACTTTGAAATTTTTCATCTTTATACTGCTAGAAAACTTCTTGTAATTGTTGCTTACTTTTTCCCTTTACTTCCTGCGGGATCTCTTCATACATTTTCTCCAGCTTTTCAAATTTGTGATTAAATTCCCCTTGAAGATTTGCTTCTATCATGTCAATCTTGTGGTTAATGACTTTCATCTTATGGTCTAAAGACCCTTGTAGTCTTCTCAAATTCTTTAAGGTTTTATTGAGGTTTTTTTTTGTCATGGTGGATTTAAGAAATCTAACTCGTGGGGCGCACAGGAAAGTTGGCTCTTATACCAAATTATGTGAATAGGGGTAGGGTAGAGAGATAAAGAGTAGATAGGAAAGAGAGAGAAAAAGAATAACTCAAGGGAAATATTTAAAGAAAATAAGAGGGAGAAATTAGAAGAATCTAAGGAAGAGAGGGAAATCACTGGAAAAATTCCGAACTCAATAATTAAAATTTGAATATAACTGAACAGTGAGACTCTTATTTATAGAATTCAAATTATAGTTTTACTAAAGTCCTAACATAAGAGAATTATCTAAATAAAAGATAAACTAAATCATAAGAATAAATAAAAAATAAAATGTAAATCCTGATAAATTTAAAATAAACTAAATTAAATCTAAAAGATAATTTAAATATCCAAACAAAATATTTATGCTTAAAATTCAAACTATTTTATGATAAAAATAAATAATTCTATTTATCTTGAAATTATCCATTCTTATCCACTATGGTATGGGTGAATGACAACCAATTCAGTAAAGATGTGAACAAAGAGATAATTAACATAATACTTGTATCACTAGATGTTACCTTTTTTTAAGTTTATTTTATTCATGACATGACGTCTTACTTCATTCATGAAATATTTTTGTTGTACTAAACAACTGATAGAATGAAGACATGATGCACATTATATGATAAGCTAAGCTCCTGGTTGGTTCAATTATAGAAGGAGTTATGTAATGTTATGTAATGAGGTGTAATGGGATGATGACTACATGTGAATTTATTTAGTAGGATATAAAAAATGATGTGATGATATTTATTTTTTATATTAAAAAATATTTTTAAAAAAGTGAAAGGACAATATTACTTTTAGCCCTAAAAAATTCACCCTACCCTCCCAAAGTCTTCCCGACGGCTATGTTCTCTAGCAGCATCAATCCATTATCCAGTCAGCATTAAAAAAATAGGAAACAAGAAGATGTCAAATTTGGTCGTTAGCTTTAGATCTGAACTTGTGAAGTGGCCAACAAACACCTCATCGTCAAATCTACTTCTATTGAGGTTAACTTCTTCATTCGAAGGTCAAGTTCATGGAGGTTCCCAGGTTGTTGCCTCTATTGTGTACCCAGATCTATGATGCTGGAGGTAGTGGTTCTTAGATTTCATTCAAAGGTGGGGTTTAGTGGTGGTGGGGAAGAACGTCAACCACATTGGAGGAAGAATCACCGTTGCATAAAGGAGATCGAGGATGGAGAAGGGAGGTGGTTAATGCCGGTGAAGTTGGAGAAAGAATCAACAATAGAGATAGTGATGAGGAAAGAGGTTGATGCCAACAAGGGAGGAGACCAGTGATGCAAGATGTCTCATATAGAGGAGATGGAGGATGGATGGAAGGTCAATTGATGTTGAGTATGAAGAAGGCGAACTAAAGGAGGAAGAAGGTTGTAAATTTGAGTCTTATAATAAGGGTATTTTAGTCTTTTTCTATACGATTACATGGTGATGATCCCTATCACATAGATTATTTAGGGGGAAGGAGATCATCTAGAGTGAGGCAATCCAGCTCACATGTGTAATCCGCATTACATGACTTTCAGTCAACCAAACACGACTATGTAAGGTAATGTGAAGCCTATTACATTACACGACTACGAGACTGTTGAGGTGATGTGAATAAAAAATTGTGGTATGATAATTTTCTAAAAATTAATAATTTAATACTTTTCTAACATAATTATCATTTTTTTGTTAAAAAAGTTGAAGAAAATTATACTTTTTGAGGTTAACTAGAATTGACTCAAATAATGTTTATATAGGCATTTATAATTACTCCCTTCAGTCCTTTCTATAAGAGTATTTTAACTAAAATTATACAAATTAAGGAGGATAATTAAAATTAGTTAGAAGCAGTTAATTTATCAAAAATTAATAGTATAAAATTCTTAAAATACGTTTAATAAAAGCCATTAACCTTTAACATATATTAATGTTTAGAGAAAAAAATTAAAACTTTCAAAGGCATTTTTAAAAATCTCACACTATTATTTTACTAAATTTTGAAAGAATATTCTAGCCAATTTTTTTTTTGAAAGAACATTAAAAAAGTCTTCTTAGAAAATTCTTATCTTAAGAGGAGTTAGAGAGTATTCATCAACAAAACTCAAGACAAAATCTTATATAATGTAAATCCTTTCATTTATACAACTTTTCGATAAAAAAATGTTTTGACAGAGGTGGTTAAAGCTTGGAGCATTGTAATGGGCAAGTTGTAACTACTATAATACTATAACCTAATGAACACGCGTTGATTTGGAGGCTTGCCCCTATGTAATCACAGTACTCAAATCAAATTTGTTGCCACTCTTCTACCTTAGTTATCCATCTACTGTAATGTCTATTAGTTTAGCCAGCTTTCCAAGAGAGGGTGAATTGAGAAGTTTGATTTTTTCTGTAAAAATAAAATATAGTAGTGATAATAAAAAGTTACTGAAAAACAAAGTATAAGAAATAAAAAGCAATTGCAAAGTAAATGAGAAAAGGACACAGTGATTTATCCTGATTCGATCTACTTTACTTGACCTACGTCCAGTTCTCAAACCACCACTTGAGATTTCTCCACTATATCTTGTAAGATTTGAATGGGTTCTTGCAAAAACTGCAGTACAACCCCAGCTTGGACTTTAAGCTGAACAGGACTCTCTCACTCTTCTTACTCAAGAGTATGAACAACTCTCTTAGTGTATTTTCACATTAAGTACTATCTACAAATATATAGAAATATACAGATCACAGTATGAAAACTCTCTCTCAAAAGAGTGGATATGAAAGTTTAAGTACAATGAATGAGTTAAATAGAAGGTTGGTAAGCTTTGAATGAATCAGTAATTAATTCTGTAGAGTTTTGGTGTTTATATGTTTTTCCTCTTTACCCAACAAATTAAATTAGGTCCTATTTATAGCTTTGGAGCAAAACTATTCATTGGAAACAATAATTAGCCGTTGTTCTTAGGAAAATAGCTGTTCACCTACCACATTAAATGCTTCTGTCAGGGGTTATACAGATAACCTCCTTAGGTTATGCGAATAATGGGTAACTGCTGGCTCTTGATTTCAACTTTATGAATTTGTTATGCGGATAACCTGCCTAGATTATGTAGATAACTTTCATCCCAGAAAGATTAAGTTTTAGCTCAAAAACATTTTCATGAAAATTCATTCAGTTGTTCAGATAACTTTAAATTTTCTCAAACTGAGTTTTTTTGGAAAACATAAGTTGTCAGGATAACCCCCCAAGGTTATGTGAATAACCCATTTAGCTAAAAAAGGACCATGAGTTCTGTAACGTACGTTATACGGATAACCTTCTTGGGTTATGCAGATAACCTATTTAACAGAGAAAAGTCTAAGGGCACTAAAACATAGGTTATGCGGATAACCTCCTAATGTTATGCGGATAACCTATTGAATAGAGAAGAGTCCAAGTGCTCTATAACACATGTTACGTGAATAACGGGCTGCACAACACAAGTGGCTTTCACTATTTACTCCCTTATGTGAATAAGGTAACCACCTGGAAAGACCTGAGGACATGGTGCACAACTATGTTATGAGGATAACCTCAACCCTTTTCATGAAATCAAAAAAGGAACTCCTAGAAAAACTTTGAGATTAAAACTTTATCTTCATAACCTTCACTGGTTATACGTATAAGGCAAACCCTTTCATAAAAACAAAATGAGAACACTTAGAAACAACTTTGTAATTGGGACTTTATCTTCATTAACCTTTAAACATTATGCATATAAGGTAACTCTTTTCATGAAAACCATTTTTAAAATATAAGCTAATCATTAATCATGCAAGTAGATGCCTCATTTAATATTGGGATAAGCAGAATTGAAACCTTAACTACCTTTTTTTATAAATGGATTCCTAAAATACATGAAACAACTTTTCAACCTTCAAGAATCTCAAACTTTATTCTACATATGACTTGTGTTCCTTTGATATTGGATTTCCAAGCTTAATATTATTTGGAATCATCAAAACCATCTGAATTAACAATGTCTTTATGAGGCATTATTGTATTTCCATTTCAATAAATTAAATTATATGGACTCCATTTGACCATGAAGCTGCAGATTGATTACAAACTAAATAATGTACATGTTAACAAGCTGGCACCTCACCCTCACTCATTTATTACTCCTTACTCTCCCCAAAACTTGACTTTCTGAATGCACCTTCCTTCCAATTTCCACTTCCAAACCTCTTACTGTATATACCCTTCACTCCTTCCTCATTTCTCATTTACAACCTTAGCTCATACTAGCCTTTGACTCCACAATCATAATGGCCTCTCTCTCATCCTTGCTAACTATTGCTCTCAAACTGTTTCTCCTCATTTCTTTGCTCCATTTTAGTTTTGTTGCCAGAACACTCCTTATTGGCAAGATCTTTGTCCATCTCATATGGTACAGCAAATTCAGTCCTTCCCAGTGAGCCATCGTCTCCGATTTCTTCTCTTCCCTCTCCTCTCCTAACCCCCATATGCCCCAACTATCTGTCACCTAGTGGTGGAAGACCATTCAGAAATACTACAACCCCAAGCTCTCCTTATCACTAGCTTTCCAAGTCCTCGATGAAAACTACTCCTTTGGCAAATCCCTCACTACTCATCAAATTGATGAGCTAGCATCTAAGGGGGGCCAGAAAGACACCATCAATATGGTTCCCACAGCTGACAATGTGGCCGTCAATGGTTTCTACTCCAGCAGGTGTGGTAATCATGTCACTTTGGTGGGTCGTCCTATACGGGGAAGGAGACACAAGTTCGCAGGAGTGGATCTGGTGCACTTCCTTGAAAAAGTGCATCACTTGCGCATCCTTTTTTTATTTTTTTATTTTTTGAGTGATTAAAAAAATTACAAAACAAAGAATGTATAAGATAATAATAAGATTACATCAATGATCCTTCATAAAAAATTCTAAGTATTCCTGTAACCTGAATACAGTGATAAGTAATGGTCTGAACCTCAAGAACAATTCCTTCAAAATTGAAGAATAAATTCTCTCATTTCTAGCATGCCAAAGTTTCCAACACATGATGGCAAAAAGCATTCTCCATCTTGAACCATGCCTTTTAGAATTAATGTTGGTAGTGAGCCATTCTTCGAAAGGCATCTGGAAAAAATAACTTCGATATTGTTTAGGTATCGTCACGTTCCATCAAGCCTGAGCAATGGGACATCTTCTTAATAAATGGTTAAGATCCTTTACTTCATTCCTACACATGTTGTAGATACTGTCACTAGTAAGGTGTCGCCTCATCCGTTCAGTATTAATGAGCAGTCGATTGTTAAATGCAAGCCAAATGAATGCTTACATTCGTTGGGGGCCTAGCCATTTCCAAACAAGGTTCTATTTGGGATCTTTGTCATGCCACTTACCTTCTTGGACTACCTTATAAGCCGAGGTCGCTACAAACTCTCTCTTGCTAGAGTGGTTCTAGTGGTAAATGTCGTTTCCACCTTCATTTTCATCCCTGGTAGAGTTCTGAACAATCTTATCCCATACTCTAGCACTACTCCTCTATAAATGGGAACATGTTGTTTTTAAAGAGCTTTTATTGGTTTGGCTCAAACCATATTTTCCATACAAGACTTGGACCCAGAGTAGATCATCTCATGACATGAGTTTAAAGGCCGATTTAGCTGGGAAGACTTGATTCTGTCCAATAAGATTCTTCAGACCACATCCCCCATTCTTAAGGGGTTAACACATGTCAGACCATTTCACAAGATTGGTACCACTGTGTGCTTCAAATTTCCCCCATATAAAATCTCTAACTAGCTTATCAATCTTAGAATAGCATGTAGTAGGAAGCGTAGTTGTCTGTATAGCATAAAAAGGGGGTCGAGGTAAGGATACTTCTAGCTATAGTGATTCTTCCAGCTAGAGAAAGTGTTCTTGCCTTCAAACTAGATAACTTTTGCAATACTCTTTCCACTATGTAATTATATGTGTCTCTAGTGACTCATTTGTGTGGGAGTGAGACCCCAAGATACTTTCCTATACTGTTCATTTTTTGGAAGCCAAGTCGGGTGCAAATGACAAATGCTTCTTGTCTTATGACATTCTTAGAGAAGAAGACCTTGGTTTTGGAATTGCTGACTACATGTCCACTAGAATCATAGTAATCTCTACGGACTCTCTTAGTAGTTGCAATTTGATCATGGGTAGTGATATTGAAAAGTATGAGATCATCTGCGAAGAACAGGTGAGAGGGGGCCCCATCTTCCTTCATCTCATCATGAATTGTATCACTACATCTTCTATGTAAGTGGTATGGAATGGTAGACCTTCATATACTTTCACTCCTACAAGAGGGATAATGTTACTTGGAAATTTGGCATCTATGAGTGTCTTCTATAAATTTTCACTTCAATCTGTTAAAGGCTTTCTCAAGGTCCACTTTGATTGCCATCCAACCTGTTTTGCCCTTTTTCGTCCTTATGGACTGGATCACTTCTTGGGCAATAACAATATTGTCAGTGATGTGTCTCCCTTTTGTAAAGCTTGCTTGGTAGGGATTAATGATGTTAAGAATGATTTGCTTCAATCTTTTGGCTATAATTTTTGGAACAATTTTGTAGGCCACTGTGCATAGGCTAATGGGGCTAAACTCCTTGATACATTGGGGTTTATCTAATTTGGGAATTAGAGTGATTAACGTTTTGTTAAGATCAAGGTCGATTCACTCCCCTTTAAACAAGGCATCAATCATTCTGAAGATAGAGAGGACAACTACTTCCCATTGATGTTGGTGAAAGAAGGCATGAATACCATCAATTCTCGGGGATTCGAGAGGGTTCATATCAAAGATAGCCTTGCATGTTTCCTTTACAACTCTACCTAGAGTTTCGTAAGTTAAAGTTGAAATGTTAGGAAACATTCCTTTAGTATTATAAGGGTCACTTTCTGGCATGTCGTCAATGTTTAGAGTTGAGAAGTAGTTTTTGACCATTTGCATGAACTCTTCATCTTCCAAGTGCCATGATCTATTTGCATCTTTTAGACACATTGAGTGTTGGTTTTTCTACCTAATTCTTGCCCTCGTATGATAGTAGGCAGTATTGCAATCCCCCAAATAGATTCAATCACTTCTAGGTTTTTGAAGCCTAAGCAGCTCTTCTTGTAACCAGACATCTTTATACTCTTTCACCAAAGTTACTTCGAGCATTTGTAACCTAGATAAAAGAGGCCTAGTTTCCAAGGCTTTCTGAAGTCCCATTAGTCTCGCTTTTAGCCTTCTCTTTCACTTGCCAATGCTTCCAAATATTTCAAAGTTCCAAACTTCAGCAGTGGCAGAGAAGATGTCTATATTTGCTTTCAAACTTTGTCCTCATCCCAAGTCTCCTTTACTAGGTCATTGAGTTGAGAGTGCCCTATCCAGGATGCTATGAACTTAAAAGGCATGTTAAAGGGTCTTTGAGTTGACTCTGATCTAAATTGAACCAAAAGAGGCCCGTGGTTTGATTTTGGGGAGATGATGAACAGTTGCATTTGGGAAATGTGAAACCCAGTTATTGTTGGCAATAGCTCTATCAAGCCTTGCAAGGAGGTACCCTTCCTCCATGTAAACTAAGGACTTGCGAAACCTAAATCAAGAAGGCTATTAGTATGAACAAAAGTAGAGGATGATTTGCATCTAGGCAAGTTTCTACAAGTACCCCCTCGCCTATCTCCCATGTTAAGAGTGACATTGAAGTCTCTCGCCAACAACCATAGATCCTGCTTATTCCTCATAATATTTGATGAGTCTGACCAAAGAAGCTTTCTTTGAGATGGATTTGAGCTGCCATAGATTGCGGAGAAAAGGAATTTGTTACTATCATTCATCCAACAAAAAGGAATTGCTAATGATTGTGATTTCAACCTGATTGGTCCACATGATCCATATCCCCTCGGAGAAACCACTAGCTTCAATTTGATGGGAATTAGGAAAGCCTACTTTCCTAATTATTTTGTCTGCTTTGGTCCCAGATATTCTTGGCTCCACCAAAACTAGAATATTGGGTTTGTAACCCTAAAGAAAGGACTTAAGTACTGCATGAAATTTACTTGTCGCAGCTCCTTGACAATTCCACACAAGTATCGTCATCAGATTGGATTAAAGGGATTTCGGGCTCTAGGAAAGTTGAGCTTTTTTAGCCTTGTCCAATCAAAGTTTCAGTGTGTTCCATCTCATCATCTGAACGGGCTTGGTTAAGCTCCTCATCTATGGCTCTAAGTAGAGCATGTGAAGGCGCTAGATCTGGTTTTTTGGGCTTTGAAACAATACTCTTAATTTTGAGGCCCGTTGTGGGCTTGACCCAATGGGAGGGGCTTTTATCAAGTGCTTTAGACAAAGCATTTCCTTTTTCTACAATGTTGGGCCTGTTATTGGGCTTGGACTACTTGGTGTTAGAAGTAGGTTTACTGTTGCTCACTGTAATGGCGATGTGCTTGCCGTTTAATAGGTTTGACCTTGTTTGTCTCATTTTGTACGCTTGGGATGTGAAAATTGAATCAGAGGACGTACTAGTCTTCTCAGCTCTTGGTGTCACATCTCTGGTTAGGTTTGCGTTGTTCATAGATGCCTGGGTGTCCTCCCTATTCTTGCCTTCGTGTGTCCTTGTGGAGTTTGACTCTTGCCCCTTTCTGGTTTCTTTGTATTTTTTATCTCCATTTGATTTGACTGATTTTTCCACTGGATTTTTATTATTTTTTCTTCTGTTTCGTGGCATACGTTACTTCTTTCCTTTTATTTTTTTTATTTTTGACATAGTAACTAAATGAATTACAACACTTCTTTTAATTAGTAAATATATTTTCTTTGCCTCCCACCTGAAAAAATATTAGCACTCTAAACAATCATTAACTATAAATTAAAATGCTGGTAAAAAAAATAAAAATAAATTATTTTTATCCTGCAACTATTTAATATCAAGTAGTCTTTTTCATTTATACAATCTTAAACATGTGAGATTATATTCAAATAACTTTAACCCATTTCACTATGACCAATCTTATCGATAGAAGAATTTGATTTTGTTTTAATAATAAATTTTGAGTTATCAATAAAAAAATAAATTTCATGATGGGATGTTCATCAAATAACCTAAAACAACCATTATCTAAAAAATTAAAACCTTTAAACTGTTACTAAAATAAAGTCAGTTAAACTAAGTTTTTTATTTTTTATTTTTAAATGATGAATTCATTTAAAAAATGTGACAATTAGAAAATTATGGTTATTTTAAAATATGAATATATTCAAATCAAAAGATTAAAAGTAAAAAATAAAATAAAATTAAAGTGGGAGTGATCAATTTTAATAACATTCCATATAAATGATGAATATCCTAGCATGAAATTCAATTTCAATTGATACCTCAAAGTTTGCTATAAAATAATAAAGTTTTTTTTTCAATAAAATAAAACATATTTTTTTAGTATCGAAAACAAAATATATCTAAATTTTATGTAATAATATAATTAGCAATAATTTTTATTTTATATCTACGTAGTTGAGTTCAGTGAAAAAACTTAATTTCTTTTAAATAAAATTGGGAATTTAAAAAACATGAATAAAAAAATCACATTGAAAAAGTTGTCACTATAATTAAAAAAGAATTGATACATAACCTAGTCTAATTCGGAACTCTCCCAAAACCGATCAATCATTGGCAAAACCGATCAAAAACTAGTCAATCCGATGAGAACGATTTGATTCCATTTTTTTTTTCATACTTAAAAAACTACAACTCTGGGCCTTAAAAATAAAAGATTTCCAAACCCACTAAAACTTTATAAGGATACCCAATATATTGCTTCTTATTTAACCAACAACACTATCTTTATATAAGTCTCACCATACTCACTTTTTTGAAACTTAAGTAATGTAGGACTTTCAAGTCTCATATGATTTTTTTCTCTTCTTTTTCTTCAATATTTGCTCACTTTTTTTATTTTTTAAATTTTTTCTCTATGTAATAACATTATTATAATATTTGTGGTATATATTATTTATCTATATTTTAATTTTGAATTTAGTTATTTTAATTTAATTCTAATATGACTCTTAAAAATGCTTGATAACAAATATTTATGAACTTTTCTCTTCTAACTTTTTTTTCCTTCAATCTTTGTTTATTTTTTGTCTTTATTTCTTGAATTTTTTTTCTTTATGTGATGATATTATTTTAATCTTTGTTATGCCTTTTATTTATCTATATTTTAATTTTAAACTTCATCCTTATAATTTAACTTTGATATTGTACTGGCCGGGATGATAAGGCCGAGCTTACAAGTCCGAGGTAGATAAACGTCCATTTGATGTACCACTCTCCGGGTTCATATACACCGAGCTTAAGCGCAACAATCCGAGTATTACATCGGTTATCAAGCGGTAAGCCCGAGTAATTGTACGGCCAAATGATCGTACGGTTAAATAACATCTCGGCCATAGGACCAACTATGGGTTTCTCTACGAAGATTGTGCTGCTCCGAAAATACCCGACTAGGAGTAACGGTTATGAGAATAATAACTATTACGGAATCATAACTGAAGGACGAAAAATCAGGGATCAAGTGAAAAGAGTGCGATACTCCATAATGATTATTTATATCCCGATAAATTAGGGGTTACGGGGAGAAAACGGTTAAACCTTAACGGTTAGGGGAAGGTCAATAAAAAGGGGGCAAGAAGAAGCGTAAAGAGAAGAGAGCACTGCACACTGAAAAGGAGGAATAGTCTTCCTCGGCTTTTTGACAGAACATTTTGGCGCCCACCGTGGGGCCGAGCAAAACTATCCCACCACCACCAAAAATCATGGTGCGAACCAGGAGCAGTGCGGGTGCAGGAGAACGACGCTCTGAAGACAGGCCTTCTTTGGAGGACCACCCTGTCATTCGGGCGATGCGTGAGGAGATGGAGGCATTAAGGAAGGAGAATGAGGAGATGCGTGAGAGGAATAGGCAATTGGAGCAAGAACGCTATCATGAAGATACTTCTCCTCCTCGAGGAGGGGAACGGGGAAATACCAACAGGGATACTCAGCGGTCATATCAGGAGGTAAGTCGACGTGAAGAAACATACCATTCGGAGACGAACATTGAAAATTGGCGAGGAGATAAGCAGGCCATCCGGAGGCATCCGTTCGTTGATGGCATCATGGAGACGCCACTGCCAAAAGGATGGAAGGGCTTAAACCTGGAAAGGTATGATGGTACTACCGATCCTGATGAGCATGTGGATGCGTATGTTACGCAGGTAAATCTGTTCACGAATGAGGATGCAGTTTTGTGTAGGGTCTTCCCTACGTCTTTGAAAAGAGCAGCTTTGAGTTGGTACACTCGGCTCCCACCGCGATCTATCGATTGCTTTGAAACCTTGATAAAAAAATTTAGCGCGCAGTATGCTACCAGCCGACCCCGCCAACTCACCTCGGCTGCATTAGTGAACTTACGCCAAGAGAAGGATGAGTCCTTAAGAAGTTTCATGGAGCGTTTCTCATCATTCTCGGTAAAAATACGAGATTTAAATCCTGAAGTGGCAATGCACACGATGCTGATGGCCCTCAAGCCGGGACCGTTCGCTGATCATTTATGTCGGAAGCCACCTGTCAACATGGATGAACTTAGAAATCGTGCAGCAGGATACATACAAATGGAGGAAGTGTCCAAGTTCAGAAATAAAGTACGGACAGATCTGGATAGGCGGACGGAGTCAAATAACCGAGGAAGTATAAGGCTGATGATAGAAAAGGGAAAGTTTAAAAGAGAAAAAACTAGTCGAGGGCGAAGTATGACCTTTACACTCCGCTAAACGCTCACCGAGCTCGAATTCTGGAAGAAGCGTGCAATACTGAATTAATACGACTCCCACCTCCTGGACATACCCCAGAAACGGAGGATCAATCAAAGCATTGCAGGTACCATCGTAACTATGGGCACACCACGGAGGAGTGCTGGACGCTACGGGATAAGATTGAGGAATTAATTCAGGCCGGGCATCTCGGAAATTTTGTACAAAGAAATCGCGGTAATCATCAAACCTATAATGGACGAGGACGCGGTAGAGGTCAGCCCCGAGATCCAGAAAGACCTCGACGGCCAAATGAGGAAAGAAGACAACTCGACGATACCCAAAACAGGGAGGAAAACAGAATAAAAGGGGTAATTAATACTATAGTAGGAGGATTTGCTGGGGGAGGAGCGACTAGTTCAGCCCGGAGAAGGCACCTGAGGGCCATTCGGACAGTGAATGCGACAATGCACCGAGCGTCCCGAAGTTCTCGTTCCATCACCTTCTCGGATGCGGACTTCGAAGGAGTCGATCCTAATCAGGATGACCCTGTGGTGGTTTCGGTGGAAGTGGCGAATTACGTTGTAAGGAAGACGTTGATAGATCAAGGGAGCTCGGCGGATATCTTGTATTATACCACTTTCCTGAAGCTTGGGATACCCGATGAGATGATCAAACCTTATCACGATCAGCTGGTTGGCTTTGCAGGAGAACAGGTTCATACCCGAGGATATGTGGAGTTGTTGACCACTTTCAGGGGAGACCTTAGGTCAAGGACCATCATGATCAGGTACCTTATTATTGATGCAATAACTTCTTATAATATCTTGATAGGTCGACCGGCGTTAAACGAGCTTGGCGCCGTGGTCTCCACTCCACATCTCATGATGAAGTTTCCCTCCGTTACTGGGGATATAATTACAATGAAGGCTAATCAGAAGGTGGCAAGACAATGCTATGTAGATAGTCTAAAAGTCACCAGGAGAGGGGCAGTTAGTAGTGGTACACAGACGAAGAAGGATACCACATCAGTAAATTTGGTAGAGCTTGATCCCCGACTTGATGTACAGGACCAAAGGCCAAGACCCATTGAAGAATTACAGAAATTTCAGCTCGCCGGTGAAGATAGGTGCACTAATCTTGGAAGTCAACTAAGAGGAGAAACAAAGGAGCAGATAACAAGTATGCTGAAGGACAATGCTGATCTGTTCGCATGGACTTCTTCAAACATGCCAGGAATTGATCCAAATTTTTTATGCCACAAACTGGCAGTATACCCTGAAGCTAAACTGATAGCGCAAAGGAAGAGGTGAGTAGGCGAGGAAAGACCGAAGGCAATGAGGGAAGAAACGGTAAAGCTAATTGATGCTGGGTTTATCCGAGAAATTGAATATACAACATGGTTGGCCAATGTGGTGCTCGTTAAAAAGGCTAATGGAAGGTGGAGAATGTGCACAGACTACACCGACCTAAATAAGTCATGCCCGAAAGATACATATCCCCTTCCTAGCATAGATCGGCTTGTAGACGGAGCGTCAGGCTGTGGCTTACTCAGCTTTCTGGATGCTTATTCCGGATATAATCAGATAAGGATGTACCCCCCTGACGAGGAAAAAACCGCGTTCATGACTGAGAACGCTAACTTTTGCTATCAGGTGATGCCATTCGGACTGAAGAATGCTGGGGCTACTTATCAGCGGTTGATGGATAAAATATTTCAGGAACAGATCGGGAGGAACCTGGAAGTATATGTTGACGACATGGTAGTAAAATCCGAAGATCCCTCTAAGCATGCTGCCGACCTTGGCGAGGTATTCAGAAGAATACGGAAATACAACATGAGGTTAAATCCTGAGAAGTGCGTGTTCGGAGTCAATGGGGGGAAATTTCTTGGATTCATGTTAACTCATCGGGGTATTGAAGCCAATCCCGATAAATGTCGAGCTATTATTGATATGAGAAGCCCCCAGAATGTAAAAGAAGTGCAGAAATTGACGGGGCGATTAGCATCACTATCTCGCTTTATATCGAGGTTAGCAGAGAAAGCCAGGCCGTTCTTCAAGTTACTTAAAAAGGCCGAGCGGTACCAGTGGAACGAGGAATGTGAGCAGGCGTTTCAGAGTTTCAAAGACTTCTTTTCGGCACCACCGATCCTTAATCGGCCGACCACCAACAAAGAATTATTACTGTATATGTCGGTAACCGAGCATGCAATAAGCTCGGTAATGGTACAAGAGATAGGTAGGCAGCAGATACCGGTATATTTCATCAGCCGAATACTGCACGATGCGGAGACGAGGTATCAGATTATTGAAAAGTTAGCTCTGGCACTGGTTACATCGGCAAGAAGGTTGCGACCTTATTTTCAAAGTCACGAGGTTATTGTGAAAACCGACCACCCCGTAAAGCAAGTCCTGAGGAAACCCGAATTAGCTGGATGAATGATCTCGTGGTCAGTCGAGTTGTCAGAATTCGGTATAAGATATAAGCCTAGAGGGCCAATTAAGGCACAATGTTTGTCCGACTTTATCGCCGAACTTACTCCATCCGAGGACTCCAGAGACGGGGCCCGATGGATACTTTACGTAGATGGTTCCTCCAACACCAAGGGGAGCGGAGCGGGGATTATTCTAGAAGGTCCTGGTGGATTAATTTTGGAGCAGTCTCTTAAAATCGATTTCTCAGTCACGAACAACCAGGCCGAGTACGAAGCTCTCATTGTCGGGTTAAAGCTAGCTAAAGAAGTGGGAGCGAGGCAATTTAGGTGTCGGAGTAACTCACAGTTGGTTTCTGAACAAGTCTCGGGGGCTTACCAGGCTAAAGATCCACAGCTGGCAAGGTATTTGGACAAGGTAAAACGATTGGCTGAATGCTTTGAAGAATTTGTGATTGAGCACATTCCAAGAGAATAGAACTCCCGAGCTGACCTGCTATCCAGACTGGCTAATGTCAAAAAGCTCGGGCAACACGAGACGATCATCAGGGAAATAATACATCAGCCCAGTGTCGATCTTGATGAGGTTATGGTCGGAGGCAGCCCGGACCGGGACTGGATGACCTCTATTTGGAACTATCTGGCCGAAGGGACCTTACCCAGCAACCAGAACGAAGCAAGGAGGCTGAAGATGAAGTCTTTCGATTACATAATAATGGGAGGAGACTTATACAGGCGAGGATTCTCAACTCCCCTCTTAAAATGCCTCACTCCTGAACAGGCGAAATGTGTTATGAGCGAAATCCATGAAGGAGTGTGTGGGATGCATACTGGTGGAAGATCTATGGCAGCAAGAGTAATCCGGGCCGGTTATTATTGGCCCACTATGCGAGCTGATTGTACCGAGCATAGTAAGAAGTGTAATGAGTGCCAAAGGTTTGGTAGTCTGCGTCATGCACCGCCGGAAGAATTGCACACAATGACGTCTCCGTGGCCATTCATGGTCTGGGGAATGGATATTCTCGGACCTTTCCCGATGGGTAAAGGGCAGGTCAAGTTCTTACTAGTGGGCATAGACTACTTCACTAAATGGATTGAGGCGGAATCGTTAGCTAAGATCACGGCACAGCAAGTACAGAAATTCGTATGGAGGAATATTATCTGTCGGTATGGGATTCCTCACTCGGTGGTTACTGATAACGGAAGGCAGTTTGTGGATGGAAACCTGAAGCAATTCTATGAACAGCTCGGTATCAAGCATCAAGTGTCTTCGGTCGAGCATCCCCAAACCAATGGGCAGACAGAAGCGGCGAACAAGGTTATCCTCGGAGAACTCAAGAAGAGATTGGGAAGAGCGAAGGGGGCCTGGGCCGAGGAATTACCGAGCATTCTCTGGGCCTATCATTGCACGTCTCAGTCAAGCACTAAAGAAACCCCTTTTAGGTTGACTTTTGGAGCTGACGCAATGATCCCGGTGGAAGTGGGAGAGCCGTCCTTTAGACGAATACTCCTCGACCAACATATGAACCAGGAAAACATGGAAGTTGAACTAGATCTATCCGAAGAGGTCAGGAAAAATGCACGTATACAGGAAGAAGCTTGTAAGCAAAGAGCGGCTCGGCGTTATAATTCTCGGCTTAAGCCAAGGAGTTTTGTTGGTGGAGATCTTGTTTGGAGAAAACAGAGCGAAGCAAGGAAGAATATCGGTGAAGGAAAGCTAGCTGCAAATTGGGAAGGGCCTTACCGAGTTACTAAAGCGTTGGGCAATGGAGCATATAGACTAGAAAAGCTGTCAGGAGAAGCAATCCCTAGGACATGGAATGCATCTCACCTCAAAAATTATTTCAGTTAGTTGATGTATACAAGGAAGGTGATGTACTCTTTTTCCTAACTCGGTCTTTTGTCCCAAAGAATATGCAAAAGAGGGTTTTGGCTGAGAAGGTTTTAACGAGGCACGCCTATCTACTTTAATAAAGGAAATTTTTTATCATGATTATGTTTATTAACCTCGGTCAAGTATGAACCGAGAGGAGCAGAATTACACCTCGGTCAAGTATGAATTGGGGAGGTGGATAAACTCGGTCAAGTATGAACTGAGCATTCGAATTAAATTTGGTCAAGTTTGAACCAAGAATTTGTTAAAAACTCGGTCAAGTGTGAATCGAGGAATTGAAATTCGGTCAAGTATGAACCGAGGTTTCCAACTAAAATTCGGTCAAGTATGAACCGAGGTCTACGTCTAAAACTTGGTCGAGTACGAACCGAGAGGAGGAATTAAATCTTAGTCGAGATCGAACTGAAAGATTATTTTAAACTTAGTTGAAAAATTGAACGCAGTCAGGTCGAGAAGTAATATTGTTATCATTAACAAGTCTGAACAAGACATCAAAATAAAGAAAAGCAAAGAAATAGACAATCCAGGAGGTGAGCAGCCCGCAGCAGTAGGAACATTTTTTTTTTAGTATCCTACAGTTCATCTTCATCCACAAGCTCACCATCTTTGACATCTTTGTTCACATCAAATGCCGAGAGCTCAATTTTCGGCAGGAAAAGATGCACCTGACGAAGTGCTTTATGGAAGCCTTCTATATGCTCTTTCATTATTTGTTGTACGGCTTCCTTAACATCAGCCTCGAGTTCGGCCTGTCTTTTCCTCGCTTGTTCCAAATCCTTTTGTAAATTAGTAGCGAGGGCCGAGGATTCGGCTTCAGCGTTCCTTGCCCAAGCAACCTCAGTCTTCAGGGCATCCCGCTCCTTCTCGACTGCTTGCACTTTCATCTCTGCACCAGCAAGAGATTCTTTCAGCTCCTCCACTTGCAGAAGGAGAGCTGCTTGAGACTTTGAAGCTTCGGCGAGTTCTGAAGAAGCCTTGTCTTTTGCAGTGGTTGCTTCCAGAAGCTCGACCTTAGCAGCTTTGAGGCGACGATCGTTCTCCTCAAACTCCTCCCCACAAAACGAGGCCATGTTCGCAGCACGCAGGCACATAGCCGACATGGATTCCAAAATAGCCTTGGGACCTAATCGCTGGGAAGGCAAGGGAGATTGGTGAGCAGAAGACACAATCTCCTCGTCGGTGGTCAGAAGTCGAGCACGTTTGCTCGGGGGGCTGTGTGAAGAGGAGGGAATCTCAACAACCTCAGCTGTCGCCATTACTTCGGCACGACCTTTCTCCTCTTTATCAAGGTGAGCCTGCAACTTCTCGGCACTTGGTCCTGCTGATGGGGCCATGTTTTTTATCGAACGCCAGTTGAATTTCCCCATCACCACTGCAGAGTAGAAAGTATATATTAAAAACTCAGACAAGTATGGCAGTAGAAGAAAAAAGAGACTTGGCACTCACGTGAAAGATCTTTATTAGGAGTTGAAGAATAAGGGAGTCTAAGTAAGATTTTGCAGTTCAAGGGGCGAGGTAATTTATTTAACTTCTCGACATCCGCTTTTTTGGATGCCGACATATCCTCATAGCACCAAGACTGGAATTTGATCGGAGTCCGAGTCCAATATAGAGGAAACCTGGGTCGTCCCTCCTCATTGAAAAACATCTCCGAGTAACCCTCGGCGGGGCACACCTTAAAGAAACTTCCTTTGAAGTCTTTGTAGGATGAGGTATATGGACCGATTATTCCCTTTTTATTTATACCACTGAGAGAAATCCAGCCGATCTTATTTCCAAATCGGATCTGGTAGAAGTAGAGAAATTTTGGAGCGGTCGGTGTCATGTTCAGTTTTCTACACAGGACTTCGAAAGCCTTTAAAAACGCCCAGCTGTTGGGATGAAGTTGAGTCGGAGCGACGTTCAACGCCCTTAAAACAGCACACTCAAACTCCGAGAAAGGAAGGCCAACCCCCAGTAACTCAGATAATGTTTTATACATATAAGTAAAATGTGTTTGCCCTCATTGTGCCGACATAAAAACGTGCTCATCTTCTGTACACGGCTCGACAATCATGGCCTCCTCTGTTTGTATGCTAGACAGAGAGATGGATTTCCTCATTTCCATGATCGACTCAGCAGTCTGAAATTTAGAGTGATAAGATCCAACTTCTCCTTTAACCCAATAATATCCCGGAAGTTGAATGTCGGGAACTGGATCTTTTCGAACCCTTGAAATGATTTTTCGCGGGTTTGGTACGGTTACTTGCACAGCAGTAGCCGAAGATGAAGCTTCCCTTTCAGTCGGGAGGTCGGCCAGATGAAAATTCAGCTCCCCGCTTGGAAAGGAAGAGTTTGATGGTGAAGGATCTTCTCCGATGCCCATAACTTCCCTCTCAATTAGGATTCGATGAAGGGACGACCCAGTTGACGTCTCAGATCCTCGGTTTGAACTCATAATGATTGGGAAAAATATGGAATAGAGCGTAGAAACTGAGAAAAGAGGGAAGGATAGAAGAAGGCGTACCTAGAAAAATGACGAAAAGGGCGAGAAAAAGGAGGTTAGGGACGACGGAAAGGTTAGAGACGACGGAAAGATTCAGAAGGAATGAAAAGCAAATGAAGTTTAAAGTGAAAGGATGAACATTCGAGTCCTACACGTATATTGTGAAACTCCTCCGCGAAACAAGCAATTTAATCATAACTTTGGGCAACAAATCGTCACCATTGGAGAACGTGCTCCAATTGACGAAAAGACGCAGTATTAAATAACGCCGCGTGTAGCCGTACGTATAAGTGCATTACCATCTCAGAAACCGAAACGTCAAGGAGCCTTAGGAAGGTTCTCGAATCCCTAGGATACTGAAACGGTTCAAAATTCAAAAACCAGTCTTTAGTTCGTCACGTGATCCAGAGCCTCTTCGTCTAAATCGGACTCGAGGCTCGGGGGGCTAGTGTACTGGCCGGGATGATAAGGCCGAGCTTACAAGTCCGAGGTAGATAAACGTCCATTTGATGTACCACTCTCCAGGCTCATATACACCGAGCTTAAGCGTAACAATCCGAGTATTACATCTGTTATCAAGCGGTAAGCCCGAGTAATTGTACGGCCAAATGATCGTACGGTTAAATAACATCTCGGCCATAGGACCAACTGTGGGTTTCTCTACGAAGATTGTGCTGCTCCGAAAATACCCGACTAGGAGTAACGGTTATGAGAATAATAACTATTACGGAATCATAACTGAAGGACGCAAAATCAGGGATTAAGTGAAAAGAGTGTGATACTCCATAATGATTATTTATATCCCGATAAATTAGGGATTAGGGGGAGAAAACGGTTAAACCTTAACGGTTAGAGGAAGGTCAATAAAAAGGGGACAAGAAGAAGCGTAAAGAGAAGAGAGCACTGCACACTGAAAAGGAGGAATAGTCTTCCTCGGCTTTTTGACAGAACAGATATAGTTTTTAAAAGTGCTTGATAATAAATGTTCATATCCTTTTTCTCATCTAAATTTTTTTCTTCAATTGTTGCCTTTTCTTTTATTTACTTACGTTATTTTAATCTTCATGATACATATTAATTACATTCGGTTCAATCCTGGTTTGATCCCTATCAAACTGGTAAACCCTGAATTGGTACGTTACCCGATTCAGTATCCAGTCCGGTTTTCTTAAGAATAGTTACTACTATTAAGTCTGATAATACTTGAATCTAATATGATAGTATATCAGATAGTTATATAAAAAATATAATTTATTTTTAATTTTTTTCCAACAACTTTTTATTTGCTAGTTGATGATTATTTAAAGTGCTTATATCTTTTTTCAAGTAGGAGGGGAAAAAATACTTACTACTCTCTTTAGTTCTTAATATAAATTTTTTTTAACTAAATCATGCTAAGGATGAGAGTTAAAGTTAGTTAACTACTTTAATTTATCTAAAAATCACAATATTTTTTAAAAACTATTCATACTTAATTTCTTTGTCTTTCTCTGGGATGCATTAAATTGATGCATCTTTTAAAAAGTATAATAAATATTACTTAATATATTATAAAAAGTCATATATTTAGAATCAAGATAAAAGATCTTATATTTAGAATTGATAAAAATATTTTGTACTTCATTTAGTTATTTATTAGGTCAAAAAAAAATTTCAAAACACAAAAAAAAAAAGAAAGAAGTGACACATGGCATAAACCTTAAAAAACATTAGTGGCCCGACAAAAAAAAAAACAAAAGCTTGGCACATCCTAACATGTTGATTAAGACTCTGTTTGGTTGGGGTTTATTGGGGGGATTTTAAGAGGAGGGGAATCCCCTCTCCTTGTTTGGTTCTTAAAATTGGAGGGGATTTAATTCTCCCAATCCCTTTCCTCATCCCTTTCTTGCTTCCCCTCAATTTGGGGTTTTTTGGAATAAAACTCAATCCCCTCTAATTCCTTTCTGAACAAAATAAGTTTTTATTAAAATCCCTCCAATCCCCTCCCCTCAAATTCCACTAAATAAGGAAATTTTAAAATTCCTCCAATCCCCTCCCCTTCAATCCCCTTCATTAAAATCCTTCAAATCCCCTTCGCTCAAATCCCCCCGGTTGAACCAAACAAAACCTAAAGGGATGGTTAGATGGAGGTGGAAGTGTACACCGTGTGCATCTCCTAAGATGTACACGGGATCGATTCCCTAAGTTTGCATACATTTGGGTGGGTAACTTGAAGACTCAGTATCCATTCCATCAGCCCATTTATGATCCCGATAACCCACCCTTGGTTGCACCTAATGGTGATGTGGGACTGGATGGCATGGTGATCAACTTAGCCAGCCTGTTGGTTGGAACTACCACCAACCCCTTCGGCAATTGGTTCTATCAGGGGCTAAAAGAGGTGCCACTAGAGGCAGCATCAGCTTGCATCGGCATTTATGGCAAAGGGGCTTACCAAGATTCTGCCGGCAACCTCTTGGTGGACCTAGTCACTAGCACCATCTTCAACGCAAATGGTGTTATTGGCAGAAAATATTTGCTATATGCACTTTTTGACTCCACCACCTCTTCTTGTTCTACGCTGGTTTAAGTAAAACATAGGATACACGATGCAGAGGTCCAAGGTTGATTACTGATGTGTTTGGCTTTGAGACAAATTCTTTGATTCCATTATTCTTTTTGTTGTCACATTGAGTAAATTTTTCATAGGCATATAATTAATAGAACTATATTTTTATTTTTTTTTTGGGATAAAATTATCTTATTGAGACAAATGGAGTAACTCTCCTAACATAATGTTTTCTATTCATATGACTCAGAATTTGAGATTTTACTTATAGAGCATCAAATCTCTTGCCACTTAATCTAATCGCCGTGATTATTATATTTCTATTTTTGTTCTGATCACAGGAGAACTGAATTTCTATCAATTGTTATTTAATTTTCTACTCATTTCCTCTCTCCATTACTCGTTTACAAAGGGAAAACCGCGCTCGATAGATGAATGTTCGGACGAATTCTTTTTGTCGTGAGCCAATGTTCTTCTTCAAATCAAGCCTAAGGCCTAACATATTTTCATGATTTTTAAATTTTTTATAAGGGAAAAGATTTCCCCCACTTTTTTGGGCTTCTTGTTTTTTTTTCCAGTTGATTTTGAAGCCCGAATTGCATTTTGGGGACGGGATAGAATTTGGGCAATCATACGAAAGTTTTCCGTGTGTCAAAACAAAATAATAAAAATTTCCACTGAAACATTGTATACTTGGAGCTTTCTATTATGCCATATGACTTAAGCTACATAATTAAAATCACCTCAAGCTTATAAATCTCTCATTTTTTTTTTCATTCCTTTCATTTGTGGGATATGTCATTATACTATAATAGGATACAGAAAACAATGAGTATGTAAGCCAAAAAAAAAACAAAGATTTTCCTGTCACAATCACAACTAGTTTTTTAATGTTTAGATGAGGAAAAGAAATACTTGTTTTAAATTCTTATTTATTTGACCAGGCCAAAAAAAATCGTATTTGTGAAAAACACTTTATCATAGGAAATCAAGCATATATTGCTCAAATTTGTTTTCTTTGCTGCTGTGCTGCTACTTCACAACAACAGATCTGAACTATACAATTTTGATGTATATTTTTTTTATCTTTAATCAATTTTATTAAAAAAGTGAAGATGAAAAATAAAAATATTTAGAATTTATACATAAAATAAAATAAATTGAAAGTTGAAAATTATCCCATCAATAAATTAAATTGACTAATTTATGAAATATAGTGGTGGAGGAAGAAGAGAGACAAAATGAAATATATGGAATTGGGGAAAATATAAAAAAGGCTTAAGTTGACTATATATGTGTGTGTGACAATGAAATATATTGAAATGAAAACAAATAACGGAGCTTTAAGATTTTTTTTTTGTAAAATTGGGAAGAGAGAAACATATAACATGGATTATTAAAAGAAAATTTTAACATGATCTTAAACTTTTAAGTTTTTTTTTTTCGGCTAATTTTATAATAAAAAAAATTCAAAAGATCTTCGTTATTGCTTTTTGTGACACTCCCCCAAGAAAGATTGAATGATATGAGAGGGTTCGCAAATGGAACAAGGTGAAAAGTGGCTTAACGAAGATGAACACATGTAAAAGGCGAAATTGTTGGAGTTGGAGGAGATTCCAATAATGGAGCATTTTTCATTCAGCTGGCTTTTTCAATGCTGTATGTCCAATGTCCAATGTCCAATGTCCAATGTCTTCGTACATAACACAGTTTCCTTTCCTCGTTTCAATTATTGTTGCTCCTGCTCTGGTTAGTGTTGTCTCGTCGTCACTTACATGGACTGCCCTCTCATATCATTTAAGTGGTAGAGCTTTTTTCAAATCTCAATTTATGACTGAATAAGAAATTAGGGTGTTTTTTCAGCCTAAAACCGTTAACTTTGCCTTCACAAAGCTACGTCTTGACAAAGGGCTTCACAGGAGCATACTGGACGAGTGGAGATCACTTGGGATCGAAGCTTATAGCATCCAGACTGGGTTTTCCTTATCTCTTCCTTTATTCTCTCTTGTGTTTGGATGGATATGTGGTTTAATCTTCATATATTTGTGTTGCTTCTAACCTATTTGTGGTTAAGTTCTTATATTATATCTAGGACTAGGATTTGTTTCAACCTGCTTATGGATTACTATTTGTCATCCTTTCTGTTTGATTGCTATTTAATTTGTATGAGTGTATTCACTGTGCTTTTATTGTATCTTTATAATCTGGCCAACTACTGATTGATAGTTATTAAGGATTAAAATGCAAATATTTTTTGTCATAGGGACCATGCAACGTTTCTATAGTATAGTAAGAGGGTGAATTTGGAGTTTGAAAATTTTAAATTATAAAAAGTTTTTTTAAAAGTTAATATAAAATATAAAGATTAAATAATTAATTTTTCCATGTCATAGACCCTACCATATGTTTAGGTGGTAGGAGACTTGAGTCACAAGCTGACCAGAGCAGCCCATCCCGCGTGGCATGGCAAAGACCCTGCGTGGGTAAGACTTACGTCAGATTCTGAGACTTTTGAAAGTGATACACTCATACAAGTAAAACGTTTTCCCGTCTCTCCCTCTCTCTCCCTCTGAGTTATCGACTCGTGTAGGTCCCTTCATTCTGACCCAATACCCCTTCTTCCCTCTCCCATTTTACCCTCTGACACAAGATAACTTCTATACGCGGTGGTGGCACCCTTGCCAATGCCATTCATTACTATTTCTGCCTTCTTTTTTTCTTATAAAAATATACAATCCTTCCTTTTCGTGACTCATTATTACTTTTTTTTTCTTTAAATACTACTCTTCCTGTCCCTTTTTTTTTTAATGCTTTTTTAATATAAAATATTTTTAAAATTATTTTAATCATTAGTTATTTTTTTATAAAAAAATATTCTTTACTTAAAATTAATAATTAATATTAATATAGATAATGACACTAATAACTAGTAATATATTAAATATGATTTTTTTGAAAAAATATTATTAATAAATTTCATTAAACATAAGAAATTCTAAAAAAATAATTAAAAATTTATATAAATTTAATATAATTAATGAAATCAGTTGAAAATATCCCATAAAAAAGCACTAGGTTATTCAATGGGTTCGGATGTCCGTTGTGACCCGGTTATTTCTGGTCGGGCCAGACCAAAAAGGAAAAAATTTGAAATGGAAGAGGATTGGGCCAAAAAGAGGATTGGGCTAGGCCGGTCCTCGGACAAGTCACAGACCTATATTGACCTAACCCAGTATATATTATTTTTTTAATTTTATTATTATTTTTATTTATTAAAAAAATTAAATAATTTTATATAATTATTTTTCCTTTATATGTCCCATGTAATAATTAATTTTATAATTATAATAGATACATTTTATTATTTTAATTTTTAATTTATATAAAATTTTAAATTAATTTCTTAACTTAATATTATATAAAATAAATAATATATAATTATTAAATATTTATAATTTTTATAAATGTTACTTTTTAATTTAATATTATTTCATGTCAGAATATATTTTAAATATAATTAGTTATATTTTTATTAAAAAATTAAATTAACTTATTATTAATTTATTTTTTATGCTTATTTTTATACCGGACCAAAATTTATTCTATATTGACCCCGTCACTGATAAAAAATTAGGTTAATTTTCTTGGCCTAAAAATGTTTTAGATCAGATTAAGGTGATGCTCAGGCCGTGAACACTCTGCCACGATCATATAATCTCTCATTTTGGTTCAAAAGCTTGCAACTTCCTCCAGTATTTTGGCCTTTTCAAGCCCCTGCTCCTACTCTACTCGTATCTTGTTTTCTATACCTTGTTACCTTGTCTTCTTGTTGCATTCAGGCTGTGGTGGTTTGGTGGGAGGATGAGTCTTGTTTTGTAGCTGACCCCTTCTTCGCTCTTTATCTCTTTCTCCTCTCTTTGTCCCGCCGCATGTGGCTGATTCCCCGGTGACTCCTCACAATTCTGGAAAAAAGCAAAAGCAATTTTCCAGGTAAATCTCTCTTCTTTTTTTGTGCACTTCTTTCGGCTTTTCTTCTTCTCTTTTTGTTCGTACCATTTTCATTTCTCCACTCTCCAAATTCAGCGCAGAAGGAGAAGGGGAAATATAAATCTGGAATTGTACGTCTCATGCTAGGCTTTTCTTTGATTGTTTGGCTCTACCTATCGCTGTTCGGGGAGGTCTATGTTGCTTGGTTCCAATGCGTAAATCTTGTAACGAAATGCTCTTTTCTTTTTCTTTTTTTCCTCTTCGAAGCTTTAATAGCAATCGATTTCCGTCTTGGCTAGCTAAGTTAGACAATCGGTAAAATGGGTTGTTGAAGAATTTAATGTTCGGCGAAGCTATCTTTTGTCCCCTGTCTGGAGAATCTCTTATGGTCATTTCATTCTAATTTCATCAGGATGTAAAGATTTGTTTTTTCCCTTTTGTGCGAAGTTGTTCCCATTGCTTGAATGGATAATGAAATCTGCAAAAATTCCTTTATCTTCTATCTCCTCAATTCCTTCAGCTTTCGAAAACTTTCTGAGCTGTTGTACATTATGAGATATTCAATTGTTAAACCTCAATTAGAAACCTAACCGCAAAAAAATTTCCATTTTTTTGGTTGAGAAAACAGAAAGGATGGAAGCGGCATCGGAATATAGAAGTTGGGATGAACTAATACCGGACGCACTAGGGCTAATCTTCAGCAATGTTTCGCTCCAGGAGAGAGTGACTGTGATCCCCAGGGTCTGCAAATCGTGGGCCAAAGCAGTGAGTGGACCTCATTGCTGGCAAGAGATAGACATTGTGAAATGGAGCAATCGTTGCCAGCCTGACCAACTCGACAGAATGGTGGAGATGCTCATCACCAGAAGCTCTGGTTCCCTCCGTAAGCTCTGTGTTTCTGGTCTCCAATCTGATTCCATTTTCACTTTCATTGCGGAAAAGTAAGCATAATCTCCACATTTTCTTAATTCACTCTCATACGGACCGATTGTTGGTCTTTCTTATATGGTTTTTCTGTTATGCAAGTGCGGGCTGTCTCCAGACTCTGAGACTGCCGAGGAGCAACATGAGTAATTCCATAATGGAACAGATTGCTGGGAGGCTATCGTTGATTTCTTTCGTAGACGTGAGCTGTTGTATCAAGATGAGTGCACTTGGGCTTGAGGTAATTGGGAAGAATTGTAAGCTGCTGGAAGGGCTGTGCAGGAACATGCATCCATTAGATACTGCAGGCAAGCCTTTGGAGGATGACGAAGCAATGGCCATTGCCTCCACGATGCCTAAGCTCAAGCATCTTGAAATGGCTTACCATCTGATAACCACAGAGGGTGTTCGTCAAATACTTTGTGCTTGTCCAAAGCTTGAATTTTTGGATCTGAGGGGGTGTTGGGGTGCCCAAGTTGGAAACTCGTTTCTGAAGCAGAATTTTCCAAAACTCAAGGTTCTGGGGCCTCTTGTGATGGACTATTATGAGGGAGACGATGGATGGGAGGAATGCTCAGATTTCTCTGACTCTTCTGATGAGTTGGCGTGGCAATTCGTGGCTGGTGACATGGGGGAATATTATGATTATGAAAGTGATGCATATGAGGGCATGTGGGACGATGAGGGAAGACTAGAGGAGCTTGAATTGAGGTTTTATGAAGGAATTGAGGATTCTGGAATGTATTGGCCCCCATCTCCATAAAGCTCAAATTTTTCCTCCCATCTGAGTTACATGATCTGTAACTAATGTTTTTACTCTCGACTCTAATGCCCTGTATTTAATCAAAACCAAAGCTGGTTGGCTTGTTCTCTTCGCATGAGTGCTTCTTTGCAGAACGCCCCCGCATATATATTTGGAAGGGATAATTATATTTTCGTCCTTTCAATACGTTTTTAGAGAAAGTATTTCATTTGTTAAATTTATAGGAATTCTATTAAGCTGGTGATCTTTTGGGGATGTATAAGTATTTTCTTATTTTGGGTCAGAAACCGGATTAAATTTATTGGAAAATAGAAGTAGAATAATTTTAAGATGATTCTAATATCTGGAGGGAGGAAAGGATAAAGAGGACATTGTAGTATGGTTGTAAAGAGAAGTAGCAGATGACTTTGGGCATACAAAGATATTTTATGCTCCCTTGAAAATATCTTTTGGATTGAAAAAGAGTGTTATTCTTTGCCCGGGCACTGCACAATTGAAGATTTCCACCTGTAATCATGTTGTGATACGTGATTGAATGTGAAAGCACTAAATACTAATTAGTTTGTTGATGTGACATGGTAAATTTGAAAGTGTGGGTCAAGAGGGGTCACTCATGATTTGATTAACTTAATAATAATAACAATAGATACCAAACCTTCAAATTTCAATGCAGACCTGTGAATAATTTTAATACATTAAAAAATAAAAACAATAGGTGATATATCCATTATATATATATATAAAATATCCACATTTAAACTTTAAATTATATCTAAATATGTTTATATTGATATATTTTAGTATAATTTGACATACTTTCGTATTTCATGACGTTATAAGTTCATTTGTAAGCATTCATAGTAAAAATGTTACAAATTATTCATACTGAAAAGTTTTGATACTCTTCATTATTTTGATCATAACTCTCACATATGAACTCCGATTGAGGTTTTTAAGATGCATTGGAAAGCTAAGACACAAAGTTACAACTTTCATGTTTTGAGTTTCCCCAAATTCTAACGTTATCATGGTGACAATTGAACTCAAAGTGTCAACACGAGTTTGTAGCGTTATGAAGCTGAAAGGTGCATCTGTCCGTACAAACAGTACCCACCCAGCGCTAGGTCAACATGAATTTTGAGCGTTTCTACCTTCTGGAACCACCCGGCGCCGTATAGGATGAATATATGGCCACCCGGCGCCTGGTCAAGCACGAAAAGCCCATAAAAACTCGTTTTTGATGCGTTTTGGTGTTATTTTGGGCTTTTATGAGCTTCTAAAGTTTTTCTATATAAGTATACACGATAGAAACACAACGGAGAATTTGGAAACGCACTCAGAAGTTAGAGAACACTGTTCTAACCACATCTGGGAGCAACTAGGAACATCTTATAGAGAGAAAGCAAGGAGATTCGGGGAGTATTAGTGATAAATTTATTCTTCTCTAATATAACTCTATTTTCTTATTATTTTCACTATGATTTGGGATTTTAGTTATGATTTAATTTCTATGTCCATGAGTAGCTAAATTTCTCAGTCGAGGATAAGGATGTAGCTTGACTGGGATGAATTGGATTTGTTTATCTAGTTAAGACTCTTTGATTTGTTCTTCAAGTTATATTTAATTTATTTTTTTATTATATTTATCTCTTTTGTTCATTCATGTTGATTTTCTGTTTGATCATCATAGAATCTAATTAATGGGTAAACTTGATAGACTGAGAGGTGAAGAGTGAACCTAGATTTAGAGAGATAAACATGAATAACTAATCTAGAGATAGAATTAGAAATTCATGGTGATATATGTTATAGTTTTCAATGTTTAATTAGAAAATTTAGTTGTGCGAGAACGAATTGAATCATAATTAAATAAGGACTAATTGACCGAGAGGTAATTATGACGCTTTAGAAACAACAATCACTATAATTATGTAGAGTCTAACTAAGAAATAAAATCTAGTTATTTCATAAGATGAAACCTGATCCCTTGACGCTTCTAGAACTGAATCAAACTCAAACTTCATTTTGTTTTTTATTTCTTTTCTTTTAAATTTGAATTCTCAATTTAATTATCAATTAATTTTTGGAATTAAAAGTTTGGACCATAAATTTATTACCTCCCTTGAGTTCGACCTCTGGAATACTCCAGAGATTTTTTTATTACTGCAATCGACCTTGTATACTTGCAGGATTTCCGATCAATAGGCTTGATGAACAATGGATGTCATGTCATGATAAAATGAAAAATCTTGGAATGCAAAAAACAATTTCCTTTTTTTCGGCAATGAGTGAAAAGAATGTTTCAATAAATCTCAAGGGGGCAACGAAAAGTGAAAACCAAGTCAGGGTAGCTCACACCAGGATATATATCTCAGATGGATGTTTGTTCATGTTAATAGTTTCTTTCTTAAAGTCTAATTTGTTACCCAAGAATTAATAATATTATGGCACATAATAGGTGGGAGTCACATTATGAGATGTGATTAATATATTAGCAGCTTGCAGAATGCAGCCTAGTAGACATTACCGGTATATCAGTAATAGTAATCCATGATGGGATAAAAGTTGATGGGAGCACGTGATGTCATGAGCAATGATCAGAAACCAGACCGTTTCTAACATGTATGTCAAAATAATTCTCATAATACTTTCAAATTAAGATATTTTTAGAGTTATTATTTCAATTCAATTACCATTAGATTGTTAGACTTTACAGTACTCTTCAATTTAATTTAATAAATTTTTTTTCGGATGACATTAATTTTTAATAGTATAATTACAGGCTCACAACATTTTGGTAAAAAAAGTAGATAGAGTTGGGCCTTATCAAAGTAATGGGCTATAGCCCATGCAATGAAGTTGTTGAAACCAAAATTTTTCCCAAAGGAAAATGAAAATGGTAGGTGAACGTTGCGGTTGGAGGTGATCATAAATTTTGTTCGATTTAGACGTGACTCAAAACTAAATCAAATCATATATCGGGAAAAAAAATTAAATCAGATCGAATCAGTTAATTTTACCAAAATGTGGACATATTCGTTTAATCATGTGATCATTTTAGGTTGACTTTGTTCGGATTAAATTTAATTAGATTGTTGGGTTCTTGTACACAGTGTAAAGTGAGCTGTATTGTTTAAGATAACAAGGTTTATAGTGCGAGTTCTTATAGACTATAGATTTCAAAATTATTGATTTTTTTGTGGAAAAAATTATTATCATGATTGACACCGTGGATAAATTAGATTTGAAATTTAACTCACTCTAGAAAAGTAAAAAATATTATTTATAACATAATAAAATATTCATGAAAAATAATTTTAGTGATAATAAAAATCTGTGAAATCTGATTCAGAATTATTTTAAGGATTAAAATAGCATTGAAAGAAAAAAAAGTTGGGGGCAGGAATAGTTGAAAATGAATAGCATTTAATTTGACGAGAAGGAATTGCAAGAGATAAGAAAAGAAAAGTACTGAAACTTATTAAACCTAGAAATGGACCTAAATTATGAAAATTGCAAAATATAGAATGAAAGAGGGAAGCAAAATGCTTGGGGGAAAGGTGATGGAAGGAAGGGCGGGAATATGCATGCGAATGGGAATGGCCAGTGGCAACAACTTGGGAAAAAGGACACGTGTCGATGAGATTGGCAGTATGGGTAGATATGTGGTGGTTGGAGATTATGGAAGAAAAGAAAAGAAGAGTGCATTGCTTTAAATTCATCAAATAAACAAATGGAAGTGGGTTGGTGATGACTTGGACACTCCATTCTTCATCCACCCTTTCGAACATCACACAAGGATATTTTAGTCATTTCCATTATGATTAATCTGCCACGCGCTCTATCATTCCTCAACAAACCATATTCATTCGAAACATGACTATGTTATAAATTTGGTATACTTGCACAAAGCAACAACCATCAAGCAAACGAATCCAATTTTGCGATAGTATAGTATACTGAAAATATTGAGAAGACAGACGGTCGAATATGAAGACGACATTTAATTTTCTTAAAATATTTAAATTGAATGGGAAGGAAAATAATCAAACAAATGGTTTATGAATATCTCAGCATTTTGCTTTCACAAGAAATACCATGTTAATCTTCTCTCTCTATATCGTTTCAAATGAAAATTTGTTACTTATTTAACATATAGTCTATTAATTAGTTTTTCTTTTTAAACTGTCATTTGTTGTGTATGATGTACAAGATGTCTTGAACCTACGTGATTCCACCAATTCTTCAGTCACAAATATTACTTTTTTACACGTTTCCCACATAATTGGTTTAATTATGTCGAGTCGTCTCAAGCTAAAATACTTGGATGAGTAAGCATTAGTGGGTAAAAACTGAGGAAAAAAGAAGAAGTAAAAACTAAACAAATAAAGCAATTTGACTTGTTCCCCGACGAGGATGGATATTTGGGCTGCTGCCGATAATAGCCTTAAGATGCTGAATTGACCAAAGCAACCTTGCTCAACAACCACCGAAACCCAACAGAGAGCAAAGCTGCTCTCTTATAAAACCATGGCCAGATTTCTGTCATCACATCTGAATTTGTCAGATCTCCTTTTTCTCTGTTATATCTGTGTTTGATAGATCATCGTAACTAAGATCTTCTCCCAGCATATTCATTTTCCCATACCAGAACAGCAACAATGGCTGTGTCTACTTCCACATCCTTGATTCCCACCACTTCATCTTCTCTTGTTTCTTCTTCTCAACACAACCAATCTGCCTTCCTCACCAACCCCAACAAGCGCAGGCCCACCCCTTCCATTGTTGCCGTACATGCGGCCGAGCCTGCCAAGAAGCCCCAAGCCACTACTACGTCTTCTCCTTCCACAACCACCGTTGGAGCGGGTCAGGGTAAATGGAGCTTGGAGAGCTGGAAATCCAAGAAGGCCCTGCAGCTACCAGAATACCCCAACCAAGAGGAACTGGAATCGGTGCTAGGGACCCTGGACGCCTTTCCTCCTATTGTGTTCGCCGGAGAGGCAAGAAGCTTGGAGGAACGACTGGGCCAGGCTGCCATGGGAAATGCGTTCCTTCTACAAGGAGGAGACTGCGCCGAGAGCTTCAAGGAGTTCAATGCCAATAATATACGTGACACCTTCAGGATTCTTCTCCAGATGAGCGCCGTTCTCATGTTCGGAGGACAAATGCCCGTTATTAAGGTTTTCAAAAATAAAAAATCAAGATCTTTTCCTGCAAATATGCAACGGAAAGAGTGATAATACTACTGAACTGAACGGTTTTTGGTGTGGTATAATTATTAGGTGGGAAGAATGGCGGGTCAGTTTGCGAAGCCCCGATCGGAGCCTTTTGAGGAGAAGAACGGGGTGAAGCTGCCGAGTTACAGAGGAGATAACGTTAACGGAGATGCGTTTGAGGAGAAATCGAGGATCCCAGATCCCCAGAGGATGATTCGAGCGTACTGCCAATCCGCAGCTACGCTGAACCTTCTGAGAGCCTTTGCGACGGGAGGCTATGCTGCGATGCAAAGGGTCACTCACTGGAATTTGGACTTTGCAGAGCACAGTGAGCAGGGAGACAGGTAGGTTCATTAGGTGCTTTCCCTTTTCTAAATCTAATTTAATTTAATGCCTTCCAATTTCTAAAAGACGGCAAGACAAGGACGCGTCATGTGCCATTAATGGATGAATATGGCACGTTTATGTTTTGTGAGTTACTATCACTTTATAGAAAATGTTCCCTACTGCCCTTTTTGGACGTGAATGAATCAGGTTAAAAATGCAGAGAGGTTAAAATTTGGGTGACTTGAATGAATAAGATGTGTGTTTATGTTGTATCCTTTCCTTTTATTTTATTTTTCCTCTCAATTTGTTTTGATTTTAATTTTTTATCATCAGATCAATATTTAATGAATTAATTTAGATTTCATTAATTAAAAGAGTTTGGAATAATATTATTTTCAGTGATCAATATAAACCATTAAATATCAATCTGATAGCCAAACATTTAAATTAAGGCAAATTTAGATGAAAAAATTGTGTAAAAAAATTGATTTAAATTCTTTTGGAATCTGTGAAATTACAAATAATGTACATTTATGGGAGATAAATAACACCGTAAATTATATCCAAAAAAAAAAAACATGGAAATTGATGAGTAACAGACAGTATATATTTGTAGGTTAGAAGAAAATAACATGGTAATTGGTTGGTAAAAAAAAAAAAAGGTTTCATGGTACTATCGTTCGTCGTTTTTTAGGATGAAAGAATAAGTCTTGTTATAGAAAAAATTATCCATTCCAAACTGGTTTTTTCTGGGTGCATTTCGAAGTCTTATAGTTTTTACCAGGGACAAGTTGGATAATTGTTCGCATGTATTATAAATTGAAAAGTGGCGGCGGCATGATTGACAGGTACCGAGAGCTTGCTCATAGAGTGGATGAAGCCCTGGGATTCATGGCAGCGGCTGGGCTCACGGTGGATCATCCTGTAATGAAAACCACAGAGTTCTGGACTTCTCACGAGTGCTTGCTTCTCCCGTATGAACAGTCACTCACTAGGTTGGATTCAACTTCTGGTCTCTACTATGACTGTTCTGCCCATATGCTCTGGGTTGGAGAACGGACCAGGCAGCTGGATGGTGCCCACGTTGAGTTCTTAAGAGGAGTTGCTAATCCTTTAGGAATTAAGGTCTCAACCCCCAAGTCTCAATTTTCTTTTCTTTTTTTAAATGACAATCTCGTATCCCTTAATGGAAGTACAGGGCAATTGATAAATTGGGATCCATATGATGGTGTTTCAGGTAAGTGATAAGATGGATCCAAACGAGCTTGTGAAACTGATAGAGATTTTGAATTCCCAAAACAAACCAGGAAGAATAACAGTGATAACGAGGATGGGAGCAGAGAACATGAGAGTAAAACTTCCACATCTAATCAGGGCAGTGCGCAGAGCAGGCCAAATTGTGACGTGGGTCAGCGATCCCATGCATGGAAACACCATTAAGGCTCCTTGTGGTCTAAAAACTCGGCCCTTCGATGCCATCAGGGTATGTATACTCGTACTTTCTTCCTCTTTTTGAGTGCATGTGTTGGCTAGTACTAGTAGTAGCTATGGGTTGGTTTCAAGTTCTATCCGAAAATGAAGGCGTTTCAATTCTTTTCCTAAAAAGAGATTACCGATTAATTATACATTCTGATCGAGCGCAGTTGACCAAGTAAACATACATGGTAATCGTATTAAATAAGGGTGTGGCCTGCCGAATAGTTGGTTTTAAGGTTTTATTTACGTTTGAAACCACGAGTCCTAAATGAGTGGAGAGGCACCAAACGTGTAGGCTATTAAAGTATTTATTAATATAATCGATCGATTTAGAAGAGGCTGAAGTTGTAGGTAAGAAAAAGACTGCTTGCAAAAGTCTGAGTCAGGACCGATATATTATACTTGAATTGAATGAACAGGAGAGGTGATAGCATTCTTGGATGTTACTTGTCAATCAGTGAAAGGGATTGGACATTAACTAGAGACCATGTTGGTCGTCGATGTCAAATTTTACCGACATATGGAAAGAAACATCGTATACTAGTAGTATGAAATATTATCGGGAAAAATTAATTGGCGTTGAGGGATAGTATTAAAGTGATGATTTTTGTTGAGAGCACTATTACTATGAGTATACTTGAATATTAAACAGGCGGAGGTGAGAGCATTCTTGGATGTGCACGAACAAGAAGGAAGCCACCCAGGAGGAGTACATCTGGAGATGACGGGGCAGAATGTGACGGAGTGCATAGGCGGGTCGAGGACGGTGACATTTGATGACTTGGGCTCACGTTACCACACTCACTGTGACCCTCGCCTCAACGCTTCCCAGTCTCTTGAGCTGGCCTTCATCATCGCCGAACGCCTCCGAAAGACTCGCATCAGATCCTCCACCCCATCTCTTCCCTCTCCTTATGCCCTCTAAATATGCATTGCCTTCCTCCCCCCACCAAATTCCTTATCGATCTTTTTTCCCCCTTTACACTTATTCATGTTTGCATTTGTACTCTATCTGTATGTGTACGTCTATACGCAATATGCGCCTCAAGTTGAACTTACACAAGATGACGTTTATTGGTGATACCAATCAAAGAGATGCCGCAGCCTTTGGAATTCATACTTCATGCTTGCGCATGCACTTCAAATATATATTTTTATCATTAGAAAAAGAAAATATAAAAAAAGAACGGTCAATATAATATATACAATTTATAACAAATCATATACTAGTATTCATAATATGTGATGATAAGGACAACTCATTTTCAGACTTAATTTGTGCTATTCATATATAATGTACCAGCTATATCGAATTCTATTATTTAATAGACTGTCATATTCAAATTCCTCCATAGATATAGGATAGTTTCAATATGAATTGTTTAAGGAAACCGAATATACTTGTGTGTGCACGGCTAACAAAATTATAAGATAGAGGATAAGTAAACTCAATTTGTAATACCCCACGCCTGACATTCCTCCTCCTTCAGATCCAATCAATACCCAAACAGGCTTTCAGTGGACGCACCAATGTTGCAAAAGAAAACCTTGAACATCGATCAGTCCGAAAATTTCGATTTTTTTTTTGTTTAATTCCTTGCATTTGTCTTCTCAGCTTTTAATGAATTGTAGTCTCGTTATGAATTACGTACTCTTGCTTTTTATTTATTGAATCCTCAGGCTCAGCTTTTATGTTTCTTTTATTCTCTTCTTGCAATGTCAACGAAGCTAGTTCTGAATTCTGATGTGATATTGGTCTCTCACCAGTCCCTCCATTATCTTTGTTTGAGTTATACTTCTCTGTGCGTGCTCTCAATTATTTTTCGTTCGAATTTCAACTATTTTTACTAGGCTCACTATTCCTTAGATGAATTGTCATTTAAGTTTACGTTTAACAACACCGGCGGGTGCCACTAAACTTAAATTGGCCCATGCACTTGATAAATTAGATTAGTCTGCCAAATCTATCTATAATAAACCTTTTTTAATTGGATGGGCTCCAACAACTGCAGGGAACAAATGTATGGACTATATAATATATATTGAGTTGTACGATAAAAAGCTGAACCATGTACATGTAAATACAAGTGGCGAAAGTCTAATTAACCATAGGATAGGAGAAAACATGCATAAATTACACCCACACGCTGAAAAACCCATTACTGGTAAGAGCAGTACTGTGCTGCAACCGGTGGTCAAAGATATGGCGCTTCTCTCACAATGAGGTCGTATCGCCTCAAGCATGGCATAACCTGCACACACACGCACATGTCATGTCATATTTGAATCAATGGACTCAGGGGCGGACGCAGCTTAATCAATATGGGGTCCAAAATTTTGACAAATAATATATATTTTATATTATTAATTTAATTTTTTAATATTTATCATAATTAATTTTTCAAAATATTCTTATAACTTAAAAAAATATGAAATGATAAATTATTTGTATATATATAAAGTGAAATGATAAATTTGTAAATTAATTTTTCAAAATATATATAAAGTGAAACCATATATTAATTTTAAGAAAAATTATAAAAAACATATTAAAAGTTTATATTTTCAATACATTTATATATAAATTTTATATTTTATTTTTTAAATATATCAATAATAAATATTGTACATATATATGTTTTATTTATTTATTTATTGTGTGTAATATATGAGTTTATATATGTGTATATATATTACATTATTATGGTTAACTGTATATTAATGTGTGTTTATATATATATATATAAGGAGAGGGACAAGGAGGGGGGGCCACAACCCCTCCCAAGCTATACGTGTGTCCGCCACTGAATGGATTGAGATGGATTGGAAGAGTAAAAGTAAGCAGGAATGAATTGCCAAAAGAAGGGGAAGGAAGAGGGAAGTCAGAGAAGTAAGTGAAAGGCCTTCCAAAGTTTTCAGAGTATGGTGGAGACAGCACGTCCAGTATTGCACATGGCGTCAACACAGTGAAACCACGAATGTTGCCTCCACTAATTGAATAATACGGATTACATGTATATATATATATATACAATTTTCCTAACTAAACTCTAACTAAGTTAATAAAAGAATTGGTTAAATACATAACAAATAAACTAGCTAGCTAACTAAGTTACAACCCCTGGAGCATGGATATCCTTCATGCCCAGCTTGGAGATCAAAGTATGAAAAGCAACTGGATGGAGAGGCTTGGTAAAAACATCTGCTAGTTGATCAGAAGAACGAATAGGGAGAAAATGAATGATCTTAGCTTGAACTTTTTCCCAAATAAGATGATAATCCAGTTCAATGTGCTTCATCCTCCCATGGAAAGCAAGGTTAGCAGCAATTTGCAGAGCTGATTGATTATCACAATAAAGCAAAGCAGAATCAGGATGCTCAATATGAAGATCATGAAGAAGATAAATTAACCATTGAATCTTACAGGTAGTAGAAGCTAGTGCACGGTACTTAGCTTCAAAGGAGGAGCGAGACACAGTTGGCTACTTTTTAGACTTCCAGGAAATCAAAGAACAGCCAAGAAAAGTATAATAACCAGTAATAAAGCGATGACTATCTAGACAGGTAGCCCAATCAAAGTTGTTGAAAGCCTTCAATTTGGAAGAAGTGGAAGAAAAAAGATACCTTTGCTAGATGCTCCTTTGAGGTAATGAAGAACACAAATGGCAGCATTCATATAAGGCTGTCGAGGATCAGAAGAGAATTGACTGAGATTTTAAACAGCAAAGCTTAAATCTAGGCGAGTAGTGGTTAAGTACAGAAGACAACCAATTAGACGTCTGTAAGAAGCAGGATCATCAACAGAAAGACTACTATCTTTAGAAAGCCGAAGATGAGGATCCATAGGAGTTGAAGCAGGCTTATAACCCAACAAACTAGCATCTTGAAGAAGCTCCAAAGCAACTTGCGTTGGGAGAGAACAATCCCTTCACTAGAACGAGCAATCTCAAGACCAAGAAAATACTTCAACTCACCAAGGTCTTTGATTTTAAAAGCTTGATCCAGACGTTGCTTAATAGTGTTGATTTCAACTATGCCAGTTCCAGCAAGAACAATATCATCAACATAGACCAATAAAGTAGTATAGGAAGTAGAAGTAAATTTGACAAAATGAGAATGATCAGCTTGTGACTGAGTGTAGCCATAAGAGAGTAGAGCAGAAGATAACTTGGAGAACCATTGTTGACTGGCTTGTTTGAGACCATACAGGAATTTTTGCAACTTACACACCATATTAGAATTAGAATGAGTGAAACCAAGAGGAAGCTGCATGTAAATGTCTTCATGAAGGTCTCCATGAAGAAAAGCATTATTTACATCGAGAGATGTAAGAACCAACCTTGAGCTGCAGCTAGAGACAAAAGTAAACGAATTGTAGTAACTTTGGCAACAGGTGAAAAGGTGTCAAAATAGTCCACACCTTTAGTCTGTGTATAACCCTTGGCTACTAGCCTAGCTTTGTACCTTTCGAGAGAACCAGCAGCCCTGTATTTAAGCCTATAGACCCATCTGCAACCAATGGGATGCTTGCCGGGTGGAAGAGGAGTCAAAACCCAAATATTATTTTGTTCAAGTGCTGCAATTTCAACAGCCATAGCATCTTTCCATTAAGGACATTTGACAGCTTGAGAACAAGATTTGGGCTTAATGATAGTAGAAATAGAAAGGATAGAATGTCGATATTTAGGAGATAGGTGAGAATAAGAGAGAACAGAAGACCAAGGATAATGAGTATTACCTTTGAGAGATGATTGGTAAGCAGAACTTTGAAGAGCACAATGATAATTATGCAGATAGGAGGGAGGTTTGCAAGATCTAGTAGAACATCAAAGAGGAGGAGCAAAGGAAGGAGAAGGCGAACGAGATGGATGAGAAGAAAGAGGTGGAGGGTCATCATAGGTAACAGTAGAATCAAGATGTAAGGAAGGAAAAGAAGAATCAAATGAAATGGAAGATGTTTGATGAAAAGGAAAAACTATTTCATAAAAAAGAACATCTCGGGAAAGAAAAATAGATTTAGTAGAAAGATTAAGCAATAGAAAACCTTTAGTGCCAAACTGAAAACCTAAGAAAACATATTTAATAGCTCGAGGAGAAAATTTAGAACACGTTGAGGAAATGATAGATGCAAAACAAAGGGATCCAAAAACTTTGAAATGATTGAAAGCAATTGGTTGATGGTACAAAAGTTCAAAAGGAGTGGAATTATTCAGAATTGGAGAGGGAAGGCGATTAATGATGTAAACAGCATGCAAAATGGCATAAGATCAGTAAACAATGGGAACATGAGAATGAAAAATTAATGCACGAGCTACATTTAAAATATGCTGATGCTTTCTTTCCACAATCCCATTTTGTTGGGAAGTTTCCACACAAGAAGTCAGATGAAGAATACCCTTTGAAGCATAAAAGGAAGACATAGAGAATTCTAAACCATTGTTGGATCGAATAATTTTTGTTTTAGAAGAAAATTGAGTATCAACTAAGGAAATAAAATTTTGCAAATGGACTCTAGTTTCAGATTTTGTCTTCATCAAAAAAATCTAAGTGTAACAAGATTTATCATCAACAATAGTCAAAAAGTATTCATACCCTTGAATAGAGGGTACAAAATAGGGTCCCTATATGTCAACATGTATAAGATCAAAAGTGTGAACACTATGACTATGACTAATAGGAAAAGACAATTTTCTTTGCTTAGCTAAATGACATGTATAGCATGGGGAATTATGAGGAGTACAAGAAATAAATGGAAATTTCTTATTTAGAACAGAAAGCTTGGAAAAAGAGAGATGACCAAGTCTGAGATGCCACAAAGTAGCAGAATCAGCAGAAATGGATTGAATGTGAAATTGTGTGGAGACAGGCTAAGAAAGAGACGACAATTTTGCATGTAAAAAATATAGTCCTTCAAAGAGGTTAGCTGTACCAATCATCTTCAAAGGTTGAAGTAAGTGTATCTGACAAAAAGAAACAAAAAACGTAACAGAACAATTAATGGACCGTGTAATTTTTGAAACAAAAATGATATTAAAAGCAAAATCAGGAATATACAAAACATTAACAAGAATCAAGGTGGAGGAAAGATAAATCGTGCCTGAATGAGTGGCAGTGGTATGAGTGCTTGTAGGTAAGCAAACATTAATAGGAGAAATAGAGTGGTAAGTGGAAAAACAAGCTAAAGAATTACACACATGATCAGTGGCACCTGAATCAATAATCCAGGTGATCCAAGAAGAGTAGCAAGAAGAAACAATACTTGAAGTGGTGCTAGAAATTTGATTAATAGAAGAAGTGGAGGTAAAGGTCAGAGATTGAGATGACTCAGGTTGCAAAAGTGTGAGGAGACGTTGAAATTGCTCAGGTGTGAGTTTGATTTAGAACAAATGCTTGAGTGGAAGAAGATGCTAAAGACTGTGAAACAAGAGTAGAATCTTGAGACAAATCAGACGTTTGAGTTGTGAAATTATTCACCATAGCAGAAGCAGCTTGATTGCGGAATTTGAATCCTGGAGGATAACCGTGCTTTTTATAGCACGTCTCTATAGTATGGCGATGCTTCCCACAAAAGGTACATTGTTGGAAATAATATGGATGCCTCTGATGGTGCTTTCTTTATTCTATCTATCACCTTGCCTGCCAATCCTACTGCACCCACAACAATTTTAAGCACTTGTTTAATTTCCTTTCTTTGGTGTTTGTGTTAGTGGGATTTACACTCTTAATCCTCCTTTTAAAATTGTTGCTTTGGATCATGCATGATCATTAATTTGTACGCAGATAGAAAGAAACCTAGTTTGTGTAGGATAAGTGTTGGTTAAAGAAGGTAAGAGATGCATACTTTGCATCAAAAAATCCTTTAGAGTGGGATCAAGGATGCATGTTTCAACTAGACCATCCAAATGAAATTTGAACAGTTTAGATCTTAAAATAATAAAAATTTAAAATGTTCAAACCTCATATGAACAATCCAAGTAAGATATACATCATGATACACATGTCATAGATGTACACAAAAAACAAATTAGCTGGACATCATAGGGCCAGAAGAGAAAAAATAGTAATTGCAAGTACATTTTTGGCTGGCAGTGGTATCCACTTTGATCCAGTCATAAACTTTGACGTAAACAGAGCCATATAGGAGTTTGATTAGAACTGTCATTCCCGGGTGATCATGAAGTGGAAATTTTTTTCCTTCTGGCAAACAGAACACCCCGATCTGCATCCATCTCATCATGGTCAGCTATCTTACTAATATTTGTTCAAACACCTTAGTAATCAACTGATACTTGTGGTTTATGTACTCACAGAAAAACTGTCACATTCATGAATATGAATGTATGTAATCTCCGAGAAGCCTCGGCCACAAAGCAATCACCTGCCGCCATCGGCTTCCTGAAGTGAGATAGCAGAATCACACAACCCAAACTCATCGATTCCAACATCCTTAGCTTCAATCCTGTCTACAAATTCATTCATCTCAAACATCTAGGTTACTGTACAACACGTACATGTATAGTAATAGTTACCAGATTATGATGAAGACAATAAATGGAACTATATCTAAGATAACGACCCACCAAGTAGATTTTTCAGATGCTGGATTTGTTGAAATGTTGGAAGCCCCTCCTGAGAAAACATAGCATGGCAAGATTCATAAACCACTTGTATTTCGCTCTTCTCCATTGTGTGTGTATATCTATAGTCCTTGTGCAATAGCTAGTGCTTGAAATTTCAAAGCATTCCAGCAATGACTGATGGCTTTATATAGCTAGCAGAATTGTCATACAAGGGGAAAAACGAGAGGAATTATAAGCATAAAAACACGTCCACTAAACCTGTGGCCTTATCTGAATTAGATATTACATTGGGCTTCTATTTCGGTATTAGAAAATGTTTATTTGAAATTTTGAAAACAAACGCAAGAGGTTGAAAGAGACTTCAAGTAAACGATGCCGGTAGCAACTGTCAAAGAAGTTATTTCCATACTGTGATGAATAAATTACCTGTCTTATGTAATTCCCCAATATGCAAGGTGATGCTATGCATCTCATTGAACATAGAAGCTTCAATTCGAAAGATATATCTGCCAGTTCCCAGTTAAAACAAATTACATCGATCTGACGTCAAATCATTATCACAATGGACTATTTGTGTTATGCCATTAAAGTCCAAGATAATTGAATTTGAAAATAAGAATATTGCATAAGGATCAACTTTTGTTACGCAACAAATGGACCACCACTACGTTAACATCATGGCTCAAGTTTATGGAGAAGTGTTTTTATTCCATCAATACTTATATCATTGAAGAACTGATTGTTCCATCCATAGATACCTTTTTATAGGTGAAGCAAAGTACATGACAAATAGGAAAGCAGTATGGTGTTTTCCAGCTTCAACGTTCGTGCCGGTATGGGAACTTGGATAGTTGTGGGCAGACATGGAAATAAGCATCATCCATCTTGCCATAAAGGACAACGTTGGTCCCTGTTGCTGTCAACCTGTCATCCTTTTACTGGAGTTAGCTCCAATTTATTCATATAGCCATGGCCATGCTGTTTCTTTTATAATCATGAGAATTCAGCTCCAAATGTTCTTGATTTTCCACTATTTTACTCTACTTTTCCACAGTGAGCTACCTTGGAATTGGGGATAACTTTGTGATGATCTTTCAAAGCGAGGATGTGAAAGCATTTCTTTCTTTTTATTATTTATCGGGTCAGTTAGAGGTGATCAGTTGTCACCATCAAATACTGCAACCCTAGATTTTTAGTCTGCAATAGTCATCTAAGGAATTCTCCAAAACATCAAACGATTTCACAATAATTTTGCTCAGACACTGGCTCTTCCTTTCCACCATGTCGTATTACACCCATGATTTCGTTAATTTTAGGGTCTGTTTGGATGTACTACTAAAACCAAGTTTTGGGTTTTAGTCTGCAATAGTCATCTAAGGAATTCTCCAAAACAACGAACGATTTCACAATAATTTTGCTCAAACACTGGCTCTTCCTTTCCACCATGTCGTATTACACCCATGATTTCGTTAATTTTAGGGTCTGTTTGGATGTACTACTAAAACCAAGTTTTGACCCAAAACTTGGTTTAATTTATATATCATGATGTTTGGCAAAATTTCCAGTTTCTGTTGCAGAATGATTTTTCAAGTAAAACGTGGTTTACATAGAAGCAACTTCGGACCTGCTTTTCCGTTCTCCTTCTCCCTTCCTATCTGTATTTATTTTAAAGTTAGATAAAAATATACTAATAAAAATGAGAAAAAATAAAAAAAATTAAGAAAATAAAATTTCCATAAAATTTTTCCTATTTATTAACCAAAATTTCCCTTCAAAATTTTAATTTTTATAAATCATGACCTGCAAGAAAATGTTATATCAGATATATTATGTTCTCAATTAAATAAATGTAGGTTAATTTTTAGTCCAAATAAATTAAATTAACCATGAGATAGAGTTTAAACTCAATTTAGAGGAAAATTATGAGTTTTGTCAAAACCAATTTTTAAATAAATCATCCAAACATAAACACGATAGTCCAAAACCAATTTTTATCATAATTATGTTACAAAACCAATTTTACCAACACTCATTTTTAACTAACTGAAATCCAAACGGGCCCTTAATCTTGCATTAGAACTCCGTTGTGATCAAGCTATAATTTAACTCCATTCGCTTGGAACCCAAGCACAAGGGGTATATATATATATATATATATATTCATTAAATATACAATATAAGACTCATATAATCAGGTGTGCAGGCCCTCAGCCTAGAGTAAAGAAATTAAATGAGAAATCGGTGAGTTTCAATCTCATGGTCCGTTGCGCCCGAAATGAGGCGTCCAATGAGGCCCATCCGCTTCTGAAACTGGGCCAGTATGAAACAATTGAATTATCAGCCCACTATGTACGGTTTCATTTTTGGGAGAGCTCATTTAAACTTTGAAACGACAATATTTTCCGGCCAAGTGAGAGAGATTTAGGGCTCAACAAAAAAGTCAGAGAGAGATTAAAAACTTTCCACCACACGAAATCAAAACCCCGTGTTTAACATAACGGGAACAGCTGTCTCTACTTCAGTTTTTCCTTTTTTATTCTTTTTTTAAAAAAATAAAAGAAAGAAAAGGAGGAAAACCCTCAACGCCACAAAAACCGAAAGGGAGGCTGAGTTTGTTGGTTATAGTGGCGTAGGATCCAACGGCTGATAGTGTGAGTTGGAAATTTAGACCCTCCCTCCCCTGAACGCAATTATCGCTGCCACTACCGTCCACAAAATATTCGCCGCCCTCAATTGCCCCCTCAAAATCCACGCGTTCTCCTTTTAACTCTGTCTCTCTCTCTCTCTCCCCCTGAACCAGATCTCACCCTTTCTGCCTCCCTTCGATCCGACTATGGCGGCCGCTACCGCTCCTTCGCCCCGCGAAGAGTTCGTCTACATGGCGAAGCTTGCCGAACAAGCCGAGCGCTACGAGGAGATGGTCGAGTTCATGGAGAAGGTCTCCGCCGCCGTCGACAAGGACGAGCTCACCGTTGAAGAGAGGAATCTCCTCTCCGTCGCCTACAAGAACGTCATCGGTGCCCGCCGTGCCTCCTGGCGTATCATTTCCTCCATCGAGCAGAAGGAGGAGAGCCGAGGAAACGAGGATCATGTCTCCATGATCCGCGAATACCGATCCAAGATCGAGAATGAGCTCTCCAACATCTGCGATGGGATCCTCAAGCTCCTCGATACCCGCCTTATCCCTTCCGCTTCTGCCGGCGATTCCAAGGTCTTCTACCTCAAGATGAAGGGCGATTACCATAGGTACCTTGCCGAGTTCAAGACAGGAGGCGAGCGTAAGGAAGCTGCCGAGAGCACCCTTACCGCTTACAAATCTGCTCAGGTTTTTTTCTTTTTTTCTTTTCTTGGGTGAATTTTTGTGCGTATTTCTTTTCTACTTTCTGTGCCTGAATCTGTCCCCCTTCTCTGTGTTTTTTTTCGTCCATTCAGGTCTATGATTTTTGGTTGCTGTGTTTTACCTTATTCGGTTTATTTCTTTATTAATGCATCTCATATAATATCACATACCATTAGCTCATTTCATTCGGCCTACCTCCACCCCGAAAGGAAAAGATTAACTTAGTTTATGATGCATTTTCTTTTCGTTGGAACAATTAAAGGTTCACGCCAAAAAAAAAAGAGACCTTCACTCTTTCATTTTTGTTTTATATGATCCTGCCGCTTATTAATTACTGTTCTGCATTATGTGTGTCTGCTATTAAGATTTTTCTCGCTCAATCCAATTTTGGTGTTGCAGATTTACCCTTGCCTTTCAATGCTTTCCGGTTTATATTAAACGCCTGTACACTTAATATTGGAATTGTTTTATCCTGAGGCTTGTTCATTGGCCTTGCCCTTTTTAGAACCGAAAGATTCTGGTTGTGATCTTTTTCTTGCATTCCTCTTGATCAAATGTTTAAAATTCTGCATTCCTAAAATCTTATGTGTATCATTCCCTGCAGGACATTGCAAATGCCGAACTGCCTCCAACTCATCCGATTAGACTTGGTCTTGCTTTGAACTTTTCTGTGTTCTACTATGAGATTCTTAACTCTCCCGACCGTGCTTGCAACCTTGCAAAACAGGTTAGAGTTAGAGGAACTGATTCTCCCATCTTCAATGTGTTGCTTAATTTTGTCATTTGAATCAATTTGCCTGAGATTCTCTGAGAGGGAAGCGAGAAAATAGAGTACATGCCATGAAAATTGCTTCCATTTGATTCCCATAAATTTGAACTACTTCTGGTGCAACTTCATCTTTGCAGTTCCTTAAAAGTAACCGTCTGCTTGGTTGTGGATACTAACTGCTAAATATATTCTTTTGACTTGTCATCTTGCTTGTTCATGATTAGCGAATGTTATGTTATGTAGCAGCAAGAACTCCACTCTACTGTGACCGTTTTGTGTCCTATATGATATTAATGAATTGTAAAGAATTCTTATGTGTTTAATATTCGATAGGCCTTTGATGAAGCGATTGCTGAATTGGATACGTTGGGAGAGGAATCATACAAGGATAGTACTTTGATCATGCAACTTCTGCGTGATAACCTTACCCTCTGGACCTCTGACATGCAGGTATTGTTATTTGAGTTTTCCCATACTCTTTGTATCTCATAACGTCTTTATTAATTTACGTCTACTTAATCTATTTATTGATTTTGCTTTGGTTTTTTGATTGGATTTCAGGATGAAGGAGCGGACGAAATTAAAGAAGCAGCAGCAGCTCCTAAACCTGATGATGAAAAGCAGTAATTTTACTATCAAGTAGAATTGAACTTCACCTCTACATGTTTTTGAAGGGAGAAGCTGCTTGTTACTAATTTCGAAGCTACAGATATTTTAGGCATTCATGTCTTTTGTTATGAATTGTGGATGTACTGGGCCCGTTTTAGTTTGTCCTTCCATTGTTTACTTGTTTTTGAATTGCCTATTTTCTTGAGAACATCGCGCAGTTTGATTATTATATGCAAGTGGAATTGCAAGATTCTATTCTATTCTCGCAGCACCTTGGAATCTATTGCGAAGAGGAATGTTGGCAATTGGCCAATAATAAAAGCGGGATCCTGGCAGATATATTTTTTATGAAAAAAGAAAAGAATGCTTAATATATTGTAACAAGTTTACTAGAGTGAGCATTTTATATTTACATGGAGCGCAATATGTTGTTTCAACATGAGTAATCAATATGCGCCTCCATAACGCTGCGGAGCTGTTGAGACAACGATTTATGAAATGTTCCAAGTTTGAGTAATTGAGGGTGAAAAGGTAATGAACAGTGAAAGAATAAAGATATATAATGTTTCTGTTGATAATTTAGAAGGTATCAAATCTATACTGTTCAGGATCCGTCGCATTTTTACTAAATTTTTAACAGTGGAATATTATTTCATTGAATTACATTGTTCCAATGTGTTAAATTATTTCTTGTATTTTTCCATAAAAAAACATATTTCTTGTATTTATTTTATACAAATTTAAAGATTGTTTTCATATTATTAGGACATAGTATTAATCAAATAACATTATAACTTTTAACACTTTTTATATGTATTATATCCCAACACCTTTAAAAACAATTCCCATACCTTTTTAGAGCTACAAGTAGGCTGACCTTTTTTTTGTTTGGAAAATAAGGCTAGGAAAAATAGACAGAGCTTAAAACACTCCTGTCAAAGTCCATGATTGATCTACAATTTCAGAAAGTTGACTAAAGATGACAAAATCTTCATCATTTTTTTGTGCATGTCGGGCCAGCTAATTTGTACATTAATTAGTTTATCTAAACATATAATCAGTAGGAACAGTTCAATCTAGGGCCCGTTTGGGCAGCAAAAGCAGCTGCAGCAAGGGAGAGCTGCTTCTGCTTCCAAATAGAGAGTCGTCATGAGGCTGACATAAGCTTTCAAAAAAATGATGAACCAGAAGGCTAACAACGGAAGCAAAAACAGAGCGCACAACTGCTCTTATATATATTTATATATGACCTTTTCAAGTGTTCTGATCACCGTGTTTTGCAATTTCCTTTAAATACTGTGGTTAAAGTTAAGTTATGATCGCGATATATTTTCCTTCTCGATTTTAATTTGCGGGAAATATGCTTCAATAACAGTATATTTTCTTCTTCAACCTTTCTCTTGTCAAATAAAGCATTGCTAAGTACTGACAGTTGAAATGAGAAACCAAATTGCAGCTTCGTGAAACACGAGAAACAGAACATGGTTGAAGCTTTGAGCACGGACAGAGATAGTTTCCTTATCAGAGACAACTTCAAATAATTTCATCTGTTTCTTTACTTTATGTAATAAACTTATTTCAATCTCTGTAATTTGGGAGTGTAAAGGAATAAGCATGTATCTTATTTAATTCAATTCCTTAAATTTCTATCACCGTTAAACCATCAAATAGGCAATTGTGTTATTTCAAATTAAAGTGACTTAAGGCTCTTTTTTAAAATAGATCAGTTTTATTATCATCGAAATTCATGATGAAGCCAATTGGATCAAGACTTAATAACATTCCATCAAATATTAGTATGTAATGCATTTAGATGAGATCCTGTCATGTGATTGGAGAAATTACTAAAAATTTATTTGTTCATGATAAATGTGTATAGATTTGAGAGAACATTTTCTCTCTTCATGATTCCACTTTCAATAAGTGGTGTATAGGCAACAAAACCGCACTTTCCATCTGTCTACAGAAAATAGTGGTTGATATTCAGCGATTGACGTTTGAGTCCCCAACCAAACTGCAATTCAACCCCAAAAAAAAGGTAGTCGTCAAATTTCACGTTGAGTGGTGGCAAAGGGGAAATGAAGACTCATTAGAATCTGCTTATAATTAATTCCAAACCGATTGCATGGCATCTCGCAAGCATGTGGCAGTTAGCTGAAACAGGTCAACTATGCGTATTTGAACATCCCTCAGAGATGCGCGTTTCTTTTTAATCCAATGCGGTGGTCACATTGGATTAATTGAGTCATACCGAATAACAAGTGATTCAATCCCAAAGACCCAAAAAAATACGTTTCTGGAACTAAAACGGATTACCAGTATTCATCAATTATCATATCCTAAAGTCAGTGTCACCATACAAATTGTCAATGTGAGAGAGATGCACGAGTACCACGCCACAGTCCACTCTTGGCAAGTTTTTAGCAGACTACACAAACTACTTATCTCAAACCCCATGTCCATCCTGCATAATCAAACCAACATAAAACATTCGGCATGCCAATAGAAATCAGGATGATTGATGCTAATGATTGGACAGTGGAGAATTACTATCCTGTTCCAGAGTAGCAACAGCATCATGTTAAAATTCAGCAAGAGAGTATTCAACCCTCATTGAAGTTTTTCATTTAAAAAAAAAAAATACACATACACACATGAAGGTTAAATGGTTTCGTATTAAAATCCAAAAATCTCTCAACCCTCCATGCCAGATCGAGGTTTCCCAATGAATACACGTTGTATTTTTCAATATCGCATTCCCAAACACATGTAAAATTGAATTAGTCAGCTAATTTCTCTTTGGGCTTCAGAGGCGTCAGGCAACAGCAAGGCACTCCCATATAAAAGGAACATGGGGGGACCATAAACGAACTAGCTAGCTGACTAATTCCAGAAGAAGATTGATTACGTGTGTTAAAAGAATGATTAGGTCTTGCTATTTTGATTAAAGAGTGCCACAATATTTACCCGCGAGAAAATTGATATGGCAGATACGAGACAAACATAATCATTCATTGTAATCGTAATGCAGCAACTTTTCCACTATAATTGTATGACTTCTAAATTTTCTCTCCCCAAAATCCCAAAAAAGCACAAGAAAGATTGTTCCTTTTGAATGCCTCACAAACTCCATTTACAGAATAAACTAAGTAATGGTGGACTAGCCTAGCTCCACTTTCAGTCCAACCACTAGAAAATGAATAAACCCCAATCCCTCTGCCTAAAAGCCATGTACAGGAGCCACAAAACAAACCCGAAACAAAAATATTTTTCTGACCAGTCTGACGAAAAAGTAGCTTAGAGTCCTCTCCATTTAGGGCTTGGAAGAGGAACCGTAGGTGAAAGCGGGAACTGGGGAAACCCTAATTGACCCGATGAAGGTGAAAACAGAAGACTCGGGGAAAGCAACGGGTACGACGATCTCGGCGAGTTCAAGCATCCAAAAGGGACCGGCGAAGCCGGCATATGAAACTGCGACTGCGATTGTGCCATTGCTGTTGTTTGCGAAGGAACACTCTCCTGAGGCTGCGATTGTGGCTCCGGTTGAGGCTGTTGCGGAGTAAAATTGTTCCAGCGAGGAGAAACCAGAGGGGCTAAGGGCGAGAATCCCGAGAACTGCTTAGAATTAGAATCGACGCTGGACACCGAATTCTGCAGAAGGCGCATGTATGCAGAGACAGGAGACTCGGCGGCCGCGTGGACAGTTGGAAACGGTGGAAGAGGAGATAACGGCGCGACGGGTCTTCCAAAACCTGTGAAATTATTGACCGGAAAGGCGTTGACGGAGTTGCAGGGGATTGCGGAGGGAGGGTTCATAGTGGGTGGTTGAGGAGGGGGTACGGCGCTGTTTAGCAGCGGGGCAGGGCGATTGCTAATCTGCGGGAGGGGAGGAGGGCGAATCCGCTGCAGGCGAGAGCTTGGGGGTTTGGGTTGCTGAATAGGCGGGGGAGTAGACATGCGCTCGTGAGCAGGCGAACCCGTGAGCTTCTGAACCACATCTCTGAAATCGTTCTTGTTGATGTTGTACACCGGGGGCTGATGCTGCAAACTCTGCTGCTGCTGCTGCGGCGGCGGCGGCGACGGCAGTGGTGGTGGTGGTGGTTGTGACGGATTGTGGCCGAAGTTATGGTTTTGTTGTTGATTAAGAGAAGAATCGAAGGTGGGTTTTTTAGTAAGGATGGGCTTGGAGATCTTGTGAGAAAACTTGCTGAGTTGCCTGAGATATTGATCTCTGCTGTTATTGCCCGTGGTGTTTGCGTTGCCACTACTTCCGATGGTTGTAGTAATAGTAGCATTACGAGAAGATTCTGCAGAGGATTGACAGCTTTTATCCATCAGAAGAAAGACCAAAACCGACTCTTTTTCTTTTTTTTCTCTTTCTGGATGCAAATATTGTTTCTCTCCCTGTGTTTAGACTTTAGAGCAGAGCTATGGGGCTGATGAGTTTGTGTGGTTGTTTGGTGGGCTTCCTCTAATCGCAGAACAGCGAATAGGGACAGAGCAGGGAGAGAGAGTATATAGAAATGATTTCCAGTTATAGGGCTGGAGGCTGGGGTCAGGTTCCCAAAATAACTCGGATTTTTCAGCACCGAGAAAAAGATGGAATATTATTGTGGCCGTCTCTCTGCTTCAGTTGTGTGTTGAAGTGTCTAAACATATATGGGCTTTAAGTTAAAAAAAGAAGAGAGGAGACGATAACGGCAGTACAAGGGAAAGCCGTGAAAACTAATTTTTTATGCTACTAATCAATTACTAATTACAAATTAGCCTTTCCCTTGGACGCAACACAAACACACACTGTAAAGGTTGGGGGGTTCTGGACAAAGCCGAAGGCTATCTTATCTTAAAAAAGAAACATTTTAATTTTATCTTTCACCTTAACTTGACTGGTGTGGTGGAGGCGATTGAGTTCTTCTTCTGGCCGAGTTTTGAAACTCAGCCACGGTCTTCAATCACCATGGTTGGTCAAACGTGTTGTCTGATTGGAGCAATGTTTGAAGCATCAAGCATGAGAGGCCTCATGCCTAGGCTCATTGGGTGTTCATAGACTTGGCCCCAGAATCTTAAATCATGTACGTTCAAGATGAATAATAAAAGTCTAGTCCTAGCGCTGATTAGGAGGGACCCGGAAGTAGAAAAACCAGAAACGAGATGGGCGCCCATCCATAGTCCATCCACACAATCTAGATAAGCAAATGACCAATCAAGGAGGAGTTCATTAGGGATCTCCAGGTACTCCACAGCAGTGCCAAATCTTGTGGCCCTATTTCAATCTTTAATTATCCATTTGTTTTCCATTACAAGACATGTTTTTTTTTATGATTAAAGTTTCAAAACATAGATCATTTTAGGAGACTTATGCCACATTTAATTTTTATTTTTATTAAAAATACTTAAAAAAGTTATATTGAAGAGAAATTAAAAGAGATACAATTAAGATGAGTTATAATTTAATAAAGGTAATTTTAAAAAATTATGATAATTTTTAAAAATACAAAGGTTTTAGTTGATTTCCTAGATATGTGTGAAGTAAATAAATATTTTTTCCTTTCTTTAATATAAGGTATAATTGTGAGAGTTTTTATATTTCAAAATAAAAGGATACATGATATTTGTTTGGTATATTTAATAATTTTTTTCAAAAATACCTCTAATTAAGATAACATTTATTTAAAAAAAATCTAATAATACATGACATAAAAGTTATTAACATTAAATGAAAATATTTTTTGAAACTATTTTACATTCCAAATAAATTTATACTTTCCTTGATATGTGTGATTTTATCTTTTACCCTTTATATTAAGGAATAGAGAGAATATGACCTATAATAGAGAATAGAGAGAACAATAAGATTGTTAAGATTATACTCCATCTATTTCATATTATAAGATAACATGATGAGTTTTTTTATCCTCTAATATAAGATAATATATAGTAATTTATTATTTTTACTTATCATTGATTATATTATTAATATTATAATTTAAGTTATATTTAATGAATGGAGTGAAATTAATGGGGCGTAAGATTAAAGTTTTTTATTTTTTCATAAATTTAAAAATATAATAAATATTTTTTAATATTAATGAAATTTTTCTTATTATCTTATGGGATAGAGAAATAAACCTTTAAGCCACAAAGAAGGATCATTATTGGGCAGCCAAGGAAGCAGGCCGCGTGATTTTCATGTGTGAAGGGGGGATTAAACATTATAAGCGCCCATAATAGTAATTAGCGATAATGAATGGCGCTAATTAGTTTCCAAAATCTACAGAGTTTCCTGTTATGGTCAAAAGGCCGTTACTCAGCACTGTGGTAGTCAGTGATTCTATTAAATCCTCTATACAAACTTCCAATGAACTTTTGACTCAATCCTTCGTCATCATTACCTTACCTTTAAAATTCTCTTGGGTAAGCAGTTTGAGGGAATCAAATTAAATCAATAAAGCTGCAAAAATGGTACTAGTAGAAGTATGTTATTTTTTATTTTTCCCCCACAAGGTTAAAGGACCATCATAAATTAGTATTGAAAAAACGCAAGACAGTTTTTTTGTTTTTCCTGATTTTATTGTTTTCCTTATGAATTATACTCATTTTTCTCGATTTTCTCAGTTTTTAATAATTACAGTATTTCTTTCATAAAAAAATTATTTATGTTCAGTTGGGAGCTTTTAACTTCATTCTGTTAGCGTCATACTCCATATTAATTGAGGTTTTCTGTATTGGGATGTAATTATTATCCCTTTTGAATAAAAAATAAAGAGTTGATTATTCTTCTCTCTTTTGAAAAATACCAAAATTGTATAGTCTTTTTTGGGCCCTAGCAAGCACCGAATCTTTATTTGGTATATACAATGCCAAGATAGATGTTAAGTTGTTACTCAAATTAAAAAGAAAACGAAAATAAAAAGAATGTATGGGAAAGACTTCAAAATTTCAGTCCACTGTCACTGTTTCAGTCAACAAAAATTTTAAAAGCCAATCTATATCCAGAATACTCTTTTTATCCAGTGATGCCCCTGTCACCACAAAAGTGATTTGTAGACCAAAAAAAAATTATTAAAGGCTGTGGGACACTTGTAGAAACTGAAACTTGAGCTTTTATACTTTGGAATTTCTATAAGCATTTTTATAATGGATAGCCAATCATCAACAAAGGGCAGAAGAAGATATTTGGGAAATCCCAAAGTGATTAGTGGTGAAAGAGGGGCCAGATAGAGATGGCCTTTCATGGAACTTGGAATATATTCCTCATTTCATTTTGATTGTCATTTAAGATTTATGTACAAAGATGAAAAAAATAAATAAATAAATAAATAACCTGATGAATAATTTTATTAAATCATAATTAATTATTATATCTTCTTTTTTTTTTTTTTCTAATTTTCATATGCTGCATTGATGATATGAATTGCTTAAAATAGAACACATAGGGCACGTAACAATGGGCAAAGCAGGCTGTGACCTATGACCTACAATCCCGAGAGTCTATCACAATGTAAATGATTGAAACTGAAATGGTCAAATATAATAACCCCATCCTCTGTTTCCTTCTACCGTTTCTCTTTTAAGTCAGACTGCGAACAACAAAAAAGAAAATAAACGGACAGGGGTCTATCCCGCGATGCCTGCCCAAAAATTATGTAGATATATATTTGTATAGTTTTAAATTTTTTATTTATTAAAAAATATTATACAATAAAAGTTGGATCAAACTGAATCTATGCAGTTTGTGGTTTTGTGTAATTTTTTAATAATTAAAAAATAAAATATCAAACAAATTTAAAATTGTACAAAATATACATCTATCTCTAAATATTATACCTTTTATCTATAATTTAAATAAAAAAAGAGAGGAAATTGCTACTGCAGAGCCGTGGCAGTTTGGGTCACCGCAAGAGAGACCCTTGCCCCAAAATAAACTTACGCCACTGTTGTTTTTTGCGTGTTAAAGTGGCAACCGCGTTAGAATCTCTCTCACACAAACTTCGTGGGTTATGCATGCTGCTGTTATATTGTGTACTGATTATTTAATTATGGCTACAAATTGACAGTCTGATTATGACGTGGGTGTGTCCTAAGGCTTATTGCCTCCACCAATAATATTGGAAAATGCTGGCCAAATAAAGTAGTAATAATAATAATACTAGGATATAGTCTTCATTTCATTCTATTTATAAAGCTGCGACAACGTTCATATAATTTCGCAGAAGGGAAATGTTTGTATAAAGAATAGTATTTGTCCTATTTTTATAACGAGTAGAAGTGTTTTTCAATTTCATGTCAGTTTTCATTTCATTCTACTCCTTTTTTTTTTTTCCTTCAACACAATCTTAGGAGGAAGGAGCCCTGCAAGACGACAATACCCACTGTTGCAAGCCCAGCCCATATGATTAATAAAAATAGTGTGTGACACTAGATGGCATGCATCTCCATTTGTTATAGAGGTGGGCCATATGGTAAGTATGAAGCCCTAGCAATAGGCCTACCTTGGGCCTAACAATCCATTATGTAAACGAACCCTGTCTCGCCGTTGGTTTGGGACCCGGTTTCTCTGTTGCTGTTTTGGGAGCAAATCTGAACCATCCATACAAAATATGGATGTAGGGATGGCCCAGATTTTACCTTACATTAAAATTTTAAAAAATATATATAAAAAATCTGAATCTTCTGTATTTTATATGCACTGTCCAGATCCTCTGCTGCAGCAGGAGGGATCTATTTCCGTTGGTTTGATACTTTGACCCTGAAATGCATATATTATCACCCAACGAGACGAGAACGAATGGTGAGGATCACTTGTGGCTGTTCAGTTTATACAGTGGCAGTAGCTGGGTTAAGTTTTAGCTTTTGACCTCAGCACCCCAATCCCCGTCCGATTCCAAAACTGATTCTCTCCCCTTCTTCCTCCTTTTGTCTTGGCCGCCTCCTTCTTACTCACCTTGTTCCTGCCTATCGTTTCCTCCTGCATCAATGGCGGAAGCTACAGCAGAAAAATCCCCTACTCTTGCTGAGGTTCTCGCTCATTACTCTCCTTCAATCATCTATATCTTGAATGGATGCTTATCAATTGTGTGTTTAATGTTGATTCCACCTTCCAAATGCTCATGGGTCGTCGTTTACTTTTGACCAAGTTTGATTTTTATGGATCAGTGGGCTTATGCGGGAAATTGCCCATGGAATCAATTTTCTTGATGTTGTTTCATCGATCCCCTTCTCAAATTGCATCCATTTGTATAGGGAAAGAAATCGAACCTTGATCTAATCTAGTAGCAATTAAGAGTCTTTGGGCTAGGAATTGTTTAGGTTTAATTTTTGCTCAAGTCCATTATACTATTTTGTGCTATTGTCTCTTTAAATAGCTAACGATAAAACAGTGAAGAACTTATACTCGCTAATATGATTATATATGCTCATAATGTACGAAATTAAAAGACAATTTTTTCCTTGGTGCATTTGTCTTTCGCTTATCGAACTAATCCATGACGAATTTGTTTAATAACTAAGAATAAAATATCAGGCTGCCTACTTGAAATTATACGCGAGATCTGCGCAATCACAGAAATTCAAGTATCTATAATGGCCCATCAATATTATTCTTGAGATGTGTGCCAAGTTTAATCTGGTTGATCCTTATCGTCCACTGTATTCCAACCTGCCTTCTGTATGCTTTAGCAGCAGACTTTATTTCTCAATCTGTCAACATTGGGAATAAATTACACACATCATTGCTTGGCCATGTCCTGTATGCACCATAATATGGAGAAGTGAAAACTGGAAATTCATCTTATGGATATTGGACCCATCAATAGGCCCTGAAGTATTTGGTACATTAAAATACAACTACTGGTTGAATGTCTTTTTATGCATAACTTGATTCTATCTTTCCAACAGCGTGGTGACTGGTGACAATGTTTGAATGCTCTCAATCATCTGCTGAAAGTAAATCATTTCAAGTATTTTATTTGTTTTCTTTGACTCTTGCTGGTTGGTCTGCTCTTGTCATGACATGATTTACATGCACTAAACATCTTTTTATTTTTTCCCCTTTGACTTGCAGCAATATTTTGTGAAAGAAAAACAGCAGAAAACAGAGACAGGCACAAAACCTCTGGAAGTCAAAGAAGTAGAAGTCCCCAAGGAGGCTGCTTCTCAGGAAGCTCTTGCTGAGAAAACTGTGGAAGCAATCACTGCAGCTGGCCCTGCAGTTGCTGAGGAAAGCAGTGAAGTCACTGCAGCCGCTGAAGAAAGCACTGAACCCAACTCTGATGCTTCTGAAGAAAGCAACAATGCAACTACAGAGCAAAGTAGTGAAAGTACTGATGAAAACTCTGGTGAACCGGAAGCAGCTGAAGAGACCCGAGAAATTAAGGTTGCTTTTACTTAGCCTAATGTGATTTCTCTCGTGAATTGCAACCAAATTTCATTATGAGAGTGCTCTTTATTCCATTTTGTTTTTCTTTATTCATATTTGTACTGTTTATTCCAGCTTGAGACTGCTCCAGCTGATTTCCGCTTCCCAACTACAAATCAAACAAGGCATTGCTTTACTCGATACGTTGAGTATCACCGGTGAGCCATAGTTTTGTTTTGATTAAGCTTATTGCTGACACTTTCTGAATAATTCCTCACATTATATTTTACAACCTTGTGCTACCTTGTAGATGCATAGCTGCAAAAGGAGAAGGTGCCCCAGAATGTGATAAGTTCGCAAAATATTATCGTTCTCTTTGCCCTGGCGAATGGGTATGTATTTTGATGGGCATTCAACATTATTAATTATCTGCTATTCCTAATAGGCAACATTAGGATCTGTTCATCTGTTTAGATTGCCTTACCTGCATACATACCTTGTTCTTGATTCTATGTCTAGCATCCTTCCATTTATGAAGAGGGGATTTTAAGGAAAGATACATAGTACTTTGGATCCTCATTTTTTGTGAGCCCTGCTCCTTATCACTCTTATTGTTATCCTGCGTCCAGCCCTTTGACTGCTATGACAAATATGGTTCATACTTGGAGATTTAGGGCCCGTTTGGTTTTCAGTTAGTGAAAAATGAGTTTTGATAGAATTGGTTTCATAACGTAGTTATGGTAAAAATTAGTTTTTAACTAACGTGTTTATGTTTGGATGATTTATTTGAAAATTGGTTTTGACAAAACTCATAATTTTCCTCTAATTGAGTTTAAACTCTATCTCATGATTAATTTAATTTCTTTGGACTAAAATTTAATCTGCATTTATTTAATTGAGAACATAATATATCTGATATAACATTTTCTTACAGGTCATAATATATAAAAATTAAAATTTTGAAGGAAAATTTTGGTCAATAAATAGGAAATATTTTATGAAAATTTTATTTTCCTAAATTTTTTATTTTTTCTCATTTTTATTAGTCTATTTTTATCTGAATTTAAAATAAATACAGACAAGAATAGAGAAGCAAAACGGAAAAGCAGCCTTCATTCTCCTTCTGTGAAACCTCCGTTCTGCGTACAAACTCATTCTCCAACAGAAACGAGAAAATCACCCAAACACACCCAAATTTTATCAAACATTGGTTTTGACCCCAAACCAAGGTTTCAAACTGGTTCCCAAACAGAGCCTTAGGCTATTCCTTGTGAGATAAAGATGCTTTACTTCCCTGGCCAAGTTTTGTATTAGGATATTCATCTTGAGGTACATATCAAATGTGTCTACCCATTATCGGGGGAAAATATGTGTCTACCCAACTTGTTTTCTCAGTTGTTTCACAAAACCCTCGCAATATACATCAAATGCCAAGGGAACCGAGTGTAATTTTTGAAACAATAGAGTATCAGGTGTAGTTTAGCCAATCCTTTGGTAAGGTTGGTGTAATTTACTCCAAAACAATGTTTGCTTGTAATTTCAGTATTAAGCAGACAGAAGCACTAAAATAGTCATAATTGGCTTCTTGTTTTTTCTGGCTAAAATGCACATGACATGTGCAAATAAGTCCCTAGACTTCAAAGGATGCCTTTGGACCCTACTGGACTTTCAATATTAGGCAAAGAAGCTGCCTCTATCAGTGAATCCATTAACTCCATTGACTGAGCTCCTCCACATAAGCAAACCTACGTCTCCCATGGAGCTCTTTCAGCATTTTGTCTTTCTTTTTCCTCCACATAAGCAAACCTACGTCTCCCATGGAGCTCTTTCAGCATTTTTATCTTTCTTTTTCCTCAGTCCTTTCCCTTTCTTCTCTCTCCTCTTGATTTCTTAGATATTCATAAGTCAAAATCCATTGAGGGGAGTTCTGTGTATTCTAATTTTCTATTAAAAAGAGAGTTTGCTTTGAGCCCTAATAAAGTTTGGCTGGGCTACAACATTTAAGCCTATATTTAAAGAAGGCATGCCCAGCCCGACCCTAAAATCTTTGGACTTAAGGTTACATTCAGGTCGGTTTAGCCTATATCAACAACATCGACCTATAGTATGGCGTTAGATTATACAAATATACTATCTTGGCAATGTCATGTCAATTTTTTTACCATTGACTTGTGCATCTTTCAGAAACTTGAATCTCTACATCTTGTGTGTTTCCTTTGCTGCTACCATTTTAAAATTGCAATTGGGGCCTAACATTTGCTTTTGTGCACCAGATTGACAGATGGAATGAGCAAAGGGAGAATGGAACATTCCCTGGTCCTCTGTAGGATGGTGCTTGCCTGAAATTATTGACACAGTTCACCTGTTTCTGTCACATTTAAATTGCTATTCGGCTCCACATAAAAAATTTCTGCTGAGATAAACAAACTCTCGACCCCATGGGGCATGTTCAATGTTATGCACCCAGTCAATAAGAAATTTTGGCTATCTATTTGAACTAGGTTGAATTCGAATACGGATGCTTTCATTGCTTATAAAGAGTCGTTTGCCTGGTGTGGATTATCTCCAAATTCTAATGCCATGAGTTTTTCTCTTTCGATTTCTGTACCATTGGGTTAATGGATCTCGAGAAAGAAAGCTTGGATTAATTATATTTGAGGTCTATGTTATAATGGATGGTGGTTTTTACAATCGTGAGAAACCTTTCCAATGTGGTTATGGCTGTACCAAGGAAACGTACGGGAGTTTGGCAAGTACAGAGGAGTGGCGGATCATTTACAAAGCTTCCTTTACTGAGGCATTGTTAAACGTAGATGAATGTAAGCTTGAAAAGAAGTAAACAAATTTTTGGCAAAGGATAATATGAAAATGCGGCAAGTACATTATCAATGATTCGGTTTGTTCTCAACAAATAATGGTCGCAGCTCCGTTAAGAGAGCCAAGGCCGAGGTATCAGGAGACTTTTCCCTAAATGAAAGGTTAATGGTTTAAAAAATTAGGGTTCACCTAAGTAATGGCCGAGACATTATACAAAACGTCGGGTAATGGAATCTTTGTACCCAATAATTTGTATTGGATTGGATCACGGGATGGAAATGAGTGGGTACAAGGTAAATTGTAGAATTACACGGTTATCACTAGAAATCTTCAAGCACTAACAGCTTCGATATCATAATCGATATCTTCAAAATTCTCTACAAGCTGCTATGATGAATCTAACTCGACTGTGTGGATAGTGGATGCCATTGTCGTTTCTCGAAAGGAACACTTTTGCGGACTCAAATTGTTGCGACAGATAAGTCTATGCTACTTAATATGATGAAATTTGTCTCTGAATTTCGAGTAATCGAATTCCAATGAAATTGTTCGCCAAAGCATTATTGAAACTCCGTTCAATTATTTGAAAGTTCTTTTCTATGATGAAGAAATTATCTCATTGCATATGCATGAGTAATTACATCCCGAAATTGTCCAGTGCCAAAAACAAGTGTCGGAACTTGAAATGCCAGGATGCTGGTTAAGGGAGGAAGGAAAGATCCTATCAATTGTAGCTTCAGCTTCTATACGCTTCTTCTACAATTTCAGTTTGGTAACATCGATCTTTCGGACAGGATATGTATATGCCTCGTAATTGATAGTTTGGCCTAAGGTGCTCAATTTTGTGAAAGCAGTTATGAGATCAACCTGAAAGGCAAAAATGACGTTAACAAAGAATCTAAAAGGCGCCATGAATGACAACTATGATCTACAGCTTAATATATTGCGGATGGTTACTTGATGGTTTTGCTGTGCCATTCTAGTGGTGATCATTCACATGGTGCCAATCATGATTGTCGCAGCTAAATCAGAATGTTGGGATATTAACTTTTCACTGTAACTCTCTTTCTTCCTTTAAAAATTAAATTAAATGGAGAGAGACAGTTACCTCATAGTCCGTCTGAGACACAGTTTCTCGGCTCCGTTGGTATTTTTGAATCCATGGAGCAACATCTGGGTCAGTGGCCAATAAGGTCTCTGTTGCAATCTGATCAGGACCCAAGAACGCAGACATAACAGCAAGCTGGCCAACACAACACGAATGAGTAAGTAAGTATTGTTAGCCCATGGAGCGTTGAATATATTAAATGATGTCTTCCTTTTCGTTGCTTTTCATATAATTCCATGTTTTCTCGACTCCCCTTTTCACATTTCAAAAGCTTCAATTAAATGGTGCTGTGACAGGAAAAAAGCCAATGGATCTATGAAGAAGCTAATCTAAGAAGGCAGCCAAGAGAACAGGAGTAACTTGAACATATACTTAAGCACTAAAAGTGAGACTATCTTGTGCAAGCTGAAGGTGATAAGCAAAACTGAGGAAAGCTAATTAAATTTGCATGGGCAGTGAAGGATGCAATCAATGAACTCTTGAATAAGGCTTTTTGTTTTCCTCACTTAAACATGGCTGATTTCAAACGCAGAAGGATAGTATGATATTGCTTTCTAAAGTATAATAATCTAGTAGTAGTCTGTGATTAAAATGCTTTTGGGGTTCTTAGTGAAGAATTTCCTGGAAAGAAACATGTTATGATTTTGCTTTTCCTCATTTTATGGCCAGAACAGAAACCAGGATGGTATTATTCTTCTCCAAGTATGCAGGGCATTATTTACTGTCGATGCGTTTCTATATTCCATTTAGGAGTTACCACTGGTCAGAAATAGAGGTCAAATGATGTGAAGAAGTACCTGACGAGGTCCAAAGCCTACAGCATAAAACTTGTCTTTCATTTCCTTGACACTTGCTTTCTCCCACGAGGGAACTCTACCCTCTGGATCTGGATCTTGAGCATCTGCCCTACCAAATTGCTTATCGAACAAGCCCCACTGATTCAACAATAAGAATTGCATGCATTACATGTGCAACTCAACGGAAGCTTAAGTAGTAAACTGGATTACATGCTAAACAACAAAATTGCAGACATTACATGCTCTAACAATAGATCTTTCAGTAGCCTATTTCCAAGGCTTCAATTTGTGAAACTGTTGATAAACCAAGATATCTTTACCCCACACTCCACAAAATACACAAACGCACCCATCATCTTACAAAAAATAAGATGAACCAACTAAACTTTCATAAGTTTGAAAGCAGAGCAGATCAAAAGGATATACACCTGCCCGTTTGATCCATAAGCATTGTACAACAAGTTCCCTTTCTCTTCATTTCCTCCACATTTACGAATGGCAGAAGCTAAAAATGTAGACTTGACAGCACTTTGCGCTACAAAAGATCAAGCCAATGCTATCAGGGGAACAGGACACCAACCATTGAACACAAATATATGTTACCTTCCTTATCCAACAGAATCATAATCAAAACACAGAGAAAGCCCCATTTACATGAGTAATGTGCGTTGTTCATAACTTCCAAGTTTCAGCTTGATAATGTTAAAATATATAACCTGCATACTGGATCAGATCTGCAAAGGATATGGGTCCACCCTTGGAATATGAATCTATCTCCTTTTTTGCTTCCTCTAATAAATTCAAGGCTGCAGAAAGTCCCTTATTTTCAGGTCTACTTATTTCTGGGCTTCAGCCAGGAAAAGAGAGAGAGAGAGAGAATAGTATGATTATCATTGGACAAAGGTGAAAACTTATGGTTATGAAAAAACAAGAAAACTTTCGCCGCATAAAAACTTACTAATAAAACCTGAAATTCCAGATAGACTATAAAATTTAGCATAACATCCACAACTTAGAAGTTTTTTCATCCTTCTACCCAAAAATTACTTTAAAAATGTTGGAATTTTGGATGCAGTAAAATAATCTTCAGGATATACCTAAACTCTAAATTCTACCATACTAATTGTTTCACAAAGAGCATATGAAGTGCTGTTGAAGAGTGGGCTTCAAGTGTAGGCCCATATCTCTTTGATTTGATTGAGATTTGATTAGATACTTGTATTAGAATAAATTGTAAACCCTGGACAAAAAAATAATATACAGAATTGAAGAGGCTATCGTTTCAGAAGCCTCCGCTTCCTCTCATCTGTGCACAAGTGCTCACATCCTATATCTATCGAATGCATTGGATTTAAACTATTATGCTTTGGTTACAAACTCATTAAAGTTACTACTTAAAGGAAAGGAAATACCTGAACCTTACTGATCCATTTGGGCCACCTTTTTTTGTTGCCTACAAACTTAATCAAATGCCAATCAGTATTTGTTTTGAAAGATGGATGAGACTGCGCACACACACACACACACACGCTCTCTCTGTGCTTCTCACCTTATCATAAGTCATAGCATCATTCAGAGCCAATGTTAGTATCGATGAAACAATATCAGGATTTCCCTGCAGTCAGTTCGGACGTTATAGATCATATCCACATTTGTAGTTCTATTTTCTGGAAAAATCACATCACAAAAGGATGATGACATATCATCTCTAGTCAAGTCAGCAGGGCATACCTTTATGACCTTATAAAGTGTATCCTTAATATTAGCTGTAAGAATATAAAGTTAGAACTCTGCTGAGCATAGAGATCAATTATTTTGACATGACTCACATGAAAATGTTGACCTAAACAAACTTACAAAGAAATTCAGAACGCTGTCTACGTTGTATCAAATCAGCAGCATTAGCGATCCCAACAAGCGATGGGGAGCTTCCCATCAATTCCTACAAAGAGATACAAGTGGCGGAAACTCATCATCACACCAATCTTATCCATTAATTCTATATATTATAGGTATACAAGCATCTACAAGTCTACAATTACAAACAAATATTTGCATTATGAAGAGAATACAGCTCAGCTATGATTTAAGGTTCAATTGTATCAGGTAATGTTGCTTTGGTGGTCATTGAAGATAATAAATCGAGGAAATTTCCGTCGAACTAGAATCAAAAGATGGCTCTTACCAGGCCTATAGTGGCCCCAAAGCATTTAAGAATGTCTCTTCGATGGAATCGATCTTCACCACTAACATCAATTTCGATTTTATCACAACAAATAGGTACCTAGTAAAATACAGAAGAAAGATTATTATCCACAAACAACCGTTGGAGATAATTGATCTGAGTTTACTCAGGGCCGCGTAACCAGTACACTGATTTGGGTCATAATTGAAACCCATATTGTCATGAACATTAGTGAACGCAACTACATTCCACATTGATGATAACAAAAGCTTGTCCGCAGATATAGTAGCTGCATAGCATACTTACAGCACGAGGGGAGGATGTGGTGATGGCGGGGGACGAGTCACGAGCAAGTGGGAGCAGAGAAGGGAAAGTGGAGAGGAAGGAGACACCCACCATTGCTGTAACTATCTTGTGCCGTGTCTCTGACAGAAGAATTTCCCAGCATGCAGAATGGAAGTTTGTGTGTTTTGTGGAGTGTATGTACCAGGGGTTGAAGATAGGCATTATCCTATCCAGTTCTACGATATCACACTGGTGTCATGCGGGAAATCCGATTTCAGGAACTCCCAATAATAGTATTCCCAAAAAAAGGACATACAATTTTCAAAATCCTCAAAATGACCTAGTTGTTTGATCAAAATATTCATTCTCCTTTCACCTTTTTCCCCAATCTCATCGGTACTGGTGACGTTGCCGGGAAAATAAGTGAAATATTCGCAGTTAGAAAAATAAATTTCGCTGGGAAAATAATTATTTTCACTTAAAAAAATTAGTTATCACTATTTAAAAAATTAATTATTTTTACTTAAAAATTTAGTTATCTCTATTTAAAAATTTAGTTATCCCCATCTAAAAAAGTAATTATCTCTATTTAAAAAATTAGTTATTTCTACTTAAAAATTAATTTTCATTTTGAAAATTAATTATCTCAACTTGACAATTTAGTTATCTTCAATTAAAAAATTATTTCATTTTACTTGTATAATTAATTTATTCTACTTAGAAAATTTATTATCCCCACATAACTCATTTTTTAAGTATAGATAACTAATTTTCCAAATAACGATAACTATTTTTTCAGGTGGCGATAACTATTTTCCCTAATGACAATAACTTATTTCTCAAGTAGGGATAATTAAATTTCCAAGTAAAGATAACTAATTTTCCAAGTAAGGATAACCAAATTTTTAAGTAAGGATAATTAATTTTCCTAATGAGGATAACTAATTTTCCAAATGAGAATAACTAAATTTCCAAGTGGGAATAACTAATTTTTCAAGTAAAGATAATTAATGACTTGTTTGAATTTTTTATTTGTTTTAATATTCCCAAAATAGTTTTGTAAAATTGTTTTGCAGAATAAGTTTTTGGAACATGAAAATAAAAAAAAATCTATTTAAATAATTATTCTTAAAATGATAATTAATAAATGTTAAATAGATTATTCAAAATTTATAACTTTATCATTAATCATTAATAAAATAGGTATTTCCAGGGGCGGACGAAGGTGTGACAAATAAGGGGCCAATTTATTTGTAAACTATTATATATAATATAATGTGCCAAAAACACATATCTAGTCAGCTGGCGGAATTGGCTTCTCCAGCATTTACAACCAACAACTCATGGGTTGGGTTTGGGTTTGAGGGGGACTAGGGCTTCATAATATTTTAACTTTTTTATTAAATATTGAAAGAAAATTTTTCAAAAAAATTTTTTTTGGGGGGGGGGGAGAGCCCCCAACTGATAACGTGTGTCTCCCACTGGGTATTTCCTACATTTTTTTGTATTTTTTAAAATAAAAAATGTAACCACTTTGAAGATATTTTGAGTTTTTTATTTTTTTATTTTTTCATTTTCTAGAATATTTTATGAAAAACAGGCTTATCAAACAAGTTTTTTTTATCTTTTTGTTTTCAAAAATAAAAAAACAATTCTAGAAATATGAATCAAACAAGCCCTAATTTCCATGTGGAAATTACTAATTTCCCATGTGGGCATTACTAATTTCCTAGGTGGGGATTACTAATTTCACAAGTGAAAATAATTAAATTTTCAAATGGGGATAACTAATTTCCCAAGTAAGAATAACTAATTTCCCAAATAGGGATAACTAAATTTCCAATGAGGGATAACTAATTTCCTAACTGGGGGATAATTAAATTTCCAAGTGGAGGTAACTCATTTCTCATGTGGGGATAACTAATTTCTTAAGTAAGGATAACTAATTTTTCAAATGAGGATAACTAATTTTCCAAATGAGGATAACTAAATTTTTAAGTAGAGATAATTAATTTTTTAAGTAGAAATAACTAATTTTCCAAGTAGAGATAACTATTTTCCCAAGTGGTGATTAACTATTTTCTCAAATGTGAATATTTTACTATTCCAATATCAGTGCCAATCACCGGAGCTCCGGCGACAAGAGCTCCAATGATGTTGCGGGCAACCGAGCCTCAAGCGACATCACCGGCACCGGTGAGGTAGGGGGAAAGGGTGAAAGAAGAAGAGATATTTGGTCAACCAACTCTATTATTTTACCTAGAAGTACCTAAATCCATTTTTAGGATTGCAATTTTCATTGGTCCTTTTTTTGGAAATATTTTTATTGGGAAGTCCTTGAATGAGATTTTCCCTTCACTAGATTGGCTTATTTTGACCCGAGCCCAACCCCACCCCACCGAGTCATTAATAGTCCATTGTCAACATATGACTTCTAATTTTCTATAATTTCTTAGTGCATGTTTAATTATTTGTTTTGAAACCTAAACCATATTTTCAACCATTTGGTTATGAAAAATTAGTGTTTGGCATATTTAAACAACCTTTTTGGAAAATGAAATTTGACGAGGAACTCACTTTTCATCAACGAATGTCGTGGCTTCCCTCTCAATTTTTTAAACATCAGTTTACTTTTTTTTTTTTTATAGAGGTAGATAAAGGGCAGTTTTAACATTAATGGCATTATTTCATCAGAGGACCATTATACCCTTCCTTACTTGCTATTTTCTAGCCTCTCCTTCAATTTTGACACATTTGACACAGAAGTTCAAATTGTTTGTATAATAATAGTTATACATAATTTTATTATAAGAAAACTTATCACTAATTTTGATTTCTTATGTTATGAAGATGATAATATAAGTGGTGACAGTATTAATCACAATGATGATGATAATCACAATGATGATGATGCCAGTCCAACCTGGCCCGCAACTGTAACCTCTTCAACAAAGATATAATATTCATGACTCACTCATATATCAAATTATACAATATATGCAACAAAACTAATCATGTAATTTATTTAAATATGTTTATTTTTTAAATTATGAATATTAATATTAACAATTTATAATTCATGTAGTGTATTTTTTATATTACATTTGTTTATTAGCATTGGAAAATTAGAGTTTTTTAGTGATATTTATTTTTGCTAATTAAAATTAACTATATTATTATTATAAAGTATATGTAACTCAATTAGTTGTACAATATTATATTATAAAACTTATGTTTTTTTTTTAATTATATATCTAAAAGTACTTTTAACTCTTATCATCGAAACATATTTCAATTTGTTAAACTTACTTTTGTGAAAAGAATATTCAAACATAAATATATTGCATAAACATATTTTTATCTAAACTTCATTTTTTTAAACTTTATTTATTCTAACTTACTTTTATAAACTGAAAACCAAATGTACTCTTACATTGGCAATGCAGTAGTATTTTTTTTTCATTTTAATTATTTGATGTAGCATTATTTTAATTATTCTAATTAGTTAAATTCATGGTTTTTCTACCAAAGAAAAAATCGTAGTCTCAATTAAAATAACTTTCTTAATTCACTTAATTAATCTTTTGTACCCATTTGTCACTACATCAAACAATTAAATGCATTTAGAATGTGAGTCTGAGAGATGTCAACTAATTCTGTTAAAATTATGGCCATATATATATATAACACAATTAATAAAAAAAAACATATTTGAAACGTATGGCATACTTTTTTTCCTTGACAAAACGGATGGTAAAATCAAAGACTTAATAAAAAAAAAAAGGTGCTTTCTGTCAAAGATCTCGCTAATTGACTGTAGTACGCTTGGGGTTTTTCTGGCCGATGGTCTCCAATACTTGACGTTATTTTAACTTTTTTTTTTCAAACAGAAGAGCATCGAAAACTTGTCCGAAGATTGTCGGGAATTCGATATCACCATATGATTCCCACGTCGAGATTGTTAGCCAATGAATACCCAGCAGAGCCACCTCAAAATATGTACGAGGAATGGAATATGCAAAGCATACTCTCGAAGAAGGAAATGTGTTAATTTTTTTTTAATACAGGAAATGTGTTATTATATATCTCAAAGAAACAGTATGTGTCAATGAGTCCCTCAACCGTTCCAAAAATAAGGCCCCTCTTGATTGAATGAATAAATACTGCAGTCTCCAAAGCCCCATCGAGAAAACAACTCAGCTTGCCATCCCAATCTCTAAATTGTACATCCAACCGTATATCCCTCTTTTTCCATTCTATGATTTATTCTTTCAAAGAGAAAAAGCGTATAGCTAACAAAGCTATCCATATATACACGCACCCTTTCACCTAATAAGAATGTACGTGGGAGAAGTTTACAAGTGGTGACTCTGTCCGACATAAACAATCGGGTAAAGGATTCGCATAAAAAGCTTCTTCTGATCGAAATCTATCCATACCCTTCGTTCCAGATATTGGCCCTTTTCTCTTTCTGGGAGATCCAAGCCTGCGTCACACGCATTACAATTTAACAAGTGAAAAACGGTTAAATAGAGTTTGGTCCTGCCTCAAGCATATTTTAGAACTTGACAAAGTAAGAAATCAGATTCGTCAACAGGATAAACTAGAAAAATAAGATACCCCCAACTTAAAAAGCACGTAAGAATCCTCAATCTAGTTTGCAAATAGAATCATTCAACATAAATATGGAGCACCCATAGATGACTTAGCATATACTCGATGCTTTTTACAATATCATACCGTCGTCTGTGGAGATCAATAACCTTTTTTGATAGAGTGTCCCCCTCAGTTATTGTTCCCTGATCCAGTTTATCAAACAGGCGAACAAGTGCTTTCCTGATTAAAAGAAGAAAGAACAAGCAGAACACTTTAGTAATGACTGGCATGGGGAAGATAAGCGTACATGTAGAGGGAGGAAAAAAATTGAACTTGATCTGTTTCAGAAAAAAGAGCCTCGCCTGTCCGGAGAAATTGTTCTCCCACGTCCTAGAAAACGGCGATGGCCTTCAACAGCCCTTGCCATATTTCCAGAGTAAGAGGGTATAAATACATCACTTTCAATAGATACTATATAGTCAAGAGCAGCCATTTGAGATGCATGATTTAAAAAAGGTTCAAGCTCCTCAATGGATGCCAATTTTTCCTGAAATTGATCATAAGTAGCAAATCAACATATATAAATTCTGTCTTAGCAGCCATTACTCCTCAACCAGAACAAGAGTGCACTTAATAATGACATTGATTTCCTCCTAAATATTATTGTGCGAGAAAGTGTATTCAATAATAACTAAGAGCTAAAGAAATCACAATTACAGTCAAGAGTCATTGCAGGTGATAAATTAGACACCATAATAATGCAGGGATCAGGGAGGCAGTGAAGGAGAGTTTTTTATTTTTTTGGCCAAGTGCAAGAGAGTTTATTTAACACTCATTGGAGTAAATCAGCTAAATAAATCAAAACTACAGCTGAGGGGCTTTTGAGCTGATTTGTTAGAGTTCTTAATAATGATGGGTCACTGATAGAAAATTCAAGACTTATTTTAGGAAGAAAAAGAATAAATATTTAGGTTTTATTTTATCTTTTATTTTTATCTTTTACGGTTTGATTATTTTAGACTTATCTTATCTCATAGTTTATCTTTCTCTAGATTTAAATAATTATTTTCTTTAGGATCCTAATGAGATTAGGATTTAGAACTCTATAAATAAGTCCTAAAACCTCTCATTGTAATAATCTCTCCTTCTTATTGATTGAATATTATTAAGACTTGTTCAGTGAAATTTTTCTCCTTTTAATTCTCTGCTCTTCTCATCTATCTTCTACCTTTCTTTTACCTTGTCCTACATCAGTCACTTTTCACAATTTTCAGCAAAAGTAGAACAGCTATACTGATTTAACCTTAGAATCCAGCTCAACCTTAGTTCTCTATATCATTACATTCTGGGCTGTAGTTTGCTTTAGAAATCATATGCTAGAAACACTTAGCAATCTAGACTGGACTTCTTGCCTTAAGCTCAAAACACTAGCACCTATCATTGATAGAAATTATGAATGCATATGAATTTACTGAGACAAGAGCTGGATCAAACACAAACTGTCAATAAAGAAAACTCCATAATTAGTTAAGTCTCATATAAAACATCTGGTTCATGATCGGATGCTCCCCAAGCATTTGGACAATGGGGGGAGTGAGAAACTTCAACTCATTTCTATAGGATAGGTTTTCACTCTCCAAACATCTTATCCATCTAGCAGTGCTTCCTTTTTAATTAAAAGAAGGAGCAGGGAGTAGGATGATACTGTGAATGTGTGATACTAAGAAAACTTTGCTATAACACCTTAAAAATTTAACATTTCGATTTCATGCCCTTCAATTTACACATTGCAAAATTTTATCTCAATCTTCACAGGGAATTCAAAATACTAAGGATTTATCAAACTTCATAAAATGAATATCAACCACAAAAATTAAAGCAAACACAACAATTTAATTTGTTACCTTACTCATTAACAATGGATAGCGGGAACGCAGTTCTGCCATATGGGATACACCCCCATATATCTCCCCAGCAGCAATATATATTGGAGTCTTTGATGGGTATCCAAGAGCAGTAAGAAAAATTCCAACTTCCTTTGGGGTTAATGGGCAAAACCCTTTGTACCTCTGTTCTCTCGCATCAATATCTTTTATTTTCCAATGGGAAGTGTTCTCTCTAAAAATTTCAAGCCAAATAAGATTTCTGAGCATCAAGAAAGGTCATGGGATCCAGTAATCATTTCAACCACCCATACCTGATCGTTCGTAGCTCATCAGCTTCAGCTGGAGATAAATTATGTGTGCACCCACTAAATGCAAGCATATCCTTCTCATATCGTAAATGTAATGCAATATAACGACCAAATGACCTCATCCTCCCCACCAACAACTACAAGGAACCAATAAAAAAGATAGAAATATTAAAAAAAAAATTCCCTAGAGTCTTGCACCAATTAAGAGATACGTAAGAAAGAAGCCAATAAGTATTAACATCTTTTATACTTGTCCCATTTGTTCAATATGTGGAGAAAAATGAAGAGCTTCATAACAAGCACGGCAGCGAAGCTTCTGAATATCTGGAGGTAAATGGTTGTTTGCTAACCGAGAATCAGACTTGGCAGCTCGAATAACCTTAGAGAGTACCAGTGATTAGATGGTAGCACAATATGTTGCAGTAAAGGGTAAGCTAAGTAAACAATTACATAGAATTGTATATACAAACAGACATACTTTGTATTCTTCCCACAAGCTGGCAATCTCATTCTCATAGTAATCCATTCCAGACCAACTTCTGAAATGCTTGACCATTCTGGTAACATTGACCAACTTTTTTGGAAGCTTCTTAACTATTTTTACATCATTAGCTAGAGACTTTATAAAATGTTCTTCATCAAAAATATCTGAGAAATTGCTGCAAATCAAATGAACAAAGTAATCTATAGAACAAATCAACTATAATCCAGCAAGGAGAAAGTACAACAAAATAAACTACAAAAAAATATAATAAAAAATTACCTACTGTCTTGCCAAAACGACTTTTTATCAAGTTCTGGAATTACAAGAGTTGCATTTATGATACGAGCTACAGCTACCATATCACACATCTGTAGTAAAGGTAGTTAAATTTCAGTTTCTAGCATCAAAAGAAATAATATCTAAATTTGGCAAAAACAACATTCCATGATTTTCTCTGAATTCTAGATTCTGTCGTCAATCAGCTTTTGAGGCAACCATCGTGTTTTGATGTATCAGGTGGCTGTGGCACTCTTCCTCAGCACAGAGAACTTTCTTAACTTCCAAAAGATTAAGCAGGACAAAACTTAACATGGAATAACTTGCATCAATACAAAAAATTTGCATATGAAAGCAATTTGAAGAAAGAGAACAGACCCCAGCACGCATTTGGTTGAGTCCACCATTTGTGTGAACAAGTAGGTAACCTCGCGACTTGGCCAGAGCTGGATAAATATATTTAATTTGAAATCAGTGAAATCCATACTTTATAACTTGCAACATATGGTTGTGTTAAGCTCCTTACTTTTGTAATTAGGCGTCGGATTTATGCAGGGCAGAAACCCATGATTTGATGGAGGCTTCCATAGCTTGTCATAGTCTGAATCCCCTCTCGTATTATTTAACTGTCAAATCTAAACGAGTGAAAACATGAAAGAAGCATAATTGCTTTGTATAATTTACGAATATATATATATGCCAACATACAAGCCAGCCCAACATATCTTAACAGGAAATAACATTAAAATAAATGAAATCATACGATTGTACATCTAGATGAGATTTTTTAAAAAAAAGTATATGCAAGTTTCAAGAGACTAAACTACCCACATCGATATCTTTTCTTGTGCTAATGGAATTCCCCGCTTGGTTGACCAAAGTAAAAGGAAAGTAAAGAAATTAATAAAAATTTTAGGTTGATTTTTTGAGAATAAGCAACTCCCTCAAATACGCCCAGTAACGAATAAGCCTATAGATTGAGATATTTTTCTTATTTTCTTTTATTTTTTTCTAAATTGGGGTTTTTACGCATAGATCAATTATTTTAGATGTATTGAAATTTGTCTCACGTTCACATTCAGAGAAGAGAATACAAACAGATCAGATCAACAAATCAAAAGATTTATAGGAAGTGCAGAACCTTTGGAGTAGGAAGTTGAGCTTTGGATAAATGGGGTGGAGCGAGCTCTCGCGTCCAGCTTTGCCTATCACGAGGCTGTCAAAATTTGAAAAGGGAAAATGGATATTTTAACCACCAAATTACCAAGAAATATATCCAAGTTTCTCTTAATGAATCTGGATAAAGACTAATCTGCCTACAGATATGTATAAAAAAAAAGAAGATAAACTATTCATTCTCTAGATTTGTGGCCTTTAATGGCAACCTTCTTCAGCTCACCAAAATACTGAAAATAGCAGAGAACACTGAAGCTTTTTTCAGTTATCAGAAACTAAAACACCCCAATCGTAAATGCATAAATTAATGCAACAAATTACTAAATCAAAATAGAAATTTGTACAGGAAGTTGGACATGTTCTAGAACATCGGAAAACTTTGCAGACAATCGAAGAGCCCCAAATAAGCAAACAGAACCCTAAATTCTTCCGAAAGAGAGAGACAGAGAAATAGAAAGCGAGCAAACCGTGGAAATCTTGTCATTGAACTTTTGATCTTTGGAAGAGGGAACAACGTGAAAAGGGACAGAGAAGAGAGCCACAAACGCAATGGAGCATATAGCTGCAGTAAGCAACTTCCTTAGGAGAACCAATGGAATCCACCTGCGCCTCTGCATTACCCTCGCAGCTTGTCTCTTTGCGAAAGTTGGAACCTTTATGTTTTTGGGCTTTCAGGGCTGATGGAGGAAAAGAAAATTGTAATGATACTAAAGAAAACACTAATTTAATCTTTGTGGATCCACCAAAACCACTCTGCTCGCTGTTAGTATGAAGGTATCTGTGTGTCTCTGAGTGTGAAGGACCAGCAAAAGAAGAAGCGGTCCGCTCTGCGGTTTTGGCTTTTCTGAGTGTCGCGCTACGATCGGTTTTTCAAGTCATTCTGCAGTTCACAACCCTCGCATCGATCCGACTATGAAATATGGGTGATGATTCCTTTTTTCATTTAATTTTATATTAAAAGTTAATCAAAATAATACTAGTATATTTCAAGTTATGAAATAAAAGTAACGGTTATATCAAATAATAATGGTTTTAAACTTTAATTAGTAGAACGACAACAAAAGTAACCATTTCATTTCAAATAGGTCACAATTATTTTAAAACTACTATCATCACAGTTATTGTATGTATGTTTCTATGCTCGTCGAAAACAAAATTTATGTATGTACGAAAACGTATAATTTGGTTTGTAACTTTGTATTCCCTCAATACAAACCACGAACATTCATAGACATTACACACTAAGATTCGGTCACAAAAATTTTCAAATCAGACATATCTGTGAGATTAGATTTCGTGTACTCAATCGGGATTACAATTAATTAGCCTCTATAATTTGTTGGGTTGAGTAGGATACATTAAAAGTTGAATGAAGATAATGCTGTGGTGGAATCTAATGAAGTGAAATATTACGTACAATGAACGGTGCGATGCTCTGTCACTGTAAATATGGAAAGTGGATAGAGACAAAATTAAGAAGCAAACATTTTGAAAGAAGTAGCTTGTCGCCAAGGAAACCCTTCCTTTTCTGGTGACCCCTTTGTCCAACCTTGCCTCCCCACGAAAGGGGCCCTTAATTTCAAGGCGCGATCAAATTGGAAAGCTATAGATATAATATATATATATATACACACACACATACACACACCCTCCGTCTGGTCTTTTATATTAAATAATCTTCTAAAAAAATTTTATAATCTCAAATATAACTCATATTATAAAAATTTGTAAAATATTAATTATTTTATTTTAAAAATATTCTTCTTAAAAATTGCTATATAAAGCAATTGCTTTATAAGGTACTATACTCCCTTTAGTGTCTTGAAGAGACTTTAAAAGGATTTGTGTTGTTCCAAAATATAAGAAACAGATATGGTTTATCTAATACATTTAATTTTTTCCTATAATATCTCTTATTAATTATATATAAGAAAGAAAATATCATAGTGAATTAATAATTACTCCCTCCAATTCTTTTTATTAGTTACAAAGTTTTATTTAGCTTTAAATATAAGTTACTTTGATCTTTCATAAGTTTTTTTTAGTATTAATTAATGTATTTTTAAAATGCCCTCATTTATAAAAGAGATGGTAGGTTTTTTTTATCAATTTTAAGATAATTTTAATAATATAACAAAAAAAATTTGTTTTAGTGAGATAATTAGTGATTTATACAAAGGACCAATAAAAATACATAACTTAAATTTTATGCATTAAATGGGGGTATTTTTTTAACAAAAATCATTATTGACAAATTAAATAATTCTAACTATTTTTAATTTTTCTTAGTCTATATAAAGTAAGTATTTGTTCCCTATATTTGGGATCGAAAAAAGTATATTTTCTAAATCTAAGATATTTATTAGGGAAAAAAATATAAATCAAAGCAACTTTTAGATAATTAGATTGTCTTGTCCCATTCAATACAAAGATATATAAGAATAAAAAAGAAATTGATCATATAGAATATATATATATATATATATATATTATTAAGTTCATAAAAAGATAATGATACAAAATTTATGAACTTTGAGCTAAAAATAAGTATAAAAAAGAATAGAGTTAAAAGATTTAAAATTTAAATATGAAAAGTACGTTTATATTATTTGAGAGGGAATAATAAAAAAATAGTGATAAACTGAATATGCAAAGTGTTTTTCTATTATACATTTAATATAATTTGATATAATTAAATAAGTGAGAGAAGTTAAATTAATTAATAATAAATGTATGAATAGAGAAAGAATAAAAATATGAGGAGATAATTTAAAAAAATATATACAAAATAAGCTAATTAGAGAAAATATATGAAGAAATATTTTATAATATTTGATAAACTATAGAAAATTTAAATAAAAAAAATTAAAAGTAAAAAGTAAAAAATGTTAAAATAATTTTTTTTAATGAGAGAACGTTAACTAAAAAAAATAGCAAATTAGAGACGAAAAAAGATTTCATCTCAAGTCCATTTCTCACATATCATTGACTTTGTTGCTAAATGTAGATGACAGCTATCTATCAAAAATACTCCTGTCACTAATCGATCACAGATCCATTAGAAAATTATTTAATAACAAATAATTTTGTAGATAAAACAAGGATAACTCATTCCAATTTTGTGACAGATTTAATGACAAAATTTTCCATTATAAACATGTCCATCACTGATCTATCACTAGTTCCATTGGACGTTAGTTATAATTATATTATAATATTGACATATTTCAATTCAAATTAGTTATATATTAGAATTAAAATTTAAAGTATAAGAAGAAAATAAATTAAAATTTAAAATAATAATAACATTAACAGCTAATAATAAAAAAAATAAGTTAATAACTAATTATCTAATGTGATTAACCCTATATTTGGAGGAATTTTTATTAGGCTAAATTAATTGCTAATAAATTTAATATATAAACTAATATTAGTGCTATTTATTACTAATAATACTTGATAAAGTAATAACCCACCAAGATAGTGATTAGTAGTTAGTCCAAGAAAATAATTAGTCAATGCTTTGATTGAGACTTTCAGCCCAAATTCCTATGGGTGTTGATAGTGTAAATATTTTCATATAGTGTAAAACTAACAGAATACTAATATCAAGGAAGAAGGCTTATGGAATGTTAATATATTTTCATAAAGAACAAGGGCCTGCTTGATAGTGTTTTCTATTTTCTTGTTCTCAAAACAGTTTTGTAAAATTGTTTTAGAGAACAATTTTTGGAAAAAAATAAAAAAAATCTGTTTGAATAATTGTTTTTAAAATTATAACTAGTAAGTATTAGATGAATTATTCTAAATTTATAACTTTGTCATTATTGAGAGGGGTATTTTTCACATTTTCGTGTATTTTTCAAAACAAAAACTACAAAATATTTCAAAGATGTTATAAGTTTTTTATTCTTTTATTTTTCTATTTTTCAGAATATTTTATAAAAAACAAGTTTATCAAACAATTTTTTTTATTTTTCTGTTTTCGAAAATAAAAAAATCGTTTTAAAAACAGTTGCCAAACAAGCTTTAAGTAATGATAATATTTAAGAAATACATATCGGCTAATTCTCTTACTCATCCTCTCACTCTTTTTAATCTTTTTTATTTTCCCAACAATAATAAATTGAGTTTGTTGCATTTTCTTTTAAATTCTATGATAATCAAAATTACAATATTTGTTTTAATAATTTTTTTACCAAAGTCCTATTATATATATTAAGCATATATATAATATAATTTATCAAATAGTATAATATATGATATATATATATATATATATATATTATATGATATGACATAATGAGAAATAACATAAAATAATATAATACTAATACATATGAATAATAAAAATTTGTATACATAATTATTGTTATTTAAAAATAAAAATAAAATTTAAAAGTTGGCTAGGAAAATAATTTTTTCCTTGTCAAAGAAAAACAAACATATAAATATTCATATAAATATAAATATATATAAATAAAATATTTTATGATATTAATAATTAAAAATAAATATATATATGTGTGTGTGTATTTTAATATGTTAATATATATATGTATGTGTATTAGTGTGTAGATAAATAATATATATTTAATATCTCATATAAAGACTATAAATACATTTCAACTTAACTAATAAAAGAGTGATTACAAAAGACACTAAGAGTAAGACGTCATGAGTTTGAATTTAGGTAAAGTAATATTTGAAATGATTATATGATGTGACATGATTAACATGTCATGTTATATGACGTGACATAATTAACATGCATGGTGAATGATGTAACAATGACTTGGGAATAACAAATTAATTAGTCACGGTGATATTAATGATCGAATGAATCTGTCACTAATTTTATCACTAAATAATTTAGTGATGGTCTTATCCACATTTAGCGATGTTTCAACGATGAAAATTTCCATAACTAATTTAATCATGGTTGAACAATTAAATCTTAAATCAGTACATGGATCGGTTCATTATCCAGTCTAGTTTTTTTAACCATAATGTATATATGTTCTATTAATATAGCTAATTTTTCTTAATTATAATGAGATAATTAAAAATAAATTATATTAAATAGAGTGATAATAATTCAATTTGGAAGAGCAACCTCTAGAATTGAAGCAATGTGTGTTATGATTATCAACTTTTCATTGATAGGTGACTTGAATTTAGAGGCGCACCTAGTAGCTAGCACCATCACATATTACGTGTGGATGTAATTGGACCAAATTACTAGTTATTCCGTATAATGGGTATTCTTCGAGTATTGGCTTCTTTCAATTACTATAATATAATGCATTCAGTGCCCGTGGAGTTTTTAATTAGTAAAAAATGTGTTTTGGTAGAATTAGTTTTATAACATGATTATGATAAAAATTGATTTTTGACTAACATGTTTATATTTGGATAATTCATTTGAAAATTAGTTTTGATAAAAGTAATTATATTTGAATTATTTTAATCAATTTCTTTTAAATTGAGCTTAAACTCTATCTCATGATTAATTTATTTTCCTTAGACTAAAATTTAATATACATTTATTTAATTGGAAATATAGTCTATCTGATATAATATTTTATTACAAATCATAGTCTATAAAAATTAAAATTTTGAGGGGACATTTTAGTTATTAGGTACAAGAAATTTTATGAGAATTTTATTTTCCCAGATTCACTATTTTTTATCATTTTTATTGATTCATTTTATCTGACTTCTTTTCAAATTTCATTGGAGCCAATAGAAAAGTTACATTGGAGTTACTTCTACCTCAACTCCATCTATCTTCTAAATCACGGTTCTAACATGATCCAGTTGAAACACCCAAACATATACAAAAAAAGGAAAACTTGGTTTTGGAGCCAAAATACTTTTTTTAAGTGAAACCAAATAGACACTAAATGAAACTTAATTAGCTTTGATCCTGTGAGTTTTTGCTTATTCTGGACCATAGCCAATTTAGATTAGACATGCAAAACACATATATAAAAAATTAGGGCTTTATGGAATTTATTATCTAAATCCCAGGGGAAATCCAGTTGGTGATGATTTATTTTTACATACGAGAAAAAGCCATCGTTTACTTAATATAAAAAAGTATAGGTAACAAGAAACTCTTTATTTCAGAAACTCTTTCTTTTTTGAAGAACTAATTATAGAATTTATTTTTAATCTATTGCTCTGACTTAATTGAAACTTTTATCTTTTATTCAATATTTAAGCCATACTTTTCTTTAATTTGCAGTTCAATTTTAGTAGAGAATCAATTGCTAAAAAATGTCTACAATGTTTGTAGGTGATTTAAAAGGTTTCGTGCTTATCCTAAAAGTAGTTAATATTCAGGTAATTATCTAGAAGGATGGAAGAGAAATCAAGAAATGTGCAGTCTTCAAATATTAGCTTCGATCCCCTGCGTTCCATTTTGCGGGCTTGGATACGATAAGGACTATGATATGTGGGCGAAAATCATCACAAAACTAGATATATTACTCTTTTCAGTCTTATATATAGAATTTTGTGTCCCAATTCTAAATATAAAATTAATTATAATATACGAGATAATATTTATTATATATTTTTAAAAAATACTCTTATTTAATGTGTCTAAAGAGAAAGAGAAAGAGATCAAATAAGGATAATTTTAAAAAAATATTAGAATTTTCAGAAAAATCAAGGTAGTTAATTAGTTTTAATTTTAATTCTTAATCCGTGTGATTTAATTAAAATGGTCTTATATTAAGAATAAGATGAAGTATCATTTAATTTGTGTTGCTTTATTTAAAAAAAATAAGATATCAACTTTTTTTTAAGTGAAGTTAGAATAAGATTCCCTTGTAGTATAAAGAAAAAAAAAAGAATAAGATTCCCTTGGTATTCAAACAAATTAAAAATCTACCAGCTAATTAATGACACAGCGTGAGTCATTAATTGTAACCATAGCTTCAATAGTTTTTTAAACATACTCTATTGCAGTATAGTATTATACTTTTCTCAGGTTGTTTTGAGATTTTTTACATATATTAATAAAAATATTAAATAATCTAAATTATAATAAAATTTAATAATATTTTACTAAAATATTATATGTTTAAATGATAAAAAATGATTTGTACTCCACCTCATTATTTTACATGGAGAGTAAAATAGTAAAAAAAAAATAACATTTCATTTGTAATATAAAATTAACATATAATTTAGAATATTTAACTAATGAGCGTCTAATTCAGTGGTAAAAGGCTTAACCAATATTTCTCATAGTAGAGGTTTCGATTTCTAAAGGGTACAGCAGTGTTAAAAAATTAAAACCTCAGAGTTTTTCCGATCAGTACCCGTGAGCAGCCGTAAAGTCCTACACAATTGGTCCAAATTAGTTTGGGATGGACAATGAACCTAAAATACTCTAGGATATCTGGTGTTAAAATATCAAAACAATAATTTAGAATATTTAAAATTTTTAAAATAATAAATAAAATGAGTAGACACTCACATTAATAATGCTTCATACACTCACCCACACACAAGAAGTTGACGTGAAGTCGTGAATAATAATTTGTTAGTTTAATTTACCCGAGTGTCTACCTAGAGTAATTGCTCAATGCTGTGGTATCGAAAGGTGCATATATAATTATTCGATTCCACTAGATCACATGTGAAGCAGTGCTTGTAAAATGTTCTAATTAATCTCACCCCTGCATTGTTTCCCATGTGATCCACAAAGGTGCATGTATGAGAAAATAACCACCTCTAATTTTGACAGTTTCAATGGTATGTTCTTACTATTTTAAAAATTAACCCAATTATTATTCCTTCCGTTTCAAAAATTAGATAAAATAACTGACATTTTATAATATATAAATTTTAAAATTAGTGTCCCTATTCAATAGCAGGAGGAGCACCATCAACGCCACCAAAGTTGCCAAAAACAAAACAAAATCATAGTTGAAATATCTTATCATACTCTTCTTATTGATGAGTCTCTGTATGCAATCAAAATGAATAAGACATAAGTACAACAGGTAGAATTTTATCTACATCTAGCTTTTTGCTTTTCTCATATTCAGTTGAGAGCTTTTGATGGAGAAGAGAAAGTTGTGCTCAGAGTCTTTTTTTTTTTTTTTTTAAGGAAAGGGAAAGAGAGAGTTTTGTAAAGGGAGATGCTAGTCACTAACATAGGTCCTGGTTGGAGCATGAAATCTATGAATTGGAGGAAAGTTTGGTCAAAATGTTGGTTTAATTTTGGAAGTGAAATTAATGTGTTTAGACTTTAGAGGATGTGATTAACTAATATTCATTTTATTCAATTCATACCCACCTTGGTCTATTTGGTTACAAACAGGAAGGGAGGTGATTCCATTCCCTTGTTTGATTAAAAAAAAAAATAAAGGAGGGGAAGGGAGGAACTCTCCTCTCACTGTCTGGTTTGGCAAAATTTAAGAAAGGAAAGCAACTCTTCTCCTCCAAAAGTATGGGGTTTTGGAGAGAAGACAACTCCCCTCTCTTCCCCTTCCCTCAAATCAAATGTATCTTTACCGAAACTTTAAATATGAGCCAACTAATCTTTTTCACTTTTCTCCCATAAATTATTTGTTAAATTTTATTTTCTTTTGTTTTTGTCTTTTTGGGTCAGAGATCTCCCCTCTCAATTTTTATTGAAATTCTAGTTTAGTGATTCAACACCAATATATTTAGTAGATAATTAGTTTATATATAATTTTTGTTGTTAATGATTAGGTATTTTTACCCTTTTTTAAGAAAAAATAATTTGTTATCTTTACTAATAAATATATGATTCTTTAATGAAACTATCTATATTTTTTATATTTTGATAAAATCATAGATTTGTTGTGTTTTGATTACAAATTTGATGGTAAATATATATATATATAATTGCATCCAAGTTCATATTTTAAAAAAGTTGATGCCATAAATTATTTATTTTTTAAATCAATCCCTATAAATTAACCCATTTATAGAATTAGTTTATGGGATTTCTATTTTTATTTTGGATTAAACTACCTGATATCCAATAGTCATTTTTGTTAGTAAGGCTGACTTCCCAAGAGGGGGGGTGAATTGGGAAGATTGAAATTTTTCTGCACAAAGTGAAGTAAGTGAAGATATCACAATATAATGAAAACAATGCGTAAAACAGAGCAAGCTGAAAAGTAAAGATAGGGAGAAGAAGACTCAGTAATTTATCCTGGTTCGGTCTTTCCACTTGACCTACATCCAGTCCCCAAGACACCTCTTGAGATTTATCCACTATACAGCAAGAATTTCAATGGGCTTCTTGCTAAGGCCACAGTACACGAGTATGCTCTGTTTCTGAGCTCTCTCAAACTCTCCAAGCACTTTCACTATGTGCTTCCCAATCCCCTTGTGAATACCCCTCACAAGTAAATCTATCTTCCAGATGAAGAGTAGATTGATTATAATGAAATAACTCTCTTGTAAAGAGTATATATGAATGTTTAAGTACAAGTAGAGAAGTTGAGAGGGTAAAAGCTTTTGAGAAGAAGATTTAGCAGAAATTCGGTATATACAAGTTTGATTCGTTACCCATAACTTCAAATGATGTTGTATTTATAGATTTAGGTCTCAAATATCCGTTAGAGACTAAATCTATCCGTTGGGGAAGTTATCCAATTGTTACTCTGAAAAACTATCCGTTTACCAACCGCATTTAATGTTTCTGACATACTGAAATTCGAATTTTGGTTGGTCAACAGACGAATTTCGAAGGAACTGAAGATTAAAGCTTCCAACGTTACAGCACGAAGTTCGTTTGTTCATGAATTGAAATTCGAATTTTGAAACTTACAAAATATTTTCACAATGTGACATACGAATTTCCAAGAAGAAAGTTTTTCGGTTAAGTGTGAACAATGTTTTCAATTTTCTACAGTGCCTTCGAAATTCGAATTTTGGTATCCCAAAATTCGTCTGTCCACTGAATGTTTAAGAGATACAGTAGATTACTTTCTTCAAAATTCGAATTTTGAAAGGATGAAATTCGTCTGTCAGAGAGACTCTTTCCAGACTAATTTCATCATTCGAATGTTGCAAGTTCTTATCATTCGTATGTCAATGTTTCACTTCAACAGACTCAAGAACTTAGCTTCTGAAATTCGAATTTTAATGTTTAAAGTTCGTCTGTCAGAGACCAGTTTTGAAACTTAAATCATTCTTGATCTCAGATGAACTTTAACATAGTTTCAGACGAATTTCTTCCATTTTCTCAAGTTTTGTTTTGTTTGAAATTCGAATTTTGAAGACTCAAAGTTCGTCTGTTGCAAAAAAGCATCTTTCAGACTTATATGAAAATTCGAATGTTGGAAGTTCAAAATTCGTCTGTCAGAGAGCATTTATCAAACTCAATTTCATTTTGATTTCAGATGCACTTTATCATAGTTTCAGACGAATTTCTTTGGTTTTTACAAACTTCATTTTACTTGAAATTCGAATTTTGAAAGTGTGAAGTTCGTCTGTTACCAAAAGGCCTCTTTCAGACTAGATGAAAATTTGAATTTTGAACAACCAAAATTCGTCTGACAGAGAGCCATCTCTTCAGACTTATTCAGTTTTAGCTCGAAATTCGAATTTCCAAAGGCAAAGTTCGAATTTCCAACTTGACAGTTTAGCTTAAACTTTCAACCTTAGTCTGTTTGTGGGTGTTTTTCAAATATTTAAAGATTTAACATAAAATCAAAGTTTGAAAACATCTTTTCTTCAAATCAAAATCTTTTACCCAGTCATAACAAAAACTAAGGATCCTACAAAAGATCTAATAGCAAGAACTCAGAAAATCTTCACTTAAGACAGCTTTGATCTCCTTTGATATCTTCAATCCAAGCTCTTGAATGTTGGTTTGGAATCATCAAAACTCTTGATTCAACAATTTTGGACATTTACTAATCTAGGTCAAGAAATTAATCCATTTATAGAGTCGGTTCCCGTAATTTCTAAACATTTGCATTTGACTTCATAAAACCATCCACTCGAACCAAGATGGTCAAATAACTGCTAACATGTGAGCAGAAATATGAGGTAGAAAGCATGTGGTATTTCACTCTGTAAACACAGGCCTACCCTAAATGCAAAATCATAGATATGCATTATATCAAAAAAGTTACCAATCTAAAATCTGATGACACATAACCACATTGTTGGATAAATCTATGGATTCAAGTGTTATATATGGTATAAAGGAAAGGTGACTTAAGAAAGGGAGACGGTGAGGTTAAGCCCATTTTCTTTTGTTTAGTACAAGGATAAGGTGTTGGAAAGTAGAAGTATGCATAGGTCAGATCAAACTTGGGTTTGGCTAAACTCGTAGACCTACCCGAACATAATCAGATCATACCTAGGTTAACTAGGTTTTACCACAGGTTAACTGATTAAACTAAGATTCTTGCATATAGTAGCCAACAAAGAAGAAGAAGAAGAAGAAGAAACACGGAAAATACATATTCAATGAACAAAAAAAATCAAAATGAAGCCAAATCAATGCAATACATATCCATTGAAGTAAAATACACCAAATCAAAATCAAAAGACATATCACATACTGAAGAAACCACAATGAGATAAAGAGATTGATTTGTGAAGACCACTCAAGAATGAAGGAAAAAAACTGTAGGTTGAAGCTAGATCTTGTGAAGAAGAAGCTACAAGTTAGCGAGCCTGCTCTTCCTCCTTGACCAAAGACAACTGCGAGTCAAATACCACCAATGATGGAGGCAAATTTGCTGATTTTGAAAACCTAGAGTGGAAGTAGATGGAAGAGGAAGAAGATAGAGTAGGAGGAAGAAAGGTTGAGATCCAGTTGATAAATGACTTTAATGATGGATAAGGAAGAAGATTGAGGAGCTGAGGACAAGGGCGGATGCAGACTAAACATTGTGGGGGGGCCAAATTTTTAAAAAAGCCTACCATGTGTAATATAAATACTAAGTATAATTCTTTTTTATGAAAAGTTAATGTTAGTCAATAGTAAAAATATTTTAATAAACTAATAAAATTTGTATTTTATTTCTTTTTTATTATGTATATAGTGTTTATTATCTATATAACTTGAATGTGCATGTGTGTGTAGGGATAGGGAGGGGCCAACTGTAAATATATGATATTATTGTGTGCATAAAGTGTATATTATCTATTTAAAAGGGAAAGGGTAGGAGGATGAGGGGGGCAGGGGCCCCTCGCAGCTTGTACATAGGTTCACCCCTGGCTAAGGAGGAAAAGATGTGGTGTGGGATATATGACGATACTAGAATGGTGGGGAAGGATTTGTGAAGTATGTTATTAGGTTTACTTAGTAATAGCAATTACTATATTAAAAAAAGAAAAAAGAAAAAATAGACAAGCTTGTCCAAGTATTTGAGGATTGGACTCCTAACCTATAACCTAAGCCAAATCAGTTTTCTTTAACCCAATGAGACTTGGGTTGGGTTAGTTAATCGGGCCTAACGGGCCATGCCCACCTGTATTGAAAAGGGAGACCAACTCTCTCTCATTTGTGGGACATCATTTTCCACTAAAAAACTACCAAAAGATGGATCTTTCCTTAAAAAGGTAATTTTTATGACCAAAATATCCTTTATAAATGTTCCATATCTCACATTTGCCCCCATGTTAGGCATAATGGAAAAAATAATTAATATTAACAATATTGAAAATATTATTTTAAATATATTATTAAAATTATTAAATAATATTGAAAGAATAATTAATATTAAATATTAAATAATAAGATTAATAAAGATTAAATTTAAATTAATATTAAATCAAAATAATAATAAATAGTGATTTTGAATTAAAAACTTATTATAACAAGATTTAAAATTGAGGGCAATTACAATTTTATTATTTTTCTCTCTCCCTTGCCTTATTCATTCATACCAAACAAAATATGCTAATTATTTTCCTATCCTTTTTCATTCATACCAAATATAATTTGGGTCTTTCTTTACCTCTCATTTTACCTCTTCCTATCCCTTTCCTTCAAAAAAACCCCTCATACCAAGTATAGCCATAATGTTTTCTAGCTTTAACGTCATAAATCTTAAGGTCCCGTTTGATTGCAAGAATTTTAAGCTCCAAAAAGGGAATCACATCACTAATCCTTCAAGAGGCTCATTTGGTTACTCTGATTCATAAGCTTCTCATTTCTTGATTGAAATGTGTCGCTTACATTTAAGGGAATGTCTAAGCCTTCAAGGATCGGGTGGAATGAGCTCTTTCCCATGAGAATGGTATTGTAATGACAATGTTGCCCTTAAAATGTCACATCTAATCCTGCCCTAAATCAAAGATCTCTTTGATGCCAAAGTCAAGGAAAGGAACAAGTGGAACAATTTTCTTTGTCGCATAGCTGAACTCCAAGAGAGAGGAAGATTTACAGCAAAGACCCAAAGTCAGAGGCATAATCAGAAGTTTGTTGCTAATTGGGAACAAGCTTCTCCATCACCATTTTCTCTGCCTTCAGGTTTGTCATTGTTTTCATCTTCCTCCCATTGTCTTCCTCTTTCTTGTTGGTGACCTTTAGATCTATTGTCATTTTCTTCCTCACGCCACCGCAGATCCATTTGATCAATCTAAATAACAATGAATCTAGGCTAAAGAAATTTGTGAAATTTTTTGCATTGGTTCTGTTGATAAATGTGATGAGCAAGAGGACGAAGAAATGAGGAAGGAGTGGCAGTGGTTGTGTAGTGACGACAACGGTGTTGGACAAAGAGAGGGGTGACTAGACTATAGAAGAAGGAATGAAAGGAGTTTTCCTTTTTTTTTTAGGGCACTTTTTCCTTTTTATTTTTATTTGTCCTTAATTTTGTGTAAAAAACAATTTGATTCTAATCTTCTTAATATTATACCAAGTAGTAGAGCCGCACATTGGGCTTGTGGACCTAGTTCCTCTTAACCCAGCCCCAAGCATTTTTGTCTAATCTAAAGAAGAAGCTAGCAACTTGAGGTAGATTGGGCTAGTCAGACCCAAGGAATGCAATATTGATAGTATCAAGGTTAGGGTTAACTTGCTAGTTTGATATGAGGCATGCTTTATATATATATATATATATATATATTTAATGGCGGTGTGTGACATCATTCTAAAGTTTGGGAAAAGGGGTTTCGTTTGTTCAGCCTTTGAAAGAAACGCACCACAACACATTCAATCTAAAAATTCCCATGCAAAAACCCTAATATCTCATTTGGTTCAATTACATGGGAGTTAGGGAATGTAATGACAAGGAATGTAATGGGAAAAGATGTGAATAAAATAATATAAGTTTGTTTGATATAATATAAAAAAAATAAGGGAATGATATTTATTTTTTATAAAAGAAAATAAAATTAAATGTGAAATGTCCTTTACCCCTATCCATAAACCAATCCCCTTCCCTTTCCACCATTTTCCTTCCTTGGTGATGACACCATCACCATATTCCTCCACCACCGTGTTCCTCCTTCACCGGCCAACACTCCCCCTCAACACTAGTTAGGACAACATAAGTTAAAGAAGAAAAAGCATAGATCTATTGATGGAGATCTAGGAACGACATGAGGAGAATGACGCTCTAGATCCGTCGATGGAGAAAAAGCCGGGACTGAAGGAGATAGAGGATGAAGCTTGGAGACAAAGGACACATCATATCCATAATGGTGGGGTGACAAAAATCAAGAAGGAGGACTGATGACTCGATGGGATTATTGATAGTGAAGATGATGCTTACGAGTAACTCGGACAGTGGGGTGACACACCAGATGGAGAGACAAAGTTACGATAGTGGAGGACAGATGACTTGAGATCTCTGTGATAGTAAGGTTATTGACAGGGAAGAGGATGGTTTTCGTTAGAGGATGGATGGTGGAAGATACCGGAGGTGGAGGTCACCAGAGGTATGACGAAAATGGAAGGGACAAAGGTGGATAGGAGAGAAGATAAAGGAGGGTAGAGAAGGAGATGAGTTATAATTTTAAATTGTGATAAGGGTAATACTGTCTTTTTATCTCATTTACATCCATGTAATTCGAATTACATAAGTTTTTTTATGTAAAGTCATTTACATGAAAGGTCATAAATAGCTTTATGCATGTAATTCCGATCACATGGTAATTGACAAACCAAACGTGCATATTCCTATAATGTAAACTCATTTACATCTCCTCATACCCCATGTAAACAAATCAAACATGATGTAAGGTTACTATTTGTTCCTTCTTCACTCACGTTGGCAGTAACCGCAGTACCAAAGTAGATTGCAGCCGCACCCTTCCCGAAGTTTGTCGTTATTGTCTACTTCAGCTCACCTGTAGAGTTTCTTTATCTTCATTGCTAGTTAGTGGGTAGCTCGACTGCCCAAGCATTATGGTGGACTTGGCTAGTCATACTTGCGTCGTTGTGTTTTAATCATCCTCCTCCTCTTCTTCCTTGTGATGAAGCTATATTCATTGCTCATCTTTTCAATGCTGGCTCCTATTATAGTAATAGTGTATTTCATCTCTATTCTCCACTAGTTTACTAATTGGGATTTCATTTACATTCTACATTCTCTATCTCTCTCTTTTCTTAATCTATGATTTTCCATGTTTTATTTTTTATTAAATTGAATTGAAAATTTAACATCTCTATTGTCTTGCTTTTGGAGTTGTATCCTATTTGATTTGGTCAGTGTTACCTTTGTTGGTGTTGAAAAGGTTTGGACCGAAGCAGCTTTACTATGCTTGACCTAGGTAGCTCGACTCAAACATGACTAGGCTATCAGTTAGGTTTAGTTAGGCATCAAGCAGTGAAAACCAACCTGTGCATGTGTAAAGGTCGAGTACAGTCTTGTGCTCAGCCCGACCTGATCCTGCTTGCATGTAGGCCTACCAAGCGGGATCACTATGGTTACTACTCTATCCATTCCATTGTCATCCTTTTCCATTATGAAATGGGACCTAAATGTTGCTATTTGTATGCTAGTAGCAGGGATCATCTCACTGCAGGAGATATATTAATATTTTTTTATGAAAGATATTATTATTAGAGAGAAGCATATCTATGGAGGACGACCCGATAAATAAAAATATGCATATCTAAGTTTGGAATATGGCTGATGCAGTCTAAAGTATGTATGAACTATGAAGCACGTGATCTTCCTTTTATTTTCTTATTGTTATATATGTCAGAGGCTCCGAGTAATTATATATATTTTATATTTCTCAACTTCAATTTTAATATTACTGAATTGCCTTTTTTCCATTAATATTAAACAAACAAATTAGATTCTCACAAAATGTTTAAACAAAATGAATTATATACTTGCCATGTGAGTATGTCAAATTGTTAAAATTACGATCTTATTTGTGTTTGTATTTGCTTTTATTTAATTTTAATTTTAATTAATTGAAGTGACTTTTTGACGTGTCGTATAGGTAAGGCATCGCGTCTGATAAGCGTGGCATTTGTGTTTGGTGAACAGGTTCATTGTCAGGGAATCTATCATTACGCTTTAAAAGGTCCACTCATGTGCAAGTGTGTTCTATCTCTCTCTTCTTCTTTTTATTTTTTATTCTTTTGGGCCAAATATTTTTATTTTATTTAAAGATCCTAGTTGCGTTCATTTTTTTAAAATTTAAAAATATGTCCGTAACTATGTCAGGATCCTTTCACTTTTGTTTAGGATTTTAACTTTAAAATCCTCATATTTTATTTTATTTTATCTTTAATTATTTGAACTAGGCATAAGTGGTCACTTTTTTTAGAAAAATATTATTTATTTTTAACTTAAATTTAAATTTTTTATGAGATAATTTTAATTATTGTATTAATAAATTTTGATATAACTTAAAAATTTTTAAGTTGTAATAATCAAGCTTTTGGTATCAAATTTTTAAAGTTTAAATAATTAAATAAATAAAAAATGAACTCCTTAAATTAGTGCGTAAGATAAGAAAAAATGAAAAAAACTTAGGTACTACAACTTATGTATTTAATGTACTTTAATCTAATCAAATCTGAGGAGAAGTTGGTTTTTTTATGTATTGTTTATTCTATAATTAATTTTTTTTATTTATATTTTTAATGTATTTTAAAATTTAAAATTTACATGTTTTAATTTAATTTAATAAAAGTACATTAAGTAATATAATATTAAGTATTTAAGTCTTTTCTTAAAAATTAAGTAAAACACTTGAATGCTAAGAATGTGAGACGCATACTAATTGGACCGAAAACTAATACTATGTCAAAGAGAGGAAAATTGGTGGATCTTAAAATTGATGAGAATGAGTTAAAATCCAATGAAATTAGTCTTAAACTAGTGAAAATTAATTGTAAATAAGTCTAAATCAATTTAAATAACTCTAAATTTTTTTAATTTTTTTAACTTTTTAAAATAAAATATCATTATTTTTAATATTAAATAGTATTATTTTTTTTATACTTTTTTTTATACATTATAATATTATATAAGATTTATTATTATACATAATTATTAATAATAATAAAATTACTCAATAAATAATATGAAAATAAAATATTGATTAATTATTTTAAACTCAAAATATATTTATCTATATAAATATAAACTTATTTAAATTTATAAGGTGGCATGCGAATGCGTTAATGGTTTTGGACTTAGAGGCCGAATAATTGGCCCTGTAGTGGGAACCATAATCATCTCATTCTGCCAAGAGGTAAGCCCCACCAGCATACCTAAATCGCCATCGCCATCGCCATCGCCATCATCAATCTACTTAAAATTTGTACAATAAAATTTACATAAATTCAAGGTATATACATACATATGATTCATTTCTTTTTGGTATATTCTATATAAATGAATTTTATTTTCTTCTCTTTCTCTCCTATTTTTTTTCTGAATCAACCTAAAAGAATTTACTTTCTCAGTGATCATATCAACTATGATCTACTTTTATTCTAATTTAAAATCGTGTACTTCAAACAAAACAATTGGTCCAACTTGCGATGATGTTGGGTTACATGGAAGTAACAGGAGGGGTCACATCCATATCTTCGTCACTCCTAAGGTGGAGGGGTAAGTAAATTGAACATCAGACTAGGATTTGCACGAATTATTAATTAATGGTAAATGGTACAATGATGGATCAAGCATCTCCTGTCCTTGTCCCTTCTTCATTAGTGAATTTTTATCAATTCAGCTCACCTAAAATGAACCCCTCATGTTCTAAATACTAAATATAAGTTTTTTATAATTACATCACAAAAAATTTGAATCATTAAATTTATAAAAAAAAATTAATATTCTTCATCATGTGTTCTTATCAATTATATTATTTTTTATATTTTTTATAAGATTTATCTTTCACCTATTAATTATATACTATGAACATGAATGGAAAAAAATTAATGTATCAAACAATTCCTAAAATATTCTATATTTTGAATTAAATATTACTTCTAAAAGATATTCTATATTTAAGATATGAATAGTATTAAATAAACGAGCACTCTATGAAAAGTATAGGATTTTACCAATGTTTTCAAACATAGACCAGACCGGACGGTCAGACCAGTCGAACCATCACCCGAAGACTTTACCGGTTCGTTTTGATGGTTTGAACCATTTTTGTAGCTGAGCTGGATTAGACCAGATCGAGCCGACAATTGAGCCATAAATCAGCACGGTTCCAAGAGAACCGGACGGTTCTAAGAGAACCGGACGGTTCTATATATATGTTTATTTACTTATAAATTAATTAAATATTATTATTTTACAGGATTAAAAATGTTAAACAAATTTTTTTAACCCTATTAAATATTATTAATACTTCTCATTTTCATTACGTAAACATAATTTATATTTTTAGACATTAAAAAAAATTCATTTTTTATCCCTATTAAACATTATTAATACTCCTTATTTTCATTACTTAAAATAATTCCTTTTAGACATTAAATTAATGAGAGATGAAAATAACAAATAAGTACACGTCACCTTATAATATGAGATAAAATTTTTTTACTAATTATCTTATAATATGAGATTGAGAGAGTATAAACTAATATAATACATTATAAACTTATGAGGTATTTGGAAAATTTAATGTATTGTATAAGTTTATATATTATGATTCTTTTATATATCAAAATTTTATATAATTTTAATTAATTGATGTGATTATATAATAGAGGATGTGATTTTATTTGTTATATATACTTTATTATATATATAATATAATTTTTTATATAATTATTACGTCACTGATTCGACCAATCGAATTGTAAAAATTGTTAGTCGGTGGTATTTTCGATTTGTTGTCAATCCTATTTCTAAAAATTTCATATAATTTAATACTAAACATTCTGTCAAAGATGGGCTGGGCGGATCACAATGAGCAGTAAATAATACCTTTGTCTTGACCCATAATGTTTGAATATAAATTTGTCCATAATTTTAAAAACACACAAGATATTTGTCTTGAAAAAATATTATTAATATATTAACATATAACATGTAATTTATATAAAACCGTGTTATTTATATTATTAGTATATTTAAATTGTGTAACTCATTTATCAAATTTACTCAATACTAGATGTACTAAATACAAGTAAATAGTAAATTAAAATAATTTGACATTCCTTTTATTTTATTTTACTTACAGAAAGTTTTCTTATATTTTGAAAACTTATACTATAGCCCAATTTGTTAACTCAATTATAAATATTCTTAAAATATTCTAAAACTAATATTTAATACTTAAAAATTATATTAAAATATAACATATTTATCAATTTATTCTTCATTATATTAAATCTTTCATTAACTAATTTATTTTAACACACATCGTAGGTGCAACTATGCAACTTAAAATGTACGATAGGTGCAATCATAAAAGTGTGACGACCAACAATATAACCATGTAAAACGGAACAATCACAGTGTACTATATGAATGCTAAAAAATAGAACATAGAAAATTGTTTGGTGCCTAAACCAACTATATAACCAAGTAAAACAGAACAATCACAGTGTACTATATGAATGCTAAAAAATAGAACATAGAAAATTATTTGGTGCCTAAAAATGTATGGTTGACACATTATTTTTAAGGTGTTATTCGCTTCAACTATGTTTTAGACACGTTATCTTTAAGGTGCTATTCACTTCTACTATGTTTTCAATTAACCAAAATAGAGAGAATTTGATTAGGTGTCCTCTTTGAGCATATTATAAACCAGATATATACCATTAGATCAATATTACTTCAACGCTCGCGAACATGCCGAGTGCTTTTTAAATAATTAAATTGAATAATTGGTATTTAAATCCACATAAACTTCTCTAATAAAACCATTTGACATGTGATATATCCTCCTTGTTATAAATATTTTGGGATTCTTGTCCCTATGAAATGTGGGATTTAGTTTTCAAACAACCTCTAACAATGAGGTCGCCCTATTCATAGTATGATATGTCTTTAATTCGGTAGGGATTTTCTTTAATGTTTCTGTTAAAACATGAAAGTTCTTTGCTTTTTGGTGGAAGATTCATTAAACCTTGCCTGTTTTCTTTCTTACGCTTCTTTGGGCTTTCTTCTTCTTCTTTTTTCCTGGTAATATCTCTTGTTATTTGGTCAAATTGGTCGAGTTGATCAAGTGCAGTGCTTGGCAGAAGAAATAAACTTTTCAATGGACCGGGCCTATGAACCAAGCCCATTGACACTACCCAGGAGTAAACCTCAACATGATCATTCAGCCTAAAATCCTTTTTGGGCTGTTTAATAGCTTGAGAGAATGGCCCACTAGCTTCTTGACCCGGAAATCTATTAAATGAGGACACGTGTCGAAGGAAAGAAAGAAATGAAACTACTTAAAAATGGAAAGAGTAGGAAAAGAAATAGGGTTTGAGATGTAATTTTAAACCATACAATAAGAGCCTGTTTGGATTTGCCATTTAAGTGCTTATGAAGCAAAGAAAAACGATTATACCATCAGTTCCCAAACATAATCTAAATCAAAATAATTACTTATGGCCATTTAAGTGATTTTTTACATAAGGTACTTTTTTCTACTTATGATAATAACTTATTCTTCCATAATCACTTATGTCACTTTTCCTTCTTATTATCCACCAAATAATCACTTAAACTCTCAAAATTCAAACACATTTTTTCCCTCAAAATCACTTATGAGGAAAAACCATCCAAACATAAATCACTTTTAACATAATCACTTATTCTCATAATCAATTATAAATAATCATTTATCGTTATAATCAATTATTGGTAATCACTTATACTCATAATCAATTATTAATAAGCTAATCCAAACACAAGCCTTTGTTGACTTGTCTAAACATTCTTGATTTTGCGTTCACGGGTCATATTCTTGTACGTTAGTTCTCCCGTTCTAAACTTAAAGGCTAATTATTTCACACGTTTGCGACCGATGGGTTATTTTATTTACATATATATAATCTTAACATCTTTTCACCAAATGCAGAATTTCATCACGTATGAGTATAGGTTGAGAAAGAAGTGGTTCCTTGTCCCACTCTTGGTACAAGGATGTGAGCCTCACTCCAAACTCTCATTGGCCAAGCAGTACCAACACACACAAAGTTCTGTTCTGAAACGAAGTGGAACGAACCTTATAATGAAGCAAATTTAAGAGTCAAATATGCATGGCAAAGACCAATCAACTGGTTTAGGTGCAGTCTCTAATTATATTAATCGACTAGTTTAAAAGGATCAACCAATTAGACCAGTCAATTTGCTTGTGTAAGCCTGGTGGACTGGTCGTGGCTATGGGATAATAAATTTGTCCCTCAAAAATAGCACTCCATATATTGGTTCAACATTAACATTTATTAATTCGACTGGCGTTCTGATTATATATGTTGATTGATCTAATCTTAAAAACAATCTTAAAATATTTTGTAAGTTGTTGGCGAATGTTAGCAAAAAAAAAAAATCCAAAATAGCCAGCTAGCTAGATGATTGTTCAGGGTGTGCATAAATTTGATATTTATACTTATGCATTTGAATTTAAATTCAAATGATGAAATTAAATACTCGGCAGTTCAAAATTAGTTTAATGAAGAACTAAGTCTAAACATATATATAAAAAATTATATGAAAAACATATATATATATATATATATATGATTCTATCAAATTCTTTAAATCTTTTACTTGTACTCATGAAAAAGAAATTTTTATTAACTACAGAATGAAACTCTTTCGAGTGTTTTAGATTATTTCTATAAACAAATTTGTCCTGCTTTCAGAAAAACATAACTTCAACACGTTTTAAAATCTATAATTATGTTTTCAAACTATCCACTGTTCATTAACTGCGTAGGAGAAGTGAGCTTGGTTTTACTAATCAAATTTTGCCCTAGTAACCAAGCGACTTGCTGCGATGCTTCTTATTAATATGCCTAATTTTCCAAAAGTAAGCAACTTCTCGAAGAAATTAAGAACCTAATGAAGAGAATTAATTAGCCAGCGGCCGGGAGGGTGAAAATGTAAGGAAATTTCGCTCCATCACGTAGTTCTCTTCATTCTTATCTGTTTTCCTAATACTCTCTCGTTTATTTTTATGTTGTTTGAGATGTTAGCATATAGATTAAGAAATATGATTAATATATAAGAGTTTTTTTTAAATTTCCATGCCTTTTCCATAAATGGATGGATAAAAAGGAAAATTAATATTATTTCTAACTTTTAAAAGGATAAATACTATTTTGAAATTTAAAAATGACAAATAAATAAAGATAATTTTTTTCTCAAAAGTGCCAAATAAAATAAATCGGGAGAAAGTAAATATCTATCAAACGTGATGTAAAGATATACTAATGTGTATGGAAATAACCAACAGTGGACTGGAGAAATCTGATCCAGCATTTAAAAAAAAGGAAAACAGAAACAATTTGGCAAGGGCTACATTATACGTATCCCGAGATGTAATATATATATATATATATAAATAGTGGTGCACTGGTGCTTAGCTGTAGGTTGCTGATTAAATTAATAATACTACTACATGGCAAGGATCAGCTGAAAAGTGTCAAGACATATACAAAAGAGAAGGATGATATGATTACCATCCGCATGATATCTGGTCTTACTTACTAGTTACTCCTGCCATCTTAGCAAAATTCAAGATAGATGTGACGGATATAAAATGGCCAAATAGTTTTCTTTTCGGTAGAAAAATCAAAAGACCACACAAATTAAGCTAATATTGAACCCTGATAGGATCCTTAAACCTAATTAAAGACATAATAATAATAATAATATTCATTTCCTATATAGATATATACACACATATAAAACAGTGTAAAATGTTTTATCGTATGCTAATCATGTTTTATATATGTATATATATATATAACTTATCACGTACGTACGTCTATCTTTCCTCAGTACCGGACGTACGTATTTGTATTATGTCGTCTTTGGTTGTTTTTGCAGGCTATATACAGGTATTAATTTCTTGTACTAGAGTTTGTACTGGAGTTGTGGTGGTGAAGAATGAAGATTGGATCTAGCTAGTAGTAGCTCTTCTGCCGTTGTGATCTCTTGTTTCCATTTTTTTATTTAAGCGTTGGGAGAGGGCACTGATTTTGAGCTCTGTGGCGCCTACTCGACAGTCTCAACTTTACAGCGCATACAAAGGGAACTTCGTAGAACCGAACGTATGGTATGGACCCACGAGAGTCACGTAGGGTTTCGTTTTCCCATTATGACCAGCTCTGCTTGTGTACGAGTCCATAGACTATATATATATATATATTCAAGTCACATATCGTGGACCCACCAATGAAATTTTTAAGCTTCAGAAATCTTCATTGATCACAGATTTCTGTACAGCCAAGTCATGCCAGTTATATGAGTCTGTCTGCAGCTACCTGTTATTTATTTCGTTATTCAGCATTAATGTAAACTTCACAAAACTTGTTCTCCGCTTATTCACAACCGTGTTGGTCACAACAAGACCAAAAAAATTTTGGAAGAATCGAATCTCGAAAGGGAACAATAATTCAATTTTTTTTTTCTGGATTCGGTTACGGAGAACAAGAACGTACAATACGTACCAGTTTACATATAAAAAAGATTGCTTTTTCATGTTCTCTCTCAAGACCCCCAAAAAAAAATTGTACATAAGTAGTTTGCATTCAAGAATACACATGCATTCAATGCAATCTGAGATCTCTCTCTATCTCTCTCTTCTGTGTTTGGAGAAAGAGAAAAATGGAAGAAACCCTATAATCCACCCAAGACTCAAGGGCAGAAAAAAATTGAAAGTAACATGCATGCACAAATTAGAGAATTATTATTATCATGAACTAACACACGTATCTTATCGGCAGTGAATCTGATCAACGGTTTTAGTTGGGTGAAGCATCCTGGACCAAAATCCACCTTTTTTAGTACCAACAGCCATTGACCTGCTCTTAATGAGACCGTGCTTGCCATTCAAGAAAAAGATGGATACGGCTGAAGAGCTGCTACTCTTTGGCTCCAGACTAAAAGGGAAATGATGCAGAGGAGAGACACAGGACGAAGCAGAAGAAGAGGAAGACAAGGAAGAAGCATAAGAAGTAGAAGAAGCAGGAGAGGAAGAGGATTGATCTGTGCGTGAGGTTGGAATAGAGAGTCGAGTGAGCTTTTCTCTCAGACAAAGAGAACATACACCAGGTGATTGCTTGTGCTTGGAGTGCTTCTTGCAGCGACCGTTGGGCTTGAACCAGCCAACTGTGTCTTTGTCCTTGGAAGATTTTCTTAGGTTTAACATTTTGGTTCCTTCCTGAGTCGATATGTGATGGTGTTGGTTCATTTTATAGAGACGATTATGTTAAAGGAGGGGTGTGTTTCCGTGATACTTCATGGGAGCTTTCCTTCCTTCTTCTCAATATGGGCCTTTTTGACAAAGCTAGTGAGAAAGTTGAAGATGGACGGGTGAGATGGAGGCAAGTGGGACCAGGGTGGAGTGGATGGCTGTCATGCGTGGAGCGTCGCATTCACAAGGATGTGAAAAAGGCAGAGCCTTTCGAGGGGCGGCCTAAAAATTTCCCAAAATCAAACCGAGGTCCACGGCGTGGCCTTAAAAGTGGTAATAAATCTCTAGTTTGAATCTAACCACTGATGGATTTTTGTAATGCGAAGGGGCTCGAATATACTAAAAGTTACTTATAAATTTCAAATAAAATTAGTCTCATACCCCAAAATAATTAAAGATGCCCCTATATATGGTACGATCACTAAAAGGGTGGAGGCATTGATATTTTTAAAGTGTTTAATTAGTGCCAAGTGTGCTTAAGGAATTCACTATCACTGCAAGCCAGTACTGACCGTCTGTCCTCTTCTTCCATTAGGATTATTTTCTTTTTATTTATTTATTTATTTTTGGAGTGACGGAAGGGGATCAAAGATCCTAACTGTAAAAGAGAGAACAACACTAAAAATAATAACAAAAATAAAAAAAAGAAACAAACAGAAAACACTAATAAACGATATATAGCAGTTACTCTGCGTAGTGTTCATTATGAGCTCTTGTGTCTTAGATCTCGGACATTAAGATAATTTCCTATTCTCTACTATAAAATGAAGAAAGCCTATAGTGCTATATTGTATAGCCTACAATGGGATTAGATTATTTTTATTTTATATTTTTCAATACAGCTAAAATGGGACATTGGCTTGTTTGTTTCCACGTTTCCAACATGGTAAGAGGAGAAGCGGTGAAACAAATAAACCATATAGTATTATGTTTTTATAATTATTATTTAATAATATTTTTATTTTTGAACAATGAAATATGGTTTGTTTGTTTGTTTGTTTCATTTATTTTTATTACATGTAACAAACGATATTGAACTTAAATTTTGTTGCATTAATACATCGGCGACGATGTAGTTGTCTGTCTGTTAGTAGTTGGATTGAATTTAATTTCTTTTTTCTAATCCAATAAATAATTAGTTAATATTAGCTCTAGATCAATACTTTGCTATATTGTTACCCAATGCATTTGAAATTATTTCTTGATGTGAAAAGATTCTTAGTTGTTTAGTTTTTTTAATCTGAATGATTTAACTCACTTTATGTTCAAAATTTTGATGTTCTTAAATTTAAATAAAAAAATATAAAATCAATATAAACTTTTAATTATCTATTTTACCCTAATTTAAACACTGGAAATGGTTATAAGATAAGCGAGTCAAAGATTTCAAAATTAAATTACTCACTTTTTTAATATTAACATGATTATAATTTCTTAAAATCCGCTGTAAATAAACAGATAAAGTCAATGAAATAAATTTGTTACCATGGGAAGGTAAGCTGTTCTTTTTTTTTTGGTTCGGTGGACAGGTGAACCATAATTATAGACTTAAAATCGAGTGGGTTATTTCAAAGATCGATATTCCGTCAAAATGAATGCATGCTACAACGCCTAGTCGCCTATAACCTTTCCCTCTTCATTCAGGAAAATAAAATGAACTATTCTGGTCGTCAATTCATGTACTATTCTCGGGGATGATAAAACATTACTCCATAAGTTGCATTTTAAAAGCTTTTTCTGGTTTAAATGTAAGTTGTGTTTTATATAAATTTTTTGAGTATTAATGATTATATTTTAAAAATATCCTTATTTATTATCAACATTCGTAAGGAAAAATGTATATATTATTTAAATTTATAATATTTATTAATGATAAAAAATTATATTAATTTTAAAATAATTTTAATAATATAATAAATTTTTTTTATTTTAGTAAAGTAATTAAAAGTACCTTACATATGAATAATAGTAAAAAGTAACATGGAAGCTATAAAGTTTACGACTTTATCAGTTGTGCTTTTTTAAGTGTGATCCAGACCATGAAATCAGAAGTTGTGAAAGACTGAAAGGGGCTCTATCCAATCATGAATGAAGTTCAGCTGAACCACAGGGAATAATCAAAAGACAAAAAAAAAAAAATTGCGACCGAATTTAATTAAAGAAAATCAAATTCCTTCTTGCCAACCCTTTTTCAAAAAATGTGGTTCTCTTCTTTGGTCTCTCGGCTCAGGTCAGGGCAATTTTTCCCCTTGTCTTTAACGAGCTAAAATAGAAGTAAAGCTCATGCACTGCATAGCCGCAGGTGATGGGATATTAGGTTGATATATTTATACTTAAATTACTAAACAACAAAACAAGAATTCATCGTTTGAAAGTTGCTGATAACAAACAACAAAAGAAGGTCATGTAGCTCTGCCAACCATTCCCGATGGAAACACTTCGCAATTACAAAAGCATCCTACACTATTTGGTCATTTAGCTGCTTCAGAAACCTCGGAGGTCTTGACTTCTCTAGGACACTGAGATACATAAGCTTTGAGCTGCAAAAAATGATGATGATAATAGTAACAATAATAATATAAATCAGCAATGTACATGAAATATACTGTTCTATTGATAGGGTAGGATTACAATACCAATGACCAATCACTAACATGATAAGGGAAAGAAGAGAACGCAAATATATACAGAAGATGCAGACCTTGAAATCAGTCAGATCAGGGACTACATAGTTTGGCAGTTTTTCTTGCATTACGACATATCCACCTGCAACAAAATGCATGTACACATTATATACGACAAAATTTAAACAAAAAAAATCATTGGCCTGGAGTTTTCACAATACCCAAAATGTATATCGTGGATTTTTTCCCCTGTTAAAATGTATATCATGGATCTACAAATAAGAAAATTAATTTGTAGAAGCAAGATTCCATTCCAAGGATATAACTTCACTAATGTTTGGAGTTATTACAATTCATATAACATCCTAGCAATAAACTCCAAGAATAATGAAATCAACAAAAGTAGTTCCCAAAAGACCACAACTTTACTTGAGCTAGTAAGATTTTGGGAATCATTCAATGTGCTGAAAAGTTGGAAAAGAGAATTGAAAAGGCAAAAAATACTGTTAACTAAGGTAACCACTGTTATATCAAGGATTAGTACTAGGATTGAATGTTGAACAATCTTTATTAAGAAATAAACTGCACATAACTCTCTTAAACTTTGGGTCATATGTAGAGAACATCTTCAAAAGTTGGCAATGGACCTCCAACCCCACCCCCTCCCCAAAACAAAAAAGAAAAGCAAACAAAACCCCCGTTCTGTAGTGGTTCCATTCAATTCTTTAACAAAGATGTGCCGCATCAAATTTAGATTGAACATGTGATAAATAACATAAATGCTGACATGGAGTGAAGGGTAAATTAATAATTTTAGAACCTCCCCTAACTACCATTTTGGATCACCGCAAGAAAATATTTAGAAGGCTGCAAATTTCCCAAATTCATGCACCAAACAAGATGCAATCCTCAATCACCCAATGTTTCTCTTCCCTTGTTTTTCTTAAGTAGATGAAATACACCATGAAACACTAACAGTGTGATAGAAGGAGAAGAAGGTTTAAGAAATAAGCCATGGATGGGTGATAGAAGGGATGAAGCAAGGAAGAAGGATGATAATAAATTTTAAAACCAATGAAGGAATCATAGAAGAGGTATCTACTAACAAATCTCAGAACCCAGAATAGCTCATACGATGATAGCTCAAGAATCATAGGATGGATGAGCTGTTTTCTTAGTTTACCTTGATTTCTTAAATATGCCAAGGTTAGGTTATTTGTTCATTATTCCCTTTTCATATGCTGCAACCTCTGTATTATTAGTCATTTCTATTGACAAAAATTTGAAAACAGAGTAAGAATTGTTGTAGTTCAATCATTCTTTCTTTAGGTAAAATGAAAATACAGTGCAGTTTGAAAGTGCCTATCTAGCATTGTAATCTTGGATTCTTCTCTTCTGGTATTGACTGTATCATATCCTCTCCTGCTTGAAAAAGTCTGTGATGAAAGAGAAAAAACCAGGGGAAAAACTTGGTGTGCGATGAGATAGCAAACATCAGTCAGAGAAAGGGGATTCACATTTTTCAATGAATTTTTGGGTTTCAAAATTTTCAGAACTATGGGTTTAGCAGAGACGTGCTGTAATTTTCAAGACTAATCTTAAAATTGCATTCTCCATATTAGGATGGGTTCTGCTAGAAAGAGATGAATGAAAGAAAGAAGAAAGAGAAAGGTGAAAGAATAAGTGATTTCCACAAGATACTTTTTTCATCCTGCAGGTGCAAAATAGCTGCAAATGGCGAACCCAGTGAATAGTGATGGAGCATGAAGGAAGAAGAAAATGGGCCTTTTGGGAAATTTGTGGCATTCTAAAATTACTAAGTTCCCTTTCACTCAATGTTAGATGCCATGCCATCTACCATGTGTACAAGTAAATTCTAATGAAGCACATCTCCATAAATAATTTAACATAATCATTAACAGCGGGGGTTCTCTGCATATAAGTCCAGGGGGTCTATGGCTAACTTTTGAAGGTAACAATCAACATCAAGGGGATTATATGCATTTTATCCCAAAATAAATAAATAAATATCGCAAAAGAAAATAGAATATTAATGAAAGTAAAATCAGCTTTAGCCTGAGCAGTTCCCCACTTCAATCATATCAAGGTCCAAAGATATTCCCTCTCACCCCCAATGACATTTAACTCCTTTCTTTTCTATGAATAGCTCCATATAAATCATACAAAAGTGAAACAAGACAAAGATTAGAAAAGACAACTCTCAATGGAATGTATAGAATAATATTAATAAAAAAATAGACACCTTAACCAAGCATATGAAGTTGACAATCTCTATAGCTAGAATTTTAAAGTTGTAATTCATATTCAGTACAAATCCGCATAAATATTTTCTGAAGGTAAACACACAGTGAGAGTCTAAGAGATTTCAACATTTTGATAGTTTATTTGCTAGAATAATAACAACTACCAATGCCAAATTAAAAGTATGTCCCCTTTTTAGACCTCCTACAGAGAAGGACTACAAAAGGGTCCAACATTCAATCAAGCAATCACTCAGACCCGAAATGTATTGCTGAAAGTTATACACTAACATAAACAACTTTCATATGGAAGACTTACAATTGAGGAACTCATGTTCAACATATTTCCACATTCAGGAATTAAAAAAAAGGGGCAATGTTCAAATACATTTACATACTGAACTGAATAAACACATTTTTGGTTGATATGCCTGAATTGGAAATGTGTTTGCTGGAAATTCCTAAATAATAGTTCCGTACTTCTCTTCTACCATTAGAAATTAAATCCACAACTGTTCCTCCAACAAGAAAACTGTACTCAAATACAATAACAGATTATACAAACCATTCCAATGGTCCATCCTACATTTATTGTAATACAACACCAATCTTTAGGTGAAAGTAAAAGGTGAACAAACCTTTGCGAGTGTGGAAACCAGTAGGCTTGCAATTTTTCCCCTTGTAGTAACCTCGAGGAGCACGTTTTGATGACAGAATGTCAAGTGATGAAGTTCGCTTCCTTCGAAATGCCCTTCCTATCCCTAGAATTAGTCCCAAAGGCATTGTATGCCCCCCTCAAAGGAGACAGAATAAGCTAACAATCAAGAAGGGAAAACATGGATGAGTTCACTTAGAAAAATCACGATTCAAATTCAAGGAGAAATACCTTTCAAACCAAGGATGTTGTTAGAAAAATCAATGAACGTCTTAAAATAAACCAAGGATGAGTTCATATGGAAGAAGTAACTAACTAAATGTGATCCTTTATAAGAACACATGTATATTTTAAAAAACAAGCATTGAAACGAATCAACGTTGAATCATATTCAACGTAAGAACAATTTTTTTTTGGGAACAAACATCATATCGTCGGACCAAAGACGAATTCTAAGACTTACTACAAGACTTATTTGCTGCCTCTCACGACAGGATAAAAGCAGACATAGATTACAAAGCATTGCCCCAACTACCTGAAAAATTAAAATCAGGCACATCCATTTGCTTGGGGGCACGTCATTTCCATGCAAATAGCAATATCTGGTATCAAATTTGATATGCAAAATTACTATCCAGAAAGACACTATCATCGAAGCAGTTAGTTTATTTATAAAAGTTTTTTTTTGGGCCAACATATAAAGAAGTTATTGAAACTAGCAATACAGATAGCGAAAATTTGTTGCCGCTCGAAATAGAAAAGGTTGCGACCCTCACCGTGATTTCAGTGCGGATTTCCAATCGCCACTAGCCGTCGACGAGGGCGACCAGAAGGACGGAATTTGACGGATTTTACTTCATCAAACATTGGGCCGACTCGGCCCACTCTATCTCGAAAGAGACCCAATAAGGCACACATAGTGAGATTGCTTGGGCTGCGCTTGATTGTAATTTTTGGGCTTAGTCCCTCGTTGTCTTAGAGACATAGGCCTACACAGTAATATCTGTATGCCAGATGCCTCGCTTATTTAACTGGCCTCAACCCCTATTTTGGAGGGGGATTCAAAATTTTTTAATGTCACGTAAAATTTAAAAAATAAATTAATTGTTAATGATCATAAATTAATTATAAATTAAATTTATAGTAAAATAGTAATATTTTTATATAGCATTATCAATTATTTATTTAATTATCAAGGTTGCTTGGCATTGGTAATTAAAAAAAGTTATCCACCTTGCATTTGGGGATCAGTTAAATATTTAAAGATGTTAACCAACAGTTGCTCTGCAAAACTAATCATTTAATAACCTCATTTAATGTATTTGATACTCTGAAATTCAAATTTTGAGGTGTCAACAGAATAATTTCACATAGACCATAAGTTAAAGACTTTAACGTTGAACTACCAAAATTTGTTTGTTTAAAAGTGAAGTTCAAATTTTGGTTTTGTCAAATATTTCCCATGTTAAAACATACAAATTTTCAAGTTTAAAATGTATCTGTTGAGGGTAAACAATTGTCTCATATTACTACAGCGCACTCGAAATTTTAATTTTGGAGGCCCAAAATTCGTCTGTCAGAGCTCAGCTCAAAATGACACGAGTTATTCCTTTCGAAATTCAAATTTTAAAGGCCCAAAATTTGTTCATCGGTGAATGACTCAATATGGCACAAGAGTTCTACTTTTCGAAATTTGAATTTCAAACTTTCAAATGTCAAAGAGACCTCTAATTAGACTTACACGTTTCATTCTAAAGTTCAAAATTTGAAATTTAAAATTCGTTTGTCAGATGAACTAACTTTGAACTCTTTTTGTACTTTAATATCAGATGAACTTTGACATAACTTCAGACGAATTTTCTATTTTTCATAAATTATGCTCGACTCGAAATTTGCCTATCAGAGATGATATCTTTAGAACTTCAAATTTTAGTTAGCAAAGTTTGAATTTTCAACAAAATACATAAGTATTAACTTCAAAATTCATCTGTTAATTATTATTTTTCAAATCTAACGTATGCTAACATCATATTTACTTAATCTAACTCATTTAAAACATACGGTAACAAGATTAAATAATTTTCAAAGATTAATCCCACCTCAAGACTTAAGTGAAAATAAAATATAGCTAGTGACTAGGTCTTCAAACGTTAAGTTCCTCTTATACTTGATTATTTCCTTCTTGGCATGCTTATTTTTGATCTTTTATTATTGGAGCATCCTTTCGCTTCTTCTTTATTGAGTGAAACATGATATTGATTTTCATTTCTATAATCCAATGCTCACTTTTCTTACTTGGACAATCATACATTTGATATGTTATATTTACAAATCAAGTAGTTAGTCCAATTTATATATCTAACTTATGTTATAAACCATAAAAGTATAGTGGATATATTTGTGCATAGCATAATATATGTATTATAACCATAATTAAATACATGCTAATGTATATTTTACTTCTTTAAGGAACATTATATATATCGGATATATAAGATGTGTTTGTTCATTATTACTTTATATTTGTCATTATTAAAACTTGTATTATACTAAACCTTACAAAAGCTACTAGGTACATTTGTGCAAATAAAGAGATGCTTACCTCCAATAATCAAATTGAGAAAGAACAAAATCGTGTTTTCCTTGCTGATTCTTGAACTACAAAAGTTTTAGGAAAAGAAAAAGTTGATCCAAACTCACATTTGGAAATGCCTTATCTCTTAACAATGTTTTGCATATGCTTGATGTTAGAGCTAATTTAATTTATGTAGTTCTATTAAACAAGGTTGGTGTTAAAGTGTCATTTGAATTTAACAAGATAATAATGACAAAGAATAATGTGTTTGTGAGAAAATGTTATTGTACTCAGGAATTGTTTGTCCTTAATATTGTTGGTATGAATGAGAATGCATCATCTTCTGCTTACTTGCCTGTGTTTATGATTGATTCTTTTGATATGTGGCATGCTCGGTTAAGATAGATCAGTAAATCTTATTTAAAGAAAATGTAAAAACTTAGTTTAATTTCTAAAATTAAAAATAATTTTCTAAGTAAATGTGAACTTTCTGTAAAAGCTAAGTTAACTAAAAAATATCATTTTTAGTACAAAGAGAAACTAAGATGCTTAGCTTAATTTATACTGATTTGGGTGATTTAAAACAAACTTTGACAAGAGGCGGCAAAAAGTATTTTATAATTTTTATTGATGATTTTTTAAGATATACTCAAGTATATTTATTGAGAAATAAAGATGAAACTTTTAATAATTTTTTTTTATATAAAGCTGAGATAGAAAATCAACTAAATAAAAAGATTAAAAGAGTTAGGTCATATAGAAGATGAGAATATATTTTATTTAATAATTTTTGTGAAAATGAAGGAATAATTCATGAAATGACTCCTCCATATTCACTGAATTTAATGGTGTAGCAGAAAGAAAAAAATAGAAATTTAAAAGAGATGATGAATGCTTTACTTGTAAGTTCATTTGCACTAGATAACATATAGAATGAAGTTTTATTATTTGCCTATTTTCTAAAAAATAGAATACCTTATAAAAAGTTAGACAATACCTCTTATGAATTGTGGAAATGTCATACATTAAACCTGAAATTTTTTAAAGTATGGGGATGTCTTGCAAAAGTTTTATTGCCTGATCTTAAAAAGAGGAAAATTGGTAATAAAACTTGTGATTCCATGTTTATTGGATATGCTGAACACAGTACATTTTATAGATTTATAGTTTTGAAGAGTGGGATTTTTTATCATGACACTATTTTTGAAACTAAAGATACAAAGTTTTTTGAACAAAATTTTCCATTGAAAGTTCAGCATATTCCTCAAACAGCAAAAAAATTACCTTTTTCATCTAAACAAGATGAAAGTGAAATTTTTGTGAAAAATTTAAGGAGAAGCAAGAGACAAAGGAAAGAAACTACTTTTGGTAATTATTTTTATACTTACTTAGTACAAAATAAGCCATCAAATTTTCTGAAGCAATTTCATCTTCTTATACTCATCTTTGGAAAGAAGTTATCAAAGCTAAAATAAATTATCTTAATCAAAATAAAACTTGGATTTTGGTAAACTTACCTCCAGGAGTAAAGCCTATTGGTTATAAATGAGTATTTAGAAAGAAATATAATCCTGATAAGTCTATTAACATGTATGAAGTGAGTCTAGTAGTTAAAGAATATATTAAAAAATAAAATATTGATTATTTTGATACTTTTTTCTCTAGTAATAAGAATTTCTTCTATTAAAGTTTTGATTGCTTTATCCTCAATTTATAAATTATTTATTCATTAAATGGATGTTAAAATAATTTTTCTAAATTGTGATTTAGAAGAGGAAAATTTATATGATACAACTTGGAGGATGTATTGATCTTGGGCAAGAAAATAAAGTTTGTTTACTTGGGAAATCATTATATGGTTTGAAACAAGCACCAAAACAATAGCTTGAGAAACTTGATCACATTTTAACAAGTGATGATTTTTCTACTATTGAAGTGGAAATGTGTGTTTATACAAAAATTGTGAATGATGGTTGTGTGATTATTTGCTTATATGTTGATGATAGGTTTATTTTTGGTACTAGTATTGATGTTGTGATTGAAACTAAACAATTTCCTTCTTCAAAGTTTGAGATGAAAGATATGGGTGAAGTAAAGGTAATTTTAGGTGTTAAGATCATAAGAAGTGAATATGACATTTTATTATCTCAAGAATATTATGTTGAAAAAGTTCTTAAGAAATTTAATTATTTTGGAAATATACCTGTAAGCACTCCTTATGATGCTAGCACCAAATTAGTTAAAAATAAAAGTGATCCAGTGGCTCAATCTACATATGCACAAATTATTGGGACTCTGTTGTATTTAATGAATTGCACCCAACCTGATATAGCATATGATATATGTAAATTGAGTAGATATACTCATTGTCCAAGTTCTTAACATCGATTAACTTTGGACAGATTAATGAGTTATTTGAGAGATACCATGAATTATAGTATATTTTATAGTGGATTTCCCATGGTATTAGAAAGATATAGTGATGCTAACTGGATATTAGTTCAGAAAGAGACCAAATCTATTAGTGGTTATGTATTTATCTTCGGTGGTGGTGCAGTAACCTGGAAATCAGCTCAACAAAATATTATAGCGATATCCTTTATGGATTCAGAGTTTATTGCTCTGGAGTTAACAAGTAACGAGGCTAAGTGGTTGAAAAACTTCTTAACAAATATTCTGTTAGGTGAAAAGGCAACACCATCAATATCATTACATTGTAATAGTCAATCGGCAATAGCTGTTGCTAAAAATAAGACTTCTAATGGTAAAAGCAGGCACTTTTATTTAAAAACATAATATTATAAGACAGTTGTTGAAGAATGAAGTTATATCGATTGATTTTGTAAGGTTAGAAATAAAATTGGTAGATCCCTTGACCAAGCCTTTAGGGAAGAAACAAATTTTTGAAACATTAAGGGGAATGCGAATTAAGCCAATTTGAAATTAACAGTGACAATAACTCGACCTCTGTGATTGGTGATCCCATGAAGGAGGTTCATATAGCTAAAAATAACCTAACCTCTGCTAGCGCTTAATTAATTAATTTTGTGGTCTCTTCCTATGGTATGAGAAAAGTGCTCGAATGCATTGTTGATGAGGTTGAGTAAAAACTCTTAATGATTTCATATTTTTTATGGATGATGTATTCATTGCTAATACACTTGATGAAATTACCTATATGAGTATGGAGTAAGGCTGCTCCTATAAGATCGTGATGAAATCTTTAGAGCATTCATTTAAAACCAGGCTCACACATGGCCGTTTAAAGCTCAAAACTGCGATAATAGTTCAAATTGTGGGGGTATAAGCTGACTCTTAGGGCCTTTAGTATACAACAAAGAATTGCTAGTTCATAAAAGCTATAAGTTTCACTAACAACTCTCTGTACTAAACTTTGTTGGTTTAGGTCTGGTTCATGGTTCGTAAGATACTAGATTCAAAGCGTTTATACTCAAGTTTATAACTCAAATAATAGTGGTTTTTTATTTTTGACACACATGTTGGGGATTGTTGGAGTATATATATATATGTGTGTGTGTGTGTCAAAAGGGAATATAGTGAAGTCTCACATTTCTTAATATAGTGAAGTCCTTAGTACATATAAAATAACATGTGATCTTATACGAGCAAAATAGGCTAAGGAATAGACTCGTGCCCACAACAACTAGGCCAATATAGTTGAAACTAGCTTATTCTCCCCTGCGTGCGAAATGTAACGCAAAGTTGGACACTTTTTGCAGAAAATTATAATTGTCTTACCAGAAAATCCATTTTTAAAGGGCTTTTAGTTTTAAATCCTTGATATCTTCAGTTTTTTTGTTTTGAAAAACATTGAGGCTGCCAACTATTTCTTAATGTTGAAATCTGCAAATTGATGATGCATTTTAAGTCCTTCAACATTTAGAAATGGATGAAACAACACCATAAATTTTCATTAAACAATTGACATTAATAAACAGATTTCATTAAATAGCAATAAACCTATGTCCAACATTCATATGTGATTTGTGGCTATAAATACAAAGGCAAATCTTAGTGTTGGATGCACAACATTTCTTCAGTTGCATCTCTTCTTCCATCTTCACTGAAAGTTCTCTGAGTTTTCGATTTTTGCTATTATGTTTTCTGTAAAATTTTTGCAAAAGAATCATTTTAATTCTAGAGAGTGCCGTCTTGTGATGAAATAACTTTTAAGGACGACGTTTTGGTCTTGGACATGACTCGAATTGTTTTAATCTCACATTTATTTTTCATGTAACTAACATAACCATGAGACCCATAGATGAGGGTGTCTTTTGCCACCACCTCCCTTATAGGCAAAATATTTTTTAATTTTTTATTTTAAAAATTATAGATAATATAATATCTTTCTTGAGAATTATATAGTTATATATTATTTTATATCTTTTTTACTCATATTGTATTACTGTATAACCATAAAAATATTATTTTTATTATATAATATTTAAATTAAAGAAAAAATAAAAATATTAGAATTTTATAGTTACATAATTATAAAAAATATTTTTTATTTTTAAATTTAAATATTAAAAATAAAAAAATAAAATAAAATAAAGGGTGGCCGGAGGAGGGAGGCAGGATCTCTGCCGAGACACATCAAAGAATTCATATGGATTTCAACTATTTCACCAAAGCACCAGTTTCCCAATTTCCATTTTTTAATTTGTCAATTTTCAATAATATCGCCTTCTTTATTTTTGATGGCCGAAAAGAAAATAAGATCTCCATCGTTATGATCGCTAATTGTCTCATGGACATCTCTAGCGAGTAGCAAGACAAGTCAGATATTTCTGGGAAAAAGATTCAGACACGTGTCCCCGTATTGTGTCCAACTCGCTTCATTGCACAATGCGCATAATATCTCTTAATCGGGAAAACGATATTTCAGAACCTAAAAATGAAAATATTTCTTAATTAAGATTCAATTTAAAAATAACCGAGGAGTCATGTAAACTAAATTTTCAATTGATACAAATTAAATTGGATATTTCTAATTGGTAGTACTATTTTTTTAAAATATTTTTTAAAAAAATTACATATAAAAATCAGTAAAATGAATTAATTATAAAAAAATTTAACTAAAAAATATTAAAATCTAAAATATTAAATAATAATACATCTTATTTTATAATTAATTTTTTATTTTTATATAAAAATATAATTCCTCCAATTTTTTATTACTGGAATTGGTGTCGCTTTTTCCCTGCCCAATCTCTCCCTCGGATCACGTGGCAGACATAAAGTTGCCATTTTGACGCCACGAAGCCTCTCTAGAAAGTCGAAATCATAAAAGCGTCGAAAATTCGCGCGCAAGTCTTGTTGCTAAAGGGGTCAAAGGTCCCATTCCATTTTCTCCTTACAATAACGACAATAAATCTCTTCCCCCCTCTCTGCCATACAGACTCGCTCTCTGCTTTCTCTCTTATTTGAGGATTCGCTTATGTTACGAACCTGTTTCCTTTTACTCCCCGGAAAGTATTAAAGATGCTTTACCACCCTTTTCTGTGCGGTTCCAGAGCTGCTATTTATTGTACACTGTTTGCTTCAGCTTCTTACACTTGCAACAACGGTGGGCTAGGTTCAGTTGCTGGAAATTCTTCCGGACATGCCACGGGGTAATTACTTTGTACTTGCTTTGATTTTTGCCGTAATTTGATGCCTCTTTTTGTGGATCTACGTTTGATGGATTGTGATTCAACTTCTGGATAAGATACTGTAAAATGTGGTTCTTATATCCATGGAACTGACACATGTTCATCCAATAAAAGAATGCATGCTGGAATTCTGGAATCTTAATTCACTGTTGGTTAAAGTTTGGTATATAGGCATCCCTTGTAAGAATTGAACTGTGAGCGAGTTTTATAAAAGTTACTAATACTAATATGATTGATTGTTGGTAAGTGCAAGTGGTTACTCTTCCTATCTATATGATTTTGTCGGTAGTTCTGCAGGTGATATCCACTTATCCATGAAGTATTGTGTTCTTCTTTGATATCTTTACAAGATTAGAAAAGTTTTTGTTAGTTTATAAGATTTTTACTTGTCTTCTTAGCAGGTTGAACCTGAGCAAGCAAGCATCGGGAAGTAAATCAAACACTGGGTATAGAATTCTTAGTATGGTATGTCATCGCCATGCCCTTAGACACTCGAGAGACCTATCAGCACTTTCGTAAATTTTGATTAAATTTTTGGCATCGGTTAGGCAAGGGACCCTGCCATGGATAGGACAACTAATGTTTATGGTCATCGTGCTCAAGAAGGTGTACTTGAGGTATCTATACCGTTTATGTTTGTGCGTGGTATTACACTTTTTAATTTCGTAAGTTTTGGGAAAAGAAACATTGATCCTTATAAACAAAGAGATGATTATAGACCAAGTGGAATAGTTGTTGCACAGAAATTTTCATAGAAACTGTGTAATGCAGCTTAATGTTGTATATTTACTCAGTACACGTGAAAGCAACAACACAAGGTTGGTGGAACCTTTCCATTTTTGGAATTTTGAAAGTTTAGGTGAGTTGGCTCTTGAGGCTCATTACAGCCAGTGCAAGCCTCACCACTCAGAGTACTTTAGAGACACTTACATATTACCCACAATGAGATTCTCACATTGGTAACAAGATTCGAACTCACGCCCTGATGGGGTATGTGTTGCATTCTTGTCAACTGGATCAACCTTAACTGGCGTGGGACCAAATTTTTAAATTTGAATGTTAATCTGAATTTTCCTAGTAGGCTAATATTAGTATACGATCTTCAAAGTTATGGAAAAGCAAATAAAGATGGAGAGAATGTTTCAATAAATGATCACTATCTCTTTCACTCACAAAAAGAAAAAATAGGGAAAAAAAAAAAAACTCTATCCCAAGAACTGCTGATCCCATTTCTCTCCAAGATTTTGGATTCTTCATGCAGGAACCCACCTTAGAAATAATTGCCATGACAACTGAAGATAGATATGCTGTTAATTTAATATGTATTATAAGCAATATTTTCTTAAAAATTGTGTGTAATGGTTAGCAGATTCAAAGAAAGAACTCTATTCCAACTTGAAACTTGAGGAAAAAGAAGAAAGTTGGGGATAGTGATAGTGTCTTTCTTTGCCCAGGAGCTTGTGTAGTCTGCTTATGTTGTTGATGTTTTATTATTCTCTTCAACAAGTTAACTTTGTTTATATTCTTGGCAATAATGACATTTCCTTGCCTGTTGCTGTTTCTTCCCAAAACAACTCCAAATGCCCTTGCTAGTTAAGTTTTATATCATGAGCTTTTCCTTGTCTCCGAGTTTCTGGATTTTCCAAAGGGATATAAATTTGATATATTATGCATAGCATATCTGAAATTTATATTTGAACTTCTAAAAATAAATACTATGCTGCAACAATCTTGCCTATGGCTACATCTTTTTCTCTTTTTCCTGTGTGTTTAATGGCAAATTGCACATCTGTGGCAAAGAACATCATTGTTCTTCAATTCAGGTGTTTAATGAGAGCAATTCATATAAGATCTTATTGCATTTGCAGGAAGAGGCTTCCCAAGTGCTAAAGACCAGACAGTCATGGAAGATTTTCCCTGGTCAGGCATTTCCATTGGGTGTATCAGAAGTTGAGAATGGAATAAATTTTTCTATTTTTTCTCAGCATGCCACTGCTGTCACACTATGTTTAGTCCTTCCCGAAAATGAGAGGTGAATCTGCATGTCTTTATTTGTTTTTCTATTTTTGCACATGAACAGTCTTTGCCTTGCGAGTGATACTTTCTTGACTGTAACATTGCCTGCAGTATTGGGCTACAAAACTGTATGCCTGGGTTCTTGATTTTGCTCACATTTTTTCATCCTCTTGGTTTATATATCCCTCAACTTTCTTGATCTACTTTAGTTTTGTTGGCACAAACTTTTCAGGGGAAGTAGTGGCACACTGGATGGTGGCATGCAAGAGCTGGCTTTGGATCCCCATTTGAACAAAACAGGGGACATTTGGCACATATGTATTGAGGTACCCCGGCTGTTAGATTGCCTAAGTTTTGTGCTGCCATGGTCTTTAGTTGAAAACGCACCCTTCTCAGTCGTTCTCTTACTTTACAAATACAAAACCTGTGGGAATATTGTAGTGGCCTTCAAAATTGTAAAATGAAAAAAAGATTTTTTTTCCCATCTGCATAATTTTTGTATATCCTGTGCAGAAGTTTGTACCTAATTTGTCTCACTGAACAGAAAAATATGAAATTTATTTAATGTATGCTGTTCAGTAATGAAAGTATTTTACATTCATCAACAGAAGCACATAGCATGCTATTTGAATGTTCATGGCTTGCCCTTATTTACTAAAGTGGTGAATGGTGATACACTTGTTAATGGGAATAGATGTTTCAAGTCTGATGCAGTCGTACATATGTCTATGCAGGTGAAAGTTTCAATATCAGATATGATGCACTTATTGATCCTGTCTGATTTTTATTGGAAACTCGCAGACAACATATTTCAATAGACTCATAAGGCACTTGGTGAATTTGTTTTTGTTCTGGTGGCGGTTAACTTAGTTGATATTGAATTTGTGAACTCTTGTGGGTTTTGTGATTAATAAAAGGTGTTTGTTAAATGTTGGTGGGTACTTCATGTAATTATGCATATTTGCTGCTTGCATCTTTGGGTTTTCATAAGAGTCATCCATGCTGCTAGATCATTAAACTAATCCATGTTGGAACAATTTTGAAATTGATTTATGTTTGTATCGTATATGCTTATATTGTGGCAGTGAAGTTATCTGGAAACTGTTTATGTTATCTGTTACAACTTGCAAGTGTTTTCCTTCGATTCTGGGTGTTCAATGTGTTTGTGTATCTCTTCATTTTTTCTTTCTGTTTTATTTAAATTGTGTAATGCTCAGATCATACTGCTAAATGACAGTAGTATTCTAACATTTTTTGGACTTTGACTTGTAGAATCTTCCACGGAGCAGTGTTCTTTATGGTTATTGTATAGATGGTCCTCATGACTGGCGGAAAGGACATCGATTTGACAGCAGCATGGTGCTTGTTGATACTTATGCAAAGCTAATTGATGGTCGGCGATATTTTGGGGATACTAGCATGAAGTTGTCTAAGTTTCTAGGCACATATGATTTTGAGAGCTTGCCTTTTGATTGGGGAGAAAACTATAAACTTCCAAATATTCCTGAGGTAGTTTTCCTGTGCTAAACCTCTTCTAATTCTAGCACAGTCTGAAAACTGTACAATAGAACAGAGGAGTACTGGAACTGATACTGAAATGTATTTATCACCTTAAACAAGAGTAGTTACATCACCCAAACTGATATAGACTTCAATAAGAACGCGAAAAGCCACTGATGTGGATGCCCTTGCTAAATAACAGTCACTTCCTTATACATGAGTTGTAACACCCACACACCTCCTACAAAGACACAACTGACAACAACAACAGAACTAATACATACTAAAGCAATGCAGGGTAAAGCACAAAAACAGTAGTTAGAACACAAACACAACCAAAGAGCACAAAGACCAGTATTGGCTTTTGAGAGGCCAACTCTCTCCCAAGATTTCCTTTGCCAAAGTTCTTCTCCTTTCATCTGTTTCTTCCTTTAAATACTTATTTACAACTACTCTCTCAATTTCTACTCGCGCTCCGTCATGGCTTCCCCTTTTTTACTCCAGTCTTTCTGTCTTTTCCAGTGTGGACCTACCGGCAGTCCTACTTTCATCTCCCCTTTTTTCTCCCTCTTGTTTGATAAATCATTATTATCATCATATCATGACATTCCCCCTAGATTAAGGCTTCACAAAAGTGGGACTTCTTGAGTGTGGTAATGGATGCGTCTATCTTTATCATGTTCTACCTTCTCTTACGTCTGCTTTTACAGATGGAGTCAAGTAGTTTTTATTTGCGTAGTTTGGCTGATAATTTGACTCCATACTTCATGTGCTTGGCTGTCTGCTCATGCAGAAAGATCTTGTTATATATGAAATGAATGTTCGTGCATTTACAATTGATGAATCTAGTGAGTTGGATCATGACATTCGTGGCAGCTATCTTGGTGTCATTGAAAAGGTAATAATTGTTATTTTGTAATCAATTGAAATCATATTCTATTCTATGGCCTCTGAAATTTTATATAATGCCTGTGATAGCAACTGAATAACTTAAGAATGGAAGTAAGACTGAAGTATGCAAGTGAGGATAGAGTTTGTCCTGGAGACTAAAGTGCAAGAATCTTAAACACGTATGACCCCAATAAATCAGAATGCATGGAGAGGACCAAACTCCCGGCACGTAAAAATATATTCGGAAGATAATCTCTAACTAGTCCTTAAGTTGATATTTATACTAAACATCCTAGTTGACTGAATACAAGTAAAATAGCTAATTGCAATAAAAAAGGAGAGAGATCATATTGTGTTGCCAATAACTTGCCCACCAGTATAATAACTTCCCAAACAGTAGGGGAAACCTGGTCACCTACCTCATCACCGACTCCCTCTATGCCCCCATGTTTCATCTTTTTAGAATATGTTTGGAGTGGAGTTCTATCAGTGCACCCCTTCTGAAAAGATGCCTTGTCCTCACTGAAGAAATAAAGAAACTATTTAGCCAACAAATATTTTTCCATGCCTGCTTCTTCAATCAGACATTCCTGCCACTGCACTAAGAGAACAAGGGTATGCACCTCAGAATCACGTGTCCCGCTATGAGCAAGAATTTTGGCAGGTTCTAGCTGTTATTCCCATTTTGGATTGATTGGAAGTGTAGCAGAAAGTGTGGATGGGATTCAAATGCAAGCAAGGCTTAGTAAGGACCTGAAGATTCTCAATAAAAACTCAGGTTATATTTCCACTGTAAAGTACTCTAATATATACAGAAATAGTAGCCGCCTAATAAGCCTATTTAAATCTAGGTAAATTGCTACAAATCAGGACAAATAATTAAAATGTAATACTATCCCTAATAATGAGGAAAAAATAATGAAAATATACTAAAAGGATTAAAGATTAATAAAGAGCAAATATTCTAGAGTAAAGTAGGCCTTATATGGGCTGAGATTGTCTCCAACACTCCCCCTCAAGCTTGGAATAGATATCCATCATTCCTAGCTTGTTACTGAGCTCCTCAAACCTTGACCGAGAGAGTGCCTTGGTCAGTAAGTCTGCTACTTGGAGATGTGATATTACATGCCCAAGATTGATGATGCCATTTTTAATTTTCTCCTTGATGAAGTGTTGATCTATCTCTATGTGCTTAGTCCGATCATGGTGAATAGGATTATTAACAATGTCACTAGTGGCTTTGTTATCACACCATACTTTATTGGAAGAGTAACTTTAATCTTCAAATCTTTCAACAATCTAGTCAACCAAATATCTTCACATATACCATGTACTAATGCTCTATTTTCTTCTTTTGCACTACTTCTGGCAACAACAGATTGCTTCTTGGTTCTCAATGTTACCAAATTACCCTATAAGGTGCAATAACTAGTAGTTGTTTCTATCTACCATTGAACCTGCCCAATCCGCATATGTGAAAATCTCAAGTCCCTGATCACTTCTTTTTGCAAAAAAAAATTCCATTTCCAGGATTCATTTTCAAGTATTGCAATATTCTATAAACTGCCTCTAAATGTTCTTTTTGTGGCCTACTCATAAATTGACTAACCACACTTACCGGATAGCATATATCTGGTCTAGTATGGGAGAGATAAATTAATCTCCCTACCAGCCGCTTATCAACTAAAATTTCTTCTTTCTTGAAGCCTAATTTACAATTTGCACCCATGGGAGTGGGTGATGGCTTAGAACCAAGCATACCTATTTCATTCAATAAATCTAAAGTATACTTTCTCTGTGAAACTGATATACCTTTAGAAGTTCTTGCAACCTCTATATTGAGAAAGTACCTTAATTTCCCCAAATCCTTGACTTAAAATTCCTCAGCCAGCTTTGACTTCAGCTCCTGTATGCCTCCAGTATCACTACCAGTTAGGATTATATCATCCACATAGACAATAAGTATTGTTATTTTACTGCCTACATGCTTGACAAATAAAGTATGATCAGTTTGGCATTGAGTAAAACCAATATGAACCACAAACCTTGTGAATCTCTCAAACTATGCTCGAGGTGATTGCTTAAGTCCATATAATGACTTATAGAGCCTATACACTAAATTAGGCTCATTAACTTCTAAGCCTTGAGGAATATCCATATATACTTCTTCTTTTAGATCTCCATTTAGAAAGGCATTTTTAACATCAATTTGATGAAGAGGCCAATTTAAACTTGAGGTAAGTGAGAGTACTACCTTAATGGTCTTCAACTTTGCAACAGGTGCAAACGTTTCTTGGTAATCAATTCCTTGTGTTTGAGTAAATCCCTTTGCCACAAGTCTAGCTTTATAATGATTTATGCTGCCATTTGGGTTATACTTGATAGTAAAAACCCACTTACAGCCCACAGTTGACTTTCCACTTGGTAAGTGAGTAAGCCTCTACGTCTGATTTTTCTCTAATGCCTGTAACTCATTATTGATAGCTTCTCTCCACTTAGGATCTTTTACTGCATCTTGATAGGTAGTTGGCAATTTTTCATTAGAGATACTAGCCACAAAACTCTTCATTTCAGTAGATAAATTACCATAAGAGATGAATTTCTTAATTGGATGCAGAGTGCAGGATCTTACCCCTTTCCTTACTGCAATTGGCTGATCTAAGTTATTTGGAATTGCACTAGGTTTAGACTCTTGACTTTGCCTTGGAGTATTGAGGGCTAATTCTTCATTGGATGATGGCTGTCTACTTCTAGGCCTCCTTGAGTTCGTCAAAATTTCTTGTTCAGCTGCAGAATCAAGTATTTGAGTCTCATCACCATTATCATGATTTGTTTCATTGTGATTTGGTTGGAAAGAAGCAGATATAGGTTCAGGAATGGTTTCTGGAGTAAGGACAACAAATTTTGAATCAATTTCAGGAATCTCAGATCTGTTTTGAGTAGGACCAAGAGTAGTAGAGTTAGTTATCTCAGTGTCAAAAATAGGATGAGAAATGGAAGATCCAGGTTTAGTGGTAGGCATGGCAAAATTATACTCACTGGGTCAATAATGCAAATAATTTATCTGATCAAGCTGCAAAAATTCACATTCTCTATCATTCTCCCCCTGAATGGAATTTTTGGGGTAATATGATAGGTTTTCACAAAAAGTAACATCTAAAGTGACAGAATTTTTTCAGTATGGGAGACTAACACCTATAGCCCTTTTGATTAGGAGAATAACCAAGGAAAATATATTTAAAGGCTCTAGGATCAAGTTTCCCTCGATGATTGTTACGGATATAGGCAACACACCCAAAGATTTTATGAGGTATAGAGGAAACAAGATGATTGTTGGGATAGATTTTTGTCAGCCCTTGAATAGGTGATTGAAAGATAAATACTTTTGACGGTAATCTATTTCCCAAATAAGCTGTAGTTAGAACAGCTTCCCCTAAAAAAATTATTGGAACATTATGGGTTATCATTAAAGCTCTAGCTATTTCAAGAAGCTGTCTATTCTTTCTCTCTGCAACCCCATTTTGTTGTGGTGTGTAAACACAGCTTGTTTGATGGACAATTCCTTGGTCAGTTAGGTATTAAGTAAACTGTGAGATGAGATACTCCCTCCCATTATCATTTCTAAGCACTTAAATGGATGTTTGAAATTGATTTTTAATCATTTGAGAAAATTCTTTGAAAATTTGAGTCAAATCAGATTTCTCTTTCATAAGAAATACCCAAGTGACTCTTGTGTGGTTATCAATATAGGTTACAAACCATTTGGCTTTGGTAAGAGTCAAAACTTTGCTAGGACCCCAAATGTCACAGTGCATAAGAGCAAAGGGATGGGTAGGTTTATGCATTTTTGGTGGATAAGAGCTTTGAGTATGTTTGGCTAGTTGGCAAGCATCACAATGAAATAAAACATCATCTTTATTCATAATAAAGGGAAACAGTTTAATCATGTACTTGAGACTAGGATGACCTAATCTACAATGCAGTAAAAACAACTCTTTATTCGAAATTTTAGCTTGAAAAGCATTCTTTATTCCTTTGCTGTAGCTACTGGCCAGATAGTATAAACCCTCAATCTCCTCAGCATTGCCAATCATCCTCCCCAAGTCCAATTCCTGAAATGTACAGCCAGTGGGAAGCATGTTAGCACTACAATTTCAGGACTTTGTGAGCTTACTAATTGATAAAAGATTGACTTTTAGGCCATGAGCATATAAAACATTATAGAGAACTATCTCATTTGTAACATGCACTGTACCAATACCCAAAACTCTTGTTGTTGTATCATCTGTGATTCTGATATTAATACCACTGCAAGGTTTAATATATGAGAATAACAACAAATTATCTGTCATATGGTCATTAGCACCTGAATTCACCACCCATGAGTTTGGTTTTGAAGCAATAGCATTTAGAGCTTGTATATATTTACCTGAATGACCCAAATTACCCATAGTACTAGTTTGTTCAAGTTGAGGATTGCTCTGGCTATGCTTTTCAAGCAACTTCCTTAGCATTTCTACTTCTGTAGTGCTTAAACCACCTTGTTCATATTTAGCTTGATCTTCTTGAGTCACCAAGAAGATCAAGCTGAATCTTCCAGCAGTTCTCACGTGTGTGACCACCTTTATCACAATGGTCGCACCAGCCTTTGCCTTGTTTCTTTCCTCTTTGCTCAGAATTAGTTCCTCTTGCAACTAAGGTAGATGACTCTATGCTAGTAATTGCGGTGTTTTGAATCAATCCTAGTGTCAAGACTTTTCTGCTTTCCTCCCATTTGACAATGTTGAAGGCCTCTCGCAGAGGAGGTAGTGGTTTTGTTCCCATAATACGGCCGCGTACATCTTTGAATTTAGGATTTAGACCAAGAAAGAATTCGTATGTCCTTTCTTGATCAACCAGCTTCTTATGTGTCTGCAAATCCTCTGTACAGTGCCACTCTTGGACATCATAGAGATCAATTTGCTGCCATATTTTCTGCAATGAGGTGTAGTATGTTACCACCCTTGTCTCACCTTGCTTCAGTTCTTTTATCATTCCCTTTAGTTGGAACAAGGCAGCAGTATTTTCTGCAGCAAAATATGTGATCTTAGCATCATCCCAAATTTCTTTTGCTGTTCTCGCAAGAAGGTATCCCTCACTGATATCGAGATTCATTAAGTTCACAAGCCATGTCATCACCATCCAATTCTGAGCATACCATGATTCAAACCGAGGATCATTCTCTAGTGGTTGAATGACATCTCCAGTTAGGTACTTTGCTTTTCCTTTTCCTCTGATGAATATGAGAACACTTTTGGACCATTGAAGATAATTGTTCCCATTGAGTTTGTGCCCTACTATCACCAAAGGAAAAGAATCAGTGGGAGCTCCTAGGGTTAGAGGTGGAGTAAGTTTCTGGTTGGCCGATACTTGTGATGCATCTCCATGTGAACTAGTTTTGTTGTCCTCTGATTCACTGTTAAACGCACCTATCATGCCAAAAATTACATTGAGCGTGGTGCTCTGATACCATGAAGATTCTTGGTAAAACTTAGGCTATATTTCCATTGTAAAGTACTCTAATATATACAGAAATAGTAGCCGCCTAATAAACCTATTCAAATCTAGGTAAATTGCTACAAATTAGGGCAAATAATTAAAATATAATACTATCCCTGATAATGAGGAAAAAATAATGAAAAGATACTTAAAGGATTAAAGACTAACAAAGATCAAATATTCTAGAGTAAAGTGGGCCCTATATGGGCTGAGATAGTCTCCAACAGGATCCATGGAATATAGGATGTATCTTTGATGAGATTGATAGATCGTATTCATAAGAAATTGGTCCTACCCTTAACAATTTTGTCTGGGCCAAAGAAATGAGGACAAAGTTTTTCAAACCTTTGTTTAGACGACAAGTGCTGTGTATATGGCTGAATGTGAAGGAAGGCAACTTAACCAACATCAAAAGAAACCTCATGGCATTTAGATCAAATGAAACCTAGTGTTAGAATATCATCAAATGAACTTCAATGATTTTTGCTTTTGGTCTATTAAAGTGAAATCATTAAATATAGATAGACAACTGAAAAGAAATTGTAGATATGGATAGATATGGGGGTTTAAACAATGGACTATTGTGAATTTTGTTGTTAAGCTGTTGAAGGAAAACACTAAGTAAATTTACATATTTTGCCAAAAATAATAGAAGATTAGTAAATTTACTTGTTTTGCCAAAAATAATAGAAGATCCACCGCCACATAGGGTCTGATCTTGGAGTTTTTCGGTTAGAAGGGTGTGAAAAAATATGAGCCTGTTTTTCAAATTATAATCACCCAAATATTTAGTTCTCAAGTACGAAGGATGGGATGGATTTTCCAAATTGCAGCGTGACTGGCTTACAGAACATCTGTTTGATATCTGATACTACTGCATGGCATCCCAACTTTAGTACACCATACATACTCAATGTATGTGTATTAAAATATGTGAATGACTAATATGTAAGTGAGTGGCAATGTTAACTTACTTACATTTACAGAAGATGAGAAATTTTTGTTTAATTGTTGTACACAGAATTCTGACGGACTAGAAGGTGGCAATTTTCGCTCTGTCAAATGGCATAATGTGATATTCTTTTGCTAAATATTTTGGATAGAGAATATGAAATTTTGTGAACCTCATAGTCCCTACATGATACATTACTGCTACATTTTCACAAGAAACTCTGTATAACAGGATTTTTTTTTTTGTAGAAAAGAAAGAAAGAAAGCCTTAATCTTGATAAGCCTTGCCACATCACGTAATTATGGTATCATTAAGGGAGGATAGAGTAGGAGGTTGTATACAATGTTTAAGTGGTTGCTCTTGGGGCTTGTACGCCACTTTAGATTTAGACTTTGTGTGTGTGGAAAAAGGATGAATGAATTTGGATACCTTAGAGCTGCTAGGAACTATTTGACAACAAGTTTAAAAAAAAAAAGAAGACTCCGAAGGCATATAAACTTAAACGTCCCATATTTTTATTTGTTATTTGGTGATTAAAATTAGTCTCTTATTATTATGAGGTATAAGCTCTAAGAAGGAAAGGGGCAGGGATGTTTCACTGCTAGCTTTGTGTTTCCACTGGTATAGGCGGAAACTATGTCTTGCTGAAAAGTGCCGCTGCTTAAACTATCTAATATCTATTAATAAAAATTCCTTTATTATTCTCTTACTGTCAAAAAGTCTGTCATCTCTATTACTTAAGTTTTAGAAAATAAAATTAATAAGTCTGACATTCTTTTAACTTATTATGTCTTGTCTTGTCTTTCCTTATTCTCATTTGTTTTATGGCTCACTTAAAAGATCCCACACCTTCTAGAGCTCGGTATCAATGCAGTGGAGTTGCTGCCCGTGTTTGAGTTTGACGAGTTGGAATTTCAGAGGCGTCCAAATGCAAGAGATCACTTGGTAAGTTGGAGAAGTGTTATGATCTACTCTGTGTAATAAGATGTCCTATAATAACTCCTTGTTTTGTACTGTGTGTGTTTTTCACACACTAAACATATCATTATGTACAATTCAATTTCATTTGGATGCTAGACCAATTATGATGCATTATATGTTTATGAAATTTACACCGGTCATCTTAAGGTTGAATTCTTATAATGCAATCATTTCTTGTTGTGTATTTATGTTATTTGGCTTTGCTAATTAAAGAGATCAGTTTATGTAACGCAGACTTATTAAATGGCCCTAAAGGTACTGAAATTTTGATTTTTTATTATTGTTTTTCCAAGATCAATACATGGGGTTATTCAACAATAAATTTCTTTGCTCCAATGAGTCGCTATGCTAGTGCTGGTGGAGGACCAGTTAAAGCTTCCTGGGAGTTCAAGCAAATGATTAAAGCTTTACATTGTGCTGGCATAGAGGTGACATGATTATTCAAACCTCAAGTTAGGAGTGGAAAAATTTTATATTTTGGCTTTTAAGTTACAGTGGAGTTTATTTATACATAGGTTATTCTGGATGTTGTCTACAATCACACTAATGAGGCTGACGATGCAAACCCATATACTACTTCATTTCGTGGAATCGATAATAAGGTGATATTTGACTTCATTTTCTGTGATTGGCTGTGTATGGTGTCTACACAATGACTAAATAAATTCTTACTTTATGGTCTGCATAGATTTGCAGAAACAATAAAATAGTTAATCTTAGAAATCAATATATATTTTAGTTTCCATGTGAGTTTCTCCCCCAAGAAGTTGTTCCCCAAGAAAAGATCATTAGTCTATGATTATCTTCAAGGTACAGATCATTGAAAAACATTTGCTCTTCCTGTATTGGAACCATCTTTATTTTCTTTTGACATATCAACAAATGCATTTATAGGTTTATTACATGCTGGACAATGATGGACAATTGCTGAACTTCTCTGGTTGTGGTAATTCAACATTTGTTTTAGTCTTGAAGATATTATCTTTACTGCTTTCTTCAAGTTAATTTACAATCTATTTCACCATTTTGAAGTTCGTAGTCATCCAACCATGAACTCAAACCATAGCATGTGCCAACATAACAGGTAGCATTAGTATAGCATTACACAACTATAACATTCACAGGTAGGCAATGAAAGATCATGAAGTAGGCATGATAGAAAACTTTGGGAGAACGGCTTCCCAAAGACTAGCTAGTGAGATTGGGGAGTGCAAGGTCTATCTAGATAAACCTCAAATTAGAGTCCTATACTTCTGATGTGGGACTCAAGTCCCTACCTTGTAAATGGGTCCTAACAAGGCACAACAATATCACAACAACATAAAGGAAACCCTGCTTCATTGTTAGACACCAATACAAAGTGCATCATGATATGATGACGCCAATCAAATGGGACAACTAATTCTTTCTTTGATGTTCAAAGGGTCAAGAACATATTTTTACTTCAACCTATTCCCGAACACACAAACATATAGACATAAACAATATGTCTTAATATGGAATTCTAAATTTGCAATGAAAATATGCTTTGAAGTTCATGAATAACTTTCAAAACCACTTTATTTGTAATTTTTATGAAACACATTAACCAGATCCATTATGTAAAGTGGCATGTTCTACCATATATAAGACATGTATTATGCAGACTTTCCTTATGCACAGTTCTGTATATATTATCGGCTCTTTTAATCTAACAAAGATTCAGTTTACTGATATCAATGTGCGAAGTTCTCTCGTTTGAACGTTGAATTAATTGTTCATCCCCAGGAAATTCATTGAACTGTAATCATCCTGTGGTCATGGAACTCATTCTTGACAGCCTTAGACATTGGTATGATGTACTTGCATAGAATCCGTTGTCAATATGATTGCCATTGACATATCTTGATTTATCTCATAAAATTCATATAATTCCATATTCATGTTATTGTATTACAGACTTGTTAACTTTGAATTTATAATGTTCTGGTCTCTTAAACTTTTAGATGCTCATAAGGCTTAAAATTATCTTGTTTACATAGTCAACAGTGTAGACTATTATGTTTCAATGTGGTCACTTTCATAATCATCTTTGAGAACCTGATCATGTTTGACAGTCTACCACTCTAGCTTTACTGCTGTTAGTTGTTTGACATGAGTAGTCTTTTGTGATGCTGCAGAAGGTACTGACAATCCATAATAACCTTGTTTAGCATGAGAAACTAAATTCTGTGGAAGCACTGTTCTATTTTGTGATTTATATATATATATATTTTGTTTTTCTTCCTGTTATGGCATTGACTTGCTTATTCGCATCAAGACAATTGTGCTTACTGGTTAATATCTTTTGATATTATTGAAGGGTCACTGAATATCATGTAGATGGGTTTCGATTTGACCTTGCAAGTGTTCTTTGTCGAGGGACTGATGGTGCCCGCCTTAATGCTCCCCCACTTATCAGGGTAAATATTAAATATGCACAACATGTTTTGCTACAAATAAGTTGCTGACGTGGCATTTTGTTGAACACTGTATGCAGAGATTTGATGATAGTGGTTAAGTAGTTCTTCCTCTTGGCAAGAAAATTGTGAACAGCATGTTTTTATAACTTCTTTCCATGGGATTTTAGCCATTCACCAAACACAATCGTAAAAACTTTACCACCCTTTTTTATTGATTTATTATGTGCAATCACTAGGACACCTAGGCATGTATGTGCACACAATCAGGTGCAACTTCACAATATCTGCGTATGTTAATGTCTGTGTTTTGTAGAGCTTAAGTAGGAAGAGTTTATCAGAGAAGAAGTGCTAGAACCTGGACACAATTTTCACCAATAGACTATTGGAGAATCTCCAAATACATCAAGGTTCAAATCTGACATATGTCCTTCTAGACTAGGAAATACAATTTATAGAACTTCTAAAGACAACTGACACCTATCACTGAAAAGGATAAACACAATTAATAACTGCATAAAACTTCTTAACTGCCACATAACTTCTAAAACCTACCTTAAGACTGTCCTTCAGCCTCCTTATCCCTTAGTCACTAATCTGGCATGCTTGTGCCTCCTAGTATAAGTGTGATTAATAGGAGGAATCCTATCAGCGTACTTTTCTAAAAGTAGGAATTTGGGACATAATTAACCATTTTTGAGTTGTTAATCATCTTGGGATTGTCAAGTGATTTGCTAAGTATACTAATCTTATCACCACTTACTTGTCCAGGCAATTGCCAAAGATGCAATTTTATCAAGATGTAAAATTATTGCGGAACCTTGGGACTGTGGAGGTCTCTATCTTGTTGGAAGTTTCCCAAATTGGGATCGGTACTTCTTGTTCATTCTCTCGTTTATGCTTTTGCAATTAATAATAATATTATTATATTACTACAGAATTTGGAAGCCAATGAAGAACTAGTCTTGTTGGGAAAACCAGCTGACTTAAGAACTTGTTAGAGCATCCCATGTTACTTAATGTAGGATTAAGTATCCCATATTACTTTGGTTTCCATCATATTTCCCATCAGTTTTGTAAGTTGTTAAGTATGAAAAAGCACACATTCATGGACATAAAAGATTTTTATAGAAGTTAGTCACTAATTTGAACTGTTCATTCTGTTACACTCTTTTGGGGAACTTTAGCTTTTCAGAATGTAATGGTCACTGTAATTTCTGGTGATCTGTAATAGTGCTGATAATCAAACCTCAAAGTCTACTTGTAAAATGCATCTACATGTTTCTATTAAAATGGAGACAATAATTTAAATAGCATAATTTCTGAGGTGGTTCTCATACATTTTCTGGAAATGAGTTTCTCAGAGGAAAAGTATATCAATTTCTATATGGATAACATGTTTGCTCTATTTCCTAATATTTGTTTGTGATAAAGGTGGGCTGAATGGAATGGGAAATATCGAGATGATATGCGAAAATTTATCAAGGTAATCTAAGAGGAAGTGCTGGCCTAATTTGTTTTAGCAGGCTAAGCAACATTATCTGCAAATAGTAGCTTGTAGGCTAGTGAAAGGCAAATAAAGTGGGGGCTATTATTTAATGATACTTTTGATGGATCTCTGACTTGCTGTCACATCTGTCAGGTTGCCACTGGATATTGTGATTTCTTTTGGATAAATTGAGAAGAGTGGAATACATGACATGCATCTTTTATTCCTGATTTGTTGTTCTTGTCCAAAACATAATCTAGGGTGACTCTGGTATGAAGGGGAGCTTTGCAACTCGTGTTGCTGGATCTTCTGATCTTTACAGAGTGAGCATCGTTATTTATTGCATTTTACGCACCATATTTCTATTGGTTTGATTGCTTTCTTTTTGTCCTGGACTCTGGATGGTACTGTTACGATGCTGATCTATTTTGCTAGAATACTAGGTAAAATTAGTTTTTAGGATTCTCCAGTTACTATATATTAACCTGAATATCTACCACAAATATTTGATTTTTTTAGTTGAAAAAGAATTTATTAAAAGAGAAGTCAACGCATCAATGGAGGACAGTCCTCTTAAACCAGAAACCGAAAAAATGGCTACCATAGATGTTTGATAATCTGTAAAGGGACAGCTTTTTCTGGAACTTATTGTGGGGGATCATCTCAGTAAGGCTCTTTTCTAGATGTTGAAACCTGATAATTTTTTCCTGCAAAACCATATTGGCCAAATTTGGTGCTTACAATTAATTGTGTCACTGAATTCTAAAGCCTAATTATCATCTTAGTACCATCTAAACTTCCCTGGCTCCAGCATCAGAAAACTTGTGATTGATTCTCAGAAATTTGTTATTATTAAGATATAGACTCTTACTCTCAATTGGTTCAGTTGTCAATGTAGTCATGGCATCTTTGTTCTGGTTCATGGCAATAATATGATGTAAATATCTTTTTTTTATTTTTCTGACTCTTTTCGTCATTACTTTCTACTACTTTGAGATTAACATTCTTTCTATTGAAGTGGTAGATATGTAACATGTAATTTCTGCCTCCTACATTGCTGCATTGAACTCATGGATTTAAAATTTATAACAACTGAAGTTCACTTTCCAATTTTCTCTATCCCTGTGATCAGATAATTCGACAACTAATTCTATGGTAACTGTTTTGTTGTCTTTATTCATTTATTTTACAGGTAAACAAACGCAAGCCTTATCACAGCATTAACTTCATTATTGCTCATGATGGGTTCACTTTGTATGATCTTGTTTCATACAATTTCAAGGTATTAAATTCTATTGTCCGGTTTGTTATTGATCACCAGAACTTAGTATCTCTTTTGACTTGATTATTGGTTTTATAGCACAATGAAGCCAATGGGGAGGGTGGAAGTGATGGGAGCAATGATAATTTTAGCTGGAATTGTGGTTTCGAAGGTAGGGTCCAAATTTTAATGCTTTATCTGTTGCTGAGTAATCCGATTCTTTGTTTAGCAATACCTAATGGTCTTTTTCGATGATTTTATCCAGAACACTCATCAATATGTATTAAGTCAAAGCTGTAGGATGCGAATGTCACAGGAAACTGCACAGTTATTGTTTAAGACAAAAATTTACTCTTCAATCACGCCACTTATGGCCCTTATATGTCAACATCACCTAACATTATCTGACAATTTTGTTATTCATCACTCGAACCAGCATTTACCTACAAAAAATATTCATACAAAAGCTATAGCTTTGACTCCCCAGGAAAGCTATAAAACTGAATCCTTGTATTTAGTTTGAAAATTTTTGTTGCAGCATTGACGACCTTTAGAAGAAACCATGTTAGAGCCATGGTAGCCAGTGCTGGAACAAATTTATTGTTTGTCCAATATATATTTTTTTCTGTGGGTGGGGAAATATTTAGGAAGGAGATGAGAGTGAGTCTGAATAGCAGGCCATGTGAGCTTCCTTCCTTCTTTGGGGATTGGCTGCTTGGCAATTTGGACCTTGCAACTTGAACCTTTTGTCTAAAAATTCAGGATATTGACAGCCTGCAAATAGTACCTGAGTCTATTTTTTACTCAACTATTTGAATTATCCATTATCTATGACAGGGGAAACTGAGGATGCTACAATAAAGGCTTTACGATCGCGACAAATGAAAAACTTCCATTTGGCATTAATGATATCTCAGGTACACATTTGAAAAGCGCTGTTGCATGCTTTCAATATTTTGTCAGAGCATAAATTTGTTTGGATTCTTCTACTCAACTTTTACTGAATTTCCATGTATTGAATTTCGCCAGTTGACTATATGTTTTTTATTAAACCTGTGGTATATATCAAGTTTACTTAGTTCTAGTGTATAGCATTTTTATTTACTTTTTTCTTAAATAAAAAATATAGAAGATGCTGCTGCATGATATCGCTTGTTCACATTCTGCTGCTGTCTGAACTAGATCAGTGATTTCAGTTTGCAATAAATGACCAGGGCACACCAATGATGCTAATGGGAGATGAGTATGGCCATACTCGTTATGGAAATAACAATTCTTATGGGCATGATACTGCCATTAACCATTTCCTCTGGGGACAGGTAAGGTTATAATAAGTAAACTTTCATGTTGACAGCTTTCCTGAGATATTTTTTAATAGCATGGTCTGTGTACTCAATAGTTGAAAGCGCGGAAGAGTGATCACTTTAGGTTTTTCTCAAACATTATAAAATTCCGGCGTGCACATAATGTATTCAGGCATGACAGTTTTCTTGGCAAGGTAATCTCTTTTGCTTTATATTTGAGTAAAGTAACCGTGAATGTTGATGCAAATACTTGTTGCCATTTGTTCTCATGGAGCAATCATAATTTATGCAGAATGATGTAACATGGCATGAAGACAATTGGGACAATTCCGACAGCAAATTTCTTGCATTCACGTAAGAATCTTATCATATCTGCATTGTGGGAATTGAAATTGGAAAATCATATCGCATTTTCTAAAGCTTTCTGTTTACGTAATTTGCACTATTTGATCATAGAGATCTGCTTGTAGCATACCATGAGGTGACAGTATAAGGGCATTCTGTCCAATGTTATTATTAGTTGTTGGTTCCATAAGCCCATCAGGATTTAATAGAAATTTTGAGCCACACAAGTAAGATTTCATTCTTGACAAGAAGAGGTCTGATTGGCCTGATCACAGACAAAATCAACATTTTTCTTTGGCCTTGACTTAGACCCAACGTTGAGATGCTGAAAGCACTTACGATGACTTTACCTGTGATGCAGGCTTCATGACAGAGGTGGCAGAGACATCTATCTGGCGTTTAATGCTCATGATTTTTTGGTTAAAGTCATGTTGCCCATAGCTCCAGCAAAGAGGAGTTGGTTTCGTGTGGTTAGTTCTTCATCCTTTTGGCATGTATCCAGATGTAACTTCTTTTCGCCATTACGTGCAAAATTATGATTCCCAAAAGCACTACCCCAGTTATTAAAATTATTATCACTGTCCTCTGGCTGCCCTTGACGTGCCAAAAGATGATTGCAATCTACTCACAGTTGACTGATGGAACAGAGTGAGTAAGGGAGAGGAGGGGAGCAGAACCCAAAAATTCTGTAAAGACAATCCAAACCAATTAGGGCAAACTGATATCTAGTGGTTTAATTTGGTTTAGTCTTTTCAAACAAATTGAACAGGCATAAATTTTTAGTTGACTTTTGGTTTGGTTTTAGATATAAAAATCAACCAAATTGAACCGAGGAACACCTTTAAGAATATGTATGTATTAGTATGATGGTATTTGAGTGGGATGGAGAACCCTTCTCAAAAAGTTAACTATTAAGGTGTTTCTTGACTTTCTTGTCAGTTAAAACACAACAATGGTAATATGATTGATAGGTAATCAAGTGAGATGAAGAACCCTCTTTAAAAAAATAGTTATTAAGATAGGAAAATCAACTTATTTAAATACTCGGAGTATCCTATACCAGTTAATGTGAAATTTAGGCATCTTATACTACTTAATACCTCTCTGTTGTGGATTTTGTCATGTCATATTGAGATTAAAATTCGGCAGGTGCCATTTTAGTTTGACAAAGATTTTAGCAGAAGTTTGGTGTGCACTACCATCAAGTCCTTTACATTGATCATTCAGTGACATTTATAAGAAAATTTTCTTTCCTTTTTTTTCCGTTGATTTTAATTTGAATCATGACCGCTACATGCAGGTGGACACTAATCTCAAATCTCCAGACGACTTTGTACTCGATGGTGTACCTGGCTTAGGAAAAAGCTACAACGTTGCTCCATACTCCTCCGTTCTTCTAGAAGCTAAGTCCTGATTGCACAATCTTCTCAACCGTATGAATACTGAAAAGCAGCTTTAAATTAGCCATTCCATGCAACTCGAGGAACGTCTGAAGTGGTAGCTTAACACTGGTGGATATGCCAAGCAGAGGAAAACCTATATGTGTACAAAATGTGCTGTAGCTTATCGCTGCTTAGTGTTGGGGGAGGAAAATGTCAATCCGTTTAAGAATCCAAAAGCACAGCTTGGGTGTACCTGGTGCGGAAATCGATGTGGGTCTAAGCATAATCCATCAGCATATGGTCTACCAAGTCATTGATTAATTTGGACTCTAGTTTGTATATTTGACTAGTGGATGTTTTCCGAATATCATGGAATATGGAATAATGTTCATCGGAATTTTCTAATATATGACTGACAACTAGAAAGCCACAATGAATTCAGTGGATTGTTTACAACAATTAACTTGTCATTCAGGACTAAGCGTATCCGAAATTTAAAAACAGTAGAAAAGGAAAAGAGGGAAAAAGGGATCCAACGGATCTTCCTTCCCAAAATAAGTGACAATTACATTTTTGACCCCGTGCATTGCGTGGGAAGATAATTTTTTTATTATATAAATTGTTTTATTGTACGTAATTTTAGTTTATTATATGATTATAATTAGATAATATAGTGTATATTTAGTTTTATAAATAAGTATTTAAAATAATATAGAAGATTAACAACATATTAATACTGAAATGATGATTAATTAACGTGTTAATTCAAATACGTTCATGATAGAAAGAAAAGGTAAATTGTGAGAGAAAATATCCAAATATTTGAACAAGAAGAGTAAGGTTGTGTTGGGTTTTCCTGCAAAGAAGAAAGTACAAAGTTAATTGCATATAGTCATAGTTATAATGTAAATAAGATTAAATTTTGATCATTAAGTTGAGAAATAATGACAAGTTGTTTAATAGAAAAGAAGTAATGAATAGAAAGAAAATTGTAAGAAGAGATGATTTAAAGATATGTGATGTTACATTGATGGAAGAAGATTTAAGTAACAAATTGTGTAAGATTTCAAAAGACCTCTTTGTAGATAACATTGATTGTTTTTTTGTTGAGGATACTTGTTAGTATCAGGGATAAGTATTTTAAGACCAATCATGCTTTTAACTCTGGAAAGGGCAATATACAATTGGTCATAGGTGAAGACAGGATAAGGCAAATATTAGCCTACTGTTTGTAGAGACTGACCTTGACTTTTGTTGATTATCATGGCAAAGAAAAGAATGATTGGAAATTGCCTTCTTTGCATTTTGAATGGCCATTTAGTTTTTGAAGGATTCATGTCTATTCTATGTATAAAAACCTTTTGATCAAGCATCGACCCATTAAGTGTTCTTGTTTCTATGACATGTTTCCTAAGTTGAGTGATTCTCAATTAGGTTTCATTACAAAGACTTGAAAGCCTGATCTATATTCTATAGAAGCTTGATGGGTGCTCTAACCTTAAGTCTAAGTTTATGTGGAGGTAAACCAGAACAATTGATAGTATTCAAAAATTCAGGTGTGTACAAGTCATTAATGGAATCATGATCACGACTTGATGGGCATACTAAACAAGAGCTGATATATTCAACAAATTGTCCTAGTAGTGATGAACACACGAAGTCATTCAACTTATTGACAACTTCAATTGTAGGAGCAAGAATAGCTTTGCTGTGAAGTATAATTGATTTGACAAGTTATGAATGACGTCTGGATAAGTTGTAGAAACTATGGCATGCGAAGGATCTATATAAACACAAATTAACAAATCAGCTGGGATGTCAATTTCTGTAATGCCATCAAGTGATTGTCCTAATTTGCCATCACGAACATCAAGGATCCATTAGGAAAATTGCTTCAATTGTTCTTGATTTGTTGAAGGGGAAGAACATTGAAGATGCATGTTCTTTGTCAATTCTAATAATACACAATGATTCCACAAATATGATGCATTGATTAACGCATTGACAACATCCACTCAAGTACCTTTGGGGATAACTGGAAGTATTTGACTAAAATCTCCACCCATGACAATACATTTGCCTCTGAATGGAATGTTATGGCTGTTTGGGAAGTCTGAATGTAAGATGTCCCTTATTGATAGATCAAATGCTTCAATACAAAATCTATGAATCATTGGAGCTTCATCCCATATGATTAATTTTGCTTTTCTAAGCAAGAATGCTAATGGAGAGTTTTGTTTAATGTTACAAGTTGAATCTTCATTGATATCAATTGGGATAGCAAATCTAGAATGGGCAGTTCTACCACCAGGTAATAAAGTTTCTGCAATACCACTGGAAGCTACATTAAGAACTATCTCCCCTTTTGAACGCAATGCAGATGATAGTGTGTTCCAAAGAAGTGTCTTTCCTATACCACCAAATCCATAGACAAAGAAAAATCCACCTACATTTGATGTTGTAGAGGACAAAATTTTGTCAAATATATTCCTTTGTTCAATTGTCACGGTATAAGTTATGTTTCTGGAGAAACTGAGTAAACCAAAGATTCATTAGAAAGACTCTCCTCATCAACATAATCCAAGAGGGAATTACAGATAAGTAAGCCCAACTTTCAACTAGTTTTGGATACGGAAAGTTGAGAAATATTTGACGAAGAAGTTCAGCAGGATTGATTATTTCTTTTATACAATATGCATGACCAGAATAAAATATAATAGACTAATATACCTTATAACCATCATATGATGAGTCTTGTTGCATTTTCCACACCTGTAACCATCATCTTGAGCTTTGACTTTGCGATTGCATGTTGGGCACCCTTCATACCACCATCCATATGTTGTTTCCACTTTTTGTGCATTAACCCAAATAAGACAATCATTACCTTTAATAATAGAAGTTTAGGAGAATATCAGTGAAATTTGAAGACAATATAATAAAATTGAATCTAATTGTTTTGAAGAAAGTGATAGTAAAATAGATGATAGATAAGAAAGACATTTTTTAAGTTGCAAATCTTAGAGATAGTAATGCGGTTAGGCATTTGCAGCAAATCTTGCCTAGAAGTCAAGGATGATTAGGTTGAAATGATCTGGCAAAATTCTTGTGCAATTGGATGCGAAGAATTTTGGAAGTTGTATAACAATTAAAATGTTCAATTAATTCTAAGCATGAATGCTAAATTCACAGAAAAATGTAAATAAAGAATATACCAAAATTTCCAACATATTCATGACCTGAGGAATATTTGAATTAAATAACACCCAAATAGTGGTCAAGGAATTTGAAACTTGAATATTTCCTTCATTCATATTAATAGTATAATATTGGTTAAGTATATCCGTTGAAATAATACAGAAACAAATGCCAAATAAAGTCACAAAAGTAAAGAAATATGAGTAAGATTAAAACTAGAAGACTCTTTCAATCGGGCCAACTGAACTACAGCCATAATAGGATAGTCAATATCTTGTGGATAATTGTCAAATGTAGTAGTTGTACTTTTACCAAACAAAATGTATGAAATGGAATTGTTTTTGAGGAGGAAAATGAAGGCTACATCAATATATGTGAATAGAAGTAAGGGTAATTTCAAATGATATAAATGAGGGTAAAATGGATTTAGCATAAATTAAACTTAACTCATTATCTGCAATTGTGAAAGATAGTTTGTCGTGAACTCCATCTTTTTGGAAATTTTGAAAAGGTCCCATGTTAGTAAGGAGTCCACATACATATGAAGGATACAAACCACAAAGAAGAAGAACACAATATCAATATAGTTAGATATGAAAAAAAATATATGTTTAAAAACCTGGGTGAAACCAAATATACTCACCTATCAAAGTATCTATCAGTACTTTTTGATGAATAATATTAGGGATAGAGACAAAGTCAAATGAATACATGGGAATTGGTTCCTTACAAGGTTTCACAATTGTGCTGTTGTGAAAAGTAATTATAAAAGGATGGGTGGTTGCTTTATAAAAGCCTTCATTCCTTTTAACCCAAAATATTTGCTATCCAATAGAATTTTCCTTCAGATAAAAGATGAAAAAACTTCTTTATAACATCATCAAAAATAATTTTTACCTGAATTTTTGAGCCCTGTAATTGATTGTTGGATGAGAATGAGAATGCAACTGACAAACTTTCAAGATATTGCATGACTGAAATCTTGGTAAATAGTTTTTCAATTTCAAACTACTTTTAAAATAAATGGACAGGATATGAAAAGCCTAACCTCTTCATCAACCAATACGATACCTATAAAACTAATCTCATCAGCCTTTCACTGACAAGTAGTCCATATACGTAAAACTCTAGTGCATATCTTCCAGGTCTCTCTCTTTAAGTGTAAATCTTTAAACAAATGACGTCTTTTGCTGCTCATCTTTATATGAAACAAAATAAATTTAAATATTAGATAATGTAACATGTTTTTCCACTTCTTAGAAAAGGGATACATACCAAACTGGATGTATAAAATATTATTTAAAAGAGGACAAATGTGTATAGAAATTGAGAAACTTTCTTTGAAGCCCTTTTACTTTTATTTACACATATATAATAGATAAATTTAATTACATCAAGAAAATTCATATATAAAAGGAAATTCATAAATTCAAGAATATAAGAATAAAACTCAATATATGTACAAAAGTCACAAATACTATGGCACTCGGAAGATCATATGTAGACCAACGATTGAAGTACTATCATTTTTTTTTTGGAAGATAGTTTAAAGAATTTTGGTTAATCCAAAATAGAAAATAAACTTGGTAAAAAAAATTAAGAATTATGATTAATCCACAATAGTAGTTAAGGTGTAAGCGTGATAATAAAATAGGAGAGTATAAAAATTATTAACATATTATGGTGCCTATAAAGCTGTATGCATGATAATATGTTCCATTTTGTATTCCTTTATTCTAAGCCAAGTCCATAACTAACTTGCGAGAAAGACGGGACCTATCCTTTAATCTAAAATTTTTAATTCCTAACCTCTAATATAAAATTTCTAAATGGGCAAAACCACAAACACAACAGCATCATCCTTCATTTTTTTATTATAGAGTATATAGATGAAATTCTAGAGAAAAAAAAACGCAACGAATGCAAATGCTGAAAGTGGGAGCAAAAAAGAAGATAAGCAATAGAAAAGAGAACGAAATAGTAGTTAGCATTTGTGAGCAACAGAGCATACAAAAATAACAAAATAAAATAACCACCAAAACCTATAAATATGTGACTAAGAACCAAAATTTTAAATAGGAATAAATTGAGATAACAATAAAACAACTAACTCATGGAACAATAAAATAACAACTCTATATACATACACACTAATATTAGCACGTAGAAAAACTTTTCAACATCAATGCAAAACTAAAATTTTCTTATACAAGTGGTACTTCATAGTTCTTAATAAGATGAACATGATTTTTGCACTTTTTTTTTTCTGAGATTGCACTCAATCTTTAGTGGAGAAATTCAAAAGCATTCCAAAATATATACTGATATAAGTTCTAAAAATTCCATAAAGTCTTACCCACTCACACCTAATACCAAAAATTGTTTAACATCAATATTCCAAAACCAAGAAGTAAACCACCCTAGTTGTGTTCAGCAATGATCAAACTCTATAAACTTACTTGACTAGTGATCACACAAAGCATGAGTCAATAAAAAGACAACAATAAATCAGATCTTAGAACCATTATATTGCAATAAGGGAAAAAGGTTGAAGATAACTAATTAAGAGCTAGATTCAAATATATTACAAAGATGATTAATGACAAAACACGAACCTCAACATCTAGGTGGGAGAATTAATTAGAAATTTAGAATGAAATAGAAAATAATAAATCAAATCTATAGGAAAAGGTGAAATTTATTCCCTCAGTTCAGTGTAAATTTCTAAATGGATCAAACAAACCAAGAGTTAAAGCATAAGAAGGACTTAATTAATAATGATAGCATTTAGTTAGCATTTTGCAGTGGAAAAGAAACAACACATAATTTTTAGTTAATCAGAATTGCAACAACCCTCATTACATTATCCCAACTTGGTTTCTAGCTAACTGAGTGTAATTGATGTAATGTGCAGAACCGGAGGAACTAGGATGAAGGAAAGAACAATGTGGAGAGAAAAGAGCTCCACGCCGCAGCGTGAGGCAGAATTGCTGCGGTGAGAGAGCTGCAATTTTGGATATATTTTCCATGCCAAGAAGCTTCACATCGTAGCGGGCTTACCGGAGCCGTGGCGAGTGTCTAGATTTTCATTTAAATAAGAATCATTTCGGATGAACAGATGAAGGAGAAACGAAGGGAGGAAGAAAAAGCTGTGCTAGGGATGGAAAGATACGACCTTTGGAGGTGTTTTTCGGCATTTGGAAGCTCCGATCTTGGTTGGTAAGTGGTTCTTGATCCTCCCACTCCATTTTCTTTAGTTTTGAGTAGGATTTTTGGGGATGTATGTTGGGATTTTCGGTTTTGGTCAAAATCCACTGATTAAAATGGATGAAATGAGATTAATGGAGAGTGATTTGGTGTTTATGATACTTGAGAATGAGTTTTAAAAGGAGTATGCATGATTTAACTTAACTCTAGGTTGATATTGTGTGCGAAAGCAATGAATTCAAAGTGTGTGTGTGTGTTGTTGATTAGAGTTAGAATAATCTCTAGGAGCTCAATTATGCATGAAAGTGGGGTTGGAACCTTGAGTTAGGCCTAAATGGTGAAATTGTGATTTTGGTTAAGTGATATATTGTACTAATTGAGGAATTTTATGGTATTGTAGAGATATTGGTTGACTGGAGGAGTACCAGTCATGTTGAATAACCCAAGAAGCTCCTAGAATCGCGTGTGTGTAGAATTGACAATCTAAGGTAACCGGGTATTTGTATTGTTTGTATTGTATGATATTATATATATGTGTGTATATATGCATGTTTTCATTCATACCACGATATTGATGTGTATAACATCCCAATTTTTTTTATTTGGGATTTATAGTGATGGTAGTGACCTTAAATAGGACAAATAATTAACTATTAGGCCCAAAAGAGTAGGACATAATATAAAGTAAAGGGAAAATTAAAAAAAATAAATAAATTATCAATATTCAAAATTTAACTTAATTGATTTTTACACCTATTAGGATTTTAAAATATATATATATATATATAATAATATAATAATAATAATAATAACAAATGAGAATAGCATAAGAAGTCATCAAATATTATTTAAATCTAATCAGATTTTATTTTGAAATTTTGATTTTTAAAATAAATATATTTAAAATTTATATTTATAAAATAATAGAGATATAATAAAATAAAAGTGGTCTTAATAACCCCAGTTGAGGAAAACCTAAATCATTTTCTTTTTGCTTCGTCTCTGCCGCCAGAACACGCAAGTGCCTCTCTCCATTAATATATGAATTGTGCATATCTCTTTCTTTATTTTGTCTTCTTTCATTTTCCTGAATCAAAAATTTTGAGTTGAAGGTAGTTTCAAGTACTTTTGATTTCAATTTTTTTTTCAATCAATTATATTACTTTGAAATCGGGTGCTTGAACCAAAAGTAATATATTATATATATGGAGAGGGACGTTCACAATACGCAATGCTCATTTTTTTTTCCTTCTTAGTCAAATTCGTCCTTTTCCTCCATTGAATGATATATATATATATATATATATACCATTCAATTTGTTTTTGCTTTTCGGTCACTGCTGGGAATACGAAGACTTAAAACAAATTTGTCTTTTCATAGTTTTGTTCCCACGCTAATTGTTTCTAAATTCACTTTTTTTACCTTTTGTTCCATTATTTTGTATGTATATTATATATATTTCATGGATCCAGTAGCTATTTTTATTCAGATATTGTTTTTTTATTCTAGTTCAGTGATTTAGGAAATTGGGAACGTTTATAAATTAAAGATTAAAAATGAAATTTGACTATTCTAATTAACTAATTAATTTATAAGATAATTATTAGATCTTTTGAAATAGTTTTAAGACTCTAAAGTAGTTTTAGAATGACCCTAGGATATTTTTAGGATAATTTATAATACTTTTGAGTATATATTAATATATATTTTTTATATATATCTGTATGACCTCTGTAGACTCTCATTGAGAACGTTTACTATTTGGATTGTCATTTGTTGCCTTGTGAGCTAAGGAGAACAGGTAACTTGGGGTTTTTCCATGTGTGTGCAGACTTTGTTTGTTATGATAAATAATATGTGCTGGCATAGTGTATTTTTTTTTAAGCATGCTTGTGAACTTAAATTAATATTTCGATATTCTGAAACTGGTAGTTGGACGTTTTGGAGTAGTTTTATTCTTTCAAGCATGCTTGGAACTGTTTTATGAAGTACTTTATTTTCTTTCAAGCATGTTTGTCGGCATGATGAATGATATATATATGAATGACATGCACTGGTGATGGGATTAAGGAGATGCTGATGTGGATATAGAAAGGATTTGGTGACCACGTGGTTTGCCTCCACTTTGCGCACAGTGGTTGGCCTTTTGTAGGGCCCCGTTCCTCAATACTTACCTGGCCGGGTTTGTAAAGGGGGGGCGTGGGACAGTGACACCTCCTGGTGTTTAAGGAGGGGAGCCATAGTCTGGGCTTAGGCTCTGTACCTTTGGCCAGGTACATCTCAAGCACCGGAGGAGCTTTGGTCAGTCCAAAGTGGGCTAGACCGTGGTTAAGCCTATGGTTCCAGTCAGCGGTATAAGGTTGGACGGAGGAATAAGGGAGGTTGCATTGCATAATATCATGATTTGCATGGAAGTATTATGAGCCATACCATGATAATGATACTGGAATTGTATATTCGCCTATGATATTTTTTCTTTATGTGTGTTGGTTAGTTTGTGTGTGCATGGTGGAATTCTGAGTTACTGAGATGTTAGTGCTCACCCTAATCTTTTAACATATTTCAGGTGTAGGATCCAATAGAAGACAAGGGAAGGCACCAGAGGAGTGAGCTTTTGGCTCTTGTGCTCCCCGAGCACATGCTGGTCATTATTTACTTTCTGCCATGACCTTAGGACACTGTCTATTTATTTTCATTGTTTTGGACCTTAGGACTCTTTTAAGTCTTAGTCAATGTGATTCAGTTTTAATTATGTCTGTATTGAAATTTCTAAGACTCTCGAAGATTGGATAATAAATATTGAAATATTTATGCTGAGTTGTGAACTCTAAACAATTATGACAAATTAAATACGGGCAGAGCCCTTAGATTTTGTTAAATAGTGGAGATGATTTCTGTTATTGATAGGGCTGAGCCCTCTAAATTCTTAACTTACATTTAAGAGGCGGAGCCTCCTTAGTTATAACTGTACAGATACTTGGGTCTATGTTTAAGGGATGAAGTCCCTAGTCCATTGTGTGTTTTAGGTTTCCCTACATTAAATGCTTGAGATTATACTAGTTGCGTAAGTAGTAGGTCCGTTGTTACAATGTGTGTGTGTATGGTTTTTATATAAATCATGGTATGCACACAACTAGACATATAGAGGATGATGATTATGATGATGGTTAGAGATGATGTGACATTACATGATGCATGCATGACATTGAGAACATGATGATAATTGCACGATGATATAGCATGAATATCACCACGTGATATGGCAAGATATATACATGGTGATCGAGTGGTGATGATGATATGATATATGATACGATATGATGATATATGATAAGGGAGGATAAGGATGAAATCCTTAAAGCTAAATCACCTCTTATGGCCAAGAGGGAAAGACTGGTAGTAGATTGCACCTTTCCTAAATCGCTACCAATTCGTGGTGGAAAAGAGGAAGGAGAGCTACAGTCTAAGCTCTAGTGTAATCTTTGGCTGGGTTGCATTAGGGTAAGGTGAGTTTGGTGATATCCCGGAATTAGTGTTCACGGACTGTTGGAAGGGAATTACCTGTACAAAATGTCATGTTATGACGGTAGCTCGTGGTTCTAGCTGTGTGCGAGAGAGACATGCATTCCATTTTGTATTGCATTCATGGTATTATTGTATGAGTTATGTATATATATGCGTGTGGTTGTCCCAGGTTACTGAGACGTTGTCTCACACCCCCTTTTCCATGAACTAACATTACAAGTGAAGATTCTAGCGTTAGTCCAGAGAAGACAAGGGAAGCATAGTCACTCCAGCATTAGGAATATTAAGTCACTGTAATGCATGTGTGCATTGTCTATGTATATTGTGTTAAGTAGGATAGAGTGATTATAATGGATGTATGTTATTGATGATGATTGATATGAATAAGGTAGCATGTAAGTTTATGTATGGTGGATGAATACGATGATGGTGTTGATATTGGTTGTGCATGATTGGTGTGTGTATTTTAGGGGAGAATTCGTCATGTGTGTGAGCCTAGAATGGATTTGGGTCGTGTTGATGTGTTTTAGGGCACATAGCCCATTAAGTGAATTTAGGGTTCAAGGGGGTCAAATCTCATAGAAGTGATTCCTTTGAAATGAAACCTCTTTGAACAAGTTAGTTAAGTGGATTAGGACCTGTGTGAATGATCCCTGAGTGTCCAATTGCCTTGGGTGGTAAATAGGAGTTGTAAGTGGTGAGTTTTGGTAAAAAAGTGGCCAAAATGGTGTTAGGTGTCGAAAATCTCAATACGAAGATGGCATGAGGCGAAATTAGTGTTCATTGATAGATTGAGCAAAATTGACTTATAGGAGTTGGAATCAGGTCAATCAAAAGTCTGAGCATAAAGTTATGTGTGTCAGAAATTTACCCCAAGACTTTGAAATTCTGCTGATACAATATCAACAGGGGGCACCGTGGCGCTAGGGCTAGGCCGTTGGTTTTGACAATACTGAAACCTGAGATTAATGATTGTGGTATTTTTCCATTGCTCGAATGTTTTGTGGTGTTTTTCTACTATCCGGACGTTTTTGGAGGTAAAATAGAAGTGTTTAGTTAGTTTTTGAAGTATTTGGTCAAGTACAGGAGGTGTATTAGAGTAGAGTGTTACAAGAACTACCTCTTTCAGATATGGGATATTATGGTATTCATACTATAATATTCACATTAATGCATTGGTTCATAAGTTATCCATTTCTATCTCTCAAAATTTGATAAGGAAAAAAAAGAGTGGACATTAATGATTAGAAATTCAAAAGCGCACCCAAAATATATACTTATATCAATGCAAAGAACTCCATAAAGTCGAACCCACTCACACCCAATGCCAAAAAATAAATCAAAGATCTTTCAACATCATTGTTCCAGCACGAAACAATAAACCAACACACAATGTATTCATTAAAGCTTGAACTTCATAAACTTGGTTGGAGTGCCTCATAAATGATTGTTTTTTTAAACTTGAAAACTCACCTCATAAAGTACTATTCACCACATAGAACTATTAAACCACACAATACAAGAAAGACAAAGGAAGAGAAAATATTGAAGGAAGCAGGCATTGATAAGTAGTAATGACAATCACATGTCTTTAAATGATATGATTAGAATAACCAAATGAAAAAAATTTTAACAGCACACGACACAAGTAGTAAATGACTGAAGAAGAAACATAATCTTTTAATGAAGCCATTGATGATAGTTAACAAATGCCTTTTAGGTCGAAATCCAAAATGAACTTGAAAGACATGTAGGTGTTGTTCAATAACGCAAAAAAGACAAAGGAAACCAGATGGAGATGAAGATGGGATATGGAAGGGCGAAGTTAGTTGAGTAGTTAACAAATTAAGGATGTTAGGTCATGGGAAGAAGAGGAGTGGGAATTATGAAAATTGGAGTTTTAAAACAAATAAAAAATAAGATGCTTATGAACAGTAAATATGTGACAAAAGCCAACGGCTAAAATAACTAAATTAGTTTGGCTTAGAAATTGTGAGAGAAGCCAAGAAAGTAAACTAGTTTAATTAGACTGGCTTCCTTCCGCTTTTAGTATAGATATTAATGAGTGAATTGCCATTTGATGATGTTAAGAATATGAACCTAATGCCATGAAAGACCTTTCTAGCAATCACTTAAAGCTAGTCATTAGTCATGACTAACTTATCAAACTAGACCTCTACAACATCCCTTACTGTGTAAGGAAAAATAGGATAAAAAGATAAACTAAAGATAAATTACTGATCAATATATAATATAAAGTAGGATGAAGCCTTGAGCAAATAATACAGCTCCATTTTGGGCTTCATGCCCCTTTTTTTTTTCCTTCTTTATATTTGGGTGAGTTTTCTTTTTTTAAGGTGGGAGAGGTAGTGATAAGATTTTTTTCTTTTAATTTAATATCTTTTAAAACTAAATAAAATATGGCTCTTGTCCTTCCTTCCACGGATGTTCATAAAGAAAAATCTAGATGTGTGTTATTAGAGCAAAATATATTAATCTTCCCTTTATTTTTTTTCTTTAATTGCAAAGACATTTCTTTTATTTTGAAAATATATATAATCCTCCCTTAAGATTAAAAATTGCATTACACAAGTTCTCCCAATATTTTTGAAATTCTACTTTCATGTTACATTTGATTTGTTGTTAAATACTCATTCCGTCTCAAACCAATTATAGTTTAAGGTTATGCACATATATGAAGAAAAGTTTTAATGATGTAAAAAAGTGTTACGTGATAACTAAAATACTCCTATTTAATTGCTCTTCTTTTATAAATGAGAGAAAAAAATGGGATTGATTAAATTGGGATATAATTGAAAAAATATTAATTATGGATTTTATTTCTAAATCAAACAATAGTTTTGGAGATCTCTTAGGCAAAACAAAAAATTCGAAGTATTGTACTCCCTATTATTATTAATGAATGCATTCACTTTTATCTTAAATTTATATAGGAATACTATTTTCACAAAATATCTATATATCTATATATGGAGTTCAATATTTACAAAGTTATGCGGATTTTGGATATTATAGGCCATCTCTTTTTCTCTGTCTTGTGTAGAAATAGGCCAGCTCTATTTGGTATGAAAGAAACGAAATGGTAGCCTGGTGTAGGAAAGGAAGGACAGAGGAATGAGAATGAGAGAAAAAGTGAATGCTCGCTAGGTTGGGGTTATTGACCCGAAGCGTTGTTCAAGATCGAGCCTAACCTCACTCGCTCCCTCCTGCATGCCATAGATACACAGGCACACACCATTTACTTTCCATTTCTCACCAATCCAAATCGATTCATACTTGCGTTGTTGTTTGCAATGTCGTCCACTTGGCCTCCTTATTCGCCATTTACCCTCTTGCTACCTCTCAGCAGTCTCCCTCTTCCTCTCCCGCCCATTCACCCTCCTCACCCTCATCCTCACCGCGATCGCGATCTTCGTCGCCAACTACCTCTCTGGCGCCGGCTTCTCCATCTCCCCCTCCAGCTTCCGTTTCTCCTCCTACCTCATCTTATTCTGCTCCTCCTCCTCGCAAGATCTCGTCTTCCCCATCCTCCACCAATCAACCTCCCGCCCAATGTCCTCCGTCTCCAGCCTCCGACTCACCTGATTCCGTTCCCTCCGACGCCCCAGCCAACGCTCCAACCGACGCCGATGCGCCATCGGACGATCCCGCTGATGCCCCCGCTGCCTCCTGCTTATGGAGTATGACTGGTTTCGAGCCCATGCCCCTTTGACATGATGAGGAGAAGAGGGGCCGCCCTCTTTTCTTTTCTGCGCCAAACCCCTTTAATAAGAGCCCAAGTCCCTCTAATGAGATTTTCTTTTTGTTTTTGGAGCTGAGTTGGTAGACCACTGGGCTTTTAACCTAATGGTTGCAGGCCCAATCCTACCTAACTACAATATAAGGACAGAAGGTAAGAAAGAATTCGTCTCTCACTCTTCTCAGCTGAAAGGACTAACGAGGATGAAAGAGGAGCAGGAGTAGGAGCTAAAATTCGGACGGAATCGCGAGATAGACAACATGAGAGCGCTTAGACAACTCACGTTGAATACAGGTGGGAAGTCTTCCGGTAGGAATTCTTCAGGGCGTATTACGGTTTTTCACCGAGGGGGTGGATCGAAGCGATTGCAACGAACAATTGACCTGAAACGGGGCACTCCGTCTATGGGCATTGTAGAAAGGATAGAATATGACCCTAATCGTTCTTCTCGGATCGCTCTAGTACGATGGATCGAAGGGGTGCCACCACGCCGCCCGAGGAAATGCAAAACGATAGAGGAGTTCACTCCGCCGCGTAAGATCCTCGAACCTATCACGACCGCCGCTCGCGGCCAATTTTCGTTCTCTTCCCTGCCCGGGAAGGCGGATCAAAGAAAGGTAGCTTGCTTCTCTCCTGGACTGATGGTGGCTCATGTAGTGGGCGGCCTTCCTACCAGAATGCCTCCTGGGTTGAAGAGTAAGGGCTCAGGAGGCATAAAAACTTGTGCGAAGGACGTTTTCTTCTCTGCCTTCTCCTCCTCAGAGGCCAAGGGAGAGACTGCATCCCTTTCTTTCGGTCACTCTTCTGCTTTCCCAAGGATAGCGGTAGCTGGGGCAAAGCCCGCTTTCTTCGCTCCGCGAATGAGAGATAAACTCACAGGAGAAAACACGTTCTCTCTTTACGACGTCCGAAAGTGGAGAACGCGCATTCCCATGCATCCCTCGGTCTCATTTTCATGCCCAATTAGCTATCCTAAGCGTGCCATGCACGTGATGACACACAGAGAGTCTTATACTGGTCAAAACCAAAGAGATCACTTGGTAAGTCGGAGAAGTGTTATGGTCTACAGTGTTTTAAGGTGTCCTCTAATAACTCCTTGTTTTGTACTGCGTATGTTGTTCGCACACTAAATATGTTATTGTGTACAATTCAATTTCATTTGGATCTGGACCAATTATGATGCATTATATGTTAATGAAATTTACACCGGTCATCTTAAGGTTGAATTATTATAATGCCATCATTTATTTCTATTAATTGGAGAAATTTGCACATGGAAAGTCAAGCACACTTTTCTTGTTGTGTATTTATGTTATTTGGCTTTGCTAATTGAAGAGATCAATATATATTTTGGCTTTTAACTTACAGCGGAGTTTATTTATGAACAGGTTAATTTGGATGTCCTCTACAATCACACTGATGAGGCTGATGATGCAAACCCATATACTACATTTTTTGAAATCGATAATAAGGTGATATTTGACTTCAATTTCTGTTATTGGCTGAGTATGGTATCTACACAATGACTAAAGTCTTACTCTTTGGTCTGCATAGATTTGTGTAAACTATACAGTAGTTAATCTTAGAAATCGTTATATATTTTAGTTTCCATGTGAGTTCTCCCCAAGAAGTTGGTTCCCAATAAAAGATCATTAGTCTGTGATTGTCTTCAAGGTATAGATCATTGAAAAACATTTGCTCTTCCTGTATTTGAACCTTGTTTATTTTCTTTCGACATATCAACAAATGCATTTATAGGTTTATTACATGCTGGACAATGATGGACAATTGCTGAACTTTCCTGGTTGTGGTAATTCAACATTTGTTTTAGTCTTGAAGATATTATCTTTACTGCTTTCTTCAAGTTAATTTACAATCTATTTCACCATTTTGAAGTTCGTAGTCATCCAACCATGAACTCAAACCATAGCATGTACCAACATAACAGGTAGCATTAGTCTAGCATTACTCATCTATAACATTCACAAGTAGGCAATGAAAGATCATGAAGTAGGCATGATAGAAAACTTTGGGAGAATGGCTTCCCAAAGACTAGCTAGTGAGATTGGGAAGTGCAAGGTCTATCTAGATAAACCTCAAATTAGAGTCCTATACTTCTGATGTGGTACTCAAGTCCCTACCTTGTAAATGGGTCCTAACAAGGCACAACAATATCACAACAACATAAAGGAAACCCTGCTAGATTGTTAGACACCAACGCAAAATGCACCATGATGCCAATCAAATGGGACTAATTCTTTCTTTGATGTTCAAAGGGTCAAGAATATATTCTTACTTAAACCTATTCCCGAACACACAGATTCCAAATTTGCAAGGGAAATATACTTTGACGTTTATGAGTAACTTGCAAATCACTTTATTTGTAATTTTTGTGAAACACATTAACCAGATCCATTATGTAAAGTGGCACGTTTTGCCATATAAGCACATGGGTACTTTAAAAGGTGACTGATGGAACAGAGTGAGTAAGAGAGAATAGGGGAGCAGAACCCAAACATTCTGTTAAGACAATCCAAACCAATTAGGGAAAGCTGATATTTAGTGGTTTGATTTGGTTTAGTCTTTTCGGACAAACTGAACAGACATAAATTTTTAGTTAACTTTTGGTTTGGTTTTAGACATATAAATTGACCAAATTGAACTGAGGAACACCTTAGGAATAAGTATGTAATAGTGTGATGGTACTTAAATGGGATGGAGAACCCTTCTTTAAAAACTAGCTATTGGGGTGATTTTGACTTTCTCATCGGTGAAAACCTGACACTGGTGATACCACTTGATGGATACACTGGTAAGATGAAAAACTCTCCTCCCAAACATGGTTATTGAGGCAGAAAACCAACCTATTTAAATAAACCAACCTACTTAAATATCCGTCGAGCATTCTATACTATTTAATGTGAAATTTAAACATCTCATATTGTACCAAAGTCCCCATCGTAGTGCGTTTTGTCATACCATACTGAGATTAAAATTTCTTGGTTGCCATTTTAGTTTGACAAAGATTTTAGCAGAAGTTTGGTGTGCGCTACCATTAAGTCTTTTGCATTGATCAAATAGTTCCATTTGTAAGAAAATTTTCTTTCGTTTTTTCTGTTGATTTTAATTTGAATTATGGCTGCTATATGCAGGTGGACACTAATCTAAAATCTCCAGACGACTCTGTCCTCGATGGTGTTCCTGGCTTAGTAAAAAGCTACAACGTTGCCCCATACTTCTCCATTCTTCTAGAAGCTAAGTCCCGATTGCACAATCTTCTCAACCCTATGAATACAGAAAAGCAGCTTTAAATTAGCTATTCCATGCAACTCAAGGAAGGTCTGAAGTGGTAGCTTTGCACTAGTGGATATACCAAGCAGAAGAAAACCTGTATGTGCATCGTGGAGTATTTTCGGGGGAGGAAGATGTCGATCATTTCAAGAATCCAACAGGACAACTTGGATGTGCCTGGTGCTGAAATCATTTTGGGTCTAAGCATAATCCATAGCATTTATCTTGGATTTTTAGGTTCTCTAAGTTCAGCATACGAATATCATGGAATAAGATTCATCGGAATTTTCTAATATATGACTGACTACTAGAAGACCACAATGAATTCGATTGATTGTTCGGTCAAAAAAGAAAAAAGAATTCGATTGATTGTTTTCAGCTTTTAACTTGTCATTCACGACTTAGGGTTTCCGAAATTTTAAGAGAGAGAGAAGGGATTCAACGGCTCTTTCCAAAATGAGTACAACTATTACTTTCCCAAAATTGAATGATGTTATGAATATGAACTCATTGCCATGGAGGACCTTTCCAGCAATCGCCTATTAAAGCCAAGCCAGTGGATAGTCATGACTGATTAATCAAACTGGACCTCTACAGCGTCCCGGACTATCAAGGAAAAATAAGATTAAAAAAAAAATCCAGAGAAGGGAGTGCAAATGTATTGTCGTGTTGGCTATCCGTAGTTTTTCCCAAAATTAGAGTTTGGAACGCTGGCCAGGATGAGCTATTAATCATATATTATTAGAGTCAAGAATATAGATCCCCCATCTAGAGATTTTCCTTTCATTTTGAAAATCTATTTAAATCTTCTTAAAATTAATAGTTGCTTTACATAAATTCCTGTAGAAATATCTTCATCAGCAGCAGGAAGGGAGAGCTGCCAGGAGGCCTGTGTCTACACACGACTGAGGAAAAAGTGAAGCATGCGGCATTGAGAGTGTTTGTATTGGACCTCAAATTGCTAGTTCGGTGGGTAAAGGCCTTACTGATGAAAGACTTGGAGAGACTAAAAAGGATGAGAGCCAGAGGTTTTGTGATAAATCCACAGTTGTCAGCAAGTTTGTTGACACTGCCATTGTTGGAAAGTCTGAAGCATCATGAACGGGTGGATCCTACAATAAAATTAAATATGAACGAAGCAATGAATGACACCAATAGTATGTTCCGTGAGCATCTAGAGGATGTTCCTATGGCCAAGAAATCTCATAGAAACCGATCAAATGAAGGTCGCCTTGCACGAATGGATTAGAGCTTTTTATTGATGAAAACTTGGGTCATGGAATCAAATCATCAGCTGCTTCATCTCTGCAGCAAAGTTCGAAAGCTATCCAATCTCATCAAGAACTACTTCAAATATACATTGATGACGAAGGACGTACTGAAACTAGTGACATAAACGATGAGCAGTGTGATGTCCATAATCTGTCAGAAGATTTTACTTTATCTGCCTCCCAACTGAATGCCTTTGTTTTCCTCTGTCCTAAGCATCTTCCTTCTGAAAATTCTGGTGATATGGATGCACAAAGTTCCCGTAATTCAGAGAGGATACAGTCGTTCCCCGATTTGTTGGCTCCACCATTTTGGATGAGCCCGTGGTAGAAAATGTTTGCCATCACGGAAATCAACATGAAGGAAGCTATGGACGACATAAATAACATGTTTGGAAAGCCGATAAATTTTGTTAGGCACAAAAGATCCACGAAGCAGGTGTAATGCTTATTCTTGCAATTAACAAGTCAGTTGCAATGAGGAAATCAACACAGTTTATTCTCAGCAAAATTTAACACAGATACATAGAAACTAGAAAGATAATAGAGAATTCAAAGAGAGCATTAAGGAAGAAAGAAAGTTCTAGAGAGAAGATCCAGCAAGAGAATACACACAATTCTGCCTACCCACAAGGGAATCTCTAACCGATTATATTCCTTCCCCTTCCCTAACTTTCCACGTGGATCTACGAATTCTGTTGCTTCGCCTCAGTGGATTGACCAAAACATACTTTCGGCTACCACAGCTTTCTGAGCCCCTTAACACATGGACTACCTCCTCGTCATTCATTTCAGGCCCATTCATAACATTTTCCCTCCCCATCAACGAGGCCTTGTCCTCAAGGCCAAAAGCAGGAAACAAACATTTGAAGTCAGTAAAATCCTCCCATATGGTTTGATCCGTACCTTCCCATTGAACTAGAACCTGACGAATTGATTTTCCCTGTTGTTGAACAGTACGAAACTTCAAAACTTGAAGAGGTTGAAGAAGAGGACCTTCATTGGTTGTCAATAAGGGCAAGGGAAAATAAGGAACAGAAGGGTTGCCTTTGAAAGCCTTCAACAGTGAAACATGGAAAACCGAATGAATAAGAGCCTCTGGTGGTAATTCTAGACGATAAGCCACTGATCCAATGTGTTCAATGACTTTGAAAGGACCGAAGTATCGATAACCCAGCTTCTGATGTTGACGAAGGCGCAAGGAGTGCTGGCGATAAGGTTGAAGTTTAATCAAAACAAAATCACCAACATTGAAAGTAACCTCTATGCGGTGTCGGTCTGCAAATAACTTCATGCGAGTCTGAGCTTTAGCCAAATTGTGTTTAAGCTCACTCAAAATAACATCACGTTGTTGAAGAAGAGACGCCACATCATAAGGAACAGCATCAGAAACTTGGAACAGCAGAATTGCAGGAGGATCCCTGCCATAAACAGCATGAAAAGGGGTCATCCCAAGAGCCATATGAAAAGAAGAATTATACCAAAATTCTGCCCATGGAAGGAATGGAACCCATAAACGAGCTTGAGAATGGACATAGCAACGTAAATACATCTCCACGCAACGATTTAAAACCTCGGACTAACCATCCGTTTGAGGATGGTAAGATGAACTCATCCGAAGAGTTGTGCCCTGCAACTTAAACAAGTGTCGCCAAAAACAACTAGTGAAGACCTTATCATGATCAGAGACAATGGCAGAAGGAATGCCATGCAACTTAACGACGGTATGGAGGAATGCCTCAGCCACCCCTTCACTGGTAAAGTTGGACTTCAACGGTGCAAAGTGTGCAAATTTGGATAAACGGTCAATGACAACCATGATAACTGTGAACCCTCTAGAAGAAGGTAAAGCTGTGATAAAATCCATAGCAACCTCCTCCCAAATTTGAGTAGGAATAGGTAATGGACTCAACAATCCCGCTGGATGTGTTTGCAAGGATTTCACACGTTGACATACCTCACATTGTTGAATAAATTGCTTAATGGCATGACGCATACCCTTCCACCAAAATTGTTTTGAAATGCGAGCAAAAGTGCGCAGATAACCAGCATGTCCTCCAATGGGAGAAGAATGAAATTCAAGCAAAACTCGATGAATAATGTCAGTGTTGTCACTAGGTAAAACTAGGCGATTATGTCGAAATAATAAACCGTCTCTAATAGTATAATCCAGATGATCAGCAGGATGAGTACGAACAGCTAATAACAACTGTTGTAACTTGGAGGAAGAAAGTATAGCATCACGAATATCCTCAAGAAACAAAGTAATAGGCATGGAAATAGCCATATAACAAGAACGAGAAAGACTGTCAGCAACAGTATTAGATTTACCAGGGCGATATTCTATAGAATAAGAATAACCCATAAGCTTTGGCAACCATTGTTCTTGCTCAGGGGTATGGATAACTTGATCCTGTAAATGCCTCAAACTTTGATGATCAGTGCGAATAATAAAATGGTGACCTGATAAATAATGGCGAAACTTAGCTACTGCTTCAGTGAGAGCATGAAGTTCACGTGCATAAGTGGACTGAGATTTCATACGGTAATGAAGTTTTTTTGAAAAGAAGGCAATTGGATGGCCTTCTTGACTCAAAACTACACCAATACCCTCACCAGACGCATCCGCCTCAACAACAAAAGGTTTGGAGAAATCCGGTAATGCCAAAACAGGGGCCATTGTAACAACCTCTTTTAATTTATGAAAAGCATTTAAAGTAGATTCATCCCAACACCAAGCATCCTTTTGAAGTAGTGGAGTTAGTGGCGTCGCGAGTGAGGCATAATTTCAGATGAAGCGGCGATCGTAGCCAGTAAGACCCAAGAAGCCACGTAATTGAGTGAAAGCAGTTGGGGTTGGCCAATCGATGATTGCCTTAATCTTATCCAAATCCATTTTAACACCCATGGATGAGACAATATGCCCCAAATAAGAAATACGTTGTTGCCCAAAAGAACACTTAGAAAGTTAAGCATAGAGTTGATACTACAAAAGACAATCCAACACCGTGGCAAGTGAGACAAATGTTGTGCCCAATCAACACTATAAACCAAAATATCATCAAAGAAAACAATAACAAATTGGCGAAGGAATGGTCGAAAGACATCATTCATCAAAGCTTGAAATGTCGCCGGAGCGTTAGTAAGTCCAAACGGCATAACAATCCACTCGTAGTGGCCATGAGGAGTGCGAAAAGCAGTTTTGAATCACTTTTTTTGTTTATTCTTTTCCGGGTGTATTTGGATTAGATTATGTATAAGTGATTATGAGAATAAGTGATTATGTCAAAAGTGATTTGTGTTTGGATATTTTTACCTCATAAGTGATTTTAAGAAAAGAAATGTGTTTGGATATTGGGGTTTAAGTGATTATTGGGTGGATAATGAGAAGGAAAAAATGAAATAAGTGATTATGGTAGGATAAGTGATTATCAAGTGATTATGAGAATAAGTGATTATGTCAAAAGTGATTTGTGTTTGGATATTTTTACCTCATAAGTAATTTTAAGAAAAGAAATTTGTTTGGATATTGGGGTTTAAGTGATTATTGGGTGGATAATGAGAAGGAAAAATGAAATAAGTAATTATGGGAGGATAAATGATTATCATAAGTTGAAAAAATCATATTCTTCCATAAGCATTTATTTCAGGCATAAGTACTTATTGAAAAACTGTTTTTGTTTGCCAACTCCACCATATAAGCATTTATGGGTCCCCATAAGTGCTTAATTTTGTTATCCAAACAGGCTATCCTTTCTTTCTCCCATATCTTTTTTTCCCAAATTTGTAGCTTCAATTTTACTCTTGGTTAGTGCTGAGTCTTCTACTTTTTTTTTAATGTATATTTTCACTGTAGATCCATATCCCTCTCTCATTTCTTTAAATTCGAATTCCAAGTTTTCATCTCTTGTTTTAAATTTCAATTTTCAATTTTCAAATTTCCCTCTTATTTTTTTATAATTAACATTTTTTTAAGTACAATTAACGTTTTTTAAGTTCTCATAACGCTCATGTTCGATTGTTCGGTGAGTGCTAAGTGCTGTTGTTCAAGTAAGGATGTGAAGAAAAATGTGATTATGAGAGGTGTTGGGGCTTTTAACCGGAGAAGCCAATTGGAAGAGGGGTGATTTTCTGAGGTCAAGCGTGTCGGGGAATGAGGAACAACAACTATGGCATGCTCCAACTACTCCAGCAGTCAATCCAGATGGCAGGCTAAGTCTCCATTGCTGTCGTTTAAGAAGGAGGAGGTGAAGTCAGAGTGGTGGATAGTTGATGGCGAAATGCACGGGATAGGGGACAACGTGCCCTTGCTCGAACGCTTTGTCATCCCCAAAGAGAACATCCCAAATAATTGTCGAAAGTAGCATAGGATGAGGGCTACTCTAAAAAAATTGCTCAAGATCGTGCAATCTATGAGTCTGCTGAAGATAACGATGAAGATTTCTCCCCTTACAAGTATGTTACCTCTCATATTTCTCCTTTTCCTACTATGGCTTAATACTGATTTCTTCAGAGATAATAAAATAGTTTTAATTTTGCATGCATGAATTTGAGAAAGAGATTGTGGTTTGAAATAGACTTGTTGAAGAAATGGTTGTAACTCATATTCATACTTGTAATGATGAATGTTTATCAGACTATTGGCCTTAATGCTGTAATATAACAACATTATCTAAGTCCCTACCTTATTATTTTGTGGGGTTAAGAGGTTTATGATTTAGTTTATTTTTCTTCCCTTTGTTCTTGGCTGTGTTGCAAACTAATTGATTTTTTTTGTCATGAGATAAATTCAATTGAAACAGTGAATTTAGACTTATGTAAGAACTCTTGCAGATTCTCATTAACTTGCTAAATTTTATTGGTCGACAATTAAGAATTGCATTCTATTTCCTTGCATTACTTAGTGTACAAATATACTATTATGTTGCCTTTGCTTTTGCAGGTTTACTAAAGACCAGAGAGCTGCTTTGCTAACTATTTTTGTGTCTATAAGGTAGTATTCTTTAGAAACACTGTTTGTTTTTTGAATGATTATTTAAATGAGTGCTTTCGATTATTCTGTCTAGGAAAATGAAAATACTCATAAGAAGGTTTCAGTGATGGATCATATTCTTCATCTTTTTTGGTTTAAGTTTTAATATGAATAATTGCCTTTCTAGACTACATATTTCATATTTCCATTTATGCTAAGGTGTATTTTGTTTTTGCAAGAGAGCATATACTGGAGTTCTTAGAGATTTTTTCAGAAATGACTACTAATAAGTCAAAATTTACTTTCTACTGAAGTGAGATATGAGATGATCCTGGAGTTGATTCCTGATGCAGGTACATATTATATACATTTGTTTGTGTGCATATATATCTGAGAGATGACTGCTCACTAGAAAGGCAACAAAAGGGTGAAGGAAAGCATAATTGGATCTATTGATAAATGTTTCTATGCCTTGGATGCACCGAATAAAGGTGAAAGGAAGGTAAATTCTTTATTATTTTCATTATTATATACTACGCATCACTGATTGGACTGAAAAATCTGATCACAGTATGGCATGCTATGTACAATCTCATATTGTCAATAATATTTATCAATGAAACATATTTAAATGTCTTTTCTCCATTTGACCCAAAAATAAATTCTTATCTCTTGGTCACCAGCAGTTGTCCCATTAATATCATATCATATTTTTGTGGTGAAGCCTATTTGTAACTAAGTTAATTAATAGCATAGATCACCTTGAATAGCCCCTCAGTAAACCTTTGAGGGTCTATAGTCATACTTTAGATTGTGACCTAAGCAGATTTTGAAATTGGAATTCTGGAACCTGAAATTCTATGGATCCTTAGAGTGGCTTTCCTTTGAATTCAAATAAAGGTGAAGATTTCATATTCATTTTCTCTAAATATTCTTTTGATGCTTTAAGACATTGTCAAAGATGGCCAGATGGGGTTGTGGATTCTACCAGCAAATTGTATTTTGAATCTTTTCTTTTTGTTAATTAGCCCATTATTGCACCTTATCTATTTCTATGGTTCCTAAGAAATTTTGAAGTAGGCCACGATTTGTATTGAACCCACTAACAAATAAGTACTTTATTTTAAGAGAGGCATATTTGGAGAAAAGAATCTCTTTATATAATGCTATTTGATGTTTCTAACAAGCACTTCTGATCTTCTCCCATAATTTTTCCAATAACTCAATTTCCTTCGCCCATATGGAAATTTGAAGGATTAATTTCATCTCTCTCCCACTTTCTTTCTTTCTTTTTAAATCATGTAAAGAAATGTGGTGATGATAAAATCCAACAAGGGAACTAGATATGCAATTTACTTTGTACAGACACATGATGGGATTAAATTTCCATGCTGGGCATTGCCAAATCTGTCCTCATTTAGGGAGAAATGTGTTTGATATTTGTGAAGATTTTCTCACGAAATGGCAGCTAGTAAGTTTTGTTCTTATTAATCTTAATTTCTCCATGTGCATTTGATATTGGTGAGTATTAGATTATGTTACTATGATGAAGAAATTGTTAGTTTTCTGCATTAACGTAAATCAAAAGCTTCAAGCCTTCTAATATAGCTAGCTACTCATTGTCAATGAGATGAATTAGGTTCCTAGGAGAAACATGAGAGGAAGTTGTGAGAATTGCAATTGTAAAGCTTGTTTCTGGTAGTTTCATGTGCCAAGGGTAGATTATTTTGCAGTAATGAGAAATTGTTTTTAGTTCTTTTTCCATGTTCCTTTTTAATGGCTTTTTTGAAAGATAGTGAGTTGTCTGAGCTCTACAACACTGTCAAGGAAATTAGGGTATAAGCCCTTAACAACTTCAAAGATTTCTTTTTTGTTGGCTCTTAACAACTACAAAGATTCATGTTTGTGAAAATGTCTTCTTTTAGCTATTTAAAAGCTTTATCTAATGTTTTATTTAAGGCTAATAATATTGATTTTTCTATACTTGATGCATAATTGAAGACATTACCTAGGTTTTTTGAAACAAGTACCAGAGCAAATTGATTGAAATAATTGATGCTAGGTAAGGATTAGCTTTTATAAATTTAATGTTTTGAAATATTTGTTATAATCTTCATGTGTTTATGGGTCCATGTGTCTCTATATTTTTATATTTATATTTATATTAATGAATTTTAGAGAGTTCTTCAAGCTGCTCTCAAATATGTAGATGAAAATGGTGAGAAATATGGAAAGAGTGACCAGACTTATAAGTCCTGCTTGATTTTTTTAAAGTGACTCCCATCATTTGTGATACATGATACAATATAGTAATGTCTCTTCTCTTAACACAATGCTTGGTGGGTACCTCACCCAGGAGGTTCATTGTTAGTCTGTACTTTTTTTTTATTTAGGTGTTTCCCCTTTTGTTTATCTATATGTGTTAAACTGAACTAGTATGGCTGAAAGAGCCAATCACTGTAATACATAGCACACTTTAGTAATGTATCCATGCTATGCTTATTTGTGCAACTTTGTTAATTGGTGGGTTTTTGCTTTTGGTGATTGGTTGTGAGCCTCATATGTTTTTGCCTGTTTCCGCAATATGGACAAATATGTTAAATTGGAATGGATAGAAGGACAATGAATATTACAGTGAAACAAAAAGAAAATAAAAAGCCAAAAAGGCTTAAAATGATACTAGGACTATGAACCTTTATAATTCCAGAAATCAATTAAACGGTTTTCTTGTGTTTTATATTGTCTCAATTGCGATGGCACGGCAATGCAAAGCATCTGTTCATCTCTATTATGTTTCTCATATTGCAATGCATACAACTGATGGGACTTCATTTGTGAATATTTGATGATTGATGATGGCTTGAGTTGACCATAAAAAGAGTGTGTGAAGTTCATTTGCTTTTTTCTACTGCTGCTTTTTTTTTTGTGCATGTGTGGATTTGTTTTGAATTTTGCTACTTAATTTCAAAATACATTTTTTATCTTACTTATGTATTCCTATTATGCAAGTGATTTTCTCTCTTATTTGATCTCTTTTTTCAGCAATCGAAAGAGTTCAAATCCTATAAAAATTGTGAAAAGGGATGCCTACTTAATGAGAATAGTAAGAACATTGCTGCAGCACTATCTACCTTTGATTTGTAGCATCAGTGATTTTGTTTTGATAAGTCTCATCTTGAGGTGTTGTTTTTTGGTCATCTTTGTTTCAGAAACTGGCTGTTGGGGGTTTGCCGAAAATAATTCTAACAACATTTTACTCCATTCTTGATGAACATCTTAGTGAGGAAGCTTATGGGAGATGTTGAAAATAGGTTGGCTCAAGGTAAGAAAACTACAAGTGGGACTTGATGTTTTTAACTGACTTCTTTCTCTAGAATAAAGTGTGGGGTGCCAAACATTATGTAGTGAAGTTGAAAAATATTAATTCCATTGGCATAAAGTATTAGGTGTAAATTTTGCATGGCAATTTGTTGATTGTTATTGTTATTGGAGTGATGGCTACGATGATTGAAAGACTAATTTTAAAACATGAACAACATTAGGTATTAGTAAAAGAATTTCAACAGTCAAGTAATCATGCCCCACTATTGTCACTTAGTGTAAACTGCTATTTCAATGCGGCCCCTGTGCCGCCCAACACCCCAACACCCCCCCGGGGGCGCGCGCGCCCAAAACGCTTCGCAAAAAATGCATCTCTATCAACAGTTTATTGAAGTAATATGCACCACACCATTCAATGAACTACAGTTAGAGATTTTTCTTTTCTAAGACTAATGGGTCTGTGTTTGAGAGGGTGTCATTACAATTTCAATAGAGAATTTTTGGTAAATGGAATGCTCAGGAGAAACATCACAAACGTATTATTAATTTATGCCTTGATGATGAAAATTCCTTTGAGTCCAACTTTTTTACCAAGGAGTATTGCTCAAAATCATGTCCTATTAGGCTCGAGAAAAATAATGATTGGGAATTGGTTGTAGGGTAACTTCCTCTTTATTTTCTATTAGTTGATTACTATAAAATGAGGCTAGTTAATTTTTTGAATGAAAATACATTAAACTCCAAATGTTTGTATTCTTTAAAACCAAACAAGTTGCTATATGTGATCACCAGCTCAGAGTATTTGAGGAAATAGTAGGATAAAGTTTCATAATAATCTATATGTTAAAGCTATCTTAATATCACTACGTTCCCTTCACATGTGTGAATGTTGTAGCTTGAGATTGCATCCTATTCCTGTTATTTACCTTGTAATAAGTGTTTTTTTTTCAAAAAATAATTATCTTCCAGGTGGTCTATAATACTTTTCCTCTCGTCTCTAATGGCTCACATGCAGTAGGTTTGAGAGAGAAGCATTGGGTTGCATGTGAAGTGAGTCTTTGTGTTAGGAAATTTTGTTATTCTGTATTATTTATTGAATATTTCATTTTTTTTACCATTTTTTTTGTCTATGTGATACATTGGTTCTGGGTGGAGGAAATAATCACGTATAACATTCATATTTTTACTTTGGAACTGTCACTAGCTCACAAGATAAAAAACTATATTCGTGTGATAGGTCCGATATTACAATCAACCCCCTTCATGAATGAAGACCATATTTCTTCCAAGGGCTCTCTTCAGTCCTCAGGCTTTCTCTCTTTATCTCTCATCAAATTTCTCTTGCAAGTACATATATTTAATATAGCGTAATCTTAATTTCATGATATCTTAAATATATCAAGAAGTATTTAAGATGTTAGTGTTAGAAGTAGACTATTCCATAAAAGTATGCCAAACCAATCTGGGGCTGGTTCTTCTAAGTTTGCTTGAAAAGGCTTTGAAAATGGAGAAGGGATAGATGATGGAGGTGTTTGTGGGGTGCATTTAGGGAGAGGGTAACATACTACCCTCCATGCCCAGAACCAGAGGTTAGGTGCTCATTCGGATCTAATAAAAAAGGAAATCAATTGTTAAATAATGAGCAAAGATTTAATATGATTAAGAAAAGTGTTTCCTCATTTTCTTCAGCTTCGATTTTCATGTTGGTTTGAGAAAATTGCTGCAGTTATGTGGTTGGTTTATGGAGATAAATGGTTAATTCTTTTGTTTTGATGATTAAGCAGTGGGTAAATGGTGTTTACTGAGTTACATGGAACCTGCTATGATGTAAAAAATATTAGTACATTTAAATGTAAGGCTATATATTAGTATTAAAACTTATTAAGGGAGATATACAATTAGCTCATCCAAATTATGTGGGGCTCATCCAGCTCAAAGATCTATTAGCCAAACTTGAGTGTATAATCTTTAATCTATTTTTAATGCCACTAAAAATTTATAAATTTTGAAATTTGAAATGTTACGTAGCTCGAATTTTGTTTTTATGTACTAACAAACTGATTGATTCTTAGCAGAAGACTTGCATTGTTGTGCAACTTTATCATAGTCCTTAAATTCATTTTTTTAAATATCACATTTTTAGCCATTGATGCATAAGTAATTAATTACATTCAAAGCCAGTTATCCAGATTTTTTGAGTTCTAAGTAAACTTTTTCAAAGTATTATATATAATGGATTCTTAACTAATTCACTTTTTAATCTAAGCGTCACATACACTTAGATTGAAAAGATTCAATGATGGGCATTGCTATTTATAGGCTGTGGGCTCCAACCCCTTTGCTTTTCATGCTTGAAAAATCATTTTATTTTTTGTTCACTATACTTTAAATGTTATATTGTAAACATATTGGTATATTTAAAAAACATATATATATATATATATCATCAAAATTTTTTGCAATTCATTTTTTTATACCAAATAGTTCTTGCCCATGGTGCTGGATTGAAACTCTATTTTAGGTATACATTTGGACTTGAGACCTGCCAAAGTTTCATGCACTTGCAAAATTTCCTTTTCATCTTTGCGGGGATCTACCATCAGTGCAGTAAGCTCATTATTAAGGTTGAAGCCTCATTGGCTGACTTATTACGGATGATGCTGCAGCATTTTTTGATCGTCAATATCTTAACTTTAGGTCTTCAGTTGTCACCTATAGGCATTTAGCTTAGTTCAAAAGAACAACAAATCCTTGCCTTGGTTCTTCTTAAATCATTGAATTGATTAAAAGACTGGTTTACTATTTGCAGGGAACTTATGCATTTACTTTCAGAGGCAAAAGTTATATAAGCCTTATAATATTGGCATCGAATCACGTTTAATGCCAATATTTATTTTGATTATCTTTGTATCTCAATCTCTTTCTTTTGCTTCTCACTCCAGTTACCATTGATTAATGAATTTTATGATAATTGTATTCAACAATTATATTCAACATTAGAATCAAGTTTTCTTATAAAATAATAAAATTTAACAATTTTTTTTCAGTAAATATTTCCCACACGACAGTAAATTGTAGTTGTAGTTTATATGTATACTTTCTTTTTTTTATATTATAAAACATTTTATATGATAAGTTTTTTTATCCAAAATATAAGATATTAGATATTTTTTTTATCATTTTATTATCCATTTCTTTAATGTTTACTTTCTCCTCATTTATAATTCTACAATGATAATAGAATGAGATATTTAATAAAAGTAAAATAAGAAATATAGATACTTTTTACATTGATTTCAGTTGAAAAATGATTTTCTTAATATACATATAATTAATACAAAATATCTTATAATATAGATTGAAGGATTAGGCCATTGAAAGAAAATTTTCCCTTTTCGTTGGAAGCAAATATAGTAAAGCAAATATAGTAAAGCAGGGAAACAATCTCTTAGCCACAAGATTCTTCTAAAACAGGAAACTCCCGAACTTCGTGGAATTAAATAATTGACCGAAAAGAATCCAAGTTTAACTCTTGTTAATTATATTTATTTTTCTGTTCACTAATACGCTCCGGTCACAGCGGTTGACTGAGTAGTGAGTAGGACCCACCTAGAAAGTGTTCGTGGTTTATTGACACGAAGCGTCGTTGAAGCTGAACCTCACTCACTCCCTCCCTCCCCCACAAAACACAACACACAACACACACCATTACACATCCCTTTTCTCACACCATTACACGTCCCTTTCTCTTCAATCCAAATCGACTCATGTACATGCCGAAATGAGCATGCCGAGGTTACAAGTCCGAGGTGGATGTACGCCCCTTTGAGGCTTCACTTTCCGGGCTCATATACACCAAGCTATAATTCGGTGGCCGAGTTTAAGCGTAATGAACCAGGTAATACATCGGTTATCTGATGATAAGGCCGAGTAATCGTATGGCTAGGTGGTCGTCCACTGAACAACACCTCGGCCATATGGCCGACTACGAGTTTATTCATGAAAACTGTATTGCCCCAAAAACACCCGGCTAGGAGTAGTGGTTATGAGGCCATAACAGTACGGAATCATAACTGCAGGGCGAAAAATCAAGGATCATGCTGAAAGAGCGTGATACTCCATAATGGTAATTTATGAAATATCCCGATAAATTAGGGATTACAGGGAGAAGACGGTTGAATCTTAACGGTCGGGAGATGGACAATAAAAGTAAAAAAGATAAGTGTAAATGTCAGGGGCATTGCATACGTAGGGTGGAATAGTTTCTCGGTCTTTTTGACGGAACATTTTGGCGCCCACCGTGGGGCCGAGCAAAACTATCCCACCACCACCAAGAATCATGGTACGAACCAGGAGCAGTGCGGGTGCGGGAGAACGACGCTCTGAAGACAGGCCTTCTTTGGAAGACCTCCCTGTCATTCGGGCAATGCGAGAGGAGATGGAGATATTAAGAAAGGAGAATGAGGAGATGCGTGAAAGAAATAGGCAGTTGGAACAGGAACGCTATCATGAAGGTACATCTCTTCCTCGAGGTGGGGAATGAGGGAATACAAACAGGGATGCTCAGCGGTCACATCAGGAGGGAAGTCGACGGGAGGAAACACACCATTCAGAGACAAACATTGACAATTGGCGAGGGGATAAGCAGGCTGCTCGGAGACATCCGTTCATTGATGGCATCATGGAGACGCCGTTGCCAAAAGGTTGGAAGGGTTTAAACTTAGAAAGATATGACGGTACTACTGATCCGGATGAGCATGTGGATGCGTATGTTACGCAGGTGAATCTGTTCACGAATGAGGATGCAGTTTTGTGTAGGGTCTTCCCTACGTCCTTGAAAGGAGCAGCTCTGAGTTGGTATACCCAGCTCCCATCACGATCTATCGATTGCTTTGAAACCTTAGTCAATAAATTCAGCGCGCAGTACGCTACCAGCCGACCTCACCAACTCACCTCGGCTGCGTTGGTCAACTTGCGACAGGAGAAGGATGAGTCCTTAAGGAGTTTCATGGAGCGTTTCTCATCAGTCTCGGTAAAGATCCGGGATCTAAACCCTGAAGTAGCAATGCACACGATGCTGATGGCTCTCAAGCCGGGGCCGTTTGCCGACCACCTATGTCAAAAACCACCTTCTGACATGGATGAGCTTCGAAATCGTGCGGCCGGATATATACAAATGGAGGAGGTGTCGAAGTTTAGGAATAAGGTCAGGACTGATCTAGATAGGAGAACGGACTCAAGCAACCGAGGAAGTCTGAGGCCGACGTTAGAGAAGGGGAAGTTTAAAAGAGAGGGTATTGCTCGGGGGCCAAAGTATGACTTTTACACTCCACTAAACACTAACCGTGCTCGAATTCTGGATGAAGCCTGCAATACCGAATTGATACGGCTCCCAGCTCCAGGACACACCCCCGAAACGGCAGACCAGTCAAAGCATTGCAGGTACCATCACAATTATGGTCATACCATGGAGGAGTGTTGGACATTACGGGACAAGATTGAGGAGCTAATCCAAGCAGGGCATCTCGGCAACTTCGTACAGAGGGGACACGGAAGTCGACCCTCCTATAATGGGTGAGGCCGTGGAGGAGGTCAGATCCGAGCTCAGGAAGAACAACGGCAACCAAACAAGGAAAGAAGACAGCCAGACGACACCCTAAACAGGGAAGGAAACAGAATAAGAGGGGTTATCAACACTATAGCAGGAGGGTTTGCCGGAAGAGGAGCAACTAGCTCGTCCAGGAGAAGACACTTGAGGGCCATTCGGGCAGTAAATGCGATGACACGCCGAGCACCCCGGAGTTCTTGTTCCATCACCTTTTCGGACGAGGATTTTGAAGGAGTCGATCCTAATCAGGATGACCCTATGGTGATTTCGGTGGAGGTGGCCAATTACGTGGTCAGAAAGACATTGATAGACCAAGGGAGCTCGGCTGATATATTGTATTATGCTACCTTCCAGAAGCTCGGGATACCTGAGGAAATGATCAAGCCTTACCGTGATCCGTTGGTCAGCTTTGCGGGAGAGCAGGTTCATACCCGAGGATATGTGGAGCTGTTGACCACTTTCCAAGGAGATCTCGGATCTAAAACTATTATGGTCAGGTACCTTATTATCGATGCAGTAACTTCTTACAATATCTTGTTAGGTCGACCTGCGTTAAACGAACTCGGCGCCGTGGTTTCCACTTTGCATCTCACGATGAAGTTTCCCTCGATGACCGGGGACATAATTGCAATAAAGGCTGATCAAAAGGTAGCAAGACAATGCTATGCAGATAGTCTAAAAGTCACCAAGAGACGGGTAGTTGGCAGCAATGAATATGAGAAGAAGGATACAACATCAGTAAGTTTGGTGGAGCTTGATCCCCGACTGGATGCACAGGACCAAAGGCCAAGACCTATTGAAGAATTACAGAAATTTCAGCTTGACGGTAAGGACCGGTGTACTAGCCTCAGAAGTAAACTCGGAAGTGAAACAAAGGAGCAGATAACGAAGATCCTGAGGGACAATGCTGATTTGTTCGCATGGACTTCTTCAGATATGCCGGGAATTGATCCCAACTTTCTATGCCACAAGCTGGCGGTATACCCTGAAGCTAAGCCAATAACTTAAAGAAAGAGGCAGGTAGGCGAGGAAAGGCGGAAGGCAATGAAGGAAGAAATGGTAAAGCTGATGGATGCTGGGTTTATCCGAGAAATTGAATATACGACATGGTTGGCCAATGTGGTACTCGTCAAAAAGGCTAACGGAAAATGGAGAATGTGCACTGATTACACTGACCTAAATAAGGCATGCCCAAAAGATACATACCCCCTCCCAAGCATAGATCGGCTTGTAGATGGAGCATCAGGATGTGGCCTACTCAGCTTTCTGGATGCCTACTCCGGATATAATTAGATAAGGATGTACCCCCTTGATGAGGAGAAAACTGCGTTCATGACTGAGAATGCTAATTATTGCTATCAGGTGATGCCGTTCGGATTAAAGAATGCTGGGGCTACTTACCAACGGTTGATGGATAAAATATTTCAGGAGCAGATTGGGAGAAACCTGGAAGTATATATTGACGACATGGTAGTAAAATCCGAAGATCCCTCCAAGCATGCTGCCGACCTTGGCGAGGTGTTCGGAAGGATACGAAAATACAACATGAGGTTAAATCCTGAGAAGTGCGTATTCGGAGTCAATGGGGGGAAATTTCTTGGATTCATGTTAACTCATCGGGGTATTGAAGCCAATCCCGATAAATGCCGAGCTATTATTGACATGAGAAGCCCCCAGAATGTAAAAGAGATGCAGAAACTGACAGGGCGACTAGCATCACTATCCCGCTTTATACCGAGGTTAGCAGAGAAAGCCAGGCCATTCTTCAAGTTGCTTAAAAAGGCCGAGCGGTACCAATGGAACGAGGAATACGAGCAGGCGTTTTAGAGTTTCAAAGGTTTCTTTTCAGCACCTCCGATCCTTAATCGGCCGACCATCAACAAAGAATTATTACTGTATATGTCAGTGACCGAGCATACAATAAGCTCGGTGATGGTACAAGAGATAGGCAGGCAGCAGATACCGGTATATTTCATCAGCCGAATACTGCACGACGCAGAGACGAGGTATCAGATTATTGAAAAGTTAGCTCTGGCTCTGGTTACATCGGCAAGAAGGTTGCGACCTTATTTCCAAAGTCACGAGGTTGTTGTGAAAACAGACCACCCTGTAAAGCAAGTCCTGAGGAAACCCGAATTAGCCGGGCGGATGATCTCGTGGTCAGTCGAGTTGTCAGAATTTGGTATAAGATACGAGCCTAGAGGGCCAATTAAGGCGCAATGCCTGTCTGATTTTGTAGCCGAACTTACTCCACCTGTCGAATCCGAAGACGGGGCCCGATGGATGCTTTACGTAGATGGCTCCTCCAACATTAAGGGAAGCGGAGCGGGAATCATTTTGGAGGGTCCCGGTGGGATAATTTTGGAGCAATCTCATAAAATTGATTTTCCAGTCACGAACAACCAGGCCGAGTACGAAGCTCTCATTGCCGGGTTAAAACTAGCTATAGAAGTGGGAGCGAGGAAAGTCAGGTGTCGGAGTGACTCACAATTGGTTTCTGAACAAGTCTTGGGGGCTTACCAGACCAAAGATCCACAGTTGGCAAGGTACTTGGATAAGGTAAAGCGATTGGCTAAATGCTTTGAAGAATTTGCGATTGAACACATTTCAAGAGAAGAGAACTCCCGAGCTGACCTGCTATCTAGACTGGCTAATGTCAAAAAGCTCGGGCAACATGAGACGATTATCAGGGAAACAATACATCAGCCCAGTATCGATCTTGATGAGGTTATGGTTGGAGGCAGCTTGGACAGGGACTGGATGACTCCTATTTGGAACTATCTGGCTGAAGGAACCTTACCCAGCGATCAGAACGAAGCAAGGAGATTGAAGATGAAGTCCTCACATTATATAATAATGGGAGGAGACTTATACAGGCGAGGATTCTCAACTCCCCTTTTAAAATGTCTCACTCCTGAACAGGCGAAATATGTTATGAGCGAAATCCATGAAGGAGTGTGTGGGATGCACACTGGTGGAAGATCTATGGCAGCAAGAGTAATCCGGGCCGGCTATTATTGGCCCACTATGCGAGCTGATTGTACCGAGTATAGTAAGAAGTGTAATGAGTGCCAAAGGTTTAGTAATCTGCGCCATGCACCGCCGGAAGAATTGCACACAATGACGTCTCCGTGGCCATTCATGGTCTGGGGAATGGATATTCTCGGACCTTTCCCGATGGGTAAAGGGCAGGTCAAGTTCTTACTAGTGGGCATAGACTACTTCACTAAATGGATTGAGGCGGAATCGTTAGCTAAGATCACGGCACAGCAGGTACAGAAATTTGTATGGAAGAATATTGTCTGTCGGTATGGGATTCCTCACTCGGTGGTTACTGATAATGGGAGGCAGTTTGTGGATAAGAACCTAAAGCAATTCTATGAACATCTCGGTATCAAGCATCGAGTGTCTTCGGTCGAGCATCCCCAAACAAATGGACAAGCAGAAGCGGCAAACAAGGTTATCCTCGGAGAACTCAAGAAGAGATTGGGAAGAGCGAAGGGAGCCTGGGCTGACAAATTACCGAGCATCCTCTGGGCCTATCGTTGCACACCTCAGTCAAGCACTAAGGAAACTCCTTTTAGGTTGACTTTTGGAGCTGACGCAATTATCCCGGTGGAAGTAGGAGAGCCGTCCTTTAGGCGAATATTCCCCGACCAACATATGAACCAGGAAAATATGGAAATCGAACTAGATTTAGCCGAGGAGGTCAGGGAAAATGCGCGTATACAAGAAGAAGCTTGTAAGCAAAGGGTGGCTCGGCGTTATAATTCTCGGCTCAGGCCAAGAAGTTTTGTTAATGGAGACCTCGTTTGGAGAAAGCAGAGCGAAGCAAGGAAGAATATCGGCGAAGGAAAGCTAGCTGCAAATTGGGAAGGACCTTACCGGGTTACTGAAGCGTTGGGCAACGGAGCATATAGATTAGAAAAGCTGTCAGGAGAAGCAATCCCTAGGACATGGAATGCCTCTCACCTAAAAAATTACTTCAGTTAGTTGATGTATACAAGGAAGATGATGTACTCTTTTTCCTAACTCGGTCTTTTGTCCCAAAGAATATGCAAAAGAGGGTTTTGGCCGAGAAGGTTTTAATGAGGCACGCCTATCTACTTTAATAAAAGAAATTTTTTATCATGATTATGTTCATGAAACTCGGTCAAGTATGAATCGGGAGGGTGGATAAACTCGGTCAAGTTTGAACCGAAATGTCAATTTAAAACTCGGTCAAGTATGAACCGAGAGAAGTAGAATTACACCTCAGTCAAGTATGAATCGGGGAGGTGGATAAACTTGGTCAAGTTTGAACCAAGAATTTGTTAAAAACTCGGTCAAGTGTGAATCGAGGAATTGAAATTCGGTCAAGTATGAACCGAGGTCTACAATTAAAACTCGGTCGAGTACGAACTGAGAGGAGGAATTAAATCTAAGTTGAGATCGAACTGAAAGATTATTTTAAACTTAGTCGAAAAATCGAACGCAGTCAGGTCGAGAAGTAATATTGTTATCATTAACAAGTCTGAACAAGACATCAAAGTAAAGAAAAGGAAAGAAACAGACAATCAAGGAGGTAAGCAACTCGCAGCAGTAGGAACATCTCTCTTTTTGTGTCCTATAGTTCGTCTTCATCCACAAGCTCACCATCTTTGACATCTTTGTTCACATCAAATGCCGAGAGCTCAATCTTCGGCAGGAAAAGATGCACCTGACGAAGTGCTTTATGGAAGCCCTCTACGTGCTCTTTCATTATTTGTTGCACGGCTTCCTTTACGTCAGCCTCAAGCTCGGCCTGCTTCTTCCTCGCTTGTTCCAAATCCTCCCGTAATTTAGCAACAAGGGCCGAGGATTCGGCTTCAGCGCTCTTTACCCAAGCAATCTCAGTTGTCAGGGCATCCCGCTCCTTTTCGACTGCTCGCGTCTTCATCTCGGCATCAGCGAGGGATCCTTTCAGCTCTTCCACTTGCAGAAGGAGAGCTGCTTGAGACTTTGCAGCGTCGGCGAGCTCCGAGGAAGCTTTGTCCTTCGCGCTGGTTACTTCCAAAAGCTCGGCCTTAGCAGCTTTTAGGTGACGATCGTTCTCCTCAAACTCCTCCCTATAAAACGAGGCCATGTTCGCAGCGCGCAGGCACATAGCCGACATGGATTCCAAAACAGCCTTAGGACCCAATCGCTGCAAGGACTCTTTATCACTGATTTCCTGGACGTTACTCCCGAAAAGCTTGGCGATGTTTGGATCAATGCCTGAAGGCAAGTGTCTAACAGGAGAAGGCAAGGGAGATTGGTGAGCAGAAGATACAAGCTCCTCGTCGGTGGTCCGAAGTCGAGCACGTTTGCTCGGGGGGCTTTGTGAGGAAGAAGGAATTTCAACAACCTCAGCTGTTGCCATTACTTCGGCACGACCTCTCTCCTCTTTATCAGGGTGAGCCTGCAACTTCTCGGCACTTGGTCCTGCTGATGGGGCCATGTTCTTTATCGAACGCCAGTTAAACTTCCCCATCACCACTGCAAAATAAAAAACGTATATTAGAAGCTAAAACAAGTATGGTAGCATAAGATGAAAGAAAATCAGCACTCATGTTTAAAATCTTTATTGGGGGTTGAAGAGTAAGGGAGCCTAAGTAAGATTTTACAGTTCAGAGGACGAGGTAATTTATTTAACTTGCCGACATCCGACTTTTCGGATGCCGACATAGCCTCGTAACACCAGGACTGGAACTTGATAGGAGTCCGAGTCCAATATAGAGGAAACCTGGGCCGCCCCCCCTCATCGAAGAACATGTCCGAGTAACCCTCGGCTGGGCGCACTTTGAAGAAACTTCCTTTGAAGTCTTTATATGACGAGGTATAAGGACCGATTATCCCCTTCTTATTCATACCACTAAGGGAAATCCAGCCGATCTTATTTCCAAATCGGATTTGATAGTAGTAGAGGAATTTTGGGGCGGTCGGTGTCATATTTAATTTTCTGCACAGGACCTCGAACGCCTTTAGAAACGCCCAACTGTTGGGATGAAGCTGAGTCAGAGTGACGTTCAGCGCCCTTAAAATAGCATACTCGAACTCCGAAAAAGGAAGGCCAACTCCTAACGATTCAAATAATGTTCTATACATATAAGTAAAATGCGTTTGTACCGGCAACGCAGACATAAACACGTGCTCATCTTCAGCACACGGCTCGGCAATCACGACCTCTTCTATTTGTGTGCTGGCCAAAGAAATCGACTTCCTCAGTTCCACAATGGATTCGGCAGTCCGAAATTTAGAATAGTAAGATCCAACTTCCCCTTTCACCCAATAATATCCCGGAAGCCGAATGTCAGGAACTGGGTCTCTCTGAACCCTGGGAGTGACTTTTCGTGGCTTTTTTACGGCCACCTGCGCAGCAGTAGCCGAAGATGAAGCCTCCCTTTCGGTCGGAAGGTCGGCCAGATGAAAATTTAACTCTGTGCTTGGAAAGGAGGAGTTTGACAGTGACGGTTCTTCTCTGATGCCCAGAATCTCCCCCTCAACCAGGATTCGATGAGAGGACGACCCAGCCGATGTCTCGGATCCTCGATTTGAACTCATGATGGGTGGGAAAGGTATAGAATAGTGTGAAGTGAAGTACTTGAGAAAGGGGGAAAACACAGAAGAGGGCGTACCTGGAAAAATGATGAAAGGGGCAAGGAGAAGGAGACCAAAGACGACGAAGAGATTCAGAGAAAATGAAAAGCAGATGTAGGTTGAAGTTAAAAGATGAGCACCCAAGTCCAATACGTATATAGTGAATACTCCTCCTCGAAAATGAGCGAATTAATCATGACTTTGGGGAGCCAATCGTCACCATTGGGGAATGTGATTCGGCTAACGAAAAGACGCAGCATTAAATAACGCTGCAGGTAGCTGTACGTGAAAGCACATTACCGTTTCAGAAACTGAAACGTCAAGGAGCCTCTGGGAAGGTTCTGGAATCCCTAAAGAACTGGAGTGATTTAAATTCAAAAAGCCAGTCTTGAGTCGGTCATGTGATTCAGAGCCCTCTCATCCCGACCGGACTCAAGGCTCGGGGGGCTAGTGTACATGCCGAAATGAGCATGCCGAGGTTACAAGTCCGAGGTGGATGTACGCCCCTTTGAGGCCTCACTTTCTGGGCTCATATACACCAAGCTATAATTCGGTGGCCGAGTTTAAGCGTAATGAACCAGGTAATACATCGGTTATCTGATGATAAGGCCGAGTAATCGTATGGCTAGATGGTCGTCCGACTGAACAACACCTCGGCCATATGGCCGACTACGAGTTTATTCATGAAAACTGTATTGCCCCAAAAACACCCGGCTAGGAGTAGTGGTTATGAAGCCATAACAGTATGGAATCATAACTGCAGGGCGAAAAATCAGGGATCATGCTGAAAGAGCGTGATACTCCATAATGGTAATTTATGAAATATCCCGATAAATTAGGGATTACAGGGAGAAGACGGTTGAATCTTAACGGTCGGGAGATGGTCAATAAAAGTAAAAAAGATAAGTGTAAATGTCAGGGGCACTGCATACGTAGGGTGGAATAGTTTCTCGGTCTTTTTGACGGAACAACTCATAATATCTTTTTTCTTTTTGGGGCATAAATGGCTTACGTTGTTGTTTACTCCGTCGTCCTCTTGGCCTCCTTATTCGCCATATCCCCTCTTGCTACCTCTCAGCAGTCTCCCTCTTCCTCTCCCGCCTATTCACCCTCCTCTACCTCCTCACCCTCTTCCTCACCGCGAGCTTCGTCGCTAACTACCTCCTCACCCCGAGCTTCATCGCCAACAGCCTCTTCGTCACCGGCGTCTCCTCCTCAGAAGGATTCTCCCGCTTCTGCTCCTTCCTCCTCTTATTCTGCTCCTCCTCCTCGCACTCCGACCCCCTGCCTCTTCCCCATTCGCGCAATCTCCTCCGTCTCCACCCTCCGAATCACCAGATTTCGCTCCCTCTGATGCTCCAGCCCACGCCCCAAGCCCAACCGACGCCGATACTCCATCGGACGCTCCCGCTTATGAGCCTGTTGCTTCCGGCGCCGTCATTAACAGAGTCGCAGCCGGCAGATCTGTAGCCGCCGCCGCTTTGGCCGTGGCATTGCTCATTTAGACTGGATCGGTGGCATAGCTTCGCCGTGTGCCATCGTTAGGATTTGGATCAATAATCAATGTGAGCCCATCGAGTGCGAGATTTAGGGAGACATTCTTATTATTAGTTATCTCTTTTTCTAAACTTACGGGTGGACGAGGATATACATTCATAATCACTTATGGGGATCGGTAGGTGATTAACAAGTGATTACAAAATAAGTTGATTTTTTCTGTTTATAATAATTATTTATTTTTTATATTTATTTATTTTATATTTTTTATTATCCACCTAATAATCACTTTAATTTTTAATATTTAAACATATTTTTTTCTTAAAATTATTTATAGGGTAAAAATATTCAAACACAAAATTGACATAATTACTTATTCTTATAATATATTATGAAGAAGTACTTATTCTTATAATTTCTTATACATGACCTAATACAAATACACCGGATCTTTTGCTTTGGTATCTCGAACTCGAAGAATCAACTTTTCCCCCTATTTCACTGTTTGTTAAATTACCTTCTCTTAAATAAAATTATAATACTATCTACTCATTATTTTAGGCGACATTACTGACTCATATTCTTTTATTTGATATGATCTAATTAATTATGATTTTTCGTAAAAGAAATAAAAAAGGTTCATAAATAAATTATTAAGTTAAAAATACTTTGAAAATGATTTTATAAAATACTAAATTAAAAATACACCTTCAATTGAAGATGAAAATACGAATTTAGTCGGCTAAATATAGGCTGTAGCTATCGTCCTTTTTTTGGGGCATCAAGCGACCGTTGTTCATAATATATATACGCTGTGGTTTTGTCCCGTCCTTTTTATAAAATATTTTTAATTAATTTTATTTACATTAAAAATTTAGTTAACAAGAATTAATCTTATTAAATTTATATAAAATTTTAATTTTTTTCAAAATTATTTCCATTTAATGAAGTTTATTAATAGCACTTTTTATTTATTTTTAAATAATAATATTTAATATATCATTAATTATTAATATAATTATTATATTAATATTAATTACTAACTTTAAGTAAATGATATTTTGAGTAAAAAAAATTAATGATCCAGATAATTTTAAAAATATTTTATATTAAAAATAAAAATTTAAAATAATAACTTATAAAAAGAATAAAAGAAGTTTATATGAATATAAAAGTGGATAGAAAAGGAGTGCATTTTTTTGATAAACAATATAGGCTGTAGCTATCGTCCTTTTTTTGGGCCATCAAGCGACCGTTGTTCATAATATGCTATAGGCTGTGGTTCCGTCCCGTTCTTTTTATAAAATGTTTTTAATTAATTTTATTTAATGAAATTCATTAATAGCACTATTTACTTTTGTTTTTTAAATAATAATATCTAATATATTATTAAATATTAATGTAATTATTATATTAATATCAATTATTAATTTTAAGTAAATTATATTTTAGGTAAAAAATTTAATAATCCAGACAATTTAAAAAATATCTTATATTAAAGATAAAAAATTTAAAATAACATCTTATAAAAAAGATTGAAAGGAGTATACATGAATGTAAAAGTGGATAGAAAAAGAGTGCATTTTTTTTTTATAAACAATGAGAGGACAAATCCTCAAAACCTATTCATGGAAACAAATTGGAACCAAAGTTTCAGGAGCATCATGAAGCACAAGATCCCCTGGACAAGAAGGGAAAACATCAAAGGTTAAAGGAGCACATTTATTTCTACGTACTAAGGCGGTGCGCCATGCGTCGGGTCGCTTCTGGGCTTTAAAAACGAAGAAGAAGGATTTTGGGCTTAGACCCTAACCATAATTAGGCCTAAATTTAGGGATGCTGTTTTCGCTTGTTGTTACGCAACTCAAATGGGCTTGAAGACTGAAAACTAGTTGTTAAGAAAAAAAGAAAAAGTAAAAATAGATCACTTGTTCCCTTGTAGTACCCCCATGTTCTTTTGGGAGTTCGTCTGTTTTGTGCTGCGCTCAGTTTTAAACTTCTAGTTGCAGTGCTCTGAGTGGTCTAATAAAGGAAAAAATTGTAGTGTTCTGCACTCCGCAGTTATGTTCTTTGGGGGGACCGAAAAGAAAAAGAAAGATGTTCAACTTACTTTGTTACCTAATGATATCTTCAATCTTCAATCACACCCTCAAACTTTGCCATGCCTGTAATTTTCTCCATCATTGTTTTATCTTTTTTTTCTTTAAATTTACGGAGTAAATCTAACTCACAGAAAAATTGAGACTGAAAACATTACCCAGTTAGCGTCCAAGAGGATGAAAGATCTTGAAATAGTTATTTAAGACAGCAACCGCCATGTATATAGTTTTTTTTTTTTTTAAATAATCATCAAAATAACAAGAAACAGAAATCAGGATAAATACTACTCATAAAAATAAACTAACAAAGGTGAGGAACAAGGAATGGGAGGAAGTAAAAGAAGACCATGAAAGCACTGCCTCTGTCCTGGCATGTAGACTACGGGAATGTAATGTGTAGCCATAACTCATAGCAGGCGCAACACCCAGTATGAAACCCAAGAAACAGTCAACAGTGCAACAACCGGCGAAAGGATTGTGGCTGAAGAGGTATTTGAAGTGGTGGATGGCGTGGTGGTGGTAGTGGTGGAGGAGGAGGAGGAAGGGGTGGTGGTGGTTGGGGTATCACTGGAAGGCGAGCCCTTGCCGGAGGAAGGCGTTGCAGAGGGAGCAGAAGCTTTTGCAGCCTTAACATCAACGGCAAGCTTCATGCCACCACCACAATGTCCAGGAATAGCACATATGAAGTAGTGAGTGCCGGCAGTCTTGAGGGTAATGGTAGTGGCTCCACTGCTGTCTGAAGATAGTGAATTCCCGGTGGTGCACGATTTGTAGTCGCTCTCTTTCACTTCGTCCACAGTGTGCCCTGCTCCATAGTTGAACACTGCAAGGTATACCTTAAGAATTTAAGTCTAAATATGGTTTTGATAAAGTTTAAGTCTACACTGTGTGGTGGATCTTACCGAGAGAATCACCGACTTGGAAGGTTTTGCCGCTAGCCCAGGTGCCATAATCAGCACCAATGGTCCAACCAGAGGACTCTCCAACGGTGTAGACTTTGGCCAGGGCCGGCAGGGCCATGTTGATTGCTACTAATACACACAGAATTAAGGCGTTGGAGAGTGCCATTGTATGAGATAGAAGGGAACAGAAGACGCTTTGAGAAAGTGTGGTCGAATGGCTTTGCTTTTATAAACTGTGTAGGGAGGGGATGGAGTTGTTAGGGATAGGTCCACTTGGTCCTATCTTGCATGAGGATAGCTTGAGTTACACTTCACACCTAATGTGCAGGAAAAGGTGGGTCTCTTGCTCTTTTTCAAATTTTAATTATAAAATAGTGGTTGAATGGAATTATTCTGTTGCAATCACGTTGTCGTTGACATACCCTACCTGCGTGCTTTGTTATGATAGATTGCGAATGAAGAAAAATTCAACAAATGGATTAACTACAAATTTTGTTGATGTCTCAACTTTCTTAGGTTTGTGGGAATGAACCATCCATCCTTATTCGAAATATTTGATGTTGTGTTCAGATAGGTTGTGTGTATGCTTGAAGGAATGATTGTCGAACTCATATGATAAGTATCGTTCAATTCCATACATAATTACAAAAGGAAGATTAACCTTTTGAAAATGAAAAGGAAGATTGAACTTTTGAAAATGAATGTTTATCTTAAAGTTTACACATTCGGAGTCGCCAAAACTTTCTAGATTTTCTGGGTATGAAAGAAAATCTTCGCATAGTTGTGTGGTATCTTTGGTTCTTCATATCCCAAGGAAGTAGGTAAAAAGTAAGCATACTTTAAAAGCAATTGAGAACTGGGGTTTGATTTTAATCTCGAGCAAAATATAAGGTTCAAGAATGAGGGCACGATGGCTTGAGATGGAAGCAAGAAGGAACAAGTCAAAAGCGAAATAGGGTCATGATGGATGGGAGGCCACATTTTTTTTATAATAAAGGGATTTGGAGAGAAGAAGAAATCTTGATATTAACTGCCTACCAAACACTGACTTGTAAGGTCCCCTTCTGTACGAAGGGTATTGGACATAAACAACCCAAGATGGCATTGGCATTAGGTCACTCGAACCTAATACGTACCCCAAAACCTTCTCATACTATTTCAATACACAATAGTTATATTTGTTGGGATGTAGCCATGTGGGGTCCATTTTAAATTCCAACATTTACAGTTTCTTCTAAAATTTTTCTAAAGGTACGAAATGATCATCTTTCGAATGGCATATAAGGTTTTATTAAATAAAAACGTAAAATCGTATTTTGGTAAGGCAAAGAATTTGCCATTGATAACAGTGTTCACATCAGATGGAAAAGTCCATATATAACAAGTCCATCAAAAACATTATATTATATGTAGTGCTGTAAAATCGTATTATATATTACAGTGTTTAAGGTTATTAGAAAGATCCCGTAAGTTACCGAACAGGCTATTAACAAAAGCATTGTAAGAAATGACTTCTATGATAATACTTCCTGAGAGTTTTCGTTAATGTTGCCATAAAAGCCTTAGGCTATATCCAGTACAAAATAATCTCATAAGTTTTTATATTAAATATACAATCTCATAACTTTTCATAAAGAGCCAATCTCTTCTGCATTTGTCATTTGTGAAGGCAAAAAAGATAGGTTACAACTCACAATTATGTACAGATTTAAATGACTTGATTTTATGTTATTGAATAATGCATAAATGGTGTAGTACAATAATAGCACACAAAATTTCTCTTTTCAACATTGTAGATTCTTTGGTATAGAGAATTTTCTTTCAAATTAATTGCCATACTGGTATGGTACTTAATTGATCATTAGTAATCTTGAAATCACTGTAAGAAAAGGTTATCTCAGTTCAGAAGGTTATGCAGTAATAGAAGGTGTAGGTGATGAGCCCTAAATAATTTTGGGCCCTAGGCCCATTTATTTATTTTTACTAGATAGTTTCTTTTCTTATCCAATATTTGAATAATATTAGGTTAATATTAGATAAGTATTATCATTATTTTGATTTGTATCAGACTTCTAGGGATCAACTGAAGATTTTTGTGGCTAAACCTAGCACTATAAATTCTGCTTCACTATCGATAAATAAAATAGAGCATTCTTCACAATTCATGCGCCTATATGGTATCAAAGCATGACAATAAACATGTTTAAGGACACTATCACTCGTGGGCAGCCGAGGGTATTCACTGCTGGTGAGGAGGACGACAAATCCTTGTCAAATGCGAATAGCTCTCAAATGACGTCTATCACGCAGCAAGGGGGAGGAAATGGCATCGTAACTTCTGTAGCATCACCATTGGCCACAGAGGTTGCACAAGATTCACTCCCATAGACTCTTATCTCTCACAAGCTCAATGGCAACAATTGGCTTCGATGGTCTCGAAATGTCTTGATGTTTTTCTGAGGAAGAGGAAAAGAAAAGGTTTTGATAGAAACCAATCCTCCGGCACCAAGCGAACCTACTTATGAAAAGTGGGTTAGTGACAACAATACAATTATGACACGGTCGGTGAATTCTATGGCTCTGGAGGTTAATGAAAATTATCTGCTACTCCCCACTTCTGCTAGTCAAATTTAGGAATCTGCAAGAAAGATATATGCTGTCAAGGAAAATATAGTTGTTGTATATCAGCTAAAATAATCCCTTGAAGATTTGAAGCGAGAAGAAAAATCAACCACGCAATACTTCAGCTCGCTGAATCTAATTTGGCAGCAGATTGACCTATATGAAATTCACTTGTGGAAGCGTCATGAAGATTCACAATACTTCAAAACATACATTGATCGGGAGAGGACTTACGAGTTCTTGGTAGGCGTAAGTGATTGTTTTGATGAGGTCAGAAGGATTATTATGAACACCAGACCCCTACGATCCTTGGAAGAGGCATTTAATATGGTCAAGTGTGAAGAAAGTCAAAGGGATCTAATTCAAAACACTGGAGGCATTTCAAAGGCATCTATTCAAGTGACTAAAAGTTCAGTCATGGTGGCTAAAGGGAATCAAAACACAAAACCAAAAGGCAAGAGACCATCTAAGTACTATGATCACTGCAACAAAAGTGGTTACACTCGAGACACATGTTAGAAAATTCATGGCAAACCACCCGATAATCGCCAGAAGACTAGGCCAGAAAGCAAGGCAATGATAGCAGGTTCTGAAGGTAAGGGTGCTTATCTGAGCAAGGAAGAATTGGCGTTCTTGAGGAAGATCTTAGACAAACACAATGGGCAAATCCCACAGAATAAGAAAAATACCCCAACTATTACTCTTGCACAAGCAGGTATTTATCTCACAATTGCCCTCAGTATTGTGGTAAGAACTAAGAACATCTGGGTAGTGGATTCATGTGCTACATATCATATCTCTAGTTTCAAAGAACTCTTTGTTGAATTACAAATTTACTACAAGCATTCTTATGTTAAAGTGGCTAATGAATCTTAAGCAAAAGTCTATGGGATTGGTACTGTTAGAATTTCTAGCAATATAATTATTAGGGATGTATTATATCTCCCTCAGATTGAATGCAATATTCACTCTGTTAAAAGGACTATGAGACAATTGAGTTGCCGTATTAACTTTTTTTATGAATATTGCCTTTTTCAAGATTTGGACTTAGGGAAGAAGATTGGCAATGGTAAAGAAATAGAGGTCTTTAGTATTTGGAGGGATCAAAGGTGGAAGACATCCATAATAAAGAAGGATTTGCAGTAGCTTTAACTACTTTCAATAATGATATAGAGTTGTGACACTATAAATTAAGTCATCCTAATCTTAGCTATATGAAGTAATGTTTCCTCAAAATTTCAGCAATAAAATTGATTTTTCATTTCAATGTGATATTTGTCAGCTTGCTAAACTCACCAAAAATAGCTATTTACCCTATCTATATAAGCCAACCCAATCTTTCACTCTTATTCACAGTAATGTATGAGGTCCATCTCGAGTCCAAACAACATCTAAGGCCAAGTGGTTTTTAACTTTTGTTGATGATCATATTCGTTTAACCTGGGTGTTCCTTGTGCATGAGAAATCTAAGGTTCAACATATTTTCAAAAATTTTCATATGTTCATAAAATATCAATTCCAAATCTCTATTGTCACACCTGAAAATGTGACGCGGATGGCGCGGAGGTAAAGATAAAAAGAAAAAGGGTGAAACTGGCCCGCCCGACGGAAAGCCAATTTCGAGGGAGTCGCCACCAAAATTTTAAGGGAAATTTTGGAAAACCAAATAAAAACAAAGAAAAGATAAGGATGGTCTGCGAATCAAAGTTGGGTTCGGGAGTGCGATTGTGAGTGGGGAAGGTATTAGGCACCCCCACAACACTCGTTCCTAAGAACGGTTACCTAAGGTTGATCATGCAATTTTTATGGCTTTTTACAAATTTATTTTGATTGCCCTTTTACTATTCACATGCTAAAAAAAAGAAAAATGTAAAAATAAAAATAAAGAATGAAAGTAGGGGAAGTTGAGAAAAATAAAATAAGAGAAAAATGTTATTTATTTACAAAAGTGGACTTGGAAAAATAAATTGGTAAATATTTATTAAATTAAGAGAAAAAAAAACACCAAATAAATCAGAAAAATATTTATTTATTTACAAAGGTGGATTTGAAAAAATAAATTGGGAAATATTTAGTAAATTAAGAGAAAAAAACACCAAATAAAACAGGAAAATGTTATTTATTTACAAATGCGGACTTGACCCAGAATGAGAGTCTGGGGCCTACGTACCCTGCAATGGGGATCAAAGTCGACGTAGTTCGGACTATAAAAATGTGTCACTGGGTTGGTATTTTTTATTTTATATATTTTTTGAAAAGAGAGATTTGTAGAAAATAATTTATCTTTCCACGAAGAAAACAATTTTTAGAATTGGTTGGTCTGTTTTAATTTGTAAAAGATAGATTAATTTCTCTTATTTGCTCTTTTCATTTATTATTATTTTTTTTTGTTTAATCAATTCCAAAAGAATATATGTTTTTGCTCAATTTAGGAAACACGATTAAAATTATGTGTGATTTTAAACATTTTATTTTGCTTTGGAATGGAAATATTTGAAAACCATATTATTTTTATAAAATCAAACCAATTGGTTTAATATGGTGACTTTATCACTCACAATACACCCATTGATATCTAAATGTCTACGGTGCTAGCACTCGGGATAAAAGGCATAAAGAAGGTTAGAAAGAAAACAAACAATAATAATGATAATTTTTTCTTACAAATTATTCTTGATTTTTCTTTTTATTATAAGAATCCCATTAACACCTATTTATTTATAAAAAAAAAGGAATTAAAAAAAATAATCGTAACGTGTTTTGAAAAATAGTGATCAGCATATGTGGTGAGTGTATCACTTACAAGTTACTGATTTACGCTTACAAGCTCATGGTGTTACCACTCGGAGTAGGAAATGCTAGAAGAAAAATTTTAAATGAAAATCAGACAGCATATATGGCGACTTGATCACTCATAAGTTGCTGATTTACGCTTATATGCTCTCTCGGTGATGCCACTCGAGGCAAGAGGTATATATAAAAAAACTTAAAAAGATAAAATTGGAGAAAATAATTATATTATATCCTTTTTCATAAATAAACTTTATTTTCTTCCTTTTAATTGTGAAAACAAATACGGTCATGATAAAACATTTTTATTGATATTGGTGAGTGCTCTCATCTTCATTATCCACATAGTTTAGCCCTTTTTTTTGTTATATATAAAAAAACTAATGAGTAATGAATAGTACATTAATTATAAATTACAAGTGTGTTTTGTGTATTACCCAACATTTAAGTAATTAGACCAACAGTAGGAGTGAAATTCCAGGACTCCTTCACTCTATATCCATGCACCCGCCACTCACATAATTTACCTTATCCGAGGAATCCCATCATACTCAAAATAAAAATGGAGGTGAAAGACACGCAGGTGAATCACGCCCATTGTACCAACACAGGACAATATCAAAAAGGAAACTAAACTGGACTCATTATCATGTCAACAGTAGGGAGGCGAGAATCAGAGCAACATGAGGGGCAGTATTTTTCATTCCAAGTACCAACGTAATAAACTATTTACTGGGCACCAACATGAAGGAAGGTTGACATAACAAATAACTCAGTAGCTTCATACAGCAATCACAACTCACATTGACAGCATTTTGACAAGCCATTTACCGAAAATTAAGTCCTCACACCAGAGCATTGATATTGGTAACAGAGAGAAGGCAAATGAGAGTGAAAGAGCGTTACCTTCAAACGATGCTCCTTTCTGCAAATGAGTCTCGTTCCTCTGTTCTCTCAAACTCGGTTCCTCGCCTTACCCACCATGGTCCCAGCAGCCTTCCCTTTCACCACGCTTTCCTCTGCTCCTCACCTTCGTTTTGCATCCGCAGCCCCTTCTGTGATTTCATTCAACCTCCTTCGGTTTTTCTCTCCTCGGGTCCTCCTCTGTTTTCAGTCCCTCCCTTTGGTTTTTCTCTCCTCGGGTCCTCCTTTGTTTTCTTCTCCAGAGATCTTCCGTGGCCAGAAAATTTTTTTCTTTTCTTTTCCTCTATGATTTCCACCGGCTTTTATAGACCTCCCCCAATCGTGAGGCCGTCCCCCTCTCTATTTCTCTGCTTGCTTTTTTTGCAATTTGCGGCTGCTTTTGGCTCCCTCTGCTTCCTTTACGCCTGCTCTCTCTGCAATTCCAACCGTGCACGTCTCCCTCCGTTTCTGCCTTTGCTTCAGCTCCTTTTGCTTCTCGGTCTTCGAGCGTCTGCTACTCCCTCGGTTTCATTTTTCCCAGCCTTTAGGGGGCTCAAATCTCGCGGTCTCTGACTCCCTCTGTTCTTTGCAGCTCCGCGCCCCCTTTGGTCTCCTTCGGTGGTCTAGGTGGTTCAGGCTCCCTCGGTCCCCACCTTCTTTCCTCGGTCATAGCTGCCCTCTGTGCTTTCTCCTCCCTCTCTCTTTTTCTCTGAACCCTAGCTCCCCCTTCCCTTTGCTTTTCGCGGCATGACTGCTTTCTCCGGCGTGCTCCCTCCTCTCCTTAGGGCTACGCCCTTAACTCTCCTTCGCGGGCCCTCATTTGGGGCTCGTGACACGGGCTGAAGCATTTCAGCCCAAATTGGGCTGAAATGCTTCAGCCCATTTTTTTTTTGATTTATTGAGCTTTTTTTTTTCAGCCCAATTATATATTTCTTGGGTTCTTTTTTTTTTGTGTTTTATTATTTTTTCATCTCGGTTTTTTTATTATTTTTTTTCTTTATTTGAATTCCAGATGTCAAATCCTAGAAAGATAAATTTGAGTCTTGAACTTAAATTATAGTTATTAATTTTCCTGCTAAAAAGAAAATTTTGTTTTACTTTTTTTTTCTTGTTTTTCATACCTTTTATTATTTAAAAATGCCCGGACAAAATGAGGTGTTCACAGTTGCCCCTCTTTACTAGTTTCTTATGTGAGAATGGAGAAAATGCAGTTTTTGGAATTCTCGCACAAGGAACGAGTAAAGATTAGAGCACGAATTTTGTCCGACCAAAACACACAAAGACTCACTTGCCCCTGACACCAAGAAATGCAATATGACACAAATGAATAACTATGTCGAACCACTAATCCGAGCTAGAGTCAAACTAATGCGACATGCAATGATGTGACACAAATGAATACCTATGTCAACTAGACTGGAACTAATGCAATAGGTGGATGAAGTGATTAACATGAATGCTCACTAAAACAAAATGTGATAGCAAGACCTAAACAAAATACCATGTTGACGTGAATAACTATGTCGAACCACTAATCCGAGCTAGAGTCAAACTCATGCGACATGCAATGATGTGACACAAATGAATACCTATGTTAACTAGACTGGAACTAATGCAATAGGTGGATGAAGTGATTAACATGAATGCTCACTAAAACAAAATGTGATAGCAAGACCTAAACAAAATACCATGTTGACATGCTGCCCCTCTTCATTTGTTTTCTAAGGAAGAAGATCATGAAATGATATTCGTACTTAGAAACAAATGAGGAAGGAAACATGTATTTTGCTTGGGGTAAGAGGCATTACAACAATTAAAATGGGGCCTGATGCCAGCTAGGGCTTTGACAGAAATTTAAAAGGTGCCTGACGCTAATCAGGATTTTGACAGAAATTTAAATGACAGAAATTTAAAGGGGCCTGACGCCAGTCAGGGCTTTGACAGAAATTTAAATGACGAAAATTTAAAGGGGGCCTAACGCTAGCCAGGGCTTTAACAGAGATTTAAATGATGGAAAATTAAGGGGGCCTGACGCCAGCCAGGGCTTTGACAGAAATTTAAATGACAGAAAATTAAAGGGGGCCTGACGCCAGCCAAGGCTTTAACAGAAATTTAAATGACAGAAATTTAAAGGGGGCCTGACTCCAACCAGGGCTTTGACAGAGATTTAAATGACGGAAAATTAAAGGGGGCCTGACGCCAGCCAGGGCTTTAACAGAAATTTAAATGACAGAAATTTAAAGGGGGCCTGACGCCAGCCAGGGCTTTGACAGAGATTTAAATGACGAAAAATTAAAGGGGGCCTGACGCCAGCCAGGGCTTTGCCAGAAATTTAAGTTACAAAAATTTAAAGGGGCCTGACGCCAGCCAGGGCTTTGACAGAAATTGAAATGACAAAAATTAAAGGGGGCCTGACGCCAGCCACGACTTTGACAGAAATTTAAGGGGGCCTGACGCCAGCCAGGGCTTTGACAGAAATTTAAATGGGGCCTGACGCCAGCCAGGGCTTTGACAGAAATTTAAATGATGAAATTTAAAGGGGCCTGACGCCAGCCGGGGCTTTGATAGAAATTTAAAAGACGGAAATTTAAAGGGGACCTGACGCCGGCCAGGGCTTTGACAGAAATTTAAATGGAGCCTGACGCCAGCCAGGGCTTTGACAGAAATTTAAATGATGGAAATTAAAAGGGGGCCTGACGCCAGCCAGGACTTTGACAGAAATTTAAAGGGAGCCTGACGCCAGCCAGGGCTTTGAAATGCAATTTTGTCTTTTCTCTCTCTCTTTCTCTTTTTTTTTGTTTTTTTTTTGTTTATTGATTGTTAGGGTGATCTGCCCCAACTTGTGAGCAGCGAAAAATGCATGTACAATGCGAATGAAACTGCAAATATGAAATGGCAAATGCATGTGATTTGTTGCCCCAATGTTAGAAATGTAATAAAATTGGGCTTTATCTTTCAATTTCGTTGTTTTGATGCAGATCATCATCGTTCTAGATAAAGGAATCCAGTTAACCCCACAACTCTTAAATGCGCCCTGACCTTAAGTGACGATGAAGAACCACCCAGTTGGGTTATCTCAGAATGAAGCGCTCTGGAGCATCCACAGATTATTCCCTCGTATTCCTTACTCAGATTCTAGGAACTTCCCTCTTCCCCTTGTACTAAACACCATTAGAGTTCAATCATGATTGTTCCCACGATGTATGCCATCAAGTAACATTTTCTTTTTTTATATTCATTTGAGGAACTAATACAGCAACTGATCAAAAGGGGATCAATAATCAAGGAAAAATAGTGGAAAGTTGAATTATGGGGTGAACGACCAACTGAACAGGAGATCTCAAAACAAGAAGAAATTAAAGATATTAATCATGCGAAAATGAAAGATGACGCCTTCACATTGGTCCCTTAAGCCTCCAGGTGATTAGCTTGCATTGCTTTTGGACACGCCTTACAGGACGCCTGACTGATGATCATGCCACTCTTGACGTTTACCCTTGGCCACTAACAGCTTATAACCTCATTCCGTTTCCTTTTTCCTTGCTTGGATGACTCTTTTCTTTTGCTTAGGCTGCCTTTTCAGGCTTTCAACCCAGCCATCTTCTTCTTCTTCTTCTTCTTTTTTCTTCTCTTTTCTGTACTCTAATTTTTGCCTAGGTCGCCTTTTCAGGTTTTCAACCTAGCGAGCTCTTTTTTTTTTTTAGGCATAATACTTCTTGACAGAGTCCGCATTGATAGGCCTTTCCAATTCCTGTCCATCAATGTCCATCAAAACAAGCGCACCCCCCGAAAAGGCTTGCTTCACCACGTAAGGACCCTCGTATGATGGGGCCCATTTTCCTCGGTTGTCCTCTTGATTTGGAAGAATTTTCCTTAACACCAATTCTCCGGGCTCAAATTTTCTAGGGCGAAGCCTTTTATTGAATGCCCTAGCCATTCTTTATTGATAAAGTTGCCCATGACACATAGCGATCAATCATTTTTCTTCAACCATAATCAATTGTTCGTATCGAGTTTTAATCCAATCTTCTTCCTCGACATCGGATTCTATCATGACTCGCAATGATGGAATCTCCACCTCGATTGGTGTTACTGCCTCCATCCCATACACCAGGGAGTAAGGCGTAGCCCCTGTTGATGTGCGAGTTGTGGTACGATACCCATGGAGAGCATACGGAAGCATTTCATGCCAATCCTTGTAGGTGATGGTCATCTTTGCAATAATCTTCTTGACATTCTTGTTAGCCGCCTCCACTGCCCCATTCATTTGTGGGCGATATGGTGCAGAATTATGATGCTTGATTTTGAATTGCTCACACAGCTTCTTTACCTCAGCACCGTTCAAATTGGGAGCGTTATCTGTGATGATCTTCTCGGGCAAACCACACCGGCAGATGATATTTGACCGCAAGAAGCGAACAAAAGCCTTCTGGGTTACACTGGGCAGAGAGATTGCTTCAACCCACTTGGTGAAATAGTCAATAGCTACCAGGATGAAGCGATGACCATTCGTGGCTTTGGGATTAATAGGACCAATCACGTCAATTCCCCACATAGAAAAGGGCCATGGAGCCACGAGGTTATGTAGGGGGTGTGGCGGAGCATTAATGCGGTCAGCATAGATTTGACATTTGTGACATTTTTTCACGTATTCAATGCAGTCTTTCTCCAGTGTCAGCCAAAAATATCCACACCTTTGTATTTGTCTAGTCATAGTATGGCCATTTGCGTGAGTTCCACATATTCCATCATGAACCTCAGCCATTACCCTTTTTGCCTCAGGTGAATCTATACATCTAAGCAATGTTCCGTCGTGGGCCCGCTTGTACAAAACTTCTCCGCTAAGAAAGAAGCTCATTGAGAGGCGCCGGAGGGTTTTCTTGTCATTATCTGTTGCCCCAGCAGGGTATTCTCTATGTTTGATGTAAGACTTAATATCGTGAAACCAAGGTTGTCCGTCGGATTCCTCTTCTATACTCAAGCAATGTGCGGGAGTATTTCTAACTTCAACACGAATCGGCTGGACATGGACCCCACAATCTAGCTTAATCATGATAGCGAGTGTTGCCAACGCATCTGCGAATTGATTTTTATCACAAGTCATGTGAGTAAACTTGATTTCTTCAAAATTCTTGCCAAACTCCGTCAAATAATTCTGGTAGGGGATTAATTTTGGGTCATTTGTTTGCCATGCTCCTGTCACTTGATAGATTATGAGCGCCGAATCTCCAAAAACTTCAAGTTCCTTGACACCCAGGGATAAGGCAGCCTGCAACCCACTAACACAAGCCTCATATTTTGCCACATTATTTGTGCATTTGAAATCGAGTTTAATGGCGATGGGAAATTGTTTCCCTTCAGGGGACACAATTACTGCTCCCACCCCGCATCCATGCATATTGGCTGCACCATCAAAGTACATTGTCCACTTGGCATCCTCTAATTCGTCCTCTACCGACAAAATGTCTTCGTCCGGAAATTTGAAGTCTAGTGGTGAACTCTCATCCAGTGGATTCCCAGCTAAATGATCAGCAATAATACTTCCTTTTATTGACTTACGAGTCACATACTTTACATCGTATTCGGAGAGTATCACTTGCCACTTTGACACCCTACCTGACACGTAAGGACTTTCAAAAATATATTTAATCGGATCCAATCGAGAGATCAACCAAGTGACATGATATAACATGTACTGTCTTAGTCGTCGTGTGACTCATACCAACCCACAACATGTCTTCTCAATGACTGGATATCGTGATTCACAACCATTGAATTTCTTGCTCAAGTAGTAAATGGCATGCTCCTTTTTGCCAGACTTATCTTGTTGTCCTAACATTGCACCCATGGAAGCTGGCAAGATGGTTAGATAGAGAATCAAAGGCTGACCTGGCATAGGGGGTGCCAAGACAGGAGGGTTCAACAAATATTCCTTTATGTTCTCGAATGCTCGTTGGCAATCTTCATCCCACTTCCCAGGATTTCCTTTTCTCAACAACCGAAATATTGGCTCACAGGTGGCAGTCAGGTTTGCAATAAATCGGGCTATATAATTTAAATGACCCAAGAAGCTTCATACATCTTTCTCTGTTTGGGGTGGAGGCATATCACGGATTGCCTTTACTTTATCCGGATGAACTTCTATTCCTCTATTGCTGACGATGAAGCCTAGTAGCTTACCAGACGTAGCCCCAAACACGCACTTGTTGGGATTTAATCGAAGCTTGTATTTTCTTAGTCTTTCAAACAACTTTCTAAGAACCGCCACGCGGCTTTCTTCTTGCGCTGACTTTGCCACCATATCATCCACGTAAACCTCCAGTTCTTTATGCATCATGTCATGGAATAATGCTACCATAGCTCGCTGGTAAGTTGCACCTGCGTTTTTTAAACCAAATGGCATCACTTTGTAACAAAAGGTTCCCCATAAAGTAGTAAAAGTGGTTTTCTCCTTATCTTCCAGGTTCATGGGGATCTGATTGTATCCTGAATACCCATCCATGAACGAGTACCTATAGCCCCTTGCCGTATTGTCAACTAGCACGTGAATATGTGGTAGAGGAAAATGATCCTTAGGACTGACTTTATTCAAATCCCGATAGTCCACGCACATCCTAATACGGCCATCCTTCTTAGGTACTGGTACTATGTTTGCAACCCATTGTGGGTATTTAGCAACATCTAAGAAACCAGCGTCCCATTGTTTCTTCACTTCTTCTTTGATCTGAAGAGACGTCTCAGGGCTCATCCTCCTTAGCTTCTGTTTCTTTGGCTTAAAGTCAAGGAACAGAGGAAGTTTGTGAGAGGCGATGTTGGGATCAAGCCCTGGTATATCTTGGTATGACCAAGCAAACACATCCAAGTATTCTCGAAATAAATCCATCATCTCCTTTTTCTCGGGATTATCAACCATCCTTAATTCTTTTTTATCTTCTTCAGTTCCCATGTTAATCATCTCTATGACTTCTTCATGTGGGATGAAGCCATTTTCCGAGGGTTCGATGAGCTTTGCAAATGTATGAGGTAATTCAACTAGCGCAGCATTCTCCTCTGTCTCGTAGTCCAACGTATCCATAGCAATGCGAGTGTCATCCCATTGGGGCTCGAGAGCCTCTGTGTCAGACAGGATTCCCGAGACTTCTAATTCCCTGGGAAGCAGCAAACACGACAGAAGTAAACAATGAAGCAGGAAGCAGTACGAATAATTATTTAGAAGGGGAATCAAAGTAACAGGATTAGGACATAACAAAATATATGGATATGAGGGAAAGAGAGGGGATAATATGAAATATTGCTTTGCATTAAATCCTCAGATAAAAAAAAAGGTTCTAAAAGCCCTGAATACAACGCTTTCAAAAGAAGTCATAATTAAAAGACTCTAAAATATTACTCTAATGACACGACATCGGGGACTATCTCAGATTCCCAGTTTTTTAGTGCCTTCCCAAGGGTATCATACTGAATCCAGTGTCCTTTTCCATAACCTCCTTCCTCTTTTTCCGCTATAGGAATAGAGTCATTCATGTTGACTGTCTCAGAGGCTTGTGGGAATGTCTCTTTGAGATGAGGAATTTTTGATCTTCCTTGTGACTTCCCTTGGCCTAACTTTGTTTGTTCAGCCAAAAGGGTCTCCAACGGGGGATCATATCCCAACCCTTGACGTCCCTGATTACCAGAGAGTTTGATTGGCTCCTTTATTCCTTGTAAATTAGCTCTAAGCCCTTGCCCTCCTTATACCCATCATGCTTCATCATCCTGGTGACTACTTGTTGCACATCTTTGCTTGGTTGTTCACTTTCCACAATCTCAAAGCTGTGATAGAAATTATCAGCTGTCCGCTCCACATTTTCAACATAGGGTACAGCGCTTGGCTTGCTAATCATGAGCTTCTCTTCCCCTTTAATGGTAATAAGTAAGCCGTCCTTGACAAATTTGACCCTCTGGTGTAGGGTAGATGGTATAGCTCCCGCGTCATGGATCCAAGGTCGTCCCAAGAGCATAGTGTACGCAGCATCAATATTCATGACATGGAATTGTACGGAAAAGGTGCTTGGCCCAATCTCAAGTGGAAGATGAACCTCCCCACATACCTCTCTTCTTGCCCCATCAAAAGCTCTTGCGATTAGATCACTATGCCTTATAGTAGACATGTCCACCGGAAGCTCTTGTAAAGTAGCTAGTGGCAGGACATTGAGAGCAGATCCATTATCAATCAGAACCTTTGCGATCACATACCCGTGACACTTTAATGTAATGTGAAGAGCTTTTGGTCACCCTGCCGGAGTCTGAACAATTTCATCTTCATAGAAAGTGATTTGAGTGGCATTCTTTACAACATTAACCATGTGGACTACTCTCTTAGGAGTTATGTCTGGACGTACGTATGCACTTTCTAACACCCTTTGGAGTGCCTTGCGATGGACCTCCGAGCTCATGATGAGGGACATAATAGAGATTCGAGCCGGAGTCTTTGTGAGTTGTTCTACTATATCATACTCACTGTGCTTCATGATGTTTAAGAACTCATCAGCATCAATGCTCTTGTCCGTCACCATATTAGATCTTGAACTCTCCTCTTCTTCCTGGCCATTTCTTATTGCTTTATCATTTTCCTTCAAATAGATGCGACCGCTCCTTGTAATCCCGTTTATTAGATCCTGGTTATTGACTTCCACCACTGGTTCTTCACTGGTTTCTCCTCCGACTGTGAGAAGCTCAGTCCTTAGGCCATATTTCCAGGGTACCGCATGATTACTAGCATATGGGAACGGTGCTGGTACGTGAATAACTGCCACTGGCTCCTTCTCGCGTGTTGCTGCTTGAGCGGTTGAGTTTACGACCAGGAGGGATCCCGTCGAACTCGGCTTAAGTGTTGACTCGTTAATGAACGAAGGATGAGATTTTGCTATCTCTAAGGAGGGCAATTGCTCACTGATTCCTGGGGTCGGAGTTTGCGCGTTGATCACAAGGAATGACTCCTTCGACTTGTCAATGAGTGGTGACCCGCTTTGTTCCTTCATCATGTATATGGATTTATCCCTTGATGTTCCCCTTTCAATTCTAATAATCCCAAGCATCATCATCTTTTGCACAACTTCCTTGAACACCTCACAACCCTCAATATCATGATCTACGTTTCCCCGGTGATACTCACAAGAGTAGGGATTGCAGTTATCGATTATACCCAGTTTTCCCTCATCATAAAGGACATGTCCTGCTTCCTCAAGGTGATTAAATATTTCTTTCATGGTAAATTGGAGCACATTTGGGTCTTTAATCAGCATGACGTCTTCTTCAATCGCGCAGACTTGTTTTCCTTTATCATGCTCTGGTAGAGGATTGGAGACAATATTAGGATTGTTGTCCTGCCGCACGCTGATGTAATTGTTATCCAGAAGACTTAGAACGTTCCTTCGAAAGGCATCACACCGGTCAATCGAATGTCCTTCCGCTCCCATATGATATTCGCAAGTTTCATTTGCATTATACCATGAAGGAAAAGGTGGTTGCCAAGGCCTTGCAGGACGGGGGCCTATGAGCTTCTTCTCCACCAATTCCTTGAACAGCTCCGACTTTGTGACGTTGAAATTAGGAAGAGGGCGGTCGTCCCTTAGGGGACGCATGGCTTTAGAATCCTTATTTGGTGGGGAGACCCAAGCTGGCTGACTGGGATTGGGATGAGGTTGTGGGACTGGTTGAGGATGCTGAAGAGGCGGGGCAAACGGAGCTCTAGGCTGGTAGGAAGTCTGTTGCATGCGTGCCTCATATGTGAAGTGTCATGGATATCGGGGTTGCGAGTTATATGGAGAGGATTGTGGGTTATATGAAGGTTTGAATGATTGCTGGTAAGGATCTGGTATATGATTCACATCGCCGTCTTTCTTTTTAATGCCCTGCCCCTTTCTGTTCTCAGGGTGTGAACTCTCCAACCTCCCATCCCTGATGTTTGTATCAATCCTTTCACCTACCTCAATGAGATCGGTGAAATATTTAGCATGGGTTCCCAGCATGATTCTGAAGTAGGGCTCACCCAGCGTATCAATAAAGTAAGAACACAACTCAGACTCTGTTAAAGGAGGCTGAACTTCTGAAGCCAAGGCTCGCCAACGCTGCGCGTACTTCTTGAAGGACTCAGCGGGTTTCTTTCTCAATCCTTTCAGCTGCTCCCTAGTAGGAGCGGAATTCAAAATGAATTGGTATTGTCTCATAAAGACATCCGTCAGATCTCTCCACTTCCTCAATTTGGAATGATCCAATTTCATGAACCAATGTAAAGCCGCTCCAGTTAGACTTTCATGAAAGAAATGGATGAGAAATTTCTCCTCCCTGGACCATACTGACATCCTGGTGCAGTAAGTCTTTAGATGATAATGTGGGTCCCCATTACTATTATATTTGTTGAAGTCCGGGATCTTAAACTCCTTCGAAATGACCACATCGGGAGCTAGGCATAGTTCATTCAAGTCAAGGGATTTATGTTCTGCTACTCCTTGTAGAGCCCGTAACTGGTCTCTCATTTCTGATACTTCTTCCTTCAAGCTAGTTTTACTTGTAGCCTCCCCACCTTGAGAATACCCATGATTAGGTGGATTTTGAGTCATGAATGCTGCGACGTTTTCTTGGTTATTGACATCATGGGTATATGCATACCCTTGATCCCATTCCTGGAATCCTTGTCTGCCCACTCCCGGGGTTGGGATAGGTGGAAGCCTATTCTGGTCATTGCCAGTCACCTCAGGTATCCCCTCTGTATTCGTATCAAGTGGTTGGGTGTCGTTAGCATTAACATCATGCCTCCTCCCGTTTGCATTCATGCTTTGAAGCATTTTCATCATTTCTCCCATCTGAGCATGTAAACCACTAAGCTGATCCTTCAACTCCCCTACTTCCTCCTCCAATCTTCGTTCTACATCCGAAAGATGACCTTCTAAGGCCATTGCCTTTGTTCTTGCACGAGTTAAATGGATCCTTTGTGGACGTTGCGCGGGGTTAACTGGATTCTTTTTAATCGGAGCAATGTTGACCTACTTTTAAGAAAAAAATGAATTAAGCGTTTACCTTACCATTACTTAGACACCAGTGAATTACAATAGGCGTTAGCATAAGTTTCTTGACGTAGTGACTTTGGATCCTTGTCGGCATTTGTCGTAATTATCCACGAGACTCCCTCAAGTCCCCCCCGATACGTATCGTACTCAAGGGGTCATGAGGTTGACAATCAATTCATAAGAACTCGAGTTACTTTATAAATGATGTCTACAAATACGCAATATAAGTGAAATACAAGCCTCAAATTCATATGGTTCGATACATTATCATAGATTGCCATTACATTACCAAGTTCAAGCTAAATCCCTCAATTCTTCTACAAGTTCTCTACATAACAAAAGGAAGTTTGACATTTCTATAGAAGTGTTAAATGGGTGGGATCCTTGTGCTGCTTGCTCATAAACATCAGCGAATCTAGGGATGTTGGAGTTCACCATCATGATTAATCTCTCAGTGCGATCTCTCCACCTATCTGACTCCATTGCCTTCTCTGAGTAAAGTATCCTCCAGTCTTCCACTGCATCAGCACGTTGTTGCATTTGTTCAAGCAACCTCTGGATTGTAGCTGATGAATCCCCTTTGATGGCTGCTAGCTCATTCACCTTATCCTCTAACCGCTTAGTGACCATCTCTAATTCCTGCGACGCATTCCTTAATGGTCAGAGCTCCCGTACTTCTTTCTCGAGTGCATCCTTTTCTTTCATAACTTGCATCAACCGCCTCCGATTGTTCTTCATTCGTTGGTCATTCTCTTCCACATGCACATGTATATCCTTGATTGTTTGTTTGAGTTTTAAATTTTCCTCTTTCAATCTCTTTACTTCCAAATTTATCTCCCGAGCTCCCTGTTTCTTTATTTCCTTTACTGCCTCTTGTAGGGCGGCATACTCATTCTGCAGATGAATCTGAGCCTCTTTCTGTTCGTCACCTGCTTTTACTAGCTTTTCCAGTTCCGCTTCCTTCCTTCTGAGCTGCTTGACTAATTCTGTGTTGACTTCCACCTTGTTACCACTGAGCAAAGGATCAGGAGGTGCAAAAGCTGGGTTGACTCCCTTAATCCGTTCTGATAACCAGACTTGATATTTTTCTGTGGCATACATCCGGCGTGCACCCAATTCCAGCCGCCCCTTGTATATTACTTTGTTCCAAGCACTCACCACATTTTGACTTATCTTTATTGTTGAGTCATCATGCTTGAATTGCACGGTATGAACCACGGCTTCCGACGGAACCCTCTGTGGAAAGGCATACTGTCTCAATAACAACATGGGATTATAATTTATCACCCCTCGCGGATCCATTAGCACCACATTCGGAAAGTCCCCGCAACGATAGATTATTTCGTCCTCCCACCACCACGCCAACCTCCATCGGACATTTTCTGCCCTAAGTTGGCCAAAGACCTCGATCCATCCTTCACGATCATATCTAGCTTTTCCTTCTTGGTTTCTGAATGAAGCCAGAGGAGAAGAATTATCCTTTTCTCCTTCTTGGAGTCTCTTTCCGTATAGATGATTCATAATCCACACATATAGCAATTGGAGACAACATCTAATTCTTCCTCCCTTCTTGGCATGACAAAAGCTTAGGGTCATGTAGGTCTCTGACAATATTGCCGGTACTGGGTTCACCTGATGATGTTCTACCATATGAAACACACTAATGGCATGCTTGTCAATCACCCCTTTTGCAAATGGAAACAAAATAATCCCATAGATGATCATGGCAAGTATCCTGTTATAGACTACCCAGTTCTCTTGTTCAGCTAACTCTTTCAGACGAGCCTCCATAAACTCCCTTGAGACTCCTTCTACACTCTTAGTAGAGACGAATTGCACCTTGTCTACGCTGATCTCCAAAAGCTTTGCTATCATAGCGTTTGACGCCACGTATCCAGGGCACCTATAGACACGATCTCCCTTCTTTAGGGGTGAGGTTAAGAGTTCGCCATACTCCTCTATGGTCGGTGCGATCTGGAAATCAGGGAATGTGAAACATCTCAAGGTGTCATCCCAGTATTGCCCCAATACGGTAAGTGCCTGCGTCTGAACGGGTACATTGAGCAGCTCTAGTATGTCACCATATTTCTTTTTGAAGTCCGACAAAAGGTTACCCTTGACGCGTCGAGAAAATTCCTTCAGACCATCAACAGATTCCATAGCTGCTTCTAGCTTGACTCCTTTTCCAACATAAACTAACCCTGTTGGCCTCAAATCCATTGTCACTTTTGTGTCTTTAACTTATGCTAACTTTCCCTGATAATTCACTGGTTTCCTGAGTGACAAAAAATAAAAAGATGAGATAGAAAGAACTGTGAATTGGATTGGTTAAAATATTATTAGCTCCCCATTTAATAGTCATGAAATTTCATCTCCTAGGAGATCCTTATTGAATTCTCAAGGAGATAGAAACTAACCCTTATATCATGAAGGACAAGGTCTCTCCATGAATAAGGCATAAAAGTAATTGAGGGCCTATTAATATGATAACCGTTCCACTGATGCAATTATATGAAGGGAAAATGCATGAGAGGATATATTCCCCGTGTCCTACATTAGGTACACTCTAGCGTAGGATTCTTGGCTTTTCCTGGTTGGGTTGACATCTAAGCTTCATCTATTATTGTGCACAAGTTTTGGGATGGTTCTATTTTCTTAAGGGTACTCGAGTTGCTCCCACCATTGAGGCGGGAATCCCATTATGATAAATTTAATCCTTCGAGAGCTTACAAGCCCTTCCCAGACTAAACTTAGCAAATAGGTAACAGCTCGGGTGAAGTCTTCACAGTAATCTTTGGGAGCTTAATAGCCCCTCAAAGAAACCATTACAAACCTCATCTATCCTAGGATGCTCTCAGACCCGGGTATAGGTCCCATTATGTGTGTGAGGTTAGATGTGTGAGTGCCCAATGTGTAAGGGAAGCATACAGACTTCATGACCTGGACACTACCCAAATTTCCCACCTACAGACAAAGTAATACATAAATAGATAATTGTCATCTATCCTAGGGTTCATTCCGCATGTTATCTATCCTAATACATGTTATCCAACTCAATAAATACATTTAAAAGCATGTGAACAGATGTTCATCACCAGATTATACCGCAAGCATACGGGCCGAGGTATAGTAAAGCGATGAGTGAGTATCGTTTCCACAGGGACTTAGATTAAAAAGCGGTCAAACATTAGACATCGCATTTTCGATTAATTTGAGCAAAGTAATTTAGAAGTTCAATATTCAATTAACTTTAACTATGCAAGACAAGCGTATAAAATTAACAACACGGACACGTAGAACTTAAGGAATTCAGGGAGATCTAGGATTATTCATTCCCCTTGTATTTCATGAACACCCACTTAAACTCTTTTTACAATTATTTTTAATACAAGATTATGTAGTCAGGATACCAATTTAACTAATTGTGCTCTCTCGAGTCTCCAAATAGCTGTTAGTGTAATTAATTAGATAATCTCTTACTAGTTAATTCAACCTTCATACTCAATCCAAATCCTAAGTAACTATATGAGGTTAGTGAGTGTATCTCTACCCCACTAACACAACTTAGCACTCAACAAAGCAAGATTTAAGTTCTCATCTGACCTAACTCAAGTTCTCTATATAAGTTAACTTTCTCAAGCACAACTTAAATAAACTAAACAATCTTATTGATGGCCAAACAATAAGAAGCATTAAGAGTAGAGTTAAATCAACATAAAGATTGCATTAATTATAATTATAATAGAGAAATGAGTGTTCAATCCATACAAGAGTTCAGAATAATCCTAGAAGTGAAACACTAGCCACTCATGTTCAACAACATCATCAAAACATATATCTCAATCAATATTATTATTGAACAAGAGTCAAACGAGGAGGGAGTAATTGCAAGAAAATCAAGGAAGGATGCTGAAATCGGCTCAGAACTTCAAATCCCAGCTTCAAGCTCCTTCAAAGATTCATATTCCACCATACCCTAACTCCCCAGAATGAGTTCCCTTCGTCCCTTCGTGCCCTAGCTTCTTTTCTCCCCCAGCTCTCCCTTGTTCGTCTCCTCGCTCTCCTCTAATATTGCGTTCGAGTGAAGCTTTGCGTTTTGCTGACGAGGGGTTCACGCCGCGGCTACATAATCCTGGCCGCGGCCTCATACCATTCGGATGTGTTGTTTTGCTCACTGCTTGTCCTGAGGCCGCGGCCTCATACACCATAGCCGCGGCGTGGTGAGCTCCAGAAGCATTTCCTTCTCTGATCTCCGTTCTCCCGTGATTCCTACAATCCCATGATTTCTACAACAAAGAAGAGCTTTTAAAAACTTTTCTGGATATAAAATAATACATAATAAGACAAAAATATACTATTATGCATTATTAGGATTACACTCAATAATTTCCTATCCTGAGTATCAAGTATCTACATATATGAATGCATAACTCAAGGAAAATGCACTGAAATGATATAATTCGGCACCATTAACAACAAACAACATTACCAAACATGTTATCTAACCTAATCATGCGAGGCAAACAAAATTAAAAGGGCAACCAAACAAAACAAAGCCATAAAAATTTGCATAGTCAACCCATATAGGTTTGACTCTCAAAGACTCCCCAGTAGAGTCGCCAAATTGTCACACCTGAAAATGCGACGCGGATGGCGCGGAGGTAAAGATAAAAAGAAAAAGGGTGAAACTGGCCCGCAAGACGGAAGGCCGATTTCAAGGGAGTCGCCACCAAAATTTTAAGGGAAATTTTGGAAAACCAAATAAAAACAAAGAAAAGATAAGGATGGTCTGCGAATCAAAGTTGGATTCGGGAGTGCGATTGTGAGTGGGGAAGGTATTAGGCACCCCCACAACACCCGTTCCTAAGAACAGTTACCTTAGGTTGATCATGCAATTTTTATGGCTTTTTACAAATTTATTTTTATTGCCCTTTTACTATTCACATGCTAAAAAAAAGAAAAATGTAAAAATAAAAATAACGAATGAAAGTATGGGAAGTTGAGAAAAATAAAATAAGAGAAAAATGTTATTTATTTACAAAAGTGGACTTGGGAAAATAAATTGGTAAATATTTATTAAATTAAGAGAAAAAAAACACCAAATAAATCAGAAAAATATTTATTTATTTACAAAGGTGGATTTGAAAAAATAAATTGGGAAATATTTAGTAAATTAAGAGAAAAAACACCAAATAAAACAGGAAAATGTTATTTATTTACAAATGCGGACTTGACCCAGAATGAGAGTCTGGGGCCTACGTACCCTGCGATGGGGATCAAAGTCGACGTAGTTCGGACTATAAAAATGTGTCACTGGGTTGGTATTTTTTATTTTATATATTTTTTGAAAAGAGAGATTTGTAGAAAATAATTTATCTTTCCACAAAGAAAACAATTTTTAGAATTGGTTGGTCTGTTTTAATTTGTAAAAGATAGATTAATTTCTATTATTTGCTCTTTTCATTTATTATTATTATTTTTGTTTAATCAATTCCAAAAGAATATATGTTTTTGCTCAATTTAGGAAACACGATTAAAATTATGTGTGATTTTAAATATTTTATTTTGCTTTGGAATGGAAATATTTGAAAACCATATTGTTTTTATAAAATCAAACCAATTGGTTTAATATGGTGACTTTATCACTCACAATACATCCATTGATATCTAAATGTCTACGGTGCTAGCACTCGGGACAAAAGGCATAAAGAAGGTTAGAAAGAAAACAAACAATAATAATGATAATTTTTTCTTACAAATTATTCTTGATTTTTCTTTTTATTATAAGAATCCCATTAACACCTATTTATTTATAAAAAAAAAGGAATTAAAAAAAAAATAATCGTAACGTGTTTTGAAAAATAGTGATCAGCATATGTGGTGAGTGTATCACTCACAAGTTACTGATTTACGCTTACAAGCTCACGGTGTTACCACTCGGAGTAGGAAATGCTAGAAGAAAAATTTTAAATGAAAATCAGACAGCATATATGGCGACTTGATCACTCATAAGTTGCTGATTTACGCTTATATGCTCTCTCGGTGATGCCACTCGAGGCAAGAGGTATATATAAAAAACTTAAAAAGATAAAATTGGAGAAAATAATTATATTATATCCTTTTTCATAAATAAACTTTATTTTCTTCCTTTTAATTGTGAAAACAAATACGGTCATGATAAAACATTTTTATTGATATTGGTGAGTGCTCTCATCGTCATTATCCACATAGTTTAGCCCTTTTTTTTTGTTATATATAAAAAAACTAATGAGTACTGAATAGTACATTAATTATAAATTACAAGTGTGTTTTGTGTATTACCCAACATTTAAGTAATTAGACCAACAGTAGGAGTGAAATTCCAGGACTCCTTCACTCTATATCCATGCACCCGCCACTCACATAATTTACCTTATTCGAGGAATCCCATCATACTCAAAATAAAAATGGAGGTGAAAGACACGCAGGTGAATCACGCCCATTGTACCAACACAGGACAATATCAAAAAGGAAACTAAACTGGACTCATTATCATGTCAACAGTAGGGAGGCGAGAATCAGAGCAACATGAGGGGCAGTATTTTTCATTCCAAGTACCAACGTAATAAACTATTTACTGGGCACCAACATGAAGGAAGGTTGACATAACAAATAACTCAGTAGCTTCATACAGCAATCACAACTCACATTGACAGCATTTTGACAAGCCATTTACCGAAAATTAAGTCCTCACACCAGAGCATTGATATTGGTAACAGAGAGAAGGCAAATGAGAGTGAAAGAGCGTTACCTTCAAACGATGCTCCTTTCTGCAAATGAGTCTCGTTCCTCTGTTCTCTCAAACTCGGTTCCTCGCCTCACCCACCATGGTCCCAGCAGCCTTCCCTTTCACCACGCTTTCCTCTGCTCCACGCCTCCGTTTTGCATCCGCGGCCCCTTCTGTGATTTCATTCAACCTCCTTCGGTTTTTCTCTCCTCGGGTCCTCCTCTGTTTTCAGTCCCTCCCTTTGGTTTTTCTCTCCTCGGGTCCTCCTCTGTTTTCAGCCAATCTCCTTCGGTTTTTCTCTCCTCGGGTCCTCCTTTGTTTTCTTCTCCAGAGATCTTCCGTGGCCAGAAAATTTTTTTCTTTTCTTTTCCTCTGTGATTTCCACCGGCTTTTATAGACCTCCCCAATCGTGAGGCCGTCCCCCTCTCTATTTCTCTGCTTGCTTTTTTTGCAATTTGCGGCTGCTTTTGGCTCCCTCTGCTTCCTTTACGCCTGCTCTCTCTGCAATTCCAACCGTGCACGTCTCCCTCCGTTTCTGCCTTTGCTTCAGCTCCTTTTGCTTCTCGGTCTTCGAGCGTCTGCTACTCCCTCGGTTTCATTTTTCCTAGCCTTTAGGGGGCTCAAATCTCGCGGTCTCTGACTCCCTCTGTTCTTCGCAGCTCCGCGCCCCCTTTGGTCTCCTTCGGTGGTCCAGGTGGTTCAGGCTCCCTCGGTCCCCACCTTCTTTCCTCGGTCATAGCTGCCCTCTGTGCTTTCTCCTCCCTCTCAGTGGCTCCCTCTCTCTTTTTCTCTGAACCCTAGCTCCCCCTTCCCTTTGCTTTTCGCTGCACGACTGCTTTCTCCGGCGTGCTCCCTCCTCTCCTTAGGGCTACGCCCTTAACTCTCCTTCGCGGGCCCTCATTTGGGGCTCATGACACGGGCTGAAGCATTTCAGCCCAAATTGGGCTGAAATGCTTCAGCCCTTTTTTTTTTATTATTTATTGAGCTTTTTTTTTTCAGCCCAATTATATATTTCTTGAGTTCTTTTTTTTTGTGTTTTATTATTTTTTCATCTCGGTTTTTTTCTTATTTTTTTTCTTTATTTGAATTCCAGATGTCAAATCCTAGAAAGATAAATTTGAGTCTTGAACTTAAATTATAGTTATTAATTTTCCTGCTTAAAAGAAAATTTTGTTTTACTTTTTTTTTCTTGTTTTTCATACCTTTTATTATTTAAAAATGCCCGGACAAAATGGGGTGTTCACATCTATAAAAGTTTTACAGAGTGATAATGGCAAGAAGTACATCAATGCTAGTTTCAAAGAATACTTAGACATTGAAGGGATATTCCATCAGACTATATGTGTTGAAACTAGTATTAAAAAAAACTAGACTAAACCGGTTGATTTGACATGTTGAACTGGGAACCAATTTCAGGTCTTATTTAGTCATAGATTTCGACTTGCTATTTTTAGAATCGGTGAGAACTAAGGAAAAACCAGTTAAACTGATCTAATTTTTTATTTATTTATTTTAGTTTTAAGATAAAATAACATTATTTTTAGTATTAAATAGTATTATTTTTTGTATAAATTTTTTCTTTTTTTATTATAATATTGTATAAGCATTATTGTGATACATAATTATTAATAATGATAAATTTACTTAACAAATAATATAAATATTTTATTTAATGGGCTATTTTAAATTAAAAATATAATTATAAATAAATATTAACTTGTTTAGATTTTAATATTAGATTGTGAAACTTATTAATAATATTTTTAATTTTCTATATAATATATAAAATTAAAAAATTATTAAATTTATTATCACTGGTTTAATTCCAGTTAAACTATAGTTGAATTATTAAATTTTGAACTAGTGTCTTAACTAGTTCAATTTCTAGTTTGACTTTTTTAACTTGGATTGAAACACAACGGCAAAATGGGGTAACTAAGCATAAGAATAGACATCTTCATGAAGTTGCAAGGGCTCTTATGCTTATTCACAATCTTCCAAAACTTTTTTAGGGGGATACAGTTTTAACTGTAGCTTAACTTATAAATAGAATGACTTCCAAAACTTTGCAATTTCAAACTCTTATTCAAAAGTTCCAAGAATTCTATCCTAATTCACCCCTTATCATATCTATCCCCCAAAAGGTCTTTAGATGTGTTGTCTTTGTTCATGATTCAAAAGGGCATAAACTAAATCCTGGAGTCATCAAATGCGTCTTTCTTGAGTACTCCGCTACTCAAAAGGGTTATATATGTTACTCTCTTGAAACTCACAAAAGGTACATTATTATGGATGCTAAATTTTTTTAAGCTTAGTCTTTTTTCTCCAAATCAACCACTAAGGGGGAGATTAATGATAGTGACTAGTTGATTTGTGAAACACTTGTTCTTGAAACAAATGCTGGACTTTCTATCGTACCCCAAACATCACCATTTTGTTCTGAAAAGACATGTTCCCATGACTCCATTCAAATCACTGAACTTGCTAGTGTAAATCCAATGCCTCCTGGGACTGAACAGGACCTTCAAACCATAGAAAATGATCAAATAGTCCCTGAAAAACAACCTCCCAAACCTGAAACAGTCATTGAATCAAAAACTAACACAGAGTGTAATGATATGGCTGAGGCCAAGGATGACATCAAAGAAATCCAAGTGTATACAAGGAGGAACAGAATTGGAGAGCAGCATTTAGATCACCCCATTCCAAAATACAGCCAAAATTCTAAACCAAGTATAGGTCTTGAAGACTTAAATTGGCCATGAGCTTTAAGGAAAGGGAAAAGAGCTTACACTCAACATTCAATTGGTAAGTACATTTCATATGCTAAGTTGTCTCATTTTTTGAAATCCTTTATTGCTATTGTTTCCCAAGAATAGATATTTGATACTTTTCAAGAAGCAATACATGATCCTAGATGACGGGAGGCTGTAAAGGAAGAGTTAATTGCTCTTAAAAAGAACATGGCTTCAGAACTAACTGATTTACCAAATGGCAAAAAGACAGTTAGGTGCAAATGGGTTTTTTATAATCAAATACAACCTTGATGGTAGTGTGAGTAGGTACAAGGCATGTCTTGTTGCTAAGGGGTTTACTCAAACTCATAGCATTGACTACCAGGAAACATTTACTCCAGTAGATAAATTTATACTATCAAGGTTCTACTATTACTTGTTGAAAATTTTGACTAGCCTCTATATCAACTAGATATCAAGAACACCTTTTTGAATGGAGATTTAAAGGAAGAAATGTATATAGAGTTATCTCTCGGCCTTAGGAATTCACAAAACATGACTGGGGTATGTAGACTTTATAAGTCTTTGTATGACCTAAAATAGTCTCCTAGAGCCTAGTTTGGGAGATTTACTAATATTGTTAAAAAGTATGGGTGTATACAATGTCAAACAAATCATGCTTTATTTGTTAAAAATTGTGATTCCAAGATAACTGTACTCATAGTCTATGTAAAAGATATTGTTGTTTCCAGCAATGATGCTGAAGAAGTATTTTCATGGAAAACTAAGGTATTTTCTTGGCATGAAAGTGGCAAGATCGAAACAAGGCATTAGTATCTCTCAATGAAAATATGCACTAGATCTTCTAAGAGAAACTAGTATGATTGGTGCTATACTCATAATCTATGTAGATGATATTGTTGTTTCAGACAATTATGCTAAGGAAGTACAAAGGTTGAAAAGGAACTTAACTAACGAATTTGAAGTTAAGGACCTTGGAAAACTAAGGTATTTTCTTGACATGGAAGTGGCAAGATTGAAACAAGGCATTAGTATCTCTCAATGAAAATATACACTAGATCTTCTAATAGAAATTGGTACAACTGGTGCTAAAAATGCTGATACACCAATGGATCTGAATTGTAAGTTGGAAATCAAGGAAGGAGGTGTTTCAGTGGACAAAAGGAGATATCAAAGGTTGGTTGGAAAACTTATTTATTTGTCTCATACTTAACCTAAGATAAGTTTTCCTATGAGTGTGGTTAGCTAATTTATGAATTGTCTTCAAGAAGAACATTTGAATGTTATGTTTAGAATCTTGAGATACTTGAAGTCAACTTCTAGAGAGGGCCTACTATTTTTGAAAGGTGAAAATAAAGGAATTGAACTATATACAGATGCAGATTGGCAAGTTCTATAACTGATAGAAGGTCTACCTCAGGTTACTATACATATGTTTGGGGAATCTTGTAACGTGGAGAAGTAATAAACAATTTGTGGTGGCTAGAAGCTCAGCTAAAGCTAAATATAGGGCCCTAGCTCATAGGATTTATGAAGGGATGTGGCTCATAAGGTTGCTAAAAGAATTGAAGCTTGAAGTATCTACTCCTATCAAAGCTTGGTGCGACAATATGGCAACAACTAAGATTGTCCACAATTTAATGCACCATGATAGAACAAAATATGTTGAGATTGACAGAAACTTTATCAAGAAAAAGATTGATTCTAAGTTGATGGATTTGTCATATGTCTCATCTAATTCACATGTTGCAGATATAATGACAAAGGCCTTATCCAAAACTCAGTTTGATGTGCTCAAGAGGAAGCTGGAAATGCTAAATATCTACTTCGTAGCTTAAGGGGAAGTGTCGGTGATGAGCCCTAATTTATCTTGGGCCCTAAGCCCATTTATTTGCTTTTACTAAATAGTTTCTTTTCTTATCCAGTATCTGAATAATATTATGTTAGTATTAGATAAGTATTATCATTATTTTGATTTAATTTGATTTGTATCAGATTTTTAGGAATTAGCTTAAGATTTTTGTGGCTAAACTAGCACTATAAATTATGTTTCACTATGGATGAATAAAACAGAGTTCCTGCGACTATATAAGGGAATTAAGAATTACTTGCTCAATGCTCCAAAAAAAGTGTTGTTCAAATATAAATGTCAAGGAATATTGCTATCCCATTAAAGAATGATCAACACCATTCTTACATACAAGAAATATGCATAAATCAAGTCTATCAGTAAACAGAAACATTATCAAATTTTTTTTTCTAAAGAGACATAAGTCACATCACTTCTTGTGCAATTTTGAGTCAGGAGAGTTAGTTTGCAAGGGTGACAAAGGTGTTCTTGCTGTATCTATGTCCTCGAAATCTATCGTTCTCTCAATTGGGCTACTCGTCCTGGGACTAGACTTTCTCTTGTTTGACTGCAAAATTAAAAAAATAATAATAATATATAACCAAATCTGGCTTAAAAGGGTCATATACTATAAGGCATGGAAAAAGAAATTAAATGAAATTGAAGTTGCAAAGCAACATTGGCAACCACACTTGCGGTAAATATACATTCGCAAGATTTTCTTTAATCACAACTTTCTCACCTTGGCAGATGCACTGCTGCTATGTTTCCCACCCGAATCAGGATGCTTCCTTTCTTTGTATTGCTTCAGTAGCCTTTTGTTTTCCTTATTCAATATGTTATTTTCATCAGACAGTAATTTGACCTACGTGTATCATAATTGTTCAGAATTTAATCAGAAATAAAATAATGATAAGGCAGAAAATGTTTGCAAAAATACAGTCAATGAATCTTCACCTCCTCCTCAGCTCTGTCGAGGTTAATCCTTAGGTGCTCCTTATCTTTCTCAAGTGACTTCACTTCGGCAACAAGGGACAAAACTTTCCTCGTTGATGGCTTTAGGCTACCAACATGTAAAATATGTTTCTAAATATGAATTAATAGAGACTGGAATAATAATAGATGTTGGATCAAACAATTATATGCTGCTGTTGTTTTGGTTGTATGACATTCGACGTAAAAGTCAAAATTGGCGAAATGAGAGCAACACCTAGAGAATATGAGAACAAGAGAAGACAAGACGAACGAGGTGCTACTACTCACCAGTTCCATATTGTTAGCAACTTATTACAGGATTCATTTCCAGTATTTGCCTCCAAGAACGTATAAGGAGAAGCAACATCTTTACTTGTAACCTCTGCCAAAAGGGCGTCAAGTAAATTCTCTTCCACAGCTGTGCTATCAGAAGATGAACCAACCTTTAAGGAAACAGCAATATCTGTCAGGCAACATTAGCAGCCAAAGGAACCAGCAATAGCAATAGCAATCACCAATTCATGATTGAAGAGAAGAACTGTAATTATGAGAAGATAGTACTAGCGTAGTGCTGTATTAGGAGTTCACTGATAGTGATAGTTAATGATTGTGATTCTGTTATGAACAGTAAACAATGCATCATAGCTTTAAGTAGTGAGCATACAGAACGAATAAAATCTCAATGCTCAATGCGATAAAAGGAAGTTAAGATTAATTAAATTACTATTACTATTATAAAACACCAGATGCAGCAGATTCCACGCATATGTCATTGCTTCAGTTAATTTACAAACAAATATCAGCAACTTCCACCTTTGCTGCCTCCGTTGAAGGAAGCGAATGATGAGACTGTGAGCAAATTAATTAAAATTAAAATAGTGATATTGATTGAGACGTGTCGCCATAGCCTAGTATAGTAGTATGATGTATTTGGTGTATGAGTAGTATGGAAGGAGTTTAATTTATGGAGACAATTTATGTGCTTGTCTCTCATTATTATGGATTGAGGTCAACGGTATCCAGTATCCGAGAAAGCGAGGAAGCCGATTTGAACTCATGACTTGCGAGGAAGCAAGATGCTCTAACCAATAAATCACAAGTTCAGTTGGCTATGTGCTTGTCTCTAACTTGAAGGGATGATTAAAACTTTTTTGCATGTATGAATATGTTCTTGTAGTAAATTAAATGTGTGCAAAAGGAAGAAGACATTTTCCCACTCAGTTGTCTAATATAATCCTATGGTTGCTTTTCTCCAAAAAAACACACGTTGCCATTCTTTTCTCACATAAAAAAACACACGTTGCTATTCCACATTCCATCTTTCCCTCTACTCTCTAATATGACTTGATAGCAAGAGAGAAAAGAAAGTTATCTAAAGCTTTATTGGTTTTCAGCAAATTAACCATACACAGTTAAAAGGCAGACATCAAAGAGTTCACTTGGCTATTATCACTGTTCAAAAAATTAGATTGGACTGACCAATTTAACCGATTGTACCAGGAATAGATGTCAGGTCTAATTCAGTTATAGATGATGACCGACCATTTTCAAAACTGGTCCAACCGGTCACAAGCAGATGTTAAATCAATACAAAACTGGTTGAACAAGCCTTTTTTCTTTTAATATTTTAGTTTTTAAAATAAAATAATATTATTTTTAGTGTTAAATAGCATTATTTTTTGTATACTTTTTTTCTATATTATAATATTGTATAAGTATTATTATGATAGATAATTATTAATAATAATAAATTTACTTAACAAATAATATAAAATAGAACGTTAAATGACTATTTTGAATTCAAAATTAATTATAGATAAATATTAACTTATTTAAATTTTAATATTAAGTTGTAAAACTTATTAATAATATTTTTTTATTTTCTATATAATATATAAAGTTAAAAAATTATTAAATTTATTACTATTGATTTAATTTCAATTGAACTATTGAACTTTGAATAAGTACCTTCACCAATTCAATGTCTAATTTGTTTTTTTGAACCTTGGCTATTGCAAAAAAAAATGGCAAGTTAAATTCCAAAGTCATTTCCATAAGGTTATGACATTCTTTGGAAAGCACAGATTTTTCAAGTTTACAGGATATTAATATTAGTTCCAATTTTTTTTTAAAAAGAAAGGAACATGTATATTTTAACGTACACAGGAAGAGAGAGGATAAGGAAAATGATGATACCAATCGCATATTGTACTCATGCTTGTAGTATTGCAATTCTTCCAATAACTTTCCCAACTCCTCTTCCAACTGATGAACACGTAACTCTGCTTCCTTTGCCCGTTCATCAGCTTCGTTTCCAAATTCCATCAATGCTTCCCTGTCACGATCATAAAGTGAGCATTCCCTTTCCCATTTATGGCATTGACTTAAGAGATGTGCACACTCAGAAGCCAATTTCTGATTCTCCTCAACAAACTTCTTCAGAGCTTGAGCATTCATAGCTGCTTCAGACTAGTCAACAAGAAAAATTAAAAAAATGTGAAAAAAAAAGCTTCTAACAGTCGATTTTGAGAATCAATAATCACAAAAACCAAAAACAATTGATGGGAAAAATTGAAAGTAGACCTTAGCACAGTCAATCATTTGATCTTTCTTCTTTAATTCCGAGAGTAGGGAAAGGTATCGCTGGTGTAGTAGCCGTTGCGACACTTCGGAGGCTCGAAGTTTTGATTCTAAAGTTTGCAACGAAACAGGAAGTCCCAAGGCGTGATCAATGGATTCTTTGAGATAAAGATCAATGTCTCGAGGAAGATCCATTTGGATGTTCAAAATAGAAACCCTTAGAAGTGTCTGAAGAATTTCGATGTCTATAATAAGCAGCAAGTTAAACCAAAGTTTTCTCCATGAAATGCGTAGTAATATGGTCACTTTTCAAGCTGAAACTAAACCAAACACATGCAACAACCAAACTAATTTTTTTTCCATTGATTATCGTGGTCATTTGACCACTTTTCAAGCTTAAAACATCATATACAAGTGCAGCAACCAAACCTCAGTTTTTGGCATGGCAAATCATGGCCATTAGGTCGATTAAGAAGCTTAAAACAGAATTGATATGTGCAGCAACTAAACCCAATCTTTAGATTGACAAAAATGAGCATATGATACAATTTAGAAGCATGAAACAGGACCAATATGTGAAGTACCTAAATCCAGTCTATTGATGGAAAAATCATGAGCTTCGATCTACTTTAGGGGCATGAAACAGAATCAATATGTGCAACCACCAAACCAAGCTTTAGATGGACAGAACATAAGTATATGATCCAGTCAGGAGCTTGAAACAGAATCAAAATAAATGCAGCTCCTAAGGCAAACTTTACATGAAAAAACAAGGGTATATGGATGATTCTTCAAGCTCAAACAATACCTATGTGTTTGTGACAGAAAAGACAAACTTCTTATACAAAACCAAGGCCTAATAAACGTGTCTTTGGGCTTAAGTCAGCACCTATCTACTTGCAACAGCAACAACAGATTTCTCATGCTAAAACAAAGCCAGATGGACATATCTTAGCGCTTAGATCAGTCATCATGCATTTGCAACGGCAACGATAGATCTCTCATGTAAGAACCAAAGTCAAATGATCATGTCTTGAGCTTAAATCCTAGAATGAGCATTAACCAAAACCCTACTTCTTCTAAGCATTAATGGAGAGGTTAATCAGACATTATATCAACAAACATCATATGCACCTCAAAGCCTAAGCAAAAGCACCATTCATAACCACAAATATAACTTGCCTGTAGTGTTCCCAAAATTCTTTCGGTGCTACAAAAGCAAATAGAAGTAATCCTAACGAACTCAATCAAGATTCAGTCTTATCCTCTTTACCAAAATTAATCAAAATGCTTGAACACAATCAAGCCATGAACCAAAGAAGTAAAAGGACGACATGGACAAAATTACCTCTGGTGACGCTTCAGTCTTCTACGTTTTTTCTCTCAACTCCCTCTTTCCGTCTCTCTTCTCCTCTATTATCCGTTCCTCTCTTTCTTTCTCCTCTGATTCTTCCCTTCTCTATCTCGCTCTCTTTCAATCCCACACTCCTTTCGGTCTCTCTTTCTCTCTGGACTCGTTCTCTGCCTCAATCTCACGAGCTCTCTCTGTATCACCTCTCAATTGTTCCCACCCTCTTTCCTTTCTCTCTCGATTTTCCCTCTCTACGTCTCAATATCTTCCTCGTTTTTTCCCTTTCTTTCTTTTCTTTTATGTCGTTCTCGTCGTCTCTCCTCTCCGACTTCCCCCTAATTTCGAGGGTTTTAATTAAGTGATGAACACACGATAGCCTTCCGGGCCTGATTCAGAGTAAAACCGAATGTACGAATCAGATTACAAGATTGAGAATTCTAAAATTTGGAAGTAACGCTCCCTTCTGAAAATCAAAACCAATACAAAAGGATTTTAATTGATATAGTATGAAGACAAAAGACTCGAGAGTCTTGCTTGTCTGTCTCTCGCTCAGAGGATTCAAATTGAATGGATTAACCGTTGGAATGGGATTTTAAATGCAGAGTAGCGGAGCCCACAATTAGCTGACATGGAAACATGTCGAATTCTTTTGCGTTACCTTAATGTTCCGAATTCTTTTTCGGCCCACGGCCCCCCTTAATTTTTCGAATTTGACTTCTTTCCTGTTCCGAGAGGTGGGCTAACTAGGCCCAAAGGGCACAAAGTTACCAATCAATATTCAAGCCCAAGCCTGCAATTTCATCTTTTTCATTTATTTATTTTGTTAATTTCATCTTTACTTTCTTTTTTATCCCCTTTTGTTTTGTTTTGTTTTTGGGAATTGGACTGGTTATTTTATTGTTTAGTGGTTAATACTTAATATATCTTTTGATTCAAAATATATATAATATTTTTTTTATTCAAAATATATATAAATTTTATTTGACAATCTGCACCCAAAGAAAGAAAGTTAACTAATTAAATTTATTAAAAACTTATATTATTTTTTTTTAATATTACTCTTAATAAAAACAATTTTCTATTTTAAAAATTAATTAAAGATAAAGATAAATTAAAGAAAAAAATTAATATTTTTAATTTTACTTAAACATGACTTATATTTTGAATAAAAAAAATTATTTTAAAATAAAACTTATATTTTGAACTGGAGGGAGTAATCACCAAATATGTGAAACTCAATTAATAGTTCAATAAGGTGGAGTAAAAAAAATATTAGTTTGATGAGATTTTATGTGTCATCCCCTCATAATCTTTTCACTGATATTTTGGACCATTTCTCAACTTATACATGTCATTCTTGTGCATAGTTCATACTAATCTTCTCTGTATCATTTCGATTTTATCGGATGTCCCGAAGGGACTTTTCACTGGTATTTTAACTCTGTAAAATTTGGACAGCATATTGTTGATCGTTTTGCACATGGACGATTCATTTCTTGCAAAACGCATAACACATTTTCCACAATCAACGTATTTCCGTAAACAGCAATACGTAAGTTAAACCTGCTTATATTCTGATTGGTTGGGAGGAAAGCCAAAGGAGCAAGTTATCTCAATCGAAGTAGTATTATTTTCGGGTAAATAACGCGTGGAACGCAAAACGAGTCATTTTGTTGGACTATTCTTGTGGTCAAAACATTGTAATTGTCAAGGCAATAAGAAGAATCAGATATAGAAAAATATTGAAATAAAGCCAAACCCATCTAAATCTAATACGCCATTGAAAGTCAAGACACGAAAGAGCATCTATTTTTCAAGTGGACACGGCTGCTTTTTTTTTCTTTTTTTCCTTTTTGGAAATTTTGGATATATCTTATAAGCCGATCAAACACTTGCGGAACTTGCAACATTTTAATTCAAAGGCACTCATCTCAGACTGCTCTTTAAGCATAAGTTTAAAATGATGTTATATATATTGCAGCATGAGAAAATACAAATATATACAATTAAAAAAAATAAAAAAGAACTTGTGTCTCCAATATAGTTCCATTCTACTTGGCTAGAAAGCCTGGTTATTGGTTAGTTCCCGATCGATGGGTTTGGCGTAGTGTGCAAGCTGTGGTTGCATGTATTGGCACACATTTTTGGAATTTAGAGTGGCAATTATAAACTATAATATTCCAGTCCTACAAATGTCTGTGGCAGTCCTTTGGAACACCAGAAAATGAATCTAGTATAGAACATCCTTAAATTCCCTCTATTATTCTTCAAATCCTAATGACGTCCAAATATTATCACCAGATTTTGCTTAATAAATAAGAATCATCCATCAGGTGGTGGGGTTTTTCTGAAATATTTTGAACGATATGGCAAATGAAATTAATAAAATATCCATACATGTACATGATTAAATATTAGTCAAAGTAAAGATATAAAGATGTGTTCTGGAAGCATTCAGCTACAACGCTTCAAAATATGAAAAAAAAAAAAAAAAGAATAGTCTCAGATCTGCCTCCTGAAATATTTTACACAATAACGGGAATGATACAGTGAACACCTTTTTACTTCTGATCTTTGGCTTCCGCAGTACTGACGACGGTCTTCTCTTGATGAATCGTTGAATCAAGGAACGAGTCTACCTCCTTTCCCATTTCTTCTACCTGCAATTTTATCTAATTAATTGAGTTAATAATAATTAATTGACAATTGGTTTAAAAAACCACGCTGGACTGATAAGACTGAATAGTTTATTGGTTACAATGAGGTATGACTGATAAAGAAATATATGCAGAGAACAAGGATTAGGTGAAGCTGTGATAAAGAAAAGAGAGAGTGGTTGAAGGTGAGATAAGCAATGAGGTTAAAGAGTGAAAAACCTTTTCTAATACATCTCCTGCTAGATGGGCTTTCTCATCTATTTGTTCAGCCACTTCTTCGATAAACTCAGCAGCATCTTGAAGTTTCCCCTCAGGAAGATTCTTGGCAGCTTCTTCCGCCACCTTCTCCACGTTCTCGGCCACTTCTTCTACAATGTCTGAAATTTGTTCCGCTTCCTCTATTGTTGTTTCAACTTTCTCTATATGTATACACATAATAATTATACATTGCACAGCTAATGTAAACAAATATGCATATTCTCTTTAATATATATTCATCAGAATGGATTTATGGACTTTGTTCTAATCAAGTTCTTACCTTTCAGTTTCAGTAATGGTCCCCATTTCCCCTTCGAAAAGGATAGAAGTAATGTCACTAAAGTTCCAAGAACCCAAACTTTCCTGCTAGAGAATTAATCGAGTTGTTTATAAATTTCAGATTCAGATCCAACAAAAGGTTGAGATCGAAATTAAAATTGGTGATGCATGAGGGAAAGGTTTACCAATGACCAGGTGAAGGATCGGCAGGAAAGGGGGCTTCTGGGGGTACACTGGCCTGTACAGCCACGTTCCTGGATGATCGATGAATGGAATATTTATTATATTTGTTGGTTTCGAAGAAGCTAGTCTTTCTAATAGTTAAGCAAAAGATTAAAACTCACATATATCTTCTGCTCTGAAGTCTGAATCCAGCGTTGAAATCTCGCAGTCGCAGCAGGTTGTGTTTTGGAACGGAGAAGCGATCATAGTTGAGTTTTGAGATGATTCCGGGATCAACTTTTGAAGCCTGACACCTGCCAAATGTGTCTGTGGCTGCGCAAGTAGATTGTAGAAGGAAGATTGTTATCGCCATGGAAATGTGATTCTAAATGACTAAATCTGAAGATCTTGTAAATATATTTATAAAGGACGGTGGAAGAGTGGAGGTGGACAACGTTCGTTGGTGGGGTATGACTTTTATATGGAAGGATATTCATATTCCCAATTGGCTGGCAGTCGTACGCTGGTAATATTTTTTGCGTCATCAACAAGTTGCACTAAAGTCTCCGTTTACTGAATCTTATTACAATTTTCAACGTGCTCTAGGTCCATTTCCATCACGTTATTTTATGCTTCTATTTTAAGAGATAAGTGTTAGGCTGAAAATTGAAATCTACGTTGTAATTATCGGGTTAATATGACTAATTAGAGCATCTAGTTAATTTCTATAAAATTTTTATTTACAGATTAAAAGTTGTATATGTAAACTTGATATACCGATTTTCGTTAATTACGTCAAGCAATTTTTCAATGATTCTCAATTACCATAATTTATTATAAGTTAAGTTGTACATTGTACCCCTTTCTTATCTATTAGACATATTTTATCAATTCATATCTAATATGTCAATAACTTAAAATATATAAATATGTGTCTTAATTTTAAATATATTCTAAAACTATAAATAGCTAATTTATATATAATATATAAAATATATCTAAAAATTTTATATTTTATATGTGTATATATACTGACATATAAGATAATATGTCGTTTATTTAAATATATTTATAATTACTACTGACTTCTATAAACTTTTTAATCTGTTGTGTTTAATTGTTTATATTTGAAGATAACACTAATTTATTAAGCGCATTGATGAATATATATATATATATATTAAAAGATATAATTAAAAATATAAATATATTTAAACACGATAAAATGTATAGCACAAATAATATTTACATCATTTAAATAAACTAAATATATTTTTTATGAGCTTAGGATTTGTCATCGATATCCTGCGAGTATACAAGGTTAATTATAGTAGTAGAAAGTTCTTCAAAGCATTTCAGAAATCGAATCAAGGGAGGTTGTAAATTTACCAATCCAAAATTTTAAATTTCAAAAGTAAATAATAATCAAATTGAGAAACTCAAATTAAAAAAAAGAAATAAAAAGCAAAATCATGTCTAAGTTTTGATACGGTTACTAGAAATGTCAAAAGATTTGGGTTCACCTTATGGAATAACTAGATTCTATTCTTTAGTTAGATTCCACACAATTATAGTAACCGTTATTCTTAAAGTATTATAATTATCTCTCAATCAATTAATCCTTATTTAATTAGGATTCAATTTGCTCTTATATAACTAAAGTTCCTAATCAAACATTGAATATCACAATGTATATCACTACGAATTCCTAATTCTATCTCTAGATTAGTTATCCGTGTTTATCTCTCTAAATCTATGTTCACTCTTCACCTTTCAATCCATCAAGTTTATCCATTAATTAGATTCTATACTGATCAAGCATAACATTCACATGAACAAACAAGAGAGATAAATATAATAGAAGAAACAAATTAAATGTAACTTGAAAAATAAATTTAACGAGTTATAACTAAAGAGAACTAATCCACTCAATCCCAGTCAGATTACTTCTCTACCACCGACTAAGAAATTTAGCTACACATAGGAATAAATATCAAATCAAAACTAAAGTCCCAAATTATAATGAAAATAATAAGAAGACAAAGATATAGTAGAAGAGAATGAATATATCTCTAATACTCCTAAGAGCTCCTTACTCTCTTTATAGATTACTTCTAGTTGCCCCTAGATATGTTTTAATCATATTCTCTGGCTTTCAGGTGTTTTTCTGAATGTCCCATTGCATTCCTCTCACATCTCTTTATATTGAGTAAGTTTAGAAGCCCATAAAATCATGAAATCTCATAAAAAATAAGCAAGGCATGCAAGACACGTTGGTGCCAGCTCCACAGCTTCCTTCTCCACTCAATGCCATCTCCAGCGCATCTTCTTTTCTCTTCACGAACTCACCCGGCACCAGCTGAGCTTCCTTCTTCAATGACTCGTCACCGAGTGAGTTCATAATGCTAAATTCTTCTCACCTTCTAACCTGTCTGCGGGTGAGAAAATATGGGGGAGGCAGATGAATTTCGTATTTTATGTCTAACTCCAACTTTTTTGGCTCTTTTGTAACTCAAAATCCTCATAAATATTCTTGTGATATAAATATACTTCAAGTTATGTAGAATCATACCAAAATGTATCAAATTACAATATTTTGAGATAAAAATATATATTGAATGTGTATATTTTGTAGGTATATAATAGATACATCAATTTGTATGATTGCCAATCTTACATTTGATTTATAATCTTTTCATTAAAAACAGGGAGTTATGTCAAGTATGCCGGCTAAAAATTAGCAAGGAGATGAAATCTATAAGTACTTGTAACCTATTCTTGCCATATTATTGTATAAGTATATATAAAAATAAATGTAAATATATTCATATTGTATATGTATATAATATATTCTAAATTTATATGAATTTATTAATTGAAGCCCAATTTTAAAGTTATGGCCTTTAAATATATTTTTCTTTAATTCAAAGTTTATTCTAGCTTAGTGTAAAGTTGTTACATGTTATATATATAGTACGAGTCTCAATCTATCTATCATATATAATTCTATGTAAATTTATAAAATTTAAATATACATTATATAAAGATATGTAATGTAAAGATATTATATATTATCAATATGGCAAATTTTATATTATATACTTTTAATTTAAAAAATATATATTAATATAATATAATATAATATGATGAGTTGGGGCGCAGGGGAGAATTAGTTGGCTGTGGTGCGGGTTTACGGGGCGGGGTTTATCGGAGGGAGTGGATGATACGGTGGCTCCAGCTGTGCAGCCCTGCCACGGTGGCAGTACCACCCGATGTTGATATAAAAAAAAAATAGAAGATATATATAGAAGTAGGTCAGGTTCAGATTGATTTCTGGGTTGATCTTCACTTTTTTAGTATTTATAGCATCTTGATAAATATTTTATATATATAGTGTAATATTCTGTTAACTTTTTTTTTTGGCAGTATCTGACCCAAAAAGCCGGATAATATTCTTTACGACACTCGAAATCGAAAATGAATCTAGTGGAACATCCATAAATCCCTCTTTTTTTCAAATACTAATGACGTCCAAATATTACTTTTCTCACCGGAAAAAATTACATTGCTCAATCTGCTTATAAAAAAAAATTCTGTATATATAGCAGTATGTATAATCCATCAGGTGGTGGAGTTTTTCTAAAAATATTTTGGGCGACACATATATATAACATGCAAATGAAATCAATAATATATATATATATATATGCACATGTTTGATTAGTCAATCAAAGTATATTGTAGGGATGCCATTAGTTGATACAAGAGTCATAAAGAAGATATTTTTCCTGGATGTATTCAGCTACAAGGCTTCACAATATGACAATGAAATTACTTACAAAAATATTTAGTCTCGGATCTGTCTCAGGGAATAATTCACACAATAATGGGAATGATACAATGAATACCCCCCTACTTCTGATCTATGGGTTCTGCACTGAGGGCGATATGATCTTCTCTTGAAGAACTGTTGAATCGAGGAACGAGTCCACCCATTTCTTCTACCTGCAATTTCATCTATTTGAATTAGTAATTAATTGACACTTGGATTATAAAACCAGGCGGGATTGTTACGACTCAGAAGTTCATTGGTTACAATAATTGTTTTAAAGATATACAAAGAACATGGGATATCGATTAGGTGAAGCTGTGATGAGGAAAACAAAGAGAGATCAGTGGTTGAAGGTGAGATAAGCAAATTAATATACATAAAAAAGTGAAAAACCTGTTGTAATGCATCTCCGGGCAGATGGGCTTTCTTATCTATTTGTTCAGCCATTCCTTCAATAAACTCAGCAGCATCTTGAAGTGTCCCCTTGGGAAGATTCTTGGCAGCTTCATCCGCCACTTGCTCCACCTTCTCAGCCACTTCTTCTACAATGTCTAAAATTTGCTCTGCTTCCTCTATTGTTGTTTCAACTTTCTCTATACACATATTACACAACAAATATGCATTCTCTTTCAATATATATATATATATATATATTAATTCACCAGAATGGATTTATTGATTATTCTAATTAAGTTCTTGTTGGGCTACACCTTTGATGGGTATAGAGCCCAAACATAAGGGCACAGGCCCAAAACAAATTAAATAATTATATTTTATTTAATTTGTTTTAATTAGAGAGGGAGGGAACGGTTAAATAAAAACCGTTCCCACACAACGCACACCCCGAGAGTTTTAAGTGAACGTGTGTGTGCGTGGAGAAGGGGTAGAGGATCAGTTATTCAAAAACGCTCTCTCGATTCAATTTTGGAAGTAACGCTCAGAGACACGATCTGGGGTTTTTTTTTTCTTTCCTCTATGAAAAAAACACTCTCGCTCTTCCTCTCAATTTTCTTTTCCGTGTGTGTCTACGGTGAAGCAGTAAACAAAGTCCGAGTGATTTTGTTTCTACCGCTTGGAACTCTTCATCTTCTTCAAATGGAAGTATACTCTGTGTTTGTGGCATGTATGTCTTCCCTTCCTTTTATTTTCTATCAGTTCTTAATTAATTACCATTCAGTTTCAGTAATGGTCCCCATTTCCCCTTGGTAAAGGATAGAAGTGTCGTCACTAAAGTTCCAAGAATCCAAACTTTCCTGCTAGAGAATTGAGCTCTTTATGAATTTCAGATTCAGATTGAACAAAAGGTTTAGAGAAAAATTGGTGAGGACCGGAAAGATTTACCAATCACCAAGAGAAGGATCAGCAGGAAAGGGGGATTCTGGGGTTACACCGGCGTGGACAGCCACGTTCCTGCATGATGATCGTGGAATATTTATTGCTTTTGTTAGAATTCAGAAACAAGTTTTGAAGAAGCTAGTCTGCTGCTTTCAAGTCTTTCTAATAGTTAAGCAAAAGATTATAACTCACACATATCTTCTGCTCTAAAGTCTGAATCCAGCGTTGAACTCTCACTACAAGAAAACTGTGTTTTTGTCAAGGATATTTCTCAGGGAAACAAATTTGTGAGAAATAGTCACGGAATTTCTCTGGGAATTTCTCACCAAAAGAATTTCTCAGGGAAATTTCTCATGGAAAAAGAATATGGAGAGAATATCCATGAGAAATTTCCTGAGAAAGAGCACACAAGATGGCGGGAAATTTTCTCAAGGAAATGTTCCGGAGAAACTTGAGAATTTCTCATAGAAATATCCGTGAGAAATGCGCGAGATGGTGGAAAATTTTCTCAGGGAAATGTTCCTGAGAAACTTGAGAATTTCGCATAGAAATATCCGTGAGAAATGATAAAAAATTCTTTAAGAACATAGCAATCTTTTCTCATGACTCATGCCCTGAGAAATGGTGACCATTTCTCATGGACATATTTGTGAGAAACTGTAAAAAAGCAATTTTGAAAAAACAAAATAAATATATGGTAGTTTCTTACACAAAATACCATGAGAAATTATCTCTTTTATCACATAATGTGGAAAATTTAAAAATAGAGGTATTTCTCATGGATATATTCCATGAGAAAAATTGATGAATTCTCATGACTTTGTCCATGAGAAAGTTTTCTCAGAAATATTTTCTTGTGAAAAGTTTTAGTTTCTCATGGAATTATTTCATGAGAAATATTGAACATATTTAAAAATATAAATTAAATTTGTAATTCTACTTAATATCTATTAATTTGAAATGTGTATTTTATTTATATGTGTTAACCAATAAATTTCATTATTTTTATAGTTAAATCTAATTTCTTGTGATTTTTTTTATAGATAATCTCTTGTCATTTAGATAAATTTAAGTAGTTTGGATATATAAAGTGTTTATGTGATTTATGATGCATTAGATTAATTTGTTGGAAAATGAAATAGTCTTTACTTATAGCATTAAATACAAATTTGAAAATGGAACTATTACATGTGATAATAATATAACTTTTAGAGATGTGTGCATTATTAGTGATATAAGATATTATAATATGATATTTGCGATATATGTTTCTTAAACATAACATGTATATTATAAATGTATAAAAAAGAAATATATATATATATTATATGTGTGATATATATTGTAATAATATAGATTTTATATAATAATATCAATTTAAATGTATAAAGCTAATATGTATATATAATTTCTCAGCTAAAAACTTCAAAGGGCCAAAGTATTATTGGTAACGGGAGTAGCAAAAATATAATGGGTCTGCAGTTCGAATCCTCGCACAAGTGATTAAATTTTACTAGACCCCCAGAAGTTTAATGGCGTCGTTCCTCTCAAGTTTCAAAATTCTTCCCTAAGCTCCCTTTTTCTTCCTCTTAGATGCCATTTTATTTCCCAAGTTTCAGAATCCCTCCCACCCCCAAATGAAAAAGCCCTAAAATCCCACTCCCAATTTGTTCTACCCATTACCAAATTTTCAAGATCGTAGTCGGCTCTTGCAGATTCACTTTGATATTCCCTCGCTCACACCTCACAGACAGACATTCAGCTCTTACTGATTCACTCCGACATTCCCTCGCTCGCGCCTCATAGACGGATGGCTTCCCACTCCTTGTTTGTTCTCTGGTTCTCTCTCATAGAACAAGCAAGGTATATATGTTCAACTCATTCTCTAGTTCTCTCATAGAACTCTCTCAAGCCATGCTCTATACTGTATATAGTTCGTTCTCTGGCTCTTGCTGATTTGATGACATGTTTGTCTTAGTAAATTTTTTCCCCTTTCCTTAATTTATTTCATTAGATAGAGAGATGTATGGATTTGTATATAGTTGAAGGTTTAAGTTAATAGGATTGTAATTTGTATGGATCTGTAAAATGGTTTGAACATCAAATTTTTTTTTTTACCAATGTTCTTACTAACTACACTCACTAATTAATATGAGGTTACGATTATTGGCAAAAAGTATCTGTAATATGAGGTTACAATTAAATCAATTTAATTAGAGGCAATTTTGTACAATAATATTTTTTTAATAAATTTAATGACTCTAACTTCTTTTAACAGTAGTATGTTGATTAAGAAAAAAAAAAGGAAAGCATAAAAAATAGAGGGATTAAGGTCTTGTGGGGGTGGGTTGTGACTTGTGAGGGACTAATTAACTAATGTGACTTCGATTGGTCAAGAGGCAAAAGTGATCATGCAACAGGGTCATCTTTTGAGACTTTTAATTTTCTTTTTATATATAATATAAATATAAATAATTAACAAATATGAACCTGTTAAGTGTTGATGCTTGGTGCTATAGAAGAAAGATTTTCACGTACATGGATATACTATTATTGCTCCCATTTGGTTGTTTCTTAGTTGAGTAGAGTGCTGAAATTTGGAATTTTTCATTTCATATTGTCTTACCTAAAGTTAAAATCTTGGATATTGGAAACTATAACAACTCATATAAACACCCATTGATATACTCTCCTTGCTTTCGTTTGGTTGTTTTAATATTTATTTTTAAAATAGTATGTATATTTTAATATTTATTACTAATCATTAGACTATAATTTCTCTTTGAAAATTAAAAAAAAAAGTTGGGGCCAACCTAATAAATAACTTGTGTCCATAATTAACCATTACTTTGAAGTTGTGTGCTACATTATTGTTAGATGGCTACTCCTGAGCATCGTCGTTGGATGGACAATAGATTTGATAAGGAGCGTGAAACGATTAGTGTTGAGTTCATTGAAGGAGTGGAGGCCTTTCTTCAGTTTGCAAGTAAACTGGACAATTTTAAGAATCTGGGAAGCTGAGGTGTCCATGCTTAAAATGTCAATGTTTGAAGCATAAAACTCCGGATGATGTTAGGAAGGATTTGTACTATAAAGGATTTATGCCTAACTATTACTATTGGCATAATCATGGAGAGAAACGCCCCCGAGTAGCTCCAATTGAGGCCAACATTTGTACGGCTTCTAATCCATACGAGCAAATGGTTATGGATGCAGTTGGGCCATCTTTTGAGCCACATAACATTCCCGAGGATCCTAATCCAAGTGCTGCAAAATTTTATGATATGCTTCATGCTTCACAGTCACCATTGTGGGATGGATGTGAGAATCACACGGTGTTGTCAATAGCTGTGAGGTTATTGAGTATCAAGTCTGATTATAACATTCCTAGTGCATGTATGGATGAACTTATCACACTTATAAAAGAGATTTTACCAGCTAATCATCATATGCCATCAAATTTGTACCAAATCAAGAAATTGGTTAAGCAACTTGGTTGTGGTTATCAAAAGATTGATTGTTGTACTAAAGGATGCATGTTGTACCATGGTGATGTAGTCAATGATAAAAAATGTAGATTTTGTGGGGAAGCAAGATTCAAAGGGGCTAGAGTTAAAAAAGGGAGATCTAAGGAGATCCCAACAAAACAAGTGATGGAACAAAACATTCTTATTATTCTATGTAATCTTGAGAATATCCAAAATCAACCCCTAATAAAAAGGATTGGCTTGTTGTGATAAGGACAAGAGCAAGGAACAGAACTGATTCCCCTAGTTATGATAAGGAGGATGAGCCATTCCAAGATAAGGGCAATCATTCTCCTCGATTAATTGAGTACAATTTGCAGGACATTGATGGGCACAATTTGCAAGATAACACAATTCAGAGTGAAGAAGTGGGTGATGCGACGTTCCAAGATGACATTGAAGACCATGAAAATGCACATGAAGACTTTGTTCATACCGACTCATCTGAAACTGAAGAGGACCCCCCTAGTGATTTTTATTTAGCTAGTGATTGATACAATATTGGTAACATTGTGTCACTTATACTACTTATTTATTTTGAGTAAACTATTTTTTGTGCAAATTTTATTAATTTGTGTAGTTTTCTTTATATTTCAGGCTCATGGATAGGAAGAAGGACAAAGGTAAGGCAGTGATACATGATGATCACTCACCACACTCGCGACCACAACCACAACAACAATTCCAACCATTACCTTCTATGGTTCCATCTTCTCGACCGTCCTCATCCCAACAAGATATGACACCACCGTGATCGAATGTGGCATCATCTTCGACACCATCCCGCCACATTTCATCATCTCCTAATGATTCTTCATTTGCTAGTGCAAAACGAAATTCACCATGTGTGATGAGCACAGATAGTCCTTCTTTTGAACCTGTCACATATGATGCGGGATCAATATTGGAAGATGGTTAATTGGTTATTAGACCTCACGGTGCCGACACGTATGTCTCTTTTCATTAATTTTGTTGTCAATGTTTTTTCATTCATACATTTTGCTAAATATGCTATATATCACAGCTTCTACCCTACCAATAAAACAACACGTAAATTGTCTCGAATCATCCATGGTAAGTATGAGGGTGGATGGCCAAATTTTACTAGTGTGCCTAAAGATGTCAAGAATATATGGTGGGATGAGTTTAAGGTGAGTTAATTTGGTAATCATTTGCAAATTATATTTATCCACATTTATCATTCTTCAACTATAATGCTTTTTGTTTCTTTTGTAGTTACACTGTGCTTGGGATCCCAATCAAGAACCAATCATTCGTGACATATGGAAAAAGAGATGTAGCAGCCTTATATGTTCAGGACTAAGAGACATTCGAACAAAAAAGTCAAAAGGAGTATGGTTGCCAGATTCATCTTTAAATAAGTTAGAAAAGTATTGGGATTCTAATGAGTTTAAGGAAATATCAACGAGAAACAAGGCAAACAGAGCAACTAAGCCTGAAAGATGTAAGCATAGGGGTGGTAGCATCTCACTTGTAGAGTATAAAGATAGAATGGTAAGTCTTGTTTGATGTCATTTCATTTTGGATATTATGATTGAGAATTAGACATTTTCCTTATATTTTGTACATCTTTTTTTGAATTTTGATTAATTGTCACTGTCTAAGGTGGTGTTGTCATGTTTATTTTCATTAATTTTTGACTTCATAAGAAAAAGAATCTGGTCGGCCCATTCACTATCCAGAGGTGTTTAAGAAAGTCAACCATGATGAAAGAAAAGGTGGTTGGGTTGCAAAAGAAGCTGAAGATCAATTCGTAAGTTATTTAAGGCTTCTTTGGTTTATTATATTCTTTCAAAATATGTAAACTTTCATGTACATTTAATATTGCTTACTCTTTGATAATGCAGAAGCAATATGAGGAGTTGCGTGATCGACAAGAGCCAGGAACAGATATAGATCATGATGCAATATGGATATAGTCTACAGGTGGAAAGAATAAGAAAGGTCGAGTGTATGGGTTGGGTTCACAAGCGGGTGTCTTAAAGTCTTGTGGACCTGCATATAATTATGGCGAGATATGACAGCTAAGACAACATTTGCATGAACAGGCACAATATTATGAGAGAACCTTAGCTGAGGTTGTGAAGAAGTTTGAGGATCGTGAACAACGTTTTCAAGCCCAACTAGATGAGAATAATCAAGTGATGAAACAAGTCTTAGCTCAACTGATTTCTCAGAATGCTCAAGGTAGCACTTCAGCTCAAACACCTGGTGCTATTGTTAGTAGTGATAGTGAGGAGGATGATGAGGAGGAAGGGCAGGGTGCAAATAATCAGTATGGGAATGAAGACGATTATGATGATGATGATTAGTTGTTCATAATGGTAGTGAACTATTAGATAATGTTATGAATTTGGAATGTTGAATATTAGTTTTTTGTTATAAATGTTATGTGAAAATTGGATGTTAATTACAATGTTAGTAATGATATCTATGTTATGACATTAGGCTATTTATTGGCATTGGCTTGTTTTTGGTTTACAGGTTTGTATTTGAAAATGCAAATGATATAACAAATAAATATATGCGGTGGCTAAATTGTTGTTTTCTCACGAACTTCTCAGGGTCAATTTCGTGAGAAAACTGGGAATTTAATCGCTTTCTCATGGGAGTATTGCATGAGAAAATTTCTCGCGGAAAGTCCTTGAGAAACATTTCCGAATGGCTTCACACATTTTCTCATGGATATTTCCCTGAGAAATTTTCTCACGGACTGATCGAGAGAAACATTTCGGCCTTAGAGGTTTTCTCATGGATATTTCCCTGAGAAATTTTCTCACGAAATTTCCGAGAGAAATATTTCTCTGGGAACGCGGCCTTAGAAATTTTCTCAGGGAATATTTCTAGAGAAAATTTTCTTTGGGAAATTTCCCTGAGAAAAGTTTCTCAAAGATTTTTCCGTGAGAAATATCCTGAGAAATGTTTTCTCAGGAAAATTTCTCAGGGAAATAGTATTTTCTCGCGAGTGATTTTCTCATAGTGACTTTTCCGTGAGAAATGTCCATGAGAAACTAGTTTCTCAGGGATTTTTAGGATTTTCTCAGAAATTTTATCCGTGAGAAAATTCTTGTTTTCTTGTAGTGTCTCGCAGCCGCAGCAGGTTGTGTTTTGGAACGGAGAAGCGATCACATTTGAGTATTGAGATGATTCTGTGGGATCAAGTTTTGAAGCCTGACGCCTACTAAAAGTGTCTGAGGCAGCTGCGCAACAAGGTTGTTGAAGGATGATTGTTATTCTATGGAAATGCGAATCTAAATCTCAAGATTTTTTAAATATATAAAAGACGCTGGAAGAGTGGAGGTGGACCACACGTTGGAGGAGTATGACTTCTATATGTAAGCATATATTATAATCCCAATTGGCTGTCAGACGCTTCATTATCAGTTTCTTTTTCTTTTTTCTGCCCAGAAAATGCTTCATTATCGTTTTCTTTTTTTTTCTTGGCCAAAAAATAATTCATTATCAATAGATAAGAACAAGGTATTATTATATTAATTGGCAGTCAGACGCTGATATAATATTTAATGCGTTTTTTTATTTGCCACTGAAAATGCTTCATTATCTTTTTCTTTTTTTTGGTCAAAAAATAATTTATTATCAATAGATAAGAATAAACTATTGTTTGGAAGATATTTTTAAGAAGAAGTTGGATAACAAGGATGACCTCTGAAGCCATCCTAAATCCAATTTTTCTTGTTTCACAAATTGGGGGTCAAGGATGGAATGGTCAAAAATAATTATTTCAATTACAAAATTACCATTTAAACTTATAAAAAATATATGCATATCTCATGATATTTTTTCACACTTCCCATCACACTATCAAAGATAATTTCACCATAGAGTGTCTTTTCTGAGCCTGTTTCATTAATTTTCAGTGGATATCGTATACCCTAGACACTTTCAGGTATAATTTTTTCTAAGTCTTTTACCATGTTTTTATTAATATTGTCCATATTAGTTGGTGTGTGTGTGTGTGTGTTTTTTTGTAGTTATTAATAGATTTTGTAACAGCAACCTTAATGGTAGTTTATGTGATGAGGACTTCAATATTAATTTAAAATTATTATTTAGTTATTTTTATTGTTTGATAAAAAAAATTTTCTTTACTAATATTATTATTAGAAGAACATATTATTATTGTTGGAAGGTGTTCTTATTAGAAAATAAAAGCGACAAAAAAATTTTTATGTGAAAAGAACAAGAATTTATTCACATATTTTTTCATCTAAATTTATGAATAAGGGTAATATTGAAAAAAAGTAGTTATAATCCATTACATTCCTTCCATTTTATAATAACTTCTAAACAATAGTTAAATGAGATCATTTCTTCCCTCAATAAAACTTTTAAACAATGAAACATTTCATTCCGTTCCATTCTATTCTATTATATTCCATTAATAATAATTTCATTCCATTCCGTCCTAAACTCTTAAACATAACCTAAGGTATTGAAAGTCGGATCAATCACTGAAGCAATCAAAGTAATGATTTAAATTTCAATAGTTCAATCAAGTCAAATCATAATTAAATCAGTAATAATAAAATTAAATAAATACATCATTATCAATAATTTAAATAAGTTGATAATCATCCATAATCATATTTTAAACTCAAAATAGTTAATTAATATTCTATTTTTATATTATTTATTAAGTAAATCTATTATTATTAATAATTATGTATCATGATAATACTTATATAATATTATAATATGCAAAAAAATATTTATACAAAAATAGTGTTATTTAATATTAAAAACAACATAATTTTATTTTAAAAACTTAAAAAAAATTCTAACCGATTCTACCGATTATCATCCGGTTCATTATTGGTTCGATATCAGTTAATTGATTTTCAACTGGTTCCTACCGATTCTGTAATCCTTCGTAACCTTCTTCATGCAGATTGGACGTAACAGCAATTAATAGTCAAACCAACCTGTCCTAATCGTCCTGTCCAGTTTTTAATAAAAAAAACCAAAAGGAGTTAACCAACTCCCTCAGCATAGCATCAGAATTCACAATAGAAAGGAAGTGAGATGGGGATACCCCTGTAGGAAAAAACTCATCCCTCTAAAGCTCCACTTAGCAACCCAATCTGCTGATTTGTTTATGGTTTTTGAATTCCAAGACGATGATCGAGAAATGGTCAAGGGACTTGCTGATATGGGTAATATCTTCAATAATGGCCGAACAGCTCCAATGTAGACCCCAAGGATTCACATGCATATTCTTGCTGTCAGATTCGAAAGCAACAGACCTCAAGTTCAGATCACGTGCCATCAACATTAATCTGTGAAGAACTGTTCGGATAATATTTTAAGCTTAATCAGCAAGTTGCACCAAAAGTCTCGGTTTTTTAAATATTACTAATATTTATTTTCAACGTGCTCTAGATCTATTTCCTTCACGTTATTTATGCTTCTATTTTAAGAGATATGTGTTAGGTTGAAATCTGCGTTGTAATTATCAAGCTAATATGACTTAGATCAGCATCTAGTTAATTTTTTATTTTTTGCAAAATTTCCATTTACAGATTAAAAGTTGTATAAACTTATCATAATAGTTTTCGTTAATTACGTCAAGCAACTTTTTGTGGCTCTCAGTTACCATAATTTATTACAAGTCAAGTTGTATCTGAATGCTTCATGCATGAGGAAACGAAAAATGGAAGTCATCTAATATAGACATGTACATATATACATGTGTCTACATGTATATTGCTTTTTGTCAAAGCAAGTTGCATCTTAATTTTCTATGAGGGGGAAAATTGTATTTTGGGTCCAATTTTGGGCTTTTTAGGCTTTCTCATTCGTTACTATCAACAAACAGAAGGCAGCACCAAGACGGAGGCCCATAAGGCCAGCCCGAACATGGTTGTTTGTTTCATCGGTCGTTATGACCTTGCTCATTATGCAAAGTTGAATCCTCAAAGGGTAATCGAAGAAAAAAAAAAGTTGAATCCCCAAAAACTATGCAACAATGATCTCAATAGCATGATTGGTTCAATTGCAAGTTGGTTAAGTAATATAATGAAAAGAATATAAGAGGATGTGATTGAATAATAATTACATGAGAATTTTAAATGAGTTTGTTTGGTATGTTAATGAGGATGAGAAATTAAATTTATTTTTTTATATTTAAATAAATACAAATAAATGAGAAATAATTAAAATGCCCCTAGGTTAAAATAAAAAAAAAAAACACACTTTCTTCGTCCATCCTCACCTCCCACTAGTGGCAGCTTCCACCATACAATGGTGGAGGGGTCTCACCACCAATGGCACCCTTCGTTTCTTCTACAAAAATAGCGCGGGGAGAGAGAGAGAGAGAGAGGATGAAGACAAAGACGAACAGAGGTAAACGAAGATGGTGGACGAATTTGTGAGTTCCTTTCTTCTAAATCCAGATCTACGAACAAAGAGGTCCACTATCTCCAACAAAGGCAGCTGGCACGCTGCCATTTTCATCATCTGTAAGTTCAATATTGATTTCAATCTCAGATTCTTACAGTCTTAGAAGAGACAACGATTACAGTACCATTGAGCTAAAATTAATTGAGATTTTTGAAAAAGGTCAAAGTAGGATGGAGGAATAATGGAGGATGCCAGTGGAGGTGCAAGCCAGATGTGAAGGTCAATGGTTGCTGAAGATGATGGAAGGATGGGGTGGGAGAGTTTGTTAATGAGAGGTGGGTGTCGTGGTTTGTCATCTTCAAAGTTGTGAAAGGTATATTGGTCTTTTTGCATATGATCTTAGGGTTGTAATCATCCTCACACAGCAAAATGTTAAGAAAATTGGACTGAACACTGAACCAAACAAGGTAGCGGTTCAAGGTTCAATGGTTAGACCAAGGTCAAACCGGTTGTAATTTATATGTATTATAAAGATTAAAATAATATAAATAAATAAAAGAAAAAGCAAAGATTGAAGAAAACAAGGAAAAACTAAAACCATTTGATACTTGAAAGTCCTATATTACTCAAATTTTAATAAAGTAGGTGTGTTGAAAACTATATAGAGATAGTTTTGTTGGTCATGTTAGAAGCAATATATTGGGTATCCTTGAAATATCTTAATGGGTTTGGAATTTTTTTTTAGGTCTAGAGTTATAATTTTTAAAATTTTTTTTTTAAAAAATAACCAGACCAGTTCGGGTCGATTTTTGACCGGTTTTATCAGTCGTTGACCTGTTCTCTGGGAAGATCGGTTTTGGGATAGTTCCGGATCAGACCAGGGACCAGTTCCTGGTTTGACTGGTTGAACTGACTGGTACGGTCTGGTTCTCTTAACAATGATTAAGATGATCAAGTTCACATGATGTAAAAAGGATTACCTGACAAAAGGTTAACCAAACACAACAGCTTAGGTAATATGATCATCATCACTTCACATACCCCATTGTGTGAATGAATCAAATGGGCTGCATGTCATAGATAGATCATAGACCAATCTCCCCAAAATCTGCATCAATACAAAACATGTAAAATTTATTAAACATAATGCTTGTAGATTTTGGACCATTATAATTATTTATTAATCCGCCTGTGATCTGTCTTATTTTATTTATCATTTTAAGACTTTTAATAGAAACCAATAAAATCATTAAATAATTTAGATTATAGTAAAATTTAATAATATTTTATCAAATTATTCTTAAATTAAATTTTAAATTTTACTTATTATTATTTTTGATGAAGGTAAACTAGTAAAAGATAATTAATATAATTAATATTTCATTAATAATATAAAATAATAAATAATTTAAATATTTAAAATAATCTAAAATACTCCCTCTAGTCCTAAGTATATGGCCTTCTGCCCTAATCATAAATATAAGACCCTTTACAATATACGATGTAGTATTTATTATACATTTTTTAAAAAAATGCCTTTATTTAATGTATTTCAAAGAAAAAGAGAAAGTGATTAAATAAGAATAGTTTTAAAAAAATGTTGGGATTTTCATAGAAATCAAAATACTCCCTCCGATCCTTTTTATAAGAGATCTTCTACAAACTTTTTCTGGTCCGGAGCTTGTAATATTTAATGAGATTTTTCCTATTTTATCCTCATTATTTATTTCTTCTCATAAATTGGTATTAGACTTTTTGGAAGAAAAAGAAACTCTCAATTAGTCAAATGATATTTAATGTGGATTACATTACTATATTAAATAGGAATAAAAAAGAATATTTATTTTTTTTTAAGATTTTAATAAGATAACTAACTTTCTCAATCTACTTAGAGTAATTAGAAGTCTCTTATAAAAAGAATTAGAGGAAGTAGTTAGTTAATTTTAACTCTTATTCTTAATTTATATTATTTGCTTAAAAGATGTAGTATTAAAGACGGAAGCCAATAACAAATAAAATGTTTAAAAAGAAAAAGTGTTGAGTTAATGTAATGGCCGAAAAGAGGTGTTAATGTTATAGCCGCGGGGCAGTCCATCGCTATTTAGAGCGTCATTTGATTGGGAGTCCCAGTGAATGCACCAAACTTTGAGAATGAGACATCCAGTCGTCTTGATAAAGACTTCGTACCCCAGTCCTATTCTCTCTTTCTATTCTCCTTCCACTTATAATAAACTATTGGATCCTTTGAATTTAAAAAAAGGCTGAGAAGTAAACAGCATTAAAGCATAAGGGCACCAGAAAATAAACAAAAAATATGTCTTGTTTCTTTTGAATAATTTGCAAGAATTCGAACAATGTAAAGAAAATTAGACCCATGAAACTGACATTTGAACTAACTTTAATTAATTACTTCATGTTAAACAAACCGACCCATAACATTCCAGGGAGGCACAAAACTTCTTTCACTTGTTATCAATACCACCAAACCCGTCCAATCCGGTTCCACTATAATTTCGAAAGAGACAATGAAACGGACTAATTTATTTCTTCTCCTTTGGCTCAAACAAAACCCAATATCATTAACTCTCTCATTCTGTGAGTAAATTTCTTCTAAACACCGTCAATGGCGACGATACACAGAAAACTCTTCCCGGCACTATCCAATATAAACCAAACCCAAGATTGTCCTGAGTTTTGTGAGCCAGCTTGCTCTTACAGCTGCTATTCTTTCCCAGACTACTACTTCCCACCACCTCCACCTCCTCCACCTCCCTTTTCTGCTTCTGATCGCTCAAGTTCAGGTATTCATATCTCCTCCTATTTCATAATTCTTGCTTGTCTGTTCGCTGTCATTTTTGTTCTTCTGGGCTTGTACGTGATCAAAACCAAGTGTTATGCTAATTGGTGTGGCTGGAGACACAATGGATCCCAATCAGATGCCTCTGACCAAGATTTTCTTGATGAGAACCAAGTTGATCACCCCGTCTGGTTCATCACCACCCTTGGTTTACAACAGTCGATTATCAATTCTATCACAGTTTGTAAGTATAAAAGGGGTGATGGGTTGATCGAAGGAACCGAGTGTTCAGTGTGTTTGAACGAGTTTCGCGAAGATGAAACCTTGAGACTCTTGCCTAAGTGCAACCATGCCTTTCACATCCCCTGTATTGACACATGGTTGCGTTCACACACCAATTGCCCTCTCTGCCGTGCTGGGATTGTCTCTAACAATGCCAGACCTGACGCTGCCGTGTCAAATTTGTCTTCAATGGACCAAAATTCTAACAGTTTACCGATGAACCAGGACATTCAAACCGAGAATCCGTCACATGACGGTGAGTTAAACAACAACGTGCTGGTAATTGCCAATGGGGCATCTGGAAACAGAGCTGTAACTGTGGAAACCCAAGACTTCACTGATAATTTGATTTCAAAGGAGCACGCGAATGTTGTACTCAATGATCTTAAAGAGGATCATCAGGCTTTAAATGAAGAGACACGAATTGAGATAAGGTCTTTGTCAATGGATTGCAGACTTGCTGGGAGGTCTTGTCCTGGTCCAGGTCTGGCAAATTCTTCTATTACAGAACCTGAAGAAAGCCATCCAGTGTTCAAAGAAATTCGGAGTTCCTCTGTTACAAAATGTCTGCACCTGAGCCCTGTTTCCATGAAGAGGTCGTTCTCTGGCAGCGGAAGGATTCTATCTGGGAGAGGTCACGGAAATCTCCATATAAGTCTTCCTTATTAGAATTGATCATCAATTCAATATGTACATATATTTTCGTGTTTGTACTCTTTTAGAATTTTGGGGCTACATAATTGTTTATACAGAAGGCATAAAAGGAAAACTTGTGGGAGGGGTAAAGAGATCCATTTTAATCGAGCTCTGCTTCAAAATAAAGATATTGTACTAGGTGGAGTTGTATTGAGTTAGATGCAGACTACACAAGAATAACTCTGCTGCTCCAATTGCGGAGGTGGAAGTGCCGAAGGATTTGATACTTTGATTTTAATTCCAGAAAGAGGAATTGAACATTTTTCCCATCAAGATCAGCACTGTGTAATTCTGAAGCCTTGAATTGTTTTCAATTTGGGTTTTGATGTGAGGAAGATTTGTCATTCTTCTCCACTTTGACAAAAATATTTTTCTTTTGTTGCCAAATAATTGAAGTGAGAAGAGAATTTCCAGTAAATCCAATCATAAGATTTTGCAATCTTTACAGGCATGTGTATTGATGTGGGAGAGTCAGCATAATTTACATTCAGGATACATATAATTATATTATAATGAAAGATGATGATTGCTTCCAAGACTGGCATTAGTTATCATATTAGTCGCCATATCTACCAATTTTAGGTGGAACTTCCATAGTTGCGTGTGGGTGTGTGTACGCACAACAGTTCTGTTAGTTGTACTATTTTTCAAAAACATTTTTTCTTTCTTTTCTTTGCTATCTGCATCATGACACTCAAAATAAGCTTCTTCTTTTTTAAAAAAAAATAAGCTTTTTTAATTCATCAAAATGGCAGAGAACTGCCGTGAGTTTTGGTCACGGAGAGAAAGAGAGAAACTCATATTTGAAAGAATAAAGCTTTTTGCTGCAATGTGAGCTTACATATTTGGAATTAATGTGGAATCCATGTTTATCTCTCTTTTTTTTTTTTAGTTTTTGAATGAACAGCATATCTATTTTTTATACGCCTTAAACTAATGAATAATGTATCTATCAATCACAAATGAAAAGATAAAGATTACAAGGATTTATATGTTTCATTTATCACTCACCACCTTTCAACAACTAGGTGAGGAGTTGATCAAAAGTACAAAAAATTGAAGTTGTATCTTGTGTACGTCTATTTAAAGTATGAGCAAATTGGTTAGCTTCCCCAAACATGTAATATATACTTAACAGTCTAGTCCCCATTCAAAATCTAGCTTGATCATGATTTTCCCCGTTCCATGTTTATCTTAGAAATGGTGAAAGAAAAGAAGTCTCCAACCCACATGGACCACATTGAGAGAAAACAAGATAAGAGAAAGCAAGTAAATGAGACCACTTAGGGTTTCAACTTTTAAGTGAGTTTTATGTCACAAGGAGTAAATGATTTCCAATTTTCAAAATGATAGAATTGCCTCTCAGCTTATATAATATGATCATTGACATCAAAATAACATGTGAATTGGGATTTCTTATAAGATAATTAAAATTGAATATTCCAATATATTACGATTTATTAAATTTAAATAACTCAATTCATTTTAATAAAGTGCAGACATAAGGAATTCAAATTTTAAATCATTGCAATATGCTTATTGAATTTGACTATTGACTAATGTTAATCAACATGTTAAATTAAAAAAAAAATTTCCAACATTTGCTACTTGTTGGGTTATTATTATTAGGACTCACTAACCAATTATTAGTAAACTAAGGGCCCATAAAAGGGAAGGGCTTGCTTTGAGTAGCTCAAAACTTTGTAAGCTGAATTGACCCAAAATAAACAGATACAATGTAAGCTGTGGAGCGTCGTGAAAATGTAACTAAATCTTCAGTTGTGGACTTAATTTATATAATATTTGGCCCAAAAATTATTCCTTGATTGAATCGAAACAGATTTAGCGTATATTTTGTTAAGCATCAGCGTAGAACATTCCGTTCTGAATTTCTTTTTTACTTTTGGTTATTTCAGTGGGAGGGGGAGCAAAACGAAGTGGGAATATCTGGACGCTTTCCCTTCAGCCTTTTGTGTTTTTCAAAATTCCCAATGATTTCGAATTCCCATCATTTAGCTTGCGAAACTTCTTCCAAGCTACCTACATATCTGTACTGACCACGTTAAAGAATCTCCTTTCCAGCTTTTCCCTTTCCCTTTCCTTGTTTTATATATAATCTCGGCCATGCCTAACTTTACCCATCCTAATGTCTAATTTTCCTGCCGGGGTTAAATTATAATCACATAACTTATCAATCTCACCAAGGAAGTGCCTTTTTCTCTTTAAAATCTTGGGCAGAAAGTGCATTTTGCTGTGTGAAAGAAAGAAAAATAATACTAGGCCCTGAAATGGATATTTAATTAAAAATGGACTGACAGCGTTCATCAGTGCTCAACTCTATTGGAAAAACTCTGGCAAGAGAGGTCGGCCCTTGAAAAGGTTGCCGAGGCAAGCTAGGCGTACCTTTATAGCTCTTTCTTTTTTCCCTAAAGTGACAACAAAATCTAATGGATGTTTCGTGACTTGGATGTGAAAGCTTATTAAATTGCTCCAAAAAAATCACCTTTAGATGAATCATATCCGCGGAACATGAATGCCAAGTATCAGATATTGCTACATCCATATTTTAATTAACATGATACCGCCCTTGTTCCAGTTCCAAACTATGATTTAATTTGTCCTTTCCCACATTCTCTGCGGCTCACATTAGAGGTTGATAATTTTATTCTTGGGTTTTAATCCTTTTAATATACGAATATGAAGTAGCCTTTTATATTATCATAAAGAAACTCAACCTGTCAGATTAGAAGGTCTAGCTCTCGGTGATATTATAGCTAACATGACATTTTTCCACCGCCTGGTAATAAATGGAAGGAAAAGGGTGACAGACCAGAAAGGATTTCGATTTTTCGTTGACCATAGAGCTTTAAGCATATGGGGGAAGCCATCCTGCACCATTTAACTTAGAATCTGGATGGTACGAAAACGGAGGGCAATGATCATCAACGTTGAATCTCAGGCTGTTCTGCGTTTGAGAGAAGGTTTTGTATATAACTTTTGCTGCTTGTGTAGGACACATGATCAAGGGAAAAGATCATGGTAATGTACCAATATTCCAAGTACACAGAACCTCCCCATCCTCCTTTTCTCATAAATCCAAACCGGTGTGCATCATTGCATTACATTGAGCAATTGTGAAGCAGGCAGAGAGATAAAAAGGTGTTGAAGAATATTCACACGTGAAAGACAACAAGGAAGGCGATAGGTATCTATGATCTATAATTATTATAACAATACTCCTAAGAAATGAATCGCCAAGAAAGGTGCGTGTAGCTGTCAACTATTTGTGATGATTCTGGTACTTATTCAGAAATTTGAAACCCGATGTGGTGCTGAATGTTTTGTCACCTTGTTTCTTTTTCCTTTAAAAGTTAAACGCAAACTACTTGGGTCTTCCAGGAAGGAGCCAAGCTTATTGTTGCCAACATTAAAGCTACTTTTGATAGTGCTTCGGCTGCAATGATTAAGAGATCAACTATGTCTATGCTACAGAAAGTATGTATAATTGCGTATCTGAACCACAAATGGAAATGCACTCGTCCAAATTACTCTTTTTTATCTATATTACAAAATATTTTGTATCAATTACAGACTTACTAAAAAAATTATTTTTTTTATTTAAAATTAATATAAAAAATATCAATATTTTCTATTTTATTCTTATTAGATACTTCATTTTATTATTATTGTAGAATTATAAATAATAGGTAAAGAAGAATTAAAGACAGAAATAAAATAAGAAAAAAAATATCAAATATCCTATAATTTGAATTAGAAACTTATCATGTAAAATATTTAATATAGACATGAGGGAGTACATATCTAAATATATCAGTGTATATATATATATATATAATAATTGAATTTTAAAGTCTCTTTGATCATAAGAAGTTCCTTCTGATTAATCATCCCTGCGTGCGAAGCTTCGTACTACGTAAGAACAGAACTCGAGGGAATATGACAGCTATGATATCCTACAAAGGTTTAAGCTATTTGCTAGATGTCCACTAAAGTAAGTAAAATTTCCTCAACATGTATATTCTTACAAAAACAAACTGAGTTTGTGAATCAATGAATAGCCTCGGTAAGTTTAATTAAGTTCAATTTATTCATAATTACGCCCAAGTTTGATCACAAATACAACTCGTCAGAGTCATTTAGTGGTGATCTAGTAACAAAGAATGAGGTTACTTTACAAAATTGTTTTAAATTTAAAATTTTATTCACTCTTGTCAAGAAAACACCGTTCCTCTTGATGCACCATAAAATTCGTTGTGTTTAGATGCAAAACTTGTGTATTTGATTATGTGGTATCATGTACCATACAGATGTGGTGTAAAACTCAGGCATGGATGTTCATATATCAATTATGCCATTATTCCCTCCTCTAAACTCTAAAGCAGCACAGAGAAGATGAAACTGATTTGAATTCTCTAATGCTGGGCTTCTGAAAAAGAGAAGAAGAAAGAATATGTGAAAGCAAATCAGAGAGGAACAGCTCTAAATACTAGTCATGGTATTTTATTGACATGACGAAGCTTGAAATTCTGAGACATGGGACGCTGTTGGATGCAGATGCCTCACTGAGATAAGACTAGATGGGCCACGCCCAGCACAAACTACCCATTTTGCCAACTGTCCTACTTTAAGTTCTGCACAATTGGTATTATTAGAGGTTCCGTTAAGCCAAAGCAAGAACAATTATAAACTCTTCCAATACAATACACAGATTCAAACTAGATTAAAAGGTATAATAACAAAAACATTAATAAAAACTGAGGAGGATTTTCTCAAGTTTCAACAGAAAGCAGCTTCTTCTTGAATTCTGCGCATTAGTTGATTCACAGCAGCTGCAATTTCATCTACTGTGTTCAATTGACTCTCAGCCTCAACCTGTTCCAATCAGTTTATCCACAAATCCAATTAATACTAATATTGATCATAGTAGACAGAAGAAATAGGAAAAGAAGGGAACCAACCTTTACGCTGACAGAGTAAAGAACCATATCGTCGAGAGTGGTAGTAACATTAAGGTGAAGAATGCAGAGTCTGAGACTCTGAAGCCCAACCACCATCTTCACAAGCTGGCCAGGTCGTTTCTTGGAGAGTATCTTGAGGTTGGCGTGGCTGTCCACCAAGCTCACTTCTATGTCGGCTGCCCCGGATTCCTTCTGGTTCTGTCCCATCACGGCGGCGTTCGTGGCCGTACAGGTGCTGCTCTGAGTTGCAGGCGTCGTGTACTGTGGGAACGTGAAGAACTCGGCAAAGGGACCGTTTTTGGAGTGTGTTTTTGTTTTGTTTTGACCCTGCATCGACTGTAGATGCTGTTCCAGCTCCTTGACGAAGTTAATGGCGCCCCCAATTATAGAGGCTTGGTCACCCTGTTTTTTAGCAACGCGACGCTTGAAGTGAATTAATGAATATGCATGAGGATCAAAGTAAGGAAATGAGGCAAGAGGGAGTTGTACGGACCCTGTGAACGTAAGAAGGAGGCATCAAGGATCGGAGGACGGCTAAGTACTCATTCATCTGCTTGCGGCGATTGCGCTCCACGGCAATGTGGGTCATCCTCTGGTTCTCGATTTCCTCCTTGTTCCTGGTGCTCTTGGTGCGACGTCGTTTGCGGCGTCCGGTGGAAGCCGCAGGGGACAGGGATTCATGAGGAGAAGAGTTTGAACAATCCCATGACTCCTTCACGTTTTGCAAGGGCGAAGAATAATCCCAATTCGCACTGCTTGTGATTCCAACGAAGCCTTTCTCTTGTTCTGCCTCTAAACCATAGCCAAGTCCTAATGTATAACTATAGTTGAAGGGATCTTGTGGGAAAACCACAGCCTCAAGTGCCATTGGCCACTTTGACGCAGGAGATACAAACTATTTTGCGTACAAGTAGAAAGCGCGAAGAAGAGAATGGAAGATTATTTTTTATTATTATCAGATGAGCACAAGAAGGATGTTGGAAAGGGAATGAAAGAAGGAGGAAAGTTGATGGGGGTGGGCATAGGCAGGCATACATACAACACCAAACAAAGAGACCCTTTTATGGTGTGCCCCTATGGCTATGAAGAAAGCGCGCCATCCAACGTGATTATTCGAGCGAACTAAAGCTACAGCTTGTTGCACGTGACCTCGGATTTCATTCTGGCTCACTTCCTTGACCGGTGACCCTTCTAACTCACAAGTCCCAACCACACCTTCTTCTTTCACTATTTCACTTCCCACTTGTTCATTCTTTTGTTTGCCATACCTTCTATACATTTGACAACAATCTCTATAGTTGATTTTCCCCTAGTTTTGGCCCATTGTTCCATTAAAAAAATCAACACAGTGACAACTAAAACTAGTGTTTTAAGTGAATAATTAGATTACATAATTTCAATCACTCAGTGTCATTCTGGAATGCCCTATAATATTCAAAACCCTGCTATATTAATTAACTTCACAAGATTAACTATAGTCCATAGTCTAGAACATCCAGCAACTGCATCTTTCGTCAATTTCAGTGTGAAACTTACAAGACGGTTGGTTGGCGAGGAAGGCACCAAAACCTTATTAGTGCTTGTTTGGTTTGCATTTTTACAAACCAAAAATTATACTTTCTAATAATTAATTTTTTCTTTTTTATCCAAACAGTTTTTCAGTAAACTTTTTTATTTTTATCCAAATTTTATTTTTGTAAACTGTAACTATTTTAAAAATATTTTTATAAAAAGGCAAATCAAACGGACACTAAGCAATTTAACTAAATGGTTCATCATATTCCTGTTTTTGTAAAGGGTGCCGAGTCTCGACTGGTTAAACTTCCACAACAATGTGATCTTTCCACAGTGTAGTGTGCTGCGTTCCAACGTTACTATAAATCATTAACTCGGTTGAATTATTCTTTTTGTAAAAAATTTTTTATAATAATCATAATTTATAAAAATAAAATTTAAATAAAAGTAAAAAAATTTACTATAAATCTGTTTAAATAAAAATAATAATAATTAAAAATCATAATTTAATTTGTAAAAAACAGGTATTAAATTATCATTCTACTAATTGTTTGTCATACGATTCAATATTTTATTAAGTCGAATGTGGGTCGACCGTGGGTTTATAATATTTCGTGATAATGTGGTCTTGGACATGAAAAAGAGAAAGGTGACGACAAGCTGGTGATTACCCAGACTCCAAGCAAGATCGATAACAGAGCAAAAAGTAGAGAGGACTAAATCTATAAATAAACAAATAAATTTAAATAACAATGAGGCAGCTAAGTTCAAGCGTCGAGACAAGTTCAGATTTCAGAGGAATCCATGTGACCACACGACGGACCACTCTGTAATCATCTACCATAAACACTAACCAATCCTCTCCCTTCATCCCCTTCCCGAGGTCTCTATGCTATGCTCTTTCGATCCGTGTTATTTAAGACTGCCAAAACACCATTTTATTTGTTATTTTAAATTTTTTTTACATATATTAATAAATTATTAAATTAATTTAATAATATTTTATTAAAATATTTTTACATTAAATATCAAAAAATAACTTACATTATGCTTATTATTATTTTTAATGAAACATAAAATAATAATAAAAAAAATTAATATTTTATTGATATCCTAAAATAACAGATAAATTGAAACATTTAAAATTCTCTTAAATAACAAATAAAATAGATATGAGGGAGTAGTATTTTCTTAATCTCATGTGTAGCCAGTTTATTTAACTTTACCCGATGCCAAACTCGTTTCACAAGCATTACCAATTAACCATTTGACACCATCTCGATAAGACATTCTCTAGAGCTTTTCTTCCCTCTTTTCTGGGGTCTCCCTGATACGGAATATTGCTACTACCATAACATTTGTTTATTGATTCATATTATTCTATTCAGTCTTTGGGTTATTCCCTCCAATTAAGCTAATTGATTAATAAATATTTCTACTGCTAATCTTTGATGTCCGAGCAGAAATATGATTAATATAGGGAGGAAAATCCAAACCCAACTGGCATTCCTTTGAATGAATCAGACACAATATTTGTAGATTATAATATGCGATGACTCTCAGTCTTAACAACACAAGCCAAGTGGGCTAATTAAATTTGCTACTAGCTATCAAAATATTATTATTCATGTGCCTAATTAACTAAACCTCTAGTGTATTGTCCAAGAAAAAAAAAAGGAGTCCGATGGTATATGATAGTTATTTACTGCATTCATCGAATTATTAATTTTACCTCTATTATGTTTTGTTTCCCTTGTTCACCGTCCACGTCTTTGTATACTAAATACAGCAATGCATGCTTCACATAACCTAAGATGCATCGACAATATTCATTAAATATATTCAGGCACAAAGTTGCCAACATATTCCTGAAATATGCGGATTATTAGCTCATAAATGTTTTTAATTATCACCATGTCCCACGCCAAGCGAACGGATCAGAAATATAAAGTTTTGTCCCTTGTTTGAATTTTAATTCATATATATCTCTTGATGAGGTACATCTTAGAATTCTGGTTAGTTTGACAAGAAGTGCGCGTATTATATTTTTCGGAAATACTATATATGACACACAAAGGGAGATGGACATATTGTATTTTGTAATAATTACATTTATCATTATTCATTACTTCCTCTGATCCTTAATAGAAGACCCTTTTAACTGAATTATGCAGATTAATAATGAAAGTTAAAACTAATTAACTACCTTGATTTCTCCGAAAACCCAATATTTTTCCAAAATTACCATTATTTAATCTCTCTCTTTTTCTTTAGATACACTAAATAGAAATATTTTTTGAAAATATGTAATAAATATTACCTCGTATATTGTAAAAGATCTTATATTTAGGATAAAGACAAAAAACGCTTTATATAGGATCGGATGGAGTATTATCTATGGAATAATCTCTACAAGGCATTTAACAATAATGACATATCCAGTAATTCAAATGACAACTTTACTTTGGATTAGCACAAGGAATATCAATAATTCAGATTTAGATTGACTCACCAACTGTCCTGAGAATGAATTATTAAATTTTCTTTTCTTTCTGCTATTTATTTGGCCAAATAGAATGCTTTCATCATCATCATCATTATTCTTATAAACGGCCAACAACTTAATTTGACAAAGTATAGATAAGATCAAAATCATTAAATGAAGTAATAGCTATATTACTTAGGAGATGAGAAAATTAATCATCTAATCATATGTAGACGTGAGTTGTCCAATATTAATTTTGATAGATGTATGTGGTTTAAATATTGGACACGCAGGTTGAATTGAAGAAGCAAAAACTAGGGTAGACGGAACATTAATGGTAGGTGAGGTGTATAATAAGCGCGTAGGTAGGTAATATATATGAAAGGTTTGGTTGTCGCACTTGGGGAACCCACGAGAAGTGAAGATTTTTGTGCAATTAAGAAATGGGTGATTTGATTAAGTGCATGTGCTCCCGCCACAAAATACGGTACCGGTAGAGGATGACCGGCGCATCCGGGCAGATTATGCAGTGGGCTTATTATTAATAATGAAGTAGAATTAAGAATGTGTTAAGGCAGCCGATTCGGTCAGAGATTTGGTTTAATTAATTAGAAACACTGTTGAATGAATCATATCGTAGCCTAGCCTTGTTGACTTGGTCGAGAAAGAAACATTGTGGTTGAAGGGGGCGAGGCACCTCTGATTCTGGGAACCTGCTCATTGTTTTATGGAAATATTGCTGCTCCGCTTTGCTGTTCAGATCCCCTTTATGCATTATTTACCACGGACACCCCATCACCCAACTTTCACTGCCCCCCTCGTGTTTAGGAATTGGGAATTTACAATTCATTTACTTACAATGGGGCTTAATTAATTAAAACCAACTAATATGTAAGTTGCTACATTTGCCTTGTTTTCTTTTATCCAAATTATAAGATAGTATAAATATAGGTTGTCTGATATATTTATTTATCTTTACTTAAATAAGTTAATATAATTAATTTTTATTAATTATAATATGAAAGTCTTAAATATTAAATAGAGACATTTTTTAAATTATATTTTGATCTAGTGAGATGGTAAAAGCAAAGTAAGATGTAAGTAGGAGTTAAGAATTCAAATTCTCTTAAAATAACAAAAATACATTTATCATAAGACACACTATCATAACTTGATATATAGAGTTTTTTACCAGATTCATGATCTAGTGATACAAATAATGATAATATGTGTAAGATTCATTCCTTTTTTTTCCCCTTGTATTTCTCTCATTTTAATGATACTTCACAATTGTCTAACTCCAGAAAATTTAGATCCAAAATTTTTATTATACAGCTAGTAAGAAAAAGAAAAAATAACGGTGAAAAGAAAGAATTTCATTTATATTTTTATGCTATATTACTCCCCCCCCCCCCGCCCCCCAAAAAAAAAATCTATAGTAATTAAAAATTTTGAAACAAAATTGAATCATGGAATTAAATGATTTCACTGCAGCATTTTGAACTATCATGACAATATATTGAAAAAATTAGATAAGATGAAAATAAGTAACGATTTATAAAAAGGATTAATAATAGGAGAAGACATAAATACTTAAGTTAATTTATATATTTAAGATATTTGTGTCAAATTACTTTAAAATACGTGAATTTTAAATTTAAAAATAAGTTAATAATGTTAATAACAAAAATTAGTTATAAAATAAATAATATGTGAAAAAATTACTTTTCCTGATTTGATTGAAATAAAGCGCCTAACAAACTCAAAACTTACTACATATATAACTCTCCAGAACCAAATCGACATTTTCTAGAATTCTTTGTATTCAGCTATTGGGTATAATTCGTGAAACTATTTAAGTGACTTGTTATGAAAGAGGTGAGCAAGTCAAGTGGGTGAGGGATTCGGTGACGTACGTAGTTTCTGCTTCACAACCACGAGGAACAGATTCAATTTGTACTCCCCTGACGCTCTGTCGTCTCGAGGGCATTTTTGTCCTTGTATTGCTCCATTCCACCACACGCACAAACTTTTTCCCCAATTTTGCAATGGACATGTCAATTCATTAATTAGTAACACATTCTATCCCTCCTCCCAACAACCTCTTTACTTTAGTCTATGATATTGTATTTTGGCTTAGAAAATTTAAGTTGTATTTATTTTCAGTTTAACGATAGTATTTCTGTAAAAAAAATTAATTAATAATTTTTCTTATTCAAAATATAAGTACCTTTTAACTACCTATTTTTCTTAATTACAAACCATAAATGGAAAAAATAATTAAAATATTAAATAATACTCCAAATGAAATATATGATTAAGGATAATTAAATTTAATTGGAGGCAAGTCTAAAAACTAATTGCAATTCGAAACAAATAAAGAAGTTAAACTACCTTTAAAAACCTTTTTTAATATTTGTGAGGTAATTATTTATGACTTATATTCAAAATCAAAGGTAGCATAAGCCTAGCTCTAGTTAAAAACAAAAATTATATAATGTAAATAAAAATTAAATAACAAATAATCATATAATTTTAGTTGACATTATTATGTATAGATATTCATATAATTCAAATTTTTTATGTTCCTCATAAAATAATATGAATGTTAAAAATGTATGAAAAATGCATATAATCTGAGATATATAAAGCTAATTACTTGCAAAAGGTTCGTGCTTTAAACATTTTTCAGTTCAGATGGTGCATACTATCTTTAAAAAAAAAAAAGTAGGCTATTTTGTTATTCCTATTCGTTTCCATTAATGAATACTATATCTTTGTATAATTATTTATTATTATTCAGATTATAAGATATCAAAATTTGAATGAGTAATTAATTGATCATTAATTAACTTTGTTTAATTTTTTCCCCTGCAGTGTTAGGTGAGATAACAAGGTCGTATTTAGAATTTACAATTCGTGCAACTTTTAAATATTATCAGTTTTTAATAAGGTAAAATGCATAGATTAAAACTTCCTAGTTAATAATTATGAAAAAGGAAAACTAATATCACCGATAAAAATTCATTCACCTTTCTTTTGTTTTCGTTACTTTTCCCTCTCATCTGAATTATCAGAAATATATTCAATTACTGTTTATCAACAAACTTGAGTACATCCAAAAATGGTTTCTCCATGTTTCACCATTAAAAAAAATGGTTTCTCCATATATGGATGGCCGAGAGTCGAGAGACCACTGTAGTTTTGTTGACACACACGTGCATGCCACTACAAAGGAACACCAAAATCTCCTCTTATGTTTTCCCTTGTGAACTTCTTTCGCCGTCCAAGACAAAAAGAAAGAAAAGTTACTAATAACGCCATATATATATATATATAGTGTGCATGCATGTACCTGACCAATTCACTATATAATCTAAAGAAAAAATAAATTAAAAAGGTAGTACGATGACAAAATCAAATAGAACATATTGTGTAAAATTGAAGCAATGTGATAGAGAGGGTAGCTTTTTGTAGGAGCCCATGCGACACACAATAATATATAATCTCTACGCGCATGATGTATGAGAGTAACAAAGTCTATCAGATTAGATTAAACAATAATATATTTATTTTTATGCAAGATTAAACAACAATATTTAATGCAGTAATGGAAACGTCACTCGCCACTTTGCATGTCGCCGCGATGCTCAAATATTACGATATGATATTCACATTGTAATTAAATTCATTAACTTTTAGTTTTACAATAAAATAACCTCCTACTTGGGATCCAATTCCATAAGCCGACACATATATGCAACAACACCAATATAATTCACGACATTGATGGAAATTATATATGTGTGTCTGGGTTTAAGTACTTTAACAATTATGGAAGCTTCTCAATTTTCATCTGTGATGTGGATCAAAAGCAATTTTTTTCGCATGATGGATTGAAAGTAATTAATCATTGCAATTTGGGTTACTGGTATTATAAATATATATTTGCATTAGTAAGCAATCATTGTTTCTTAATTTCTTCATATTTATTATTTTATTTGAAGATTCTCACATTGAGAATTAAATACTCTCCTCAAGCAATTTCCTAATCAAACATCATAAAGCGTTTAGAGCTAGGAATCCTTTTTTGCAATGATGTAATCAAATATATTGTAACATCATATGTATTTTTAAGAGACAAGGCTCACACAACTCCCATTAGAAGTAATTATAAGTCCCCCGTGACCATTAAATGCCTATTTGGATTCAAGAAAAAAGTGATTATGGAGGAAAAAAAGTGATTATGAGGACAAGTTTCCAAACACAACTCTGATGAAAATAATCATTTATGACCATTTAAGTGATTATTTTTATAAGCAACTTTTTTTCAACTTATGATAATCACTTATTCTCTTATAATCACTTATTTCACTTTTTCTTCTTATTATCCACCCAATAATCACTTAAACTCCAATATCCAAATACCTTCTTTTTCTCAAAATCACTTATTGGTTAAAAATATCTAAACATAATTCACTTTTTATATAATCACTTATTATCATAATCTATTATAAATAATCACTTATCCTCATAATCACTTATACATAATCTAATCTAAACACACCCTAAGACTATGATCAACATCCATGTGTCATGGTAGTGCGCTTGAGTGCACACAGATCGATCATTCCTGAGATTGCCGTGGACGAATACATATCACAAAACCGGGGACATAAGGTGGTGTGTCCTGAGACATGTTTGATTAATGTTTTTCACAACAGTTTTCTATTTTTAAAAATAAAAAATTTATTTAATAAGCCTATTTTTTTTATAAAATATTCTGAAAAATAGAAAAATATAAGAACAGAAACTTCAAAATATCTTTAAGGCATTCTCATTTTTTTTCTAAAAAACACAAAAAAAAAGGCAAAGAACACACGACTTATTATAATTTTAAGAATAATTATTTAAATAAATTTTTTTATTTTCTTATTTCCAAGACTTATTTTAAAAAATATTTCTATAATTGTTTTAAAGACATTAAAACAAATAGCACATTCAAACCAGCTCTAGCTTTCCCACAATGATTTATTTTTTTGGAAGAACCCACGATGATTTATTTTTTTGGAAAAACCCACGATGATTTATTTTGTACTATCTTTTCTCTAGCCAACCATTTATTTTGTATCTTAATTATGTTGTGTCATTTTGTAATGTGGGGGTGTAGTTGCAAAATTGTTTCTTTATAGACTAGAAGTATTCCTCGTCAACCGCATGAACTAATCTCCCTCATAGGTATACCCCTCCAAACCATACTTCCTTCATATATAAAGATTGAGAATCAAATTTCCAACCACTTGCTTAAGAGGCGAAAGCGTCTAAACTAGTTGGTAAATTGCTTCTTTATTTGAAAGAGAATTGAACATTTCTAATACAGAATAGGCTTAGGGGCTATATTGTTGATATGTCTATTTTATACTTACAAAATACTCATATTTTGTACTTATTTTCATCTTAATATATTTTGATTTGATACTTTTTGACATGACTCTATATAACTTAGAGTATATTTGCTTCACAAGAATATTTGTGAAAAGTTTGAGCTACATAGAACTAGAAAGTTGAGCAAAATGTAAAATACGACATCCATTCAATCTCCCTATATTTTCTCACCCAGCTACGGGGGGTGAGAAGGCGAGAAGAATTGCAAATAGCGAGTGCACCCGGTGCTAGGTCAACAAAGGAAAGCATCTAGCCGACACCGGTTGGATTTGGTCCTTGGAAAGCATGACACATTAAAGCCAGCATTGTGTGAAGGAAAATAAGTTGGACTCGGTGACGGCTCATCTCAGTACACCGACTTATTTTTCAAGCATAAACGCGATTTTTCATGGGCTTATGGGCTTCTGAACGTCCTCTACATAAAGAGACGCAGTAGAAACACAAAGAGACATCCATTTTTCGTGGGCTTATGTGCTTCTGGACATAAAGGAATGCAGTAGAAACACAAAGAGACATTGAAAACCTGGAGGTCAAAAAATATGGTTCAAATATATCTAGGAGTAACTAAAAGTAATCTATAGAAGAGATCAAGGAGATCAGAGGAGTATTAGAGCAAGATTATCTTTTCTTCCATTAGAAATTCTTTCTTCTTATTATTCTTATCATGATTTGGGATTTTAATTTTGTTTTGATTACTATTTCCATGTGTGGCTGAATTTCCTTGTTAGGGATATAGATGTAAACTGACTGGGATTGATTGAATTTGTTTTCTTTAATTATGACTCTTCAGATTTGTTTTTCAAGTTAATTTTAATTTGTTTCTTCCATTATATTTATCTCTCTTATTCATTCATGTGGATTTTATGCTTAATCATCATAGAGTTTAATTAGTGAATAAACTTGATAGACTGAGAAGTGAATAGTGAATCTAGATTTAAAGAGATAAACAAAAATAACTACTCTAGCAATAAAATTACGAATTCATGGTGACTTATGTTGTACCTTCAAGATTTGATTAGCAACTTTAGTTAAACAAGAGTAAATTGAATCCTAATTAAATAAGGATTAATTAACTAAGAGGTGATTATGACACTTTAGGAATAATAGTTACTATAATTGTGCGGAGTCTAACTAAATAATAGAATCTACTTATCTCATAAGTTGAGCTTCGATCCCTTGACACTTCTAGTAACTGAATCAAAACTTATACATCGGTTTGCTTTCTATTTTTTTTCCTTTTTAATTGGAGTTTCTCAAGTTGATTGTTATTTACTTTTGGGATTAAAATTTTGGACTGGTAAATTTACTACCTCTCTTGGGTTTGATCTCTAGAATACTCTGAAAAACTTTTTACTACTATAATCAACCATGTATATGTGTAAGAACCCAATCAAGTTTTTGGCACCGTTGCCGGGGAGGTCAACAGATTTATTAGTCAATTGAATTTTAGTCATTTTCTTAAAAAATGGGAGGGGGGATTTTCATCTTTTTTTCTTTTCTATCCCTTACTACATGTTATTAAGATCTAAAAGTCTTAATAGTGCTTCTAATTTGACTGCTATTAATCTTAAAATTGAACATGCTTGCAGGGAGAATCGAGCTAAAAGGAGGTGTGAGATGACTAATGAAGTAATACCTGTTGGGACTCAAGCTAATATACTCTAAAGGGATGTCGATAAGCCTACAGTCTATGACAGTCCATCGTATATCAAGATATCTAATAGTGCAATGAATCATGAGTTTAACACAACTCACTTAAACTCATTACCACAATTTCATGGGTAAATAAGTGAAGATGCATTGGGTTTTCTATAGGACTTCTATAATATGATTGACCAACTCTCTCCAAATGGTCTAACTCCGGAAGAACCTAAAATGAGGTGCTTCAACTTTTGCTTGAAGGATAATGCTCAACGATGAATCCTAAATCTACCAGAGAATTCCTTGACATCATGGAGAGAGATCTATGATGCATTCATTGCCAAGTTTTATTCTTCTCAGAGGACTGTAGATTTAAAGCATAAAATATATCTCTTTTCACAAATGAAGGCTGAGCCTTTTTATGAACCATGGGATCAATTTAAGGATTTCTTACATGAGTGCCCAACCATGGGTTTAATGATATGATGATTGGCAAACTGTTTTATAATACTCCATGCTTTGCCTCCCAGTCTTTAATGGACATTTCTGTAAAGGATGGTAAGCTGAGAGCTGATGAAATGATGAACATTTATGACCAAGTGGCAACTCAGACCAGGCAAAAGGAAATACAAAGCAAAAGAGTACCTATAAATGAAATTAACTCTCGCCCTATTGTGTCTGCACGGTTAGGAAAGTTAAATCACTGCATTGGCCTGTTTTTCCAACAACACGGCAATACTTCTAATTTTCCTCAAGAGTCATGCTCTGCATGCGGTGGTTTGGGTCATACTGTTGACACAAGTGTACATATGATTGAAAGGAAAGCAGCAGTTAACTATATGGGATATAATGCTAAATGTCTACAGATATTGCAAAGGAAGAATGATCATTTCTCTACTACATATAATCCTGGGTGGCAAAATCATCCAAACTTTTTCTTGGAAAAGTCCATCAGCACCATTAGGATTCCAGTAACAGAGAACTCAGGTGCCCCCTCAACTATCTGCAACATCTATAGGAAAGTCTTCTCAGATGGAGAAGATGTTTGCTCAAATCATGACTTATCAAGCATCTACCAACAAGAATTTAGAACAATTTATAGTTAATCAGGCAGTTGTTAATAAGAATTTTGATCAGTTCATGACCAGTCAGATTACCACCAATAATGCTACTTAGGCTGCAACCCGAAACATAGAAGTCTAGGTGAATCATCTCACTAATTTAGCATCTGATAGAAGTTCAGGCAAGTTCCCTAGCAACACAGAAGTGAATCCTAGGGAGAGTATGATGGTTTTAAGTGTAAGGAAGAAGGTAAAAGAGAGTGACAAGTCATATGAAGAGAAAAAATGAATTAAAGCAAAAGAGTGAGAAGAGGGAGCAAGAAGAAAAAAAAAAATAGAGCTCTAAGTTAAAGATTAAAGGAGAAGTAAATAGTCAAGCCCCTAATATCAACCTTCCATACCCTTTTCACAAAGTTTGTAAATGGAAAAGCATGATGAAAGCTTACGAAGATTCCTTGTAATATTCAAGAAGATGCAAGTCAACATCCTATTCATTGAAGTTTTGGCCAAAATGGCTAATTATGTTAAACATGTCATGACCCTCATCTCCAACAAAAAAAAGCTCGAAGAGTGTGTTGCAACAACTTTAATAAGAGTACAGTGTCATATTACAAAGAAAGCTACCTTCGAAATTAAAAGAACCGGGGAGTTTCTATGTTCCTTGCACTATTAGTTTTACTATCATTGATAATTATTTATGTGATTTAAGTGCAGATATTAACTTAATGCCTTACTCTCTTTGTAAGAAACTAGGAATTATAGATTTGATGCCCACAAACGTCACACTCAAATTGGTAGACAAATCTCTTTAGTACCCAATAGGAGTGGTCGAGAATATTTTGGTAAAAATTGGTAAACTCTATATTCCTTCTAATCTTATGGTTTTAGAGTTAGAAGATAAAATAAATGTCTCTCTAATTCTATGAAGACTATTCCTATCTACTATAGGTGCCTTAATTGATGTGCTAAAGGAGAAATTGATATTTAGAGTAGGGAATGAGATAAAGGGATTTAATTTCATTAATGCTTTATATATTCTTACTTTTAAAAAGAATTGTTGCAGCATAAATGTAATGCGGGCTCCTCGAAAGTAAGAATAGGAATTTCAGTCTAGATCTTTAGATAATGATAAAGATCATTTTCAAAAGGCTATTAGAGAGAAAGTTAAAATTAAAAAGAAAGTGGCACCACGTAGTTTAAACAGGATCTTATGTAATCCAAACAGATTGGTTGGTACCATCTTTTATCACAAAAAATCTCTCCAAGGGGAGGATGTAATTAAAGTAGAGGACAATGTCGATTCCTAAATCTGAACGGTTTAGTCTAAAGCCTTCGAATGATGTCATCTCTTGATTTCCTAATATGTCTGGCTATTGACATTAAATTTAACGCCTATTACAAAACAACCCAACATTGTTTTTCTTCTTTTTAATTTTTGTTTTTGTTTTTATTTTTTTTCATACTTCTATTACTCTAAACTCCCTCCCTTAAGATTTGTTGTAGGATTAATTTAATTGTTGTGAAAACAAACTTGGAACACATGTAAAGGACTTCAAAAAACACTTCAAGTATTGTCTAAAAACTAGGAGAGTCTCAATTACTTTTATCTTTTACTTTTATTCTATTTCTTGTAACACTGGGGACAATGTTGGATCTAACTGTTAAGGAAAGAGTTTATTATTCAATTGCTCTTAGTTGATTTGTCCTTAAGGAATTGTGTTGATATGTTAAAATTAGAAAATTTTTCACAAATTTATATGCTTAATTGATTTTATTTAGACTTATTTTGCTTATTTTTTTGAGCTAGTGATTTTGTCTATCACCATAGGATACTCGATCTTATGCTTAATGAAGTAAGGTAGTTAATTTGCAAGTCAAGAACATGAATCTTGAGACTATAAACATGAGTACTATGACTTAGCATGTGGTAGGTGTGAATAAGTAATTGTGTTTATAAGAAGATTGATTATACATTTATTTCTGAACTTGAGTATTTTCAATTGTTGTGTATGAATTATTTATTTGATTAGAGAGATAATTTGAGGTCTATATTAAAAAAAAATCTATTCTGCTAGCTCGAGCTGTACTTAATAACCGATGGGCTTCACTAAAAAGTATTGTCGTTCACTTCAAACGGTGCAAAGTAAGTTATGAGTGTGCCAAAGACATTTTGATGCAGTGGATTATATTAGCTTAAGTAACCAGGGGTACGCATCACTAATGCAAGATCTTTGCTTTAAAAGAGCACATAATGACCCAACAAAAAATAATTAAACCCCCAGATAAAATTGAAGCATATTGTGCGAGAAAATAGATAAATAAATCTTTGTTAATCTCTATTGCGCATGAGTTGAGTTGAGATTTGTGCATATTTTAGGTTATTAAATAAGTGTTGTAATTTTTCTTTCTCTTTCCTAATTGGTTGTCTGCATTTTTCACGTGTTAGGTGCACACACATACTAGAGTCTTATGGATAAATGTGAATGATAATTGGGTTGTTATTGAACTTAATATTTATTTTGTTGAGTACTCCCATTTACTTATATTAGTGATGGACTATTACTAGTAAATGGAAGTTAGTTTGACGAACCCAGAAAATGTCCTTTTAAGAGTAGCACAATTTTATTTTTTACTTCAAGACAAGCAAGGATTCAAGTATGGGGAAATTTGATGTGTCTATTTTATACTTATAAAATACCCACATTTTGTACATATTTTCATCTCAATATATCTTGATTTGATGCTTTTGGGCATGATTTTGTATAACTTGAAGTATATTTGCTTTGTAGGCATATTTGTAAGAAGTTTAAGCTATATAAAGTTAAAAGATTGAAGCAAAATGTAAAATACGAAGTCTATCCAATCTCCCCATATTTTCTCCCTCGACCACGAGTGAGAAGGCGAGAAGAATTGCAAATAGCAAGTGGACTCAATGTCAGGTCAACAAAGGAAAGCATCTAGCCAGCGCCAAGTGGGTTTGGTCCTTGGGAAGCATGGCACATTAAAGCCAACGTCGTGTGGAGGAAAGTAAGCTAGACTCGGTGCCTACTCATCTTTGTATATTGACTTATTTTGTACACATAGACACGGTTTTTCATGAGCTTTTGGGCTTCTAGACCTCCTCTACATTAAGGAATGAGGTAGAAATACAAAAAGACATTTAGAAAAGCACTCAAAGGCCAGAGAATATGGTTCAAACGCATCTAGGAGCAACTAGAAGCAATCTACAAGAGAGATCAAAGAGATATGAGGAATATTTGAGCAAGATTATCTTTTCTTCCATTATAAACTCTTCTTATTTTTTTTATCATGATTTAGGATTTTAGTTCTGTTTTGATTTTTATTTCCATGTGTAGCTAGATATTTTAGTTAGGGATATAGATGTAGTTTGACTGAGATTGACTGAATTTGTTTTCTTTAGTTATGACTATTTAGATTTGTTTTTCAAGTTAAATTTAATTTGTTTATTCTATATTTATCTCTCATGTTCGTTCATGTAGATTTTATGCTTGATCACCATGGAGTTTAATTAGTGGCTAAACTTAATGAACTAATAGGTGAAAAAGTGAACATAGATCTAGAGAGATAAATCTGAATAACTACTCTAGAGATAAAATTAGGAATTCATGGTGACTTATGGTATGACTTCAATGGTTGATTATGAACTTTAGTTGTGCGAAAGCAAATTAAATCTTAAATAAATAAGAACTAATTGACTGAGAGGTAATTAGAACACTTAAAAACAACGATTACTATAATTGTGTAAAATCTAACTAAAAAATAGAATATAGTTATCTCATAAGGTGAGTTCTGATCTCTTGACACTTCTAATAACTGAATCAAAACTCATACACCGATTTACTTTTCATTTTTTTCCTTTTTAAGTTGAGTTTCTCAATTTGATTATTATTTACTTTTGGAATTAAAATTTTGAACTAGTAAATTTACTACCTCTCTTGGGTTTAACTTTTAGAATACTTCAGAGGACTTTCTACTATTACAATTAACCCTATATACATGCAGAAACCTGATCAATTATTTATAACTTATGAATTCAAATGGGCCTATGGGCTCCATGGATCTGGTGGAGGTCCGTTGTGCGTTTTTCCATATTCGCGGAGCAACATAGGCACAGAAGTGTGTGATGATATGAGCCCAACCCGTGAATGTGGTTTTGTGATCAAGTCCGACCCCGGCTTAACACCCTGGGCCCCAAATGAGAAAGGCTTGGAAAGGTAGGTGATGCAAATCTAAAAGCCTTTCAAGTTTTTTATTTCCTCATCCTATTTGTTCTTATATATATATATATATATATACATATCATAAATTTTGAATACATGCACCACCACCACCGGCAAATCTGCAAGTTTTACCAACATGTCTGGCAATTTTTAAATTGAAAAAATAAATTTTAGTGCAATTCTTAGTTATTAGGTTTGGAGGTTAATTTTAATTCTGTTTTTTTTATAAAAGAAATGTTGTAATTATAATGAAGGTAAAATTAGATTTTTTCTTGGAGAAAACTTACATACTTAATCAAAAGGGTAAAATTATCCAATTACCGCATGTCATGATATATGGACTTCCTTTTTACAAATCAATAACCCACTTACTAATAGATGCAACGATGGGTGGATACGAAGATGGGAATTAATTGGAGTATGAGTGGACTCGAGGAATCCTTTACTGTAGACAATATCAGAGATGGCCAAATGGCCCAATTAATCCATCCTAACAGAACCACTACCTTCAATGGGAAGAAGATGGGTATCTACGCTCAGCATGCTGAGAGGATATATAGAATAGAACGACGTAGATGACGATGGTTGTGAATTTGTGGAATTTCGAATTTTCTTTAATTGAAATAAAATAAGCTAGCGGTGTTAGCAGGTGTTAATCACTACATTGCGGATGTGTGAAAATAAATACACGTGTTTTTGGTTAGTTGAAGAACTTCAACATAAGTATGATCCTTTTATTTTATATTTCATAGTACATCGTTCGCCTTTTTTCATTTGCGCAACGTATCTGGATTTTGAGCATATAAGCTATTTCTGGAAAACTGGAGAAACTTGGTCTCTGTTGATGAGTAACATTAGCCATGTCTTATATTATTGCTTCAACTTGGTAAGTTGGAGTTTCAGTTTTTTTTCCCCTTGTGTTTGAAATTTGAGTAACTTTCTTATTATTACTTTCCTTCTGCTATAGCATTAATGAACATTTATTTATTTTGGTGAAAACTAAAAATACCTTCAACTGATAGGTAAAAATTAATTTTTTCGAGACATAAAAATTACTAAAATAAGTTTTATCTTTCTTAATAAAGCATTTCATATATAGGATGAACACTTATTTTTAATCTTATGTTGGATCAACTTCAAATTTACCAATAATGGATCTATTAACCTATTCCAGAAGATTTCTTCCTCTTTTTTTTTTATTTTTTTTAATTACAGATAAATTGACAAAACATGTTCAACCTTGTGGAGAAGACACAAATAGAGGTGGAAATAGGTCGAACCTTTATCAGGGGCCTACAGCCTGGCCTATTTAGATAAATAGGACATGCTCTAAATAGGTCAAGCTCAACCTAACAGCTAAGCCTATTTATCTAAATAGGCTTGGCCCTGTTTAAGATAAGCCTGGATTGAAGCCTATCAGGCCATGCATATTTTATATTTTTATATTTTTTATTTTATATTAATATATAATATAAATTAAATTTTTTTATTATAATGTATTTTTTTCAGTCATTTATTCTCTTCTTCTTCTCCCTCTATAGACCTTTACTTCCAATTTCATCTTTCAATTACTCATCACTCTCAACTTCAACGAACAAACCCTAATCTGAGCTAAGTTTCCATCAGCGCCTCCATCTTCCATTAAGTATGAGAAACTTGGTTAAGTGATATCAAAGACTTTGGAATTTATTTAGTATGTTGCATAGAAGAGTAATGAACATGGATATTATAAAAACCACTTTGACAGTGAAATGTAACGTTGGTAAATATCATAAAAAGATAAATAACTTTTTTGGCTATGTAGAAATTGGCAGATTAAATAGATAAGATTTAGGTACAATTTGAGTATGAACTGTATTGTAAAATTAATTTTTATTATTACTATATAGGATGATATACAAGATAAATCCTTTATTAATTTTTGTTATTTAGATATAGATTTTTTTTAATTAATTTCATATTGTTATATAAGTTTTAAATAGGTCAAGGCCTTCAAGCTTATTTGACGGCCTACCAGTTTGGTAGGCCTTCAAATAGGCTTTAGGTCAGACCGAACTTTTTATAGACTCAGGTCTGAACTTACAAAAAAGTCTTATATAGACTAATAAGCCAAACTCTGACCTAAGGCCTCCATGGCAGGTCTAGCCTGTTTAGGTAAGGCCTGACCTGACCTATTCCCACCTTAGGCACAAGTAGACTTCTTTATTTTTTGGAGACATGATATATTATATATTATAAGAATTTATATGCAAACTTGATTTTAGTTATAAATGACTTTTAACAAAATTATATAGATTAAGATTGATAGTTAAAATTAATTAGAAATTTTAATCTTACCAAAAAATAATTATAATATTCTTAAGATACCTTTAATAAAAGCTGTTAACTTCCATCTTTTATTGATGTTTAGTGAGTTAAAACTATCAAAAATATTTGTGAAAAACACACATTAATACACGCCTACATGAGAGGTCCACGTTTTCCAAAACCAACAAACACAACTCTTCAGGGCCTGTTTGGTTCTGTTTCTGAAAATAGTTTTTCTGTTTTCGGAAATAGAAAGCTCAGAAAACTTGTTTGGTAAACTTGTTTTTTATAAACTGTTCTAGAAAATAGAAAAATAAAAAAACTCACTATATCTTTAAGGTGTTTTATAGTTTTTGTTCTGAAAAACACAAAGAGATGTGAGAAACATTCACCTCCTTAATAGTAAAGTTATAAATTTTGAATAACTCATCTATCACTCACTGGTTATGATTTTGAGAACAATTATTCAAACATATTTTTTTGTTTTCTTCTTTTCAAAACTTATTCTCGAAAATAGTTTTACAAAACTGTTATCAAAATAATAAAACAGAAAACACTGTCAAACAGGCCCTCAATCTTAACCCAGTTCCCATCATTATTTTTTTGAGGAAACAAATTTAAAATAATAGGGACCAATTAACATCCTGTGGTCCTTCTCCATGCCTAAATTAGTAATGGGATAAGCTTCATCTCTATATATTAATCATGAGTGGACTTGGAATTTTGGACGTAGATAGACGCATCTCTAAAGACGATGATGACAATTAGAGTGATGAGACACACTACGCTCATTCCCTGGTTGCCTACATTCTTATATTCTTCTTTTATTTCTTTGACTGATTACAACACGTTAACTTATTCAGTGAGGCTCTTCCAGCTGTTTAAGACTCATTTTGTATTCTATAAGTATGTGATCCCAATATCATATATATGAACACAACTCTCAATTGCGCGCTTTTGTACAGATCAATCCAATAGCATTGGCAATATATATAATACTGAACCTTTCCTTTCAAATTAATTCTTAAATTATTATTTATAATATAGGTGCACATCCAATGGGTGGGACTTTCTTTTATTTAATTATTATTATTCTTCAATCGATCATATCTTCCAAGCGATCATGCAGTAGGATTGAATTTCATTCTCAATCTTCGCCCTTTAATTTATGATTTATCACTCCGATTGATCTTTCTCTGCAACTTCAATTCATTTATTTATTTTTCCAATTCTAAACTTTTCTTTATGTGATAGCCTCCCAGAGCTATATCCAAGCCCTATCAACCTCACGATTCTTAATTTAAAATATTCATAAAATAATTTAATATTTTAATTCAGACAAGTGAATGAGAAAACCAACGAAGCATTGCATGAGTTAAAGTATAAAACATTACTTTTTAGTCATTCATTAAGCCACTGAATAAACGGGCAAATCGTGATTATATATATGACTCGCAAAGTCGCAAACTATACAGACACAAACACATATATTCTTTGCATAATCAAATAGTGCCAAAAAAACAAAACACCCTACAGCCCCACAGGATGTGTTAAGATCGATGAAGCATAAGAGGTCACATCGAATAAATGAAGCAAGTTTTATACTTCAGGAGCTCGAGCGATGGTTTGGTTATGATTATTGTAAAATTAAATTAAGATAAATAAAATTTGTAAAAATGAAATTTAGATAAAGCAAGTTTGTTATAAGTTGTTATATTTGTATTTTTTTTTCTAAAAGTAAGTTTAATAAATAATTTGTTTGAATGATAAAGATTAAAAGTATTTTTAGATATATAATATAAAGTAAATTTACTTCTTATTTTCTAAAATTCATATTTTATTGAAGAAAAAGTAATTTTTTTCTCATTTTTTAAAATTATAGTTTAATTCACTTTTCATTCTTCAAAAAAATAATTTGTGTTTAACTAAATATATCTTCTTAAAAAATTATGATTAAAAACCATAATTCTTTAAAAAAAAAAAAAGAGAACCAAACAGCCACTTATTCTTTGAAGACTGTGGGGGCTGTAATGTATAAATTAATATAACAGATTCTCCACCCAATGAATTTATACTTGTAACAAAACATCTTAAATTATTGTAAACAAAATAAATCACACTAATTCATGGTGCCCGATCGATCGATCGATCTAGAATGAGATCTAAATTTTTATTTTGATTCAGATTTTATTGGTTTTCTTATTATAATTTTCAATGTCTGTACAGGTCTAGTATAACTCAATAACGTTGTTAAAAAAACGATTAGTGTTAATTTTTAAAATTCAAAACAAAATGGATTAATCGAACCTACTCACCTTGATAACTCACGAGGTAAGTTAGTATTTCGTACTTCTATATGTATATATCCATATATTCCCTTTTGAAGCAGCCCTCGCTTCCCCCTTCCCCTGTTTTCCACGATCAATACATCGATCCATGTAAATACTGTATTTTGTCCGGGCTTCAAACATAAAATTACAGAAAAAGCAATACAAATTTTCCTTTTAATGTCAATTTAAATGCTACTTTATAAAAATAAAAAAATAATTAATAAAACATATGTTCTCAAAATCCAATCATTTTTAAGGTTTTCAAAAATCATATTCCTTTCTTTTAATCTTTTAAATTAATCAAATTTTTTGCCTATATTTTATGATAAGCAAAAAAAAAAATTCCTATCTTTATAGTCTTAAAAAAAAATCCTACCCCAAGATCTTGACTCTTCAAAAATCTTATCTATTTCAAAAGGGGTTAATGTTAAAAAAAAAAGAGAAAAAAAATAAACAAAAAATAATAATAATAAAAATAAAATAGAAAAAAAGGAAATAAAAGAAAACAAGAAAAACTAAAAAAAATTGCATACGAAATAAAATAATATAAAAAATTATTAAATTAAAAGAAAAGGGGGGCTGAGCCCCAAAATACCTGAGCCCTATGGCTCAGGCACGAAAGGCTGAAAAAGAATGGAAGGAGCTGCAGAAATGGAGGGGATCGCAAGAACAAAGGGAGACGTGCAAGAAAGAAAAATGAAGAGAGAGCACGCGTGAAGGGAAAGTTGAGCACGATGGAGATAAAACGGAGGGAGCCGCGGATGAGAAGGAGAGACCAGAGGGTACTCATGAGAGGAAAAAAGAGAGAGTACGAGATTGAGGGGGCAACCGAAGAGAGGAAGCACAATGACAAAGGGAGTCCATGCAAGCAAGAGATAGACGAAGGGAAGCTGAGCAAAGCTGAAGAACTGAGGAAGTGGGGGGTGAGTGAGAAACACAAGGGACGAAGAGCACAGCAGCAGCGGAGACTGAGAAAGGCGGAGAAGACTGAAAGAAAAATGAAGGAAGGAGGCTGAGCATGGGAAAGAGAGGGAGGCCGAGCACGGAAAACAAAGGAGCCCCAATGGCTTCACAAGCAAGAGACTCAGACGTCGAGAACCCTAAGCAAGAGAAACAAAGGGAGAGCCTCCGGAACAATAGTGGACAAGGGCCGAATTTGAAGTTACCGGTTTTTTCCTCTATTGTTGTAATGGGAGCATTGGCGTGAATCAATGAGGTGCATCCATTAAGCTTGCATCTGATAGGGGAATAATACTTTAGTCCTAAGAATGCTTTAGCTCTATGCAAATGGTCACTGGAGTTATGTGTTAGTCATGAACTTGTTTAATTTTGATGTTTTGGGCCACTGCATCTCATGGCACTGCTACTGGAACTCTATCTTTTGTATTTTACAAGCCCAAGTTTTGTATATATGCATTATGCTATTCCCGTTAATTCTCATTTAGTTCATGATGTCAATACTGTTGGTTAGAGTGTGTAGCCTTTTATTTTGTCCTTGTCGGTATGTGTGAGCACATGCGATGAGTTTCGCTATTGTTTTCTTATTCCTTTGTTTATGATGCCATGTGTGCTCGGGCTTAATCAAATTTTGTTGTTAGTTGAAACTTTAATGGTGGGTTAGTTTAGCTCGTTGCTACCCACTGAATCATGGTTTCTTTTTTATTCTCTTTGGTACTCTGTTTACTGGTTGGCCTAAATTTTGTATCAGGATAGTGATGGGTTGTTTTGCTTACTGTCCTCCTAACCTGTGTTTGGTGAATCTATAAGCAATTGTTTATTTATGCTTTGTATTTTGTGCTAATCTGGTGTTGATAAATTCCTCTAATCTCAAAGTGGATTAAAATGTAATGATATCATCTGTCTTGAAAGTCTGGTCCATAATCATGCTTCGAATGTGCTCTGTTCAGTGTTTGGCAATGCTATTTTGATTTTGTCTCTTGAACCCATAAGAGGTGTTGTAATGAACTTGAAAGTATTATGTATGTTGTGAAGTTATTGAGCTATTTTCCAATCGGAGGAGGGGTTGTATTATGTGCCTTTGGATTTAGTTGTCTTGGGCCAACTGAGATGCTGAAACTTTGAATTGATTCAACTATGAAATGAATATGTTTTGTGTCTCTTCTGTTTTAGGTCCAAGATTAGCAAGAGGGAATATGGTTTTCACTTCCTTAAAGCCCCTTTTGGTTTCATAGATTTTTAAGCAGATTAGATACTGGGAACAGTATGGCACATGTTTATTCAGTTTTGAGCTTCTCAAGTGGACATATGACCTTATGTTTCTATGCCTCGGCACTGATTTGGCTACTATGTGATTACATGTAGTTATAACAGCGAGAAATGAGTATACATCTGTGATGTGTCATGCCCAAAAGCCAGTTTAGCGTGCTGCATGTTCATGTCCCATTTTATGCCCATAAATGAACCATTTTCCCATAATCTTTCCATTTAAAGGTTGGGAGCATTTGCTGCACATTTGATATATATTTTAAGTCTCTAAACTGAACTTTATACCCATTGTTTCACGCACTAAGATTTCAATTTAGTTGTTGGTTACTTTGGTTCCATTTTGGTGAAGAAAAAGATTTATATAGTTCTGGTTTTGGATGGAAAATTCACTTTTGCTGATATGCATGGTTTGTATGCACCATCGGATTTATAAAGTATTCTCATTACATTTAATTTCTAAACGGAACTCTAGATATCCATGGTAGGATTTAGGGACTTTGGACTGGCCCTTATAATTTATTGGTGGATTTGAAAGTTAAGAATAGTGTGCCATGTTAAAGGTAAAGCCAACTTATTAAGTATGCTAGCCTTATCTCTATAATTGTCTAGGGTGTTGGTAGGAAAGGTTCAGAGTTTCCCGGTACTTGAACAAGAGTATTTTGGACATGGGTTTGAATTGTTTATGATGTTCACAAATGATTAGAAGTACTGTAGTAGAGACATGATTTGAAAAAAGAAGTCATTCTTGATCTCTTGTGAAAATGCTATTAATATGAATAATAATCTTCTTTTATCTTTTTCGAGCACAATGGGAGCATGAATCAAGTTTGAGAAAAATCAAGACCATCATCATCAAGACAAAGAGGGATTGGAGCACAAGTAAAATAGTTTGATCCTCTTTCTCATCTCTTTTGTGTAACCTTTCATTTGGAGTAAACTATCATTTGAATTTGAATTTGCACACCAGCATACAGAGACAAATTTGTTTCTTTAGTATATGTGTGTATTTTTAAAATTGGTCACGAAGGATTTTAGAGCTTTCCCAGACCCTAAAAGAATAGTGTCGTGTGAGCCTACGGGGCTACATAAATGTATTATGAAAGTCCACGTATAGTAGGTCTCAATGGTCTTTCCATCCAAAGTTTTATTTTCTCATAAAAATAATAAATGAAAAATAATAATAGTAGAAATAATTGACTTAATAACCACACCATGTGAGGTTTTTGGAACCCACACAGATATTCTAGTTTACTAAATTGTTGCATGAGATTGCGAATTCACGTAGATATACCGGTCAGATGATTTCTCTTTACAAAAAAACTAGAAAAAAATAATAAACAATAATAATATAACAAGTTTTACAAACTTTATTTAAAAATATCTAATAAAATTATTATATTGCATTTTGAAATATAATAAAACCTTTATATTACAAGGTTTAGAACTTTGCATGTATTTAAGGAGTCGATTTATCGGGTTGCGAGTCTGCACCAGGTAGATCAGTTTTCTTTTTTTATTTTTTTAAAAGTACAAAAAATATGATGATTTTTCAAAAGTCATAAATTAAATAAAAATATTTTTAAATTAAAGAAAGATAAAAAAATATTTTCAAACAAAATAAAATAAGAGTAAGTAAGCGGAATTAAATTATCTTTTACAAATTAAAACGCTCCAACTCAATCTCAGAAAATTGTTTTGTTTACAAAAAAATAAATTATTTTCAATTAACTTTCTCTTATCATAAAAATTTTATAATTGAAAGATATCAACCAACTGACATACATTTCTAGTCCCGAATTACGTGGACCTTGATCCCTATCGCAGGGTACGTAAACCCCAGGTTCTGATCTTGGGTCAAGTTTATCCTTGTAAATAAATAAATATTTTTCAATTTATTTTCTCAACTCCTTTTCCTCATTTTTTTTTAAATCTCCTTAATTTTTAATTTAATTTATTTTCTTTATTTTGTTTTCCAAATTTCCCAAATTTCTTTTTTTCTCTACCCTTATTCTTGCATATGAATGATAAAAGAAAAACCAAAATACTTTTAAAGCCATATTAATTTACACAGTCAACGTAAGATAACCGTTCCTAGAAACGGGTGTTGTGGGGTGCCTAACACCTTCCCTACACACAATCGACTCCCGAATCCAACTCTGATTACGTAGACCATCCTTTCTTTTCCTAATTCGGTTTCCTAAAATTTTCCCTCAAAATTTTGGTTGCGACTCCTTACAAGTCGATTTTCATCCCGAAATCTGATTTTGTCTCACCTCCATCTTCTTTTTCCTTTCACTACATTTTTCCGGGTGCGACAATCCATATTCATTTTTACAATTGGAAATTTTGCAAAACAATTATCCAGGGGAATATTTGTTAGCAACAATAAATTTTCAGTTCAACTTTACTTGCAAAATATAAAACATACAAAGGAGAAAAGTTAAACTCATTGAACCTATGTAAACAATTCATCCCTTGATAGTTAATTCATATTAACTAATGAAAAAGATTATGGTCATTTAAGTATGATATTTCAGATTTAAGACCATATGAATGATAAAAAAGATCAAAGATCTAGAGCTCCTCCCTAAATGTAGTACTCCAACTATGGCTTGATCCGAATTAGTCATAATCCAAAATAACGACTAGATATCATATAGTTACTATTAAAAAAAATGATAAGTAATCAATCTAGGAAATAATATTAGTGATTTTCTACAAATCATTCCAATTAATGAATAACTTAAGAGCATTTTTCACATTACATAAAAATTTATAAATGAGTGGTATTATATGCAATTCGTAAATAATATAGCTTATTATAAATTTTATATTTTATATTGAGTTATATTGATTATTTACTAAAATGATAATGATAATGATTACTCACAACCATAATATTCAATTCAAAATATACAGTGATTAGGTTCACGAGAATTTTTTACAATTTAAACGACCAAATTAGTATGATATATATATATATATATAGGAATGAACAAATTAAAGCGATAGAAAGCATAAAAATAAGCGTACCTAGAGAGTGAGGAGTGGTTCATATAAAATATTTTTAGGGATGAGTCACATGTGATGTGAGGAAGAGCTCGTATAATTAAATAGTCATCGGTAGTTCTGGGATATTAAACCTTTCCAATTATGACTCATCAATTATGTTATTGTTACTCTGTCTTTTAGTAGCTTTTAAAAACTTTAAGGCGTTGCTTTAATAGTTCGATGAAGACGGCAAGTTTTGAGGTTGAGCTATTTAGTTGAACCAATCAATTTAAAAGATTATACTTAATTTATATGTTCCTTATTAAATATTATATATTTCTTATGGTGTCATTCGAGCCTTAAATATTTATAACGTTTTAATTGACATATAAATATGTTAGTCTAAATTATAACTAATTAAAATAGACATTTTATAATAAACTTGACGTATCCACTGTTTTGTTAGAGTTGATTGGTAAACTTAATTTTTTTTAAAAAAAATAAGGTGACCCAAGAAGATGCTTGGAAGGAACATGATCCATTCGTTATGCACGAAGGAGCTATTTTTGTAGCCTTCTCTATCTCCGGAGCGTCACCATTAAACGTTCAACAATATGAAGGCTTAGAAAAATTACCAATTACTACCAAATATATATAATATATAAATATTAAACAATGACAATCAACAAAATGGGATATTGCTGGCTTGCTGCTTACTATTTTCTCCGTTTTTTAATATAAAAAATGAAAGATAAAATCACATCGACTAAGAAAAATAATAAATTTATTTAAAAAATAAAAATTTTAAAAAATATTTTTATTTAATATTAGTAACTTTTATATTATACAATTAATATAAATAAATTATATTAGAAAAATGTTATCTTAATCATGAGTATTTTTTTAAAAAATTATTAAATATACTAAATAAATTTTATGTATCCCTTATATTTTAAAATATGAAAATTTTCCTATTATTCAAGGGACGTAATTTAATTGTTTTTTCCCTTTGTCATTTCTGATAGGCTGGTCCTATTACCAAATTAGGTAATACTGTGATTCGTCCATGATTTATATTAGACATTTTCTGATTCTTTTTATATATAATTGTTGCTTAAAATATATGACTTTTTGCCTTAATCCAAAATATAATTTTAAAAATATATCTATTTAATGTATCATAGAGAGAAAGAAATATATTAAATAAAAATAATTTTAAAAAATATTATAATTTTTTTGAAAAATTAAGATAGTTAACTGATTTTAACTTTTATTTTTAATTTATGTAATTTAATTAAAATAATTCTATATCAAGGAAGGGAGAGAGAGAGTCACATTGATGCCATCAAATTTTTATAATTAAAATTACAGAGGGAGAGAGAGAGAAAGGATAATGATGAAAACAAAGGCCTCAGTGGGAAACTTTGTCCAAGCAAAGCAGGAGGCTAAAGTAAAGAGTCCATGCATGATTTCAAAATTCCAAATTATAGATGCTAAAACTGATGGCGTTGAATTTTGTGAAGCAAGGAAAAAAAAATTTATAACAATTTAACACATCGAAAATAATCCCCTTGGCCGTCGTTGGAAATTTGAGATGATTTCATCCTGGCATTTGGGTCAACAATACTCCAGAAGTATTGAAATTATCAGTAGTATTAGATATTCGATATCCAATAATTAATATATTGGAATAAAATTTGTCTATCCAATATATTATAATAAATTATAATTTTTATTATAAATTTAATGTATTGTAGTAATAATTTTACAGCACATGTGCAAATTTTCTTAAATTATTTTTTATCAATTTCTTGAAATTTAATTTTATCATCGGGCCACATAAACTTTCCCTCTTTATACTATATTTTTTGATCTTTTATTCAAATTTTTTCATCTTTGCATGGTGTTCTGGTTTAATCCCTAACTGTGTATACGTAAACGGTTTTATTGAGAGTAGCAAAATGTACTTTGAGAGTAGCAAAATGTACTTTGGTGATCTATACAAGTCAAAAAAATTAGTTTTCGATTATCAATGAAAAAATACCTTAATGTTCACTAAATTTTTTCATCTCTATCTTAAATTTTGAATCATTTCTATATATAAATTAAATATTAAATAATAGTTATTATTATATTGTTATATATTTAATGATTATTTAAAAAATGCATAAAATAAGAATTCTTCTAGATTTTTAGAGGATGACTTTTAGTTATTACCCAAAAAAATGGTTCTTTTCCTTCTTTCATCTCTCGATTCGTTCAATTTCGGGGAAAATGAAGGAAGGACGTCCAGGGAGAAGAAAACGAATTTGGATTGATATGTAAAAATTTATAAAATATTTTAAATATATATATGAATATAAAACAAAGAATAAGAATATAATTCTTTTGTTTTTCTGGTGAAAAGAATAAGAATATAAATCCAAGTCTAACATACTGTTAGTCTGTTAGCGAGGTCGCTCTGTTTTACCTCTTATTTTCCGAGGTACATTCTTCAGACTAACGAAATTCCAATAAATAAAACTCCATAGTTGGCAAGAATTTTTGTTGATGTTTCAGTATAAGATAAACCTATGTTCGAAAGTCAGAACCCAAGAAACTCAACAACTCAAAATTCTAACCTTTCTTGGATATAGCAAAGGTGACGACCCTTTCAACGTTCCCGCCGTCTCTTTCAGCTTAATTAAAAACCATCTTCCATCCTGCATCGATCGCCAGGTCAACCAAAAGATGCTCACATTCTTGTTAGTATCCCTTACCATTTCATTTTGCCCTGCCTTTGCTTTTCCGTATTACTATCAAAATTCAGAGCCTTGCTCTCATGATCAGCTACGATCATTTCCATGGACTTCTCCTCCTCCTCCTCCTCGTCCAACACTCCAGTGCCCCAGCCTCCGCCCAGTTCCCAAATTCCCCTCCTCCCTTTTCCCCGGTCGACCCGTTTTCGGAGATCCGATTCGATAAATCCATGGCCATCGTTTTGGTCATCCTCGTCGTCGTCTTTTTCGCCTTGGGCTTCCTCTCCGTGTACTCTCGTCAATGCACAGAGCGACGATCCGGAGGAAGCGACCAGCTCACTCTCCCTGCCGGGAACAGTGAGCTCCACTCCCGCGGCCTCGACCCCGAAATCATCCACACCTTTCCCACTTTCGTCTACTCCACCGTCAAGGGCCTTCAAATTGGCAAGAGCACCCTAGAATGCGCCGTCTGCTTGAACGAGTTTCAAGACCACGACACTCTGCGTTTCATTCCCAAATGCAATCACGTCTTCCACCCCGACTGCATCGACCTCTGGTTTTCCTCTCACTCTACCTGCCCTGTTTGTCGGGCAAACCTCGTTCCCAGACCGGGCGAAATCTCCTTCGTCGCCATTCAGAATATGGCCGACTCTCCTGTCGAATCCCAACAACAACAACACACGGGGGATATCATCCAAGTCGATCAAGAAGTGGCAGATTCATCCCCCAAGAACAGGGACATCGTCAATGGAATGGGCCGGAATCACAATCCGGCAGCTGCGAGCTGGTTTCCTCGATCACACTCGACAGGACACTCGCTGGTTTCAGCGGGGGAGAATCGGGAGAGATTTACTCTGAGATTACCGGAGGAGGTGAGAAAGGGGCTTCTGCGGCCGGCATTCAGGAGAATCGCGAGCGAGAGAAAGGATTACAGGACAAGTAGCGTGGAAAGCGGAGGTGGGCAGTCGGAGAGGTTGAGGAGGGAAGGGCGGTCGGACTGGTGGGGGTTCATCCATTGGAACGGTTCTAGCTCGGCGAGGGAGAGTAGTAAGCCACATGCCGCAATGGAAGACTTAGAAGAAAGATCAACAGATTGGTTATGTCCCGGTCCCCAACGGAGTGAGGAATAGATGGCATGTGTAGGTTAGTTCCATTCATTTCATATGTTCAGAGTTCACGAACCAGTGGATGGAGTTGAGGTTTCGTCGTATTCATAATTCATACAATTTTTTCTTTATTTAATTTTATTATTTTAAATGTGGCGGAAAGAAGAACTGTCTCCCGGCGTGCATGTGGGACTGATTGGAGAACTGAAATAGAAGGGGACAAAAGGAAATGGAAAATCCACGTACACTGTGCGTGGCCTGATCAGGGGCTCTTTTTCTTTAAATAAAAAAAAAGGGGGAGGAGAGAGGCAGACTGTGGGGCACCACGCTCCTTGTGCGTGGGGCCGAAAGAGTGCTCGGGGAAAAAAATGCACTACAATACACAGAAATTAATGCTGCGTGTAACGGGACCGAGAAGGATGATTTGGAAATGGAGCCGAATTACAAAAATTGTCCATTTGGTGCGCTGGAGACTGCTTCTTCAAGGAAGCCACTTCCATCAAAATTGATGGAACTGACTTCTTTGCCCATGTCGATGGAAGTCCCCAGACTTCCATGAAAGTCTGCCTTGTGAACAATTTTACCCTACTATTTAGTTTTAACATCTTTAATGTCATACCAAACATACTTTTAAATCTCACTTTCACTTCTATTTTCTCTTTCACTTGCATTTTTTTTTCTATTTCCACTTCCCTTTAAACCAGTTCAGCGAACCAAACGAGGCATAAAAGTCTGTATATTTCCTTATTTCACTCTTACTTGCTTCTTTCACATTTCTTTGTTTCCGCTTAATTAACATGCAAATATGAAACGATGAATTGTCGTCTCTATTAGTAAATGTAATGCCGGCGGCTTTTATGTTTCGTTTAAAATGGATGAATTATGTAATTTAGTGGAAATTAAAACGTGTTTAAAGTGGCAGTTATCTCATCTTGTGCGAAAGCTGGTGGTGCTCGAAATCATAGGAATGCTCAAGAGCAATGGGAGAGTGGAGTTAAGGCACCAACGTGTGGCAGTGCTCATCCAGCGGTATTCATCCGTTTACCGGACGACATTAACACGGTGAGATGAGAAGGCAGACTAGGGGTTTGCATGAAATGAGGAGAAAATAAAAAGAAATTAGATAACAAAGTGTTTAGGTCCTCTTTTATTTTTTTTCTGAATTTTTTTTTTATTTCTATTTTTTTCCCATCCAAACAGAGGATAAATATTGCCAAATCCTTAGCAAGCATGCATGTTAGGGGAGCGTGAAAGGGATTTATGATTGGTATATGATTGATATGCACAATACTAAATGTGAATAAAAAATACACATTCATATTAAGTTGGTCGAAATAATAAGGGGTTTTCACCTTTTAAATAATTAATTAATTGAAGATTTAATTCTTAATTTTTTTTTATGTATAAATCAAATTTACTTAGGAGGAAGAGCCTATTCTTTTACTTGTTTATTTAAGGGAATTTAGTTCCCAGTACTATGGATAGAGAATACTCATAACAGGATTGAAAACAAAATAAATAATGCCCTTCTTCGTAAGAATGACAGTAATTCTATGGCAGTCAATATTTGCTTCTGGGATTGTGGTTTGACTCCTCTCTTGGGAGTATATGTTTTCTTCGCTTGCTCTGCCTTTGCTAATGAACCGAGGCTCTTCTTTGGTCGACACGCACCTGATCTCATGATCAACATTGGGTCCATGCATTAATTGACTACTTTGTTGATTTGTCGTTTTTCTTCTGCTCAGCATATCATATAGGCTCCCCATCTCCAACTCACCATTTCTGTTACCTTCGTTTACCATTGAAGAGTGGTAAATTGACTATTATGAGTTTTGCACTCATAATAGTCATGTGAGAGTGAGACGCAATGTACGTTTGACTCTAAATATTTTAATTATTTAATTCCATTTCTACATAATTTGTTATTGGAGAATCTTTAAATAATTACTTATTAAGTTTTGCTGTCCGTAAGAAAAGAGCAAATTTATATGTGCTGCTCTGTTTTGTTGCTTGTGCTGTTATGTATTATGTTCATTCTTCAATTTCCTGCACTTGTTGTATTTCTGTTTCTAATAATACCAACCTGTCATGCGGAAAAACAAACTTGGCTAACATAAATGTCTGACTTGTTGCTAATTCTTTAATAAGATCTTTTTTATTTTTATATCCTGACTTTTCCATTTTATTTACTTGACCTATTTTTACTTTTAGGCTTAAGTTTATTTTCAGTCCTTCTAGTTTAATAACCTGATCAAATTTCGTGTTTTTATTTTTCTTGGTTAGAGAGAGGGGGAGGTAATCTGATATTTCTACCTTTTCTTTGGGCCGACATATTTCTAGTTCAAAATCAAGTAATAAAAACCCTCCATATGCTGGGCTCAATTTGAAAAAGTTTTAAGCAAGGAGCGGCTGATTGGGCCTCCAAGATTTTTAAAAACAATGCTTGGAATGTGTTGATATTGGTACATTATTAATTTTCAGATTCTCCCCCCAAAAAAAAAACCCAACTTTGTAAGATAATCACCCATCACCTTTTAAAGTTTAAAATATATAAAACCTTCTGAACTTGGAGTTAGCACCCATCACCTTTAAAAGTTTAAAATTAACCTACTCAAGCTTTTATTTTTTGACCCAAAACCCTCTACTCTCATTAACACTGTTATCTGTAACAATTTTTGCCATGTTAGAGTAGTGAATGACACATAGCAACCAATATGGAATAAAAATAACTTGATAATTATTTCAATACAACTTAATTAAAGGGCCGAAATGTAGTTTTATTATTTAAACCTAGCAGTCCCCCTCATAAACCCAACTTTGTAAGATAGTCACCCCCGCCAGTGCCTTTGCCTGGATCAATTCTGATTGTCTTGTTAAATAGTAATAGTATATTTACATTTTGTCCCTTTACTTAATTGGCATTGAAAAAATTATTAAGTTATTTTTATTCCAGGTGAGATGGCGCCATGTGTCATTTGCTAATCTGACATGGCAAAAACTATTAAAGCTAAGAAGGGTTAATGACAACAGGCGGTTTTGGGTCAAAAAATATAAAAGCCTTATGAGGTTAATTTTAAACTCTAAAAGGTGAGGAGTATTACTTGCAACTAACTCAAAATTTAGGGGGATTTTATATATTTTAGCATCTGCATGGGAAAACTAAGAAAGTTACTAGATTTTAACATAGTGGGGGTATATGTGAAAGGTGGAGATGGCTATGAAAATAGGTAGGTGAAGCAAGTAGCAAAGTGACTTCATGAAATTGTAGCAAATGCAAAACGTACGCGAGAATATCATTATATATATATATATATGTACATGTCAAATTTCAATGAATCCTAGGATGATATTGTGCATGTCAAACCAAATACTTAACCATTGAAGTCTAGCTAGCAATCAACTCCCTCATGTATCATGCAAGTGTACTTCACTAGCTCTATGTTCAGCAAGCTCTCTTAGGGAGCCTGCTTCCTCTCTTTTACACTCTTATCAATAATTAATTAAAGTGTTAAAATGATAAATATTTTAAAAGATGGCACAAATTTCAAGATGAGAAACATTTTAAGATTGAAGAGAGAATCGAAATACTAATTCGTAACTTATTGGAGAGGAAAATTATATGATTATTATTGTGTTTGACCAATGAATAAACCATTTGGGAAATATTGTAGGAAATATAAAGAGATGCAGGGCACTATTGATAACAACAGTGGGCGCACAAACTAGTGTCGGAGAGCAGGGCACCACAAATTTGTGGAGAGGTATCATGCACATCGGGTTGTCGATCATATTCAAGCCATCACCTCTCTTCCTTCAAACATAATATAATTACGAAACAAAACCTGAGTGCCCAAACAATATGTCCACACACCATATATTGGTTGGTGCATTAATTACCATTGGAAACCAAACCAAAAACCAATGAGCCACTCTCTAGTCATACATTACATACACTCATGTCTGGTGCTTGCTTTGAATATTCATGACAAGTAATGATATATCTCCAGTTCTTATTATTACTTTCTCTGATGCACATTATAAAATATTTTGTATTATTTATACATATATTAAGAAAATTATTTTTTCACCTAAAATCAATGTAAAAGGTATCCATATTTTCTATTTTATTCTTATTAAATATTTCATTTTATTATTATTGTACGGTTATAAATGAGGAGTATGAAAACATTAAAGATAGGGGTAAAATGGGAAAAAATATCCAATACTTTATATTTTAGATAAAAAACATGTCATACAAAATATCTTATAATATAGATTGAAGAAAATATATCCTCTCTATCTTTCTCTTGTGAGTGCTTCAACAACATTTTTACAATTCTTAAGGGATTTTAAAATTTAGTAAAATGTTAATTTATAATTTTTACAAATATTCTTAATAATTTTAACTCTTAATTCGAATGCTAATGTGAAATGTAAGTTAATGATTTTTATTAAGGATATTTTACCAAATCAAAACTTATGACTTATTCTAACTATCTATCTTAATTAATTGGTATGATTTAGTTAAATTGCCAGTAAAAATGACCCAACTTAATATCACTCATGTTACTATATAAACCTCCAACCTGAATCAATGGACCAAAATGTGTTGGAGCTTTTGTACGTGCAGTAATTAGTCCTTTGCAATTTCGGATTGTCCTATATATGTGCACGGCACCTAATCCGATGGCCAGCGGTGTACTATATGTGATGGCCATGTTACTATACCTCCTCACATTTTTATTTGGGTGGACCTCGGTTTCTTCGCATTACTTCATTAATATCATTTCTCAAATGGCAAAGGCCACGTGTCTTTGTCCCACTGCCATCACCGGCCTCTTCGGATCGCACGTTATACTCCATGCTGGTCATCTTTTAAGTTATTTTCATTTTCTTACCAACAAAAATTTTAACCCAACCCAAAAGATAGCTTAATTAGCATCATGCACCACTTGGGTTTAATTGTGTATATATAGATTTAAAAGCCCCGCGCTCCATGAGAACATGCATACAACAGAATAACCAAGTAAGCAAAGATGTTTAGCGTGAAAAGTCTTGTTGAATCCAACCTTGTGAGGTCCTTGCCCTCCAGGTACGTGTGCCTTCAAAATCCAGAGGATTCCATATTATCTGAATCTGAGACTCACACTATTCCCATTGTTGACTTTTCCCACCACACCTCCTTCAACCCCACCGACCGCTCCAAGGCCATCCAACAACTCGGTGATGCTTGCCGTGACTGGGGCTTCTTCATGGTATCATCACGTACACGTACTCTCTATATGCCTATCATCACTGTCACCAGCACTAACCCTTCCTTTATTAACTAATTCTTCTCACACACACATATACCATTGCACAATGTGAAATGATTGTTTTATATATATATATATATATATATGCGCACAGCTAATAAACCACGGGGTGTCAGAGAAAGTGAGGGAAGAGGTGGTGAGAGGAAGCCAAAGGTTTTTTGACCTGACAGAGGACGAAAAAAGAGAATATGCAGGAGGGCATGTTTCTGATCCAATAAGATGCGGAACCAGCTTCAATGTGAGGGTCGACAGGACTCTTTTCTGGAGAGACTACCTTAAACTCCATGTCCATCCTCGTTTCCATGCTCCCACTAAGCCTTCTGGTTTCAGGTATATATTATTATGCTTACCACCATGACTCATTCGCCCTCTCTTAACCCGAGCATATTATCTCAAACTCTTCTCTCTCACTACTGTGCGTATTCTAATTGTAATGAGAGAGAAAAAGAATTGCTTTTGAAATCTCGAGTTTATAGAGGGCAGATGAGTCCCGACTCATGAGTGTGTTTCGTTTTTGGTTCACGTGAGTATATGCCTTACATATAAAATATTTATTCATGCCCTGGCGGGAGAAATTTTGACCATGTTAAGCAAACATATATATATATATATATATGATCACATGGGATGATTTCTATCTTTCTTTCTTTCTTTTCTCTGGTTTATATATATAATTCGTGGGAATTTGATTAAGTAGACAAAGTCGAATATTTTTTTTCCTTTATAAAACGTGCCACTTAGTGCTGTCCCAGTGTTCCCCCTATCCTACTGTTCCCTATTTGGTTGGTCCACATGGATGTGTGTGTATATATATATATATCTCATATCAAGCGTCCTCACCACCATGGAATTCGGTCTGCTCTTCCTTTTTTTTTTCCCCGGGTTACATTATGTTAAAACCGATTAATTAAAGTGTAAAGTCAATATCAATCATCATTGTTAATATTAAATACAACACTTACAACAAGTAGTCAAGTGGTGAATAACTCATTTTTCATATTTTTTGTGACAAAAAGAAGTGTATAATTATTCGATATATACCGTATTGGCGAAGGACAAGTGGAATCGTACTTACATACAACTAAAGGGGTGGTGGGGGCTGGGGCGTGGTGTCAAATTATAAGCCAAATCGGCCTTTCATTTTGGGTGATTTATATTTATATGCCTTTGGGAATTTGAGTTTTGAGTCCAATGGTTATGTTTATAGTGAAAACCTAGAAGAATACTGCAAAAGGAGCAGGGAAGTGGCGGGGGAGGTACTGAAAGGAATATCCAGAAGCTTGGGCCTCGAAGAGAACCACATAGTGAAGAAGATGAAGGTAGAATCGGGCTTCCAATTGCTGGTGACAAACTTCTATCCCCAATGTCCACAGCCCGAGCTCGCAATGGGCCTGCCTCCCCACACAGACCATGGACTTTTGACCCTCCTCATGCAAAACCACCTCTCTGGACTCCAAATCCAACACAAGGGCAAGTGGGTTCCAGTCCATCCCTTACCCAACTCCTTCCTCGTCAACATCGGTGACCACATGGAGGTACGTAAAAGTACTCACTTACAAATAAGAGTAACAACTATGTATGTACTGTTTTCAGCTATATATGATCTCAATCTAATCGATCCCAGTAAAAAAGTTGAGAACGTATCACATTTGTGGTCAGATATTGAGTAATGGGAAATACAAGAGCGTGGTACATCGAGCCGTGGTGAATAAGAAAGCAACAAGAATTTCAATGGGCACTTCTCATGGACCACCCCTTGACACAGCTGTAGAGCCTGCGCCCGAACTGGTTTGCGAGCTTCATCCCCCAGCTTATCGTGCCATTCCATATGGGGACTACTTGCAGCTTCAGCATGCCCATCAGCTCCACAGAAAATCCTGTTTGGATCGTATTCGACTTTGATTTCCAATTCTGTGTGTGTTTGGGTTAGATTTTATATAAGTGATTATGAGGATAAGCGATTATTCATAATAGATTATGAGAATAAGTAATTATGTCAAAAGTGAATTGTGTTTGGATATTTTTAACCCATAAGTGATTTTGAGAAAAGAAATGTGTTTAGATATTGGGGTTTAAGTGATTATTGAGTGAATAATGAGAAGAAAAAGTGAAATAAATGATTATGAAATATAAGTGATTATCATAAGTTGGAAAAAGTAGCTTATGGAAATAATCACTTAAATGGTCATAAGTGATTATTTTGATCTGAATTACATTTGGTTATTGGTTACATAATTACTTTTTTTTATTTCATAATCACTTATAAGCTAAATTAAACATGCTCTCCGTAACTCCAATCCTTATTTGTGTTGCATAATTTAGTTTTCGTGTCTTTAATTAATTATGGGACCGCACCTTAAAATTGATTTGTTAAACTGATCGTATGAAGCCCGCCTCCTCGTATGCCTAATCCGTCAATGACAATGGTGTCCAAATATGACGCGGTGATTTGAATTTAGGCTCAATAAAAGCTTTCACAATCAAACACGGATTGGCAACAAAAAAAAAAAGAACAAATCATTTCGATGAAATGGAAATTAATAGAGTAGTTATATGTCGAAATTTCCAAATTAATTAGTCTTAATGTTATTCAAGATAATACGATTGCTTCACCGCGTTAACAAGACAAGGTAAACGCTTTGCTGACCTCATCAATTATGATTTTATTTCCTTTTCCTTATCTCTGATTTTTTTTTCGTTGGTCACTCCTTATCTCTGAATTGATTTTTTTTTTTTACTTAATCAAATTCATAGTGTCTTTTTATTTATTGATGATGGAAAGAGACTAGATAATTGCTCCGAAAAAAAAAAGAGAGAGATTAAAAAAACAAAAAAGGAGTTCCTTTTTTTTTCCAGAAGCCGTAACTAAGTGCGCGACTTGAGGTATTTGACCTTGTTTTGCTCCAGCCAATACAACACAACCTCTGAACTGCCACGCCATATCCTTTCCCACCCTCCATCCTCATCTCCGTCGCATTCTCTTCTCCATGGAACAGAGAAGAAGGGTCAGAAATCTCATTTACATTCTCAAAGACAGAGCCTCGGTAATCGCAGCATCTCTATCCCTCAAACGCCACGTGTCTACTGTTCGCGTCTCCATCCTCCGTGCCACTACCCACAGCCTCTCAACTCCTCCGTCGGAGGCCCGAATCCTCGCTGTATTCTCCGTCGCGGGCCATGGATCCCATCTTCTACCTCGTGCTTGCATCAACGCTCTCATGGATCGACTTCACCGCACACGCAGCGCCCCGGTGGCTCTCAAATGCCTTTTCACATTGCACAACATCATCATCAGGGGACCTTTCACTCTCAGGGACCACCTTTCTTGTTACCCTTCCTACGGTGGCCACAACATTCTCAACCTATACTCCTTTCGCGACGACTCCGACGTCGAATCATTGGAATTGTCCTCGTGGGTTCGATGGTATGCAGGTATTTTAGAACAGAGTTTATCGATTTCGAGAGTCTTGGGCTACTACTTAAGCTCGTCTTCAAGCGACAACATCAAGAATTCCAAGAAAGGCACCCAAGATAGAAAGCATTTAGGGCTATCGAATTCGGAATTGATGTATAAATTGGAAGTTCTTGTGGGTTTCGTAGAGCAGATAAGTCAAGCACCAGAGTCATTACAGCTTCAGAGGAATGATTTGGTTTATGAAATGGTGAAATTGGCGGGTGAAGATTACAGAGTTGTTCAATATGAGATTTTCTTGAGGGCAGAAGAATTAGGGAACAGGGTGGACAACTTGGATGTGAGCGAGATGGAAGAGGTGGTGCGTGATTTAACAAGATTGGAGGATTGTAAGGAAGGATTGGTACTATTGTTTGTGAACAGAAAAAGACATGATGAGTTCTGGGATTTAATTAAGCAGACAAAGTCGAATATTGCGACGAAGAAGGAGGAGATAGAAGGAAAGTGGCTGGCGGTGAAGACGAGCAGGAGAAACGAGTCAAGTGAGTGGACTCGGTCTACCAACCCGTTTCTAGAAGCAGGGCAGCTGATTCGGGTTCCTGTGACCCGGGTTCCGCTGATTGTTCCAACGGTCGGATAACAACGGTCTTTTAGTCTATTCACTTTTTGGTTGGGCCTCAGAAAAAGTTGCTTTAAGAGTTTCGCCGCTGGCTTCTTCATTGTTTTGTGTAAATAATCATGAGAAGAATCTCACCAAACCAAAAAGGTTATGAGAAGAAAGTTGCACATCTAAAATCTGCATAACAAAAACACCTGGGCTCAGTTTTGGACCATTTTTTTACCTCAGAAGTTTTCAACCGTTTGTATGCATGTATTGATAGAATGGGGTATGCATTTTTTTTCAGGCCAATGTTTGTGTGTAAAGCATAATAGGGCTTTTCCCCATGGCTCTCGCAAGAGTGGAAGATTCCCACCCAACCACAACACCCCCCCCCCCACCCCCCCGGGGGGTAATGGTTACAAGTTAGTATTGTTTTCCTGATGAAAGATTACAAGCTTAGATAATGATTGATCAACCACTTTGCATTATTATAAATATTTGCAGGTTTAACTGTATTCAAACTCAGTGGCCGGATATAAAAACCCATACTGTTGAATGAGATGGTAATGAGTCTGCATTGATTTTAGTTTATAAACCCGTGAAAATGTGTTAATTAATTTGACATATTGTAATATTTGAGTTTTTATACCGTGCAAACTTTTTTTTTTCGGTTGTTGACCAAAGTGCAAACCAAGTTTACGGCATGTTGTAAATTTTAGTTTACTATCATGTGCTTTTATCATTTTTATAAGATATTCTACATAATCCAGAAATAATTAACAGCAAAATAATGAAAACCAATAGGCGATATATTAAAGAAGTCTAACGAATAATGGTGAGTTTGAATTACAATTTTCAAAGAGTGAACTTAAAATGAGGTTTCTGGGCAGTCTAAAGAAATGAGGTTTCTCCATTAGCTGAGTGTGGCTCGTTAAAATGAGGCTTCCAGGTGATGATTAGTTGGGGTTAGAGGTTGACCACTTGTTGACACGTATAGTAGCTTTATCAGCCTGTAAATGCAAGAACGCAAAGGAATCAGTTTGCAATATTGCTTCTGCTTACATATGAACAAAGCTAAAACTGGCAGAATCGGGGGAGCCAAGAGTGAGTGCTAAATGATGTCGGAGGAGTAGGTTATTTATGAGATGACCTCCTTGTCCCAGTCGCATCGTACAGTGATGATGAAGAGTATCAGCGTTTGAATGGCCGTTCCACCAAAGATCATCCCACCCCATATGCCCTGCACATTAATTACCACACAAATTTGGAGTCAATTTCTTCATAAAGCACGCTTGTACATTATTCGAGTGTCTTTCAAAATAGCAGCAAGACATCGTGGAAAGTACGTAGTACCACTACTACATTTTATAACAATAATAATACCTGAACAGCAAGGTTGAAGACAGAGCCCATCAAAAATCCAGGTGGGAGCCCAATAATGTAGTGTCACCCAACATTAATATATGCTACTATGGCTTGCCACCCCGAACCGACTGCCACTCCTTTACCTCACAATCTCACATCACATTGCAAACATTTCGATCGTCACTATCAAATGCATCACAACTTTGTATGCCCAAAAAAATAATAATAATAACAATGTGACTACTTTAACAATCCCATGCGCATTACTATAGTAGTTGTTGGGTTGCATAATACACCCTTGATGGGTGGAAATTAAGAGCCTAAAAGGCCCAAGCCCAAATAAGAAAATAGGGTTTGTTATTTTTTATTAATAATGAGAGGGAGGAAACGGTTAATGTTAACCGTTCCCACATATCACACGATTGAGAAAATTAAGTGATCGTGTGTGCTTACGTGAATCAAATGGAGCGTTATTTCTGAATGGCTGACTCTCTTAGAATCGGTAACGCTTACTCTTCCTCTGAGTAACGCACTCACTCTTCTTGGAAACACTCTCTCTCTCCCTCTCAGGAACGCTCTCATGCTTTCTCTCAATTTTTTCCGGAGTGTATCTATGGTGAAACAGAGAATAAAGTCCAAGTGACTTTATTCCATCCGCTTGGCGTATCTCCTTCACATTCTCTCAATGGAAGAACGTTCTCAATCAGTATGTATATCTTCCCTATATCTTTTATTCTATCATTGGCATCAGAGCATCTTTAGATTTTGGGCAAATCTATATCTGCTGCAATTTTTTATTTGTCGATTATAAATTGTCTTTCGGAGTTCCATTATTTGCATGCGGTATATTTTTTACTATGAGTTTTTTTGTATATTTTTAGTATACTGTCTATACTCATAAAATATGCAAATAGGATTCTGTATAGGGGATCTCAATTTTTAAAAATATATACATATATATATACATGGTACAATTTTTTGGGTTCTTTAAAATCATCCCCTCCTAGACAAAGAAGTACACCACCGTGTAGAGAATGAAGAGACGAAAAAAAAGCCACTAAAATCGCGTCAAACGAACATCGGACGGGAGAAAGAATAGCGAAAAACATTTTGAATCCGCGGGTAAAACTAAAAAAAAAATTGGGTTTACTAAAATCACCCTTTTATAGACAAAAGATGACAACCATCGTGTAGAGGATGATGATATGAGAAAAACGACACCAAAATTGGCTTAAACGGACGTCGGACGAAGGAGAAAACAACAAAATACGAAGATGGGTACCCGGGTTCGCCACTGGGTCCGAACCAGGTCGGGTTGACCTGGATGGAGGTAAGGGATGACCTAAATGACATGTCATTTTTCCTAATATGAAAAAAAAAACTCAAAATGGAAAAATGGGCCGCGTAAAAAAAATATTATTTTTGTTGAGCCTCAGATGACCAGCTCAATGAAAGGGGAAATTAAAAAAAAAAATTTGGGCCAAGAACATTTGGCCCAAAACAAAAAACAAAAAATAAAAAAAAAGAAGGGATCGCTGACGTGGCACGTGGGGCCCATTAGCACGTGAATTGGCCATGTGGAGCACACTGTCAGGAAGCGAACGACACGTGGAAAATGCTGGGCCGGCGCATGTGGTCGGATTCAAACTTTACGATAGCGCGTGGAGTTCACACGCCACCCTCGCATGTGGGATTTGTTTTTCCTGAATTTTTCAATTTTTTTTTGTAATCTGAACCTTCTTGAGGCGCATGAGGGCTCGTCTAAGGGTATTTTGAGACACAGTTTATTTTTTAAAATCCCTAAATTTGAGATCTTCAATTTGATATACTATTTGCCTAGTTTTAAGGTAATTTTGGATCTGTTTAGAGCTATTTTAATACATAATATATATTTTTTATTTAAAAATTCTAAAATTATTTTAATAATTCCTACTATTTTATTGAAGGTAAAAATAATGAAGGTAGATAATTCTGAAAACATTGAAATAGTTGAATATGATTCTCAAAATTATGAGTATTTGGAAGAACTCATTCCAGAGGATAAATTTTTTGATGAAGATCCTGATGAGGAATTTCTAGAAGAAGAAGAAAATCCTGAGGAACTTCAAGAAGTGTATATAGATCCAAATTGGCCAAAAAAAGATAAAATTATTTTTGAAAAGCCTAAAATTGAAGATCAAGAAGTAGTCCAACCCTTTACCTACTCTGTAGCCCAAAACATAGCAAATAGGGATGCAACTAAAATTAAACATTTGAAAGACCTATATCTAATTCTTGCAAAGTATTTACATTTTGTGGTGAATATGGAAGATGTTGAACTTTTCACGAACGTCATAATTAAGCTAAGAGAAGATTTGAATACTCAAAATAAGAAATATTCATATTACACTTGGGTTGATTCGATTAATAGAGCTATGAAAATATCAAATCGCACTCTTAAGAGGAAAATTATTGATTTATATTTTCCTGTTTAATTTATGTATGTTTTTTTTTAATTTTTTGTACAATGACTATGTTCTTGCATGAATTTAATTTTTTTTTATTCTTAATATATGCTTTATTTGAGTGGGAGCTATCAAAATATGAGTTTTTTTTTCAGAGTTAATTATTCAAGTACTTGTATTAAAATTTTATAGAAAATAGTGGTAACACTGGCATCCGTGTGATGAGAGATACACTTGTAATCTCTTGATTATGGAACTAATGGAATTTTTATTATTCTAATAAGAAATAATACAAGTATATAACATTGTATATTCTACTGTGTTACATGTATATTTTATTAATATATTTTTTTGTTCAGCTCAATAATAGAAATCATTTATGTAGGATAGTCTAGTAACTGATTTGAGAATGATGACTAAGAGTATAATTGCTAAGCTGAACAAGGAAGACAAACTAAATGGGGACAATTGGGACATCTGGCACCAAAAGGTTTCATATATATTGGAAGAATAAGATGCTGTAGAGTTACTGACTGTAGTTATGGCACAACCTGAAGCCGGCAACACTACCCAACATAGGAGAGACCAAGAGGTCTACATGGCCTAGAGAAGAAAGAATAGCATAGCACGTATTACTATACTGGACATTATGGCCAATGACCTAATGTGTGAATATGAGAAATATTCAATTGCACAAGCCATGTGAACGGCATTAAATGATAAGTTTGGAGGTACTTCTACCACCAAACTGAGAAGGCTGATAATTAAATTTGACACTTATAAGTTAAGGCCTAACATAAAGCCGTCAAAATGGGACAAGCCTAACGGGTCGGCCCGAAAAGCTCTAAAAAATGAGCGGGCTTGGACCTCAATTTCGGGAGTAAATACATAATCCAGGTTTTTTGAGCCAGGCCCGTTTAGGCACGGCCTGTGACAGGCCGGCCTGAAAGCTCGAAACTTTTTTCTTTTTCTTTTTTTTGTTTAAAATATTAAAAAATACATATTATTTTATTAACTGTTGATATATAAATTGTAAAATTTAAATATTATATTAGTTTTTGATAAATTATGATGATAATTAGTTGTATTAATTTAAATAATTGTATAAAAAAATTTTATTAAAAAAACATAAAAAAATATTAAAAAAAACCCGAGGGCCGGCCCGTAGGCCCGATCCCACAGGCTCGGGCTTGATTTTCCAAGCCCGTTTGTCAAATCGGGCTTGGCCAAAAAGCCCGATTTGACAGTATTAGCCTAACACTCCTATGAAACAACATCTACGAGAGATGGCCAGCATGATCTGAGAACTGAAGGAAGCTAGGCATGAATTGTTTGATGAACAACATATCCAGGCTGTCATAAGGTCACTCCCTTCAAGCTGGGAACACATGAAAGTCAACTTAACCCATAATGAGATATAAACACTTTTAGTGATGTGGCGAAATATTTGGAGCTTGAAGATGAATGTCTAGAGGTCTATAGAGTCTCTGGATAAGCCTATCTGACTGAAAAAGCAGGAACTTCTAACCCTAAGGCCAATTCAAAAAAAGGAAAGAAAAATCAAAGAAAGGGTAAGAAAAATGACCCAAAATTTAAAAAGGGAAATAAACCTTTCAATAAAAGAGGGAAGAAAGGCGGAAAGAAAAAGAAGACTAACTTGAGTAAGGTTAAGTGCAATTCCTGCCTGAAAATGGATCATTTTGCAAGGGATTGCTTTGAGCAAAATGAATGAAAAGGTATTAGTGAATTATGTTAATTCACATATGTCTTATGTTTCAAGTACTGTTTTTTTAATAGAAATTATTTCTTCTGACTCAAGCTCCACAGACCACGTGAGCAAGGATCGAGGATCCTTTGTAGAGTACCATCGGTTGCCGACTCAAAGCAAGTGGCTTTATGTTGGTAATAACACGAGAATTGAGGTGAAAGGCATATGAACTTGCAAATTAACTTTGCGAGGTGGGAAAACCTTGATCCTCTGTGATGTACTCCATGCACCTAACATCAAACGGAACTTAGTTTCAATTTCCTGCTAATTAATTTATGGGTTTAATGTAAATTTTCATGGTAAGGTAGCAAATATTTCATTAAGGACAACATTTTATGGTTCAGCTTTTCTTTCAAAGAAGTTCTTTGTAATGGACATTGTTGGTGATTTTTATATGCATGATTGCTTTACAACTTCTTTCAATTCAAATGTTGATATGAATGCTTGGCATGCTAGACTAGGACATATTAATCAAAATATAATGATTAAACTAGCTAAAGAATAATTGCTAGGTACAATTGATAAAATGGAAATGTCCTTGTGTGAGCATTACTTGGCTGGTAAAGCAATTAGAAAGCCATTTGGAACTGGAACTAGGGCAGAAACTCTGTTACAATTAATCCATTCAAATATTTGTGGTTTTATGAGTATGAGGATAAAATATGGAGCTGTTTATTTCATCACTTTCATTAATGATTACTCGCGATTTGGTTATGTTTATTTGATGTCGCATAAATCTGAAGCACTAGAATGTTTTAGACGATACATGAACTTAGTCGAAAATCAAATGGACAAGAAAATCAAAGCATTAAGAACCGATCACGGACGTGAATATTTATCGGATCAATTCAAAAGCTCTGTAAAGAAAAGGGAATAGCAAGGCAACTTACAATCCCTAGCACCCCACAACAAAATGGTGTAGCCGAAAGAAGAAATAGAACATTGCTAGACATGGTTAGGTCTATGATGGCACAAGCCAATCTACCCATTTCATATTGGGGAGATGCAATTTTAACAACAGCCTTCATACTTAACCGTGTGCCCTCAAAATTGGTCACATTAACACCCTATGAGCGATGGACAAATCGTAAGCCGGATTTAAATATTTTAAAACCTTGGGGGTCGGCAACTTATGTCCATGATCCTTTCCTCAAATATGGAAAGCTAGGTCCAAGAGAGAAGAAATGTATCTTTATTGGATACTCTGAACAGTCTAAGGGTTATGTTTTCATTGGAGAAAACCAGGATGAAAGTATGGCTGAAATAGAATCTAGAGATGCAACATTTCTAGAAAACAAATTCCCTTGCAGGGTTAGGTGGATCATATTGTATCTCTTTATGAGATACATGAAGAAATTGAGAAACAAGTTTATATATATCAACCTCTTAATTCGAGTAGGAGCTCACAAAGACCAGTGCAAGATTCTGTTCAAGAACTGAACAACTTACAAGAGATCCCACTGCAAAGAAATAACAGAGAAAGTGTACTAAAGAGACGTTTCCTAATAAAAGAGACTGCACTTATAGTTACCCCACAAGATTATGATGAGTCTAATTCAATACATGAGGCTTTATTATGCCCTGCTAGTAATGGATGGAAGAAAGCAATGGAAGAGGAAATGAATTCAATAAGGATAAACCAAGTTTGGGATTTGGTCAATCTTCCATCTGGACCTAAGGCAATTGGGAATAAATGGGTTCTCAAAATTAAAAGAAATGCAGATGGATCGATTGAACGATACAAGGCTCGATTAGTGGCAAAATGGTATACTTAATAGGAAGGTATAGATTATGAAGATACTTTTTCATCTGTTGTGCGTTTAACTCCATAAGACTAATTCTGGTAATAGTAGCAAGTTTAAATTTAGAATTACATCAGATGGATGTAAAAACCGCATTTTTAAATGATGAACTGGATGAAGAAATCTATATGCAATAGCCATTAGGTTTCATTGAGAAAGGGAAAGAGGATAAAGTCTGCAAGCTAAAAATGTCCATTTACGGACTTAAACAATCATCCAGACAGTGGTATTTAAAGTTTCACCAAGCTATAACCTTGTACGATTTCCAAATGATTGATGAGGACCACTGCGTATACATCAGGAGTTTTGAAAAGAATCTTACAATATTATCTCTTTATGTGAATGATACAATATTAGCCGGAAATAGTCTAAAATCAATTATAGCTATCAAAGAATGGCTATCTTCGAATTTTGAAATGAAAAACATGGGTGAAGCTGATTATATACTGGGAGTTAAAATCCATAGAGATCGCCCAAGAAAATTAATATCCCTTTCTCAGAAAAATTACATTGAAAATATTCTTGAGTGATTCAACATGAAAAACTGTAAATCTATGGATACCCCTATTTCAAGAAGAGAAAATCTAAGCTGAGACATGTGTCCTCAGACAGAGTCTAAAAAGAAGATGATGGAAAGGGTCCCTTACTCCAATGCGGTTGGTAGCTTAATGTATGTCATGATATGTACGAGACCAGACATATGTTATGCAGTTGGTTTGGTCAGTAGGTACCAGTCAAACCCTGGACTGAAACATTGGAAAGCTGTGAAGAGAATCCTGAGATATTTGCAAAGCACAGCAAATTATGCCCTATGTTATCAAGAAAGCGATTTATGCTTGATTGGATACTCCGATACAGATTGGGGAGGAGATCTAGATGAGCGCAAATCGACTTCTGGATATGTTTTTCTGCTAAACAATGGAGTTATATCTTAGTGTAGCAAGAAATAGACTTGTATTGCTTTGTCTACCATGGAAGCAGAGTTCGTTGCATGTTTTGCAGCAATACAAGAAGCAGTATGGTTGAAGAGATTTATAAAACACTTAGGGATCATTGATGATAAATTGGATCCTATTTTGATAAACTGTGATAGTGAGGTTGCTATAGCCTACACCAAAGATCTCAAGTATTATAATAAGACAAACCATATAGATACCAAGTATAATTTTATAAGAGATACCATAGCATAGAAAAGTGTTACAATTCGTCATATTCCTACACGTCAAATGATAGCTGATCCCCTTATCAAGCCAATACCTAGAGATATATATATTGATAATGTAAAATCACTTGGTATTCATAGGATATGATGTAACACAAATCTCTGTAATGATCAATTATATGAATAAAATTAAGTGCATTTTTCTATAATTAAGTCATTTGGGTACATATGTTTATGAAAATATACAATGTCCAGTATATCGTATATGTTGATAAGGTTAGCTTTCTCATACGAGCAACTGCCTTTGACACTCATAGAGAGTGGGCAAAGATGAGACATCTTTTGTATTCACTAGTAAATCTGCAAGAGGGCAGATATGATAGTTAAATAATACAAAATAAGTTACCCCAACAAAAGAAGAGAAAAGATCGGGATGAGATCCAATAAATATAAATTTTTGATTGAATTATGGATACACACAATCCATAATACATGTAACCAGATGATGAATTTTCTAATAAAGACGTCATGATAAGTAAAAGTATTGGTAAAATTCAGGTTAGACACTATGTGTGTCTAAACTTAAATTTGTACGATGTTAACAACAAACCAAAATCGATATACTCTCTTATGTGATAAGAGTAACACCATAGCATGCAATTCATACTGCATGTGTTTTAAAACCGCAATTAGGAAGTAAGTGAATAGATCCTTGCTTTATTATTGTGTGAGTCCCTGAGAGGAATAAATCCTCTCATTAATGTCCTTATGACTTTAACATTTTCATGGAAAATGATTCAATGTTAGCTACTTTAGCATATATCCAATGGTCATGATAAATTCGATCAAAAGGTATTATACTAGGAAAGCAATTGTTTCATATTAAAATGAAATATGAATTAAAGGAAGATTATCTGAATATATACACACTTATACTGGTGTCTAAGATATATCCGTTAAGAAGTTATGATGTTAACATCTTAAGTGTAAACACTAAGTATACAAGAGAAAGGCAATCTAAGTTTATGTAAAAACTTATGAGGGATTAAATTTGCCATAGATGAAAGTGTATATGGGTAAATCTAGGACATTCAAGGTATAATACATGAACAAGATAAATGCGAAATACATAAGGTGATTCTATGCTGGTCCTTGAGAAGGATTTCTAGTATAAGAATACCTAATTACAGATGTTATGCCCATGTGGTCATGGTACAACACTTAGTATGAAATGGAAAGGAAGAATTGTAAAATGTTAACCCATCAAGTATGAGTGGGAGATGTTGGGTTGCATAATACACCCTTGATAGGTGGAAATTAAGAGCCAAAAGGCCTAAGCCCAAATAAGAAAATAGGGTTTGTTATTTTTTATTAATAATGAAAGGGAGGGAACGGTTAATGTTAATCCTTCCTACACACCGTACGGTTGAAAAAATTAAGTGATCGTGTGTGCATACATGAATCAGATGGAGCGTTATTTCTAAATGATTGACTCTCTTAGAATCGGTAATGCTTACTCTTCCTCTGAGTAACGCACTCACTCTTCTCGGAAACATTCACACTTTCTCTCTTGGGAACGCTCTCACTCTTCCTCTCGATTTTTTTCGAACTGTATCTACGGTGAAACAGAGAATAAAGTCCGAGTGACTTTATTCCATCCATTTAGCGTTTCTCCTTCACATTCTCTTAATGGAAGAACATTCTCGATCAGGATATATATCTTCCCTATATCTTTTATTCTATCAGTAGTATAGTACTATACACTATCTTTGTCATCATATATCATTCTCCTTTGTTATTATTAAATTAAGTGGGTGAGTCTAGTCTTGACTTGACAAAATGGGTTGGACACTATTAAGGAGAATGGTGACAGCTAAGAGTTAAGCCATGTCATCAACGGCTTCAAGCACATCAGAACTTGACGTGAAGATATATGCCAATAGGTGATGAAATACCATTATTATTACGTAGAAGAGGAGCCCTATCACCGATGATTGTGCCACCAATACTTGCATTGCAAATTTTGCTCCTTTTCCATTCCCATCTCCTAGTTCGTTCGCCATCCTTACCCTGAACATCCATCATTCATTCATGTGTGGTCGTTTGCCAATAAGAGTGTGAATATGAATATTAAATCAAAAGTGATTTTGTTGTTCAGGGAGATAATATTACACCAGCAGGAACATTTAAGTGCCAGTGAACAAGAGCTCTTAATTAGTTTCTACTAATGGCATAAAATTACTTTGATCTGGAAGGGTTTAGTTTGTATACCATCTATGGAATAACGCCATTATTATCACTTGAAATGAATTCTAACATGTCAGTTGGCCATTGGTCAAAGGATTTATTCGGCCACCAAATTATAATTACAAGTTACTAATAAATGAATGTCATTCATGAATGCCCAATTCTACTAGAGTGGCTGGCCTGGAAGATCCAGGCAGCTTGCAGCTGGAATTCAACACAGATGTTACTCCAGAACATCTAACCAAAAGCATTAACATAAGAGGCCACAGAGAATAAAACTTCGTGACACACATAGAACTAAATATGAGACTGTATTTTTTCTTATAATATAGACGATTATGTAAGAAAGGAAAAGAGATGGCATAGCTGAATGGTATGTCCATGGTGTAGGTCATGCATCTTTTATTCCCACTTTAAATGAATCCAACTCCATCCTGAATGTATAAAAGTTTGATAGGATTTACATATGTAATATTATTCTTTTAGTTATACTATGAAAAATCCATTGGCGTCGTATGATCTATATAGCTGACCTTACTTAGTAGATAAAGTTGATGTTATTGTTGTAGTTATACTATGAAAATTAGGTTGCTGGCTCTTATACATTTTAATATGACTTTGGATCATTTTAATATATTTTTTATTTCGGGGGAACCATGTATTTCTGGAATCATGGCAAACCGAGAGTGCGTTATAATTAAACCTCTCTCAAAAGTTGTTATATCAACATGGCTAATTCAATAGAGAGAGAGAGAGAGAGAGAGAGAGAGGACTATTTCAAATGAGATTCAGATATTCTAAAGCAAAAATTTATATACTGAACCTGAATATACTTCCAATAGACTATTAAGTATTTACAAACGGTATGTTTTTCAGCTGTGGTTAATAACTATGTTCCTTTCTTCACCTAATTAATGAGACTATTTAAGGAAAAAATGGACCAAGGAAAAAGACGAAGAGGGATGAAAAGGGTACCCAGCACCGGCGAAGAAAGCCAGAGGAATCATCATTTCCCATCCGTTGATGGTCATACTACAAAATAAAAAACAACCATTATATGCAAACTGACCACTTAGTAAACAAAAAAAAGAGTGATGGAACCAACAAATCATAATCAAGTTACCAACTTACCATATGGACAAGGCACCCACAACAATTGTTGTTAGAAAATTTTCAAAACAAAAAGGTGTCTTTTAAAGGATTTATGAATTAATTATGACTCTTAAAGTAATTTATAGAAAGTCACAAAGTTTATGAAATATGAAAAGGAATTACTTTTGTCTAGATTTATGAATCATTATAATGTACATACATTAATCACATAAAAAGAAGTGAATTTTGCCTAGATTCATAAATCATTACAATATACATACATTATTTGCATGAAAGGAAGTGACTTTTGTTTATATTCATGAATCATTATAATGCATTTATATTAATCAATACAATGTGCATATATTGGTTATTGTATGTGTCTTTTTATGAAAGAATCATGTTGCTTTAAGAGGTGTATTCTCATTCCCTATAAATGACTCATAATTTTTCATTATTCTATAATTTCCAATTTTGATTCATATCCACACTTTGTTTCAACATACACAAACTTACTTGCATTTATCTTTGGTGCACAAAGAATAAAAATCAAATTACTACTTTATAAAAATCATTATTTTCTAGACTTAAATTTTGGAAGTACAACACCTACTCAAGGGTTTTCATTGTAACTTGTAGGAAATTTGTCACTAATTCAAGTTGTACTCAAAATTTGGAAATTGATTAAACGAATTAAACCTAAAGAAAAGTGTTGCCCACGTTTTAAATACTTGTGCACAACCTCTTCTCCAATCTCATTTTCTTTCACACTTCAAACAGATCCATCCCATCCAACAATTGTGGCATTCTTCAAATATCCAGTCATCAGTATCAGTATCTGGTAGTACCAGTTCTCTAAGCTGCAGCAACAAGGCCAACTTGTGACACCTGCGATTTCTGTCCTAAGTCTTAACCCATCGTCGAAAGTGAAGAAGCATACCAGAGCATGACCCCTGAAGCAGTAGAAAGTTTGAGGAATTCCCAGAGTCCCGAGAAGGCTTCCATGGAGTAACCAGTCCAAGTCAAAGGGCATCCCCCACAAACCATGTACCCATACATCCCTAACACCAACACCCACCACGAAATGTCCAGAGCAATGGCCACACCCCCCACCCCAAAATCCAATACATAGACCAACAGCCAACTTGTGGCCACATTAACCACTAAACCTACCAAGCAAACGCCACTGCTCCTGCCTTCAGCTGGCACTGCAGGAATCTCTGCAGAGGGAACTGAAACGCAAAGCTAAAGTGAAGGGGTATAAGCCACACCGCCACAATCCCCGACTCCTCTGCCACCTCGTCTGATTGTCCCAATAGCATCAGGATAGGAGTGGCGAATACGTACAAGGGCAATAGTAAAAAACAGCAAAGGAACAGCACGATCCATGACCTCTGTATATATATTCCCAACATGTGGTACCTCTTTGCCCCAAATGCCTGCCCACACAGCTTCTCCAACGCGCTTGCGATCCCCAACTGCTTCAAGAAAATTGTGAGGTGAAATTAAATAATGAAAGTCAAAACGGAAAATTGTAGCTAGATATATGTTAGGATTTCTGAAAGTACCAGGAGGCCGAAGTTGAAGCCGACGATGACAGTGTTGGCGATGGAGATGGCGGCGAGAGGAACTTCGGCCAAGTGGCCGGCGAAAGCTTGGGTGACGACGTTCATGGTGAAAGCGGCCACGCGGCTGAAGATAGAGGGACCCACGATGACCCATAGTTTCTGGGTTTCAACCCAAAACTTTCTGGCAAATGGTTCCTTTTCTTGGGGTTGCACTTCCTTTGGTGATGGTTCTGGAAGGAGAGATTGCATGAGATTGTCATCTACTTGGCTCCAGGGATTCCATAGATGGCGAATCGCGCCTGCTAGCCATAAAATTATGAGACGTAGCAGCAGGAGGACAACGCTCTTACCTAGTCTCCTTCTTCCCCTCCTGAGGTTGAAGCCAGAACATTATCATTTACTAGTATTAGTTCCTGTAGCAGTTGCCATTCTTGATAACCAAGGGGTTCTTGTTGGCCAAAACACTGCTTTCGGCATGACAAAGGTCCAATGTCACTCACTCTATTTCTTTTCTTACTATATATATATATATATGCACTTTAAAAAAGAAAAAGAAAAAAGAAGTTTATGTAAATAGTTTATCATGTATTATATGGGTATGAGATAAATTATATAGTATTATTGTTCATAATTATTAATTAATAAATAGTATGGATTTTTATTGAATATTGATGGTTTGTTTGGAAAAATTATGAGTGATGATACTTTAGTTCCAAAAGTCATCTAGTTAGTCTAAGGGTTTTTCTATTATCACCCAAAAATTGAAAAAAGGGTTTCATAGATTTTTATTGAATATATATTGAGTATTGCTGATTTGTTTGGATATAATTATGAGTAAAGTCACGTTGTTAGTCTAAAGGGTTTCCTATTATCACCCAAAAAAAATAAAAAAAAAGGGTTCGCATTAAAGTCTTCTAAAAAATAAAAAAAAGGGTTCGCATTAAGGTCCTCTACGCATGCTCTTTTTTTCTGTTTTGGGAAACTTCTACGCATGTTCAATTGTGAGGATGTATATATCTTGCTGTGCATCTCTCTATGCATTCTCTCCCACATCACAAAGTGATATTTTATAAAAAAATTAAAAACAAAACAAACAAACAAACAAACAGAGACACGACCCCACCCAAAATGGTGCGAACTACACCTGTTTGTTATCATATCTTCTCCATTTCAAAATATAAAAAATAAATAATTAAATTATCACAATAAAAAAATCAATTAAATATTTTAAATATATCAAACACACACAAAAAATTTCACATATATGCTTATTTAATATTTCTACTTAATTCTCCTTTAAATCATGCCTATTTTGGCTACTTGTTTTGACATTAAAAAAGCTGCAATATCCACTACTCTTTTAGTTTGCAGAATAAAAAAAAGTATAAAAATATTTTTTAATATATGAAATGTCATTTATTTATAATTGTCCCCAAGTTTGTGGTCTGTGGAGCTTCATAAATTAAGTCAACCCAACGGAATATAAGCAAATAAGGTTGTGTGGCAGCCATCCTTTTCATTTCATATCATATATCTATTTTATATGAAAATTTTCAGTTAAATACAAAAAAAAAATAATTCTAGGAAACTACCCCAATTGACTTTAATTTAAAAAAATTATCAAGGTTTTGAATTGGAATTAAAATTGGAAGATAAAAGAGAAAATGCCCTTATTATAAAAGTGACTCATTTATAAGTGATAACAGTATATTTACAAGTGAAATATGGTCATTTGCAATTGATTCTATTATTACTTGCAAATGAGACTCTGTCACTTGCAAATATACTATCATCATTTGTAATATACTATTATAACTAGTAAATATACTATTATCACTTATAAATAGGTTATTTATCTATAAAAGGTATTTTCGTCTTTCGACTTTCAATTTAGAACCTTGGTAGTTTTTTAGACTTAGGATAAATTGGGGTAGTTTTTTTAAATTATCTTATTTCCTTAATATTTAACTGAAATTTTCCTTATTTTATATATCACATTTGACTTTTTAAATCCAAGTAATTTATTTTTGTATTTGACCAGGGTATATCAATTTTATTTTACTCAGTTTTGTATCCCTTAGAATTTTCTTGCTTAGAAACATGTGACATAACTAATTTTATATTTACTTTTTAGAGTTAGATTTGATACCAAGAATTGCAACTAGAGTGGCATATGTAAAAGTTGAAAGACCTTTCTTCATTATAAATATCACCAAGAATCAAATGCAAAATTATGTGAGACATGAAAATGTCATTATTATAAAAGTTATCAATTTACAAATGGTAATAATATATTTACAAATGAAATATACTTGTTTACAACTGATATTATTATAACTTACAAATAATACTGTATTATTTATAAATATAATATTATTATTATTTGTAATATATTATTATTACTTGCAAATTGATCATTTACTTAGGAAGCACATTTTTATTTTTTGGCTTCCAATTTTAATTTCAATTCAAAACCTTGGTAGTTTTTTGGAATTAGAATAAATTGGGGTAATTTTTTGGAATTATCTTGTTTCCTTAATATTTAACTGGAATTTTCCCTATTTTATATATCACATTTGACTTTTTAAATCCAAGTAATTTATTTTTGTATTTGACCAAGGGTATCTTAATTTTATTATACTCAATTTTGTATCCCTTAGAATTTTCTTTCTTCGAAACATGTGACATAACTAATTGTGTATTTACTTTTTAAAGTTAACTTTGATATTAAGAATGGCAACTAGAGTGATAACTGTCAAAGTTGAAAGACCTTTTTTTCACTCTAAATATTACCAAGAATCGAATGCAAAATTATATAAGAGATTAATGATTAAATTATTATTTTATTGATCACATATATATATTTTTATTATGTTAAAAAAGAAAATATTATTCAATGTTTTTCAAATATGAAAACTTAAAAAGAATAATTATAATATATATTTATACTTTTAATAATAACATATTATATATATATATATATGTACACATATATCTGTATGTATACACGCACACATGCCACAATTTGGGTGTGTCACTAGGTGGCCTCACCCCCAAGCCAATTCTTTCTCCAATTCATATTCTAGCCTCAATGATGCACCACTGGCCCAGATTTATTATCCAACCCCACCCCCCATAATGGCCAACAATAAAAAAACCCACCACCCATGAAAAATCAAAACCCCCATTAAAAAACAAACTTGGTAATTTGTTCCTTGTTACCAACCACTGGTTGCAATTTACTGTAGTCAGTTCAACAAGAAACAGAGGTACGGACTTTGAGCTTGGAAATTTATATTTGGAACTGAATCCAAGTATAATAATGTTTTGAATAAAATAAAAAATATAAAAAATACTAAAAGGATTATATAATTATATTATTACTATATTTGATCGCTGTGTGTCGTTGAAAATGATCCACGTCAATTTACATTCAACTTAAATATACTGTTAGATTTAGTAAGCATGAAAAGAAATTTATGAAATAAAAAATAAGGGAGAAATCTTTGTGAAACATATTTGCTATATATTATTTAAATTTTGTATGGAAAATAGTTTTTTTAAGAATCCTCATTTCCTTTCCTTATACCTTTATATTTTTCTTAAAAATATTTTTTTCCTATCAAATATGGCCTAATATCACATTTAAAAGTGCAATAATCATTTTACATTTTAATAATATTTCTCTTTAATTGGATTTCGAGTTTAAATCATCCTTAAATATATCAACTAATTGGAGTATGAAATGATCGCCACCAATCCGACCTGACACGCCTGGTGCCTTCAGTTTGCCTTCAGTTTCTTCCAAGTTTGCATCTTCTAATTAAGAGTCCGCAGTTTTAGAAAAAGAGGTAGGTCATGATGAGTTCAAGATACGGATCACAATCATATGCTTGCAAGTCCACCAGTATTGGGTGTGGCCTTCCGGAGAAAGGCACTGATTCAAAAGTTTATCAACGTGTTTAACTTATTTTAGTGGATACGGATCATATTAGAGCAAGGGATTGAGATCATATTTAAGTTAAAACAATCACTTTTAAGAAAAAGGATAAGAATAAAATGTTATTTTTGCATATTAACAAAATAGCCACTGAAAAAATTCATTTGTAGATTCAATAACCGACATTTGGATATTTGTTTTCAATAATTGGATTGTTATTTTGTTGCCTGGCCTGAGAGAAATTTAGTATATATTAAAATAATAATTTTTAGATTTTTTATCTTATTAATTCTCTCTTGTAAATTTATTATTTTAGTTGTTGAAAGAATTGTGAATACTAATTTATATACTTGATTGAGATTCTATTATATTTCTATTTTGATCATAATAAAGCTGTTTTTATTGATCTAGATAACCCGTGGTTTTTACTTTACATTGAGTAGTTTTCCCTGTTAAAAAATTTTAGTATCTCTATGTTTGTAATATTTAATTTCTATTATACATTTGATTGATTACTTTTCATAGGTTCTTTCAAGTAAGAAAAATTTATTTATGGTGAATATTTGTTTTTATGTTACTGTTTGCATCGTACAACCAATAAATCAAGTCAAAAGAGTACTCGAGACAAGTATTTTGTAAGTTTCCTCGGCCAGAATGGACAAAGCTAACCACCGATGGAGATTGGGACATGATGATAGGTACCCCATTATTTCTGCACTTTTTTCTGTCAATAAACTTGAATCAAGTTTTCAGGTTGAACATGAATTTTCCCAGCTGTTATTGGATGAGAGCCGCTTCGTTGCTGAGAAAAATCCGGGCTTTCTGTGCCTACAAATGACAAAGTAACCCCCACAGTTATTAATGTTCGTGTGTTATCTTCCCAGAAATCAGAACATTTTACTTTCTAAATGACCCCAAGCTTCATTACCTCTTTTTCCCAATCGCACCTCGTGGTAATAACTGCCAAAATCAATGTTTGAACGATTGTACCACTCAACATTCCCGTCCAGATACCCTGACAATGAAAAAAAAAATAGCATAAAAAGCTGAATGAGCAGTGAATAAAGTAGGGCCTTCACGACCCAGCTCTTTGAAGTAATACTGTGGGAACTTGTAGCAACCGTAACAATACACTTACAATAAGACCCCAAGGTAACAACCGGCCTAGGACAATCCCAAGAGGGATCCCCACCAAGTAGTAACTGCCAATGTTTATATAAGCCACTAACGGTTGCCTCCCACATCCAACTGCTACCCCTGCACATCAATACATGCGACCACACGGTAGATATTTGAAATCCACACAACTGAGAACACACAAATATAGATATATATAGTGAATGGAAAATTTTAGTCAAACTGAACATAAAGGTATTTATACATTTGTCTTGATTAATTTTTGAAACTTTTAATGCTTAACCCGCACTTTAAACTTTCTAGATATTCCGTGTCAGAAACTGTATCCCCAGTTCATAAGATTGAAAGCTAATCAAGTGTCTGATTTCTCACCTGAAAGAACTGGCTGAATGCAGTTTAGAAGAATAGTGAAAGCCAACAAGATTGCTAACTCGTTGACCATTCTGATAACAGATAAGCTTGTGGAGAAGATCAAGGCAAGCTTCTCATTAAACACCATAATTATTAACCAAATTATAAATCCCACCACCACAGTATTCACCACTGATACTAAAGTTGCAAATTTTGCTCCTTTTGGATTGCCTGTTCCAAGCTCATTTGATACACGCACCCTGAATTGAAGTTTGTTAAATGTTTCAGAAAGGAGAGCAGGATAATTGGCTTTATAGCAGTGGTTATTATTTACTGTAAACAGATGAATCAATCGTTTACTTCTGTGTCGCCAAAAAGAAAAATCCTTTACTTCTGTAATCATTTGTCTCGTCTTTGCCTTGGCACAAGAAAAGTGACGACAAAGTTATTCCAGAATTGGCGAATGCCACTTCATAAATAGAACAAAAGCATAGTTCTCCAGTTTCCCCTAAACTATGCATATATGGATCACAAGAATCCAAATCAACTTTCATGAAGTTTGATGTGAACTCCAAGGAAACAATGTTAATTGCTGAGAAAGAATAGAAGTCTCGGAAACTTTCTAAGACACCTGGGGAATTTACCAGAAGACAGCCAAAAGTTTTTAGATTTGCTACCATGAATGTCATAGACTTATGAGAAATTTATAATTCTCACACACTTCCAAAGCTATTAGTAAAATGGCATTGGTCATCCCCAAACCACAAACATCAACTTACTCAAAGGCCATCTTAAGCAGCTTATGGAATTTCTTAAAATAGTATCGAGTATCCAACAAAAGGTGATATACGCCTTGTATGAATGATGACCTCCAAAGATCTAATGGTTCAAATGTCATTACTAAGAGCAGAATCAATTACCAATATATTGTATCTAAAAAATTTAGGAGGTAGGAGGAAGGGGCAAATAATGCTTCATAAAAACTATTATCATCCGAGTCATGATTCACCAACTGGACTGCAGCAACAGTCCTAATTACTATTATGTACTCCTTCTACTATAATTGAAGAGGTCAAATATCATCAACCGAGTAGAAAGCAACAACAGGAATAAATAAAATATGAACTACATTCAATGCATCAAGGTTTGCTCTTTTATGATAGATAACACTCACAAGAAGCAAATTTGAATGGCAGGTATCATCGGTCCTTCTCTATCAGAAAAGAAACAGTGATGGCTTTACATGGAATCATAGCCTACTTATTCAGTGAAATATCATGAAACGAAACAAGTTTTGAATGCAGAAATCTAAACTCAAATTGAGAGAGAATTTGAGATATTATTCAAAGATGCTGACAAGAAGGATAAACAGTACTCATTGATAGAGTAATGATAGCCAACCTAACAGATCTTCCAATTAAACAAGGAAAGTAAAAATATACAGAAATATACTAATAATTAGAAAAATTACTAAAACAAACTTAAAATGAGTTAAATGGATAGGTTTTAGGTCCACAATTGGCCTCAAATGTAAGCCCCACTGGCGAGGACAATAAGCTTGGAAATGGTCATCCGTTAATATGTCATAAGTCCCATGAATCTGGTTAAAATGTTAAGGATGAAGTCAACACGCTTGTTTATGATTGAAGGACTTTTCGTTTGGATGTCTAGCACGCAAACCACTTCAAAAAGTGCATCTGCTAGTGAACTTTTATGCCATTGGAAGAATAGAAGACAGATATTCCACTCATGAAGCTGCTCTCCCAATCACTAATTAAATCAATATTTGGTGCAACTTATCTTTTTGCAACATTACGAATAATCTCACATCATAAATCTTTCAAACCAGCTTTAGTTTTTCCCTTACAATCATCAATTATCTCTTATGTTAATGTTCTAAGACAGAAAGAGAAAGGGACACTTACAACCAGTCACATACCCAGTTGCAGCCAAGAATCCCAACGGTATCATTGATTCCCAACCATATATAGTTACACTGCCAAATAAGATCGAAGATTGGAAAAGAGATAAGGAGTTTGAATAAAACAGTTGTAATGAGAGTCCTTACAAGTGGGAAGTTACCAGACGGAAAGAGCATCGATCGCGATTTCAGAGTTGTGCATATACCCCGACATCATAGCCAGCAATCTGTAGTAGAAGTTCTCCAATCTGCAATTTTGCACTCATGCCTTCTAAGAATCGCATCCACTTTCAAAGTTACAGAATATAGAGTGAGAAAGGCCACAAATAAGCGCTTACGAGAGCATGACCCCAGAAGCCACAGAGAGTTTGAAAAATTCCCAGAGCCCAACAAAAGCTTCCCCAGAAAAACCCTTCCATGACTGTGGACAGCCCCCAAAGACAACATAGCCGAAGAGACCCACAACTGACACCCACCACGAGAAATCAAGAGTAAGGGCAGTCCCAACAATCCCAACTTCCATCTTGTGAACAAAAAACCAGCTTACTAATGCATGGATTGCAAGAGCTATCCCAGAAACCCATGCTACAACGGCGGTCTTCAGCTGGCTTTGCAAGAATCTCTGCAATGTGAACTGGAAAGGAAAGCTCAAGTGAAATGGGATCAACCAAATCGCCACCAAACCTGTTTGCTCCGCCACCCCATTGGGTTGCCCGAGGAACTTCAATATGGGCGTGGCGAAAATGAACATGGGCAGTAACAAAATCGAAGATAGGAACAGAACTATCCAGGAACGCTGCATATAAATGCCCAGCATGTGGTACTGTTTGGCGCCATAGGCTTGGCCACAGAGGGTCTCAAGTGCGCTCGCCATGCCGAGCTAGACAAGACAATTAACCATTCATCCCGAATTCAAATTGTGGGTGAAATGCACAACAACTCCAAGAATGAGACTGAGAGGAAGGAGGCTTTACCAAGAAACCGAAGCTGATGGAGATAAAGAAGGTACAGGCAATGGAAATAGCAGCGAGATAGAGGTCACCGAGGTGGCCGGCGAAAGATTGAGTGATAACCGTCATGGAGAACATGGCGAGGCGGCTGAAGATGGAGGGACCTGCTATTTGCCATATCTTCTTTGATTCCAAACATGTTCGCCGCAGTAGACACTCGGCGATCGATTCCTGATCCTGATGCTGCTCTTCTGTGTTCTGTGGCAGGGCTGGCCGTAGCAGGGGATGCTCTGCTTCTCCCATGACGATAAATTATGCTAAGAGGGACGTTTAATCAAGGGAAGAATAATCTGGCCGAAAAAAGAATCTAGGGAGCAATAAAAGATCGACAATACTTTCTTGTCATGAGTAAGTCAAGGTCACCGGGTCGGTTTAAATAACTGAAATCATAATAGGGCATGCCCCATCTTTAAAATTTACTGACTGTTTTTAGAATGAATTTAAAAAATATTTATTTAACTTTTTGAATTGTTTATTTTTAGATCCAATCCTCATGATTTATAGTAGTTTTTAAAATGAATTTTTAAAATTTATTCTAGTTAGATTAGATTCACTGTAGCTAACTTTGTTACTACTCATGGTTAATGGGATTGGAGCAGGTTCTAGCACTTGCTGCTTCACAACCTCCTAATTCAGATTAGTGCTACCCTACCCCCGACCCCTAATGATGGTCCTGCAACCTGTTCTTGGTCCACTTGTACTGTTGCTTCGGCATATACCATGTAGATGACAGACAAATGGGAGGACAGCAGCCCCAAGTGCTGAACAAGTGAGAATGTTCTTGGATTGTGGCTAGCTTGTAGAAACAAGCTACTGACCAATGAAAGACGAGCAAAGAGACATATGGCTAACAACATTGCCAGCGGTCTATGTGGATCAGGTGCAGAGGACATAAACCATATTCTTTGCTACTGTAAACTCACAAGAGACAATTGGCACCTTATTTTATCTGGTGATCAACTATAGGAGTTCTATAACTTTTCCTTACAGGATTGGTTGCTCAGGAACATTCATCCCCGCCTTAGTAGTCTCAGATGGAGGATCACCTTTGGCATTCTCTGTTGGAAACTTTGGAAACATGTAATAGAAGCCTGTTCAGACAAGAATCCTTTGTGGAGCACTGATTGGTAAATGAGGCTATTGCTATTGTCGAACAGGCTCTTCAAACACAGGATCTCTTGCAATCCTTAGCTCAAGGAATTACTTCATTGCTTCTTACTTTGGACATATCCCCGGCCCATATGTTTTTTATTCTTGGGCCTGCCTTTTGTAATTGTTTGCCATTTTGAGAAACATATTTCCTCTTCATTAAAAAAAAAACATGGAAGGGAATCAAACAAAGTACAGCTGTTGCTTTCTGACACATGTCAGCGAAATATGTAAAATCTTGTGCCTTGTATGCATCTGAGGTCATTATAATTATATACGGACATTTTTGTGCTCCCCAAACTATACATCGTAATGGAAATCTTAGATTATGTTTTTTTAATTGAGGAACTTATATGTATTCTGTTCTATGAATGCTTTTTTTTTTTTTTCCAGAGAAAGAGAGTTTAGGACCTCAACTGAAGATATTCTTTTCCAACAACCTAATTTTAAAATTCAGTACTTTCTATAAACTGAATTTCCAACTCAAATCAATTGAATTTCTGATTGATACTATTTATTTGTCAATATTTTTCTATGAAGATCCTAAACTATCTTTTTTTTTTTTACAGTTGGGATAACAGACAGTGCAAGAAATCCAATGACATAAAGAAATTTTTGTCCGGTTAAAATAATTTTTTTCTTCTAGCTCCAAGGACTTTGGATTATTTGAGGAATTTAAAAATTTTGCGGTTCTTATCTATAATTTTTCTTGTTATACGATCCTTAACTATTATTTTCCCAATCCAATCACATAAAGAAAGTGGAAATCTTGCAATACCACTGACAATGGGGTGAAACCACACACCCATGTCCGATATCAACGTTGTTTGCCTTATGTTGTTGGCCACCTTTTAATCGCACCAGGCTCTTTTTAGCACCCGCTTGTTTCATGCTTATTTTGAGTAAGAAAGGCTGTCGTTCATTGAGGAGCTAAGTATAAGAAAAAGAAAATATTTATATGCTTTTCTTTATGTGCTTTTTATATTATTTTTTAATTAAAAGTTAACGTGTGAATTATTTTTTAATATATTATAAATTTAATCATTAATTATATATTACAAATATTAACTTTTTAAATTTAAAAAAAATTAAAGTCTTCTTGTTAAATTTTAATTAAAAAAATATAAAAATATATATAATAAAAAATATATAAGTTCAGTCCATAAGAAAAATCTCAGACAGAGGAGGCATTACAAAAGTATACACAAAGCATAAAAAATTAAATGGCAGTCCCTTGAGACAAAGACTGGATTAATTCATCGTGTTTCATACTTTCATTAGCCCATGCCTTCTCCAAACTAAATCAGCCAAATGTATTAAAACCTTATTCTTCTGTGGGTTTAAAACTCTGAACCATCTTATGTGATTGTATCTGATTTCCTAATTCCAATAGCCTGAAAAGGACAAAAAAAAAAAAGAAGAAAGAAAGAAAATTCCTCTGTGGGTTTTCAGGGTAACTACGCAACCGGTCCAACTTGAATGGGTTGAATCTCCATTTTGGGGCTCAACAAACTTGAGTCAATAAATGACCGAACCTTGTTGCTGGGATAAAAAACAAAAAGACCGAACCCCCAATAATTTCAACTTTCAAGCATGCCAGATGGGGAAAAAAGGACTAGAGAGCACAACTGCAAAAGCAAATGCTTACTTGTTAAAAAGAAAATGGAAAAAGACAAGTGATAACCTTATATCCCCACTGAAAATCTCACTTAGGCATGTAGTTCATTCTATTTAGATATAGATTTCATTTCAATTGATCATGCCCAATTGAGGTCCTGAAAAATATTTTTTTATGGGTTCTCATTTGTCTTTTTTTTTTTTTTTTAAGAAAAAGGCATAGGCCTACAGAAATAGCCGAAAAGGTTTTCTCTGGAATTGGATCCTCCATCCCCTCTTCACTTGTCTTCTTTATTTTCAACAATTTCGATATTACAGGATAGAGATATCTTTCAAATTTCCACGTTTCAAGTTGAAAACTTTAAACCCTTTCAGTTGTTATCACAGAGAACGCGCTGATCTCCATTGTCAATTTTTCTATTTTGTTCTTCTACATGGTAAATATGAGACTGCTTGACCGGAAGGCTTGCACGTCCCCCAACGCTAAACCCCCCCCCCCCCCCCAAAAAGTGGAAAAAAAAAAATATCATGATTACTTGGCTGTCAAGCGGTGCAATGTTCACAAGTACATTGTAATGAGCATGATAAATATTAACATAAAGAAATCGCTACTTGCCTTTCTGATCTGTATTCCTCCTACCCATGGCATGGCCATGCACCTGATATAGATATCGAATTACTGTTCATGCCAATTTTTTATGTACAACTGTCGAGCAAAATACGCCGAAAGAGGAACAAAAAAAAAAAGACTCATTGACTTCAATGCTGTGTCTTTTTTCATTTTCGTTTAAAAAAAGAAATCATATTTAAGGATTTCCTAGCCGGGAATTAAAGGAGTTGAAGTTAGCCACTGGTCCTAGCTCATAATGATCAGATGGCGTGGGGTGTGGATAAATGTCTGAAATTCAAACTTTCTCGCTGCAATTCGAATAGAAAAAGGAGTTGGAAGTTTTGACCTAAAAATAATTTGTGTGGAGGATAGATTGCTAGATATATTTAATTAATAATAATATATATTTAAATTTATTCAAATTATATTTATCTTATTTATTTAATTAAATATATCTTATCTAAGTGTAGTTTTTACCTTTATTAATAATAAAGATAATGTCAGTTGAGTAATTTTAAGAGATAAAGAATAACTCAATTGATATTATATTATTTTTATTTAAATTTAAAATTCAAATTAAAAGATATAATAACTATTAAATAACCTATAATAGTTAGGCTATTTAATAGGAGGGTGGGCAAAGTATCAGACATACTAATCATTCATATCATTTATTCTACGATCATATAGAGATTCTCTGGTTAGTGACGACTAATTCTCAGCTACGTATTTACAGTTATTTAATTTATTTCTAATTCAAGTAAGATTACTCAATCAGATCATCTATAGCTATAGTAAAAAAATATTTATGATTATTTATTTATTCTGTTACGAGTTTGTAGGAGATTTATTTATAATTATTGATTTATATTTATAAATCTGTTCTACATAGATAGATCACATGATCTTGTGTAATATTATAACCTTTATTTGAGAATATATGAATAGTTATAATAGTCCTCATGTGCTAAAATATTCACATGGGCTAATAATCATGTGCTTGTTAAGTAATTGCAACGTGATTTTGAACAACGACCAACTACAACTTGGTCCTTTTTTTTTCCCAACAACTTGGTCGTATTTATATATTAGTGCTTTGTTCATTTACAGCCTATACTAATATTATAACTACTTTCATAATTTTGGACCACGAGACTTGCGTATCAAAAGTTGCGTAGATGCCCATCCGGTGGCAACCCCGTATTGTATAAAACATATATATGACACGCTGGAAAATACATTGAAAATTAGTGATAAGGACTTCCAAGTCACAGCTCACAATAGGAGCGCGCAATCATGCATTTTACCTTTATATTTGATGACTCTACTTCTAAACGTTACCCACACTAGATTATATACATCCTCCTATTAATATTATATGATATTTTGTATCAATTATACATATATTAAGAAAATCATTTTTTCATCTGAAATTAATATAAAAAATATTAATATTTTCTATTTTATCCTTATTAAATACTTTATTCTATTATCATTGTGAGATTATATATAAAAAATAAAAAAAATTAAAAATAAGAATAAAAAATATATATATATATATCTAATACCCTTAAATCAAAACTTCTCAATGCCATATAATATCCGCAGGACAGAGGGAGTATATGACTATATATAATCATAGATTGGACTCTCGGGATTCACATTAGTTTTCACTTGCAATATAGTTCCTCTGCTTGCAAAATGAGCTACCTCTACATTTCTCCCCCTCCACCACCACCTAATCAGTATGACTGTGCAAACCCATCACCACCACCACCACCACCACCAACTACTTCAGCCCCTCCCACTAAGGGAGCACCGCCATCCCCAGCAGCAGCGCCACCACCACCAACTACAAATAATGTTCCATCTCCTGTGCCACCCTCCGTTCAGCCACCACCAGCCCCAACGGCAGCTCCACCTACTCCTTCAGTGACTCCCGTTAAGGGCACACCACCAACTAATAACGGTCCGTCTCCAGTGCCACCCTCTGTTCCACCACCACCAACTACCAACAATGGTCCGTCTCCGGTGGCACCCTCGGCTCAGCCGCCACCACCATCAAAACCAACTTCTCCATCCCCAAATGCTCCACCAGCTCATGAGACAACTCCACCTAGCTCTTATTCCGCATCACCTGGATCACCGTTTTATGCACCTCCACCCAAACATAATAACATATCTCCTTCGCCTTCACAGGGTCCTGCTAAACCACCAAAGCCACACAGAGGTCCATATTCTCCTTTCCCATCACCATCACTATCACCATCACCTTCTGTATTTGAGGGATATGGACCAGTACCACCGTCATCGGACATCGTGGCGCCACCTTCAGGAGGACACGGCCACAACCACACCACATTGATCGCAGTGTGCGCTTCTCTAGGCGGTGCTTTCTTCCTCGCATTCCTCTTAGTTGGACTCATCTGCTTCTCCAAGAAGAGAAAGAAGCGGGTCATGGTTCCTGCGGCGGCCGCCTGTCGTGAGTCTGGCCCTTCTTCCTATCCGTAGTCTCTGCAGATCACTAGTCCATTTGGTTCGTGAGAGTCTTTATTCTAGTTGTGAGAAAACTATTGACTTCATGAATTCGCGTTCTAATTGTGTGTGTGCTGCGGGTCAATAAGGCAGCTTATTCTGTTAGATGGATTTATTCAGGACTGCCTGCGATCACTTCTTTTTACTTGTAACACCTTCAGTGTTTGCCCTCATTAAGACACAATTTGTATTATTCGTATGTTTTTATTCGTATTGTTATGTGTAGTGTGTATTCTTTTCCTTCAATATGTGGTGTGTATACTATTATGTAAGTGTAATGGGCCAATCAATACATACTTTTTTTAAAATTATTATAAAAAAAAAATTATATATATTATGTGTTAATTGTAAAATCCTCCAATAAAAATATAACAAACATATACTCCCTCCATTCCTTAATATAAGGGATAATCGGGGAAGTTTCCGTATTTCAAAATATAAGAGACATATGAGATTTGTTTGGTGTATTTAATAATTTTTTTAAAAAATACCCCTAATTAAGATAATATGTTTTCAATATAATTCATTTATATTAATTACACGATGAAAAAGTTATTAATATTAAATGAAAGTATTTTTGAAAATTACTTTATATTCCAAACAAATTGATTATTTTATTTGATCTGTGTGATTTTATCTTTTGTTCCTTATATTAAAAAATGGAGGAAGTAATTTACTCATGACATCTATAATTGGCCGCTGCTTATGATGAACTGTTAACTACTCTCTCTAGTCTTTATTATAAGGAACTTTCAACTACTTTATGTAGATTAAGAAAGTTAGTTATTTTCTTAAAATCCTAAAAAAAAAAACAAACATTCATTTTCTACCTCTATTTAATATATAATGCAATTTACATTAAATATTATTTAACCAATTGAAAATGTCCCTTTCATCCAAAAAATCAAATAACAATTTATGAGAAAAAAATAAATGATGAGGGCAAAATAGAAAAAATCCCATAAAATAATACAAAGTCCCTTATAAAAAAGACTTAAAAAAACTTCTAAAAGATCTCTTGTAAATAGGATCGGAGGGAGTATTGTTTTTGGATGATAATTATGTTAAAAATTTTAGTACAAAAATTGTTATAACTACTAAGCTCGACATTTTATGGAGCACAAAGCGCAGATGTTGAGGTACAGGTTGAAGTTCGGGAAAATGCATTGGGACCCAATGCTCTTCTCTGATAACATGGGAGTCCAGATTTAATTTAATTTAATTATTATATATTTATTTTATTAGATATAAAATTATCATATTTTTTAAAAAATGTTATCATTTAAAAAATTAAAATAAAAAACTTTAAATCTAAATTATTTAAATTGATACTGGATGGTCCAGATCTTACCATGTGATGAGCATGGAATGAAGGTCTGAAGTTTGGTTGTTAGGTTTGGGTAGAAGAAGAGGAGTACTAAAGGATTTTAGAACCAATCAAAAATTGATAGAATTGAGTTGAAACAAGTGGAACTAATTGTGAATTTTTTTAAACAAGTTAGACTTTTTTAAAATTTTTTTAGTTTTTAAATTAAAATAATATTATTTTTAATATTAAATATCTTTTTTAATATAAATTTGTCATTTCTACGTTATAATATTGAATAAGTATTATTATTATATTTAATATTAATAATAATAAATCTACTTAACAAATAATATAAAAATATAATATTAGTTGATTATTTTAAATTTAAAATATGATTATAGATAAATATTAATTTATTTATGTTTTAATATTAAATTATGAAATTTATGAATAATATATAATATATAAAATTAAATAAATATTAATTTTATTACTACATGTTTAATTATAATTCAATCACGATCAAATCATTGAAAATTAAACTAATGTCTTAATTGGTTTAATAACATGTCCATGTTTTAATGCACTGGCTAACACTTAACACTTCTTTGCTATTCTTATTTTGTTATACAAAGTATTACTCTGTTAGTTTTAAATTAATTATCACTTTAATTTTTTTCCTTATTTCAAAGTAATTGTTATTTTATAATTTTTAAGAAAGCATTAATTATATTTAGACAAATTTACCCTTTAATAATAATAAAAAAAATACATTAAAAAATACTACATAATTAATAAGAATCTTATAATTAAATACAATAAACTTTGTTAATTATTATACCATTTATTAACTTTCTTAATATACAAATATATCCTCAAAGTAATAATTATTTTAAAATAGAGAGAGAAGTATTTAATCTATATCTATCTGTATGATATAAATCTATAAAAAAAATTACACAACTCTTTAGAAGCATGAGCAACTTGCTGTATGAAATTTTGTGCATCGCACCGATCCCACCATAAGCAATTTTAAAATATGAACATGCATTATGCATTACACCGATTTGATTCTCCAAAAAAACATTTACAGCTCTTCGTACATTTACGAGAGTGATTTTAAACAATTTCAGAACTTAATTAGGGCTACATGCTTTTTTATGCTGGAAGAAAACATAAACCACAAAATAGGAGTGCGCATAATACGTACAATAATGTTGAAAAATAACATTCAAGAGTTCCCAATTATGCAGCAGTGACTTGAATTCCATGATGACCTCAACATGCGAACCAAATCAGCAGATGGATCCTCGAAAAGTATAGAGTTTAGCCAATTTAATTGGAGACGATAACTCAGAAAGACTGAGCGCCTACAAATAGAATTATTCTGCCAATAGCTTTGATGTCAATAACCCATTCATTCAATGCTATTAATAGATCTGAGTTTCTTCACTCTACCTAGCCCTGCTTGCAATAATAAAAGTTCATAATTAGCATAAGTAATTTAGATTCCTAAGTTGCGAAGGAAGAGGAGGTACTTGATCATCCAGTCTCGCTAACTACCTATCTGTTACAGAGACAAGAGGAAACATCCTGAAATTTCCTTTTTCTTGTCCTATTGCTTGTTCCTTAATCTCTAAATAAGTGGATAATTCTTATTAAAAAAATATATAAATGAACAGCTGCACACAAACCAATTGATATGTCATACAAAGATGTGCAATTATAACCAGTCAGAGTAGCTAACATGACCAAGAGCATGTGGCCTACAAGCTTATTTAGTTTGACGCCTTTTTTTTTTTGGAGGGGGGGGGGGTGTTGTTGAATTTTCTTGTCTTGGATATATCCCATGCTGCTTGATGAGTGAGCAATTTAATTTTTGACGTAATAGACAATCTGTTTATATGACATTTGTGTGTAGAATATAGAAAATTTATAATCTCCGGGCTGGTTATGACACATGACATATTCAACATGAGAATTTCAAATATTCAAGAAAAAGAAAGCCATCACTTAAAATACCTTTCACCAATATAATCGGTAAGGACAAAGAATGCAGCATTCACATCTTCCCTCGGTAAGAAGCATTGCAATAATCTTTGAACAAGTTATCAGCTCAACATTCTATTGATGAAAAGAAGGGTTAATATCACCATGGATAGTTCCAACGTAAACTTTGGACTCGTCACTTGTTCAAGGATTTGCTGCCACCTGTAAGTTCAACCAGAGGATAACTGCTGGTGAAGCCTGTTATCCATTTTCGGATCATCATCACAATCGGATGATACTCAAGCAAAAACTTATAATAGGTGTGAGAGATGCTATTAAACAAAATCAGTTAAAGCTAGCATGCTAGGCAAAATTTTCAACCATGCCAATGGATGGGAAAATTTTATATATCTACAGTAGTACACTGGTACTCGTGATATTCCTCCATCCAATTAGTCATGTAACAGTCAAATTTTACACAGGCATAAGGCAACTGAAACGTGCATCATATCTCAGAAAACTAATTTATAGAGGGAACATACCAATTTCCTTCAACTTGTGAGTTGTATCCTTCCTTTATTTCCTCCTTTGCAAGTTCTTCTAGGATGGCTCGTTGTCGCTCATTAATTGAACTAGAAAAGGATGAGCATATCAGAAATAAGATGATGCAACTAGGCTGTCAGCACGCTAATGCTTATGCATAAAGATGACAAAATGGAAAAATGGTGAGTATTTGAATATAAATGCCACTTTATTATGGCACATAAAATAACAACAGGAAAAATTCATTATGATCATTTACCTCTTCTCACACTTGAATGACTCGAATGTTAAACTTATAGTGATAATCAATTACTGAACAAACCATAAATATTAACATGTGGAAAATTTATAACTGCATTTAAAACACCAGAAGGGTTTAGCACTGCTAATTGGCCGACCACTGGACTTTCACATTTTCTTTCTCAGCAAATACCAGTAGCCAACTACTGACAGAAAAAATATGTCTAAAAAGTAATCCATTTCCCATGATGCTATAATATTAATTAACATTGACACGTATGCGCAACAAAATCCAACATTCTAGGGAGAGGCCTTCATCATATCTTTACATGGTAAGCAAATATATTTCTTAAGAGGCTAATACTGGAAACCTACGTGGGAAAATTAACACGGAAGTGCACAAACTGATCTCCGTGGTCTACAAGAAAACCATGCTTTGGAAGCCCTGCAACAAAAATTAACATCCATGTATATTTCAAGCAATGGGTGATAGAAAGATGGATACATTTACCCACAATTATCTATGAGAGAAGGTACTATTCATTATACATTTATACCTTTGCCTCTTAACATCAGAAGCTGTCCTGGTTGAACACCCTTGGGTATCTGCAAACAACATAGTTGCACAACAGAAAAGATGAGGTCACAACTAGCAGCCATGTGATTATTTTTGTGGCAAGTTTAAAGCCATAATTTTTTTTAGCAAGTTGGGTCAGGATAATTTTTCCCTACCAAGATATGCCTTTTGAAGATCGTGAATCTAAAATTTATGAATAAGCATAGAGAAAGAAAATGAAACAGGAAATTTGGATTAAATATGGGTAATGCACTTAAACAACAGTAGTCAATCTCTTCTTTTTGAAATCTAATTATTCTTTTCCCTGGATCTGAACAATGTAACAGATCCATGAGAATTTCAATCTCTTGCATGTTCTATTAGGGCGACCATTTTAGCTGGCATCAAAAGTTTTGCTTCATAACAATTATCTTGCAAGGAAACAAGTCTTGCAAACTGTAATTTCTTTCACTTCCTTGACTATTCAGTAAAACACCATTGTCAAGGGGCAAGCTTTTACATCATTTTTTTCATTATCAGAGTAGATTTACACTTCTTTCTTTTTTTTTTTCCCAATGGAAATAAACTATATACATATTTTATAAATTCAAAGCAAACAAGTTCTAGAATGAATTTTAGTAGGACCATGTCTTTCTTTCATACCTTGTAATCTTTGACAAATTTGTACTCCAGTTATAAGAAAGAAAAATGACATGCTAATTTTCTTTGTCATTACAAATTAGGTGGAACAAAAGAACATACTGACAGAATAAATCATACTTACTTTTACTTGCATCTTCCCTAATAAAGTAGGCACCTCGACTTCACCACCAAGAATAGCCTGTAAGAAATTAAACCTTTGTTCTTTCATAAAACAACTCCATAGTTGGATCAACAGACATCCAGATCAACTAGGTGCCAATGACGGTATACACACCTGACCTTACTGGAAAAATTCAAGGAATGGGATATACAACAAAGATGGAACAGCTAAGATAACAAATAAAGTCCTTTTATTTATAATCTGAGAAAATCCATTCCCTTAGGCTTGAGGAAAGTGAGAAAAAAATAGGATGGGTATGGAATAACTTTCAACACATTCTTCTTTCTCTATGATATGTTTGTAAATTCGTTATGTGTATGCTTTACAGAACTATTTTTATATGTTAATTGAATTTTGCAACCTTTTGAAGTTGTCCTCCAGTAACAAGAGAAGAACACCTTTAAGTTAGCTAAATTAGAATATACATGAACATGAAACAGATTAATAAAAAGTTAAACGAATTACAGTGCAACTTCAGGTTCATCTTGGTTCAGCTAGAAGATCATTTTAAGAGGTACCCAAAATGTGAGCCAGAAGCATATGCAATTAACAAATCACTTAAAACTACTTGATTCTCACTTGTGTAAAGCTGATGTTAGACTCCACATAAATATCTGCACCATCTCTAACAAAAACAGGATCCTTAGCCACCTATATCACCCAAAAAGCAAACTTCAAATAAGAATTTATCAAAATAAAATAGACTATAACATAATCAATTATGACAAACAAGAAGACAGAAGTGCAACAGATTCTAACCAGCAGTATAGTTAGACAGCTTGCATGTTAGAAAAGGAAAAATTAAAGAAGCAAATATGAAATTCGTTTGAGATAAAATTTAAAATTTTCACAAGCTAGACCAATGAAATTGTTAAAATCCACAATCATGTAATTAAAGCAAAAGAACATTTCTGTGATTCTACAACCATACCGTTCTGGTTAAGCATCTATCAAATTACCTATAGGTTTGATTGAGACTCTCTCACCTTTTTTTCTCATGAACGAGACTACCTCCCCTTTTAAGAATGTAGATATAGTAAATTTACAGAATCATAAACCAGAAAATCAGTACAGGTTAGACAGAGAATTAATCTGAATTAATCAACAAGTAAAGGAAAAATGTAAAGGCATGCCTTTATTTTAATATACAGACTTCCAGGCCGACCTCCACGTCCAGCAGCATGCCCAGCTTCTGGCACATGAATTGTATCTCCTGAATCCACGCCTAATAATTCATGGAAGACTATGATTAGATCAAGAAAAAGTTAATAAAAATATAAAATCAATGAATGGTTCTTTATTACACTCAGATGGCAGAGAAAATCCAAGCAGGGAACTCTGCACTGCAGATACTTTCTATTTCTAAATGATTTTGATCCTTAACACTTTAATAGGGAAGCTGATGCCCAGACCATAATGCAGAAGAATGATATGTCCAAAATAAATCAACCGAAGAGAGCATAAGAAGCTAATTGGAATTGGATCAATAGAATATAGTTAAAAGAAATATGAAATATATCATATTATGATGGATTCTACCAAAACTACAATTGCAGATAGTTTCATCACAAGAAGTAGGAGCCAACCTGCTGGTACAGTAACTTTAACCTCTTTGATGCCTTCAACCAACCCAGATCCTCCACACAATTTACAATGGTCCTACACATGGAGTATATCCATAAACAATTTTACAGAGAGATCAACCACCCAAGATTATTCAATGTAAGATTATGAAAGACCTTGATGACTCGGCCTGATCCTTTACAAGTAATGCATGTTGACGTAAATGGAGGGATTGTAACCTGGTCAAAATACATTGCAACCAAGAATGAATTAAAATTAATATTTTGTCTAAAAAGATGAATATGTTAATTGAAAAACCAATGAAACGATTAGTCTCAAAATCCATCTTGATAGGATTAATCTCATAATAATCATCAATGTTGTTCTTTTAAGGCACTTACTCTGCCTACACCCCTGCATGTTGGACAAACAACTGCCTTTGCATTGTGTGAATAGCCTCGCCCATCTGCATTGTTAAAAAAAAAAAAAAAAAAACGCTCAGCTGTCTCTCGCTAAACTATGTAAAGGGGAACAAGAAACATACCGCTTCAACTGATTACCACAGACAGAGATGTCAACTGGGGCAATTCTATTTACTTATTCTGTGGTGCATGCTTAATGCTTTGTATGCTTGTTCAGTTTATAAAAAATATTGCTCTTGTAATTATTTTTTTATTATAATCTCATCAGACTTATCTCTCCTCTTAAGCCCCCGCAGGGGGATGGCATCCTAATATCAACGGAGCCATATTTCTCATGCCTTCACCCTTCAAAAGTTGGGTTCCTAAGATATCTTAATGTATGTTTTGTTCAACAGGATTGCATTCCTAAAGGTTGCTAAACACTGTGCCTTATTCTACATGCCATGCCATACAAAGATTGGGAAACTGCAGAGTTTCAATACAACAATAATTTAATTCTTTGTCTTTAGTTTTTTTATCATAAGCAATTGCAAGATTCTGATTTTAACTTATTTTGCAACCATTACACATATACTGACAACATTAAAACATTTCTTATGCATAATAAAAATTTAGAAATGATTCTAGCATATACAATGTTATTTCATGGCTTTTCAGATTTCAATTTCCAAGCATATATAAACTGTTTTTCCCAAGCATATATAAACTTTACTCACTGCACAAATCACAAGGAACAGTTGCATCAAAAGACACGTGTTTGGTGCATCCCTTCACAGCTTCTGAGAAAGAAAGTGATATCTCAACCTATTAACAAAGCAATAAGGAAATGGTTTAGCTTCAATATATAACAAATTATTCAACATAACAACTGAGAAGCATTAGGTTGACCTCAACATTTGATGCAGAATAAGTGGTCGCTTCTTCAAACATCTGTCAAGAATGAGACATTTTTATCTAGTTTGTGCATTTAGTTAACAATAACAATAGAAAGTACATGACCAATAAGATTACCTCAGAGAAGATTCTATGAAATGAATCAGAAAAGTGAGCACGATAAGCATTTCTAAACCGTTCTGCAGCATCACCATCATATTCTATGTTCTCTGAATCAGAAGTTCGCATCTATAATTGAGATAGAAGTACATCAGAGAAAATAATTGAAATAGTCAGGTCACTAAAATAAGACTGGGCATACAGAATTTTAAAAGAGCTTTGATCGACTAAAATTCCAGATAACCCATATCACAGTAAATAACAACAGCAACAACAATAATAATAATTCAGGAAGAAGGAAAAACTACCCTGTCAAGCTGCGCCCTCTTTTTAGAATCTCTCAAGGTCTGAAATCACATTACAAAACGGGGCGTGAGAATACCATTCCATCAATTAATTAATTTCGAAATATCACTGTGGAAGGAAAATGACAGTTCCATAAAAACCTATAGTAAAGACCTCATAAGCTTCTCTTATATCTTGAAATTTCCTCTTGGCAGATGGATTATTCTTATTTGCATCAGGATGGTACTTCTTGGCAAGCTGCAAAAGGAAGAGAAGTGTGTCACGATGCAGAATAAGTGATAATATCTTCAAACAAGGTTGTCAAGTTGCAGAATGACATTATTAATTTAGAATGCAACTATAACCCTCCAGAAAACTGTTGCTAATATATGATCTAAGTTCAATTAGTTATACAGAATAAAACTATAAAACAGAAATACTTCACAACATTTACCATATTGTGTAAACTTGTTAAGCCTGTATGTATTATTACTATTACTCTTCTAACATCAACTCGATCACAAATAGAAACTATGACATCGTGTTATATTGTCATGACAAAAACTATATTCTCAATGTTTGTAACTAAGCATCTTCAATTTCTTTCTTTTCATCATTTAATTGTTTCTGATATCTGTTATAAAGTTCAGTTTCAACAAATCTTTCCAATTTTCTCTCTGCACATGCATCATGATTCTACTTCCTCATTCCTAATCAAGTTTACCAAGCTGGCTTTGACCAAATAGCGCTACTACCCCACAATAGAAGGAATTCTTTCCAACAAGCACTCACTCTGTGAAATGCCTTCTTGATATCGTCCTGATTGGCATTTTCAGGAACACCAAGAATTTGATAGTAGTCTCGTTCAATGGATGAAAGAATTGCTGGAATAACACGCATAGAAAGAAATGAAATGAAAGTCCGAATATTTAAGAAGTAACTAAAGTGTTGATGATGAACAAAATATGGTGATGCTGATTCGCGATTAATTCAAACCTGTGGCATGAATATAGCGAGATTTCGAAGGTATCCATGAAATTGCAAACTGGTCATGTATCTTAGCAAAATTGGAGCTCATCATAGCTGTTACAGTACCACCAAAAAAAAAAGATTAAGATTACGAAAGGAAAACCACAAGCATAATTAGCATCGGAAATTATAATTTGTATTAAGAAAAATAGAAATTTGAAAACGTGCCTCGTCTGATAAACAACGATTGACTAAAGGACCATAATTTACTAATGGACTTTCCTTGAACAACAGGCGGTTCCGAGGCCGCAGAGGCAAGAATTTGACGCCGATACTGCGTTGGCCACCAAAACAAAATGAAGCAGAGAAAACGAAAAAGAAATTTGAGTGCTGACAATGTTCGAATGATAAATACTCACGGGCGTTAACCGACTAAACCTTCGCATTCACTCAACCCTTTGTGTATATAGCTTTAAAGTTGAAAGAAATGAAGCCCCATGAAGCGATGGTGCTGAGCTAATTGAACGATGATCCGAAAGCTTCGATTTTTTTTTGGTCAAGGACCCGGAAAGCTCCGACTTGCTTCCAGGGCTTTAGGGGTTTTAGAGCAATCTTTTGGTGACCCCGCCTTCGGAATCAAGAAAACTCAACGGTGTCGTTTCCAGTTCCATCCGCGTCATGTTTAGTGGCGAATTTTTGCCGTATTTCCCGTGAATCTGGATCGTTATAATTATGGGACCCACATGAATGTACTGTCTAAATCTATGCTATTTGCATTGCGAAGTGAAGTGACGAGTCTAGGATCGAGAATGCCGTGGCTCTATGGCGTTCGCTCGTTCTTCGCCAGTCTCAGACGGTAAGTCGCACTGGTTCTCTGAGGTTCCCTTATTTCTGGCGATGACGCACTGACACTTGAGGTGATTTCCATACAGCTACAACTTTCTATCCGGCGTTCAAAGTCTGTGGAGGCCCCTAGCTTCCCGCTGTTCTGCGTTCGATGTGAAATTAACGCAGAAAGACAACCTGAAGAAACGGATTTTGGGACTCAGATCCTCTGGTCCAAAACCGATGTCTCTGGTTCAAAACTGGATTGACCAAGGCAACAAGTTGTCAACTTCCGAGCTCAGACGCATCTCCAGCGCACTCTGCTCATCAAAACGCTGCCACCACGCACTTGAGGTTCGATTTCCTCGTACGGTATTAGATTTTACATAATTCACAATTACTGGGGTTGATTTTGCATAATTAATTTTAGTTGGCATCATTTTGTTAAAATAGCTTTTACAAGTAGATTATTTCAATTAAAATACTAAAAAGTGTTTTATGACTCGTTTATTTAAATTTTTTTAAAAGAATTTTTAAATTATTTAAAAATTAATTAATTATTTAAAGATTTTATGAAAGCAGAAATTATTTTATATTTAATTAAAATTAACAAGATATTTTTAAAATATTTAGCAATTAAAATGAGTAATAAAAGATAAAAATAAAAGCATAGGTTATGTTATAATATTTTTTCAAAATCAATTATTATTATTTTATAATTTTTAAAGTCATTTGGATGCATCCTTCTTTCGCCCTTTTCCTTCTATCTGTCACATTTGTTTTTATTTTTAGAAGCTATTTAAATTAGTTTTTCAAAATAAGTAAAGAACTATTTTTTAAAATTTTTATTATTTTTAAAAATTTATACAAACGTCTTAACAAATTTTAAGAAATATTTTTTATATAAAATAAAGCATACTAATTTTAAAATGCTCTTATTTGGTAAATAATAATATCTATTTTAAAATTTTTATTAATAATTTTTTCATTAAAATTTTAACAAAATTTAAATCCTCATTAAATTTTTTTATTGGCAAAAATGAAAAATCGTAATTGATAATTAATAATTCTAAATGACAATTTTTCTATTTTTCTTATAATTGATTTTGAGAGAAGAATTAATTATCTAAAATCAACTCTTCTCTGACTGCCTTATGAGTTGGAATAACCAGTAAGTATGTTCTGATAATTCAATCCAAATACACCCGTGGTTGATGTTGGTGTTGAAAAGAAACAAGCCAGAACTGTATCTCTGTGCTCGAAGCTTTAAAGCACTACTTGGCACGTAGTCGTTGGCTGTGGAATCTTATGGTCGCTTTTGAGCAAGTTAACATGATGCAATTTACGAGTGAATGAGGCAGAATCCAGTCTATACATTGAAAATTAAAAATATTTACTTGTTTTCTTTGATAGATTCTCACATGGATGGAGAACCAGAAGAATTTTCGAATGTCAGCAGCAGATTATGGTGCCAAATTGGAATTAATTATAAAAATTCATGGTCTGACGGAGGCTGAAAAATGCTTTTTGCGTTTACCCGATATATCTTCCCAGAAGGCTACCTATCTCCGACTTCTACGAGGGTTTGTACGAGATAGAGATACTAATAAAGCTGAGGCCTTCATGCAAAAGGTCTATGATTTGGGGCTAGTTGTAAGCCCTCACCCTTATAATGAGATGATGAAACTGTATGTAGCCACAAATGAGTATAACAAAGTGCCCCTTGTTATCCAAGAAATGAGAAGAAACAAAATTCCCTGTGATGTCCTTTCCTACAACATTTGGATGAATGCTTGTAATGAGGGGGAAGGACACGGGGTTGATGCTGCAGAGATGGCTTTTAGAGAGATGAAAAATGATGAGAATGTTGAGGTGGGATGGAGCAGTCTTGCTACTCTAGCCAATGTTTACATGAAGGCAGGACAATCTGAGAAAGCCATTCTGGTTCTTGGAAATGCAGAAAAGAAACTATCTACCTGTAACCGCCTTGGTTACTTTTTCCTCATGACGCTTTATGCATCTTTGAAGGAAAAGGAGGGAGTCTTGCGGCTGTGGAAAGCTAGTAAGTCAGTTGGTGGTAGAATCACATGTGTCAACTATATGTGTGTGCTATCATGTTTGCTTAAGCTTAAGGACATCGCAGAAGCTGAGAAAATCTTCATGGAATGGGAATCTAACTGCCAAAACTATGATATCAGGGTCTCCAATGTTCTTTTGGGTGCATACATGAGGAATGGAATGATGGAAAAAGCTGAATCATTACATATTCACACATTGAAGAGGAGAGGTTGTCCAAATTATAAGACATGGGAGATTCTCGTGGAAGGATATGTTAGGAGCCAGAAAATGGACGAGGCCGTTCTTGCCATGAAGAGAGCTTCTGCGATGTTGAAAGACTGCAATTGGAGACCGCCACGTGAACTTCTGGTAGCCATTGCGGAGTATTTTGAGAAACATGGAAATTTTAAAGTTGCAAATGAGTATATTACAGATATCCACAATGCTGGTCTTGCAAGTCTGTCATTGTATAAAATATTGCTTCGAATGCACCTTTCTGCCAACAAACCACCCCTTCATCTCCTTGAAATGATAGAAAAAGATGAAATTAGGATGGATAATGAAACATTTGCCATTCTTGAAGCCTTTAATGAGTAGGTGATTTGATTTTCAAGGAGTTATTCCTCATCGCTTGCTGATATACATGTAGATTTGACATGTTTTTCCCCTGCAATTGATTTGTGCCCTTTTTTTTTTTTAATTTATGCATTTTGGATACGTTCAATTCGAGATTTAATTATAGGTATGCAAAGATTAAAAGAAAAAAAAAAGAACAGATCATTGTTTTTAAGAGAAAAATATTGATTTAAGAATTTTAATTAACGTATTATCCTTGTTATATTTCTAAAGCCTATGAGTTTATAACTTCATCTTTTGGTTTGCTACCGTCTCTTTACTTATTCTTAGATATTTTATTTGATCTACACTTCTATTTAATTTTAACTTTAATTTCCCCATTCCATATCGACGAGTATCAAATGTTTATCAGAGATGGATGCCATGACAGATACCCACGAATGATGTCATTTGAGGTCCTAAAAAAAACTCATCCCTGAGGTCCAAAAAAAAAATTCTTCCCCAACGAGGCAGGGGGTGGCTAGCCGCTCACATTGCACCAAACGATTATAAATATCAAAGGAAATAAATAAAAAATAAATGGATCCACATGCAAAACAGAAAAATATACTTTGTTAAAAAATTTCATATTCAAAGTAGAATATAAATTGTACCAAATACCTAATTTGACTGAGGTTTCAATGATATGTTACAGGAACAAATAGCAATTTCTTCACCTACCATGTCACAAGGAATATACAAAGCAAACCATTTCGTTGTCCTAAAAAATCAGCTTATTTCATCAAGGACGATCAGAAATGAAAACAAAAGATATCAACAAATTTAAAACTATCTATCTGTTATCACTGTCTTGAACTTTTTGAAGATCATGGAAAGTAACTCTTTCTGTTTTCAGCCTTTACAATTAAATTAAACTAAAATGCTATTTGTAAATAGTTGCTTAAAAAGGTTATTTGATACAACTACCTTTTTCAGGAAGAGGCCCTTAAATTACAGAGCTTCACTGGGGACTAACCTAAAAATCTAAAATTCCAAAGCTACTTTAGAGAAGATAGCGCAGATGCAACATTTGGAGATATGCGATCATGTATCAGTTCCAGCAAGGGAAAAATGTATTTCAGAATTGGCAATCCAACATCTACTTGAGTTAGGAGTATGAACCTAGTGATGCAAATTTAACTACTTTATAACATTCAATGTATTTCAGGATAAAATTAAACATCATCAATCAAAAGAACTGAACCATCATTTGCCTTCCCAAATTCATACTTTGTGTCTACCAATACGAGGCCATGTTCCAAAGCCACATGCTGCAAAGTCAAGCAAATGAAGTGAACAGCAATAAAACAAAGGCAGAATGCTTATCCATCGTAGCTGACAATTTAGAAAGAGAAGTTTAATTACCTTACCATACTCAAACAAGCTTAATGCTTTTCTGCTTACTTCTTCATAATCAGCTTGAGTCATGAGTCCACTTTTAATAATCTGCAGGGGAAGTGCATCATAGAAGAAGTATTAGAATATTTAAAGAAATGATCCAATTGTTGAAAATCCATTTATTGAACCTTAGTAAAAACAGTTAATATGTGAGGGTAAACTAATGTTATATCATTCAATAAATTTTTAAAGATATACTTTTGATTACTTGATGTCATAAGACCCCAAGCTCTAAATTCTAAACTGAAATCTTATCTAAATTTGTAGCATCATACGGCAATCCTAATCATGCATTTGAACTCCACGAAGAATAAAAAGTGAAAGATTAATCCAGTAGTAAATCGGGAATCATCTTTAATTATCAAGCAGGCTTCCTACTACCTACTTCCAGAGTTGGTCCACTTCTAACAAGACCTTAACTCTAGAGTCATAGTATTAGCTTCTGAGCAAAAAAATAAATCTATCTATTCTGTTAAGCAGATCTAGCTTGATTATAACAAGTCTTGGTTGACATTTTTGAAGGCATAATGATATCAAAAATGCAATATAAACTCACCCTGAAAGGAAAACTACATTAAGGACTTTGCCAAGGGTGATACCTAATCCAAGACAATATCGGAGAAATAGCTCCCTACCATATATCATTTATTTGTTTTATGTTAGAGTAAACTAGCCAAATGGAAAGTAGCTTCACGATTTCCAAAACATTGTCTTCTTTTCCTACCTAATCTTGGTTCTACTCTCTCTATCCTTGTCTATGCCTGTGAGACTTAATTTCATAATATAAGTTTAATCACTATCAATAGGTAGTCAAAGATGATACTACAGGTATCATACCTCATCAGGAGTTACGGGAACATCGTGATCTGCAACTTTGGTTATTGGTGTGACTATATTGTCAAACAACTTTTGGTTTTTCACCAATCTTGTAATGTGTTAATAGCCTATAAATTAAATAGTTAAGTAGCTTTGAAAAGAAATCTGAAAGGCAAAGATTGAAAGAAAATTCACCATCTGGAAGAACATTGCCATAATATTCTCAAATGTCTCTATTGTAGACTATCCATAGAGAAGTATCAGTACTCCCAGTCACATATCCTCTAACTATAAAATAGTCACATTGTTCTGAAGCAATGGTTGCTTGAATCTCCATGTCACTTCCCAGAAGATATAAATAATGAAAACACGTAAAACAAGATGAACAACAATAAAACATAAAGGAGTAGAACATGCGTATCTCTAGCTAAAATACATTTACTCCATCATGAAACTGTGACAACAGATATTTTCTCCTGATCCTTTTCTAATATTTGTGCATTACTCTTCCATAATTACAAAACTAAAGAGGCTATGTCAAGCTTTTTCAAGGACATAATACATGCTGATTGTGAATGTGTGTGTGTGTGTGTGATAGAAAAACCACCATTTTATAATATAAAAACAGTGTCTTTTAGACTACCCAGCTCCAAACACGAGTTGGGTAAAAAATAATCCAGGAAAATGAAATAGCATCAAGCAAAACATTAGATAGAATGGCAAATAACTCACCAACAAATTCAACTTGGGACACCGAACATTTTCTTGAAATTGTAACATTTTTATTAGGAGCTGATACAATAGCATTGGAAGTTTTGTGCTTAGTTTTTTCAAACCACTACAGACATGTCTCGTTAAGAACTTGACAAGTGTAAGAGCAACGACTCAAATTCTTAAGTAACACCAAATACTAGCTGGTTTTGGTAATTATCTGTCTACCAAGTAGAAATAAATTCCAATATCCTATATAGTCACGACCATTTCCATTCACAATCAAATAATCAATACTTCTCATACAACATCTTGTTAATAAGAGGGAACACGTATATCAAACCTGGCCTTTGAAAGGTATCGAAGCAAGAATCCTGTCAAATGTGCTCTGTCGATCAGTTGTCACCAGACCAAGATAGTCTCCGCCATCATAAATATCTCTAACCTACCAACATATACTAAGAAATTTTAGAATCGCTCGCCACATACATGGGAAATGATAAAAAGAAAAATCTCTTTTTTAGCTTTGTAAATCTTTTGTGGGAAAAAGACAACAGCCTTTCTCCGCAAAATGCATTTTCCAGCAGGAGTTTACCTTGCCTCTCGTTTTGGACTTGAGACCCGGAATGGTCAAGTGTGTTGGAAATTTGATTCAAAATTATGTGTGTCAAATCTCTGCAGAAAAGTAGAAAAGTTGTTAGCTACACTTTAGGAATCAATTTATTTTATTGTTGTTAGCAAAATAGTCATGGCTCTAGATTCCTATTTTTTCTTAAGTTCAAATTTTATTTTCTATTTTGATGTTTCTTTACTTTCTAGAAGTTGTTATGCGTCCATCTTTATATATTGTTTTTCTATGCTACAAGTTGATAAGCAATAATAAAAACAAAATAAAAAGCATATTTTCCTCTACAACTCTCTTCTACGCTTTATATTTTCTTTATTGTTTTTTGTTCCTTTTCTAGCTTGTCTCCCCTCCTTGTTCCAGCAGATTGGTATCAGAGCAGGTCCGATCAAATTGGGGCACTATGGTAGTCAACAACAATAGTGTAGTGAACATCTCCTAACCCTTCATACCTATCTTCAAAGGTGAAAATTGTGAGTTTTGGAGCATTAAAATGAGAACTTTGTTCAAGTCTCAAGAGGTATGGGACATGGTGGAGAATGAGTATAGTGAGAATGATGAGGAGGCCAAATTGAGAGAAAACAGGAAGAGAGACTCAAAGGCATTGTTCTTCATCCAGCAAGTAGTGGATGATTCAATCTTTTCTAACATCACAGCTGCTTCAGCAGCAAGGGAAGCATGGACAATTCTGCGAACAACATTTCATGGCTTATTAGTAATAGTCAGAGTTAAGTTGCAAACTCTTCACAGAGAATTTCAGAACCTATGCATGAACAATGCAAAATCAGTACAGGAGTATATGATTAAAGTGGCAGCAATTGTCAACCAAATAAGATCATTTGGAGAGGAGATCACAAAGAAGATGGTGGTGACACAGGTACTAAGAACTCTTCCTCCTAAATTTAATCATGTAGTTGCAGCTATTGAGGAATCTAAGGATTTTTCAACTTATACATTTGATGAGTTGATGGGTTCTTTACAATCACATGAGGCAAGAATTAACAGAAAAGAAGAGAAGAATGAAGAAAAGGCATTTCAAGCAAAAGCAGACAGTTCGAGGTAGCATGAAAAAACTTCAAGTAGAGGAAGTGGTTGAGGTGTATTCAGAGGAAGAGGTTTTGGTTGTGGTAGAGGTGGTGGCAAATCTGGAAATAACAATAAAAGCAATATCCAGTGCCATAATTACAAGAAATTTGGGCATGTGAAAGTTGACTACTGGTTCAAAGAGAAACAAGTCAACTTTGCAGAAGAAACTACTACATAAAACAAGTTTATGGCATATGCAAATCCAGTTAAAGCACAAGGAGAAATTTGGTTCATGGACAGCGGCTATTCTAACCATATGACACGGGCCAAAAACCATTTTCACGCAGCTTGATGAGACTCAATAGAAGACAGTGAAGCTCAGAGATGATAAAGTCATGAAAGTTAAAGGAAAAGCAACTGTAGCCATTAATACTGCTCCAGGTAAAACTAAGCTCTTGGATAATGTTCAACTTGTTTCTAACTTGGCACATAACTTGTTGAGTGTAGGTCAAATCATGGAAAGTGGACATTCTGTTTGGTTTGATGATGGAGACTGTGTCATCAGACATGAGCAATCAAAGCAAGTGGTTGCAAAAATATCAATGACCAAAACAAAATGTTTCCATTTGATATAAAAACCATGCAAGATTTTGCTTCCATTGATGGTGAAAAGGATCAGTCCAAGCTGTGGCATTTGTGCTATGGGTACCTCAATATTAATGGATTGCAGTTGCTGGAGAGAAAATGTATGGTTTATGGCTTACAAAAAATTTTTGAACTTGAACTATGTGAAGGCTGTGTTTATGGTAAGCAGAGTAGAAAATCTTTCCTTATTAGAAAGGCATGGATAGCAAAGGAATGCATTGAACTAGTGCATGTTGATCTTTACGACCATATGAGTATAGAATCATTGGGTGGCAGTTATTATTTTCTACTGTTTACTGATGACTTAAGCAGGATGAGTTGGGTTTATTTCCTAGAACTCAAATAAAAAATATTTGAAAATTTTAGGAAATTCAAAGCTATAGTAGAGAAGCAAAGTGGAACTAGCATTAAAGTGCTTCGTACAGATAGGGGTGGTGAATTTCTTTTAACAGAGTTCAATCATTTTTTTTTGAAGAAAATGGCATGAAACATAAGCTGATAGCACCATACACCCCAGAACAGAATGGTGTAGCTGAATGCAAAAATAGAACAATGATTGAAATTGCGCGAAATTTTCTGAAAGGGAAAGGCCTAATGAATTCATACTGAGCAGAAGTTGTAGCAATAGCAGTGTACTTATTGAATCCCTCTCCAACAAAAGTTGTATAAGACTATACTCCATATGAAGTATGGAAAGGAAGGAAACCTATTGTACGTCATTTAAGAGCATTTGGTTGTATTGCTTATATCTTAGTAAATTCTCAAAATTACCAAAAGCTTGATGGGAAGTCACGTAAATGTATTTTTATTGGCTATTGTCCTGAGTCTAAGGCATATAAATGCATGATCCTATTGATAAAAAATAATTATCAGTAGAAAATGCAGTGTTCAATGAAGATGTAGGTTGGAATTGAAGGGACAGTAATGTAGACAGAATTGAAGATCAACCACGGGTGCCATTAATTGAGGAAACTAACTCAATCTCAATTAATACAGCTATTCCTTTTACTCCAACAAAAAATAGTCCAACAACTACACCATCAAGGAGTAGTTCAAGTTCATCAAGTGAGTCATTAGAGGAGACACCACTAAGAAAATTTATATCATTAAGGGAGATCTATGAAAATGATGAATTTGCCTTGAAAGCTCCAGACCCTACAACTTTTACAAAAGCGGCTAGAAATGATATGTGGAGGCAAGCAATGGAGGAAGAACTTGCAGCAATTGAGAGAAACTCAACATGGGAGCTAACAAATTTGCCCAAAGGAAAGAATATCATAGGCTTGAAATGGGTTTTCAAGACAAAGCTACATTCAAATGGAAGTATTCAGAAATATAAAGCTCGATTGGTGGCAAAGGGTTACTCTTAACAACAAGGAGTGGATTTTGATGAGACTTTTTCACCGGTGGCATGATTTGAAACAGTGAGATTGCTTTTGTCACTAGCATCCCAACTTGATTGGAGGGTATATCAAATTTATATCAAGTCTGCATTTCTTAATGGAGACCTTGTAGAAGAGGTATATGTTTCCTACCCTAAAGGCTTTGTGATTCATGGAAGTGAGGAGAAAGTTTATAAGTTAAAAAAAGTACTCTATGGCCTAAAGCAAGCTCCTTGAGCTTGGTACAACAAGATTGATGCATATTCTCAGTAGAACGGATTTGCTAGAAGTGAGAATAAGCCTACTCTTTATTTAAAGAAGCAAGGTACTGACTTCATTATTGTTTGCTTATACGTAGATGATATAATTTATATGGGCTCAAAACTGAAATTGTTAGAAGAATTTGAAGTCAGCATGATGAACAAGTTTGAGATGACAGATTTAGGCTTGTTACATTATTTGTTGGGCCTAGAGATTGAGCAAGACAAAGCTGGAATATTTGTTTGTCAAGAAAAAAATATGCAATAAAATTGTTAGAGAGGTTCAATATGTTAAACTGCAAGGTGAAGGCTACTCCAATGAATACAGAAATTGTGTAACATTCTCATTTTTTATGCATGAATACTATGACCAGATAATGTTATAAATAATATAAAATTGTTATGGATGAATTTAGGATGATTGGGAAAGCCAAATTATTTAATTAAATATCTCTAAGGCCCAAAATATTATAGAAATATAAAAAAGGGGCTTAAAAGAGCAAAACGGTCATTTTGCTAAAGGTAAAGGAAAAATGTCCATTTTACAATAAAAAGAGAGAAAATAATAATATAATACTCCGATGCAAGCTAAAAGTACAAGTAATATTAGTTATGTGGGTTCGAAGAGAAAAAAGTACAAGTCCGGTGAAATACGGGTCCCACGTAAATGGTAAATGTCGGGGGAGATGAATAGTTAAAAGCAAGCAAGACAAGTAGACCCCACATAAAAAAATAAAAAGAAAAAGATAATGGGTCCAGCAGATAAAGTAAATAAAAAAGACATTGAGTATAATAGAAAACTCAGATAAAAAAATACTTAACACAGAGCCAAATTTATCTACAAAAGGCAAAAGGTACATTTTACCTCCCAAGCCTTGAAATTTGAAATTTATGAGGGAAAAGTTAGACATTTTTACCCTTGACACTCATTTCATAACCCAAAAATATCTTGGGGTAAAATGATAAAGTAACATAAAATATTGAAGAAAAAACTTGAGCTCTTAGATCAAAAAGTAATTGAAGGGCTCACACTTACCCACTTTTCCTATAAATAGACCCTTTTCCCCTTACCATTTGCTCATTTGTGAAACACCAAGAAGGTGTTAGAGAGAGAGGGAGTGGCACCAATTAGAGAGAGGAAGAAAGAAGGAATGAGATGGAAGAGAGAAAGGAAAGGGAAGTTAGAGGAGGTCTCCAAGAAGTAAGCTTCTTCTCCTAAATCTTTTTTAGTATCTTTCTTCTTTCATTTAGCTTAAGGTTCAATAATGCTCTAAGCTTCAATCAAGCTAAGGAAGTGATATAAAATTAAGTAAAAATAAGATTCAAAGAAAACTTAGTAAAACTCCAAAGTAGTAACTCTTGCTATAAGCTTTTACATAAATACATTGTGCTTTATGTTTTAAACTATGTTGCTATGGTGTTTGGCTATGTTTTATGACTCGTCTGACTATTTTTATGTCAAGGGCAAAGCCCGGGATGCCTATTTACTAAATAGTTATACTGCCAAAATTTTTACTGCAATATAGTGTTTTAATTATTTTCTAAAAATTATTATGAAAGCATAATAATTGTATAGTGTTTTGCAATGATTAAGTTAATGTGATGATGTGATATGCTTGAACTATGTTACTACTGAGATGTCTCTCATCTCACCCCATGTTTCCCAAGTTAAGGGAAAGAGTATAGCAATGAAGATTGAGGAATGAGATTGATGTATTAAAACTGTTATACTCTGTTTATGTACTATCTAATTCTAGTTACTATATAAATTTGTACATGTCTCAAAAAATTCAGTGGTCTATATGTATAGATAGATCTATGTCTCAGAAATAATATGTCACTAGTTTGGTTGCATTTTGAGCTATATAAATGAAAGATATACATGTTTTGCTAAGACTGATCCAATAAATGTTATTTCTGACCTCTGGGGGTTCAAATTGATGTTCTAATCAGTAGGAATAGAATAAATATGTAAGAAAAATATGGTTAGAAAGTAGACATATAGAGCTTTCCAATAATGCTAAGTATACACCAAATGACTTTATATGTTAAGAGAACTAAATTTCTAAAGTTAAGATTCAGTTTTCAGACAGAAACAAAGATGCAAAAATGAACAGTAATATTTACTCAATAAACTATACAAATCTATGCGTTCATTTTCCAGTTTCTTATTTTTCCCTTCAAATTCGATGTTTATGTTTTTTGGACACTTGAACCACTAAAAAATGATTTTTCTACATTTAATTATGATTTTTCAAAGTTGTGTAGTGAGTTGTGAACCAAAGAAAATAGTTTTGTTCAATTTTAAAGTTTCAATTGGTTCAAGTTTTCTAAGATTGTTTTCATACATTAAAACTAAGTAATTTTCATGGGAAAAGCTTTAAAATATAAGATGCAATAAATTGCAACAAGAAGATGGAGCTGAGAAAGCAAATCAAAAGCTATCTAGAAGACTAGTTGGTGGTTTAATCTACCTAACACACACAAGGTCGGATATCTCTTTTTCAATAAGTGTTGGATCAAGGTTTTTGAGCAATCCCTTGATGAAGCAATATGGTGCAACAAAGAGAATCTTAAGGTACATTGCTGGTAAAATATAAGATGCAACAAATTGCAAAAAGAAGATAGAGCTGAGAAAGCAAATCAAAAGCTATATAGAAGACTAGTTGGTGGTTTAATCTACCTAACACACACAAGGTCGGATATCTCTTTTTCAATAAGTGTTGGGTCAAGGTTTTTGAGCAATTCCTCAATGAAGCAATATGGTGCAACAAAGAGAATCTTAAGACACATTGTTGGTAAAATATAAGATGCAACAAATTGCAAAAAGAAGATGGAGCTGAGAAAGCAAATCAAAAGCTATATAGAAGACTAGTTGGTGGTTTAATCTACCTAACACACACAAGGTCGGATATCTCTTTTTCAATAAGTGTTGGATCAAGGTTTTTGAGCAATCCCTTAATGAAGCAATATGGTGCAACAAAGAGAATTTTAAGGTACATTGCTGGTAAAATATAAGATGCAACAAATTGCAAAAAGAAGATGGAGCTGAGAAAGCAAATCAAAAGCTATATAGAAGACTAGTTGGTGGTTTAATCTACCTAACACACACAAGGTCGGATATCTCTTTTTCAATAAGTGTTGGGTCAAGGTTTATGAGCAATCCCTCAATGAAGCATTATGGTGCAACAAAGAGAATCTTAAGGTACATTGCTGGTACAGCGAGTTATGGACTTTGGTATACTCATGTAACCTAATTCAAGTTGACAGGATTCAATGATAGTGACTGGGCAAGCTCATTGGATGATAGGAAAAGCACTTCTGGAAATGTCTTTAATTTAGGATTAGGAGCAATCACATGGATGTCTAAGAAGCAAGTGACTGTTGCATTATAGACAGCAGAGACAGGATATATAGTAGCTACTGCAGCAGCTTGTCAGTGTGTATAGCTTAGAAGGATGTTGCTTGATTTGAAACAGAAGCAAGAAAAAGGGACTAAGTTGTGCTGTGGTAACAAATCAACTATTACAATGTGTAAAAATCTAGCATTTCATGGAAGAACAAAGCATATAAATCTAAGGTTTCACTTCATTTGAGAATTAGTTGCAGCAGGTGAAATAGATATGAAGTTTTGCAATACTAAAGTTCAAGTGTCAGACATTTTCACTAAGGCTTTGCAAGTCAGTGACATGCATACCTTAGAAGCTTGCTTGGAGTAAGTAATTTTGAATCAAGGGGGAGTATAGGAAATCTGATTCAAAATTATATGCGTCAAATCTCTGCAGAAAAGTAGGAAAGTTGTTAGCTACACTTTAGGAACCAATTTATTTTATTGTTGTCAGCAAAATAGTCGTGGCTCTAGATTCCTATTTTTTCTGAAGTTTAAATTTTATTTTCTATTTTGATGTTCCTTTATTTTCTGGAAGTTGTTATGCGTCCGTCTTTATATATTGTTTTTCTATGCTACAAGTTGATAAGCAATAATAAAAATAGAGTAAAAAGCATATTTACCTCTGTAACTCTCTTCTATACTTTATATTTTCTTTATTGCTTTTTGTTCCTTTTCTGGCTTGTCTCTCCTCCTTGTTCCAGCAGATTGGTATCAGAGCAGGTCCGATCAAATTGGGGCACTATGGTAGTCAACAACAATAGTGCAGTGAACATCTCCTAACCCTTCATACCTATCTTCAAAGGTGAAAATTGTGAGTTTTGGAGCATTAAAATGAGAACTTTGTTCAAGTCTCAAGAGGTATGGGACATGGTGGAGAATGGGTATAGTGAGAATGATGAGGAGGCCAAATTGAGAGAAAACAGGAAGAGAGACTCAAAGGCATTGTTCTTCATCCAGCAAGCAATGGATGATTCAATCTTTTCTAACATCACAGCTGCTTCAGCAGCAAGGGAAGCATGGACAATTCTGCGAACAACATTTCATGGCTCATCAACAGTGGTTAGAGTTAAGTTGCAAACTCTTCACTGAGAATTTTAGAAGCTGCGCATGAACAATGCAAAATCAGTGTAGGAGTACATGACTAAAGTGGCAACAATAGTCAATTAAATAAGATCATTTGGAGAGGAGATCATAGAGAAGATGGTGGTGGCACATGTTAAGAATTAAATCTCCCAATTACTTGTTTGAGGGATGAAAATGATATTTGATATTTGAATGAATAGATTGAATTGAAATTATTATTTGAATTTAAATTGGATTTAATGAACTTTGTTAAAATTGATTAGTAGAAATTTAATACATTAATATAATTGTTGATTTTTTTTTTATTATGGTTATCATACTGTTATGAAGGCAAAAAAGCATAATATTATGTTTTTCTTATTATGATGTATGCACATCAATGCCTACTTGAAAGTTCTTGTGCAAGGGATGGGATTCGAATTCTAGTAAAAATACAAATCAACCAAAATTAATAGCACATTCTTAAAAACAACATTAAAAATATAATCTAAATTCCAAACCATCAAATCCATTCTAAATATTAAATAACATTTAGCACAAAAAAAAACTTAAATAAAGCATAATATTATAATAAAGTGATAAACAACTTAACCATACCCATTCATTAAATATATTTTTGAAAAACAAAAATATAAATTTTGGTTCAGTTTATTTAGGTTATTAAAACCTAATATTGAACATCTGAATCAAACCAAAATTACCAAAATTATAAAAAAATATTTATCGAATCAAACCTAAAAGATAAGTAAATTGAACCAAATAGACCGAATTCAATTTGATTCAATTTGGTATTTGGTTTCAGCACGAATTTGCACACTCCTAAATTATGGTATTTTTCAAACTTAATTATATCACATTAATCACAATATTAGAAAAAAGAGATGGATATTTATAAACTGAATTTATAAAGGACATTAAAAAAAATACTCATAAATGCTTTATTAAATTCTATAAAAAATCTTATAATTTTTTGTTGTTAAAAAATCTTATATTAATGGACATTAAAAACTCTCAAAAGAGGTCATATAAAACATACTCCCTCTCTCTCCGATTTTATTTGTTATTTAAAATTTTTTTAAATATCTCATTTTATCTGTTATTTCAAAAGACCAATAAAAATTAATGTTCTTTTCCTAATTATATCCTTGAGCAATTAATATTATATAATTTTTTGTTATAATTTGATGCTTGATAAAAGAGTAATAATTAAGAATAATTTAGTAAAATTATATAATTCAATTGTTTTTCATAATTCTCGTGCTAAATGCTTAAAAGACAAATCAAATGGGAAGAAGAGAATAATAAAATAGAGAGAGTAGTTTATTGCTTATGATTTATAAATATAAATTTTATATCAACATATTAATATTATAAAAAAATATATCAATATCAATATTCCATTGATTTTATTTTATCTGTTATTTTAGCATAAATTAATAAAATTATTAAATAATATAAGTTAATAAAATTTAATAATGTTTTATCAAAATATTTTTAAATTAAATATTAAAAATTGACTTATACTTAGGTGCGGATCTAGAAATTTTTTTGTGGGGCAATATATATTATAACATATTATTATTAAAATTGTGAATATATGCATATAAAAAGGAAAAAAATATACACATACCAAAAGAAAAGTAAAACACATAATTTTGTGGATTTTGATGTGTAGGAGCAATTAGTATTCTTGTTAGCGGGGTCGTGGGGCAACATGTAAGTATCATATGTATATGGCTTTGAAAACAATTTCATTGACGGGCAAATCTTTTGCTAGTGGAGGCTGCTCTTTTGTATCATATATACTTAGTACTGAAAAACAAAAAGAAGTAGTCGGGGCACCCTAATGATGAAACGTCTCGACTTGTATTCTATTTATTATTATTTTTAATAAAAATAATAATAATAAATAATTAATATTTTAATAAATAAATTGAAATATTTAAAAAAAAAATTAAAACAAATAAAATGGGATGATTATAAAATTTATTACAAACCACGTCACATTATTGACTCTGAAAATTTAGCATATCCCAAACTTCATGCAATTAGATGATTTATATTGATTTACCCCAGGTTTGGTAAATATGAAAAAGCCTAAACCCGAGGGCCAAGACTCTCATCTGTCTTTCTTTTATCGCACTAGACCGAACATTGATAAATCAATATGTACAGTCACGCGACGTTTACCCAATCTTCGATTGGAGATACTTAGGGTTTTCTGCTCCAGATTGCCCCGAATTTTCCGCGATTGCTCCAGATTTCCCTTCCGTTTCTTTGCCTCCGGCTCTAAAATACGTTCTCGGTGATTTTTTGGTTTGGTTTGGTTTGCCATTCTCGTTCTTGTTCGGGAACTGATCGACACGATCTCTAGAATTTGAAGGAAATGGGATGATTCCGAAGGTTCGTTCTTTTATCTACAATGCTGTCTCGGATGTCTGTCTCAGTCACCGTTCGTGTTTAGAGTAAAGTAGATTGTAATTATAGTTCTCAACTTCTCCCCATCTGATCTGAGAGGGCTTGCATAGGATAAAACCGCATTGATTATAATCCGCAAAGGAAATCAGATCTCTTATTTTTGTCGGTGTATTGTGCAATTTGGAGATGGAAATAATTTTATGTACTGGCTTGAAGTAATGGCGCCGTTTGGCGCTACTATTGTCTAAAAGTATTACAGGCTTTTGATTTACATTCTCAGAGTTGTACTAAAGGCTAGGAAGGTTCATGCCTCTGTTTTGCTTTGCTCTTCTGGTTTTTTCTGATTCTGGGCAATCTATCAGTGGGTGTGAATTTATTAGAAGGTATTGGAGGAGCTGATCTACTCTCATTTGACTGTGGAGTCGACCTTGCGAACTTATTTTGTGGCAATATTTGACAGCTTCGTGGTATAAACTGCTGATCGTCCAAGAACACATGTTATGAGGAAGAAAAGGAAAGGAAGCGAGACAGATGCATCCTCAAATCTTCCAGAGATTTTGACTTCACATCATGGGAACCATGAATCTCTGTCATCAAATTTGAAGTCTCATTACTCGCTAGAAGATTGTTCCAGGTTGAAGAAGCGGTGTAAAGACGATGCTGATGCAGAACCAGTTGCTTCCTGTAATAATAGGCTTGCAGGCTTTGCCACCGCTCCTCCTTGTGGGACATCATCTTTGATCACACCTGGACGAGGTCTCAAGAGGAAGATAGGGTGCATTGATGTTGCTACGCAGGTGGGCAGGAAGAGAAAGGTGGAGGATGATTATGTTTTAGGTGAAACAATTGGGCAAGGCAAATTTGGATCTGTTTCTTTGTGTCGATCCAGGCTTAGTGGAGCAGAATATGCATGTAAGACTCTGAGGAAGGGGGAGGAAACAGTTCATCGAGAAGTGGAGATAATGCAACACTTATCCGGACATCCTGGGGTTGTGACGCTGCAGGCAGTGTATGAAGAAGCCGATTGCTTCCATCTTGTTATGGAGTTGTGTTCTGGAGGGCGTTTGATTGATAGGATGGTTAAGGAGGGCCCATATACAGAACAAAGGGCTGCTAATGTCCTCAAGGAAGTGATGTTAGTGATCAAGTATTGTCATGATATGGGAGTTGTGCACAGAGATATCAAACCTGAAAATATCCTGCTAACAGCATCAGGAAAAATAAAGCTTGCGGATTTTGGCCTGGCCATGAGAATATCCAATGGTAAAGTGCAAAACCTGTTTTGATGAGATTTTTTCATTTATGTATATTGTCTACTCTTGGTTAATAGAACCCTTGCCCAATTTGCATGTTATAAAATTGTACCAGAGTTGGTATCCTTAAAATAAAATGCCCAGGCATACGTGCACTTATTCTGTGAATATCTGTATGTCTATTTGTTTGTTTAACTGAAATTTTATGGTTTCTGTTGACCTTATAAGGAAACGGAAAAAAGTTCAAAAGAATATACCATAATGAGTTTAGAACTGATACATCAGTTTTGAACACAGTGCATTTTAGCAGTTTTATTAGTTATCAAACGCATAACTCCTGGCTTTCTTGGAACGTTGGTTTACTAATGTCATGATTTACAAGCTGATCTGACCACAGGAAATCCAAGTGGGATACAATCAAAATGGTTCTTTCTTAAATTTTCTGTGTTAATGAGTATTGGAGATATATTTTCTTCACTTTAGCGTGTTTTTATGTGTGCTTGCAATCTACATGTGAGATTGCCTCATAAGAGTGCATATATCGGTTTCAATACTCCTTCCTACAAGACGTTACTTTGTTTGAATTCTATGTTCAAACATCCGTTATTATCAAACAATGGAATCAATGACATTGTGGTTTTGTAATTTTGTTGATATACAATTCGGTTATCTTTCCAAAACCTTGGTTATTCCTCTTTAGTTAATTAGTTAAATATTAAAATTTCAGGTCAGAACTTGACCGGTTTGGCTGGAAGCCCTGCATATGTTGCTCCAGAGGTATTGCTGGGTAGCTATTCTGAGAAGGTGGATGTATGGAGTGCTGGAGTTCTCCTGCATACTCTGTTAGTTGGCTTTCTTCCTTTTCATGGAGATTCGTTGGAAGCTGTCTTCGAGGCTATTAAGAATGTCAAACTGGATTACCAAAAGGGCACGTGGGATTTGATATCTAAGCCTGCCCGAGATCTTGTTGGGAGGATGCTGACAAGGGATGTTTTAGCAAGAATAACAGCTGATGAAGTACTAAGTAAGTTTACAATAATATTAATTTGCTGTAGTTTGCCTGCTTATCTGTCTTCTTTGATAACGCATTTACTAATAATTGACTGTATCAATATCAATATCAATATAATCAATATCATTATCATCATAATCACTATTCCACTTGACACATGTATCTTTGCTTAACGCTGTGAATCTTTTGATATACTTTCACCATGGTTGATGTCTTTTTGATATATTTCACCATGGATGATGTTTTGGTGATAAAAGGGGGAAAAGAAAAACAAGACTAGAACTTTTGAATAGTGTTTGATAGTGGACGTCTTAACTCGTCTGCATATAATTTGACATTGCATGATTTGATTTCAGGGCATCCTTGGATACTATTCTACACAGAACCCACATTTAAAAAACTACCCATCAAAACAAAATTGAAGAATCAAATTGGAGCGGCCACTTGCCGCCAGTTTGTTGCACCCGAACCTAGGTCAGGAGGAAACAGGATAGACGATGGTTCCCTTAGTGAAGTTTCAAGCCGGCTTTCATCCTCGGAGAGTTGCAATTCAGAAGATGAGGACGATGGTGTGTTGATTGATGTGCTGGCGTCTGCAATTTCACATGTGAGGATATCCGAACCCAAGAGAAGCAGGTTGTGTGGACCAACAGGTCCAATAGATCAGCAAGGATCATCTAACATGAAGGCTAACAACCTCTGTAAAGCATTTTGACCGACCAACTGACAGGCTGACACCCCTATACCACCATCTCGACTACTTTTTGCTGGGGTTTTTAATTAATTACCCTATCTCCAGCACAAGTGAATTACTCGCTGACATGACGTCCCCTGTGTGTTGGCCTGGGAACCATTTTCTCACCAACTTTCTCTAGTGTGGGATCTAATTGCAATATTGTATTTGTTTTTACTCCTTTACTCGAATGGCCTAATAATTAACTGAGAAAACCCAGATAGTTTGTACAGCATATGTAAATAGATTGTTAATATATCACTGCGTTGCCTTAGCCCTTGGGTGTCAATTAGAGATGATGAAATTGTACATGTTTTGTTACCATTATATGTTTCTGCGTACTACACACACACACAAAGTATATATAAAAGATAGTTATAATATCTTTAAGGTTAATATTTGTTCTTCAAAAGCAAATTTTTAAAATTTTATTTTAATGTTATTTATGTTGTACTGAAAGTTATAAACTTATTTGATTACAAATTCAACAAAAATACATTGATTAAGTATTTATTCTATTAATATGTTGTATAAAAATTGAATTACTTGACACTGTTTTTTCATTGTTTTGAATTGGCAATCACATAATGCTATAGTTCAAAACCAGTTTCTCAGAAGAATTGAATCTCAGTCGAATAGTCTAGACACGCAAACCAGCCAAATTAATGATAGGGTAAGAGGTTTGAATGAGCAAATTAGACAGTTGCACCAGGATATCACCTTCAAGATTGCATAACTTGATCTTGTTCTGAAAAGGTATATTCATCATCAATATTATTGTCCCTTTCACCAGGAAAGAAAAAGAAATTACCCGCCTAAGGAAAGAACAACCGAAGATAGAAACCGATATGACTCAACAGCAAGCACAAGCTATTTACAGTTCTTATCTCTATCATTCCCAACAACCCTAATGTTTTGCAACTATTTCGCCTTCTGCTTACCCATCTTATCCTCAGGATTCTGACTATAACAAGGTCTTCAAAATGATTCACAAGATTTTTCAGAATCCTCTAAAGACTAAATCAAGACCCCCTCAAAATAAAACTAAATTTGAGGGTGCCTCCATCTCTATGTCTTGTCCTCCAAAACCCACCTCAAAAGCCTCTTTTTAAACCTCTTACCATTAAGGAGCCCCAAAAGTCTCCCAAAAAGCCACCTCTTGACAATCGGAAAAGCCCTAATAATGGAAAAAGACCCATCCAAGAAGACCTTAAACCCACAGCTACTTTTCACTCTATTAAGAGATATTGTCCTCCCTTTGACTCCTCTAAATTAAATGAAAGTGTTTCCTCTGCTCTGGAGAAGAAAGAGACTTTCCATCTCTCTTCATACAACCCTCTTATCAACAATTGACTAATGGTGACTTGGAAATTGAGGATGAAATCCATCTTGATGATCTTTAGCAACCTCATATACAGGAGCCCCAATATGGATAGTTCCAACCTACTTCTAGCCTATGTTTCACTTTTGATGACATCACCCTGAAAAGTGAAGATACAAATTGTACAAGTTTGAAGCATGGATACATTTCCAAATGACTCACCATGATGTCACATTACAAGAAGATCTTAGGGAATTTGTGTCCCACATGACTGGCACTTTACGTGAATGGTTCCAAAGTTTAGGCAAGTATAAACAAATCCAAGTCCCTGATGCCTCTCATTTTGCTGAAAATGATTCACAAAGAATTTATAAGTGACTTCAACCTTATTGACAAACAAAACCTCCAGGAATATTTTGAGAAGAAATGTTATTCCCTTAAAGGAAAGGATCTTGAGAAACAATACCAACGAATGGCTACCAAATATTACATGCTGAATAGGTATAATGATGTTAGCCTCTGGAGAACTTTCATTGCCTCTCTACTTGATGAACTTTAGCCAAAACTTCAAAGATCTATCAATGGCCTCCAAAGAGACACGACGGATATCTCTATAGAAGAAATCTTTCAAATCGCTTTGTCCACACTGGACCGACTCTGTGACCAATATAAACTCTTCAAACCCAGCATGGATGGAAGAACAAAGTTCCAAAAGCTCTGTCAGAAGCATTACCTAAAGATTAAATGCAAAGATCAAAAAGCATGCTCTTGTTCCACAAAAAAAGAAATCACACTTTATTGATCTCGGATGGAAGAGGAAATACAAAAGGTACGAGAAGAAGCTAGTACACTTTTTCAGAAGAAAATCAGTACAGGGAAAGAAGAAATCTAATAGATGCTATTTCTATGGTCAACCGGAACATTTTGCTAAACAATGCCCAGAGAAACCAAAAAGGGCTGTAAAACTTATACATGCCTTCCAAACAAGTCTACCACTTACAGTTGATGATGATTTAGAATCATTGTTTGAAGAACAATCAAAAGAAGATCAAGAGACTCTCTTTACACTTCCTACATGTAGTTTTGAATCAAAGTATGATGACTTAGATGATAAAGAATGTAATGACCGACTTCTGAAAACCTCAAAACAACTCCTAGAAACCTAAAAAAACCACAGAAAAATGCAAAACAGGACTGTATGGAGCCATGACGAGCTATAGTGTTGCTGCAACCTCAGAGAGGAAATGGCACTTGGCGCCGCGACACCCCTTGCTAATACAATATATTTGCTGATTTTTGGGTGAATTTCTAATGCACACAACTTCATACTCCTATCTCTGATTGATCTAATTCTAACTCTTATAGGTCTCTTTCATCTTAATCTAACTATAGACACCAGTTTCATCTCAATCCACATCTGTATGGAAAATCTAGAAGCCCATGACCGATTTGGTCACTTTTGTGCCATAACTCTTAACTAGCTACCTCTAATTGCCACCAAAGACAAGTTCACACACAAGGACCATTCACACAGTTCCTAAATGGCATAACTAACCTATCCAAGAAGGTTTTACCTCAGAGAAACCACTCCTCCGATATTTGACCCTCTTGATCCTCAAATTCACATAATGAGTTATATACCTCAATCACATAATTTAGGCTCTAAACCACTTTGGGCTTACACACACGGCCAATCTAGCTCACAGACAATGCTCCAACAATAGTGTGCTATATCGGGGTCTAAACCACCATCACACCCATACAAACCATACATAGCATATCCATAACACATCAGTATCAATATCATTACATCTGCATCATCACAATCATTCATATCATCATATAATATACACAACATCACTCCAAGGAATACGTAGAATAGGCGTTGTAACATCCTAATTTTTATGTATGTATTTTATGACTAAATCATGTCATAAATGATATTAAAGTATTTTGGATTAACTCATGACAAGTAGATAAGCCTAGATATTTAATTAAATTAGTTTAAGACCCAAAATATCCTGAAAATATAAAAAGAGACTTAAAAAGGGCAAAATTGTCATTTACAATAAGAGAGAAACTAATATTTTAATACTCTGGTACAAGCTAAAAGTACAAATGATATTGACTATGTAGGCCCTAAGAGGAAAAAGTATAAATCCGGTAAAAGGCAGGTTCCACGTAAATAGGAAATGTCGGAGGAGCTAAATAGTAAAAATAAGCAAGATAGATGGACCCTATATGAAAAAGTAAAAAAGAAAGGTAATGAGTCTCCTAGATAAAGTAAATAGAAATGACACTGAGTATAATAGAAAATCTGAATAAAAAAGTACTCAAATTAGAGTCAAATTTATCTATAAAAGTAAAAAGTATACTATCCTTTTTCTTGATGTGACTAAAATTTAGGAGGAAAAAGTTGGACATTTATATCCTTCCCTACTCTCTCACAAGCTAAAAAAAAATTAAGGGGTATATTAGGTAATTGGTATATAAAATGTGAGAATAATTGTAAGCCCGTGGATTAAAACCTGATCTGATAGTCCACAATCCCTAGCCTTTCTTATAAATACCCCCTTCCCTTTTGCCATTCACACACACACACGCACATGCACAGTGAGAGAAGGAGAGAAGGCGTAAGAGAGAAAAGGAGAAAGAAGAGAAAGGAGGACAAAGTAGAGAAAGGAGGAGAAAGTAGAAGGAAGGGAAGAGAAGTAGATGTCTTCTAAAGTAAGCTTTTACTCCAAATTTCTTTTAGATTTTTTCTTCATTTATTTAGTATTTCTTCTTCATTTATTTATTTTAAGATTAATTAGAATTTAAGTCATTTTCTTCCTCCCACTTGCTCCTCTTTTTGAATCGAGACATGATTTTGAGAGAAAAATTTATAGTTCATAGTTGAGTTAAATTTATATGATGATAATAAATTATCAAGTAAGGTTTAATGATACTGATAAGCTCTAATCAAGTCAAATGAGTAATTAAAGAAATAGAGAATCCAAGATTAAGAGATTAAAGCTCTGAGGTAGTAACTCTTACTCTAAACTTTTACATTTATACATTGTGCTTATATTTTAAAAGTGTTGTTATGATGTTTGGCTATTTTAAGTTAATGTCTAAGCCCCGGAATATCCATTTACTAAATCGTTATGCTGCCAAAATTTCTACTGCAACTTATAGTTTTAATTATTTTTCCAAAAGCATATTATGAAAGTACTGTAATTACACAATGTTGGTGCAAAGTTTAAGTTAATGTAATAAGCTTGAGTTATGTTACTACTAAGATGTCCCCTATCTCATCCCATATTTCCTAATGATAGGGCCAAGTAATGTTAAAGGAAAGAATTTAGCAAGGATGATAGAGGAAGAAGAATGAAGTATTAAAACTGAATTACTCTATTTTTGGCTATCTATTTTGATGCATTGTGTAAATTCAAATATGTATCCAAAAATCTTTTGGTTTATATGTATGGATAAATCTATGTCTCAGGAACATAATGGCACTGATTTGGTTGTATTTGGATTTATACAATGGTAGTTATGCATGATTTACTAGAATTGCTCTAGTGATAGTTTTATCTAACCTATGATGATATATATTGATGCTCTGACTAGTAGGAGTAGAATAAATGTGGCTAGAAAGTAAATAAGTAAATCTTTCTAATGATACTAATTATAAACCAAATGACTCTGTATATTAAGATAAATAAATTTTCAAAATTAAGGTTCAATTTTCAGACAGAAATAGGGACGTGAAAATGAATAGTAATATATATGTAATAAACTATATGTAAATGTGAGTTTATTTCTAGGTTTATTATTTTTATCTGAAAATCAAGATGTACACGATTTTTAGAGACTCAAACCACTGGAAAATAATTTTTCCATATTTAGTTATGATTTTTGAAAAATTGCTGCATAATGAGCTGTAAACCAGCGAAAACAGTTTTGTTCAATTTTAAAATTTTAATTGGTTTGAGTTTTTCTAAGAATATTTTCATACATCAAATAAGTAGTTTTCATGGGAAAATATTTCTAAATGTAAGATGTAATAGGCAGAAAGACATACTATCTTAGTTGACATAATCCATAATATAAACAATAACACAAACTGCCGTTGACTTAGATATTTCCGATGTCGAAGAGGCTACGACCTCTTTGTTTTCTTCGAACTAATACTAGAGTTTTCACCTGAAATGTTAGTCATGGGGGTGTGAGACAATGTATTAGTAATCGGGAATGTAACACATGTAACAGGTATCAACAATTCACACATATATACGTATGGTGTAATGTAATGCAAAATGACATGGTATGCATGTCTCTCTCATACACGGCTAAAACCACAAGCTGACATCATCACAAGATATTTCCAATAGATGATTCCCTTCCAATAGTCGATGAAGACTAATTCCAAGACATCACTAAGCTCACCTCATATTAATGTAACCCAGCTAAAAGTCATACTAGTGATTGAACCATGACTCTTCTTCCCCTGAACCACCCAAATTTGTGGTGATTTAGAGAAGGTATATTCCACCGTCACCTGGCTCTCCTGGCCATATGAGAAGATTTAGTGGTAGGGATGTTTCATCATATTATCATCATATCATATCATGTCTCATTTCATCATCATATCATATCTCATCATCACCTCTCAATCCATCACGTCTCACTATACTCATATGGTAATGATGTTTATGTCATGTCAACATGTATATGCCACTATGGAATCATTATCATACTCATCAGTGTCATGCTAGCATGCTATGGAATCACATATAACATCATGTTCATCATCATCCTATACTAATGCCAAGGATCTAATTTCATATCTCATCTAGCTATGTGCATACCACGATATATAAAAGAAATCATACACACACATAACGATATCATGGTATGAACATGAACATGCATATATATACACATATAAATACAAATCAACAACTAATAGACAAACACAACACCCGGTTACCTGAAATAGCCGACACCACATACACTGGCTAAACCCACCATCTCAATATCGAACATGAGTCAAGTCACCTTTGATTATCCAATTGACTACTACAACATCATAACATTCTCAATTAACATAATATATATCTTTGCCAAATCTATAACTCAACAAATTATGCTTAACCCAAGGTTTCAACATATTCATGCACCAATGGGTCACATACAACCATTCAACTCATGTATCAACACATTAAATTCGGATTCTACACTTCCTCACCCATAATTAACCTAGGAATTCCATCAAATCATTGATAATCCCTTTAAAACTCACACCTAAGCTTTAATAACACTAAACAACACTTCATTAATCCCTTAACAATCATTTTAGCTGGTGGAATCTGTTAGCTCAGTTGGCTTCCCAAGAGGGGGGATAAATTGCGAAGATTGAAATTTTTCTGCAAAAATAAAATATAATAGTGATACTAAAAAAGTAATTAAAAATAAAGTATAAGAAATAAAGAGCAAAGAGAAGAGAACTCAGTAGTTTATTCTGGTTCGGTCTATTCCACTTGACCTACGTCCAGTCCCCAAATCACCACTTGAGATTTTTCCACTATCTCTTGCAAGATTTGAATGGGTTCTTGCAATGACTGCAGTACAACACCTGCCCAAACTTTGGACTAAAACAAGTTCTCTCACTCTTCTCACTTAAGAGTAAGACTATCTCCCTTAGTATAATCTCACACTAAGTACTCTCTACAAGTATATAGATGTTTACAAAATGAAAACTCTTTCAAAAGAGTAGATATGAAAGTTGAGATATAATGAATAAGCAAAACAGAGGGTAGGTAAGCTTTGAATGAATTCATAAATGAATCAGCAGAGTTTTGGCATGTATATTGTTTTTCTCATTACCCAACAACTTAAATGAGGTTTTATTTATAGTCTTGGGGTAGAACTATCCGTTGAAAACAAAGATTAGCCGTTACTCTCAGTAAAATAGACGTTTACCTACCATATTAAATGCATTTGATAGAGGTTATACGGATAACCTAGCTAGGTTATGCAGATAACGTACTACCCAGAATGACTAAGTGTTAGCTCAAAATCATTTTCCTGAAAACCCACTCAGTTATTAGGATAACGTTAAATTTTTCTCAAACTGAGTTTTTGTGAAACTTAGATTATTAGGATAACCTCCCAAGGTTATGCGGATAACCTATTTACCCGAGGAAAGTTCAAATATTCTGAAATATATTGTACGAATAACCTCTCTTGGTTATGCGGATAATCTATTCACTCGAGGAGTCTAAGTGCTCTGTGACACACGTTATGCAGATAACCTCCCTAGGTTATGCAAATAATGGGCTGCACAATACCACTTTTCTTCACTGTTCACTTCGTTATGCGAATAAGGTGCCTACCTTATCAGGATAACCTCTTGAGAACTCAGTCCTCAAATTATATTATACGAATAACCTCAATCCTTTTTCATAAAATTGAAGAATGGACTTTAGAAAAGGCTTTAAGATTGAGTCTTTATCCCCATAACCTTCATTGTTTATGTTAATAAGGCAAAATATTTTCTTGAAAATAAGGTAAACACTTAGAAACATCTTGAAATTGAGATCTTATCCCCATAAGTTAAAACATTTTCATGAAAACCAATTGAATACGTAGAATCAGTTTGAGATTGAAACTTTATACTCATAAGATAGCTCTTTTCTTGAAAATCATTTTGAAATCTTGAGCTAATAATTAATTATTCAATTAGTCACCTCATTTCATATTGGGTTAATTGAAATTCAAAGTTCAACTACCTTCTTTTACAGATAATTTTCTTAAGTATGTGAAACAGCTCTTCATTCTTCAGGAGACTCCAACTTTATTCTTTATTTTTCTTGTATTCCTTTGATATTTGATCTCCAAGCTCATTTATTTTAGAATTATTAAAACATCTGAATTAACAGAATCTGACTAAATCGGGATTCCTATGCATATACCCAAAAATCAAAGAGAAAGAGGAAAGAGGAGAGGAGAGATCATATACCGACCTATAATTAAGCTTCTAGAGTCCTAAAATTGCCTCTCCAAGTTGGATTTCTTCTTGCTCTAGCGGAGCTCCTCTATTCTCCCTCGATTTCTTCTCCTTCTGTCAACTAAAATGCTTCAAATTTATCGAAGTTCGGAGTCTGGTGCCGCAACGTGAAGCCCTTATGTCCAAAAGAATTATCCAAGTTCCAGCTTATTTGCCATGACAACCTTGCTTCTCGTCGCGGCGTGGAATGCTTCTAACTTCTTTTTATTCTTCCTCCATCCTGGTTCCTCTGGTCTTGCACACAAATCAAGTACACTTCTCATTAGCTCAAGACTAAGTCTAGGATAGTGTAATGAGGGTTGTTACAAAGAAGACTTTCAAGACTCTGATTACCAAATAAACAATGCATGTCAAGTAAGCCCTTGTATGCTTTTGAAAGAATTAGAAGCTCCTCTAATGTCGTATGTCAAGTCTCATATGCTAATAAGCAAGTTTGACAAACCAATCTCGGCAGTTGCATGCATGGACACTAGAGCTACTAGAAGCATTATGAATCCTGACATCCTTCCCACAGAAAAATGTGTGCCCCATCAAGAGTTTTTTTGTGCCACATATGGAAAAGTATTCCATGTTAGCCTTATCACCAAGAAACCAATTGGGATCAAGTTCTTCCCTAATTGTGTTCTTTGGATTCGCATACTTGGAAGCCAACTCTTTGACAAGGATATTCTCATTAGTGAGGATAAGACATATAGGTGGAGGCACCCTCAAATTCAATTTTATTTTGAGGGGGTCTTGATTTAATCTTTGGAGGATTCTGAAAAATCTGATAAGTCATTTTGAAGACCTTGTTATAATCAAAATCTTGAGGATAAGATGGATAAGCAGAAGGTGAAATAGGTGTAAAACATGAGGGCTGTTAGGAATGATAGATATAGGAGCTGTAAATAGGTCTTGCTTGCTTTTGGGCTATATCAGTTTCTATCTTCTACAGTTCTTTCCTTAGGTGGGTAATTTCTTTTTCTTTCTTAGTGAAATTGGGACCACAGCATTGGTCCTGAATATACCTTTTCAGATCAAGATCATGTTATGCAATCTTGAAGGTGATATCTTGGTGCAACTATCTAACTTGCTCATTGAAACCTTCTACTCTATCATGAATTTGACCAATTTGCATGGCTAGACTATCCAATCGAGATTCAATTCTCCAAAGAAACCGATTTTGACCTATAGCATTATGTGATTGCCAATTTAGAATTTCTTACATCTTACTTGCTTGTTCAGTGTTACCAAAATGAATGGGTGACTTCTATTGGTACTGCAAAAGGTTTAGACATGATATTGGTGGCTAGATCCTTCTTAGATTCCAAACCTTCCTTTTGGTGTCCAAAGAACCCAATCCTCTTGTATCGATATCCTAGTTGATATTTCTAGAATCCCTAATAAAATTTGTATTGCTAGATTTGTTCCTCCTATTCTTAGTCTTTATGCTGTCTTTAAAAGGCATTCTACCCTCGCCCAAGCCCTTGAAAACTTTAAGAATCGAGGAATTTCTTCCCCTCATGAATCCATCCAAGCAACTACTTTAGACCAAGTTGGACTTTAATCCACAAAAGTGGAACAATATGTTACTCTTGAAATTCCCTTCCAAAGAATCTCTTAGTGGATTTTGGTAGTATTCACTCACCTCCATCTTAGAGCTATCCAATTAGTCCTTACTCTCCATGGAAGAAAAAGGATACTAGTAACTACTCATGTCTCCCTTTTAGATATAAGTTACACCAAGTTTGAGCAAGCCCTAGTCTGTACTATACTTGTCACTTTGAATGGCGGAATCATTGTCTTCACATTGTCTCCTAATTATAATGTCAAATCAACATATCTCACTCTATCCACTAGGCTCAAGGTCCAAATAAGATCTCCAGAGTTGATCTAATTCCCATGGCAACACTAGCTACATTACATCATTAGATGGTATATAGACTTCAAGATCATGCTATTGATCTTAATCTGGTTAGCTCAGCTCATGATGCACTCTTCATTGATGCAACAAATCCTAATGATGCTCCTACCATCATCCAAATTCCCAGAAAAATCCCTCAAGGTGATATGCTACAATTAATGCCACTGGAATGGATTACCAATTTCGAAAATGAGTTCCATAAATCTTTTATGCCAACTCACACTACCACTCTTCTAATAATAAAAAGATTGTCTAACGGAATAATAAAGTCATTTTTCACAAAGCTAGGGGAATTTTCAAGGACTAAATCTTCAACCTTGAAGCCAACAATCATGCATGCTTTCATGATTAACCCTATAAAAGCTTTCTCAACCATACACCATGTCACACCAATCCTTCCAATCACAGATCTAAGAGAAGACCTAATTCTAGTTGAATTTTTCAAACCCAATGGTGATCATATCTGCATTGATAAATTGAAGGGTCTTTTCCTTTAGGACTGTGACCCCTCTCCATGTGATCCAAATTACGGGTGTTACTCAGAAGATTATGAAGGCCAACATGAGAATGAGATTAGGTTAGATAGAAAAGAATCTCTCCTTGAAGACTAGTAGAAGCTCAGATGTGAAGGAATAAGAAATTCAAGGCCCAAGCCCATTCCCCTTCATAAGCTACTCAAGGAGTTGGAACTAATGTCTCTAACATGCTACTCCAGCATGCATCATCCACCACCTTGTATGATGTTTAACCCTGCTTCATATGAAGAAGATTTTGCTCCTCTGGAATCTAAAAAGGATCTTCCCTATCTACTGTATCTCTTGGTTTCATCCTGATAGATGCCCATGCCAATAAGAATATCCTTGTTAGGGATATGACTTTCAAGTATACAAGCCCAAATAACACAATCAGGGAAGAACTTGATCCCAATGGGTCTCTTGGGTGATAATATTCATTAGAAGAAGTATATGTCTTTATTATGCATTTAGCATTTTTTAGATAGTGTAATTTAAATATGAGTGTTTGTCAATGTGTATTGGATAGATAAAATATGATATGTTGGTTACGACAATTTTAAAATTTTATGATATGAGTACAGTGAATATATATGTGCACAAATGTAGTTATTTATATAATTATTAATATGTATAATCAATAAATTAACTCATTAAAAAATAATATTAAATATTCAAAAAATTATAGTATAAATGTTAAAACTTAAAACAAACCACATGTGTAGTAATAAGATTAGGAGAATAAATAGTAACATGTCCTATTTTATAATAAATTTATTATTTTAGTCTCAAAGACAATTAGGAACCAGTAGAGTGAATTAATTACAAAGAAAGATTTTACCTGATAAAATTGTTAAAATCTGGAATACTTAGTAATAAAATTGGAAAAATAAATAATAGTAGGTCCTATTTTGTAATAAGTTTATTATTTTAGTCTCAAAGTGTAATTCTCTTATATTTAGGAGGAATTACAATTAGGGACCAGTAAAGTAAATTAATTACCAAAAAGAAGTTTAACTAATAAAAAGTGTTAAAATCTGGAATATTGAGTAGTAAAATTGGGAGAATGAGTAATAATAAATTCTATTTTGTAATAAATTTGTTATTTTAGTATCGAAGTATAATTTCTCCATGTTTACGGGGAATTACAGTCAGGGACCAATAGAGTGAATTAATTACATAAAAGACTTTAACTCATAAAAAGTGTTAAAATATGAAATATTAAGTAATAAAATTGATAGAATTAATAGTAACAAATCCTATTTTATAATAAATTTATTATTTTAGTTTCAAAGTGCAATTCCACTAAATGTTATTGATAATAACCTATAAATAAAATTGTTATTCTTTCCTCTTAAAAAAATATCATTTAACAAAAAAAAATGCAAAAACATCACATGCTTTTTTTTTGTCTCACCTTAAAATTCCAAAAGTATCTTATTTTATTACCAAAATTTAAAACAATGCAAATTAATTAAAAGCAATACCAATAAATATGTGTGCATAAATTTAAAATGTGTATTGTATTAGGGTATGCCTACCATTTTAAAGTATCAATATTTTATACGTCAGGATTCAAGACACATGACACACCTCTTTAGGATTGTAATCATTTTTTTTTTGCCAACTCCAATAATTACGTTTAGACATCCATATCTCAAATGCATACTAGTTTTTTTTTTTTAACAAATGTAAACAAGTTTTTGTTCATTTTACTTGTAGTAAATAAGTAAAATATCATCTGTTTTTTTTTTTTGTCAAACTCACACACACAAAATACTTATTCTTTTGTTAGCAGTCAGACCAAAAGAATTTTAAAACTGAACACATTCACTTAGATAAACATAATATTCACAGGAAAAATGAGAAGAAAGCTTTTTAAATTATATTTTCCCGTAAATTTATTTAAAAATAGTTTAGTATGTTAATTTAATTGAGCAACCTTGTACAAAATGCATAAAAATTGCATCTAAATCTAAATGCTAAATATGAGTCATTCAAATGGGCAGTTGACTTGTAATCTTTGTAGAGGGTTGCAATTATAGGTTGTGCATGAAGAATTGGGTAGGCGAAGAAACGCAAGAAAAATGACAAGAGAGAATCCAAGCGAGAGTATGCCACTGACAAAAGGATATGTAAAGGAAATTCTATGATCAACAGAACGAGAAGCTTCATATAAAAAGAGAAAAAAGCAAGACATGTTTTTTGGTTAAAAAAAAAGCAAGATATTTAATTAATCAAATAAAGAACCCGTCATTTAACTATATACCACATATATAAAAGAAAGTGTCAGATATGCGAATCCCTAGGGATCAAGAAGCTGATCTTCACATCAGAATCAGGCATCATGTGAGTGGTCCAAAGAAGCTCTGAAGTACCAAGTCTTTCAGCCTGGAAGCTGGGCAGCCTTTTTTTTTTTTTTGTGGCGCACCCGGTATCCGGAAGCTGGGCAGCCATTTAGTCTCATTTTCTGGACATTTTGGACCAAAGGTACACTATAAAGAAACATACCAATGCAAAAACAACAACATGAAGAATATGATTTGAACCATTTTGAATGCTGCTCTTGTTCAATCTTCTCCAATTATTCTTCACCCCAGCTTGAGCCTTTATCATTGTCATGTGCTGCATTGAAACAGTCACAACCAAAATGTCAACAAGACAGTTAACCATAATTTTCCTAACAAGGTGTAAAGTAATAAATGTGATTGTTTACTAAGAATAAACATGCAACCCAAGGGTAAATCCAGCTGAAGGAGTTTTCCTCATTATGCATCTTTAATAGGAAATTACTTCAACTCACCCAAAGTTGTTAATGGTCTGCAGCACATTTTTGCTAAAAAGGCTCTGAAAGCCGAGGCAAACAGTTGATCACATTTGGCAGTTGCAACATTAAAGTTCCTCACACAATTATATAAACCAAAATTACAATATTGATTATGAATATATAGTTATGGATTTCCGCATTCAAGTATCATAACTTAGAGACAGTCAATAAAAGATAAAATCAACACACATGCACAAAAACAAACTCAGATATTGAAGAGTACTGGATATTGAGATAAAGAATTCAATATAGACTAAGGAAAAATTTAAGAACATGACCGGCATTAGTTGGGAAGCAAATTTAGAGGGTCAAACATTGAGTGGTTAAATATGCTTGGCAAAGCTGAAAAAGAGACTTAAATTGAGGACTAGTTTGCCGTGACTGCCAACACACACAGGAGTCTAAACTTTTTGAGAGCACCATGAACCACACAAAATGGCACATGTGAAATATATATATATATATATATATATAACCAAGCGAACCCATCTCTAGAAAGCAAAATCAAAAGGTAGATATTACATCTCATCTTATAATTTCCTTTGCCATCCATCCATTATGTTACTGCAACACACCAGAAAGACAATCCTCCCAATCTATCAACATGTCATCAAGATTCACATATAGAACTATTTGCTCATCTGAGAAGTAGCAAAACATAGCTGTGTGTGACAAAATTTTTTGCTTTGAAATTCTTGACATTACAACAAGTTGATCCCAATTTTCTAAACGAGATACAACTATACATTTCCTGATATGATTACTGGTTTTGCTTTTCAAAATCATAAGACACATTAAAGTTTCAATAGTATATCTCTTTTTTCTTATTAAAAACTAGGCAAGCAAATGCAATCCTCATTTTCTTTGATAGAATTTGAAATATCTAATAACTCTTCAGTTTGAGAAACAAATGGCGAAAACATGTCAACCACGTATTCTCCAATAGATGACGTACCAGCTGTTCCAAAAAGTCTTTTTGATATCTCGTTTCTGTCCCTATCTCCTCAGCAACCTGCACCAGAAAAATACAAAGCTATATTAGAACATGAGGAAGAAAGGGAAACAAAATTTTAAAAAATAATGAAATTTCATCAAATTCAAACTATGTCCAATGAAAGATAAATAATAAGCAGGATGGTACTCAAAAATATGTCAAGCTGCCCAGACTCTAGTGTTTTAAGCTGGAAGTTCCGCTTCAGGTTCCCACAATAACCTCATACTAGCATCAGCTATCAGTGGGATATTCCAGAAAGGGCAATACAAAGTGGAAGAAGGGGGAAAAACCTTCAGAGACATGCATACAAGAAATTTTATAGACCCAATCTATTTGCGTAATTTTTCTCCAAAGTAATGCAACCTCAACATGTAATCATCATATTCAAGAGTTTTGAAGCAATTTTAATTTAACGCCGACAGTGTTTACAACTGTTCAAGATTGATAAAGAAAAGTCCAACAAGAAAATTTTGAATAGGTCAGAATAGGGGGAAAAAAATCAAAGAATCACAATATAAAAGTGACAGTAAAGTTGACAGTTTGCTTATCAATGGAAATGTCTTTCCTTATTTCTCAACCCAAGGATCTATGACAGCTTTCTCAGCAGAGTTGAGGTATAAAACAGTACAGTTCTCTCTATTCGTTAATCTACAAAAAGATTGCTCTCATCTGTAGCACTCACGAATAACCCCTACTCACCCGGTTTTAAGTAAATTGTTTGCTCATCAATCTGAAGAATTGGAACTGCACATAAGAATTCGTCATTATATCGCCAAGTAAATGAGGGACATGGGGCATTACTACACAGGTAGTCTAGTGCATGGATTTGATCCCTCATCTAGCATTGTTTATCCAAATATATCACAAAATCAATTTTAACAAAAATACCGAAAGAGAACCTGAAAAATCGAGAACATACATGTCTCAACCTTCTGACTTGACCGTGAAGACCGCTAATCTCGTCGTCCAAGTCCATCGGATCGATCCTCAATTGGATTTCGTCGGAACCAGCCACCGGTCTCGTGCTAAGCCCTTGTCTATATCCCAATATATGCATATAGGTATCAGCTACTAATCCATGCAAATTCTTCGCAGACAACAAGAAGCAATAAAATTCACGAGAGAACTCAAGATGGGCGCGATGCACAGATATCCTACCTGGATCGGTAAGGGGCCGCGTCACCGTAGAAAGAACCACCTCTATGCGAATTGGCCGCCATTGAAGAAGAAGAAAATAGGAACTGTAGGACGAACGGGAAGGGTAAGAAGAAGCGAATCGGTGGTCAGAAAACAAAAGAGATCAACAGAGATAAAACATAAACAGGCGAAATCGGAGTCGGCGTTTTGTTTAAATCAAAGTTCCCACTTCGCACTTTCGCACTGACCCGATCCTTTCTTGCCAGCATCCGCGTTTTCGTAATTAGTAATTAATCGCTCGTGGCAGTGAGACGTCATCCCAACACAAATCCACCGTCCATTTTGCCGGCCTAACCATCTGACGGCCATTTTTAAGCCTTTAAAAACTCAAATTAAACTTTGGAATCTCCTTTCTAGAAAATTATTAGTATTATCTTCCATGATAAATTTGGATTTGTTCACCACAGAAAATTGATTGTAAAAATATGAAGAAGAAAAAAAAAAAAGGAGAAGAAGAAGAAGGAGACATGCTCTTTTTTTCACATATAACTGTACTTCATTTATCATTTTTTAACATTTTTGTACATTTTTAAATAAATAATTGCATGATTAAAAAAAATCAATTGGATACGGCGATCTTAAAAAAAGTTTTTTGTAACAACTATCTAAAAGTATATTTTTTTTTTGTTAAGAGTATAGGTTACTTTTTAAGAAATTATAAGAACCTATTTACTTTTAAAAAAACCTAGAGTAGAAGCATAGATATGTCGATAATTCGACGTTGACATTGAGGGGAGATGCTCATTTATTTAAGTCAGGAACAACATCCCGAATAATCCCGGCGCGGCTCCCGCGTGTGCGCAATGTTGAATTTTTTTCTTTTTTTTTTTGTTTGGTGCCAGAATGGAACGTTTGAGGTGACCTCATTCTCTTAAACGCGAAGCAGCCGAAACGGAATGAGAATCACATGGTTTTGGTCCGCACAACAGCATGTGGCCCTTTTGACTCTCAACCACGCTCTTAAATTCTGCTGATCGGTACCACCCGAAACACGCCCGTCGTTCCATACCAATTATTATCACTGAGGACGAAGAAGAAGAACATTAACGAAATGGGAAGCGAAGGTGACTGTGGGATGAACACGAGGAAGCCCAGAGTGCTATGCCTTCATGGCTTCAGAACGAGTGCAGAAATTCTCAAGAAACAGATATGCAAGTGGCCAGAATCCGTGCTCCAGAAGCTGGATCTCGTTTTCGCCGATGCTCCCTTTCCCTGCCAGGGCAAATCTGACGTCGAAGGCATCTTCGATCCTCCTTATTACGAGTGGTTCCAGTTCAACAAGGTTCTCTCGCTATCCATACATAATCAATCTCTTTTAATTTAGTGGGTTTTTGGATTGTGATTTTAATAATTTGTGCCTTTATTTGATTATGTTATTGTTATGCTGTCGTACGTCATTAATAGGAATTTACAGAATACACCAACTTTGATGAGTGCCTGAAATATATAGAGGATTTCATGGTGGAGCACGGGCCGTTTGATGGTCTTCTGGGTTTCTCACAGGTGGTAATTCTTTTTAATTTGATCTGATTCTGATGAATTTCGCACTATTCAAATCCATCTATCTCCTTGGGGATATATCACAACTGACAAGTTGAAACGGTTCAAATGTTTGAATTTGAGAATACAGGGAGCGATATTGTCAGGTGGCTTGCCGGGTCTCCAGGAGACGGTACGTGGAAACCAGAGAAACACGCGTTTAGAACCACTATATACTTTTTTTTTTAAAAAAAAAGAAAATACTACATTTATTTGAAATGGATTTTCTATATTTGATTTTGTTTTTAATAATTTGGAAATAGTAAAAGTTGGTTGATTGACGATGATTATGTGCAGGGGGTGGCTCTAACCAGGGTTCCAAAAGTGAAATTTTTTATAATCATCGGAGGGGCCAAGTTTAGGGCACCATGGGTAGTTGAGAAAGCATATTCTTCACCAATTTCGTGTCCCTCCCTCCACTTTCTAGGTATTTCCGTTGCTCCTCTTCCTTTCTTCTTTACTTTACTTTGTCTTCCATAATTACTTCCATTAATTTACCTGAGTCGCCGTCTTGCCACTCAGTTGTCATCGTTATTAATAATATAGCGCTCCTTGTTACATGCCCCACCTGACAGATTTCTCTAATTATTTTTTCTTTATTTTTAATTAAAATTTTTTTTTTCAATTAAGAAAGATAAACGGTTTCCATCGAATCTTCTTTCATGTAGGGTTGTGATTAAACAATAAGCAGGATTCCGTACTTATATGGAAAATTCTTTGACAAAAAAAAATCTATTTAGTTACTAGTTTCTTAAAAATTAATTACTTAAAAGACACGATTTTAATAATAATAATAATAATCTTCTATACTGGCCACCATATATTGTTCATATGTTACCATACTGCAACTTACTTTTTAGACTTCCCAGTAATGTCTTGAGGTCAATATATAGTTTTATTATAATCATGATACAAGAAATCATTTTATATGTTCTGAAAAATAAGTTGAATTATTTATTAATTATAAATAGGATATCTCGTTATAAAATTTATTTTATATATGTTAATCTTTATAAATTAACTTACGAACTTAAAGTAACACGTTTTAATTTTTCTAATTATATCCATTTTATTTTATATTTTGTGCCTGATCTTTTACAAACTACAAAATAATAATAGTTGATACTAAAACCTAAAAGTAAAAGACACAGGCTCCAAAACAATATCATAGATCTCTAAACCAAAATTACACGTTAACTTTTTGTTTTGATGGTTGCGTTTTTATTAATCTTATTAAATAGCGAATTAGCAAATTTCTTACAGATTTTTCATAAGTTCATATTTTAGCATCACCATAATCAACCTACATATATATAATCCCTATTATTACAGTATTGATCCCCTTTTATATATATATATATATATATATGCTTTAAATTAATGCACTGGTTGCGGCAATAACTATACATATGCCTTTGTTTCGACTAAACAAACCATATATAGGTGAGATGTCTAAATTTTGAGTTCCAGGTCATTGAAACAAATATTAAAAGGAGTCAATTATGAAAATCAAATACGTTCTAATAGTAAGATTTTGCATATGCAGGAGAGAAAGATTTTTTAAGACCATATGGGGTCGAGCTACTAGAATCGTGTGTTGAACCAGTCGTAATTAAGCATCCTAAAGGCCACACAATACCAAGGATAGGTACATCCTTACTGATCTATATATGTTACTCTCTGTTTTTTCCACTAATATTCATCTGGTTGAGTTACAGATTTTTTTTTAATTCACTTTTTTCTGCAACCAATGCTTGTAATTGAGTTATCTGTGTTAACGTTTTTTCCTTCACTTTTCTTTTCAGATGATGACAATTCGAAGGCCGCGGTGACAACTTTCATCGAAAGAGTTCAAAAGTTATGTGAAAATGACAAATGAATTTAGATGGATCATCTCCAACAATAGCGGATTTAATTAGAACTCAATAACTGGGGGCGAAAATTAAAAACAAATTAATATGTTTACGTATAATAAGATGCTGTTTTCATCATGACTTCTGCGCATGTTTGAAAAAGTTAGTCATATCGATGAAAGCCTTTAGTTTTTAAAGGTTGTTTGTAATAATAACTCGAGAATTTTGCTTATGTTGGAATCGAGCATCAAAACGTCACAATAATAGTATACACATTTCTTGTATGGTAAATTAGGATTAGTTCCAACATGACTAAGGAATCAAACACTATCATTTACTTTTTTCCAATTTTGAAAGGTGCTCACATCTCCTAACAGCGTGATTTTTTTTTTTTAATGCGTTTCATTCCTCGATTTTCATGTATAATGAATAATATTGTCAAAATCAGATCATACATTGAATTAGATAAGACACTAATTCAATATTCAATGGTCTAATTGATATCTAATCATGGTTAGACCGGTTATAATTAAAATAATATGTTTAAATCATAATTTTACAATAGAAGTATGTAAATATAATAAAATGTCATATTTTAAAAAATTCATATATAATAAAAGACATTATATATATGTATTCTTTTCTATTTCAGATGAACGTCTATTATTAGTTTTTCTACCATTAATCATAGACATTTTAAGAATAAGAATAAAATATTTAAAATACTCAAAATATTTATAATTATTTTATAATTTTAATATTATATATATTTCATATATTAACTACAATTTCCAAAGTCTACTTTTTTTCCAATTTTGAAAAGTGCTCACATCTCCTAACAGCGTGAGTTTTTTTTTTTTTAATGCGTTTCATTCCTCGATTTTCATGTGTAATGAAGCACACGAATAGCTAAAATCATAAACTCGGTACATTTGCAATCATAAGTTTTTTGCCCAAGTCATGAAAACTCGGGCTTGTCAGTCTCACTCGGCCTAATCCGTGGGTCTAGTATACTTATATTATTATAATTAATTAATAGGACAAACTCTTACATCTCGACCGGATCTACCAGATGTGATTTAAATTAATTATTAATTATTGATATGACATTGTCACCTTTGTACTGTATGGAGTTTGAATGATAGATCCATTGGATAGTACATTTCGTTGTAGATTTTATATTTTATTATATTGACATTGATTATTAATTATTAAATGTGTTCCCAAATATAAAATTAATATGATGATAAATCTATCTATTATATATTATAAAATAAAAATTAACAACAAATATATTATGATTTTAAATTTTAATATTATTATACTAATTATAAAAAAATTTAACCTCACATATTTTAAATAATATTTCTTTTTTTATGTAAGTTTTTTTTTCATTAAAAAAATTGATTTGATGATAGATATAAAAATGAAAATTATATATATTTATGATAAAAATTGCCATTTGATTTAAAAAACATATATATGTTTATGAAAGATTCATGATTTGATTATCTAGATCTATAATGAGATCTATATAAGATAAATATAAAAATAAAAATTATATATATATATATTGTGAAAAAATCACAATTTAACTGTCTAGGTTTATACTGAAATCTATATAAATTTATATTAGGTGAGTTTTTTCTCACTACTGTGAGATCATATTGAGGCATGCTCATTTCATTGCATTATTATTTATAATTTTTTGGTGACAATTTTCATATTTTTCTGATATATTTTGTTTTCTCCATATAATGCAATGGCTGGTTCATATCCTTCATAATAAAATTTTAAATATGATTTAAACATGGAAGTAATTATTTCATATCTTATTTTTTCTATCTTAAATATAGTTTACTTTATATCTTATAAAAAATTTGGCATATATAGTGCAATCAATAATAGACAATCTACTTAATGTACATATATAAACTCATGTTATATCACGTTAATATTAATTTTTTTATATTTTTACATCTATATACTTTGATTTAATAAATAATATTTTACCCTATCATGCATAGGCGCAAACTCTAGTTACCACATAATGTACCAGACCACTTTGTTCGATCCTTAAATATTAAAAATTACGGCAATATCTATAAATGACTGCTTATAAATTAAAACCTCATGTATGTGTTTCATAAACTCTAAATATCGTTATGTTCGCATTTTGAATGGGGTTAATACTAACAATAATTTTTCGAAACCAAATTCAATGGGATCACTTCGGACCATGAATGGTACTTGAACAGGTTCGATTTCAAATTTAGATTACTTTTGTAATTGAAGAGAAATGATGAGACAGTGCAACCAAAAAATCAAGGCAATTCGGATTGAACATTTTGCTTACCCAATAAGGCAATAACTAAGCTGATGACCTATTATTATCCCCACCGTTTACCAGTTTCAATAACCACGATGCTAATTATTGACAGACTTAAGGAGATTTGAGTTCTACTTAAAATAAAATGGAACTATTATTATCTTGAATGGATATTTGGCACATACTTTTAGTTGGGGCGTGGGTGAGATTCTGAGCAAGCCGAGCCCAACAGATGAAACCAATGCGTTCGTTAGTGCTGAAAGCAAGAACCATGACATGTTTATACCTTACCCACGCCCTTACTCATACTCGAAACGCTCTCTTCCACGCTAACATCAACAGACCCTCTTCCCCTTCTTCTCCTAAACTTTTCTCTGTACGCCATTTCTCCGCTTCGCCAATGTCTTTATTCCAGTTTCTCTCTCGACTCTTCGAACTACTAATCGCCAAATTAAAAGTTTTGTGCTTTTTATTTCAGGGAATTCGAGGTCCAATTTGTACCCCGGGAATCCGTGCATTCTGTACTGCGTACACTGAAGCTGCTGGGGCCAGAGCTACTGTGTTGGGGCAAACCATGGACAGCCACGACTCTATTTCGCACCTGACTCAGCGGGAAGCTGCCGAGATCGATGAAATCCTTATGGGTCCTCTTGGATTCAGTGTCGACCAGTTGATGGTCAATCTTCACCGTAGACTTCTCTGCTACTCTTTCTGTATCTGTAGTATGATTTCGTTTCCTGTGACTCAAGGGTTTCGATTTGTTTCGTTGTGCATTTTCAATTGTAGGAATTGGCTGGTTTGAGCGTTGCCGCGTCCATTGCAGAGGTGATTATTAGTTTTTTTCTTTTTTTTATTCTGTTTGGTTTTCTTTGTAGTTACACTCTTTTCATGGTGGGAATGAATTGGATAAAAATGTCAAAACTGCAAGTAGACAGTTTAAATGATAGTTTTCTGCAATAAGAATATTTTGAGTTAGTTATAGTACGTTATAAATTACACGTGATTATATAATTCAATGACTAGTTTTCTGCACTAAGAATATATTAAGTTTTTAACTCTGTTCGGCAACTCTAGCGGTCGCTATGTCAAGCATTCTTTGAGAGAATCGTGTTCTTTATGAACGTGGGCCTGCAAATATTGTGGAACATTTGTGCTTGAAAGTTGAAATTGAGTCTCTTCCGCAGGTTTACAAACCAAGCGAGCATGGTCGTGTACTTACTATATGTGGACCTGGGAATAACGGTGGTGATGGTCTGGTGGCTGCCCGTCATCTTCATCACTTTGGTTATAAGCCCTTTGTCTGCTATCCCAAGCGTACCCCCAAGCCTCTTTATACTGGATTAGTTACTCAGGTAGGAGGAACTCCAGCTGAGAAGCTTTTAAACCACTCGTTCATATCTTGTATCTCCCTGACAATTATTTCTTTGGCTTGGTGTTTTGTTATGAGTGGCCGCTAGTCTCATTTGAATTACTGTTGGTGTAGCTTGAATCACTATCAATCCCATTCCTATCTGTGGAAGATCTGAAATCAGACTTGTCTAAGGACTTCGACATTCTAGTAGATGCTATGTTTGGATTCTCTTTCCATGGTAATTTGCAATTTTTTTTTTAATTATTGTTTGTGAATCCCTTACAGAGGACCATCAAACCACATACAACTTGGCTAGCAAAAGTTTCAAACTTTTATGTTATGCAAACTCAATGGCACAGCTGGGTTACAACTGATGACTGGAATTCCAAAATTTTGAAATTAATAAGCAAATCGATATCCTGGTTTGTCATCTGAAACAGACTCATTATATCAATCATCTAAATTTATTTACATATTTCTGGCCTTCAAAATACATAGGGCTTTGGTGGCATGGCAAGTCCTACTATTTATTTACAAATGCTACTTTTCACCAACCTTTCCTGGTTCTTTTCTGTTTTTTGGTCTCACTTACAGTCATGAGATTTGATGGACTTTCTTTATTATTAATGCATGACCCCATTTATTGTAATTCGTTGGAATGAGTAAATTTCAAATTTTTTTCAGGTGCTCCAAGGCCTCCTTTTGATAATCTGATCCAGAGGCTTGTCACTTTACATAATCATGATCAAGCTGGTCAGAAAAGACCTGTTATAGTCTCCCTAGATATTCCCTCTGGGTGGCATGTGGAAGAAGGAGATGTTGATGGTAAAGGCATCAAACCTGATATGTTGGTATGATTCTCAGAGACATCTGTTTTATTGTTTTTTACACCAAAATTTGGAATTTACACCACTAAGACAAACATAAGTTGTATTTCTATTGATTGACAATCTGAGGCTCTGACACCACTGATAGAAAATTGTAGGAAAGAAAGGGAAAGAGATAGAGAGATAGAGAGAATATAGAGAAGAGAGGAGAGAAGAAGTGGAGAAGATAGAGAGAGGGAGAGGGAGAGAGAGTTCAGAAACTGAAATATCATTAACCTTCAAAAGCTACATAAAACTATCCCATACACTCCCTTTCCTCCAACTAGCTTTTTAAGATATAACTAACCCAACCAACTCACCTAATTAACTCTCACACACAAACTTTATAACACAATCTTGTTAATATGCTGCAAGTTTCTTGTAGGTTTCTTTAACAGCCCCAAAATTGTGTGCAAAGCAGTTTAGTGGTCCTCATCACTTTCTAGGAGGTAGATTTGTCCCCCCTGCTATAGCAGAAAAATACAAGCTTCATCTCCCACCATATCCTGGAACTTCCATGTGTGTTCGTGTTGGCAAGCCTCTTCAAGTTGATATTTCAGCTTTAAGAGAGAACTATATCTCTCCAGAGTTTCTTGAAGAGCAGGTGGATGCAGACCCCATCACCCAGGTAAAATTCACAAAAAATTATACCTTTTTAAAAAAAAAAATCATCCCCTATCTTTTTGGTCATTTTGTGGTTTATTTATTTTAGTTTGATAATCTATGAGTATTTTTAAAAACAGAAATTTTAACGCTTATAGCTACTTCTCCACCCTCCAACATCTTTCTTATGTTTGATAATCGTGCCATTCATTGTCTGCAGTTTCATAAATGGTTTGATGATGCATTGGCTGCTGGCTTGCGGGAACCAAATGCTATGGCCTTGTCAACTGTAGGGAAGGATGGAAAGCCGTAAGATCAGCTTCTCTGTTTTTCATACTTTGTTTCTCTTACCTTTTTCAGTATTCACCAATAAGTCAGTGGGTTCTCGTGAATGAACAAAATATACTCTTTGTAGGAACTTGTGTAAGTAATATATATGCATAATATGTTGCATTAGTGAACTTAATTTCCAACTGACTTTATATGGCTGTAGGTCATCACGAATGGTGTTGTTAAAGGGTGTGGACAAGGATGGTTTTGTGTGGTCAGTAATAATCTGCTATTTATACTTTAGAATGACCTTAACAATGCTGTTTGGAAAATGATTATTTTCTTCCACTTGCTGCAATTGGTTTGTTCAGGTACACGAACTATGAAAGCCAAAAGGCACATGAACTGTCTGAAAATCCTCATGCATCACTTCTTTTCTACTGGGATGGTCTAAACCGGCAGGTGACTGTTATTTTTATTCTAGCATTTGCTGCATGTTCTTACATGGGTTTTACTTAAATTAAAAGCCACACAGAGGCTTACTACCTCTGGCTTTTGAAATCTTGACAATCTACCCCTACAAGGACTTTCTGGTGAATTTCAGTTCAGGGACTTTGGTGCTGAATTTGTTTGGTCATGAGTATTCATTCTTTTCATCTTGTTTAGGTGTTTAAAACAATAGTCTTCTCTTCCCATGTAAGCAAAGTTCTGTTTCTTTGTAAATCACTCTTTTTACAGACATTTGAAGAGCTTAATTCATGTACTTTTTGGGCAGCCATATTTTAATTGGCTTGAGGTTGCATTGTAAAGTGTTGGAGAGAATCCAATGCTGCTTTGTCTTCTCTTGTTTAGCAATACACTTTTGTTACTCTCTCTTGTCTATCTTTTTTTCTCTCTGCAAGCTGTTATCTTCTACAACCACAGATTTCAGAAATCTGTCTTTATGTTTATAGAACTACAGACTAGCTTGTCAGAGAGTGAAATGTTTATTTAATGTAGGCACCACCACATGAGATATATTTCAAGGGTGATTTCAAGTGACTGAGAGCTCCAAATTGGTTCTCTTAATTATTAATTTGATTTTTTACTTTTGTATTTGTTGACTCATGTTAACATGGTCATTAATGTGTATGTGTGTTTCTGAGTGTATATATTATAGTTTGTAACTCGTCTGAGAATGTATTTAGGAAAAGAAATGAAGTTTTACTCCCTGTCACGAAGGCTTGCTGCAAAGCAGCAATGATTGTTAAATAGCTTCATATTGTAAGTTAACAAAGCTGAAGCAGTGATGGTTTGTGAGAGGTCTCCTGTTGAAATGACGTGAACTGCATAAAACTCTGATTTATGAAGTCTTGTTATGATCACCTTCCTCTTCTTTTGTTTCGGCCAATACATATGATCACCTGCCTAGATGAGGAGTATTTCGAAAGATTTTCTGTAATTTTTCCCCCTTTTCCTAGGTACGAGTGGAGGGATCTGTGCAGAAAGTCTCAGATGAAGAATCAGAACAGTATTTCCATAGCCGTCCTAGAGGAAGTCAGATTGGAGCAATAGTTAGCAAGCAGGTGTGCTGTACCTTTCTTTTTTTTGGCTGAATTCTGGTAGTTGTTGAATATAAAAAATGATCTTTACTAATTCCTTGATCTTTAGAGTATGGTAGTGCCTGGAAGACATGTTCTTCATCAGGAGTACAAAGAGTTGGAGCAAAAATTTGCTGATGGGTAAGTTTTTGAACATCTTTTCACTATTAGGCTATGTTTGGGAAATAAAAAAGAGGACAATAGAAAAAAATGGAGAGTAAATATTAGCAATGGATGAATTCATACATCATGTCTAGATTCATTTTTAGTTTAGATTCTTCCATTTCTTTTCACTCTTTGTTTTCCTTAACAGACCATTTTTGTTATTATTCTGTTCATGGTACCCAGGAGAATCACAGAATCACTTACAATGGTTTCGCTCTCATTTATTTGACAACTTTATAATTTGTATCATTCATATGCTAAATTGCGTGCAATAATTGAACTTTCATCCAAATCTTTCTGGAATGAATTTGAGCTCTGATTAGCTCATCATCTTATGTCTTTAACAATTACCCTGTTCTTTAACAACTCACTTCTCCTCCCATTTGTTAACCCCAGGTGAGTTGGGAAATAATACTTTTATTTTTCTGCTTGCAGTAGTTTGATCCCTAAACCAAAAAACTGGGGTGGATACAGACTGACACCACAACTTTTTGAGTTTTGGCAAGGACAGCCGTCTCGTTTGCATGACAGGTGGTTGTTTCCCCGTTTATGACAGGTTGATTTTTACGTAATTGTTCATTATAACATGGACAACCAGTAGGTGTGAGGCTATAATTCTATTGTCCGCATTTATGACAAAAACTCTTAATCTCGGGCCTTGCTCTGAGATGTGAAAATGAATTTTATTTGTTTCTACAATCTTTTTGTTTGGGCTTTCAACAGTATTCTTCTGTATACAGTATTCATTAGAAGCTATTGTACTGACATGCTGTGTGAGGAGAATTTCCCATGTGAGTTCCTTTATGCTTTTGGTGTGCATATTTTATTGACAGGTTGCGCTATACCCCCCATGAGATAAATGGGCAACAAGCATGGAAGATTGAGCGGTTGGCCCCCTGATTATGAAATTTCAGCATGTAGCATGTGAGATACATTAATAGGTGGTGTGCTGTTGTTTGTAATGCTAATTCTCGTGATGCTAAGCAAAATAGTAGATGGTCAAATAATGCAAAAGTAGATGAGGATGTGCAATCTCAGTGGACTATTCGAGCATTCTGTATCGCGAAAATAAGTCATTTGATATTATGATAGTTTCAATCAGTGAACCTGATTTTATTCATTTAATGGCAAGTATAGAACGCTGGTCCTTATCTAGATGGCAGTATATCCTGTATATGGCAACAATAATGTGAATGTCAACATTATATTGTTATTCAATGCTATTTGAGATCTGCATGAGTTACTGTGTTATTGCCAAGCCCTATTATTGCTCACCAATGTCAATTTATAATATAAAATTTGTGGCCAAGTTATATGTACTATTCATGTAGCTTACTTTAGATTTCTTACAATTTACAGGAAAGTGTGTTTGGTTTCTGATATAGTTCAAATTATATCTCGGGGAGGGTAGTCAATTCTTTTATTATGGTTCTGTGACGGTAACTAGGTCAGCTACCCACCATCAAATCGATAATAAATTGACATCAAACTTTTGATGAATTTATATATACGATAAAACAAACGCAGACGTTCATGCCATGGAACCGCTCAAATATTTACCTATTAGCCGGTCTAGATGTATACTTGTTCCTCCACAACATGTGCTTTGTCATATTCTGTAATTTATATATAGAGTGGCCACCTAATTCATGTTTTCTCTAAAACGTCACCCAAGTCAACTGGTCATGAACGAGTAGTTTCGAATTTTCAAAGATCTTGTGATCCTTGTCACTGTCATGTGCCTAGAGTGGTGCAGGGGCATGGTGACCAACTAGTAAATAATACTCTCTTGTAATGATAGGAAGTTGTGATGAATCCCAATTCTATCAACCCAGATGATCAAATGCTGTTTTTCTGTTTTTGGCCCATGATGGGTAATTTACTATTGTGGATGAAGGCCGATGAACATGGAGGGTAGATATTAGTTAATGGGTGAATAGAGGGTATGCACTGATTGATGGACAGGGAACACCAAAAGTGGCTCCTGCTGAAATTGTATTAATTGTCCCATTCCTTTTCAAATCGGTGGATGGTTCTCCTCTCCAGCAATTTGGACGCTTGTTGATATTTTTAAGTACTGGTTAGGTTGATGAAGTGGATCATGCCAAACCAGGGACCACCATGAATTGAAAATCAGCAAATTTCTTTTCAGGTTCCTTTTGACCAAGTCGAAGCTGTAACCTGACACCCTCGCTTTATCTGAGAGGTCATATTTAAGTTCAAGGCTTTCCACTCACTGTACCAACCACTTTCTTTTCAGAGGTTGGCCTTCCCCTCCTCAATGATATCACAGATTGAGATCGAAATTCAAACTCCAAAGAGGCCTCACAGTTGATACATGTCATTCTTGAAAGCTACCCAGAAGATGATGATGATGATGATGATATATATGGCATGGAATTATTTTACAGGAGTTCTAAAGGAGAAATGATTGGAAGATTCTCTCTCTCTTTCAAATCATATCAACCCTCCAGAAAATAAAAAATAAAAAGTGTATAACCCTAATTAACGTATTTTTAAGTTTTGAGGCTTTGAAGCCTTTCTGTTCTGTATATTCCACGAGTGGGGGAAGCTATTTGATCGAACTCTATCACCTTGACCACTGAGACCAACCTTCCATGGAGCTGGATCACCCATTTGTCGAATTTGAACTTGGAAGTGGCCCCTCCCTCCCCCTCATATCTATCAAATCGAGGAGCCTTACTTGCTTTCTTAATTTCAAGGATGTGGGTTTGCTTTTTCTGTGTGCATATATGAAGACTACAATTTTAATAAAGATTTAGTTTAATTGGTAAGATACGGTCATGTACATGCTTATGCAGAACGGTATTTTAGAGCCAGGCGTGTTTGTTTTCAAAATTTTTAAATCTATCAAGAAAATAATTAGTTATACGGTACAGTATAAGTATAATGGAAGAAAGAAGGGTCATCGTACAGATTTGAAATCATGTTAGGGATGGACAAAGATACTGAAGCAGGGGAATGATAGTTTCTCTTTTGAAGCTTCTTTTCTTGAATGTTTATCTGAATTATGATTAGCCTTTTGAGGAGGAAAACTCAGCAACTTACCACCCAAAGAAAAAAAAAATTCCGACAATATGACTTGACTGGTTTCTTATGGATGATGATTCATGGACAAAAGCCATTTACGTTAGTGGATGTCTTATCCTTTGAATGGGCGACATCTGAACTAATGGCGATGGCAAAGGTGAAAGCAATTCGACCTTTGTTATTCCTATCATCGCCTCATCGGTTTCTGCCACAACCACAACACACCCTCCAAGTAGTAACATATTCTTCTCTCTCTCTCTCTCTCAAAGCGCTCTACCCATTTTGAAGTCTCAGTGAGAAGATCAAAGAGAAATTAATATATCACAGTGATTTTTAGTAAGTGGACGTCATATATATATATATATATTTTTAAATAACTCAAAACAATTATATATGATATTTCTATGTAATATTTAAAGCGAAGATCAATCCTGGAAATGGTGTTGGGAAAGAAGGCATTATTAAATAATATCATTTACAAAAGAAAGGGGTCAATAATGGCAGCAGTGGAAGAGTTTGATCCAGTGGTATAGCACATGGTGGCATAGTTTAGTGGTTGAGCTGGGCTTAGATCAGCCATGAATTATGCTCAACAGACACAGCACAAGCCGTAAAAAGTGAAAAAATAAATATAAAATAAATAACCCTCTTGGTTTTTTTTTGGGAGTTCACCGACCTTGTTAAATTGCCCTTTAGCTCCCACCAACACCACAAGCCACCCACTTCCAATGCCTCTGCCAGATAGTAGTTAGTATTTTGGTTGTTTGTTAGAGGTGTACGTTAGCTTCTGCAATCTGCATCTCCACCATTATTTTATCAACCATGATATCATTATTAATAAATGCATGATTAATATAATTATCTTAATGTGCACAATGTCATTAATGTATCGCAGCCCCTATACCGTACACGTGGCCCACATACTCAAAATTTTCGATCGGGCGGTGGGCCACACCCGAGATGTGCCTTCACCAATCAACCCAAACCAGCCAGCCAGCCCCCCCTCAACCTTTTGGCATTGGCAACTCATTATAATTATCATTATGTGTGTGCGCGCTTAGCAAACAGTATAATGCATGTGATAACCAAATCAACTTGTGCTTGTTCATTCAGGACCATGTAATTTGACGAATTTTTCTATTCAAAAAGCGATGGATTGGTCTGCCCAGTAGGTAAGACAGGACCATCACTTGGGTCATTTCAACATTTTAACGTATCCGACGGCCATAATTGAAGGATGTGTGGAACTTTGTCCTTCCGTAACATCATTATCAGAGTCCCTCTTATTATTTTTTTCCTCGGGATAGTGATGGTTGGTTAGTCTGATAGGAATACCGAAGGCAAACACAGAAAAAAACGTCCCGTGGGGGACTATTTCCACCACAAGCAATATGGATAAGGGCGTATTAGGGATAGAGCAATCTGAATCTGATGGATGATACAATACAAGCCAGGGAAGGAAAAGGAAGATCGAATATCCACTTGCTGCTGCAACTACAAATGGTGGAGGAAGGGGTGAGCAAAAGGCGGAGGCGTTGCTTTGCTTCCCATCGCTTATTCAAGTGCACAATCAGATTCCACTTTGACCATAACTTTGCTTTTAGCCTCCTACGTCCTGCCAGACTGAATACCAACAAGATTTTCCTCCTAATAATGAGAGAGAGTGGAAGTCCATTCTTGGACTAAGTAATCTCCCTCACTCAACATTATTAACAAAAAAGACCAACAAGTTGCATGTGAATTCTCCTCTCTTCACAATTAAATAAATTATTCTACTTTATTTCTTATCGATTGTCAAACTGAATTAATTTGAAAGTTTCCAGCTCATCACAGAAACTCAGGCGTTTATTGGTGGCGGCTGTACAATCCATATCCTTAAAGCACGAGGAAATCAACAGAGACCGAAGCCGATAGTACAAACCAAAAACTAAGATATCTTGGGGGTAATATGAGGTTAGGGAAAGATGAAAAGAGGCAGAAGGGTCATCACATCAGAGAGGTTAGGGAATAACAAAAACCTAAAGAGAAAAGGGAGCGTCGCAACATGGATGCAGTAGCATGGGAACCCACGAGAAGAGGGAGGGGGGTGGGGGTCCTGCGACGTGTACTTGTACAACACTTTAAGCACATAATGAATGGACATCACTGTCAATTGATCATTCCACATTCAGAAAAGGAAAGGCATACACACAGTCGCACTAAGTATATGGTATTATATGGTCCCTGCATATTCTGGCATTTATTAGCCATCTCACAATTGCTAACAATGATAATAAATTCAACAGTCAGGAGCTACAGCAACACGTCCGGAAAAATAAATTGAAACAAAAAAAAAAAAGAACAAACGTCTGAGAGAAAGGGAGAGACCGAGACATGTATATTCGGTCCGGGGATTTAGTTCTCACCAGCTACAGCTTAAACTAACTACCATTTGAATCAAAATAAAACAAACTAAGTTCTTACAAAGCGAATACTTTCTGCTTCTCTAATGCTATGGTAGAAAAGTTAGAGGATGTCACCTCTCCAACCCTTCAATTTTGATCCTTCTGAATCTGCTTCGCATAGGACACACTGTTTGATAAGATGAATTTTAAGTAAGCAATCCTCAGAGCAGCTTTAGCAATCCCTCCCTTCCCCACCGCTAGCAGTCTTCCTTTATGATCAAATGAATCTAAAAGGAAAAAAGACAAGAATTCAAAGTGTAGAGCGATCCAACATTATATGGTCCAATACCTGCAGATATCCATCTTCTGCATTTTCTCCCCCCAACCTCCCATTTTTCCTAGCCCCCCTCCTTCCAAGTCCTGTGCAACAAACAATAATACGAAAAGAGAAATGTATTCTCACAATAGTCTCTTCATGGCATGCCATCGCAGTAGCCCAGGCCAAAAATAGAAATTGCTAGCTCAGCTTTGTTTGACATGGATAGCACAAATCTTCTGGCAGGTTTTTATAAAAATTTCCCGCCCTACAATTTCACTCAGCAGCCACAATAGAAAGAGAAGCTAACAACTTCTTGAACTTAAACTCTACTGCATGATGGTAACAATTTTGGGAGCATCATCTCTTGGTCCATCAAGAGATCGATACATGTATAATATCTCAACAGTATCATCCACATTTCCCTCTTCACTTCCAATCACTTCCACCACCAGATGAGGCAGCATTCGTGCAACTTGTTGGCAAGCTTGGCGTGTCAGTCTACAAGATGACATCCAGACAAACCTCATGTTGTAATAATGATGCAAACCAGAATGCAAAGCTTCATCCCCAAATGGACTATCCCTGATTTCAAGCTTTTGCAGATTGTGGCATCCCTCTAGAACATATTTAAGTCCCATGTCAGTGTCTCCTGCAAAAGCAACTGACAGCGTCCTAATCAATTTCCCATGCTTCCCAATGTAATCAAAAGCTCGATCAGTTAGTAAACCAGATACAGCAAGTCGAGTGAGCTTCTTGCAGTTCATAACAATAGCACCAAAGCCCTCATCCATGGGTTCCCCAGTCACTGGGTCTGGCCGGTATCGCCCAATGATACACAGACGAAACACTACTAGATCTGGGCAGTTCTTTGACATGGCTACTACAGCTGCATTTGTCATTCTTTGGCAGAAATACAAAATCGATTGTAATTTATTACAACCCTCAGAAATTGCTTGAAGGCCTACCTCAGAAACTGGCCCCTCAATGTCCTCACTAGCATTTTCAGGAAAAACCCGAAGCTCACGGAGATCCTTGCAAGTTGCAGCCACTGCTTGAAGGCCTTCATCACATATTGAGTCAAGGACCTGCATGATAGAAGAAAATGTAAGCTTCAAATCCTAGAAATCAAAACAATACAATCAGAAATCAGAATGGCATTACAAAAACACATACCCATAAGGTCTGCAGTTTATGACAGTGGCAAATGACTGATTTGAGCTGTTCAGCATTAATATTAGCATAGCTGAAGTTCAAAGATGTGAGATTGGTGCAAACTGGATAGATTGCAGGCAGATAATCTGGCAAAATGTCCCTGAATCCAGATAGACAGACTAAAGATTTGCAAGCTGAAAATGCAGAGGCATAATCTGGTTCTTGTTCACCGGCAGCTCCAGCCTCTGGTGCACTGAATGAACCTGTTCCAAGATGAGTGAGCTGCGGAGCTCGAATAATCAGGCGGTAAAGCTGAGAGATGGTAACAAAACCGTTCAACCTAAGTTTCTTTAACGATGGGGACCTAGCCACTAATCTCTCCAATGCATCAAAACTAACAACGCACTCTAAGCAATCGAAAACAAGAGATTCCAAATGGGTTTGACTTTCTGGAAAACAGGATAGCCATTCCACTTCATCGTCCTCGACCTCGGATTCAACAAGATCAAGTACTCTCAGCTGTCTGAAACAAAAAGATAAAACAGAAAAAAATCAACCCCCAACAAACAAGTTCATTGCTCTTTTTCCGACCATCAAATGTCTCCAGTCTAAGCCATCCAATAAATTGCAAAAAGCTCAAAGATAGAATGCCACAGAGTCTACTTTAACATGATTTCCAAACCATAACACAGAACAATGTCGTGAAAGCTGGAACGCACAGCCAAAAACCCCATTAGCATTAGAAATTTTCTTATCTAAACAGAAACTAGATCAAACTAATCCCAGAAGCGATTAACTGTAAACAACCAATACCAGTAGTAATCAACTAAATAACAAGATCCAATTACCATTTTTCTTCACAGTTCAGACAGAATATTACCTGCATCTGCTGGCAACGGCGGCAAGTCCACTGGTCCCAAACCCTTCGCAACATACAAGAACAAGCTCTTTGAAGCAGGGGAAGGATTCAGACAGAAGAACCAGATCGTCATCCGTTACAGACATGCGCTTCAGATAAACCTTCTCCAGCCAAGGATAAGCCTTGGCCATAGCAGTGACCCATGGCAAGAAGTGGGCCCCCCAGTTGAGGGGCATCAGATCGAAGTCTGCGAACCTCGGCTTCCCTTTAATCGCGATGGAATGAACCCGGGTGAACCGGGCGATGGCGCGGCGCGGCGAAACCGCATAGCAATTACCGATGAAGAGTTCGGATCGGGTGAGGGCCTCCGCACGGTACCATGACTTGCAGACCAATGAGGCAGCGTTGCGGTCGCGGCGCGCTGTAAGGAAGTGGAGCACGTTCTCCAGTACGTTCTCGAGGACTTGGTCTGGGTATGGGGACTGAAACTCCATTGACCCAGACCCAGACCCAGAACCAGAGCCCGGACAACCAGAGCAGTTTCTGGTTTTAATGGAAGATTCGGTGATGTCGGCCCTCGCAAGATCCAGAATCGACGATCCGTGCTCGTCTCGTGGGGTTTCAACCGGGTTAACCCTCATGCGCACCACACACTCTCCTGATCTGCTTTAGAAGAAAGAGATCGAATCTTTGATTGGTTTGGAGGGGTAGTAGATTTGGTTGTGGGTTTGATTTGGGAGGGAGGCAGGGAAGGAGGGAGAAGGGAGAGATAATATGAGCGGTTGAGGGATTATTTTAATTGGTCACCAGAGGGTGAGAACAGTGAGCTCTGCTGTCTGTGTCTCCATTTCCTCCTTCTTTCATCCCAAATATCCATCCAATGGCTCTCCACACTCTTCCTTCATTATTTGGGGTGGGTTTTCTACTTTTCCCTTTACTAAGCTTTCTACTTTTTTTTCCCTTAATTTAACGTTTCATTTTCTTTTCTAATTTTTTAAACTTAAAATCCATTCGGTTGGTTATTATATCTGTATTGATAAAAAATGAGTACTATAATTTATTTTCTTTATATATTATATTTTTCATCGTACATCTAAATAATGTTAATGTTAAATATATAATTAAAATTATTCAAATGCAAAAAGTTAAAATCAAACATTGTCAAAATGCTTTGTCAATTAATTTTATTAGCATTAGCAATCCATGCAAAGCTTTATCTCAAATAGGCTATTTATTTAGATGTGAAAGTACCATGGTAATCTTCAAAAAGTCATAATGCACTATTTTTTATCGTAGCCTGAGTTTTGTCTCACTTAATTTTCCTAATAAGACTATTAATGCGACCATTTTAGTAAATATATGTACGTACTCTTTTTTTTTTAAGCTAAATTATCTCGTGTAATTTTTCTTAATAAGATTTTTTCAATAAACAACCAAGTGGGAGTGTGATAAAACATTCTAATATACTCCCTCCAGTCCTATATTTAGGACATTTTACCTTGATCTTAAATATAAGATTATTTACAATACACGAGGTGGTATTTATTATACATTTTCAAAAAATACCCCTATTTAATATATCCAAAGAGAAAAAGAGAGAGATTAAATAAGGATAGTTTTGAAAAAATGTTAGAATTTTTTGAGAAATCGAGATAGTTAATAAGTTTTAACTTCCTTTCTTCATTCACATAATTCGATTAAAATAATCTTATATTAAGAATCAGATGGAGTATTATATATGCAAATGTTTATAGCCCTTAAGAATTGTCTCCTATAATAATCACCCATGCCTTCAATGCCATATGTCTATAACCTCCAAAATGAAAAGTGTTTTAGAATTTATTTAATTTAATCTCATATTGTATTATTACACAATCATGTAAAATTAATTATCCTTTTCATGCTGTTATAATACTTAGATTAATGAGATTTATAAATAAAGATCATATACTATAATTTAGTATTACGCTCAATTGGATTATCAAGCTGCTTTCCTTATATAGTGCGATGGATTACAAATTTCAACTTAAAAGCATATAATATTGATATTAATAAAGTTGTGTTATAATAAGTGTGGGGTTGAAGCCACTGGTTCAAACCCTCCATATGTAAATATATATATATATTAATGAAAATTCTTGAGTTTAATAGAAATTCTACTCTGCATAATACACACACATAAGTGCCCAAGTGGAAGCAAGTAAAAACAGGCATCAAAGCCTTCAACCATGATCTCAAATTTAATTTAAAAACTTGTCTCCAAATAAGAAATTAAGTCAACTTTCAAAGTATAAATAACTATCCTTTATAAAAAATATCACAAGAGATATAAAGATGATGCTATTTTTAATAAACTTATATCTCTTATTGTGTATCAATGAGCATATAGTTGAATTGCTTGGGGCTGTACTATCTTAACCAATGATATTGTTATCAAGTTTAAACATATATCTTTTAAAAAGAGATTCAAATATTATTTTATAAAATTTACAAATTATATTTTTTTATTTCTGAAATAACACTTTCACTTCTTATTCGTGTATCTAATTTAATATTTTATGAAAACATATAAAAATATTTTTTTAACGCCAACTAATTTTCGAACGTTATATTAAACTCTCTGGGTGGTAAGAAGGTCAGATTACATAGGTGTCAAAAATTTATTTTTATGGATGAGATAACAATTTTCAATTTAGAGAAAAGAAGATAATAGTTTCTTAAATTTAATATAAAAATCGTAGTATAATTTAAGCATTATAGGAGAAAAAAACAATTTGCCAGTGGTTTAAAATCAGATACATTCCTTCATTGATTTTTTTTAAAGAAAAAAACTACACTGGCAGAGAGAAAATATTAGATTTGATCATCTGAATGAAAACAAGTACTGGGGGGAGTGGATGCACTGTACCGAGTCAAAAGTGCGTGTACTTCCAAATCATCTTGCAAGTTATTGTCCATCAACTCCATATCTGTCAGGCAGGACAAAACCCGTTGAAAATGTAAATAAGGAAAAACTAGCCCCTTAAATTTTTATAAGCTTGTAAGTTTAATTAGTGAATCCACACTGACGTAGGAAGAGAATAATAAACTCTGTCTCCTGTCATCATTTTTTTCATTTACCCCACTAATCATTGGTCCAAACAAAAATAATTTACACTCCTAATTTGACGAGTAGGTTGACTGTTTACTCAATGCGTTGAAATATTTGGACCAAAAAAAAAAGCGTTGGAATATAACTAGAAATTTGTCTTCTTGGATGCTCAACAAAAATATATACAAAAATGGTTAAATTCTGAAAAGATATATCACACATATGTGGAAAATAATCATGGAGGCTGTGAGTAGCAGAATTCAGAAAGTTAATCCGGGTTACCTGTGAATCTGCTAGTTAAATTCTAGGCATGTGAGAGTGTTGGGGGAAGAAAACTAGGCATAAAAAGCAAACAAAGAAATAAAAAGATTTTGGATAGATAAACTTTTCTAAAAGGAAAGAAAAACTGTAGGGCCCGTTGTTTCAGAGTATTTGGGCCGGCATGCCATAATGGGAAACGGAAATCAAATTCTCGCATTTTGCTCGTTTGGAATACAAAACTTGAGAAACATTCCATTCTTACCGTGAAGAAGGGCCGCTTGCTTTTCAGTTGGTTAAGAATGAGCTTTAGTAGAATTAGTTTTATAACGTAGTTATGATAAAAATTAGTTTTGAACTAACGTGTTTATGTTTGGATGACTTATTTGAAAATTAATTTTGATAAAACTCATAATTTTTTTCTAAATTGAGCTTAAACTCTATTTCATGATTAATTTAATTTATTTGGACTAAAATTTAATTTGTATTTATTTAATTGAGAACATAATATATCTGATATAATATTTTCTTACAGGTCATGATTTATAAAAATTAAAATTTTGAAGGGACATTTTGGTCAATAAATAGGAGAAATTTTATGAAAATTTTATTTTCCTAATTTTTCAATTTTTTCTCATTTTTATTGATATGTTTTTATCTGACTTTAAAATAAATGTAGATGGAAATAGAGAAACAGAACGGAAAAGTATATCCTTACCTGCTTATAATGAAACTCCGTTTTGAGCTGAAAATGATTCTTTAATAGGATTAAAAAATTGAGCCAAATATATTCATTTTTCATCAAACCAAATTTGGAGCACCAAACTTGATTACAATAGTGATGCCAAACATGCCAGAAGGCTTTATCCAGATGAAGGAAACGAGTTACCCTTATGGAAATGCAAAGCCAGAGAAGGAATGACGTAAAAAATGATTGAAATAAATACTTGGGATCCTCTTATTTGAAATTCAATTTCGCAATCTCTACAGCATGGAGGGAATAATCTTCGGCTATCATAGGGATACGTTTCATGCATACCAAAAATATGAAACTTTGATCTATTTTAGTTGCATAATAACACCATTAGCAATGAGAGAATTAAGAAGTTCAATAATGGTCATCAATAAAAGTTAATTCTTATTCGTTAAAGAGTGCCATAAACAATGTATTTGAAAGCAAGAGCTTGCTTTTAGTGAAAAATCAATTTTCCAATACACCATTGTTTTTATAATTAAAATCCATGTTATCTTCAAGCGAATCAATTTCTACAAGTTGCGATAATAATTACGCAAAATATGAGAAGCTATTCACCTCAAATTTTTTACAAAATGCGCGATGGGTACCTATAGTGATAATAAAATGTGTGAATATCCATAATATTACAATAATAGCCATTTACAATTCTAACCTATCTTTGATCACACATACTTCACAACCTTTAAAATAAATGGTTTTTTAGATAATTTTTTATAACTGATACCTACAACTTTAAAAAACTATATATATATATATATTAATTATGTAGATTAATTTTACTCTTTATTTAATGTTTAAGATAGAAAACTCAAAAATAGAGGCCATGCATTAAGAATTTAGATATGTGGGCAAATGAGAAATATTGTTCCCATTTTGTTGCCGCTTTCACTGAAAAAATTGTTTATATTTTGATCATTTTCGTAACAAAATACTTTTATAATTTCATAGCGTTGATAGAAGAGATTGCTGAATGAAACGATTTGATGTGAGCAATTGAGATGATACTCATGTATGTGAATTAGGCTAAATGTATTAAAAATCGGACTGGCCTTTAAATCGGATGAAGTAATAGTTCAAGTTTCAATAGTTAGACCGGGGTCGGATCGAAATTGGACCAGTTGAGAATAAATTAATATATTTTAAATAATGTAGATAAAAATTATGAAAGATATTTATCCATGATTATAAAATCAACATTCAATTTATAATGAAAAAAATTTAATAATATATATAAAATTAAAAATATTATTAATAAGTTTTACAACCAAATATTAAAATCTAAACAAATTAATATTCATCTATAATTATATTTTAAATTTAAAATAATTAATTGATATTCTATTTTTATATTATTTGTTAAGTAAATTTATCATTATTTATAATTATGTATCATAATAATACTTATACCATATTATAATATAGAAAGAAAAAATTTATACAAAAAATAATGTTATTTTATTTTAAAAATTAAAAAAATATTTTAAAAAATTTAAAAATAAATAAAAACCGGTTTAAACCGGTTTTTGGCTGGTTTTGCTTCAATTATGAAGAGTTTCGGTTTTTATCTATGACTGGACTAGGGCCGGCTTCTGGTCAAATCGCCCAGTCCGATCCAAGTTCTAATATATTGATGAGGCTTATAACTTGACCATCAAAAAGTCATCAGAGCTCTGTTTTCTGGCATTGGATCCGGGGTCCGGATCCAGGTCCAGCCACCATACACATCTCTTTCGATGTACATACACACGTATATATGAATGACATGGTATGTAGGAGTGGAGTATAAATAGGGGAAGAAGACGAAAGAAGAGGACAAGCCATGTGAGAGAAAAACCACATTTGCTGGAAAGATGGCTATGTATCTCTCTATTTGCATCCTGTTTCTATAACGACGGATGAATAACGATAAACCCTTTTTTCTTTTTCCTTTTGAAAAAAGGGAAATATCTCATTATCTATCGCCTGTCCATTCAATTCCTTAGATTGCCAAATTTCTCATGGGTCCATTTTTCACTGTCTCATTCCCATCTGCATCGTCATCATCTTATTTTTTTTACAAGTATTTATTTATTTCTACAGCTAATTAAATCTGTGCGTGACACTTACCTCCCACAATATTATTCCTCTCTTTCCTCTGCAACTGTTTTTTTTTTTTTAACTTTTTAACGAATTCAAACCCCAAAAGACTTTCATTTCAACACTTGAGCATAAATTTCTTTACCACTTAAAATTTTTCTTCTTCTTCTTTTTTTTTGTTTTGCTTTTTCTCGTCGTCTTTGTATGCCTTTGCCTCAAAAGATAGATTTTGTGGTAATAAATTAAGTGTTTTCTGCTTTACCAATTAGCCAAGTTTTGTGACTATGAATATTTACTCATTTGATTATAAATATATGCCATTTTGACTTATCCCAAATATATAATCCTTTTCAAAATATAATGTAATACTTATTCTACATTATCAAAGATAACCTTATTTAATTTACCCTAATAAAATGCTTTAGAAAATAGAGCACATATACTCTTTTATACTACTCTAAGTATCAAATGAAATGGGAGTAATTCACTTTTTTTTCCAATAAAAAGGTATATAAGATATTATAATTTTTTAAAACATTAATATTGTTTAATTTTAACTCTTCAACTTGTTCCACGATTAAAAGCATCGTATATTAATTAAGAGTAGAAGGAACAACATCATAAGTATATATATGCTACCAAACATGACAATGATTTTCAGCAAAGCCACTGCATGCAATTGCTTCTCTTTACTTTTCCTGGAATGACTGAATATTTCCTTCTTTTCAACAAAAAGCAGGATCTATATATTCTCTCACATTCACACAGAGTTATTCATGAATCGGTTTCAAAATTAACCTTCAATGCAATGTTTTAAACTTCATAATTAAAAGAGTCAAAATTAATGAACTGGTTTCATGTGGCCTTAGCAAATGTTAAAATTTTAAACGGAAATTACAAAAGTCAATCAGGACGGGAATTCATATTTTATCCACTATATATAGTGCCATACCAGGACTAAATCAAAATGATGAGCCAAAGGGTAAAGAGGCCCGGAAAAAAAAAAGAAAGAAAGAAAGAAAGAAAGATTCGAGATTCCCACATGGGTGTTAATCTCCATGTCTTTGAAAATCTTTTCTGGTTTCAAAATATCATTTCTATCTTGAACCAAACAGACTTCTTTTTGAAAGACAAAGGGAAAAAAGGTATGAAACTAGTGAGTACTTCTATCACTCTTTCTCTAATTTTTATGTCACGTAAGCCTCAGATTTAAATAGGCCACCGACCTTGGGCTAGACAGCTACACGCCTTGCTGCAAATTTTGTTGTTTGTTTGGCTGACACAAAAATATAATCTTTCTGTCATCTTTGCCAAATGAAAGAAAGTAGTATATGTCAATCATTGAAGGGAAAATAATTTAAAATCCATCTAAGCCGGACAAGTCGTTCAGATTTATGCGAAAGGAAAAATCCGTAAAATTCTACCATGCATCCATCTGTTCTGTTCTGTTCTGTTTGTTTAGCAAAGCTGAATTCCAGCATTTTTTGAGCCACCGAATGTATGACTGCTGCTGGTTACATTTTTCCTGGGAACCTTCCCTTCCCACTGAGGTTAATTATTAATATATAAACATATATAGAAGATGGAATTGGATATAGATGATAGAGCATTAGCACATAATTAGTACATGGAAATGGCACACGAGTTGTCTGATTTTGGGTGCTTATTAGGTGGCTTGTGAAAATTGGTGATTTTCCATTTGGGGCTTGGGCAGGTCATTTACCTGATAAATTAAAGAGGCTTCTCTTTATGATTTGATCCCCACTTGTTGACGAGCTTTAGTGGCTGATGCCGCGTGAGGGGTAAAGTCATTGAACTTTGAAATGAGGAAAAGCAAAAAATGGAAGCCATCTGTGCTTTTGGGCATACATAGACTAGCCTTTCAAAACTTGAAGCTATGCTAGCTACCATATGACACAAGCTCTCCCTGGACACTTGAACCAATGGTAAAAAGGATAACCAGACAAATTCAAGCCCCGAAATGGAGGAGGAAGTCTGGACCCAAAATTAATTCCATATTAATGTGAAGGTTGAGTCTCATACTCAATAACATTCTTTTATATGTTAGTACTATTCTTAATTTCTTTCTGTTTCTGAATATATAAACGCATGAATGGAAATGATTCATTTGGGTAAGAGTAGTACACAGTGACGCTTGGCATCTATAATTGTAAGGTGGAGTTTGGGAAGCGGAAAATCAAAAAGAAAGGAAAGGAAAAGAAAAGCGAGGTGGAGGACGCCCTGGGGCTGAGTTTGGAATAAAAGCTGGAAAATCATTAAAGGTATCCTCTGCAGTGAACGACATGTAGCCCCATAATTTTGGGGCATGAGGGCCCAGTTTATTTGTCAGCTATAACAGCGCTATATTTCACTTGGAAAAAGGCAGTGAATGGATAGGGATAGGAATCAATCAATCTACTCCATTAAGTGGAGGCTTCTTCTCCAGTTCCACCGCTTATCTTATTTACTGTGTGAACTGAACTCGGAAAACAGTATTTTGGTACTCAGTATTATATGAGGTGTAATGTTCAATATTTAAAAAGAGAAGTGAAAGAACCAAGAAATTGTTTGCATGTATCAACCAAAAAAAAAACAGAACACTTGTGAGCCGTGTCTTAATACATCCATGATGATTGTCCTTGCATGAATATAATATTTTAAACGCAGGAACATTATTTATGTTTTTAATCAAATTCAAGCAGAGCCACCTTCAGTACTGAATTGAGATATATAATAAAATAGTTCTTGTGACAATTTTTAGCAACTGCATAAGTGCAGGGAACCAATAAAAATTTAATATAATAGGCTCACAGATCTAATGGATCAAAATATTTATTTAAGTAAAATTCTATTGATTCTTTTTAATTATTTTAAGTGAAATAAAAATAATTGGAAATTTTCAAATATAGCATCATTATTTAGAGCATATTCATGTGAAATCCACTTGTTTCATGAATATATGTTACCACCAAAAGCTTGGATCAACTGGCAGGAGTTGTTTCAATTTAATCATGGATTTTGGGTTTGAGACATGCAAATGCAGTGGAGTGGTGGTCTCATTAATTTAAATTGAATGAAATCAATTTTCTTTTTGGTACAAAATGAATATGAAATTACATTGATTTTAGGGATATTCCAAATTAATATTACTATTGGGCTCAGGCCCATTAAGATTCACTTGGGTAGGCCTGGGCCTTAATACATGCAGATCCGAAAATCTATTTGATGTTTTGACCCGAAAATGAATTTGAATTTGGAATCCCTCTCAAGCGTTCGATTGCTAATTTTCTATATTTATTTCTCAACTGTTTTTTGTTTTCTCCGAGGAAAACAGGCATCCTGCAGCTTCCTATACCGTGGCATTGTTCACAAGAGAGAAAAATTCTCATTTGTGGTTCCAGCAGCAACAACATCGTCCCCTCGCGCAGAGGGTGGTGCTTGCGTATCTGAATTCTCAGTCAGAGAAAAGCTAAAAGGACGCATAATATGACTGCTGAATCTGCTGATCTACTCCACCACTCCAAGCCATCGCAATCCCATCTCCAAACCGCTACCCAAGAATCAATCCGTAGCCCCACCCATGCTCACGGCCCAGTTTCCGGTGACGCTGCTGTTAAGATGCCTAAGGACTCCGATCCTCACCTATCTTCCGCGCCGGCACCAACTTCTTCCGTCACGAGTTAGTATTCCTATCCCTGATATGGCAATCCATCTAGGTTTGCGGTTGTTCAGAGTGGCTGACTGTTTTTGTTCATTTCCAGATACTATAGGTTCAGTGAAGGTTGTCCTGGGAAAATGGGGAAAGAAAGCGGCAGAGGCTACCAAGAAGTCCCAGGATTTTGCTGGGAATATGTGGCAGCACTGTATGTGTCTTCCCATCCCTATTAGTTTGTTCCTCTTTTTTCTCATCATTAGGTTCAATTTTCAGAATTTTTTGTATAAATGCTGATCATTTGTTATATTTGTACTGGGAACGTCCATGGCCTTTTTGTTAAAAAAAAAAAAATTCCCATTAGCTTCTTAGTGTAATTAGAATTAGAAATCTTTCCCATCTATTGTACCAAGCTTGTAAATATTGCAGTTTTGTAAGAGATTTATATATAGATATAGATATAGATGTAGATGTAAATATTGATTGATCAGCCATGTTAAAAACAAGATGAAACTGGAAAGAGAATGGCAACAACTGTAATTGGATGTGTTGGAAAGCTGTGAAAGTTGATAGTGAAATGGGTATTTGGTAAATATCAGTTTCCTGTTAAGATTATTGGACATGGTGTGATTGAATCCACAATAATATTAATTTTAGTTGGATGCTGGCAGCATTATTGGTAAACCTCGTCTTTTCTGCTCTTCATCTCTCATATATTTAGAGTTGTATGAAAACTTGTCTTTTTAGTTGCTGGTCTTCTAGATCTTAGAGAGGATCCCTTAAATGTATGTTGTAGTGCTTATTTTATTGTTATCCCCTTTTCTCTTTGAGCATGGTGGGTGTTGCTTTTCAGCAGTTCCTTTGCAACCCTTATATTTATGTTGATTTTCTATGGAACAGTGAGAACGGGTCCTAGTTTTGCTGATGCTGCTGTAGGGAGAATTGCTCAAGGAACAAAAGTTTTTGCAGAAGGTGGGTATGGGAAGATTTTTGGACAGACTTTTCAGACTGTTCCAGAGGAGCAACTTTTAAAAGCATATGCATGCTACCTGTCCACTTCAGCTGGTCCTCTAATGGGAGTTTTATATTTGTCAACCGCAAAACTGGCATTCTGTAGTGATAGTCCACTTTCTTACAAAATGGACGAGCAAACACAATGGAGTCATTATAAGGTATGATGGAGCCTTTATGTTTGTTATGTTCCTCTGATACACGTCATACCTTTCCTAAGTCAGCTCATTAATTTGATGATATGATATTTGAATGGCTTCAGCTAGCGTTTCGTATTTTACTAATTGTGTATATGCATAATAATTTCTGATTTAAGCTAAAATAATTAGAAGTTAGATCATTCAAGTGCCGTAATGTGGGTTACGGATAACATTTCAGTTTAAGCAGGCTTACATAGTTCACTAATCAGATTTGGCACTTGCAAAATTTTTGTTATTTTAGATTTATATTTCTCAGCGTTGAAGATTTAATTGTAAATGCAGAAGGGTTCCAGCATTCTGACAAATAAGTGGTTGGAAACTAAAATCAAGATTTAAGTTATCTCTATAGGACATGATTATTCTGATCTTATGGAGTTGGAGAACCAAAACTAGCAATCAGGGAGGATTGAGATTTTCTGAATGTTGAAATTTCTATATTTTGATAGTAATTGATTGATAAATGAATTTTCCTTTTCCTAATGTTAATATACCATTGAGATTGTAACAACAAATGTATTATCGGTATCTCAATAATGTAATGTTATTTAGCCATATGAAAATAATGCTTGGTACTTTTTCTATTGGTAGTTGGCGTACATTTTGATCAAATAAAGTTCTGTAACATTTTTTAAGTTTATCATATTTCTTCATTTACTTATTTTTATAACCTACTTAATTACTTGTCTTTTACGATCGTATGTAAATTATTCCCACAAACTCTGGTTTTCTTCTCAAACTATAAATCTGACATAGAACAATTTAAGTTGCCCAACTTTGTCAAGTGTTCATAAACCATGCTACAAACAGAAGTCTTGTCTGCAAGTAGACTTTGTTGTTTGTCTCCATTTCCTATGAACATTTTGCTTTTCAATAGTGAATATATGATGCAAGATTTCCTTCTTATGAATAAATAGGTGGTCATTCCACTGAATCAGCTGAGAGCAGTGAATCCATCAACAAGCAGATTAAAGCCATCAGAGAAATACATACAGCTTATCTCTGTTGACAACTTTGAATTTTGGTTTATGGGATTTTTGCAATATGACAGTGCCGTTAAAAATATTCTAGGAGCATTTGCAGCCTCGCTGATGTGCATATCCGAGGATCAGAAAGCCCCCCACCTTGTATCTTGTCTCAGAAGATGAAGTCTGCGTTGATAAATTATTGAGCCAAGCGAAGCATGCAACATTTCAGCTCAATATTATTGGTTAGTCCGCTGGTCTTGTTTGTGGTCATGTTGAAATATTGAAACTCACTCATTGTTTGGTAATTGGTAAAGTATTTGTTGTGCGAGTTGATGTGAAATATGATAAGATATGCGAGTTCATAGATTGCTTTGTGAAAACAAACATTGTTTCATTCTCTGTAAGATGTACCTGGGTAAATGTAGATTGTAATGGGCAGGGCATGGTGAGTCAGTCCAATCTTTCATGTTTGTTTTCTTTCTCTTTTGACGATGGGATGATGCTGACGCTGCTTGTGTTTAAGGTTCATACTCGTAATGTGTTGTATTATGAAAATAATCATGCAATTAATATATCATCATTATCAATCAGTATCATATAAAATATAAAAGCATAGAGAGTTGCCTCAATCCGTGAACAGTACAATCCATTTCTAGCTCCATATAAATATAGGGGAATCACTCTAGTTACGCTAAGCTAGAATCATTATCATTATTTATTTACTATTTATTGATACAGTGATATAATATTAATTTAAAATTAAATTATCTATGATGATTTATTAAATAAATATTTTTAAATATATGAATACTGTATACTTTTTTTCAAATTAAAATGGAAACATTTCTGTACAAAAAACAATTCTTTTGGGGGTAACATGTAAGAGAAAACAATTTTAATTATGTTTCAAAATTCAAACTTCTGCATCATGAGGTGGTACAGTTTGAAAATTATTAATTTTAATTTTAATAGATATCGCAAACCGGTAAACGAGGCGTACATTTGAGTTTAGAACACCACCATCCAATATTCTGTTGATTTTTAGTCAATGGGGCTGAGCTCCGTGTTATTATCAATTCAGTATAAATCCATTCAATGTATAAGAAGTACAGAAAACTATAATGTTTACGAAGCGTAAATAATATGTAACTCATCTTGAATTCTTCACATTTAGTTCACAAATGTTGGGGTTTATTTAATTTTACATAAAAAAAATTATGTTAATTTCTTTAGAATTGAATAAAAAGATACCTAATATTGTTTATGAGTTATCCTCACATCATGTTTTATGTTTATGCCAATGAAGTTTCACTTTTAATTTTGTTGTATCAAAAATTAATTTTGTATGCAGAAATAAAAGGAATAATAAAATAAAAATGGGTTTTGGAAAATGATAGAATAAAAAAGGACAAGTGGAACCGCCTGGAACAGCTATTGGTTTTGTTTCTTTTTAGATCCTTGATTGTGTCAAATTAACAAAATACATAAACATTTTTATAAAAAAAAAAAAACATAAACAAAGCGAGGAAAGCGAGCCCCTGGAGGCAGAAAGCTGGAGGTACGAAAAAGCTTATGTCCTTTTTTTGTCTTCATTTAAGAGAAGAGCAAGAGAGAGGAAAATAAAAAATAAAAAAAAAAAATGCGTGTGAGATGGTCCCCACTACCTAACGTTCACTTGGATTTTAAGACGAAGGCTTGTCCAAGGAGAGACGTGTGCTAATTAGCTCTGACATGGGTGGCCCAACTCTACCTGACTCTATTTTAGGCCCACAATTCAACATCACGTAGGGCCTATCTTGGCCCATTCTCCCTACTGGTTCCTGGTTACTCATTAACCCAGCTCCCCTGTCTGCATAACACCTGTCACAGTTACTGTTGTGTTCCTTCCCATGCAACCTTTATAATCCAAAATCCAAATCAATCAATAAATATTAATATACGCTGATTAACACTATCAATCTTTCAGAAAATTTGTGTCTTTGGAGTTTTGGCTATATTTTTTTTTTAAAAAAAAATATGCCACTTTAGAATTTCAATGGATGTTAGTAATTGTTTTTGTACAATTTTTCCTTTCATTAACCATAATAAGTCAAACCAATTAATGCCTTAAAAATAAACATAAAAAGCTGATTGGCTACTAATAAGGGTATTTTATTCCAAAAACATCAAATTTTACCATAAGGTAGATCATTTAATATCTTTCTTAAATTATGCACGTCAATATTTTTTTTTAAAAAAACTGTAGGTAGTATGTGCGACAATGCTTACAGTTGTGTACATATTTGAATCTTCTAAGGCAATCTCTGATGAAATTGATGAAGTTAAACACAAACTGCTATATTTACTTTTTTTTTTCTTAAATTATATATGCAAGAGAAATTTATATTGAATAGAGAGTATTGGATCCACATTCATTCTGGTACTGTTTCCAAGTCCCATTTTCCTTTTGTTTTATTATTATATAAAGACTGCTTCAATCCATCGTAACGCAGTTTTGGTGTGTTTAACCCTGAAAACCTGTGTTAAACGAAGGGAGAAAGGAGCGTGTGCTACTGCTCCTTATGTAATGATTTGGACCACAAGCCACTAGTTTTGACCTCTGAGCATACAAACTCAGTGTGATACGATCCAACCTATACATTCATACATATATATATATATATATATATTCGAGTGCAAGTCATTATTATTATTATTTATGTAAAAGAACTTATTCATTCATTTTAAATTATTTTTTGATTCGCAAGAAATATTAGATTGATTTCACCAGTAGTTTTGTCCCTCTAATCTTCTAGTTCTATTCTTGCATGTTCTTCATTAATCGAGTCTATATTTTGTTATAGATGCTTCTTCCTCTCATGATTTTTCTTCTGACCCGTAACTTTATTGTCTGCACAACGATGCCTGTGATTGTACGACTATTGGTTGGTGCTTCTCGTTTTTATTCATCAGTTACTGTATAAACAGGATTCAACATTCTTTACAACCACCTATACCCTGCATTCATATATTTATTACTATCATACACTAATCATACATTCCCCCCCCCCCCCCTCACTCTTCTCTCCTTCTCTCTCTAATTCAGCATTTATTCATTATATTCCTTTTGGTACAATTACAAAGTATAAAGTAAAACCTGCCACATCTGGCAATGCAACAAGCTAGCATTGCATATTACTGTGTATATATCCAAGTTATAAAATCATAGTAATTATTTACAACCTGATACGTTACATGAAATCGCTGGCGCATATTTATATATATAATGTTTATATAAGCCAGTGATATTATAACTTCGTACTATTCTTTTTATTTTGTTTTAATCTGTATAGTCAGGGTTCTAGTGTTTTTTTTACTGTGAATAAAAATTTAGGTAAATTAGATCCTAAAAATTCATCAGGATTAAAGAAAATCTCATCAGCGCCTTCTAAAATATGAGTGCTATTTTTACTAACATGAGCAATTAATCTTTGTCGGTGGCCTTCTAGTTACTCCAAATGTACCAACACTTTTGAGGTTCCAAATTCATATCCGTTTATGAATCGCATTTTTAGATAATTACCGATGCGTTTCTTTGTGACGCTTTGACCGACAAAATCAGTCATTTCTATATCCAAGGAGCTGGAAGCTGTCATATAATCTATAGTATAATTGGCACTTCTCCTGTTTGTGACCATTGACCACTATTTAAAAAAAAATTTGCTTACTGTATCTCTGGCCTTTATTTCATGCTAAATTTAGCATTGTATATTTATCAAAACAATTAATTAATTTAATCATAAATTTCTAGTATTGCAAACAATATCCCAGGGAATATTTATATATAACAAATTAATTTATTTCTAATTTTAATCGGGAAATGACAGCGAACCTGTCTTCTGTCTAGAAGCCACTCCATAACCACATACACATATATCACCTATTTTATCTATTATATATATAAAAGTAGAATTAAAAGTTGGAATCTCAAGTTTCCATGTCATCATTTTGGAAAAAATTAGTAAAATCTAAGTTATTATTTTTGAGATTTTATATTATTTATTTACTATTATATCTTAAGAGCAGTTAAGATATCGGGATTTACACTTTTATATATTATTATAAATCAATAATTTATATTCATTTCTAAATCAATTTGTGAAGTTATATTGTTAGTTATTCATTATTATATCTTAAGAGTAATTAAGATATGTGATTTAAAAATTGTTATGGCAATCTTTTCTTCTTTTAGTTGACATATATTTATTTATGAAGGTATTATATTTATTTTTTGTGTTTTATCCTATTGTTTATTTTATTTATAATGTATTATGGTTAAACTATTCATTTTTAATTTATTTTTGTTTGTTGAGTGATATTTGGGAAATGTTGTTATGATATGATTGAAATCGAAATTGATTCTTTTTTTTATTATTGTAATGTGGTATTTTTTTTTTCTATAAAATTAGCTTTCCTATTTGATTCTATACCACAATTTTCATTTTACCTCAAGTAGTTATTGCAATAATTTTTTTCATTGTTTTTTCATGTTGAGGAATGTTCTTGAGGTGTCTTATGATGCTGTGAAGCTATCAATCTTCTAAAATATGATTGGCGAATTAAATGTATAATATATATATATATTTTCCTATAGTGATTATATTATTGTCTTTACCTTTTTTATTTTTTATATTAAATTAGGGTAATCGTATTCATGAAATGATAAAAAAAAGTGTTCTTTTTCAAGTTTAAGGATATATTGAAGGAGGGTAAAGTATCCATTATAAAGACATTTGGTATTGGAAAAAACACCGATTCATACTACACCACTAACCATGAATTCAAATCACATTTCTAATATTCAACCTATGTGAAATTACAGGTTGATAATGGAGATATATATTCATATGGTTTTTTATTTACTTATTTAATGAAATTCTATTAAGGAATTCAAATGATTGTTTCTTCGTTGGTATGAATAATTTTAACTATATTTAATTTTACGTTTTAGTTTGTGATATGTATAAATTCATTTATTACTAACCAATTTGTTATAGATGTCATTGGCAAGTTAAGTAGGATTAGAGGGATTGAACAGATAATGATTGAAGATAATGAGTACATCTGTTTAAAGTTGATATTAAAATGTATCTTCTTATTTTATTATTAATAATTAACTATATATATATATATATCTTCTTTTTATATATTCATTTGTTTTTTACTGAACGTATCATTTGAATGTTTAATTATATTATAATTATTTAAGTGATAAAATAAAAAAATGTTAATTTTAAATAGTTGAGATTTTTCAAGAATTTAAAAAGTTTGTTATAAAAATATTCCTAAATTTAATATATAAAAGTAGTTTTTTTTATTATTTAATATTATATATGATATTGTAAATTTCTTGATAGTATATATCTATTATATAAAAATCGCTAAGTTTTTTTTATATGATGAATATTTAAATGATAGAATTTACAATATATGAAAATACACGGATCTTTTGAGTTTCTTTATTAATTTTTTTATTTAAATACTTTCAATCATTAAAATAATAAAATTAATTAGATATGACTGAATCAAGATAACTTTTGGTTTCATTTTTCATATAATCATTAATTTTTTTATTATATAATTTTAAATAGAAAAAACTTATTGAGATATGGTAGAAATTTAGTGGTTATAAATATCACTTAATCAGTCAATAATAATATTATTCTTTTAATAGATGATATTAGCAGATTTTATGGCAACAAATTAGTAGAAATAGATTAATAAGTTATGATTATTATTATTTTTCACCTTCATATCAACATGTCATTAACATAAATGGGAGTTAACATGGTTAACTACCAATTTTCAAGTTAAACAACTCAAAATTTTTAATTAATAAATTATATAATTAATACAATATAATAAAGTTTTATCAGTGATGTGTTCAATTCATTGATTTTGTATATATAATAGATTGGATAATTTATTTAGTCAAAAAATTATATATGAAAACTAAAATAAATTACTTTAGTCTTAATCAACATTAAATCATATAATTCAACAAATTTCCTAATTAATATAAATTTTTAAATCAATATTAAATTGTTCAATTGTGAAACTAACCCAATTAATAAGAATTGTAGTTAAGATTGACTTAATAACTTAAATGAAAATTTTTATAGCAATTTAAATGAAATTTTAAATCAATAATTATTTGATAAATTTGAATAGAAAACACAACTAATGACTATTAATTTTGTTCAGTAATTAGGTGATTTAATTTTTTTCAATTATATTTGAAATAATATATTAAAATGAAACTATCTTTAACAAATCAATTTGCATTTAATGTAATTTTAGATTTCAAATTAATTCAATTTTATAGATTATAATGTTTCTAATGAATGTTTTTTCATATCAAATAGTGGATACATAAATAAATCTTAGACCATAAAAATCAATTCTGTGAATAGATATTTTTTGTGTAGTATCCTAAGTATTAAGTGTAAAGATTGATTATTTAATTTGTGACAATTTGAGTTCAAATTTTAAAATTTAACAATCCATATAATTAAATTATTATTTCAAACTAAATAAAAATTAAGGAAAATAAAATCTATAACTTCAATAAAATTTATAATTTTAAAAAAAGTAATTTGGTATAGATTAATGGTTATTCATGATTGTACAATATATTTTTTATTTATTTAGATTTGATTTTATTCATTAATCTTAAAAAAAATTATAATTATCAAAGAAACTCTTTATAATTTTTTAAACAATTTTTTATGAATAACTCAATTTAGTTCGTACAGATATTTTTTGAGATTTTTTTTATTTAAATATTACTTATGCAACATATTATATATATAAAAAAATATAACCAAAAGCTAGACTACCACGTTAGTTTTTGAAAAAAAAAATAAAAAATATGAATTTTAAGGATTATGTGTTAATTTTTTTTCAACCACTTTTAATATTAATTGAGGTTTTCAATTAATTTATTAGGTTTGTATAAATTGATTATCACTTATCTGAAATTTGATATTGTTATATTATTTATTTGTTATTTACTATTATTTCCAAATAAAAATTAATATATGCAAATTTACAGTTTGAAAAAGTAATTTTAATAAATATCATCTTTATTCCATATAATAAAATCAAGCTAGCAAAAAATAAAAAAAATAATAATAAAATTAACATATCTTTAATTGAACAGTAAGAAAATAAATTATGGCTATATTTTTCTTAATTTTCAAATGTTTTATATGATTATATATTAAATTTATAATTTTTAAATTAGTTGTGAGAGATTTATTTTTATCCAAAAATGCCCTTTATAAGAAGCTGTTATGATAGTACATGATTGCAATCAAAATTAAATTTTTTTTATTAATTAAATCATGAATTTTTGTCTATAAATACATTTACAAATGTATCATAAAAAATATATTTCAATCAAAATAGGAAAATCAATTAATTTTAAACTAAGTAAAATATAACATATAGAAAATATAAAAAGATAATAGATTTAAAATCATAAATAAAAAATGTATAAAATTTTAAAGATAATATATTATTATCTTTGACCTATTCATGATATTTATGCTATTATTTAAATTTAAATTTGAATTATACTATTATCCAGATAATTTATATACATGTATATATATATATATTAAACCATTTGTTAAATTTAATTATAATAGTTATATTTCAATTAAAACAGTTTTTCATTATTATTTGTAAATGATTTAATTTAAGAATTTTAAAGGATTTACATATTAAAATAATATTTTATCTATCTACAATATTTTATTTGATATTTGCCGATTTATCATTGAATTAATATTAAAATTGATATGTTATATTTCTACTCTATAAATAATTGTATCAATTTAAAATAAACTAGCGTGGTTGTCTTTTATCATATTTAATTGACATTTTTTCATTTATTGTAATTCTTCCTACATCATGTTGGGAGAGTTATCTTTTACTGTGTTTAATTTACTCTATTATTAATATTTCTTCTATATGTATTTAGTTAATAACTGCAATCAAATTATTTATGGATGTGAGTATCTACAATTTTAAGGTTGGTAATCTAATTTCTTATAGATAGATTATAATCCGATTATTTTAATTTATTTAACAATAATTGTCTAACTTTTTATGTAACCAAACTCTGATGATTTTTAATATCTATTTTTTATTTATTTTTTATGATTTTTATCTACATACACATATATCTGTATGTGTGTATTTGATTTATCATCACGAAATATTTACATATTTGGGATTATATTGTTTAATTTTCTGACAAGTCCATTCTTCTACTATCAAAGTTTCTTTCTTATACATATAAATTTAAATTGTGAATATGTTTCTTGAAAATAAATATTGCGTAAATGCTTTGCAAAATATTACTAGAAAATCAATATGATCTCTAATAAAACTGCAGAAAAGAGGATTTAAAAAAAAATGTAGCTTACATTCTATTGTGAAGGATATTTCCAACTAATTCTACAACCTATTTTATGCATGATCGATAGCTATTATTACTCATATTGAAAGATTTCATCCAAGTTCATATATATTGAATGTGTTAAGGACATTTGTTTAATAGAATATTACTCTCAAATATTCATTAGAGATTTTTTTTTATATTTTTTCATATAGTTCATGTATTTGATTTATACCATTATTATATAGTGTTATATTGTATATAGTTATTTGATATACACTTTAAGGGATGTATAAAAGTTTTTATACTTTCCTATTATATATATATATATATATATGGGAAAGGAGGAGTACTTTTTGTTTATAGACATGCAGACATTGGTAAAACATATGTATGAAATACTCTTTTAACCTCTTTTAGATCCAAAGTTAAAATTGTTCTTAACATAACATCAAATGACATTACTTCTTTATTATTGTCAAGTGGAAAAACTGTGTATTCACAATTCTACATATCTCTTAATGTTCATGAAGATACTATATGCAATATAAAGTAATGTAGTCATCTTGTTGAGCTATTAATTCATACTTCATTAATTACATGGCATCAAACACCTATTGCTAACAAATTTTGCTTTGAGACTCATGATTAGAGTTTTAGATATATCTTAAAACTATCCAATTCTTCAACTATGAACCTTCCTTTTGAAGGTAAAGTAATTGTATTTGGTGGAAATTTTAGACAAATTCTGCCTGTAATACCAAGAAGGAATTAGAAAGATATAGTTTTTACTACTATTAATTTATCTTATACTTGGAATCAATGTAAATTTCTCATTCTTACAAGAAATATAAGATTCCTTCCAATAAATTTATCTTATGTCAATAAAGAAATACAAGAGTTTACTCATGAGATTCTTTCTATAGGTGATAAAATAATTACTGATCATAATAATAGGATCATTGATATTAAGATTTCTTATGATTTTTTTATTGAACATCTCAAACGATCATATCATATCAATTGTAGGAATCACATTTAAATATCTATGAGAAATTAAATATTTCATCTTATTTATGAGATAAAGCTATATTAGTCTACACTTTGTTTGTTTGATAATGTTAACGAATACATATTATCTTTATTACCAGATGAAAATATGATGTACTATGGTTTGGATAATATATTAAAGGAATATGATAATATGGATTTTGTTAATAATCTTTATTCCACTAAATTGTTAAATTCAATTTCCATATCAGACTAAATCATAAAATTAGGTTAAATGTTGGAGCACTTATTATTTTCATGAGGAATATTGACAAGTCATTGGGTTTTTGTAATAATATTCATCTCATTGTTACACAAACTAGCAAGTATATATTTCAAGTTAAAGTTATGCCTGGATTAAATGAATGAACAGTTGAAAGTTTGTATGCTCAAAATATCTATGATTCCATCATATTCAAGACTAATATTTAGTATGAAAAGACAGTAATTTCTTATAATGTTAGCTTTTGCTATAGCCATAAACAAGAGCCGGAGGTAAAATCTATGCAGTATGAGTTTATACTTGCCAAAACCTGTATTTATACACAGACAACTCTATATTGTTATATTGTGTATACAATCTAAAAGTAGATTGAAGATAATGATTTTAGATAAGGATGACAATTTAAGTGACACAACTTCAAATATTGTGTACAAAATAACATTTAATAATCTTAATTGATAGTTTTGCATTATTATTTCTTTTATAGTTACTTGTTATTAATACATTAAATGCTTTATAATGTTATTTTATTTTCCAATTATATATATATATATATATATAATTTTATCATTAAACATGTCTAAAAATGTAGATAGTTTTATTGACTACGAGGTACATACTAGTTATATCAAAAAGTTATATAATTTTTTTTTTGATCGCACACAATCTAAAAATCAAATTGTTCATGATTTATTATATACATATATATATATATATATTATAATATATTGATATTGACATAATGATTCTAACTAGGAAATTTTGTAGAGAATTGTATGCATAGCCACAAAGGTTTCTATAATTTTAATTTCCTTTTTAAGAAAATAACAAACGCTCCGAAATTTTTGACTTACTAACTTTGATTGATGAGGGTCTTTATTTGCATTTTTTTTTGTGGGTTCGTGCAACGGCAATTATAACAACTTTGGGCCTGTTTGGTTTATCTTTTGATAAACTAAACTATGGTTTCTAACAATAATTTTTTCTAAAATTATCTAAATAGGTTTATAATAAATTTTTCTACTTTTATTTAAATTTTATTTTTGTAAACTTTAGTTATTCTAAACCATCTTTTAAAAAAAGGTAAATCAAATGGAGACTTCCATTCCACTTGTTACCTGTAAACCATACCTATCTAAAATTATAATGAGGTTGCTATTACCACATTATATACGAATTAATTGCTTGATCAAATAAACCAAACCCCTACCATTTTAATTACTCACTCCATTTTTTTATAAGTAACGTTTAAGATTTTTTTTACATAGATTAAGAAATATAATTAATATATTAGAATTTTTCTTAAATTTACTAATATACTCTTCAATAAATTAATAGATAAGAAAGAACCATTAATGTAATCTTTGAATTTTAAAAGAATAGATAAGGGTATAAATAAAAAAAATTATAATTAATGAAATATTGGAATTTGAAAGTGACAGATAAATAAAAAATAAAAGCAAAATTTTTCTTTAAATGTAACAATTAAAAAGAATAGAGGGACTGTGTGTGTGTGTGACCATATCTCAAGTACGATCCTGAGATTGATAATGGGTAAGATCATTCAGAAATATATTGTTAATTAATGAAGTGGTGAACCGAATGGTTATATTCCTTTATATTCATATTATAAGGTATTTTATATGATAAGTTTTTTGTTTAAAATATAGGATATTGAATATTTCTTCTCATTTTACCCCCACTTTTAATTCTTTCTCACTCCTCATTTATAATCTTATAATGATAATAAAATGGGGTATTTAATAAGGGTAAAATAGCTTCCATTAAAAAAAAGGGTAAAATAGAAAAAGTTGATACTTTTTGCATTAATTTCAGGTGAAAAAATAATTTTTTTAATATGTGTATAATTAATACAAAATGTGTTATAATATGAACTTGAGGGAGTATTACGTGATTTACAACATGTTGTGTTTTATACGTTGGTTGGTGTCGTAAACAAGATCATATCAACACGAATTTAAAAATGCAATATGGAAAAACATGCATTCATTCAGGCACGCATGCAGCCATCACTTCATTCTAAAACCTCTTATATGCTAAACCCCAACCTATACACACATAGATTCCATTGCAGCACTGAAATAATATGTTTATATATATATATATATATAAATTAGAGAAAAAAAATGTTGTGAATGAGAAAAAGAAGTTGAAGGCCTTATTTAATAGAAATGATATTGTCTGGATTGATGCTTAACAATTGAGACACACAGAAACAGACAACCCTTGCTGCTATATAACTTCATTTCAAACTTAAGAGAACATATATCAGGCTAACAGACACATAAAGGAGGCCCCACTGCGTCATAACTGTCATATTTACCTATTTTACACATATATAGGAAATTAGTTAAAAACCTTAATATTTTTAAAAGTTACCCTAACTTTCTAAAATGACCATCATTAAATTATAACTCATCTTAAATATATCTTTTCTAATCTCTCTCTACTATAACATTTTTTAAGTATTTTTAAGAAAAGTAAAAATGGAAAACAAACATTAAATAATGCATGTATTTCGTAAAATGATTTATATTTTGAAACTTTAATCCTCTAAAAATGTGTTATAATAATGAGACAGTATTTGAAACTAATCCTAAACCTAAAACCTCTCCCCCCTTCCACCGGTTCAATATTTGTTGCTAAATTAATTAATGCCTCCCTCATTCACTCTAGTGTATATTTCCAATTAATAACACTCCATTTTAAACATTGGCCAACATCGTCTCTTCATCTTCCCATGTTTGCATTTAAATTCTTGCATCCCATATGTAATTTCTATTAAAAGAGCTTAGCCTTTTCTTAAACAGCTCGTGGACACGTGATTTAAAGAAAATAATAATAATAATAATAATAATAATAATAATAATAATAATAATAATAATAATAAGTTGCATTTCAAATGAAGTATGGATTTCTTTTCTTCCAAAAAAAATAATTGCCCAGGGGTTAGTTAATTATTTCTAAATCAGTAAAATTATAGATACTGTAGGTCATAATTGTTAGTTAATTCAAAAACAAAAATAAAAAAATAAAAAAGGACACCACGCATATATATATTTGGTGTACATATATATATATCATGAAAATGCAAGAGGGGACTTGCCATCAATTTTTTTTAATTTAAAGTTAATTTAAGAGAATTTTGAACCGAAGTCATAGTTGAATTATGAAATAATATTTGCCAATTATTTCAATTCAGAAAGTAATTACAAATGAATCATAGTTGAAGAAATATTAACATTTTTATTTTTCAAATAAAGTAAATGTGTGGGAGCATTAAGATGGTGTTCATCATAATCAGAGGCGTCTGCGCACCTGCAAGACTGTGTCTGTGGTCTGTGACGCTACAGATAAACAGTGTACGACTTTGCCGCGTGAATATCCCCACTCCTTTGTTATTTGTTAACTTCACCTCCTCTTTTATTTCTTTCTCTCTTTACACACACCCCGCCAATCAAACATACGCAGCAATATGGTATTCAAAGCATAAAATTTAAGCGTCTTTTTCTTTTCCAGACCAAAATAAAGTAACAGCGACCCAACACAAAAAAGAAAGATCAATTAACTCCAAGTCTATTGAGCAAGCAAACAATGGAGGACGAGGTATCTTTTCTTCAACAAGTACTACATATATATTTATATGAACAAGCGACAAATTGTGCCACAAGTAAAAGGAACATAAAATGGTCTCACACTTGGATCATAAAACCTCTTCAAATAGTTCGTGTAATCGTGTGCGTGTTTATTCAGTTCCGTTCGCACCCAGCAGAATAACCAAATAATTGTAATCCAGATTCGCATGAAAAAGGAAGGAGTAAAGCTAAGTTGGTGAGAAAGAGGAAAAGCAGTTAAAGAACAAGAAGCAAATTTTAGAACTGCTTCTATGTTTACATGAAATTACCTGAATTTGAAATAGTATGTGATAAAGTACTCACATCATATTTCTTCTCTAATTAATGTCCCTTCAAGTTGCCTTCTTCTGTTAATTAATTAATGTAAATTTCATGTTAACTGTTAACGATTAATCCTTTTCCTTTAAGTTAAGATGCCTACTGCATCCTGAAGGTTGTAGTGAATTCAATCTTCAGAATTGGCTAATATCAAACTGACATCATATCCAATCCAAATTAACGAACTTGAGAAGGAGAAATAAGAAGAAGGAACCCTAGCTTGATCTCCATTAGAACTTTGAGACAGTACAAATTTTCTCCATTAATTTTCTTTTTTTTTAACTCTCCTTTCCTCTCACCTCAATGATACTAAACTCCATCTTTTGTAATTGGCATAGAGAGGATCGTGATAACAAAAATGCCCAAAGCAACCATCTTGATCTAAGAATTCAAAGAAAAAAAAAACCAAGGAATTGAAATTAGGGTTTCTTACCAAGAGTGTGCTTGTTATTGTGCATCCAAACCTTGAGTACCTGTCTCTGGACGCAAGTCTCCGCACAGAATTGCTCCACCGCAGCTTCATCATGCTTCTGGATCCTCCACCCCACACGCTCCGCGAATGCCAGCATCTTCTCCTTCTGCTCCTGCGTGAACTTCGTCCTATACCTTTTCTTCCCTCCCCCACTTCCACTTCCTCCGCCTCCGCTGCTACTCGGATTCGAAATATCCTCCTCATCTCTAATCGATGCCGGAGCCGGCAGAGCCAACGAACGGTGCTGCGCCATCGGCTGAGCCGTCAGATGGTGGTAGAGGTACCCAGCTGGTGGTGGAGGTGCACGATAGTATGGTGGATACTGCTGGTGGTACTGGTAGTGAGGCGGCGGCGGCGGCTGCTGATACGGGACCATTTCCCCGCCGTCTGTCTCCTTACGGTGGAAATTGCGGTGACAGTTACAGGCGGCGCATTTTAGCGCGTCGAGCGTGCCTTCTTCTCCCGCCGCTATGAACTCTCCACAGCCGTCGACTGCGTGTGCACCGAGGCTGACGGCGTGGTTCTTTTGGCACTCGCGGTACCTGGCTGTTACTGCGGGCTCAGCTTTACGGCCAGCTGTGACAGTGGAGGCTCCGCCCTCGACGGAGGCACCCATTTTAGACCTGGTCTCGGAGTTGTTGGCGAGGGAGTCGTAAGCCGGAGGCGACACCGGGATCTCGATGTCGTCCTCTTGCTCTTCGTGCTCCTCAAATTCCATATCTGCCTCCACTTGCTTTAATTTGCTTTCGAAATGTTTCTGTTTACTTGGAATCAGCTTTCTGCTTCCGATTGGGGAAGATCTACACGACCGGTGACCCAAAGAGAGGCAGTTTGACCCCGGGGGGAAATATCTAAGATTGTATTTATAAAAAGGTTTATATTTAGTTGTTATTTTGTTGAATTAATTTTTGTATTACTAAAACAAAAGGGTTTTAAACTTTAAATATCTCTAATCAACAACTTCTTTTTTGTTTGCAAAGAAAAAAGTTGAACTAAGCTAGGGGCATATATGTTATGTTAGTAATTAATTAAGAGAAGAGTGATAGTAATAATAATTTATTAAAATATAGTACTAATTTGTTTAGGGCAGAAAGGAGAAGATAAGAGAGAGATAGAAGGAGGATGCATGTGGTCATCAATATTTTCCCGGTGTGCAGAGGAGAGTGTCTTTCTCTCGAAAGTCTTTCAAATACTTTCCATTCAATGTGTGAGTCTCTCCTGTGTTTACTTTTTTACTTTGACCCTTTAGCTTTCCCTACTTGTCTTTAATTTTGATACTAATTAATTAACTCCCACCCCAAATTACCTTGCATTAACGGCACGGTTGGTATGTAGAATGAATTTTTAATGGAATGGGAATGGAAATAGGAGATGAGAATGAGAATGAGAATGAGAGTAGGAATAAGCTTTAAAATATATGTTTGACATGATGAGAAAAAATCTAGGAATCACAAAATAAATAATACTAAAATAATGTATCTAAATGACTCAAATACCCTTCTCTTCTTTTCCCATCCTTTCTCCATTGAAGAACTAGTCGTCATGTTTGTCAAAACCTTTGCCACAATAATAACAGACAACTTGCCCTCCACTGCTTTGGCTTTCTTTGGTGACTAAGGGGCGCAACATTTCATCGATGTTGAGCAAAGAGACTCAATTATTTGAACTAGATGTGGCCTCCACCACCACAAGCTTGAAATGAATCTAGCAAGGGGTAGTGATGAAGTTGACGATGGAGTGAGAGAGAATCGTCACCGAATTTGCATAGAGGGATGAAGTTGATGATAGAGTGGTAGTTTGTGGTGTGAAGATCTGCAAATTCCATTACCAGTATTGTGGCCAACATTGGAGGGAGGAAAGTCATCAATGGGGATGATGCCAAAGGGAGGAAGGTTGCCAATGGTGATGACCCTGGAGGAAGGAAGGTTGTTGTCTGTCAAGGGAGCAAGGTGATGACGACTGGGTTGAGGGAGGAAGTGTGCTAAATCTACAAGGGAAATTTTGAAAAAATATGAGGGGCATTCTTGTCCAAAAATTATTATTCCCACGCCAAGCTTCTCACTTCTTAGGTGGGGGGTGGGCTTGCTGATTCCCATATTTGTGGAAATCAACAATTCCTTGGGAGTTTGAATCTTGCAAACCAAACATACATCATTATGGCTTTTCTCTCCCATTCCCATTCCAAAATCTCCATTCTCACATACCAAATGTGACCTAAGGGTGTGTTAACAAGGTGTGGTTTGTTTCAATTTTGAACAAAAATTAAACCAAACCAAACCAATTAGTTTGCCTATTCTTGAAACTTTATCAATTTGAATTTTAATCACTTTGGTTCAGATTTAGTTCATATTTTTCAATTTTTTTAAATAGCATCCATTTTTAAAAATTAAATTAATATGTTACATATAAATACTTTATTAACACAAATTATATTTGAATAATTTACTAACCAATATACTTTATGAATATTAGAAAAGTGAAACAAAATAGGTATAGTTATAAGTAATCTGATATATTTATATATTATAATTTATTATAATATGATTATTATGTGTGATTTAATTTGATTAAACTCTTAATACACTAAGCCCGAACCGAACTAAATCGAGTTAGTTTTAATAGGAAAAAAATTAAAATAAATTTCATTTCAATTCGATTTGGATTGGTTTTTGTTGATCTAATTCAATTCAATTTGGTCTAATCGGTTTGATTGAGTTTTAAACACCCTTACTTTACATTGATGAGAGATTTAGCATCAGTATGTAAATAAAATTCTCACACACACACACAGATACGCACATAGTGTGTGTATAAAAAACAAAATGATAAATACATCACAGTCACAGGATTAAAACGTAGGTAGGGAGAACATAGGAATAAGAAAGGACATGCAATCTACCGAAAAAAAAGAAAGAAAGAAAGGACATGCGGGAGAGTTGGGCCGGAGAAATGAACGGCTGTGTTGTGTTTGTGTGTGTCGGCATTTGCGGGAGCTGAGTACGTGGCCTCCTTCTCCGACAGAAGGTGACGTCAGTTCCGGTCTGGTCCTTGGGGGTTTTTTCAGTTAATTTAATTAATTAATATTGGGGATTGGGATCAGCGTTCTTGTTTTTTTTTTTGGGATTGTCTAGGGTTGGTAAAGTGGGGTACGGTGAGGCAACTCCATGGTTCATGCAATTACCATGTCCTCAATCCTCATTCTCATTCTGACTATCATCCCCTTCCATGTGATGTGGACAGTAAGCTTTTCCCGACGCATTATCTTCTCAACCAACCCCCCACATGCCTATCTTCTATTCAGGGATGGGCATTCTCTTCCATACTATTTTATCTTCATAATTTTTCCTATAAATATCATTTTATATCACAATATATACATATATAATCTAAATATATAGAAAGCCACATTATCAATGAGTCATAAATAAATAATAAAACTTATTTTTTAGACATTAGACAATACCAATGTCTAATTTTGATAATATTTGTTCATATATAGTGACCAGGAGTAATTTTTGCCGACATTTTAAAGAGTGAAGTTAGGAATTGCATGTATTCTAATTCCTCCCTGAAGTTGTTTATATGGCAGATTTTATAATTATAAAAGCACGCAAATTAAAGATTTTGAAGGCTAAAATATATATGATAAAAAAACTTGCTATCACTATATTATATTAGTTCGAACATTAATGAAACTGACTATATATTTAGGAAAAATAATTCCGTGCATGCAATTAAAGATTTAAATGTACCCTGAATTCAAATTGGATGATAAAAATCATGGGAAACATAGGAAGATGCATATATAATATGATTGAGCATTGTGAATATATAGAGCAAGAGAGGAAGCAATTATGAAAAGCATTATATTGTTGTAGACAAAGGGCGACCCAAGGGGCAGAGGTCATGACCCAGGAACACATGTCGAATGAAAAATAATTCATAGGAAGAACTAAGGAATGATTTGGCCGCATCTTTAGAAACTTGAGGCGCAAATTTCCGGGACCGCATGCAATTGATACTTATTCAATTACCCACAAGCTCTAAATCGATTTATATACATATATATATATATATAATATAGTATAATGCTATATGATCCACACTAGGGGTGCACGGGTCAGGACAGGCTGAGTATCACCTTGGCCTGGTATCCGGCTCGGAACACCCCTAGGCCAAGGAAATTGGCACGCAGCTTGGCCCAGCCCGATATGGCCCGATCTTCACCGGGCCAATGCCAGGTCAATATCGAGCTGGGTTTTGGCCCGGTAAAAAATAAATAAATAATAAGTTAATTTAATTTAATTTTTTAATAAAAATATAATTAGTTTCATTTAAAATATATTCTTATAAGAAATAATATTGGGTTAAAAAGTAATATTTATCAAAATTATAAATACTTAACAATTATACATTATTTATTTTATATAATATTAAGTTAAGAAATAAATTTAAAATTTGAAATAAAATTAAAAATTGAAATAATAAAATGTATATATTATAATTATAAAATTAATTTATTACCTTAGGCATATGAAAGAAAAAAAATTATATAAAATTATTTAATATTTTTAACAAATAAAAAAAATTTAAAAAAATAATATATAACGAGTCAGGCAGCACGGGCTTGTAACTTACTCGAGGCCCAACCCTCTTTTTGGCTTGGTTTTGTTCCATTTCAAGTTTTTTTCTTTTTGACCCACCCAAAATGATCAGGCTACACTAGGCCAATCAGGCCTCCGGACCTATTGAACAGTCCTACTCAACACTCATAATATATGCTTGTCGATCTCCGCCTGGGCATGGCTTCAGTAACTATAAAAATGGCACCCGATCGATGAATTGAAGAGAGACGCTCCCTATATATATATAGCTTCATATCCGATCGAGTCAAAGTGTTGTACGTACAGCATTTAATTTTGAATAGGTGATCATTGGAAGGAAGGAAGGAAGTGAAAAACAGGAAGCATGTGGTGTTGCATTGTATTATATGGTGAGGAGGAGAGGAGTGATGGAAGGCAAGCCACGTGACTCTATTTGGCGCTGTCACCAAAACCCATAAAACCAGAACCTTATCATTTGTGCAGTTGCACCCTTCTTAATTCTGGCTACGTACGTAGGAGTACTTAATTATTTGACTTATATATATTTAACCCCCCGCCCGCTGCTATATGATCCGGCCGGCCTGCTGCATCTGCAAGCAAGAATCAAAACTTTGTTCGATGCATGGATGATGGTGTATATAGATAAGATGCAAATAATACGTTTTTCCTTGGAGAAGATATAGAGAGAGAGAGTGACGAATTTTGAGTGGGATATTATATATAGGAGGGAATTGAGTGAGTGACAGCGGAGTAAAAACAGAAAAGAAAAAAAAGAAGTAAAAAAGGAAAAGAAAGAAATGAAAAGGAAGAAGATGGTGACAAGACGAGGGGGGGTCAGTCCGTGTGAGGTTGGTTTTTGCAATTCCATGCCTTGTATGGCAGCCTTTTGAATTTTATTGATGTAATGTAATGTAATATATATGAAAGTGGAAGCCCTTATTGCGCATTCTCTGCCTTGTTACTTCTTCATATTTCACTGCTCCCTGGGGTCCCCCCTCCCTCTGCCTCTGCCTTTGTTACACATCCCATAAGATTCAGTTTCACTCCCTTCTTCTTTCACTTTTCTTCTTACAAGGTTTTATGAACTGTAATACACTAGCTACATGCTGCTGCGTTGTAAGGCGCGCTGTCATGTTTCCGGCGTTTAATCACTTACAGCTAGCTAGGTAAATTAATATATACACGGGGGAGCGAGGGCATTTAGGTAATTTTGAGAGGCAAAGGTAAATTAGGCCATTGGTTCCCGTACCTAGGTGAGGTGGTACTATTCATTGATTGTAATTTGGGTCGGGTATGACACCCACGTGATGGTACACTCTCTCAATATAATGAGGGTTGCTGTCCACTATCGTTTTTGGGTAGCCAGATTTTGGTATGATTCCCAATTTCTGTTTTGGATCAAGACAAGTATTATTCATTCATGTGCCCATCATTCTATACTTCCTCCCTCTCCCCCACTTCACTTCATGTCCACCCATCACATTAATTTTCCCGGCCTTTTCATTTTTCCTCCCTTGTCTTTCTATAATATATATTATATGTATGTATGCCCTCGATCATTTCTTTAATTTCTGCCTCAGTAGCTAGCTGAGCTGCTTCATAAAACTTCAACAGCCCTTACTTGAGAGCGTCTTATAAACGAGGGCATACAGTTATGTGGACCTGAAATGTGAGTTCTCTTGTTCTCCCATCCACTTTTTTCTCTCCCTCTTATCTTTCTAAATATCCCAAAAAATTTAAAGTACTCATAATCTACTTGACTTATATACCTCTGTGTATCTTGGGAGGGGGACGCGTACATTTAAATATCTGAAATATACATATATTTTCAGAAGATCGATCTATCGATTCTCATTTTGTTATTACAAATTAGATTATCCTTACATTTTGTCACAAATTATTCTCCCTTCGTACAGTTTTCAAAACACGCTGTCGGGCGATCAATTTGCTTCAAAGTGATTATGATCTCTAGTTATTCCCCATTTCCTTTATTCTTTGCGAGCAAACCTTACTGTTGAAGACAATACATAATTAAATATTATTTCCATTTCAAAATAATTGCATTTTCCTCGACTTTTAATTTTTTAAATAGCTATTGCTTTAGAATTTCATTTTTATACCGTTACTCATCATTAATGAAAATAATGGTCACAACAACTTTCTTAGAAATACTCTTTCCAGTTCTTTTTAGAAGAGTTTTTTAACTAAAATCACGCTTAAAATTAGTTGGAAGTATTAAATTTGTTAAAAATTACTATAATATTCCTAAAATACTCTTAATAAAAACTATTAATCTTTATCTCATATTAAAGAGAGAAAGTTAAAACTATAAAAAATATTTATGGAAATCTTACATTAATACTTTATTAAATTTCGAAAAGACTCTTATATTAAAAATAAAAAAAAATCTTATATTAAAGACAAGATGGAATAACTCATTAATATAAAAAATATTTTAATAGAATACCATTATATATATATTGATAAAAAGAATACCATTATATTTTAATGCCATCTAAATTACAGTAATAGTTTTCTTAATATGTGCATAGCTTTAAATAACAATTCTCTTAATACGGATATAATAATGAAGTGGCGTATAATTTCTAGAGTGAACGGCAGTAGCGGGAATATTATTTATTCTTTGCATGCTGTAGTTCAATTAATTCAGATATCCTGATTCCCAAATATTGTCTACATACAGGCCCATAGTCCGGGAATCCAAACTTCACTCCTCCTACAACTTAAAAGGAGTCAATATGTTTTGTTGACTTTTTCTTTTTAATCTTATGCAGGCTCAGCCTACAAGTCTAATTACTTGGGCCAATCTGCGTAACATTCAGTGAACAACACTCAGTAACTTGCAACCCGAGGTGACCCAAGAAAAAAAAAATGAAGCTGGATAGATGATTGAGATTTTGACTCTAAACTTCAAGGTGTGAATAATAGGCGCACACCTGTTAAATTGGGATTCATGACCATGTGCCTATGCATGTGACCCTGACGTTGTTCTCATCGGGTGGAAATTAGAGGATTAATCTTTAGGGAGCACCTTTAATTAAAAGGTTGACCAAGTTGATGTGGGGAGGATATATATGCTTTTAAATCTCACTTAAAGCCAGTTTAGATGCTTATACGGATTAGCTAAAAAAAAATAAAAAAGCAGACATATACATATATGTAGAAAGTTCAATGGCAAGATCGTTGAGCCGTTAGGTAAAATGGTGAAATTGGGTTTGTGTGGAAATATAATGAAGAGCAATGGGTGGGCGGCCTTATCCAGCGATCGATGAGGAGAATTTCATTAATTTTCACCTGTATGGGAGGATGGCTATTATATAGTGTTTCCAACTATTAATTGTGCATGGCGCACAACCGAACAAGCCACAGGTAACCTGTTATATGTAATTAACTTGCAAGTGACAAGACGAATTTAATTTGTTAAACGTTGAGAAATGGATGGAGGATACAATTCCCATTGAAGGAAATAACAAAGTCATTCCTGGCTCGTGATTTTCTTTAAGAGAGGGACGACTATTTCTTGTTTGTATTTATACAAAAACATTAGTATAATGGAAGCCAAAGTCATATATAGCACATAGATGGGAGAAATTCACGTAGTATGCATCGATGATTGCCGTCAGTATTGCCGCGTCAACCAATAGAGAGCATCCATCCATGTTTATGTTTATATATATATATACCATGGCTTTCCATGGCATTCATAAATATACACGTTATCAAACTAAAACCAGGGTACAATCAATCAATAAACATGGCGTATGCGCGGGAAGGCACTGGCACAAACTTTGATCCTATCAGCGTATTGTACAAGAAAGGCCCCTCCGAGGCTAAGTAGCTCCAGATTCATGAATCCAATGGTCAATCTGGTCTACTCATCACTAACAACCTGCTTGTTGATTATTCTGGTTTTGAAGGGGTTGTTTCACCACCTCCACCTCCACCTCCACCTCCATGTTGTCTAATTCTCTACGTGAAGTGAACTTTGCAAAACCCTCCCTCGACAGAGACCTTGACTCGTTCAGCCTCCTCATAATCTCACCCACGTTCCCACTTGGCATTGATCTCCTCCTGGACACTCCATTGCAACCTTCACTCATCTCATTCTCATACTCTGTACCACCCACGCTCGACACTTTCCCGTTCCTTCTGCTTCCCCCTCTTACTATTCTCCCCACTTCTTCACTCCTATAGCACAATTCCGCCTTATTCTCCTCCCACAGCCTCAGGCCCCTCCATATCGGCCTCGCATGAATTCTCTTCCTCGCTTGTTCCAGCCAATCCACCGCCTCCGACATCGACGGCCTCTTCTCCGCCGTCGACCTCACACAGCTTGCTGCCAACGTCGCCAGCTGCCGTATAACCGCCCTGTCCGACGGCCTCCCGATCCGCCGGTCGCAGATTCCCAGAAACTCCCCCCGCTTTATCAACGGCACGGCCCATTCCACCACAGACGGCGGGCTGTAATTTAAATCGATGGCGTTCCTGCCACTGATAATCTCCAACAACAAGATCCCGAAGCTGAACACGTCGCTCTTCGTGCTTAGATCCCCCGGCGCCAGGTAGCATGGGTCCAGGTATCCCATCGTCCCCGCCGGTGGCGTACATTTCACGCGAACGTCCTCTACGTGTCCCCTCAGTGCCAAACCAAAATCGCCCAGCCTCGCCTTGCCGTTCTCGTCGATCAAAACGTTGGACGACTTTATGTCTCGGTGAATCACCGGGGGGTTCGAAGAGTGGAGCGCTTGTACAGCCTTGGCCACCTGCAAAGCGAACCGGACCCGCCGGATCCAACCGGGCGGTCTGGTGGTGGAGTGCAAGGCATCGTAGAGTGAACCGTTGAGCATATATTCAACGACAATTAATTTATTGCCGTTGGAGTCAGTGCAAAACCCAATGAGGTTGACGAAACGGCGAGGATTTCGAACCCGAGAGAGAATCTCGATCTCGTTCTCTGCGGGGCTTGTACAGTGAGCGCAGCCTGTACAATTGGTAGAGTGGCTGCGGAGGTTGGTGACGGGGGGCTTGGAGAACTTAGTTCTTTTGGCAGCGGCGATAAGCTTGCCGTCGTCGAGGGTAGCTTTGTAGACACTGCCATGGCTGCCTTTGCCTAGGAAGCTATCAGCAGAGAAGCCGCCGGTGGCAGCGAGGAGCTCCGAGTAGTGAAACTCCCTGATCTCTAGGAGCTTATGCTTCGGGGTTCTTCTAATTCTGGTTCGGATGGAATTCTTCTTCTTGAGGTCCCAGTAGTGGGAATCACAGGTAGCGATAGCAGATTCAGCATTGCAAGAGAGGAAGCCCATGATTGATTAGTGAGGTGAGTGGGCAGTTTCGGGTGATAAAGGGAAGGAGTGGGAAATGAATGAGAGAGACATAACTGCAACGGGGGAAGTTAAGATAAAAGGTTCAAATTAAATGATTCACAGCTTTGGGAGGAAGATGTGAGTGAATTGAATCAAAGCTCGGACGCCCAAATCTTTTGAATTTTGATTTCTGATATTTTAATGTTTCCTACATGCAAAGGCGTGCTTACTTCTTGATCGGGCATATGTTTTCCCACTTTGCTTTAATAAACCAACTCTAGTGTTGGGCACCTATTCATTGAACCAATTGTCTCTTCTACTTTTCTTTTCGTTTTTTTCTTTTTCCTTGCGCCCTTTTTCTCTTTTCCTTGCAATGATCGACCCTTCTTTTTCTTTCTTTTTTGCTTTACTGCAATTTGAAATGAAGCTTTATTTTCATCATATATATATATATATAGTCTAATTAAAAAATTACCTGGCTACTATCCATAGAAAAAGAAAAAAAAGAAGAAGAAGAAGAAGAAATTGGTGGTGTACTTGCGCTTTGACAATTGTTTAAAAAACCTAATCTTCCTTGACTATTTGGAGCCTTAATTCTTAGATTTGAAATCATGATGAGAGCGAATTAATGATTTAATATTGGCGTCTACGTGATTTTCGCAATGCCCGCGATTGTGATATATATATATAGATGGGGACATCTCATTTCTCAATCAATTACTCTATTTGCTTCCTTCCAGGATGGGTAAACTCATCCATCAGGACATATATATATTACAACATATATAATGGGGCAAAGGAAGATAATTGACTAATTATAGCTCAATATATTTGTTGGGACGCACGAACAGTAACTACGTGACAATTATCTTTTTATTTAGGTTTCAATGGATGATTGAGTAGAAACACGAGAGAGAAAGAGAATCAACTACGAAACACAGAAAAATAACATTAATTAGCGAAGGATCTATGCTGCAACAATAATTTTCACAACTTACAATTAACTAACTGGGAACAGCTCACACATGACGTGATTATATAAAGTAAGTACTATAATTAATACAAGATACATATGGAGAATAAAACTATATACATACCGAGACCGATCCAATGATAAAGAAAGAAGGGATAAGATTAAAAGATGTATTGGAATAATAATGTAAATAAAGTAGAATGGGCCATATATTATGCTGGAAAGTAGAAGTAGTAAGGTGGGATCCATGTCAAAGTGAGTGAGGACAGAGAATCCAGAAGGGCGTGAGTGGGTAAGCAGGGGTTAAATTAAAAGACAGAGGGAGCAGAATCTGTTGGTTGCTTTTGTTTTGGAAGTTTGAGAAATGGGAAGTGGAGCCAGCATGCCTCGCCCTCACACTCCGTTTCTTGTTGATTGTATAGCCCTTTGGATCTCTCACAATATATATATAGTAGTATATATCCTCAATCTCTAGTGCTATACTATACAGTAACTTGGACTTTCCCAACATGCCAATGCCTAATACCTCCAACGAGTTGGGTGCCTTCTGTACTCACGAAGCAACCAGAAATCGTGACACATGTGCCTAGATTTTTTTCTGCAACATCTCTATCTGTGGGTCCCTGATTTATTATACCACCACTAATTAATTCATCCCCGTCTCAATTAAATCCACTGATTTTATATAAAACGTGTCAAATGATGGCCTTAATTGTTCTACGATATATTACTTCTCATCATTCATGATATATTACTTCTCATCATTCATATAAGACATTTTTAATCGAATCATACAGATTAAGAATTAAAATTAAAATTAATTAATTATTTCGATTTCTTCGAAAATCTCAATATTTTTTTAAAACTATCCTTATTTAATCTCTTTATCTTTGGATACATTAAATAGGATTTTTTTTGGAAATATATAATAAATACTACCTCGTATATTATAAAAAATCTTATATTTAGAATTAGAACAAAAAATCCTATATATAGGACTGGAGGAAGAACCACGTAATTATGGTTTCTTTTGACTTCTTGTTACTCCACAGCCCATGGCAATGTGATATTACAACCAGGGCAATGTGGTATTACAACCATGCAGATCTATACACTCTCCCTTTCAATGCTTTTGTTGATTTAATTAGACCTTTTATTTTATTCCATAATTTTTGTTATTTTAGAATTTTAAAACGTTTTTTTTCAATCGTTTCCTCATTTATTTCTATTATTCTCTTTTCTCTAGCTACCTTTCTTTTAATTATAATATAAATTAATTAAATGAGGGTGCTTTTGTTTATATATATAATAATCATTGATTTCTTAACCTATATGTCAACATTTTAAACATAAAAAATTTTGAAACAGAAAAAGCACCTCCAGCTCAATGATGCTCGCATGATTCCCAATTTTATGGTACGATAATGCTAGTGATTAATCTTGAGAGGTTGACCCTTTTGGAAGATGCGATAATTGATGCACATGACACGAAAGGGTTAGTTCGTGTGACAAATCAGAAACTATATACTCTATGATTACCGAAACGCATAGAAACTTCTGGGATTTTCTGTGCGTGCCATGTTGTTTTGAGGTTCAACAATAAATATTATCCAAATGTATAAAATCTTATTTTTATCACGATGCATAGTCCAACTGGAAATGCAGCCACATTAAATACATTGTGATAGAGCTTCTCGTCTAAAAGGGTCATACTCAATGAAAGAATAAAAGATAGAAAAAACATATATACCGATCAAGAATGTATTCTTCCACACAGAGAAAATGAAAAATTTCAAGTGGTAGAAACAAAATCACTCGGACTTTGTTCACTGGTTCACCGTAGATACACTCAAAAGAAAATTGAGAGGAAGAATGAGAGCTACTCAAAGAGAGACTTTTAGAGAGAGAGCAACTCTCAGAGAAAAACTAAAGTGCGTTATGCTTTTGGGATGAGAGAGTCGTTCAGAAAATAACTCTTTGCCTCACCTTCACGTACGCACACACACGTTTATTGATTTTTCTCTAGGCCTGTGTTGTGTGGGAACGGTTAACATTAATCGTTCCCTCCTTCTCTTTTTAAATCAATATTAAAGAAAAAAACTTTTTATTTTATTTGGGTTTGGACCCTTATGTTTGGGCTCTCAATTTTTACCCATCAAGGGTGAAACCCAACATTTCCCACTCATACTTGATGGGTTAACCTCTTACAATTCTTTCTTTTCGTTTCATACTAAGTGTTCTACCGTGACCACATGGGCATGACATCTATAATTAGGTATTCTTATACTAGAAATCCTTTTCAAGGACCAGTATAGAATTACTTTATTTATTTCACATTTATCTTGTTCATGTATTATGCCTTGAATGTCTTAGATTTACCCATATACACTTTCATCCATGGCAAATCTAATCCCTCATAAGTTTTTATATAAACTTAGATTGCCTAACTCTTGTATACTTAGTGTCTACGCTTAAGATGTTAACATCATAACTTCTTAACGGACATGTCTTGGACACCAGTATAAGTGTGTATATATTCAGATAATCTTCCTTTCGTCTATATTTCATTTCAATATGAAACAATTGCTTTCCTAGCATAATACCTTTTGATTAAATTTATCATGACCATTGGATATATGCTAAAGTAGCTAACATTGAATCATTTTTCATGAAAATGTCAAAGTCATAAGGACATTAATGAGAGGATTTATTCCTCTCAGGGACTCACACAGTAATGAAGCAGGGATCTATTCACTTACTTCTCAATTGCGGTTTTAAAACACATGCAGTATGAATTGCATGTAACGGTGTTACTCTTATAACATAAGAGCGTACGTTGATTTTGGTTTGTTGTTAACACCGTACAGATTTAAGTTTAAACACACACAATGTTTAACCTGAATTCTACCAATACTTCCACTTATCATAACGTCTTTGTTGGAGAATTCATTATCTGGTTACATGTATTATGGATTGTGGGTATCCATAATTTAATCCAAAATTTATATTTATTGGATCTCATCCCGATCTATTTTCTTCTTTTGTCAAGGCGACTTATTTTATATTGTTTAACTGTCATATCTGCCCTCTTGCAGATTTACTAGTGAATACAAAAAGATGTCTCATCTTTGCCCACTCTCCATGAGGTTTAAAGGCAGTTACTCGTGTGAGAAAGCTAACCTTATCAACATGTACGACATACTAGACATTGTATATTTTCATATATGTACTCAAATGACTCAATTATAGAAAAATGCACTTAATTTTATTCATATAATTGATCATTTCAGAGATTTATGTTACATCACATCCTACGAATACCAAGTAATTTTATATGATCAACATATATATCTCTAAGTATTGGCTTAGTAAGGGGATCAGCTATCATTTGACATGTAAGAATTCGACGAATTGTAACACTTTTCTGTGTTATAGCATCTCTTACAAAATTATACTTGGTGTCTATGTGATTTATCTTACTATGAAACTTGGGATCTTTGGTGTAGGCAATGGCCGCCTCACTATCACAGTTTATCAAAATTGGATCCAATTTATCACCAATGATCCCTAAGTGTTTTATGAATCTCTTCAACCATACTGCTATAGAACATGCAACGAACTCTGCTTCCATGGTAGACAAAGTGATACAAGTCTGTTTCTTACTACACCAAGATATGACTCCATTGTTTAGCAGAAAAATATATCCAGAAGTCGATTTGCGCTCATCTAGATCTCCTCCCCAATTTGCATCAGAGTATCCTACTAAGTGTAAATCACTTCCTTGATAACATAGGGCATAATCTACTGTGCCTTACAAATATCTCAGGATTCTCTTCACAGCTTTTCAATATTTCAGTCCAGGGTTTGCTGGTACCTACTGACCAAACCAACTGCATAACATATGTCTAGTTTCGTACACATCATGGCATACATTAAGCTACCAACTGCACTGGAATAAGGGACTCTTTCCATCATCTTCTTTTCAGACTCAGTCTGAGGACACATATCTCGGCTTAGATTTTCTCCTCTTGAAATAAAGGTATCCATAGGTTTACAATTTTTCATGTTGAATCGCTCAAGAATTTTCTCAATGTAATTTTTCTGAGAAAGGGATATTAATTTTCTTAGGCGATCTCTATGGATTTTAACTCCTAGTATATAATCAGCTTTACCCATATCTTTCATTTTAAAATTAGAAGATAGCCATTCTTTGATAGCTATAATCAATTTTAGACTATTTCCGGCTAATAGTATATCATCCACATAAAGGGATAATATCACAATATTCTTTTCAAAATTCTTAATGTATACACAGTGGTTCTCGTCGATCATCTGGAAATCGTACGAGGTTATAGCTTGGTGAAACTTTAAATACCACTGCTTGGATGATTGTTTAAGTCCGTAAATGGATCTTTTTAGCTTGCAGACTTTATTCTCTTTCCCTTTCTCAATGAAACCTAATGGTTATTGCATATAGATTTCTTCATCCAGTTCACCATTTAAAAATGCGGTTTTTACATCCATATGATGTAATTCTAAATTTAAACTTGCTACTATTTCCAAAATTAGCCTTATGGAGTTAAAACACACAACATGTGAAAAAGTATCTTCATAATCTATACCTTCCTGTTGAGTATACCCTTTTGCCACTAATCGAGCCTTGTATTGTTCAATCGATCCATCTGCATTTCTCTTAATTTTGAGAACCCATTTATTCCCAATTGCCTTTTGTCCAGATGGAAAATTGACCAAATCCCAGACTTGGTTTATCCTCATTGAATTCATTTCCTCTTCCATTGCTTTCTTCCATTCATTACTAGCAGGGCATGATAAAACCTCATGTATTGAACTAGGCTCATCATAATCTTGTGGGGTAACTATAAGTGCAGTTCCTTCTATTGGGAAACGTCTCTTTGGTACACTTTCTCTGTTACTTCTTCATAGTGGGATCTCTTGTACTCCCACTCGAATTAAGAGGTTGAGGAATATAAATTTGTTTCTTAGTTTCTTCATGTATCTCATAAAGAAATACAGTACGATCCACCTTACCTCTACTAGGAAATTCGTTTTTTAGAAATGTTGCATCTCTAGATTCTATTTCAGTCACACTTCCCTCCTGGTTTTCTCTAATGAAAACGTAACACTTAGATTGTTCAGAGTATCCAATAAAGATACATTTCTTTCCTCTTAGACCTAGTTTTCCATATTTGTGGGAAAGATCATGGACATAAGTTGCCGACCCCCAGGGTTTTAAAATATTTAAATCCGGCTTACGATTTGTCCATCGCTCATAGGGTGTTGATGTGACTAATTTTGAGGGTACACGGTTAAGTATGAAGGCTGCTATTAAAATTACATCTCCCCAATATGAAATAGGTAGATTGACTTGTGCCGTCATGGACCTAACCATGTCTAGTAATGTTCTATTTCTTCTTTCGGCTACACCATTTTGTTGTGGGGTACCTGGGATTGTAAGTTGCCTTACTATTCCCTTTTCTTCACTGAGCTTTTTGAAATGATCCGATAAATATTCATGTCCACGATTGATTCTTAATACTTTGATTTTCTTGTCTATTTGATTTTCAACTAAGTTCATGTATCGTCTAAAACATTCTAGTACTTCAGATTTATGTGACATCAAATAGACATAACTAAATCGCGAGTAGTCATCAATGAAAGTGATGAAATAAACAGCTCCATATTTTTCCCTCACACTCATAGGACCACAAATATATGAATGGATTAATTGCAACGGAGTTTCTACCCTAGTTCCAGTTCCAAATGGTTTTCTAGTTGCTTTACCAACTAGGAAATGCTAACACAAGAACATTTCCATTTTATCAATTATACCTAGCAATCCTTCTTTAGCTAGTTTAATCATTCTATTTTGATTAATATGTCCTAGTCTAGCATGCTAAGCAATCATATCAACATTTGAATTGAAAGAAGTTGCAAAGCAATCATGCATATAAAAATCACCAACGATGTCCATTACAAAGAACTTCTTTGAAAGAAAAGTTGAACCATAAAAGTTTGTCCTTAATGAAATGTCCGCTATCTTATCATGAAAATTTACATTAAACCCATAAATTAATAAGTAGGAAATAGAAACTAAGTTCCGTCGGATGTCAGGTGCATTGAGAACATCATAAAGGATCAAGATTTTTCTACTTCGCAAAGTTAATTTGCAGGTTCCTATGTCTTTCACCTCAATTCTCACGTTGTTACCAACATAAAGCCACTTGCTTTGATTTGGCAATTGACGGTACTTTGTAAAGGATCCTCGATCCCTGCTCACGTGGTTTGTGGAGGCTGAGTCAATTATCCAAGAAGAAGAAATAGTTTCTGTTAAAAAAATAATACTTGAAACATAAGACATATGTGAATTAACATAATTCACTAATACCTTTTCATGTTCATTTTGCTCAGGGCAATCCCTTGCAAAATGACCCATTTTCAGGCAGAAATAGCACTTAACCTTACTCAGGTCAGTCTTCTTCTTCTTTCCGCCTTTCTTCCCTCTTTTCTTGAAAGGTTTACTTCCCTTTTTAAATTTTGGGTCATTCTTCTTACCCTTTCTTTGATATTTCTTACCCTTTTTAGAATTAGGCTTAGGGTTAAAAGTTCCCGCTTCTTCAGTCAGATAGGCTTATCCAGAGGCTCTGTAGGCCTCTAGACGTTCATCTTCAAGCTCTAGGTGTTTTGCCACATCACTAAAAGTGTTTATATTCTTATTATGGGTTAAGTTGACTTTCAAGTGTTTCCAACTTGAAGGGAGTGATCTTATGACAGCCTAGATCTGTTGTTCATCAGACAATTCATGCCCAGCTTCCTTCAGTTCTCTGATCATGCTGGCCATCTCTCATAGATGCTGTTTCATAGGAGTATTAGGCCTTAACTTATAAGTATCAAACTTAATTGTCAGCCTCCTCAGTTTGGTGGTAGAGGTACCTCCAAACTTATCCTTTAATGTCGTCCACATTGCTTGTGCAGTTGAATATTTCTCATACTCACACATTAGGTCATTGGCTATAGTGCCTAGCATAGTAATACGTGCTATGCTGTTCTTCCTTTTCCATGCCATGTAGACCTCTTGGTCTCTCCTATGATAGGCAGTGTTGCCGGCTTCAGGTTGTGCCATGACTATAGTCAGTGGTTCAACAGCATCTTGTTCTTCCAATATATATGAAACCTTTTGGTGCCAGATGTCCCAATTGTCCCCAATTAGTTTATCTTCCTTGTTCAGCTCAGTCATTATACTCTTGGTTGCCATTCTCAAATCAATTACTTGACTATCCCACATAAAGGATTTCTATTATTGAGCTGAACTAAAGAATATATTAATAAAATATACATGTAGCACAGTACAATATACAATGTCATATACTTGTATTATTTCTTATCAGAATAATAATAATTTCATTAGTTCCATGATCAGGAGACCACAAGTGTATCTCCCATAACACGGATGTTAGTGTTACCATTATTTCCTATTAAGATTTTAATACAAGTACTAGAATAATTAACTAAAAAAAATATATTTTAAGAGCTCCCACTCAAATAAAGCATATATTAAAAAAATATTAAATCCATGCAAAAACATAGTCATTGTGCAAAAAAAAATTAATAAAAAAATATACATAAATTAAACAGGAAAACAGAAATTAATAATTTTCCTCTTAAGAATGCAATTCGATATTTTTATGGCTCTATTAATCGCATTAACCCAAGTGTAATATGAATATTTCTTGTTTTGTGTATTCAGACTTTCTCTTAGCTTAATAATGACATTCGCGAAGAACTCAACATCTTCCATATTCACCACAAAGTGTGAATACTTGGCAAGAATTGGATACAAGTCTTTTAAATATTTTATTTTTGTTGCATACCTATTTGCTATGTCTTGTGCTATAGAGTGGGTAAGGGGTTGATCTACTTCTTGATCTTCAATTTTAGGCTCTTCAAAAATAATTTCATCTTTCTTTGGCCCATTTGGATCTATATACACATCTTAAAAAGTGCTTGTAATGATAAAAGAAAAATATAAAAACCTCCATCAAGTTACCATGAACAGAGATATGAGATAGAGAAATCAACAGATCAATACAAACACCAGAGGGAGATGTGTGATGTGACCTAAATAGATCAATAAAGATGCAGAGATGTGGTTGTAGTGCATCAATGAGAGAACGGAGTTATCAACAGAGATACGAGATGGAAAAATCAACAGATCAATACAGATGCCAGATGGAGATATGTGATACGACCTAAATAGATTAAGAGAGATGTTAAGATGTAGTTGTAATGCATCAATGAGAGAATAGAGTTAGAAAGGCGAGACGCGTCCTGCAACTTGCTTGAGCCGAGATACACTTGCTTGAGCACAGAGGGAGGCTGGGATTAATTGGGAGACGAACAGACACAGAGAGGTGGGGTTCGAAGGGAGTGAACGTTGAGAACGAATCAAGGACTGGGAGGAGGGAGACTTTCTGGCCACAAATGTATGAAATAGGGGAAAGAAGATCTAAGGTTGAATGTGTGAGAGTGTGACTTTGTGAGTTGGTGACCGACTGACTGTGGGTTTCAAATTGGGGTTGGCTAATAGTGACTGGGTTTGGGCCAAAGAAGGAGTTTGTTTATGTTTTTTAAAATATAGGGAAAAAAATATATATATATATATATATGAATTTTGATTAGTTTGGTCTATTAGGTTCTTATAATCTAAAACTGAACCGAATCAAAATTACTAAATTATTCCAAAAAATTAATTGAACCAAAAGCAAACACAAGAATAATCGAACCAAAAAATAGAATTTTGTTTGATTTGGTTTGGTGATCAGTTTCGATTCAATTTTGCTCACTCCTATATCTATATACTACCTCCAATCCTATATATATATATATATATATAAAAGTTAATTAGTATTCCCTATTGTTATTCTAGGATTTTTATTTTATTTTAAAACTATTATTATTTTACAAATATGATGCATTATTAATTTTTTTTCCACTTGTAACCTCATTTATTAGTATCATTTTTTCTTCTCTCTCTTGGCTAATGTTTACTCCTTTTTAATTTATACTATTAGAAATCAAATTCCAAGACTCTGGCCAAAAAGGAAAAAAAAAAAAAGAAATCAAATTCTTAGACTCCTTAAATTAGAGTATTTTAATTATTGCATAGTACTATTAGTTTATATTAGTTAAAACTTTCTTAATCCATATGCTATAACCTTAAACAATCCATATGGGATTGAGGACTTTCTCTCATTCCTAAAATCTATCATTTTAGGAATTTTTACACAGTTATTAAATGATGTAAAATATTGTAAAATTTAATAATATTTTGCTAAAATGTCCTTAATTTGAATACACTCTTGAATGATCTATTTGATATTAATGAATGGTAAAATAAGTAATTAATAATTCTTTAAAATTTTAACATGACAAATATTATGAAAAATGTGAAAAGTTCTAAAGTGATAATTTCTAGTAAGTGATGGGAGCATTTAATCTTGAGGAGATTTAATTTTCTTCTCGCACTGTCATTCTGTGAAAACACCACCTTTTATGTAATGGAGTTATCATCAAATTAAACTACAAATATATATATATATATATGCTATATTAAAAAAAATGACGGAAAACTAGCGTAATATATACATCACATTAAGGATGTGAATGGATATTGTGTATTATAAACTACATCACAGTAAGGATGAAAACTGGCGTCTTTTCTTTTTCTTGGGCTTAATTAGGAATAAGCGGCTATTTACTGATGAGCAGTTTTCTTCCTTTGGCATCGTCCAATATCATGGTGAATCACACTGTTCCTGTTGATTTTGTTGTAAGGCACTGTGGTTGTAAATCTTTCTTTTTGATATATATATATATATATATATATATTTCCCTTTTGTCCAGCGAAAAAAAGAATGAGGGAAAAAACTGATGGAGACGAAAGTGTGAATAGATAAAACACGAAATTGACCACTGTTATTAACATTTCATTTTGTCCGGACATTTCATAAAAAAAAATAAAAACAAAAATAAAATAAAATAAAGTTAATAATAAATAATAATATATAAATGAAAAAAAAATAAACAAAAAATAAGAAGAAAGTTACAAGAATTAAATAAATAAAATTAATATACAAATACATAACAAAAAAAACACAAAACAAAACAAACAAAAAATAATAATAACAATAAAAAAAACTAATTGAAAAAAAGAAAAAACTTAAAAAAAACAACACAAAACAAAACAAAAAAAAATAAAAATTTAAAAAAACTAATTAAAAAAAGAAAAAACTTAAAAAAAAACACAAAACAAACAAAAAAAATAATAACAATTAAAAAAACTAATTAAAAGAAGAAAAAACTTTAAAAAAAAAGGGGGAGGGGGTAATTTTAGGCCCAAATACCACGAGCCCACAGTTGGACTCGTGGGCTTGGACCAAAGGGCTGCCCTAAACAATTAGGGCAGCAGACACCAAAAGAAAAGAAACCGAGGGGACACGGGCGAGAAGAGAGGAGAGTTCGAGCAAAGACAAAAGAGGCAGGATGAAATTCTGAGAAGCTGAGAATGTCCAAGTGCAAACAGATGAGGCGAACCTTCGAATGAGGAAGTAAAGCAGGGGAAAAGAATGAAGCTTGAGTCTTGAATTGGTAATTTCTCTCCTAAAAACTTAGCTTTTAGCCACGGGTTGGAAATTTTGGATCAAGACTGATTTAAAACTTTGTTTCCGAAAGTTAGTTGCCGTAGCCGTATAGTTGGTACTCTGTTTTTGACTCATCTGGGATTTTGTATCGGCAGTGCTGTATTATTGAATTTTTCACCTAACGGGAATCATGAGATTTGTTTTATGATGATATGGGAATCCTCTTTTCCTTTGCTATTGTTGGTCTAAAGCTCATTTTATGGCGTTTAGGAATATGGTCAATGTTTTTCCTGACAATCATAAGTAGTAATGGTGGATGTGGTTTGGTCTGTTTGCACCATTATGTGTTACTTTTAGATTAAAACTAGACACCTAGTTTGTCTTTGGCCAGTGTATACCCGGCTTGAAGCCTTTTCTTTAAATCCATGTAACATTCTTCCACTCTTATTTGCTTCACTCTTGCTAAAGATTAAATGTTTCAAAATGACATTGAACTGCCTAAAGTTGGGTGCTTTAGTTAAGAAATGTGATTTGTGGAAAGCCGGATAACTTGTAGTCTTATTTGCTGTTTGCGTACCAAGACATCATGCAAGGTTGATTTAGCTTTCTGGTTAGTGTCTAGCATTCAGAATAGGAAAACTGCAATGCTCAATGCTTGCTTTTGAGTGTGTCTCTCAAGTGTTCAGAAAATGCTCGATAGAGATTTAGCCTGTCTATTGTGTAAACATCACTCAAAGATCTTGTGGATAATCAAGAGAGTGCTAGAATGAGTTATGGGAATGCATTATACTCTTGTGTGTGAATAGCATTAGGATTGACACACCTTAGAGCAAAAATAGGTCTTATTGGTTTCATTTACACATAAGAAGCTTGCTGTAACTTATTGCTGCTACATGAGTGCATAGGACTAACTTTAAGCTGTGGAAAGTGATTACTTGGCTTTGATTTGGGCTTGAGAAATTCTGTTGCTGCACAGATTATCCTTGAGCTTAATGAAATACTCATTCAACTTTGGTTTTGCATGAGAAGGCATGTTTCAAATGTTGCATTAATGTTCCTGTTGCAAGCTTCAAGTAATGCCTTTTATACTTTGCTTTGTTGTTCTAGACTTGTCTTTGCTGTCACAAACTCATTGGTTCTACTTAGAAAGATGATCATATGACTGTGTTTTTCTTGCATTTGATGATTGGTTGTGAGATAGTACATGTCCATTTGATTTCAGGCTTCTTAAGTGATCATATGATCTTATGTTTCTATGCCTAGGCACTGATTTGGCTGCTGTGTGATTACATGTGGTTAGGACAGTGAGAAAGAGATATACATCCGTGATTTTGCATGCCCAAAAACCAGCTTAGTGTGCTGCATGTTCATATCTAGTTTGAGGCCCATGAGTGAATCATTTTCCATGTTCTTTTCATTTAAAGGTCAGGTGTATTTGTTGCACATATGAAGCACATTTTTAACTTCTAAACTGAACCTTATGCTCATTGTTTCACACACTAGGATTTCAGTTTAGTTGTGGACTACTTAAATTCCCTTTTAGTGAAGAAAGTATTTATGAGGTTTGCTCTTAGCTCTTAATTTAGTTTTCTTGTATCTTTTCTTTACCTTAGTCTTTGTTGTAGTGGTGTATTTCTTTTAGGGTTAAGTTAGTTTGTAGAGTTAGGTTGGTTTCGATAATGGCATTGCTTCTTATTAGCATGTGATCTTTATTCTTTTAAAAGGAATTATTTTGTTTTCTTGTCTCAAATTTTTAAGAGGAATAATACCCTTTTATTTCCTTGCGAGCACCATGGGAGCGTGAGATCAAGCTTGAAAAGAGTGAGTCGTCCTCATCAATGGCAAGGGAGGAACACCAAGGCAAGCACGGGAGTATCAAGCCAAGTATGAAAAATGGAAGCTATCAACTTCGAGACAAAAGGGAAGACATAAGAGTTTGCATCTAATCATCTTATGTTTGTGTCTAAGGTATATATATAGTAGGTCCCAATGACCTTTCCCTCTAAAATTTTATTTTCTCACAAAAATAATAAATAAAATAAATAATAAATGAATAAATAAATAATTGGTTCAATAATTACACCACGTGAGGTTTTCAGAACCTACGCAGGTATTTTGGTTAACTGTGTTGTCACGTAAGATTGTGAATTCACGCAAACATACTGGTTGAACTTTCTTTAAAATAATAATAATAATAATAATGAAAATAATGATTATATTTTATAAAGAATGAATAATAATAATAATAATATAACAAGTTTTCAAATTTTATTACAAAGAATAATTTTCAAGGTTTTTGCTTCCATTTGTATAATAAAACCTTTACACCACGAGGTTTAGAACTTATGCAGGTAATTAAGGAATCGATCTATTGGGTACGACTACGAGTTTGCAACAGGTGGATCAGTTTTTATTTTAAAAGAAAAATCCCCAAAATACAAAAATATATCAGTTTTTTTTTTAAAATCAAAATAAAAAAAATATATAAATTTTGAAATAAAATAGAATAAGAGTAAGTAAATGGAATTAAATTATCTTTTGCAAATTAAAACACACCAACTCAATTCAAGAAAATTATTTGTTTGCAAAAAGTTAAATTATTTTTAATTAACTTTCTCCTTTCACAAAAATTTTATAAAAAGTTATAAAAAATATCAACCAACTAACACGCATTTCTAGTCCCGAACTACGTGGACTTTGATTGCCACCGCAGGGTACGTAGGCCCCAGGCTCTGATCCTGGGTCAAGTCCATCTTTGTAAATAAATAAATAATTTTTGATTTATTTGGTTTTTTTCCCTTAATTTAATAAATGTTTCCCAATTTATTTTTTCAATTCCTCTTCCTCATTTTGCTTAAATATCCTTAATTTTAATTTAATTTATTTTTTTATTTTATTTTCCAAATTTTCTTAATTTCTTTTTTCTCTACCCTTTTTCTCGCATATGAACGATAAAAGGAAAATCAAAATACATTTTTAAGCCATATTAATTTACACAATTAATGTAAAGTAATCGTTACTAGGAACGGGTGTTGTGGGGTGCCTAACACCTTCTCCACACACAATCGATTCCCGAATCCAACTCTGATTACGCAGACCACCCTTTTTCTCTTTAATTCAGTTTCTCAAGATTTTCCCTCAAAATTTTGGTGGCGACTCCTCACAAGTCGGTTTTTACTCGAAGACCCGATTTGTTCTCATTTTTCCTTTCGTCATATTTTTCCAGGTACGACAACTGTGAATTATGGCCACCAACTTGATGTTCAAGGTCTAATCACACGAACACGAACACGAACATGATGTTATGGCATTAATGTGGTCGGTTGGTGCAATAATATTAATCCTGTATTTTGGCATGGGATTAGTATTGGAGCAATACTATTGGCTCTCACCTTCTGCGCTGTCATTCTTATATCAAGAGGACAGAAAAAAGTTTGTTTTAAATGATACTCCAATCACCAACTAGTTTACCCTTGAAGGAGCAGGTGAGTTTTGGGCTTGTGAGTTTCAAAGAGAAGATTAGGGGCCTTCTTCTGATGGGCCCAATATATATATACATATTTGTTAGGCCCAATTCTTTCTAAGTCTCCACCAAAAAAAAATCATGAGATCAGAGTAGACTAATAAATCTTAACCTACAAGCACTACTATGCATAAGAAGTATCACATGAGCAAGTCAATGAACAGCTCAAAATAAAGCAACTCATCATATAAAAGAACGAACATATGCATGCAAATGCAATCCCATTCTACAGTGAGAATGAGATCCATCAAATTCAAAGTAGTCCAAAACCAACTCTACTTGAAATTAAGCTGATTATTGAGCTAGCAACACAAGTGTAATTAAGCAAGCATTTCAACCACTTTAATTTAATTTCCATTATCATCTCTAATGATTATTCCACCCGAGAGAAGACACATCAGGATGAGGAGTTCAGCACACACACACACATATATATATATACTGGAAAAGCATCACACAGCCTATTCCCCAAAAACATCTATCCAGAACAAATCATTCATCTAATTAATTTCATTTCATTTCAGACCGACTAATTTTATCTGGGTTATTAATATCAACAGCCGACACTAGAAAATTAACCAAACCTTTTGGATCTAGTTAATATATATACTTCCTCCGGTCCTATATATAGGATATTTTATTCTGATTTTAAATATAAAACCCTTTACAATATACGAGGTAGTATTTATTATACATTTCCAAAAAAATGTCCCTATTTAATATACCCACAGAGAAAGAGAGAGAAATTAAATAAGAGTAATTTTAAAAAAATATTAAAATTTTTAAAAAAATCGAGATAATTAATTAGTTTTAATTCTAATTTTTAATTCATGTGATTCGGTTAAAAATGTCTTATTATAATAAAGACTAAGGACTAGAGGGAGTAATAAATTAAGTGACAAATTAAAGATGCTCTCCAGTAGTAGTACTTCTTCATGACAATTACTAAGAACAAAGCAGCCAGCTCCAACATTTCCCTTCTCAACAAATTAGCTTTCACATGTATAATGAGTACACGTACCCTCCACAAAAAATATAATGTTTTATCTTTGACGGAGCCTTCAATCTTCACACACACACACACACATATATTACATGAGCTTTCGCTTATTGCATAGCTCCATTTTTATAGATAATCTTGAAACATTTCCCCTTTTTCAATTAACAGCAACTAGATTTTTCTCCCCTATGTGTGGGGAACACGGGGAGATTTTATTTAGTTCTAAAATATATTAAATTAAAAAAACTCAACACTACCTCTCCTATTTCAAAAAAAAAAATTGATATCAAATGATATCAATTAAAATTAATATAAATTTTAGAATTAAGAAAAAGATAAAATTTGACCCAAAAAAAATGGGGATCCATCTAAGATAAACTTCACTTATAAAAAAATAAATGAATCAGATAAATATGGGACTCACTTAGATAAAAAAAAATAAATAGAAAATAATAGAAAGTTACATAGGCAAAAGAGATAAGTTACACTGTATGACTGATGGGGCTCCACATTTATACATTCGAAAGGCACCCACTGTGGGTCCCACTTTCACATAATCAAAATCTAATTACCAGGTATATTTCCCCTTTTTCAATTAATAGCAACTACATTTTTCTCCGGAAACACATGAAGATTTTATTTAGTTCTAAAATATATTATATTAAAAAAAAAATTTATTATTAGCTATCATATTTCCCAAAAAAATTGATATCAAATGATATCAATTAAAATTAATATAGATTATAGAATTAAAAAAAATAAAATTTGACCCAAAAAAATGAGGACCCACCTAAGATAAACTTTACTTAAAAAAAAATAAATGAATGAGAAAAACATGAGACTCACTTAAATGAAAAAATAATAAAATGGTATAGAGCCCAAAGAATGGGGCTCCACATTTATACATACGAAAGGCACCCACTGTGGGTCGCACTTTCACATAATCAATATCTAATTACCAGTAACTTTGATTGATTAATTAATTTAAAAGAAAAGAATGAAGCCAAGTATATTTGCCATAACTAATTAAGGTGCGCCCATGTGTTGTTTTCTATAACTTGACATCATCAGGACAAACAAATAGTATATATGTTATCCGTTTAAGAAAGGATATTCTTACGACAATGTTGATGGTGGAAGATTAACAATACATATACACAGATAATGCTGTTAACAGTACCCAAACAAAAAAGCCGCATGTTCATGACCTGCCCCGTAATTATCATTCCTAGTTTCACCACCATAGGCCCTGTTCGGTTTGATTAATGAAAATGGAATTTTTTTTCTTAGGGCAAAAATCGAGATATGCAATATATATTCTATCTACCCGTCATCATTACTCAATAGTACCCATATTTTTTATTATTCTGTCCACAGGCAAAAAAAAAAAATCACATCCACAAAATCACTTTTTTTCCATTTAATTTCATTTTTTATTCCATGCCATTTTGCATACTAAACATGACCTAAGAGTCAATTCTCTTCTTAGGTTGAATTATATAAATGTCTGATTCGGTTTCTATGCAGTCAATATCAGTGATAAATATATATTGTGTATTTAGATGAATGAAAATAAGTATTACTTTATAAAAATAACAAAAAATATATGTTACTTTTATCAGACGACAAAAAAGATGTTATGATCATGGAGATAAGTATGTGATTAATGGCACTAAACCATGGGGAATCAATTAATTAATTAATCAAGGACGGTGGTAGTTTGGCCATTGAAAAATCATTGGTTTGGAGAAGCAAATGGCATATAATTGTTATTATTAATAATATGAAGTGACGGAAAGATGTTTTGCGGCTGCGGCGGATTATCATTTCAGTTTAACAGCTCACTTCTGTTCTATTCTAAGAACCTGTATCATCACAACAAGCAGCTCACAAACAGCTCATTACATTACAATTATTTTTAATTAATAAATGTCAAGAAAAATTAATCGAGTTAGTAAATTTTATGTCACAGTATTCAAAAATTAGAATTCCTCTTTCCGTCCCCATGTATTAAATTCCTCCTTTTTCCTATGGTTAAGCTATAGCACCTTGGACTTGCTTCAATTCTGGTGTGTAAACTCAAATGGAAATGAGAATGTAAATACGCTAATTGTTAGGCAAATAGGTAGCGTATAATATCAATTCAATTTCCATGTATATGGAATGATGAAGCAGTGCTGTAAATTAAGAATCCGCGTGGCGTGTGAATTGAAAGGTTCCAACTTGCACATTAAAGTCAGTTTAACGCAAAATTGATCAACTAATTAAAAGAGGCAAATGAAAGCCAATATCCCGTGGAAAGGGGGATTTTGTAAATTTCTTTTTTGAGCAAACACCAAAAGGTAATTGGATCGATCTCGATCGGTTTCAATACGCACTTTACCAAGTCAACTTGCTCTGCTGAGTCCCTCACTTATTCCAAAAAAAAAAAGAAGAAGAAGAAGAAGAAAGAAAAGAAAAAAATCTTTGTTCCCAATAATTTTTCCGAGGAATCTGTGCAATCTCCCCTAGCTCATTCCATAAACAGCCAGATATTCTTAACTTAATAGGAAAAGCATATCGTAAAATTGAACAAGGACCTCTCAGACTCAGCACTGGAACCTGTGTGTGGTGAAAGCTCGTACAGTACTAGTACTAGAGAAGGTGCCTACCAAGATGCTTCCACGAAAACATCCACTTGACTTTTTCGCATGCAAAGACGTGTTTTCAGGGCAATCTATGCATGTCATGTCGTCTATTCCTCATCCTCACAATCCCACCACCTAATTAATTATTCCCTTAACTGATGGCTTCAAACCCCTCTCGTATATATCCCTAGTGCTTAAAATTAAAATTCCTTATTATGTATATATATATATATATATATATATATGCTTTGCTTTCTCTCCTTACCAAATATGAAGATGCCATCCAATCCAATCCCATTTTTATACAAAAACCGCAATATCCCAGATGGGACCTACCTTCTCTTCCATCTGTTGCTAATTATGGCGACTTTCAATTAGAAACGGAAACGTCAGTAGTATATATGATCACTCATTTCATTTCAACTGTCTTCTGTACATTCATTGTATTAGGGGCATAAGTCGGAAGAATTAGAAGAAAACCATGGCGATGGCGATATCGTTTTTTCTGTTTTCTTCCTTGATCTAAAGAAAAGAATAAAAAAAAAACCTCCTTTTTTTTTTTTAATATAGTTATGAAATTTAACTAACTGATAACCTCGTCTAAAAGCTTGTACCTTCTGACCTTGTTCCTAAAGACCTGTTTTGTGATCCCATTTCTGTTGGATATATCCTCCGACTTACTCCTCCTCAGCTTTTCCTCCAAATCCCCGTTCGTGATGATCCTCTTGCGGGTCGAAACCAATACCGGCGGCGATTTTGCCTCCGGCGATCTCTGTTTCTTGATGCTTTTGTTCAGTTGGATTAATCCCCTCTTGCCTCCAACGAATTGAGCACCATCAATAGCGTTCTTGGTTTTCTTGTTTCTGCTCTCACCGGCGGTGTGGCCATTGTTATCCTTATTAAAAGACGAGGAGGAATTAGAAGAATTGGGTGACTTGTCGGCGATTTGGTCCGTCTGAATCAAACACCAATTGCAAGTGGCATAAGATCGGGCTTTGGGGTACAGATTGCTGCAGTATCTGCAAAATCCAGAAGCTGGGGAATGAATGGAGCTGAGGGACGAGAAGAAAAATGAAACGAAAAAAGAAAGATCGGGAAGAAATGAGGCCTGTGCTGAGATCTGAAATGACAGAATTTGCACTGAAAAAGTTGATCAGAGAAGCCAGGATCACCGCACATGCAACACTCTGGGATGGCATCTTCACTGCCCTTGATGACCATGTTGTCTTGTTTCTCGTCGAGGGAGAGAGAAGATAAATAGGGAAATAAGAGTGAGGAGGATGGCCACACAAAACTGAGTAAGGAAGACGCTGGATCGCTTGCGTGTGTTGTGGATATATATATATATATAGATGGGTTGGACTTTCCGTGTGGCCGTGTTTGGGAAGTTTGTATTTAATATATTGAGAAGAGAGTTGGCAATTGGCAATTTGCATGGTGTCGCTATTTATAATAATCACAGCCACAGACTGGTAATGGTACGGTCTTCGTTCCCGATCTGTCCCCTCCTTTTTATTAATTAATTTTAGTATTTTTAAAAAAGAAAGGTCGTATTCAGTATTCAAGATCATGGGGGTATGGGGTGGGGACTGCTCGTGCGCAGAGGGAGGCTAGGGAGAGGGTGGTTATATATATATATATATATATATGTAAGAGAGGGAGAAGAGTAGATGAAGAAGGATGAATAGTAAGTAACGTAATGTAAGGGAGAACACGAGAGAGAGAGATAGAGAAGAATATTGGTTAGAGAAATTAAGAAAAGAAGGAATTAGAGGGGAAGAAGCTTGTGTTGTGTTCTTGTGTTGTGTTTTGGGGCGTTATGGAAGCCACCACACTTTCCACATTACATGGTCAATAATTAAGAGTATCTACATCTATCTGGCTATCTTGTTGCCCCCAATTCTACGGGTCCTCTTCTAAATACCCCACAACTTGATTTCTTCCTCTCCTCTCCTCTCCTATCCTATCCTATCCTATCATATCCGTCCTTTGCTTTACTTCCTCAACCTCATTCTTCCTTCCCTGATTTTGCCACTCCACATAGGGACTTATCACTTTACTTTTTCTTTATTTAGTTATCATATATTTTATATACTCTTCTTGTGCCCATAAAAATGATACACAAAATGATGGACTAAAACTCACCTATGTACGTCTGTCTCTGTCTCTGTGAGAGAGAGAGAGACAGAGAGAGAGCACTTATGATCTTATGAAGGTGAATCCATATGAATCATACACATGTTGAGAGGATTCAATATCTCTTGATTTGCGACGTTAATGAAATTTTATGACAAATTAAAATTTTCAAATATTCAATTACTATTTTTTTAAACTGATACTATTAAAACTTTAACCAAAAATAAATAAACAACAAACGCAACTATTTTGAGAGAATTGATGAAAAGATCACTCTCTTCTCAATCTAATTCCCCGAAAATACTCTCCTAAATTGGTCATTAAAAGATACTTTCAATCCGCTCCTAGTCCTACAAACTCAATCCTCTTCAATTTAGCCTCTCAATATATATATATATATATATATTCTCATGTTTCATTTGAGAAGTATTTATGATTCATGAGAGATTTTATCTTTAAAAGAATAAATTAAAAGAATACCTTTGAGTTACCAAATTTAAGAAAAAAAAATAAAAACCAAATAATTTATTATAATGTCTTACCAAATATGTAAGAGTGGATTATAGGCATTTTTTCCTCGTAAAAATACAAAAATATTATCTGGATTTTTGAAGATGGAAGAGTGACGGTAACCTAAACGGAGACATGGCCACTACTGATATATTTTTTTTTGGGGCCTATTGATTGATTTGTTCATAATTACCATAAAGTGAGCGATCATAGTTAGTTAAATTTATTCACCAAAAAAATTTAATCAAAGTAAGTTGATACCTACACTTTAAAAGAGGCTAGTTTTTGGTTAGTCAGGGAATACCTCTTGTGCATTTAAAAAAAAAAGTTAGTTGATATCAGAGGTCATTGACAGAAAAACAAAAAAGAAAAAAGAAAAAAGACAAGAAAGAAGCACATTATAAACGTGTAAACTGAGTAATGGGTGACACGAACTACTGCGCGTCCTGCAGAGCTCATGCATTTTGCTTTTCTTTGGTTGCAATGAAACACACAAGTCACAACCATGTCCCTGTTGATAAGTTTCATATCTAAAGCTAGAGGGATCTTGTGTGTAGTATGAAGTTAGAAAAGACTTGTATTGTTTCTGGTTAGTGAATTTATATATATATATATAAATACTTAACATTTCACAGGCTTCCTTGCCATCTTGTTTCGCCCAACTCATTTCCATATCACAATGCTTCTCATCTCGGATGATTTATATGGCAATTAAAAATTTCCATACAAAAGATATAATTAAGATTTTTAAAATATAACAAAATTAAGCAAGATAAAACTTTTCAGTAATATAAAATGCATGCGTGTATCGCGATGAACACAAATAACCTTTGTAATTAGTGGTTTAAATGGTCATGCAAGCATGATACAGTCGAGGAAGGAAACATGAAAATGGGCCACAAAATAAAGCCTTCCCCTTGGGTGCTTAATCGTTAGAGGAAAAGAAAACCAAGAAATTAATATTAATCTAGCTCAGCTTTCACACCTCAATACTTATAGTTTTCCCACACTGGAAAACTCTGAAAGAATAATCGTAGTACAATGTGTGCGCGCGTGTAATACGATTTACTAAACTTATGCATGTCATTTATATTAACAGGTAAAAAATGAGATCAGATACTAACCTAGGCATAGGACGAAAACATCCGGAACAATCCGTACTCAAATACGGTAACAAACTCTAGCGCGAGAAAGATATGATTATATGCTCAACATCCTCGTTCTATAAAATTCCAAAACCAGTTCTGACTCGTTCTTATGTACAAAGCTTTACAATACGGATACTGCCTTATACTATACAAAAACATGGAACATCAGCCGCCATTATAACTGATAAATTTCTACAACAAAAAATCAAAAAAGAATAATGTGCTAGGAAATTAATCCCGGAATAAAGTGCCATGATTTATTCTCAACTCTCCAACGTACTCTGAATGCCTCCAATAGTTGGGTTGGAGTTCCTTCTGTGGATAATCGCCTCTTATCTCCCATCTGTATCGGATACCTATATGACAAATCAGTACGGCTCCATGAACAAATGTAGCAAGAAAATATTTCAATTTGGTCACATGAAAAAATTCACCAAAAAATCAAAGAAGCAAGAAGGCTAAGGCTAACACAGCCTAAAAAACAGGAACCTCTTTGAAAAGGCAGAATCAGTTCAACATTCTGGATAGGCAACATAGCTTGTTCATTATGTCAAAATCAACACAAATTTCTCAACATTTTTCAAAACCTACCATCTAAACCACTGGCAAAGCAGTCATAGTTAACCAACAACTAAGCATCCCATTCTCAGATTCCAAGTGAATTTTTGCACGTCAATTTTACCAAGGAATATACCGGGGCTTTGGGATGTTAAGATGCCTTATAATTACCACCTATGTATGCCTTGTGAATGCCAATCTCCACATGCCGGCAAGAGTGCTGCTGCAACTTATGCCAAGGGCTCTCACCACCTTACCAGCAAAATCAGATCCCCCTCTCACACCCATTGACAAACACAAGAAGATCCCCTGAATCCAGCTAAAAGTCATAGGACAGGTTTGTCCCCTATGCATACAGTCTTTGTGAGAAGTTTAACATTGTTCCACAATATTCTAATTTTTGTCTCCATTGATGAGTAGTTTACAATCCTCATAACTCAAACTAGATTGAACCCATAAATAAGATAAATTTATCTAATAATTTTATCTAAAAAGAATAAGTCCTCTAGCACTGCTGGATGCATACTGAGTAGATAATTACCCCCATCCCTCTACTTATATCTCCTATGATATACAAGAAACATGAACATGAATATTAAACACGTGCAGAAAAAGAGAAAAGCAGGACTTACCAGATGGTTAAACCAGAGAATTATTAGCTTTGGGCACATTCAAATGGCCGCAATCGCAATGATCCTTCAGGAAACTCCTGCATTCTAAGTGGCTCTAAAAGCTCAAACGGTCTGCAACAAACACAAATACTTTCTACATGAATTATAACCTAAACAGATTGTGCCCCATGAAGGGGTTATAAAAGCATCAAGGGATAGGATAGTTAATCTAGCAAGGAGAAAGAGGAGAAAGGTTCTAATTTAGCACAGCCAGTACACTAAAAGAGAATAACTTTTCTACAAATGGCAGACAACAAACCTATAATCAGTAGCATAACAGTATCACCAGGATCACTATCAAGTACGAAAGCATGGTCTGCTTCAAAGATTGCAATGAAAAAAAAAGAAGCATTCATTAAATTTGGCAATCGGTAAAACTGTGCATGTTTTAGAGTTTGACTCCCCGTATTAAGAATGAAGTGATAAATTAACACGATATTTAAATCAATATTTATTAACACTCATTATCCCCATGGTTTTCCTTCCAAACAGACTTCCAAGGCATTAAGCTTGTAAGTAAACTACCAGAACATCAACCGTGTACATAGATATATCTATACTAATATGGCTTCAGGACCTTTTAGTATCTCAGCTGAAAATTAGTCATTAAAAATATAAAATCCAGTCACGTTCTGTAAATATTGTATTATTCTGACACAGAATTATACACTAACATGCATTGGAACCCTGCCAATACCAAATACAGTACTATGCCACAATAAGGTATTGTTTACTACACCAATGACACAACTGACGGCAAGTTGTTAGTGAACGACCCACATGACACTAAGTTTGGAAGATCAACTTGTAACTCCTATTTGCAGTAATGTTGCGATAGTACTGTGAAATATATAGAACAAATGATTTATAGTTGTTCAATTTAAATAGAGTTTTGTTACAACGCTGTCATTTTCTTGGTTATTGAAGGTAACTAAATAACTTTCAATATTATTGGTATCTATATTAAACTCCGCCTATGTAGTATCATAGCCGGTCCCAAGCCCGGGTAAAGGAGGAGGGTTGTGTTAGGCCCTCAACAGCCAACGTAAAAATCTGTCGAATCTCATGACATGGATCAAAGACGTATAGGTGCTAAGGCTAGGTCGTTGCCCAGAAGTAACACGCTGTATGGCTCGAATGCAGTGTCAAATGAGCTAGAGCCACTACATCGGCGCTCGGGTGTAGTGTTAAATGAGCAAATGTTCCCACATCATACTGGACGGACGTGGGTAAAGAAGCTAGCCCAGAAAAGCAAGATTAGATTCGGTTCTTGGAATATTGGTACATTAACAGGTAAATCTATGGAGGTGGTGGATGCTATGATTCGAAGGAGAATTAACATCTTATGTCTTCAAAAAACTAAATGGGTGGGAGAAAAGGTTAAAGAGTTAGACACTACTGGTTATAAACTTTGGTATGCAGGGAAGGTTAGAGCAAGGAATGGAGTTGATATTATTGTGGACAAAAACTGGAAAAAGAATGTGATAGGAGTCAGAAGGATTGGAGATAGGATCCTATCCTTAAAATTGACTATTGGACATGATACACTCAATGTTATTAGTGCTTACGCACCTCAAGTAGGGTCGGATGCACATATTAAGGAAAAGTTTTGGAAAGATCTGGAGGGTTTGGTTCAAGACATCTCACAAGAGGAAAAGATCCTCATTGGGGGGGACCTTAATGGTCATGTTGGAAAAGAGACTATGCAATATATGGGAGCTCACGGCGGTTATGGCTTTGGAGAAGTAAATGAGGAGGGACATTTCATTCTTGATTTTTCAATGGCTTACAATCTTACGATTGTAAACACCTGTTTCAAGAAGCGGGAGGAGTATTTATTACATATAAGAGTGGAGTCCAAAGGTCATAAATTGACTTCTTTTTGGTAAGGAACTCAGATAGATCAACTTGTAAAGACTGCAAAGTAATCCCTGGTGAGAGTTTAACTTCACAACATTGGGTCTTGGTCCTTGATGTAATAGTTAAAACCTGTAAACTGAAAAGTCGAAAAGCTTTAAATCCTAGGATTAAGTGGTGGCAACTAAAAGGTGATAAACAAGTGGTCTTTACGAGGAAAGTTATGGAGGAAGGTAATTGGGACTTACAAGGAAGTGCTAATATCTTGTTGGATGAGATGGCTAAAAGGATCAAGGATACCGCTAAAGCACTATTGGGTGAATCCAAAGGTTTTGGACCTAAGGATAAAGAATTTTGGTGGTGGAATGAGAGTGTGCAGAAGAAGGTCAAATATAAGAAAGAGTGTTTCAAAGCCTTGCATCTATGCAATAACGATGAAAATTGGAAATGTTATCGATTGGCTAAAAAGGAAACTAAGAAAGCAGTGAGCAAGGCTAGATCTAAAACTTTTGAGGAATTCTACCAGGATTTAGGAACAAAGAATAGTGAACATAAGATTTACAAAATTGCCAAGAGAAGGGAAAGAAAGTCAAGAGATTTGGACCAAGTAAGATGTATTAAGGATGAAGAAAGAAAAATTTTAGTTGCAGATAACGATATCAAAGAAAGATGGGAGAGCTACTTTTATAAGTTTTTCAATAATGGATTAGATATTACAATTGATACTGAAGGATTAACAACCCATGAAGATGATCTCAATTTGAATTTCTACCGTAGGATTCGGATTGGAGAGGTGAAAGAAGCTTTTAAAAGAATAGATAATGGCAAAGCCATTGGTCCCGATGGTATTCCTATCGAAGTTTGGAAGTGCTTAGGAGAGAAGGGGGTTTAGTGGCTCACTAAGTTATTTAACGAAATTTTAAGGTCCAAGAAAATGCCAGAGGAATGGAGAAAGAGCACTCTAGTGCCCATATACAAGAACAAGGGGGATATTCAAAATTGTGCTAATTATCGGGGGATAAAACTCATGAGTCACACCATGAAACTTTGGGAAAGAGTGATTGAGTATAGACTCAGAAAGGAGTCTCGTATTTCAGAAAACCAATTTGGATTTATGCCAGGACGGTCTACAACAGAGGCTATTTATTTATTAAGGGGTTCGATGGAAAGATACCGGAGTAAAGAGAGGGACTTGCATATGGTTTTCATTGATTTGGAAAAAGCCCATGATAGAGTACCAAGAGATGTATTGTGGAAAGCAATGGAGAAGAAATGTGCCTGTGTGGCTTATATTCGAGCCATAAAGGATATGTATGAGGGGACAATAACAAGTGTGAGAACTCCTGGAGGTGTGACAAAGAACTTCCCTATAACAATAGGCTTACATCAAGGATTTTCTTTGAGTCCATACCTGTTTGATCTGGTTTTGGATGTTCTTACTAAACATATACAAGAAGAAATTTTAAAGTGTATGCTCTTCGCGGATGATATAGATTTAATTGAGGACTCAAGAGAAGAGGTCAACTCTAAACTTGAATTATGGAGACATACTTTGGAATCAAAAGGTTTCCGTCTGAGTAGAAGCAAGACGGAATATATGCATTACAAATTTAATAAGAGGCCAATTAAAAATGATTCAGAGGTAAAAATTAGAGAGCAAATCATCCCTGAGGTGTCAAAGTTTAAATATTTGGGGTTGATTTTACAGAATAATGATGAAATTGATGAGGACGTTATGCATAGGATACAAGCTGGGTGGTTAAAGTGGAGGAAAGCAATATGAGTTATTTGTGACCGCAAGGTACCTACTAAACTTAAAGAAAAATTTTACAGAACAGCTATAAGGCCAGCAATGCTATATGATAGTGAATGTTGGGCTTTGAAAGGACAACAAGAACATAAGATGGGAGTAGCAGAGATGAGAATGTTGAGATGGATGTGTGGTCATACAAAATTGGATAAGATACGAAATGACTGTATATCAAGGAAAGTTGGGGTAGCACCTATCGAGGAGAAAATAGTAGAAAATCATTTAAGGTGGTTTGGGCATGTACAAAGAAGAGGGCAAGAGGAGCCAGTGAAAAGAGTTGATCAAATGGCCTGAAACCCGATCAAAAGGGGTAGAGGAAGACCAAAAAGGACATTAAGGGAAGTTATAAGGAATGATCTTTTGAGAAATGATTTATCGGAGGAGATGGCGTTTGATAAAGCTCATTGGCATCGTTTGATCCATGTAACTGACCCAACATAGTGGGATAATTCTAATGTTATTGTAGTTGTTGTTATTGGTATCTATATCAGATTCAGTTTCTGTACACGAAAGATTTTTTCTAATGGGAACTGTCGCTGATAGATTTGTTAAAATGACAATAATACTTTTTCCAGTATTAGGGGTATGATTCTTCGCTAAATCATCATACTCTACAATGCAATTAATGATACTGGTAGTAACAATGAGCTGCTATAATTTGGGGCGTGCATTTGACACTTTGGTTCAGTTCGGTTTAAAATCCTAACAAATTGAAAATCGAAATGATCGTTAAAAAAATAACTGAATCGAACCATAATGTTTGGAAAACTAAATTGAATTATTTAAATTTCGTTCAGTATTAGCAATTCGGTTTGGAACTTTGGTTCAAGTAAAAGCTTCCAAAGTATTCATAGGAAAAAACAAAGACCTCCAAAACATTCAAAGAAAAAAAAAGTCCAGAATTATATACATTTCAATATTCCATCTAAATAACATTAAAAAATATTCATATATGAAAAATACAAAAAAAATCCAGAATAATATTAACCTCAATAACAACATTATTCATAATAATATTTATGATACTGAATTAAAAAATAAATTAAAATGTGGTAGTGGCCCTAGTGGGTTATATATGATATTATCTATTTTCTTAAATTATCTATTAAATTAAAATGTCTCAAAACTAAAAATAAGTATAGGCTAATTAAAATTAAAATAATAAGAAACATAAAAATTTGGGTTCAATTTGATCTATTTAGGTTTCAAAAGCCTAGGACTGAATCAATCAAAATTACCGAAATTCTTTTTTTTTTTTTTTAAATAACTAGACCAAACCTAAAAGCCGAATAAATTGAACCAAATAGACGTAATTTAATTGGATTCGATTTGGTATTTGGTTCGGTTTTACACACCCTTAGCTATAATAGATATATTGTGTAAAATTTTTATTTTTACATGTTTGTCAAAGTCACTTTTTTGGTGGACTTACAAATAATTTAGACATTTATAATTTTTACATTGATAAGTGGGCTACACTTAGTTGCAAAATATGATATTTACAATTCATTGTAGAGTCAATTAAAAATGAAGTTTCGGAAAAAAAAATATTTGTTTCTTCGAGTGTATGTGTATATTAATATCTACCATGTATATCCAATAAATAGAAGCAATACCTTTTATGCTATAAATGATCATTTTATTAAAGTTCTTTTATTTTCAAAATAAAAATTAGTAAAGCTGATTGACATGCATGGCAGTACCAGTGAAGCCACTAGCAACTAATATTCCTATATTAAACGCGAGATTCAGTGAGCCTTACAGGATGGAATCACGATTACGGCGTAACTTTCGCTGATTGTTCTCCATGGCAACCAACACATCAGCAGTTTCAGGTCCTGCTAACCCACCGGCTACAGGAGATGAAACTGGAGCATTTGGAGTCCATATCTAGAATAATGCACCGCCAAGAAGTTTCAGAGATCAATAAAGTCAACCAAAAAAATACCATTCATCATAGAACCATCATCCTCACCTTAATGGTACTATCAATACCACTGGTTGCGACAACAAAATCATATGGATGGCATTGCACACAATTTACAACTGTTGCAGAAAGAAACAAATTACCTCAGAAGAGAAGAGTACTAATATCCCAAAACTTTCAGTAAGGAAAATAAAATTACCAGCTTCATCACCATTGAGCATTTTTATGAGTCTACCAGTCTGTTTTTCCCAAACAAACCATCTTCCGTCATCACTTCCACTGGCAACATATTCACCTATAAATAAACAAGAAAAACAATCATGAATAAAATTTCAAATTCGGGCAGCTGGCATTCAACTCAAATTTATCACTTAAAAAGATGTCAAAATCGCATGCAAAATCTGATTAATCATATGTCACATTGCTACAAGAAAGTGAACAAACATCAAGCATCCAAAGTAAAAGAAAATTCTTTTCAGAACAATTATACATTTCTCTGATGAGTTCAACAAGGCAAGATCACCATGTAACAATAATAAAGAAACAGACAAGAGAAGAAACAAATTTCCCTATCTTTACAATGTGTTATGATACAGAGAAGAGAGAAGAAGAGAAAGAGAGAGGGGGAGAGAGAGAGAGAGAGAGGGCGGGAGGGAGAACGGAGAAATCTCATTTTCTGTTTCTGGATACACTATACACTTATTTGTAAAGAATGATAGCTACTACTTTGACAACTAAGTCCACGTGTCATAACAGATTATTAGTTCACTAGAATATTTGTAACAATACTCCCTCCCTGAAGAACATCCTTGTCTACAAGGATGGTAGATGAAGTAGGTGTTGTTGTAGGGAATTGGGGAAATTGATGCTGAATAAAACTGAGATACATTATGCACTTATTTGTAAAGAATGATAGCTAACTACTTTGACAACTAAGTCCACGTGTCGTAACAGATTATTAGTTCACCAGAATATTTGTAACAATACTCCCTCCTTAAAGAACATCCTTGTCCACAAGGATGGTGGATGAAGCAGGTGCTGTTGTAGGGAATTGGGAAAATTGACGCTGAATAAAACTGAGATCCTCCTATGTAGCATCCTCCGGTTCAGTGTGTTTCCACCGAACTAGAACCTGAGTAACAGGAAGGTTACCCTTCTTGACAACTTTTCGTCCCAAAAGTTCATCAAGTTCCAAGGCAATCAGACCATGATCATCAACAATGGGAAAGTCTATGGAAATAGTATGTCCTGAACCCACATGTTTCTTAGGGAGAGAAACATGGAACACAGGATGTATATGTGTGGCAAGAGGAAGCTCGAGTTCTTAGGCAACAGAACCAATATGTTTCAAAATCTTGAAAGGACCAAAGTGACGAGTAGCAAGCTTCTATGAAGAAGAATTATTGATAAGATTTCTTCTAAAGGGATGTAACTTCAAAAACACCATGTCACCTACCTTAAATTCGCATTCGGATCTGTGTCTATTAGCTTGTTGCAGCATTCGATGTTGAGCTCTCAACAGATGATGCTTCAGCAATTGAATGGTATCTTCCCTAGCCAAACATGACCTATCAATAAAATCATTAGGGGAATCTCCTGCCAAATAGGGAAGACGAGTAGGAGGAGGAACACCATAAACAGCCTCAAAAGATGTCATTCTTATAGCAGAATGATAGGTAGTATTATACCATAATTCTGCTAGTGGCAGCCACTTCACCCATTGCTTGGGAAAATCACCAGTTATACATCGCAAGTAACACTCAATGCATCAATTAAGAACCTCAGTCTAGCCATCAGATTGAGGATGATAGGCTGAGGAGAACTATAATTTAACACCATATAGTCGAAATAACTCCTTCTAGAACTTACCATCAAAAATTGGATCCCTATCACTCACAATGAATTTTGGGAAGCCATGCAACTTAACAACATTGTCCATGAAAACTTGGGCAACCTCCACTGCTGTAAAAGGATGTTTAAGAGCTATAAAATGGCTAGCCTTGCTCAAACGATCAACCACAACTAAAATTGTAATTTTGGAGTAAGACTCAGGCAAACCATTAATAAAATCCATAGACAGCTCTGACCAAACATAATCTAGAATAGGAAGAGGCTAAAATAATCCAAGCAGGCCAACATTCTCTAGTTTAAAGCGTTGACAAGTAACACACTCACGAACAAAGTTTCTAACATCTTTTTCCAGCCATTTCCAATAAAAAGATGAAGATATTCGTTTATATATATGAGTAATACCTGAATGGCAAACAGCTCCATCACAGTGAAAATAAGAAAGTAAATCTTTATGGAGAGTTCTATTAGCCCCAACAAGCAGCCTGCCTTTACGCTTAAGTAACCTATGTTGCCAAGAAAATTTAGGCTTCGCAAATGAGTTCAGTTCAAGGTCATGAATTAATTGCTGCAGTTGATCATCTGTTGTCCAAGATGTTTTTACTCTATGCAAGAGGTCAGTGACTAGAGTAGTCACAAAAAGGACACTGCACTGGGCTATAGGAAAACGAGAAAGTGCATCAGCAGCTGAATTCTCAGAACCCTTGTGATACACGATCTCATAACTAAGACCCCATAGCTTGCGAAGGTATTTACACTGATATGGAGAAACTTCCTTTTGTTCCAATAAGTGCTTCAAAGGAAGTTGATCAGTTTTAATAATGAAAGTCCGTCTCCCTAAATAAGACTTCCATTGCTTGACTGCAAAGATGATTGCCATTAATTCTCGTTCATAAGCAGAAAGGTGCTTCTGGTGACCACTTAAAGGTTGGCTAGCAAACGTTAATGGATGACTATTCTGTGACAAAAAGGCACCCAATCCCACACTTGAAGCATCTGTGTCAATGACAAAGGTATCATTGAAATTTGGAAGACATAGTACAGGAGGAGAGACAATAGCAGCCTTAAGTGTTTGGAAAGCCTTGTCAGCATCTGAATGCCAAACAAAATGATTCACTCTTCGTCAACAGATTAGTGAGTGGTTTGCAAATATTCCCATAATCTCTAATAAATTGACAGTAGTAACTAGTGAGGCCTAGAAACCCACGTAATTCCTTAATGGTAGAAGGAATAGGCCAATGACCAATGGTTTGAAGCTTCTTTGGATCTGCTGCAACACCATCATAAGAGATAATGTGGTCCAAATAGTCACTACTAGTAGTAGCAAAAAACACATTTAGATGCCTTAGCAAAAATCTTATGCTCTCTCAAAAGTTGCAAATAAGTTGCAAGTGAGACTTATGAGTATCCCAACTAGTGCTGTAGATTAAGATATCAGAAAAAAAGACTAGAATGAATTTTTGGAGGTAAGCTTTAAAGACAGAATTCACAAGTCCTTGGAAAGTGGCAGGGGCATTTGTAAGCCCAAAAGGCATAACAATGAATTCATATAACCCCTCATGTGTCTTGAAGGCAATCTTATAAATGTCAGCTTCATGCATTTAGATTTGATAATATCCGGAACGTAAATCAAGCTTAGAATAAAAACAAGCTCCTTGTAATTCATCAAGCAACTCTTCAATAACAGGTATAGGAAATTTATTCTTGATTGTGGCACCATTTAAATATCTATAGTCAATGCAAAAACACCGAGTGCCATCTTTTTTGGGGACTAGGACAACTGGTGTAGCAAGAGCTTGAACTCTCCCTTATAACACCAGACTAATTTGTCTTTCAATTTCTGTTTTTTGAAGGGGCCCATATCGATAAGGCTTACAAGAAATTGGGTGATCAGATTTGAGAGAAATCTGATGGTCAAACCTTCTGGTGGGTGGAAGAAATGAAGGCTCGGCACAAACCTCTTGATACTCATCAAGAATGGTTGTTAGTTCTTGGCGTTGAGAAAGAGACAGAGTAAAACTGTCAGACAAAAATAGTTGTTGATAAGAGTCATCAGTTAAAACAAAAATTTGAGAAGAAGCTTGGGGAAATTTAGAGACTAATAAATCCTCTTTAGGCAATTGCTTAGCATTTGCAATTCCATGAAGAACAACAAATGTCCCATTTAGAGAGAACTCCATGACCTTCTCTCTCATGTCTAGAGCGAATTTCCCTAGCATCTCCAGCCATTGTGCCCCAAAAATCATGTCAAACATTGCAAGCTTCATTACTAAAAAATCAGCGGTGAAAATTGAATCCTCCATGACCCACTATAAGTCCTTACATCTTTTACTAACCCATAAAGCATTCCCATCAGCCACTGATACTTTAATAGGATTAGCTTCTTGAATTTTTAAACCCACCCTTTTAGTCACAGTCAATGATGAGACATTATGAGTGCTTCCCATATCTATAAGAATTATAATGCACTGCTTTTTAATGAGTCCTCGAATTTTCAGAGCAGATATTCCCACCTTTCCTTCAATCGCGTTAATAATAGCCTTCATTTGCTCCCCATGGCTATCTATTGCATCTAAAACACATCATCTTGTACAGTCAGAGAAAACAACTAAGAATCACGACATTTGTGTCTTGGAAAAAACTTCTCAAGACACCAAAAACAGAGTCCTTTTTTCCTCCATTTCTTTCTTTGCAAGGTTCTTGACAGGTTGCTTGGAACCCCTTGAAGAATTGCTAGTGCTAATTGTAGACCCTGCAGAATTAACAATTGAATTTTGTCCCTTAGAATCAAGATGATGAGACCTAAGAAAACTAGAAGGAGCAACCGAATGGGTCCTAGCAGAATTAGGAATAGAAGGAGGGAACCTCTTGATAATAGAAGGAGCATATTCATGCAAAGCTTGAATAGAGGATCTTGCATACGGGCCATACACATGGCACTAGCAAGAGGGGTAGGTTTGAAGATCGACACAGCAGATTAAATGTCCTTATGCAGGCCCCCAATGAATAGACTAATGGATGCTTCCTCTGTCACATTAGCTTCTAAAAGAATATCATCAAATTCTGCTTCATATGCTGCAACTGATCCAATCTGTCAAAGATTCTTTAATAGAATGAGTGGGTCCTCACTTTGAACTTCAACAAATTTCAACTCCATTTCTCTATAGTATTCCTCCCATAATACTTCTGAAAATCGCCGATGCTTCATGAAATTCAAGTGCCATTTTAAGGCATGCTTTTCCAAATGAATACTAAGAAGTTTAATCCAATGTTCAATTGGTGTTTCATTAACTTCAAAGATCTGACGGCATCTATATGCCCACCCACAAAAATCAGAACCATCGAAAACTTCGGAAACTTTACCCGGCTTAGTTTGGTAGAGGCATTGTAAGAAGTATGTTGAGGCAGAGTACCAAAAGATCCAAACATAGGATCAGTGGGATTCAGTGGATGAGGAGTTGGTAAAAGTGGTGAATGATTCCTTGAAGAAGGAATCACAGGAGAATTAGGTTGCAATTGAGACAACAACAACAACAACAACAATAGTCTTATTCCACTATGTGGGGTCGGCTACATGGATCAAACGACGCCAATGAGCTCTATCAAACACCATCTCTTCCGATAAATCATTTCTCGAAAGGCCATTCCTTATAACTTCCCTTAATGTCCTTTTTGGTCTTCCTCAACGCCTTTTGATCGGGCTCCACGCCATTTGATCAACTCTCTTCACTGGCTCCTCTTGTCCTCTTCTTTGTACATGCCCAAACCACCTTAAACGATTTTCCACCATTTTCTCCTCGATAGGTGCTACCCTAACTTTCCTTCGTATACAGTCATTTCGTATCTTATCCAATTTTGTATGACCACACATCCATCTCAACATTCTCATCTCTGCTACTCTCATCTTATGCTCTTGTTGTCTTTTCAAAGCCCAACATTCACTATCATATAGCATTGCTGGCCTTATAGCTGTTCTGTAAAATTTTCCTTTAAGTTTAGTAGGTACCTTGCGGTCACAAATAACTCCTATTGCTTTCCTCCACTTTAACCACCCAGCTTGTATCCTATGCATAACGTCCTCATCAATTTCACCATTATTCTATAAAATCAACCCCAAATATTTAAACTTTGACACCTCAGGGATGATTTGCTCTCTAATTTTTACCTCTAAATCATTTCTAATTGACCTCTTATTAAATTTGCAATGCATATATTCCATCTTACTTCTACTCAAACGGAAACCTTTTGATTCCAAAGTATGTCTCCATAATTCAAGTTTAGAGTTGATCTCTTCTCTTGAGTCCTCAATTAAAATTATATCATCTGCGAAGAGCATACACTTTAAAATTTCTTCTTGTATATGCTTAGTAAGAACATCCAAAACCAGATCAAACAGGTATGGACTCAAAGAAAATCCTTGATGTAAGCCTATTGTTATAGGGAAGTCCTTTGTCACACCTCCAAGAGTTCTCACACTTGTTGTTGCCCCCTCATACATATCCTTTATGGCTCGAATATAAGTCACACGGACACCTTTCTTCTCCATTGCTTTCCACAATACATCTCTTGGTACTCTATCATGGGCTTTTTCCAAATCAATGAAAACCATATGCAAGTCCCTCTCTTTACTCCGGTATCTTTCCATCGAACCCCTTAATAAATAAATAGCCTCTGTTGTAGACCGTCCTGGCATAAATCCAAATTGGTTTTCTGAAATACGAGACTCCTTTCTGAGTCTATACTCAATCACTCTTTCCCAAAGTTTCATGGTGTGACTCATGAGTTTTACCCCTCGATAATTAGCACAATTTTGAATATCCCCCTTGTTCTTGTATATGGGCACTAGAGTGCTCTTTCTCCATTCCTCTGGCATTTTCTTGGACCTTAAAATCTCATTAAATAACTTCGTGAGCCACCAAACCCCCTTATCTCCTAGGCACTTCCAAACTTCGATTGGAATACCATCGGGACCAATGGCTTTACCATTATCTATTCTCTTAAGAGCTTCTTTCACTTCTTCAACCCGAATCCTACGATAGAAATTCAAATTGAGATCATCTTCATGGGTTGTTAATCCTTCAGTATCAATATTCATATCCAATCCATTATTGACATGCTTATAAAAGTAGCTCTCCCATCTTTCTTTGATATCATCATTTGCAACTAAAATTTTTCCTTCTTCATCCTTAATGCATCTTACTTGGTCCAAATCTCTTGACTTTCTTTCCCTTCTCTTGGCAATTTTGTAAATCTTATGTTCACCATTCTTTGTTCCTAAATCCTGGTAGAATTCCTCAAAAGCTTTAGATCTAGCCTCGCTCACTGCTTTCTTAGTCTCCTTTTTAGCCAACCGATAATGTTTCCAATTTTCATCGTTATTGCATAGATGCAAGGCTTTGAAACACTCTTTCTTACATTTGACCTTCTCCTGCACACTCTCATTCCACCACCAAGATTCTTTATCCTTAGGTCCAAAACCTTTGGATTCACCCAATACTGCTTTAGCGGTATCCCTGATCCTTTTAGCCATCTCATCCCACAAGATGTTAGCACTTCCTTGCAAGTCCCAATTACCTTCCTCCATAACTTTTCTCGTAAAGATCACTTGTTTCTCACTTTTTAGTTGCCACCACTTAATCCTAGGATTTAAAACTTTTCGACTTTTCAGCTTACGATTTTTAACTATCACATCAAGGACCAAGACCCTATGTTGTGAAGTTAAACTCTCGCCAGGGATTACTTTGCAGTCTTTACAAGTTGATCTATCTGAGTTCCTCACCAAAAAGAAGTCAATTTATGACCTTTGGACTCCACTCTTATATGTAATTAAATACTCCTCCCGCTTCTTGAAACAGGTGTTTACAATCGTAAGATTGTAAGCTATTGAAAAATCAAGAATGGAATGTCCCTCCTCATTTACTTCTCCAAAGCCATAACCGCCGTGAACTCCCATATATTACCTTGTCTCTTTTCCAACATGATCATTAAGGTTCCCCCCAATGAGGATCTTTTCCTCTTGTGGGATATCTTGAACCAAACCCTCCAGATCTTCCCAAAATTTTTCCTTAATATGTGCGTCTGACCCTACTTGAGGTGCATAAGCACTAATAACATTGAGTAAATCATGTCCAATTGTCAATTTTAAGGATAGGATCCTATCTCCAATCCTTCTGACTCGTACCACATTCTTTTTCCAGCCTTTGTCCACAATAATACCAACTTCATTCCTTGCTCTGACCTTCCCTACATACCAAAGTTTATAACTAGTAGTGTCTAACTCCTTAACCTTTTCTCCCACCCATTTAGTTTCTTGAAGACATAAGATGTTAATTCTCCTTCAAATCATAGCATCCACCATCTCCATAGATTTACCAGATAACGTACCAATATTCCAAGAACCAAATCTAATCTAGCTTTTCTGGGCTAGCTTCTTTACCCACATTCGTCCAGCATGATGTGGAAACCCTTGCTCATTTAACACTACACCCGGGCGCCGATGTAGCGGCTCTAGCTCATTTGACACTGCATTCGAGCCATACAGCGCGTTACTTCTGGGCAACGACCTTGCCTTAGCACATATACGTCTTTGATTCATGTTATGAGATTCGACATATTTTTACGTTGGCTGTCGCGGGCCTAACACAACCCTCCTTCTTTACCCGGGTTTGGGACCGGCTATGACACTACATAGGCGGAGTTTAGGTTGCAATTGAGACAAAGGAGAGATATTTCTAGCAAGAGTCGACGCGAGATTAGGAGATGGCCGATGAGCTCTAGTTGACAGCAAGATCTGCTGCCGCTGCTCGCCCTGTAAATCCTTGGATCTAAGTTTTGTGAGAACATCCTGAATCAACGATTCAATTCGAGTCACTGATTGTTTCAATTCCCCAATGTCCGATGAGTTCTACTCTAAACGTACACAACTGGTCTCTACGATGGCAGCTTGTAACTCCAAACGTTGCTCGAGGTCACCCATACAGACCTGGGATCAAGTCTCCAGAGCCATGGCCAGAGCTGGCTCTGATACCAGGATGATACAGAGAAGAGAGAAGACAAAAGAGAGAGAGAGAGAGAGAGATAGAGAGGGAGAACGGAGAAATCTCATTTTTTGCTTCCGGATACACTATACACTTCTTTGTAGAAAATGGTAGCTAACTATTTTGACAACTAAGTCCATGTGTCGTAACAGATTATTAGTTCACTAGAATATGTGTAACAGTTCAGCATAAAATTATGATAGAAATTTTCCCACAGGCAATTCTCACTTTCATATTCATAAAATAAATTATAAAGGAACATACCTCTTTGACCAAGAAAACTCGCCTGTTTTATGTCAGTTCCAACATTACAGTGGCCAACAAATCTCTGCTTCATATCAACAGCTGCTTCAGGCTGATTTATTGACAAGAAGCGTAAAAATGAGCTGGAATGGAAGAATAATTTGTTGAGTAATAAAATAGAAGTAGGACGATTATGAATAACAGGCACCTAAATGAAGCGATTAAATGGTCCTACAAATGAAACCTATATCTAAAGTCCAGTGAAAGGGTCATAGGTTCTAAAGCCTTTGCAACCTGAAGATTGATGTTGATCCGTTCTGCCCTTCCCACAGAATATTTCAATGAAAGACTATGCTGTGTTCCAAAACCCAAGTTCTGATCCTCTCAACTTAGGGAGTGAATTGAGGCTGCCAATTTAGGAGAGAGGGGATAGGAAGGATAATAAAGGGTGGGTCTCATACACACTACTACCTGTCCTTTTCTCTCCTACTGCACATGGTACAATGCTGAAGAGGATCTACTTTCACCAAAACAGATAGAATGAAATCAAAATAATATTAAACAGATTGAGCCCACCATTAAACCCATGGAACAAAAGAGAATGACACTTTTCAAAGATCACATTGATCATAAAGCAAGAATCAGTTTAAAATAGATGACATGGACATAAACCTGATAGGATGCTCTATCATTTTGTGATGATGATGACGAGGGTGATTCACATGAGCCATTTACACCAGCATTTTCTCTCGAGTCTCCTCTTCGATGGATTCTAAGATTTAAACTCCCATGAAGAATATTGGATTCAACATCACGTCCCTCATCGCCTGACAATGATGTTTCAAAGTCCAAGTCCAATTCCTCATCATAGTCAGAATCATCTCTCTCAGATCTTGGACCATCTTGTGAAGCATCACTGTTAACTTCTGCTCGATAGAGTATGTCACTCAATGATAGTATTCTTCCACCTCGACCTTCAAACCTTGATGCTCCATCACTTGTCTTATTATTTTTCTCAGCTTCAGCCGGTAAAATCAGATCCACAGAAAAATCAAAATAAAGAAAAAATGGCATTTTATATTTAAAAATTAAAGGAATACTACTTTTTTTGGTACGTTAATTTTTGCTGTTTTTCTGCTAATATCAATGTCCTTCAAGGAACAGAGGATTATGTTTCAGTGAACTTCATGCACAGTTATCTACAGCACGAGCTGCATTGTTGCTTCAAGGGATCATGGCGCATTGGAGCAATGGACAGGACAATATTGATGCACAGCACACATCATATTAAATATCTTTAATATATAAAATTTAAAATAGCAGTAATGTACAAATAAAACAACAATGTTTCATACTTTGACACAACTCAGTAACTCTAGTAATCACGCAGAATCCAAATGTGTCAAACATAAAAAGACAACATCAAATAATTAAGTCATAGATCATAAATATGTCAAATTTGAAGAGGTTTAGGAGTCAAAGGTTCTATGTAGTATAAACAGATCTAAATGTTATCCTATTATAGTCAAGGGGTTTATCTTCAGATCACAAATATAATAATATTATAATCCCTCAAAACTCGTTTCCAGATTGTTTGTGCATTCTATTCATCAGCAAGATAATGAGGACGCTGCTACCCTCTTCTGGCATTGGAATTGTAGAGGTCCAACTGAATGATTCACAAAAATGGATGGGAAGGACTTCCAGGAGTTCCGCTTCGCTAGCTTTAGCTACAGAATCCTCAATCAAATCACTACTTCTAAATACACCATTATCTCTGCATCTAATTTTTCATCCAACTTGTCAATTAACTTCGCATTGCTAATAGCTTCCGATAAGATAAGATCAATAGTCATGAGCAATGTGTCTTCTCAATCTAATACCTGAACCTATTGCTGTGGCTGCTGAAAGTGTTTCAATATGCTCAGGGGTTGTCCTCCTTACAAATGTAGGCAGCTGATTTGCATTTTATTGATTGTGCCATTCTGAATTTATCCCAGGAGGCACATCACGGGCAATGGATAACTGCACAAACTATGTGCAAACACAAGCAACCTTTCGTAAATTAAAATAGGGGGTAATTGACTAATCCACCTTGCCCTACACAATATCACTATGGCTTGAACTTGATGTGAAAATATTTTTCCTATTTGTGCCCAAACTTCATTATAAACTAATATAAGTGTAGAATTGAGACATCAACAATTTTGCATGCACGGGACAAATATCGTCATTGCAGAATGAAATTTGGAGTAAAAAGTTCTTTATAATTACTGTACAGATGCAAGACATTCTTGGCCATACCTGAAGCTATATCTTTCTTTACATTCTCCACCCTTTTCTGCAACTTCTGGTACTGACGGAGCCAACAAGTGAGCAGCAACAGCAAAATCCAAAGCTTCTTTATGTCTACCCAACTGGAATTAAATAACATTACGAGCTAATTACAATGTGTTTTAGAACTAAAAGGAGGTTTGCAGTTCAAAAAGCATGCTTGATACAAACTTACAAACGAATTGACTAAATCTACTAATTCAATTAAAAGAAGACCTAAAAACTCTCTCTATCTTGGCACTTCAATATCCTGTGTCTAATAAATTTTCTTGAATGAAATGACAGAATTTTCAACATCAATCGGCTTTTAAAAATACGGCTGATATATCTAAAGTGAATGAACTGCATGTACCCCAGGCCCAAAACTTAAAAATCTGAATAACCACTAATTAAATCAACACACACTCAAGTTAAACAAGAAACAAAATAATGAATAAAACTCCTGGACTTTGATTTATCCTAATGTTGATATAATAGATCAAAAGTTTGGGAGAAATTGAAGGAATGCAACAAAATGTAATAATAAAAAGTTCAATAAAGGTTGATTAATAAAATTGACGTCTCAATCCCTATCTATATCAATACACCAATACTAAGATTATTCAAAGACACTCAACCTTTACTTTGGGTGTGCCACAATCTTCTTCTTACCCACAAGACTTACTGAATCCGTCAGGGCTCTAAACAATATAACACTTCCGTTAGCCTACAAGCTACGAGGTTGAACACAGACACATTGACACTTCAAAAAATATAGAATATGATGTGACACCACACACACACACTTTTTCATTTAGGAAATACTTCTAGATGAAAACACATCTGGAATTTCTCTATTTTTCAGATATCCTACACTATTATTTTCTAAATAAAAAATACTAAATCAAAAGTTGTCAGACTATATTATTCAAAATATACATGTACAACAAAAAAAAAAATGGAAACAACTTTAATTATCTCATCTAAGATAGTTCTTTTAGTTTTTCATTCTGCTTTTCAAGGTTATTCATGGTTGAGCCATTGAGGAGGTCACTAGAGGAATCAGTGAAGAGAGTTGATAAAATGATCTTTAGCCCTATAAAAAGATGTAGAGAGAGACCACGAAAGATATTTAAAGAAATCATAAAGTAGGATCTCTTGATAAATTATATATCTAAAGAGTTGGTTTTTGATAAAATCCAAAAGTGTGATAAGATTGTTGTTGTTGTATTCATGGCTGAATCATGTTCAACATGTATTTAAATCCCCTTCAGCATGCGTCAAAGCCAAAGAAAAAAATATCATCAAGACACGTCCATACATCACACATATCAAGTGTCTTGCAGGAATCTCAGTGCTGGACACATAACACGACTGAAAATAGGTGTGCCTATGCTTTATAGCCTACCAGATTTTCCTAAGTCCTTGTAACATTTTACAATCTAAACATTAACTTATCTTGTATAGTCACCAATCAGAATGCTGAAGGAGAAGTTTTTTGGAGCAGATGACTCCCCTATTAATTGACATTTTCTGATTTGCATTTAAATTTCAATGTGCTGATTGTACTATTTTGCTTCTCACCCTCAATGCTAAATAATACAGACAGTCAATGGATTCAACAACAATCAAACATATACAGCCCTATTCAAATATTCAACTAAAGAAAAAGAATAAACTCATACAAGACAAGAATAAGAATCAATTTCAATTAATAGGTACTCCTGCTTCAGCTCTTGCTCCATTTTCACTACCACACCAGCTCCACAAAAAGCAGACACTGGCATCTAATTTAAACACAGTCATTTATTTTAATTTCACTTATATAACTCCACTACAAGGTCATACTTTAATATGAAGCTTCATGTGCAGATATAATCTGGAAATATCGTGACACGTTAGAGATTAAAACTAATGATTCAAAACTGCAGCCACATGCAACCACATTACCTGCGACAATGCTTCTGAAGCACAGCAAAGAGCTCTATATGATGAATTATCAATTTTTCTTGTATTATAGCAGTCCCTTAAGGCCATATGAGCATCATTTTTCCACTTCCGCTGAATGGTGAAGAAAAAATTTTATATTAAGTTAATGGAAAATGAAATTCAAAATATACAAGTAAAAAATTTTGGGGAAAAAAATAAAAGACCCATAAAACTTATCAATAAAAGATGTACCAAAAAAAAAAACAGAAAACTTATCAATAAAAGAACCTTAAGCAACAATGCAGCACGGGTACACAGGCATTCATGTTTGAGTGCGGGCCCAAGAATAGAATTGTAGCCATCCAAAACTTCATTACATGCTTCAATTCCATAATAAGATTTCTCCTCCTCCAAGAATTTTTTGGCAAATTGAATTAGTTCCCTGCACTTGTCAAGCTGGAAAGCCCAATGACTCAATGATGGAAATCAAGGTAGTATGAAATGCCTAAATCTTACGTTAGATAACATGAGATGCTCTATAAGGTATTTAAATGGATTAGTTCTCTCACTTCAAAGTCTAGATTTTACAGGAGGGCCCCGTCCTACGTAGGTGCCCAATAATTGGCATCAAAATTGATGGATAGCAATTTTAGAAAGGGCTACTTGTGAAGAGTTCCAGCCAACAAGGAAGCCAAGTAGTGAAACCAAGTAAAACTGAAACAGAATGTAGTCCTCAGAATGTTAACTCTCCAAATGAGCCAATTGATGGGGACCAAATTACTATGAGATGCCTAAATCACATATTGAACAGTATAAGATGCTTTATAATGTACTTAAATGGATTAATTCTCCCACCTCAATAGCTAGCTCTTAAGGAGGCTTCCTCATCCAACTTAGGTGCCCATCACTCAACAAAGTATAATGTAATGAAATTACAGCAAAATATTCTTATTTAGATCATAATTCTCCACCAGATTTTATTCCAAACATATCTCTAAAATTAATCAAACAAGCAATGTACTGGATACCTTTGCAGCAACATTCTTTTTAATAGGAAAACCATTTGGGAAGACAGGAAGCTGCATTTCCACCCCATCAATTGTTGGGGAGTAACTCATGAGCTTTAAATTATCTCCCGAAGTATATTGCATTGCATTCTCTCCAGCTGCAAATTATAGTTATGTATGCTATCAACAACTTGTCTTAGTCTAAATGAAGAAACAAGAATGCTAGCAGAGTGGAATTTGCTAATGTAACGATCACACTCAGGTATAACATAAATATATCAGTTCATCAAAGCAAGCCCTACAGCAGGGTGAAAAAATAAATGCATAGACAGCATGGTTTTGGGAAGGGGATTCCAAGTGATGGTATTCTAATGTAAGAGTCAAAATGATAAAAATGGCTACTCAAGCTAGCAAAAAGATACATGGAGACATACAAACAAAAATAGAATTAGGTTCGGTTAATGGTTGGAGGATACCCTTAGTGCCAAAACAAAAAAAATAGGTAGGTCACAACATATCCAAGAGATTAATGAATCAGACCGCAGTATTGAAGCCATCTTTCAGAGAAAAGGGGATTTAATTCACCTCTTGACGACCAAGTCAGACCAAAAAACTCCCACTTTAAATTTTATTCAACTAACCATCTTATAGTAATACTACATAGCAGTTTCATCCATTTTTAACCTTATATGTAATTTAAAGATTGCAACAATAAAAAGCATGGTAAAATCACCTAAGATGATACCATCAATAACAGTTTATTCCCCCCTTTATGGCAACCCTTTACTCAGTTTGATGAGTACTCAAAGTACTTTAAATTTGGCCCAACAGATGTCAACGAACAGAAAACACAGTTAGTATTTAGTAATACTTTTTCAGATGAAAACACTATACTGTGTGTAACATTTAATTAGACAAGGGTTTAAGGCAAAAGACTATACCATGATTCACATTCATTAGGTAAACATGCTCTCCACTGTAGCTGAGGAGAACCTCGTCTCCATCAGGACTGAATGTAACATGTGTTAAGTGCAAGTTTGGATGTCCCTAGAAGAAAGGAGGCACAATTTGAGCTACAAAATCACATTCAGCTTAAAGCAGCAAATCAACTTACCAGTGCATAACTTGTCAAGGAAGATATTACATGAGAAGATATGATAAATCATGTGCCATATAGAACATAATTAAGACAACAAAAAGAAGTAGATATCACTAAAATACCTCAAAAGGCTTATATGTATACAAGATATACTAGTACCAACATTTTAAGCAAGCACGGCACTTTAATCATCAATAAAATCTAACCACAAGCATATGGTTAAAAAGATAAAGAAGTTTTCTATTGATTGCTTTGTTTAACGTAAGTGATGAAACATATACCAAAAAGAAAATCCTATCCCCACCAATCATGACCCAAAAGAAAATGGCACAGCACAAAGGACAGCAGGAGGCTATGTACTTACTGACTACAGGAATTGAGTACATATTACAAAACATAATTGGCAGGACTGGGATAAAAAAATCTAAATAAGATTGAGCACTTCAATACGTTGTTTATCTGAGCAAAGGTAAGATCAACTTCTCTCCAAATAAATGCAAACTGGAACAAAAATATAAAAGAAATAAAAAACCCCAAGATTTCATTAAAAACAAATACTTTCAAAGTACAGGAAATATTTTTTTAACAATTCGAAGAAAAAAATATATTTTCTGAACAAACATGAACTATGACGAGTATCAATGCTTGAAACACAGTAAGAAATCAGGGAACCAAAGGACTAACACTGTCAGAAAGATGCATTGGACAGAAATAATTGACACAAGGAGGTGGTGACATTCTCTTACGACAGGAGCTCAGAGGTGGTAGCATCCTTCTATCATATAAACGCGCAAAGGCATCACTGCAAGAAATAAAGAAATGGGCACCAGTTTGAAATATAAAAATGGGATTAAACAACAAAAACAAAAATCACCAGAAGTTTTACCTCCCACCAACAAGGAGTAAATGTGGCCTAGTACAACTAATATCACAAGATTTTAGAGCAAGGACTTGTTTAGGAGGATCAGCAAGTGACCTTTTAGCTCCACTCCGCAAGTCAAGCTAACATTAAGCATTAAATAACATTGGTTAAACAATTTCCAAGGAATCTAACTTTAGTGAACAGTGATTTTTCTTTTTTGGCCAGTAGTGAAGTGCATTTCATTGGAAAATTAAGAACAATGGAACAAAGTCACCAAAAGCAGCAAAAAATGATTAATACTCCCTCCATTTCTTAGTATAAGGGATATTTGAGGGACTTTTCTTATTTCAAAATATAAGGAACAAAGGAGGGTTATTTGGTATATTTAATATTTTTTTCTAAAAAAACTCCTAATTAAGTTAATACAATTCATTCTTACTAATTGCATGATGTAAAAGTTATTAACATTAAATGAGAGCGTTTTTAAAACCTATTTTGCATTTTTGACAAATTTAATGATTCTAATTGCTTTTTTTGGTCTTTGTGATTTTATTCTTTATCCCTTATATTAAGGAATAGAGATAGTAATCTACAATTTTTCTTACTTTCAGTGAAAAATGAAATTCCAACGAATTACATCTACCATTCTAGACAGACTTTTGACGATTTGAAACCCCAACTATCATCTGTCTAGCAGCAACTTAATCTCCAAAAGATTTGAGACAGGGAAATAACGAGAATAACATAAAAATGAATGCAAAACCCATGATCTCAAGCATTGAGCTATTGATAAAGTTCTCATTATTGATTTCCCAAAAGAATTATCAGTCATAGTTCCCAAGTGTGCTTGTAGTTTAAGGACCTACATACACAAATAACCTGCCAAGAACCACCTTGACCCAAAAGCTTAAACTACTATGTGAAAGTTCTTAACTAGTTTTATCATAACCTCTACTGTGCCTCTCGCAACAAACCTCCTTAGTTTCATTGACAACTTCAGATATTATAGACAAGGCAAAAACTCCATTTTTAATGGTGACTCTCATACACTTGCGCAGACATATTCCTAGGAAATACCAGATATTTCAACCCAACAACCCTCTTGGTCATATAGAATAATTGATGCTTGAATTACATTAAAAAAAGGAAGGGATAACTAAAACAGAATTAAACCACTTACTAGAACATTTCGACACTCTTGGTGGGAAGATCCTGCAGGAGGACAAGATGTGCCTTCCCGAAAGTCATGCTGTCTCAAGGTCCCATCCTCACTGGCACTCCATACCACATTCGGGTTTCCATTTTCAACCTACAATAAAAGGAACGTTAAAGACATCAGAACTTAAAGGAAGCAGATCAGCATTGATATTCCAACAAAATAATGTTATGTTTAACTTCCCTTACCCCCATATATATCATATAGAAACTACGTTATTTCAAGATTTTCTTAGACAACGTGACTTACAGCCAATTTCTTGACTCTTCTTGTGTGACATTGGTAAAGTGCTAACGGAGTAATGGCATTATCTCCTCTCTCACTTAAGCGTGTTAAATTAAATAACCGAACCTGCCAAAACAAAATATGAATATAAGAATTTAAATGGCATAAACCACAGTTATTTATTGTATCATAACATTACTTCAGCATCTCCAGCTCCAGACACCACAAGCTCATCAGAAGTTTCAGGCACAAACTTAGTACAGAATATATTTGCAGAATGTCCAGTGTCAATTGAATGCAAAAGTTTACGACCAGCATAGCTCCAGATATTGACCTGCAAGATTTCACAGAAACATTCAGAGCCTACTGCATCAAATACAAGACTACCTTGTTGAAGAAAAACAAAAAACTATCAGCATTTGCTTTAGAAGCCTATTTTCTCTCTTTACAGAATAAGCCCATCAAACTAATTGTGAATTATTTCATATTATAATGCATATCAGACAACTTTGCCCTCTCCCCCAATAATTTATCTTTTTACAAATAAAGTTCAATCATTTATGATAAGAGACCGTTGCAAGTTTACCAAAGAAGAAGGAATAATCAGAAGCAGAAGCTGAATTAATTATTTTTAGCATTTATTTTCTGAAATAGTCTAAATTCGCAGTTGAGGAATTGTAGGAGTTAATTCTAAATTTTTTATTGTATTTTGAATAAAATAGAGTCTGTTAAAGGTTGCTATACGCTGCTATCCTGATTCTTAGGAATATTTTCAGATTTTTCTGATTCATTTTCAATTATTGTAATGCCCATTATTTTCACTATAAATAAAAGCAATGCTGAAGGCTTTAAGCAGCAGCAAATTGATTCATTTTTCTGAGTGAGTGTATTGGAGATTCTCCTTTACTTGGCTATTAGGATAAATTGAGTGAGATACTTACTCCATTTTCTCTTTATGCTCTGATACCAAATTGGTAAGGATGCTTACGAAAAATAATTGAAGAGAATAAATCTGATATCAAATTGGTAAGGATGCTTATGGAAAATAATTGAAGAAAATAAAAGGGATAATATCTATTAAGAGAAAACGGAGTAAGTATCTCACTCAATTTATCCTAATAGCCAAGTAAAGGAGAATCTCCAATACACTCAAAAAAAAGAATTAATTTGCTGATGCTTTAAGCCTTTAGCATTGCTCTTATTTATAGTGAAAATAATGGGCATTATAATAATTGAAAATGAATCAGAAAAATCCGAAAATATTCCTAAGAATCAAGACAGCAACGTATAGCAACCTTTAACAAACTCCACTTTATTCAAAATACAATAAAAAATGCAGAACTAACTCCTATAATTCCTCAACTGCGAATCTGGACCATTTCAGAAAATAAATGCTAAAAATAATTAATTCAGCTTCTGCTTCTGATTATTCCTTCTTCTTTGGTAAACTTGCAATTTATTAACTTCATTTTTCCTTGATCAGCCTCTTCACTCCGATCAAAAGAGAGGGGAAGTAGAAGCCAGAAAAAGAAACTGTGCAGAAAAATGAAACACACTTCAAAGGATTGAACACAAGAAACATGCACTGGACATAGGTAGAAGAAAGAATCCCTTGTAACAAGCAAAATGGAATACAAAGTGACAGGTCCAACAAAAACACCCAAAAGAAATCATTTGATACATTAAAATGAGGTATATAATAAAGTTGCAACGCAAGTGATTCCTTCCTTCTCTTGTTTCGAGTTCTTTGTCTATAGATTTTCTCCTTTCCTTTTCTTTCTTCCTTTTATCACAAGGAAGTGGGTTGAGAGTATTCGGCCCGGGGGACTGTAGCAATCATGATCACATATTGTTGAACTCATTCAAATACAAATCACATCCCCATCCCCATGTAAAGGGAATAAATTTATTTACTATATTTTTCTATTAAAATACAAATTGCATATTCCAAAGAAGATTGCCTGCTTTCAAGAATTTATGGCATGATCTATATCAGGTTTCATCTTATTTCTGTTTTATATTTAAACTACATTCAAGTATATGGGATTAAGTACAGATGGCAATTGAAGAAATTATACCATACCCGTGTATCATCTGATCCAGATATCAATAGTGAACCAGTGGAATTCCAAGCCACTGCATTAACACAACCACGATGGCCCTGTTTGAATAATAAGAAAAATGATACCCAGCACATTAAAATCAATGGGGAAAAAATTTGCATATCACATGCTCCAAAAAAGCAAGAAACACTGGAAGAGAGTCAATGAGCAAGCGTTCCATATTCCCATAAAGGCCTTCTGAAGATAAACTATTGCCTCATCAGTTCATCCCTTTTATACAGACCCAGTTCAAAGATATGCATCTCACTTTCAAGTTTCAAGTACGAACTATGTCTCTTATAGTATACATAGATGATAAATAATACATAGGTGGAATCTTCACAGGGATTCTTTTGTTCCATTATACTGATAAAATAAGCGTCAAACCAACCTCTAATTCTCTTTCTTGAGAAAGCCTCCGAATCAATGAGGAGTGCATCTGCAAACTGTGATTAACATCCTAAACAAACATTAAAAACAATTTCTTAGAACCGCCAGAGTCAAAATCATACATGACATAACACATTATCACATAATACGATCAGTGAAAGCAATCATAAACAACAGTGATTCGTTGACTGGATAATCATTCTTAAGTTCTATAATACGATTTTAAAATTGCAGATGGCTATCAGGACAAGTTTTGACACCTAAAACAATCAGATCTCACACCACAAGATTCAAAGCAAGCATATATACTTTCTAAAAAATTATATACTATTCCTAACTCCATAGTCGCATTTCCCCATAAGTTCAGTAGCTCATTCAAACCCGGAAAATGTAGCTTTTGACGTCCATCAGACAACCTTCTAAATAAGACTTGACATCTACATAATTTCCTTGGTTTTTGTAAGACTTGCCTAACCATGACCCTGAATTACGATCATACGCGTTTCACTTCACCACCTCAACCCTTTCTTTACCAGAATGGCCACTGAATAGTCCAGCAGCATTTTGGCAAACTATCAAAAGCGAAACCTGTATTCTCTCTCTCTCTCTGCGTTCAAGAAAAATGAGAAAAGCAAAACAATCTTCGGGATTCTCGACGCCTCTTAGTTTAAGCCGGACACTCACTCCAGTTACAATCCCGTTCCTTTCCCTCTAAACCCCAGACAAAAAACACGACATGCAAGTTTTAGATAAGCTTCGACCGAATTAATCCACACACAAAAATTTATCATCCGCTAGAATGTAAATTAAAAATTCCATGATAATTTGTAGCTTAAAATTACTTTCAAAATTCAGAGAATAAATTGGAGAAAGAAAATACTAGACGAGTGTCAAGGGTTCGAGTCTCGAGCATATTGAATATGTTGCCGTCGTGAAAAGGAATCGCGTCCATTGAAGAAGCTGAGATATCACAGAAAATGAAACCAAACTCGATCGACTCGAATATCTCGGTGATCAATTGCAGCAAAAGCGATTATAATCCTCCCATCAGGCGCTTAGTTTTTCTGATTAATAATTTTTCAATCTTGGCCAATTTTTTCTTGTTATTGTTATTTGTCCAGTGACATACCAGTGTGCGGACTGCGGAGTGAGGAGATGAAGAAACTTGGAAGAAATTTGTAATTGGCATTGCATCGTAGTTAACGAGCTGTGTTAAAGTAGAAGCAGGAGTACATTAGGGGTGATGTTGCGTGATATGTAAGCGTCGTTGATCCACTTACGGTTTTGATTGACGGTGTCGCTTAATCGGATAAATTGAATTTTATTTTCATCAATATTTATTTTTCATTTTAATCAAAAAATAGAAGATACAAAATTTATAAAAATCATCCCATTTATAAATGAAATGAGACTCTTGTTGAGTTTCACGTGTTTTTTTTATTATTCTTTCAACTTTCTCTACGTATTTATTGACTTATTACAAATAAAATTTAATTTAAATGTTAAAAAGAAAAAAAACTTATATACTTTTTAAATTATTTTTTAATTAAAATTATACATGTAAATTTTTTTAACACATCATATATGTAGTTATTAATCAAATTTAAAAGTGTTGACTTCATAAATTTTAAAAAATTTAGGTACCAAATTTTAATTGGAAAACATTAAAATATATATATACAAAATAATATATAATTTTTATAAAAAAAATTTAACCAACAATAATTGAATTGGATGATAAGATACTTTTCACACTAAATAAAAATAGTGTAAAATTTTGTATATTTTATATTTTATATTAATATTAGTTAATTACTTAATTTATCAATCACTGTTTTTTAATATTTATTGAATTTAAATAAATATACCTATAAATTTATTCAAATGATTTGTTTCCTTTTTTTTATCAATAATGATTTGTTTCTTCAAAAAAAAAATATAAAACAAATTCAAATTGTATTGACTTACTTTATTTCTAAAGGTTTTCATTTTCATGCTATAAAATTAAAAACAAAATAAAAAATATTATTTATAATAATATTGAATCACAATAATTAATAGAAAAATAAATATTAAACCATTTATAATAACATTTTTATATAATTATCCAATATGCAATATTATTGAATCATATTTGATTATTGTCAAATCAAAAACTTTACTAATGACTCAAACTTTAAATATTGCTAAAAAGATAATTTTTTTTACCATTCAATTTAATTACCATTTATATTAAACAAGATAACTTACATCTCATACAAATAAATGTGAATTAAAATAATTAAAAAAAAGTAGTGAAAATAAAAATAAAAAATAAAACTACGCTGCGCTTCCTATTCAAAATTGCATCAGGTTTAAAAAAGACGTTAATTACTCCCCAGATTCTACGATGCTCCCCTCAGTGAACAGTGCTTCTCCTGTTCGTTTTGCTTCTTGTTCGTCTCTTCTTCTTTTCTCTTTCATGTCCACCGACGATGATCCTCCAGTGAGAGAACGTGAACGTTCTTCAAGTCAGGTAAGAGCCTCCGAACGAGTATGTTCTCCTGTTGCTTGCCCTATTTCAACGCCAAGTGTTAAGGCTTTGCAGTTAAAGTTCATCGAGCTTCTTACTATTCATCCGGATAAGGGGCAAGGTTATGTTCAAAATGAGAAACAATTAATGGAGGAGGAAGGGTTGATAGGTGAGTCTTCTTCTGCTCGAAATTTTTTGATTGACAATACAGTTACTATTCTGAACGAAGAATCAGACTCGGACACAACTCTAAGAAATTGAAGAACTCTATTAAGGGTTTGTTGAAAGCAACCGCAGAATTACTTATAAAGATATTAATCATGTTGAGTTGCAAGAGGAGATTGAGATTCAGGGCAGGAAAATTAGCTACAGGGACAAACTTAAGGGAGTGCAAGGACCTTCCTTCTCAAGCACACAGTTAGCTTAAATTTCTAATGAGGATGATGATTCCAACATTACAGATGATGATGTGAAAGAGTTCAAGATTATTGAAGATAATGCTGCTTTTGAATATCCAGAGTTTGCTATTTCTCAGAGAGAAAAGGATAAACTTCATAAATACTGGAAGAGTGGGCTTATTGTCAAACAGTTGGGAAGAAATATAGGTTTCTGGACTCTAAAGTCTCGTCTAATGAAGATGTGGGCTAAGAAAGGTGATCTGCAACTTGTTAATTTGGGATGCAATTTTTACATTGTCAAGCTTACTGATGATGATGATTTTGATACGGTTATTACTGGGGTCCTTGGATGATTTTTGATCATTATCTCAGTATTAGAGGTTGGTCCCCAAATTTTGATCCTAATACTGCTAGTATTGATAAAGTCGTGGCTTGGTTGAGAATTCCTAATTTTCCTATGGAATTTTATGATGAAAAAATTCTCACTTTTATGAGGAATAGATTTGGCGGACTATTAAAGTTGATCTGAATACTAAAGATTGATCAATAGGGGCTTATGCTAGACTTTGTGTTGAAATAGATTTAACTACTTTAATAGTCCGAAATGGATAACCAAAAATTTCGAATTGAATACGGGGGCCTTCATTTATTGTGTAGAAACTCTGGAAGGTATGGACATTTAGGTGATTGTTGTCTGTTGAAGCAGAAGCCAAATACGGTGAATCAACAGGAGATACAAGTACAGAAGCCAGTGGAGAAGAAACCTACAGAGAATGTCCCTAGACAATGGACAGTGGTGCAATGAACAAGGCATCAAAGAAAAGGTGTTGATAAATAGGGCTCTATAGTGGAAAATAATGGGGTGGGTACTCACTTTGCTGTTTTGACTTCTAATGAGGAAGAAATGCAGGTAGAGGGAAATGACTATCCTAGAAGGAGGGAGAAGTCAAAGCAACATGTTAAGTCAAGAGAGGGCTCTTCTTCCAAAATGGTTACAAATAGGAAGCAAAAGGAGAACAAAGGAATGGGAAATGGCAAAGGAAAGCAAGTTAGGACAAATAAGGATAAGGTGGAGCTTCTTAGGGAAAATAATAGTAATATGATGCAGCAAAATGTTATGAAGGAGCTGACTGTTCAATCTGCAAAAGGCAATCATTCTAGTTCCATCAAGGTTCCTTTCTTGAGAAATGAAAAATTGGTCCAAGTTTCTAGGGCTGATACTCAAACAAAAAGAATTCCCTCCTCCAAGGGCGCAATCCAAAGATATCCCTCCTTCGCCCAGGCTTCGAGTTTTAATTAAAACAACTCATATTGTAGTGGATTTAGGTCCAGACATAAAGGAGGAAGAACACGTTGATTGTGTGAAATCTACTTATCCAAAGGAGGCTTTAAGCCTGAGGATTGAAGAAGAAGTCAGTGAGGCCACGCAAGCCTAACTTTTTCGGTTCCATTATGAAAAATATTTTGGTATGGATTGTGAAAGGGGCTTATGGGCCCAACCTCATGCGTAACATTAAGCAAGTCCATGATATTCATTCTTTTAATATGGTTGCTATTGTTGAATTACGTGCTTAGAGAGGTTCCTAGTAAGGGATGATCCGATGGTTTAGGATTGGCTTGGAGGAGCTCTAGAGTTTCAATCACTATTCAAGCTAGTTGGAGATTGTGGATTCATGCCAGGTGTGTACCTGTGGGACGTGTTCCTTTTATTTTCACACTTGTTTACGGAATTCCTCATTCCAACTTCAGAGAAGCTTTATGGAATGATCTTTTATTTTTTGAAAGAGGTATAACTGAACCATGGATTGTGGTTGGTGATTTTAATGATGTTGCTAAGCAAGAAGAGAAACTAGGTGGTGAGCCAGTTAATAATTGCAAATGTCAGTGATTCATGACAAGAATTGAAGAATGTGGCCTTGTTGACTTAAGGTATCGAGGATCAAGATTCACCTGGCAGGGTCCTCAAATCAATGGAGGACAATTTATGCTTGAGCGTTTGGACATGGCTTTGGCTGATAATAGATGGTTAGACTCCATTCCTGATTGTGTTGTTAAAGTTCTGCCTTGTCTCAAGTTTTCGGATCACAACCCTTTAATTACATCTCTTTTTAATAAATATGCTGGTGATGTGAATAGACATCCTTTCAGATTTGAAGCTATTTAACTCACATATAGGGGTTATGAAGAATTTTTTAAGGCAAATTGGAAAATTGAGGAAGACTTAAGTTTGGCCATATTGGCAAGGAGAAAATGAATCTGATGACAAGAATCAAGGGCATTCAAAATTCTAGTTCCTGCTTATATTCGAAATTTTTTAGGGATCTTGAGATCAAATTACTAATGTGCTTGAAATTTTTTTTAACAATAAGAACTTCTATGGTTTTAGAAATCAAGGTCAAAATAGATTGAGCAGGGAGACAAAAATACCAGATACTATCATTTGAAGACTATTGTAAGGAGAAGATCCAATAAAATTTTAGCACTCAAGGATGAAAGTGGCAATTGGGTGGAGGATAAGGATTCACTATCCTCTCTTGTTGTGAATTATTTTAAAAATTTGTTTACTGAGGATCTTGTTCAATTCTGTAAAGAGGAGAAGCTGAAAACTGTTTCATCTTTCCATACTTTGGATGAGGATATCAGTGAAGTGTTGTCAAGGCCTTTGAGTCATGAAGAAATTGAAACAGCTATTTTTGATATAAGAGTGCTAAAGGCTCCTAGCATTGATGGTTTTCCTGCTACTTTCTTTCAATCTAATTGGGATGTGGTTGGGGAATCTATTGTGAATTTTGTTAGTGAAGCTTTTTTTATGAGGGGAAGGGTGAAAGAGGTTAATCAAACTCTTTTATCTTTAATCCCCAAGATTGATAAACCTCAACAAATTTCCCAATTTCGGCCAATTTCTCTTTGTAATGTTTCTTATAAGTGTATAACTAAAGTTATGGCAAATCGTCTGAAGCCTCACATGAATGATTTAATTTCTCCTTTGCAGACAAGTTTTATCCTTGGTAGAAGTATTCATGGCAATGTTGTCATTGCTTAAGAGATATTGCACTCAATGCAAAAGTGTCAAGGGAAAAAGACTTATTGTGCTATAAAGATAGATTTGGAGAAAGCATATGACAAACTTCAATGGAGCTTCATTACCAAGGTACTTAATGAGGTTGGCATTAAAGGTAACTTCTTTTATACTTTGATGGAGTGCATAACTACTACTTCATTAAATGTCCTTTTGAATGGTAGTAAAACTGATTTTTTTGTCCTTCTAGGGGTATTAGGTAGGGTGACCCCATCTCCCCTTATGTTTTTGTTTTATGCGTGGATAAATTGTCTCATATGATTTGTGATAGAGTTTCTAAGGGTGACTGGAAAGCTTTTAAATTTAATAGAAATGGCCTGAATATTTCAAATCTCATGTTTGCGGATGTTTTGTTATTGTTTGGTGAAGCTTCTATTGAACAACTTACCTCTATGTTAGATTGCCTTGATTTTTTTGTAAGGTGTCAAGTCAAAAAGTTAATGTTGCTAAATCCTCCATTTTCTTTTCTACTAACACAAATCCAAGTTTCAGGAAGCAGATTTTTGAGCTTTCTAGTCTTAAAATTGTTGATGATATAGGGTGCTATCTTGGTATTCCACTTCTACGAGGTAGGAGGAAAGCTAGTAATTTAAATTTTATTATAGATAAAGTTCAATCTTGTCTTGCAAGTTGGAAGGAAAAATCCTTATCTTTTGCTAAGAGAGTTACTATGGCCAAATTTGTTTTGAGCACGATACCAATTTATCCAATGCATACAATGAAAATCCCTTTAAATTTTTGTAATACAATTGAATGACTTCAAAGAGATTTTATTTGGGGCACAGGAGGGTCAAACAAAAAGATACACCTTGTTAAGTGGGAGACTTTTACCAAAAAACCGAGGGGGACTGGGATTCAGGAAAATACACTAGATGAATCTTGTCTGTGGGTCTAAGATGACATGGCAGATCATGAATGATACTGAAGGCTTGTGGGTGGATATTTTAAAATGTAAATACATGTAGCAGCGAGGTGATCAATTTGTTGCTAAAGCCGATGATTCAATGCTTTGGAAATTTATGTGGGCAGTAAGATTTGTTACAAGAAGGTACATCTTGGAGGATTCAAAAACAGCTTCTTTCTTTCGAGATGAATGGCTTCCAGGAAAGGGGAGATTGATTGATTTTTGAAATCAAGCTGCCAATAATTATGCTCCTTTTAGCAAGGTTATTGATTGGGTAAATATCGAAGGAGAATGGGATATGGTGCTAATTTCTAATGTGTTTCCTCCAGAAACTCATTAATGGTTTCTCAATATAATTCCCCATTCTAATTCTTTTGGTCCTGACGAGAAGGTTTGGAAAGGGGAAGTCAATGGCTGTTTTATTGTTAAGAGTGCCTACAATTAATGATGTACCATGATGATGTTCATAGACAAAGAATCTGGAAAATGATATGGAGTTGGCAAGGACAAGAAAGGGTTCGAATCTTCCTGTGGATGGGGGCTCATGGAAAGTTGATGGCAAACCGTAAAAGGGCTGCATTGGGTCTTGGGTCCCCTTTCTGTAAGCACTATGCTCATTCGAAAGAGGACATTATTCATATCCTTTGTGATTGCAAACGGCTTAGCCATCTTTGGTCACAACTTGTTATTCCCTCAACAAGAGCCCAATTTTTTCATTGTTCACTTGATGAATAGATGTTGTTTAATCTTTCCCATGATTTGGGTGTTGATAAATCCTTTAAATGAGCTAATTTTTGGGCTATAGCTATTTGGATTATATAGAAATGGAGGAATAAGGCTACTTTTGACGAGGATTTCCATTACCCAAATGATTCTATTCAAGCTTTGAAAATTGCATGTGAAAACTATTGAGGCCGGGGAAGAACTTCTAATGGTCCTGTAGGGAGATTCAATGATAGAGCTACAACAGAATGGATGAAACCTACTAGTGGCTAGGTTAAATTGAATTGTGATGGAGCCACCATTGATAACAGTCATGTTTCGGGTTGTGGAGGTGTCATAAGGGATGAACATGGAAAATGGTTAATGGGTTACACTAAATTTCTAGTCTCTTGTTTTGCTTTGGAAGTGGAAGCATAGTAATAAAAACTAGACCGGACCGGTCTAATCGGGAATCAGCCCCTGGTCGCATATGGGAATTGGGGGATTTTGGAACTAGTATGAATCGATTTAAAACCGGTCAAACCGGTTAAAAATCGGGTTCAACTAGTTCCGACTTTCTTTTTTTTAAATTTTTTATAAAAAAAATTTTAAAATAAAATAACATTATTTTTAGTATTAAGTAGTATTATTTTTAGTATGAATTTTTTTCTTTCTATATTATAATATGATATAAGTATTATTATGGTACATAATGATTAATAATAATAAATTTACTTAATAAATAATATGAAAATAGAATATCAATTGACTATATTATTAAAAATATATTAATTTATTCACAACCGGTCTGATTCCGGTTCGACCACCGAATCTTGAATCATTATATCATCTGGTTCAATAACTAGTCCGGTTTTTAATATCTTGAATGGAAGCTTGGGGTCTAAGCTTGGGGTCTCCTGGAAGGCTTAAGAGTTGCATGGGTTATAGGCTATAGAAAGGTTGAAATTGAATTGGATGCAGATAATTTAGTGACGATGATTTTGAAACATAAACATGGATTGGATATTGACTCTTTGACTCTTATCACAGTCAAGCAGTGGCTTCTCAAGGATTGGCAAATTAAAATATCCCATATGTATAGAGAAGCAAATAGTGTTGCTGATTATATGGCTAAGCTCTATTTTTCTACTAGTTGTAATTTGTCCCATTTTGATTTTGCTCCTTTAGAAGTGTAGCCTTTGATTTGTAAGGATGCTAATGGAGCTTTGGTCCCCAAGTTAATTGATTAATTTCTTGTCGGGCTTTAGCCCTCTTTCATTACCAAAAGGAAATTGCATCAGGTTCAAATCCAAATTGTCTTCGGCCAAAAAAAATCCAATTTGTCAATAATATTAAATAGTGAATAGTCCTTATTTAAAAAAAATTAATAATGATAAAATAAAAACGGATGAAAAAAATTAATCATAAAAAAAACCAAAAAATGTTTTATTTTAAAATTTAAATAATAATTTGGCCAACAAAATTGAATAATCATTATCATCAATATTATAATTATAAGTAACTGAAGGCAAAAACTTCTTATTTCCTGCTGCTCGTACCATATAGGGCAGATTCTTGCCTACGTGCATGTCTAATCCGTTTTGTATTTTTCCTAACCGAAAAAATGAAAGAAATCAGTAGCGTATTTTTCTTTCCATTTTTTTAAGGGACCAGCCCATCTCAAATATTGCTGAATCATGTGTGAAAGTTGGGCCACTGCTCCAGCCTACAAAAAACTATTTTCAGTGCATGTCGTTTCTACAATCTAAAGGTTAATGTGGCCAAAAAGGCCAATGTAAAGTTTTATAATTCACAAAAAAAAAAGGTTCTCCCCCTAATTAATAAACAAAAACCAGCAATCGCAAGGTCCAATTATAGGGAAAACATTTTGACCCTAACATTTTTTAACCTTAGTATCTCAGAAAAAATTGAACCCTAGGAATCTATTTGCATTAAATATTTGGTTGTAAAACTTTGTTACTCTTTGTGATTTTATCCAATTTTATTCGAATTAGTTTGGACCCGATAAATCCTCTAATTAATGTAAGGTATATTTTTTATACCAGATGATTTAATACCAAAATTAATCTTTGCTATCAGTGTGGATACTCTTAACTCTTGAGGGTTGCAACTTTCAACAAGTAGATAACTGGCTATAGCTCAATTTCAAAAAACTTTAGAACTTCATGAGAATATGGGCTTAATTTAAAAAGTTTTATTTCCTAAACAAAATCTTAGAGAATGGTCTATAATATATTTTTAAAAATATCATTAACTTTTTAATTTGTTTTTCAATAAAAATAATATTTATATCTTTAAAACTAAAACATAATATATTTATTTTAAAAATAATTTTAACTATGTTAAAAATATAAAATTAAACAAGCAAATTAAACATAAACTTTTCAGGAAATTGACTTTCTTGGAAGCATACTCCCCACAAAACTTTTTGGTATGAAATATTCCAGGTTGCCCTTACTTAAAAAAAATTGAATTATAATAATTATATATTTCATTGTAAAATTATACACTTATTGTTATTAAATATATCTAATAATAAATATTTAAAAATTGCATTTTCACCTCTGGAACCCACTGCTATCAAAAGCCAGTAAATTGGGCTCAAGATTGACCTTTTTATTTAGCCCAGAAGTTTCACCCTTTAACGCACACTTCTCTTAAAATTTAGATTACAGGAATGTATGAGAGCATACAAATGAAAAATTCTAGCCAGTGGGCTTATCAATAAAACTGAGGTGAAATTTTGCTATCATTTTTCTATACTTTGATTTTATATTATATTAGATTTAGAGTGATCATCTTATGTTTCTAATAATACGGTATTTTTTAACTATGATACAATAATAATTAAATATAAAATAATATTTTACTTATTTTAATTAATTTATTATTATAATTATATTCATTAATCATATATGTATATATATATATATTAATAATACATACATATTAATAATTCTGTGTGAAACCAATTAGTCGTCATTCAGCAATTGGCTTCTTATAGCATTATTAATATTTATTATTAAATATCAACTAATGTATACTATAATACCATTAATATATAATTAATTATTAATATATATATGTATAATTTTCTGCTCAACTGCCTTTTTTCTGGTCATGTATTATAACTGTTTTGTTACCTTTACTTCCCTATCTTCTATATGATGATCTCGCAATTTTTAATCAAACTCGGATAAATTTTTCACTTTTTCTAATTATGCAAATGATAAAACGCAACTGAGCCACATAAAATTAATTCAAATGATAAAAGTGGGATAGATGAATGATGGTAGAGATTAGAGGTTTAAATCCTCCTAATGTAACCAAAAAGACATGAAATTAATTATTTTAAAATTTATTAATTAAAAATAAGCTATTATTTTAATTAACTAGTTGATGGCATGTCATTTAATAAAAAATACTACTCCTAAACAACTTAATGCAAATATTGTTTGTTGATCAACAAACTACATACGACAAAAGCACCATTTAATTGGCAAAAAAGAGTTCTGTTGCAAAAGCTGAATCCGTTGCTATGATCATCTATTACAACAAAAGGAAATACAAGAAGACAAACACGCGTGAGGAAAGAGAAGATCAGAGGGAGAAACACCCTGTAAGCCATTGGACACCTCCCCATATTACGAAGTTCCTACATATTTTGCTCTTGCCGTAACTTACAAGATAACTTCTACTTGCGGTTACTTCTTCATATGCCACTTGTCTCATTCTCATATACGCATAAGATCCTCATTACTAGAATGACTGCCACATCTCGATAGACTTGCATGAGACACGTGTTGCGTTAATATAACATTGCCCGGCTCATAGAAAGCGATCTTGTCCTCAAGGTTGAAGTGTGGGTACAACTCCTGAATCCGAGAATAAGAGTCTGAAGTAGGAGGAGATGTGCCATCCGCCTGTTGAATCTGACTAACATCAATAAGATGGTACGTATCGGTGGTTTGTTCATATGAGTAACCATGACCTTGCTCAATGACCATGGAAATCACTACAGAACCAGTCATTATAGTAAGTACTTGTAAATGCAATGAGAATGGTAACAAAATCATTTATGGAATAATTATTGAGAGGACTATTGCACGAGATTCCAAACTTGTCAATTAGTGAGATACTGGGATCAAAAATCAAACGAATGTTTAAGCTAGCAAGAACCTCCTCAATGACTTTAAAAACAAAGTGCATCGCTGCACTATCTGACAATGGTACGTCAACATGCGGAGGGGTATTGTGGTCAGCAATCAACACGGCATCACAAGCAAGTGAATCCTCTGATTCTCTGATAACAACCCCTGCAACGGCGTGTGGGGCAGCAACCACCTCGACAAAGGCAAGTGATGGAAATGGTGGTGGTGAAATGGGTGGGATGACCAACTCACCAAGTGGACAGCCATTGGTAACAATAATGCCGGAAGAGATCAAAGAATTGACAACAATGTTTGAATCACCATATTGGTGATCGGTGATAATCGGCAACTAGCCAATGATGTATGAGGTTCTTCAGACTAAGTGACCATGGCAACAGAGTTTGGGGTTCCAGGGGTGGAGTCCAAAAACATGATGCTCTAGTAGTCATCGAAGACGACCACTTCAACGGGTTGGGAATCACTAATGGCAGATGGAGGATAGAGGGGTTCCACCTTGACAAGGGAAGACAAGACAATGGTGGGGATAAAGAGTCGGAGGTCGGAGATAGACGTGTGTTGAGCAACTCCAAACGATGACTGATTGAATCAAGAGTGCCATCGATACGCTCAAAATGAGACATATCATGACGTAGATGTTGCCCCCTCAAATCATTCTGTCGTCTAACAGCGAGGATAATTGCATCAGAAAAAATTCTTTTTGGGGGGAAGATAAAAGAAAGTCTATATGGCAATTTTTGAAACTGGAGGGCGCCTGTTTATAATTTTTTGGGGGTAGTGTAAATACACCCCTCTATAAACACACATACTCAGAATCTTGGGCGATCGCCCCTAAATGCTAATACTTCAGTTCATCCCTAGTTGGCATACTCATCCATCTGAGTAGAGCAGGCTCTCAACGAGAGTACCATTTGTTATGATCATCTATTATAACAGAAGAAAATACAAGAAGACAAACACAGATGAGGAAAGAGAAGATCAAAGGGAAATACACTTTTTAAGCCATTTGACAAAGTCCCAACATATTTTACTATTAACGTTACTTACAAGATAACTTCTACTTGCGGTTACTTCTTCATATGCCACTTGTCTTATTCTCATGCATAAGAGCCTCATTACTAGAATGACTGCCCCATCTCGATAGAATTGCATGACACACGTGTTGCGTTAATATAACATCCGTGTTCCTTTCGCTCTCTCAGATTTCTTCAGAAAAAGCAAAGAAATGAAGGGAGGTAAGGAACGAAAGAGACGGAGAATCAGAATCAGGAAAATGGGGTGGGCAAAATCCACTTGACTAGTGTCATCCATATTCCTTTGCGTCATCTTTATTTTGGTGTTTGATTCTGATTCCTAGCCACTGAAAATAGGGATGGAGAACGTTACGTACACTGTCAAGCACGTTATTTTGTGACTCTGTGAGAGATGAAATAGTTATAAATATTTCAGACCAACGACATTTGCCTCTCCCGGCAACTCGCTCATCTGCCCACTAAAAGAGAGAATGCTCTAAAGCATGCATCTGATCTGCTTCTTTTTCGCTTCTCTTTTCGTGCCTCCTAACCAATCACACTGTTCTGTTCTGTTCTGTTCTGTTCTGCTGGAGAATATATACCCGTCCATCCATCAAGCCCCCCAACTTTAAACTTTCAACAGAGGAGTATTTTACAGCCGTTGATTACGTACCTAGCAAAATTCTTATTCTTAGTGTTATATATTCATTATATAACCTGTTTAAAAAACCTTTCAATATTACTGTTACTGCGGTTAATCCATATTTTGACTTCGATATTGAGGATGGTCCAAGACGAAGCCCCATAATCTAACTGTAGGCCTCCCATAATCTAACTGTAGGCCTCATGAGGAGCCGTCTCTTAAAAAAGTGTACTATACACCACAAAAGAGTGAGGACCAAATCACAAGATCTGATGCCTCTGTGGAGAGTTATAAACCTAGAAGAAAAAGGCAGAGAGGTGGCTACCTGGCATCCACCGAAAAAGATACACCATGTAAAACACACAAATGGTTGAGTTGCAATTGCAGAGTGAATGAATTAGAGGAATAAAGCTCATTACAAACACTGTACAAGATTCTTTAGGCTGTTTGATACCGCCTAGTCGAAACATCCAGGCCCGGGCCTTGTCCATTGCACACACATATGCATCACCTCCTACTACCTAATAATTCAACCCCGTGGTCCCCCTTCTTTTCAGGCCCTTATCCCCACACCATCTCCATGGGCTAAGAGAGAGAACTTTTCATTGACATAGGAATCATCCAAATAAAATTTTTTCATAAAGTAAAATGCAAAATCAAAGCACATCGCTTTCTCATATCATAAATGCGTGCATGCGACGTAACAACACGGGCAAAAGGACAACAGTAACACCAACCATATGATGAATTACATCCAACTAAGATCATCAATCCACTCTTTAACGACCATAAACTCATTGAAAATACAATACTCACAACACAATACACCACAAACCCCACTATTTAATAAATTCATAACAATAAAGAAAAAGCCATATCAAGAGCAAACACAAATATCAGTGTCGCCCACAGACGAGTTACATAAACTACCAAAGTGGAAATTTTGTGGATGAGGGGGCCCTCCCTAAGTTGCCTCATAAAAGGGGAAGGTGCTTAGCTAGTGAGAATTTGTACATCAGATAAAAGGTAAACCCACAAAGGATTAAACATGACAAGAATACAAAAAGGGGGGAGTAAGATTGGGTCCCATATCAGCCGAGAGGCGTGCACTCTCATTTTTGGGGTCTTTTTCTGAAATAACCAGTCTTCTCATTCAAAACAGCTCATATCCCACGCCCTTGTGTGAGTGCTACTGCTTTCTCTAAACCCTAAGCCATGGACTAATGATTCACATCTCCTTTATTGTGCCATAATATGCTGAGCACCTTCCCCTTCCTTTACACACTACACATAAATTACACCGCCCAAACCACCTGATTTCAAACTCAATCATTGAGGAAAAGGCTTCAGGAGTGGAGTTCACACTCTCATTCCCCCACCACGTTCGATTCACAACACATCTGCGCTCAATGCAAAACTCCGGACATATCCCACTTTGACCTTGTTTATTCTACAGACTCCTTTAACAACTAACACTAGACTAGAACTGATCATCTAACAGTAATGTGCCACTTTAGTAACAACCCAAGTGGCTACGAATTCTTCAACTTACAAGTCATGGAGTCCTAAAGCTCTAGCCTTGAGTTTCAAGGATTTCAAGCAACATATTGCTTCATCAAGAAGTCCAATCGGATCCCTATCTTTTCCACCAGGAATTATGGTTTGCAGAATGTTCAGAACATCTCGTATCCTCTCTTTTCTCATCTTCTTGCATGATCCTTGACTGTTGCCACTAGAACATCTTGATTCAGCATCGTATACATTGTCAAAGGATCTGTTTAGATTCAGAGAACTAGCACTGTCCATGAGTTGTATGTCATCAAAAGCCCCATCATCTGAGAGATTCCGCTTCTTTGTTTTCCCAGCAGAGCTACCAACTTCGTCCTTGCTTCCGCAAAAGAAGCCTTGGTCATCATGAGTAGTCATTATACTGGGCGAATGCCCTGTGCTGGTAACTTCATCGTCCTCAGTGAAATAGCCATCACTGTCAGAGTAAAGCAACGCATTGATTTCTTCTGTGTCTTCATGCATCTCACTTTGGATCTGAGTTCCCTGATTTTCATCAACTTTATCAGTCAAAGTTGGTCCAGTTAGATTATTCAAATCTCTTCTAAAAGAAGGTTCATTCCCATTCAAATAGTCAGGACCGTGCAGCTTGGAATGCCATGAGGCAAGGCACTCAATGGGACTTCCAAACCCAGAACTATATATGAACGTTGTTTGATTGACAGTCTGGTCAATAACAATGAATTGCTTCTTCGGGAAGCCCAGTATCCCATTGGGTGCAATTTCCTCCCTAATACCTTTTTCATGGCCAGTGCGGAGCTTGTCCTCCACTGTAAAGTTTGGAGCAGGCATAAATGCCTGTTGAAAGTGAGGCAAACTGTACGACCAACGGTGAGGTTCATTAGACTGTCCTAACTGCAAATGTGGTGGCGTGGAGGATGCATAATCTGGCATTGTATAATTTTTGGACATAATATTTATATCAGGGTTCATAAATGCAGAATCATTTTGCTTCCCCAAGCTAAGGGAAGTGCCAAAGGAACTCAAATTGGGTGGTTGCCAATCAAAATGCAGCTGCGGTATCCAGGATCCACAATCTTCTCCCATTCAACCAGAACAATTCCCTAAGTATTTTCACCAAACAAAAAAAAAAAAAAAGAAATCACAATAAGATTAACAACTAACTCAAAAGAGAAGTAGTTAAAAGCAAATCCCACAGGATGGATACTAAAGTAGAATATACCTGAATAAAAACGATTTCAGCACACGAGCTATATATAACTATCTGTTTCTTTCACGAACAAGTAAAGGAAAACAACTAGCACCAGATTAACCCAAACAAAGAAAGGCAAAACTGTTCTACGTGACAGGTTTGAGCAAATGACGGAAGTATTCAGCCTGGAAAATAATGATGCATAAAAATCCACAGGTGTTGATATTTTCCAAAAACATTAAGCTAACAATTGAAATAATATAGCCAAGGAAGACAATATTTTTAAACATTTCTTTAATCTTTTCAATCCTTTACTACATACCTGGCATTCTCGGAGAGGTTGAAAGCATGCTATAACTCTAACTATAATGGTGGAGCTCCCAGCAGTTCCATTTTCATGTTTCAATGCCCGAAATCTCGTTTGACTTGCTGCTTGGCACACCATAACTACTTTCCAACCCTTCAAAATGATAGAACGACAATCTTCTCGAGTCTTAAAACTACCACACTAGTGAGCCGGTGATTGAAGAATTGAAGAACACCAGATACAGATAACGAAGAGACTTGTATACTCCAAGAGAAAATGTAACGGCTAATGACACAAAAGGAAAAAAAAAAAAATAGGTTGATGGTAGCTACAAATAAACGAAGACCTAGCTGGACATAAGAATTTGCGAGATGGGGTTGCTATCCTTCAGCTGATCTGACGGACGTAGCAAGGAACGACAACAAAAAAATTGGACCCCATGGAAAACCAGAGCGAGTGACAAAAGGCTGAAGAAATTGGAAAGGTTTTTTATCGCACGATACAAATTACAGAATCACTTTGCAATAGAGGTTCAAGGAAATGGCTTTGCGGAATACATCAACAGACAGACTAAACCACCACCGCATGCTGTTGTATCCCTATCCTCAAAGATATACAGCTTTAGCTAAAACTCGTTAGTAACCTGAAACAGAATTCTAACATCAGAAATTGTAGCACAATCTGTACATATTCAAAGAAGCAAGATTCAGTTTAATTTGCAACGAAATCAAATAAGAAACTCCAGTTGGACTTTTACAATGATTTAACTCAATTCTAGGCTATATTTCACTAATAAAAACCCAAAAAAAGAACTATAAAAAAATTGTGCAATTTTCATTGAAATCAACACAGTATGGGTGTGTGCGCGAGCGCGCGTGTGCAAAAAGAAAATCTCGGCAAAGACTAGATTGGGGAATGAATGGAAACAATTTTCTCTGGAGCTCTTCTGATGAAATAATTGAGATTCAACTACAAGAATAAAAATCATTCCAGGGCTTAAATAGATGCAGATCATACAATCCTAGACTAAAAACTAAAAATAAACGAATCACCGAATATACATATCACCATCGGACGAAGCCAACCAGAACTTACACAAGAGAGAAGAGGGTGACACCGCAGCAAAATCGTAAAAGACAAATCTGAAGGCACAGATAGAGAGGGAGGGAACAGCGGGAGGTTGAAAAGGAAAGACGAGAGGAAGCGTGAATGGCTACAGTCAAAGTGGAGACTAACCAGAAAGAAGCACGAGAGTTGAAATATATAGAAAATGCAATGACATATCTGCCCTCTGATTGAAGTGGATCAAATAATAATTTTTTATTATTATTATTTAAAAGGAAAAAAAAAAGAGTTTGATTCATACGTGCGCGCGCGGGGGCTGAGGAGTGCACGCAAGGGTATATTCAGTGTACAATGATGGAGCATACACAGAAGCGCTACCCTTGCTTAAACATTCAGCTCTTTTATCTCCGACCTCCGTGGCACAGCGGGTGGTTGTATCATAACCTTGTGAACTTTTTATTTTTTATTTTTATTTTTTGGTGATCAATTAACTCAAGGAGGTGTTGACCAGGCGCTCCGGCTAAAACCTAACTACTCACTTTGGTTAGTCTGGTTGGCCTTGTCCCCGTTTCCCTGGACGAATCTACCATCCTCCTAACCGGAAATTCCACCATCATGTGCTTCCCATGTGTGAATTACCCAATATACCCTCACGCCTCAGCGTAATAACACTTGTATTTACTGTTTATTTATTTATTATATACTGTTTAGATTAGAGACACCCCCCGCCCCGCGGGACGCTGTACCCTGGCAGTGAATGCGGGTTTTCTGTCTACCCCATCCAATATGTCATATTCTAGAAATCTACCCGTAAAGCAATAACCTTACCTACACAAACCTTCAAGACAACTCTAATTTTAATTCCATAAAAGAGAAAATTATAATCGATATCCCAATTAAAAAAATTCATGATGGAATCTGAAAATTGCGTTAGTAATGGTGCTGTGTCTTTAAGAATTATATATATCAAAGTATACTAATAGATGGATGATGGAATCTGAATGCATTGTTGTCATCTGCAAACGTATAAGCTCATCAAGAAAACGTACCCACCACAACACAAAGAAAAGGGTGACAAAGAACGAAGAGAGACGTAAGAACGTGCAAAAATATAATAAAAAGCAAGCAGAGGAAGAAGGATTATAAGAATTGAAGGGAGGGGGGGGGGGGATGGTATCCAATGTTTTAACATGAAGAACAATAATTTGTAGCTTGACCATTCAAACCAAGAATTATACAGATTTTAAGCTGCAGGGGACCCACTCATCAGCAAATGCTATACCATATCATATCTGAAACTCACTCATCCACCGCCTGACACTAGTCTTTCTCCTTGTTAACCATCAATGCCCTTCTCACTTTTGGGTTTTTGGAGGGGGTAACAGCCTAGCTTTGGTCCCGCCGCAACAGTACCCTACTGATAACTTTTCATTGATGTGATATTTATGTGGTTGTGCATTACCCATCAAAATAGTCATCAAAGCTTGGCCCTTTACCTCCTTCATTTCCATCGACTTTGTTTCATAATTATCCATCTTATTCATACGTATACTCATCTCAGCTGCAACAATAATCATAAAGCAAGAGTCATTTTAACTTTTACATCAATTGCAAAGGGCGCTTATCTCAGATGAGATTCCAACTTCAGAAAATTGTTCAAACCTGTCCTTTAAGTGACTCTTGATGACCTCCATGGTATTGAGTATTATTAACCTTTGCATTCACTTAGGGGTAACTTTGTTACCAAGTTAAGTTAGTAACTTTGTTTGTTGTGTATTCACACCCCCAAATATTCAGACACTGCTTCCAACAACAGTCTGTATACTGATTGGTAGATGCTTTGCGATTTGGTTTTGTTCTTCTTACACTAGCTGCAGTACTGACTCAAGAACTTTTCTTTTCTTTCTGTTTGTACACTGAAAACTTTTTACACCCAACCTAGCTGTCCTTTTTGTTTTGGTCTATCGTCCTATGAAAGCCAAGACTTTATCTCTCACTCAGAATCTTTTTTTCCTCTTTTCGTTTCATGTTCGTTCTTCTTTACCATTACTAGTTAAAATTTGGATATCATGAAGTTACGCTGAGACCATGTACTACATAAAAAATAGTGAAAACCCGACAATTACTTGATGTAATGTTATGAACTGTATGCTTGATGACAAATTAATCTACGCGACATTATGATGAAATGGATAATCTTTTCTCGTCGGCTCCCTCAAAATTATCAAAAGTTGATTATTTGTTTGAATCAACTAGGAATTAAGTAAGAGCTATGGATTGATTCTATCTGGTAGCTTCAATAAGAAACCAAAGACCAACCAAACAGAACCTTATAATGGAGTAAAGTGGTTAAATAAATAAATGAAAGAGGTGATGAAAAGAGAAAGCACACAGATACAGTGAACAGACAGGGTATGGAAGTAGCCCAATAAGAAAATACAAAAGGGTATGAGACCCATGATTTTATCACCTGAAGGAGATCTTATGCACAGATAAGAAGATCCACAGGCACCCAAATTTATAGACACTAAAAGCATTTTAAATTCAAAAAATAAGATGCACACTTTCACGCCTTCTTGTTTGGGGTGGAGGGAACAATAAACAAACCCCATTCAAATCCTTTCCCAATCCCATTGGGTCTGGCCTTTTGGTGGCACTAATTAAAACAACTGCACCACATACCTAATAAGATACGAAGCAACAATTCCTTTATTCATTTTAAAATGTAATATACTATAGATAAGTTAGTCCACTAAAAAAATCATTCCATCGCACGTCTCTCTGTTATTTTATAATCATAGTCACTTTATTCACCAAATTCCCTTTAAAATACTGCACTGACTTCAGCTTAGTGGTTGTAGGCCACCTAACTACTATTAATATCGAATCCCCATGGTCTAGCTCGAGCTTCTGTGGTGAGCGGTGACTACCCAACAAGAGAAAAAAAAAACAGAGTGATCATTCTCTGCAAGGCACCACCTTTATCTAAATTTTTTTTTCACTAATTTTTTTTAATAATTTGATATATTCAAAGTCAACAAACAAAATTATTTGCGAGTAAATATACAAGTATATTTCGTAAAGAGATTCATGTTTTAGTAATGGACCTGGCATGTAAGCACATTTTCTCCCTCTCTTATTTTCTTTAAGACTTCCTTCAGTGGTTCAAAGTGATGACAGCATGGTTTCACAAATACATACCGAGTCATGTGGTTAATTGCCTCCATCAACATTACCAGTAAGGCAAATTAGTTTCAAACTTTAATTAAACAAATGCAGATAACGACAAAAATATTATCTCCAACAACAACAAAAAATAAATAAAAGAGAGAGAAATATTGAAGAAGGACAACATGGAGTGGGTAGGAGGAGTTAAATACTTAAACAAGTCAAATTTTCTTGCTCACCTGTTTTTTTTTTCTATTAATTCGTCTCGCTTTCCTTGTTGTGATGTGATGAAAGCATGATTTAATGGAACATGCTTAATTATGAAATACATATGGAGGTATGCAAGTGCTTCCATTGACATTACTACCAATACGTCAGATGGGGTTCAGTGTTTAAAGCAAATACAGAGAACGCCAAAATGTGGTTGGCTTAGGGAAAGAGAGATGATTAAGTCAGATTTTTCATTACATCATACATACTGTTGAAAATATTTGTTTATTTTTTTTATGAAGGAGTGATCATCTCAATTTTATCCTGCTTGGGTCCTCCATCAGAAGTATTGTCCAGCCTAGAAACTGTGTGTATCGTAAAGTAGCAATATGAGAACTAATTTGAGACAGATAAAATAGAATTAGAAGTAATCTTAATGGAATGGTGATGGAAGTTTGATGGTAAAGACGAAATTGAATTATGAATGAGATGAAAGAGAACAGAATAGTAATTTAAACTTGGTTTGTGAAGCACATAGTAGTAAAGGAGACGTGGTGAAGAAGGATTAGAAAAAGAAAGAAATTAGTTAAACAGAGTTGTCCTTTCCCTGTTTTGTGGCACGATGTATAAGTGTATGATGCAAAGCAAAACCCTCGCATGATGATCGCACCCACGAAGAAAATCCACGGCGTGGGGGCCATAAATTAAAGTTAATTGACCATCTTTATTCATAACCTGCTCCCTCACTTCATAGTACAAACTCTCTCCCATGGAATTCTTAAATGGGCCTGGTGTTCACCACAAATATTAATTAATTAATTAATATCCATTGAATATTGCGTTTTTTTTTTTTGCCACATTGAATATTGCTTTGTTTAACTTTCATTTTGGTGTCTATATATATGTGTGTGTGTGTGTGTTTCTGATATTATGTACGAATATATAGTTAATGAATAATGAAGTTTTAATGAATGAATATTTGGAGTCCAGAGAAATTGGTGGTGGGTGTGGGGAGACGAAGAAGCCAACAAAATGGAAGGTGGATTGTCCAACAAAAACAACCACGCTTGGAAAGCTATAATACAATTAATACAATACCCTCCTCCCCACTCAGGGGCCCCCAACCTCCCTCCCCACTATAAAGTATATTTAAAGTATAAACTTTTCTTTCCCACCTTTTCTTTTCCTTTTCTTTCTTCCTTTCATCCTTTTTCATTTTATATAATAAACACCCACAAACCAATGCAAACTTGCACCAAGAAAAGGTAACACCACCACCACCACCACCAATTCTTCCGTCTCCTCCTTTCATATTATATTATTCATACTCTAGATTATATAATATATATATATATTAATTTTATTAATTTATATTTAATATCTTTTTATTTTAAATATTACACCTGACCTTTTATTTAAGTTTATCTTTCTTAATTACCAATAAACTTAGCTTCATATATAATACAAGTTTGAATGCCAACAAACATATACAAATTCCTTTCCCAAACAAAAATTATTTTTTATTGTTCTACAAAGAATAAATTGCAGTATTATAGTGAAATTTAATTTATTTTTAAATTAAGAAAAAAATTTAAATCTTTAAATAAAAATATCATGGACAGGGTAATTTCTAATACAAAAAAGGATAAGTATAAGTTAATCAAATCTCTAAATAAATTAGCTTAATTTATTATAGCTTTTATAAGTAGGACAATGTCTTAATTTATTATATATTTCATCATTAAGTATAGTCAAATTTAGAACAGATCGCATTGTTTATGAGCCCTAAGCAATGCAACTTATTCCTCAAATTCTATATAGCTAAAATTCGAGCCCATGCAACACGGAAGCTCCCTATATTACTTATGAAATTAAAATAAATATATGTGAAAATATACAAGAAATATTAATATCAAATACATTTTATAAATCTATATATTTTATATTATTAATTGTAATAATATGGAGACTAATAATCTGGGTGATTCCACCTATTTATTAATTTTTCTTACCTCAATTATGTAATAAGAGCAATGGGTGTAATTTGGGAACACATGAAAATAATGGTTAACTAATATGGTAGAACATAAGTTTGCAAATTTACATTAAATATATGGTCTATTCTTGATAGCATTATATATGCCAAACTTTCTAGAATTCTTGAATAAATTTATAAAACAGCTTATTCTACATCCTAATATAGCAATATATTCTAACATAAATAAATGTAAGGATTCTCCTAAATTCTTAATTATAAAGTTCTTTTAAAATTTGAAGAAATAGTGATATAAAGATAAAGAATAAAAAGTTATCAGAAAATTCACATTCAAAATAGGAAAAATAATATAGAAAGTAGTTACTTCCATGTTTAAATCATCTTTAAAATTTTGTTATAAAGAAATCATTTTAATAATTGCATTATACATAGAAAATAAAATAAATAAAAAATATGAAAATTGCCATCAGAAAATTGTAAATAACAATACAATGAAATCTTACCTTTAAACATGCTTTCATAACTAAGAAGATTTCACATTAGTGCAAAAAAACCCAGATAATATGAATTTATATATATTTCACTGTAAATTTAGACAATCAACTTGTGATTTTTTCACAAATACATATATATAAATCACTTTAAAATTAAATTGTGATTTTTTTCACACACATATATAATTTTTATTTTTATATTTATTATCATATCAAATTTAAAAAATATGAAAATATGTATAAGAAAATAACTATTATTTAGAATATGAGAGATCAGATTTTTCATAGTCAAATAATAATATGCAAACTTAAAAACGTGACACAACATGCTTTCGACCCCTACTTTATAATATATAAATAATAGATGGATGTAAAGGAAATAAAATATATATATATATACATATATATATATATATCCATTTTCATGGGCTTTAACAGTTCTAGCACATTTCTTTTCCATCAAAAGAATACAATATGGCCAACTTTTCCCCCTTTGAATGCGTGGTTAAAATGGAAATTACATATGCTTGGCAGTCGTTTCTAAACTGAGATTTTCATCATATATAAGAGCACGTGAGACAGGCATGCCTTTTTTTTTTTTAATTTTAGCAACATGATTATTTGTTTAATATATATATGTGCCAGTGAAAGAAACCAAATAATTTGGATGTGAAGGCATATTGTATATTCTAGATTGGAATGTATAAAACGTTGCTTGAAATGGAATGAATGGAAATGTAGTGGGAAGGACATAATTGAGAGATAGGTGATTGTGCGTATACAAATTACAAAGTATAGCTTAGATGGGAAGAAAAGGTGGGGACGATCGAAGCCTTAAGAAGGTAATCTTGAACATGTGATATGTTATTAAAAGCAACGTACCAGCATATATGACTTGAGATGTATTCCACCATGAGTGAGGCATTGAATATTGAAGAAGCCGTTTCCAGTAATTTCCCTTAATTTTCTCAAGAATCATACATTTTCTTTTTCAATAATGTTTGATCGAATACAACACGGGGTGGGTGGTTCCTTCTAATCATTTCACCTCCAAATTCGTTGGACTTCTACACACACTTAAGCCTCCACACATAATATGTGTGTGTCTGTGTGTGTGTGTGTGCATCTCCACCCTTCTATTCCCACACAAACACACACACACACATATATATATATATGTATGTAAGTCAACCCCCAATAGTAGTCCCATATATATGTGACCAACTATGAACATCCACTATGTATTTTTAGAGACATCCTCCAACACTACCTAAAATTCAACGAGTCGAATTATTAATTATATATGTTCCTATAACAACTTTTTATAGGCCTTGTAAGAAATTGTGTTTCATTCAAAGATATGTTTCATAATAAGACATTGTCCCGTCATTTAGTGTCATGTATTTTTTTTTTTCTGGAAGAGATATCACCATGAGGCACAAAAGAGGAAGAACAATAATAACAACACATTATCGTCCCCCCACCAAGTTACATATTCAAATATAATCTTTTCATAATCCACGGTGCATTGGCTGCTGTATTCCTCACGTTCGAAATTCACTGTGGTAGTCATGCATAGATAAGATAGTCCATGATCTATTACCATATATCCAGGTGGTGTGCTTATTTTGCAGTACCATATGGCTATAATAACACGTCTTATCAGATTTTATGAATATATAGATAAACAGTAGTACATGGAGATCTATTCAAGTATCAAATTAATTCAATATTTATAAAGTCAAATCATCAATATATATGTACGTTGAATATTATAGCATAAATGTTTTACATATATATGTATATGTACAAAATTAATATTTAAAATTTCAGTGTTTGTTTATTATACTGTAATATTCTGAACTAATTATTAAAAGTTCAATAAAGTATTGCTCAGGAGTCAGGAGTGAAATTACAAAAAAGAAAAAGAAAAAGAAAAAGTAGAGAGAGTAAATGGGATTATGGTGGGGTTATTTGAAAATCACACGTGTGCGACGCTAGAAAAATTAAAAAAAAATGAGAATGTGGGATCATGCTCATGCATGAAAAGAGTTATAATAGCAATGTGCTTGGCAAACAAACATATAATGGTAGAGTGGAGAACACATTATGTTGGGGAAGTAGTAATGAGCAACGATGGAATTGAAATGTGGTCAATGAGTTGAACCGTGTGGCCATTTCTGAGCAATCAAATGTATAAGCACTGCAAATTCCACTCAAAATTAATCATCCATCCCATACCCCCCCAATTAAAGTCTTCCTTCTTCACCACTGATCCGCTGCTTCCATGCATGTCTATTTCAATTTCAAACCCTAAAATGATAAAAAAAAAAAAAAAAAAAAAGGTGCTGGGAAGGCACGCCATTATCAATTGGATTCACTGTTCGAATTCAACTTCTCTCTTTCTAAATCTAAAGCATTCCACTACATTTACAGTATACTACTGCAGTTGAATTCTCCATTACCACGCTAGCTAGTGGGGTTAATTATTCATTAGCCTTCTTTGTTTATTCTTAATCTGGATTACCAAGTCAAAATTATCCACCTCTAAATCTAATAGTAGTCTAATTATTACCAAAAGTGCCTACCTTTTTTTTTTTTAATATTGAAGAATCGAACCCAACCTAACGACAATGGCGTGTCTACTGTTTTGTCACTAAGTGCTTTTAAATGAATTAATGGCAAGTGGTATAATTAGACGGGATGGTGGCGAGTGGGGATGTAATTAGAATGATCATATAAAACACGGAACCAACGGTCGTTTTTTAATGATTCGGAAAACATAAATCACTTCTTCCATTTTGTTTTTTAGACTCTTTTTGTAGAAGTTTTTAATGTTTATTGATAGAAAATTACTTTAAAGAGATTAAAGTGATATAATTAAGGTTAGTTTTGAAATGGTTAGTAGTTTTTTTAAAAGCTAACCCTTTTAATTAATTTTAACCACTTTTCTTAACATGTATTCCATCCAATTCCATTTATAAAGTGATTTTAACTAACTTTGTATAGATTAAAAAAACTAGTTAAAATAAGTTAACTTCATTGAATTTATCAAAAATTAACTTGATTTTTCCAAACTTACCTTGCATTAATGCTTTATGAACTTCTAAATGTCAATAAATAGTGTTTATGTTGAGAGTAAATCTGGAAAACAATTAATTAATCATTCATTAAACTTCTAAAACATCTTGTACTACCCCCGGTCCTATATATAGCATCTTTTATTCTGATCCTAAATATAAGACCCTTTACAATATACGAGATAATATTTATTATATATTTTCATAATAATGTCCCTATTTAAAGTATCCAAAAAAGAAAGAAAAAGAGATTAAATAAGGGTAATTTTAAAAAAATATTGAAATTTTTGGATAAATCGAGGTAGTTAATTAATTAGTTTTAATTCTAATTCTTAATCCGCGTGATTCGGTTAAAAGAGTTTTATATTAAGAAGCAAAGGAAGTATAAAGGATAAAAAATTGATTCAAAATTCTATCTTCTAAATAGACTAGAGAGAGTACTATAATTTGATTAAAAATTTCTTATGAAATGGAACAAAAAAGGATAATTATACTTCCTCAATTCCATTTTGATTGCCATTTAAGGCCTTGGCTTAAAAATTAAGAAAGGTAATTATAACTTAATGAATAATGTAATTTCACTAAATTGCCTTTAATTATTGTTCCCTCCATCTCCATTCATAAGGTCATTTAAAAAAAAACACAAATTAATAAATGTAGTCAAACTTAGTTAAAAGCCTTAGTTTTGTCAAAAATAAATTATCATCCTTCCAAAGACGTGCTTCATTTATTTTATTTTTTCTTTTGAAGGGAAAAAAGATTAGTAGTAGAGTAAATTCATAAAAATATTTTTAAAAAAAATCCTATAAATGCTTTATTATATTCTATAAAATATTTTATAATAAGGGACAAATTATTTTTGAAAAAGGGTTTTATAAAAGGGGATAGAAAGAGCGTATCTTCTCTCTATCCCCATTGTCATGGACTATGCACCGCACCTTCTTTTATTAATTGTTTAAAGATAGAATTGAAAAAAAAATTGATAATATAAAATATTAGTTAAATTAAAATAAAAATAGTTTTCTAAAACATCACTCAATTTGGAATGGAGGGAGCAACACGCAGAAATAAATTAGGTTATAAATAACCACCAAGTGCTTACTTTAAATGGATAAAAATTATATTAGCATAATTGGATGTCTCAAATTTGATTTCTTAAAATATAACGACACTAACATTTGATGCAGAACTCACCACTCTGAGTCATATGAAACTTAATTTAAATTAGTTTAAACCCTGATTAATCATTCAATGTAAGTGAATAAGTCCATAATATCGTTTGGACAGCCAAAAAAAAAAGTTACATAGAAACTGTTTTTTAAGAAAAAAATTCTTTTTATTCATCTATTTAATTTAAATTAAATTCCCACGTCTTGTTTTGGGTTCACATGCACCTTATCCAAAGCATGTGAAAAAAAGGAACGTCAATATAAATCAAACACAATCTGAAGAAGTAGCCAAAAATATTAAAATACACAATCTGAATAAATATTTCAACGCTAGAAAATACGTGTTAAATCAGTTTAATAGCTGAAAACTGAACAATTGGTTAGGTTTATGTTCGATTAGGCGTCTGATGGGGACGAATGGAGTGCAATTGACAAAGTCATCGCAACTTAAAAAATAAATTTATCACAACTTAAACATCTAACGGTGCTGATTTCTTATTCATCAGCATGACCATTAGTACAAAGCATTGGCATCCTACTGAGAATAGGTAGTGTAGATCCAATACACACAGTTTGAAAATGAATTGCAATTGTCATAATTTATTAATAATATGAGTTATTAAATTTTTTAAATATAGATACATAAATAATTTGTTTCAGGCCTTCAATTATGCTGTACTGCATATATCTCAAAATTTGGTGAATCTCACTCACAATTTTTGACAATTATCAATGCACCTAATCTGGTAGTAATCCGAAAATGTTTTGAGTAATTATTTCAAACATGTAAGTAAATGTGCTGCCACTTGAAAAGGGACAAAGCACGCAATGATAATCAGCAGCAGCAAGGAAGAAGAAGCACGCCGGTGGGCTAAAACAGTAATTTGATGTACTTGAACGCTGTGATGTGAAAGTCCGTACGCTTTCAAAAATATAATAATGTGCTCTTGTTTTCCCTGACATTATTAAATCACGGAAAATAATGATTAAAAAAAATGAACAGCACCAAATACAACAACGACTATTCCTTTGCATCCATTTTAAAAAAAGGAAGAAAATCTTGGAATGTCCGACCACAAAATCTCCGGCACAGTGAGAACCAGCAGTGTGCAGTAACAACAATAAATAAAAATACCGCCAGAAAAGTCATCCACGCCGTCTTTATCTTTTTAACTTGTTGGAACCCCGTAACACGTGGCACGTGCGGTGCCCGTGGATGAGACTCAGACGTGTTGGAAGCGTTGCACACGTGGCGAGAAGGACAAATGATGAGCGTGGTATCTGCATCGATACGCACCGTATCACCGTTGGGATCTCACGCATGCATTGGCGCACGCTTCGGCTCGCGGTTCGATGGGAGAGTGATCTGGGTCAAACTATTGTTAAATGGGCTAGACCCATGCACCTAGCACGCGTTCTTGTACGGCCCCACCAAACCCCTAGGTTTTATGGGTTGGAGCTCCGAGCCAGTAGGATGGAGACGCGTGGGGGAGCGTGGGGCCCGCTTCCCAGCGGCTATTGCGGACGCAGTTGCGTGACCGACGTGCTTTCTGGTGTGTGTTCATTGGAGTTTATTTGCAACTTTTCTGTTGGTTGTGCTTATTTTGCGCTGATTCTTTCGGCTGCTGCCGCGTGCTTCTTCTGTTTTTTCACTTGTTACTTCGAGATTTTACCGTTTTACTACTTTTCAGTCATACTTTCACACTGTTAAATTTGCGACATGCTTTATCAATTAGATTACGAGTTCAAGACAACCGTACAATTTGTTAAAAAATATTCTACCGCCAAAAAAACAAAGTTGACTGTTGATGTATGGATTCTTTTTTAAGGAATTGGTGTTTGGACTTTGGCATATAGCTCCCCGAAAAAGGGTGCTTATTTCAATAAAAAGAGATTATTTATTTATTTGACGGAGAGCCGAGTTGAAGGTTTTTTTGGTTGTTTTTGGGTACAAAGAGGTTGTGTAGCCATTGATATTATGAAACGTATTTAACGAAATAATTAATTATAATAATAAATGTTTATAGATCATTCTTTACAAATTATGGTTATAATTTGCATATGCAATAGCTAAGTACTACAGAATTACATAAAATTATTTTATATTTGTCTACATCTATATTTGTATAAAATTCACACAATGTGATTCATTTTAAAGCTTGTAAAGCATGAGTGTCATAATTTAGTTATTGTAGATTTACAAATATATGACACTCGAAAGAATTATTACATTTTTTTCAAATTTTTAGCATGTATTCCTTTTCTTTTGGCATGACAAATACTAAAAGCAACTTTTATTTATTGATTGTTTTGGCTAAGCAAATCGAAAATACTGTTGAAGTCCCTTCAGGGACATTCGATAAAATTGAAACGATACAGAAAAGATGAGCATGGCCTTGCGAAAGGATAACATGATCAAATCGAGAAAATACTGTTGAAGGCAAGCTAGATGGCGTGCATTTTAATTTTATATGCCCAAAAGTGAACGAGAAAGGGTTTGGTGAGATGAGATGAGCCTTCGAGAGAGAAATAAAAGTAAGCTGACCTGATTGGGCCTTTTGGGCTTCTAAGTACGGACGCGGTTAGGTTTGAGGTTATATTGGGTCCAAGTCGTATACACTTAAAGACTAAACTCAAAAAGAAAAGGGCTTTTAGAATGGTGGAAAAAGGGTCTTGATTTGCGGCTCAGCTGGTGCAGGTGGGTTTGTAACGGACTAGGGGTAGTTTACTGCAGAAACGAACGTGGGTGAGTGAAGCAGAACTTATGGTAGGTAATGGCGTGGGACCAACTCATATTATGCGAGGCCTGCTCCATAGAGGGTGGACAGTGGAGATCATCAGTAACATTAATCCTATGCTACTGCATAGTATAGGCTAATCAATCATGCTCGCTCTTGATTGGCCTCCGGCCGACCTTACAGATCATCATACGCCCGGTTTTTTTTGTTTTCTTAACTTTTACCCATTTACTACTCCACTTAAGGTGTGCTGAATTGGAGTCATCGCTGCTCCAAGTCCAACGTTTTTGAACCACGCAATGTGAAATTGGAGTCAAACACCCACACAAACCCAAAGGGGGAAAAACACAATTGCACAAGAGGGCAAAATTGCTTGGGGACAGAAAACGATATCACACCATCTTAAACACACGAGTTACGCGCACACACACACACAGACTATACATAACTCGCTTTCCTCTTTTTTCTCATGTAAATGTAAAATTCAAGAAACAAAGTAACTAACCCCTAATTTAATTAATACTAGTTAGAAGCTTGGGTTCTCTTTTAACCTTAAACTCTCTGTTGTTGAATTGTCTTGAGATTTTAACTATCTTTGACTATTGCGTTGGGTTATCTTATCCATGTGTATTGTGTGTATTATTTTTCTATCTTTGGAGATCCCTTGTCTAATTACTTTCTCAATGGACAGCCAAAGTCATGACTGTTGAGCACAAAGAAAGCAAGAAACAAAGCTATTAGGAAAATAGGGGTGTTGTGTTATTTGCCAATTTTTTCTCATTACCTTTCCCCTTACATGCCAAATATACCTTGGAACTAAAAAATTCCATTCCCTAAAAGGTTACTTCCCATTCCCATTCTCATTTTCTACCAAACAATGCTCTAACATTTACTTAATCCATAAACAGTGATTCTCTGGAGCTCAGCCTTGCCAGTTCAATCTTTAGCATTGGTGATGAAGATAATTCTATCATTTCACTTAATTAATTGATTTTATAAATTTCAAAAATTTCACTATTGACATGAATATGTGAGAGAAGTGAATAAAAATAATGCATCGGGCCTTCTATTAGAGTTAAACGAGATTTCGAATGCATAGATTTTTTTTTTTGAATAAAAGTGAGATACAAAATGAAGCTCAAAAAGAGCATATAAGGGCCTGTTTGATTTTATTTTTAAAAATAGTTTTTCTGTTTTTAAAAACAGAAAAATAAAAAAACATTGTTTGGTAAACTTATTTTTTATAAACTGTTCTAAGAAACAGAAAAATAAAAAAAACTCAGAACAACTTTAAGGTGTTTTGTAGTTTTTGTTCTGGAAAATACAAGAAAAGGTGAAAAACATCCACCTCATTAATGGTAAAGTTATAAATTTTAAATAATTCATCTATCACTCACTAGTTATGATTTTGCGAACACCTATTCAAACAGATTTTTTTATTTTCTTTTTTTCAAAACTTATTCTCGAAATCAGTTTTACAAAACTATTTTGAGAACAAAAAAATATAAAACATTATCAAACAGACCCTAAGTCTTCCTCTAGATGTTGGCCGAAAAAACAAGTCTCCCTCTAGATTCATCCTAAAGAATCAAAAAACAGGATTGAGGGAGTTCCATACAGACAAAAGGCAAAGGAAACTGTCAGACCAAAAGTTGATAATTCTCATAGCTTCCCTTAACATATGGTTTAAAAAGGGTGACCCACTCTCCGTTCAGCATTTGCTTCGTTTGACTATTATTTCAAGCATGATCATGAGTGCCTTCTAAGACCTGACTGTTTCATGTTTTGGACAGTTTCATTGTATAACCTCCAAATTAATCCACCATTGACGTATTCATATCACTTTTTATCGAAATGTTCAGCTATGGCCTGTGGGCTAATGCACAGGGATTCTTTTTTTTTTAAAGTAAGAAAAAAGCAGGACTTAAAATATATCCAATTCGAAGGGTACCCAACAAATATCAGCGTCGACTTATTACATGTTTCATGTTTGAATCGACTGCCCTTTTATTTTATCCTGACCCAAACGGTTAGTCCACGTGGAAGGCGCTTTCTCTCTCCTCTCTTTTTATAAAAAAAAAATTAATAAGCCACGAAACGACCTTTTGGTCTGACCAGTCAGTCAAGCAGTCAAAGAGTCTGCCAAATTGGTGACTGCTGGCGCATCCTTCGGTAAAGGAGAGTTCTTTAGCGGTACTAGTCTACTTACACGTTCTACTTTCCCTGTAAAACTGTGACACCATGCAAGAACTAAAATATAATAAGAATGATGACATATAGCATAACAAAAATAATAATAATAAGTTAATAAAATAATTCTCCCAAAATATATGGTAGTAGTAGCTCTTTGCATCGATTCCTCCTCTTTCCTCCTCCTCCTCCACCAGTCTTCCCGTTTTTTTTTTTTTCGGTCATTTTAAAATTGAATAAATAGACAAACTTGGACCTAGAACCAACTGTACTTACACAAACAAGACTGTCTTATTTAACCCCCTCCTTGGCTCCTTCACTTCCTCTGGTTTCTAGCTGTTAGGAGGTCTAAATATTTAACAGCTGCTGACTACCTCAGCATGAAACAATCTCTAATTCCATGATTCTTCCATTCCATTTATCTCTCCCATCTTCAACCCCATTAGCCATCTTTTTATTTTAGGTGTCCTCCGTCATGCTTCAAGTTTTTTCTTTTTCCTTTTCTATCCATTTCTTTCTGCGTCCTTGTTTGCTTTTCCTTCTGAGGGGAGAAACACTACCCATAAAACGCACAAAATCCCCATTTCAGAAAAAGCATGACTATTATAGCTCAGTTCCACAGGTTTTGTTTAGCTTCCTCCTTTTAGCATCCGGACTATTATTATTATGTGAGGAATTTGAACATGAACCATCGTCTATGTCATCACTTTTACAGCTCAAGCATGGTGCCTCCAACACCCCTATTGGGCTTCGAGGAACAGAAGAAGGACCAGAAGAGCTGCTCATGCTGCCGTTTGATAACAGCTCTTGGACCATTTTAATACACTTCAAGAGTCTCTCCTGCCACATAAGAATTTGAATTTAAATCACCATTTAGTTACCAGTAATCAACTCCAAAATGATAAGAGTAAAAAGGAGAACCCATCATTTCATTTCACATTCTCTTTCTTTTTGTTATCTGAATCTGACCACCACCATAACCAGCAGCTTTACCTTTTCTACGTGCTGAACCAGAACAGAAATAGCTTTCTCTGTCTGGGTTTCCCCCACAACATATATTGCCACTGCTGCTGCTATTTCTGATGGCTTGAATTCCAATGAGTCAATCCCTGCATTGAATTTCCACCCACCATGTTATAATGTACAGATACTGATTAAAGCAGCACGAAGAATAAGAATAACCCATTTTCTGGCAAAACAAAGTTTGCGAGGGAAACAGGATACTACCTCTTGCAGTATTCAATATAAGTTCCATAGATTTTGAAATTGAAGTTCTTAGTAGAGTTTGATCTTCATTGATCTTGGTTAAGAAATAGTCTATAAAGGAGAAAGGGCTAATTGCTTGCATTCTCCACTTAAGTGTACTTAGTATAAGAAGCTCCATTCTCAGGATTGTTCTAGCTTCAAATATAAACTTTGATTCACCCACCTGCACGAAAGACAAGCACGGATCAGTTCATCCAAGTAAGATCAAGACACTGACTTCACAATTACCAGGCATCACAAAATTGGATTTCTACCTGCAAATCAATATTCAGAGGAACTTTATTTTCCTCCAGTTTGGCGGCAAGAGATAAGCATGCTACAGCCAGCAATTGCATTGACCAAGATTTTCCCTTCTACGTGTGGAAAGAGTAGATCAAGACCAGTAACGATCATAATAAGGAAAAAAAGTAGCTCCTTTCGTTTTTATTTCTTGACTTACTGGTAATTCATATAGAGACAGGAAGCGATCCATGTAGTTTATGGATAAATATGCACAGAGAGGTCCAAAACGAAAATGTACCCGCACCTATTGAACAGGCACAACTGTTAATCCATTAAGCCGCATCGAAGAACAATCGGATAACAGTATCATGCAAACATCAGAATCTATCCAATCTACCTTGAAATGTAAGGAAAATCCATAAATTTCATCCACACAGCTCAAATTTAATGATGATATCACCATGAAGCACAGAATGGGGAACCAATCTGTTACAATGAAACGCTTCCATGGGCAGAAAACAAGTCTTTTTACCCGTTTTAAGTCCATTTCAGATGGGTGTTAAGATTTGAGAAATTCTCATTTCAAAAATGAAGGAATTACTCCACAGCCATATGGACACAGGCAGAGACACAAAACGGGAAAAACAAAATCAGACACGAACCCACCTTTTCAATCCAATCAATGGCCTCCTTCCTGGCCGTGGAGTCCAAATTCCCAGTCCGAAGCCTATTCAAGTAATCTCCAGCAGGCATGTGCTGGCATTCTTTTCCCACCATTAACGCCAAACACTCGTCACTCTGCAATGGCAACCCAGTTGCGTCATCAAAGAAAAGACTTGGATCGTAGAGTCGATGGTGCCTTTGATGCGGAGAATTCTCCGACACCCCCATCATACTCTCGTAATCGTTATCATCGAATATGATGTTGTCTTCTGTACAAAGAAGACTTGAAACGCAATCAAAACTGGGTGCCATTGCCAGAGCTAAGAACCACTCTCTTCGTTCAATTTAAGAAAAAGAATAAAAATCTCAGAAAAAAAGAAACTTTCAGATGTAGCAGAGTGAATCCTTTTGAAGCTATAGATAGAGATCTCGATCAAGAGGAAACGAAAATCTGGGGAATTAAGAGAACCGGATAGAAGCAGCAGTCGTTTATCTAATGCCTCCCTCCCTCCCCCGCTCTCCCTCTATCTCGCGCGCTCTTTCAAAGTGAAGCTGAAAAGACCGCTGAGGGAGAGGGCCTTATGTAGGAAGACGAAGACCTCTAGGGTAAAAGGAAGAGAGAGACAGGTTTGAGAGCGTCGAGATAGAAATCGAGAGGTTCAAGGATGTATCAGGATGAACAATTACTAATTTGCGTCTGAGGTAATTTAAATACATTTTTCATTAAACTAATATAAAAAAATTCATTTACGTTTTCTTTTACTGAAAAAAATAAAGAAGCAATGTTTTCCAATATTCATAGCTTAGCTGATTAAATATTTGAATTCGATTCATAAACATTAAATTTTATTTAATTTTTATTTTTCTAAAGAAGCATTTAGAAGAAATTGTGATCTTCTAAAAAGAAGGTTCATTCAATAAAACAATTTCTAAAAGTGAAGTGAAAATACACAAGGGCGTGACCTTTGATGAATGGAGTATAAATACAGAAGTATTCATCTCTGGTATTGACAATGTATTGTATGGCATGGGAATGCAGGTTGTGAGAAAATGTAAATAAATAGTAGCTAAAAAGAAGGGTAAATGGGGAAAGAAGCAGAGAGAGGAGAGGAACCAATGGGAGGAGGGGGTCAAGATGATCCCGTGGTGACACGTGTACAGGGCTGACATACGGCGGCCACTGGAAGCCTCCGTCTCATTCTGAAATCTTAAGTCACATCTCTTAACTTTTTGGCCTCTCTCTCTCTCTCTCCCGCTTTTTCAATTCCCTCCATTTTTTTTATACCTTACCCGCCAAATAAATGGCGCTAAATATTATTATTATTCTATGCAAAATCATATCGAAACTACTTGTTCAAAATAGAACTTTTAAACATTCAATCTTATTTAAAACAAAATACTATCTAATTTAGATTAACCCAAAAGTCATATATAAATTCAGATCCAGGCATTTAGATTTAAAAAATGCACGACTTAAATGAGAAGAGCCGTGAATCAAAAGACAAATATAAATTCACGTTCTTTTTAATTTATGAGAAATCAAGACTTAAATTTAAAAAAAGAGAGGTAATTTGAAAAAATAATAATGCATTGAATCCGTTGTTGTTTTTCCATTTTTTTAATTTAATAATTTTACTGTGTACAATTATTTTTCTTTAATTTAAAATATTTTTTTATCATAAACTCTTAATAAATCATAAATAAAACGACTAGTATATGAAGCAGAGCTAAGATATGAGGCTAGGGAAGGCAACCTAATATAAAGAAAATTTAATTTAATAATTTCTTAACTCTTCTCTTATTAATTTAAATTTTAGAAAAATAAATTTATATTTATTATAAAAATTATTTGAGGGTTTAAATTAATTGGATTTTTCTATTACAGATCGCTTCAACATTGTATTCATTAAACTTACTAAAATTTTCACAAAAATTTTGATCTATGTATCCAAAAAAAAATTGAATCAAAATGTATTTAAAATTTGAGTTTAAAAATAAAAAAATAAAAATTAAATCTATTGGGGTCAAAATATTAAAATTAATTATGTCAAAATGTTAACTTACGTTTATAGCATACAATTTTTTCAAATTGAGGGATAAACTAATCTCTAATATTGGAAAGCATATATATTTTTCTACATAAAAGTGTGACTTATAGTTATGATATATAAGGTTAAGGGTCTATTTTTATGAGCAATTATTTTTTTTATTTTTATTAAAAATTTATTTTTATAAAATGTAGTTATTCTATCATACATTTTATAAAAAAAAATAAGCCATTAGATCACTAAGTATCAAATCATGTTTTTTTCTTGTTATGTCATTAGAGTCTATCCGTTCAGACCTTTTACCGGGCTCTACCTGACAGGGTCACTTGATATAATTGCCTGAAATATGTTTCTTGCAAACTTCATATATATATATATATATATATATATTGTTTGTTTTATTATTTTATGTTATTAATAAGTCTAAAAAACCGTTAAATAAATATCTTTTATATTAAAAAATAAATTAAGGAATTAAGATATTTTTAAAACACATTACAAAATACTCAAGAAATATAATTTCTTCTATTTTTTTGAAAAATATTTCCTAAGTTAAGCACAATTTCATGAGAATATATAAAATTTTTTAATCCAAATAACAACAATTGATCTACTTTTCCATAAATCTAACTTTTCTCTCCCACTTTCTCATTATAATTGATCCATTTTTACCACCTAAATTAGTTTTACATTTGGCAAAAAAAAAAGTCTCAGATAGCTCCATTATTTTAAAAATCAGACCGGATATTAAATTGGAAATGTCATCAGGTAACAGTTTTTATGATTCAATCGATTGGACCAGTGGCCGAACTGATGAGATAATAATTATGTAAAAATTTATATTATATATAATAAAAAGATATATAACAAATAAAATCACATCTTCTATTATATAACTACCTCAATTAATTATAATTATACAAAAGTTTGATATGTAAAAGAATTATAATGTATAAACTTATACATTATATTAAATTTGTCAAATGTTTCATAGGTTCATAATATATTATATTAGTTTATACTTTTTCAATCTCATATTATAAAGTAATTAGTAAATTTTTTTTATTTTATCTTATAAGATAACATGAACTTATTTGTCATTTTCGTTCCTCATTAATTTAATGTCTAAAAGGGATTTTTTTAAGCAATGAAAATGAGAAGTATTAATAATGTTTAATAGGGATAAAATTTTTTTTTAATGTATGAAAATGTAAATTCTGTTTAAGTAATAAAAATGAGGGGTATTAATAATATTTAATAGAAATAAAAAAGATTTTTTTAACATTTTTAATATTGTAAAATAATAATATTTAATTAATTTATAAAATAAAAAAAGCATATATAAAAAACTGGTTGGTCCTCTTGGAACCATTCTGATTTCTGGCTCAATCGCCGACTCAATTCGATTCAATCCAGTTCAACCACAAAAATAGTTCAAACCATCAAAATGAGCCGATACAGTCTTCGGGTGGCAGTTCAACCATACGATCTGATCTGAAATTCAAAACACTGGATAGCTCAAAAATCAATTTATCAACGATTTTGAGTATACCATAAACAGAAAAAAATTGTTTAACTATTATTTAATCATTATAACTTTTTATATTTACATGTTAATAAAAATAATTATGTGAAATATTTAAATAATAAATAATTTTCTTTGAAATTATCTATTTGTGAGTCAATAACCTCAATAACAACCGACTGGACAATAAGAGAATGTGTAAGTAACATGTTGTTTCTAGAAATTACGTATTATAATTTTAACCTTCACATTATTAGTTTTACTAAAATTAAAAGTCAAGACAACACATGGTTGCAATAAAAATTACGTAAAAAAATTGAGCGAGACATTTTAAATCATGATAATTACTGAAAAAACCTCCCAATTGGAAAAGAGAAGAATCCAATTCCCTCAAATCAAATGGACATAAAGCTAATATTTTATTATGATACTGAAAAAAGAGACAGAATAAAGGAAAAGAAAAGATAAAAAAATGTGGAAATAAAAAGGCAAAATATTGTCTTTTTCGGAAAAAGAGATGTACTTTTGGTCTTTGAAACGTGCCTCCTATTAGAAGAGAGGGTGCCTGTATTGGTTTCCAAGTAGTAACATAGTATTACTGTTAACACGTAAGCTCTAATCTAAGCATTGACCAGTAGGACCGTCCCTTCCAAATCACTATTCGGTAATTACGAGCATCATTACTACCCAGTTCACTCACTTCACAGCAAAACCTAATCACTCTCCTTCCAACTTAACCATGTGCTAATTACCTCATTAATCTCATACAAAAACGCAACTCTAGACTCTTAACATAATCTGTGTGATCTTGTGTGATCTATTGATCACATGTTCAATATTCTTTTATTGATATAATTATCTTACTATGTTAAATTTAAACATTATTAAATTTATAAAAAGGTAGTTCTTTCAACGTAATTTTTTTCATTTATAATGTTTGAACTCAAGATCTTACTTAAGAGATGTTCAGTTTCTTGTCACTTAATCCAATCACCAATGATTATAAATCTAATATTATTCCAACTAATATTTTAAGAATACCTGTATAAATTGAATTTCTGTATTCTTTTAAAGTGTCCATAATTTTTTTTTTTAAAATACATATAGGCGTGTATAAATGCACAAGTGGAGCCAGGGAAATCCACATGAGATCGTTGGAGGCGAGCGTGTCTCTTTTAAAAAAGACCCATAAGTTAAAGGGGATACACTCCTATACTCTATGTATTGATATATATATATATATATATATATATATATAACAGCAATCATGGCACATGTAAGGTCGTTTCTGTCTCTTTTTTTATTTTGCTTCCCAAATAGAGACGTTGGGGGCTTGAACCCTGGCCGACTCGCTATTACCTCTATTATCAGAATTTACCTAATCTAATTATAAAAATGCATTACTGAAAAAATAAATATTTGAAATTCAATTGTATTATTATTATTATTGAATTTTTGTTTGTTTATTATATTTTAATTTAATTGGGAAAAAAAATGAACAAGAGAGGATAAGTTTGTGGGGAGAGGCGTAGTGAGTTGGGAGTGGAGATAGAGACTTAGAAGACAAAGTCGATCGGTCCAACGTGATTTGGTTTTATTATGATTCATTCATATAAAGATGCCCCTCGTCTAGGCATTATTCCTCATTTTCTTATATTTTCCCTCTCAATCTGTAAATGTATGGTCTGCCTTGGGAACATTGTCTGAATCATGTATCCTAGCTACTTCGCTTTTATTTTTCAATCCGTTCTATTTACGTGTGATTCAACTCCGTATACGTTATAACAATTAGTGTGTATATATATAGGATTGTACCAAAAAATGAAAAAATATTTTCATTTGGATTTGCAATTGCATTATTGGGTCGTGGTTGTAGTCCCAACATGCGCAATTATTCTTGCTCCAAACCTAACTGATGAAATTAATTTTTCATTTTCCATTTAGTTATAAAAATGGGAACCATCTCTCAATATTCACTTGTCAAAATGATTCTGTCTTCAATCCTTCACATCTACTCTTCCTCCCCAAGTGGGTGGTGGTCATGACCTTTTCGTTTGATATTTCTTTTCTCCCTCCAAAGTTCTTAATTTAATTTAAACAAATAAAAATAAAAAGTACCATTACAAGAGCAGTTAAATTAACAATTGTACTTTCCTCAAAAAAATGTTGGGTTCTTCATCATTAATTTGTCTCCAATGTCTATGTGACCGATTAAAACACAAGGGACATTGTTGAAAACTTAGACCAATAGTTCGACGAGATCCCCTTGAACACAAAATTTCTTAAGATCCCCAGTTTTTTCCAGGCGTTTGACCACAAATCATGATTTTGGTCTTGGATGACCAAGAGATTAAATGGTAAAACTTGGATTTTGAACGTTGAATTGGACCACGAAACCACAAACTCAGTTTCAATTTCAACTTTGGATGCCAATTCCTTGGATTCAATAAGCACAAAACTTCCGAAAGAGACTTTTTAAACACAAAATTCCAACCCTTTTTATTTCTTTTTCGCTGCTCTCTAAAATTCAACTTTTCTCTCCCCACTTTTCCACCTTAGCTTCCCTCTCATGGCCAACTATATATCAAACACTTCTACCACAAGATTTCGTTTTCATGTCAGTTTTCATTTCTTTTTTTGTCTGTCTGCAAATCTCAAAGTTAATTTACATTCCCACCCACTTCTTCCTCGTGCCTCAAAGTCTCTTTTCACTCTTTGAGATCCGAGCTTCACAACAAAATCTGCTAATTACACATCTTCACTTTCATTTCAATACTAATCATTCAAAAGAATTCTCATTTTATCCCTCACGTCTTTCCCTTTCTTACTCATCTTTTTCATGGTTATCCGTTGCCTTCTGCTATCCCCGTGGGTGTGTCCAATTAATTTTGAGCATATAAGACGATCGACATGGCTAGCTCTTTCTTAATTCTCAAGATACGCTAACGTGTAGTGAACTGATATATATAACCGATTCAGATTTCTCATATTTATATATCTTATGGACTTTCTATGTGCATGTACGTGTCTTGTGAAAAGGTTCACATGTCATACCTGGTTGCAACTTTGCATATCATATATACTTACACGTTCTACGGACATTGTTATTTTCTGCCTTTTGCTTACACTGTCACGTTTCACCCTCACATGGGTACGTGTTTATAATTAAGCTTTGTCACGTTCTTAAAAAAATAATAATAACAAACTTTTTTTTTAAATTAAACACGGGGGCTTCAGTGAATATAAACGTTAATCGATTTCATAAATATCTCTTTTAATGTTAAGCATGTCAAGAGAGATTTTGACATCTTTAATTAGCAAGCTAGCCTGTATATAGATATTTTAAGACATCCATGGCGGCAAATATGACAGTCGATCTCATCTAATGTCTCTCTCTCATGATATTAAAATTCTATATGCACAACGTACATCTTTGTTTTTTTCATTTATCGCCTTTATATTTGAATTCCAAATCAAATCCTTGCTAATTCGTAACTTCACCTACCAACCGCTAATTAAGCTTCATTAAGCTAAAAAATTGTTTGATAATTTTTTTTTAATTTGATAACATATATACATTTTTAGATTACACTATTAACTAAGAATCACAAATGGACTGTCTGAGTGAAAATAATCGCTGGAGACCTTTAATTTATATTATAGACAACTGAAGATTTGAAAAAGTCTTCTAAAAAGCTTTTAAATAAAATTATTGTGAATACTTCTTTAAGGTTAGTGTTCGTGTTCTTAGACATTATTATAATATAATATAATCTTATAATATTGAGGATATCAAAATGACTTTAAAGTAGTAAGTAATACAGTAATAATTTTTAGAAGTGTTAATAATAATTTACTTTTATGATGTTTGTAAAAGCTTTCAATTTTTTTAAATTTTCAACTGTCAATATTATTACTATGAATTTACTGTATTTTTAATTTATTGTTTTTATATGAATAACCAATCTAAATCAGACAGTCCGTGATATGATATCAACGCCTCCATGGTTTTTTGTTTAAATTAACAAATCATAAAATTAATTCCCCCTCAAAATATAATTAATAGTGGGATGTGCATTTAATGAAGGCATCATGGCCAAGTATAGATTAATTGGTTTTATTCTTCTGGGTTTCTTTTTAAAAAATGATATCCAGCTACCGAAGCAAGCTTCCTTGAGATTCACTAAAGCCTGAGATAAGCAACCTTTTTTAATTAATTAATTATATTAATTAATTCTTAACTTATAAGAAGAATAATGCCTACTAGCAACACAAACATACAAAATTAGCTCTACATTGTTCGCAGTAATAATATATATAGTATGATCCTCAAGTGCCCACGACAAAAAGAGCTCTTCAAAAATAAACAAAAGCAATCATTTTTTTAGATCTTTAAAAAAGGTTCCCGTTGGGTCCACACCCACACATTTTCCAAATATCCAAGTAATTAATTACATTTTTTTATTTTTTTATGGAAAAAAACTACTGCTTTATTTTGGATGTACCCACGGGTTTTAGGAGATTTCATAAAACATATTACACCTCAACTAATTCAAATAGAATTGGGATGAATTACGTTGGTATAAAACTCTCATAATAGTAATTTCCTTTATACACAATATTCAAATCTAATATATTTTTTAAGAAAATAAGTGATATAGACGCTTAGAGACCTGTCATAGGAAACCCAAAAAATACAAAGTAACAAAAGAATTTAACTCAAAAAATTTAGAAGATGATCAGTTAGAACCTAGATGAATTCGTCTCTAAATCCCTAACCATAATAACACCTACTAGATTGATCACTTCTCACGGTAGGTTAAATAAGAAAAAATGAGGGCGAGATAATAAATAAGAGAGAGAAAGAAATAACTCAAGAAATCTTTACTGAAAAACCCACAATAATATTATTCAACTATTCTCTAAAAAAAATGTATTACATAAAGACATTTATGTATGTAAAATATGAAAAACCTAATTCTAAAACAATTAAAAATATTCGGAGCTCAAATAATCCTAATAGATCTAGGAAATCTAAGAGATGTATCTAATTATAAAAAAATCCTAAAAATAAAAATAAAAATTTAAAGAAAAATAATAAAATTGATCTTTTAATCAAGGTTCAAAAAACTGGACCAACCATTGAACCGAATAAGGCAACGGTTCAAGGTTCAATGGTCGGACCGGGGTTAGACCGGTTGTGAATAAATTAATATATTTTTAATAATATAGATAAAAAATATAAAAGATATTTATTCACGATCATAAAATTAACATTTATTCTAGAATAAAAAGTAAATTTAATAATATATGAAAAATTAAAAATATTATTAATAAGTTTTACAATCTAATATTAAAATCTAAACAAGTTAATATTGATCTATAATTATATTTTGAATTCAAAATAATTAATTGATATTTTATTTTTATCTTATTTGTTAAGTAAATTTATCATTGTTAATAATTACGTATTATAATAATACTTATAACATATTATAATATAGAAAGAAAAAATTTATATTAAAAATAATACTACTTAATACTAAAAATAATATTATTTTATTTTAAAAAATATTTAAAAATTAAAAAAGGGGGGAGGGAACCGGTTCAAACCGATTTTTAACCGGTTCCCACCGATTTCAAAACCCCCCGGTTTCCATCTATTACCGGACCGAACCAAGGGCCGATTATCAGTCGGACCAGTCAAACCAGCTGATCCGGTTTGGTTTTTTGAACCATGGTTTTAATCCTAATATTATTAGATAATCTCTTTAATTTAAATTTATGAAATCTTTTAAAGAATATCTAATAGATTTTATTTCTTCTAATTTAAATTTAACTAATAACTTTGTTCCCAAGAAAATATAAATTGGAAATCAATAAAATAAAAATAAATAAAATTATCTAAACAAAATAAATCTAGAAACTTCTTGTAAGTGATTATATGAGTAGTGCCTCATAATTTTTGAAATGTCTTCTTAGTCTCTATTTTAGGATTAACTTGAGCATGCTTCTTTTGCTTCAGTCTCCATATATACAATATGTACATTTGCTTCATCATATATTTCAAGATAAAACACTCATGTGCTTTTTTATTACTTTTTTTTTTGTCAAAAACTTCACAAAAACAAATAGAAGAAAACAAGGAGAATAAGATGTGGGGATGGAGAAGGAGAATGTGGTGAGATAGCAAAAAAAATAACACAAAATTAACAAGACATAAGAAAGGAAGCAGAAAAAAAAACAAAGAGATAGAAAGAGATGAAATAAAAGAACATGAAGAATAAGGGGATACAATAAACTTGAATATCTTATAACCAAAGTTTTAATACTAACTGATATAGATCCCTTAGAGACTTGTTCTAAGAAAGCCAAAAAATGTAAAATAGTAGAAGAACTTGATTCAAAAGATTCAGGAGATGATCAGTTACAACCCTAGATGAACTTGTTTCTATATTCATAACTATAATGACACTCACAAGATTGATCACTCCTCACAGTGGGTCAAATGTGGAAAAATGAGGAAGAGATAGAAAATAAGAGAGAAAAGAAATAACAGTAAATCCTTACTTGAAAAACCTACAATAATATTATTTTACTATTCTCTGAAGAAAATGCATTACATAGATACTTTTATATATGTAAAATATGAAAAACCTAATTCTAAAATAACTATGAATATTTGGAGCTCAAATAATCCTAATAGATCTAAGAAATTTAAGAGATATATCTAATTATAAAAAAAATTATAAAATGAAAATTGAAAATTTAAAGAAAAATAATAAAATTAATGTTATAATCCTAACACTATTAGATAATCTCTTTAATTTAAATTTAGGAAATCTCTTAAAAAATATCTAATAAATTTTATTTCTTCTAATTTAAATCTAAATAATAATTTTACTCCTAAAAAAATACAAATTGAAAATCAATAAAATTAAAATAAATAAATAAATAAAATTATCCAAATAAAATAAATCTAAAAATTTATTATAAATGATTATATGAGTAAAGAATCTCTTCCTGGCCTGTATCAACAATTATCAAATCACTTGAACTAAGTGAGTTGAAGGGTTACTAATTTTGAGAGCCTTTAAAATGGATTTGGATCTTCTTCATACCTTTCTTTATATATGATTTTTTTTATTGATTGTGTGGTATAATGATTAAAAAAATAATTTATAAATAAATAATATATTTTATTTAATAGTTTAATTTTTTATTATGAGTTGAAGTTTCTTAAAAATAATTTATAATACTTATTTAAGATTATTATTAAAATAAATAATATATTTTATTTAAACTAACAATCAGTGATCTCTATTATTCAAATTAAAATTAATAAAAAAAATCATATACGGAGAGAGATATGGAGAGAAAATATGGAGAGATCCAAATCTCCTTCAAAACCCTTCCGCTTGTGAGGGCCTTTTCTCTCCGCATGTGTGAGAACGTCAAACCCTGGCATGAGTCCGTGCCTTCAGATTCTCAGCGTCTCTCTCCCTAGTGTTTGGTGGATGAGAGAGTCCGTGGGGGTGTGCGTGTGTTTGTGTTGGTATATGCGTCGATGGTTGCATCTATTATAGATGGCGGTTGCAACGGCGTTCTCTCCTGCAGAGTGGCATTGATGTGCTTAGGATCTAGCTTTCTTGTGTCACGATGGAGGTATGCTTGGTTTGTACTCACCGACTATTGCATTTTTGTTTAGATCTGGTATAAATTGGCTCACGACAGGCAAGTTGGTGGTGAGAATTCGAATGAGGGAGGCCAAAAGGTTCTTGAAGGTGTTTTGCGGCAGGGTGATGGCCGATGGATGGAGGAGGCTGTACTTGCTTGTGCTTCCATTGCCAGTGGCTTGGGTGTTGATTGGTTGTAAGGATTCCGTGGTGGAACCCTTTTTCGCGTATTGCAATTATAATTGCAGTCATGTTAATGGTAGGATGAGACTGATGGGGTGGCTCTTTGAGCCCCTATCCTTGGGGAAATCGATGTCGATGATGGCAGGTCCCTTTGGTTGTCGAAACTCATCCTCTGTAGTGCTGATGACATGATCTAGAGGTTTCCTCGATCTAGCTCAAATGATGTCGTCTGGTTCTTTTTTCTTTGTCGTCTTGGGAGTTGTTTGTTCTGTTGGTTCTCTAGCTCGTGTTGGGTAAGGTCTGTGTTGTCTTGTATCCCAGTTCTTTTTGTGTTGTGTACCATGTTTGTTTTGATCTAATACTATTCTAATTATGGAGTAATAATATGCATTTTCATTTTACTCACTCCATTTTTTCAACTATCATTTAAAATTTTAGCACAAAGATTGAGAAATATATAATTAACATGTTAAAATCATTTCTAAATTTTCTAACATACCTATAAAGAAATTGATAAATAGAAAACAAATAATTAATATTATCTTTAATTTTTTAAATAATATTTAAGAGTATAATTAGAAAAATAGTAGTTAATGATGTATTAAAATCTAAAAATAATAGATAAATAACAATATTTTTTCTTAAAAAATGAGAATTGAAAAGAAATAGATTGAGTAATACTATAATAGGATGATGAATTCAAATCTTTTTATGTCTTCATCAAAGCCCATGTAATTAATATCAATTGTGATTGGGTGAGTGAAAATGAATCAATTCTTTCTAAATAAAGTCAAGGATTCAAATTTTATAAATAAAAAAAATAATTTGAAAAAGCTACTTCTAATTGAATTCGATAATAGTTAAATTTAATCAATAGCAATCTTTGCAATTAATAAAAGTTACTTGGCAAGAGGGGAGTATTGGAATATTGATTCATTGTATGAGAGGGTTAATTAATTAATGTATTTCAATTTTTATACAATTAAAAAAGTAATTTTTATATTTGATACTGAAATTGTATACTCTACATAACTGGTGATAATTGAACTATCTAATAATAAATTTAACCCAATATAATTTGTCATTTATTTTGTGTTTGTTATTCTACTTTTATGAAATTTATCATTTTTTCTTATGTGTGATCAAATTGGTAAGAAGGAAAGACGCCTCAATTCTACGGGACTAAATATCATTGACATGTTGAAAATACTGGTAGTAAAGGTTGAATCCAGAAGATTATTGCATAGGTTTAAGTGTCGGTCTTGGGCATTAAAAGACATTAGCAGAGAAAAATGCCTATCAAGTGAGACTTTTAGGTTTTGATACTTCCGAGAAATTTGAACCCACGCCTACGAGTGAGGTGAAGGTTTATTTGTTTGAATTTTTACTCTTTTGTGCCAACTTATATTTAAACCTAAACTTATTCAATTGTTTGATTTCTAATATGTTATTAAATTATGACATACGACACGAGATAACATAAATTTTATCTTGCAGAAGAGAGTAATTTCCACAATTTATAAGCAAGCTGGAAAAAAATGCTGGGATCTCAATTAGCATCAATAATTAATAATTAGATAAAAGTCATATTATTGATGAGTGTGTTTAAAAGTTGGTAATGGATTATACTAATTTAACTAATAATCTTATGTTTAAGTTTTGGACATATAATTATATTAAATACTCATTAGAAAAAATTTATTACCCTTATAATTTTAAAATGGGTTTGACTATAATTTTGATTGAAATAAATAAGGGGAAGGGAGGTGCTTCCTTCCCTTTACTTGGTATTTTAAAAAAATAAATAAAGAAAGAAAATGATTTTATTTGCTCTCCTTCTCCTCTTTCAAGGGGTGTCTCTTTTTTTTCCAATCTCCTCATTTCCATGAAATTATTTCTTTTTTCCCCAATTCCTTTCATCCTTTCTCATTCATTAATCTCTCTTTTTCCTTCCCCTTTCTACCCCCTAATTAAAGTCCTTAGCCTCCCTTCAACTCCAACAAAACAGACCTTATTTACTTTCCTACCCTTGTAATTTTTCTTGACTTGACATGAATAAGTTGAAAATCAATATAGTTTCAGATATAGGGGGGTTTATTTTTTTTTTAAAAAAAAACTGGTACTCATTCATGTGTGTGGAAAGTGGGAGGTGGGAGGTGAAGGCATATCGAATAATAATGGAAATAACAGTAAGGAGTGAGGACAGAATTAAGAAAAGAAAATGAATGGGAAGGCGAAGCAGGGAGACAAGAGAGAAGGTGTGGATCAGAGAACCCAATGAAGAAGGAAGAGGCAAATCAAATTAGGAGAACTCAAACTCATTCATGGGGCATGGGGGCCAACTCATGCTTTGCTTGCCTTTTGTTTTTCGCCATCTTCATTCATTGCTCTCCACCTCCCCCAAACACACATCAAATCAATTCATTTTCTACCTTTTTTTTTCTCACAAAACTATATTTGACGACTTATTTAGCAATTATTATTGTATAATAAAACCACAAGCCCTTTTTATTTTTTATTTTTTTGGGGTCAAATTCAAATGTGAATGTTGCCAGGTGCTAGCTACAAGCCAGTGCGGCATTGCGTGTTTTCTTTCCCACTTTGAAATTACATCCTACTTCTGAAAAGCAGCCAGAAGATTCCCTTAGTAACACCAAATAGCTGTTTCTACATATACAACTTTTTACAATATGTGATATAGTATTTATTATAATTTTTAAAAAATATTTTTATTTAATGTATCTTAAAGGGAGGAAATGAGAGAAAGCAATTACATATGAGTAATTTTAAAAAAAATATTATAATTCTTTAAAAAAATTAAAATAATTAATTAATTTTAATTCTCATCTTTAATTTATATGATTTTATTAAAAGAGTGTTATATTAATAATGGACAGAGCATAATAGTGTGGTACTATTCATTATATTTAATTTGTTAGGAGCATGTACTGGGATTGACTATTCAGCAAGAATAAATGCATTCTTGTATAGCCTGAATTATTCGTATTCAATACTCGTACTTTCTATTTTTTATAGGCAGGTTAAATATTTTAGGTATTTTACTCTCAACTATACTCTTTCACACTCTTGTATACCTTTTTAAAGACGAAAAAAAAAAGAATGAAACTTTAAGTTATTAAAGGAGAGATGTATTAGGGGTGAAGTCTGAGATAAAACTGAATTAGACATTAGATATATAAATTGAAAAGACGCATGACACTAATGCATTAAAAGTTTTGAATTAATATATCTTGCTTAAATATTTTTTCTTAAAGTCCAATTAAACACCTAAAGTCAATTGTTTTGAGGAAATCAATATCCTCAAACTAGCATAACAATAACTGTAATATTAACCTTATCCCATTAAATAAGATTAGACCGACATAGCAATGCATATAAAATTTCAAAGTGTTGAAGACTCATTTAATCTTCAACATTTTATTTTTTTTCAGCCAAATATAAATTAAGATATAAAAAAAAGTTTCATATTTGATAAAATGAGACTACATAAAATGTATATAAGTTGAAAAGACTCACTATTCATTATCTATGTACAATGTAATTTACTCACTTCTAGTTTTTGTTTAATTTGATTTTCTAGTTCATTTCAAAAGTTGCATTTAACAGAAACCATCCCTTCTGACTTACTGAGTAAAGATATGCTTTTTTTTTTATTTCAACATAATTATCACTCTGAACTATTATAATTTACAGCAACTGATAAATATTTTTTTATTTGTTTTCATACACATGAGTAGGAATCAAACTTTGAATAAAATGCTTAAGGGATCTATCTACCTGCTAACTAACTGTATTGATACTTGTTAATTAGAAACTAATTAAAATTAAATGCTGCATTAATATGCATTTCAAATCTAAGTTACTAAAGTTGTCCGTGCCATCCCGGAAGCCTGAGGTGGAATATCTACAAAAAAAAAAAAGGGGAGGATGATCAAGCGCACTGACTATTTTGATTGAAAGAAATAAACCTCAATGCCTATTGGCTATGACCTGAAAGTTTCGCCATTAAATCAGCCCTCCTGTAAATTCACCATTTCTTCGATATTGAGTTACAAGTCCTTCTACACTCCCACCGGTCCCGTATGTACTGTTATCTTACATTTTTTTTTATTTTGTTTCGAAACTATTATTATTCTACAAATTTAATATATAGTTAATTTTTTTAATATATCTTATTTATTAATACCATTTTTTCTTCTCTATTATCTACTACTTACTATTTTTAAATTTACTTAATTAGAAATTGAATTCTAATGCTCTTTAAATGAGGGTATTATATAATATTAATTTATATTAATTAAAGATTTCTTAAAATTCTTTTGGATCAAATGCGGTCCTAAATTCATCATCTATCCCAATGTTCATTCACCCTCTGTACTCAGGGATTGGGATTTTGCTAAATATAATGACAAAATATAATAAATAATATACAAATTGTTATAATCATCTTCAATATCAATACCAATATAAAGTATAAAAAGTGTAAAAAATTAGATTGTTCACAGGCTATATAAAATATGACTAATCTTACAAATACACAAAGGTCGATTCAAGTTATCTTTTTTTCTTTCTACCGATGGAATGATATCCAACAATCCATGACTAGTTCTTGGTTTGGGTCTAACCCGTCAAAAACCAGATTTGGTATGGTTAATGGGCTGTAAGTGCCTTTGATCCATACGTAAGTTTAGCCTAAGCTTATTTTCTCTGAATAACCCATTACCATGGCCCAAAAATTATTCTTCCCAATCCATAAGCTTTATTCAAAATTCCTAGAAGTCAAGATATTGTTTCTTAGACGATAACGTTTTCTATGACATTAAATATATGCCAATATTCACTCACTCTACAATCACATAGAAATAATACCGTTATTTATTAAGTCAAGTCATAAGGATCGGGAAAAAAAATCTATTTAATGATAAATCTATATTTTATTCAACAAATTATATCCCTGTTAAGGAAAGAAAATGTTTTCTTGGGATAAGCGGCCGCGGCCTATCAAAAAGATATATTTTGAAAATTAAACAGAATGATTTTTCACAGATGGTAAATAAATAATATCAGTATATTAAATAAAAGTATAACGGATGGGTTTTTTATGCTATTTAATTTTTTCATCTATTTTTACTATTCAATTACTATTTATTGGCATGACATTATGTCAATATATTTATATCATAAAAGTAAATAATTGGGTTATCGTTCTTTTCAAAACCCACATCATAAATATTCAACAAAGTTTTATGTTGGCTATTAAGGGTTAACAAAATCCTACTTCTCCGCTCAGGCTTGAAATCGGTTGTAAAAAATATAGGTGGAGTTAAGATCAATGTGTAACCATAGAAGAAATGACAAGATCTGAAATGATTGTGAATGCGGAAAAGTTGGTGTAGTATTTATTGAGGAGAAAATGATATAAAATCGATTAAGGTAATTTGGATATACACAACGAATAAAAAAAAGTTAGTAAAAAAATCAGTGAAAAGAATTGATCAAATAATTTTTAATCCCATAAAGAAATGTAGAATGAGACTAAAAAGGATTGTTAACAAAGTTATAAAATAACATATCTTCGTAAATAATATATCCAAAGAATTAGTTTTTGATAAATTCTAATGATATCGTAATTTCATAGTAGGATATGTATATATATATATATATATATAGAGCTGGTTTTTTATATCATCAAATGACATTGTCACCTCATTTAGTGGGAGAGGGGTGTTGTTGTTATGTTGTACTTTTCAAAATAGTTTGAATACTCTTATAATGTACGGGAAGGTTGTTTTAATTAGGTGTATATTTCATAAAGCGTTCATTTATTAAATACAGAGGACAAAAATCAATAAAAATGAATCTTAATTTTAAGTAGACAATGATCACTTTTATTGTTGGCGTTGCTTGTACCGTATTGACTAGGAACAGATAGAACACAAGTTGACACGTTTTCTAAGTACGTCCTTTCTACATTAAAGGAGGATATAGTAAGCTAAGAATCGCATGGAGACAAATACTCAATTCCGTCCTAAGTGAATTTAATTCATTGTTGAGAGTATATTGACCCTGTTAGTAGTCTAAATGCCCTTTTATCGTGCTTTACAGGGTGTTGTAAATCTTTGAACTTTTTCACTGAAAATATAGCAATCAGCCATAATGTTACTTTGCTTAGCAAGTTAGGTTTGTTAATTAGTACAGAGGTTGCGAGAACAATCTTCTTGTTTCTTCCTTGAAGTAGAAGAAAAAGAGAATGCATCATGTGAAACAAAAGGATTTAAAGGATATATGTGTGTGTGTGTGTGTGTGGGAAATGCTCCAGGAAGCCTTTTAATTAGTAGACATGGAAGAATTGACATTCATGTGGGGTCTTCGTGTAATTGTCAATGTGGTGAAGACTATAATGATGAATCAGGAGGCTAACAGGAAAAAGGAAAGTTGAGGATAGTCACTCCTATGATTGATTGCCTGGTTAAAGATAATTCAGGTTGAAGCAGTAAGAGAGCAGAGCACTGTGGAAAATGACGTTTTTTCCCCACATTGTGTTCTAATTCTATGTGCGTTATGAAAAGTGTTTTTCTTTTGGATTTGGGAATTATTCATGATATGTTAAAGACTATAGAGGGCACCAAGTTGCACATCTAAATGGGTCATCATTTTGGGACTTGTTTAATTTGCAAATATGGAGAATGAGGCATGAGGGGATTTGAAATTGTGGCCCACGTTGAAGAATTCTGGTGCAGTGCGGTATAAGCGAAAGGCAATATATGCAGCATTATGTATACTTGCCGCCCTAAGCCTGTGAATTAGGCATTTAATTGATGATCATTTGCTTGGGGCCCTCCCTGGATATCAAAACCTTTCATTTCATATTATGTTATCTCTCTCAGCACCTGTGATACCACCTCTATTTCAACATTTCTAATATCCATCTCTTCCTCATTTATTTTATTTTTATTTTACATTATACTTAGTCTGAAAAATGAGTAACACGGTTTATAAATAGGGTATGACTTGGTATAGATTTAATTATATATATTGATTTTGAATAAATAAATATATTTAAACATTTTTATTTCTTTCTTATAGCTTTTTTTTTTCTCCACCTCTCTTGTTCCAGTTTTATACAATTTAGTCTTCTGCTAATCTCTTTTTTTGCTTCTTTTTTTTTTATTTTTAGATTCATTCATGTTTAATTAGTGTTAATTTCTCACAATATGAATTAAAATTGTTTTAAATTGAATTGCTGGTACAAAGTACTTTCTCGCTTTCTGATTCAATGTATCAGAGCACCACTAAGATGATCCTTGCTGATCTCAGGTTCAAGTGCGTTTTATTTTTCTTGTTGTTTCATTTTTTATTTCTTTCTTGATTCTTTTCTAGATGGAGTTATTCATTGCAGCATCGTATTCATATTTGATCAGTTTCATGTTTCAAATCTCAAATGCTTATTTGAGAGTTTGAGATTATTGCTTAAGGTCACTCTTAAATTTGTTGAACAAAGAGCGTGATTTTTGTTAAATTATTTTTTCATACTGACGGGGTCCTTTTTTTTGTACCTTAATTTATAGCTCTTGGACTGTTCTTTCTTCTGGGGACCACTTCACTCTTGAATGGATTCTTAACCTGTCTTAGAACAAACATTTGATTCTCTCTGTTCGAAACTAGAGGGAGGATCATTGCACCTAAGTAAAACCACAATAAATTTTTTTTGGTAAACAAAACCAAAATAATGTTGATAGAACCATTTTGAATATATGAGACTTATTATGATTCCTGTGCCATCTGTTTTATATGCATGATGTTTACCCTAGTCATGGTTGGCATTATAAAGGCAACCACACATAAGGGTCAAATTTACTTCAACATTTATTTTATTTTATTTTATTTTTAAATTAAAGTACGTCATAGTAATACTCAAAATATCACTCAATATGAAGCCATGTTTTGAAATTCATTTTCGTAATACATTGCCCAACCAGTGTAGCAACGTTTTCAAATATTGCCCAATAACGGTGAAGAAAATCCAAAAACAACCCCCCCCCCTTCTCAAAAAAAGAAAGAAAATGAAACACACACACACAGGACAACTGTGAAGAAAAGAAAATACAGCGGATAAGGCGCAAGGTGAGACAACGCGCTTCTTAATTTTCACCTTTACCGAGCTTTCATCCTTCACTCCAAATAATCTTGAAGTGACTCTCTGTTATACTTCTACGTCTCTATGAGGATTGGAACCATAGTATTGCAAGTTTGCAACATATATAATGACTTTGGTTCTCCCATTAATTATACACAACACTATCCTTTCCAAATCAAGATAGAAAACCGAAGAAAATACTGGTCTGAATATGTAACATTATGTGACAGATTGCCAACCACTTTTAAACCAGCACCATTCTTAATCAGCACAAAGAAATGACATTCAAAGCCCACCTCCAGATAACGAATAGAACAGTCAGGGCTCATCTAGTTGGTCCTGCAGGAACCCATATTTAGTTTTTACTCACGTTTTAACAATTAAGAGGCGAAACCAAAGAGGAATATGCAGTGGTGGGTTCTTAACTAGTGACACTTACCTGAACATCTGATGTCCAAAGGGTAAGGTTGTCTCTTAAAAGTTGCATAATAAGAGTGCTGTCTTTGTAGGATTCTTCTCCCAAGGTATCCAGCTCAGCAATTGCTTCCTCAAAAGCCTTAAAAAAAATGGAAATAAGCACCTCTTAGTGAACTTAATAACTAATAATCAACAAGGATGTTGGCCCCCAAAAATAACAAAGAACAAGGACGCGTTCCTTTGGTCTCTAATCTCATTTATTTGTGTGTGAATATGCAACTGACAATTAATTTAATGTAGCATACTGGCATAATTCTTACAGGGCATAGCATTTCCAGAGTCTAGAAGTTCTTAACGTGAGCCATGAAACTCAAGCAGTCAAATGTGCTAGTTCGATTGCTAAACAAGTAATTCATGGAACGTGAAGTTCACCTAAGCCACCTATTAGGTGTACATTTAAAAGAACTATGGTTTATCCAACAAAATAATTTTGAATCCTGGTCACCAGGAATGCATTATGTAAATCATCTATATCTTCATATTTAGAGAAAACCTATCACACAGGGATTCCAAAGAATAGCTATTGACAATCTTTTTACCCATCTAATCTCAAGATAAATGATGTTAATCCACATCAAATACATGTGGCTTATTAGTCAAACACTTCTTCAAAGATCAAATAAAATATATTATCATTCCTTATTCCTTAATGTAAGAAACTGCATTTTCAAAAAGTTTTAATCAAGTTCACCTAAATCTTAGTAGTTTTTAAATTGGACATGTATGGCATTTATTTCATATTCATTTATTTAAGTAAAAAGTTGCAATAAGTTAGATGAGTTTTTAAGAGGCATTCAGTTAAGAAGCAATGCCTCTAGCCCATTAAGAAATACTTTCCGCACATCAAGAAAAGGTGCCCCTGTGAAAGTTTGTCAACAAGAGGTGCTTTCCCTAGTTAAGGAGGGATGCATCTTGCTAAGCTTACTATAAGTGGGTGCTTCCTCTAAGCTTGCTATAATTAATAGTGGATGCCTCAAACTTGGCATGCTTTCCTTTTTCTTTTTCTTTTTCTTTGGGAGGGGGGAGGACTTACTTAGTCCAAGCACTCCCACTAATTAACAGGATCATATTAGAGAAATTGTGCTTCCTCTGCTTACAAACAATCAGCAAAATGGTTCCTTAAACAGTAAGATTTCTCTAGACTTCTTTGCATGCAAAGCTTGACAAGGAAATGCTTGCGCTTGCCTAAGCACAACACAATGCCCTGCTTAGTTCTAGCACAAGCAATGCAAGTGCTGACTTTCCCTCAACGCTAAGTCACCCAAGATATGACATCTAATCCTGGTGTAACCCCTTTAGAGTGTACAGTGAATCCATCTCTTAGACTAGGCTACCTCACTTTCCATTTCCTACAAAGATGAGGTAAAATAGAGTGTGATAGGATCATGCCCTCCCTCAGAGGGAATGCTATCCTAAGAAAAATCACACAGATTACTTTGACTATCTTGAGGAAGCAATTCTCTTTAGGTGGGTTTTGTACAAGCCAAAGAGCCACTTACAGAGACTGACTTGCACGAGGTCAGGAGTGTAATGAAGAGGTATCTTCATCCTCCTTCTCTTGAGGTCAATCATTGGAAGTGATTTGGTAGGATTGAAGTGAAAGAGACTTCATGTGAAACACACGATCCCTTGAGTAAGAGCTTGGCCCTTGGTAAGTAGATAGCAGTTCTAACCAGAGTTTGTTCCATCCCCCCTAACTTCACCCTTCTTGAGTAGCCACTACCTAAGGTTGACAACAATTTAACATAACAGAAGATGAATTGAAGACTGTAGTTTCTACTCTATTTAATTTTATGGGCGAGCATAAAGAGAGGTACTAGAATGAATTAACACGAAATGAAACATACCTGTTTAGCCATACCACACGCCTTATCAGACTGATTGAGAATTTCGTAGTAGAACACAGAGAAGTTGAGTGCCAGACCCAATCTTATGGGGTGAGTAGGAGGGAGATCCGCGAAAGCAATGTCCTTGAAAGTAAAAAATACCACGAAGAACAAAATCAGAACACTCGATTCCAACTGGAATCCAAATACAGGAAATGCAAGCACAGGATCACGTTTGCAATCAAATTGAGAAATACTGCTTCCAAATTCGATAAACCAGTAATTCTAAGAAGTAAGAGTACGGAGAATTCCAAAAGGGGGGAAATTATCGGAGGCCAGTTAAATTCACTAATCACACTAAATAACAGTGTTAAAAGCTCAATTTTAAGTGATAGTGAAGAAAGCGAGGAATTGACATAATTGATTGCGAGTTCAATCCCGAAAACCTCGATAAGAAAATTCTATGGAGCCGTTAAGAGTGTTCTTAATCTCCGCTCCTTCAGAGTTAAAATATCTGGGTATCCAAAGTGAAAGAAGTTACCTGGGCAGCCTTGTAAGATAACATAGTATCCTCCGCAGCAGCCTTGCGTTCATCCCCAATCTTAAACTCGGCCAAATACCTATGATAATCCCCTTTCATTTTCAAGTAAAAGACCTTCGACTCGCTGGCTAAAGCGGACGGAATTAGATTCGAATCTAACAGCTTCAAAATACTGGCACACACCTCAGACAGCTCCGATTCGACCCTGGATCTATAATCCTTCACCAAAACAACGTGCTCATCGTTCTTGCGACCCTCCTCTTTCTGCTCTATGGAGGAGACAATCCGCCAGGCGGCACGGAGCGAGCCGATCACATTCTTGTAGGCGACGGAGAGGAGATTCCTCTCTTCGACGGTGAGTTCCGAGGCAGGAGTTGATCCCAGAACAAGCTTCTGCATGAATTGAACCATCTCCTCGTACCTCTCGGCCTGCTCGGCGAGCTTGGCCAGGTATACGTACTGATCTCTGGTTAGGTTTTCTGGGACCGCAGACGCCATTTTCACAAGAAGACCCACAGAGGCAACAGAGAGAGTCGAAAAAGAGAAGCCGTATACAGTATATAGAATAAGAATCTTTCGAGGTGTGATTTATGTGACCCAGTGAGCTGGCGCCCGTAGATTATGATGATGACAACAACCACGACTAGGACGCCTCACGCTAGGTTTCATTGACTGATTCCTTTTTTCGTTCGTCAGCAATCTTCGTACTGTTGCTGTATCGGATTGGCACACAACATTTTCGGACAAAAAGGAACTATGCAGAATTGGGCTTAACAAGATATTGATACAAAGCTTCAGGTCCACTTATTTGGGCTTGCTGTACTTCCAAAACGGTACGTCCTCAGTCTCGACTCTCAGATCTGCTTGTGATCGGCTCCTAAATCCTAGTAGGCAATGACTAAGATGAATGCATTTCCTTAGGTTAAGCCCAAATGATACAAACAAAGCACACTGTGACCTTTTTGGATACAGTTTTTTGAGCCCATAAGTAATTATTTTTTTGTCCATAAATACTTTGAGTAATTTGTTAAATACTTCAAAAACACCCCATAATAATCACTTAAATACCTAAAATTATTTATTCTCATATCATAAGTGAAAAATTTTCACTTTTTTTTTCATAATCACTTATTTCATTTTTCCTTCTCATTATTATTTATTCAAGAGTGAAATCTAAACATATTTCATTCTCTCAAAATTACTTCTCACCTAAAAACATTCAAACATAAATTATTTTTGACATAATCACTTATTTTTATAATTAATTATGAAAAACCACTAATCCTTATAATCAATTATAAAAAATTAATCCAAATAGGGCTATTGTTTCCACCTAGGACAATATGTTTAAGACATTAATTATCTACCAACTGTAACAATATCTTATTGGTTATTGTTATTTTAATTTTATTCCAACTAATCCTATTTTAAACTAAATTTCTTTTATTTCAATAATTTTTTAACAATTTTCATCATCTATCTCTCTCAAATTATATTGATATTAGTACAAATATTTTTTAATTCCTTTTATAAATTGAAAAAAGACATTTATATTAATTTTGAAATGCTTCAAAATTTTAGTGAATATTCTTATATTCATATTTAACTTTATTAAGAGAAATTTTAATAGATAGTGGGTTCAAAATTGTAAAATAGGCATAATTTTTTATTTACCATTACATACATATACATGAAAAATAAAAGTGGTGGCATCTACCCCCACTCATATGTATATAGGTCCATCTATGGCGAAAAAGAAGATAATTCTTTTTCTGACCAGCAAAGCAAACAGAAGAAAAGACAAAAAACATAATGGTTGAACCAAAGGATTAAAAAACCTGTAACATGTCATTTTGGGCTAAATTTTCAAGGGACCTTGTTTCAGGATGCATGGCTAAACCTGTCAATAATTGCTAAATGACATAAGTTTATCCAAAATTTGGTTAAGGAAATAATGAGGATACACAATACTCTTCTTCTTCTTCCTTTTTTTTTTGTTAATACACAATACTCTTCATTCAGTAATGAAGAAGTTTAGTGGATAAATTTATATTTGGTTGGATATAAATAATGAGTTGATGGTAAATGAAGTAAATTATATTATTACTACAATACTCTTTGTCTAAAAAAAAACTCAATAATCATTTTAATCATTATTAATAATAAAATATGATAAATTAATTATTATTATTAAAATAAATATAGATAATTTTAATTTGAGATAGTGAAAAATAATATAAATTTGTTTAATTCAAAACGTTCATTTTAATTTTTAATTAAAAATAATATTTTTAAATGATCTGTCATGATTAAAATAAAAAACCATTTTTACTAAGTAATGAGGTACTATTAAATAAATAATAAATAAATCATTGAAAACCAAGAGCAAAATAATCATTTCGGCGTATCGAACCGACCGTGAGAAGATGGAGAAGACGCACGTCAGGCCTTCCCTCTATCTGCGCCCCAACGGCCCTCAAAACGTCACCGTTTAAGTCATGCGGGTGATATCTGGACCATCCATTTTCTAGCGCAGTCTGCGTTCGTCGCTGAATCTGGAAGCCACTATCCTTTTTCGTCTTCCCTAACCCCTCGTCGAGCTTTATCGTTCTCGAATAGCCAGAGCCAGTGCGATCCGTTGCTGAATCTCGAACGGCCCATGGTACTTCCTCCTCCCTGAATGCTCAACCGGCCCCCATCGAGTTTCATCCTCCCTGAATAGCTCCTTGAGCCAGTGCGATGTCGAGTGTCATCTACCTCATGAGTCCGGTTCCATCGATAACGGAGACGGTAACTGGATGGCTGGGGAGGAGATGTTGATGCCTCCTCTGAACTTCGTGATGGTTGATTATGGCATTTTCAGGTTTGGGTTTCATGAATATTTGATCTTAGTTTTGTCTGTTTTTGTTGGGTTTGGCTGAATTATCTTTGGTTTTATTTTCTGTTTTCTATTTTTTGTATTGTTTTTTATTTAAAATCCAAGTGCATTTGTTTGTTCTACTTTTTAGAGAGCTTTCTGCTTTTTGATGGCATTGCAAAGGATTATTGTGATAAAGTATATTAGGATTCCCACTGGATTGTTTTCCGCCTTCTGTAATGTGAATTATATACGATTACTACAATTTGTCTTGGTATTTTGTATTCAGTGCTGGATAATGTATGGTATGTAGTATTTACTTATGTCTGGGCGGAGTCGCGGATAAATGAAATTAATTGTATGGTGAAAATTCATAAAAAAATAATAATAATAAAGAAAAGAAATTGTACGGTGAAACGACGTCGTTTTAAAGGCAGTGGACAAGGTTAAAAGAGGGGTACCGAACGCCTCCGTTTTACCCTTTTGATCAAGCATATAGTACCAGCCCCTTGCATTCCTCGATTTCTGAAGCTCAACACAGCCTCTACTCGTCGATTCGCACTCTAGAAGACACAGGAAACGAAAAACAGAATAGAAGCAACCGAAGCATCTGAGTAAGAAGCTCAGCCGAAGAAGAGAAATCCTCGTCATTGTTCTTCGATCACCATACAGGTGAAGGTTTCCCTTCTGATTCTGCATTTAATCTCGGTTCCTCTTTATTGATTTTCAACAGGACTTCTGTATGGGAAATGCTCGTGTTTGTTTTTACTGGTTTGGGGAAAAAATTCAATATTTTTGTTGAATAAGATAAATTGTAGAGTTTAAGGTCATAGTATTTTTGAGTTTGTTGTGATTGATGGCTATTGAATGATGCCTTTGGAATGTATATGTGTTGTGTCGTTGTGACAAATTGGGAAATGGTATGGAGGTTTGATTTTAGGTTATGAATTTGTGGAGTGTTATTTATGTATTGGTTGATGGATGACACAAGTTAGGAGCTAGAGGTTATATAGGAAGCCTTAGGATCTTTTGGTAAGTGGAATTCATGTGATTATAAGTGTGGTTTGTGCTAGAAAAAAACCCTTAAAGGCGTAGCCAATTTTTGGGCAGTAAAGGATTTCAGGTGGTGACACTCAACAAGAAAAGAATATGTATGTATGTAAGTATGTATGCATCTACGTATTTTGTCTGTGTGTGTGTGTGTAATGGGTAATGCAAAGGATTATTTAGAAAATAAAAAAAATAAAAATTTCCCTTGAATTTTTGCCGAGTTGAGTCTAATCATTTTATTGCCTTGTTTAAGATAGTGAATAAAAAGTAAGTAAAATGTTAATGAAATTTGGTTTAACATTAAATGATTGCAACGAACTTTGGTTGAATCTGTTTGTTTTCTTTTACTTGATTAGTAGCAGATTTTAATGATATTTCTTGATGAAATTTATATAAAGCTAGCATCCTGTAGTTCATGAGTTATTTGGATCATGTATGAGCCTTCTCACATGTTACAACATTATCGTTTTCTCTGACTGTTGAAGTCATTTTGTTGGTTATCTCTATCGTGACATTGTAGTATACGATGTTCTTTTAAGTCATGTTGCCTCTATTGTTTTGACCATCTGTGTCTGTTCTGATTATTAACTCATGCACGTCTTACTTTGAACTGACAGGGCTCTGTACAAAATTATCAGGTTTTATGAAATTTTCTCGACCATATTTTGGCAGCCACAAATATGGCCCCTCCTCTGCATCCTCAACATCGTCTTCTCTGCCATGGATATCTCCCCTTCAATTCAAAAAAGCTGCAGCCGCTAAACCAGATCCTCCCCCTGAATTCAGCGTCAATCCCACAGAAAATGGGAGGAAATACAAATATATTTCTCATGAGTCTGCCATCAACTTGATCAAACGAGAAAAACATCCCCAACATGCAATGAAGATATTTAATATGGTATCAGAGCAAAAGGGCTTTAATCACAATAATGCTACATATGCAACAATTCTCCAAAAACTTGCACAGTGCAAAAAATTTCAAGCAATCGATCGAGTTCTGCACCAGATGACCTATGAAACTTGCAAATTTCATGAGGGCATATTTATTAACCTCATGAAGCATTTTTCGAACTTCTCTCTGCATGAAAAAGTGCTCCAGATGTTTTTCTCCATCCAACCAATTGTTCGTGAAAGGCCCTCTCCCAAAGCCATCAGCACTTGTCTGAATCTCCTGGTTGAATCAAACCAGGTTGATTTGGCCCGGCAGTTGCTCTTACATGCCAAGAGGAGTCTAATTTATAAGCCAAACCCCTGCATATTTAATATCTTAGTGAAGTACCACTGCAAGAGAGGAGATCTTGACTCTGCCTTTGAAATTTTTAAGGAAATGAAAAACTCCAAATTGTCTTACCCTAACCTAATTACATACTCAACCCTGATGGACGGCCTCTGTCAAAATGGAAGACTCAAAGAAGCTTTTGAACTCTTTGAGGGAATGGTCTCAAGGGATCAAACCTTGCCTGATCCCCTGACTTACAATGTTTTGATTAAAGGATTCTGTAGTGGAGGTAAAGCTGATCGTGCCAGAAACATAATTGAATTCATGAAAAACAATGGATGCAGTCCAAATGTATTTAATTACTCAACCTTGTTGAATGGCTTATGTAAAGAGGGGAAGCTGCAGGAGGCAGAGGAAGTATTTGTTGAGATGAAGAGCTCTGGTTTGAAACCTGACAGGATTAGCTATACTATTTTGATCAACTTCTTCTGTAGGAGTGGACAAATTGATGAAGCTATAGAGTTGCTTAAAGAAATGAAGGAGAATGAATGCAGGGCTGATATTGTAACATTCAATGTGATACTCGGAGGGCTGTGTAGAGTAGGTAGGGTTGTGGAGGCCCTTGAGATGCTCAAGAAACTTCCTCAAGAGGGTGTCTATCTGAATAAAACTAGTTACAGGATTGTGCTAAATGTTTTAACCCAAAAGTGTGAGTTGAAAGATGCAATAAAATTATTAGGGCTGATGCTAGATAGGGGTTTTCTACCTCATTATGCTACTTCAAATGAACTGCTAGTTCATCTTTGTAAAGCTGGAATGGCTGATACTGCTGCAATGGCACTATTTGGATTGGTGGAGGCTGGCTTCCAGCCAACGCCTGATTCTTGGGGATTTTTGATTGAATTAATCTGCAGAGACAGAAAGTTGTTGTATGTTTTTGAGCTCCTTGATGAGTTAGTAATGACAGATTCTTGATATTTACCTCTTGAAATCAAGAAATGAATTTCAGAAGCTAGGTTCATTTTATTCTTGGTTTAGATCTTTTCAAATGAAAGGTGCACTGCAAACTGTAAAGTTCCTTCGGAAGCTCGCTCTTCTAAATAGTGAATTCCTTGTGGCATAGTGGTACATTCACTGATCACAGCAAGATGGTACTGCTGCGTCAAGGGGTGGGCTTCCTTTAGACAGAAAAAATTGTTCGACCTTAGCACTCAACAATAGGATATCAGAGAGTCATGACTAATGTAAAATCTGGTTTTGTATCTCATAGATGAAATATTCTTTTAATTTACTCCTAATTCTAAATATACTTGTTGCTTTAGTCTTAAATATAGAATATTTTCTAATATTAGAGATATTATTACATGTTACCAAAAATACCCCTATTAATTTCATCTCAAATACCATTATTTTTTCAGGTATTATTTATTATAGAACCCGTTTCAAATTTCTAAAGAACCATTCTCATTAGTTCAATCCCACATGCCTCAAACTATCTCACCAACCACCATTCTCGTTCATTCATTTCCATGCAATATTCCCATGCACCATTCATGCATTCCCACAAAATTTGAGAGTGCAAATCTTGGTGGGAGAGTTATAATTCAAAATTTTTAATTTCAACAAAATGTTGAAAGTGTAATTGTGTAAATTTGGCGGGAGAGTTCCAATTCAATTACCGTGGGAGGAGAATTAAAGTGAAAAGAGAGAGAATTGAATGGGAACTCACTTGTTTCGGATGATGGTTTAATTTGATGCCAACTCACCTATTTCTAATGAGAAAGTGGAGAGAAATTGAGTGAGGGTAATTTTGAGAGAATGTTGTAATTTTTTTGAAAAAAAAAATGAGATAGTTTTTATGATAGAAAAAAAAAGATAGTTAACTCCTTTCTTTTATTTGGATTAAAAAGATTTTAAAAATCAAAGTCCGGAGAAAGTAGTTCCTAATAATTTTTTTTAATTTCTCTTTACAAATGAAATGATTTTTAATTTGATCCTTCACATGTGTGTATTTTTATAATTTAGTTTTCCAAAATAAAATTATTATTAACAATGATCTCTCACATATGAATATTTCTCAATTTGATAAATGTTCATTTTTTATGATTTTATTTGCAAGGGACTAAATTGAGAAATATCTATATGAGATTAATTAAATGAAATGAAAGCACGTGTTGATATTTTCTTTCTGCAATTATATATTTTATATGTTGGAGCTGGTTGTTCAGAGAAAGCCCGTGTACGTACAAAGCAAAATCTGTGCCTCTTCACACAGGTAGTTACTGAACCTTTTTTTTTTTTTAAGAAATATGATTTTTTTTTTTTGGAGGGAGTGTCTGTTTGTGTTTTTCTTCCCTTGATTTCAAAATTTTGAGGAATGTTGATTAATATTTTTTATGGAGTTGGATTTTTTTTTTTCAAATAAGTAAATTACGAAAGATCTTTTAAGTAAAAAATAAATGAAAATACAAGAAAAATAAGTTACATACAACCTTTTATTCATTGTATAATTTTTTTCCTGTTTAATAGATGCTTTATTTTTTTATTTTGATAATAACCTCTAATATTTGGCCACTATTTTAAAATCTGACTAATTCACATTAAGATATAGTTGAATCTATTTGAAAAAATTCTCCTAAAAATATTTTCTGCATTTATTGTACAATCTTACGCTCGAGACATGATATGGAAATAAGGCTAACTGTTTCAGTAAGATACCGCCCATTGGTATGGAGATGCCCTTTTTTTTTATTTAACAATATTCAAATTCCTTAATAGGCTTTCGGGCTCGCTTATTCAAAAGGACAAACAGATTAGCTGCTGCTGGAACTGCATGCCCAAAAAGAAGGACTTGCTTGCGGACGGAACATGCTCATGTCCTACTTACTGGTTTGTCAGATTGGAGTAGGCTTATCAACTCAACAGTGCACATTGCCTATTATTATCTTTAAATTATGATGACTTATGGGTGCTTTTACTAACAAATTCCCTTTTTTTTTGTTAAACCAGGTTTAATTGGACTGAACTTACGCATGTACATTATTAAGAGTTTATTTGGTGTATCATTCGAGGTAGTAAAAGTATGTTTATAAATATATTTTTTATTGATTTTATATTTGTCTCATTTTAAAAGGTTTTTTTTATAAATTTATTTTTATCTTTAAAAGTATTTTTAGCTACCAGATTGAAGAAATTATTTTTCAATTTACAAACATACTTTTATCTTATAATTATTTTATCAAATTTACTTTTGCAATAAAAAAATTTTAAAAACAAATCATATTACAACAAACTTACTTTTATCAAAATTATATTTTTATAAATTTTATTTTATTCCAACTTAAGTTTGAAAGCAAACGAGTCCTAAATATGATACATAATGACATTTATATATTATCTGTTTAGTTATGTGTGCCTCATGGTGAAAGAGTTAGCATGAGAATTTTCAGCGGTATTATTTTAATTTGATCCATTTAAACCTGAATTGACGGGGGGAATAAAACTTGTTAACGTGGCTTACTTTTAATGAGCCTTCTGTGTTTTTGTATTATTGTGTTTGAACTTGCCTTAAAAAAATTGTCAAAATAAAATGATTTTAACCAACAAAAAATTACGTCTAATTTACCCCAAAACTAATCATTTGCGGTTTTCTAGCCAAAAGAGTTTGTGGTTTGGCTTGGTGTTGTCATAACAAATCCATTGAGTCTTCATGTACTAAAATCTAGAAGCAAGAAGTAATTTGGAAATCCAAACTCGGGTTTGAAAATGAGATTTGGGTGTAAAAAGATGTTTGACATGTTTTTAAATCTCATTTTGTAAATATACTTTTGCCTTTAAACTAGAGTCTGGCTAACAAACTAGAAACAATGCTTTGGAGTTCATAAACTTACTTCTATTTAAGAATTACTCTGTCAAACTTATTTATATTTAAAAAAAAGAGAAAAAGAGAAAAATTCAAATACAAATCACATTACGATAAACTTATTTTTATCGAAATTTTATTTTGATAAATTTAAAATAAAATACATGTTAACATTACACGCAATAAAACTTATATAAGTGATTTTTTTATTATTATTATGAAAATATATGAGGTAATAACTCATATATTAACACCTAAGTAATTTTTTTATATTAAGAAAATATAAGAGGTAATACCTCCGAGGGATATATATGTAACGTTGAAATAATAAAACACATGCAATATATATTCTTTATTTTTAAACTTTATATCTATTATATAAAAAAATTAAATTTTGGTGTAATGATATACGTTAATATATAGTATATACAATTAGATAGAATAATAAATTGTTATCATTATTTAATCTATTTAATAATAATACATCATATAAAACATTATCGTTGTAAATTATTAAAAATAAAAATTTCTCCATACAAATTTTCTTGATTTTCTATTCAAATATAGAGTTAAGATTTTTAAAATCCTATTTACTTCATATATTATAAAAAAATTATTTTTATTTTTTGTTTAGATAAGAAGAGTACTTTTTAAATTATTTGGCAACCACAGTAAATGGTGGGAGATGAAAGAAAAAGTATGTGATGCATATGTAATATTCTCTTAAAGGCAAATTTTGTTATTTTTAGATTCTGATTATTTTTAAAAATTTAAATAACAATCCCCAAAAAATTTATAAGTACTCTTCTCTATATAAAAGTGATTTTTTCATAAAAACTATGAAACAAACAAACTCTAAGTATATTAAACATATATATATATATATATTTATTTAATAGATATAATAAATAATAAATTTATAAAAATATATATATATATATATATGCCAATCAATAATAATTATTTAATAACTATTAAATTAATTTAAATATAAAAATATTTAATCATCAATTTGGAATTTCTCATTAAAAAATTATAAAAATTCAGTTTTTTCAATTTATTGTAAATGTTCACAAAAAAATATTGTAATAAAAAACCCCATTTCAATCTCCCACCACACTGTCACACTGTTGAAATATTCACTTTAAACCACTTCTTGTTATGTAGCTTTTAATTCATTATAATTTCTCTTATAGTCATACTATTCATTACTTTATGGCCAATATTTTTAAAACCTCTCTAATTTTAAAAAAATAACTTTTACAATATGCAAACCCTTCTTTATTTTTACTTTTTTTGGAATATATATAAAACTCTTGTTTTTTAATATGAACTCCTCTATGCTCTATTGTCAAATAATATAAAATTGTTTTATTTTTGCCCTTGAAAGTATTGCTTAGTAGTTACTCCCTCTGATTTTTTTTATAAGATACTTTTAACTAACTTTATACATATTATGAAATTTAGTTAAAGATGGTTAATTTTACATCTTACTTTTAAAAATATTTTTCCATGAAAACCGCTAATTTGATGTATGAAAACATTATTAGAAAAACTTAAATCAATTAAAACTTTAAAATTGAACAAAATTATTTTTGCTGGTTCACAGCTCATTATGTAGTGATTTTTCAAAAATCATAACTAAATATAAAAAAAATTATTGCACACATTTTGAATTTTTAGAGAAAAATAAGGATCCAAGAAATGAACTCACAGATTCATACATTTTATTGCATAAATATTACTATTCATCTTTGCATCCCTTTTTCAACCTGAAAATTGAACCTTAAATTTGAAAATTCATTTCTCTTAATATAAAGAGTTATTTGGTGCATACTTAACATCTTTGAAAAGTTTGATGTGTCTACTTTCTAACTATATTTTGTTTGTATATTTATTCTACTTTTTCTAGTCTGAGCATCAATATATATCATGAGAGATCAGATACAACTATTCCTGGAGCAATCCTAGTAAAGTATGCATAACTACCATTGTACAAATCCAAATACAAACAAACCAGCACCAATATATTCCTGAGATATAGATCTATCCAAGTATATAACACGAAACTTTTGGATACATATTCGAATTTATACAATGCATCAAAACAGACAATAAAAAAAAACAGAGCAATTCAGTTTCATACTTCAATTTTCTTCCTCCATCCTCATTGCTAAATTCTTTCCTTTAGCATTATTTGACCCCATCATTAGGAAACATGGGATGAGATGGGGGCATCTCAGTAGCAGCATAACTCAAACTTATCATATTATTACATTAACTTAAACTCTGCACAAATATTACATAATCATAATACTTCTATAATATACTTTTGGGAAAACAATTAAAACTATAAGTTACAGTAGAAATTTCAGTAACATAACGGCTTAGTAAATGAGTATCTCGAGATTTAACCCTTAACTTAAAATAGTCAAATCAATCATAAAAACCAGTCAAACATCACAGCAACACTTTTAAAACATAAACATAATGTATAAATATAAAAGTTTAGAGTAAGAGTTACTATTGCAGATTTTTAATTCCTTAATCTTAGATTCTTTTTTTCTTAAATCACTCTTTTGACTTGATTAAAGTCTATTAGTATCATTAAATCTTGTTTAATAATTTAATATTGTCATATAAATTCAACTCAACCATGAACCACAAATTATTTTATCAAAATCATGTCTTGATCCAAAAAAAGGAGTAAGATGGAGAAAGAAAATAGTTTAAACTCTAATTAATCTTAAACTAAATAAATGAAGAATAAATCTAGAAGAGATTTAGAGTATAAGCTTACCTTAGAAGACCTCTACTTGCATTTCCTTTCTTCCTCCTTCCTTCTTTCACTCTCAGCTCCCTCTTTTCTTTACGCCTCCTCTCCCTCTGCCTTATTGCATGTGTGTGTGTGAATGGCAAAGGAAAATTGGGGGGTATTTATAGGAAATGCTGGGGATTGTAGACCATTAGATTAGGATTTAATACAATGACTCACAATTATTCTCACATTTTATATACCAATTACCTATTATATCCCTATATATTTTTAGCTTGTGAGAGAGTAGTAAAGGGTAAGAATGTTCAACTTTTTCCTCCTAAATTTTAGTCACATCAAGAAAAGGGGAAAGTGTATTTTTTACTTTTGTAGATAAATTTGGCTCTAGTTTAAGAATTTTTTTATCCAGGTTTTCTATTATACTCAGTGTCTTTTCAATTTGCCTAATCTGTGAGACCTATTACCTTTCTCTTTTACTTTTTCATGTAGGATCCACCTATCTTACTTGCCTTTTACTATTTTTCTCCTCCGGCATTTATTATTTACGTGGGACCCACCTTTTACCGGATTTTTATTTTTTTCTCCCAGGACTCATATAACCAGTATCACTTATACTTATAGTCTACATCAGAATACAAAAATATTATTTTATCTCTCCCTTTTTAAGCCTATTTTTGTATTTTTAGGATATTTTGAGCTTTAAACTGATTAAACATCCAGACTTTCCCAATTGTTATGAGTTAATCCAAAATACTTTAATATTATTTATAACATGATCTGATCATAAAATACATACATAAAAATTAAGATATTATATTTCTCTCCCCTTAAATAAAATTTCGTCCTCAAGATTTCTAAAACATATACGTCAACCAAAAAGTTTTGGATACTTTTGCTTCATGCTTGATTCTAGTTCCCATGTTGCCTGCTCTAAGGATAAACATTTTCAGACTACCTTCACAAAAGGGATCTTCTTGTTCCTTAGCTGCTTGACCCGATTGTCAATAATCTTTTCAAGTTTGACCTCATAACATAGATTATCTTGCAGCTCGATACTTTCATATTTTATAACATGTGATGGGTCTGGTTGATACTCTTTCAATTGGGAGACATGGAAAACATTATGAATTCGGCTTACATTTGGGGGAAGGGCAAATTTGTAAGCTGCAAGTCTAGCTTTTGAGAGGATTTCAAATGGTCTGACATATTTTGGACTAAACTTTTTGGTCTTCATTGATTGACCAACTCCAGTTGTGGGAGATATCATGAGAAATACATGCTCTCCTACTTCAAACTATAACGACCTTCTCCTCTTATCGACATAACTCTTTTACCTGTTTTGAGCCATTAGAATCTTCTTTCGGATCATCTCAACTTACCTGGAAGTCTGATTTACTAACTCAGGACTTAAAAGCTTCCTTTCACTCAACTCCATCCAACATAGTGGGGACCTGCACTTTCTCTTATAAAGGACCTCATATGGTGCCATTTGAATACTAAAATAGTAACTATCATTATATGTAAACTTTGCCAATCGCAAGTACTAGGGGTGATTATGGGCCAGATCAAATTGAGTTTGACTCCTGCTCGATGCCCAGCCTGAAAAGTGTCTCTTCGGGCCAGTACCGGGCCAAGTATCGGGTTGACCCGATACTATATATATATATTATTTAAAAAATAAAAAAAATATTTAATAATAAAAAATATACTTATTTATACTTAAAAATGGATTTTCTTAAAAAATAATATTAGAAAAAAATAAAATTGTTCAAAATTTATGAATATTTAACCATTATATATTATTTTTTACATAAATATTAAATTAAAAAATTAATTCAAAATTTAAAAAAAATTGAAACATTAAAATCTTGAAAAGTTTTCATAATATTTACATAGTAAATACATTATATTAGATACATAAAGAATAAAAATTTTACAAAAATCAATTAAGATATATAAAATAATTGAAAAAAATTAAATATATATATAGGTTGGGCCGGACCAGGGTTAGAGCATCTGGCCCTAACCCTGGCCCGTCCCGAAATTTGGTCATACCCGATTGACCCAAAGGGGCCAGGCTGAACCGAACCAACCGTGCATCGGGTTAAGTTGTTCAGCCCTAGCAAGTATGCATCTTAATTTCCTTTAAGCTCAAGCACACAGGCTCTCAATATATCCTCTAACGTTTGTATTGTTATTTTTGTTTTTTCGTCTATTTGATGATGATATGTTGTGCTAATTCTTAGCTTTGTACCTAAGGTCTGTTGCAATGTTGTCCAAAAATTAGAGGTGAACGTTGGATCTCTATCTGACATTATACTATTTAGCACACCATGGAGCCTTATAATCTCTTTTCAGGCACACTTGGACTAACTTATCTAGGGTATATATTGACTTTATTGCTATAAAGTGTGCTGATTTTGTTAATCTATCAACTACTACCCATATTGCATCATATCTTGAGGAGGTCCTTGGCAGTCTCGTTAAAAAATCCATCGAAATGTCATCCCATTTCCATTCATGGAAAGAAAAGTGCGAATGGATGGGTGGTTCAATCCCCTATGCCTAAAACACATTGTTTCATTAAAATGGGACTAAGTGATGTGACAATATCATGACCGCTTGAAAAATGAATGGTTGGATTAGTGCCACATCAGCAACATGCATGGGGTGTGTGGACTCAGTCCATGCACTGAAATGGCTCCCCTAAAACAATAGCATGTTTTCAACATTTATTAAGGTACAAATATAGAAATGAAAGAGCTTTAGGAATTGATTATAATGAAATAAAGGAGTCCCATATGAGAGTCCTCAAGTTTTGATGGCGATGATGATGAAAAAATAATTGGCCTTGTTGTATGGTCCCTCACTATCGAGCTAGGACTCCAAGTCTTGACTAGTGTCCACCCAAATAAAAAAATTAAAACTTAGCCCTCCCTATTTTTCATAGATCTGTAAGCCAATATCCACATTTTTAAGCATTTTCTGCAGCATATAAAAGCAATCAAGATAACACACAATTATATACCTTACAATGTCGGTAAAAATTAATGATCTTGAATCTTCATTTCAGCACCTTGGAGTAGCTTCTCGAAAGGAAGGAAAAATCTAACATTTTCTTTGTATCGTCACCACCATGAGCTAGCTTTAGATTAGGAGAAGAAATATTTAGGAAAATATCAAAACATTTAGAGAGGATGGAGAAGAATATATATATATATATATAGAGAGAGAGAGAGAGAGAGAGAGAGAGAGAGAGGGAGGGAGGGAGCTAGTGATGTTTAACAATAATCACTGTCATCGATTACATATAATTATGAATAAGAAAATCATTAAAATCTAATACATCATATAAACTCACGCAATGGAAAGTTGCAAAACAGAATCACTCAATATATATTTCAAAGGTTTTGAAAAAGACCACGTCTTTGCCTTGAGTCAACATCCCATATTCTAACAATTAATTGCCTCAACTTAGGGATTGTCATAATATGATATCCACCGAGTTATGCAAACTGATGGACAGAATATCAATAATGCCAATGAAATGAAATGAAAGCCAACATGAAAAACAACAAATGATACATACTAACCTGCTGCGTCCATGGAGATGGCACAAACAAAAATCTTCATCTTGCTGGGCACTCCATATTGCCAATATGCTTACACGTTCACAAAATATGGCAAAGGCGAATGATATTTATAGGAGGAATTGGGAAATGAATTTATAATAAAGTACAAATTAAATGAAATCAAATTAATATGAATATCACTGAATGAAAAGAATGAATCAACTATTACTCAACTATTTCAAATTTGGTTGATTAGCAAATCTCTTAAGCGAAAGAATATAATCCAAAATAAACGGATGCATCAACCTTTCTAATTTATTTAAACTTTTAAATATATAAATTTTAGTGGGAATTTTAAAGTATTTATAAATTTCGGAAATTCAAATTAAAGTTTGGAATCATAGATTTTCGGAATTTGTGAACAAATTTAACCATAAATTATTATCTGCTAACACATGCATATAATTTGGAATACAAAATCACAATTAAATTAAATTATTATTTAAATTAGAAAAGACGTAATTTGTTATTGATAAAACCATGAATTTAATTTGAAATACAAAATCACCATCAATATCTGGCGGCATAAATGGGTGTACAAATTACTGTCAATTAAATTAATGGCAAACATAATATGATTTTCGACACAAAAATCAAAATAACAATTAATAGCAAATATTATTTAATGGAAAACCTATTTTGAATAACATATATTGCATTAACTTTAGGTATGACTTTTGATATATAAAATGCATTATTAGTTTGTAGTATGAGGACGTATAAAAAATATTTTAATATATAATATAATTTAACATTTATTCATTTTCACTAAAGAGAAGAAAACGAATGATTGAAATTAAAATTTATAAATGAAATACTAAATCACAATTAAAATGTTATTTAAATTAAAACAAGTGTAATTTGTTGATTAATTGATAGAACCATGAATTTAATTTGAAATTCAAAATAATATTAGAACCTGATCAAATATCTGGCGGCATAAATGGGTGTAGAAATTGCTTTTAATTAAATTAATGGCAAACATAATGATTTGGGACACAAAAATCACAATAACGATTAATAGCAAATTATTATTTAATGGAAAACCTATTTTGAATAACATATATTGCATTAACTTTAGGTGTGACTTTTGATAAAATGCATTAGTTTGTAGAATGAGGACATATAAAAAATATATCTATATAAAATAAATATAAATAATATTTATTCATTCTCACTTAAGAGGAAAAAATAACAATTTAAATTAAACTTTATAGATGGTGAAATAATGAGAATTAAATCCAATTAGCCCTCAAATTTAAAAATGAAATAGAAAAGGAAATTAAAATCATAATTTAAGAGGATGTTGATATTATGCATTAGTTGGCAATGTATGCTCACTTTTTTTTTCATCTCACCAGACTGGTGTGACAATACACAATTTTGACATATCACCTCAGTTTAGTTTAGTATATATAATAGATTATAAGAGTGATGATAATGAATAATGTTCTGTGACGCCATTTTGGAAAATTGGAAAACTAAATACATAATTATGACTTGATATTACATTATGTTATTTTAACTCTTCAATACAAATTTCTTGTGTTTGCTATGGTTGATACACATATTTGACATCTTGGCATATTTGACTTTGTTTTTTGAGGCACTTGGTAATTCTTCTCTTGCTTTTGTCCCTGAATTGTTCTGTCATGTTCTCCCCTATGTGCTACTGCAACCTGGGCAACATCCACTTTTCTAATTATAGCTCTATTTCAATTGTGAATTATTTTTTCTCTGAAAAATTCTTAGTCATACTATATTGAGCTCTTAGTATCTCTTTCACTCAAATTATGGCATCTAGATTATTGTTGTCCACTAATTTGTGTACATTATACTTTTTAATTTGGTTACATCGTATTAAAATATGGATAATGATCCAGATGTGTTACAAGTTGTCAAAGTTATACTAATAGCTAGCTTACTTATTTCTCCTTTGGTAACTGGTATATTACTTACATAAACACGCATATTTCAATTCTGTTCGTTTTCTTTTGAGACAAGGAGTTGAAGCTAATTGGTAACGGTTAGATGGGTTTGTTGGAAGTATTTTGACAAAGACTTTCTATTTGTCCTTTGGTTTCCTTTTACATGATATTAAGATTTTAAGAATAAGGACTGGTATATATGAAAACATATATGTAACAGAACTAGGGGTTGCCTTAAGCTTTTTATATTCTTTTCATATATGTTAGTTAAATCCACTGACTGGTAGTCTTCAATTGGCTGATGAATTTTTTTCTTTTAAATTTTACACTATGGATTTTTTTATTGAGAAATTGGTTCTATTTAACACTTTGATTTTCAATTCTTGTAGAAAGGAGTTAAGGCTACCCAGAAATTTTGCAAATCATATTTTTTTAGCAGCTTTATGATGTATATGATAAGGTGCTCTATCTTTCTATCAGCATCTTATGTAAGAGACTAGAGAACTCTTTTTTCAGCTATTTGTTATGGATTTCCCCTAATTCATTATTACAAGTGGCTTTTTCTGAATCTTAAGGTGTATTTTTTCCTTTCTCACTTACTATTTTAACTAGATCCAAAAGGGAAATGCAACTCCATCCTTTATATATGAGTGAGAAGGCTATTCATGGCATCATTTTTGAGGAATATATCACTTTCAAAGTGCCTCCATTTTAAATACAATTGGTCATTGCAGGTCTAAATGCATTGAGTTCACATCTGTAGATGATGGTGCATGAATCTAATAACATATTGACCAGAAAAAAGAGCTACAATAAGCAGATTATTTTTTTAAGGCAAGCATATTATAACCATTTTTTTTAGAAAAAATAGAAAAAATACAAGAGAGGAGGATTCTCACTATTTAGATGCATTAAGAATTTAGGAAATTTTGTAGGCTAAGGAAATAATTACTTGCAATGACCCAAAGTAAAGGGTATCAGCATTGTGTGATTAGAATTTTAGTGCAAATAGAGTCTGAAAAACAGTTGTATACTCACTGCCATTGATTCTTTTGACAATAATATGTTTTTCTTTTGATAATAATATATTTCGGTTGGTTCCTAGGTTTTATTCTAAACTTTTGCTCTCCCTAATGCCTATTTTCTCTATAAACTTAAGGTGCTAATAAATGTGACAAAGTTGTTTAATTTCTCAGCATATCAAACAAGGAATTTCCCTTGATAAAGTTACTAATCAACTAATTAGTAACTCCTACAATTTTATATTTACTTTTATATATAATAATTTCTTTATTATATATATATATATTTATATTCTCTACAGCACACCTATATACATGGGTGATGCATTCTTCAATCAACTACTCTTCCCAGCTTTCTCACCCAGAAAAAAAAAACATTAATTTTTGTCTTTATGTGACTCTACCTTCAACAAACATTAATTTTTACATTTACCTTTACAACTTTAAAGTTAAATGTAATATCAAATATTGAACAATTGCTCCTTTATAGATGTTTGTTTCACAACTATGGAATAATTTTGTAAGTTTTATACATCTTATTAAATTAAGTAGTTTAATTCATTTTTTATAGGTTTTCTATTCTTTATTTATTCTGTCAATTCGTTATTTTTAATGTTAATATCAGTTTTTTTGTTCACTCTTTTGATTGAGAGTTGCATAATGGGCTATCTTATCACAATTAATTTGTTACACAAATTTCAGGTCCATTTTATTTCTTTTGCTTGTCATTAATCACCATGTGCTTTTTGTCAAAGTAACATGAACATGTTTCCATGTGCAAGTGTACATATATACAACATAATCATAGGAAGCTCTTTCACCTCAAAGAACATGGAAATGCCATCATCAACTAACTTCTCAATAACCAAATATGTCTTACCCTATGCTCGCTTTGCTTAAGAGATTGATGAGAATATTGCTGGCTTTGCTATATTAATAAATTTGAAGTAAAATCTGAAATGCTATCCCATTTATACTTCCCCATATTTGTTGAGTTGGATTGTAATATCATATTCTTTATCAATATCTTTCAAAATCTTTGCCATTATTCCCATTGATAATTCCACCGCCCATTCCATTTTATTATATATTCTCACACAATAGACGGGTTGACACATCACAAGGGCCCGCACAAAGCATGGGCGCCCATTGCTAGACAATTGGCAGTTGGAGCCCACTTTCCTGTTGGTTGGGCTCTAATGCATGTACAACAGCTCCTTTGTGTCTGGAACCAAATTTTGCTCCATAGTGAATCACAAATGGAGGTAATTTGATGATAGTTAATCTAAATATTTTACTTCATTTATTAAAAAAAATATATAAATATTTTACTTCATGTCATGCTTCAAAATCCCATCATATTTGTGTGCAGATCCAGGGTTATTATATCAATGCGACATAACTAATATTTGTCGTTTAAAATATCCTCATATTGAAGATATTAACCTATTCAAACAATACACATAATACATCACCTAACATCGTGGTATAGTAAATATATAACTATTGGCAGGTGTAATGCTTTTATTGCAGTGGACAGTCAAAAAAATTGGGCTTCTATTGGATTGCTTCTTGCTTTGAGATTTATGAGTATGACAACATTAAATAGTCTAAACATTTGGGCTTCAACTGTAATGGGAATGATCACTCTTACAACATCTCACGGGCCCATGCAACGCGCGGGTGGGCTGCGCCTTTAGTTTTGACAAAAGTAGGTGGCACCCTAAACCCCCAACCCTTTAGACTTCGATCCCCCTCCCCTCTCCCCCTCTCAACACGCGACCCCCTCCCCCATATATTATTTATAATAATTAATATATATTTAAACTATATTATAAATATATATCATAATTATATTTTTTTATATAAAAATAAATGTTATATATTCATTAAAATAAATATATACTTTGAAGTTATAAATATATTGCATAAAAAATATTAAATATATCTGAAAAAAATTATTTTATACGTATATATATTTATAGTATTTGTACCTATCAAAATAAATAAAATATAAAATATACCTAATTGACAAAAGATATATTATAAATTAATTAATATATATTAATGTGTCTTTTAAATATATTATGATATTAATGTAGTTGTTTAAATAAAAATATAAAATTAAGTACTTTTACATTTTTAAAAGTAGGTATACCAAATATATGAATCTCAACATAAAAAAACATAGTTTAACTTTTTTAAATAATTGTGAATTTTTTATATTTTTATTGTACGAGTTAGCAAAAACTGGATTGATAATCAATCCAATATTTAATTGTTATGATACAAAACCAGATTGGTCTAGCTTGGTATATGAGGTGAGATTTGACCCGACTCTTGAAAATTATTTTAAAATAATTATTTTATTTTAGTTGTTAACAAAAATATAATTATATCTATTTAAAATATGTTTTCTTGAAAGATAATATCAAAAATCAAAGGTAACATTTTTTATAAAATTATAAACACTCAATAATTATGCACTAAAATAAAATTTTTTTAGATATATTTCCTTAAAAAATAATATCATAATCAACCTGATATGGCAGGTTAGACCACGTTTACTAGCTACCATATTGACTAAATACCCTAAATAAGTTATACAATCATCACTTAGACTAACCTTCATTGAAATATATATATGTTTAAGCATTTAAGCAGCTACATTAATAACATAATATATTTAAAAGACAAATATTAATATATTTTGAGTAATTTATAATATATCTTTTATAAATTAGGTATATTTTATATCTTATTTATTTTGATAAGTACAAATATTACAAAAATATATATACATATAAAATAAAAATTTTTGTGATATATTAATATTTTTATGCAATCTATTTATAACCTCAAAATATATTCAAGATATATATATTTTAATGAACATATAAAATATATTTTTTATATGAATGAGATATATTTTAGTTAAAATATATATTTTATTATTTTTTATAAAAATATAATTATGGTATATATATTTATAATATAATTTAAACATATATTTTATATATTACCTCTTATAAATAACATATATGGGGGAGGCAGTCGCGGGTCGCGTGTTGAGATGGGGGACCCAGGAGGGGAACGTAGTCTAAGGGGTGGGGGATTTAGGTAGCAAGCATACTTTTATCAAAATTAAAATAATAATAATAATATAGAAGTCAAGTTACTACAATTTGACTTCTATGTAATAATATAAGGCAAGTATGTATTATTCAACTTTAAATATTATATTGTGACAAATATTTTCTGATGTATTATATTTTGATAATTTATTTATTTATTTATTATAATTAATTTTACACCGCTCATATGATAAAAAAAAAGGGGAAACTTGTCTTAATTAGTTAATTATGAGAAGTGCGGTAGACCGTCGCAATGCTTGCCCACCCACCACATCGAAGACTCTGCTGAGACTATTTGGCTAGCACGAAATTAGCTAACTTTTTTATTTGGCCAAAAATTGTTAGTTGACTTGTCATCGTAACTACTACGTTGTTATTATATTTGTTACTATATTATTTCCAAGGTAATTGTAACAAAATTACCGTAAATTAAGAATTATAATTATAGTTAATTAATTATTTTGATATTTTTAAAAATTTTAATATTTTTTTAAAATTATTTTTATTTAATTTTTTTTTAGACATATTAAATAGAGATATTTTTTTAAAATATATAATAAATATTACTTTATATATTATAAAAAATTTTATATTCAAAATTAGGATAAAAACTTTTATATATAAAATGGGAGAGAATATTATTTTTTGTGGAATACATTATTTATTTTTTAATTGGAAGGGAACAGGAGGAATATGCGAATGGATTGGGAAAGGGCATTACCGTAGTAAAGGCGAGGATTTAGACCCATTCTGGTAAGCCAACAGATATGAAACCAACCAATCAACGTGTGACTCCTGAACCTCGCCGCCAGCTCAAAACACACCGGACCAGGAAATATTTGTTCAGCGGTTCAGTTAAAGACATAAAATCATTCCCACTTGGAACTCGAAGCATCAATTTTTGTTCCAAAATATCAAACACACAACTTTCGCCATGGCGGATTGAGCGAGGCTTCACCATTTCCTTTTGATCGTTGAAGTTGGGTGTCTTTCTTTGACTCTCATGGCTTCAATCTCGGGCATTTGCTCATCTTCCCCTTCTCTCAAACTCCAAAAGCAGTCTCCCAGTCTAATCAATTTTCTGCACAAAGAATTGGTCGCATTTCCTGCTCGTCCAAAACTAGCTTCCACTGATCGGAGCTTGGGTTTCGCCTCAACTCAGTCTGTGGCTCGGGAGATCCCGGCGGAGTTATCGAAGGTCAAAGATGGGGCCTTCGCACAGGAGGAGGCAGGTTTGGAGAAGGATCCCCGTGCTCTCTGGCGGAGGTACGTTGACTGGTTGTACCAGCACAAGGAGTTGGGGCTTTACCTCGATGTAAGTCGGGTTGGGTTCACGGACGAGTTCGTGAAGCAGATGGAGCCCCGTTTCCAAGCGGCGTTCCGAGCGATGGAGGGACTGGAGAAAGGGGCTATTGCGAATCCCGATGAAGGTCGGATGGTCGGCCATTATTGGTTGAGAGATCCTAAACGCGCGCCCAACTCGTTCCTCAGGAGTCAGATTGAGAATACCCTCGACGCCGTGTGCTGCTTCGCAAATGACATCATCAGCGGTAAGGTTAGTTAAAATGATGTTTTGTTCTTCGTACTAAATTTGTTTCGTTAGTTGTGCATTGACTTTTATTCCAGATTGCTTTTACCAATTTTGTCTATGCCAATGTGTGCTGGCAGATTAAGCCTCCATCCTCTCCGGAGGGTCGCTTTACTCAAATTCTCTCTGTTGGAATTGGAGGTTCTGCTCTTGGACCACAGTTTGTAGCAGAGGCATTGGCTCCTGATAATCCTCCACTGAAGGTAATCAATGATGTTTGCTACTCCTTGTTATGCTGGTTGCTAGAGTAAGGACCCCATGGTGCTTTTACTGCGCATGGAACTTCACTCATCTATCGTGGGATTGCTCTTCCAAAAACATATTATCTTTACCTCATAAGGAAAATTAATTTTAGTAGTTTACTGTTAAGGGGGCGAGATTAAAAGTTCTGACATTTTGTTTCGAGAAGTGTCTATTTTAAAGTTGTGATCACTTCGGATTATTTAGTATGGACTGAGACACCTGATTATTCAAATCGTGTGATATGCTCTTACCTTGATGCGGTACATCCTGTTCTGAAGTTTCAGTTATTGGGTAGTGGTGGTAATATGTGATCTCATTGTGTCTTGGGTTTCTGATGAGTCTTCGATGGTCTTATTACTTCCTGTTGTATGCATAATATCTGAGAAATTGTGTTATCAGACATGGGAATGATTCTTTGGTCCTGTCTGAATTATTCATGTTGTTTACTTGGACATTTGGCAGATAAGATTTATTGACAACACGGATCCTGCTGGAATTGATCATCAGATTGCACAACTTGGACCAGAGTTAGCTTCAACACTAGTAATAGTGATTTCAAAGGTCTGCAATCAGAGTAGGAGACAGTAGGGTTTTTACTTGATTATATTGTTATGGCCTTATTTTTGTAGAGTATGTTGTTGACTTAAATATTTAAAATATCTTCAGAGTGGAGGTACACCTGAAACTAGGAACGGTTTACTGGAAGTACAGAAGGCCTTTCGTGAAGCAGGCTTGGATTTTCCAAAACAGGTTTAACTTCAGGTTTTTTTAATTTCCTTGGATTGTTACATAAAACAACGTAGTCTAAATGTAGGCATATTTTAAGGTAGAATTCTGAATGATAAATTTTTTGACTTTCAACAGGCTAGCATATGTAGATAGGTTTGCCCCTTTTAGTGTGAAGATAAACCAGATTCCAATTTTGGTTATCATTCATATTTTTGTTTATTGTGTCCAATGGTATCTATTTTACTGTTAAACTAAAAAGCAATGGTGTTTTTTATTATCTTTAAACTGTGGAAAGTTACCTTATTTACTAATATTTAAAAAATCTTGGTTTTTAGTGTCTATAATGTCATCCTTCATTATTAGAAGCAACATCAACTAAACTGCTTGTGTGCCTGTTCTACTGTTCAATTGAACAGCAATTATGGTATTAAATATGTTTGAATTGTGGAAAACTCCCTTATTAACTAATGTTAAAGATAATCTTGGTTTCAACTTTCAAATATCTATTTGCCCTATGGTAATTTTCTTTTCAGTTGCAGTCTATGAATTTTGCTGTGCTTTTAATTGATGCATGCTACAATGCAGGGTGTTGCTATAACACAAGAAAATTCTTTGTTGGATAATACTGCAAGAATTGAAGGGTGGTTGGCAAGATTTCCCATGTTTGATTGGGTGGGAGGTAGAACATCAGAAATGTCTGCAGTTGGCCTGCTTCCGGCTGCCCTTCAGGTAATGATCCTAAATTTGAAATTTAATGAATTTATACTTTTGATCTTTGCAGTCAATATTAGAATGTTTCTTGCTTCAGGGGATTGATGTTAGAGAAATCCTTGTTGGCGCAGCTCTGATGGATGAGTCTAATAGAAGTACGGTGGTATGTATCCATTTCTTAATCTGTATAGATAAATAATGTGTTCTTTAACTGAAATTATGTGCTCAAAATGACTGCCTCTGGACATCTTCCTTTGATAATTTGCTAATATATACATACACTATTCGTTTGAAGAAGTGATTTGTATGTTAGTAATTCAGTGAGGCTGGGACCTGATTATGGATGTTCTAAATATTGTGGAGCTCAGTTTGTCTTATGATTATTGAGTAAATGTGGCATTTTTATATCATACTCATCAAATTGCAATGGTTAAGCAATTTTTTCCTCCTTCTTTTCCAGATCCATCATTTTTCTCCATTGTAGGCTCAGGAGTTTGATCCAACACCTTGTAAAATACCTTTTTCTTTATATGCTGTAATTTGCTGCCGTGTCTGCTTAACCTTGCCCCAGTCAGATATATTAAAGAATAGGAACAAAAGGATGTCTTATTAATAATTACTTCTATGCAGTTGAGGAATAATCCTGCAGCATTGCTTGCATTATGTTGGTATTGGGCTACTGATGGAGTAGGATCCAAGGTGAAAATCATATGCTTATGGATGATTATAATTGATCATCTGATTTAATTCACTCTTGCTTATAGCTTTCTTATTTTTTACACTTCCTAGGATATGGTTATCCTTCCATACAAGGACAGCCTATTATTATTTAGTAGATACTTGCAGCAGTTGGTCATGGAATCATTAGGCAAGGAGTTTGACTTGGACGGTAATCTGGTATGTGGTGTAACAAATCATATTAGATTTTTTTTCCCCCATTTTGGTTGATCATCTTGAAGAATGCCTCATCATCACTTCACAATTGTCAGTTGCATGTACAAGGAAATAGCTTAATGGATTCTCAAGCTTTTTTGTTGATAGTTTTTTGGTTTTTATTATTTGTCACACTGCATGAGATGGAGTCCCCCTGTATCAAATCCAAGACATCATATTGGGACATTCTCAAATGAGGGGTCCCAGTATGTGTTACCATCTTGTGATGGTGGATTCTTTCATGCTTCATGTTATGTCACTATCTGCTTACAATGTTTTAGTCATAGATGGTTTATGTGTTCGTTTTGTGTGAAGATGAAACTTCTTGTGCTTTGATGTAACAGGTTAACCAAGGAATTTCTGTCTATGGAAATAAAGGAAGTACAGATCAGCATGCGTGAGTTTTCATTCTAGTTATAAGTTGCTTTGATATACTTGCTGATTTAAATAAATCTAATGAACTTTCCCCTCCAACAGCTACATTCAGCAACTGAGGGAAGGTGTACACAATTTCTTCGTGACATTCATTGAGGTGCTACGTGATAGACCCCCTGGTCATGATTGGGAGCTTGAGCCTGGCGTGACGTGTGGTGACTACCTGTTTGGCATGCTACAGGTTCAGCTTATGCTCCATGCTAATTTATTTTAGAGTAAATTATGTAGACCTCTCCTAATTTTTGTTAAAATTACTCAGACCTTCCTTCTATTTTCAAAATATACACAAATTTTCTTCTAAAACAACAAGTGACCTTACACCTTAGTTGAATTTTGATTTTGATAAAAAAACCCTCCATTAACCTAAATACATATTTTTTAAACTAAAAAAAAATTTAAAGAGGGTATTTTGGTTAAAAAATTTGTAGCTAGGAAAGTTTGTGTGTATTTTGAAAATAAATGGGATATCTATGTAATTTCAACATAACATATGGAATTCTGTGAACTTTGCTCTTTTTATTGAACTTAATAATTGTTTTAAATTGTGGTTGGTTTTTCTTGTCATGTCAATTCTAAAACTTTGTTCTACAGGGTACAAGGTCAGCTCTGTATGCCAATGATCGAGAGTCCATTACAGTCACTGTGCAGGAAGTAACACCCAGATCAGTTGGTGCTCTTATTGCACTCTATGAACGAGCTGTTGGGATATATGCCTCACTTGTCAACATAAATGCATATCATCAACCTGGTAACTTAATTTCTCTTTGGTCCAATTATAAAATTTTCTGGAATAAATTTGTTCTTTACACTGTTATTTTAATATTGAGAATACATAATGTGTTATGTGTCCTTTTGGCATGCATATAGTTTCTTTATTATAATTTGACTCTTGAATTCTTCATTTAAAAAAAAAAAAAACCTTGAATTCTGGTAATCATTTTAGGCGTGGAAGCTGGTAAAAAAGCAGCAGGTGAGGTATTAGCTCTTCAGAAGCGGGTCTTGGCAGTGCTAAATGAAGCAAGGTATGATATGATATCTACAGAAATGCCAGGTTTCTCTGTGTTGTAGCCGTTACTACTATTATTTAATGCTTAGTTTGGATCCTTGTGAAAGCATGAATTCTGAAGGTATTATATAGGTCAATTTAATTTTAAATTTCCTCTTCTGGTGTTTGGACATAATATTATCAACTCAAACTCACTTCCCTAACTTGGGCACAGATTCCAATAATGTTGTGGGTGCAGCTTCCTAAATATTTCTGCCTATCTCCTAAAAAATGCTAAAAAGACGACCAATATCTGTGTAGCGTCCCAATAAGTTGATTGTCCTTTTACGTCCAACACTAACTTCTGCCTATTTGCTTCTGTTTTTAGCTGCAAAGATCCTGTAGAGCCATTAACACTTGAAGAAGTAGCTGAACGTTGTCATGCTCCAGAAGATGTACATATATTTCACCTAGTCTTTCCAATTCTCTCGTCATTAAGTTTACTAATTTTATCATTTCACTTAATCTTGAGTTTTATTGAAATTTCTTACCTTTTGGCTGCAGGTAGAGATGATTTACAAGATTATTGCTCATATGGCTGCCAATGACAGAGCGCTTATTGCTGAAGGCAATTGTGGTTCACCACGGAGCTTAAAGGTTTTCCTTGGGGAGTGTAATGTTGATGAATTGTATGCTTGAGCTAAATTAATGAAATCCGCGTTCTGTATGTCCTAGATGGGTTTGAATTGCCATCGAAAGAAATGAAGCAGCCTGCAATAAATTGATTGCTGTTGTTGTTATAGATGATCGCATGTTAATAATGAAATTGAGATTTTTGTTGGTGACACTTGAAATTAGTTGAGTTTTAATTTGATATGTACATATGAACTTTGTATAATATATGTATGTCATAATCATAAAGTAGCGAATGTTAGGACCAGAAGTACCAAAAGGTGGTTGGTTTCAGGAATGTTAGTTGGAGTGGAAATAAGGTTTCCAATTCCTCCCTTGAGCACGTTTGCTGCATGAAACCACCATCGACCATAAAGACCATTGAAAACTAAATCACGCCATCTTTTCCATCTTCCTCCAATCTACATTAGCGATTCTGATTTATTTGTCTTCTGTCAGAACCTTCAATTTGTTGGAATTGATTTATAGGTAAAATGTGAATATTTTTAATGATTGGAGGAGGAGAATGAATAATTTTTACTTCTTTTGAAGAAAAGAAATTCTGTATTTCCTCTTTGATTGATATGAAATAACTAGGTGCAGAAGATGTTTGCAGGCTTTCACGTTACTAAGTAGAAAAATTTTCCCCCAACTGATACCTTCCTCAAATTGCATCACAGTTTGCCTTCGCCAAAGCATATATTGATGATATGTTTTGCATGTGAAAAAAGAATTTGAGTAAAGGGAAAAAGATAAGAGAAAATACAAAAATTGTATTTGGTTACATATCAAAATGACTTTATTAAAAAGAGAGCTTCTTAAATAATTATGGGAAAGAACTCTCACATTCCCATTCCCTCTCCTATTCCACCTTGAACCAAACAGGGTATGGTACATCCATCCCCTCCCTTTCCCAAGTAGTGAAATAGACAAATCTACAAGATGATGTGAAACTTCAATTTTGTTAGGTTCTTACTTCGAGTTAGATAGGGAGAAGAGGGAGAAGTTGTTTAGGGCCATAGAGACAGGAGACAGACGTAAATGTGAAGGGCATCTTAGAGTGTGAGTCATTGGATGCAATCCACGGTCAAAATCTTTGTAATGGTGGCGCACGCGAGCGGATCCGCTTCCCCCTCACCTTTGATTGTATGTAGTCGTCTCGTTTGAATTTTGTTTCAGATTCGTCAGAGATTAATCAAGTCACGTTTAACACTATTCTTATTTAAAAAATTATATACTTGTTTTGTTAACATCTGAATACCTATTGTAGAAATCTCAGTCTTAATTTCATTTTCTGTTAAATAAATTATTTATTTTTGCTAAAGAAATTTTAGGGTATAATAGTAGTTAATTATTGAAATATGTTTACTTCATACATAAAAATAAATTATTGAAATATTGTTGGTAAGGAGATACTCTAGATAATTGCTAAAAAAATTTGAAAGTTTTTTTTAACCAAAAATAAGTTTAAAAGTTCAAGGTTGACAAATTAGAATAATGGACTCTTTTTTTTATATTTTCTCTGATCTTATGTATATAATTTTTTATTTCGATCATAAATATAAAATTATTTTTAATATACGAGATAGTATTTATTGTATATTTTAAAAAAAATATTTCTATTTAATGTATTCAAAAAGAAAGAGAAAAAAATAAATAAGGATAATTTTAAAAAAATTATTAAAATTTTTAAAAAAATTGAGATAATTAATAAATTTTAATTATAATTTTTAATTCCTATAATCTAATTAAAAAAATATTATATTGCCGATCAGGGATGGAGTCATAAAACGTTTGAAATGACCAATACCAGAGTTTTGCCGAAAAGAATCCCGATTCCCAACGAGATTTCATTCATAAGGTTAAGGTCTCACGTGTTTCAGTTGGCTGACTGGGTCACTGTCGCTTGCAGGATAGACAGAGAATCCAACGGATTGATTGAAAAGGAAATGTTGAAGTGATGGGACAATTTGGATACGTGCGGCCAAGACTGTTGTTCCTTTCACTAATGAGTTGGATCCATACTCGCAAGTCCCTTTCAACCTACTTGTATCGGGCAAAATAAAGAATCTGGGTCGACTCCATTCCAACATAAATCTGTACATTTTCTAGTTTATTTTCATTTCCATTCTGTTTGTTCTTACTCTTCTCGAAAGATATGAAGAGTTTTTTTTTTTAATCTTTTTGGCCCCTAATCCTCAGCCTTCTCGCACCAGCAAAATACAGGTTCAGTAAAGGACTTTCCAACAAGGGATTTTACTTTTGTTTTGGAAAAATTTAAATAAGTTGAGTTCTAAAAACTCACTAAAATTAGCAGAGGTGGACTTAGGATCCTAAATCAGTGGGAGTGACCTAATTTTAAAGAAATTTATCTTAATAGATTATCAATTCTTTTTTTTATTAATTTAAGTTTTAGAATAATAAAATAATAGTTTTAATAAAATTATTTGAGGATTTGAATTAATTGAGTTTCTCTATTGTAAATCACCTCAATTTTATATTTATTAAACTTAATAAAATCTTAAAAAAAAAATTCAAGCATGTACCTAAAAAAATGTGAATCCAAATATATTCAAATCTTAAGTTAATATGGTCAAAATATTAAGATCGATGGAATTAAAATGCTAAAAGTTATGAGTATAATATGTAATTTTTTCAAGTTAAAAGGTGTCAACTGACCTCTAAGTTACAAGTAGATCCGCATTAACGATTAAAGCATATATTAGGATTTAAAAAGCATTTATAAAAGTATTTATATATTACTCACTCGACAATGAAATTTAAATTCATATCTTTATAAAATATAAATCAAATCATTATCAATTTTGGTCCACCAAAAGATATTGCTATTTTTTTTTTTCTTGGCCAACAAGAGATATTGCTATTTAAGAGTTCATTAGTTCTTTTTTATTTTTCTTTTGGCCATAAGAGTTCATCAGTTCTTAAATCATTAGCCCTTCGTGCGTCAATGATTGCATAATGAAATATGAATATAGTAATTAAAAGTCCATCCTTATTGTTGGGTGACATTCAAATTTATTCAAATTAAAGTTCCTCCACCGATTGACCTTTTATGATATTGTTGCCCTTGTAGTCTTGTATGTGACTGTGACAGTAATATTCCTCAGTTGCTCTCAAAGCCCTTGGATATTTCCACGACGACGTTAATTCTCAATAAACGACACCATCATCCCGGTGCCTCTAGAATTTTCACGTCAAAACAAAGTAGGATGTTTGACAATATTTTGTGTTTGGTTGTTCTGAAAATAATTTTATAAAATTATTTTTGAGAATAAATTTTAAAAATAAAAAAATAAAAAAAATCTATTTGAATAATTGTTCTTAAAATTATAATTAGTGAGTGATAGATAAATTATTTAAAATTTAAAACTTTATCATTAACGGTGAATATTTTTTAGCTTTTTTTATATTTTTCAGAATAAAAACTACAAAACACTTTAAAGATATTTTAAATTTTCTATTCTTTTATTTTTCTATTTTACAGAATATTTTATAAAAAATAAATCTACTAAATAAATTTTATTATTTTTCTGTTTTAAAAACTCCGACAACAACGGGCCCTAAATTTGTTTTTACCAAGTTAGAAACGGCATTTAAGTGGGACCACCTCCATGTGCCTTTGTATTATTATATCGATTTTTAATTTTTAATGGCAAGCGGGAAACTATCGTCAAAGTGTCCCCACTCCAACGTTCGACTTTCGTTATTGTTTCGAATTAAATTAAATTAAAATAAAAAATATTTGTCATTGTAAATTGTAAATTATTACTACTAGTATTACCGTTACTTCTTATTACGTGGCCTTATATTAGGGCCCGTCAGGATATTTTCCCTACTTCATTGGCAATCATATTGCCTTTTGTGGTGCACGACGGCGTCGTGCCATATGTTGTATTTTCATTTTTAAACCCCTTAACTCGTAACATTGATTTTTTTTTTCAGCGTGGATGAAAAAGTAATAATTGATACTCTAGCAAAATCAAATAATATGATTATTTTTTGGAACGAATTCATATCATATGATTTAAAAAAATCTACGAAAGTGTATTTTCAGAGAGAGAAATTTGAAGTAGGAACCACATAACCGAGGAGTAGCAAAGCGGCTTTTTTGGGGTGCTCAACAACGAAACTTTTTGCGTATGCAAGCCCCTTTTTTCCCTCAAAGCTCGCGCAATTTAAATTTGGCGTTTCTAAGCTGATTCACCCTCAAAGCTCTTTCTCTGGCATTGCTGCGAAAACTCAAAGCCTCCCAGTTTTGCTGCTTCAGAATTATTGTCTTTTGCTCCCCATAGTATTTTTTCTTTTGGCCAGGCTGCTTCTTTTATGTAAGCCACTTACTTTTCCTTCTTTCAGTCTGAGGGTCAAGATCTCGGATTATTCGAAGATAAAGACGCAGCCACAATTATGTTCACTGAAGGGCTTGACAAGAATGCACTTCGATGGGTTAGAGAGGTCATCTTCTCTGTTTCATTTCCTATTTCTTCCCCCTACTTCAATTTTCTGTTAAATTTGTTTTGTTCTTATTGCCTCAACATGTGGGTTCTGTAATAAATTTCATGCCTTTCTGGGAATGTTTATTAATGTGTATATGTTACGGCTTTTACTGGTGATCAGAAGGAAGTTCCGTTCGCAAGTTCTTCTTTGAGATCACGAATTGATCCTGTCAGTGGGATAAAGAGTGGAAGCGGCAGAGGATTCGGATTACCACCGCCTGCAAAATTCAGAAGTGGGCATCTTCATTCAAATGCCATCCCAGTATCTGCAATAGCAGGTGAAATAAATGATAGCGGTTCTAATTCCGGCAATGACATTGATTCGGAGGATGAAGCTTATGGCGGTAGATATTCGCTGGATTCGTCGCCCTCAGACCTTAGAGATAGGGTCCCTAATGGTACAGCTCAGAGATACGGGAACCTCACAAAAAGGCAACCTCGATATGCTAGTGACTACTCGTACTCTGAAGTCAGTTCTTCAAGGGAAACACTGGTTGGGAGACCCGGTGTTGTGAGGGACCCGCTGGCGCGGTTTAATGGGAATGTGAGGGAGGGTGGTTTAACCGAGGATGACTCAACAGATTCTGCTGCTAGTTCTGAATTCTCCACCACTAAGGTAGGAAGTGTCAGTGGTTCTATGCAAAGGACGAAAGCTAATGTTTCAGAAGGGTATGCTTCTAGCTTGCTGTCAAGGATGAATGTGCAATGTGCTGCTGAAAAGGTATAACATGGTAAATATAACCTATAGAACTTACAGACGTGACTTAAAGGATAAATGTGCCAATATATTAATTAAGAATGACGCTTTCAAGTCCTAGATTAGGCATATGGTTTAGGGTGTAACCTACTGACACTGTTTCATATAATTGCCATTTGGCTGATTAAGTTTTTTACACGTGCTATTTAATTTAAACATATATAAATTGTGTAATGGTAAAAATAAGTGAAATAGTTCAAGAATAGATTTCACAAAAAGAAGGGCCGATGTTTCTCTCAGACATATAATTTTCATAAATTAATTATTGTGGGAAAAATTAGATAAGGATTTTCAGCTTTGTTTTTTTTTTTCCTCCTTTAAACTGTCATTGGGAGCTTAGGTGACTCTCTTTGCCAGTTATATAAATTTGACCAAGCAAACTGCTTCAAATATGTGCAGTATACCTTGAGGGTATGCTGGTGGAAAATGTCACGAATTACAATTTATTTGAAGTTTGAGCACTATACAACTTTAGATTAATTGCCATTTCCCACCTCTCTAAATCATTCATACCAAGCACACCGAAGAATTTTCTCATCTATAGCTTTTAAGTGCTTACCCTGTATTAATTTATTATCTGCTATGTCTGGAATCAGCGTAACTGAATGATTTCTGCGATAAAATTTCTCAGAATGGAAGATTATCTGATGATGATGATGACAACGATATTCCCAGCGCACCACCCTGTTGCAGTTATGCTCAAGAAATCAGACAAACGCCTGAGATTCCAGCTTCTAGAGTGGATACTGCTCCACACAAAGCAGATATGCAAGAGTTTTCTTCTACAAATGAATCGAGTACATTCAATTCTATGGCTAAGAATAAGAAAGAGATCAATAGTGAAAATAAGACCGCTGAACAATTAGTTAGGTTAGTATATTTTATAGATACAAGTAGTTTAGACACACAAGTATGTCTTGAGACACGTGAGTTGTTAACCTCTTCCAAAATTCATGGACTCACACTAACATGCAAACATATATCAATCCTGTATTGTCTTGATTTTGAGGTGACATTTATATGTTCACAGAACTGATACTGGTTCAGAAGCTGTTGCATCTTCAAGTTCATATCATGCTCGCCTTCCAACCTTTCATGCGAGGTATCATTCTTGTTGATTGTGCTGATGCTTAACCAATAATTTCTCCTGGTTCTCTTGTTCATTAAAAAGTTCTTATAAGCTATGAAAATATACTTCAGTGCTCTTGGGCCGTGGCAATCTGTGATTGCATATGATGCTTGTGTGCGTCTTTGCCTTCATGCTTGGGCAATGCAATGCATGGAAGCTCCAATGTTTCTGGAAAATGAATGTGCTTTACTAAGGGAGGCCTTTGGGTGAGTTTAGATTCTTCTCTGCTCCTTCTTGCTGCCTATTGATGTCATCGATTCTATTAAAGATACTCTTCAGCTACCATTTCTCCTATACTCCTTTTGCATTGTTATCACTTTTGATCTTACTAGAATTCTATTTCTTTGAATTGTAGATTGCGGCAGGTACTATTACAATCAGAGGAGGAACTAATGGTGAAGCAGAACTCAGAGCTTTCCAGTAAGGGTGTTGCTCCAAAACCCAAAAAACTGTTTGGCAAGATGAAGGTGCAAGGTAGTTTTCATGTTGGTTTTTACCATTTAATCGTCTACTCTTTGGAGGGTCTTTGTTGAGATGTTTTATGCTTTGCAGTACGTAGAGTCAAAATGGCCATGGACCCCCCTACTGGCTGTAGCATCTCATCTATAACGACACCTAAAATCAAAATGGATTCCGTGAGACACTACTTTTCCAATTTACAGTCATCATTCTCTTCTGGATGTGGAGCCCTTAAAAGCATTCAATGTGTACCATGTATACATCCAAATGGTTCATTGGCACAACAAAGCTTGTCATATATGCATGCCAGTACCCGATATATACAGCAGGTGTCTGGACTCCTGAAAGCTGGTGTAACAACTCTCCGGAATAGTTCATCTTCTTATGAAGTTGTGCAAGGTATGTGAAGATTCAACTTCCATCCATCATCTTTTCATATTGCCACATTCTGTGATTGTATTATCCAGCGCACTATACAGGTTGTAATCTTCTTGCCTAGTGTCATTATGTTTTGAAGAATATGTCTGTGCTTGAGGGCCATGGAGGTTGTGATAAATTCAGTGAGAGATAAATTAAGTTTGGAAATTTTTCTGCAATAGCGTTCTCTGTCACAACTTGCAGCCCTTTATTCTTCTCTGATGAGTGTATTACTTCTTAGAATTGGGAATTAAATAATCAAGAAAGTTATGCTACCATAGGGTACTTGATGCTGAAGCTGGCAAATTTTGCATGGATAAGATAAGCTTACATGTGAAGCAACAAGTGTAAATATTTATGCTTGTCTGAAACATTAATAATTTAATGTAGAAGAACTTAGAAAGTTGAGGAGTCACTAAATATAAATTTCTTCATTAAGATTCCATTATCATCTCTGAAGACGTTTACATGGTTTGAGAAAAATAAAGGTATTTGCTAGGTGTCATCAGACAAGCTCGTAGCATGTGTTGCATCTTGGGGCAACATTTATTTTTGTCAAAAAAATTTCATTTCACAACCATTTTTTGTGTTTTTGGAAGTCTTTAGTCCACTTTTTACAGTGTCCTTACATGTGTATTATTTATAACAATGTGATTGATGACCTATATGTTCTGAGAATAAGAATACATAAAAAATTACCTACTTAATTCTCATTTTCCTTGTTTAGATTTTTTATTGAGCCTTTTTTCCAAATTTTATTAACTTTTCTTACTGTGCGTGTGATCAGAGACATACTCCTGTTTTTTAAGACTGAAAAGCTCAACTGAAGAAGATACCATCAGAATGCAACCTGGATCTAGTGAAACTCATATATTGTAAGTATTGTTTTCTTTTTAATGTTTTATGAATGCCCTGTTTGAATTAATTTCTTACTACTTTACAGTTTTCCAGATGGCTTAGGTGATGATTTAATTGTTGAAGTCCAAGATTCTACGGGGAAGCATTTGGGCCGTGTTCTTGTCCAGGTGGCTACTATTGCTGATGATCCAGTAAGATTTTCTCCTGCAATTTTTTTTCCAGCCACTTATCGTTGTTAGTGACGTTTGATGTTTATTATGATGGAATGCATTTTAATATGAATGCAGGCTGACAAATTGCACTGGTGGCCTATTTATCATGAGCCTGACCACGAGCTAGTGGGCAAGATACTACTTTATATTACTTACTCAACAAGTTTAGATGACATTAATAGTCTCAAGGTAAGTAATACTATTGTCATTAAATAATGTTTATATCAATATATTAAAATTTGGACCAATCATTGAACCAGTTGAGGCACTGGTTTAAGGTTTAATAGTTCAATTGAATTGAACTGTAATCAAACCGATATTAATAAAATCAATATATTTTTAATTTTACATGTTATATATGATATAAAAGAAATTAAAAAAATTATTATTAATTAGTTTCATAATTTAATATTAAAATTTAAATAAATTATTATTCATCCATAATCATATTTTGAATACAAAATAATCAACTAGATTTCTATTATTATATTATTTACTAAGTAAATTTATTATTATTAATAATTTTGTATCATAATACTGCTTATACAATATTATAATAATGATGAAAAATAAATTTATACACAAAATAATGCCACTTAGCATTAAAAGTAATGCTATTTCATCTTTAAATTAAAAGGAAAAATTAAAAAATTCTCCCAATTCACAGTCGTTTCATGAACAGTTTCACCGGTTTTCAATTAGTTCCCATCAATTTTGACTTCAAATGGTTCTTCTCTTTATCTAGATCGGACTAGGCACCAGTTCCCGGTCTAACTGGTTGAATTGGCCGGTCCAGTCCCCTTTTTTTGTACATAGTAGGGGTGTGCATGGGCCGGGCTTCACCCTCACCCGATGCCCGACCCGTTCACACTTGGGCTAGGCCGGGTTAGGTATCGGGCCGGCCCGATACCACTTGGTTTTTTAAAATATTAAAAATAAAATAAAAACAAACTTTATGTATTAATGAAAAAATTTTAATTATTAATGTAAAAGTAGATTTTTTTAAAAATATAATGTTATGATAGAAATTAATTTTCTTAAAAATTATAAATTTTTACAATTATACATTATTTTCATGTAATATTAAATTAAGAAATCAATTTAAAATTTTAAATAAAATTAAAATATTAAAACCTTACAAAATTTTTCATAGTAATCAAATAATAAATATATTATATAAGATATATAGAAAAAATCTTATAAAATCAATTAATATATAAAAAATAATATATTTAAAAAAAAAACATATATCTATATATAGTTTGGGTTGGGCTGGACAAAACGACCTAACCCGAAACCCGGCCCAACCCATAATGAAGCCCGGCCCGGTTGTCCCAATAGGACCGGGTTGAACCAGGCCACGGTTTTTTTGCACATCCCTAGTACATAGGTTTATACTATCCAAATTGTAGTAGTTGTTAGGTTTGACTGGTTACTTAAGAGTGAGATGAATTGAGTGATACAAGATTTTTGTCATTTTAAAGCACAACCCAATTTCATCAAGAGATACAGTAGAACAAGGATGAACAGAGAGTGATGAAGGATATAGATGAAATAATAAATTGAAGGATCAGACACAAGAATTTATCTCTAATAACTTAATTTAACTTGTTTAAAACTTATGGTAACAAGATTAAAATAAATTTTAAAGGTTAAAACTAACTCAAGACTTAAGTGAAAATAAAATATACCTAATAGTTAGGTCTTTAAACGTTGAGTTTCACTTTCACTTGTTTATTCCCTTTTTGGCATGTTCAATTCTAGGAGCATCCTATCTCTTTTTCTTTTTTGAGTGAGACATGGTGTTGATTGTTATTTCTTTATTCCAATGCTCACTTTTCCTACTTGTACCATCCTACATTTAATATATTATACTTACAAACTAAGTAGTCAGTCCAATTTATATATCCAATTTGTATTATATAATATAAGAGTACAGTGAATATATTGGTATATAGCATGATATATGCGCTATAAACTCAATTAAGTACATATTAATGGACATTTTACTTCTTTAAGGAACATTATATATGTTAGACACATATGATACATTTGTTCCTTATTCCCCCATATTGTCATCATCAAAACTTATATTATATTAAACTTAATAATCTCCCCATTTTTATAATAATAAATCACTAATGAAAAATATGTTTAATAAATTATTAACATATATAATACAGTTTAATTCAGATAATTTCCGATTAAGTACATACATATTTTTCACACAACTTTTCCCCTTATTTGACATCAACAAAAAGGGTTAAAGAAAAATTCTCTCACAATTTTTCTTTCCTTATTTGTGAGGGTTGTACCAGTAAGATCAGATGTATAGGGTTATTTCAAGCACATACTGAAGCACAAATTGAAATGCATAATGAATGATTAATACATATAATGTAGTTCAATTCAGATAATTTTAGATTAAGCACATGCATATTTTTCACAGTTCTCCCCCTATTTGACATCAACAAAAAGGTTTGAAGAAAAAATTTTTCACAATTCTTTTCTCCCTATTTGTGAGGTTGTACCAGTAAGTATAGATGTCTAGGATTGTTTCAAGCACGTACTGAAACACAAACTAAAATGCAAATCATCATCAAAACTTATATGTTCAAATTATGCCAATTTTTTACTGATACCAAAATTGATACCAATTGTTGGTGATATTAAAACTAATATGAGTTGTTACTTGAAACTATTATAATAACAATTGTTATAATACTTCTTGTTAAGATGATCATGATATGCACACATCACAAAAAGTATCTCAGAGTTGAAGAGTTGTTATTTTTTTTTTTTAGGATCAAGTAGAAATGTTGAAACGTTAGTGCTCCCTTTAGCAAATTAAAACCAAGTAACAAAACTTTTCACAATAAATGAGGTAAGTTAAAGTATAAACAAATTAATTACATAAAATACTCCCCTTCAACCTATGTATTTCATATGATAAAATTAAGAAAACATAATATAGTAGATAAGCATGTTCATATAAGAGCACATGATTGAGATTTTTCTTTTAAATAAAAAAGAGCTTTTATAAAACCTTTACATGCAAAGTTATAAGCTCCCTCTAAATATGAACATTTATTCAAACATATATGCTTTTCATATCATCAATCAGTAAGAAAGAGAAATTATAAAAAGCAAACAAATTTGGTTATGTAAATATAGAAATGGATTTGTACAAACATTGAACTTCTCAGCAAGCACCAACATATTTAGTTAGCTCATTATTTGATCAAGGATCACACTTTGATTCAATAACCTCAAATAACAGTATCAACCAAACATATTTGAAAACATGTCAAACACATACAAATTGGTTTGATTAGTAGCTAACTTCTTCCTTTTTTAGTATGATTCCAATTAAGCACATTAGGTACTCCATCTTTGTGAGGCTTTCACCAATTAGCTCAAGGAGTACCTGCAAAAACAAAGAGAATATCTTTTTCTTTCTTTAGTACTATTTCTTACTAGGGTCCACTAATGATCAGTTTAAACATTTTTACAGCACATATAGGACCAGAGTTCAATCTTACCCAAATATATATAATGCAATAATTGAAAAGGGTAAGGGTTAGAGGTTACTAAAGATCATCTTCTTGTTATTTTTGGCTTATATACAGTGTAGTATTGCTTATGTTTCCCTTTGCATACAAACCTCTGCTTCTTAAGTTTTGCTCTTTCTCTTCTCAAGGTAAATGATTTGATTTCTGTTTGCTTTCAATATTTTTCCTTATGATTTGCAATTACAGCTTTAAAGTTTTGAGAAGCTTTCCTTTTCAGCATTCTCTTTCTTGCACCAATATATTCTTTCTTTTTAGATTTGTTTTGCACACTTGAACACTAGAAGAACATTTTGATACCCACTTGTTTTTGGGTCTAGGAGGGTTAATGGTATTCTTTGAAACCCATTTGCTTAAATCATTTCTCTTAATATTACATAGATGAGTTATATGCCATGATGATGAGCTAGGCATTATAGTAGGCACGAAGAATTTCAAACCTATTTATTTTTCTCCTTGGACTCACTCCTATAGCTAGCACCTTACTTGTCAAACACACAGTTCTACTTGCCAAGTGAAATATTCAATTTATCTTTACCTTGGGTGAAATTGGTAATTACCTTAGGTAACTCCTCTTTTTTGTTAGTTACTCTATCACATGAATCACAAGAAGAAGTGTGTGTGTGGATTTCACAGATATTTTCCAAATCAGTTATTTTCTTTTTAAGTGATTCATTTTCATTCTTTTCTAATTGTAATTCACTTTCTAAGGAAATCACTGGCTTCTTACTCTGTACAAGTACTTTTACTAATCTAATCAATTCATCATGCATTTCATTATAAGTATCTTACAATTCATTAAAAGAGTAATCAGAATCAGAATTTGATACCTGATCATTGGTTTTAGCCATCAAGCACTGATAGGTATCCTTATCATCCTCATCTGAACTGCTGTCCTAGATTGCAGAGTATATGCAACTTTAGCTTTATGATTCTTCCTCTCTGCATATCTTCCTCTTGCATCTTTGAATGGTACTTCAATTTATTTGCATGGTAGGAGTGCTTTTGTTTCTGAAACTCCTTCTTTTTTATGTTGAGGAATTTGCCAAATTTGATGGTCAATTGTTTCAACTCGTCCTCCTCATCATTACTGCTGGTATCATTACTTTTATCATTAGTATCATCATCTTCTGAACTCTGTGATGTAGTAGCTTTGAACATCAGTGTCTTTTCTTTGTTCTGCTGCTCTCACAGAAGGTTTAGTTTTCTTTCATGTTCAGCAAGACTCCCAACAGTGCAGTAACAGATTGATATAATACTCCTCTTATTTCTTCAATAGCTGTCACTTTTGGTTGCCATTTTTTAGGTAGAGCCCTAAGTATTTTGCATACTTACTCTCTTTGCGTGTGGCTTTTTCCTAAAGCTGTCAGATGATTAATGATGTGAGTAAAATGAATTTGAAAATCTTTAATAGACTCACCATTAATCATCTTGAAGGCTTTATATTTGGCTGTGAAAGAGCTGAGCATGTTTTCCTGGACTCCAGAGCATCCTATATTTCCTTTGCTGTATTACAATTTGGCACTCTGAAGAATTCATCTTGTGAAAGAGCACTAACCAATGAGTGTTTTACTTTGAAATTCAGTAAGACTCTTTGCTTATCTTCATCATTCCATTCTTTTTCTGACTTCTCTCTGTATGCGTCATCATTCTGCATTTTCTTTGGCACAAAGTCCCCTTTCTTAATGACAGACCAGATGTCTAGGTCTATGGATTAGAGAAATATTTGCATACTCATCTTCCAGTATCCTGGAGTGGGGTTTGTTGATGTTGATGTCTAGGTTCACCATTAAAACCTGGAGGTTTGTTGATATTGTTCCTCTGTGGCAGTATATTCTCTCCAAAATCAGTGATCTTGCTCCCAGATGATTAGATCCTTTGCTAGGAGTCCAAGCTCTAATACCAATTGTTAGAGTTGGCTGATCACCCAAAAGTGGGGTGAATTGGGTGATGTAAGATTTTTACCCTCTTTGAAGCATAACCCAATTTCACCAAGAGATACAGTAGATTAAAGAGTGATGAAGGATATAGATAAAAAGAAAATTGAAGGATCAGACACAAGAATTTATCCTGATTCAGTCCAAATCACTTGGCTTACGTCCAGTCCTTAAGCCACCACTTGAGATTTTTACTATATCCCACAAGTTTGATCTGGGCATATGTGAAGTCTCAGTACATCCCACAAGTTTCAGTAGGCATTTGTAAAGCTACTCTCCTCACACCCTGACAAGATGTGTATATCTCTTAGTGTTATTCCCACACTAAGATTCTACTCAGAAAATAATAGAAAAGAATGATTACAAAATTGAAACTCTCTTTTAGAATAGATGATGCATTGAAAGTTAACTCTAATAAGGTGGGTTTAACTATAAATGTTGATATAGAAAGATTTTTTATATTGAAGCAGCAGTTTGGTATAACTCACTTAATTTCGTTACCCATAAGTTCAAATGAGATTTAATTTATAGATTTGTGACTCAACTAGTTGTTAGACACAAGGTTTATTCGTTAGACACAAGTTCTAATCATTACTCTGCAGAAAGAGCTATTCAATAACCGCATTAAAAGCATTTAACATATCAAAATTTGAATGTTGAGGCTTAATAGACGAATTTTGTAGGGTTAGTATAGTTATGTGTTTAACGTTGAACTTCAGAAATTTGCCTATCACAAAGTGAAATTCAAATTTTGAGTTTGCCAAAGTTCATACAAATTTTCATATTGGAAATACGTCTATTTAGTTTTAATAGTTATCTCAAATTTTTACAGTGCACTTCAAAATTTAAATTTAGAAGCTGAAATTCGTCTGTCAAAGCCGTGTTTCAACATGATACAAAAGTTCTCTTTTTGAAATTTGACTATTGAACTGCAAAATTCGTCTTTTAGAGGCATGCTTTAATGAGATTCACAAGTTTTTATTTTGAAATTCACACTTTGAAGTCCAAAGTTCGTCTGTCAGAGGAGATAACTCTGAACTCTCTTTGAACTTTACTAATATTTGAATTTTAATTAAACTTCATGTCAATTTTACACACTTTCACTAACAGTGCTTAACTTGAAATTCGAATTTTAGAACTAAAATTCATCTGTCAGAGATAACACTTCTGTAACTTCAAATTTCACTAAGTAAAATTTGAATTTTGCACAAAATAAACATGAGTCAAAAGTAAAATTCATCTGTTAGCCAATATTTCTCAATTTTAACACTTGCTAACGTCAAATTTATTTAATTTAACTTATTTAAAACATATGGTAACAAGATTAAGTAAATTTCAAAGTCTAAAATCACATCAAGACCTAAGTGAAAATAAAATATACCTAATAGCTAGGTCTTCAAACATTGAGCTCCACTTTCACTTGGTCATTCCCTTCTTGGCGTGCTCCCTTCTGATCTTCAATTCTTGGAGCATCCTATCTTCTTCTTTCTTGAGTGAAACATGATGTTGATTGCCATTTCTTTATTCCAATGCTCACTCTTCCTACTTAGACCATTCTACATTTAATATATTATATTTACAAACTAAGTAGTTAATCCAATTTATATATTCAACTTATATTATACAATATAAGAATACAGTAGATATATCGATACATAGCATTATATATCCATTATAAATTCAATTAAGTACATGCTAATGCGGATTTTACTTCTTTAAGGAACATTATATATGTTAGACACATATGATGCATTTGTTCTTTATTACTCTATATTTGTTATCATCAAAACTTATATTATATTAAATTTAACAGTAGTGAGTTTAAATTCTTGTCAGCTGTAACCTCAATGATACTACTATCTGGGCTTGGTATTTACTTTTACCTTAGATTATTTTCCAAGAAAACAATAATGTGTGTGTCTTTGATGTCTGTGACATTATATTAGAAAAGGGAAAATAGATCATTTATTTGTGCTTGAGTTCACGGTTTTCATTTGCTAAAATGTTATATTATTATCTATCTATGCTTTAAGTTTTCTATTGTATTAGACCTCACACAGTTACCCATAATTGCCTTTTTCTTGTGGGCTTAGTGTGGTTTGGTCGCAGAGACAGTTGCATATGACATAGTCTTAGAAGTTGCAATGAAAGTTCAAGGCTTTCGGCAGAGGAACCTAATATTGCATGGTCCATGGAATTGGCTTTTATCAGAGTTTGCATCACATTATGGGGTATCCGAGATATATACCAAGTTAAGGTAATATAATGCTGATTCTCTTATTTCTGTTAAAATCTTTAATATATTAAATGCAATGTTTCTCACTTCATAATTTTATTATTATGCCTAGTGTTGCTCCTAATTTTTCATGTGAATAGGTATCTTTCTTATGTCATGGATGTGGTGACACCAACAGCAGATTGCCTTAACTTGGTGTATGGTCTATTAACACCTGTTATCATGAAGGGCAATAAAAAGATGTCTTTGAGTCACCAAGAGGTACTATTGAGATTTCTGAGTTGAACCATGTAACATAAACTTTTAGTGCAATATATTAACTTAGACTGTTAGTGCAATCAACTTTTGTAAAATTTTAGTATTTTTATTGTAACTTTGATCATATAAATTTGACTTGAGTCAATTGTTTTTGTGTTAGTATTTATTTCTTTCCAACAGTTTGATGGATCTTTTTGTCTTGTCTAACACAGTATGATTGTTGATTATTCTCAACAGAACCGAATACTAGGAGAGACTAAAGATCAAATTGAACATATTCTCACTCTTGTTTTTGAGAATTATAAGTCACTGGATGAATCATCTTTCTCGGGTGTCACTGAGATTTTTAGACCTGCATCTGGTCTTGCAGCGCCTGCCCTGGAGCCTGCTGTTAAGCTCTACAAACTGCTTCATGATATCTTATCTCCTGATGCCCAAACTGCATTCTGTCATTACTTTCAGGTTAGAGAAGTTTGAGATCTTTATTATGATGCCTGCAAGCAAAATGGGCATACTTATTTCCCCAAGTAAATGAATATAACTGCTAGTATTTGCCAGGTTGCTGCAAAAAGGAGGTCTAAAAGGCACCTGAGTGAAACTGATGAATATATTACCAACAATAATGAAGGTAGTCTGATGGACAGTATGACTATGTCTACTGCTTACGGGAAGCTGAAATCCCTATGCATAAATCTAAGGAATGAGATCTACACTGATATTCAGATTCATAATCAAAATATACTTCCCAGGTATTATACATTTTATCAAATAATCTTTATGTATTTGATTTGTTGGAGTTTTAATTCTGATTCAGATGTTGCAACCTAAGCTTTGTTGAAATTTTCCATGTTGATAATCATGTCCTGTTTTGTTACAATTTAGTTTTTGTTAAGTTGTGTTCAAATATTGAAAGAAAAGAATGTACATTTGGTGATTGACTAGGAATGCAGAATCAGCTACTTTTGCTTCATCATGATATACCAGTTAAGACTTATCTTCTTTGTCAAATTTTGTGGTTAACATATGACAACTGAATAGTTACTATGACTCTGATGGTTCTTCATTTGTGAGCTATGTTAATGTATGTGTTCAGGACTTGCATTTATGACTAATGCAAAAATGCTTGAGATCATCTCCTACTAAATACTTTGCTAGTTATCACTTCATAATTCACATTTAGAAAATAAAATTGCTTGCGTATAAACTTTCTATTATTCTTTCAAAATGAATGTTACACAATAGGATATGTATTTATGTCTAATATAACGGGCTACCTTGATAAAAAATACGAATGCAGTTGCTATTCACCACTATTACCTCTTTCTTTGATGGAGAAGACAATATCTAAGCTTGACAATATTCAAATGAGTAATGCCATGTTAACTTTGATGATTGCATAGTAGTATGTTGTTGCTTACTAAGTCCAATAAATTTTATCAAGTCCATCTTAATTAAAAACAAAAGTCATTGCTACTTGCCCTACAGCTGATAAGAACAAAACAAGCAAGAAAGTGATGGGTACCCAAGTGAGATAGGGAAACCTCCCCCAAAAACTAGCTGTTGAGGTGGGAGAACTAACCCACTTAAATATTCTATTGAGCATTTCATAGTACTCAATGTAGAACTTGGGCATTCTATACTACTCAAATCCACATCCATTGGCCCCCCTTAAGAGTTGATGTCCTGGCGGTTGCACACTACGATACTTCACTTGGTGACACTTCACTCGACTCGGTGACACTTCACTCAATTATCGAGTTAGTCAGAACTCTCTGTAGGTAGCCTTATCCGGAACCATCAATGCCCTGACTCTAATACCATTGAGGAGTACCCAAGTGGGATAGGGAACCCTCTCCCAAAAGGTAGCTATTGAGGTGGAAGAATCAACCCACTTAAATATTCTATTGAGCATTTCATACTACTCAATGTGGGACTTAAGCATCACATATTACACCCAAGTCCCCATCAATACGGTTCCGGAGAGGACTACCTATGGGGGTTCTGACCGACAGGAGAGTCGAGTGAAGTGTCATTGTGTGTAGCCGCCTGAATGTCGGCTCTTAAGAGGGGCCAATTGATGGGGACTTGGGCAACACGGGGTGCTCAAGTCCCACATTGAGTAGTATAAGGTACTTAATGGAGTATTTAAGTGAGTTGGTTCTCCCACCTCAATAGCCAGTTTTGGGTAACCAAGAGGAATGGGGAACCCTTCCCGAAAGTTAGTTGTTGAGGTGAAAGAACTAACCTACTAAAATAATCTATTGAGCATTTCATACTACTCAATATGGGATTTGAGCATCTCGTATTACCCAAGTCCCCATCAATATGGTTTTGGAGAAGACTACCTACAGACGGTTCTGACCAGTGGAGGATTCTGACCAACAGAAGAGTCAAGTGAAGTGTAGTAGTAGGCAACCACCATGACGTCGACTCTAAAAGGGGCCAATTGATGGGGACTTGGGTAGTATGGGATGCACAAGTCCCACATTGAGTAGTATAAGATGCTTAATGGGGTATTTAAGTGGGTTGGTTCCAAAAACTAGCTATTGAAGTTGGAGAACCAATCTACTTATATACCCCATGAAGCATCACATACTACTCAATGTAGGTCTTGAACATCTCATACTATCCAAGTTTCCATCAATTTGCCCCCTTTAAGAGCCAACATCCTGCGTTAGAACCCTCCGTTGGTAGTCGGGATGGAGAACCCTTCCCCAAAAGCTAACTATACTCAATGTGGGATGTGAGCATCCCATCCCATGGGTTGTGGCTTATGTAGTTCATGAATTCTAAATAGCAATACAGCAGAAGCGAGCAAGGATTTAGGAATTCTTTGTCATTTGATCTCAAATTTGAATGCACTTTAGCTGCTTTCTTTTTTGGGCTTCTGTTCCTACTCATTATGTATTTATTAATATTAACAGTGTATTTACATATCTGATGCCGTGTTTTTCTTGGGTATTATGATCTTGTTTTAATTATTATTAAAACCCTTGGCAGAAATCATCATCTGAACCACTTCAGTAAATGAATTTCAAAAGTTTATGTCCCTTGTGTCCTTGTCTTCCTTTCTGGTAGTTTGTCTAAATGTCAATGCTAGTTGAAGGTTCTAATACTGTTACTTTCATATTCTTCCACAGCTTTGTGGATCTACCAAATTTGTCTGCATCAATATACAGCACTGAGCTTTGCAGTAGATTACGAACTTTCCTCATTGCTTGCCCACCAACAGGCCCTTCCCCACCAGTAGCTGAACTTGTTATTGCAACATCAGATTTTCAGAGGGACCTTACCAGCTGGAAAATTAGGTAAAATGTTCTTGGTACTAGTATAGCCTTATTTGTGTAGTCAACGAATGAATGTGTGCTACTCAGCAAGTCAGCATAATTCTAACTTGTTTCACTTCCTTGTCAGTCCTGTCAAAGGTGGAATAGATGCAAAAGAATTGTTCCACTTGTATATTCTTGTCTGGATCCAAGACAAACGCCTATCTTTGCTTGAGTCATGCAAACTAGATAAGGTGCTTATTTCAACACACTGCTATTATCTGATAGCTCCTGTCCTTTGGGACTTTATAAAACAGATTGGCTTGTTTCTTAGTTCTTGCTTATTAGTGCTTTGAAGATCCTATTGAAAAGATGCTTTAATATTGATCGTGTGTAATACTGCAGTCTGCTGATTTTATTAAAACATTATCTTATGCAACAGAATGCTAAAAGCTTTGCCCCTTGCAGGTGAAATGGTCAGGAGTTAGAACACAAAATTCTACTACTCCTTTTGTTGATGACATGTATGAACGACTAAAGGAAACACTGACAAGCTATGAGGTCATCATTTGTCGCTGGCCAGAATATACCTTCGTTCTAGAGAATGTATGTTAAAATTGATCTTACTTTCTTTTATCTTTGCTCATCTTAAATATTTTCCCCTCTTTCCCTCAAATTAAAGCTAAGGTAAGAGATGCATTTGGTTCCCATTTTGATTGTACTTCTGGCCATGATTTGATACAGTTTAACTAAAAGAGAATTTAGTGCAACAATGAGATTCAGGGTCAATCGATCTGTTATTTGAGTGGTCACTTCAACCTCATTAGTTGCATTATTTTTCAAAATGATGCGCTCATATAAATAAAAAGTGAAAAAGGTTGTACTATTCTTTGTTTGAAGAGGAGTTAGAACTAAGGTGGCTGTAGGTTCAGCTATATTAATCACGTCACTGATATGCCGTGGAGTTATTTATTCATTTTAAGTACATATTTCAGCATCTTTCCCATTTATCATTTCTCTTGTAAATCTTCAAACATCCATCTTGTAAAGTAGTATTTTGTTAATTCGGTTATGGAAGTTGTAATGTCATTTTGATATGAATTATTTGGAGTCCAATGTAGCTCCTGATACTGGATGGTTTGTTACAAAGGAAAAATAAAAGCTTTTGTGTGTAGGGATTTGTTTTCCTTGATGCTAAATTTGTTATTGGATTAGATAACACAAAAAATAATGAGTTCTGATTGGAACCTTTTTTTTCTCTTTCCTGACAATAGGCTATAGCTGACATTGAAAAGGCCATAGTGGAAGCTTTAGACAAACAGTATGCAGATGTGCTGTCACCTCTCAAGGAAAACATGACTCCTAAGAAGTTTGGACTTAAGTATGTCCAGAAACTTGCCAAACGACCTGCATGCCTCTATGTGGTTCCTGATGAGGTGATTAGAGTTTCTCAAGTCTGCAATGTTTGACATGTGTATGTTATTGTCTGAATTTATGTTATTGCTTTCAGCTTGGAATTATTTTGAATTCCATGAAGAGAATGCTCGATGTCTTGCGTCCCAGGATAGAATCACTATTCAAGTCATGGGGATCTTGTTTGCCAAATGTTGGGAACACAGCACCTGGTGAACGACTTAGTGAAGTAACGGTGATGTTGAGAGCAAAGTTCAGGAACTACCTTCAAGCTATTGTGGAGAAACTTGCAGAGAATGTTAGTATCACTATGAAAATAATAAATTTGTTATCGAGTTCTGAACCATTGGGCTATGATATGTTGATGTCATTGGTAATCTCTGAATGTCAATATGTTTTGGAATATTGGGCAGTAATGCAGTCAGGATGGGTGCCCACATCATGTTTACAAACTCATTGTATCTTATTTCCTATGTTCATATTTGGTTGCCTGTGAGTTTTTCTACATGTGTGCAGTAGTGCTAGATATTTCATTTTTATTTTACTAATATTACCAGAATAATGCTATTCAAGTTGTGACGTCTTTGTTTGTCCCTGATCCCTGATATGCAATTTTTATGCTGTTTCAGACAAAGTTACAGAATGCAACGAAACTAAAAAAAATTCTCCAATATTCAAAGGAATCTGTAATAGAATCTGATGTGAGAGGAAGAATACAACCACTGAAAGACCAGCTGGCCAATACCATAAGTCACCTTCACACTGTCTTTGAGACTCATGTCTTCATTGCCATTTGTCGGGGTTACTGGGATCGTATTGGACAGGTAAGTTCATTTTCATCTGGGTATTATTGACCCTCAATGATTGAGAAATTTAACTGCAGGAAAATAATTTACTCTTGTTTGTTGGATTCCTTCCTTTAAACAGGAAATTTTAAGTTTTTTGGAGAACAGAAAAGAAAATAGATCATGGTACAAAGGTTCAAGGATTGCAGTATCTGTAAGTAGTCATCTACCAACTTAACTAGTATATACATAATTTATTTTCTAAACTGTAAATAGTTGGGAAGAATAGCAGAGATGCTGAATTTATTAGTTGAATTCTGAAATGCAGAAATGTACAAAGTTTCTCTCCATAGCTCTTGGGGAGCTGTGATAGACAGTTGTTGCAGATTTATTGCAGGATTGTTAACTTAATGAGGATTGTCTGTGTGGTTATTAGACTCGATCTACCTTATTTCCCCCTTGGTTTGGAAATCAGATTTGCAGGTTTTCTAGACTTGACCAAGAGAGTTCTGAGTTACCTAGGACAGCTCAGTTTTAAAAAAAATTTCTTCTAGGAAAGCTAACTTCTGAGAGTATGATCCATTTTAATTCTATCCACACCTTGTTTTACTTGCTATCTATGTGTGCGTGTGTGTATTCTAGACTTCGTACATTCATTCTTATTTCTAACCTGAGGTTGTCTGTGCAGATTCTGGATGATACGTTTGCCTCGCAGATGCAGCAGCTTCTAGGAAATACATTGCAAGAGAAAGACCTGGAGCCCCCTAGATCCATCATGGAAGTTCGTTCCATGCTCTGCAAGGATGCTTCCAATCTCAAGAACAACACTTTCTATTATTAAGCTCAGCCTTCGATGGTGGGAGATGACTAGTGCCATGCCAACATGGGCTTGCCAGTTAGTTGTACTGTGAAGTAAAGTGAATTCTTTTCGCCAGCAAAGCAGGAGGCATAGATTAAGTAAATAACAAAATAATAATAATAATAATAATTTGAGCTGGGGGTCACAAGTTTTTGTAGCTGGGGCAAGCAGCTCGGCTGCTCCTGAAAATATTCCTTATATGAGTATATAGTTGTCAAGCAAAATATCCCACGGTTTTTTTTTGTTAAAATTTTAACAGCTCTGTGCATTTAGTTCTGTCAAACCTTTGCCTGTTGCCGTAAGTGCAATGTCTGACTCTGAGATATTATCAGTTTTCCTTTTACAGCTTTTTGTTGTTTGTTTCGGTAGTTGGTAACTTGGACTAGTGGTGGCCGCAACATCAGAAATAGTGGGCGCTGACACACAACCGTTCGACATAAAGCTCAAAATATTTTATCATTTTAAGGATGAGCAAAATATGTCTCGTCTCAAATTTAAATGTTTTAAATTTTATTTTAAAGATGAGGGAAACATTTCTCATCTTCATCATTAAAATAGAATTTAAATTGAAATAAAATTCAAATCGTTAAGATTTAATTTTCAATATTTTAAATTTTAAATTCTAATTAAGTTAAAAACTATTTTGAGAGAATGACATTAAAAGATAATATTCAGATTTTACTTTTATTATATTAAAAAATTACTATCGAAATTGTGAAAACGAAATAACATTTTAAACATTCAATTTTGACCTAAGCAGTTACTTTACTGCAACTTTTTGAAATATGTGATAAGTCTCACATATCAATAAATCTTGTTATTGACAACTCATGGATCAATCTAAAATTTTAAAAACTCCCTAAAATGCTCTCTTATCTCATTTTATGTGTTATTTTAAGATTTTTTTATACATGCCAATAAAAATATTAAATAACTTAAATTATAGTAAAATGTAATAATATTTTACTAAAACATTTTAGATTTAAATGCTAAGAAAAATTTATACTTTATTTATCACTATTTTTAATGAAGAATAAAATTATAAAAAATAATTAATATTAATAGTATAAAATGATAAATAATTTGAAACATCTAAAATTATATAAAAAAAGGACATTAAATAATTTGTGTATTCCACAGACAAGATTACTCTAGTTTTTGGCTAGCTATATGAGGATCTGATCAAGATGCAGAATCTCGAGGGAAGACAGGTTGCCCGTTAATGCAAAACGGCGATATGACAATTATATTGTCACATAACAAATCCAGAGCATTTGGAGTTTAAATTTTAATATTATCTTAATAAAACGAATGATAAAAAATATATCACCTAAATTATCTATATTAAATCTTAAAAAGTCTACCGATGTGGAATTAAAATTTCCGAATTTTTCTACAGAAACATTCAAATAAAACGAGGATATTTACATCAAATTCCGTAGTTTGATCTCACAGTGAAAAGCGATGGGCTTGGGTACAAGTTATGTTTTTAGTTTGAAGAATTTGGCCAAAAAAAAAATAAAAGAAGAAGAATTAGGAGATATTTACAACTGATTTATGGTGCAAACGAAAGAATTTAAAATTGCACATATAGAAAACGAAGCTGAATTGCAGCACAAGCAAAGGAAGAAAAGGTAAATAACTATACAAGAACTGTCCTCCATGCTTCACTGGTACATCAGAGAAGCCCTGATATAACATGACAAGATGTCCAGAATGCCTTTGTTGCAGCCCTTAGAATAAGAGGGTTTTGATAAATCCTGTTAACAAAGCCAAATGAAGAGGTCAAGAAAATGAATCTGCTAGCTGGAAAAAGGGGAGGACTAATCATATCAAAATGACGCTCTTGATATACTAAAATCCTATTTGGATAATTAGTTTAGACAATGCCTTATGAAGAACGCCCAGCAATTAGCTATATCATTTATAACATAAGTGCATTCTAAAAATAAGCTAGTGTTTGATAGGATACACACTCCAAGAAGCTCGTCGTAGTTAAAAAATCAATGAAGACAGTTTTGCCAAAAATAATTATAACAATATGCGCATAACCTATGTCCATCTTTTGCAGGGGAAAATAGATAGGCTCCAATTTGAAACTTATGAAAACAAGCTAAGCTAAGATCAGCTTATAGATTTACCCAAAAAAATCAGCTTGTCATTATAAGTGCTTAATAAGTTGATCCAAACACATAAAAACATTTTAAAGCAAAAGGGAACACACACACACACAACAGTTGATGAGTGCTGGTCAGAGCATAATGCTCCGTTGAACAGTTAATCACACAACTAAATGAGACTGAATGCAATGGAAAACAGCATAAACTAAGGGAGCCCGGCCAGGTATCAGTCATATAATATCATCTATAGCATTGCCCTGCTTTGGAGATGAAACACCGATCTGCCTCCTAAATTTTTTTAAAATAAGTGTCAAAAAAGAGTGGGAAAATAGAAGGAGTTATTGCCCCTTACCCAATGGCTGTAGCCCCCCAGGACACAACATTGTAAATAACTTTGCTCCCATCCCATGCCTTTTGAAGCTTTCCCTTCTTTTTCACTGACAATGTCTTGCTTAGCGCTGATAAAAACACATCAACAAGAAAGAAATCAAAAGTCCTTTATCATTCATTTTTAGCTAATTGAGATTGACATAATAATTGTCTCAACTAGAGCAAATAAATCCATCTCCAAAATGTATAGGGTAAGCGCTAAAGGGTTATTCAGTCTTTGTTTTCCACTAGAAAATACAGATGAATAACAAAGGTAATGAATCATTCTACGAGGGAAAAAATCAAAAGCACCTTTCTGAAGTTGATTAGGAGTCAAATCCTGCAAACAGTGCAACAAAAATATGTGAGATGTAACACGAACTTCAAATATGTTCCATATACAATATGCTTCCTGTCACTAATAATGGCTGACATTCATTAAACAAATTCCTCACTGGCACACAAAGAAGAGGAGCTTATCATTAAAGAAGCATCAGAAAAGATTCTAGGTTTAAACCACACGCAATGCGGCTTAAACAGATAATTTTTTACATTATCAAACATACATGTATATAGCATGATTATCTCTTTAATATGATGGGATGACTTCTCAAGCATATATTTGCAGGGAGGATTAACACCCACATCCTTAAAGAGGATCAGGAACTGTAAAAATGATTCTTGGAAAGCAATGACAAAAATAAGATGCTACATAAAAAAAATCAGACAACCAACTTAATTCTCTACAACCTGCATCAAATTTTTCTTGCTTCTATGTAATGTAAGTTTCTAGTGTTTGTTGTTAGTATCATATTCACTGTAGGTTGTGACCATCAAAGCAGCTAAGCCACAAGACCTATAAAACACCTTACATGAAAGGCGCACACTCGAGAATCAAGGCACTATCGTAAGAAAATTATAATATATATATATATATAACAAAAGAATAGATAAATGTAATTTGAATAACACTTCACGTATAAATTCTGGGAAAAAAATGACATTTGAACAAAAAATAGATAAATTTAGTAGCCATGCCAATCCTAAGCTATTAACAAAATAACAAAAAGTAGATAAATTTAGTAATGTGAGAGGTGCTGAAGGTGGACGGTACCTCGCCTCAGCACCTATAACTACATTGATGAATACTTATTTACTGACATTCAAACATTACCAGCCTTTTAAGCAGACAACTCAGTAAAGCAAATAAGTTCTAGAAACTCATATTTCGTGAAGCCAATGTGCATAAAGTTCCACATGGCCAATTTATACAAGGTATTTTCGACCAAAAGATTTGGATTTCCATGGTTTTCAACTTTTCATATTATTATAAAAGAATATCATTATTAATAAGTCCCAAGTAAAGCAAAAATAACAGGTATAATGCCTCCTAAGCTGTGGATATACAGATACCTTGGTCTGTTTAAGGGATAGCAAATATGCAGCCATGAAGCAAGCCATTCCCTCCACTATATCTTCTTGTCTAATGAGGACATAACCTTCTTGGTCTGAGTCAATATCGTCACCTTTCCATAGATCATTCTCACTGACCATGTCCCAAGAATTACCTTCTTCTGTCATAACCCAATAAATTATCTAAGCATTATAAAACTAAAACATCAAAAAGAAAGGCTTTCTATAATTTAAAATATGAATGTCTTCAATCTAAACGTGAAAAAAAAATTACTTTGCAGTGTCATAAGCAACAAGTTCAATACAGGAATATATTTGGACGTTTACCAGTTATATTCTGTGAAACTGATGCCTGGGCACACTCTAACTTTTCAAGAAAAGCAGGGCATTCAAACCCAGATTTGAGTAGATCACGTAACTGCGTTGAGCACGTGGATTATTGTATTAGAATGAATAACCATCAATACGGAACCAGAATCTTGCTAGAGTTATTAGCTATTAATTATCCACAAGAGATGAGAAATAACACCGCATTACACATCATGTCAAGCCGAATGAGTGTCGGTTACTTGTATTACAGTACTAATGATACATGTGTCTTCAAGAAAAATATTCATACACAAAATCGATGCTGTCACCAGTACAGATGAGGGATCCACAGCATTCGACCACAAGATCAGTACTTCGTCACTGGAGATGATACCATGTAATTAAAAATAAAAAAAAAATACCTCGTCGGCGTCTCGATCATCTCTCATAGAGGGTAAACCATCAAGGCGCCGATCCTCGCACGACCCTGCAGCTTCACCCTCAATACCGTAATCCTTTTCATCTTCGTCGACGTCGCTAGTCGTATTGAGTAATTCGAGAGCTCTTCCACACTGCTCAAGCACAGACTGCAATGTCTGCCTCTTGACCCGAACCTGACCCTTACCCAATCCCTCCCTCGGGATTTCAACGGTGGATTTTGGATCAGAGAATTCGACTGCCATGGGAGCTTCCCAAGAACCAGGGAACAGTCCCTGGATCCTTCACGCAAGTAGCCGTGCTGAAAACCCTAAAAAATGAATAAAATAGCGGTTTGTCTTGAAACGAATTAGGAGCCCTCGAAGGTTTATCGTCAGAGACGTCGGCGACGTTGTTGTGGGATGATGTAAAGTAAATGGTGTGGAGCCAAAGAGACACGTGCTTTTTATGATCGCGGTGGTACAATGGGGGTGTTTGTCTCTTGCCCGTGCGGCGCCTGTAGCGGGGTTGATGGATCGAAAGGGAGGCAATTGAAGGTGTTCTCCGTTTTATTATTTTTAAAATAATTTTATAAAATTATTTTTTAAAATAAATTTTTAAAATAAAAAAATTTGTTTAAATAATTATTATCAAAATCAAAATTAATAAATTTTAAATAAATTATTTAAAATTTATAACTTCATCATTAATAAGTTAGGTATATTTTATTTTTTTTATATTTTTTAAAATAAAAATTACAAAAACACCTTAAAAATATTATAAGTTTTTTATTTTATAAAAAAATTTATAAAAAATAGATTTATTAAACCAATTTTTTTATTTTTTTAATTTTGAAAAATAAAAAAATTGCTTTGAAAATAGTGGTCAAACAAACTTGAATTCACTCTCGATGCTCATACACTGTCTCCTCATTACTTTTTTTTTATTAGCAAAAAAGAATATTATTAATACCAGAAAAAATTACAATAACTAGTTCAGTAACCAGAGAAAAAACAAAAACAATAAACCAAATACAAACAAAACCAAAAAACAAAATAAGAAAAAACAACATAGCTAGCCAACACCAGTTTTCTTAGAAACAGAGACAACTGAATACAAATGAGCCATAAGATCTCCATTGGAACAACTTTCAGAACTAGACTGTTGTACTTCTTGTAACCAAATGGAAAGAACAGGAGGTGGAGGTATATTAACCCACCCAGTAGGGCCGAACTCCTTTCCAACTACCGCTGCCAATGTATGAGCAGCCTTATTCCCTTGACGATTCAGCCAAGAAATTGAAAAACCTGAATGAAACAACAGCAAGTCTTTAATCTCCAAAATCAACATGGAGCATCTCCAATTCCCACTAGACCCAGAACTATCCTGCAAAAGGGATACAAGCTCAAAGCAACCAGTTTCTAAAATCACACTACTATAACATAGCTCATTAGCCAATAAAATCACCTTTCTAAGAGTCCATGCCTCAGCACCCAATGAAGATGAAGCCTCAAATCTTTCTCCATAACCCCACAACCAACATCCAGAAGAGTCCCTGCAGATAACACCACAACTTGCAGAATTATTTACTTCACAAAAACTAGCATTGCAGTTAATCTTTAATGCACCCAAAGGAGGAGATGTCCATATCATTTGTCTAGAGTTAGCCTTTCCATCATCAATATTACAGGGAAAAAAGCCATTTACAGACCAAAACTCGTTAATACTCCTATTAACAGCTGAAAGAACTCTAACAGGATTAGGTTCTTTATTGTTAAACACCATATCATTTCTTTCTTTCCATATATTCTAGCAGATCCAAGCAGCCAGAGCTTTCTCATAATCAGAAACCAACACACCATCCACAAAAAAATCCAAAGCCCATTTAATAAAACTCGTAATATTTAAACAGTCAAACCTTAAGGTAAGGGAAACACCAAACCAGACCTTTTGTGCCCAAGGACACAAGAAAAACAAATGTTCAACTGTTTCAACATCCTTGCCACAAACTGGGCAGTCATTAGAAGCACTACATCTCCTCTTAACCAAAGCATCTTTTGTAGCAATAGCATTAGATAAACACCTCCACAAAAAATGAGAGATTTTTAAAGGCACATTTAACTTCCATATTACTTTCCATAAGGTCTTAGTAGGACAGATAGAGGTCTCAGGCTAATCAACATAATAAGAGTCAAAATTACATAACATAGAATGATACCCCCCTCTAACTATATATTCCCCATTCCTAGCCTTAGACCACACCAATCTATCAGCACCTTTGGAATGTGAAATTGGGATGCATCTAATTATTTTAATAATATCCTCACTCACTTTCCCTTCTAGATAGCTAAGATCCCAACCAGATACAGTAATTAACTCAGCCACTTTTTTACTAGAATCCTCCACACCCAAATTAACAGAGTTAATTCTCCCTTTAATCCCTGGGACCCATCTATCCTCCCAAATTTTAATCGACAAACCATTTCCAACACACCAAAAAAGATCATCCTTCAACAATTTCCTTCCTTCTAACAGACTACTCCACCCCCATGAAACCCTTGAACCCTTCTGAGCATTCAAAAAATCAGAATTCGAGAAGTAAATAGCCTTTAAAACTTTGACCCACAAAGCTTCAGGATTCTGAAGAACTCTCCATGCAGTTTTAGCAAGTAAAGCATTATTAAAGACCTCAAAATCCCTAAAACCCATGCCACCTTCATGTTTAGACCTAACCATCTTTTTCCAAGCTTTCCAATGAATTTTCCCATTACAGTAAGCCCCTTCCCACCAAAATTTAGCAATTAACGTATCAAATTCCAAACATGTTTTTTTGAGAAATTTAAAACAATGCATAGGATAGCAAGGGATTGCATTAATAACAACTTTTATCATAGTTTCCCTCCCTACATGCGACAATAATTTGGATTTCCATGATTGAACTTTCCTACCCATACGTTCTCTAATATAAGCCAAGGCCTCATTTTTGGACTTTCCCCAAACACTAGGTAATCCTAAATAAGAACCAGGCTCAATAGAATCCTTTACATCTAAAACAGAACAAACCATATCCTTAATATTTTGAGGGGTATGCTTTGTAAAATAAATGCTAGACTTTGAGAAATTTATTACCTATCCCGAAGCTTGACAGTAAATTCTCAAAATTTCAACTAACCTTAGACAATTATCTGCATCTGCATTCATGAATAACAAAGCATCATGTGCAAAAAAACTGTGAGTCAACATGGGATACCTCCTGGACAATTTAATTCCCTTCAACCTCTCTTTAGTAGCCTCACTATTAATCATTAAGGAAAGGACATCAGCTACTAAAATGAAAAGATAGGGAGATAAAGCATCCCCTTGTCTCAAACCCCTTTTTGGGTAAAAAACATCCACAATCCTCCCTGACATGCACAAATTAAATTGCACAGTAGATACACAAGCCATAATCCATTCAACAAACTTACCATCAAAACCCATTCTCAACATAACCTTTTCCAAGAAATTCCACTCAATACGGTCATAGGCCTTGCTAATGTCAATTTTAAGTGCAAATTCATGTTTTCTAGCTCTCTTATTTTTCAAATAGTGATATACTTCATGTGCAACAATTACATTATCATGAATTAAACGGCCCGGCACAAAAGCACTTTGAAAATAGGTTATGCAATCATCAAGAATTCTTTTTAGTCTATTAGCTAGAACTTTTGAAACAATTTTATATGCAAAATTGCACAAGCCAATCGACCTAAGATGATTAACTGTCTCTGGTTTTTCAATTTTAGGTATTAACACAATGTTAGTCTCATTTAAACTCGAAATTCTACCATCCCCATTCAGAAAACCATTTACCATACAGAAGATGTCATCACCAATATCTTCCCAAGTAGAATGGAAGAACTTACCTAAAAAACCATCTGGTCCCAGGGCCTTTAAACCTCCTAACTGAAAGGCAGCCTCCTTCACTTCCAATTTAGAAACAGACACTGTCAAACTTAGATTCATTGAATCATTAATCCTGCATTGTACATATGAGAGAGCCTGCTCAAAGTCACCATTGTCAGAACTTGTAAACAAATTCTTGTAAAAACTAGAAATGCAATCCACTATGTCTTCTTCCTTATCAAGCCATACCCCTGTATCATTTTTCAATCTTACTATATTGTTATTTCTGCACCTTTGTAAAGTAGTAAGATGAAAAAAACGGGAATTCCTATCCCCAAACTTTAACCAATTTACTCTAGCCCTTTGCCCCCAATATTCTTCTTCTCTATCCCAAACCTTTTCAATTTCAACAATAATCTCTTCAGCCTTTTTGATTTTTCCTTCATCTAAATCCCCTACTCTACACTCAGCCAGTTGTGACATTAAAGAATCAATCAACTTACCATTAATAGGGAATACCTTCTTACTCCACCTTATAAGAGCCTTTCTACATTCAAACAATCTTTTAACTAGTTCATTAACAACATCATCTGATCCTTTTTCCATAATACCCCAACCTTCTTTAACAATGCTTCGAAAATCAGGATGACCAGACCAAAAGGACTCAAACTTAAAAGATTTTCGAGACTTCATACCAACATAATGCAAATCAATGAACAACATTACATGATTCGATTTTACAGGTTCAGAGTATATCACCTGGGCTTTTGAGAATGTTTCCCTAAACTCCAAATTACCAAAAGCTCTATCAATTCGTTCTTTGATGTGAGCAGAACCCATTCTATGATTATCCCAAGTAAATCTTGCTCCTTGAAAACCCAAATCTATAAAGTTGCAATCAGTTGCCATTTTTTGAAAATTTACAATCTTACGAGTAGCTCGAGTTCTCCCACCCCACTTTTCCTCCTGTGATAAGATGTCATTAAAGTCACCCAAGCATAACCAAGATCCCATTATAGTTCTAGCCAACCCATAAATCTGCTTCCAAACTCTCCTTCTATCAGCTTCTTTTGGAGGACCATAAACAAAGGTGATAAAATTTGGTCCCTCAGTCTGACTCTTCTTAACCTTTGTGTGAATCAAGAATCTAGAAAATTGAACTATTTCCAACTTAGTATCCCTATCCCACCATAAAGATAATCCACCTGAACAACCCATAGGCTTCACATACTATTCATTAATCAAACTACACCTCCTTTTAACTTTCTGAACCACAAGAGTTTTCTGCTTTGTTTCCATAAGAAAAATGACATTTGGCTTCTTTAATCTACATGCCTCCTGAAGGTTCTTAACTGTCAGAGCCACCCCAAGGCCCTGACAGTTCCACGATATAAGCTTCATGGCTCCTGGGTGGCTGATTCTGGCCAGCCACCTGAGCCCTTAAAGTCAGCAACCTTCTTTTGAATCTTACCAAAAACAAAGCAATCATCTGGGAAGGAGATTGAGGAATCTTCATTATTATAATTACCTTCTATAATCCTTTCATTTGGATGAGTTCGTATCCAACATTTTGTTTTTCGAACATTACAATGCTTCCCCTTCTTAGTAGCTTGTTTATTCTGAGTTGAGCTCCCTTTTAATTTCCTTTTCTCATCAACATCAAAGTCAAGGTTCTTTCTCTTTGAAATAACAACATCCTCATCCTCCTCACGAGCCCTTTTAAGATTTACAGCACCCAATCTTTTTGCCATAGAAGAAATATGAGACAAAAATGGAACAATAGCACTACTAACCTCAGTTTCCTCCCTTGGCATCTCAACAATATAGGATGGAGGGGATTCCAGAGGGATATAGGATTCCGAACCGAATTGATTTCCAACCTTCTCATTTCCTTCAACACTAAAAGAAACTACATTGTTTTGAAATTCCATGTTGCTCCTAATCTCTTGATTCCTTAAAGTTTCCCTTTGAGGCCTATCTTGAAAATCCAAAGCGTTCTGGGCCAAGGATCTTTCTTCACAAATTTCTCTAATAACTATTCCTCCTCCCTTCCATTTGGGCTTACTTTTAACTTGTTCATTTGATAAAAGGCCCATCTCACTTTGGGCTATTTCCTTTCCTCCTCTTCTTTTCCTTCCTACAGAGTCCATCCCTTCCACATTAACATTCTTCAAATTATTTCCTCCTTCCTCCCAGCCTCCAAGACTACCTTCACCTAACTGCCTGTTATGAACATTATAACTGCACTCTCCTTGTTCGAAACCACACTCTTGATTTACAACTTGATCATACTCTTGTTCTACAAAAGATCCACTCCCCTTAGGTTTCTGAACTGGACGTGCAACCTTGAATTCATTGATCAAGATCTCCGTCCAATCTGGAACACATCTAATAACTGCTTCATCCAATGTCCGTACCATCGCCACAGACAGATCTGAAGAGAAGGAATTAGTTTGCCTTGCACTTTGATTAGAACGGCTTCTTTGCTCATGACCAAGAAGACCACACCTGAAACAGAATCTTGGAAGCCTCTCATACCTTACAGTGATCCAGATATGATCTCCACCTGGTCTCGGTACCCAAATTCCTGGTACTAATGGTTTACGAACATCTATGACTACTCTCGCTCTGCCAAAAGCCCTAAGAAATCTTCCATTCACCACCAGATTTTCAATCATAACAACCTCACCAATTTTCTCTCCCAATGTGAGAATATTACTTTTAGTCAAAGCCTCCCATGGAAGATCGTGAAATTGAACCCAAATTGGACACAAGAAAAAACGTACCTCCTTAAGAATTGAATGCTTTGGCCACTGCTGCACACTGAGCAAATGACCTTAAATCGCCCATGGCCTCCCTCTAAGGATACGGTGATAATCAGCTTCACAATCGAACCAGAACAAAAAGGTATTTATGTCTATCGGAACAATTTCCAGGCCTTCTTCCATGTTCCATGCTTTCTGAATCATTACCATCACAGTAGCATGATTTAAAGCCTTCTTAACCAAAATCTTTCCAACCAAAACACCTCTTAACCTTCGATTTTCACCATCGTTCTCCCATTCCAAAGAAACCTTGATCTCTTCCTTTATTTCATCACCTTCTCCCTTCTTATGATCCATCTCCATATCCACCTTCGGAAAAACAAAACCAAAGATGAAGAAGAAAAATAGAAACAGAAGAAACAAAAAGCCCCAACCCTAGGAAACAAAACTCCCACTACATGAGAGAAAAACCTAGCTCACGCACTCGAGAGGAAACCAAGGAGTTGATTGAGAATGCCACTAAATATTTATTCTTTTTAACATGATACGTAAATCTGTCTCCTTGTTCTTAAGGTTTAGATTTAATTTAATTTTATTATTATATTTTTTATATATTTTTATTTGTTAAATATAAAATTTAAAATAAAACTAATTTTATAATTATCATTTTAAAAAAATAATTTTATTATTTAAAAAATTAAATTAAAAACTTTAAATCTGAACCACCCAAATTAAAATTGGATGGTTCAGATTTCACCAGAATGATGGTACTCATCACCCTATGGAGTATGGAATACGAATTGCGAAGAAAGAGCGTGGCGGGTCAGGATGGCGTCGCGTCATATTCGTTTGAAGGTCGGTTATCCTACCTAGCTGGTTTCTTTGTCCTTGTTCCATGTCTTATGAAATTGTTGAATTGTTGGCTTTTTTTTTTCTTTTTGCCACCTGTTGAATTGTTGACTTAGATATATACTAATGTACATCTGACGTGTCATATAGTAAACTATTAAAAATGGCTATAGTATTTATATTAAATTAAATGATATGATTATTTATATATATCCATCTTTAAAAATCTACCATCAAACAATAATTGAAATCCAATATTTTTCATCAAAATTAATATTCTAGTATATGTTGAGTGCCTGTTTAGTTTTAGGATAGTAATCAAGTTTTGGCCACCTGTTAAATTGTTAACTTAGATACATACTAATGTACATTTGATGTGTCATATGGTAAACTTGTAAAAATGGTTATAGTATTTATATTAAATTAAATTATATAATTATTTATATATATCCATCTTTAAAAATCTACCGTCAAACAATAATTGAAATCCAATATTTTTCATCAAAATTAATATTCTAGTATACATTGAGTGCCTGTTTACTTTCAGCATAGTAATTAAATTTTGGCTTAAAACTGAGTTTTGTTATTTTTTTAATGCATTTCAGTGTGTTTATTGGATTACTTGAAAACTTAGTTCTCTCTCAAAATTAGGTTTAAGTAGTCATTATGGGGTTATTTTTTTTATTGGTTAATCAAGTCTACAATATTATCATGGTGGTCAAAGATATTTATTACGCATTTGAAGATATTTTTTATTAAAATTATCCCAACATAATTATTTTTATCAAAATCAATTTTTATGTAAAGTATTCAAATATAAATCATGTTAGTTTAAAATTAATTTTTATCATAATTATATTATAAAATTTATTATATCCAAACTCTATTTGGACAAACTAATAACCATACGTGGATTGAATGGTGAGTGGGTAACTCCACCTCCTCACACCTTTCATAGGACTAGGTAATCTATGTAAATCTACAATCTAACCATAAATCTTTTTTTTTTTGTAATGAAATTTATATACAACCTTCTTGATTAGCTGCACGTGACTCCTAACTCCAACAATCTTTTAAAAATTAAAACAAATTCCTGCTCAACTTTTAAATTTTAATCATTAATCCTATCCGTTAGATTTTTTTTAGCTTATTAATAAAAGTTGCCATATAATACTAAATAAAAAAATTAGCACGTGACATGGACTTTACGATGGAATAAAATATAATGGTCATTAATAAAATATAATGGAATGAAACGGAATATGGTGGAATGGAACGAAATGTTCTATTGTTTAAGAGTTTTATGAGGGGGAAAAATGGTTTCATTTAATTATTATTTAGAAGTTATTATAAAAAGAATGAAATGAAATGAATTATCACTTTTTTTTCAATATTACCCTTATTAGAAAATTTAAATAAATTTAAATAAAAAAAAGTTGTTCTTTTTTTCATATAAAAAATTCATATTGCTTTTACTTTTTAATAAAAAATCTTCCAATAATAATAATAATAATAATAATAATAATAATTGTCGCACCCGGAAAAATGCGACGGAAGGAAAAAGGAGAACAAATCTGGCTTTCGAGTGAAAACCGACTTGTGAGGAGTCGCCACCAAAATTTTAAGGAAAAATCTTGGGAAACCGAATTAAAAAGGAAAGGATGGTCTGCGTAATCAAAGTTGGATTCGGGAGTCGATTATGTGTGGGGAAGGTGTTAGGCACCCCACAACACCCGTTCCTAGGAACGGTTACCTTGCATTAATTGTGTAAATTTATATGGCTTAAAAATATATTTTGGTTTTCTTTTACCGTTCACATGCGAGAAAAAGGATAGAGAAAAAGAAAATTAAGAAAATTTGAAAAACAAAATAAAGAAAATGAATTAAATTAAAATTAAGAATATTCAAGCAAAATGAGAAAAAGGGTTTGAGAAAACAAATTGGGAAACATTTATTAAATTAAGGGAAAAAACACCAAATAAATCAGAAAATATTTATTTTTTACAAAGGCGGACTTGACCCAGGATCAGAGCCTGGGGCCTACGTACCCTACGGTGGGAATCAAAGTCTACGTAGTTCGGGACTAGAAATGCGTGTCTGTTGGTTGACATTTTTTTTAATTTTTGTAATAAGAGAAAGTTAATTGAAAATAATTTAACCTTTTGCAAACAAAACAATTTTCTGAGATTGAGTTGGTGTGTTTTAATTTACAAAAGATAATTTAATTTCGCTTACTTACTCTTATGTTATTTGTTTTGAAAACATTTCTTTTATTATTTTCTTTTTATATTTTTTGAAAAATGCTTTTTGTTTGATTTTTGACTTTTAAGAAAACCATGGTATTTTTATTTTTTATTTTTCTTTTATACTTTTGAAAAACTTTCCAAATGACGCAAATCAATCTACCTGTTGCAGACTCACAGTCACGCCTGATAGATCAATACCTTAATTACCTATGGAAGTTCTAAACTTCACGGTATAAGGGTTTTATTATATTTTAAAATGTTATATAACACTTTTATTAGATATTTTGAAATTTGAAAAAAAACTTTTCATGTTATTTTAATTTTGAAATATGGTTATTTTCTTAGAAAAGTTGTTTAACTGACATATCTACGCGGATTCACAATCTCACGCGACAAACTCAGTAAACCCAAATCCCTGCGTGGGTTCCGAAACTCACGTGGTGTGGGTATTAAATCCATTATTCCTATTATTATGATTTTATTTTATTTTATTCATTTTGTTTTATTTTATTTTTTATTTTAAGTAAAATTGCTAAATATGGTTATCTTGTTTAAAATATTTTGAAGTATATAAAAATTTACATAATAAAGAGTTATTTATTTATTTGCAACAGGAAAATGAAGTGGAAAGATCATTGGGACCTATTATTATAAGTGAATCTTATTAACTCACTCGTGCAGCCCCATAGGCTCGTACGGTGTAATTGTTTTAGAGGTCTGCGAAAGCTCTAAAAACCTCCGTGACCAATTTTTTTTAATAAATAGAATACACATTATGCCCAATATTTACAAACATGTATGATTTTGTGATAGCGTGTGTTACTGTGCAAACTCAAACAACTTAGACACAAACATAAGATGATTAGATGCAAACTCTCATGTCTTCCCTTTTGTCTCGAAGTTAATAGCTTCCATTTTCCATGCTAGGCTTGATGCTCCCGTGCTTGCCTTGATGTTCCTCCCTTGTCTTGATGAGGACGACCTACTCTTCTCAAGCTTGATCTCACGCTCCCATGGCGCTCACAAGGAAACAAAAGGGTGGAAGTTAAAACTCTTAAGTTCATGCCAGCATTCCCATTCCAATACAAGGGCAAGCAAAACCTTCATATCATCAACTATTCTACCCTCCAAAGCATTCGTAGACAACATCATGATAGCCCAAAGTGACATAAAATACACCCATGGGACTCAAGGCACATGATATGCAATTAAGGGTACCCTTTAGAAGCTAGATGATATGAGAATACTCTATAGATCAAATGATGCATACCAATCATAAATATCAGTAAAGGTGAATTTTTCATCCCAAAACCAAACCATATAAACCTTTTTCTTCACTAAAAGAGAATTTAAGTGGCCCACAACCAAACTGAAATCCTAGTGTATGAAACCATGGGCATAAAGTTCAATTTAGATGTTTAAAACGCATCTCATATGTGCAGCAAATGGAAAAGAACATGGCTAACGATTCATTCATCCATGGGCATAAAGCTGGACACGAACATGCTGCCCATTAAATGGACTTTTGGGCATGCAAAATCACGGATGTATACCCCTCTTCCACTATTATAACTACAGTAATCACACAAGCCGGTCACTAGTGCACAGAATGTGACACCAACTACAAAAGAACCATGAAAGAAAAAGCAATTTCCTATTCTCTTCCAATGTCCACAAGAATTGAAGCCATAATTCTAAGACTTCAACTTCCAAATTCAACCAAGTTCCCTTCATGGACAAAAGGTTACAGCAGAGATAAACCATCAAAATACAAGCACAAAGCACACTCGAAACATACCTTAGGCTAGATTCCTAGAGCCAATAAAACTTATCCAGTCTAATCAATTCTCAGGCTATGGCATTTGATTAACGATGGTGGGCAACAAATTCTCAAGGTAGAGAACACCAGAGCATAGAACTACAGGGCTACTTACGAACATAAAGCCAAGAAAACAAAACTGAAACCAGAAAACCAAATTGACACGGTCATGATATTCCAGGAGTCAAATAGCATTTTAGTGATGTAGAGAATTAAAGGGACCATAACTCAGAAAAGAAATCCGCACTCATGAGCTCCAATCAACACAGTACAAAATTCACACACTCGGCCATGTAACGCAGTACCAAGAATGAATAGAATCCATGGTTCAATGGGGTAGCAAGGGATCAAACCATTCATTTGAATTCTATCAGAATGGAAAGAGAATCATCCCAAGAGAAAATAAAATGCAGGGTATCATGACTGAGATATAATAGGTAATGATAAACCCAAATGAATCTGATTTTTACCCTTCGAATCCAGTCCGCGAACTAACACCGTTTGCTCTTGAACCCACGTTCCTTCCCTCTGCTTCGTGCCTCTGAACTTCATGCTCATCCTTCGGTCTCCTGTTCGGCTTCAGCTTGGGTCTCCTCCTCTTTCCTTCAGTCTGGTCTCCATTGTCCAGGGGCTCCGCCCGCAGCCCCCTCTCCTTGGTCACTGCAGCTACAGAGGAGGAATGGCTTAGTGGTTCAAACTCAGCCCTCACGCGTGCCCCCCTCCGTCCTCTCACTCTCGCGATACCCCACCGGTTGCTCTCCACCTGGATCTCGCTCTTGGTTCAGATTGAAACCCTCTCTCTCTTTTCTTCTTCGTGCCTCTGTTTTTCGGTTCCAGCTCCCTCGGACTCCCTCTGTTTTTCAGGCTCGCATTCCCTTGGCTTCACGGATCTTCGACCTCCGTCTGCTTCTTCGCGGCTCTCGGTTTCTCTCCTCTGCTCTCAGTCTCTCCTCCCCCCCCTCGGGCTCCAGCTTTCACCTCTTATGGCCTCCATCGTGCTTCATCCTCACACGTGTTCCCTCTGTTTTTATTCTTTCTTGCACGGTTCCCCTTGCTCTTGCTCTGCTCTTTCTCCTTGGGTCTGTGCTCGCTGCCCCTTTCTCTTTCAGCCGTCTCCTTCGTCTTTTCTTTGTTGCGTGGCTTCACTTTCTCTGCTTCACCTTTTCTTTTCTCGGCCGCTTTTCTTTCTTTTTCTCTCTGCGTCTTCTCTTTTCTGTGTTCCCCTCAGTTTTTTGCCTTCTTCCACGCTGCCTCCTGCTTTTCTTTTCTTTCGGTTCACGCCTCCTCCCCTCGGTCTCCTCTGCCCTAGCTGCTTAGGGCATGGCCCTTTGGGGTCCAAGTCCACGAGCCCTCAATTGGGCTCGCGGCATCTTGGGCCCAAAGGCCCCTCTCCCTTTTATTTTTTTGGTTTTAGATTTTCTTTTTTGTGTTTTTTGTTTTTTTATTTTTTTTAGTTCATTTTTTCATTTTTCCTTTTTTATTTTATTAATTAGTACTTTTTCCAAATTTTTTTAATTTTTTTATTGTATATATATATTTTTTAGAAAACTTGCATCAATTTTAAATTAAACATGTTTTCTTTTTCTTGTATAAAGGCCGGACAAAATTGGGTGTTCACAATAATAATAATGTGTTGTAAAACAATTTGGTTCTTCCAATAATAATATTAAGATTTATCAAAAAAATAAAAGCAACTAAACTAATTATGATAAAGCATAAAAAGCAAGAAAGTTATGATAAATCACAAAACTTGTGAAAAAAAGCATACATTAAAGTAGTGATTCAATTGTATGTGTGAGATATGATGTGATTGGAGTGATCTGATTGATGTGATGACAAAACACCAAGAAATGTACAATATGGCAGTATGGAAAAAGTAAAAAAAATCATGAGAATAAATATATATATTTTTTGTTAAAATTAATGTGTGTTTTTGTAATTTAAATAATTACTTTTGGCCATTCCATCCTTGACCACCAATTTGGGGGGACAAAAGAATTAGATTTAGGGTGGCTTATGAAGCCATCAATTGCTATTTCATTCTCTCCTAAAAAAATCTCTCAAACAATGGCTTAACCTATATAATCATTCCATTTCATTCCATTCTCCCCTTAAAAAAATTCACAAACATAGGGTTAATGATCCATTTGGCATAATAGAAAGATGGATGTGAGAAGAAAAAGATATTCACTATGTGGCATGTTCAGTGACATTTTGTTGTAACATAGAAAGAGGAAGCTTTTCATCTAGACAGAAATTTAGTGTCCGATTGGATTACATTTTTATAAAAGTTATGCTAGAATAACCATAGTTTTTAAAAATAAAGTTTGAATAAAAGTAGAAAAATTTACCACGAACATGTTTAGATAAAAAAGAAAAAAATGATATTAAAACTGAAAAACTCTCTCTCAGTGAGAGTGAAACATCTCCATTAGTGAGAGTAAAACATCTCCATTAGTGAGTGAGTGCGAGTGATTTCTTGGGATTATCTGTTTTGAGTGCTAAGAGTGATATTGTTTTCTTGAGTGGATATCTTGCAGAAGGAGTTTAATGGCACAGGCTGGTGACAATCCATTAATTGGGGTGGATTGGTCAGAGGCTACAAGAGGTTCTGATGATGATTTCGTTGCGATGGGTGAATTGATTTTAGCAACAAGGAAAGGGAAGGCTACAATATTCAATGTTGTCTTAAGAAATTGGAGTTTGAAGGAGGGTGAGCTTAAAATTGCAGAGAGAGGTTTTAATTTATTCATGTTTACTTTTCAAAGTCATGAAGTGTTGGACAGAGTACTCCAAGATGGCCCTTGGATAGTTGCAGGGGCGATTCTAGTTATGAAAGAATGGCCAGCATTTGTGTCAATGAAAGAACTAGACATGGATAGTTATCCCTTTTAGGTTTAATTGCACAATTTACCTAAGGAAGCAATGGGGCAAGATAATCTGATTAGGATGGTTAGCAGTATTGGGAAGGTGTTAGCATATGAAAATCCTCGACACAACGGGTACTTAACAAGGTGCTTTGTGCGTCTCCGAATTTTAGTAGATATAACTCAACCACTACTGGACGGATTTTGGATTTCACAGCCAGAGCCTCTTCCAAATCTCTGGATTGTTATAAAATATAAGAAGCTTCAAGATTTATGTTTTAACTGTGGAAAACTTGGGCATGACAGACAGGTTTGCATTGATGAACGGAAGTTATTTGCAGTAGATCCTTCTAAAGGTCGTTATAGTATGGGGCTTGGAGTAGCTCCTATGCGTGAAATCTCATCCATCATTAAGGTCCTTGCAGATGATGCCTCAAGTTCAGATCGGTCCTCTATAGTGGCGCGTGGTGAAAACTCATGGAAAGCGCATGGGGAGATATCCAATCAATTGGGTAGGTCATTTTCTGAGCAACTACAGGGGCATCTGCATGATGACACGTTGAGAAGAGGGGAGATGTCAGTTAAAGAACAAATACCACAAATAGATGGCCATGTAGATATGAGGAAGGCACTGAGTAGAGGAAAAGAATTAGTGGATGATCATTTAGTGAGTAATGGGCTACCAAAATTAAGAATGGACAAAGAAGTCATGCAAATAGGCCCAATACCTACAACAGCCCAACAAAAAAGGTAGTTTATATAAGAAAGTGAACTTGGGCCCTTTAGACATAGGCAAATTGCCTTACCAAACAATGGGTGCTCAAATTGAAAGCCCATCTGAGGGTGCTGTGGTACGTTATTGTAGGAGGAGACCGAGGAAAATTATTGAGGGATCAAAACATGGTGCTCAAAGGAATTTTGACTATTTTGTTCAGCTACCATCAGACGACGATGACCTGGGAATGGGGGCTTTGCTACACGAGAATAGTAAACTCATTTCTGCCCGAGACCATCAACTCATACTTCAAATGACTGCCATTAGGGCTGCACAGGGTAACCCGATGCCTGGTTGGCCCGGCCCGACCCGACCTATATATATATATATTTTTTAATTTTTTCTAGTTTTTTATATATCTTAATTGATTTTTGTAGACTTTTTTTTTCTTTATGTATCTAATATAATACATTTGCTATGTAAATATTATAAAAACTTTTTAAAATTTTAATATTTCAAATTTTTTTAAATTTTGAATTAATTTTTTAACTTAATATTTATGTAAAAATAATGTATAATGGTTAAATATTCATAAATTTTGAACAATTTTATTTTTTTTCCAAGATTATTTTTTAATAAAATATATTTTTAAGTATAAATAAATATATTTTTTATTATTAAATATTTTTTATTTTTAATTTAAAAAAAGATATATAATATCGGGCCAGTCCGGTACTGGCTCAATATTGGCCCGAAATATTTCGGACCAGACATCGGGCAGGGGTCAAACCCGGCCTGGCCCGGCCCATGATCACCCCTAACTGCCGTATGTCTAAAACGTGGAGCAGAAGATGATTTAGAGGGTGAAAACTTGAAGCGACAAAAAGCGGACAAAGTGGTCATGTTTTATGAGTCTAATGAGGAGAGCAATGCTTCTAATGTTTCACCTTGTAGGCTAGTATTCTGTAGTAGCAAGATGGTGAGGAAGAGAAGCAACCTGAAGCGACTTGCACAAAAAAAAGGGTATGGTATCTCAATCTTTTTTTATTCAGGAGGGAGAGGGAATAATTAACCTTAGGGATTCTTTGTCAGGTTGTGGTAATCTTAATAATCATAGTGAGAGTGATGAGCTGAGGCCTAGTGGCTGGTCAAAAATAGCCACTCAATCGCCATGAGTGCCTTAAGCTAAAACTGTCAGGGGTTGGGGGTAGCCCTAACAGTTAAACATTTGAAGCATCTATGCTATAAGTACCACCCCAAAATGGTTTTCTTGATGGAAACTAGAATGAAAAATAATAAAATAGGGAGGTTACAAAGGAGGTTAAATTATCACCATGCAGTAAATATTGAGCCAAGAGGTTTGTCAGGTGGACTAAGTTTGTGGTGGAAGCTGGGTGTTGATCTGGTAGTAAAATATAGATCATTGAATAGCATCCATGTTGAAATTAAAAGTGGAGTTGATGATGTTCGTGGGATAATTTCTTTTGTCTATGGTCCACTGAGAGAGCAGTAACAAAGGGTGTGGTGGAGGATGCTATGAACCCTTGACCCAGGTGTTGACCAGCCATGGATTCTGATAGGTGATTTTAATGATTTGTTGTATAATTCAAAGAAGCAAGGTAGGAGGATCCGATCTTTTTCCTCATTTGAAGACTTCCATAGTTTGTTAACTAATTGTAGTCTAATGGATTTTGAATCTAATGGGATATAATTTACATGGAGTAATAATAGATTGGGAACTGCTCACATTAAGGAAAAGTTAGATCAGGCTATTTGCAATATTACATGGTGCCAAGAATATCACAGGACTCAAGTCTTTAATCTACGTCCCATGGGGTCAGATCATTCGCCATTATGGGTTGACTTCAAATTTCAGGATGGTCGAGCAAAGAAAAGGTTTAGAATTGAACAGATGTGGGTAAGGCATAGTGATTTTCTAGAGGTAGTGAAAAATGCATGGCGGGAGGCCGAAGATTATGATGGAAGCTAGCAGGGAAAATTTTTGTATGGTTTGGAAAAGGTGAAACATCATCTCTTGAAATGGAGTAGAAAAGAATTTCCAAATAATAATGCAATGCTTAACAAGCAAATGAAGGAATTTGTAGAATGTCATTGTGGCTCATGGGATCAATTGAAGTAAGTAACAACTACTGTACTTACCCAAAAAATTGAAGAGATATGGGATCGAGAGGACATGTATTGGGCTCAAAGATCCAGAGTCAAGTGGTTACAAGCAAGGGATAAGAATACAAGTTTTTTTCATACTACCACTATCCAGAGATGTAACAAAAATCAAGTGGTTCAGTTACAAAAGGAGAATGGAACTTGGGTGGAGGAAGCTGAAGAGATAGCAAGCTGTTTTACAACTTATTTTGAATAGCTCTTTTCGGCCACTGGGAATAGGGACTTTAATGAAATATTACATGTTGTAGATTGTATGGTGATGGATGAGCACAACCAACATCTTCTAAAGCCACTCACAGAAGAAGAAATTAAAACTGCCACATTCAGTTTGGCAAGTCTCAAAGCACTAGGGCCAGATGGTTTTTCAGGTATTTTTTATCACCAATCTTGGGATGTTGTTGGCCCACAAATTGTTGAATATGTTAAAGAATTTTTCTTGCATGGTGCGTTGTTGAAAAAATTAAATAAGACTAATTTGCTTTTAATATAAAAAATTGACAATGCCACTGAGGTGTGTAGTTTTAGGCCTATTAGTTTGTGCAATTTTGCATATAAAATCATATCTAAAATTATGACTACTAGGCTTAGTACTATATTGCTTGGTCTTATTTCAATCAATCAATAGGCTTTTGTCTAAGGGAGGATGATCTTTGATAATATTATTGTTGTGTATGAGGTGTTTCACCATATGAAATTAAAAAGAAAAGGGATGTACGAAATGGCTCTAAAATTAGATATAAGTAAGGCTTATGATAAAGTTGAATGGAACTTCCTAGCACATTTACTTTTGAAAATGGGATTTAATGAGAGATGGGTGCGGATGGTGATGAAGTATGTCAATCAATGGTTTTCAATCTAGTTCTCTTGGGGGAAAATGTAGCTTCCTTCAATCCAAAGCAAGGCCTTAGGCAAGGGGATCCACTTCCCCCAAGCCTGTTTATATTGGTGGTAGATGTGTTATCAAGGTGGCTTATAAGGGCACAAGAGAAAGGTGATCTTCGGGGTTTAAAACTTAGTAAAAACTGCCTAATATTAACTCATAGCTTTTTTGCTGATGACTCAATGATTTTTTTTTAAGGCTGATAGGCATAGTTGTAGAACACTTAAGTATATTTTGGAGTTGTACAATAAGGTATCTAGTCAAAATGTAAACTTGGCAAAGTCCTATATTTTCTTTTCAAGCAACACGACTGAGGATGTTAAGGACAGTATAGGTTGTTACTTAGGAATTAACTCTATTGTTTCACCTGGGTAGTATTTGGGTTTGCCAATTCTGTGGGGGAGGTCTAAGGTAGAAGCTTTAGCCTTTGTGAGGGATAGGGTGCAAGCCAAGATTCAAGGGTGGAAAGTAAATCTACTATCCCTAGCAGGAAAAGGAAAGGAGGTGCTTATAAAGGCAGTAGCCAATGCCATCCCCATCTTTCCAATGTCATGTTTTTTCTTTCCAAAAAAAGTGTGCCAGGAGCTAGATAGTCTTATATCAAATTATTGGTGGAATCAAGGAGAGAATGAAGGGAAAATCCATTGGATGGCATGGAATAAAATGACAATATCAAAAAGTGAGGGAGGGATGGGATTCAAAGATTTTCATTATTTTAATTTGGCTTTATTGGCAAAACAAGCTTGGAGACTCATTCACTCATCTAATGATTTATGGGTACAAATTCTTAAAGGATTGTACTTCCCACATGTAGATGCTTTGCAGGCAAAGAAAGGAAGTAGACCATCATGGGCATGGAGTAACTTGTTAGCTAGAAGGGATGTTTTGCAGCAAGACTTATGTTGGAGAGTTGGTAATGGTCGTTAAATTTCTTTCTGGAATGCACCATGGGTACCCAATCTCCCAAACAAGAGAATACTAAGCCCCCCACTTGAATTAGAGGTGCCGAATTTGAAAGTAGTTGGTTGTATACAATTTAATAGATGGAATTTGCATGTTGTCTAGGAATGGTTAACGCAGCAGGAGCAATATGAGATTCTCAAGGTTCCCATTGTGCCACATGCTATAGATTCACTTGTTTGGACTGGAAATAGGAATAGTGTTTTCACAGTTAAAATAGCTTACCAGTTGATCAAATCCCGATGGCTCCATAATAACTTTAACGAACTAGGATCGTCTATTGTGGTACCAAAGCAATTATGGAAAGAAATTTGGAATCTTAAAGTTCCTCCAAAAATCATACACTTCTTATGGAAAGCATGTAAGGATATATTGGCAACCAAGCAGAATTTATGTAAGAAAAGGTGTGCTCCTTCTCCTCTATGTCATATCTGTTCTATGCATGCTGAGTCTGTTGAGCATATATTGTTGCACTGTGACTGGGTTAGAATGGTGTGGTTTGGGAGTGGATTTTCATTTTGATTTTAGCCACAACAATGTCCTAGATTTGATAAATGGCTCCTCGAGATTGCTTTTTGTAATGCATTGCAAGAATACAATAATGCAGGGGTTGTTGTGTTACTTTGGAATATTTGGAAGGCCAAAAATGCTTATATATTTCATAATATACACCCAAGTCCCTAATGGGTCATTGAACACTCAAAGATAATGATTATGGACCATTGGCAAGCTCATAGTAATTTTCAAGTTCCCAGGGAGGATTCTTCTGCCTCAATTAGTCATAGTGCCACTTGGTGTAAACCTCAACAAGGGACTATTAAAATTAATGTAGATGGTAGCTACATTACTGGTGACCGAGTGAGAGTTAGGGTTGTTAGTAGAAATCACTTGGGCTAGGTTTTGGAAATCATTAATTACTTTGGTATGGCAACTTCAAGTTTCATGGTGGAAGCATTGGCTTTAAGTAAGGGTGTTTAGCTAGATTTGGAATGAAATTGGCATAATGTTGTGCTGGAATCTGATTGTTTAGAATTATTAAATGTTGTTGTTTCATCTTAAACTAGCCCTGATTGGAGATGTAAAGGGATTGTATAAGAAATTGTGAGGCTCAGCCAAGGGATTCAAGTATGTTCTTTTAGGTGGGTTCCAAGATCAGCAAACAAGGCAGCCGATTGGCTTGTCAAGTCTATTCACAGGAGGATGTGTCTAGTCATTTGGGAATTAGATCCCTCATCCCCCTTTATGTCTTTATTGCATGTTGATTTACAATTCTTTGTTTAAATCTTATTTTGTACTTGTAACTTTTTATGCTTTGAAGTGAAATTCAATGTTATGGCAAAAAAAAAATAATTATTAAAAACCACGATTTAATTTATTAAAAGATAAATCAAACAGGTTCTTAATGATGAAAATAACATGATTTCATCTTTCTTTTCCAACCACACTAAACTTATTTTGGGTTCAAATTTCCTTCCTCTCACCTCTTCTCTCATTTTCATTTTATACCAAATATGGCCTAAAATTATTTTAATAATTTCAGTAAATGCAAATTTTATTTTGAATTTTTTCCCATTACACACTAAATGCAAGGCACCTTTCTAAATCCCTATCTTCTCCCTTATTCAATATTTCTGGGCAACGCCTTATTTTTAAACATGGAAAGCCGCAAAATTCATCTATCATATTTTTATATTTCTATTCTATCAATTACATAGTTATTCTTATTATAGTTTACTAAGCGATGCATCAAGTAATATTATTTCATTTCATCCCTATTTTTATTCATTTATAATTTCATTTTAATTTCTAACATATCAAACATATTGTAAAGCACTAAAAATGTATTTTTTGGGATTCAATCTCAATTGGTATTTGCGTAACCTCACTGATAACTTTCAAATGATGCAGCGTGACTTTTTTTCTTTCAAACTTAGCCACCATATCGTATACGTACACCTCAATTTCTTTGTGCATATTATGATTTTTTTTAACTCGGTTATTGTAACGTGTAATTAATTCACTACATTTCTGTAGTGATTATTAAATAGTGATGAGGCACCTAAAGTGAGTATGAACTTTTCTAATTATAGTAGAGTAGTGATCAAACCATTTATTCATGGCTTCCGTTCGAGAGGTTGAGAATGAGAGCTGGGAACAGGACTTCAAGTTGCAATGGCTGGATTGAGATGAAATAGGAATTAAGGTTCTTTTAATGTTTTAAATCTAAAATAAGTTAATGCTAAGTCACGGTTAATAACTAGATTAGTAAGATGCACACAAAAAAAAAACACTTGATAGTGATTGGATAACATAGAATCAGACAAAATACATATTTTATTTCAAGATGATTGTCATTTTTTTGATTTTTTTATTTGTTTCAAAACATTTTTCACTATACAAATCTCAAGAAAGTATTAATTATAGTTGGATAAATTTACTCTTAAATAATAATGAAGAAAGCGAAAAGCATTAATGAATATTACATAATTAATAAAAATATAATAATAAAATATAATTAAACTTTATTAAATTTTAGATTACTTATTAATTTTTTAATTTGTGTAGATAACTCCAAAGTGGTAATTTTTCAAAATGGAGGAGTATACAAATTATTATACCAATCTCAATGCAACCTTAAAAATATGGTTGATATTAAATATATATATATATAATATATTGGCAAAAATAAACTTTTTAACTGAGAAAATGAGAAGGACAAAAATTCATTACGAAAAATACATTTCAATGCGGTAAATGTTGGAAATTACGGAGAGACCCTTGTTGCTTCGAGATTGAACGTCGTCCACAATTTTCCCTCCAACACGGCGGTTCGTTTTGGAGGGTAGACACGTACAGGTGCTGAAGAATAGGAGAGCCGCTCTCATTGGGCTCTTGCTTGACCACCCGACTAATGCTGGAGAGAAGCAAGAAAGAGAAAGATACCCACTAACCCAGATATACAGGCGAAACTCCGTTTTCACTTTTGCGCTTCCTTCTTTTCATCCAAACAAACCCACATGTCTTTTTTCTCTCTCCTTCAATTTTTATAATTCATAGACATATCTAATTTGTTTTGCTCCCCCGGCGAGGTACGGTTCAATCAATGCAGATTTATCACAGATTCTACATTTTCGTTTGGTTTGTTTTTAACGTGAGATTGTGTAATACGTGTATAACCGTTCAACTTCTTTGCCATTTTGATCGACGTGGGTGCAGGAGTTTGTTGATTGAATGTGGTGGCCTCTGGTTAATCGCCTGGGTTATGATTCTGACATTTCGGGCTCACAAATATGATTAACAAAAATGCAGAAGCGTCCCAGGTAAATGTCTGGCAATTTTCTCCTGCTATGAATGAAAATGACTAGCTTTTTTCAGTCTCTTTTTATGAGCTAATTTTATTGGCCAATACATGGCACCTGTAACGTATCGATTAAGAACGAAGGATTATGGTGCACCATAATATCGGTATTATATAAAATGAACAATGGTACAAGTCATCTGGTTTTGTGTGTTGCAGGGAGATGGCGGTGTACCTGATCCCTCTCCTCAGGCTGGAAAGCCAGATCAGCTGTATTCTTATGGCAACAAAACGGTAACTTTTTGTTGTTACATTCAACGAAAGATTTTTGTATGAATTTGAATCTATGGGACTATTGCCAGTTTATATGTCAGTTGCTTCCAAATTCTCTATACAACCATACAAAACTTTTGTACAATCCCTGGATGAAAAATTTGTTTCTGGTTGATGCCTCAGGGCACCATTGGGCTTACTAAGATGACGAAAGACATGCAAGCTACAAGTTTTTTTTTTTTGTTTGGGTCACTGTTAAATTTAGCTGATTTAAATAAAATGAACACATTTTTTTCATATCTTCATATCGCCATTATTTAACTACTTCCTTTACTAGAGTTCACTTCATATTTTGTGGTTTCTCTCACCTGTCAGCTCAAATCCCTGTAATTTCATGTACTGTAGATTTTCAAGAGCGGACCACTTTTCTTATCCTCAAAAGGTGTGTTTTTCTACCCAAGATCATGAGTTTGCTTTCGGTGTAACTTAGAAATTCACGCTACAGGCTTCTGTATAGAATATTGTAACCTATTTTATTATTGATTGTCCTGACTCCTGAATACTTAAATAGAGAAATGAGTGTAATAGTTTTCTTCCCTTTTTCATGGTCTTTAAGATCTCATGCATATCTGGCTGAAAAACAAAATGTCATACATGTTAATTCACTCTCACACACTGTAGATTAATCATTGTTGCTCTATGTACCCACCTAGAAGCCTCAAATTGAAATTTTAAAGAACAGCAAGCAAGGATGTGGAAGAAAAAGTCAGGCAAATATTAGACAACTAACTAGATACATGGAACTGAAGACAAACTCTGTAATGCATGATCTTTGATGTTCTTTTTTAAGACTTCAATTTGAACTGATTATGAGTGGGATTTGAGGAACTTAACTACAAAGCCAGAATCCTAAACCTTGAAGGAACAATAGAGTTTTGTATTTATTGCATTATATGTAATCCCTGATGTGTAGGAATTGGATGGACATCTTGGAAGAAAAGGTGGTTTATCTTAACGCGCACTTCATTGGTTTTCTTCAGAAGTGATCCAGTAAGTAATAGTGTTATAGCTTCCATTTGTCCATTTGCATATCCATTGAAATTGATGAATTGTTTTTTCTCTGTATTATTTTGTAAACACTTTCCATGTAATTTGACAGCGTTCCCCCCCCCCCCCCACCCCCAACACAAAAAAAAAAGCTATGAATAGATCCCTTGGTCTGCTGACCAAGAAGAATTTCATCAATTTTTCCATCATCATTTTTCTTAAAAAATTAAAAAGAAAAAATATATATGTGAAAGAGCTGTTGGATTTAGTTTTTAAAGTTTTGATTACTTTGGCATTGGCTATTATATGGTAGGAATAATATATATGTGTTTTGAATTTATCTTTCTCTGATAAAATTTCCTTACTTATAAATGATTTTAGTAAATATTGTTACAGGCCTAGCATCTAAAATCTTTTTTAAATGTTTCACCAATCAAGAACAACCGTCTTAGGCCTATAATTGTCGTTCTATGTAATGGCATACTAGAATCATCTTGGGGTTCATGGTGATTTGACGACAAGTACATTAACTGGTAGTCTGTTTATGTTTGGAATTTTAATAAGCAAAAGGAATTAAATTCCATTGGTAATTAATATGGTTTGAACTGGAGAAATCAATGATCAATATCACTAACCTGCAGTTTCAGTACTTTGTCCTTAACCTGTAGTTAATTGATATGGCTTTTATACATGTGTGCACATACACACAAATTAATGACAAGGAGTAATAAATTGGAGTTAAAATTTCATTTCTATATCATGCTTGGCAATGCACACTATCATTATTTGGCATCACAAGTTTTTCTAGTTAAGCAATATTAGAACAATGACGTATATGTGTGCAACTCTAACACATGTATCTGGTATTTATAGAGTGTGATGTTGTGCCTTCCTAGGGATCATTCACCAATGCTTTTCTTCATTGTAATGTTTTTCCTCTTCATTTTTATTGCTTTCTCATCATTTTTTCTATTTTTTCAGGGTGCTGTTTCTCAGAAGGGAAATGAAGTGAATTTAACCCTTGGTGGCATTGATCTCAACAATTCAGGCAGGTTAGCTTGTTTTTCCAAGCTAGACATTATTAGCACTCTGGTTGTATTGCTATTGTCATCATATCAGGATCTGTAAAGTTTATTGGCCTCCTGTAATTTACTTTGTCAAATTTTTTAGTGTTGTTGTCAAAGCAGATAAGAAACTTCTGACTGTGCTTTTCCCTGATGGCCGTGATGGACGAGCTTTTACACTTAAGGTGATTCATTACTATTTTCCCTTTTGTTTAAAGAAACAAACTTTTCCTTCTAGAAATGTCTTTTCCTCTATGAATGTATGGTTTCTGTTCTATTGCATTATATTTCATAATGAATTTTATTTGTAGAAAGCTCCGACAATAATTGCTCCCCTTTTCTTTATTATATTATTACTTCACAAGATTTCTCTGTCTGTCATATATTGTTTTATAATGAAAGTAGTAATACTTTTTTAGAATCTAATTTGCTCAATGGCTTTAGACAAATTGAGATAAAGGTCAAGTAAGAAATGATAGTAAGTATATTATTCTTTGCTTCATTGAGTTTTTTTTGTCAATGCTGCAGGCTGAAACCACAGAGGATTTAAATGAGTGGAAGACTGCGCTTGAGAATGCTTTGGCACAAGCTCCAAGTGCTGCTAATGTGGCAGGGCAAAATGGTAGCATCAAGAACAATCAGACTGAATCGAAAGATATTTCGTTGGAACAATGTATGCTCTTGTTATTGTTGTGCTTTAGATATCTTGTTGACTTTCTGGCATGCATGCTATGCATTGTGCATATGCTCTGTGTACACTGCATGAAACAATTTATTGTCGTTATGCAAGTATTTGTTGTCACAGCATGTTTGTTAACAGTCTAATTTGACTGCTGATATTAACATGTATAAAACTTACCCATTTATATAATGGCATTTTGTAGTGTTAATGATTTTTACGTCTTCTAGGTTTCACTCAAAATTTCTAGGCAATTGATTGTCTCCTTTGTATACTGGGGTTGATTTTGATATTTTGTCTAGTATCCCAGTTGCAAAATTTGTGTTATGGTGCTTTTGCTTAATGCTGTACAAATTTATTACAAGCATGCCTTCCATTAAAAATGCTTTTCTGCACTTATTTATAGCGAAGGGTACAGAACCAATGAGGTCTAAAGTCATTGGCCAGCCAATTTTACTTGCTCTGGAAGATGCTGATGGAGCTCCAACCTTTCTGGAGAAAGGCCTCAGGTTCATAGAAGAGCATGGTGGGTCCCTGTTTCTTTCTGTTTTCTTTTTTTTCTTTCTTTTTTTTTTGTCTTATGAATATTGCTTTTAGTCTTGCATTTGGTAATACATTATTTTTTTGTGATTTACTAAAGATTTAAGCAATAATATGCAACTGCTTTTTGTTGCAAGCCAACATCAGAATTATATGATCAAAGTATGCAGTTCTTCACCTAAAGTTGTTTTGTCATGCATCAGAAGATTTGTTAGGTTTTTTACTTTTTAAATACGTGCATGATGCATCATCATTATAGACAATTTATTCTAAGTGCACTGCTGTTTCTTTGCTTTTGGATTCATTTTAATCCAGGACTCGATACTTCGTTGTGTACAAAAGTTTCATCCTATTTGTCATATATTATTTATCAGTGTTACTTATCAACAAAGAAAAGCATAGTGATCGACTAACATCAGTCAAAGGGAACAGGGTTAAAATAACTTTTGTGATGCCTTGTATGACTTAGACACCTATTAACCTGTCAAATAGGCATATCTGTTATGTTTTTTTGGGCTAAAATTAGCCTGGCAAGATCCTAGCTTCTGAATATTTTCTTTTTGAAGTTTTCTCATGGAAACTTTTCAGTTTCTCGTGTGATTAGTATCATCTCGAGCTTCTGATTTTGAAAGTTTTACCTTCGGGTATCTTCTTTTGGTTGGAGCAACATGGGGGTTGGGTACGGTTATTGTGACTAATGGGGAGTTTTTTAGGATTCTTATTGGTTGTTTACATGGGACATCAGTTGTTAATAGTTTTCATCTGTATAATCATTATTACAAAGCAGGAGTCAAAGTAGAAGGGATCTTACGACAAGCTGCTGATGTTGCAGATGTTGAATATCGAGTCCGGGAATATGAACAAGGTTAGCTCTTTTATTCTTATAATTTCTAAATTATGTGTTTCTGTCTAGGTTCTTTTGTTATAGCTTTCCTTCATTATGATCATTACACTGTGTGCTTCTAGTCAGTTATTCTTGCATTTCACATTAAGAGATTTCATCATCTGTAAGTATTTCCCATGCAAATGCACCTAGAAATATGGGGAATGTTGTGTATTGTCTCTGTGTGTGTGTGTGTGTGTGAAACTCTATAAAGAATTAAACAAAAGCCTAAAACAATATAATAAACATTTAAATATCAAACAATAACTATGTTGCAACATCATTTCCACCTTCATCTGACATAATGAGATTAATTCAGCCATGAAGATCTTCCAGTTGATGAGTTCAGCCAAAAGATTGTGGAAATTCCTCCCGTTATCTGCAATCTGAGGTCCTTCTTGTGATGGTCATCCAATAACCTGTAATGGGAATTAAAGAGAACCATAAAGTGTGAAGAATAGCTAGGTGATTTACCAGTTACCCTTGGTTGCAAAATAAAATTATTTCCTCTACATGCCACATCTGAAAATGTTGGATCCTCTAGTTAAATTATTAGCATGCATGGCCCCTTCTTTCTACATAGAATAATGTAGGTGATCTGCATGAAGTTCTCTGGTGTTCCAGCTAGAGGACCCATATATGTGTGTGTGTTTGTTTATATATTGTGTGAGTTCTTACTAATAAAATATGATGTTTTTGGGTATGCCATACCAATGTAGGAAAAGTTGACTTTTCTGCGGAAGAGGATGCTCATGTTATCGCTGATTGTGTCAAGGTATGTTTGTGATGAACTAAATTACTGATTTCTTTTTGTAGGTCATTAACATGAAAGTTAATTTCTCATACTAATATAATTTCAGCATGTACTCCGAGAATTGCCATCATCTCCAGTCCCTGCATCTTGTTGCAAGGCACTGTTAGAGGCTTGTCGTAAGTGTTATTTTGGCTTTACAATCTATATTTTCTTAGTAATCATTAGTCACCCTGGATCTATTGTGCATGATCTGCTGGTTTTAGAAAAGAAATTCATCAAGGACAACAAGATTCATTGGCATCTAATAGGTGGCACAAGAATTGTTAAATGAGCATTGTCTTATACGTGCATAATTTTCCCCCCGCTTTTATGTGAATATGAGCTATTTTATCATCCAGATCTTCTTAGACTTAAAAGTAATGTCTTGGCTTGTGAATTAGTATGAATCATTCTAGTAAGAACAAGCCAATCTTCCAATTTCCGTACATGTTCTCTTGGTTTGTAGGAAGATATTAAAAGAAGAATTCATTCTCAAATAGGTTATAATGCTAATTTCTTTACCTAGAGTTATAATTGGACAATCCAATGTAAACAATTTTCAATTTATTCAAGCAGACCTTGGAACAAGTTTCTTTTGTGTAAATTGTCCCAACAAATTGTCAACCAACTTAGAACATTCTTGCTAATATCCTTAAATATTATAAATAAACTATTGACACTTTTAACTTTCACAGGGTAAACATGATACTTGAAGAAACTTTACGAGGCATAGTGAAGGGAGAAGAAATAAATCTATGCTGATAGAACATGACTAAAGGCATATAACTAGAAATGTGATTGTGAGATGAAGATGAATATGTGTATTCTAAAGTGATGAAAAACTTGAGGCTGCTTTTTCCAAACCCACAAGGTTCTTACATAAAAGATTAAAATAAAATGGAGTGAGTGAATGCATAAACAATTTAGATGCTGTATAAGGTTGGAGATTTTTCCTGCCTAGAATGAAACTTCTTTTGATCCTCTACTGTCTTTCATTTTGCCCCAGTCAAAGATTTCTGCTATGCCAACTACTGTTTGGGGCTACTATAGAAAGTGATTATGGAGCATTATGATTGAGTGAATTTTACATTTCATATCTCTTTATAATCTTTTTTCTTTTTCCTTTTAATATTCTATGGTTCTTTAAAGTTTGATTTTCTTTTCATCATTGGAAAATGGCAAAATTATTAGGAACTGAACGTACTAGTAGGGTTTCTGCTATGCGTGCAGCAATATGTGAAACTTTCCCTGAGCCAAATCGCCGTTTGTTGCAAAGGTATTTGGTTAAGCACTTTTTCCCCCCATTTCAATCCACAAAAGTGATCCCTTTCGTTTCCCCTTCCGCCTCCTTTCTGGTGAACTTGTGTGATTACTTTTATGGCTATCTTTGTCATCTTGTTGATGGAACTATTGGGTTTAATATTACTCTCCAACCGTCATTTAATTTCAGAACTATATGTTCACGTTGATTTGACCTTTTTCCTTTTTGAAACATTCCTTCATGAAAAATGTGCTGAATTTTCCTTTAGGTTTGTGTGATGACCTACACAGATAGTTTATTTATGTATTTATGGACAATCTCGAACTCATAAGTATTGATAGAGAATCTATTAAATTGAAAAGATCATCATTAAAATGAATGGACCCAGAAATGTTGGATTATTTTTTCTTCATTAAAAAATCTCAACACATAGGAGACAATCCTATTAAGGGTATTAATCTGTAAGGCACTGACCTATATGAATGAACCAAAGAATTACAAATTAAATTACAAAGAAGCCACCCATCGAAATTATATTCTTGGGACTTGCTGAAAAAGTATTGGAAAGAGGATGATCAACACCCAAATGAGTGAATCTTAAACATTCACACTGGCTACTGGAAATGGGATCAACCATATTTAGAAACTTAATACCAACAATAGTTGGAATCTGATTTGGTATTTCGGTAAGTGAGAGAGCTGGAGTGCATTCTTGTGTCATTATAATGATGAATTATGTGGTTCTTTATCATTGTATATGGGAAGTGATTTTCACTCTTTTATCAATTTCAATGACGGAAAGCTATGGAGTATATTCTAAGAGTTGTGAATAAAGTTCAGATGTGATATCTATTGTTAAATAATTGACTAAACAACATGGATTTTTGTTCTTTTTCTTTGTTCCCCAATTTCTTTATTTGTATATTACCCCTTTCTATTATTTAGTCCACTTATTTTGGCCAATTTTTAGTCCACTTTATTTGTCTGTAATTTCATTTATTCATTGTGCTCCTTCCAGAATACTCTTGATGATGCAAGCTGTAGCTTCCCACAAAGCTGAGAACCGAATGAGCTCCTCAGCTGTAGCAGCTTGCATGGCGCCCTTACTTCTTCGTGCCCTTCTTGTTGGGGAATGTGAAATTGAAAATGATTTTGATGTGGGTGGTGATGGTTCTGTTCAACTTCTACAAGCAGCTGCTGCAGCTAACCATGCTCAAGCAATTGTTATAACTTTATTAGAAGAATATGATAGCTTATTTGGGGTAAGTTTAATTGTGTCTTGTTGTTTTGGGCATGGGTTCTCTTTATAAATGCATGCAGACATACATCTTTTACACCAGTCTTGAGTGGTAGATGTTCTTTGCTCCGACATTTATTGATATGTCTCTACGCTTTTCATTTTGGTACCCTTTTGTTCTTAACAATCAAAATTGGGTAAGTTTCAGGGGGACCTATAATCTATTTTATATTCATAAAGCTTTCTCCAAGTTGAGGATTTAGTCACTTGTAAAGCATTTTGCAAGTATTTTGAAGGCTAAGTGCATCTTTTGATAAACATACTCTTCCTTGTATGAGTTTAGAACAGGAATTATTATTATTATTATTATTATTATTATATTGGTAATAAAACCAGGTCCAAAGGACCTAGGTTTGGGAGGTGGATTGAACCACCGCTGGAACAGTGAAGTATGGTTTGTCAGCCGATATCATGGTATTATGCCCAATTCTCTTCTTCCCCCCGTGGGCCCTTTAACCCAAGATGGCCTCATAAAATGAAATGGTTGATGTGACAAGGTTAAAAAATAGTAGACATAAGACTTATTTGGACTTTGTTAGTAAAGTGGCTTTATCTGACAAAATTGTGAGCTTCTTTCTTTGATTATTTTACTATTGAAAATTTTATATGACTGTCTTTGTGGATTATTAAGTTATATATGTTTTAGCAGCAGGAAGCTCGAGTGTCCCCAGATATGTACAGTGAGTCGGATGAAAGTGAAACTGGGAGTGAGGGCTCCGATGTTGAGTCCTATGATGATGATGATGATGATTATGATTATGATGACGAAGAAGATGAATCAGTAGAGGAGTCTGATGCAGATGAAGATGATGATCCTGCTAGTGAAGCATGCTGTGAGACTGGAAACTGTAGGGAAAATCATTTGCCTGATGATAAGGTTAGTGACTTTTTGCCCCCATGTGCAGCAAATAAATTTATAGTTAAGAATATATTGCATTGAACTAAATTTAAGTAAAGAAAGTAAACTGTATAATGAGTTATCAAGACTGAGTTCGTTGATCCTGGGCTAGAAAGAAAAGTTCAAGCACAACATGTTCTATTGTACTACAATGGGGGAGGGTCAGAAATCAACTTTTCACATATATGGAATAAAAGCAGGAAAACAAAAATAGAATAGAAGGGAAGTAAGATTTATCTATTTTTCTTACAGTGATCTAATGTCTCCATTCCAAAGATTAAGTTCACCTCAAGGGTATTCTAATGACTGCCAGGGTTCTACAAGACCAGAAGAAAAACAATCAAGAATGCCTACCTCATGGATATTCAAGGTCCTCAAAGTGCGCCCCTGAGGAACAATTTTATAAATGGACCTCCTGATTTTATAACCTTGACTTCGTTCCCAGATCTTGGCTCTAAAAAGACTTGAGAACAAAGTTTGACTCCTCAACCTTAAGGGGCCAACCCTTGAGGTAATGAACTCAAGCATCCCTCGTGAAATTCTTGAGGCTCCTAGCACTCAGGGTCCAACCCTTGAGCCACCTTGATTGAGGCTTACCTCCCAAAACTATCATAAAATAATGCAGCTTGCTAGCTCCTTAGACAGGGTTCAAGGCTTCTCCCCTCAGGGAACAGTCCATGGCTGTGGCTTTGTAAGGTTGGACAAAGGTGCTTTCCTGTGTGTACCTATCATAATGACTTTTAGTAGGGTTTTGAGTCAGTATGAGATTCCTAGGATTTGATGCTTGCTTCTTGACCAGTGTTGTTCCTTTCCAACAAGATACTCATTTCCCTTGACTGGCTTTACCCATGTATTTAGTTCACTTTTTCCTTTATGTCCCTTTGAGCTGTCCACTAGCTTTACCCATGATGCTGTCAATCATCTAAACGCTCAACAGACACAGTGAAAATATGAAGCTGCTACTTCTACATTTGCACACTTTTTGTTGTTCGATAAAATATCATTTGTTTATAATTCATCATCTGCTTGGCTAGCAATGTCGTACAGACTATAATTTCCTCTTTCAGAAAACAATAGTGAATGTTATCTTCTGGGTCGAGGGGCATGGGAAGAGGAAGGAGTGTGAAAATTATCTACTTATCCCAATCTCTTTATATGTACAGGACCACAATCATTCGAGCCCAAAATCCTCATATATGTGTGAAGATCTTAAAGTCAACCAGGTGGTATCCTCAATTTCTCCTGAAGCCTCACTGCCTCACCATGAAGATGTCAGAAGCTCTGAAAATCTTAGTATTCCAAGTAAGACTGCTAGTGTAGAACATTCCAATAAACCTTCTGGAGCACTTGAAGGTGTTTTCACAGATGAAAGTACAGTGCATCGCACAAGTTCTACCAATGCTTCTTGTATAAAAAAATCAATAACCATGTCCAATTCCCCAGCACATGAATCTGGGCATCGCTCTAAATGGGGGCGCACCTCTGTGAGTTTACTTGTTCTCACAATTAACAATGTCTTTTCAATCTTCGAATTTATGTGCATTTCACTTGCCCAAAATTGGGTAAAGCTCTCACAATCAATGTTGAATTTCCATGTTCATTTTTAGTTTTCTATTTTTCCTTGTGTCTATTCATGTTGACTTTTTGCTATTGAGTCCAAGTTATCATATTTTTTGTAATATTTCCAGGCAAGGAAGAACCTTTCCATGGAATCCATTGAATTTTCAGCTGAAGATGAGTAAGTAATTGGCGTCTGTCAACCGTGATTTTTTTCTTCCTCTTAAGTTTCTTGTGCATCTTCGTAATTTTAACGGTATCACTGTTAAGTGCCCTGTAATGCTTGAAACTCATCCCCAGTGAATTTGGACAGTTGTGAAATTATTTTGGTGATATTAAAAGATGCCATGTCTAGGAGATAAATGACTTATGTCAATGTGCTATTTAATGTGTGTAACAGAGCAAGAAAGAGATCAATGAGAAGTTTTTACATGGGTAAAATCATCAAACAAACACAGATCATAACTGGTTTTTTGTTGGTAAAGAAACATAGCAGATTTAATCAGTAAAACAAAATATGAGTAACGCCTTATAAAAGTATGCAGGGCTCCAGCACGTTTTTTCAGAGAATAGGTATATTTATGTATCTATGCTATTATCAAATTAGTATTAGGTGCATATTTTTCGTGAGTTTCTGAACTTGCAAGCTTACAACCCATCAGCTTCCTTTCATTTTAAATCAAAAGCTAGGGAAATCTAATCAATGAGAGAAAAATTGTCTTCCTTTGGCTGCACTACCTCTCTGTTATGGCATTCAAATTTCAATCCTTTTCAAATGGAGTGAATTTATCCATAAGTCCATCTTTGATCTTCCTTTGATATATCTTGTATTATTATATGAAATAATATTTCCTTCATAACCTTTTTTTTTATTTGGAAGGTTATACTCACTTAATTGTTAGTTCAGATGTTACTGGTCTTCTATAAGGTGATTATGCTGTGCAATGATTTGATGTGGGGCATTTACCCATAAGTGAAGATGGCTCTCTCTCTCTATATATGTATGTTCACTCATTTTTAGTCCACTGATTATCTTTCTGACAATACAGTGTTGGAATTGTGACACTTGGAGCTGCTAAGACTGAATTGCAAAATCAAATTGCAGAAGAGGTACATAACTTGATTCTTTCATGATAGTTCTGTTTATGTGTGTATGGCAATTATCTTTCTGTTTTTACACCTCGTTGAAGGTTAAAGAGAATTCAAAGCCCGAACATGATCTGGAAAAACAAAGAAAGCCGTTGCATGAGTGTCATCTGGCTCTTGAGCAAGATGTGTGTTCATTATGATAGATGTTGCCCACTCCCCAGGCCCCCTTTCTATATAAAAGATTTTGTTACCTAAAATTTCTATCTATAGGTGGCAAGCCTACAGGAACAGTTGCAAGAGGAGAATTCTCGGGCAACTCTTGAAGCAGGGCTGAAGTTACCTCCAGGAATTTTATCAGGTTTGACCAGTATTGATGACAAGGTTGGTCTATGTTATGTTCAAATGCGTTATTATTATGAGTTTTGATCTTGCGCTAGAAATTAATCTACAAACCTGTTAAAGAATAAGGCAGATCTGGAGGAGTTGGCTCTGGTAGAAGCAGATCTGACCCGTTTAGAGCAGAAGTTCAATGATCTGAGAATACGGCTTAATCTACAACATAAGCCAACTTGTGGTTCTGCATTGAATTTCTGTAATATGCCCCAGCAGATTTCTAATCATGAGTCAAAGCCGTATGGTCATCATTACTTACAATCTTACTTTTGCATATTTTTGTTTTCACGATCTTGTTCTGCTTCAATTTCATTGAAAGAAAATTTGTTTGACAGGAGGAATAAACCAGATACTGAAGTTACAGCCACGTCACAACTTGGCAAGTCAAGAAGTAAGGTAAATATCACCTAAAGAATTTGTTGCATAATCTCTGCTAGCCCTGAATACAAGTATGAGAATCAAATAATTATTTGAAGCTTAAGCTGTCAGTTTTGGACGGATAGGATGATGGAGTACTTTCAACTCTGGCATGCTCATAGTCCTAAATATGGCTATAATACAATCAAATAAGAAAGAAAAGGTTTGAGAAGAGGGTTCAAAACAAAATACCAAAAAGGGAAAAAGAAAAAGGAACAAAGAACCAACTGTTCAGCTCGATTTGCTTGACGGATGTGTAAGCAGTGCAATAAAAGAAGATTTGAGACAATCAAAACTAAAAGAACAAAGTCTATGGCAATTGTAGAGTAGTATTAGCACTGAGCGTAGGACCAATGAGCTTGAACTAAGCATCCTCTGTTTACTTCTAAGAATTATACAGTAGTTTCTGGCAAAAAAAATTGTACTTAATCTTCTTTTAACTTTTTATTGCAGCTTATATTTTCTTGGTAGGAACCAAAAGCATAATCTCTCAAAAGATTTCATCAAATTTTAATTAAACCACATGTTATCCCACAAGCTTTGCTTGGTCTAAAACCAAAGTGGCCAAAACTTGATTTGAAATTTACCTTCGTAGGACAAGTCAAATATTCTAAATGACGTTGATATATATTTGGACTAGAAATATATGTTGAAACTTGGGTATTTGGTACAACAGGATAGTCAATTTGGTGGAGCAGAAAATGAGAATGAGAGAAAGCTGGAATTAATATCCTTGCCATGCAATCATCCATCTCAAAACAATTCTAAGAAATTTGGTACAAAGAAAGAGGTTGTTTTCATAAATTTGTTGACGATATTAGTTATTGATTAACTTTTTCTTTGAATGGTGCAATCTTTACTGTTATTTTTGTTGTAGGGACTAGGGACTAGAAATGCCATTAATTGTTGATATTTCTCAATTCTCCGGTCCCAAAAAAAAAGAGGAAACATGTGCATCCTAATTGCTTTTATCCATGTCATCGCTTTGCTTTCCCTGTTACATCATTATGATTTATAATTTTATATAACGTTGCATAGTAAAACTGTTGGTGGATGAGGAGATCAATTTACTGCATGCAAGGTAGGCTACGAAGTTTTATCAGTTATCAGGAACTAACTCTCAGGCGAAAGGCAGTGAGGCTTGCAGATGCTTTTTTGCTTTTAACTGGGCCAATCATATTTATTGTATTGGAAACTGACAGTACTAGATAAACTTAATTTATTCAAATGCTTTAACAGCAGGGAGCGAACCCACTGACAAAACTGTCATTCAGACTAAACTTTTTGAAGGATAAAGGGCGCGAGTCTAGTCCTTCTGCACAAAACCCAGAAAAAGGAAAAGGTTCAGAATTTCCCCAATCACTACCGTCCCCCAATGCCTCTCGAGGACCTGAAGTTCATTCTGTGTCAGCCCCAGAAAAAGGAAAAGGATCTGAATTCCGCCAACCATTGCCATCCCCCCGTAAGCCTCGAGGATCAGAAATTCACTCAGTATCAAACCTAGAAAAAGGGAGAGGTTTGGGTAGTTCTTTACAGATCCCAGATAAAGGTTCAGGCAAAGAAGGCCCGTCAGTTCAAATTTCAGACAAAATGAGAAAATCAGGTAGTCAGCCAGCCCAACACTCGGAGAAATGGAGCCAGCATCCGCAACACTTGGAGAGAGGCAAGTCAGAAGGCCATAAGCCTTATACTGTGGATAAAGGCCGTTGATTAGAAGGCCTATATTTTCTTACAAGTAGAACAAATTCGAGATGACACAAGACCATTGCATTCAATTCAGTATTGTGCTTTTGTCCACTTGTGGCATTGCTTCTCTATTGAACAATCTTTTCTTGTGACTTATGGAGCACGGTAGCAAGAGAAACCTTGTCTGATTAGGTTGACACAAGGACCATTATTAACACAGATGCACAAGTCCGTTTGCCCCAAAATATAGGGTGCAAAAGGCATAGGTCAACCATCTTCATGACGTTATCCCCACTGTTTGTAATCGAACGTGCTGGTTTTTGCTGGCCCACTAACGAGCTTGATGGTTTTGTAGTTGGCTATTACATAATGCAATAATATTGTTGACCCTTGAGTTGCTTTTCCTCATCTAGTAAAGCATCCAAGAGCTAGGCACTGGCCCATATCCACTCAGATTGAGTAGAACGAAATTTAATTTGTATTGTTCATCTAATTTAAATCACATGAAAATTTAGTCTTTTCTTTCTTATTTATTTTTCTCAATTGAAATCTATTATCTTGAAGGAAAAATATATTTAAATAGTGATTAGGAAGAATTTAAGCGATTGTTGGTAGGTCATGAATGTATGAATTGAAGAATAAATTCATTAATTGCATCTTCAGAGCAAACTGTGTACAAATCACAACTAACTATCAAACTGTCAAGGACTCTGATTTTTCCTTTAAATCTGATCGTACACTATCAAACCAGAATTCTCCATATACTGAAGAATTAAATAATTAAATCACTAGAATATACTTCGTCATCATCCTCTCCATATACTAAAGAATGAATTATTTCGTCATCATTCTCTCCATGGATAGACAGCAAAACTTCAACCATAATCCTAATCAAAATTCCTTGAATAGCTTCCTCACTTGTTCTAGCGTCACAAATAGCACCACCGTAAAAGGTCCCTGCCTTGAAATCGTAGGGATAAATCCCTTGTAAAGGGCCATAGGCCCTTCAGCCTTCACCGTCTTGAGAGCACAATCTAAGGCTCCATTGTAGGGCGGCGCCGCCCCTGGCTCCACCTTCATGTTCATCACCCTAGTCTTTATCACATCCACCGGATTCGACGCCACCGCACCACAAACCCCGCCGCAAAACTCGCCGTCACGTGGGTCCTAAGACCATCCTTCATCAACCCTTTCGCCAAAATCATCTCCTTGAACTGATCGTACGACGCCAACTGCGAAGCCGTCACGATCATGGCTCGGTTCACCGTCAGCGCCGAGCCGCGCCACAAGCTAACCATCCCTTCCTGCTTCAACATGCGCATGATCGCGTCGAACACGCCGTTGTAATTGCGCCGCTGAGCCGCCGGGAGCCGACCGTCAGCTTGCATACGAACCATCGCCACATCGGCGGGGTTTCCGACGGCCGCACCCACCCCGCCTGCGATAAGCCCGGCCACAATCTTTCGGCCCAGGGACATGCTTTCTTTATCCGGGTCGGTCCATTTTTGCTTGAGCACATCGTAGAGACCCATACGAGTGGTGGAATAGAGGGTCTGGCGGAGCACGGTGGCAGAGACGCCGGAAAACAGAGCAGAAACACCTTCCGAGCGAACAATTTGTAGACCAACGGAGATGGGTCCAGCTCTGGTACGACGAGCTGCCATACCAAGTGAGGAAGAAGTATCCAGTGGAGGAGACTGTGAGGGAAAGGCCAAAGCGGGACAAAGATTATGAATGCGGTGAGAGGTGATGGAAGCAGAGAGTTGCTCGCCCTGAAGCTGCATACGAACTTTGATGAGATCAAGGGGATGAGTGGAGCAGCCAGCAACAATGGAGGCAATGCCACCTTCAGCAAAACTCTTAACACCCATTTTACTCGCAGATCAAAAACGAATAAAGATTTGGAATTTGATTGAAAATTAGAGGAGTGCGAAATAGGAGTGAAGGAGTGGTGAGAGAAGAAGGAAGGGATGGAGGATTTATATAGGATGGATTGACTGGTTCTAGTTGGTGCAGGCTTCCTTCTTCAACGCGTTCCATCTCCATTTACTTGTCGCGTTGAAAAGAATGAAAGTTTTCGTGCCACATTGACTTTGTCGCCTATATCATTCATTAGATCTTGTTTGTTCACTTGTCTCTGTCTCTGGTGTAAAGTTATCTTAAAGTTGGATCTCAACATTCTCCCACTTCTTAAAAACTTTATTGAAAGTATTACAGCATCTTAGTTACACAGCCAACTGAATTACGACAATTAAAAAAAGTAACACCTCCACCCTATTTTATCTATCAATTTTAGAAAAATTTTTAGTGTCTCATCTTATCTTATCTATCATTTTAAGAAATTAATAAAGGATTTATTTTTTTTCTCTAATTATACTCATATTTATTTTTTGCATTAAACTAACTACTATTTAAGCAGATGAGTGATAGCAAAGCAATTATTAAGTACAATATGATAAACTTACACCAGTTATTTATTGCATTTCTTAATCTATAAACATTATATAAAATAGGACGGAAGGAGTATTTAGATATCTTAAATATGTTATAACAAAAAAATTTTTTCTACAAATGTCTTTCTCATTTAATTCATCTTTAACTCATGCCTCATAAAAATAAGTATACTTTAATTGGAGACAAAATTAAAAAAAATACATTTATTACTCAAATAAAAATAATTTATTTCTTATATTTTGAAAAAAAAAATTAAAAATGTTTTGAAGAATAGAAAGGCGGTAATATTATATTATAGTATTATAGTGTATAGATAAACGACCAGACCAGAGAGGAGAATCGTATCCATTTGCACCTCTTGTCGCCAGTGAACACAAAGCAATAGAAAAAATCAAGGGTTCTAATTGACAACTTTACACAGAAAAAGTTTCCACCTTCCTATTCCTTCGGCATGTCATCAAAACTCTAGAGTAATTCTATAATGCATCGATGTTTTAAATTACTTGATATATTTATATCATATACTTTTTTGATGCCGATACTTATTAATATTTTTTTAATACTATCAATGAAGTATCTTATTTATTATTCTAATTAAAAATAAAAAATTAATTTTTAATACATATCTCATATGTATTAGATTTGAGTCAATACGATTTGATATTTCTTAAATACTTCATGACATTTTTTAAATATAAAAAAACATATTATATTTTATTTATTATTTAAAAAATTAGGAATAGATTTTTATCATAGAAAATACTAAGAAAATATTATATTATATTTTGTTATTATAAAAATAGATTTTTCTTGTCTAAAATCTAAATAAATTTTTTTCATTTTTTACCTACTTATATATTAGTGGAGATGCATGGGACAACTTTGATGGTACTAGAGTTTTAGAAATGACAACTTTATCTCTTAATAAACCAGAAATAGAAGCTGTCCTATTTATAAATGATGGCCAAGAAGAAGACGAGATTGATACTATTTCTATAAGTAAGAACTAAACAATAGGAAAATTGACAATAATTTTATATGTTTTGTTTAGTATTCAATATTATTAAAAGATTATAAGTATGTTCTTTGGTTTGATTTTTTTATTGCAATTATATTTTTTGTATGTTATAGATTATTTTGTATTTTATATATACATTTTTAGAAGTATCATATCCTATATTTTTTTTTATTTAATCATATTGATGTATCGGATACGTATCATATTTGCTACTCATATCATCTTAAAAGTAATCCTTTAATTTTCATTTAACTTTTTAATTCTATCTCAAATTTGATTCTTATCTCTTAACTTTACTTTTTTTTACTTTTATCTTTTATTTTATCTTAAGTTTTCTTTTTATCTTTTTAACTTTGTTTCATTCTAATCATGTCCTTAAATTTTATTTTAACCTGATTTGATCTTTTATTTAAAAAATAAGATATTTTCTCCTTTTTTTTATAATTATCTTTAAAAAAAATGCTTCAACGACTTTTCTTGATGGCCCCTAAAGAAAAAAGACTTTTCTTGTTATTAAAACTACTCAACAATCGTTCACCAAAAAAAAACTACTCAACAATCTAGTTCATCATAATTTAATGTAAAATAACAAATTGTGGTAATCACGAGCTATTACAAAATTTTCTTCTTTCTTGGTCCCAATGTTACACTGTGTTTCTTTAAATTTAAATTTGTTACATGAGGAACACCTTTTTTTAATAAAACGGTAAAATAATACGTTTGCAAATATAACAATTTAATTTTGGAAGTACGTAAAGATGGTATTAGATTCTTTTTTCTCCCCTGCCAACACAAAATTATTCATCTAGAAACAAATTAAGAATCGAAGGGAAAGGAGGAAGTCAAGTGGAACTGTAAATCATAATGAATGATTGGGGTAGTCAAATGGACTTGAAAAGTCTCACGGTTGAAAGGGTAAAGCACCAAATTGAGGACCCAACTTGGAGCTTCCATGCACTCATAATTATGGGGCCCTTCCATCGTCTGCTGAGTCCACACGCCGCCTATTAACACTCATTAAATTAAATTTATTTATTTTAAAAACATATAAAAAAGAAAATATATAGAATAAATGATTATGAGGCCCCAGTTGGCCGAAAAAAGGTAATAGGAGGCCCAGTGTTCACTGTTTTTGCTTAGAGGAAGGAATGGGCCGCCCATAATGAAATGGACAAAACGTTTAAGAAGTCCATTGTTAACGAATCATTTTTGGGTACAAAATGAAAACGGAGGAAGCAGCATAAATCATCTTCATAATCACAATTTTTCTATATATTATATAAAATTTAAAATAAATTATATTATTTATGACTTATAAATAATATGATTTAATATAAATTTTATATGTTATACGATGTAATGGACCTTCCATTCTAGGCATCATGGAGAGCTTGAGCCCTTGCTTCTTCCAGTTTTCCACTCCCTCCCCCAGTAAGCAGTTGTCTATTCCTTCTTGCCTTAAAAGAAAAAAAAGGGACAAGATTTGGTGTAACCGTGTAATTGTGATCGATTGCTATCAAATTTTTAAATAATTTTTTCCACCTTTATATTTATTTTTTTAAAAAATATATGTTTATTTCCTAAAACCTCTGATAGAAAAACTATATACATACTCACACTACGGTTGATAGTTGATAATTAACAAATAAAAAGAACAAAAGATTGTAATGGGGGAAACAAAGTCCAAAATTAATCAAAAACTAAACCTTGTGCCGTGTGAAAAGCGAGTGGGATGATGAAACATTGGTTCCCTTCCCTACATTCTATTAAAAAAAATGCCCTGTAAAAACTATATAAATCCATGTCACTCCTCCCTATTTTGGTGCAGATTCTCTTTCACCAAAGAAAATGCCACCTCAAACATGCATGCACCGGAGAACGTCAATGGTCTAACTTGAACATCGTGTCGCCAACCATTTCTTCTGAATCCAAAAACAAAATCTAAATTCTGTCCCATCTATAAAATCCCAGACTCAGAATCCATTGCACATCCCACAATTTTTCTTTTTTCATTCCTCTCAAAACAGTACTTTAATAGTTTGCTCAAAAGGTAGCACACACAGCTCTCTCTTCCCTCCCTCCATGCATTTATGATCGATGACCTTCGGTTCCACCCATTCACGAGTCATCATGAATACCCCACGTTAGCCAGAGGCCATCATCAACGATCTGGGCTCTCAATTCCAGAAATGGAGGCTCAGCGGATGAGAGAGCTCATGTCACTTTGGTCTACTCTGCAATCTACTCGTGTGGCCCTTGTGGGTGGAAATCACACCTCCTCCAGATTTTGCACTCGCTAATTCATCCCCATCTCTTTTTCTCCTTCTCTGCATTTATCTCTATCCCTGCATTTTTCTTTCTAGATTCAGTTTCTTCTTCCAACCACGCCACTTTCTGTTGCCAGCAACAACTTCTTTCATTTCTCGTTTACTATGGTTTGGCCCTCTAACATGGCCGTCGACCTGGTCTCTTCTTTCCCATCAAAACCTTTTTATTTGATCATTAGACTTCCTAACTACGAAATCTTGAAGGTCTTGTCTCGCCTCATGATGTTTGCCTTGCTTTTGTTTTCATTCACATACGCCAATTCATTCATTGATGAACACTCTTCTTCCTTCATCACCCATTACGACCAACCCATCATGTTCGATTCTGATCCCGTCGACGTCGATCAGCTTCTCTCTCTGTTCTTTCATGACTTGACCAATGAAGGACTCATGAAGAGAGAATCTACGAAATCTGTTTTCCTTAGCAATGGCAACGAGGAAAATCTCATTGGGGCTCAGAGTCTCGCCGATTATAACATCGACATCATAGCCCTCAACGATATGGAGAAACAAAGCTCTGTTCTTGACGGAACCGTCGATCTCATCTTCACCCTTAATTTCCAGGCAGCTTCGAGATTCATCGACCGAACTCTGAAAACCGGTGGGGTTGTCACCGTTCTTCTGAACAATGGTCCCTTGGCCGCATTCTACAAACCTCCCAATTATAAAATCGCATATATGAGGCGGTTCGATGTGATTGCGGTGGCTATGTGGAAAACCAGCGAGGCAGAAGCAAAACCCAATAGCCAAAGAAAGTTGCTTGCCAGGCATGCTTCAGAAGCGAAAAAAGCTGCGTTGCTGAAACTCGAAGACGTTCTCCTGGAGCCTCCACGATCGGCATCGCAGAAGTCAAGCCGGTATTTGAAACGCACAAGGTACCTTCCAGATTTGATGGGAGACTCTCTCGAGAACTACCCTCGCCGGGTTTTGATCGACGTGGGGTCATCGGAGAATGACGGAGGGAGGGGAAGCGACTGGTTTTTTACGCATTACCCGACGAGAAATAAGGATTTCGAGACGTACAAAATCGAAACAGTAACAGAGGAGTCGTCGGGGAAGGAAGTGCCCCAAATCGGAATGTCAGATTGGGTGAGGAAGAATGTGAAGGACGAAGAGTACGTAGTGATGAAAGCAGAGGCAGAAGTAGTGGAAGAGATGGTGAGGAGTAAGGCGATAAAGTTAGTGGATGAGCTATTCTTGGAATGCAGGCCACAGTTAGGGAAGAAGGATCATAGGAAAAGTCGAAGGGCTTATTGGGAGTGTCTGGCGTTGTATGGAAAGTTGAGAGACGAAGGTGTGGCAGTGCACCAGTGGTGGGGATAGGCGCAGAGAAAAAAAGAGAGAGAATACGTAGATAAAAAGAGAAGAATTGAAGTGTTCAGAGAACAAATTAAGGTGGTCCTATCCATGAACTATCGATCAAGCAAGGAGATGCTCTGTTTTTTTTTTATTTTTAATGGTTATTTTTTGTGTTGTAGTTTGTGGGTTGTGTGTTTGCTTTGTTTGTCTCCCTTTTTTTGTTTATTACAGTGGAGATATAATTGGATGTTTGCTGGGAAATTGATTATGTACTCGGATGTTGTTCGTTCGAGAATGTTGAAGGAGTCCTGAAGATGATGACTGCAATCAGACACTACACTTCTAAGGAGGGAAGCGGGGAGGGCTGGAGGGATGATTTATTTATATATTAAAAAAAAAAACTACGGAACAACAGAAGCAGCTTTGATGCTTTTATGCGTTCAACTTTTTTGGCATAATTAAAGAGTATAGTACTGCGTTTCTCCAATACAAGAGCAAATATAGTTACGAACAATCTATAATCTGCTTCTATTCAGTATTCACCCTTACCTGTTAAATAGCTCAATTGAAAATTGTCATCAAGTAGTTCCTACTATAGATGTTAAAAAATCTTTTAGATGTTTTAACATAATTTTAAAATACAAAATCCTCTAAAATAAACAATCTAAGTTTATGATGGTTAATTGTAATTTCCCCTGTTTTCGTTATTGATCAACGCAAAGTTAATAACACAACTAACAACAGCAAGCTTTGTCTTCCAATGAAGAAAAACAAAATCAACGTACTTGATTGATATTACACTTGATCAATCACTACAAACATCGCACCCCTTTGAGGTAACGATCATAAAGACAAGATATTACACCTAATATCTTCCAAAACCACAGTGCTTATTAACTTTTTTTTTCAGATGAAGAAACACAAAAGGACATACTCAAAACAAAACAGTGAAACCTAGTTACATAGCTCACGAGCTATGCCAACCCTGTTGTTCACAGTGTCGAACAAAATCCTAAGGTTCTGTTGCTGCAAGTTGGCAATCACATTCAACACAGAATTTACATTGTTGGGTGCTGCCGCCATTGCCAAGCAAGCCAGAGCGCCCGAACTGCTATGGATCAGAGTGTTCTCCATGGGCAGAGTCAAATCCAAACCCGTAAAATGGAATGTGACTGTGGGAGCCAATGTCTCATACGTCTTAATGAAGCACGTGTCAAATGCCCCCAAGCTCGAAAACGCACCCTTCACCTGTTTCCTATACTCATCCCTGATCGCGGTGTATACTGGTTCAACGAACCGGGTTATAACCGTTCCTGAATCTATTATGGTTCCGGATCCAGTGTAAGGATTGAACGCCAGGAGCTCACTGGGCAAAGGGACCAGCACGCGCCCTACACTGATCCCAGTAAGGTTCACATAGTACAGAGAAGGCCGGTGCGGGTTTCGCAGAAGCGGGGTGGTACGGATGCTCTTGGGTTGACCCACGGGTCCGAGTTTGAGTGACCCCGAGAAGTAGTAGGACTTGAAACTGGGAAGGCAGTAAGAGAAAACACCCGAGTAGAGCGACCCGGACTGGGCAAGCAAAGACAGAGGTCCACGGCCCAAGCCCAATAGCCCTTGGGCTGGAACTGAATTACCTGAGATGGCGTTGATGCAGCCGAACGCATAATTTGGTATGACATTGTCGGCTAGCCTGAGAGAATCTTTAACGAGCGTAGCCGAGAACGATGAATCCGCGTAAGATTGGTTGAAGGAGCACAAAATGGATCCAGTTTGGAGGCAGGAGAGCCCACGGACCGAACTGCACTGCGGGTCGGAGCAACCCAACCAGTCGTAACTGGTGGAAGCTTTGGGGGAGAATGTGGTGGCGGAGCACCCGGTGCATCCGAAGCAGGGGACCCAGGCCTCATCGCTGCTGGTATCGAGGACCATGAACATGAGTTGTCCAGGCGATCCAAGCTTGACCCGGACCACATAGTTACCGATGTCGAAGGCCTGACCGGAAGCAATGGGGACGTTGGATACAGACTTTTGAGCCACAAGGGTGGACAGGTACTTGAGTCGCTCCGGATCCTTAGAGGCCATGTTGATGATGGTGTTAGCCCACGAGTCTGTTTTGGGTGGGTTGAAGGGTGAGCATTTGCCATAGATGGGTATGACGGTGAGGTCGGAGTCGTCGGGTTTCGAAGCACATGGGTCAACGGCAATGGAGGAAGAGACGTAAACTGCAAAGAGAATGCTTAAGGTGGAGACGAACTTGACAATGACAACCATGGTTTAGTTGGAAGCAAGTGGTAACTGGATGAGGATGAGGATAGGGGATGGTGGTGAGGTTTGCATGGCCAGACGATGTGTGTGTGTGTGTGTATATAGCAGAGAAAATTGGAGGCCGTGAAATTTCAAAATTAACCATGGAATTATTAAAGTGGAGGTAGATATTATTATATGTGATGAGCTGGCATCTACTTGGACCAATGGCTCTAGAACAAAGAGTACAGGTTGGGCATGGACACAGAGACAAAGGAAGGAGTGTGCACAGCGCATTGTGGGTTAAAAACAAAAGGAAGCGAAGCAAAAGGCTTGTGTAGTGTAGTGCAAGTATGCAACTGCATGCGAAGACGCTATTTTGGAGTGGAATGAAATTGCAGAATTAATTAATGTCGTTATTTGGTAGCTCAAAAAGCTCAACACCTAGCCCTCCAAATCTGGTATAATAACAGATTTCCCAAGTTGCTGTACGTGTAAAGAAGAAAAGAAACACGGCACACAGTCCTTAGTCAGGGATCGATGGAATGATTGAAACATTGATTGAGGGGCATTGGGAGGAATTGAGAATTGCAAAATTAGAATGTGGATAAGCTTGCGAGCGAGCCATTAAAAAACAAGTTGGAAAGGAAAGGTGTCTCGTGACGACGCAGGAGATGAATAAAAACGAACAGCACTTGAATTGTTTGTCGATACGTGGGGCTCGCACGAGATGCGGTCGGTCACGGGCTTTCGGAGACTCTTCCTCCAATTTTTCTGGTTTTACTTCTTCTGCCGTATGCTTCTCAACATGCAAATTAATATGCAGTGCGCAGATCTAATTTGCAATTAATCATCCCAAGATCAAGCCACTAAATAATGATTCTTTTATTCAATAATAAATTGAATAAAAAATGCAAGCTGTTGATTTTTGTTTCTCCCTTTTTTTAACCTATGATTCAACGGATTCCTGACCTGAAGAATCCCTTGTACTTTCTCGTGAAACACAAAGTCTCTTTCGTCCCGCTTAAATTTTTCCTGTCTTTTGTCTTTTACTGGCCAATTTCCCCAGCTTTCACGTTCAAGATGCCAAAACTTATTAATAGTTAAATTCCCAGAAAAATCGATGACGACCATTTTTCCATTCATTGGCATGAGGAAGATCCCCACCAACCTCAGAATTTAGGGATCCCATTCCATGCGCCCCCACGCATTCACGAGCTCACAGTACTGTTCAACTCAGGATATACATGTATATAATGGAGAACTATTTGTCAGTTTGTGCCAACATTTCAACCTGTTTACACTGCTGATAATCATATCCTTTTATATACTATTTTCTGCTGAAGCTGAAGCTGAAGCCTGGAAGGTTAAGGTCACTCCAAATGTTATCTGTTTGGTGCCAAGATTTTCGATTTACCATGCAGAAATAATTTTAAAAAAATTGAACTTCCAGGTCAGAAAAAAACCTGCTCATCTTGTGTTTGGCTGAATATTAGAAATCTGACTGACTTCTCCTTAATGCATTCTTCTCATCGCAGCGAATCTTGAGCAGCAGCATCACAAAATGAAAGAAACAACCAGTGATGCAGCATCAACCTCTAAAATACACCAACTCATCGAAAAACTTCTCATGTGCAAATATTCAAGGAATCTGATATTATTTAATTTAATGACAAAAAAGAGAATTGGAGTAATTTATTTAATTAGTTTCTTCTTCTTTTTTTTGTAACTATTTAATTAGTTTCTTTATTCAACACAATTTTTTTTATACAGTATTCAACACAAAATTTTGAAAACACAGTCAAAACCATTGGGCCAGGCTCACCTTAAAAGTGACTGAATAGAGCTCATTGGGCCAGGCCTCCCTGAATGTGTCTCCTTTACGAATCACCACCCAACCCATGGCATCATATCTTTAGAGAGAATCTCTTATAAATAGCTATAGAAAGAAAAAAGACTCTTTAGGTAGGACAAGCACTGTATATGTGATCGTTACTTTTATTTATAAGATAATAATAATAATAAAATAATGGCCATAGCATCCATTAACCTGAAACGTAAAAGTATTTATAAGCACATGGACTTGGCTCTGGAAATAGAAATCAAGGATCATACATCGGTCATTTGTCAGACATTAATCGCCACCGTCCTTTTGCTTTCCTGCTTTTGTGAGTTTGGAAATCTTACAATTTTTTTTTTGGGTCGTTGACTACCCAGACCCAGACCCAGACCCAGCACTTCAAATAGTTCTGTTGCCAGAAACAAATTTCTTCGGTGGAGGCCTTATCTCGGTGCTCGTATGGACCAAAAAGAAAAATATTTTCTCTTTTTTTTTCATCAGTTAAAAATAATATTTTAAAAGCATGAATGTATGAGGACCAAATGAGTGAAAAAAAAAATAATAATAGAGAGACAAAGTAGAAAAACAGGAAATGAAAATGATAAGATAATAAAGACGTACCGTAGTGGGGGGTGAACTCTAGTAGTTTGTCTGAGAATCCATGATTGGTTTTAATAGGGAGTGAAAGGGAAAATAAAATGAATAAAAACATCAAGTTGGAAAGGATTGTGTGGGTGGTCCTCAACTGAACCAGAAAAAGACTGATCAGCTTATAGCGAGCTTGACAATTCTGAGCTACAAGGTTTGAACACTAAAGATGATTTAAAGAAAAAAAAACAGAAAAACAAAGAGAGTGAAAAGGGTTGGGGGGTAAATGGCACACATGAAATTCTAGATGCATCTAATATTGACAAAGTTTTACACCAGCGTTGGGCAACCCATTCAACAAAAGCAAATCTATTTTCCCGAGCATTAACCTAAAAGCCTACCCAACCCACCCATCAACCTCACACACTCTCATTTTCCTGTTTATGGAGTGTGTTACACCGTATGTCCCATCTGTCATTTCTGTATATGCATGCATTCCCATTTTCATAATTGAAGATTTTACTGCCTGACTTGATTTTTAATGATCCAAAATCCTCCATAAATAATTGAAGCACATTCATGCCCTGTACAAATTTACATACTTAGTTGCATGGTTAATATCACAATTCACAACAGATAAAAAACTATTTGGACCATTTCTAGTTATGTGCCTCGCTACAAATATATAAAAACTCGTTTTTTTCTATATAAAAAATACATTGGCTCATTCAGAATGAAATGGTAGGTTTGAATAATGCAATTCAAAATTTTTTGGTAGACCCTAAATTAGATGTGACAGACAGTTATAATGACAAAAGCATTGACGCATTATAAAATATAAAATTTATAGTATGCTGTAATAATTCACAAACATAAAACACACCTCAAATTTTGTATAAAAAATATGTCTAATTGTAAGAAAGAAGCTGAATATGCTCCATAAAAAATCATAAATTTTGTAGTCAAGCTCTCTCAACAAATATATAATATTACTGCATTTTCTACAGCCTGAACCCAGGACTAATGATTAAATTAGCAGTGGCACAATTTATACTAAATGAGCTAGGCATTAATATTTAATAAATATACTCAGATGTTAACTTTATAGTCAGTAGCCGAATCACTAAACCAACAATTTTAACACTCCGAGTCACACCAGATAGGTGACTCGCCTTGAGATTTTTTCCTGTGACGTGCCGGGTAATTGTTGCACTTGTCTCAGTCTAAAGCAGAGAAAATTAGAGGAGTGGTACTGCAAAAATGACAAGAACCATTCAAATTAAGCAGCTCGAATAAAAATCGTTAAACGATTTATAATAAATATAGCTTTCTGTAATTTTTATAAATAAATCAATAGATATATTGACACAAAGCATATTAACATGAACAGGAAAAAGGGTCTGTCTAGTAGTTAAAATTTCAACTTTATATAATATATAAAATTTATGAGTAATAAACAATACAAAATTTTCGAAAACTCTTTGTAATTTTTTTAAAATGTTTTTACAAATTTCATCTGATTCCATATAATTTGTGTTTATTTCTATTTTTTTCTAAGAAATCAAATTAAACCATTATGATATTTAGCAAAACTATTTTTGTTCTTGACTCTTCTTGGTGCAGATGGCCCATGAACCTACGGTTTATGACCTATGACACGACTTTTATTTCCGCCGTCCAACGTTGAAATTGTGTATTCATTAGTCATATTTAGTCAATTCTCATCCATTCAAGACTTGGACCCTTACAAACAAACCATAGTAACCGCTTTTATAAACTAGACTAGATTTTCCTTCATGCCACCGGGGGACGTGGACGATTGGAGACACATTAGGATATTTTATTTAATTTTAAAATATATTAAATTTAAAAAAAATTTATTACTAATTCTTCCTATAAAAAAATTAATATCAAATTATATTAATTAAAATTAATTTAAATTTTAGAATTAAAAAATATTAATTTTTTAAAAAGTGGAACCCACTTAAAAAATAGAAAAAAATATATCTCACTTATAAAAAAATATATATATAAAAAAATAGAATCACTTAAGTAAAAAAAAAAAAGAGTATAAAGTCTAAAATAGGATATAATGGCGGCTAATACACAATAACGAACTCAACTATACTTTTTATTATATATTATATCTATCTCAAAAAGTATACATAAATTCCTGACTTGGCATGGTACTTTTCTTTTTTATTAATTAGTTAAAATTTAATTAAATAGTATTAAAGTCGAATGTCTCTTCCTCTAGATGAAAAGCCGAAGTGATAGATGTGGCCCTAATCTATACCGACCACCACGTCAGAAAGCAAATTCCTTGTAAATCCTATTATTTACTATTTGAAACAGATAGATGTGAAATTGTCCATCGGCATCATCGGTAGAAGATTATTGAACTAGTACTCAATTGCCTTACATAATACATGGATTTTTTTTAATTTGTTCGTTGTTGAAACTGCCCACTTAGTTTTAGTTTGTTTTTTGCAGCAAGACGAAGTTCAATTTATTTGGTAGTACTTGAACACATGGAGACAGTAAAGGTAATGATATACAATATGCCACTTCGAACCTATTTCTTGCATAATATTCTTAATTACTGGTGGTTGTTCTTGAGAAGCTTCTTTTCATTCTGATTGTTGGTTTTGTTAATTTGTTTAATTTGGTGCATTCAATGGGACAATAAGCGATAGTTCAATAATATATATATATATATATATATAGTTGAGTTTGAATCATGGAGGTGAAGATAAGTTTCATGGTTCAAATAATGTTTAGGACAGCATATTCGCTGGTTTTGCCCTAATAAAATCTTAACTGCTTTATATACATATCTATAATGAAGGTTTTAGGCTTTGTTTTTTTTTAGGAAGTTTTACATTTCAGTCAGATAATGAATTAAATCAAGGACATATATTAACTACCTGTTTAGATAAAAATTTTAAGTAATTATGTGGTGGAGTTATCAAAAGGAGATAACTTTTCAATAAGCACTTATATCTTAGATAAGTGATTATAGAAGAAACTGTTTTTTTCTTATGATAATTACTTATTCTCCCATAATCACTTATTTCACTTTTCCTTCTCATTATCCACAAAATAACCACTTAAACCCCAATATATATCCAAACACATTTTTTTTTCAAAATCACTTATGGAATAAAAATGTCCAAACACAAATTATTTTTTAGATAATTATTTATTTTCATAATCTATTATAAATAGGCATTTATCCTTATAATCACTTAGATATAAGTTAATTCAAATACACCATAAGCCTGTTTAAATTTGTCATTTAAACACTTATGGAGTAAAAAAAGTTATTATCTTATTAGTTCCCAAACGCACCCGAAATCAAAATAATCACTTATGACCATTCAAGTGATTATTTCCATAAGCTACTTTTTTCTATTTATGATAATCACTTATCCTCCCATAATCACTTATTTTACTTTTTTTTTCTCATTATCCATTCAATAATCACTTAAACCTCTAATATCTAAACACATTTCTTTTCTCAAAATCACTTATAGAGTAAAAATATCCAAATATAAATCACTTTTGACATAATCATTTGTTCTTATAATCTGATATGAATAAATATTTTCTCATAATTATTTATATATAACCAATCCAATCAGATTCTAATACTTGTCATGGCACAATATAAAAGAGAATGAGAACTTTACCGTACGTTTGGGTTGACAGATAAGGACGACTCAAACGGAGAAAAAACCTGCGAAATTACGAGACCGATGAAATCGATGAGAACTTTACCGTATATGGCCATCTCTATCTCCATCCATTAAGTTTTGTCTCTTCATTTCAATATTCTCCTCATGCATGCGAGACAACCCATTAATTCCATTCCATGCATTGGAAAAATTGGCAACGTATGCGTCTTTTCCTGCTTGCCAATTAGTCTACCTACTCTACTTTTGACATAACATCCCTGTAAGGTCCATTTCGGAAAACCATCATTCCATTTCCCTGTATTTAATTCAAAGAGATTTTTTTCTTGGGGCCGCATACTCAACAGAGATAATAAAGATGGGATGTAATCAATATCGAATATAAAACTTTAAAAATGCATAGAAAGCTTTTCACCAATTATGAATCATATAATTCATGTATAGAAGCCAACATAGTTCTTATAAAATAAAATAAATTATTTTTACACTCCAAATATAACTAAACTTTGAATTGAAGTTGCTTGAGGGCCAAAAATGTTGAATTTTTTTTTCTTGCCCTGACCAACTGGCCAAAAATGCTGAATTGAAAGTTTGCATTAAGAGAAAATATACAATTTTCGAATTAATATATAGCAAGATATTTCAGAAGAAATTGAATATACTTTCGATGGGAATTAATTTAACACCGGTGAATAAAAATAAAGAAATTGACAAATGAAGTTGATAAACAATTAAGATTCAAACGAAGGTATAAAATAAATTGGTTAAGAAAGAAATTGAGTCTGCATTTCATAATAATCTTTGATCTCAATCATCAGCACTTCCCCTGATTGCATGCTTTCTCCTAAAGTATTCCCCCAATCGCGATTCTCGTACTTGTTCATCCTATTAACTATTCAATTTAAACGTGTGACTTGCGTTGCGTTCACCAATTCAATTCAAATCGAAATACTCTTTAAAATGTGTTATTACGTCAGATCCACGCCTCAATTTTAATCCCTCATTCATTTATGTGATCCAGAGCTAATGAAACATATTTGTTTTGATTGGCTCCCCAAAAAAACTCAATATTAATATAATCAATATCAAAATTGTGGAATGAAATTTAAAACTCAAGCTATTCTAATTCTTTTTTTATTTGCAAAATAGAGAACTCAAGCTTCTTTTATTTTTATCATGTGAACATTATTCTATTACATTACGATAAAGTGCATCACTACACCAAGTGTTTTTTCTCTTTTTAACCAATACACCAAGTTTTTATATAGGATTTTGGGTCTCTGCTGCTATGTGCTGTTGTTTGAGAGTAGCTCAGGACTGTTCAGATTTTATCTTTTTTTTAATTTTTTATTATTAAACATTATTTTTAAAAATCTTATTGTTGAAAAATTGTTTTTATTTTGTGCTGTTCTTATTTTAAAATTAAAAAAATATTAAATTTGAAAAAATTATATAAAAATTTTGGACCATCCAGAATTTTTCTGAACGACCCACAGCCCCATTGCAGTAGAGCAGAGGATTTGTTTCCGTTCTCATACAGCATCATCAGGCATCTCAGACTTTTCCAATGGCAGGAACGGAGAATCAGTCATATCATGCAATTCGTATTTGAGGGACCCCACTATCACCTGCACCACCAGGCAACCTTCGAGTCGCCAATTTCAATTTCCCGCAGCGAATCGAACCGGTCACTGAACCGTCCGAACCGGTCCGAATATTTGATAGGCGAAGAATTCACGCCTTCCCATAAGCATCCAAACGAAATTCCTTTCCCACGCCCCACACAATCGTCAATTTCTTATTCCAATATTCAGTTAAAAACGATTTAATTCATATTTAATAACCCTATTTACGTTTTACCCGCGTTCTATTTCTCTCCTGAAAGAAAATTCCCATCAGAAGTTATGCTAACGATCAAGGCTCGCCTTTGTCCGAGTCCGACCTCGTTTGGTTTTAGCATCTACTTCACTTCCTCGCATCGTAGGATTTTGCAAACGCAAGTAATATAGTACTTGCTTTATAAGATCTTAATTTTCTTTGCATAGATATTGAGAAAATAAAATTATATTTTTAAATTTATAAAAGGTTAATATAAATTTTTAATTTTATCTCTATTAATTAAAAAATAAAATAATTTATAACATAAAAAAATTATTAAATGGGAGATAAAAAATTTTTTAAATAAAAAAAAAACAAAATATCTTATTATAAGTAGATTTATAAAACTAAGAAAATTTTTAAGATGGTATCTTGTAACTGAGGAATTAGCTTTCTCACCTGCAAAAATTTTGCTTTTCTCGCTAATCTCACTGTCGCAGCTCGCCCCAGTCTCCGTCACGGTCCCATCGCCAGGAAGGGTTCTGGTTGTTTGAGCGCTTGATTACCTTTTGCTGTTTGTTTCGCCACCTCCACAGCCTTTGCTGCTGAATCTTTCTATGTTTGGTGGTGAGATTAGGAGTTTAGGGTTTGTTGCTTTCGTTGGATGTTTGTTGGGTGCAAGATAAATGCGTGGCACCGGGGATCTAGGGTTTTCGAGCCTGGTCCTAGTGGTGGTATTTTTTGTTGTACCGGTGATCGGGTTCTTAATTCACCGGAAATGGCAATTTGCCTTGGCCAGGCAGGAGGAGATCAAGAGGCTTTTGATTTTGGCCGCCGAGGAGGCAGCTCGGGCCGAGAGTGAGGCTTCGTATGCCTACTCTACGTTTTCTGTTCCCAAGAATAATCAATGCGCAGTGTGTTATTCCCCCACCACTACACGGTGCTCCAGATGCAAAGCAGTTCGCTACTGGTACGTATCTTCAATTTCATCTGCCGTCTAGTAATTTAAATTATTAATTTGTGGCCTCGTTTATTAAGTTTCCTAAATCAATCAAGTTTCTCTTTCTATTCTATAAAATTTGGTCACTTTTGGAGTTTTATTGTCCAAATTCTCATGATCACGAGTTGCTATGTGGTAATTCATTATTTATTGTTGGCACCCTTTGCCTGATCTTGTAATGTGTGACTTGTCTGGATCTCCAATTTGATTCCATTTGTTTTAGATCATAAAGTAACAATTTGTTGTTGGGTGGAAACCTGATACGAACATGGAGTGAATTTCATGTGACTTCTTAATCCCAATATATTAAGTTTGTATTTGCTTATTAACAATGAGAAAAACGAACAAAATTTGAAGGTTTGGTTTGCATTTGTTAGTGGATCACTTCAGTCACTGTAATCCATTGCTGAGCATAGTCAGCATGCACACAAATTAGTTATTCCTCTTTACATATTGATCGTTATTGCTTGTGAGAATAATGACCATGTTGCAACTTGTCAAAAAAGTTTTTTTTTAATTCCATGCGCAATACATTTGGAAAAGAAAGTGTTTCTTTGAAGTTCTTCTCAAATTGATATTATTATTATGGTTGGCTGGAGGAATTATGACTCCATATTTTCCCTGACATTTGTGATGATTTGTTGATTGATTAGATTTTCAGCAATATTGAATATCATTGGGTTTCTAAATTATTTTTTTATAATGTGTATTTTAATATTTCCACATTTGGCATCATTTGTTATAGTTCGGGTAAGTGCCAAATCATTCATTGGCGTCAAGGCCACAAAGACGAATGTCAGCCTCCTAGCATGACATACCATGGTGATGGTGATGGTGTGTTTGATGGCCATAAGGTAGCAGAGAAAGACCACTGTAGAATTCTTGAAGAGAAATCTGAGATTGAATGTACAAGGCGTAAAACAGGCTCTAAGAAACCCCCATTATCTGGAATCAGTTCTCCTGAGGTTTCATGTAGAAAGGATGATATCGAGAATGTTGAGCCTTTTGCAGTGGGGAGTATAACAGATTCTAATTCTGAATTGTCTAGTAACTCATTTTCTGGGTTCTCATCTTCTAACGTTGCTAGTGAATCATCTGATGATGCCTCTGTCTGTGAGAGTGTTGTCTCAAATGGGCCTGAGGGATCAGAAGGACATATTTTTGCTGATCCCGCCCTTGATACGCATGATTCAAATTCAAGTGATAATAGCATGGGTATAACCATGTCATCATCACCAAAATTTGCTAATTTGGTTGATTCAATAGATGGTTTTTCTATTATGCGTAATTTAAAGCAAACTAGACATGGTTTTAGTAAAGATGAGGGTAAGCTTGCAAATAATGGAACTGCATGTTTGAGCTTGTGCAAGGGAGTAACAACTGAGCCTCATTCCGTGTCTTCTGGTTTCTGGGATAAAACTCTTGATTTCAAAGGGACTAAAGATGATGCAAAAAATGATCCAATTCCATCTCACTCAAATGAATCCATTGACCATTGGAAATCTGTATCTGGTTCTCCAATTCCTGTTTCAGTCAATACCTTGCCTCCCTTGCATGTACAAGGTCAAGAGGAAGAAGATTCAGCTTCTGACAATTGTGTTCTTAACTCTGGGGGGGATATGGCAAGTGCAGGATCAGCAGTATCAGAGAATGACAGCCTGGATTCTTTGAAGAGGAGAAGTTCCATATCTATAGACAGCAAAGGGTCCAACAGTACAAGTTTTGGTCCTACGAGGAAAGGTAACTGTGGGCCAACTTTATCTTCTGTCCATCACTCTTCACGTGTAAGTAACAATTCAGGTTGCGCAGATGCTTCAAGCATCAGCAACTTGCAATCAGCAGGCACTAAGGCATCAAATAACATTGTGGTTGACCCTGACAGTACTTCACATCAATTAGAGTCTGTTGAAGTGAGATGCATACCTAGTGCACATGCTGATACTCATTTAGCATCTAGAACTGAAAGCCATACACATTCCAGTACAATATGTGGGAATAATGGTGTTCAATCTGGCATGACTACTTTATCTCAAGCTGGCAGCCGTTTCCCAACTCCTAAGAATGGCTTGAAATCGTCTATGATCAAAGTTGTTGATCAATTAAAAGGATCAGATTTATCAAAACGCTTGCCGCTAGCTGTTGGGATTGATGTTACTGGAAGATACAGTGACAAGGTTTTTCTTGAACTCACCTTGTAATCTATTTTGCTACTAAAGGCACAGTATACTTACATGATCTTATAGCTACTGCAGGGTCTTTTTCCATATGACTTGTTTGTCAAGCTCTATAACTGGAACAAGGCAGAGTTGCAACCATTTGGGCTTATAAATTGTGGAAACAGGTAATTTGAGGCGTTTTGTGTTTGACAAATTTGTTTGAAAGCTGCATGCTTGTTTGTGGACTTATGACAAATTGATTATATAACTGAAGTTTTGTGCATCACATACTTTACCTATTTGATTAATTGATATGAGTGGTTAGATTATCTAATTTTAGCATAGATTTGATATCATTTGTCTACAGTGTAGAATTTACCCTTGTCGTCTTCTTAACTTCCTGTCATCCTTTCTTTGCAGCTGCTATGCTAATGCTGTACTCCAGTGCTTAGCTTTTTCACCTCCCCTTACTGCTTATTTGCTTCAAGGACTTCATTCTAAAGGCTGTATGTTTGAAATCTCAGTTTCCTTATGTACCAAAATGCTTGACTACTAGCTATAATAACTGTTGCAATGGATTGAATTTTTCTTGTCTGTTTCAGGTGCTAATAAGAAAAGTTGCTTCACATGTGAGTTTGAAAGTTTAATTTTGAAGTCAAAAGACACCAAATCTGCACTCTCTCCTGAGGGTATTCTTTCCCAATTACAAAATATTGGGAGTCAACTTGGTAATGGGAGAGAAGAAGATGCACATGAGTTTTTAAGGTTTGCTCTTGCATATTATGAAATATTGTATATTTATTTAGCCAAGTTCCTGTTTTATATTCACCTTTAGTTAATGAGCTATATTTGATAGGCATGCAATTGACACCATGCAATTGGATTGCCTTATGGAAGCTGGTCTTAGTGCATCAGGCTCATCAGAAGAGGAAACAACTTTAATGGGTCTAACATTTGGAGGTTGCCTTCGTTCGAAGGTAATGCATTATTTCAGAGTATAATTTTATCTGGAAAAATTATATAAAGCTATGTGAAGCAGTTTCCCCTCCTTTTCCCATCAAATGCAATACTGTGTAGGCCTGTTTCCAATTTAGACAATGCTATTGTTTCTATATTTCCTGCATCCTCTGACACAAGTCGCAAGGAATTTGAACATCTGATCCTATGTTAGCAGATAAAATGCATGAAATGTGGTGGGAAGTCTCAGCGTCAGGAAAGAATGATGGATCTAACTGTTGCAATAGAAGGGGAGATAGCAACTCTGGAGGAGGCACTGCGACAATTTACTAGCACTGAGACTCTGGATGGAGAAAACAAGTACCATTGTGCCAGGTTTGTTGATTCTCAAGGAGTTTCTTAACTTTGATATTATCTATTTATCATATTTTTAGGCTGCTGTTATATTGGGGTTTCACAACTGATTATTATGATTTACTGTCAATCACTTGAGAAGTTGCTGGAGTTTGCAGTTTTGACATTAAATGTGATATCTGGCATGCTAGTTTGGGAAATGTTTATCTGTTTTTTTTCCCCGTCTTATATATAGTAGTTTTTAGGAGGAAAGAACAGTGATGTAGAATCTGATCAGAGCTACTGACTAAGGTATATTTAGAATGGGATCAAATTTACGATTTGTGGAGATACTGGAATTGAAGTTATTTTGGAAGCACTCATTGGTGCTTAAGGATCCAATTAGTGGCTTCTTGGGTGCTTTGAACAGCACCAGCAAAGCCAGGGTTTGATGTCTTGAAGGGTGTGGGGTAGATCCAAGAAGGAGTGATTGGGGGTTTTGGATGAAAAAAAAATAATTTGTGACATCTCAGGGATGATTATTTCAGCATGGCTTTAAGGTGAATGATATAAATTTGGCATTAAATTGAATAAAAAAAATTTCATGCTTTGGGTTTTTGAGCCATCCCTTGATCTTTGAACACATGCTTTAAAAAAAAAGTGTGTAATTCCATCAGTTTATAACTGTGCCAATTACTTTATGCCATTATGAATGGAGTTGACAGAACGTATTATGCTAGTACCTATAAGAATGAGGAATTCCTGCTAATACTAATACTTGGCCAACAATTGGGATTGAAATTTGAAACATCAGAATAAGACCAAATATTACTTATGTCCAATTGATCCCTTAAATTAGGGACCTTGGGAGTTTGATGACAGTTGGAAAAAATTACTAAAATTCCCTAATACTTCAAGAAAACTTAAGCTGATTAATAGAACTTAATAACAGCTTTTTCGACGTGAAATAGTCTCTGTTATTGGGTCTAATTAAGGCTCTGCATGGGTTTTTATACTAGGACGCTTGCCCAATTCTTGCATGTTAGAATAGCTTTTGCATGCCTTTTGTAGCTCTTCAATATTTTACTGCCAGCATTCTATTACCATCTTTCCTGAGATTGTATGGATCCTTTGGCATAATCTGCACCAATACTTGAAATTATGCTTTGGTAGTCCAAGATCTATGTAGTTCAAAACATAGTGCGTATGATTTATTTTAGTTTTGTCTACTTATTCTCCTTTTGATTGCTGAGGGTCACCATCAGACATTTGTCACTTTATAATTGGACCTGTATGTAGAAGTTCCTTTTTTCAGGATCAATTATATGTAACTGTTATATTTTTTTAATATATTGTTCTCTCAATCCTTTTTGCCTTTAGATACGCACCTAATAAAATTTATAGTTGTCTTTTTTTTCTGTTTTAATCCAAGCGATTTTTATTTTGGTGTGTAATAGTTTGTGACTTTGGCATATCATTTAGAATATTTTAACTTTGGTGTTAACATTCTTGTCTCTGTGAGTTATAGTATTCTAAGCGATTTCCATTTTATATTGTTATTGATTGATGGTTTTCATGTTAAGCAGGTGTAAATCATATGAAAATGCTAAGAAGAAGTTGACAGTGTCGGAGGCACCAAATATTCTTACAATTGCATTAAAGAGATTTCAGGTATTTCATGTGTTAAAATTGAATATGAGATGTTACTATCTTGTATGCAGTTTTTATATCATTTGTTACCCGTGTTGCTGCAGTCTGGAAAATTTGGGAAGCTCAATAAGCCTATTCGATTTCCTGAAATACTTGACTTGGCCCCTTTCATGAGCGGGACTAGTGATAAGTCACCTATATACAGGCTATATGGGGTAGTTGTTCACCTGGATATTATGAATGCTGGCTTCTCGGGTCACTACGTGTGCTTTGTGAAGAATAGCCAAAATAAGTGGTTCAAGGTTGATGACAGTGTGGTATGTCCCAGCTTCCTTTAGTTTTGCTATCTTGTGCAGATAGTTTAGAACTTATCTATACATTTTTCCCTCTCAGATTTATTGTATTCTTAGAAGTTCTGTGATCCTGCTTATCAGCTCACAAGTCATCTTTCCCCTTGCTTGCGTTCACCATTGAAGCTGTTTGGACATTATTAATATTCAACAGTCAACTAAAAGATATTTGGTCTTGTGGGAATATAATCAATTATTAAGTGTTCTATAAGTATGAATAGACTGTACATAAGCATTGTGGGTGGGGACTTCGATGATTTTTCCCTGAAAACATTTATTCAGGGTGAAAACTGGACAGGTTCTCTGGGTGAACATGAACGTGTCTTTCAAAGCTCTGTTTTATATACTTTTTCATTAACTCTTGTTAAGCCTCATGAACCTTAAATATGGGTATTTAGATCTGATACGAGTAATGCACAGGACTTATTTATAGTTTAGTTACTACTACCTAGTAGACAAATTTTAAGACTTTGCAGAGTGTTTTTGGATGTATCATAAAAAAAAAAAAAAGAAGTTATTCAATGGAAAACAAAGCTGTGTTTTTATGTCTGTTGATTTTGCTGCAGCTGCTGTTGGGATAAACTAGTCTAATTAATCTCGGGAATTATTTTTTAGGTGACAGCTGTTGAATTGGAGCGAGTCTTGACAAAAGGAGCGTACATGCTTCTTTATGCAAGGTAACTGATCTTCATTTTATTCTTTCGTGTCAAGGCTTCTTTTAATTATGTTTTCATTTTCTCTGACTAACTGAATCACCTTGTAGGTGCTCTCCAAGGGCCCCGAGGCTGATCAGGAACATTGCATCCAATGATTCAAAAAGTAAAGCTGTCAATGGAAAGATTACAATAATGAAATCGAGATGTGTACCCACAAGTTCTGTTGCTGCTGAATATTTTACAAGTTCGGTTACTCCAAATGGCTCGCCCACCTTAGACACTTTCAATTCAAAGTTTCACCACTTGAAAAAGATTCTGGAAGATGATTCATCAAGTGATAACTCGTCCCTTATCAGTTCCAATTCTGATGAAGGTTCTTGCAGCACAGATAGCACCCGTTACTCAACCAGCACTGATGACTTCTCCGAATACATTTTTGGTGAATCAGGTTGTGGTTGGAACAACACATGGAAGAATTCTGATTCTGACACGTCCTCGTCATCATCGTCTCCCTTGAACTTCAGGCATTCGCCCCTTTCTGATAAAGACCGGTATGACTCAGGTTTTGCATGTGCATCTGGGTTGCGAACTCCTGCTGGTTTGAGTGTGGAGGTAGATAGTCCATTGTACAGAGATTCTACTGGTGTTAGCAGAGTGGTGGATACTGAAAGAGGTGTTACTCTTTTGCGTTCTGACACAAATATACACCATAGGAAGGTAGATAATAGTAGAAGTGGTAGTAATATTAGGGAGACTAACCACTTTCAGGGACCAGGATCTAACCAATTTAGTGCTAAAAACTATGATGCATCATGTAGAAAGTCGAGGGAAAGAACGGATTGAAAATTTTATGGAGTAAATAACTAGGGATGCAGTAAAGTATTATTGTTAATGACTTAGCCTCCTCAAATTCGTCTTTTGGGTCCAAATTGACCATAAGAATGTTCATAACAATACGTCATATGGGAACGAATGTACCATAAAACTGAAATAAAGCGAAAATATGAGCGTGCATCAAATGAAAGATCTGTAGTCATGATCTGAGTATTCGCGTCTACATTTCGCGCCAGTTTCTGTGGATATCATTAGTGTTTAATGCAGAATAACCTTTTTACGGGTATGGATGACGAAGTTTATCTAAATTCGGAAGTTCAAGATTCACGAATAATCTTATAATAGTACCGTCACAATTATTTTTTAAATTTCAAATCTCACGTCTATTGTTAACTAATGTTGTTTGTTGCATTAGTTTAAAATTTTCTTTCATAAAAGTATTAATCACTAAGTGATTTGGTTTTAAATTGCCAAGACTGGTAAATCTTGTTTGCTTTGTGTACTTAATGTCCTGAAATGACAAGAACGAAACGAAAATGTTGGGGGTTGATGGACCTATAACCGGGTATTTTCACAAGTGTCGGATCTTGATTTGGTACTGGTCGATCCCACACCTTTGAACCCTTGCTCGCTCGTTTTTTGTCTCTCAAAAAGTTTCTAATCAGTTCTCAATTAGAACCGATGGAACAATCACTAATTGGCCATTACATGTGTGTGAATTTTGTTCAAGAAATAGCAATAAAGGGGGTAGATATGTATAAAAGGAGCATCCATGGTGTGATTTGGTTGACTTTGCAGAGGGGATTGGATTGTGCACTTTCTGTGAGCAATGAATAACAAATGTAATGATGGCGACACAATCAACAGTGCTGCCATATACGAAGTTCTGACACCAATTTGTTATTGAAGAAAAAAAAAAAAAAGGGAGAAAGACAGTTCAGGATCCCAACTGAAGATATTTCTTTTCAAGATCTAATTTTAAAATTCAGTACTTCTATAAACTGAATTTCCAACTCGAATCAATTGAATTTCGGACTGATACTGTTTATTTGTTAATATTTTCCTATGGAGATTCTTAACTGTCTTTTTCCCAAGAAAAAAAATTGTTGACTGAGATCAAGTTCCCCGTAAATTTTGGGAAAAAATTAAATGGATTATAAATAGATTTATATATTCATGATTATAATTCCATGATCTTTTAACGAATATTTAAAAAACTATTCGGAAGTTATACTTAGATCTTTCCCTTGACGGTGTCAAACAGAGTGATGTTACTGAAATGATAAGGGATTAAGAAGCTGCTGGAACACCTCCGGACCCTGTGTGTGTGTGTGTGTGTATATATATATATATATATATATGCCAATACGCGGCACTTTCCAGGCCCACCCACATGCTACCCCTTCAGTTCCATCATTCTATATAACGACATTTTGGACGGCGTCATATGGTGTGTGTGTTCAAATATTCAATTTAGTTTGATCCATGCTTGCTCTTACACTTACACTTACGGTCTCTCTCTTTCTAAAAATATTGAGCTATAGACCAAGAAAAGATAGTACCACAGTGCAATAGTACCTTGATTTTCGATGATCGATGGATTAGATCTGAGATAAATACAAAATTAACTATTTTTTTCTCTTAATGTTAAACTGATCAGATCGTGGGCTGAGAACATCATTATCCGCTGTTCTGTTCCGGATGATGCATCTTTTTATCTGAAACAAAAAAGATTGATTTAACATTAACAGATAAATATTCTGAGTTGTAAACTGTTTGATGTTGGCGGGAGGAAGGAAGGAAGGTCTGAGATAATGTGGGACCCCCTTTGTCAACTTGGCTAAACAAGACACACGAAACTTGTACCCCAAGTCTTTTCATGCACTACACTTCAACTTTGCCCCTCTCTTTCAATCTTTTTCCCATTATTATTATTGCAGCTTCATTTCCTTTTCTTTTTGGGGGGGGAGGGGGGGGGGGGCGCTAAGAATACAGGAGAACTTAACGATGATCATTAAGGCAAAAAAAGAAAGAAGGAAAAAAAGAAAAAGAAAAAGTGTACTGTGACTTTCGAACTGTGAGAGAAGAAGTATGTGCATATTTAGGAAGCTAGCTATACTACTACTTGCATGCGTTGGCTCCCGCTAATTCTGCTCTCTTTTCTTTCTTACGCGTGCACTACCTTTTTTATTTCTTATGCAAAATCTACACGCAACTTCAAACATTTCATATATATATATATATATATATTTTCTCTTTCGAGAAAAGAGTAAAAAGCTCAGTATATATTATGAAACCCGCATGCATGCGATGTGATGTTAGATATGTAAGAAGATGAGGAGATATTTGGAGGGACAGAAAAGTGAACGCTTGCACCGCCATAGCTTTGCAGCTCAGAGAATCCTTTTGCTTTGGAGTTGTGTCGAAGAAAGCAGCAACAGATCAGAGACAAAGTTGACAATTCTAAAACATTAATTTGTTTACATTAATGATCGACTTGACGGCATTTCTTTTACTCCAAACATGTTTTTCCGGCGGCGGGGAGACTTCTTTACCTTCAAATATGACTAAACTAGTTTGTCCTAGATTCATTATATTTATCCATATTAATGTGAGACTTAAATTAAACTCCCAATAATTTTCTTTTCTTATTTCTATTTAGTGCAAAGAGGTCTGCTAATTGAAAATAAAAATGATGAACATTTTCAAGCTCTCCAAACCTATTTAACATAGTAATTAACTATCCCCCCACCAAGAAAAAGAATTTTTGGGTTGATCTCTCTCTTCCTCTCTTTCTCACTAGGGGTGATCATGGCCGCGCAGGGCTGGATTTGACCCCTGCCTGATGTTCGACCTGATGTGTTTCAGGCTAGTACTGGGCTGTTCCAATACTATTTATATATTTTTAAAAAATTAAAAAATAAAAAAATATTTAATAATAAAAAATATACTTATTTTACTTAAAAATAGATTTTTTTAAAAAATAATCTTAGAAAAAAAATAAATTTTTTTCAAAATTTATGAATATTTAATCATTATACATTATTTTTACATAAATATTAAGTTAAAAAATTAATTCAAAACTTAAAAAAGGTTGAAACATTAAAATTTTAAAAAGTTTTCATAATATTTACATAATAAATATATTATATTAAATACATAAAGAACAAAAGTTTTACAAAATTAATTAAGATATATAAAATAATTGAAAAAATACACACACACATATATAGATCGGGCCAGGGTTAGGATGCCTGCTGACCCTAATTCCGGCCCGGCCTGAAATTTGGCCCACCCCAGTTAGCCTGATGTAGCTGAATTGGACCGGGTCAAGTTGTGCAGTCCTATCTCTCTCACACACACATACACGGAGTCTATGGGACAGCTAAGGGGAATTTTTTGCTCAGAAAGCCATTGTGAGGAAAAATTCATAAGCGAAAATGGATCTGCATCACTTTATAATTCACTTATTTCTATGTAGTTTAAGTGGTTCTTAGGATGAAGGTATATTAATTTGAATGTTTTGGTTTCTGTGACTTTAAATATTATATTATTTTTTATATACAATGAACTACTTTTAATGAATAACCGTCAACATTTTATGAAGTATTACATCCATTTCCTAATATAAGTACTATGTAACTATTTTACTTCCATAAAAAAAGAGTAGTTAAAGTTACTTGCATTTCTTAATTTTTTAAAAATTATCATAATTATATAACTTTGCCCTCATTAAATTATCCAATTTAATTATTACTATTTCTTTTATTTTCTCTGCACCATAAGAAAAAAAAATCAAGTATTCACTTTAATTAAGATCTATCATAAATGGGGGGAAAATAAAAAAAAATTAAAATAGTTGCTAATTTTTATAAAATAACTTATATTTTAAAAAATTAATCCTTCAAAATTCCACCAAGGGAGTATATCTGATCAGGAGTATCTCTGATCAATAACTACATGGTTTATAATATCTGATCTTATTTTGTGCAACTAAATTTTTCTCTCCATGCGTTGCACACACAATTTTTGATGTTAGATATTGGTTTATATGAGGATGTTTAAAGAGATTATTTAAGAAAAAAAATTAAGTGGTTGTTTAATTTAAAATAATCATTCGAGTCATTAAAAATAAAAATAATGTGCACCACATCTATTATAAAATACATAGTTGATTAGATTAAATAATCAGAAAAAAATGTAAACAGTAATACATTTAAATATTTAATTACTATTATCTTAATTTTCTGGAGTTGATAGAAAGAATAACAGATTTGCCAACTTTTAGTAGTTTGTTTATATGTTTGTGTCTACGAGAGGAAAAGTTTGTGTTGAAAAGAATATATTGTTGATTATGATATTTAAAATAAGAGGATGCTGCCAATAAAAATGTCACTGTGCTTATAAACTTGATGGTGTGGAATGTTTCAGAAAATTACTTTTAAAAACTATGTTTAGACACATTTTCAGTAAATATATGTAATAAATCTAACCTTATCAAATATGTAAACTAATGAGTTATTCAACTCGACATTTGTGTATCTCTTTTTCAAAAGGAAATGCAAATTGAAAAGAAAAAATAAAAGTTATTATCATTCTAAAGCTTCCAGTTTTAACATACTATATGTCATTTGGACCTGGGACTTGTAATATGTATCGGCATTTCAATTCATTAAGAATGTAAAAGCTAGACTCCGCCAGTCCATGCAATAATCAAAGAGGCTTCAAGCACCAATTCACATGATTAATGTATATCCCATTTGGAGTGTAGGTAAAAATAAAGCAAATGAAAAAAACAATTAAGTGTATAAGAAAACTGGCATAATAAGAAATTCCAATGAGTTTATAATGCAAAAAGCTAGAAGATAAGATAAAGGGGGACTAAAAATTACTTTGGCTCTTAGTTGAAAGGAATCAAACAGCCATTTTGTACATTTCCAAATTTATTAGGTTTCAGACATACAAATAGTTTGATACACATAATTTGGACAGGGAAACAAAACCAAAGTAATTTATTTGAAGTTGGAGAGCAAAAGTTAGACATTTTGGAGCCTTCTATTTTCAGAAAATGTGTCTCTCTTTAAGTTTTAAATAGTTGTTCCGCACGCCTCAATTTACAACTCTTTCCACCCCTCTACAAGCATACCAATACAATACATCATGAGAATAACAAAAATTAGAAAGTTTATTGCTTGAATGACAATAAAGCAATTGGGAAAATAAAAACACTTATAAGAGCACATGCCTTATAAGTGTACACAATACTTGAATGACAGTAAAGCAATTGGAAAAAAAAAAAGCAATTGGGATAGATTCGTACCTAATATAAGTACCTAGCTACCATGGCTGAAAGATGAAATGAAGGTGAAGCTTGTCAATTTCAGTTCTTCCTCTTCTTTCAAAATTAGGAATATGCAAGGAAACTTGAAAAGTGTACACAATACATGAATAACATAAATGAATAGCCGGAGTTTAAAAAGAAGAGAAAGTATAGTCATTTTGCAATTCGAATCCAAAAGCGAGAACATGACAATTGAAATACCATGCCATGCATTGCTTGTATGTATCCGATTCTACAGAGAGAGACTGAAAAGAAATATAAAGAATCTAATAGACATGGAAATACAGAAAAGATGCATGTGGGGAGATGCAGACAAGAAGTACCGATGTAGCAAACGAAGATGCCAAGAACGAGGGACTACAAAAAATAGAGGCAGAAAAAGAAAGAAAAAGATGAGGAGCTGGTTAAGATAATAGGGAAGTTGATGTGAGATAGGGAAGTTATGTTATTTTACAGAAGTTTCAAAAATCTTGAAATTTAAAATTAAAATCATATAAAAAATTAGAGCTTATAATATGCAGTCTATAAACATATCAACCCACGAAGTTTTAGAAAATTGGAAGTTTTAAACTAAATTAAAAATATAAATTGAATTTAAGTCATTTAAAGATAATGGGTTGGGGAAGTTATAAAATTTCAAATAGGAGGAAAAGATCGGAGGAGGGAGAGAAAAAATAGGTAAGTTAAGGATGATGAAGAGCAATTATAATTTTTTTTTTAAATTTAAAATTTAAATAATGTATTTTAAAAGAGGAAATCAAATACTAAAAATTAAAAAAAAAACTTATTACAAACTGAACCTATGATCAGTTATAAAAATTTTTAAAATTTAAAACTAAAATAAAATATTTTAGAAGAAGAATTCAAAATTAAAACATAAAAAATTATAATAAAACGAAAGGGCTGTGAACACTGTATTTTGTCTGGGTTTCTTTAAAAAATAATTTTTAATAAATATGAAAAAGAGATTTTTCATAAGGATAAAATAATAAAAAAATATATTTCTTAAAGATTTTCATATCTTAAGGAGTTATCATTTTCTACTTTTTGATATTTTCATAAAAATAAAAAACAATATAATAATTGTAAAGAAAAAGGAGAAATCAAAGATTGAGATTTGATATCAAAATAATAATGAGAAAAAGAAAGTAAATCAATCAATCTTAATATGAAAATTAAAGAAAAAATAATAAAAAAAATTTTGATGATTTGAAGCATTAATTGAGTAATTTCTTTTTTACGGCAGGAGGAGGAGATAAATTAAGGGGCATAAAAAAAATCAAAGAAAGAATGAGAGATTAAAAGAAAAAGAGAGAAGACAATTGATTGAGAAGAAAGAGGGAAGGGAGTGAGTGGTAGATCCTTTCACCTAGGTTTATTAGAATTCTTTTTTCCTCCTTTCTTCTCCTTTATATTATTTTCTATTATGAGTTGCATATCCATGAGTATCTCCAGTAGAGATAAAGGCATACTCTTGTATGTTTCTGAGAGAATTATTCTTCATCTTGTTTTATGCATCCACATTCCCACACAAGTGGTTTCATATTTGAAACTAGCTAAGGGCCCGTTTGGTTTTTAGTTATTTTTTTTATTTAATTGGTTTTTAGTTAGTTAAAAATGAGTTTTGGTAAAATTGGTTTTGCAATGTAATTACGATAAAAATTGATTTTGGATTAACGTGTTTATATTTGGATGATTTATTTGAAAATTGGTTTTGACAAAACTCATAATTTTTCTTCAAATTGAATTTAAACTCTATCTTATGATTAATTTAATTTACTTGAATTAAAATTTAATCTGCATTTATTTAATTAAGAACATAATATATCTTATGTAACATTTTCTTACAGGTCGTAGTCTATGGAGAATAAAATTTTGAAGGGACATTTTAGTCATTAAATAGAAGGAGTTTTACGAAAATTTTATTTTTCCAGTTTTTTCAATTTTTTCTCATTTTTATTGATCAATTTTTATATGGTTTTAAAATAAATGCATATGGGAATGAAGAATTAGAATGGAGGAGTAGGTAGCCATCTGCTTATGCGGAGACTACATTTTGACTCAAAACTGATTTTCCAACGAAAAAGGAAAAATTAGGCAAATATATATAAAATACATCAAACTCCATTTTTATCTCAAAACTTGGTTCCAAAAGTGATGCCAAACAACACTAAGAGTGGTGGTAATATATTTTTTTATTTTAATTTTGTGTTGCGTTAATACAGCATAAATGAATCCGAAATTAATTGTTTTGTGAGGGCCATTACCCACACCAATGAACACCCCTCAATAGGTAGAGGTGTGTTTATTCCTTTAGTTTCATTCCAAAGCTTGATTGAATTTTGACATTCGTGCACTCCATTTTAGTGGTGAAGGTGCTCTTTTCTACAATATTTGATAATGGATATCAAGGTTGGATGATGTTCTGTTTTCTTCTTTTCCTCCATAGCTTTGCCATAATATATATTATTTGATCGGTCATATTATGATGACTATAGATCTCTTTTTGGTTTTAGTGAATGGCACGGAAGTGAGTCCCTTTTAGTTATTTTGCTTCACTTGATTATAACAATGTGACAGTGAGATGATAGGGAGAATTTGCATGTAAGACGTGACTAATGGATATTACTGAGGTTGTAATACTCTTATATTTTATTTTAACCTTATGCTAAACCTGAGTACTTGAGCATATGTTATTGGAATGCTGCTCTTGCTTTGTAGAGTTCTCTTGCCTCGGATTTTATGCTAAGGACAAGCTGTGAGGGGAATATGGATTTGAGAAAATATTGACAAGGAAATTTTTGCTTCTAGCACCATGAGATTGAGACGTGGGATCAATGGCATATCAAAATGAGGTATTAACTTTAGAGTAAGAGAAGTGTGCCTTTGCTTCGACTCTAGACAACCATGGAACCCAACAGTAAGGACTAGATCACCAAAATATTGAAATCTAGCCATATATCCACAACAGATACATCAACCTCTCTCTATGAGAAGAAGAAAAGTCATTTAATTTACAAGGCACACTATCTCTCTGGTTACTTACACTTTGTAACAAATCGAATGGGAGAGGCTTTAATTTTATTTTGGTTATTCCACTAACTTTCCTGAATCCCATATAATTAGGAAGAATATCATAAAAAAAATTCTTTTACTTGGTCAGTTTTATTCAAAATATACTGACTAGATAGGTTAACTAAACCCCAATAGGCTTTGACCTATTATGGACCATCAAGGGGAACTCAAAATAAAATCTAACATCTCCCACTTGTACTTGATAGGATGACCATTTCATCCCATTGACCTTTCTTGTTCACATTAGGTGTTTTGTGTGATCGTAGGGGCATGACGTCTCCATTAGGGTATTTAGGTACTAGAAATCCCATTACAGGACCAGCATAAGAAGACAACCCTTGTATTCCAGTTATAATTGTTCTTGTTATGATGTGCAATCGATGCCCTAAATTTATCCATACACTATTCTCACGGCCAATCTTATCCCTCTTAAATCATTTGCATGACTCAGATTGCCTTTTCATACGCATAATGTCCACACTTACATTGTTAACCAAAATAACTACATAAGGGATATGTCTCAAACACTAGCATAGTAGTGTATTCTAGGATAAATCTTTCTCCAGCCCAATTATCAATCAAATCTGACCCTGTCGCTTTCCCAACATATGTCTTTTAGATCATATCAATCATGATCATAAGACATACATCAAAGTAGTAGTCACAAAAGGCAAATCATCATGATATTATCTAAGTCTTAAGGGCATCATGAAAGGAATATGTTCCTTTTTAGGACTCACACACAGTGAAGTAGCGATCCATTTACAAGCTTCTTGTTCATGGTCTTATGCACATGCAGTATGAATTGCATGCTATGGTGTTACTCTTTTCACAAGAGTATATGTCGATTTTTATTATTCACAACACCATGAGGACTTAAGTTTTGGATACTTACTTTGTCTAAAACTAGAACCCTCTTTCTCAAAATACTCATGATGTCATATTTGAGAAGGATTCATTGTCTGCCAATAGGTATCATGGATAATGGGGATCCATGATTTCATCCACTCGTATACTTGGATCTTATCTTGATGCTCTTTTGTTGAGGTGACATATACCTTTTGTGTTTCTTCTTTGCCATAAATAGTGCTCTCACTATATTATTGGCGAACATATAATGTCTTATCTTTTCCACTCCTTATAAGTGTCAAAGGTGGTTGCTTGTGTGAAAAAGCCAACCTCATATACGTGTAGGACATACTTGACATTGTATACACAGCCATACACATGATAATAAGGAAAAAAAATGAATTTATTCAATCAAAACGATCAAAATGTTTGTCAAACTTTACGCATCCCTAAAGATTTAACATGCCCAAAGAACACATCTTGCACTATAGGCTTTGTTAGGGGGTCCGCTAACATATTATGCGTAGATATATCTTGAACAATAACATTCTTTTGTGCAATGATATCTCCTACAAAATTATATTTTGTCTTTATGTGCTTTGTCCTACTGTGATACTTGGAGTCTTTCGTGTAAGCTATGGCTGCTTGACTATCACAGTGTATCAGTATTGTACTCATCCTTTCATTACGAAGACCCTAATATTCTAATAAATTCTTCAGCCATATTGCTTCTTGCATTGTGGTAGAAGTAGCTATGAATTCTGCCCTCATGGTTGATAATGTAATGCACGTTTGCTTCTTGTTACTCTGTGAGATGGCTTCATTATTCAGCACGAATGTGTATCTAGAAGTTGATTTTCCCTCATCTAAGTCTCCACCCCAGTTAGCATCGGAGTATCTGACTAGATTCAAATCACTTCCTTGATAACACAATGCATAATCAGTAGTGCCTTTTAGGTACCTTAGAATTCTTTTAACAGCTTTCTAATGTGCTTGACCAGGATTAGACTGGTACTAACTCACAAGTCCTACTGCATAACAAATATTTGGTCTAGTGTACATCATAGCATACATCAAGCTGCTCACAACACTTCAATAAGGGACTCTTTTCATAGTTTCTTTTTCAAATTCTATCTGAGGACACATTTCACAACTCAAATTCTTATTTTTCACCATAGGGGTATCCATGGGTTTACTATCTATCATGTTAAATCGCTGAAGTATTTTCTTAATATAAGTCTCTTGTGAAAGAGAGATTAACTTTCTTGAGTGATCTCTTTGAATCTTAACTCTAAGAATATATTCTTCTTCTCCCATGTTTTTCATCTCAAAATTCAAGGATAACCATTCCTTGATTGTCTTAACTGAAGTTAGACTATTCCCAGCTAATAATATATCGTTAACGTAAAAGGATAATATGACAAAATTGTCATCAAACAGCTTGATGTATACACAATGGTCCTCATCTATCATTTTAACATTATATAAGGTGACCACTTTATGGAACCTCAAATACCACTACCTAGATGATTGTTTAAGCCCGTAAATGGACCTATAGAGTTTATGCACTTTGTTCTCCATTCCTTCTTTGACGAAACCTAATGGTTGTTCCATGTAGATTTCTTCATCTAGTTCACCATTTAGAAATGTGGTTTTTACATCCATTTGATGTAATTCTAGGTCTAAGTCTACTACTATAGCCAGGATCAATCTAACTGAGTTAAATCATACAACAGGTGAAAAAGTATCATCATAATCAATACCTTCCTGCTGAGTATACCCCTTCACCATCGAGCAGGTTTTGCATCTTTCAATCGACCCATTTGCTTTTTTCTTAATCTTGAGAACCCACTTATTCCCAATTGTCTTTCGGCTAAGTGGTAAATCAACCAATTCCCAAACTTGGTTTATCCTCGTTGAATCAATTTCCTCATCCACTACATTATTCCACTTTTCCTTAGTAAGACCTAAGAGAGCCTCTTTAACTAAATTGGGCTCCTTTATCACCTTGTGGAGTAACAATGAGTGCAGATGCTTCAATTTGAAAATGCTTCCTAGGTATACTCTCTTTGTTACTCATTTGGAGTGGAGTTCTCTATACTAGTAACTCATCTTGCACAACACTTTCAAATGGTTACCTATCACTCCACTGGGATTTGTGGATTGAGGGATGTTTAATCATCCCCCTTCCTCTTGATCTTGTGTCTCATAAAGAGTCACAGCATGATCCATATTACCATTACTAGGAAACTCTTCTTCTAAGAAAGCAGTGTCCCTTAACTCAATTTTAGTCACTGTTCCATCATCATTTTCACCAATGAAAACGTACCCTTTGGGTTGCTCAGAGTATCTGATAAAGATACATTTCTTCCCCCTCGGGCCTAATATCCCGTGTTTGTGGGAAGCATCATGGATATAGGCCACTGACCCTCATGGCCTTAGGACACTCAAATCCAATTTACAACCTGCCCATAACTCATAGGAAGTAGAAGTAACTGATTTAGAGGGCATATGTTTAAGTATAAAGGCCGTAGTTAATAAGGCATCTTCCCAATGTGAAATAGGTAAGTTTGCCTGTGCCATCATACTCCCAAACACCTCCTTTTGTAACCAAAAACTTCAAAAACTAACAAAACACAGCCAAAACCTCTCATATTTACCTTCCAAACATCATAGTAGAGGAACAAAATCCAAAAGACACCAAAACTAGGCTGGAGCCGCGGCCGCTACAATACCGTCGTGACTTTGGAGCTCTCTATTTTACTGACGCTGCGGTGCCCCCTTGCTGATGCAACATCAGCAAAATACAACTTTCGGGGAAAACTTCTGACGTGCATAACTTTATGCTTTGACCTCCGAATGACCTGATTTCAACTCCTACAAGTCAATTTTGTCATAATCTATCTATAGACACTAATTTCACCTCAATCCATCTCTGTATGAAGATTTTTGACACCTGACATAATTTTAACCACTTTTCAACCAAAGCTCACAACTTACAACTCCTATTTGCCACCAAGGAAATTTGACCATTAGGGACCACTCATACAGGTCATAAACCACTTAACCAACTTGTCTAAAGAGGTTTCACTTCAAAGGAACCACTTCTTTGTGATTTAACCCCCTTGAACATTAATTTGACATAATGGGCTATAAGCCCAAAACTCCCTTTACACTCACATACACCAACATACTGACTTTTCAATACCCCAAACCATACATGTATCACAAGACATCACATCCAACACCATTCCATATCAATATTACAGCAACATAATCATTACACCCATTAGGATCCTCATATCCATTACAATCACACTATCCTACTTGGCACAAAGTACAAAACCCTACACAAATACATTACATAGACTTGATATTCCCACGTCTGGTACACTACTCCATTGTCTTCTCCGGACTAGTGCTAGAACCTTCACCTAAAAAATTTGTCATGGAAGAAGGGGTATGAGACAAAGTCTCAGTAACCGGGAACAACCACACCTAATATATATACTAATCCACACAATCGTGGATATGGTGCAACATAATGCTAATGAATGGTATGCATGTTCTTCCTCATACACAGTTAGAACCACGAGCTGTCGTCATCACAAGATATTCAATAGAAGATTCCCTTCTAATAATCGGTGAAGACTGATTTTGGGACATCACCAAGCTCACCTTACCCTAAAGTAACCCGGCCAATGGTTACATTAGAGCTTGGACCGTGGTCTTATTGAGAATTTCACTATACATGCAGTGGAAAAACTATAAGAAATTCCCATCTATGAATCCGTCAATGTTGTTTAGATTGAGATGTAGAAAAAAAATTTAACTCCGGTGCATCTCTTAGTGTTCTTTTTCATTTCATCAGACCCCGGGAACTAAGGTGATTGGTCAGTTCTCTCTACCAGTATCCATACGAACAGTGAGTCCAACTTGAACGGCGTGCTAGCACCTTTGGCTGTGATGTCCGTACAAGTCTGTACGCCTTAGCTGTTTGTCATTCGTCAGTATAGTTTTTCTTTTTGAGTGTATGACCACTCTCTCTTTGGGGTAATTTGAATTCTGTTGTTTTTGTATCCTAGTCTATATCAATATATATAAAAATGATTCGGTATTTATTTAATTTAAATCAATAATTTAAACTAAACCAAATATTAATTAAATAGATTAGTTTTGATTTAAATCTATCTAATAGATTAAATTTAAACTAACAATCTAATATATATCTAGAATCAAATTTAGATTTAATTTATCATATAAATCAAATTTAGATTACTAGTTTAAATTCAAATTTAGATTATGATATTAGTTTAAATTTAAATCTATCATATAGAATTAAATTTAAAACTAATTAATTTGAATTAATTTAAATAATATATATATTTCAAAATATTTATCAAATATATATAATTTTATTACCCTAAATTGAACATTAAATTCATTGAATCTAGACACATTTTAGATTCAATGAATCTGAACATTCTACCTCAAGTTGACCCATTTTTATGTGTGACCTTGTAGACCCATATGATGTTGGCAGTGGGCTAATAACACTATTGGACCCACAAGTCATAAGTGGCCTCTAGAAAGACATTGTAACTACCAAAATCATATGGATTGGTGATCCGATACAATCTATCATATAACCTGATCATATCTTTTTTGTCTCATGATATATAGGTCAAGTATGAGGTATGGAAACGTCATTCTCATTTTACTCAATCATCACTTTCTTGATCTCCGAGCAGACTGATAGAACAAATGGAAACTCTTCCATTCGAGCACGGCCATGCATTTTCTCAGTCTCACTCATTGAGGGGTCCAGATATATCTCTCCATTAATTAGAGGGACAAATTTCATCTTAACTATTCATCTTCCTTCACACGAATTCCACTATACCCGATCATAGTCTTTATGATCTCCATATTAAACGTGACTTTTGACTATACCAAAGTATAATGTTCCATATGTGGGAAGCCATGTTGATCTCAGGTCTGAGGACTTAGTGACACAGTTATATATGAGATATACTTATGACTTGATCCATGTAGCTATTTCATGACAGGTCAATCCAGTGCCTATTCTCTAACAGGAGCTTATGATTTTGATTTGTATCTTCATACATAATTATCAATCAAAATCATACTAACTTTAATTCATCATTGTTCTCATAAAGATGATTGACTAGGGATATTTAGGATAAAATAATTTATTCAAGAATATTATTATAAAGAAAAACATGCAAACAATATAATAATGTAAGAAAAAACATATTCTTTTTCATAATGAAATACAATGTTTATAATACAATAATTAGCCTAGGGCACAATCTCCAACAGGTCCTCCTTCTCGTAGACCATCGCGGATTGATGGTGATTTACAAAAGGTGCATCCCAAAATCCGTTGCTACCTGACTCTCCCAAGAAAAGGATTTAGTGACAGGGACATTTCATCATATCATCTTATCCACTGTCGCCTGGCTCTCTTGAGGAGAGGATTTAGCAACAGGGATTTTTATCATATTATCATCATCTATCATATCATCATCACCTCATCATTAATCTCTCACTATGCAATTATATGGTGATAATGCCAATTTTAGGCCAACATGCCTTACACACACACACACATATCATCATCACAAACATTATATGGACATGCTAGCATGTAATGATATGAGGATACTGCACATCATACATACATAACATATACAACCATCATATATCAACTAGCCATGTGCATACCACAATATATAGAAAATCATACACATACACATACACAACCAATATTGCGGTATGAAAAGGAACATGCATATATATGTATCTGTATTGTCATATCTTACCATACAATACAAACCATACAGACAATACAAACACCCAGTTACCTTAATTGTCGCTACCATGTGCATACGAGTTCCACAAGCTTTCTTGAAAGTCAATCCCACGACTTGACTTCTTCAATCAACCAAACAACCTTTACAATACTATAAAATCCTCAATTAACATACAATCTAAATATCCAAATTTCATAATTAAACCATTTAAGCCTAACACATGGTTCCAATCACATTTTCATACCTCAATGAACCTCATATAACCATTTAAACCATAATCAATCTTATATATTTTGAATCCCACACCTTATCAACCAAGAATCAACTTAGGGTTAGGAAAAATTCATGCATACTCCCTTTAAACTCACACCCAAGCATAACCATCACCATCACCAAACCATACCTCATTAATCTCATTTCATCCATTTTAATCGGTGGATTCCAGCCAAAACCAAAAATCTCAACTTATACCCCAAAAATCCTAACTCAAAACCAAAGAAAATGGAGAGGGAGGAGTAGGAATCACTTACCAACCAAGATCCAAGCTTCAAGAGGCCGAAAATCACTCCTAATGGCTAGAAACTTCGAACCCTCGCACTACTTCTCCGTCACTCCCTTTTGTTTCTTTCCTTTTTGTCTAACTGAAATGTTCTCAATTTATACAAAATTATTCCCATTCGTCGCGGCTCTAGCAAGCCTGCCGCAACACCGTTGCTTTCAGTCAAAAAAATATTTGAATATGTAGCTCACTTACCGCCGCAGCCCTGCTCGTCGCCGTGACATGGAGCTTATTCTGCCTCCACTTGGACTTTCCTCCGTCCTAATCCTCCGATTTTACACACAACGTCAATTATACTTGGTTAGCTAGAGACCAAGTTAGGAACAATGTAATGAGAGTTGTTATATTATACATCTAACCACGTTTAGGAGTGTTCTATTCCTTCTTTCAGCTACCCCATTTCAATAAAGGGTACCAAGAATTATTAGGTGCCTCACAATTCCTCTTTCTTCATAGAGCCATTTGAACTGGTCAGATATGTATTCATGTCCACAATCTATTATTAACACTTTGATCCTCTTATCTATTTAGTTTTCCACTAGATTTATATATCGTTTGAAGCACTCTAATGTTTCAGATTTATGGGAAATCAAATAAGTATGGTCGTATCATGAATAATCATCAATGAAAGCAATGAAATATCATGCCCCATGTCTTGCCCTCACACTCATAGGTCTATATATGTCAGAATGAACTAATTGCAATGGATGCTCAGCTCTAGTTCATTTCCCAAAAGGTTTCCTGGTTACTTTACTAGCTAGACAATGCTCATAAAGAAACATTTCCATTTTAGACACGTTTTCTAGCATACCATCTTTTGCTAGTTTAGTCATTCTTTCTTGATTTATGTGTCCTTGTCTCGCATGCCATATGTCAAAATTAACATTAGAATTCGAAGCAGAAGAAATAGTAAAGCAATCATTTACATTAGAATTATACAAAGTATCTAAAACAAAGAAACTTTTGAAAAATAACCAGAACCATAATGGATGGTCCCTTTATTAATATCAACTGAATAATTATGGAAGTTCATGCTCAAATCAATTTTCATAAGAGAGCTAATGGAAACCAAATTAAGATGAATGTCTAGGGCATAAAGAACATTGTTCAAAATAAGGGTTCTTCCACCACGTAAAACTAATTTGCAGGTTCTAATCCCTTTTACTTTGACTCTTGCATTATTCCCAACATAAAGGCACTAACTCCGTGCAAGAAACCTATGGAATTCAATGAAAAGATCACAATCTTTGCTTATGTGGTCCATGGTGCTTGAGTCTTATTTTTCTCTGGACAATTTTTAGAAAAAGGTCCTTTCTTTTGGCAGGCATAACACTTGACCTTCAAAGGATCAAGTTTCCTCTCATCACTTTTAGCTCCCTTATTCTTGAAGGTTTGCTTGCCTTTTTGAATGTTAGGTTGTTTCTTTCCCTTCTGGAACCCTCTGCCTTTCTGAAACTTGGGCTTGGTTCCTAAAGCTACAGCTTTCTTAGCCACATAAGCTTGACTAGAGGATTTAGCCGCCTCCGGCCTTCAAGATGATGCACAACATCATTGAAAATCGCAGTGCTCTTATTGTGGGTCAAATTGACCTTTATATGCTCCTAGCTTAAAGGGAGAGACCTTATTACTTCCGGCACCTATTTCTCGTTAGACAATTAATGCCTAGCTGCATTCAACTTAGGTATTAGGCCTTAGTTTGTACGTGTCAAATTTAATGGTGAGCCTTCTAAGCCTAGTGGTAGAAGTGCCACTAAACTTGCCTTTCAAAGCAGTCCACATTGCTTGTGCAGTTGGATATCTGTCATATGCACACATAATGTCATCCAGCCATAGAGCTCAACATAGTAATGCGTGTTATACTATTCTTTTTCTTCCAGGCCTTAAATGCCTTCATGTCTCTCCTATGTTAAGCAGTATTGCCCTGCTCAGGTTCAACCATGACTTGAGTGCCTCAATGACATCTTGTTCCTTAAGAACATATGATATCTTCCTATGCCAGATATCCTAATTTTCGCCATTGAGTTTGTCTCCCTAGTTAAGCTCAGCTATGATGTTCTTACTTGCCATTTGATTCATTACTGAAATTGGACACAGCACAAATTGATCATGTATATACAATATCATTTAAGTTCACATTAGTTCTCAAATAAGTCTAATAAAGCTTTATTAGGTCTGATGATCAGAAGTTAACAGAGTCTCATTCCATCTCATCTTTCCTGACTCAGTTTTATCTTCTCATTTTAATCTACTATGTAAACTAGGATCCCATTGAAAATGACTTCTAGGTTACTCATAACCTTGAAGCTCCCACTAAAAATAATAATAATCTTTATTGATGTAATTATAGAGTTCAATAAAAAAAAATTAACGAAATAACAAATTAAAAAATAAAAAAAATCACAAAACACACATATTCTTTAATGGTTCATCATCCTCACTGGGACTTACTTCTCTCCTATAATTGTTCAAAGGATAATTTTGAAGGTTGAGTACCCACTTTCCATGTTTTAGTAATCCCTTTAAGTGAATTCCCTTTTCCAGTGTCGTTTTCCTAAATTTTTGGGCTCTCCTTAAATTTGTAAATTGGGAAAGCAAGAAAGATTTTTGAAGATTTTGTGCTAATCGATGCTCTTCCCAATATTCTAGCTTAGCTACACATCACCAGAAATTCAGACCTTTTTCTCCCTTTTCTTCATTTGGCTTACATTTATCTATGAGTTTGGCTTTGATGGGAATCCAATAATTAGTATCTAGGAGGGGGTAGATTAAGCCTTGAGCCCATTCAAAGTTTATGCTTGCCTTTAAGTTAAAGATAGGCTCCCCTCATTTCATAAATGTGTCTAGCGGAACTTTTCTTAGGGTCCATCTTATGATCCATGAATCTTTCTAGGCCTATTATTTTCCTAACAAAATAACAAAATGTTTTAAGATAATTGTTTTAAGTCATTAATGGACATATAAGATATTAAAACGTGTTCAAAACTTGCCTAAAAACATGTAAATAGTCATATCATTAGGTAGAGCACAAATTTAGGAATTTTACAGAAGAAACTGTGCCTAAAAAAGCACCATCCACGTGCCCTCATGTGCCTCTAGAAGATTCTGTTTGAAAACAAAAGAAAAAATAGGAAAGGCCACGCATTCAATTGTCACATGTCACTCACATGCCACCGTGCATGGCTTTCTAGCCTGCACACGCCACTTTGCCAATCTCCACTTGCCACCACATTTTAGATGGTATGGCCCATGTGTCCATGGAGGGCTTTAGTGGCTCCCACATGCCATATCAGCGTTAGGATAAAAAAATAATTAATTATTGTTATTATTATATTTTTGGTATTAAGCCTCGACCCATCACTAAGAATGGGGTCACACCTAACTTAATCCGAAAAACCCAATCCAATTGCCCTTCTCTTTTTGTTTTTAAATAATTTGATTGGGCATCAGCCCATTACAATTTGGTTTGGATTTGTCCTTGACCTGATTTGTGACTCCCTCATCTCCTTTCTTTTTTTTTTTTTAATTTTTATTTGGCTTGAAATGCAGCATTTCATTAAACAAAATGCTGCATTTCATGAATGCAGCTTCTGGCACCTCATTTACACAATGTGTTGTTTACTGTGATAGCCTAAATGAATTGTTGTTGAGGTTGTCTTCAACCTCCGTCTAGGTTGCTCCAACTCGTATTGAACCCGATGATGGACTTACAAATCGACTGTTGTTTTTCACCATTTTCTCTTGCCTCCGACATCCTTTTTCTTCTATTTTTATGTCTTTTGGATCGTCTCCTCTTTCTCTACACATCTATCAACTTTATTTTACTGAAAAACAATTTTAAGTTTAACCTTAGTTTTTGCTTTAGTCTTAGTTTAATCATGCATTCATAAAAAAAAATGATATCAACATGTGAGGGACAGAACTTAAATGAGACTACATAGGCAATTTTCTTTTTTTAAATTTGATAGAAAAGGGAAACGTCAAACTCACGATGATCTAGAGGATGATGAAAAAAAATGGCAAGGAAAAGGAAAGAAGAAAAAATAAATGAATATATATATATATATATAGAGCCAGGGAAACTCATAGGCTCTGATGCCATTGTTAGTTTTAGAGTAATGGAAGTGTACCTTTGCTCGGACTTTAAGCAACCATGAAACCTAATGGTAAGGACTAGATCACCAAGATATTGGAATCTAGCCATATACCCATAGAAGATACACCACCCTCTCTCTCTCTCTGAGAAGAGGAACAGTCGCTCAATTTGCAAGGCACAATATCTTTCTGGTTACTCACGCTTCATAACCAACCGAATGGAAGAGGCTTTAATTTTATCGTGGTTATTTCACTAATTTCCTTGAATCCCACATAATTCGGAAGAATATCATAAAAAATATTCTTTTACTTGTTTAGTTTTATTCAAAATATACTGACCAAATGGGTTAACTAAACCCCAATGGGTTTTGACCTATTAAGGGCCATCAAGGGCAGATTCAAAATAAAATCCAACTTGAGGAAATGATGCAAGGTGTTTAAAGCTGATGCAAAAGAGAGGCCACAGTCTTGTAAGCAACTTTCTTATATTATGGTAATGTGTAATGGATTGTATATATATGAGATTTATGATTACACCAATACACATTATCACTAATTTATGTATTACGATTTGTGCTTATATTTATTAGTGTTTCATCATATACAATTTATATTTGTTTTTAGTACCAAGTGAGGTTTTTTGGAACATTCGTTGGTACTTAGATTGACTAAATTATTGTTGAGCCTACTCAATTATACCTTTTGAATTAATTGTGTGTCTTCTTTTTAGAAGAAAATATTTTTTTGGATTTTACATGTTTTGATTGCAAATAAAAATATTTTTTAAATCAAAATAATAAAAGTTTCCTTAAATTTTGAAAGGTTAAGTATCTATCTTAAATAAAAGGATTTCTCCAGAAATAATTTTATCTTTTAGAGTCACCCCGTGTGAGGTTTTGAGAATTTTCATGAGTATTTAAATTAATGGATCTACTGCATGTTGTGATATGCTTTTATTGGTATACTAATTAAATTATATGTATTTTCTTTTTGGAAAAATTTTTTGAAATCACAATAATAAAGGTTTCCTCAAATCTGATAAAGTGTTTTTTTCTTAAAAAATATATAATTTCATAATATTTTTCAAGTCATTTTGTGTGAGATTTTAAGAGTTTCCGTAGGTGTATAGGTTGGCTAATTACCGTGTGGGATTTTGGGAATTTCTGCAGACATATCAACAAGTAATAAATAAATAGTTACATAGTCTATATATATATATATAACACGTACAGTTTGTTATTTGAAAATAACAAAAGAAGTCATTTAAAAATTATTTATTAGAATATATATATATTTTCTCTTGAAAAACTCAAACCCACTTACATGAAATTTTACATTTGAACTACGTTAACTTTAATCCCTATTATAGAGTATGTAAGCTTTAAATTATTATTTTAGGTCAAGTTCACTTTTATAAATAAATTCATTTTTTATTATTTAGTTTTTTCTTCTTTTCATTATTCGTGTTTTATAAAAGTAATTAAAATAAATTTTAAACTATATTAATTTTGTATAATTAATTTAAGTTAATTATTCTTATAAGCAGATGTTATGGGATGCTTAACACCTTCTCCCTATTAGTCGACTCCCGAACCTTTTTTATTTCGCAGACCATCATTTCTTTTTTAAATATTTTTCAAAATTCCCTTTTTAAAAATTTTTTGTGGCAACTCTGCTTTATTTTAGTTTTTTATTTTTGAAAATTAAAATTCTGGTGTGACTAGAAGGTTATAATTTTTAAATTTAAATTTAAAATTTGAGTAATATATTTTGAAAGAAGGAATTGAAAATCAGAAAACTGGAAAATTTTAAAAAATAAAGAAAATTGAAATTGAGAAATAGAAAAAGGAAAAAAAAATCAGAGGAGAACAAGAAAAAATTGTCCAATGAGGGGGAGAAAAAATAGGTAGGTTAAGAACAATGGAGAGCAGTTGTAAAGATTTGTAAAATTTAAAATTTGAACAATATATTTCAAAAGAGGAAATTCAAAATTAAAAATTACAAAAATTATAACCAACTAAGCTAACACTATTCATAAGAACAATGTTTTGTGAGAGAAGCCGACATTTTTCATGGGTTAGCTTCCTTGTGCTATTTAAATATATATAAATGTAATCATGACAAAACTTATTCTTTGACATGTATTGATCAAGTAAAAAATTTCTATCACGTTTGTTTCTTTTCTTGAACACTTTCTTACTCTTGAAATGTTAATTAAGATGTATTCATCTTACATTTCTTGAACTGTGAAGTTTCAACAATTTCAATTGTTTATACATATGTGTGTGTTTAAAAAGTCTAGAAATGTTTAAATGCCCATCCTTAAATTCTATGTGATGAAAAGGATCGTAAAAATAATTATGTGAAAAATTGAAAAAAAAAACAATTATAACTTACAATAATTTAGTCTATGTGAAAATACAAAATTTTAGTCTTGAGAGAATAAATTTTGGTCCAACTAAAGTATGAGTAGAAATGCATTTGTTGGCTAATGGGTGGGTACTCATATGTGTGTGTGTGTGTGTGTTTGAGGGGTTCATAATATGCAGATGAAAACTTCACCAATGTAATGTCATAACCGATTCCGAGCTCGAGTAAAGGAAGAGTATTGTGTAAGGCACTCAACAGCCAACGTAAAATTTGTTAGATTAGCTGGCTTCCCAAGAGGGGGAGTGAATTTGGAAGATTAAAAATTTTCTGTAAAATATCATGAAGGTGAAGAAAGCAATATATGATGATAAAACAGAGTATAAACAAATAACTGTAAAGGTGACAGTAAAGAAAAGAAGACTCAGAAAATTTATTCTGGTTCGGTCTCTCCACTTGACCTACGTCCAGTCCCCAAGTTACCACTTGAGATTTTTCCACTATTCTGCAAGAATTCAGTGGGTTTCTTGCAAATGCCTCAGTACAAAGATGTTACCCTGTTTCTAGAGCTCATTCTATCTCTCTGTGTACTCTTACTAAGTGCTCCCCAATCCCTTGTGATGTACCCTCACAAGAAAATCTATCTTCCAGATGAAGATAAGATTGATTACAAAGATAAAACTCTCTTAAATAGAGTGAATATGAAAGTTGAAGTGCAGAATATTGAAGTGAGAGAGTAAGAAACTTTTAGTAAGATTTGGCAGAGTTTCAGTATATTCAATGTTAAAATCGTTACCCACAACTTCAAATGATGTTATATTTATAGATTTAGGTCTCAAATATCCGTTAGAAATAAAATCTATCCGTTAAAGAAGTTATCCAACGGTTACTCTGAAAAACTATCCATTAACCAACCGCATTTAATGCTTCTGACATACTGAAATTCGAATTTCGGTTGGTCAACAGATGAATTTCGAAGAAACCGAAGGTTAACGGCTTCAACGTTGAAAGCCCGAAGTCCGTCTGTTATGAAGTGAAATTTGAATTTTGATATTTGGAAAATGTTTCTGTGTTGTGACATACGAATTTTCAAGTAAAAAGTTTTTCTGTTAAGTGTGAACAGTATTTTCATTTTGCTACAGTGCCTTCGAAATTCAAATTTTGGAACCTCAAAATTCGTCTGTCCGTAGCTGATCTGTAAGGCATTGTAGTTCATGTGATTCAAAGTTCAAATTTTCAAATGTCAAAGTTTGTCTGTCAAAGAGACCTCTTTTTAGACTAACTTCAAAATTTGAATTTATAAATATTGTTATTCGTATGTTAACATATCACTTTAATAGGCTCATAAGCTTAGTTTCTGAAATTCGAATTTTCAAGTCCAAAGTTCGTCTGTCAGTGAGCAATTTTGAAATTCGATCTAAACTTAGTTTCAGATGAATTTTGACTTAATTTCAGACGAATTTCTTCAGTTTTCATAAATTTCATTTTGTCTGAAATTCAAATTTTTAAAATCTAAAGTTCGTCTGTTGCTTAAAGCTTCTTTCAGACACTTATCAAAATTCGAATTTCCTCAAGTTAAAATTGGTCTGTCAGAGAGGCATCTCTTTAGACTTGTTCAGTTTTAGTATGAAATTCGAATTTCCAAAGGTCAAAATTCATCTTTCACTATGACAGATTGGTATTAACCTCTTAAACTTCGTCTGTTGGTGGGTATTTTTCAAATATTCCATGATTTAACACAGAATCAAGGTTTTAAAACTTTTTTCTATCAAATCAAAGTCTTTTACTCAAATTAAAACAAAACTAAACATCCTACAACAAACTTTGCACAGATTTCTCCAGGATTTCTTCACTTGAAACCTTTTTGGCATATTTGATATCTTTATTCCAAGCTCTTGAAGGTTGATTTGGAATTATCAAAACTTCTTGATTCAACAAAATTTTGTTGAATCTCAATGATATGGATCAAAGATATTTTTATGCTAAGACTAGGTCGTTACACAGAAGTCATGGGCTGTATGGTTCGAATGCAACATTAAATGAACTAGAGCTGCTATATCAGCGTCCGGGTGTAGTGTTCAATGAGTAAGGGTTTCCACATCATTAAATGTATGTGGGTAAAGAAGTTAGCCTATAAGAGCAAAATTCTGTTCGATTCTTGGAATATTGATATTTTAACAACTAAATCTATGGAGGTAGTGGATGCTATGATTTTATGGAGAATCAATATCTTGTATCTTTAAAAAACTAAATGGATGGGAGAAAAGATTAAAGAGTTAGACACTATTGGTTTTAAACTTCGGTATGTAGGGAAGATTTGAGCAAGAAATGGAGTTAGTATTATTGTGGACAAAGTTTGAAAAAAAAATGTGGTGGGAGTTAGAAAGATTAAAGATAGGATCTTATCTTGACTAATGGGCAAGATACTTTCAATATTATTAGTACTTATGCATCTCAAGTAGGGTCAGAAGTACATATTAACAATAAATTTTGAGAAGACTTGAAGGGCTTGATTCACGACACCCCACAAGAGGAAAAGATTTTCATGGATGGAGACCTTAATCGTCACGTGAGAAAAGAAACAAGGCATTATATAGGAGCTCATAGCAATTTTGATTTTGGAGAATTAAATGAGTAGAGACCTTCCATTCTTAATTTTTGAACGGCTTATAACTTTACGACTGTGAACACTTGTTTCAAGAAATAGGAGGAACATTTAGTCACATATAAAAGTGGTGCTCAAATGTCACAAATTGACTTCTTTTTTGTAACAAATTCAGATAGAAAAGCTTATAAAGATTGCAAAGTGATCATTGGTGATAACTTAACTTCACAACATAGGGTCTTAGTCCTTGATGTGCTGGTTAAGAGTTGTAAACTGAAAACTCAAAAAGCCTTAAATACTAGGATTAAGTGGTGGCAACTAAAAGATGAGCAACAATTAACCTTTACGAGAAAAGTATTGGAGGAAGGTAATTGGAACTTGCAAGAAAGTGCTAATATTTTATGGGATGAGATGGCTAAAAGGATCAAGGATACTGTTAAAACAATTTTGGGTAAATCCAAAGGTTTTGGAACTAGAGATAAAAATTCTTGGTTGTGGAATGAAAGTGTATAAGAGAAGGTTAAACATAAAAAAAGTGTTTCAAAACCTTACACTTGTGCAATAAAGGGAAAAATTGGAAGAGCTATAGCTTAGCTAGAAATGAGACTAAGAAAGCAGTGAGCAAGGCTCGATCTAAAGCTTTTGAAGAATTCTACCAAGATTTAGGATCGAAAAATGATGAACGCAAGATTTACAAAATTGATAAGAATAGGAAAAGAAAGTTAAGAGATTTGGATCAAGTAAAATACATTAAGAATGGGGAAGGAAAAATTTTGGTTACTAATGATGAATTGATGATATCAAAGAAAGATAAAAGAATTACTTTTATAAGCTCTTCAATGACGAATTGGGTATAACTAGTGATACAAAATGTTTAACAACTCATAAAGATGTATTGAATTTGAGTTTTTATCATAGGACCCGAGTTGGAGAGGTAAAAAAAGCTCTTAAAAGAATGGATAATAGTAAAACTATTAGCCCTGTTGGTATTCCTATCGAAGTTTAGAAGTATTTAGGAGAAAAAAGGGGTTTTGTAGCTAAATAAGTTTTTTAATGAGATTTTAAGGTCAAAGAAAATATCAGAGGAATGGTTAAAGAGCACTTTGGTGCCCATAAACAAGAATAAGAGGGATATTCATAATTGTTCTAATTATCGGGGGATAAAAATTCATGAGTTATACTATGAAATTTTGAGAAAGAGTGATTGAGCATAGACTACGAAAAAAGTCTCATATTTTAGAAAACTAATTCAGATTCCTGTCAGGACGGTCTACAATAGCGACTATTTATTTCTTAAGGGATTTGATTGAAAGATACCGGAGTAAAGAGAAAAACTTGCATATAATTTTCATTGATTTAGAAAAACATATGATAGAATACTAAGAGATGTGTTATGAAAAGCAATGAAGAAGGAAGATGTTTGTGTAACTTATATTCGAGACATAAAGGATATGCATGAGAGGACAATAACAAATGTGGGAACTTCAACAGATGAGAAAAAGGATTTTCCTATAATGATAAGTTTACATCAAGGATCTTCCTTGAGTCCGTACTTGTTTAATTTGGTTTTGGATGTTTTAAGAAAACATATATAGGAGAAAATTCCTAAGCGTATGCTTTTTGTGGATAATATAGTTTTAATTGAGAACTTAAGACAAGAAATCAATTCTAAACTTGAGTTATGGAAACACATTTTGGAATCAAAAGATTTTCGTTTACATAGAAATAAAACAGAATATATACATTAAAAATTTAACAAAATGTCAGTTAGAAATAATTCAAAGGTAAAAATTGGAGAGCAACCATCTCAGAAGTGTCAATGTTCAAATATTTGGAGTCGATTTTATCGAGTGGTGGTGACATTGATGGAGATGTTATGCATAAGATACAAGTTGAGTGGTTAAAGTGAAGAAAAATTTCAGGAGTTATTTATGACTGTAAGGTAACTACTAAATTTAAAGGAAAATTTTATCAAACTGCTATAAAGCCAACGATGCTCTATAGTAGTGAATGTTGGACTTTGAAAAAGTAACAAGAACATAAGATTAGAATAACAGATATGAAAATGTTGAGATAAATGTGTGGTCGAACAAAAATAGATAAGATATGAAATAATTGTATATAAGTAAAAATCGAAGTAGCACTTATCGAGGTGAAAATAGTAAAAAATTATTTAAGATGGTTTGAGCATATACAGAGAAGAGAACAAGAGGAGACAGTAAGGAAAGTTGATTAAATGATTTAGAATCTTATCAAAAGACGTAAAAGAAGACTAAGAAGAATACTGAGAAAAGTTATAAGGCATGATTTCTTAATAAATAATTTACTTGAAAAAATAGTATTTGATAGAGTCTATTAATATCATATAATTTATATAGCTGAATTTACTTAGTGAGATAAAATTAATATTATTGTTATTACTGTATAATATGCGTATGAAGATGAAATTAGAGTCAGGGTGGGGAGGAGATTCTAGAAGAGTCTAGCGTTAGTGTATGATTTTGATATAATTAAGAAGCACGGGACGACCAAAACATAGGGACGTAGAGTTACTGTGATGAATTGATAAAGAGAGGTAGCTGGATAAGGGTGAGTGTGCCTTACGCTCAGCCTCACCGTCATCTCACCCAAAAGTGGTCCCACTTTATTCCATACCAAATCTCACTCTCGCCACTTCAAATTCAATGAACTTGCACTGTTTCTTTACCCTCTCCCTCCGCCGTTATTACTTTCTTTTTTTATTTTTTTAACCCTATCTTATCCCTCTTTTTTATTCCCCACCGCAACCCGCCAAATGAAGTAAAATTCTTATTCTTCTTTCATGTCACTTATTTTTTTAAATACAATTTATTATTTATTTATAATAAAATTGAGGGGATATGTATGTATATAAAGGACATATGCGGATGCATGTGTAGTGGGCAGTGGGCACCAACACAAACGGATTTGGCTGCCCATTCTGCATATTTCATCAAATGTATCCATCATTCATATCTTCATCCATTGGCCACAATTTGAGAGATAAACAAAAGTCTTCTTGTCTCTTTCTTTCTCTCCCTTTCATTCTTTCTATCTTTTGGGTTCATTATTGGAAACTCATATGTGCATACATATATATATATATATATAATTGCGCTCCCATACCCTTCTCTTGCGCTGTCCTCCGTTACTTCAACCATATATATATATATATACATACATATACATGTGTATACATGCATCCAATCTCTCACGTCACCTTCTCCATTGTGATCCATGCAATCTCATATATCAACTCCCATCCATAGCTCTTACCAATGCATTATCAATATTTTTGTTTTTTATGTTCTAGTTTCTCTTCTCCTTAAGGATATTCCATTTTGGAGAGACAACTCAACAACCTAGTGATCGAATACAATTCATTCCCCAAATACTAGCTAGCAGGCCTCTCTTTGGTAACGGAACCTATATTCATTTATTTATACATGTCAAACAAAAATAATAGAAACGAATATTTACTTATGAGTGAAATTAATTCATAGCATTATATTGCTCAAAGTTTTTATATCTCTCTGGGCTCACTATACATGTACCACTTTATAAATTTATACAAGAGTCAGATTGAAAAGACCTTGTGTTGAGATTCAGATTGTCGTGCATGATATGTAGAACTAGCAAATTTGATGTTCACCACTGGCTGAAGCTTCAACTTTTTGAATATATATCCTTGAATAGATGGCATACTTAAGAGTCAACAGAAAGAAAGCAAAAGTGGGGCTGGCAAATGAATGAAGAGCTAGATAATTAATCAAATTAGAATTAGAATGCTGGCTACCAGGTGGGCATTTATGGTTTTGAAATTTTCTGTGGATTTTGAAATTCCCCGAGGCAGACAGGAGCAGCAAAGTCAATGTTAGCCCAGAAGATCAAATCTAATAATTAGGATTAGCAGTGAAGGGCAAAAGGAAGTTTTCTAATTACTTGATTACCCTTCAATCCTCAAATGGGTAGAAAAATTGAATTATCATAGCAAGAAGCTACGGTTTGAACGATTATAATCATCTCGCAAGGCCCATGTTTGACTAAAAGGATGATTTTCTCAAGGAAAAAAGATAGAGAGAAAAGCAGGAAGAACGATGACCAGCTAGCATGGACGTGGTCACGGAAAAAGGCCGCAAGTATGCCAGAAGGAAAATGAGTTACGTTTCCTGAATTTTGTAATGACATACAGAGTATTTGATATAATTAATTAATTGAATTAACTCATTTGTATTTTGATAAAATTTCTAGATCAATCAGTTTTTGAAAGTCACATTAAATCCAATTAATCCTAATTGAGCTGCATCAGGCTACATAGGTGTAATACTCTCTTGCCAATAATTTTTTCTATTCACAAAATTTAAACTTGGAAAGCTTGTTTAAGGAAAATAAACGTTCAACAAGTAATTAAACCAATTGGTGGTGGTCTCCTTTGTTTTCATTGTTAGAAAAAACAATGAAAAAAAAAAAACTCTAGTGTCTTTGGTCAATTGGTCATGGCTGGCTGGCTAAATACATAGAGAGAAGCTTGGATTCGTGTCGAAAATTGTCAAAGCCTTTCTCGGTTTTTCCAAGATCTTATCTCAGCTTCGCCCAACATTCTGTTTGTGAATAACTGTGACATGTGCCCAAAAACAAGACGAAGTCATACGAATACGATCCTACATTTACCAGAAAAAAAAAATCTCAAACTACATTGCTGAAGAGAATCCTCAAAAAAAAAAAATTAAAATGAATTGTAATTATTGCAATAATGCATGATGTCATATTGATATCAATTTCATGTTGAGTTCCAAAATGTCGATAATCAAAGAGCTCCACCTTTCAGTTTTGGAATAAACAAATAATGAAATAAGCACCACATTTTCTTCCATACTCACATTCTCCATTATTGAGACTGTTTAAGAGAACGAAATCTACAACCAGACCAAGCATTTGAATATTGCAAAAATAAATTACTAACAATTTCATTATATGACTAACAGAAAAAACGAAGGTGGTCAATGAATAGATGTTGTGACCAAAATATGCAAGTGAGACGAAGAGCGCACTTCGTGACAGTTTTCTTCTTGTTATTAAGAAAATAAAAATAATATGAAAAGCAACGCAAGCAATTTATAGTTGGTCCTTAGTGTGAAAACTTGAAGCTCTATTACAAAACTATATAGTATGAATGTCTGAAATATATCCGCATATGAACCCCCATGTATTACCATTTTAAGTAAATTTATTTGTTGACCAGTCACCGAAAATGGCATTGTCAAATCAAGTAATGCCCATTTAGATTATCCTTTAGTAAAATATCTAATAAAATAATTACCGTTTACAAAAATAAAATTTAAATAAAAATTAAAAATTTTACCTTAACCTTGTTTAAATAAAAAAAATAATTATTAGAAACAATTTGGCAAGCCTGTAATATATAATTTGGAAAGTACTTAAGAATGCCAAACTCCTCAATCTTGCATATCAAAATCAACTCCCATACAATATACGATGAGGAGAGAAACTGAGGCATTGAATACGAAAAACTCACCATAAAATTTAAAATTTCCATCTCTCACAATATTTCTGACAAAATTATTAGAACATGCAATTAAATAGGTTCAATTAATCAACCATATGCCAAATTAGTGCAGGCGATCCAACTTCGTCTGAGCAAGTTTGTAATGGTAGTGCTTTTACAAACTGTTAACTTTTGAGACAAAATATAAAGTGAATAAAATATATATACACATACTGTATATATAGTAATTCGTAAATCACCTTAAAACCTCAAAAAAAAACAGATGCCCTTGTCAACTACGTCATGTAAGAACCATGAATGCAACATTCATTCATCATGAGTACAATTGCACCAGTATGTGAATCATGAAAATTTCATATTTTTATAAAACTGAGATGCCAAACTATAACCAAGTAAATACAACTTTCGCTGTGAAATTCACATATGCAGCTACTTCGTAGAATGTTCATTTAGAACAAAATCTCACCCTGATGCGTCGGCGTTGATGAACAGTAATGCAGTAAACTCGGGCATCGTTCATATACAGGTTCCATCGTTAACGCTGCTTTTACTTTTCATTGATTTATCTTTCTCTTTAATTGAAAGATGAATGAAGGAAGAAAGAGACAAAACAAAGTACAGATGGATCAGATATGGAGTTAAGATGGAGAAATAAAGCAAGGGCAGAGGAGGTTTCTTTGTTGAGAGCTTTTAAGAACCGTACTGGATAAAGCAAAGGCCAGAGACAGCAGGTGATGACTGATGAAAAGAAGCTGAGAGAAGGCACCATCCTAGCCATGTTCTCCACTGCCATACACTTTATCCAAATCAAGAAAGCTAGAACTCATCTGATAAGATACATCATATCATTCATGGCAATATCACCACTTAGCACCTAGCCACCTGCCTACGCACCCACCAGCTATCATGTTATCTTCACCCAATGCCTCACCCAGTATGCCTTAGCTTGCTGCTGCTGCTGCTGCTGCTGCTGCTGCTGCAGCAGCACTAGCAGACAGTTGCTCAGTGAGCAGATATGCTCAGACCCAAACTTCTAAGCACAAAAACCAAATTCCATTTTCCAACCCCACAAGCACCCTCTTTTCCTTTCCAACCAAAAACCACTAACCAACTATACACCGTGTCCACCTCTACCCAAACGAACCTGATGGACATCATGTAAAAAGGAGGTAGGGCATAATGTAGATTTTAGATGAAGGAATACGGTTGATACGGACGTCCCAGCTTTGTTATGATAGTAATAAATAAACGAATATGAAATAACAGCTCGTTTAGTAAAAAGACATAAGATTTGAGCACATACCACTGCACCAAGCTTAATTTACTTCCTCTGACTCAGAGATCAATACTCGGCTCGAAAAAATGAAGGGGCTTCTAAAACTGTCTAAACTGTTTATGTTCGAAACTAAAATGCTAATGAACTGAACAGCAACATCAAAGCTAAACCAGACAAGAGACGGATGAAAAGTGAAAAGAAACATGACATAGTGGCCACAAAGTCAAATAAGAAGTGAAAGCCAGGCCCTTGATCAGTAAGGCGGTGGTGGTCTTGCAGTTGGAGCCCAGATCACATCGGATGGTAGTTGACAGCTATACATGGACATCCCACACGACTCGGCGGGCGCGTGACCGCTCTCTCCACCGCCTCCGGACACCGGCGGCGACTGCCCATCTCCGCCGCCCGAGATTGAGTTTCTTACGTCCTCTTCAGCTGGCAACCTGTGATAAGATGGGTTGTTGAAGGAAGCGGCTATGACGAACACTGTCCCCGCCGCCAACAAATTACCAGCCACCAAACCTCCAACGATCTGACCCTGTGGACCCGCCAGCGATATCGCAAAGCCGTTGGGGACGGCCGAGAAAGCCCCCGATGGCTGGGAGGGGAGAAAGGTGGCGGTTATCGACAGGATGTCAAAACGGCCGTGAAAAGTAACGGTGGCCCCCGGGGTGGTAGAGGGTTGACGGAGAGTGACATTGGAGACCGTTCCCGACCCAGTTAAAACACACAAGCCCGTGTTCTTGCGGCGACAGAAGCGAGCAATCGCATCGACGACGTCGGTTCCGCCGGGGACTTCGAGAATGTAGGAACTCATGGTAGGCTCAGGGTCGCGAGTTATGATGACAGGAGGCTTGGGCTTGTTTTTGGAGCCAGGTGGGCGACCCCTGGGGCGCCTAACGACCTCAATGCTGGAGCCATCGGCGGCCGAGGTGGGGTCGATGGGCAAGGGCTTTTGGGGATGGTTGGGAGTGGGGCCGCCGCTGCTGCGGCTATCATTTTCTTCGGAGGTTTGGGATTCGCGAGAGAGCTGGAAGGGGTGGTGAGCGAAGGGGTGGTGGTGAAGTTTGGAGAACATATTGGGAGTTTCAGGCTTGGGCTGTTGATCTACATATTCGCCTTTCATGGTGGCTTCTGAATCTCTCAATTTTGTATGGAGAGGGCGTATCCAATCCCAAGTGAATGATTGGGTGAGGATTTGGATAATGGAATGGAGGGGGTTATGGCTATGGGAATGAATGAATATTAATTTATAAAATAAAAGGACGAGGTTAGAAAGAGAAGATATGAGGGATGGGAGAGGAAGCGTAGAGAAGAGAGCAGAGGCAGAGCAAAGGAGGGGAGGGGATGAGATGAGATTGTAGGATTTGTTTAACAATAATATGAGAAAGAAGGAGGAGAGAGAGGGAGAGAGAGATGAATGGGTGGGTGAACTTGGAAACAAAGTAAAGACTAATGGCGCCGCTGGTTGGAGGAAAGTGGGGTCTAGGGAGTATGAAGGTAGATACGTTAGAAAGAGAAGTGAAGAGAGAGAAAGAGAAGTGAAGAGAGAGAGAGGGCAGTGGTAGGTGGTGGTAAGCAGCAAGTAGTGAAAAACTGAAAGTGACAATGACTGGGTGATGTTCTGGTTTTGGGTTATGGGGGATCCCTTTTCCTATTCTCTCTCCTCATCCCACTGTTCCAATATCTCCAAAATCTTCTCTGTCACCTTTTTTTGACGTGAAAAATCTTTCCTATATTACACTGCAACTAAAACTACATTAGCATTTATTTCTTCCTTTTCTCATTATTCAATCAAACCTTCCATTCCTCATTTCCTTTAACTCAATCACCATTAGTTGTGTTTTGTTTCAAATGCTTACTTAGTATTATTGTCAAACCCAACCACATACCTTTTTTTATTTAAAAAAAATGCACTTGTTCTTTCTTTTTTTCTTTTTCTTTCTACCATATAAATTTTAGATTAGTAATTTAGTGTGCTATTTTCTTTTTTAGTAAGCATTTTTAGTGGACTATTTTAAATACATCATACATTATATTTGACCCAAAAATCTATAACAGAACATACAAGGTGAACGCATATTCACCCCTCAGAAAACTTACATATCATCTATGCATAATTTTGTTTGTATAAATAAATTCAAGTAAATATATAAACAAGCTAGTGAAATATAAGAAAGTGATATTCAAACAGCCAAAAATTAGGTTTTTTATTTTATTGAAAATCCATCAAAGTTGGAGGGATAGATCACTCTCAAGTTCAAAGTATTTTTTAAAATTTTTTTGTTTGAAGTCAACTGAAACGTTCAAAGTACGTCAGGGTTCGATGAGTACCCTCTTCTTGAACTGCACTGCTCCCAAGGACAATTGTCTCAAGGACAACTACAGGGAGGTTGTAAATCATTTTATACACGAGATCTAACAGTCTACTGATTAAAATTAAGTTTCTTTTTTATTCCTAGAAATTGTTATTTTTAAGATTTTATATTTTTAAAATATTTTTTATTTTAAATTTTTAATGAAGTATTAATTATATTTTTTATTATTTTATTAAAAATATTTAAAAGAACCTTTAAATAAAAATATTTTAATAAAATACTGATAAATTTTATCAATCAAGTCCTGACATAATTGGTAAATAGTTAGATTCTTTGAGTATAATGTCTTGAGTTTAATCTCTAATTATATATAAAAAAAATATTTTGTTACAAGAAATAAAATCCACTTCAATGAACTATATGTCTTGAATGGATTAATTTTTTATTATTGATTAAAAAAATATTAGTAGTAAATTTTACTATAACATCAATTATTTAATGTACATCTTTTGTGTGAAAAACCTAAATTAAATGACATTTTTTGCAAAGAGGAGGGAGTATGATCTTCCTTGATTTCCTCAATCATAATTTTAAAATCAACTCAAACTGTGCACAGCACATAACGTCTGTGAACCTCCATCCCCAAATTTTTTTTTTTTTTGGTAGACCAAATTTTATTTTACTTAATCTAAAACGCTTACTCTTAGCCAATAGCCATGCACATATTTGAAGGGGGCATCGATAACGATTGGGCTAAGATATGCCTTCTTGGATGCTTAGGTCTTCCTAATCAAAATTGTGAGAATTATTCAAAAATGAAAATCATCATTACACGTGTAAAGGAGAGTGACTTTTTTTTTTTACGTATTTAGATTTGAATTTTCGGTCGTTTATTCTTAAAATGACTTTGCTCAAGTTTTTTGAATTTTTTCGACACAGCACTGTCAAAGTCATTAATCTTGAGCTCAGTTGGGTGGACACAGGAGATCTGTATGAGTTTGTCAAGTGGAACTTTTTGAGTGGACGTAAACTATTTAAGAGAGCAGATTAAACTAAAACTAAATCTAATAATATAATAATATTAATAAAAAAGAAGCACATAAGTTGGTGCATGACAAATTAGACTAGACAACATGACTTTACTTTTCTCTCTGAGAGAGGCGGAAGTTTTGGACTACGATTACCTTTTATTCATGTTTGGGGGTTGATGTTAAAAAGACGGACACTAACCTTGAATTAATGTCTTGCCATGCTTAGAAAAAAAAAACAGATATGTTGAGTGGAATTAAATACCCAAATAGATCTATCCAAAAAAAGTACCCAAATAGCGATGTTTATTATTAAAAAGAAAAAAAGGTAAAAAAAAAAGGAAATAGTTTTATATATATATATATATTCTAATATGTTAAAAATTCATATTATTTTTATCATGTTTCAATTTGAATAACTAACTACACTTGCTTTCTCATGTATTACATGAAATTTAAAAAAAAAGTTTAATAAATAGTATAATTTATTATAAATTTTATTATATTCTAAACAAGTTTCTTTTTTTTATGTATAAGAAATGTGCTACTTTATTTATAATTCGTTGTAAATTTCATTATATATAAATTGATGTATATAAATATTGATATTGAATTAATGAATACTGATAAATTGGTTGATTAAGTAGAAGTGATTGGAGGGGGGGAAAAAACGGGAAAGTACAAAAGGTAAGCAATGGCCATGGAGGGTAGTTGCTAAAAAAGACAGCAAAGGGGTGGGACAATTGTTCCCACGACATACATAAATATATATATATATATATATATATTTTCATTGGAGATTATAATATAATATAAATATTAGCTAAGTGACAATGACCAAAGGGACAGAAATGCAATGGCAAGTGAAGTTATTGCCTTATTGGGCTGCTATTCCATTCTATTTATGGAATATGTTCTCTCAACAAACCCAACTTGGAAAGTAGCTTACATTTGAAAATATGGAAACCTGAAATGAAATCAGATTCCACGCCACCCAACCACCTTCCAAAACAGCCTCCTCCATATAAAGCCACTTCTCCACTATATTAAATTCAAACTATGCTTTCATTCAATTTTGTTATGCTGTACACTTCTCTAGCTTTAGATTATCAATAAATAACTTTTAAGATCTTGTTCTTAACGAGTCAATTAATCATTCCACTAACGGAAATAATGCATTTGAAAAATCACATTTAAATTTTTAAAATTATATGCATGAAATCTAAATTGATATTAGTATATGCTTCTATTAGTAAATTAATACAAGTACAAATGATGTGTGTTATTTGAATAAGAAACAAAATTTTTAGAGTTTATTTTCAAATAGATTTTTAAATGTAAAGATTATTTATACATAACCTAAGTTTATACATGAGATAAAATTTAAAAAATTATGTCCAGTTATTTATTTCTTTTTTAATTCAGCTCCAGTCATGTAATGTCAAATAGATTTTTGCGGACCTGGGAGCAAAACAGCAACTATAGGTGTTGCTTCACACCAGCAAAACTGTCCAAATTTCATATATTTTTTTATTGAAAAATTAGTATTTTTCTTTTAAAAGAAATAATATGAAAAAAAATTCTAACTGCAAGTTTTAAAAAAAATTATTATTTATTTAAAAAATTTAAAAAGAGTCAAAATATTAGTTGTTCTAGATTTAAATTGGACAATTCAGATTTACTGTCTGGTGTTTTGATAAAAGCGGATAAGCAAGTCCAATTTTTGCAGACATTACATTTAGAACTCGAAGATAATAAAGAACAGTTAAGCCAAGAGAGTTAGGGTCTGTTTACCAATGTTTCCTGTGCTCAAAACAGTTTTGTAAAACTATTTTTGAGAAGAAGTTTTGAAAATAAGAAAATAAACAAATCTGTTTAAATAGTTTTTCTCAAAATTATAATTAATGAGTGATAGGTGAATTATTCAAAATTTAAAACTTTACCATTTGTGAGGTGGATGTTTTTCACCTTTTCTTATATTTTTCAGAATAAAAACTACAAAATACCTTAAAATTATTCTGAATTTTTTATTTTTTTATTTTCTAGAACAGTTTATAAAAAATAGATTTACCAAATAAATTTTTTTATTTTTTTATTTTTAAAAATAAAAAAACTGTTTCAAAAATCCAAATCAATAAAATCCTTATCATGCTCACAGTAAATAATAATGTTAAGTGTTTCTTCAATATCAATTATCAAATCGTCAACATTTTGAATTTACACGTGGCACGAAAAAATTGCACAAGGCTCGTTGATGCTCATCAGATCTTAAGAGGGACCCACCCTCTGCCTGCTTGATCGCAACTTGATGTGTAGATTAAGAAGGGAAGTGGAGGAATTTTTAATGAAAATAATTGTATAAAAAAAAAGTTAGAAAGGTTTTAAAATTCTCATTATTTTGGTGGGTTTGGGGTGAAGAGAATTGAAGAATAAGAGAAAAATTAGTTTAGAGAGGTGAAATTTATATTATATACAATGATAACATGTGTTTTATCCTATTAAATAAAATTAGTTACATAAATTATATGGTATTATTGAACCTTATATAAAACCATTTTTTTCATATCAACTATTTATCAAAAATTCAGTTTTATAACCTCTCAGTATTCATCTTGATCTCTTCCCTTACACCTTTTTGTAAAGTTAAAAAGACCATATAAATTATATGATATAATTAACTCTCCCCATTAGTCTTTGTTTTTAGTAATTTTCTGGGTACGTATCCAAACAGCTTGAATCGATTTTCTACTATTTTTTATATATAGTATTTAAAATTTCTCTTATACAATCATTTATTATTTTATTCCTTCTTACATGCTCACATATCAAAGCTCAAGTGGCGTTGGCATGGGACATCCTCTACTTTACGTCTCTATAGTTTTGAAAGGAAATACTTATATGGGGATGAGTTAGTATTTAAAAAAAATTTGGATTTATTACCACCAATAAATATGTATGAGTCGGAGGCGTACCCAAGTTTAATGTTACGGGGCACCTCCCCCACTATTTTTTCTCTTTACTTAATACAATATATATATTATAATTAGGTACTTCAGTAATATATGTTATACATCAAAAATCCATAAAAAATATTTTTAAAAATTTTATTTAGAAAAGCTTCCTAAGATAAAAATTATATATAATTATATGAGAAAAGTATGCATTAAATTGCATGCTACAAAACAGATATACCCACATACGTCGCCATTACTTTTGGGTGGCTGTTGTTACCCCTAAATAAACGTGGTCCTGTCCCTGTCTGTGGAAGTTAATTACGGCCAAAAATATATGTGAAATATGTTTTCCTTCCTTGTGATGAATAGACTAATTGAGTATGATTTGTGTTCGTTAAGTGCTTTGATCCACTTTATTCCTTATCTCAAAGCACAAAAGTTCTGCTCGACTTTCCCTCACCGGAAACAAAAGAAAAGGCATTGAAAGTATTTACGTTTATCACTTTCACTTAAATAGGATATAAACGATTTTTTATTTCATGCTATTCATGGTAGATTCTTCTGTGAAAAGGAGCTCCGATTGAAAATTGAATTTGTATTTTCAAGACGACTCTAATTTCAACGAATTAAACTTTGTTGGCATAATTATGTCTTTAAATATCGACCTTATCAAAATCCTCAAACTAATATATCTAGTTTGCCCTCTTTTAGGCCCTGTTTGATGTTGTTCTGGAAAACAGTTTTTCTGTTTTCGTAAACAGAAAACTCAGAAAACTTATTTGGTAAACCTGTTTTTTATAAACTGTTCTGGAAAACAGAAAACTTAGAACACCTGTTAGGTGTTTTGTAGTTTTTGTTCTGGAAAACACAAGGAAATGTGAGAAGCATCCACCTCATTAATGGTAAAGTTATAAATTTTGAATAACTCATCTATTACTCACTAATTATGATTTTGAGAACAATTATTCAAACAGATTTTTTTGTTTTATTATTTTCAAAACTTATTCTTGAAAACAGTTTTACAAAACTGTTTTTGATAACAGAAAACAGAAAACACTGTCAAACATACCCTTATTCTTTCTGGGATAGGCTTACCTGTATCGGGAAGATTCGAATAACTAGGTTTCACATCGGAATGCTTTATGTTACGTATAACTGATTCAGGAAAAAAGATTCTTTATTTGTATAAGGACGTAATTCACGCAGATGAGGCTGCAAAGGATATCTCAATCCTTATCGTAACGTCTGACATTAGTATAATACCGCTATTGCCATCCTTTTATATATATAAATATATATTGTTCTTTTTACCAACATATATATATATATATATATATGTATATTGGTTACATTGCCATACCTAGATTTTACTATTCTAGCCGTATGCTTATATCCTCACAAGACATTGGATTTTGGGAATTTAGACCAAGGAGATCTGAAAGGTGGCAAACGGACTGGGACTGATTTTAGGCTCTCTGAGATGAGATTGTATTCTTATTTTTTTGTTTAACGGCTCCATATATTGCAGAGAGTCTGAAAAATAAACTGAATTACTTATAGTGCAATTTGTTATAAATTCCACATTGTATATATATTGATTTTCCTGGATTAAAATTGATTTTTGTCTTTTGTTTTTGGTATTTAGTTTGTTACTGATATGTTTGCGAGTGAAATGGACTAATATTTCGGAGAAAGGACCCATGCCCGTTGTTACAGCCTGAAGGTCGGAACCTTACGGGTTTTTACCCCCCTTTAAACAAGAAGCTTACGAGGTAATGTGACTATTAGGCGTGAAATTTTCCATTTTTCCGGCTTTGAATTTCGATCTCAAGTGGGACAAAATGTTCTCCCTTTCTCTGACGAAACATAGATCACATTAAAAAAAGGCAGGTAGCTCAAGGATCGTACAGGGTTTCACTAGGGTCAAGCTCATTCCCAATCAGGACGACTAGCTCATCGCTGAGGATCCACACTTTTGACAACTATCAATAATCATAACGGTTTAGAACAAAGTTTTATAGTTCAGTATGAAGCATTTTATAGAAGGAGAATCATCAATATAAAATATAAAATGTGTTGCTAATCAATCAGTTTATAAGGCATAAATAGCATGACTCATGTTAAACTTGTGTAAATGCACAGTACCCACCCCAGTTCAGCTTAATTTTCTTTTCCAGAAGGCACCTTAAAGTTCAGCTGTTCCACTCCACCATAAACGCCAGCATCCAGCAGCTCAACCCAAAAGAAACTCTACCATGACAGTAGCCCAAGTCAATCCGGATTACACAACCAAGCTTCTCCACTTAAGGTGACGAGGTTAATAACCGCATCGTCAACAAGCTTAGGCTCGGTGGATGACCTCCTTGCAATGCAGGCCCTATTCATACCGGCATGGAAGATGATAAAAGCTCATCCTCATCAAACATTTGTTACTTCCTCCATTCCTCCACCTCTTCAGCAATAGATGCAATATTGACATACATAGTTTGCTGAAACACCGTTATAGTGTTCTTAGAAAGTTCCATAAGGCTGGGTGATCCCTTTTATGCAACGGAAAAGTTGGAAATACAGAATAGCGATGATGTGTTTATAACAGGTTATTGGTAACAGCAGGAGGTCAATGATAACATTAATCCAACCTGTGCAATTTCACCTGGAGTGTAATTTACAAATGAATAATAAAAGAACATAAAATAACGAAAAGAAAATAAAGGGCACAAGGTAGCATTGGGCCAGACCCACGCGGGGAGGCGGTTTAACTTCGTCATATACGGGCGACGTAGGAATTTGCTTGCGTAACATATCTCACCCACCGATAAGGCTCAGAGGCTCGGGATTTCTTTGCTATCTGCAAGTATTTTACCTGCATCAAGGAAATATATTAACCACTCAACATCTTCAAACAAACTCTGAGACGGAAGAAACTGTTTTGAGCATAATTTCAAATGAAGCGTCAATTCCAAAAGACTAGATTATTATGTGGGAAAACTCCTTAAACATATACGCCACCCACTTCTTAGATGAGATCCCCTAATGTGGGACTCATAACAGGAACCAGCAACTTTTAGGCTTAGAAAATTAGCACAAGCATTAGCAGCATTACCAATTTCACCAGTCCAAGCATTGCAGAATGTAGTCCATTTCTCCAATTTTGTTTTTTGTTTTTTGTTTTTTTTTTGGGGGTGTTGAAGTCATGCAAATAACATTCCCATTGAGAATTTAATTTACAATTGAACGGGGGCTTTTGCGTGTAAAGCAATAACTGCAAAGATACTAGCATGATTTCTAATTGATATACAATTTGATAGTCCTGAATGATAGAGAACAATTTTTATCAAAGAATACGTGACATTCAGCAAACTGATATAATATGTTTACCTGAAGCTTTGACACGTTGTACATTGGTATGGTAAATGTCATGCTAACAGGTCCAGATTCCTTTGTTATATTCCCTTTTGAACAAAATATTTGTATAATTGTGAGGATAAATGGATAATTAAACCTAACAATAATTAAACTGTTCATTCTGTCGTCAAGCGACTTAAAAGAAAAATACCATGTGATTCTTGAGAAAATGTTAGCTTTGCACGTAGCGTATGCTCAGATCCACCCACAATCTGTTTCTTAGCACTTGTCAGTTATTTTGTCCCCCAAGTAAAAATTGCTTTCAAGTAGCACTCAGAAAGTTAAAAGGGCAAAAGAATAAAGTAATAAAAGTATAGATTTTCTTAATGTAGACAAGACAACTTTTAGAGATTGACAAGAAATATTGCCTTCTTTAAACTCCACTCTAGCTTCTTATTTGCTTCCTTGAAATCAGTTATTTCTCCCACAGCTCCAGGTTTCAACTCAAAATTAACCCTGAGACAATGCCAGGTAATAACTTATATCAGCGTCTATAGTACTAGTGAGGAGTAACACCTCTATGTGTGTATTTTCATATGCACAGTACGACTGTCCCAGGTTCTTGTCTTGGACTTAATCCCACAGACAAAAACAATCAACAAGCATGATCTGCTTATCTTTCTAATAAAATTAAGAGTGGTCCTCACAATACTTAATGTGCAGTTTCTCAAAATTCTTTTAAACTAATGATGATGATGATGATATTTTTTTAAAACTAATTTAAGCCTATAATATATGATAAACCCTTAAACCTATAAGAAAAAATGAGACTTAAGCCTAATACAAAATAATTCTAAAACATAACTTTTCAATAAAGATAATTAGTAAACATTATAAATCAATAAAATGCAAAAATGGTCCCTTGAACTCCTTAATGTGCGCTCATTCAAAATTCTTTTAATCTCGTGCTAAAAAATTTCATGCACTCTGCAAAACTATGCTGCTCCTTGGGGGCTTTTGAAATTAATTTTAAATGTTCTCTTACCGTATAGTTTAAATATATGATAAGTTCCCCGAAAGTTCTAATAATTTTAAGAAAAGCTCTAGTATTTTTATTTTGGTCCCATGTATGTGCTTTTCATTGATCTATCCCTATGCTGGAACAATTTGTTGGGCAAACTTATTAAAAAGACAAAACCATGGCCAAAACATTTCATGGACTTCATTTCTGAAACACATGAATTGCATCAAAAACTAGACAAAGATTTTAATCAACGGTATATCACTGTCTAACATAAGTCTGTTCTTTTATCAAGTGATTTAGAGGAAAATGGAACAATACCTAGTGGTATACTTTGGTAGTGGCATCTGCACTTTGACAGTGTTTGCAGTTATACTTGAAGCAAACTCAGCATATATCTTAAGGGTCACCTCAGCCTGCAATTGCCATTTCACAAGTGTTAGTGAGTTCTTGGTAGAAAAATGAAATATTGGGATGTAAAGGATGAAGGATGAAGGATAGGAAGAAAATAAAATAATGAAAGTGGGATGTAACCTTAAGGGACCCCGCTTCTTCAATTAAAGCATTAATACGAAAAGGAGGCCTGAACTCCTGAGTCATACGGTAGTTCATTACAGGAAACTCACCATCTGGTGGTATCTACAATAGGCAGCCAGAGACGACCATTATATTAAATAATCAAGAGTAAGCAAACCAGTAAAGTACCTTTATAGTGTGAAATTTCGTAACTAAAAAAAAAAACTATATTTCTATGCACACCAGAGACAGCGTTCTGTCCACATCAAAACTATCTAGTCGAACAGACTCATGGAAATTACAGTCGTCCAATATCACTGCTCCAGAACCAGATGAACTACGATAACCTGCTTTAGAAAGAGGTTAACATAAGCAATAATAGCAGCACACGAAATTTTAAGCATTAATAAAAAAAAATCTAATATTAGAGAGAATATAATTAACAGCAACCCCAAGTTTGAGTAAATGAGTGCAGCTCTTTCTAAAAGCTTAAATGAATACTTCACAAAATAGGTGACCATCATCTCTGATGAAAGTATTAGTTGTTTATTAAAAACCTACAGGAATCATCCAATGCAAAAATGTTCAACTGATGATCTGGCATCTGATTTCCAGAACCTAAAAACTGCATAACAAATTTTCTTTACTCGTCCAGACAACTGAGAAAACAGGTATGGATCCAATGCACCATTGTTCAACTGGAGAAATAAACAAAGAGTTGGAAATGCCAAACAACCAAATAGCAAAAAGAAAAAAAAAATACCGTAGATTGGTCCTTGGCCCCTTCCTATAGAAAGGTCATCATTAAGAGCTAATCGAATTTCAGGATTGCCAGTGAGATAGCTTTTCATTTGTATGGTGCCATCAATCTCAGAAGTCAGTATATATCCCTAAACAAATCACATAAAATCACATGAAATAAGTTAAAATGATTAACAGATTATACAAGAGAACTACTTCAGAGTGCAAACGAAAGGAAACACAAACATAAAGGTTAACTTGCATACAACATTTATCTAAGAACAAAAACATTTGTGTAACAAGACTCAAAATTCTATACTTCAAGAACTCGCCAACCAAAAACCAATCCCTAATGTCTCTAGAACTTGGCACAGACTATTCCTGGACATAGAATTAATCATTTATCCTGCAGTAACTAATAGCTTAACATTGGATGAAGGAACAAAATTAATCATCTCGGAATATTTAGAGATATAACTCAGTTTGAGAACCTAGCCAGAGTTGTTAAAAGGAAAAATCATCAAAGAATTGACAAACATACAGAATAATGAATGAAAGGGGCCAAGCCCTTCCATTTTGCATCAAAGAAGCAGACGATCTGTAAATAGATAATTTGTTAAATTGATTGCTCATTACTCAGACTAAATATTTCTATGTTTTTGTGGAACTTCAAACATTAGCAATATTTGACACTCATGAGTTATGACAGATGAAGCAATGCCAGAATAATAATTATTATGGATTTGAAGTCACATTACAATAATGTACTCACACTGGAGCTAAAGGTGATGCTGATTTTCTCAATTATATCAACAAATATTTCCTCCCTATTTCTACCCCCAGGCTCTGTAGCTATAACTGATTTTGTGACAGCTATCCCTGGCATTCTTTTAGCTCTTTGCTGCATGCAATCAAATTTGAGGATTATTGGCATCATGTGCACAAGTAATGATTAAAAATAGTATACTATAAAGTGCTAAAGATTACTGCAAAAATTGCAGCAGGTTCAAGAGGTGGCAAACGAGGAGCATCAACCACAATTGGCTCATTGAAAACATAGGATTTCAACACTTCTGTAGATGTAGTCTGAACATAACCAAAGTCCTGGTACAGACAAAGTCATCAACACTGATATTAGCAAGGATTTCAAGGGAAAATCATAGTGATTCACAAGTAATCTTAAAATAGTAGTCAAACTAAGTCATAAATTGGTGATCAGGCCTTTTTTGTTCTTTTCAAACAACTTCTAGGTTGGTTTCAAATTCCCATTATGCAATCCCAAACAAATACAGTAAACAGATCTAACAATTCTATCCAATACTATTTAAATTTTGATGAAGAATTAGATAAAAAAGAGTATAAGAAGCTCACAATGACTTCATCAAGCAACTCATACACAAGCACAAAGTTCTTTCGTAGTGAATCTTCATTGAGAACCCCAAGGTAATCTTTAATAACTCGAGCAATCCTTTGTAAAAGCTCTAAGACAAAGGAAGGCGATATATTAATCCTTGTCGTTGCAACAAACAATAGTCCAACAACCTTCACATGAAAGTAGTTCACACCATCCACATTCTATCAAAAAAAAAATCACGAATAAGTTGACATTTTATCCCAGATAAGCATAGACAAAATGTGAATTATTCATATATTGCATAAAAGCCAATTTATGAGGACATCAAAACACATTTATTTCAAGGCACTTTCATGTTTGAGGATTGAGGTTTAATAATGCCAAAACCATCAGATGATGGTTGCTGAAAATGCACTTCCTGATTCAGGAAAATAATACCTACAAAGACAGGTGGTGCCTCCTCCTGCCCATCCTCTTTCCAAAATTTTACTTTGCGGAAGAATATCTCTGCACTTCCATTTTGGACATCTCCACGATCTGCAATTGAAAGAAATAGGCAGCCGTAACAATTGAGGGTCTGATAGCAATATTTCCAAAGTATTAAGACAAGTGCAAGTAAAGAATTAGGAAGAACTCTTATATGATAATATATTCATATTTCATTAGTCATATTGTTTTTAACTCCATTACGTTGACTATTTACTGAAGCACTTGCATATCATAGGCGGTCATATCTTTATATCTCATGCAGCATCGTAAATCAATACCATAAGATTCAATTTGCTTGTTCTAGAATATATAAAATTCTGAGCAGCTTCAATCACAGAATTAACATAAAAAAATAGCATACCGCAGAACACATTTTGAATTCATAAACGTAGTGTCAAAGTATCTTAACAGAACATAAATAACATCCTAGGGGCCAATTATACCTAATACACCCAGTTATCAATCCAAACCTCAGTTTTCCCTTGAAGTATATTTCCACAAGAAATTCGAAAATAAGTTGAACCATAACTAATGACCTGCCTGTTCCATTGCATTTGATTTCATGAAAGACAACATAGCTTTTTATTTTCTTTTTAATCTTCCAGTGAAGTAAGTAGCTTGAGATTATGATTCAAGCAAGATCTGGAAGAATAACTAGAATTTAGTCTAAAATAAGCTCATTATGAATCAGCAAGAAAAACAAAGTTTAAGAAAGAAAATACTTGAACTATAACATATATTGTTAGGAACAAAATTTGTACAACAATTTAGAGAAAAACATCGGATTACACGGCATCAGATCCAGGAAGAAAGTATACCAGAAAATAAAATCGCAAAGGAAAAGCACGTGTATGTGAGAGAGAAGGAGCTTACAGTCTCGGAAGACGATGTTATCACCACGCTGTGACAGAACGAAGAACTGCGAGATCATGACTTCTTCGGCGTCAGTGCACGCAGGATGCACGTTCTGCTGCTGCCTTAGCTATGGTTAGCTGCTTTCCTTTCCTCTGTGAATAGTCCGCTTTGCCGCTTACGGGTGCGTTCCCCGTTTTTTTATTTCTTATTTTTTAAATGATTTTTGGGACTTCGACTGTTTTTAACGCCATTTTCCCTCGATGGTTAAAAAAAGAAGAAAACTCTGAAGACTATTGGCTTAAGTGAAGGGAGCAAGGCACATTATAAAAATTTTGAATATGGGAATTGGAGGGGAAGAGATTAGAATAATTTTAAAATTTTATTGTTTAATGAGATTTGAAGAGATGGAATTTGAGAAAATTTAATAAAATTTTATTTAATTTAGGAAGGGATTAGATGGAATTAAGTATTATTATTCAATTTCTTTCAAAAATTTTCAATTTGGAGGAAGAGGGAATTGGGAAAAATTAAATCCCTTCAATTTTTTTGAACCAAACAAAGAAAATTTAATTTCATCCAATCCAATCCCCTTCCCTCTCTTTAAAATTTCTAAAAAAAAAAAAGCCCCCAGCAACTAAAACCTTAACAATTCTTCTTGTTACAAAAATTACTTTTCAGTTTTGATAAATTAAAATTAGGTTAAAAACGGTTTCAAGTTATTATCCGAACATTCCAAAACATTAGTGCTATAAAATATAAAATTTATAGAAAATTATAACATTTATAAATCACAAATAATGCAGCGGTGCTCTAGTCCTAAAATCTCGTGCAATAATTTTTATTAAAAGCATTTAAAATAATTGGGTAAATGTATCCACAAAGTGCCAGTAAACCATAAATATGCTTGTGCAAGTAAACCACAAAGTACAATTTATGCGTGGAAAGTGGAAACTGGAAAGATCCCTTCATCCAAAAATCGAAAAGGAAAAAAAAAACCAAAGGAAGTGCGAATGTTTGCTGGTGCATTACTATTTGATAGATGATAGTATACTTTTAATGACTCAAATCAATTAAACACAAGAAGAAATTTTTTTCTTGGTGAGAGGAAGGAACTATTATGTAAAACAAAAAAATTATTTTGATGCATCCAAATTCTTAATACACCTTATAAAATTTGAAAAAATATATTACAGGCGTCAAGTACTATAACTCGAAGTAGTGGGCTAATTTAGCTTCATTTTGCAAGTGTTAGAGGGGTTGCATTCAGCTGTAAGTAACATCTGCTTTTGAGTTGTACGGCCCAAATTGAGTTCGACTCATATTCATGGCTGGGGTGAGTCCTTTTGTGATAATGAACAAAGCAGCAACGTCAACACCAGAATTCTTGGTCTTTGACACAATAACTGCGTTCTCCTTCTTCAACATTGCATCTTCTAAAATCAAGGGTCCATTTCTCAAACGAGCAATTTGAAAAGTCATAGTATCCTCCATGAAGAGAAAGCACCTCTTTTTTCACTCTATCTTCTATCCAAGGGTAACTGAACAAGTTCAATAGTGATTGGTTTATCGACTCCTGCAACGAATTCAATAGACATCCCCTTAATGCACATTGAGCAATGAGCACACATAAGCTTGAAGCAACACAGCTAGTGAATTCAAGCAATCCAAGAGTTTCTAAAAGCAACTTCGTGCACAGAGAACAGTGCTCGTAAAAAGGAAAAAATTTCTGTGTGTGTATGAATTTCCCTTGTGAAAGATTATACCTTCTCACAGAATCTGCATTGCGGACCAAAGCTAAGATGAGCTGTTGCTGCTTTTGTCCTCGACTTGGCAACTTTCCCATGAACAACCCACTTGTTGATGAAGCTTCTGGGGCAAACGTGAACTCTAATGAGAACGAGTGCCATGCCCCACGATTTTACGTGTTAAACCATACTCTTGAGCCTTCTTTTTCTAAATTTTTTTTTATGAACTATAATAATAATTTTTTGGACACAATTGCGGGCAGACAAACCTCGATTCTGCATCTTCTTGTATATTCATCAATGTTTCAATTCCAGCACAGCTGCTATGACCAATAACTAGAATATTTTCAACCTGAAAATAGTACTAAATATTTTTCAATTATGCGGGGTGTAATCTACCATAAAGGGAGATGCATCATCATTTGTTCTATAGAATCTAATTCCAGAAATTCATTCTTTTCTGAGACATGCCACTGAGTTCTGCAGTGTCAATCTTATCGCAAACTCTCTGAATACTCACTAGTTCTATAGATAAGTACGTACCTTGAGAATAGTTACAGCAAACTCAAGAGCGGCATTACACTCAGTTGGTCCATTCTGCAAAAGAAGAAAGACATAGAAATATATCACATGAAGTCAAGATTTTAGACTAGGCTTGGGAAAATTGACAATCATTTGACTGTACTAAAATCCGAAGCAACAATAGAAATACCTTCTTGGGAGGAATGAGATTGGCGATGTTACGTATCATAAAGGCATCTCCAGGTTGAAATCCTAAGATGTTAGAGGGGCATACCCTAGAGTCTGCACAAGCAACTACCATAAACTGTATTTGAATTTATCAGTTATGAACCTTCCCTCAGTTAAACTAACAAAATAAGGAGCTGTGTAGCCTAGAGGAACCACAGAAATGGACCTAAAACAAAATGAGGAAGATCAAAATAATAAGTAAATATAAAGGATGGACTCTGAAAACGTGAGTGTTACCTTTGGAGATTGAGCTTCAGCAAGAGCTAGAAAATGGTCCAACTCTTTCCTGTCTAAATGCAACTTAGCTTGTAAGATACCCTACAGAGAAAACAGGACAAATACGAACTGGCTACTACTCACATATACTTCTGCTTCTTGAAACTCAGGAACCTCTGTTTCATCAGACCAAATAAGTCCTGGTTATCATCAATTTCAACTTTGGTTCCCAGGTTTGGACCTTTGTATTCTTTACTGAGTCCGAGGCAATCACTTTTCTCCCTGCAGAAAAGGAAGACAAGCAAATAAATGGAAGTTCTCTAGGCAGAAAACTTGGTTGAAATTGCCGAATTCATTGTAATTAATAGCAACAAACAAGTTAAAAGGGTTAGCCTTTCTTCAAACAGCTAATTAGCTCACAATATTATACGTAGAAGTTCAAATTTTCGAGGGAGCCCAAATCCTAGCAATATCATTTCAAGTTGAATTTCAATCCATTTTAGCTGGTATTTCAAAGCCCAACTTACTTGATCGAAGACGAGAATGCTGCTTCACTTATTGCCCGTTTGGCCTGAATACCCGGCGAGAGTAAACAAATGAAAAAGGACCAAAATCAAGAAGAGAAGTTGTATGAATAGATCAAGCTTATTATCAGCAAGAGATAATCGAAAAAGATAAGCATTCAGTTGTAGAAGCTTAAGATCAGTGCTGAAAGTAGAGAAACTGACCGAGTTAAGGCGAGGCATTGTTCCGTAGAAACCCAGAGAGGAGCTGGTAGGAGTAGAGAAGGGTAAGCACCAAGAGGAGTCACCATGGACAGATGAACCCACAAAAGCAAACGTTGATCGGACAAGCGAACAGGTTTTGGATCCTGCATTTTATCAAGTACAAAAATTTATATCTGCTTCTTGGAAAACTTTTCCAGCTCTAGAGAACCACAAATACAGATTGGTACTCACGGATTAGCCACAACATCTCTACCTGTCTATTGCAGGATACAACTCCTCCATACATGCCCTGCACATTTTTATGGCCTGAAATTAATTTAATTGAATTTAATCTTATCTTTTAGTTATTAATTATTTGATTTTTTTTTATCCGCATGTTTCTTGAGACGACAAGTTAAATGGTATTGAAGATGCTCAATTATACATACTTATCCAAGTGTTACACGTCACCTAACAAGTAGTTATCCCATTGCATGGGACATCCTTTCCAAACTCAGCACGACATCAACTACCACTTTCTTATGTCACTTTCATTGTTGGCACCATTATCTCCATTTCTTCTTTTGTTTTGTAAATCTTGCTACACATATCTAAACTATTTTCCATTTTGATTCTTCTTTTGTTTTTGGGGTTGCTGTGATTACTATGATCATTAGAGTGACCCGTTGATCGTCGTTACCTGAGCTTGTTTGTGCACATATGCTATCCAACTACGCCGTTTAATTTCTGAGCAGTCTCTCAAATAAAAATTTGACTAAGTGAATTAGTTACAAGCATTAGCTGCGAATACTAAGCATGATGGTATAAACTAGAGGAAGAAAATACATGGATGGTTTGCATTTGCAGCTGTTTCTGATCTAATCCTTAAATCCTATTCCTACTTCCAGATTTGATTGATTACATGTTAGCAGTCCTCAACAAGAAGCCGCCTTCGCCTTCATTGGGTAAACCATAACAATGTCGGGCCCGTTTTTGGCCCAACGTCATCCGGCCCAGTCTAGACCCTACTAGGGCCCGATTCTCTACAACAGACGTCAAAGCCCGTTCCAGTGCTCCAACCTCCTCCTCCTCCTCTTGCCCGCCAGACCACTGCGCAATCACTACGCTCTTGGTTCGCCCACCAATGGTCATCATTTCGGCTCGCACCGCCTTAGCCCGAACCGACCGGATCGCCTCCTCTAGATCTCGGTTCAGGTTGGGCCGGTCCTCGCAGCAGAGCGTGGCTTTTATCAGCTTCCTCTCCCCAGCCCCGTCGCAATAACTCACAGTTGCCACGTCCGACTCGCCCGGGAACGCCCACTGCTCCGAGCCTCCATGATCCGACCCGGATTCGCCGCTGACAGTGCTGTCTGACAAGTCTCCGTCTTGATGGCGCGCCACGTCGTTGGCCTGCTTCCTCAGGTCTTTGACGTGTTGGACCACCTCCGCTAGTAGAGAGGCCTTATCCGACTGCACCGGTCATAACATTGTTAAAATTACCAGAGGACCTCGAAAGGTTTAAAGGAAGAGGAAGGAGGAATATGAATATTCACCTTTACGGCGTTAGGGAGGAGAGAGCGGAGAGTGGAGAGGTGGGCGTTGATTCGCTGCCTGCGTCTCCTCTCAGCTTCTCTGTGGCTCTTGCATGCTTCCGTTGATTTCCTCTCAGACTTTGATGTGGAGGTGAGAATTGATTTCCCACCTTCCAATTCCACGGACTTGAACGACGAGCTCGGTTCCTGAGAATACGCACTATGATCTAACCAGCTCTCAAACCCATAGAAACTCCTGAAAGGAAGCATCTTGCTTCTTCTATAACAAAGCGAGAAGGTAACTAGGATAGTAAGAAACCTTAACGACCACGTAGAGATAATGAGAAGTGAAAACTAGCGATGGTGCAGGACAAAAGGAGCTTTGGGAAGCTTTAGGGGCGGAAGAGTACGTACATGGGAGACACAGAAAGTGAAAAACAGAGGAGAAAAAGAATAGTGATGAGGAGGTAGCGAAGAGAAGACAACGGCAGAAGAAAGTTTGAACTGTAGTAGTAGAAGAGAATGAGCCCGACAGACACATAGACTGGTACTTTTCTTTTCTTCTTTAAAACGTCTGAAAAGATAGCAGGCTGGAAATAAAACAAAGTAAAATTGCTGGGGGAGGGGAGAGAGTTACCCGAGGGCGGAAGAAAGAATAGTAAGTATAGCAGGGAGGTTAAACTTGTAACCTCTGAATCCTAATGAGAGACCTGCAGATCAGATCATCAGAGTAACTGGTGCCTGTGTGTACAATAGAGAGAGCTGGGGGTCAGAACCCAGAAATGACTACACCCGTTACGCACCTTAATTTGTTCTGATTTGCAGACAAAGAAACATAGAAAGTTTTAGCTTTAACCGTCTGTACTAGCTTTTTCAAACTAATTTGACTGTTGAGGGTATATACGGTTTATGGGGTAACTAAGTAGCTGGGGGGGAAAACAAAGAAACGTCTAGTTTTTTTTTTGGTAAATAAGAAACGTCTAGTTTTTTGACAAAGACATCATCTTCTAAGTTCAAAGCAATAAACAAAGTGAAAAAGGCTAACTGCTACTACCATACAACTCAACATGCAAAAAGCCCTTTGGAGATTAATTTAAGGTAAAAAAAAAAAAAGAAAAGGGAAAAAGAGAGAGTGGGGGAGTTAATAATAGGGAGAAAGATATTTAAAGATCTCCATATAAAAATATTGTCAAATGAATAGTACAAGTGCTGAATTCAGTTGATTCGAGTTGGAAATTCAATTTATAGGAATACTGAATTTTTAATTTGGGTCCTTAGAAAAAAAATATCTTCATATGGGGATCCTTAAATGTCTTTTTCCCCCAGTAATAAGGAATGCAAAGTGGGAAAGCAGAGGTGGGTGGAGCTAATTTGTGGGTAATGATTCATGGAGAACAGAGAATGGTGGTGTTTGGTGTAAAAGGGAAAATAAGGGAAGCAATCATTTTCAAAGGGGAAAAAAAGGCCACTGTTACATGATACTGAAACCCTCCTACGGCGGCGCCGACAACTCTGTTAAGGGAATCAAAAGAGGACAGGCAGCAAGCAATATCCTAATGCCGACAACATCTTTTGGTCCTCTCACATCCTCTCTATCTATCATCCACACCCCTCGTCACCTCAAAGCATCCATCGCTTTCCGACCCTACAACCTCTTGATCATCCAATGCTCTTTATTCCTTCATTAGCTCACCTCCCAAACCCACGGACTCCGTAACTATGCCTGTTGATATTTGTTGGAGTACTGTTGGTGAAAGTTGGGTGGTAACTGGTACGATTTCTGGTGCTTTTTTTTTTAAAAAAAAAAAAGGGAAATTGGTTGGAAGCCTTATTATTTCTATTGGTTGATGAAAGGGCACAAGACCGGACAATGGGAAGGAGGGTTTTACAGTTGTACATGCATGGAGACATGCATGTCGTCCCCCCTTGCGTACGCCAAGTTCGTCTCAAGTGATGCACCGTCACATCTCATATAGATATACACAATAGATATAAATTTAGGTTGAATATTGAGTTATCTTCGTTTGACTGGTGTGAGATAAGTTAGGCATAGGCCATTATACCCCTGATGTTCAGGTAATCCTTAAAGAGTGTTTTTGGGTGAGCATTTTGGTAGCCCCAGTCGCGCTTACGGCCGCGGGTAATTAGGATAATAGTAATAATAATAACAATAATAATCCGTTGCAAAATGTGATGCAATTTTGTGTGGCTAAAAATATCAAGAAAGAAAAGATTTATAAAGAAGCATATGGGGAAAAAGGCATGTGAGGATGTCGGGTGGGCCCCCACAGAGGAAGCAAATGTAAGGTAGGAAATATCAACATCGGGTGACAGTGCAACCACAGTCCACAGGCGATGCTTCAGATGGGCTTTGCAGTATAACAGTCTCTGTGTGTGTGTATGCAACTCCGCCTACAGATAATGCTCAACTTCTCAACTACGTGTACGTGTTTGATAATAGAGTCCTCACTTTAAGCTGCTCCTGGATTCAATTCTCAAAAAATATATGCATACTTATGTGGTTCTCTAAATGCCACCTTACGTACCTTGCCCATCCCATACATTGCCACCATAATAATTCAAAATTTGTAATTGAAAGACCCTCATTTATGTATATTGAAGGGGCTACGTACCTCAAATTTATACTATATGTACCTCATTGTTTTTTATCGTTATTAAGACAGTGGCCAAAATTTACTCTGTGTCATGTCTCTTTATTTGTAGGGCAATAAGAGAAGGGGTCCTTGTTATTTTCTCCATGTTCTTATTTGTGTACTATATATGCGACACCTGGATTCTTGTCATCTGCTGAAGCCGTTCTCACGTATCCCATAAACCTTAAACCACTCTGGCAATAATTAAAAACTTTTTATTTGCTGTCCCAATTCTGTATTCTCTATGTCTGGAAATGAAATCATTTGTCATCAATCATGACAGCATGATTTCATTGAAGCATAAAAGGATCAATAAGGCACTTAGTCCATAATCATGCAGTGCCCGTGATATTGTAATTAAATTTCAAATATTGAGCTTTGGAAATTAATATACATGCATTTTGCATATTGCTGCATAAAATGATGCGCACGCACACGCGCGCACACAGATATATATATATATATATATATTACTTTTTTCGAGCAGTCCCATTGCATCGCATGTTAATGCTAGTGCCGATGCCGCTGAGGCAACCTGCAACTTTTGGACGTACGTACGTAGCACCATAAAAGAATGTATTGTATTCCCCACAATGTGTTACTTCATCTGTTATATGTTATAAGGCATATTTTGAGAGAATTAAAATTTTAAAATATAAGTTATTTTATAAATTTTATCAAGCATTTAATATTTATTTTTTATTTTTATCTTTATTAGAAATATGTAAAATAATTATGGTGAAGAGAGATTAAGAAAGATATAATATAATTTAATAAGGATAATTTTAAAAACTTATGTTAATTTTTAAAAATATCAAGACTGTTAACTAATTTTCTAGTTACATGTGAGGTAGGTAAATATAACTTATAATAGGAAACAGGGGGAAAGTAATAACAGTTACAACTCATAGTAAATGCTGGATCTTTTCATTAATAACAGTTATTTTAATTATATATATATATATATATTCCAAATTGTTTCATTAGTTGATATAGTTGGGGTGATACTATGATGTTGACAAATGCACACGACAATAAGCATGTCCGGAGGCTCACAATCAATCTAAGACCCCACCTATTGCACTTGCGCTGCTTTCAGATCGAGGAGCCCCCACCACCAAATACTGATGCTGCGCTCTCTCTATCTTTCTGAAATCGCCATTCGTCAATCACCAAACAAGGCACAAGATATATACTACAAGCCAAACATATCTTTAAATACACTTGCAAATTTATACCCTTTTCCATTGCATTTAATTTAATTTAATTGGACTGAGGAATTAAGGCCTTAAGTTAGCTGTTTTTGGTAGGAACCTTGAGGCCAGGTCCTGGGTTGTACTTGTTCCTTTAATTTTCTCTGCGCTTTGGTCATGTGACGACGCACCCACTGGGAAATTGAACCCTTAGCATTTTGCTTCCAACACGCACGCAGATTTCACAACTTCATACACACAAAGAGGGCAAAAAGTAGAGGTGAAAGTAGCGAATTATGGATTCAACGTTTATGGCAAGGAGTAGGAAAACCCCTCACCTTTACGTTTCAGGATGAGAGAGGAAATTGGCTTCACAAAAATTGAGAAATATTTGTGCAATGTTAATCATGTTTTCGTTATCGCTAATCAACGGTGTTTTTTAAGATAAAAAGCACGAGAATATGTTTTTATTTATTATATCTAAGGTAGCATGAATGTTGTCCTTCATGTCTCCTCATTGTCATTATATATGAACATGCCACATTCCACACGTTCACATATCAAAGTGATATTTTCCATGGAGTGGAAATGGCTCAACAAATGGCTCATAAAAGACCGATAATAATTAATTGTGTGATTTTTGTGGAAAGTAGAAAATAGAAATATTAATCATGCTGCCTTGTACCTATATAGTGTCGTCTATATGTGGGCTCTTTTATTTTCATCTGTAGAGGTCACAAGAATGACGGTCGAATATCGGCGAGTCGGTCAAAAGGCCGTTCATAGACACCCCGTATATTTAGAAGAAGGCGGGTCAATGATTAAGGCCCAAAAATGTTTAGGCCCAAAACGTGATTGGCTGGTTTAGATGGGTCACTACAGTAGAAAGATCCAATTCTCAACTTTTAGGTGGGCAAGAAGAGGAGGGTAATAAGCCCACAGTCATTTCATGAGATCCTTGCAGAGTGAAATGACAGGTATCAGCTAGACTCGGTTTGGTTCATGTGCTTAAATAACTGTTCCTCTTGAATGAAGTTTTAGAAATAAGTATGGGCTTTGACTTGGTTTAAGTGGTTAGACGTAAGTGATGAGCCTTGCTGCCTTATTTTAATGATAAATGGCGGTTATAATGAATGATTTGTGGAGGTGTATGTTTATTTGTAGGTGGGCTGCAAGTTCTTGTGGATTACATTTTAACTTTATTTGTAAGTGGAAAAATGCATTACATTAAACAACAGTTAAACTGTGTTTACACAGGCACAAGTAAAGGCTCAAACACAGCGTAATGCAAACGAAAAAAGGCATGGAATGGTTACCCTTTTAAAATTCGTTTCCTCCTTAATTTGGTAATCTGACCCTCAAACCTTCGAGTACACTCCTTTTCATGGGTTGCTTTCACCAGCCAACAAGATAAACCAAAGGCCCGAATTCACAAGTAATGGATTGACCCCCAAACACAAAATCCTCTAGATAATAGCCTTGTTCTCAAATGAAAACCCAGCAAAATAATCAAGCCATTTTACATTCTAAGCCTCGAGAAGTACGCGAAGCGGAAGTCTTTTCTCTTTTTTTCCTTTTCTTTGCCCAAAGGAATGCTGGAAATTTGGGTCCGGACATGATAAGAGCCAGTAAAATATGAAAAATTAATCTTTTAAAACTTCAAAGGAAGTTGAGGGACAAACTGACGGTAAGATGCATGTGAAATTCACTGGTATGAGATTTGTCAAATAGAAAAAAGTTTTATTTCCTTTTCAATGTCTTTAAATTTCAATGTTTTTGTTAGAAGGGATGGAACTTTGTAATGTAGAAGAAAATGAGATTGGAGAAAAGGTTGTGCACAAGTTTTCAAGATATGAGTAACACTTTCCTTTAGACTTAATTCGCCGTTATCAATTTCTAAATTTTAGGTATAACTTGGGTTAGTGACAAATTTTCCGCAAGATACAATGAAGACCCTTAAGTAGGTACTATACTTCCAAAACTCAAGTGCAGAGAACAATGACTTTTACAAAGTGATAATTTGCTTTTTATCCTTTGTGCACAAAAAATAAAGGCAAGTGAGTTTGTATATGTTGAAAAAAGTGTGGATGAATCAAATTGGAAATTATATAGAATGATGGAAGATTGTGTATTATTTATAGGGAATAAGAAGACACCTCTTGAAATAACATGACTATTTTAATAAAAGAACACATACATTAACCAATATATGTACATTTTAATGATTCATGAATCTAGATAAAAAATTTTTTCCTTTCATATGATTAATATATATACATTATAATGATTCATGAATTTAGGTAAAAGTCATTTCTTTTCATATTTCACGAATCTTGTGATTTTCCATAAATCATCTCAAAAGTTATCATTAATTCATGAATCCTTTAAGAGACACCTTTTTTATTTTGAAAATTTTCTCACAATCCCCCACCACATTCAAAATGAATAATTTTTTTTTAAATAACAAACTCTTATCACTTCAGAAATCTCATGTTTTCGGTAAAGGTATTTTAAAGACTTGAACCTTTACTTAGTGGGACATGGTTTCAACCATCCGAATTAATATGATGGGCAAGCTTTGAATCAATTAATCCATTTGAACAGGCTTGCATGGCTTACGCATAAAATCTCAGACCATTGTATGTAATTTTTAGTAGACACTTTTAATATGACCTTGTGTCTTATATCCTTTTCATGAGAGTTTGAGAGTCAAGCCCTTGGACTTCCTCAAGTGGCCCCACTTCACTCTGATATAGGTAGACTCTGTCAAAAGTAACACCATGATAAGTACTTCAACAAATATATGATTATAGATCTATTAAGAGCTAAAACTCAACTTTCCTTTAAATATATAGTAACCAAGTATTTTTTAACCTTGGGATGAATAGATAATATTTCACATACTTGCAATCACTCTAATAGTGTACGCTCATCTTTGAACTCAAAACTTGACATTAATCAAGTGTAAGTAGGGTTTCTACCATTGGTGATTATGATTTAATGGACTTCAATCACATCTCCAATAATGTTTTCAACACCATATGCCTTGTCAGCCCTTTTGTCAAAAGATCTGCAAGATTTAACTCAGACCTTATATAACTAATAGAGATTACCCCATTCACAATTAAATCTTTCACATAGCTACGTCTTATTCTAATGTATCACGACTTTCCATTATAAACTTGATTATAAGTCTTTGAAAGAGTAGATTGACTATCACAATGGATAGATATTGGTGCCATTGGCTTGGGCCATATATGAATTTCAAGTAATAAGTTTCTAAGCCAATCTGCTTCTTTACTACTTGCAGCTAATGCTATGAATTCAGATACCATGGTAAAATCTGCAATACATGTCTGTTTCTTTGATCCCCAAGAAATAGCACCCCCACCAAGAGTGTAGACCCATCTAATTGTGGAAGCATAGCCCTCTAAGTAACTGACCCAACTAGCATATGCATATTCTTCTAAAATTGAATGATCACCACTATAGGTTAAACTATAGAGACTTGTTCCTTTCAAGTACTTCAGTACTCTATGAAGAGCATGCCAATGTTCTTTACTTGGATTGCTTGTGTATCTACTTAACCTTCCCACAGCATAAGCTATATCTGGTCGTGTACATGTCATAGCATACATCAGGCATCCAATTGCTTTTGCATAATCAAGTTGCCTCACTAGACAATTTTGATTTGGTTTTAACTTCAAATTAGAATCAAATGGTGTAGATACAGGACAACAATTAAAATAATTAAATTTCTTCAATATTTTCTCAATGCAATGTGATTGAGACATACAAATACAATTGTTATCCCTTATGATTCTAATTCATAGGATGACATCTGCCTCTGCCATATCTTTCATGTCAAAGTTATCATGTAAGAATTTCTTTGTATTCTCTACCTCATCTAAACTAGTACCGAAGATTAACATATCATCTACATACAAACAAATAATGACACCTTCTCCATTATTAAATCTACTATAAACACACTTGTCAGATGTATTAATTATAAACCCATTAGTTAGAACTACTTCATCAAATTTTTGGTGCCACTGCTTAGGGGCTTGCTTAAGTCCATAAAGAGATTTTATTAACTTACACACTTTGTGTCTTGACCAAGAACCACAAACCCTTCAGGTTGTGTCATATACACCTCTTATTTCAATTATCCATTAAGGAAAATTGTTTTAACATCCATTTAATGGATAATAAGATTGTATATTGAAGCAAGTGCAATAAACATTCTAACAATAGAAATTCTCGCAACTGGTGCATATGTGTCAAAATAGTCTATCCCTTGTTTTTGTGTAAATCCTTTAGCAACTAACTTTGCTTTAAATTTATCTATGGATCCATCTACTTTTAATTTCTTTTTGAAAATCCACTTACAGCCAATGGGTTTAGAATCAGGTGGGAGGTTTACTAATTCCCAAGTTTTATTTTCCATAATTGAATCCATTTCATCTTGTATAGCTTCTTTCCAAAAAAATTGCATCTTGAGACTTCATAGCCTCTTCAAATGTTTCAGGGTCTCCTTCCATATTAAAACAAATATGAATATGACTTTTAATTCCTTCTCTTTTTCCCTCAACAAGAAACATGAATAAGTCTGGACCATAGATTTTTGCCTTTCTAACCCTTTTACTCCTTCTATATTCATTTTGTTCCAATGAATTATCATTAGAAATTTTATCCTCTGGAATAAATTTCTCATTAGTTTGAGAAATTTCCTTGGGTCTTGTGACTGTGTTAAACCTATCTTCTTGAAAAATCGCATCCCTTGATTCAATGACTTTATTTATGGGATATGAATTATTTGGTTCAATCACCAAGAATCGATATGCCTTACTATTTTCAGCATATTCCAAGAAGATACATTCAACTTCTCTTTCACCCAATTTCTTCCTTTTAGGTTCTGGAACTTTAACTATTACCCTACAACCCCAAACCTTAAGGTAATTAAAATTGAGTTTCCTTTTCTTCCAGAGTTCATATGGGGTTATCTTGTTCCTTTTATTAGGAATCCTATTTAATATATAGCAAGCAGTTAACATTGCTTCACCCCAATACCCACTGGCTAGACTAGAGCAAGATAAAATGGCATTTACCATTTTTACTAGAACCATATTCTTCCTTTCGACTATTCCATTTTGTTGTGGGGAATAAAGAGCAGTTACTTGATGTACTATACCAATAGACTAAAAATATTTTGGATTATAGTATTCTTCTCCTCTATCAGTCCTTAAACATTTAATAAAAGTTTCACATTGCAATTCTACTTTAGTTTTAAAAATCTTAAATTTTTCTAAGACTTCATCCTTTGAATGCATTAAATATACATAACAATATCTAGTACAATCATCAATAAAAGTCACAAAAAACTTTTTACCATCCATAGTAGGCCAACCATGCAAATCACAAACATCAAAATAAATCAAATCTAACACTTTAGAACTTCTTTCTATTTTAGTGAAAGGTTTTCTAGTTATTTTTGTCAACATACAAGTGGTGCAAGAGTCACAATTTCTAGTAGATTTTGGAATTAAGTCAAGATTCATCATGTTATTTAATTTATCAAAATTAACATGACCTAAATGATAATGCCACAAATCACAAGAGTCAATGATATCAGCACAATTGAAAGCATTACTATTAACTTTAACAACATTACATTTGAACATGTTCCCACATAAATAACCCTTGCCTACCAAGATTCCTCCCTTTGATAGAATAAACTTATCTCCCTCAAAAACAGATTTAAACCCAAACTTATTAAGTAAGGGTACAGAAATTAAATTCTTTCTAATATCTAATACATAGTATACATTTGTTAAAGTAAGAGTTTTTCCATAAGTGAACTCAATTTCCACAGTCCCTTTGCCTTTAACTTGGACACTTGATGCATTTCCTATGTAGAGCACATTTTCATCCTCTTCCTTGAACGTCTTGAAGAGATCCTTATTTTTGCACACATGACAAATTGCTCCAGAATCCACCCACCATAATTCATTATTTTCAATCATGTTGATCTCAGAAATAACAGCCACAAGATTATCTTTTGAGGAAGAATTGTTTTCTTTCTTCTTTTTGAAGAAACGACATTCTTTCTTGTAATGACCAATCTTCCCACAAAAGTAATATTTGCCCTTATTTTTCTTATTCTTATGGCCATTTTGTCTATGGAATTCATCCTTTTCCTTCCCTCTTTTCTTAGAAGTATTGTTTGACTATCCTTCCTTTACCACATGTACTTTCTCATGAGCATTGGTGTCTTTAATATCATCTTGTTTACGATACTCCTCTTCTAAACAAAGATGATTCCCCAGTTGCTCAAGAGAAATATCTTTTTTTTTTTATGCTTAAGACTCTTTCTGAAGTCTTTCCATGAAGAAGGAAGTTTATAAATTGTGAGAAAATTTTCAAAATAAAAATGTGTCTCTTAGAGGATTCATGAATTAATAATGACTCTTGAAATGATTCATGGAAAATCACAAGATTCATGAAATGTGAAAAGAAGTGACTTTTACCTAAATTCATGAATCATTACAATGTATATACATTAATCATATAAAAGGAAATAACTTTTTATCTATGATTGAGGATACAATGATGCTTTCATCTATATACATGTTATATTATTTGAAATTATTCAAAATATGTTCAATTTCATGCAATTGTTCCATAACAAATTTTCCATAAATGATTTTATAATTATTAAAATGAGTAACAAGAAATTTCTTACTTGTTGCATCCTCTTGCATGTACTTTGCCTATAATTTATCTCATAGTTCCTTTGCAGAGGTTGAGTACTCTCGATAAACATCGAAAAGGAAATCACCAAGTCTATTGAGAATGTGTCCAGTGCAGATGTAATCATCATGCTCCCATTTTTGCCTTTCTCTAATATGAGTCATAGTTTCTCCTTCTCTTTCTTCGGGCTTGGGAGTGGTGAGAACATAGGCTCATTTAAAGTAGTAAGTATAAACTTCATCTTCTTTTACCATCTCCGAAAATTACCTCCTTCGAACCTCTACAATTTCACAAAATTTGTAATTAAATCCTTCAAATAAGCCATTTGAATTCAACGAAGTAAGCCTAAAGATTATTAGAAGGGATGAAACTTTGTAATGTAAAAGAAAATGAAATTGGAGAAAAGGTTGTGCACAAGACTTCAAAACGTAGGCAACACTTTCCTTTAGACTTAATTCGCCCCCACCAATTTCCAAATCTTGGGTACAACTTGGGTTAGTGACGAATTTTCTACATGATACAATGAAGACCCTTGAGTAGGTGCTGTATTTCTAAAACTCAAGCCTAGATAACAATGAATTTTACGAAGTGGTAATTTGCTTTTTATCTAAAGGCAAGTGAGTTTGTATATGTTGAAATAAGTGTGGATGAATCAAATTGGAAATTATATAGAATGATGGAAGATTGTGTACTATTTATAGGGAATGTGAAGACACCTCTTGAAGCAACATGACTCTTTTAATAAAAAGACACATACATTAACTAATGTATGTACATTTTAATGATTCATGAATCTAGATAAAAAGTTATTTTCTTTCATATGATTAATATATATGCATTGTAATAATTCATGAATTTAGGTAAAAATCACTTCTTTTCATATTTCATGAATCTTGTGATTTTCGATGAATTATTTTAAGAGTCATCATATTCATGAGTCTTTTAAGAGATACTTTTTTATTTTAAAAATTTTCTCCAATTTTTGTTCAGATGAGATGAGAGGAGACAATTTTTTGCGAGAAAGAGTTGACAAAAGATGTTTCATCTGATTATTTTCCTATATTTAGATTAATAGAAAAAAAACTAAGAGAGAAGAAAATTTTTGAGAAAAAAAACATATAAGCCCCGTACACTTTTTTTTTCTCTCCAAAACGTTTTCCCTCCTCTTTTTGGGAGAAAACTTGTAGAATCCAGTACCCATAGCTCCTTTTCTCCCCTTCTCTTCCTTCATATTTTTTCTTATTATCTAAACAGGAAAAATATATATTTTTTCTCTATTGTTTTCTCCTCTAATTTCTCTACCTCCTACTCTTCTCCACATTCAAACATAGTTTATTAAAATTAACTAGTGAGCCTAAGGTGAACCTCCCACACCCAATAGCCATCTTCAAATCAATAATTCAGGAACGAATGTGTAATATTTTAATGCATTTTCATACTCAAAGTACGTGTACAAAAAAGAATGTGATTGTATGTCAGATTTAAATCTCATTGTTATACTCATCATCTATTTTCTCCGTATTTCTCCACGAATACATTATATACATTCATTTTCGGCAATCTAAGGATTTGGATTTTGCATTTTTACGAGGTAACATATATAGAGATTTTTTAAAATAGTTACTTTGTTTAATTGATTCTCTAACTTATGTCTTGATATTTAATTTAAACGCATTTTAATATTTTATCATAAATATCAAGATAAAAACCTTTGGTTGGTCTACAATGTTACAATTAACTGTTGGTTATCTTTTCATAAACTCTGTTCATAAAATAATCAGAGAAAAGAAGCATGAATAATTCCCTCTAATGTACACTTCGGAAGTAATAAAAAGTTGGTCAAATCGATAACCTTATCACTGCAAAGTCCTATTTAATTTAATACCTAAAACGCAAGCATGCAAAGGAAGAATCTCTTCAATTAATTAACACCCACGACTATTGAGTCTAAACAACAGGATTCTCTAATTTAGATTCCAAAAGCACAGAGCTCACATCCAAAGGTTTCCCCAGTATGCTGAGCTCAGTTCATGGAGATTTTTGGCCATAATTTTCACTCCCTTATTCTCTTGAATCGTCATTATATAAGGCCAGGAGGATCTTTCAGTGTTTTACCTATCTTTTAATGTTTTTCACAGTTGTTACACTGAAACAGAGCAGCCATGAAATATCCAGACAAACCATAATGTCCAATTTCCACACGTATTTCTTTTCGTACTAGGTAGTAGGAAAACATACAGTTCCTGCACCATCATGGAACTGTTGTTAGATGCTTAGATTTTAGAAGCGACTGTGCACTCAACAAAACTTCCGAGTTCCGACCTTCAAACGTTTTCTACAGAGGTCGTAGTCTTTTCCATGATGTCTACTGTAGTGTTTTATTATTTTTGCAGCCCAAAAGGCTTCGATCTATTTCCAACAGGTCGTGCAAGTTTCAACTTCCAAAAATGGCAATCATGACTGATTATTGACATGGCAAAAAGCTTCAGCACGTTGTTCCCCTCTCCCCTCAATTGTGATGTATAAGAATCTTTCTGATAGAGAATTGCATTGACCCTTCCTATGTAAGGGTTCTAGCATATTTTGAAGCTCTATTATTTTCTGTGTCACAGGTCCCACATATCCGCCCCACTCATCAACAGCACCAGCTGATCCACATTTTAGAGCGTGGGTTTCTATTATATATTACAGCACTCTTCTCTTCTCATTATTGAAGTGAACGCTTTCAATTTCAACAGTGAAATATTACTATTATACATAAATTTTCTTAAACATGTGAGTAATAGGTAACTCATAGTTAGCAGACAGGGGTCCTCCTGTCCGCAGTCAAATGAACAGATAGTATATTAGTGCTTAGATGGTTACTAATTAATAACTAATTCATGCAAATGATACTTTCAAAAAATGGGTAAAGAGGCATGCAGCACTTAAAGTTGAAATACAGAGTCAATACTGTTGACAAAAAATATATATATATAGAGTCTTTTATATTGACTATACAGATACAGAAAGGAAGACCAAATAGAAATAAAACAACATCAAGGTTCATCTATATGGGTCTATTATAGATTTACGTATTATAGATTATAGCCATAGCCTAGAATATATGGTAAAAAAAAAAAGCGTATAGGCTGTGTAAATGTGGATACATTAGGTTATTTGCTTGTGACGAATCATGGATGCCTGATTGATAACGAAAAGCCGTTAGAAATAGATCTATACGGGACACAGCCCCGGTTATGTGAGAAGCAACCACTCTTTTTCTTCTTTCTCCACCTCTAATCCTGGTCATGTTGTTCGATTGTTGTCTGGGGTTGGTCGGTGTCGTTTTCCTATGTTAACACAATTTTTTTTTGAGAAATATGTTAATACAAATTTTGTTTCAGAAATAAAAGTGGTTTCGAGCATTGTCTAGTTACGTGACAACAATTAACTGTACTGCTTGCTTATTTAGTATATGGTAGGAGGCGCATTTATTATAGAGCTTATTTTAAACCTATCGCTATTTGTCTTTGTCTCTTTGTATGTACTCCCCCTGAATCCCTACCATAGAATCTCTCCCAAAATAGCCTCCTCTCGTCTCTCCCCCCCCCCCCCTCCGTCCTTCCCTTACAAGAAAATATATTATTCGTTAATCCCTTTGTCCCCTCAGATTACAAGATAGTCACTTTTAACACCGAGCATCACTCTCGCTCGCACATGGGTGGTGCAGCTTCTTTCAAGCCCTTCACCAGATTTGTGTTCTTCTTCTTTATCCTCCACACCACAATCATACTCGTTGCCAGAGCTGCTGGTGGTACCACCACACAAACCCCATCTTCTCCTTTTACTTTGACCACTGATGATACCGGCCCGGGTAAATCTCCTCCTCCTCCGCCGCCGCCATTGGAAAGTCGCCGCGGCGGCGGAGGAAACGGGTCTCCTTTTAAGCCCAGCGTGATCGTTATAGTGGGGGTATTGACCACCCTGTTTTTCCTTACCTTTCTCCTTCTTCTCTATGTTAAACACTGTAAACACGAGGAGGAGCCCCCTTGGAATTCACATACAGGCCATGTTTCTGCGGGAAGGAAGAACTCCGGCATTGACCGGACGGTAATTGAGTCATTACCCATTTTCAGATTCGGATCGTTAAGGGGCGAAAAAGAGGGTCTCGAATGCGCCGTTTGCCTGACCCGTTTTGAGGCCGTGGAGGTCCTTCGGTTGCTTCCAAAATGCAAGCACGCCTTCCATGTCGAATGCGTAGATACGTGGCTAGACGCACATTCCACTTGCCCGCTTTGTCGGTATCGGGTTGACCCGGAAGACATTCTCCTCGTGGGCGAGGCTAAGGCTTGGCCGCAGAATCAACCCATTCCACCCATACAAGAGATCTCTGAAAATCCGCAGCATTCTATAGACATAGAGAGCAGCACGGAACCGGATTCAGAGAATCGTGTTGATCCAAACTCGATTCTCCGACGAGTCTCCGGGAGGCACTCATCGGTAGGGGAAAGAGGAGGAGGTGGAAGTGGTGGGTTGTTAAAGATTATATTGCAGCAAAGAATCAGTGTGGATGGCGAAACGACGACGACGCCACAGCAGCAAAAGAAAACAGCGCCGTTTAGGATGTCTCTAGATAGTGCAATGTCGACTAAGAGAAAAAGGAACGGTGCGTGGAAGGAAAGGGAAGGTAGTGGTGCAAGAAAAGATGGGCTATTGCTGACGGAAAAGGAGAAGAAACACAGGTTGGAGCACAGGATCATAGTGTCTCCGTCTCAAAAGCCCAATTTTGTCCAAGAACGATGGAGCGACGTACAGCCGTCCGACCCACTATATCTGACGACGGAGATGATGATACTGAGCGAGGACAGCCAAAGATTATGCTCTTCCTCCTCTGGACCGTCGCTTTCACGACGGCAGCAGCAGCGACAGAATGTGTACAGGAACCGTACGGGGGCAATAAATTTGAGAAGCGTGTCGGAAATCACGGGATTGAGCAGGAACAGGAGAGAGGAAGGTCACGATCGTCGGGCAGAAGAACAAGAGCGACAGGCGGGAGTAGTATCGAGATGGTTGGCCTGGATCTCTCAGTCCCAACGATCTGCACGGTAGCCATTGAATTCTCGCCTCGTCTTGTCCACTCTGAGCTCATACGGAGAATGCTCTTTCTGACAAAAGGTACTCTGCTCATGGTGAGCTGCCACTGGATTTAGTTTTAACTTTAGCTTTAGCTTACTTAGCGTTTAGGCTAGACAAATGAGAGGAGAGGATGATCAAATTCGTCTATCCATTATTATCCATTAATTTAAAAGATCGAATTTTTTATATTTTCTTATATGCATATATGTAAATAACTAAATATACTGTATTACTATCCAGGATCCACTTTGATTCTTTTTTTTTTTTTTTAATAACAAGAAGGAAAAACTCATGTCTTAAAAAGTTAAGTTGCCTGCAACACCAGATCATGGTATTGATTGAAGACGAGCCCAGGGGCCCACAACTCCCATACTACTGTAACTCTCATTTATTGATATTTGTGGTTGGATTAATTAGGTTAAATTGCATAGAAATGATGGGGGGATGAGTATGACAGGATTGAGGGAGACAATTACTTGGATCGAACCATGAAAGAGGGTAAGGTAAAGATTGAAGTGGGACCAACTATAGTTAGATATATTTAGATCCAGTAAAAGATACTTCATCTTGCTTAAATGAGATTGATTGATCAAATTCAAATATTAGGAATAGAAAAATATTATTTCCTCCATTTTATTTTATTTTTGTAATTTTAAGATTTTAGTTTTATTTCAAATTTTTTGTTGTTTTAAATTTTTAATACATTATTAGTCATTATTTGTTTAACTATATATTCATCTCATTTAATTGAATATAAGTAATTAAATGAGAGTATTTTTATTAAATTTTTATAAAAGTTTAACATAATTAATGATTTGTTGGTCTGTAAGAAACAATTTTATCCAACAAAAGAAATGGAATGAAGGGAATATTATATTTGAAGAGTCATCTAATAATGTTTAAATCTGGTTCTATAATACTAAATATTAAATTATTATTTAAAAGAAAAATAACCTAGGAGGAAGCATGTGATGTGGGTGGTGGGGGTGGGGGTTATATATTTTTGTGTATCTAACACACACAGTCACCTCCATGGCTCCATACACAGATCCCCTTGGCTTTTGTCCATTTTTCTCTAAAATTTTTGGCCCTTGAAATTTGCAGAGAGTGTGGAAACAGTAACTATTTAAAGAATTTTGCCTCTGCCACTGCAAGAGCAATATAATGAAGGGTATTGAAAACTGGAAACTAGATGGTTGTTGTCTCACCTTTTCTAATTTTTATGCCTCTCCCTCTTCTCTCGTGTTTATCGCTTCACATCCTTCCTTTACAAAAAGCAAACCAAGGTAAATCTGTAACAGGATCATACTCTAATGTCTAGCTTCTTCTCACTCCTTCCACAATGTTTATTCTACTTTAATAATTCAATTTAATTAGTTTATATTTTTATTTATTATAAATAAATGCTTTTTGTTTAGAAAAATCTGATAATTTATAATTTAAAACAAGAAAGGTCCCCCTTTACAAGTATACAAAGATATTCAAATTTTGATAACATTTCTCATCTCAAGACATTGCAATTTTTCCCAAAAAAAAATTCAGTTCAATGAATATTGAATAATAAATGTTTTTATATATTATATATTAGTTATAATTTGTAATGATTTGTTTTTCAAAACGATAGGCAATTATGGGTTATTCCTCATTACCTTTCTGACTTTGTCTTTTCCTGACTTAGGCCACGTGCGACTGAATCCAACTCAAATCCACCGTCACTGTAATGCTTCCCGCTGTCATTAAGCACAGAGACAAAAATATAGAAAGGGCAAGTAAAGAATCAGAATCAGGAAATATATATGTGCAGTGCATAATCTATTATCTACTTAACAGCAACGGAGACAAATTTTTTGTTGAAAGGACGTAATATTTATTTAAGAAAATAACTAAAGTAAAAAAAAAACAGATATTATATTTGATATATTTCATAAAAATATGTAATATAATTATAAATATTATTATGAGTATAAAAAGACAAGAAGTTGCTGTAATGAAATCTTGTCCATGATTACACAGTTCCGTTCTATACAGAGACAAATACAATATGGTATTGCCTTTGGATCTCTCTAAATGTCTTCTACTACCACATTTCTTTCTTTCCCTGAAGTCGTCGCAACAGCTAGAAAAAACTGAGAATATGCAAACTTAAGTTCCAACTCAATGATATGATCTATAGACAATGACAAGTCTCAAGTCTAAAAGTCAAATACAGCTCAAACTTATATCGTACTCTCTCTCGCTCTCTCTCTATCTCTCTGTGGTTCCGTCGGTGCTATCAGTACTACTTGAGGCATGAAGAAAAAGCTACATGGGATGGGATGGGATGGGAATGGTGGCAGACGAAATTACAACAAAATTCAAATACTCGAACCTCAAAAATAATGGATGGGGGAGCATATATACGGATAGCTGGATAGGATAGACTCGTGGGCTCTTCGTAAAATATCGAGACTCATTCGTACAGCCCAACTCATTGGGTGGTCAAGGCCTAACAAGCAGTTTTCTCTGAAACCTATGGTGAGGGCCTAACAAAATTTTAAAACAACAGATCAATTCAGTGTATATTTGGATTAAATTTTACTATAAATATAATTGATCATGTAGAATTAATTTTGATATAATTAATTTTATAAAAAAATATTTATATTTGAATTTTTCATTTCATAAGTGATTTTAAAAAAATGAAATATGTTTGGATGAACGGCTTTTAGATGGATAAGTGAAAATTTTGAATAATTTACTTTTTCTTTTAAGTAATTATTGAGAATGAAAACTGAAAAATTTTCACTTATGCAGATAAGTGATTTTTTTGGTTATAAGCATTTATTAAATCAGAAGGATGTGTTTAATAATGCCCAACAATAAGTACTTATTAAGTCCCATAACTGCTTTCAAAACAAGCCATTCCATTCTGATATCTAGGCATTCAGTGTGCATCCAGCAAATCGAAGGAATCAATGTTACATTTTAATTAAAAATTATCACAACAAACACTGAAAATTTTCGCATAAATATTGCCTTCGTGTAATTTGAGATGAACAGAATATCCTATGAGCATTTGCAAAATTTATCTGTTTAGATCTAGATATAAAGGTTTCATGAGTATTTAAAAGAGTCAAAATATGAATACTAATAATATGATACTCGATCCATCTTGATACATCCCCATTGGATGAGAAGGACCCGATCACTTAGGAAAGATTTTAAGGGATGTCACCTATTAATTATTAATTATTAATGATATATAGGTACTGAGTTTCTAACGGAAACAATAATAAAATAGTTTGTTTGATACAAATTTTAAACACTGACGTAATTCATAAAATTCTTCAAGAAATAAGCCTTTCTCTTGGGATTCTTAATCCTCAGACAGACAACGCTTCCAAAAGTAAGAATCAGATAGCAAGATACTGACATTGCCTCCAATATCCACTACTGGAGACTAATGATAAGCTTTAAATTAAAAATAAACTAAATTCTAAAGAGAAGATAAAAGATAAATTTCAATTTTAAATAAACTAAGTTCTAAAAAATAATTAAACTAAATCCTAATAGATAATAAGTTCAAAATAAAGTATTTTGAACTTGATGAAGAGTGGAGGAATTAAACTAGAAGTAGGAAAAGAATCAATATTTATTATCTATTAGCTTTTAGTTTAGTTTAAAATAGGATTTATCTTTTATCTTATCTTTAAAATTTATTTTTTTTAATTTAAGGCTTATCTTTTTTTAGATTTAAAATAATGAAAAAAGCTCTCTCTTAAGACTTGTTAGGATTAGAATTTGGGCTTTATAAATAAGCCCAAATTACTCAGTTGTATCAAATTCTTCCACTTCTCCCTCCCTCTTTCTCTCTCTACAGAAAAAGAAAGGGGTTGAGAGGAGAGAAGCAACAACATTAAGCATTCTTTGAGGAACTTGAAGTAGACGCAGCAAATGGGGGAAACAAAGGTGAGGAATATGATGTAGAAGAAACAAATAGGAGAAAGAAAGGTGTTGAATAAGTATTACCCGCCCTACTTTGACCCCTCAAAGTTGCGAAGGGCTGGAAGAACCAAAAATTAACAGATCAAGGTTCGCATGATGTAAAGCCTATGGAAATTACATCTATAAAGGCATCAAGTTCAACTACCAAAAGACATTTATTTGAGCTTGTGGCTAGTTGGTGAGAGCATATTGCTTTCTCTTGTGAGGTCACAAGTTCGAATTGGCAGAACCAAACAGGCCTATATAAAAAAAACAAAGCTCAACACCCAAAAGGAAGATGCTACTGGTGAGACGTACCCAGGAAATTAAAATATTCAGGTTTTAATTTAAATGCCCCAATTGCTCAGCTGAGCTTATAATTAAGACTGACCAGCAAAATTCAGATTATGTAGTTTAAATATTAGTTCTTTTCCTGCTACTAGTATAATTTCTCCTCTGGACGAGGCAAGTGCGGAAGATGCCCGTGTCATAGGATTGTCGTAAGAAGAGAAGTACAGGGAGATGTATTAAAAACTCTTGGAAAGATTTCACAGGGAACACAGTTTTTATTTCTCCAATTCTTCAATCACTACGACTAAAGGAAAACCTTGATCTATTATCAGCTGTTGATGCAACGGAACAAACTACTTTGATAGAGTCCCAATGAACAACCAAGCTTCAAATTATAGCATTTCTAAGTTTCAGCCGATACACTTGGTTTTTTTACTACTTTCTTTGGATCCTTTTTTACCCATATTTTCACTATATAGATATCGTAAAGACATATCAAAATGAATGTCCATATGTTCAAATAATCAAACAGTTATAAGCATTCACAATTTATAAATCCTTCAAAAAAAAAAAAAAAGCCAGGTTACAAGTCTCAATATGTGATCAGTCCATCAAAACATGCTGAGCAATAAGTCATAAATAAACCTAGTCTAGCTGAATCCTTGTTCAGCCCTCACCTCTACCACCTGCATAATCCCCACTCGGTGTTTTCACCCCTAAATTATTGTAAGGTTAGTATTATTTTAATCCCTCTAGAGAATGAGACAGTGGATCTGCTGAACAGGTCAATATCTCTTGGGCAAAGTCTTAGAGGTCTAATCTTTGTAGGTGGAAAAAAAACATGCTGAAAGTGCTAGATCGAATCTAAATTAGTTAATAATACCTGATAATAGATCATTTACGCAAAAAAATGGGAATGAAATTAACTTTCAAGTTTTGATATGATCCCAAAAAAAAAAATCCGGAAGATATCAATTGACAAGCACATCATTTTTTTGAGGATCAATAAAAGCTTGCATTCCGGAAAATTCTCTACATAAATTTGCACAAAATATAGTGGCAGCGCCCACAAATGATGACGAATGATGATAGTAAAGAATGTTCATGTGCTTCATATGTACAGTTTATAAAAGTATATTTAGGGAAACAAGAATATCTCCAAATCCATTTAAACAGGTCAGCGACTTTGATAATCTGATGAAAAACCTTTGCGGAAAGTCAGAAACAATAGTACAAAGTTGCATGCTTATCAACCATGAGGTAGTCAGTTAAATGTAGTCAGTTAAATTAATATTAATATTTAATATAAATCTACAAACAAGTGAAAGACTAAAGAATACTGAAACAACAGTACCTACATGTTTTCCGGCCAAGCATCTTCAGCTTTCTTTCCGACCACTTCAACCACCGAATCAACAAAATTTTTTTCCCATTAAACCTTCATATTCTACAATCAAGGCATATTCAACAACAAATTGCACTAACTCTACAGCAGTTAGAAACCCAAATGCTTTTTAACTTCTCTGAACCAAACGCAAACTCAAACCTCGTTTATGACAACAAAGGATTCTGTTGGGTTCTTCCTCGGTCTTCCTCGCTTCCGCCCACTAGATCCCGAACCTGAAGTGATCCCATTCGAAACACCCACTACCTTCGCCGTCTTTGCCACCGGCCTTGCGGCCGCCACTGGTTCTGCGTTATTCCAACGATTATCTGGCTGCCGGTCAGATTCAGATACCGAGGGCGTCCAATTTGGAAATCCTTGAGTAGTTGCAGCTTCTTTTCCGCCAGAATTAGCAGTGGCAAAACTCAATGGAAAGAATCCCCAGCAACAATAATACGCCTCCTGGCCCGGCACAAGCGGCGGCAAAGTCGGGATCGAAACACCATGGAATGACCTCTCACAATTCTGGCACCTTAGACAACAACCCTCGTAAATCTTATGATACTCGCACAGCAAGTAACAGTATGGGCAGGCCGTCCAGAATGTCGACGGATTCCGTCGTGAATTCTCATGGGGACCGGCGTCTCTACTGGCGTTGCCACTATTCCTGACATCAAACCCTCTGTTCCCACCACCACCGGACCCGGCTCCGCCTCTTCGAACGGGCAATTTTTCCTGTTGAGCCCCACTGGGCACACTAAAATCAACCGGAGAGAATAAGCTAAGTTCCTTGTCGTAGAGCGACTTTTTGGCCGGATCCGATAGAATAGCCCATGCCTCGGCGACGAGCTTGAAAGCGTGATCGGCTTGGGGGAACCTGTTCTTGTCGGGGTGGAGGAGAAGTGCGAGCCTGCGGTATTGCTTCTTGATGATATCTACGTCGTCAGATCGGCGATCGACCTGAAGAATGGCGTACCAATCGAGGTGGTTGTTTATGCGGTAATTAGAGGCCAGGATGACGTCAACGACGGCCAGGATCTGATCGGAACCCTCTAGAAGGGGTTCGGTTTCCTGGGCCAAAATGGCGAATTCCCTTGAGGCGGTGAGATCCCGATCGGACAAGAGCTTCTCGGCGACCCCAAGCAAACGTTCAGCTTCTTCTGCTTTCTCCATCTTTCGAATTTTATCGTAATCAGGAAGATGGAGTCGCTGCTTACCGGGACAAAGTTGCAGGAGGGGCGATCACGTTGATGCAAGACAGAATATTTCGCTTCCGAATCTCACAGATCGAAACCATCGATATCATTACCATCAATATCATATTTTTATTTATTGGCAAAAAAAAATCAGATTTTCATTTTTGGTAATATATTAATATCAACATTAATTAAAATTAATACGACATCATTGGTATTTATATATTGATACTTTATATATATATATATATTTATATAACAAATTTCATAAAAAACTATTATTATTTATAAATTATGAATAATATAACTTATTTTTTATATTTTCACAGCTAATTTGTTAAATATTAAATTTTGTAATTTGTAATATTCACAATTTATAAAATAATAAACTCTATAGACTAGATAACTAGCAATGCACTCACAATTTTTAAAATATTCTATTAAGGATGTTTCCTTCTGAAGATACCTTATTTGTGCTTCACGCTTCTATGATCTCTCTCTCTCTTTTTCCCACACAATGCAGTATATTTCTACCTTCTGCCACTGCCCTATATTGGTATCTCACCGTATATTTAATTATTTATATTTATAGGAATGATTGATTTTCAAAGAGAATGAAAAAAGAGAATGAGAAGGAAAATTTTTCTTAAATTTACTATTTTTAACATTTAAATAATTTAAATAATATATATTAAACATGTTATATAAGAATTTATTTCCTCTTCTTCTTCTTTTTTTTTCATGAAACTCTTTCTATATATCAAACCTAACATCAGATCTTATATTTATTAATTGACAAAAAAGAAAATCTAGTATTTACTATGTTTATATAAGATATTAACAATTAAAAATAGCTATATAAATGATCAAAATACAATAAAAAAATTTTTAAAAAGAAGATTATAAAATGTATGATGAAATATTTTTATATTTTTAAATTAATTTAAAATACTGTTTAAAATATATGCCAAATGAGGGCTAAATGATTTCCCTGTGAAAAACAAATACAATACGATGTGAAATTGGAAGAACAATAAATACAACAATAGACACCTGATACATTGATATATTTTATCATAACGTAAAATATGAACTTATATTCAACATAATAAAGTTAATGCGAGATGCACATAAATTTTGTTGGATATAACTTATCAAAACATATCTTTTAATTTGAAAATAAAATATATTTAATGCTGTTTATGATCAAAATAAACTAGTACACTTTCAGTATATACAAATGTGGAGTAAATCATACCATTCATATCGCCTCTGACTTCATGTAATATTCTGAAAATGAAAAACGTGTCTAATCCACATCTGTATAATAATAAATTACAACATGTTTATTGTTTGTTTCTTTGACCTTTTCTGTTTTTTTCTCAATTCTAAATTAAACCAAACCAACAAGCCAAGTAGGCTGCCCATTTTCTTCTAATTCATTGATTTTGTCCTCTCAGTTTTTAATTCCGCAGCAAAGCTTCAATTTCGGCCAAACCTATTTTTATAACTTAATACATTTTGAAGAATTGTAGCTAGCGTTTCCTTTCATTTGAATATTTCGTTAGACAGTAATTTTGGTTAGGATAAGGTGTGTTCAACCGTGTGAGCGAAGGTTAGAAAAAAAATAAAAACAAAAGAAAATTGAAAAGAATGGTATTTAGAGTATACACTCAATAAATTGCAAGAGAAGAAAACGAAGGAAATAATGGAAGATAAAAAGAGGACGATATATATATATATATATTAAAAAAAAGCTTAGATTTTATTTTTTAAACATTGTAGATTTTATTCTTTCAAAAAAGGGGGAAAAAAAAAGGCACGTGGAGTGAAAAGAGGGGAGTAGCAAACAAACAAACAGTTGTTAAAACTTAAAAGCCTAAGCCTTGGTTCGGTTGCCAGGGATTTGATATGGGGGTGGTGTTGAGTGGAGTATGTTGTGTCCATGAGAGCTGGCAGCTGAGAGCTAACAGATGAGTTCGAGTAGGGATATTCATGGGTTGGATATCACCTTGACTCGGTGTCCAGTCCGGAACACTCCCGGCCAAGCAAATTAGCCCTCGATCTGACTCTGCTCGATCCTTTATTGGGCCGAGACCAGGTCAATAGAGGGCCAGGTTTGGCCCAGTATAAAAATAAATATTAAAAAATAAAATTAAAAAAATAAGTTAATTTAATTTTTAATAAAAATATAACTAATTTCATTTAAAATATATTTTTATAGGAAATAATATTGGGTTAAAAAGTAACATATATCAAAATTATAAATACTCAACAATTATACATTATTTATTTTATATAATATTAAGTTAAGAAATAAATTTAAAATTTGAAATAAAATTAAAAATTGGGATAATAAAATGTATCTATTATAATTATAAAATTAATTTATTACATGAGGCATATAAAAGAAAAAAATATATATAAAATTATTTAATATTTTTAACAAATAAAAATATATATATATATATACCAAGCCAGGTCAGTATGGGCCTGTGACTTGCCCAAGAATTGACCCGACTCAATCATCTTTTTGGTCTGATCCTTTTCCATGTGAAGACTTTTTCTTTTTGGCTAGGTCTGACTTGAAATGACTAGGCTGCACTAGGTCAACAGAGCCTCTGGGCCCATTAAATAGTCCTAAGTTCGAGTAACATATAATATAAATATAGCAACACCGTTTGTGAATAGTTGTTTCCATAATTTGGAGAGAAACAAGGGATGGATTCTTGTCCTAAATGATGCCAAGTACGAACAACATGCAATATATACAACCTTTTCAACCCCCTCCAAAAAAGAAAAACATTGTTGGGCTATGAATTGGGTTCAACCGTTGGAATTTGCGGTGCTTGTTTCATTCTATTCACAGGCCCGCCCTCCCTCTTTGAGATGAGTGGTCTTCAATCTTTACACAATCAATGAAAAACTCTTCTTCTTTTATTTACTTTTTTTAAAAGTAGTCATATGTGTATGTGTATATTTTTCTTCAGAAATAAAAAACCTTTACATTTTTTAATACGAATATGAATATCTTTATTTTTGGTAGGGAAAAAATGAATGAACATGTAACCTTTTTTTGGGTCAAAAACATGTTATTACTCTGGAAAAAAAAGAATAACAAGTGATCGCAAAAAAAAAATGATGTTCTTTTGTATTTATGACTCAATTCAATGCAGGAATTAGTTTATGAAAAATAAAGATTAATGAAACCTGTTCATTTTTATGGTCCTCATGTATTTTCTTTCTTGTGCTTTTTTTAACTTATATCTTGAGGTAAACCAATTTGGTCAACTTAATTTAAATGGAAAAAAACTAAAATTAAATACTTCAAGTTTATTAAATTTACAATAAAAAATATCAAAAGTCTTTCAAAAATTATAACTAAATAAATTGTCCTAAACTTATTTTCTTATAAATTTAAAGTTTTTAACTATGGTTTAAAAAAAAAAACCTAAATTGGCAGCAGCATGAGGTAAGGACCACATAATTTGTATGCGATCAACGAGGCTAACAGTAAATGACCAAGTCACATGGTTCTGTTCCTTGCTTCACTGATTTTTCCGAGAAGAATAGTAATAAGTATTACTATGTTATTCGTAAATACCTAAGGTCCTGTCGCGCAAATTGTTGAGTTCTCCTTATTCTTGAAACTCTAAATAGGGCATCTTTCACAGAGTCTATGACTCTATTTTTCTTTTTCCGGCAAATTCAGAAGCTCATATTCAAATCACGCCCAAATGGGTAGAGAATGTCATGGCATTTTCTTTCTCTTTCAAGAAACTGCTCATCTAATGCAAGAATCGTCACAATTAATAAATGTTACTTATACAATCAATTCTTTATAATTTTGTCAACGGCCATTCATCTTATATACTTCCTCCATTCCTTAAGAGACAATTTAAAAAATGTTTATATTTCAAAATATAAGAAATATTGGGAGTTTGTTTAATATATTTAATAATTTTTTTAAAAATATTTCTAATTAAAATGATATGTTTTAAAAAAACTAATAATATAATTTATTTATATTAATTGTATAATGTAAAAGTTATTAACATTAAATAAAAATATTTTATATTTTAAGTAAATTTATTATTTCTCTTAATTTGTGTGATTGTGTAACTTATTTTTATATTGAGAAATAGATTGAGTATATCTATATGTATTCTAACAATTTTGTTTTATATACTCCATCACTTCACATCCTAAATGGAGTATTATCTACTTTTTTTTTCATGAAAAGAGTATTATCTACTTTTGAACTTTGAGAAAAATAACTTTATTTTCTTCCTCACAATTTCCCTGTATAATGAGAGTTATGACTCACGACGTGCATGCTTTCAGTTTCTCTGTCATTTGTTTTTGTCGTTATCTCCAGTTCCTTTTTGGATTTTTTTTTTGAAATATGCGTTAAAATAACTATAATTTATAAAAATAAAATTTAAATAAAAATAAACAAATTATCATTTAGATAAAAAAATAATAGTTAAAAATTATTATTTGATTACCAAATACGCGCTATGTGTATGTGTTTGTATAACATTTTGTTTGTTTCTTTGAAGTAAAAAAAGCCAAGAGGGTTTTCACTGATTTTTATTTAAAAAACGACTGAAATGGAATTTTAAAAACACAAACCAGAAAATTAAGGAGTGACCGTTAGTGGAGTTGAAGAAGATTTTTTTTTTGGTCAAAGGAGTTAAAGAGGATTATCATCGACTTTCCTGCACAATATTCCAACAGTAGTAACCATACTATAACGCTGTGAATCAATAAATCGTAACTGTAATCCTAAATATAATTTATTATTGTAAATATTATATGAATGATATGGATATCCGTAACTCCCTAATTATTGGAGTATCATTCACTTTTAATATTTTAAATTTTACAACATCCCTAATATTAATGCTTTACACTCCATAACATTTCTATTAAATGATTTTTTAAGAGTTTTTCATAGTTAATACTTTATTACTTATGGAGGTGTAATTCTATATCATTATATTTTTATTAATGTCTTTTGTAACCTTTTAACGAGTCTTTGACAATTGGAGATCTATAAATGGAAGACATGTATTTTATATTTATCAATGTTAGTTAAGTTAAATAGACAAAACTTAATTTTCTTTTAAGTAAGATTGAGAATTCAAATCTTATAAATAAAAAAATTATGTTATGAGAACTTTCTAATTGATACTAATAATACTTGACATGATAGTATAATACATAGGTAATTATATTATAAAAAATAAATATAATTTATCAATATTAATATAAAGAAAAAATTTTAGATAAATATCAAGAAAATAAAATATTTTTAAAATGTAACGCCAAATTCACTTAATTTCTTAACAAATACCAAAGTTTGTAATTGTAATTAAAATTTAAAGGAAAAAGACAAAAAAAAATCTTACTATGTAAATGACTCATTTACAAGTAATAATAATATATTTATAAATAAAAATATTTATTTTTAAGTAACATAAACTCATTTATAAGTGATAATAATATTATCCTTATATCTCTTTTAAATAACCACTTGTTAATTAGAAATATATTATTTTTATTTGTAAATGGGACATGAATATAGAAAAATATTTTTATTTTTTATCTTTTAATTTTAATTTTAATTAAAAAATTTTATAGTTTTTGGGAATTAAATAAATTTGGGGGGTTACTTTTTTAAAATATTTTATTTTCTTGATATATATTTAAAATTTTTCTTAATACAAAAGATAATATGATTTTTTTAAAAAAATTTGTATAATAATTAGTTAATAACATGTGAGGATCTACCTAATTTAAATAAAAAAAGTTTTTTTCCCATAATTTATTTAAATAGCAAAGTTGAAAGCTTATTATTATACGTAGGATAATTAAGATGTCCCGGCCGAACTGTAGAAGAAGCACAGCTGGTATGAAGGGTAATTATCACAGTGAAGTGATTGCAGACAGTGGCTGTGATTATGAATATCGTACGGAAAGGTGAAAGCCCATGGTTTCCATATTAACAATGGAATAAATTCTAAATTCTAAGTCTGATCTAATCTAAATGTAATCTAAATAGAGTAAATGAAGCTACTCTTAAGAGTTGCAGATCTTGGATTTGACTTTTGATAGTATTGTTTCTCTTCATATCCTCTTAACTATTTTTAGCTACAAAATGTTGGGAACCTGAAGTTATGTAATTAAGTGGAAAAGTTCCGTCGTTTTTGCTATAAAAAGCGATTCCTCCCTTTCCTTTCTTGAACAGCACCTCTCTAATCAAAGGTTCTTTCTCCCTTTCCCTCTTCCTGTCTTTCTCCACTATCTTCTCACCTTTTAGCTTCTATCTTCTTCTGCTATCTCCCATTCTCTTACCATTCTTCTTTCTTTCTTCAGATTTTTTCCTTCTTTCTTCCTTTCTTTCTTCATTTTTGTTTTACTCATGAAGCAGCTTCCAATAGGATCGAAACGGCTAAATCTAAACCCACCAATCCTAAGTTTTATGCCTCTATGCGAGTGAGCTTTGGTTTTGGCGTTACTTTATTCTGGGTTGACTATTTATACCCAGATCTGAAAAGGTTGGGTGTTTCACTAGGGTTTTCGTCTGCGAGTTGCTGTTCACTACTTCTCCAATTCTTCGAGAAACACTTTATTTTTAAAACTTTTCAGTTACGCGCCATCTTCTTGGTATTTTATGTGAGGTTATAATTATGAGAATGTAAAGAGAAGAACAGCTTTGATTTCTATACTTTTTTTTTTCTTCTCTTGGTTCCTTACAGAGAGATATATTATACATAAGATGGCGAGGGAGAAGATCAAGATCAAGAAAATTGACAACGTGACGGCGAGGCAGGTGACTTTCTCTAAAAGAAGACGAGGGCTCTTCAAGAAAGCCTCAGAGCTTTCGGTTCTATGTGATGCTGATGTTGGTCTCATTATCTTCTCTGCCACCGGCAAGCTCTTTGAATACTGCAACTCCAGGTACTACACTGTCTTCTCTCTTCTCAGAAACATCTCGCCTCATCCATATTTTGCATTATAATTACGTCTACTTTCATGAAAATGGACAAATGCTTCCTCTCAGTCTCTATCTCTATCTTCATTTGTCTCCGTGTGTGTGTGAAAGAAAGGAAGGAGGGTGTTAAATTTGGAAGTCATCTGGTGAAGTCTCTGAACAAAATCCTCGTATCACACGCTTCTCTTTCTTGATATTATGGAAATTTCATAGTTTAATAATAGCCTAAGGTTGAATGGCAATTAATTAGTAAAGAAAGCAAACTTGCTCTCTGAAAAAACAGTATTCTTTACTCAATTCAATTGGGGTAGAATTAAAATTAACTTGCTCTTACAACACCCCCCCCCCCAAAAAAAAAAAGGTTGTAGTACCCTATTCTAGACTTTATACCGATTAAAAACAAGAATTCAGTCCAACCGTAGTCTATCTGTCAGATTACGGACTGGTAAATATTTGTATTTAATAAATTATAAATCAAGTGGCGTCGTGCTAGCTAGGCTCTAGTATCTGTAGATTCACATTTTCTCTTAAGCATCTGATTTAGCTCCACTAACTCTTATTTAACTAAACTTATCGTATCCAATGTAGCTTTCTGCATGATATACTGGTTCTATACTGGTTTGCCATATCTTCTTTCCTTCTTCTCGCTAGATAATAATATTGACTACTGTGTATGGAAATTGGAATGCGTGACATATATATATGTACATTTTTCCAAAATAGTCCTAAGTAAATTGTAATTGGAGTTTAATATAATCTCAGACCTTTGAAAAAATATAATCCCGACCCGAGTATAGACAAGCCTTGAATTCATTGTTTGTAATTGATTTGATAATGATTTAAGATATGTTTTCTGAATTCTTTATAATTGGTTAGCATTATCAGAGATACCCTTAGGAATTTGAATATATACGTGCTTTGAAAACTATTATAATGAATTAGTTAAATTAATCAATTAATGTTATAAGAAGATACTGTGAATTTTTATGTCTTTAAGTTGAACGGATCTGTCTTGTCAAGAAAAGGCCTTCCACTGATATAAAACTATTCATGCGAGTGTTGATCATAGCATTAAGGCTATAGTGAAATTTTATGGGTAATTACAAGGAAATATTGGCGTTAGACATGCCAATGTTTATTTATACTATAGTTTATTGCAAGTGACGTGCATTTTGCAGATTGCTTCTGATGCCTGCTTCTTGATAAGTGAAACTCTTAAATTATTTGGCTTAGGTGAAACGATGGGACTTCTCTCTTCAAGATGCTTCTGAGGTGAAAGCTTTAGGTGCTTAAAAAACTAATAATGATAAAATTAATCTAATTCATAATCCAACGAACCCGTGATATATCAGTACCTTTGGCTGAGGAAAGTTATTTTCCTACTATTGGAAGATTTATGAATTTAAAGCTGGCGTTATAGATATGAATATGGACCACTTAGGTGAATAATGATAGAAGAACTTATAATAAAGCTGAAACTATCTTTTGATCTACTCCGAAAGTTGAAGCCAATTTTACCTCTTAAAGGCTCTGAATTTAATATTACATGAGTGTGTGTGTGTGTGTGTGTGTGTGTTCTATATACTATTGAAATGGTTCTCATCTTTTGCTATTGTAGGGTTCCAAATTAGTGACTAGAAGCTATATATATGTCAGCAACATGGACAAGCATATAACAAAAGGACATGTATATATATTGGACTACATAAATATATTTTTAACTGCGTTTCTATAGAACTTTGAATATTAACTTCTACGTTAGATTTTATTTTCGTTTTCAAGGAACTTAAAATTTATAAACTAGTAACAAAGGAATAGGTTTTGAAATAACATCACAGGTTCTTAATTTGATGTTGCTTTTGACCTAAGCAAGATATATAGTTGAGATTACATTGCAAGAATGAAAAATGACGTTAGAATGTTGTCGTTTCCTTGATCTGTATTTTACTGTAAGTTTTGCATATATTGGATAGGTTGATGTGGTGTAGAAAGTTGCTTTTAGAGTGAGAGTGAAAATTCTGGCCAAAAAAAAAAAGTGAGTGAAAATTATAATGTATAGCAACAAGACAGCACACATGTTGGACGCTAGCTAGTTGTTATATATGGATATGAACTTACTCCAGGATTTAGGCAAAATTCCTAGGTTTTGCTAGATCAAATTTTTCAAGAAAAGCATGATATAGGTAAGCAACATTAATTTGAAAGATTTAATCATCTAGTACTGCATTGAAACTTCTCATATTATCATATTTTTACTAAAAACTTTAGTAACAAATGCCTAAAAATTGTATTTAGAGATTTTCCCATATACAAAATTTGCCCTTGTTTATTTCTTAGTGTTTTTTTACCTACTTACAACAGAAGAGCATGTCTAATTGTGAATGGAGAAAATTGTTGCTAAAAGAATTTTATACTTATATGCAACAATCTGATTCGATTTGAATTAATTAGACCTACCATGACTTTTGTAAACTAATTGATATATCCAAAAATAAAAGCCATGTCTAAGTTTACTTCATGGCTTTCAGCTAATCTATTTTGTGATTTGTTTGTGGGCCTTGGTAATGCTAACTGTATAATTAAAGTAAGTAAATGTATGAGTGGTTATTTTTAGATCACTGTAGGTAGAATATATTATAGTGTCTGAGTTGATCTTAATTAGTATATCGATTGTGTTTACAAGTGTTGCACAGCTTCTTTTCTGTTTCACCAACTAATTTAGGACTTTTGATTGTTTCGTCAGTGTTAGTATTGATATATTATATCACCCCTCTCATGTGGAGGATTCTCTTATTTAATGGGATTTCTAAAGGGGTTTGTTCAAATGATTGATTCACTGTAAAAATGTTAATTTAGTAGTTGTTTGACATCAATGAAGGGAAAATTTCTTCAAGCAGGAGTTTTATTTAGTCAAGTGATTTGGCTATTCAATCAATATTTGTTGTATTTCTTCTATATTTTAGAAACATATATATACATATATATATATATATATATATTGTAAGAAAATTTTCTTATGAAGACCGTTCGTGTGCTTCCTTAGTCATCCATCTCAAGAATGATAATGTTTATGTGTGTGCACTAATCGTCACTGATTAGCATAAGCTAGCTACCTGGTATGGTTAACCTTTTTGTTAACTGTAGTTTAATTCTTTTCCGAAAGACGATACCCTGGTGATAATGTCAATGAACCACATAAAACCCTAATATCTTATTTTGAAGTTCAAATTAAAGTTCAACCAGTGTGAGGGATGGCTAATGGCTTCTTCCTAATATTACGTGTACGGTATAAGAAAATTCTGTTCATGATCATTTGACAGTGAACGTAATACTTTGCATTTTTATACGTTAAGGCAAGGGAATCACCGCCTAATCCTTGATGAGTGGACCTAATAATTTACTTTTCTTTTGTCTAATTTCAGTCTTCTATATGTGATCAATTTTACCAAAACCTGAAATCGTATCTATATTAAAGTTGGGCAAACCTTTAGGGGATGCTAGTTTTATTTATTATTTAGCATTCAACCTGTACTAGTTTTTGCATCCGGAGAAATTTTGAAGCTTCTTCAAGTGAAATTCTTTTAGAATCGATCATGAATTAAATTAATTTAGCTTAACGTTACTAACACTTTATTTCCTTTCTTTTTTCCTGGTTTGGTAAAGCATGAAAGACATAATTACAAGGTATAATCTGCACTCTCTTGACATCAACAAACTGGACAGACCTTCTCTAGAACTGCAGGTATATATAATCAATTGAAACATTATTTGCTCCCTCTCCCTCTCCCTCTCCCTCTCTCTCTCTATATATATTCATTTTGTTATGACCATTGTGCCTTTTGGGTTATGTAAACTTCTTCAATTTATCACTTCTAGATAATTTGTTCTTACTCCTTTTTCTTGTTTGAGGGGGTGTGCGACTACTTTGTGGTGGTAGAAACCATTCATGGAGGGGATCTTTTTGTCAGTACCATTAGTACAGTAATATTTTGGGGTGCTGTTAAGTTACACAAATATATGATAGATATAAATCTATACAAATGTATTAATTAGTTAGCAATATACACGAGTAAGGGGTCCAACTCGATTTGGTGGCGGGTTTAAAATTTTGAATTTGCGAGACTTGGTGTACGCCAAGTGGCCTAATAATAGATATATATATATATATATATACACACGTATATATGTATCAATAATGGGCAATTGTATTTTCATTTCAGATAGAGAACATCAATAACACCAAATTGAGTAAAGAAGTTGCTGAAAAAATGCAGCAGCTAAGGTATCTCAATTTTCAGTTTTTCAAAGTGAGACGAAACTGTAGCTAAAAATCTCAACTGAAATTGAATTGAATCTCTTGCATATGTATATATATGTGTTTGTTAATTTTGTGTGTAAATCGGTGTATATATATCTATGTCTGTCTGAGCAGGCGCATGAAAGGTGAAGATCTTCAAGGACTGAACCTGGAAGAGTTGCAGCAACTGGAGAAAGTTCTGGAAACAGGACTCGGCCGGGTAATTGAGACTAAGGTAATTAATATTCATATAACCTAACCTCCTTTTATTCTATAATAATAATTTGGTCTAATTACTGGTTGCAATCTTTCAATATATCTCTATGCTGATAAACACTGTAATTAACCTCTACATATCAATTCAGGAAAATCGGATTACGAATGAGATCACTGCACTTCAGAAAAAGGTAATTTGTCCAATCCTCATTATTAATTTAATTATCAAATCAATCAAAACACATCATATATATATATATATATATTAAATGAACTCTTAAGCCAAAGAGATGTCTATATATGTGTGTGTGTGTTTCTAAACATGGGGCTTCTACATCTCACAGCCTCAACTAAATTTATTTCTTTTAACGTGTATTCGTGCGTCTTGGCCTTAATATGCAAATGAAGGGAATGGAGTTGGTGGAAGAGAACAACAAGCTGAAGCAGAAGGTAATTAATTAATTAATTAATATTGTGATTTTCTTTTTGGTAGATATTAGAAATTAATTTGAAGTTAATAATAAGAAAGGAGGGTGCATGAGACGCAGATGGAGATGCTGTGTACAGGAATAATGCCGGTTCTGGCAGTAGAGTCATCAGATGTAGGGATACAAGAAGAAGGCGTCTCATCAGATTCAATGACCAACGTTTACAGCTGCAATAGTGGCCCTCCTCTCGACGATGATTCCTCAGACACTTCTCTCAAGCTAGGGTAAGCTATATGTCCATCAAACCCTCATTCTCTATCACACTATAATTAATTAAATAATTATTATCATTATATATATTTATTTATACACACGCAAATAGGTGTGTACTATATATTTAACAACATATATAAGTTTGTGTTAATTGGCTTCTGTTCAGGTTACCCTACTCGAGTTGCAATGGGAAGGTGTGACTGCTCACTTCATATATAACTAATAACAAGGTTTTTTTATACCTAGATGAACGTGATATATATATGTGGAATGGCAATAAATTAAAAGAAGAACGAGAGATGTTGGTACAAGTTATAATAATTAACTTATCCCTCGTCCTCTTTCTATAAATATATTTGCCATTTATCGATCTCTAGCTCTTGCGTGTGCTCCAAACTAGTGTTCGTGAATCCAAGCAAAATTTGATGGGTCTGTGTATGTTTGCTTTTATTATATGTATATTAAGGTATTGAAAGACTCAAGCATCTATGAAAGGAATAGAACTAGCTAGAGCTGCTTTACCATCTTAGCTAGTGTAAATTACCCTTCTGTTTCTATAAGTATTTGCTTTCCAGTTTCCAGTCAGGGTTTTGTTAACTACATTTTCACTCGTTCTAAATGTAAGTACAAGTACGTCATGTGTACATATTAATTACAAGCGCGTATCATAATCTCTATATCATCGTGATGGATGTATTTTTAACGGTCGGGTTTTAAATTTTCTAACATGATTTTTTTTGGGGTCTATATGTTCCATATTCAGTTTTCTCGCTGCAAATGCATAGACTTTACTGAAATATGTAGAGAGGAAAGAACTGTACTTTGTAGCCCGAATATTACTAAGCAACTGGTTCACCATCCAGCGATTCCCGAATTACTATTACGCGTCACTCCTCTGGAACATAGAGATTATGATCCATGATTTGCAAAATACTCAACATTGTATAAGTATTCATTATCGATATAAAATATCAACACAATGAACAGTATCTTGTTAACCTTTAAATTTTTGGATTTAGCGAGCATTTAACACATTTAAACAACTTTAGCCAATCAACATACATACATACATACACACACACACACACATATATATATATATATATCAAATATTGCTTCATAACTTAAAAATTTTTATACTGTTAAATGATTCAGGAATAATCTATTTATCTATCTATCCATGTATATAATAAATCCATAGGAAGTTGCAGTATTCACAAAGATGTGAAATTTACAAACCCTACCGTCTAATTATATGGGCCTTCATGGAATGCATGGGTGCTATCATCTAATTATATATATATATATATATATATGGCGACATTTTCTCTCCCAATCACGGGAATGGGAAGAGAAAGAAAGAAATAGGTTTTAATTTTTATTTAAATATATGAATGTTGGGAAATGAATATCAAGAAATTAAATAATATATCAAAATCAAACTTTTTAATTTATTTGGAGCTTTACTAGTATTAAAGAACACAGGGAAGACCAAAAAAAGAGGGGATGAGGATCGGATTCTAATCTCTTTCAATATAATATTATGTTAAAAATTACATACTCACATTTGATCACGTGAAGACCATTTGGGATTTTGAAATGTCATTAATTTTTTTTTATGAGGATCGGATTCTAATCTCTTTCAATATATACTGTTGTATGAAAAATTATATGTTCATTTGATCACGTGAAGACCTTTTGGATTTTTTGAAATGTCATTGATTTGAATATTAATTGAAGCGCCTTTGGTCCAGCGACCTAGCTATGAGAATATGAAAAGTATCTTTCATTAGATTTGGAACACCACCAGAAAGAGAAGGGTGGGGGACCAACTTTTTTGTTTGAACTTTGAAGGCACGAGTGCACAACAAAGCATGGTTTGTCCCCCAAGTAAAAGATCGAGGTTCTACATATTGAAGATAAGAATGTCCTCTTTTGTTCGATCATTGTAACGTTAATTCATGTCTGTGTAATTAGAGAAGAGATGAATGTGAGATAGTATCTATTGAAAATAGTTGAAATTTAGGGTCCGATTGACTTCTGGAATGACTAGGGATAAAATAAATCGGTCATTAAAATTGAAAACGAAACTAGATATCGTTGAAATTGATTTTAACCGTGGTGTCACCGGAGGAGGTTAGTGGAGAGAAAGTTGAAGAAGAGGGATAAAGGTTAAGAAGATGAGATTGGTAGAAAAAGGTAATTTGGTTTAGAAAATTATTCTTGGATTTGGGAATGAGGAAATATATGAGTCAATATGGTAATCTCCCCATTCCCTATTTTTTAGGTGTCTTCATTTCATATGGAGTTTAGATTACTATTTTATTGTGGAATCAAACAGTCTAACCTTTGGAGTAGAATTTAGAATCTTATTTCCAAACCCCTTAGGAATTGAATGGCATTTTAGTTTATTTTTATTTACTTTTATTTAATCATTTTTTTAAATTTTTTTCTTTCTCCTTAATATCATACCAAACAAATTTATAGCAATTATCATTCTATTCCCAATTATTCCATTTCATTCTTCGTCATTCCAAGAATCAAACCACCCTTAGATTTTATACAAATGTATGACTGACATTCAGAAATGAGGCAAAACATGTACTTTACAACCCATGCGCGCTCATTCATTTATACTACTCAAAATATTCACAGCAATATGCGAACTCTAAAGGATAATAAATATCAAGAGACAGCGATTTGATCTTTTGACGGAATCATAAAATTTAGCTTTTTTTTTTTGCAAGTTTTTGACGGGAGATTTTAATTTTTTTTTTTATAACAAGGGGAGATTTTAATTGTGTATAATGTTTGAAATATGAACCTAAATTGTCAGATCGCTTATCATTTGATTAAAATTCTATATGATATCTATCGTGCTATTTTGTATAAGAGCTTATAATATACAAATTTTGGAGTTTTCATTAAATAACTTACGGTGAAAATTCTGGTTGAGGTTTCGTTTGATAATGTCCAGATTGTTAGTGACACCAGACAGGCAATGGCAAAGAGGAGGCGGACTTGGCCCTAGAATTCAGTCTATAAATCCGGATGGGGTGGCTTCATAATTTTTAAAAATTTCTAGGTTCTCTTCTTTGCCAAGATGGGAATAAAGTCCGTAACATTACAAAAATAAAAAGAAACTCTCAATATGTTATAACTTAAAAAATATTTTTTTATATATTATAAAAATTAGATTTTAGTGTTTGAGACATCGAGATGTAGTTTTTCAAATTTTTTTTATTGAATAACAAAGATCTCAGTGTCTTTTTAACACCGAGATCCTTCCCTCATCACACCAAAAGGTCATGCACAGCAAATTTTTTCTTGGTGTGAGGAGGGAAAGATACCGAGATCTTTTTTATTTGATAAAAAAAAATTTGAAAAACCATATCTTAGTGTCTCAAACACCGAAATCTAATTTTTATAGTATATGAGGAAATATTTTTTAAATTGTAACATATTGGAAATTTCTTTTTTTTTCGTGTAGTATTACGGTTAAAATTTCAATAAAGTCCATTTGATCATTTCTGTAACTTAAGACCTATGAATATGAATGAAGTGGAAACCAGGCCCTACTCCAGTTTGTTGCATCCTCTGGGAGGGTTGCTTAAATATCTCAATACCAATTTCCATATGGTGCGAGCCGGCTATGTTGCTGCCTTCCCTGAGAGTGACTAACTCTGATCTGCCACTCCCTTCCCATCAACTCTAATTTATTTCTCTCAATATTATAATGAATGGTGTATTTTAAGCTAGCCCAAACCTAATCTCTAATCAAAGTCTAGTATAGATAAAAAGTCCGAACCTTGATGGGTGCGCACGTCAACTCACTCCCTACCAAATGAGAATACAATATCCATCTCAACCTTGATAGTGCGCAGTTTCCTCTCGTCTAGACTTCGCTTTAACTCTCCTTTTACGTAATTCCAGTAAAGGACAAAGGTTTCTGGATTTCTTATTACTAGCATACAAACCATAAATAAACAATTATGTACATACAGGGGCCAACCAGCTATTGGGAATTCAATGCATAATAATGCCAGCTTTTTAAAAACAGCTGCATCACTTTTGCATGCATGAATGAATTGAAGGCGTATACTTAAACATGAGCATCTACACTGCGTATCCAGCTAATCACTCTGCTTGGTGGTAGAAATTTGACCATCCTTTTTATCCTTGCTACCAGGTCCACTTCCATTTCGTTGGGCAGCAAATTCTTGTGACTCTGTGGGGACAGGAGGAGAAGTCATCTCTTCGTCAATGGGAAGAGTTCGTTTAGAGCCCTCTAGGGCAACACCAAGAACAATATTTTCTTCTAAGGCCGGCCTGGCTGGTGACAAGGATGCAGTATATTTGTCTTCATCTTGTTTTGCCTGTAAAGAAGTAGCATCTCCCCTTCCACCAAACTCATGGGTAGTAACAGAAGAATTTTCAGGGGCAACACTCTGAGCAAGGTCCTTATTTACTGGGACACCAGTCCCCTTTCCTGCATCTCCTGCACTTTCCTTTTTGGGCTGCGTCGTTTTGGATGTATTCTGGACTGAACTATCAGAACTCATACTCTGACCTTGCGCTTCAGAAATTGACTTTGATTTATCCCTGGAATTTGCACTGGATGTAGATGTTGATGTTGCTGCAAAATCGTCATCTTTAGAATCAGATGTCAATGTTTCATCAATTTTGGCATCTTTTTCTTCACTTGGACGAGTAGAACGTGTAGAAGGCCTGGTTCTATCTACACCATTAACTTTAGAAGGTGGCTCTATCAGTAGAAATGGGCGGTTTGTCGCTGCTCTGGAACGAGTAAAAATGGTGTCACCAAATGGTATATTTTCCAAGTCAGCCTCGCTGTATATTTTCTGGACTGTGCGGATTGGTGTGGCTAGCCGGGCTCGATGATGACTAATAACTCTCAGAAGATCCAAAAGGATGGCCTCCTGTTTCATTACATGTAAACAGCCTCAAGTGAGTCACTTATCCGCTACCCAAACAGAAACAGAATAACTTGAACATAAGTTGACAAATAATTTTATATACAGAGGTGCAGCATGACAATTAATTGACAACAGGGATAGTTGGGTCCAAGTCCTTTTTTCACAGGGCACATGAAAACCCACAATTCAAAACGGAATCTAAAACAATATATCGCCAAAACTAGGCTTAAGAAGCTATCTGTTCACATCTAAAAAGATGTTGATAAGTAAAAAAGCATAACAACCACTTCTTTTCTCACCTAAACTTCTTTTTCGACCAATAAAAAACCAACTACTCTGAATTTATCTTACCTTGACACAGAGGTATTCTTCAAAATGTGAAGTTTTAACAAAGCAAGATATTAATATCTGCAACAAGACGATCATGTATAAGACAAAAAGGCAAACTAAGAGGAACATGAACAACTATTAACAAAGCAGAGAATGAAAAAAAAAGTAGGGCGGGGGACAAATGGCAGTAATATCTAGCTTCATATGCCACATAAGTTTAGAGATATGACTTAAAAGATAGACTAAACCTAGCATAGCATATGCAGAAATTTGAAAAATCTATGGCGACAAGAGAAGATAATCAGGATTTTACGAGCTATAACAATCAATCTGGTACATCTGTGATTGTCAAGCAGATTATGAGGGAAGTTCTTCAGCCTTAGTTGGAGCTACCAGACACCTGAGTTATTAAATAGTGGCAAAAAACAAAACCTCTAGGTATAAATTTTGATGACTAATTTATTTGACACCAGAACTATGCAATAGATCAGTCATAAAATTTAATTCTAAAAAGGACAACTGAAGCTATAATAAAAGTATAAAACAGAAGGATAAAAGGAACAGCTACAAGAAACTATCCAAATGCCATCTTGCTCTTGACACAGTACAGAAAATATCAAAAGCTCACCCCAAAGAAAAAAAGCTGCAAAATCAAAGTCAAAGTAAATGAAGAAACAAGATAATGGAATTTTTATGCTTATTCATAAATAGATGAACAAATCAGACACTTACCATAAGAGACTGATTTTCAGTATTGACATTCTCAAGAAAAACCCTTCTGTGCAACTTTTGTTGCTCAACCTGAGGATTTTTGGCCAGAACTTTGCGCATATCAGCAACAATATTCTGAATAAAGTAGTCAATAAGTAACCTTAGTTTTGAATGAAAATATACTCATTGGAAAGACCTTTAACAAGTTTACGAGCAAGTAAACCAAAATTGCTCACATTAATCTTGTTAACATCCAAGTGACTAATAGCTAGGTGAGTCTTGATACGCCAATGAGTTTTCTGACTAAGATTCCGAACAACATTAACAGTGAACTTGTGATTAGGAATATGAACTGCTTCACGATCATCACCTCTCACTATTGTTGGCGACCACCAGCCTACATGCTGAAGAAAATATGGAATTTTGACTACATCTTATAGTTAGAGATAGATAATAAAGAAAATCTATCATTAACACTACTCCAATTTGTCACACTCACATGAATGAGGAGACCACACATGGAAAAATAAATTGGACCAGCATTATTAATTCTATCAATGATTTAAAAACAAGGTATGGTTAAGGTAGAAACAAACCTCTACTGTACCAGAAACCTCATATCCTTCAATCTTGGTTTGAATCCACTCATTCACAACAAACGGTCGAGTTGCATGAATCATTACACTTGAAAGGAAGTTTGTAAATATCTGAATGCATAGAAAACACGAAGTGAGAATGGCAGCAAACAAGATGAATCCGTCCAATTGATAATGACTATGCTAGATGACTGTTTGTAAATATCTGAATGCATAGAAACATGAAGTGAGAACAGCAGCAAATTAGATGAATCCATCCAATTGATCATGACTATGCTAGATGACTTGGTCACATGAAATTTGATGAAGTTCAATATAGAGATGGTCCAGGAAATGCAAGAGAAAGAGGATCTGAACCTTCCATTCCGACAAACAATACCAAAGAAACTACAGAGTAGTACCTCACGGCCAGCAAGTGTGATCAATACTGTACCCAAACCACCGGCAGTTACCCACTTCTGTGTGGAGAAACCTAGCAGCTCCATGAACAATGATACAGCAGCAACCCATACGGCAGTATACACAGCTTTCCCAGCAAAATCAAAGCCCATCTATCATTCAAAGTACAATTTTTTCTTAAATTATACTTGGTTTTATACTTCAGCAACGCTCTCAAGAGCCAGAAAAGGAAATTAAGAACATTGGAAGTTGGGACTCCCTCACCAAATTATCCAAAACAGAAAAGATAAGTATGATATGATCTAGTAACATATCTTTATAAGCCCATATACTTAAAAGCCAGTTGTAAATAAATATTCATAATATCAACTTAATATTTCCCAAATGTCAAGTACTTTCCTCATATTTCTTTGTCTCATAAAAGGCAAAGCCCTTCTTAAGCTTCATTCAAATGCTCTCATAACAAAAATAACTGACCCATCAGTATTATTGTGGCGAATTGCAAAATACAAACAATAAAATCGTGATAAGGTAGGGAAAAAACTAGACAGAAACATACATTTCTTGCATCATTGGATTCATTTGCCTCCATAAAGAATTTTTGTGCCTGTTGGATTAAGCTGAAATCAAGAATCACAACCACATGACATTATAATTAGAATAAGACATAGAACCCAATACACATAATGGCAAGAATAAGCAACACAGAGAAAAAGTTTAAAAAGAAATCATAAAATATCAGATTTTTTACAACTGACACTAGCAGGACACAGCAACAAGCTAATCAGTCAGCATATAAAATAATTCCAAAACAACGTAGAGATATCTAACTATATCTTTTGTAAGGTGCAAAATAATTTCAACAATATAAAACATTAAAACCATGTTTTTGTAAGGTGCAGAATAATGGCAACTTTGTTGATTTGTCAATTTCTCATGACATAATTCAGCTAGAAATCAGATCTACCTTGATAAACAGTAAGCAAATGAGAGCACTGTCGAAAAAGATCTCACAAAATTCAGCAGCCGTTGCTTCACAGCCTGGCTGGCTTCTGATGGAAGGACAAGTGGATCTAATGCCCTGAAACAATTTATGCTATAGTTAATGCCAAAAGACTTTGAGATCTACAAGTGGATAATAAATGATAATTAATCCAAACAAAACCTGCAGATGAGCATAGCCCCAGTCCACAGCAGCAAAGGCTGAAAATAAGATGTCACAATATAATGCGAACTACTTTTCTTCCAACTATTATCATTCCTCTAAAAAAACCAATTCATTATAGTATTAGTGTTCAATAAGATTTAGACCAAATCATGAATAACTAATAAGAATAGGTGGTAGCTACTTGGAGAAATATAATCCTGCATAGACGCATGAGAGGTTCAAGACCACAAACAGCAAAGGCAATGACACCAAGGGCTGGGATCAACTGAGACATGACAGGGCTTCCTTGTAAGGCATCATATGACCTGCATCATTTATTTAAAAATAATTACTTTTATGGAGATAATGTATTCAACGATTGTGAGACAAAAGGGCCAAAGAGATGCAACAAGAACAACAAATAAATAGCCCCAGCTGATATTAAGTTTTAAGTAATAACAATTACAGGTTCATATACTGATCAAATTAGAATCACAGTCAAGTAAATGCCCAATTTCTTGACTGCTCCTCCACCAATTGTAAAGGAAAACAGAGATACAGTGTTCCAGAAGTTGAAGTCCAAGCCTATCAATAAATATCTCTAACACAGTCCTCATGGTAAGCCTTTGAAGGCTCAACCTTGTGGTTCTTTGTTCTAATGCTAGGGCCACCCAAAAAAAAAATCTCTAACACAAGCTATTAGACAGGTAGATGGACAGCATAGGACACAGAACTAACCATGCAGTTCTGTGTATCACTATATTACTGACGACAAAGCAGTGCTTGGAAAAAAATATCAAATTTAAGTATACAATATATCAAGGAAGTCCACTACTAGAGACAATCCCTTTTATGCTTCAACTATGATTATGAAAAGCAAAATACTTGCAGAAAATGCCTAGAGCATAAACAAGATTCCATATATTTATAGTATTAGTCACAGGATATAGAGTCATCATTGAAGAGGAAGTTTAGCTTAAAAGTAAAGGGTTCATAACCTAACAAACTTAAATTTTATTGCACAATGAGAGAGGATGATATCTTGAAATTCATATTCATCTATGCAGATGCATGTGAATAATTTGTCAAAACTTTCCACAACAGAAAGGAGAATGAGAGAAAAGGAGACCTTTTAAAGATAGCAGAAGCAGATTTCATGTGGGGGGTCCAACTCCCTCCACCTGGTATTAGTATGGAATGGCACAATAGAACATTACATCTGGAAGAAACAGGCCTCAGGGGGGCATGGACTTTACTTAAAAGATGGAGAGCTGACGGATCACGCCTCTGTTAACACAGAAAGAATCCAAGTCCAACACATAAATCCAAAACAACTTTAAAATAGAAATACAAATGAACTGACAGCAAATAGCAATTCTAGCGAATAAGTAGCAATATAACAGATAAATACATCCAACAAATACTAGAGAGTGGAAAGCATAGAATTTGTAATCCATGAAATTGAAAACCATACCAAACCATGTGGCAACAGATTGATGGTAACCAAATGTAATCGACAAACACCCATTGGTTTCTGTCAAGGAAAACAGAAATGAAACTCAAAATTCTCAAGTCTAAACTGACAGGAATACATAGGACATTTTGAAAAAATCAAATAACGGCATACATGATGAAAATTGCAGCATCCACTGTTATAGTAGGCCCTAACGTCGTGAGACAACTGCATTGAACCTAGACAAGCCATTATTGAGCTGAAGTAGCAGGTCAGGCAATAAGCACAATATCATATCACAGATCGAAACCAATTGATCGATTAAACCCGAAGCTTCTGTATGTCAAATGAACCGCGTAACAGAAAAGGTCTCGAACGGCAGCGGAGTAGACCTGCAAGAGAGAGAATAATAACTTAGGCATGGGAAGGAAAGATATACATTGATGGCAATCCTAAGCTTTTCTTCTTTTGGAAGGGAAAATAATAAGAAAATGCAAATTTCCGGTCTCAAAACAATTTCGCAGCAACTAAACTAAGCTGAGTGATTTTTGCAATTACACTGAAAGGGGAAAAACCCTAAATTCATACAAAAAAGCTCATCAGATTCGGGACAGAATCCATAAATTACCAATCAGCACGTCACTAGACATTCCTAAAGAACTCCTTAAGAAATACATACATATACAAATTGAAAATCTAATTAATTGAAAATTAAGAACTAGCATTCAAATGAAGAAAAGACTTGACTGTTACCGGAATTCCCAAGTTCCTGGAAAATGAAGAAATGAAATTTCCTTGTTTCCAAGGAAATTAGTAACAGACACCGCGAGAAAAAAATTAAAAAAAAAGAAGAAAAAAGAAGTTAACTTCGCAGCATGAAAGAATGGAAATTTCAGAACGACTTACCTGGAATGGCATCTGGTATTTTTGAGTCGTGGAGAGGTTAAAAAGCCAAACGCAGATGGCTTGACCTCCTTCTATAAACTGCGACCAATTAGCGAGTTTATTCTACGTGGTGCAATCAAAACGCACGATTTCAGATTAATTTGGTTCTTAAAACCCGCGAATTAAACAGTGGTGGATTCATGTGGCGCCTGGGAGGTAATGGCTAACGTACACGGCAAGCGTGTCTGCGTTTTTTGTTTTTGAAAAAATCTTTTCATTTATTTTATAGTATATGTTATTTTTATTTTTTTAAGTTTGATTGATGAATTAAATTAATATCTACAATTTAAGGAATTAAAAAAAATTATAAATAAAAAGCTGATATAATGCATTCGATTTTTAGGGAGAAAAAATATTTAGCGTGATTTTACCCGGCATCTTTTAATGATTATTGACTTTTTTTTTTATTCACATTTTTTTCGTTTGTATTTACGGCAATAACGGGTTTGTTGTTATGCGACTGCGAGCATGGAAATGTAAAATCGCAGTTAAATCGGGAAAAGTTAGAAGATAGGTGAAGTATAAAAAATTGAAAAATCTGCTCTCGGTTTGAGTGGATAATAGAGCGCAGGGAAAGTAAGGTGTCCCAATCAATCACGTGTGAAAATTCTTAAGGGCGTGTTTCGTTTCACTAGGAAGAGAGTGGAGGAGTTTTAAATGGATATTAAAAATTATATCAATCATTAAATCTATTAAAATATTAGTTTAAAATTTAATAATTTAATTGTGATTAAATTAGAATTAAACTGGTATTGTAATTTAAAATATTTCTTATATAACATTATAATATTGATAAAAAATTATAAATAAAATAATATTATTTAATACTAAAAATAATATTATTTTATCTTTAAATTAAAAATAAAAAATTTAGAAAAAAAAATTAAGTCGATTCACACACAGTTCTGTTCAGTTTATGATTGGTTTCACCATTTTTCAACAATTTCTCACCAATTTTGAAATCTGTTGATTTTCTTCTTGTTTAGATTAGATTAGGCACTGATTTTTGATTCAATCAGTTGAATTGATTGAACGGGTCCAATTTTAAATACCATGAATTTTAACAAAGGAAAAGTGAGGAAAAGAGATTGGAGAATTTTTAAAGTTTCTCTAATGGAATAAGAGGGGAGGATACTTGAGAAATTTTTATTATCCTGTTCAAGAGAAGAGAAGAGAGGACTTAATAACAAATTTACTATTATATTATGGTATATTGGATTTTTTTTAAAATTTCAAGAATATATATTTATAATATTAAATCTAAATATACTCTCTCCTATTCAAAAATACCTTAAATTTAAGGGGGAGCAAAATAAGGAGATGGGAGGGGGAAAACTGGTTCTCCTCTCCTCTCCAAATTTTTGAACCAAATATTGGGTGGACAGCATTTCCCCTCCAATCATATCTCATCCTTTTAAATTTTCTCCAAATAAATAGGCTCTAAAAGAAAATGTTATCATGTGTATAATTTCATTAAAAAATTTTCAATAAATAAAGGATTATCATGTATAATTAAGTGGTGGGATTCTTATTTCTTAAGTAAGTGAGGGCTTCAATTCTTAATTATTATTTACAGAGCAAACCTTTAAAAAATTTTATCATTTGCTTCTAATACTCCAAATAAAATTAGTACGAAATATTGGTGAGTTAATATTCTAAGTCTATGACAAAAAAATAAATCAATAAAAAAGATTCATTTAATAATAAAATAATATCAAATATACATTCTAATATGTATTATTTTTGTTTTAGGAATGAACTGTTTTATAATACTCACATTTTGTAACACACTGTAGTTTATTCTAGATTAGCTTATATATAGTTACGCGCGCGAGTGTTTTTTTTTTTTTTAGAGGAGGTAATTAAATGTATATAAAAGTTTCTGTCAATTGGTTTAAAATTTTTTAATATTTATAATGTCGTATTATTTATGCTATTTAATAAAAATGTCAAATAAAAATATAGGAACCCATTTGTGTGGGATTTTAGTTTGCCACTCTTTGTCCAGTCCTGTAAATTCATTTGCCCTAAAAAAACTCTCATTATTAATATTGTTAGCTTATTTTTAAATTTAAAATCCACAAGCTCTAAATTGATTTGATAAAAATGCATTAAGTATATAAATTTAAGTAGGGAAAAGACAACTTTTAGTCCCCAAAGTTTCACCTTGTTTTAAAATTAGTCTCTAGAATTTAAACTTTTTTAAGTGGTTCTCTAAATTTTCAGTCGTTAAAGTTGTTAGTCCTTGTGGTTTCATATATTGAAGCAAGGACCACTAACTCCGTTAGCATTGCCGAGATGGCTAACAATGTGCATATGTGGAAGATGGTGAGAATTGCTACAAGTGACACAACATTTGAGGACGAAGGACAAAAATTAGAAGCAAAAATTGTGGAGGCTGGGCATTTTGGGTTCCCTTTACACGATGTCAAATGGGTGAAGGGGTGATTAGCTAAGAGAGCTTTAATCATTGAAAGAGCTGCTATGTATTTATCATTGCAAATCATTAGGAATATTCAAGAATTAGTTTAAATACACATACGCCTTCTTCTATTTGATTCCATGGAACAGGAAAAATATTTCTTTTAAAATCTTTCTCAATGTTTTCTGATAGGAAAGATTAGCTTCTGCCACTGTTTGAAGAGGCAAGACCAATTCAAAAATTAAAGAGGTATACATTTTTAAAGTCATGCATTTGTTGCTTTGGGTTTCTCCATGTCTTATCTTGTGAGGTTGAATTTTTGAAGATACAATAATTTTAAACACATACATAAGATAGTTTATATAATGAACATATGTAGTTAGTTATATGGACTTCTAAACACAAACAACATGTCACTTTCAGAACCAATAACATATACTTTGCTATTATTTGTAACTCATATAATGATGCATTAACTTGATGTTTGCTATTATTTGTTGGTTTAATATTTGTCTTATTACCCAACTCTTCCATAGTAAGATACGTGTATTACAAGTTTTACAACTTTTTAGGTGCTGGACTTGTTTATTAGCTAAATGTATTTCATCTTTCTATCACCATTAATTGGACTTTGGAATTCTACTAGTTATTGACCTCATATTCACACCCATGGCTTGATGAAATTCATAGGTGTCTAAGTTTACAATATTCTTTTTCTTTGACTACTTTCCTAAGATCATTGCTTCATGAAAAGTCTCACTGTTGCCTCCTCTATTCCTCTTGCTTGTCTTTATAGCAAATTTTCCTTCCAATTTGCGAGAGAAAAAGGCATTGTGATGTGAGAATCATTCCTTCACTTGCTTTGTTTGTTGATGCTTGGAACAGGGGAAAATAGAGGACTTTAAAATTTGTGAATAAAGCAAAATAACTGTTTTTTCTTGAGCTTTCTTGTTAATTTCCTCTTATGTTAGTTTTCTTATCTTTATAATTTCATAAGCTTGCCATTTCACACAACCTCTAATATGTTGCTCCACTTTGCGCAAAAACAAACTAATGTAAGCTACATATTTATACTATACGAAGTTGGTCATGTAGCTCATTCTCGAATGATCTATTTTCACCGCCACTTATCATCTTTTTTATTCTAGCGTTTTCTTCTTTCACTGCCACACTAATGTACAGATAAGAAGAAGAAGAAGAAAAAAACAAATATAAGATAATTCTACTGGGGAGAGAGTGAAGTCGGTGATCTACAATATCATGTGATACTAATCTCCAGTGTATACCCCTTCATCATCCCTCTCGTCAATCGCATGTTCAAACAAAATGAAAAGTCTCATTCGAAATTCTCACACCCTTGTTTTTCTTAATAACCTTCAGTCAACAACACAAGCATCCATTATGTCTTATATGTCAAATACTCATCTTCAATGTTAGCCTTTGTTAGCTACATAAGCCCAAATTAACACTGTTTAAGGATCACTATCTTGTTTACAAAAATATGGGGACCAACGGACCTAACGGTAAAAAGTATGGGGAGTGGTTTAAAAAAAATGGAAGCATAGGGACCTGTTTCCAAATTAAGTAAATGTGTAGGGATCAAAAGCTTATTTTTCCCATTTAAGTATATAAGTCTTCTTTTAATATAGATAATATTTTCACTAATGGTAGTTAGATTGAGTAGTAAATGAATTAAAACACTTTAAATAAGGTTTTAAGTTTAAATTTTATGAATTGATAAAATCACACTTAGGAAGCTACCTATTTGAACTAAAATTGCTCAAATTTGACTCGCAGATGTTGAATACTATATAATTATATAATAAAACAACGGTGAGCCAATGTAATATAGCGATATTAACATCAAACAATGACCATGACTGCATGGAGATCAGCTTCCCTTATGGTGAGAGAAGTCATGCTTTATCAAGTTGAGATCTTAAGTAACTTAATTCAAAGACTGCTTTTATTTAGTGGTTCATATCACATAGCATGAGCGAAAGACTATAAGAGGATTAAAAATAGGCCAAGTGACCTTTGTTGTTGAATATTGCATGAAATCTTAGATAATAAATCCCATTATTTACAACTTACAAATAATTTGACTTCCTATGTGAGTGGGATTTGAGCATCATATGAAGTCTAATATAATAAATCATACTACTAATGAGTTGTAAATAATGAATTTCTATATGTTTATGGAGTTATTAGATTTTATTTTTATATGTTGAGACATTTTTGTTTCAAAAGAAGTTAAATACACAACGTAGATAATCTTTTAATTTCAATTTTTGGTCCAATATTTTTTTAAAATAACAATTTGAATAAAATAAAATTTTAACTGATCCAAAATAAATTTAAATAATCTAACTTTTCTCATGTATCAATTATCAACTAGATTTTTTTCCTTCGGTCTCACAAGGGATGCGGATACACGCGTGGACACGAGAATATTTTATTTAGTTTTAAAATATATTGAATTAAAAAAGAATTTCATCATTAACTCCTCCTATCCCCAAAAAAGATGATATCAAATGACACTAATTAAAATTAATACAAATTGAAAAAATAAAAAAAAAGAAAGTGGATCTCACTTAAAATAATGGGAAAATATAAATTTTACCTATAAAAGAAAAAATGATTAATAAGAAAAAATTAGACTCATGTAAAAAAAAGAAAATAAAAAAAGAGGAACACGAAGTCAAATAAATAAAGTTATATTGTTCGAGGCTCAATTCTACTTTTAATTATATATAGATTTAGGATATCTCAATAAAAAAATCTATTAATTGATGTCTCAAAAGGAAGACTTGTCATATACTCCCGTATACTCGTATGTATTATATTTTTGATTAATAATTGTTACTTATTTTTTTTTATTTATATTATAGAATACTTTATATAATAAATTTCTAGTTTAATATATAAGTTATTAAATATTTTTTTTATTTTATCTTTATTTTTATTTTTTTTCTCTCATTATTTATAATCCAATAATAATAATATAATAAAATATTTGATAAGAGTTAAAATGAAAAATATTGATAATGTTAATTTTAAGAAAAAAATAATTTTTTTAATATATATATAATTGGTATAAAATATATTATAAGGGATGAGGAGAAGAAGGAGTACTAATTTTCGACGCAGGCTAGTCCCGACAACCCTGCATTTTCTTCACTGCCCTCGCAGAAAATTTGAATCAATCCTCTTTCCCTCCAGAGGCTTCAATTACGCCAGCCATTGCACAATGCACATGTCGATTCATTTTGCCAATTAGCTCCTCTTTTCTTGGCTCGTTTTACAGTTTTCGAATTCACTTTCATTTCCAAATCATTCTCTCGCTCCTTGTTACTGGAGACGATGATGAAGAAGACGAATCGCCGATCCAAGCAATCGAGTCCAGTCGAAACCTCTCCAGATGAAAAGCAACAATATGAAGAGAGGATTCGCGAGCTCGAAAGACAAAACAAAGGGTATCAGGTTTGTGTATTTTCCGATCATTCTAGAGTTGTTTGTGACCTGAATGGTGTACCGATTGTTTGCTAGAATGATGCGGAAAAATAATTATAAGTATTCGGATTTGGGACAATCCAGAAGAAAGAATTCGGCATTTTCGGTTCAGGGATTACACATTTTGCGAACTTCAAGAAGTGATTGTGCTGCTGTTCGTGTCAGCCATCTTGATGGATCGTTTAAAAATTATGAATACTTTGTTTAATCTACTCAAAGAAGAAAATGAAATAAAAACCTGTCTCATTTTCGCTGTGAAAGCCAAGGATAAAGAAATGTCCTGCTTCAGAGTGTGCTATGCTAGGAACCAAAATTGTTGTATTTCTTTCTGACGAAATCTACTGCCTTCTTTGTCAGATGGAGATTGAGGAACTGAGGCAACATGCCAACGATCCATCTGCTCCTAACACTGGGGTAGAAAAGCTTAAACAAGATTATCTTCAAAAGCTGAATGCACTCGAGCTGCAGGTGAGTATTAAATTAGACAGTGAGAATGAGTCTGGTAATTGAACCGTGGTTTGTTACAGTAATGTGCTGTTACAGGCTGCAGAATTGAAAAAGAAATTGAACTCTCAGTCCCAATTCTCAACCCAAAGGAAAAGAGTTGATGACGCAACAAAGCAGGCGCAATTTGAGGTTCAGTGTTTAAAGGCTCAGAAGGTGCCATCTTTATGTGGATCGACATATGCTGATACGCGTTACTTTAATTCTTCTCAATCTTTTGCCCTAGGTAATAACTTTTTGAGCACATGTATAGGTTCAACTGCAATGTAAGATGAAGCTAGAATCTGTGCAATTCAGATTGTGCAAGGCCTCCCTGGAAAAGGAAGTTCTTCAGGTAATGATTATATAGTTTTATATAAAATAATTCTGGAAAACTACTTGAATGTTGCATCCACTATCTACATCATAGCAAGATATTAATCTTACAAAATTTTTGTCCCTGCATCATCAGCTTAAGAAAGAGAAAAGAAAGAATGATCATGAGGTTCAGAAGTTACTTTCTTCAAATCTGAGACTTAAAATGGTTAGTCTATGGACTTTTCATATTTTTCCCTCTCTCTTCACTAGGGCTGTTATTATTCTTACAGTTTCCATTTTCCCCGAGTCCCTTATGTCAGGTATTGCAACGCAAAACAGAAGAATCTTCCGTGGCTACTAAACGATTAAGGGAGATGATAGAATCTCGAAAGGCTGTATCAAATAGGACAGCTGGTTAGAAGACCAACAATCAGTTTCCTATTGCAAAAACTTTCTTCTATTCCCCCTTCCCCCCTCACCCATTTACATGGCTTTACTTTCTGAGTAGTAATTACTTGTTTTGTTTGGTTCTCATGTAGGCGCCAGGAAAGTCAATGATCAAATTCAGGTATTTCATAACTCTACTAAAATTGTCATTGTCAGTTTATTAATTGCTTTAATCTATCTATTTTATAAATATAAATTTGTAGCAAACTGTAGCTTATTAGCAGTATCAGCTCTTTCTCTTTTTGGGCTGTGTGCTATTTCAGTAGAGAAAACTGGTACATAGCACAGAAAAACTTCCTAGTTCCACATTAAACTCTTAACATCCTGTTGTTTCTTAGTGAACACTTCGTGTATGCTTGTGATACTACTCATTGTGGCTCTTGCTCATAAATCCATTTCTAAGATATCTATTTTCATTTGGATGTTATGTGGCTCATAATCTGTGTTAAATAATGCTACTTTGGAACTTCTCTTGCTTCTTCCCTTTTGGTGTGCTACATTTTATTCAAAGTTATCAACTTTGCCTTCTTTAACCCTTTCATAGTTGAAAAAATTGACAGCGATTATGTTAGGACCCTGCAAGATCTTCACAACCTGATCCAGAAAATAACAAAACAGACAGAAATAGATGGGAAAATACTGGGTTTTGATATTACTGAACAAGATATAATGAATCATTTTACGATACAGGCCGCTGATTCAAAACCAAACCCCTATTCCCATTACACCCAAAATATCACAAGGATAACGAAACACAAGAGCAGAACGCTGAACGCAATGGCAGTGACGCTGGCTTTTGAAAGGCCAGTCCTCTCCTAAACTAAATTTTCCACAAAGAGGTTTAAACTCTCTCACCGAAGTGGAGGATCAAAAACCAGAGAGTAACCTCTAACAACCCCAAAATACTGCCCATACCCCAAATCCATACCCACCTTACTCCTCAGCTTCCCCTTGCCTTTTCTGCTATAAACTTTAGTATAATCCTTTTGACTAGTAGTTTTACTCTTCTCGGTAATATCTCCCTTTCCAGTACGTCTCATATAGGTTTTAGTAACCCTCTCTTGATCATAGGCTTTAACAGGTTACCGGTTATTATGTTAAAACTTGATATATTCTGCAAATAAGTCTGGAATGTCGAGATTGTTCTCCAGTACTCCTAAGTATGTATATTTTAGCGAATAAAACTTGTTCTCTGAGCTCACTTTGCAAGATTCTGTTCTGGAATTGATATCCCCCTATTAATCATTACTCAATTACTTGTGTCTGAATTTATTGGACCGCAAGGTGAATCCTTGCTCTAATAATGTGCTGTTCAATTCCTAGAGGGAAAATGCTTTTGGATTTTATTTAAATAATCTTTCAGTAGGGTTCGTTAGTTCGAAATGTAGCACAAATAAGTGGTTGGTGCAGACCTTTCATTACTTCCTTAAAGTGGTTGGTGCAGGCTACTGAGCACGAGCTTGAAGTTACAACACAGTTACATGAGTTATGTTCTCGATATGAATCCCAAATTCAAGAGTAAGCTTAAATTTCTCCATCCATTTTCGTCTCGTTCATATGTTAGTTGAGTAGCATCCGTTTGTAAGAAAAAGATAAAACTTTGATACATTATATGACAACTTGCGAATGAAATTATCAATTTCAGCTTTCTTTTTGAAATTAATATTAATTCAAAATACAAATCAGTTGAAGCACATTTTGGAATGTTCAGGATGACTGAAGAGATAGCAAAACTGAAGGAAGAGGCTGAGATGCTGAGGCAGGATCAGATGAGGTGCAATATGGAGTTCAGTTTTCCTCCTGTGGCTTTGATTTCGATCAACTCTCAACATTATATAGCTATTTCTTGCTCATTTTTTTAACAACTTTCTGTATTGCTATTCAAAGGCCTCCATTGCAGCATGAAGATTGTGACAGTGTGAAGCAAAATTTAGATATCAAAGATCTGAAGGAACAACTAAATGGCCTTGATTGTCTTCTTAGACAATTGCATTTACAAAAGAAGCTTAATTCCAAGGATGAGATGCAGGTTTGTGCCATTGACTTCACACAGGATCTGTTAAAGGAACTAGGAATACACAGATTTCAATCAAAGGATTTGTTTCACAGGTGGCAATATGATTTTGGTTGAGTTTCAAAGCCTAAGTATGTTGAATGTGATCTCTGTTGATCCGCAGAATCTGGTTCGGCCTCTTTTCTCTGATGGGAGTCATGACAAACTAGAAGAAAAAGTGAATACACCTGAAATGAACCTCTCCACTGAAACGGAGGTTAGGAGGGATAAATCTGGTGGGCTGTGCTGCTCATGCAGTAGAAAGTCATTGTGCAAGACCAATAAATGCAGATGCCGATCCGCCGGTGGAAGCTGTGGATCATCATGCGGCTGTACACGCTTCAAGTGCACAAATAGAGAACTGAACCCCGTGGCGGCAGATGAACCACCAAAATCAGAAAATACTGAATATGTCAAGAATGCTTCTGCTATTGATAGAGTAGAGAATGGAAGCATGATCGCTTCTGAAGGTGCAAAACTACTCGTGAGTGCACTTGTTGAGAAGCCTGCTGACGTTAGGGACAACCTGAGACGCAAGAAGAAGCCATTATGTGATATTCAGAACTCGCTGGTATGCTACATCCTGAAACTCCTTGTCCTAGTGTTGCTGGTTCCTTTCTTATGGGTTCTCTGTACTTTCCGTTTTCCCTTTAATAAAAATTTGCATGTTTCTCCTTGCGCAAACTTTGTATTCGATAACAATTTTGTGTGCTGGCTCTCATTTTCTTATTACCTTCTTTTTAAATGTGTTACCAGTTTTCTAATCGGCGGTACAATTCATGACAGGACGATTTGAAAGCTAAGATACCAGACAAGAAAAAGAATTGGAAGAAGCCTCTAATTCAAATAGTTACCAAGGATCCATCCTCCTCTCTGCCAGAAAGTACCAACAGCCCCGACGGAGAATAAAACAGCGTAATTCAAGCAAAAAAATCCTGAGGTTGAACAGGCTGGTGACACCAACCACATCAGGCGAAATCATACATGATTTGTTTTTTTAATTTTTTTAACTTTCTTTTAAATCGTCGCATTCATTTTGCGGGGAACTTTGGTTACAAAGGAAATGACAAATTTCTCTCCTGTGTGTTGAAAAGGAATGGGACCAGTTTAGTAAATTGGTCAATACGAGAATTTTCCGTTACCGAGTGTAATGGAAAGAATATGGAGCCCTTTTGGTTTGGGGACGGAAATTTGTGTTGTTTACCAGTTTGTTCACTTTAGTGTGATCCGTGAGTCCATTTGTTTGTTTTTTTGGAATGAAAATACGAATCAATTAAAGAAAAAATCCCATACAGAGATAAACAAGAATGTATAATTACCTTTATTTACCACCTCTTTGTAAAAGAGTTGGAGTGTGTTTCAAAGATGCAAAAATTAAAGGGCATGTTTTGAGCTAACTTAGCTAGCATATACACACAAAAGTGAACCTCCCTGTACATATGGTGAAGAGAAACAGACCAATTCCTATTAATTAACTCTCTAATGTTCTCGAGGATATCCTTATAGGGGTGAGTGGTGATATTTTGTAGCTTGCGAAGACGAATCAGTAGAGACATGTAGCCCGGTAAGGTTCCTACTCCAGCATAGTTCAAGTCCTTTGGTAATCCTTGTGATGGTCATTATGGCTGAAGGAAGCAAATCACATGTTGCATTGAAGCCCAAAACCTAGGTTGCCTTGTGGTCTTTGATTATTCCAACATATTGTCCCTTTTCATCTAGGCTTGAAGTGCTGCAAATATCTAACTTGTACCTGTCTTGACTAGGGGGGTACCATTTGGAATTGGTTATCTTATGGGGTTTCCTTAAAGAGTAGGGTAACTCGACAATGATGAGGTCATTGCTTGCTTTGAAAAGGGTGGCTGCAGTAGAGTCGTTATTGTTGTTTTCCTTTGTAGCAAATAGTTTGGAGCATCTAGATGTCCAAATGTCCCAGAAAACATATGCAAAAAGTGTACTCCATGGAACTTTTTTGGTGTGTGGAAGTCCTGCTTCATGCTTGAAATTCCATTCCTAAAAGTTAAGGTGCTTGAAAATGCTCCAAAATTCAGGCATCAGTAGCTTCTTGCATTCCTTTCAACATGTGCACAGTCCCTAATGAGATGTATTGTGTTTTCCTCTTCATTGCATCCAAATGGGTAGAGACTAGTTGGTTGAAGTTGTCGTCTTGCTCTAAGTTCTGCAGTATGTACTCTGTTGTGTGCTATCAACTGTTAGCAAGGCTGACTTCCCAAGAGAGGGGTGAATTGGGAAGATTAAAATTTTTCTGCACAAAGTGAAATAGGTGAAGATAGCACAGTATAATGGAAGCAATGTATAAAACAGAGCAAGCTGAAAAGTCAAGATAGGGAGTAGAAGACTCAGTAATTTATCCTGGTTCGGTCTATTCACTTGACCTACATCCAGTCCCTAAGACAACTTTTGAGATTTTTCCACTATACAGCAAGAATTCAACGGGCTTCTTGCTAATGTCACAGTACAACGAGTATGCTCTGTTTCTGGAACTTTCTCAATCTCTCTAAGCACTTATACAATGTGCTTCTCAATCCCCTTGTGATTTCCCCTCACAAGTAAATCTATCTTCCAGATGAAAAGTAGATTGTTTACAAAGATATAACTCTCTTGAATAGAGTAGATATGAAGGTTAAAGTACAAATATTGAAGTTGAGAGGGTAAAAAGCTTTGAGAAAAAGATTTGACAAAAATTCGGTATATATGAGTTTGATTTGTCTTTCACAACTTCAAATGATGTTGTATTTATAGATTTTTAGTCCTAACTATTCGTTAGAGACTAAATCTATCCATTGGGGAAGTTATCCAACGGTTACTCTGAAAAACTATCCGTTTATCAATTTCATTTAATGTTTCTGACATACTGAAATTCGAATTTTGGTTGGTCAACAGATGAATTTCGAAGGAACCGAAGGTTAAAGCTTCCAATGTTACAGCATGAAGTTCGTCTGTTCATGAAGTGAAATTCAAATTTTGAAACTTACAGAACATTTTCACAATGTGACATACGAATTTTCAAGAAGAAAGTTTTTCGGTTAAGTATGAACAGTGTTTTCAATTTTCTACAGCGTCTTCGAAATTCGAATTTTGGAAGCCCAAAATTTGTCTGTCTGTAGAACGTTCAAAGAGGCACAGTAGATCACTTTCCTCAAAATTCGAACTTTGAATGAGTGAAGTTCGTCTGTCAGAGTGACTCTTTTCAGACTAACTTCAACATTCGAAGTTACAAAACTCTGTCATTCGTATGTCAATTTTTCATTTCAACAGACTCACAACCTTAGCTTCTGAAATTCAAATTTTAATGTTTGAAGTTCATCTGACAGAAAGCAATTTTGAAACTTAAATTATTCTTGATCTCAAATGAACTTTAACAATGTTTCAGACGAATTTCTTCCATTTTCATAAGTTGTGTTTTGTCTGAAATTCAAATTTTGAAGAGTCAAAGTTCATCTGTTTCAAAGAAGCTTCTTTTAGACTTATATGAAAATTCGAATGTTGGAAAGTCAAAGTTCGTCTGTCAGATAGTATTTTTGAAACTCAATTTCATCTTGATTTTAGATGAACATCAACATTATTTCAGACGAATTTCTTCGGTTTTCTCAAACTGCATTTTATCTGAAATTCGAATTTTGAAGATGAGAAGTTCGTCTGTCACTAAAAGGCTTCTTTCAGACTTGGATGAAAATTTGAATTTTGGAGAATCAAAATTCGTCTGACAGAGAGACATCTCTTCAGACTTATTCAGTTTTAGCTCGAAATTCGAATTTCCAAAGGTAAAGTTCGAATTTCCAATATGATAGTTCAGTTTAAACTTTCAAACTTCGTCTGTTTGTGGGTATTTTTCAAATAAGTCAAGATTTAACATAAAAATAAGGTTTAAAAACATCTTTTCTTAAAATCAAAATCTTTTACCCTCATTTAAACATAACAAAAGATCCTACAGAAGATCTAGCAGCAATTACTCAGAGATTCTTCACTTGAAACACTTTGATCTCCTTTGATATCTTCAATCCAAGCTCTTGGATGTTTGTTTGGAATCATCAAAACTCTTGATTCAACATCAACCACAATAATGACTTGAGTTTTTTAGGTGCTTGCCACTTCCATATGTGACTCCAGACTGGTGTGCTATTCAAGCGTCTACCTATACTGAAAAAACAAAAAGTAGATTTACTAGTAAAGGTCCCATCTGATGATGGTTTCCATATATAACAATCCTCTCCTCTCATTGCATTAGGTGTTTGAGTGAGAGTAATTTGGCTTGCTACATAAGGTGGTAGCCAAAGGTTCGATTTTACTATGCCTCATTCCCTGAGGGCATTTATGTAGTCAATAACCCTCTCATTTATGTTCAAGTTCAGGGGATTATCTTCTACAACAGTAATAAGAGGGTAATCTGCGCTTACCCAATTATGAAGCCAAAAAAGGGTTTTATCACCTTTACCAACCTTTCTCCTGAGACCATCGAAAAATTTATCACAAATTGCTACAATACTTTTCCATGTTAGGGAAGCATTGTTCTTCTAGGAGATGATTGACCTTTCACCTTTGCCAAATCCATATTTAGCTTTTAGGACTTTCACCCATAAGGCTTCATTATTATTAAGGAGTTACCAGCAAAGCTTAATCAAGTAGGCTTGGTTCTTGTTTTTGAGATCTTTGATGCCGAGGCCTCCAGATTTTTGTTCCTTAATAATTTCCTTCCAAGGGAGAAGATGTAGTTTTCATGCTTCATTATTTGATCCCCAAAGGAAACTGTAGCTTGTTTTTTCAATTTCTCCAAGAAATTTTTTTGGGAGAAGCATGAGTTGCATGAAATAACTAGAGAGGGCAGCCAACACAGATTTGATCAAAGTAGTTCTTCCTGTAATAGAGAGGAATTGCATTTTCCAACTCAACATCCTTCTTTTCACCCTTTCAATGGTAAGGGTAAATAAGGCATAGGAGGCTCTACAATGTATTAGGGGAATGCCGAGGCATTTATCGAGGTCGCTTGTAAGCTTACATCCCATTCTCTAACTAAGCTCTATGGCTCTATTAAAGTGAATATTGCTGGAGCAACACATTTTTGTTTTTTTTCGGTTGAGTTTTTGCCCTGAAGCTCTACAAAAATGGTCTAAGCATTCATTTATGATTTCAATTTGATCATTTGATGCTTCTGCAAATAAAACAAGGTCATTTGCAAAGAAAAGATGTGTGAGCTTTGGCCCCATTCTCTCAAGTTTGATTGCCCTCCATTTTTTCTCTTGTTGCTTATCATGGATGATGTAACTAAGTCTTTCCATATAAAGAATAAAATGTATGGAGAGATGAGATCTCCTTGATGAACTTCTCTAGAAGGCTTGAAGATGTTTGAGGGACTTCCATTCCACAGGACTTTCATCTCAATGGAGCTAATACAAGCCATAATAATTTCTCTTAGGTTAGGCTGGAGACCCAGAAGAGAAAGTGTGTCATTGATAAACTGCCATTCTAATCTATCAAAGGCTTTCTCAAAGTCCACTTTCACCGCCATGAAATCTTTAGCACCTTTTTAACTCTTCATAGAATGAATTACTTCCTAAGCCACGATGATATTATTGTAGATTTGCTTGCTAGATATGAAGCTGCATTGATGTGGTCTGATGATCTTGTGCATCACCAACTTTAGCATGTTAGCTTTGATTTTAGACACAATCTTATAGATGACGTTGCATAGAGATATTGGCCTAAAATCCTTAATTATCTTTGGCTTGTCTACTTTAGGAATAAGGACAATGTTGGTAGAGTTGACTTTGGACACTGTGTTCGGTTGAGCAAAAATTTGATTAACAAGATGACAAATGGGCTCTTTGATTATGTTCGAATAATCTTGAAAGAAGAATGCTTGGATTCCATCTGGGCCGAGAGCTTTGAAAGGCGCTAATTCAAAAACAGCAGTTTTAATTTCCTCATTTGTGACATTTGCATTAAAAGCCTGAAGGTCATCCTCAGTGAGGTTGGGGAAAATAGTACTTGTCTGTAAAGCTTGTAAGCTTCTTGGTTCTTTGCTAAAGAGAGATTGGAAATATTCCGTAGATATGTTTTTTAGTGCAGATTGGTCAAAAACCTAGTCACCATTATTATTTTGGAGAGACTCCCATCTATCCTTTCTTCTTTTTATAACAGTGGTGACATGAAAAAATTTGGTGTTCTTATCTCAAAACTTGAGCCAATTGCACCTTGCCTTTTGGTACCAAAGAAGTTCTTCCTGATTGAGCACTTTATTGTATTCTTCCACAATTCTTGTTCCACTTGCTTCAAGTATTGGGAGTCTCTTAAAGCCTTTGCTTTTTCAATACCTTCAAGCCTTCTCATGAGATTTTTCTTTTTTTGGATAATATTACCCGCCTTACTTTTATTCTATTCAGCTACTCTTTTTTGGAATATACTAACACCCTTTGTCCAGTCATTATCTCTCCAAGAATTTTTTATAATGTTAACATAGTCAGGTTCTAGTCCCTAGGTAGCTTGATAGCAAAAGATCTCTTTTTTGTTTGAGCTAGAATTAACATTTCTCTTCCCAATAAATAGAGCCTTGTGATCAAAACTGAATTTACTACGATAATAAAATTTTCCTTCAGGGTAGGAAATGCTCCATTGGGCGTTACAAAAAACCCGTTCAATTTTTTCTTTTGTGAGACTATTTTCCTAGGTAAACCTATCACCAACAACTTCTAATTGCATATGCTGGGAGTCTTCAATACACTATCTGAATTGTAGCATCGCAAAGATGTTTGGTTTTGCTCCCCCAACTTTGTCACTGGTTTCCAAATAAGAGTTAAAATCACCTAGTATAAGCCAAGAATCATGCTCATGTTAACTGATGGAGTCGTGTGCGTGAGAAAAAAAAGAGAGAGACGCGAGATTGAAGAAAAAGGTAAGGAACAGAGGGACCCTGGGGGGCTTCATTTTCTTTTACCCGTGGGAACTCTATAAAGGGACGGTGAGCAATTTCAGGAAGAGGAAGAAAATTTCTAAGGGGACATGAACAAGAAGGGAGGAGAGCTTGATTAGAGACAAAGAGAGGCAGATGTTTTGGTGAAGCCCGATGACGGAGGTGAAGAACAGGGGGAGTTGGGGAGAGTCGCAGACTCGAGGACTGGAGGAGACAGAGAAAGCTCAGGTATGCTGGAGTTAAGAGAATGCGAGAGGAGGCAGAGAGCGTGGCTGTGCGTGAGAACGCGAAGGAGAAGCAAAGGGCCATGCAAACTCGTGAACTAAAGGAACAGAGGATGTCATGAGCATTGGAACGAATCAAATTCTTCTCTTACTGAGGTAATGACTTCGCACTCTCCTTTCTTGGCTATTTGTTGCAATCTTGAGATGAATAGCTGAGCATGACACTTCTTAGTTGGCACTATATGTGTATATGAAAACTATGCTTTGCTTCTTGCACACGTGTTGGCTTTTTTCCTAAATCATTTCAGCATTTGGGTTTTCAAAGATTGTATAGCGTCTTGTTCTATGCTTGCATGACAAATGTTTGACAAAATGCCCATGAGAATTTCACTTGTTTAAGGAATGGTTTTTTATGAAATGTGATGTTTGGTCATGTCTCTTGCTATTTTTTTAAAAGCTCACCACATCCTTTAAAGTGTGGTCATGCTACTAGAATTTGAGAGTAAGAGAGCATAATAGTTAAGTTGCCATTTTCCCTTTACTGAAACTCATTTAATTTTGGAGGCTAGTGAGCCCTTCTTCCTTTTTGTTTCCAGTTGTGAATTCGAATGCTTTTGGGATGATGCTGTGCCTCTTGGTATATTTTGATGGTCTCAGATATCATACACGCACGTTGGGTCATTTAGGCAAAACTTGGGGATGTTCTATCACTGATTCTCTTGTCTTGCTTAAGTTTAATGAAATGCTCAGTCAACTTTGGTTTTGCATGGGAAGGCATGTTTTAAATGTTACATTAATGTTCTTGTTTCTAGCCCCAAGTCATGTCCATTATACTTTACTTTGTTATTCTAAATTCGTCTTTGCTATCATAAACTCATTGGTTTCGCTTAGAAAGATGATCATATGACTACGTTTCTTGCATTTGATGATTGGTTACGAGACAGCATATGTCCAGTTGATTTCAGGCTTCTTAAATGGGCATAAGACCTTGTGTTTCTATGCCTAAGTATTGAGTTGGTCATTATGTGATTATACATAGTTATAATGATGAGAAAGGGCCAGAACTCCGTGATTCTCCATGCTCAAAAACCAGTTTAGTATGCTACATGTTCATGTTTTGATTTATGCCCATAAATGAACTATTTTCCCATGCTCATTCCATTTAAAGGCTGGGTGTATCTGTTACACATATTAAATATGTTTTGCATTCCTAAACTGGACTTTGTAGCCATTAGTTCACACACTGGAATTTCACTTTAGCTATTAGATATTTAAGCTCCATTTTGGTGAAGAAAAGATTCATATGGTTTTGGGTATGGGTTAAAAGTTCCCTTTTTGCTGATATGCATGGTATATACGCATTACTTGATTTACGAAACATTCTCACTACATTTAGCTTTTAAATGGAACTTTGGATATCTATAATGGGGAATTGGGATTTTGAGTGAGGCATCATAATTTGTTGGTCAAGAATATTGTGTGCCATGTTAATTGTTTAAACCTCTTTCAAAAAACTTTTGGACTTGGGGTGATTTAGGGTTATATGAAACTTGGGCTATGTCCGTCATATTTTTGGACTATAATTTTATATACAATCTGAATCTTGAGGATTGACAGTATGAGAATACCTGAGTTTTTAAATAAAAGAGTGCCTCGAGGAGAACACTAATCCCCTTTTATTTCCTTGCGAGCATCATAGGAGCATGGATCAAGTTAAGGAGAAGTCGAGGTCCTCATCATCAAAGCAAGGAGGAAAGTGGAGCATAAAGCAAAATAGTTTGATCCCCTTCCCCATCTTTTATACAACTCTTTCATTGTTTGGAGTAAACTATTACTTGAGTTTGCACATTAACACACACCATCACAAAATCCTACATGTTTGTAAATGTTTGTCATAATATATTCTTTTGTGCTTTCAAAATTGCTCATGAGGGTTTTTAGAGCTTTCGCAGACCCCTAAAACAATCACACTGTGTAAGCCTACGGGACTGCATGAGTGTATTATAAAAGTACACTTATAATAGGTCCAGATGACCTTTCCATTCAATTTTTCTCTCTCATAAAAATAAAAATAATAAATAAATAGTTGGCATACTAATTACACCACATGAGTTTTTGGAACATACGCAAGTATCTAAGTTTACTGAGTTGTCACGTGAGATTGTGAATCCACGTAGATATATCAGTTAAATAACTTTCTTTAAGAAAATAATTATATTTCATAAAAAATAAATCATGATAATGTAACAAGTTTTTTCCAATTTTATTTTCAAATATATAATAAAATCATTAATTAAAAATCGAAGAATAACAGTATTCTCTAAATTTTAGCCTTAAATCTATAATAAAACCTTTATACCGCGAGGTTTAGAACTTTAACAGGTAATTAAGAAATTAATTTATTGGGTATGATTGCGATTCTATAACAGATATATTGGTCTTCTTTTTAAAAGAAAATTTTTCAAAAGTACAAAAAGAAAAACTTTCAAAAGTACAAAGAATATGATGGTTTTTCAAAAGCCAAAAATCAAATAAAAGCATTTTAAAAAACTAAAGAAAAATAAAAAAAATTTCAAACAAAATAAAATAAGAGTAAGTAAGCGCAATTAAATTATTTTTTGCATATTAAAACACACCAATCCAAATTTCAGAAAATTGTTTTGTTTGCAAAAAGGAAATTATTTTCAATTAACTTTCTCTTATTGCAAAATTATACAAAAATTACAACTAAAAAATATCAACCCAGTGACACACATTTCTATCCCAAACTATGTAGACTTTGATCCCCATCACAAGGTATGTAGGCGTTAGGCTCTGATCCTGAGTTAAGTCCACCCTTGTAAATAAATAAATATTCTTCCAATTTATTTTGTTTTTTTTATTTAATAAATATTTTCCAATTTAATTTTTTTAAATTCTTTCTCTTTACTTTCTCCTTTAAATTTCCTTAGTTTCTTTAATCTCTTTTCTTTTCTACCCTTATCCTTGCATGTGAATAATAAAAGGAAAATCAAAATATTTTTTTAAATCATATTAATTTACACAATCATCGTAAGGTAACCGTTCCTAGAAATGGGTGTTGTAGGGTGCACCTAATACCTTTCCCACGTACAATCAACTCTCAAATCTAACTCTGACTACACAAACCATCCTTTCCCTTCCTAATTCGGTTTCCCAAGATTTTTCCTCAAAATTTTGGTTGCGACTCCTCACAAGTTAGTTTTCATCGGAAAACCTGATCTGTCTCTTTGTCTCTTTTTCCTTTCGTCGCATTTTTCTAGGTGTGACACCCCCATATAACTTGTAGTCTCAACTCTAACCCAGTTTGAGAAATCAAGCAACTTTGTTTGCCTTAGAACTACTAATGTGAGTTTCAAGCAAGAAAAGAATCTTAATCTTCCTTCTGCCTAGCAAATCTTTTATGTTAAGGGGAAATGTCTTGGTAGCCACACCTATACAATTCCATGAGATAATATCCACAGATAAGAGAAAGAATTGCACCTGAGAGAGTCACATTATCATGGCTTCCCTCTTCTAGTAGTCTTCGTAACATTCATCTTCAATCACATCCTCAAGGAAATGATCAACATGTTCCTCTATTGTATCATCTCTCATCGGAGCTGATTAATTAAGAGGTAAGTTTCCAGTGTCATTCCTAAGTGGCAAAGCATCTAGGGGCTTTGGTGGGTGAGGCATAGTGAATTTGGGTTTAGATGTTGTTTGACCCGAGTTCTCCTAGGAACTACATGCTTTTGATCCTTTTACGTCCCTAATTGGGGTGTTGGCTATATGTTGAGTTTTAGGGGAGGCTTGCTCAAGATTGAGTGGGCCTATATTAACAGTTGAGCCCATCACCACTTGGTGAGATCTAGCTATTTGTATTTTTTTAAAAATTGGGGAGATTATTTTGGGCCAGGTTGCATGATTTCTCTTAGATATGCTGATTTGAGCTTTATCTTTAATAATGATAGCATTGTTTTTATTTTTCGGACTTTGGCCTATTACTTTACCAATTTTAGGTTTTTGTAGTCCAGCTTTCTTTGCCTCAGCTTTGAAAGAGAAAAGATTGCCTTCGTTAGTCTTCACCTCCTACTACGTATTTTCCTTCTTTGAAGTTTTCCTTTCATCTTTCCTCCTCCATTCCCCTAGGTCGGCCTTTGATGTGCTAGGGTTTGCCTAAACCTTTTCATAGTTCTCTTCTAGGTCAGCCAGAATATCAAATCCAGAGGTTGAGGCCCTTTTTATCTTTTTAGCGTTCTGTCTTTCCTATCCTTATGGTGTGGTAGTCTAACTTGTATCAGTGTCAAGCTTGGGAGGGGGGTGAGCTCGTTGACTACTATAAAAGAAAGAAGGATCCTATGGTAGGTCTTTAGTAGCGGTTAGTAAAACCCGCTACTAAAGTTAACAATTGTAGTGATTATAACATAACCGCAACAATATTGTAGCGGTTAAACAACAACCACTACTAACATCAACATAACTGCCACTGTATTATGTCGTTTTGACGCAACCGTTGCTAGAAAGGCACTAACCACTACTATTTAGTGTCGGTCTGTCCCAACCACAGCTAAGTTTGACACAGGAAATTTAAAACCACACTTAGCGCTAGTTATTGTAGCAGTTATCATTTTAACCGCCACTAATTCTAGACTGAGAATTTTGACTGTTACATTTAGTCATGTTTTTTGTGGCAGTTCCCATGTAACTGTTACTATTTTTTCTTTAGTAGTGATTAGAACTATGGTTAGTAACCGTTACTATTAGTGAGGTGTGAATAGCGATGGTTGTATTGATAACCGCTTTGAAATTTCAGTTATATATCGCCACCCCTCGTCCCCCTAACTTTCCCACTTTTCTCTGGCCCTCTTCCTCTCTCTTTCTCATCGGTGTTATAGTGAAGATTCCATGGGGTTTTGGTTGAGGTAAGATTTTGACTATTGCTTTTAGTTTAATATTTTAATAATTCTTTAATTTATTTGTATATGTTTATTTATTTTTATTTACATTGACTATTTTTTAATATTTTACATGAGATTATTTTATTACAGCATTCATTTAATATTTTTCTAGAGATTTTTTAAAGTATTTGCAGAAAAAAGTGCTAGTTCAGGTAATAATTTTTATTTTTAATTTTAATATAATATTTTAAAATTTATTTAATTCTTTTTATATATTTGTTTAGTTAATTAATTCACATTGAATAAATTTTGGTAATTATTAAAATGGAATAATTTTATTTTAGATTTAATAATTATGTATATTGAATTAACCTATTAATAATTTATTTTTTATTTATTATATAGTTTACTATTATTTGTTATAAAATTAATATATAGTTTATTAATTTTTTCTTATCTAATAAGAATTTTTTTAAGTAAATTAGTTAGAATTTATTAATACATATTGTAATTAACAATTATCTTTGTAACAATTTTTTTAAGGATTTGCAGGGCAAATTAACGTGATATTATTGAGGCCTTCTTAAGGTTAGTATTCATTGTTTTCATTGTCATGCATTAAGTAGTTTATTATAACAATAATTTTTTTTATGTATATTATAATTTATATGAAATTAGCATGTGGTAGTTAATAAATTAATTTAGAAATGATTAAGTAGGATATTAATATTATTAATATGCATTAAGTAGGAAATATAATTTATATTAAATTTAATTATTGTTTTATTTACATTGTTATGCATTAAGTAGGATATTAATATTATGTTTATGCAAAGATAACTGTTATTTAAAATCTTTTTTTGTTTGTGTGGCAAAAATCACATTTATGATATTAAGTAGGAAAAATATAATTAAACTTGTATGGTATATTATGTAGGAGATGGATAGGTTATGGATATGTATGCCGTGAACAAGTAGAGAATATTTAGATGGATTAGAACCATTTTTAGATTTTGCTATGATTGGTCAAGAGGTAGGAGTAAAAATTCTCTATCTCTGCCAAAAATGTAGTTTTAAGAAGTACCATGAGAGAGCAATTGTGAGAGATTATTTAATTGTAAAACCATTTCCATTGGATTATACCATCTAGGCAATGCATGGGGAAACTCATGAGATTTTCAAGTGCGGCAAAAATTCTCTAGCACATTCAAAAGTAGGTGTGGAAATAGGTAGAGGGGATCCGATGAATGTAGTAGTTCATGATGCTTTTGGAGTTCATGATGATGACATATTTTCGAAAGCAGTAGATGATCCCGATCCATTATTTATGGATGAGATGATTCAAAAAGCTAGAGATTTCTACGAATTATTGGAAGATGTTTTTAGTCATGAAGAAATTCCAACTTCATTTTATAAGGCAAAAAAAGCAATAACAAGTTAGGCTTAAACTACGTAAACATTGATGTATGCCAAAATGACTACATGTTGTATTGGGGAGACGATGCAGATAAAGAAGTTTATAAAAACTATGATACATCCAGATGACAATAGGTGAAAAAAGGTAAGAAGAAGCAGAAGAAGAAAGCAGTTAAAATTCTAAGATATTTTGCTTTGAAGCCACGTTTGCAAAGATTATATATGTCATCAAAGACTACGGAGCTAATGAGGTGGCATGATTGTGAAAAGAATATTGATAGTTTATTGAGGCATCCAAGAGACTTTGAAGCATGGAAATCTTTTGATCTTCAATATCTAGAATTTGTTGCGGATCCAAGAAATGTTTGTCTAGCTCTGGCAATTGATGGTTTCAATCTATTTGGTAATTTGAGCGCAAGTTGCAGTATTTGGCTAGTCATGTTGATACCCTACAATTTTCCACTGTGGTTGTGCATGAAATAGAGTTCCTTCATACTATCGATGATAATTTGAGGAAAAAGATCACCCGGCAATGATATAGATGTTTATTTATAACTAGAGGGAATGTTAGGGTTGAAACATTTGATTCTCATGAAAAGAGGGTATTCAAAGCAACACTTATGTGGACTATAAGTGATTTTTTGGGTCTTCAAACTTTGTTTAGGTGGAATGTTCACACTAGTTTAACTTGTCTATCATGCAACTTTGACTTTGTCTTCCCCATAAATGGTTTTATGGGGCATCGTAATTTTTTAGATGGAACACACCAATTCAAATTGTGGAGAGTTCGCTGTGATAGGAAACAAGAGATAAGAGATCCTCCTACTATCCTCCTACTATTTTATCTGGTTCAAAAATATTATGCCAAGCATCAAATGTTAATGTTGTATTTGGAAAAGATAATAAGGTTGAAGGGATGGGTAGGAGACATCGAACAGAAACTAATGGTGACCTAATGCAATGGCGGAAGAAAAGTATATTATTTAATATTCCTTATTGGATATACAATTTGTTACGTCACATTCTTGATGCTGTGCACATCAAGAAGAATATTTGTGACAATTTATTCACACTGCTAAATGAAATTGGAAAATCCAAGGATAACTCGGGGGCTCGGAAGGATTTAGAAACTATGGGTATTTGTCAAGAGTTATGGACAGATGAGAAAGGAAAGTATAAACCATTGGCGTTCACTCTAACGAAAGAGAACAAGGAAATATTTCTCAGAACATTGAAGAAAATCATTATTCTTAATGGATACTCTAGTAATATTTCTAGTTGCATTGACCCAAGAGAATGGAATATTGGAGGACTTAAGAGTCATGACTCATATGTTCTGATGCAATAGTCGCTACCTTTGGCCGTAAGAAATACTTTGCCTAAAGAAGTTGTTGTCGTAGTGGTTGATTTGTGCTCATTCTTCAGGTAATTGTGTAGCCAAGTATTGAGTATAGACAAGCTTGATGAGCTTCAGAATAAGATTGTTCTTACTCTCTATCACATGGAAATGATATTTCCCTCAGCATTCTTTACTATCATGGTTCATTTGATCGTCTATTTGGATGGAGAAGTAAGGGTTGCAGGTCCAGTGCAATATCATTGGATGTACCCAATAGAAAGGTAATAAATTCATACTTATTAATTACCTAAGACTATAAAAATTTGTTATTATATATAGTGTAATTTAATATTTAGATTGATTTTAATTGGTTGACAGATTTTTTGGGAATTTAAAGTCATATGTGCGAAATAAGGCATGGCCAAAAGTTTCTATCACATAAGGGTATTTAAGTGATGAGGTCCTGATATGTTCTAGATATTTTGAGAGTGTTGAGACCGTGTTCAATTGTCCTCAACGTGTTGATGACTATCATGAGGGGCTTTCATTATCAAACTCCTTAATTCTGTCAGTTGGAAGAATTGTTGGAGGGTATGAGTATTTCACACTAACTACAAAAGAGAAGTTGTAGGCTCATCAACATATGCTAATAAATTGTAAACAAGTTGATCCATTCCTCCAGTGAGTATTTCTAGAAGAGAATATTTGTTTATATATATGTGTGTGGTAATATTTATTATATTTTAACAATATCATTTATATAGGGAATTTAGACATGTTAAGTGCAAATACAAAGAGACAGATCATCTGCTGAAGTTGATAAGGGAGTTCAAGGAGAGTTTGCATAATGATTTTGTAGATAAATAGGGAACAACCAGACAACATCTCAGTCAATTGAATTGAGATTTCTATCTATAGTGCCAATTGATAGTACTTGGAGGTTCATTGCATATAATGTTAACGAGTTCAAGTTTCGCATTATTGGATGTGATGAAGGGTTGCAAACTCAAAATTGTTGGGTATTTGGTACATTTGGGACAAGAAGTTATGCAAGCAATAGTGACAATGATATGCAATTTGGAGGTGTGCTATATTATGGAAAGCTTGTGGATATAATTGAACTAAATTACAGTGGTCGATTCAAAGTTGTTCTGTTCAAATGCATATGGGCAAATAGTACCACTACTTGTGGCATTGTTAATGATGACCCTGGCATCACATTATTTAATTTTTCTCGGTTGATTCACACAAGTGAGAATGAAGATGATGTACTGGCATCTGAAGCATAGCAAGTTTACTATGTAGAAGATGAGAAGAGTAAGGATTGGAACATGGTTGTACATCTCAAGCCACGTGACATGTATGACATGGGAAATGAAACTGACACAATATAAGAGTGTAAGCCAATTCAACCAAATAACTTAGAATCCATATTTCCTGAAGGAAATGAAAATTTAACCTCATCAAGGTTATATATCAGTATTTTAATTCTTTGTTATTAATGTTGCAATATTTGCATTTGTTGTCTAGTAAAAAAAATATTTGCATTTGTTGTTAATTTAATATCTTTTGTTATATTTAATTCTTGTGTTTAATCTTTTAGACTTCCTAACGATGAGTAATAGCCACTAACTCCACGACTCCCAGGATCCACACTCCTATGAGGGTCCCAGATCCTCCCAGCATCCCACATCATCCCAATAGAAGGACGATGCCTTGATGGATGATGTCTTTGTAGATATCCCCATTCGAGATGCCACAAATTTCCTAGATGAGAACGTTAATAAGGATTGAGGCAATGTTGACAATGCTCCTGCACAGCAGCGGATAAGGTGGCTTATTCAGATCGAGTGTAAGTTTTGTATTTTCTACATTTGTATCTTATTATTTATCCTATTATATATTAGTAAACTCATTTGTGATGTCTTTTCAAATCCATTTGGCCAATGTGCTGCAAAGAGACTGATAGAGTGAGATGTTAGGCACCTCCAACGGGTTGTTGTCAATTAGAGCGGCAAGACAAATAATATGCAGTCAGCAGGTGATGGAGGTAGGCTGTTGAATCAGTTTCTGGCCAACTTGGGTAGGAATTTTGATGTGTTCCACATTTACCATCAGGATTTGAAAAATGTGCCTATGGAGCATAACAATTCACATTACAGCGATGTTATTAAGGTAATTAAGTTAGTTAAAAGTTTGTAGATTTCCTTAAATTTTTTTATTTAAATTACATTAAATTAATATAGTTAATTTATATAAATATATTTCTTTTATGTATTGTGCAACTTGGGTTCAATGTCACCAAGCAACACAAGATATATTGTCTCCAGAAGATGGGTCTATCTTGGAAGAATATAAGGAACATGCTATACCATAAGGCAAAAAACACCAGTGACAAGACTTAGCAGGAGGTGATTACTGACAGGTTAAAGAATGTGAGAAATGCTAGTGACTAGGAAAGATTTGTCACCATAAGGATGAGTGAGGCACGTCAAATATGGTTGATATTTATGTACATTTAATTATTTTTTAATATTATATATCTATTAGCAAACCAATAAAATTTTATTATCAAAACTTTCTATTTATATATAATATGTGCAGGTGCTGGAGGCCCAGAATAGGGAGAATTGAGCAAGGCAGACCATAGTTTACACTGTCAGCACGAAGACCTTAACACAAACCTGGCATGATCTGGTAAATAAAATTTATTCAATTTTAATAAATTTTATGTAGTAAATTAATTTATTCTTACATATTGAACTAAAATATTTGTAGGAGGTGGAACAACTGACCCATGTTCCATTAGGAGATTTGTGGATTCATACCCACACACATAGGGATAACAATATAGTTAGTAGGGATGTGCAGACCGTTATTATAAGTATATTAATTTATATTACTATTCTATTAAATTTATTGTTTATGTTAATTTGTTAATCCTTACTTAATAAATCATTGTGATTTGAACAGGACAAAATTCATGAGCATATTGCGGAGATAATAGAGTCTCAAAGATCAATTTCCGAGGCAATGGACTAGGGAGTGCAGCTATTGTAGGCATCTTTTGGAGCTCCAAAGTATCCAAGGAGGGCACGAGGGTTAGGTCAGGGCATCGCACATACCCAGATTTTTGGCAGCTCTAGGGAGATGCAAGGTCAGTCCTTAGCATCTGTACCTACTATCATGCCCTCGTATGCTAAGATACTATGCACTGTGTGGAGCTAGTATGAGTAGCTGCAGTCATAGGTTCCTCAGATGGTGCAATAGGCTGATTCTTAGGTTGCTTCAATTGCTGCATTGCAAGCTACTACTATGGTTATCCAGTAGTTAGTTGGCCAGCTTTTCCCTAGTGACGTCCCTTTGCATAACTAGATCCTACAAATCGTCATACCTCATTTACAGCCGTCTACGAGTGGCCACGCACTAGGTCCGTATGATCAATCTTATTCTGGCTTAAAGCATCATGATCCAAATCAGCAAGAGCCACCAGACCAGCCTGAGCAACAATAGGATTTTTTTGGGACTTGAATTATATTTGATTTTTATTTTCTGAGGATTATATTTATGGATTTTTTATGGACATATTTTATTTTTACTATTGTTTTATTCAGTTTTTATACATTAATAGTTAGTAGTTAATTTATTTTCATTTAGGATTTTTCAAATTGTTTTCTTAATATATTTAATCCAGAAAATTAATTTATAGCTCAATATGCTTTTAATTTAAATTTAACTAAAAAATTCAATTAAAATTATAAGTTTTTTAAATTAATTAATCTTTAAACTTGTCAGTGGTTATAGTAGCGATTTAATTTCAAACGCTGCGATACTTATATTTAGCAGTGGTTATTAATCGCTATTGTAACCGCCATCATACTCAAATTTGTAGTGATTTAATTTCAACCGCTACTATATTTACATTTAGCAGCAGATATTAACTGTTGTTCTAACTGCCATCATACTCAAATTTGCAGCAGTTTTCATTTGTTGCTGTTATTTTCTAAACTTTATATATACCCTTCCCACTTCCATTTTGCCCCATGCATGGTTAGTGCTTCCAATTGCTTCCACCTTCTCTTTTTTCTTCTAGTCAAATACATCTCCTAGAATCTGGAAAAAAGTCAAGATGAAGAAATGATGAAATGAATATTATTTTTGTATTTTTTATATAAATATTGCTATTCATTTTTTATTTTAAATATATTAATGTAAATGTTAATTTGATAAAATTAATGTAATATTAAATATTCTAATTAAGTTTGAATTTATTATTATTTTATAAAATTATAATATTTATTTTGTAAATATTTATATATAAAATTTTTCTATCTTTTTAATCTTTTAAATTATTTAAATTGTCTAAATTAATTTTGTTTTCGAAATTTAGGCAACTTTTTAATCATTAAATATTTAAGAACAATTAATTTTTTTAATTAATCTGACAATTTGGTAGCAGTTACCAATCATTCCCATAACCACATCTAAATTACTAGCGGTTAGTGAACCGCGACAAAAATGTGGCCAAATTTTAATTGGGAAAAAAATTTTGATTTTCAAATTTCAAAGTAGTTACTGTAACCATTACAAAGTTGCCGCCAATTTTGAAGCGTGTCCATCGTGATCTTCCATGTCTTCCATAAGGTTCTTATAGCAGCAGGTGTATTGTAGCAGATATGTTAACCACAGCTAAGTTTGAGGTGGTTTGACTGAATTTAGCAACAGTTTTGCATTAATCGCTACAATATCTGTTGTGTCGCTCGCAATTGCAATGGTTGTCTTAACCGCTACACTTGTCTATTGTAGTTACTAAATACCTGTTTTTTTGGTACTTCTTCTCACCACCATCCATGGTCCGTATTCTTTGTTCAATGAAACAGTCTCTAATCTTTTTGCCAATGGTTCTACTTTCTTTTGCTATTAGTGGGTATTTACTTTATTAGTATGGTTTTCTAGCATTTTTTATGGGTTTAATGGGCAATCATTTAGCTTATGGCCATATTTTCCTCACTTAAAGCAAATGATATTAAGGCCTTCAAATTCGACGATGAAGACAAAATCCGTGATGACAACTCTAGGGTTCAAACTTCTGCAATGATCAACTCAATGTTGAATCGTTCAAAACTACCTCGTTCTACTCGAGGGTCAGCATTGATTTCACAAGTAAGAGTGTTGAGATGAACTTTAAGAGTTTTGCCTCTGAAGTTGCCCACTTTTGTTAGGAATCCCTCATTGTAATAGTGGATTGGGAGGCTCGGTACTCTTACCCATATGGTGACCTCTCTAACAACATTATTTCGGGGATTGAAGTTAGGGGACCACCATTGAATAGCTAAGTAGTACCCCTGAATTACCCATGGACCACCACATAAGATAGTTGTGCGCCAACTTTTTTCTCCGAACTTGACAACATAGTAGTTGTTTTCAACATCGTTCAATTCAAAGTCATTGGTTCCCCACAAGGCTGAGAGCTTTTCCTATCATAAGTCTCCTTCTGAGTCTTCTTCCCAGTAGTGTGATGACTAGAGCATTTACCCAAGGTAAGCTAAGCTTCAACCACCTTTCATCATTTACCTCAACTTTAGGTAAAAAGTCGATGATTTTCTTTTGTGTACTCTAGCTTTAGCAATTACTTTTCCTGTAACCATTCTTATAGTAGTTTGTTTATATCTGTTTTGGCTTCCTTAGTCCCCTGTCCTGCTAGCGAAGCCTTGTAAGACATAGGAGAGTTATAGTTACCTTTGATTTTTAGTAAAAGGTCTTGTGTTGTTGTGATCTTATGTGTCCGTCTCAGTAATGCAGTCCAATTTCTTGATATTACGGCCAAGGACATCCTTTTCTTCCATTGTGGGACCTCCAAAGTTGTCTTCATTCTTGTTGAAGCTAGAAAGACTTGTACTCAAACACAGAGCTGGCAAAATGGGCCAAGCCTAATGGGTCAACCCGTTTGGCCCGATAAAATGGATGGGTTAGACTTTAAATATATGAGCCCGAATAGGAAATGGGCTTTTTGAGCCCGGCCCATGGTGGACCGGCCCGATGGGCCCGTTTCCTTTTTTTATTTATTGTTTAAAATGTTTAAATTGTAAAATTTAAATATTATATTAATTTTTATTGAATAATAATAATAATTAGTTGTATTAATTTAAATAATAATATAAAAAAATTTAAAAATAAAAAAAATATATTAAAATAAAACATAGGCCCGCTGGCCTATGTCATACAGGCTTGGGCTTCCTATCCCGAGCCCGTTTGGCAGTCCGGGCTTTTTGGCCCGGCTCAGATTGCCAACTCTACTCAAGCACCCTTTCTCAATTATCACTTTCTCACCCTTTGCTAGCTAATGAGTCCATATGTTAATCTTATCCTTTATCCAACGAACAAGTTTAGAACAAAAGAGATGGCTTTGTTTAGTTTGCACAGAATAGAGAACATAATCTGGAGTTAAGAACATAATTTGGTTCATATGGGCTAACCTATCACAAGTTAAGAAGAAAATAAATTGAGTCCAATCCAGCTTATTTTCTAGAGAATTGAAATCTCTACGATTTAATCCACCCTTGGTTGATTAGCTGAATCGTTATCCTACCAATATATATATTTTACATAAATTGATATAAATTCTTAAAAAATACAATCAAGAAGAATAGGCATTTTTTATTTGCTTGTGTACCTGTCACTGTGTCATTTTATAATTCTTTTTCTTTTAAAATGGGCCAACTTGTGGACTAGCTAAGTTAAACGGTATGGGTCAAATTTAGATTGTTTTTAAATGAATTTCTTTCTATTCTTCCTTTTTTCTTTTTCAATTCAACTGGTATATTTTCGCCTGCCATACAAGCCAAATTCGTAGGTTGTGACCCATGTACTAAGCTCTACTTTATGAGACGTCTAGAAGTAAAAATGCTTGATTAAAGTGTCACAAAAAACCATAATTTATACAAAATATATCATCAACCTCACAGGTTTATTGAACATTAAGAGAAAGGTTACAACTGGGGATATTTTTTGTCAAACTATAATGCATACTGAAATTTCTGGTCAAGACCATATAAAATCCGAGCAGCGCAGTGCTGGAAGGCTTGGAATGATGGTAGAAACTCCCATTCAGTCATAAATTATGATGAATAATTTTTTGCCTCACCAGTATGTTCGCATCCTTGACTCCCGAGAAAATTTATACTGCGAGTTCTTTTTTATTCTAGAACACCACTCAACAATGGCCCCCACCATGGTGAGAATTTCGTGATAATTACTGTCTTCATTGGATTTCAAGTTTCGTTACCCAATAACCTAGTTGGCTGGCTACACATGCTGACCCAGTGGAACCATAGGAGCTAAACTTTTTGATCGCATTTTCTACTCCAAGATATTCATATACATCCTCATCAAAAGCTGTACTTATGCTTCTAAGCTCATCAAGACTCAGGTCCTGAAGTTGGCATTTCTTTGACACGCATAAGGCAACAGCTCTTCCTACGATATCATGAGATGTCCTGAACGGAACTTCCTGAATGTGAGAAAACCAATGGGGTAAGAATCTGTAGCAACTCTGCAGACTGAGGAAATAAAAGAAAACAGAACTATATATACGCTAACCCTGCATTTAGATGAGAAGAGAAAAAGGGGGAGGGAGAGAAAATTGAGAGAAGAGAATTTATTATTCTACTATATTATTTGTATCATTTTCATAATATATCACCGAATGAAATTAAAATATAAAATATAATTTTAATTTTAATCTTAATTTCTAATTATTTTTTCCAATTTTATTTTTTATTTAAGAAATTATAAAATTATTCTAAAATTCAAAATATATAGCGTATAAACATTTACATCTCAAAAAGCAACAGCAGAAAAGAGAACAGCAGTAGAATAGAACCAAGAAGACGAGAGGCAGAAGAAGCAAGAAAGAAAAAAAGGAAGAATTGAGCAAAAAAAAAATTTGGACAACTTCAGAAAAAGAGTTTTCCCTTCAAAATCTTTTTACTTTTGGAGAGAAAAGTTGAGAAAAAAAATGAGACTCACATCATTTTTCCCTCTAGTTTTTTCTCCATCCCATTTTTCTCTCGGCATCCAAGCATGAGAAAATATATTTCCCCACCTATCTTTTTCTCCCAAACTCCCCCACCCACCCCCAAAAAAAAAAAAAAGATTCACCCCATCCAAGTAGAGTGCAAAGGTGGAACATGATAAGTTAGTAGTACTAAGTACATGTTTGGGGTGGTGGTTTGCCACCCCAAAAGCACTTTGCTCACTAAGACTTGAAATTATTATCTACAAGCAGAGAAAGTAGTGATAAAAGCATCATGCGTATTAGAAATTAGAAAATCGTAACAATGTCCACTGTAGCTTTATGCAAGCTCGTTAAGAATGGGATTCGATTGCCTGAATTTCTAAGGAATAGAGGCCTATGGTTTTCGGTAAGTAGCCAACACAGAGAAGTGGTGGAAAGGAGGGTGACGTGGATTGGATTTCAGATGGGGTTCAAATTTGAGTAGGGACAGTGCTATGCCATTGGTTTTGATATTTGACCAGGTGGGCTACCATGCATGCTCAGTCTCATGAATTTCAACACCTTTTTACAGAAATACTATTTCAACAAATGACCATATGAAAGGGAAGGCCACTCAGTAGACATGACTTACCTTCTTAACGAGATAATCAGCAAGTGTTGTTGCATCAAGATGACCAGCAGGTAAAGCCTTTTGTATTCTCTCTTGATTGAAGGTAATATTCAGTGAAAACTCAGCTGATACCTCAAGCATACCCAGAATAGTTTTAACACTGTCAAATACTGGTTCTTTGTCTTCCTGTTGCAGAAAGATAAGACTTTTGTCAGGGGTTTAAAAGAGAAACAAACAAATGTGCAAACTAAACAGGCAAACAACCATTCACCCAACCAAAGGATATACTATTATAATTTTAGTGAGCTGGCACCTCAAACTAACCCCTCAGCAAATCATGTAGAGTGAAAGAAACCAAGGTCTGCCTCATCTAAAAATAGAAGATGCTGATAAGTTATATTTTCTTCCAGCAAATCTATGAAGTTCAGTACCTGCAAATCACGATTATAAGCATGTGGTAGTCCTTTGCACAGAGTGAGTAGAGTAACCAGGTCTCCTATGACTCTGGCAGACTTCCCGCGTACAAGTTCCATTGGATCTGGATTCTTTTTCTGAGGCATTATACTACTTCCAGTTGAAACAGAGTCACTTGGTGTGATAAATCCAAACTCCTCAGAAGCCCACAATACCCATTCTTCACCAAGCCGAGAAAGATGAACTGCTGTGATGGCATTGGCAGAAAGAAACTCCAATACAAAATCCCGGTCTGAAACTGCATCAATACTAAATCAATAAAATTACAACATGCACTAAGTTAGAAAGGAAAACCAGATTCATAGGCGGGCAGAACACCAAGTACCAATTAGCAGGCTTTTTAAACAAAGCAACATACCTATTTCTCAATGGAGCCGTAAATCCTAAAGCATCTGAGGTCATGAATCGATCAATGGGGAGCCCCGTACCAGCCAGTGCACAAGCCCCTAATGGGCAGAAATTCATCCTAGCTCTACAATCTACTAAACGACCAACATCACGATTGAGCTGCAAGAAAGCAATATGTCTACAGTTAAATGGTTAAATGCCAAAAATTGTAAAAGACAATATTGCTCTAAGCTAAGATAAATATAAGCTTCTGAAGTAAATCCACATGCTCAAAAATTATATACCAAAACATGTCATGGATCTCTTAATTTATAAATGAAAAATTAACAGGAAAGTCAGGGCAAGTGAAGGCATTTCTCTGAGAATAAGAATGCATTAATCCCGTTTGGCCATTACAGAATTCCAGAATTAGTTAAAGTATTATTAATTTAAGGGTGATCAAATTAAATGGTCCAAATTACAGAATCCCAAAATACCTCATACTTGACTCAAGAACACCTGGACATCAACTTTTCCCAGACGCACCATTCATTCACATTTTTAACTCTTAAGGGCTGAAATCATCATCATATAGGATGCAAATGCTAGCTTCAGCAGTCTTTTCTTCCCCTTTTCTTAATAAACTTTACATGTTGTATACATGCTGGTTGGGCCACCAAAAGGAGTAAAATCATAGGAATTTTCATAACTAAGGCAAGGCCAGAAGTACGAGATCTTTGATATACAAGAAATCTTGTCATTTACATAATTTGAAGGAGGTAAGCACATTAATTTGATCATTTTCTCTGCGATGGCACATGATTCAGATATAAGTTAGCAACATACCTCCTCAACATAAGCCAGTAGAAGATGTTGAAGTAAAACTGGTTGGGCACGCTGCAAATGAGTATAACCAGGGACAATAAGACCTTCGTTCTTCAAAGACAAAGTCACCAGTGAGGTCTGGAGGTGTTTTATGCGTGTGATGATGTTATCAATGGCATCACGACACCAAAGGCGAAAGTCAGTCAAAACTTGATCATTTCGGCTCCGGGCTGTATGTAGCTTCTTAGCAGGCTCCCCGATCATATCAGTAAGCGCCGCTTCAATGTTCATATGGACATCCTCGCGGTCAGTCCTCCAATTGAACTCGCCATTTTCAATGCGCCTCTCTATCTCTTCAAGACCTCCAATAATACGATCCCTATCACTGATGCTCATCAATCCCTGTACCACAATCACGCACCGCTTAACGCCCATCACTTCAGACATTTTCCTCTTTTGTTTTTCCTTTTGGAGAAAAAGACAATAAAAAAAAGTAAAAAATGGAAATGCATTTGCCATATTAAAAGAAGTTCGCTCTTCATTTGAACTTCACTCTAAGTCAGCAAAAGCCAGTAATCATAGATCATCACAAAGAATGCAGATTTTTTTCCTAATTTTTTGAGCGGGAGGGGAAGATGAGTAGAAAGTGAAGACAATGCCAAAAGGAACAATCTTATTCTTCCCCAAAAATAAAATTTCGCAGAAAAGCATAAGATTACCTGATGAGCTAGCATGGAAGCATGAGCCTTACTTCCCATGATATCATGCTTGTAGAGCTGCTTATCGTAGGAGATCGACTCAGTGAATCTCTCAACGGCATCGGTGACACTGTCCTCGAATCGGCCACCCCACAGCTTAGCTTCCTTGGGCTTGGTGAGCTCGGCCTGAGATGCATTCTCTGAGGCGCGAATACCCTTCATTCCAGAGCAAAATGGAAAGCGAGGTCGAGTTCTGGAGAAAGAGTAATCGGAGAAGGAGGAAGCAAGAGAAGTAAGAGCGAAGGTTGAAGACAAAGCTGCAACGGAGTCCATGACTGCTGTTTCAAGTTGAGCTGAAAAGGGTTTAATTGGTAAAGGCTTTCAAAGCGTAACGCTTTCGGCTCACCGCTGCTTTACTGTGCAAAGAGGCCTCCTGGTGTGAACCACCCGGCCATCAAATTGGGCCGGGTGGCCTGAAAAATATATTGAGAAGAGGAAGAGGTTAAAAAAAGGTTAATTTTTAATTATTTTGGTGCAATCATTTTTATTCTTATAAAATAACTAGAATAGGTTCTTGCAAAAAGCTTAGAAAATGATTAGAGTAGGCCTTGTGCATGGAACAGCTTAAGATATATTGCACAGTATACGGATTGTGAATCCAGCTTTTTGTTGGCTTACAAAAAAAAAACCAACTCTGTACATTTTTTCAATATTTGATTAATTAAAAATAAATATGCATCAAATTGAAAATTATAGACTGAATAGGCTTGTTTAATATGTAAAATAGAAGAAAATTTAAAAAAAATGGAATCACAAATAATTTTGTAAACAAAAAACCTCTTTTATATTTTTGAGTAAAAATAATAAAAAGGCAATTATTATTGAATAATAATAGAGATATAATAAATATTATAAGCTTTAATTTGTGTGTCATAAAAAATTTATTAGGGGATACCAAACAGGTTAGAAAAAAATTAAAATAAATAATTCATTAATTATGGAAAAAATGATTATTGAGCCACATATATTTTTTTAAAGAAAACTTAGATACTTAATCTCATATCAAGCTACTCATGTGTCTTGTCCCGCCAAATCAAAATAAGCAGATTTTAAATATAAAAATAAACTAGCAATTTTAGTAATAACAAGAGTTAGCAATAAGTGATACATAAAAAATTCACTTATTCTAATTCAATCAAAATAAAATATTTTAAATACAAAAGTTCAATTCCATAATTTTTCCCTTATTATATATGACGACGAAACGAAAGATTAATAAGGAAGGAAACTGGAAAAACTCGCATGCAGCAAGCATTTTTTTTATATTATCAACTTCGGCGGGATTTAGTCCTTTCACACAAATTTTGCAGCTATTTTCAGATAATATAAGACAATTCCCTAAAAAATTGTGGAAGAAATATATGGAGGAAAAACGCATGCCGAGCAGTCTTTTATATTATTTCCAGTCCGTTTCTCTTTTCCAACCTTTTCTATTCAACTATCGTATTCATATCAAACACAGCTTATAGGTGCAGCAATGTAATATTTGGATCATAGAAAAAATATTTTGAGTCAGGCACATTACAGTTGATTTTTTTTTTTGAGAATACATTACATTGAACTCAAATATTTTTTATTCAACATTCAACTCAAATATTTAAATTCATGCCAATTAATCAGGGCCGTGCAACTGAGGCAACCAAAAAAAAGCTTTATACTTCCCCTATCTATATTTTTCATTTTTTCTTGTTGCTTTTTTATTTTATTTTTTTATAATTTCTAACAATAGAATCTATATTTAAAAAATTAAATGAAAATGAAATGTTAAAATTGCTTGATTATAAAACCATGGTAGATGATTTCATAGCTCAAAAAATTAGAAAATTGATATGAGAATTGATAAGTTTATATTAGGCTTATTCAATAATTTTGCCTCAGGTCTCAAAATTTTTAAACATGGACCTACAAACAAAAGTATTACATATAACAATCTAATCTATTCACAACTTGACAATAATATGATTTTTTTCATAATCGGCCAATAGGCATTTCCTTCCAACCCATGATGTAGCATGGCTTCGATACTTTGGAGTGTACATTTTATAGTAAATAACTACACTTTTTTTTTATTTCTATATGAAATCTGAAAAAATAAATAGTATTATTTATAACATGTGAATAGTAATTATTAATATAAATTTTATATTTTATATTTATTATGATTAGATTTACAAATAAATATGCGTAGGTGAGAAAAGTGAAAAGAATAAATTTGTTATACTTTCATTAATAATTACTAGTTATATATTATAAAAAAATAATAATTTATTTCACTAATAATGGTTACGCTATTTGGTTTTGCATGTACTGGACTATGACATTATTGGAAAAGCCTTTAGCAAAAAAAAAAAAAACAAAAGAACTGACTCCAAATCGTGTTGGAGAGATTCGATTAATCTGATGTTTTCCGAAATAATAGTTTGTCAAAATCTGTTGGTTTGCAATATTCAAATTTGTTTTTGCTTTGGCAGTTTTTTTGGTTTTTTTCTCTGAACCTGTCATTGCATTGACCGCATGCCAGATGCAGCCTGAGGACTGCATTTTGGCCTATCAGATTTTTTTAATTTTTTTCTGCTTTTCTGAGTCTCTATGTGCAATGAATATGGGAATATCGTTCAGCGGCTTTGGACAAATTAATTCAATGTATCTCTATTATTCCGTACTGTAGAGAGTGAAGAGTTTGAATTGACCATGCTTCTGACTTGTAAATCAGTTTTCGACGTAGCTTCAAAAAATCGTACGGTGAAAATTTTGAACGCTTTCCGCTTTTGTTCTTGACATTCAACTAACACGAAACAGTTTCTGGTTTTATTTATTGAAGAACGAGAATAGACAGAGTGCGTGTATATATATATATATATATATATAGAAAGATAGATAGATATAAGGAGGTCTTTCCCCCCTTGAACCAAAAGGAAAAAGAGGGGCCGACTTAATTGAATGTTGTTTTTCTCCTTTGTGACGCTTATTTAAAATGTGGGATTAAGCATATCGTAGCTGTCAACATAGTTTTTACTTCAATTAAATTAGATGGTTGAACATTTCTGTTTTGGGTTGTGTTCATCGACAGATTTCTTCTCAATTATAGGCTTCCCCATCTACATAATAATAAGTGAAGATTCTTGTCCTAAAAATGGATGTGACTTTTACAAATCTCTCATGGAGGTTGTGGAGAAGAAAGCCTCATCAAGAGCCAAAAATCTCAGAAGGGGCTTCTGTGAATTCTAAAACTGATCCTGCTATGTGGGAATCTGAGATTTCAGAGTTTCCTTCGGTTAAGAATATGAGTTCCTCGTCAGGAAGGATGAAGCGCAAAAGGCATAGTCGAGAAGAGCGAAAAACAGACAGGGAATACGATGTTGTTATTGTGCCATCTGATGGCGAGTGTGCTTCTGGTTCTGAATCTGACGATTCTGATTGGTCGATTGGATGGTGGGAGCCTCATGGACCTGGGTTCTCATGTCCCGATGAAACGGATAACAGTTTTGCCGTGCTGGTTCCATGTTACGGACAAGGTTATGGAGGCATCGTGAAGGATCCAAATAGCAATATACTGAGCACTATTGGGAACTTTCTAGATACTTATTCTGACGGTAAGAGCACCATCTTCAATATCTTCGGGATTTTCTTTACGCTCATCCTCTGATTGATCTTGTGTTTATGAAATTTGAATCTGAGTGCATATATTTGTATTTAACATTCAATATTTCGCAGGCCTTTGAGTTTGTAATGAGTCTAGCTAATTAATTGGTAGTAGTTTGTTGCTCATGTTAGTGCGGATTTTCTTTGATTCTGTCTCCTTTGCTTGCGAGGATCTGTGCTAAATGTTCCCTACTTTGGTGAAGTATTTTGAATTGAAGTATCATGTTAAGTGGCCTAATAGATCTCTGTTTTCTGAAATAGTTGTTAGTATTATATCTTTGGTTTTTTGGTAAAGGGTTAACATGACATTTTTTTTATTTCTGAAAGATAGTTTTTATATGATTAGCTCCTGATTTCCATGACAGGGCATAATGATACGACCGAACAGGCTTAGTTGGGTGAAATTTTCCACTATTGACATGATTAGAATTTTATCCTATTTTTGGCTGTCAATAATTTATCCTAGATCCCTTCTCTTAGCAAAGAAAGTTAACTCTCTTAGTTACACTTAATGATACGAAGAACACTTGGTTCTGGATTTTGAGGGCAGATATCATATACAATAAACTATGCATAGGGAACTGTTACGTGATGTTCAATAATTGCAGCACCATTTATCGCAAGTTTAATTATGAGATGACCTTTAGCTCTAGGGATTTCCTGTGTGGAAACAGATTTCTATGTATACAAATCTATAAGTATAAATAAATCTTTTACAAACTCATAGTTAAATAAATAATTATTATAAATACATTTCGTCATAGCTATAGAAAATTTGATTGAATAATCCTACTCGAATTAGGAATAAATCAAATATCTGTAAATACAGAAATTAGTCAAAAGAAATTAGATGAAATGGAGATCTTCTAACCAGTGTTTGGGTTCAATGATGGTAGTTGGGAATTAGCCGTCACTAGTCAGAGAACCTCTATATGAGCGTAAAATGAATGATTGATGTATCTGATGCTCTACTCAGTCTCCTATTAAATAGCCTAGTCATCATAGGTTATTTAATAGTTATCATATCTTTTATTTGAATTTTAAATTCAAATAAAGATAATACAATATCAACTGAGTTATCCATTATCTCCTAAAATCACTCAACTGACATTTTCTTTATTAAAGATAAGGATCACACTTAGATAAAATATATTTAATTAAGTAAATAAGATAAATGTAATTTATATAAATTCAAATATATATTATTATTAATTAAATATATCTAACATTCTCCTATTTGGTCCGATCATAATATGTCAGTTGATATATAAAGAGATATTTAAGCAATACTACATGAATCATAGCAGTAGGTCCTCTAAATGTGAGTATTACCTACTATGCATCACAAGTAGTATCCTTACTTTATGGGATATTTACTTTATGAATAAACCAGAATGTTTATTCGATTCCTAAATCCATGTTTATTTATCTCAACAAGAATGTATACTATATAAATATGAAATAATAAACCATAAATTGAAATTTCATTACTTTACATACCTCGATTAGACCAATGAAAGTCTAATACCCATATGAGGCACATGATCCTTAAACTTTTTTGGATGCATCTCTTTAGTAAATGGATCAGCTAACACTTCTTTCGTCCGAATGTGCTCAACGATTATTTGGCCTTCTTTAATTCTATCTTTCAAGGCTAAGTACTTGATGTCGATGAACTTGCTTCGACTTCCACTTTTATTATTCTTAGCCATGAATACAGCAGTCGTATTATTACAAAGCACTTTAATTGGCCTAGAGATTGAGTCCACAATCTTAAACCCAGCAATGAAATTTCTAATCCATATTCCCTGTGAGCTTGCCTCAAAATATAATATAAACTCACCTTCCATAGTAGAGGTGGCTATTAGTATTTGTTTAGTACTTTTCCAGGATATAGCTCCCTCTGCTAACAAAAAGATATAGCCGGATGTTGATTTTCTTATGTCAATGCATCATACTAAGCCTGAGTCTGAATACCCAATAACTTCTAGGTTGTCAGATCTCCTGTATGTAAGCATGTATTGTTTAGTACCTTTTAGGTACCTCAAAACTTTCTTTGCAGCCTTCCAATGATCCATTCCTTGATTACTCTGGTATCTTCCTAACATGCCCACAGCAAAAGCTATATTAGGTCTTGTGCAAACCTATGCATACATCAAGCTTCCAACCGCTGAGGCATAAGGAATATTTTCCATCTCTTTCTTTTCAAAATCATTATTGGGACATTGTAACTGGCTAAATTTATCCCCTTTCACAATAAGTGCTGGAGTAGATGAACAATCCTTCATCTTGAATCATTCAAGAATTTTATTGATATAAGTTCCTGAGATAATCCCAAGAGGCATTGAGATTTATTTCTATGTATCCTAATGCCAATTATATAGGATGCCTCATCCATATCCTTCATTTCAAAATTCTTGGACAGAAATTGTTTCACCTCATACAACAACCCCAAATCTTTAGTGGCAAGCAGTATGTCATCCACATATAAGATTAAGAATATGATCTTACTCCCACTGACCTTGTGATATATACATTGATCCATGATGTTCTCAACAAAACCAAAAGATGTGGTTACCTCATGGAATTTTAAATACCACTGTCATGAAGCCTGTTTGAGACCATATATTGACTTCTTTAACTTGCAAACTTTATGTTCATTTCCTTCAGAAATGAATCCCTCAAGCTGTTTCATATAGACTTCTTCCTCAAGATCCCCATTGAGGAATGCAGTCTTAACATCCATCTGATGTAACTCTAAATCAAAGTAAGCTACCAATGCCATGATGATACGGAAAGAATCTTTCTTGGACATAGGTGAGAAAGTCTCCCTGTGATCAATTCCCTCCTTTTGAGTGAATCCCTTGTCAATTAACCTTGCCTTGTAGCGCTCTATGTTACCTTGTGAGTCCCTTTTGGTCTTAAAGACCCATTTACAACCAATGGCCTTAGACTCACAAGGTAACTCTACAAGTTTCCAAACTTTATTGTTTGCCATGGATTGCATTTCATCAGTTATAGCATCATACCATAATTTAGAGTTTGCATCCTGCATAGCCTGAGTAAATGTGAGTGGATCATCTTTAACACTTATATCATAGTTAGATTCAGTAAGGTACACCACATAGTCACTAGGAAGTGCTGACTTTCTTTCTCTAATTGATCTCCTCACCTCTGCTTGTTGAGTGGGTTGAGGTTGTTCTTCAGGAATATTCTCTATTACTTCTTGTGGTTGTTCTTTATGAGTGATAGGTTCATTAGTTTGTTCCTGATTTCCAACATTATCAACTTGAGTTTTAGGAGCTGCATCACTTTCCATATTCACTCCAACATGATGAGTGTTATATATTAGTGATATTCCTTCATGACTAGTGGTTTCTTGAATATGATCCTCTTCAGTGACTAAGTCACGTACTTGATCACTCCCATTGATCACATCATTCTCAAGAAACTTAGCATTCCTAGATTCCACAAATCTCATTGAATATGAAGAACAATAAAATCTATAGCCCTTGGATCTTTCCGCATAGCCTATGAAATAGGCACTAATGGTCCTAGGATCCAGTTTTCTTTCTTGAGGGTTATACACTCTTACTTCCTTATGACAGCCCCATACACGTATATGAATCAAACTGGGTTTCCAACCTTTCCAGATTTCAAAAGGAGTTTTGGGAACTGTCTTTGATGGAACCCTGTTTAAAATATATACTGTTGTCTTAAGTGCATCTCTCCATAATGAAACTAGAAGCTTGGAGTTGCTTATCATACTCCTCACCATGTCCAATAGCGTCATGTTCCTTCTTTCAGCTACACCATTCATATCATGTGAGCTAGGCATGGTGTATTGAGCTACTATACCATGCTCTTGAAGAAACTCAGCAAATGGACTAGGTGCTTGTCCATCATCAGTATACCTTCCATAATATTCACCTCCTCTATCAAATCTAACAATTTTAATTTGCTTACCAGTTTGTTTCTCTACTTCCGCCTTATATTCCTTAAAAGCATTTAATGCCTCACTTTTATTATAAAGCAAATAGATATACATATACCGTGAATAATCATCTATAAAGGAGATAAAATATTTTTGACCATGAGAAGATAAATTAGGGCAACAAATATCTGTGTGAATAATCTCTAAAATTTCAGAACTTCTCTTATCCACTTTATGTGACTTGTTGGTCTGCTTACCCTTAATGCAGTCCACACATGGATCAATTTCTTTATGGTCTAAAGATGGGAGGATCCTATCTTTAATTAACCTTTTGATCCTCTTTATAGATATATGTCCTAATCTCCTATGCCACAAGCTAAGAGAATTCTCATTCATAACACTTCGCTTAATACCATGCGTAACAACATGAGATTGAGGTAAATCAATATGTAATTTGAATAAACCATTACATAAAGAAATATCAGCAGAAGGTAAAGAGTTTTTATTCAATCTCATCAAATTTGAAGAAAGAAATAATTCAAATCTCAAAAGAATTAATTTGTAAATTGAAACTAAATTTTTAGAAAAATCTGGAATATAAAAGTAATTTTCTAAATCTAAAATTGATTTATTTGATAAAATGATCTTGCATATTCCAACTGCTTCCACATGGGCCCTTATCCCATTGCCCCAGAAGACATTTTCCTCATCGGGATGTGGGCGCCTGCTGTTGAAAAACCCCTGCATGGTATTAGCAATGTGAATTGTAGTTCCACAATCAATCCACCAAGTGTCATAATTAATACTAACTAAATGAGATTCATAAGCCACACAAGAAATGTAAATTCCATTACCTATACCCTTCTTGGTGAGCCATGCCTTCCTCTTAGGACATTCATTCCGCATATGTCCTTTCTTTTTACAGAAAAAGCAAGTGGCCTTATCTTTATTCTTAGCGGAAGCCGGAGGAATGGACTTATTCTTTTTGTCTTTCTTGTTCTTCCTCCTAGAATTGGAGCTTTCTACCAAATGCACTTCCTTAGGTGCATCTCTTCCACTCCTCATCAGTCTAGCCTCTTCTTGAACACACGGCCAACAATTCATCTATGGACTATTATTCCTTATGTGTATTGTAAGAGACATAGAAAGCTTCATACTGATGAGGAAGGGAACTCAGAATGAGCTGCACAAGGAATTGCTCAGGAGGCTCCATTTTAAAACGCCTCAGCTGTGATGCCAAGTCTCTCATTTTCATAATGTGTTCTCGGACACCACCCATACCTGCAAGTTTCATATCAACAAGTTCTCTCATAATAGTCCCTCCTAGTTGTTTATTTGTAGGGGTATACTGCTTGTCAATAGCTTCTAAATATTCTTTGGCTGTTCGGTGATCTGAAATAGAACCTCGAATGCTTCTCTTAATACGCGCCTTAATCAACATTGAGGTAAGGAGGTTAGATCGATCCCAATGATCATATGTGGTTTGCGCATCCTTATCACCTTCTTTGGGCACAGGAGGTTCTTTAATCCTCAAGGCATAATCTAGTTTCGTACAACCAAGATGAAGGAGAATATCTTCCTTCCACTTAGCATGATTTGTGCCATCAAGAGTGATTTTATCGCCAACTTCAAATAGAATGTGAGATGAAGAAGCTGCAAGGGAAATAATTATTAAACACACTTACATTAATAATTTTTTGAGACAATCAATCATCACCTTAACAATTATGTATGTTTACCAATGTAACACATATTTACATAAATATCGTATCACTAATTTCTACCTGTGAGCAAAGACATTAGCTTAGCATGTATTTATGTCTAATAAATGATGAAACTAGAATGCATTTATGTTTCCTAATACATGTGAGCTACTTAGAAAACACAAGGTCATATCTATTTTATCCTAACAAAATATGCAATTATAAGTATCTACTTGTGGGTAAAGATGAATTAGAATCACACATTTTATTAGAATTTGATATTCTATATCGATATATTATTTATATTATGCATGTAACTTTACAAGGATGCTGTGGCTACTCCTTAAAACAAAAGCATGCTAATTACAAATATCATATATGCAATTAAAATTATGTATATGTACTACATTATGAGAATTTAAATAATTAATTTAATCTACTCAACAATCATGTGATTAAATAATTAAATAAATTCTCCCACTCTCTTATTTATTTAAAAAAATTGCATAGAAAATAAATAATGCAAGCTGAAATTATTTCCAGAAAAATAAAATAAGAATTGCTCAAAACGCAGGCCCAGAAAACAAGTCCAATAATGTGCAGAAAAATAATAGACCTAAAACTAGTGTGACCCAGAAAACAGAAGCCTAAAAAAAAAATAGAACAATATAAAACAAATTGGAAGATAGGCCCAGACATCGAAGCCCATTCCCTCTGAATTAATGAAAACGTTAAATCAAAATGGAATTTCACTGTGCATGCAATTTAAGCTATAAATAATAAGTTTGCATAGATCGAAAACTTTCGGCAATCGAATTTTTTTTTTTCTATATGAAAAAAAATCCTAGGCCATACAGAAAAAAATGGTAACCCAGGAAAGCAAATTCATTGGTAACAGTAGTGTACGGACATATGAAAACAAAGAATGCAAGCATGCGGAGGTAATATAAACCAATATCTTTGATACCACATGTAGAAACAGATTTTATATATACAAATCTATAAGTATAAATAAATGTCCTACAAACTCATAGTGGAATAAATAATTATTATAAATACCTCTCGTCATAGCTATAGAAAATTTGATTGAGTAATCCTACTCGAATTAGGAATAAATCAAATATCTGCAAATACAGAAATTAATCAAAAGAAATTAGATGAGATGATGATCTTCTAACCAGTGTTTGGACTCAGTGATGGTAGTTGGGAATTAGCCGTCACTAGTCAGAGAAACTCTATATGAGCGTAAAATGAATGATTGGTGTATCTAACGCTCTACTCAGTCTCCTATTAAATAGCCTAGCCATCATAGGTTATTTAATAGTTATCCTATCTTTTATTTGAATTTTAAATTCAAATAAAGATAATACAATATCAACTGAGTTATCCCTTATCTCCTAAAATCACTCAACTATCATTATCTTTATTAAAGATAAGAACCACACTTAGATAAAATATATTTAATTAAGTAAATAAGATAAATATAATTTATATAAATTCAAATATATATTATTATTAATTAAATATATCTAACATTTTCTTAATACAGTCTTGTATAGTTTTTGAAGCTTTGCTTACTTTGTTAATAAGGTAATACGTATCGATAAAAACTTCCATTTCATTAGCAACTCTCAGTTTTCTGCTGAGGACTATGTATGATGCTTATTGGTCATTCTGTATTATTATGTACCTTGCAGTAGTTTATAACACAAATATGATTATTGGTAGATTATTTGATCTTTTCAGATTTGTTTAGCTCCTTCTTAAGGTAAAAGAAGTAATGCCATGTCATGCTTACTTGTTCTGTCTGCAGAGAGCATGCAATACGTAGAGAACTGGCTCTCTTCTCTTCGAACTAGTTGAAGTACAAACATTTGTGACTCTGATTCTGCAGTCTGCATTTGCAAGTGTTGCTCGGTTACCTTGGAAAAAGTCTTAACCAACGAAGTGTTGTATATAATTAAAAATTGAAAAACAAAGATGATGATGTAAATATATAGTGATGTGGTATGAAAGTACCATTTATAGATATGGTGATGGCATGGCTCACAGTCGTGAAGCTTTTGGCAGTATCGGAGAATGATATATGTAGTTGCCATTCAACTTTCTGACTTCAAGGATTAAAGCATTTGTGTGGCTCAAGTGTTAATGCCTCCGCCCAGAAACAGAATTAGGATGTTAAAAAGAGAATCAGGGAAAATATAATGTGTGTGAGGGATCTTCAAGTTCTCAATTATTTGATGTAAATAAGTTAGAATTGGTTGTATGCCTAACCCCAAAATCAATTGTGAGTACATGTACATAAATCTATGTGTGGCATGGTTGTGCTATCTCTCCTTGTGTTGGTAGGGTTTAACTTTATTCATTTAAGTAGTTAATAATGAATATGATTTTTAGCCTATCATTAATTTTAGGACATTGTGGGCTTGTTCGATTTCTATTTTCCAGAAATTTTTTCTGATTGCATAAATATGTTCGAAATGTTCTCTTTGAAGATTGTGTTTTAGAACTACAAAAAAGGAAACAATTCTAATATAACTTTTAGCAATATTCTTTTAACGATAATGGTTTTCAATGTGACATTTTTTTTTATACCAATCAAGTCACATTGGATTCGACTCATTTAGGTGGATTGGACCACATTAATGCACACATTCTCTTTCAAATACTTGTTGAATAAAGTTATAGTTTTGTACTTTTATATCAACAAGCATAAATTTGAAAACATTGAAGATATATGCAAGCATATGCACAAATGCATCCAAGCAAGACGTGTTTTTTTTTCTTATAATATCTATTATTTTAAAATTATTTTATTTTAATAGGAGAATTTATAAAAATTCAGACTAATTCAAATTGAGTCAAATAAAATCACAAAAGATAATAAAATTTTATCAATAAATATTTAACATAACTATATTCCTATTACTCAAACTTAAAATCTTTAATTAAACTGATATAACAACTCATCACTTAAATAAGTGATTGATGATATACAACAGGATATCTATTTATTAACTTTTTTTTTCACCAATCTATTATCTGTTCTTTAAAGGAAAATAAGTTGTCATTGTGCAAGAGGCAGTTTGATCCGGCTTGGTTTTTTGGGCTGCGCTGATGCTCGGATTGCTTCCACATGTCTTTCTTTAATCCCTATCTATTGCCACGTTTTGTTTATGTGATTTTTCTTTTGTTTTTATTATATATATATATATATATTTTTTCTATTCGACGTTTCCATTCGTGGGGGAGGGAAGTTGCTGTTGTGGTCCCATATATTTTGTTTGTATTCTGAATATTTTTATCATATATTTGTATTTGTGTGTTTACAATTATTTTTTGGAACTAAAATTTTAAATTAAATATAATAAGGGATTTTGTAATTTTTTTTATTACTGAATATCACGAATTTACCACTGCTTTATTCTGTATTTACTACTGAAAAAACTGTAAGATCCCTTACTATATTTAATTCAAAATTTTGATTTTCAACTATTATTTCCTTTTATTTTTTTTCTTTAGTAGTATGAAATGTTGAAATTTTAATTAACTCTATAAATATTAATGACATAATAATTTTATAACTGGACACATCTATTTAAGATGAAATTTTAGTTAAAATCTATTTAATTTAATAGATTATTCATAATTCTTTTATAAGTTTATCAATTGACACATTGATTAGTTTAATTAATTTAATAATTGAATTTCATAATAAGCTAATAGGTTTGTAAATAAACACCTCTATTTAAGGTTTAAATTAATAAGTTTATAAATGAACAAATCTATTTCAGATAAAATTATACTTAACAATTAACATAATTTGATGATATTGTCGACAGTTTGCTAATAAAGTTTCACCATAAATTGATAAATAAATTTAATTATACACAGTATTAATTGGTTTTTGAACGAAAAAATTAAAATATTTAATTTTTGAGACCAAACATTTTTTTTTTAACCACCAAGCGCTAATCTAGGTGGTAAGGGTACTGGACTAGTTTAACTATAAATTCAAAGTTCAATCTATAGTGATGGAAATACAACTGCAATTAAAATACTTGGTGTAATAGATTTATCTTCCAAAAGGGACCCACCTGTCTCAAATCCGGATTAGTTTGGGCTATCGGCCTAGGATACCGGATAGTTTTGTCACAAAAAAAAAAGATAATTTTTTTAGAATAAACTTTTTTAACTTCAAATTGATTTTTTCTTGATAAAAAAATTAAATATCTTCATTTTTTCTCCCAAAATTCAATTGCCAGTTGAGGATACAAGGGGCATAAATAAATTTTGTGGGTTTTTTAATTGATTTATATATTTTCAGTTGGGCTTTTTTATGGAGCATGAAAAGAGAAAAAATATAACCAAAAATAAGAAAAAATAGAGGCTCATTATTATGGAAATAGATCCTCTGGACCGTCCAGAAAAATTTTGGATAGTCTGGATTTTTTAGATAATTTTTTTTAAATTTTAATATTTTTTAATTAAAAAAATAAAAATAAAAATAAAAATAATTTCTCAGAATTAAAAAAATAATATTTAATAATAAAAATAAAAAACGTAAGATAAAATCTCAACCGTTCATATTTTGTACTCTCAAAACAGCGGCACCAATGCTGCTGTTTTGAGAGCAGCAGAAAAACCGGGTCCCCTTATTTCTTTCGGCTCACTTTCTCCCAACACGCTTCCCAACTCGCCGGTGCGTCAAATCGTCATGGTCGACATGTGCTTCGGTTAAACTATCTATCCAATGGTAACTATAGATTTGGAGGTACCGGCGAGTTGGATCTGCAAAATCGAGTTAGAAAAGTTCTGAGCAAATCTTCCCAGCAGATTGTGCAATCCTACGGGAATTGTAGGGCTTTGCTATGATTTGTGCGTAGGTTGTATTAACTGTAGCATGTCTTTTGGTGGTCAGGATTTTAGGGATTAGAAGATTTTCCCCCATTTACTGTTCATCTGAAATTCAAATTGTTTCAAAATCGCTCCTTCAACATGTCTATAAAGCTGGCTTTGAATGCAAACCCTGTCAACGCAGAATTCCCTCTTCCTATCAGTCAATTCATCTCCTTTCTCATGCAAGAAGCCAAAGGAATGGGAGAACGGAAAGGGCAAAGCTAGGTAGAGCAGAGGAAGAGTAAGAACCAAGAGAAGCATTCACACCCAGAAGTTGAAACTCTCAAATCCTTATTTCTTCTCTGAAGCGGTAGGGGATAGCCAGGAGATGGCAACGCAGCACCGATGGTGGTGCAAGTCTTTCTTGATTATCTTTTTTTTTTCTTTTGCATATTTTATCTCTAGAAGAGCGAAGCTATTGCAGATTTCCTAGGCAAAGACTTCAGCTCTCGGGGCTGCCGGGCAATCAAGGGGAGGAAACGTTGTTGAAGCACAACGTAAATCTCCAGAAAGCTTTATCTTCTACATGATTGTGGAGAAGAACACTCCTATTTTTGGTAATTGCATATTAACATAGATCTGGTAATTGTCTTTTCTATTTAATGTTATGATGGAGAAGAACACTGTTCTTTTGATCTCAGAGCAAATTAAGCTAAATAGGGAAAACATTTGATCTCGTACACTTATTCATACTTGCCCACATACAATGAGTCTCTTTTATGGAAATATGCCAAGTTGATTATGCATTCTTACTAACAACGAGTACATCACAATTTATGTATTTCTAGGTCTCCAGTATGATTCAGGAAAAAGATTAGGACTGCATTAACTATTGGGATGATGGAAGATGTTAGTATTATTCCGCAGCCAGCAGGTGATAAATACTATTGGGATGATGGAAGATGCTAGTATTATTCCGCAGCCAGCAGGTGATAAATACCTATTGGGATGATGGAAGATGCTAGTATTATTCCGCAGCCAGCAGATGATAAATACTCACAAAAATCTATTTACTTTAAGTTCAATAGCTGTTAGAACGGTATATTCTCTGCCTAACTATTCCCTTAAGCTAATGTATTTTATTTCTGGGCAATACTGTAGATACAGGGAAGGTTGATATGGTGATGAATGTGATTAAGCATCCACTAGGAGGATTTTCTGCAGGTGGCAGAATATGGAGTGGGTGAGTGATATTAATCTAAAGCATACATTAATGGAACTTATGTATTCTAAATTACTAATTTCATTGCTGTATTGTCTGACTGTGATTTAATTTCACAGGAGTACAAGTGGTCCTCTGTCAGGACTAATTGGAAGGTGAGCTTATTGGCTACATTGCATTATGCCACTGTTAAATTATAAGTGAATGATTGGCATTTTTTCCCCTTCTGTGTTGTTATTAACCTATAATCTGAGTCTAAAAGTTAGAGGACTATTTTGTAGGGTTGTGCTCCTATTTGAAGTATAGTTCTTTGGATTTAAGTTATGCTTCATTTTATTGCTATCATTTGATGATTTAAAATTTGACAATGAAATCAGAGTCCCATTGATATATCTTGATACTATATGGCATGCATAAAAGTAAATTTTGGTTTTTCATATTATATTTCACGCCTTTGTGAAATTGTGTTTATTTCCATTTGATTGTAGTATAATTCTTGATCCCATTTTCATACCAAATCACAAACAATAAGATCTTTTGTTAGTCATGCTGATGTACATTATACAACATAGATCCTACATAAAACTTATACATACTCTCTAAGTTCCCTAAACTCGATATCTAATTATACTTTAAGAACTTATCCTGCTATTTAGGACTATCTAGGAGATGTTGTTAATTCCTAAAACTTATACATACTTACTAAGTGCTCAGTACTGTGATATGATGATATGATGACAGTTGCCAACGTTTTCAGAAAAAAAATTCCCTAAAACATTTTCTTTTATCAGGATTCCCCAACGTGGGATGCAAGACTTTGCCCTGTCTGTACTTAGTTGATTTTGGTGGATTTAATGATAATATTCCACCAAATGTCAGTGGTATACCATATCCACCGTCTGTACTTCCTCTGATGGTTTGTGCTCTTTAGGTTGCTTAAGCCTTTTTCCTTATTTCAGTTGTTTTTTTTTTTCGGTTGGGTTTTCTGTTATGAAGTTTGTCTTCCTTCAGGGAGAGACTCAAGATAGTGCTGCCAACCAGAAAACAACTAATCCATTTGATCTTCCCTATGAGTCTGATGTAGAGCATGGCGGTGTATAGACTGTTAGAATTATATGACCAAGTGGCTGGGAGTTCTGAATTTCATGTAACTTAAGTTTAGAAAGAGTGAAAAGGTGCACCCAAAATTTGTTCCTTTTGTGACACTCAGTGTCAAAATTTAATTGATCCTCCTTTAGTGAGATTATTGCTTCTGCTATGTGTTCTTTCGGCAAGATATTTAGGGGTGCTGAATAAAATGTGGCTTCTCAGTGTGCATGACTGTTTGCTTCTTGTGATATGCATTAAATCTTCCATTTGAAGTTTTGGTACCAATTAACTTGATCATTGGCAAAGTGAGGGGGGTTGAACAATCTTGTGACCCCTTCCTCCAACATCCAGAATCAATGGTTTTTTTTGTTAAATTGTTTTTAAGGAGGATTTGGGATGTGGGGTTGTGGAAATTTAGATATTCTAAATTTGCCTAAACATTTTGTTTTACTATTGAATGTAATCTACTTAATTTTCCTTTTCCAATTTTTTCTTTTTTGTTTTCATGAAATCACGAAATATTAATGTATAAGCATATGCAGGTGATCCAAGGTGGAATCATTTTGTTTTGGCTAAAGGAATCATTTTATTTCTTGCGTTTTTTGAAGTTAGACATCAAATTTGTGCATTTGTTAAAATCAAACTGGACAATATTGCCTCTTCGTTGAAACTGTGAGAAGAACGAGGTATTTTAGTTTGAACGAATGTGCCAACATGTATTTACTATATACAGACCACAAGACAGAATTTAACATTGGGCTTTCCCCTTTTTTCTATTTAAAATAAATTAGAGTACAAGATTGAAAACAAAATATAACAATTTAAAAAGAAGTCGCATACAGTAACAATATAATTTCGCATTTTGGGGAATGGAATACAAAGTCTTTCTAAATTTCTTCCAAAGCTTAGCCATCTATAAGCAAATCCTATCAAAAGAATTTAAATCAAATATATATAACTAGAATACATTAATACTACCTTAAACTCAATTTTTTCTCAACTTTGTTACACCCAAATTCAAATTTCAAATTATCTTTCAAAACAAATTCTTAACAATATAGAAATAAATAAATAATATTTTCGAGTATCGGGAGTAAAATCTAATCTTCTTAATTGATGAAATTCTAACTTTTCTTATCAATCCGTAGTGTGCCATTATATGATCAATTTTTTTATCACAGTGATTTGTTCTTTATCAGTATCACATAGCTATTTTACATTGAATATATGGAAAAATTCTTATTGCTGGCTGTCTTCATCTGTTACACTATGCCATTAGCTATTCTGTGGTGTACAAACAATTCATTTAGCCCCTTTTGTTACATAGGATTTGAGATATGAATAAACTGGATAAGATAAATATAGTTTAAGGTTCTCATATGAGATATGGACAAACTGGTTTCTTTTACCTTGACAAATACAGTTTTTTATGTTACTTTCTAATTAAGTTTGCCATTGTCATCTCTTGACAAACACTTGGAGTTTTGGTAGAATTTTACTAATTTGATCCATGGATGTTTTGATGTCTTTTCATATTTTCTTACCCTAAGGTATATGTGTAGTGACAAAGACAGGTACTTTACTGATTGATAAGCTACATTGAGGGCAGTCTCGAACATTCTTCTTGTGGAGTGAGGACAATCTTGAATCTCCTTGCAATGCGAATAGGCTAAATTGATAGATTAATTTCTGAACATTATATGTTATATGTATCAATGTTATCAAGGGGAAAAACAAAGGTTATTCTAATGATAACTGCTATAATGCACTAGCTATCTAACCTTTTTTTATGAAACTAGCTATCTAACTTTGTTAGTTCCTTTATTCATTTTATCCAAAAAAAAAAAAACAAGGACGTACTTTTTTCCTAACTATGACCCACATTGATTCTCTTGAATGGGGTGCCCAGTAGCATTTGACTAAGAGGATATGTTGAGGTTGAATAGTTTATTTTATCATGTCTTATTTTCCTATCTACAAAGTTCATTTTGTCACTTTAAATTGAATTTTTTATTTCAACTAGTCACACTCTTTAAATTCATATAATCTTTTAAAACATATCAGCAGTGATTTATAAACAAAACAAATAATATCCTCGTGCATTGCATGGGAGTATAATCTAGTTTAATCTAGTTATATGTATGCATGTAAACACAAGATACTAATGAGTAGAGGTGATCAAAACCGATCCAAACTGATTAATCGAACCAAATTGACATAAAGTGATCAAAATCGAATTGAAATAAAGTATATTTCGATTTTTATTATTTTGGAATCGTCTCGGTTTGGTTTGACTTGATTTCATGTCTTCCAAACTTGAACCAAACCTACTATATTATTTGTTTTTTTTTAAATTCAAATATTATATTTATTTAATACATTTTTTTATATTACTCATTAATACAAGTCTCTTAAGTAAAAAAGCTCATAAACAAAATTACAAAACATTTATTAGTTTGAGATGAAGAATATAGATAAATATATTGTTATAATTAATTATATGAATTTATTAATAAATAAATAAAAATGTAAAAAATAACAAAAATTTTACATAAAACATTCATAATTTAGTAAAATATTTAGATATAATTTGTGTTCATAGAGTATTTATATGGAATTTATTTAATTTAATTTTTTAAGAAAATAATTTTTTTAAAAAAATCAATTTAACATGATCCAAGCCAAACTGAAATTGGAACCGAATCAAACCAATTAGATGCAAAATTGAAAATGTTCCAAAAGGTATCAAACCAATTGATTTGGTTCGGTATGGTTTTTACTTAAAATGGAACCAAACCAAACCTTCGAACATCCTAATTGATGAGAACATCCTCTACATACATGATATCACACACAAATAGGCCGCCACGTTTTATTTTTTAAGAAAAAAATTAATTTGTTTTTAGATCACATTTATTTAAATATTTTGTATCTTTTTCTTAAAAAATGCATTTAGAAATAATTTCGTAATATTATTTCAAAATAGTAACATAAATACATAAAATGAAACAAATGGAAAAAATTGAAAACTGATTGGATTTCTCCACCTCGGCAAGTAATTTTAATACGATTTTTTTTTTACAAAATTTTAATAACTAGATAGTTAATGTAACAACTACTAAGAAAAGGGATTTTTGGTTAAGAATTAACAACTTTTTTTGACAATCTAAAATTCAGAATTATAAGTAAGTAATTTTCGATCAAAATGGTAAGGTCCCCATCATCGTCCGAAATAATATTCTATTAACATTTAAATCGCATAAAAAATAAACTTTTAAAAATATTTGCAAGGAGTAACTGTTTAAATAATACTTGAAATTCTTCTCATTTTATCTTTTCACAGGGTAACTATCCTTAAAATGATTAAATCGTGTCTCTATGAAAATCCTTCCAATTTATTTTTCTAATTTTTTCCAATGTTAAACAGTGTCCAATTTTCATGGAACCGCTTCACCAAGAAAAGAGTATCTAGCTCACCTGGTTTTCCTTAACTAGTATCATACGATCTTGAACGTAAATATTTTTTATAACTCAATATTATAAGAAGAGGTCTCTCAGAAGTCAGAAATGATAATTGGCCCATCATATGTTTTGTTAGAAAACTCAATAACAAATCCTTAAAAAATTTACCTAACTTGTGTTTAGAAAAAAACAAACAGAAGGGGAGAAGGTTTGGATACGAACCAACAATTCAATATGTGGCATGTCCTCCCTTTTCCGTAAACCAAAAGTGTAGCTCTTCAAAGGATCCGACACCTTACATCTGTACTTGTGGTTGTAGCGAAGTATCCTCCTCTCCATCTCTGCCTCATAATAGGAATGCATTTTCACTAACCATCGTTTCTCTTTTCGTCAGTTTTTCTTTAACCACCATCATCACAAAAATCGTAGCGTTTCACTGATCTCAACCATCTTTCTGTGCCATAATTTGCTTATCTATATAACCACGGTTAATTTCATTCTTCGTCAGCGTCAATGGGCTGCATGTGTTTGATTCTCACATTGTAAAGAAAGATGTTGCAGAGGGCAGCAACTAATGCTTATTCATGGTGGTGGGCAAGCCATGTCAGGACAAAGCAATCAAAATGGCTGGAACAAAGTCTCCAAGGTATGACTTGTATTTAGGATGGTTGCACTTACTACGATTTGAGCATGATTCACATTCTGATTTATCTTTTGATTTCCTGATCATGTGGAAATTATGGAGATTTTTGTCAAATAGTTTTCTGATACAAATCAACGTACATGCAAATAACATGCATTTTTTTTCACATTCATTGTCAATCAAAATTAGCTATATATTGTGGTTGAATGAGGAAAATATATGATGATCCTAGAGATTGGAAGCAGAAAGATTTGAATTTAGGAAAATCTTGATGATTTACCATGACCTGAGCATCATATAAGCCGCATAGAAAGGATGATAAAACAGATGGTGCTGTGGCTTCAACATTTATTTTGATTCAGTTCTGAATACATAGAAAGTTTACTGCTAATGCTACTGCAAACACAAAATAACAGACATGGAGGAGAAGGTGGTGGAGACCCTCAAAATCCTTGACGATGAAGGGGACTCATTTGCCAAGAGGGCAGAAATGTACTACAGGAAGAGACCAGAGCTCATAAGCTTTGTGGAAGAATCCTTTCGGGCGTATAAATCATTAGCCGAGAAGTATGATCATCTATCAAGAGAGCTCCAAAATGCCAACCGCACTATCGCCTCTTGCTTCCCAGAACGAGTTCAGTATCCCCTGGATGAAGATGAAGATGAAGAAAAAAGCCCAGGAACATCTTCAACTAATGACCTTAGCAGTCCAGCAAACCCTAAATCAAGCGTTCCTAAAGTTCCCAAGATTCCCAAGGGAAATTTTAGGAGCCGATCTATGTTAATCTCAAGGAAGGGCTCACTTAGGAGGAGTTCTAGCTCTGCTAAACCGGTTACTACTGCTCCAATTTCAGGGCCAAGCAAGGCTGCAGCACTTGCAGAAATTGACAAGCTTCAGAAGGAAATTTTGGCACTGCAAACTGAGAAGGAGTTTGTGAGGAGCTTGTATGAACGTGCCTACGAAAAGCACTGGGAGATTGAAGATCAGATTGAGGGAATGCAGAAAAGAGTTTGCTGCTTGCAGGATGAGTTTGGGGTTAGCACAGTCATTGAAGATAATGATGCACGAACTTTAATGGCAGCCACCGCTTTGAAATCATGTCAGGAGACCTTGGCGAAGTTGCAAGAAATACAAGCAAAATCATCTGAAGAAGCTAAAGTAGAATATGAAAGGGTAAGGCAAGCTCATGAGAAGTTTGAAGCACTCAGAGATCAATTTATTTCTAAGCATATGAGTCATCTAGAATCAGATGTTGGAGACAAATCTGAGATCAAAGGAGAAGAACAGACAAACAAAGAAGAAGAGAAAACTAGCTTGGAACAAGAAGCACAAGATGTGGATCAATTGAGAGAGAAGATTAAGGAACAACTTGAGGAACATTCTAGTAGGCCTCTCACTGTAACAGAAATGGTAGAGAGGATAGATGAACTTGTGGATAAAGTTGTTTCCCTGGAAACTGCAGTTTCCTCTCAAACTGGCTTGGTAAAGAAATTGAAATCAGAAACAGATGATCTTCAGACAAATATAAAGAGCTTGGAAGAGGACAATGAAATGCTGAAAGAAGGTTCGGACAACATGAACAAGAAACTAAAAGAATTGGAGAAGGAGTTGAGGAGAGTGAAAAATCTCAACCAAAATGTTAAAAGCCAAAACAATAGCCTCCAAACACACTTCACCGAAGCTAGTTGTAACATTGAGCATCTTTCCGGAAGATTGCATGATGTGAAGCTAGATGAGAAGACAGAAAACTTCGTACTTTATGAGAAGACGAAATCTTGTGACGTCAAAATAACAAATGAGAAGAAGCAAGAGGATGCTGCAAATCCAAGTGGAGATGTCACAAGTGAAGATATGGAGTCCAGTTTGAGCGAAAATATGAATTTTATTTCTGAAAGGATTAAAAAACTTGGATATAAGGAGAATGATGATTTACATGAGACAGTAAGTAACGTGGACATAGAATCGCAGGATTTCCGAGGTGGTGAGGAAGATGAACCAAACTGGAGACAGATGTTTATAAGTGGATTGGATGATAGAGAGATGATTATATTGGAGGAGTACACATCAATTTTAAGGAACTACAACGATGTAAAGACGAAGCTCAATGAAGTGGAGAAGAAAAACCGAGACGGGATTTTCGAGTTGGCACTTCAGGTCAGGGCATTGAGGAGTGCACTAACCACTAAGGATAAAGAGATTAGCATTTTACAACAGAAGCTTGCCAGTTCAGAAACAAATTTAGATGAAAGTCCATATACAGCTGCCACAGAATACAAATATACACCACTAGAAGAGCTTCTTCCGGGCGACTCTGAAATTTCGTCATTAAATTTGGATGCCAATACAGGAAGAACATCTTTTGCTGAACTAATTGAAAGCAGACGAAGTATTGGGAAATCATCTGAAAACATAAAGTACTGTTTCAAAAATGAGGACGCAGAAAAGTTCAGGGCAAATCAGGTTTCTAAGCGTTATGCTCTTTCAACTTTGGAAAAGAAATTCCACTCAGACATCGACGATCTACTTGAGGAGAATCTAGAGTTTTGGTTGAGGTTCAGCACCTCAGTTCATCAGATTCAAAAGTTCCAGAACTCCATCCAGGACCTACAGGCAGAGGTAGAGAAAATCAAGGATCACAACAATAAGAATTCAAATTCTAAACAGCCATACTTACAATCTGAAATCCGGCCAATTCTCAGACACATGAGAGAGATAAGAACTGAATTATCACTTTGGCTTGAACATAACTCAGTATTGCAGGACGAATTGCACGGTAGATATTCATCCTTATGCAACATTCAAGACGAATTATCAAAAGCCGCCATTGCAGAGTCAGAGTTAAGTGGGTATCAGGCAGCTAAGTTTCAAGGTGAGGTTCTCCATATGAAACAGGAGAACAATAAAGTGGCAAGTGAGCTGCAAGCAGGTTTGAGTCTTGTGAAGAGGCTGAAAGTTGAAGTTGATAAGACGCTGGAAGAAATGGATCAAGCATTTGAAGTTAGCACTCACCCCCCGATCAAACAATCATCGTCGAGTCGTCATCGAATACCGTTAAGGTCATTTTTGTTTGGATCCAAGTTAAAGAAGCAAAAGCAATCGATCTTCGCGTGTGTGAATCCAGATTTTAGTAATCTGGAACCAACTAATGATAATGCCCCCGTATAGACCAACATCCATCTCCTTCTCCTCGAGTACCTAACTCGTGGTTGCTATTCGTTCTCTAGTCCAATTGTGATCAACAATAGGATGTCAAAGATATTGATGGGTTTCCTTTAAGCGTTGGTTTGTTCTAGATTTATTATTCTGCTCTAATCAACGATTCTCTTATGTCGTAAGTGCGCTAGTGTCTGCATCAGATAACAGTATATTAATGTATAAAATAATTTACTACCTCTAACATGTAGTTATAATTTTTTACAAATAGGGCCTAGTTAATCAAGGTCAATCTTTTTAAAGTAATTGGCAAAAAAAATACCTTTTCACTCCATAAAAAAAATAATCTTTTCAATTAAAAAGGGAAAAGAAAGACTCTGCTCTTCAGAATTTTTCTACTACAAATGAATAGTGAGGGACAGTTTTTCTCGAACGAAAAACAAACATGCAGGAAGAGATATTCCTCCTGTAAATTTTGATTTCCTTTTTCTAATGCATGCGCACGAGATCGAAACTAGTTTTATTCTAAATACAATTTTTTCCCCGTTGAAAGCTTTAAGTCGTTGAATTTTGTCCAAATCATGTGTACTTTCCTGCAGCTTAGTCATATGGCAGTCCATTAGAAAAAGAAAGGCATATCGAGAATCACAACCCAACGGCTGTTAACTCCATATATGGAGATTCTTTCTTTTTAACCAACATATATGGAGATTCAAACTAACAATTCAACAAAGTGATTGACTCCATCAAAGAAAATGTAAGAATATAACTGCAACAAGAAGCACTTACAATGATACAACAGATGTGTATGTTCTACAAATCCCGAAACAGCTCTCAAACAATTCCTGAAAAACTACAATTACAATTCCTATTTCTAGAAGAAACTATTATTTACACAGGCTAATAACTAAATCACTACCAATATTTAATAGCTCTGCAATTCCAGCTATTTGCACAGGTATTCATCCTGTAACACGGACAGGCCAATATTCCTGTTTCTCTTTCAAACCTTGATCCTCAAAAAACTTTGATTTACTGCAGCACAACCACTTACTTCCATCAGCAGGCAAATCCATGTTCAGGTCAAGACTGCTATCAACATTTGGTGGCGATTCTCAGCAGTCTTGTCAAGACATTTTACTCTCAATCTCCTCCCTGATTATCAGACTCTCCTGGATTTTGTGAAACTGATTTATTTTCTAAACCTTCCTCATCAGGTTTACTTTCCGTGACTAGGGCCTCATCACCTTGGACCCCCTGTTCCGGTTCAACACTAGAATGAGAGACTTTTGATTCTTGGTTGGAATTAACTTGCTCTAATGGAGCTTCATTGGCCACAGAGTGGAAAGTCTGAGCATTAGAAGTACTCTCAACCAATGGGGAGACAGATTTTATAGCAGTAGTACATGAAGGAGGTGCAGTAGACAGAGCTGGAGCAGAAACACCAATATTTATAGGAGCTTTTGGGTGGACAACAGAACCAGCAGACTTAGACAGTTTCATTGAAGAATTGCCTGCGGGCATAATTTGTACAGCACTTCTATCCTGGGCAGCCTTTTGCACTGACAAAATATCAGCCGAAGAAACAATACGTGCACCAACTGCAACAGCAGTAGCTCTTACAGCAGCATCAGAACTTGAATTAGACTTCAGCATTGTTCTTTCAGGGACTACAGAATTTGCAGGGGAACCAGAAGATCCCAATACAGCTTGTTGAGATGGAAGCCGAGGTAGCACAGAGCTGCCGTGAACTGAGTAAGTTTCAGCAGTATTACCAGGCTGCACAGGGTTCTTAATTGACGTGTTTAATGACGTCCTAGCTGCAACCAATTCAAATAGAGATAGTCCTTATCAATAATTTCATTGACAATGTCATCACTTCAATCGGTGAGCCAGAAATAGTACATGCAATTCTTGGTAATCCACGAAACAGAACTCTTCACATTTTGTAATATTATAATCATATTGCCACTGCAATATGCAACAAGAACATGATTGCCACCAAATATTTCATACAATTATAATATCATCATTATAAAAAAATAATGAAAAATAAATAAAACAATCATATCCAAAACAGCAGCAATCTGCAGCAATCAGACAGGCATCTCATAGAGTAAAACAGAAAACCTGGTAACATTACTCAGCACAAAATCATAAAAGATATAAAGTTCATGGTAAGTGGTGTTTTGTTCATAGTTTATCTAGGGAATGTCTTCAAATATATGCAAAGGGTATAGCGGCTTTCTTACATGTTTAAGGCTCTATAACTTTCTGTGTTCTCTTAACTTTCAGGTTTTTTTTTTCTCCACCTTTTGCTTACCAAGATATCTTATAATCCTCACCAGCAACATTCTACATTCAACATCAGGTTTTACTATAAAAATAAACTAGGGCATTAAAAAAAAAAGTCCACCTGCTTGATGATGATTAAAATTTGCTGATATAATATACTTATTTTATTTCACTGTCCTGGAGAAATTATCAGAGATCTTAAACACACTAGAATCTCACATTTAGTCTAAAGTTCCCTCTTTTCAAAAAAACAAAAAAATCCCAGTCAGACAATGGGAATCTTCTGACACACTACTTGATTTGGTTCACTGTGTCCGGAAAAAATTAACAAAATTTGAGATCACATTGGCATCTCACTTCAGCATTGAAAAGAAACAAAAACAAATTAAACACATCATGAATCAAACACAACTGATCTGTCTCCTTGAAGGACCAGGATCACAAAAAATTTAGGTCAGTGACTATTAAGGGGTCTATGCAGACTTACTGATGAAAGACACCAATACTGGGTCCAAGACTCAATTTTCATCAGCAGTGACCATTTCAAGGAAAAGGTTATGAGAATAAAAAATCTATTAAGATTCAGTGGATGGTTAGAGGCATGAAGAAGATACGTGAGAACTGAAGGACAGACACTTTACGAATGCTGGAATTCCATTTAACTAGTATAAACTAGAAGTTTATAAAGTAGAAAAGACAATCACCAGGGTCGGTTGTTCCAGGAGCAGTTAATTTTTTAAATGGCATATCAAGGGCTAAAGATAATGAGTGACGAGTTGCCAGCTGTTCAGCAGTAAACTGCGAGCTGGTCAAGTTTGTTCCGGAATTTGTAGTGCCCTCTTTCTTTCGTAAAATGCTCCACCTCTGCAATTATTTGGATATACCATGACAATTTGTAGAGTAAAAAGCAAATAACAACAGAGACAAATTACAAAAATAAATCGATTAGAAGTCATGGGCAAAAGTAACTGTCTAACCCCATTATTACGGCAGTAAAGAGTAGCAATAATTAAACTCCCAAACCTAGACAAAAATTTATTTTCTGTTATCACACGAGACGTAATCATATTAGCCTAGAGTTACATTGACCTAGGTCATGAAAGGCGAAGAGCTCAAGTTAGGAGAAGCCTTGAAGAAAAGGCACTTTATCGAGAGAGATGCTAAAATTAGGTGAACCATGAAAAACAGACATCAAATACATAGAACCATTACATGTTTACGATTTATTTATATATATACCAGAAAAGTTAACCACTCAACCATCAATTCGCAACCAAAAATGATGTGCAGTACTGAAATTTATGTAAGAAATATTTATTTGATTATATCATGGAGAATTAATTCTTTGAGCTGCCAACTTTAATAATTTTCAGGTTCTCAATGAAAGCAATTTTTTTATAAAGAATTATATATACTAAAATGAAGAAAAATACATGAGAGGCGAACGAGATCTCTTAAAATAAAGTACTAAATCAAAATAAGAACAAATGATAAAAACTTAGTCATGCAGCAAAGCTGCCCAATCCCTCTATACATAATAAAGTTGCTTCTTAAAATGCCGAGAACTGAACACCAAAGAGAGGCCGCAAAAATTCTATCCCACAAGGCATCTAAAGACATAGAGACAACCCTGAAGATACGAGCATTCCTTTCCAAATCACAGCAAAAACCGCACATTGCCACAATGTTTTTCCTTCCTTCTGTCCAAATCTTTTAGATTCTGTTTAAATACCCATCGATAGAAATTAAAAAATTAAAAATGTAAATTAAATATGCATATTTGAATTGAATTTATATAATTGAAATTCAAATATGCTAAATCAGCTTGTATTCAATCATTTATTGTTATTTGCTTTCCATGCTACAAATTATCGAGCATCATCAATATAATTGCAGAGGCAATGGCATTACTAACCCCATCACACATCCACACTAAAAATATCAGCAGTTAGTAATCTCCTAAGTTTGTTTCACAGTGACTAAAACCATCACACAAGACATAAGCTTCTTTTATTCTTTTTGTTATAAACATGTTCTGTTCCCACTTTTAGGCTCTGCTTAAGGTAGCCCTTCAATAGAAATTCACAAATTACACATTAAGCATGCACATTAAAAATTTATTTCCTCAAAACTTTATATATGTTAAAATCAACTGATTTCACCTATTCATGGTCCAATGCCCATACTCCCCCCCCCTTCTCTCTCTCTCTCTCTCTCTCTCTCTCTCCAAATAACATAAACTCAGTAGAGCATATGATGCAGGATCTTCATTCAGACAAAGAACAGAAGAAGTAATACATGAAGGAGGGGTATAGGAAGTGGAAGGAGTTGCGAGTAAACTGTTCGTTATTGCTTGAATGCCTGCCAAGACAAGACTGGGAACAGAAAAGGTTGTAATTTCTTAGAAGTCATCAAAATCATCCTCTAATGAGGTAGGGCAAAGAACGACTGTGGCCACAAAAAGAATTGTTAAATATCTGCATGGTAAAAAAATGTTATGGTAATGGAAGGAGCTTTGAGAAACATTTCTTAACTAATTCAAAGACAATATTAAATCTAATTTTCTTGCCAAACAAGAGCATAAACAATATTTTTCTTTACAAAATTGTGCGCTTTAAAATATCAGCAGCCAAGATGCTCTAAATGGATGAAAGGCCTAATGAACAAGTCCTAATTACATGGTAAATAAATATTTACAGGAACAGCAATATGGAAACTACAAAACATCACTCATCAACACTGCAAAGAAGTCTTCCCAATATTGTTCTCAATTAAGAAAACCTCATAGCACAAAGAGATCACAAAAAAAAAATCATATGCCACTGATAAGAGGTTGTGTCCTAATAATAGAATCTCACAAAAAACTTAATTACATGCTAAATATTTACAGGAACAGCAATATAAAGCATTTATAAGGCTAACAATGGGCATCTCAAGGGCTCAACCAGATAAAGAATCCCATATGGGCTAAACAACACCACAAGAAAATTAACACTTGAATACACACTACAAAAAAATATATATATGTAAAAAAGTGTTTTTCTTTTGGAATAAAAAAATATATGTATTTTTAAGATAGAGGAGAATGTGATTTTGAAGAACTGAACCCATCGCTTTGTTCACTTTCTATCTTGCACTATCCATTACCATCCTAATGGAAAAAGAATTATCAGCAAATACTTCTAACATTATAGGGCTATTGAAGAACAAGGAGTACACAAGGACCAGATTTTAGGATGATAAAAAGAAATGATAAAATGGAGAATGACCACACAAATCACAAGCTTTTAGGATAAAAAACCTCACCTGAGCCAACTGCGTAGGACTTCTTTTGATAGGGAAGTCATCTCCTTTCGACATGGTTGCCCAATTTCCCTCACCACATTTCTGAACAGCTGCTCGTAGTTGCTTGTCCTCTTCCTCTGACCATGCTTTTCTTTTCCTTTTGGAAGACAATTTACCACCAGCTGTTGCCTTGGCTTCTACACCTTCAGTCAAGGGTACAGTTGGCAGTGTCTGTCTCTGAACAGTAACAGGAAGAATAACACTTGCTCCTTGTATTAAGTTAGAGGGCTGCATATTCTCTTCAGAATTTGTAGATGAATGACAAACTGGAAGACTTATAGTAATTGGAGCCTCAATTGTTGAGCTACTAGGACCAATTTCACTTAGCGAACCAGAAGCCATCATAACCTAATAAATAAACAATTCCATGCAGCAAAATTATCACAATCGGAGTACAAAAATTATCACAGCCATCATCATCCCTAAACATTGAAACACAACCCCAGAAAATGGATTATTTTGATGGAGAACAACTACATCCAAAAAGCACATGAAATGGACAGCCATCAAAATTGTACAACTATGCACCAATGATAATCACAAGGATGGTACACCAATACCACAAAGGACTATAATGCATGGATACTCTCATACTCCAAATTCACATTAACATATGTAATAAAAGATTAAGCCGCAACATGGACTGAAGAAGTAAATTACATGAAATAATAACCCCTTAGAAGTGAAAAATTCAAAAATGATGTGGGAGCAGGCCAAATAAGTTGCAGTGCAAAATGTTCAATAGGAAAGTAAAATAAACTCAAATTTCAATTATATTTTAAAACAAGAGTATAACTAAAAAATTACCTGGAAGGAGAAAAAAATAAAGAACCTAACCACAAATACAATTCGAGATCATCATTCATATCCATCCAAGTTTGTGAGTGTGCTCCTGTTCAACTTAATACTGAATCTACAAAAGACTTTCATAACACAATTTAGTATGATTTTTTTAATTTTTAATGAACATTTATTTTTATATAAACAGGCATATGACACGTTGGATTGCCATACCTTTATCATCAGATATGTATACTGTTCCCAAATCATGGGGCACAAAATCTTCTGCACATTTCTAAAGCTAAAACTATTTGCCATGATAGTCATTTGAAAAGTGTGTATGCACAAGGAGAGTGGTGGTCCATTCAGATATTAATCTGAAATAATTCATTCTCTACATTCTTGTCACTATTACGAGACTAACAAGGCCGAAAGCAATTTGTAAATCTTAATTATTGCATTTAGATAGACCCTCATTTTTCAAGAAGAGGTGTACATATAGAAATAGTTCCAAGCCCATTATTGCATTTGTATGCAAAGCCTAATCATCTGACAATAAAGTGCACAAAAAGTAAGTGCAAACAAAGGGCTCAGAGGCATATAAATAAAATATGGCAATTGGGGCAAGTATCACCCACTTTCACACAAGCTGAAGCCTCTAATGCAGCCTCATTGTTTATAGGGGGTAATGCTTCCATTTCACATTCTAAGTCACTATCATCATCCTGCAAGTAAATTTCCACATAAATGAGGGGAGAATTCCAACACTCATCCAAGAAAAACACTACAAAGAAAAAACAGACAGTGCAAGCAGAAAGACATTTATCCATGATTGATATTGGCAGAATTAATATTTACCGCACAGAAAGTGCAAAAGTGTAAAGCAACATTTTTTTCACTATAACCATATTTTCATGACTATTTCATTCAAAGAGCTTATAAAAACTACAGAAAACAAGTAACACACTAAGATAAGATTGAAAAAAATAATTATTACAAAATAGAAAACCAACATCAGGGCCTTGGATTCGTATATTTTAATTGTAATATGCATTTGCAGGATTTGACAGAATGTAAAATTTTGCATGATGAAACGGGTTGACCTATTTGGTGTTTCATTAGTAAACTTCTACATGTGCTGCCTAGGGAAAACATTTTCACAGACAGTATGTGTCGCAAATATTTAGAGTTTGGCAAGAAACTCATTTTCTAAAGCCAAAAAAGATCTTATATCCCAATATAAAGGCCAATATGGTCAACATAAAAACATAACCAAAAGCACAAACAAATACTAATATGAATATTAAAGGCATGAACATACATATGTACCCTTAAAAAGTACTTGACAACCAATAATCAGTACATTTGCTAATGTTGTGATCACGGATCCAACAGCAGCTGAAAAAATAATAACGAGAAGCTATTGAATCAACGATATCTATAACAAAGAATTCAAAAAAGGACTGTGTACTTGACGTGTCTTGCACCCCAGTGATCTCAAATATGTACGTTCAAGTCCTAAACAGCACCAAAACCTCCGCTCACGCGTTTTTTAAGGTAGGGAAATCAAATCTTTAACTCGATTGCGTGTTTTACTTGAATATCATCGAGACAACAATGATCAACAGACCGACCAGCAGAAACAGAAAAATTTAAATGTAAATAGTGCCATACAGACCAGAGGTTCAGCCCCGTCTTCCAAATTATCAGGCAAGGCATCACGATACGCCAGATGACGCCATAACATTTGATACTCTCTAGCATTAGATATCCCTGTTGCCGTATTTTTTACCAACTCATTCCAATCAATCTTGGCATCAGAATAGTTTGACACTTCCTGAAGAAATGTCAAAACGGTGGTTGCATCATACCTGAATAGCACCAAAATAGAATCATATTAACACAGATACATACAGTATTAGCCCGCAAAACATCCAAAAATTACAGAAAAGAAAAGAAATACTTCTCTATAAGAGCAGCAGCGTCTTCCTCGCTAAAAGTGACCTTCTTGTTCTTCTTGTCATTTTCCAACATTGGTAAGTCCTCGTTGAAGCAGAAAGAAGAATGAGGCAAGCAAAAGAGCTCTCCCTGACACAAATTTTCGGATGTAGAATACAAGAAAAACCCTAAAACCTTAGTAGAAAAGAGGGAAACCTAAAACGCACAACGAATATCGTCGTGACGCAGCGAGGGGCACACTAAGATCACCGACTCCTAGGGATTTATATTTATAGCAGTAAAACAGAAATTGCGGCGGCCCATAGTCAATACATGAACTACTTTTTCATAGCATCGCTTGATAATTTCTCTTTTGGGACATTATACATTAAATCATTTAATTTTAAGCTAGGTTTCATTTTAATTTTTTTACTTCCTCTAGATTTATAATTTATAAGAAAGATTTTTTTTTCTTTCAATAGTTTTATTAAAATTTTAAAAAAAATTATCTTTTATTAATGATGTGAGATAAATTAAATATATTAATTATTTAAATTAATATTAAATTAAATAGAGATAATTTTTAAAAAAATTTAAAATATGAGATAACTTAATTAATTTTAAATAACTAAAAATATTTTTTTAATACTTATGAAAATTTTCTTATAAATAAAATAAAAAAATAATTTTTAAAATATAGTCAAAATTTCTAATATGTAATATTATTAAACAAGTTGATGGAAAATTTAATTTAAACACTATTATTATGTATTTATTAATATAATAGTTATAATTAACGTATTGTTAAGGTTTAAAATAAATAACTACTACCTTATAAAATAAAAAGGATAAAAAATTTTAAAAAATAATATTAAAATATTTTTTAAAAAGTTAATAAAGTTAAATAATTACTATAGAATAAGTTATTTTTATAATATTTTTAAAATTATAGTATCAAAATGAATAATTTTTATTTATTTTCAACTCAGTAAATAAGTTGAAAAATTCAACTAAAAACTAAATATTTAATTTTTTTATAATTAAAATATTTTAATGTCCTAAAATAAATATTTAAAACCTAAAAATAATTTTTTTATGTTCATGTTGTAATTTTTTATTTCTTATGTTAAAATATTTTAAGCTATTAATTATTTAAGTCTTAAAAATATTTTTATTATAAATTTTAGATTAAGTAATACATAATAACATTAATTATGTGTTTTTTAAATATATAAATTATCATTTTTGTTAGTTTTTTTAACGATATTAAAATTAGGAAGATTTTGATTACATATTAAAAATTAAAGAATTAATGTGAAGTTTAAGAAAATTAAAGAACTAAAAGAAAATTAATCTCAAAATTAAAGAACGAAAGGTTTTTTTTTCTTTATTTTTTTCTGTCCAGTACTTTAGTTCATGAATCTCATTATTATTTCTAAAATTCTCTCCAACAAACTCAAATCTGAATTTTAGTTTAATCTATGTGGCCAAAGCAACGGTCCATTTGGATCCTCTCTTGTTTTATCTACATCAATTTGCTTTAATTCTAATTTTTAGTCATTATATCAGCATTTTTATTTTGGCCAATAGTTAATAGTTATGATATCAACATTTAATAGTTCAAATTCATCACATATTTTTAGCTAAAATGATCCCATATTTCTTAAATGAAATTGTAAGTTTTGAAATTATATTTTTTAATGATTAATTTGATTAATCAAATATTGATTTAAAAAGATTAAAATTAAGAGAAATACAAATTGAAAGATTTTTTATCCAGAAAAAATTGAAATATTCAAACCAAGGATATTAGATATCAAAGCAATTTTGTTCCGAGTTAAATTGAAGCAATCAATTATAACAATTGAAGAGCAATTGGATTTTACGATTTTTTTAATTGATAGGATAATATTTAAATTCAAGGCATCAATATTACTCACTGTTGCACTTGTTTTATATTTTTTAATTAAATCACACGATTTAAGATAAATTAGTTAAAATCAGAAGTTTTAATTTATAACATTCTAAAATATCTTTAATAAATGTCATTAATCACTACTATATATTAATGCAAGAAATAGTTGAAAGTAAATCATACATTAATATTTTACTAAATTTAACAAAGACTTTTATATTAAAAATCATAAAAATCTTCCAAAAGGACTATTACATTGAGCACAGGAAGAGTAATATACAGTATAAAAAATATAAGGGTCTATTTGACAATATTTTTTATTTTCTTATTCTTAAAATAGTATTGTAAAACTGTTTTCGTCAATAAATTTTAAAAACAATACAAAAAAATATGGTTAAATAATTGTTCTTAAAATCATAATAGTAAGTGATAAATAAGTTTTTCAAAATTTATAATTTTACCATTAATAAGATGGGTGCTTTTCACATTTTCTTGTATTTTCCAGAATAAAAACTTCAAAACTTGTTTTGAGTTTTCTGTTCTTTTATTTTTCTGTTTCTCATAACAATTTATAAAAATCAAATTTACCAAACAAGTTTTTTTTTTCCTATTTTTAAAAACAGAAACAAATAGGTCCTGAAAAGTCTTCCAAAACCTTTACAGTAACCTAGTTTGTTCACGTATTTTTTATTTTCGAGATGTCTCTGTTCTTGGATCGAATCAACTCAATCTCTCCAATAACACCATAAGGTGATTACAGAGCAGATATGATAATTTAATATGTCACAAGCCCCCTTACTCTGTGTTGTTAGCCTAAATAATCTTGTGAATGGTTCGGTCTGTATTTGTTTGTTTTGGTAAAAAAAAAATGTATTTGTTTGCATTTCCTTCTACAATTGTTACATGGAAAACGTTTTCCTTTATTTTTTTGTCTTTAGATATGGCAAAAATGAAGTCGGAGAGTTTTTTTTTTTCGGCCAGAAGAAGTCGGACAATTCAAACAAACTATCTGAAATAGTGTGTGTGTATAACGGCTCATGTGACTCATCAACAGTAAAATTTCATGCTAATTAGTTCTTTATGCGGTTCCATGCCCAATAATTGATTTCTTATCTCTCTCATTTCCCTTCCATAGAAGTTCATTTTTAGAAACATGTCTAGTTTTTTATAAGGATGGTTTTCGTTAAAAAATCAGTATATCAATATAAAATATAAAAATAAAATTACTTATGATTTATTTATTTGGTTTTTTTCATCTTAATAGATATATCTTTTTTTTTTCAATGGGCTTCTATTTTATTAAAATAAATAATTTTTATACTCGAATATTCTCATACATATATATATATAATTTTTTTTACCTCACATATATATATATATATATATAAGGTTGATTGTCACAAAATTGTGATGTGTTGGCTCTTCTTTAAATATTTATTGAAAGCACACAATATTTTTTGGTAGGATTTATTTATCATTATTTGAGGTCCAAGCAAGATAGTGCGAGCTTTAGCCCTATAAAATATAACACACTTCTCTCTCTGATTTGCAAACACTTGCTCTTAGCATCAGTTTTTTTTTGGTAACTTAACATCAGTTTTTTATTAGAAGAAAAGATTAGTTGTAACATATAGATCCACCACTCTGCTAATGGCCGTGGGTCATTTGACAATTGTGAAAATCAAAACGTGCGTTCAGAAAGTTGCAACGATCATATTCTCAAGATCAATCAAAAGATTATTCAATCAGGGGATATCAATATATCTTCTCTTGACGATCAAGATTTAAAAACATATGAACACAGGGACGAGTCTACAATTAAGATGATCGTTGAGTTGAGAAAGTGCGAAGTTTGGGTTTTCATTTTTGTGAAATGGTGAATGCTATTGGTTATTCTGGTGGGACTTGGCTTTTTGGTCTAATGAGGACTTAAGAGTAGATGTATTAAAGAGGAAGGATCAATATATGCATGTGAAATTGAGCTGCATGGGTGGAGAGGAAGGATATTATACTTTTGTCTATGCTAATCCTCAAGAAGTGGGTAGGACTGAATTATGGCAAGAATGTTCCTATATAGCTGAACATATGAGTGAACCTTGGATGATTGTGGGTGACTTCAATGGCATAGCTTCACCAGATGAACAGAAAGATGGGGCTAGGCCTAGTTTGTCCAGATGTGTGTTTAGAGATTGGATTCATAATACTGGTTTGATTGACTTGGACGCAGCAGGTCTTTTATACACTTGGAGAGGACCAAAGTTGCAGGGTAGGGATCGAGTTTATAAGTGGCTTGATAGATGCTTGTGTGACATTGCTTGGCAAAGTAGACATCCTAATGCCACAGCACAAGTTCTTCCTAGAATTGCTTCTGATCACCATCCTATCTTGGTTGACGTGAATTTTGAAGCGGCAGGTAGACAGGTACGTCCTTTCAGATTTGAGGCTATGTAGTTAATGAATGAGCACTTTGTGGAATTTCTTAATTCTAATTGGTGCAAAGATGATGAAGCACATGTGGCTTTAGAAAATTTGAAAGAACCCCTTCTAAATTGGAACGCTGGGGTTTTTGGTTTCTTGGATAAAAGAAAAAAAGAATTTTAGCTAGATTAGGGGGGATTCAAAAGAAATTGGGAAGGAAAGATAATCCTTTTTTGGAAAATTTGAGTAAGCAATTAGAGAAGGAATTATTGGAAGTTTTGAATCAGGAGGAAATCCATTAGTTCCAAAAATCAAGAGGAACATGGATTACACACGGTGATCATATAAAGACTGTTACTCGTAGAAGAAGGAATAAAATTAGCATGTTAAAGAATGATGCTTGGATTTGGATTGCTAATGATCATGATTTGATTAAGATGGTTCAATCGTACTTTGTGATGTCATTTGAAGAAGATGTTGCTGATAGAAACTGGTGTGTTATTAATCAACAGTGGGGTTTTGTTAATTCTGATGTTTTGAATAATATGGACAGAATGCTTTCTAATGAGGAAGTTAGAAGAGCGATTCTTGGAATTGGTCCTTTTAAAGCTCCGGGGGATGATGGCTTCCCAGCCATATTTTCCATAAAAACTGGAATTTAGTTGGCAGCAGTGTGTGTGAGCTGATTTCTAAAATGTGGCAGGATCCTTCCAGAATCCAAGAGGTTAATAAGACTTTGATTGTCTTAATACCTAAAGTAGAGTATCCTGAATACATGGGGCAGTTCAGGCCTACATCATTATGTAATGTTCTCTAGAAGGTGATTTCTAAGATTTCTATTATTCACCTAAAGACATTGATGAGACAGATTGTGTCGTTATTTCAGACGAGTTTTGTACCTGGTCGATGCATTCAGGAAAATATTATAGTTGCTCGGGAAATTGTTCACACCATGAACCGTATGAATGGTAAAAGAGGATTCATGGCTGTCAAGATAGATTTGCAAAAAGCGTATGATAAAATGTCTTGGGGTTTTCTTGAGAAGGTATTAGTTGAGATTGGGCTTCCTCAACATATGATTACTGTACTGAAGCATTGTTTTTCTACTAAGTCTATGAGAATAATTTGGAATGGCTCCAAATCGTCTGAATTCATACCTCAACGTGGTCTAAGACAGGGTGACCCTCTTTCACCCTATTTATTTGTTTTGGGGATGGAAAAATTATCGCATTTAATAGCTGATGAGGTTGACGGTAAAAGGTGGCAGCCTCTTCGCATGGGTAGGAGGGGTATACAGATATCACATTTACTGTTTGCGGATGACCTTTTGTTGTTCTGCGAAGCTAATATGGAGCAGCTTGAGGTAGTTTTAGATTGCATCAATAATTTCAGTTTGATGTCTGGACAAATTATCAACCCTCAGAAAACTACAGTCATGTTTTCAAAGAATGTAGGCTTGGAAAGAAGAGAGGAACTCACTGCTAAATGTTTTTGCAGTCACAGGAACTTCGAAAGTTACCTTGGTTCTTATACTAGAAATGGAAGAAGATCGCGATCAAAGTTTCAGTTTATTCTTGATAAAATTCAGAAGAGGCTTAATGGGTGGAAAAGTAAGTGTTTATCCGTAGCGGGCAGACTTACTCTAGTTCAGTCAGTCACACAACAGATCCCTGTTTATCATATGTTACACGATAATATCCCTTCTGGTGTATGTAAGGGCGTGGAGAAAATTCAAAGGAACTTCATTTGGGGTTCTAACCATGATAAGAGGAAGTATCATGCGGTGGGTTGGAGGTTATGTACTGATAAGAAGTTTGGGGGTTTTGGTTTGAAAGATATGAAAGTGATGAATGATGCTCCTATATGCAGAGTTGGATGGGGATTGGTGACTCATATTGAGAAGCTTTGTTCGCAGGTTTTGGTTGGGAAATATGGTAGGTATTGTGATCTTACAAATGAGTGTTAGGTGAAAAATGGTGATTCTATTTTATGGAAAAAATTGGGAAGTCTCTGGCCTGTCATAGTGAAGGGCATTGGGTGGGAGGTTAACAATGGTTTGAGAGTTAATTTTTGGAAGGATAAATGGTTAGATGGAGGACCTCCTTTGATTGAACGATCTATTTGCCATGAAATTTCTGTTTTGGATGCTTGTGTAGCAGATTTTATTTCTCAAAATGGTGACTGGGACTCTTCAACCTTGGCACCATTGTTAAATGAGGAGGATGTTCTTCGTATTAGAGCAAGACCTCCTCCTAGTGCACTGGCAGGTGATGATAGAATCACCTGGTTTGGTAATTCTAGAAAACCATTTTCTGTTGCAGAAATGTACAGCATTCTTCATAATGATTCTGCACTTGAATTTTCATTTCCTTGGGATCTCATTTGGAAATGGAGAGGAACTAGGCGGATTCAGGTGTTCCTTTGGCTGGCTGTTGGAAGGAATCTGTTAACTTCTTAAAGGATCAGTAAATTTTCTGCTTGTTCACCTATTTGTCGCAGGTGCAATGCTAAGGAGGAGGATGTTCTCCATGCCCTTCGTGACTGCCCTGCTGTAAGTAGAAGTTGGAAAGAATTGTTAACCGATAGTCAAGTTAATATTTTCTTTAAAACTAATGAGAAAGATTGGTGGATATATAATCTTTCGAAACCATGATATTTCACATAATGGTGTTGAATGGCGTACTATTTTTGGAGTTGCTGTTTGGATGATGTGGTTTTGGCGTAACAAAAGTTCGTTTGAGTCTCATTTTATATTGCCATATGATTCGGTTAGCAGCATTGTCAAGTATGCTAAAGAAATATCAATGTCACTCAGTGGGACTGGTAATATTTGTTCAAGATCATGGAAGAATATCTGTCGGCAGAAACCAGAAGGAGGTTGGTACAAATTGAATTTTGATGTTGTGAAAGGCTATATGGGGGAAGCTGGATGTGGGGGATTGGTGCGTAATTGCAAGGGTGATTTGTTAGGAGGTAATATGAAGAGGATTGGGAAATGTACTGTTTTTGAAGCGGAGTTACGGGGTCCGATTACTGGATTGCATTTACTGAAAAGTATGCAACTTAGTAGAGTGATAATTGAGGGAGATTCACAAGCTATCACAGCTTTAGTTGATATAGCTATGTCTGGTGCTGCTGACATGAGCTCGAGACTTACCAAGCTGATGCAGAAAGAATTATTGGGATTTTGGCAGTTAAAGTTCAGTCATTGCTATAGAGAAGGCAACCAGTGCGCTGACTGGCTTGCCAATGGTAGCTTAAATCTTGAGTATGTCGTCTATCAGTTCACTGATCCTCCTGAGGGTCTACGTGACCTACTGCATAGGGATGTTTTGGGCCTCTGTAGCCCCAGACTTGTTGCTTTTAGTTTGTTTTGATTGGGGGTCAGGCCCCTTGTCTTACCAAAAAAACATATTCGGAATTCCAAAAAGAACAAAAGAGGTTCAAGAATTGCAACAAAATGATTAAAGAATTATTTTGTAGAAAGGGCAGATATTCATAAGAGTATTCAAATTAAAATAGATTAAAAAAAAATCTAGATGACTTATTATTTTTTATAGTACATATGAAGATTGCTTTGGCTCAAAAGGGGGAAAAAGGGGCAAAAATCTACTTCAGACTACATCACAGATCTGGAAGTGTTTAGAGATCTCTTAGATTCTCCCACACCCCCACCCTCCCCCCCAACCACAGACCCTAAAAAATAATCTTGGCTGAAAAGAAAAATCTAACCTATCATGGTAAGAGATCATATAATTTAAAAAGAAAATAAGACAAAAATGTCCAGAAAATCTTTTCATTTTCCCGTGGAATCTATTTCAGACTCCATCATCAGTATCCTGATACTCGGCAAATGCAGAGAATAACCTAAAAATAAACTTCAACCAATCTTGGGCTTAACACATGGAACAGCAAGGTTACAACTGCTAATCCAGACCTGTGAACAATCAGAAAAATCAAATCACCAGACATCTCTAAGGTATCGTCCGTCCATCTGGAGCTTTTTCACTATAGTCTCAGCTTTTGACGAGTCCACATTTTCCTGATGGTTTCAAGAAAAAAAAAATGTCCCTGAGTATGAAGTACATATGGCTTTGCAACCAAAGATTAGCAAGCTACAATAGGCATGTCAGAAGAAAGCATATTTGTACTAAATTGATGCCCTAGTCCAGAGGATATATTTAAGATAAGAAGCAACTACCAAAAGGTTCCCCAATTTTCGTTTCTTATACCAGAATAACAGTAAAGGTTGCCTTTTATTGTGAATCATACAAAGAGATAGCACCTTGTCGAGTTCCTCATGATTTTGCATCACTAACACAGTCCATATGACCAAACACAAAAATCATGAAAGAAGGTTTAATTGATAGAAAACTAAAAACACTAACACGAGTTACACTATAATAGTCATCCCCAACAGAATGGAACAGCAAACCCAGTTCCTATCAATGTATCAAATATCAATATTTAATATCCAATATATATATGAGGAATAAGAAAGGCTGACACATCCATTTATCCGTATTCACTGCACTGAGGGTTAGTAGTGCGAGGGGTAAGGTGATGAAAGACAACCCGCACCTGCTGCTGAACAATGATATGAAGAGTCCGATGAACATCTCTGGCCATACCCTTAGCATCACCACAGACATAAAGATAACCTCCCTGAGAGATCAGGCTCCACAAATATTCTGACTGCACAAAGAAAATTGATGCCAAAATTAATTTAACAGAGTCAAATTTCTTCCTGCTAAGGTGCTACTCACACTTACTTTATCCATCATCTTGTGTTGAACGTACTCCTTTTCTGGTCCCTCTCTAGAAAATGCAACAATCAACTCCGACAGAACACTTTGTTCCACAAAATTCATGAGCTCATCCTCATAAATAAAATCCTATAGACCAAGCCAAGATTAATTAAAATAAAAATCACATATCCTTCAGAAAATCCACTAAGAATGAAAGGGCACTAAGCAAATATCATACCATACGGCGATTCCTACATCCAAAGAAGAGTAATGCAGGACCAGGTTGAATGCCATCCTCTTTGAGTGCCAATCTTTCCTGGATAAATCAGAGACAGAAGAATAAATTGTGAGAATGTAAACGTTAATAATAATTATATTTAAGGATCCATATGTACTATGACTCAGGATTTAGAGCTTAACTAATTTGGGAATCTAAGATTTATTTATTATGAACTTAGGTAAACAAGGTTATTCCAATAAAGGCTTTCAATTTGAATCAAATCAGCTTCAAAATGGGACTTTGATTATAATTAGATCAAATTTAGATAGTTTCAATTTTAGTTCTTCATATGTGGTTGATTGTTGCTGAACTATCAATTTCATTCCACTTTTTCTCTCCAATTCTCATCTACGAATTTCTTCTTCTCATTCCATCTTGTTCGGTATCTATCAGCTTTACATTGAAATCAGAACACAATAAATATCAATCTTATATTCAAATCAACTTCAAATGAGACTTTTGTCTATAATTATATCAAAATTGATTATTTCATTTGTCCACCAGAAAAAAAAATAATTCATTTAACATGTGGTTGATTATTATATAACTATCAATTTGACTCTTAATTTTTCTCTCCAATCCCCATCTATGAATTTCTCCTCTTCATTCTACATTGCTCAGCAAAAAAACTATCAGCTTCACAGTAAAATCAGAACACATTAAATATCTATATTACATTCAAATACCTGTAGGAATCCCCTAAAAGGAGCCAAACCAGTACCAGGTCCAACCATAATAATAGGAGTAGAATGATCAGCAGGTAACTTGAAATTTGATGACCTTATGAAAACTGGAGCCCAGCTACAGTCATGGCTTTTCTCCAAGGGGATGGCATTCTGTTTATTAATGAGAGATTTAGGTTATATACATTGCAAGATCAAGTTGCACAAAGAAAAAAGAAAAACAAAAGGACCAAGATGCCTTTCTTTGGCCAGAGGAGGACCAAGATATTGAGACTCTGAATATATGACATATAAGAAGCATGTATTTTGCAAAATGCTACCTTCATCCAGGTTGAACACAGTCCTTTGTGGATTCTGCCGGTGGGAGTTGGACCATAAACCAGGGCACAAGTAACATGTACCCCTTGTGGAGCAAACCTGGACAATCAGAATATTGCAATATTATTCTTCGCCAAATCTTTTATAAAGTTTAAATTAGATATTTTGGATAGTTAAGATAAATTACCTAGGTGAGGATGAAATCGAGTAATAACGAGGCTGTAAACGAGGGGCTATTGCAGAAAAAAACACACCAAGGGGAGGTTTTGCCGATGGAAACTCAGCCATTACCTCAAGGAGGCTTCTCTGACTTCCAATCACCCATTTAGAATACTCATCCTAGAAAATGAAAATTTGTAAATTACCAATAATAATAAAAGCATTGAACTTGAAAACAAGAAGCAGTAGCAGTACTTGCAATTTTTTACACCTTTCCTTTAGAAGATGATAGGAACTTTAATCTTTCTGCTTCACTAGGTTCAGAAGCGTGACCAGCCAAAGCAACCAAAGCAGCCTGAAAGAGGAATAAATATAACTTCCTTATTTTTCCTTTAAAAAAGGAAGGTGGTTCCTATTTAAAACTATTTATTTAGATAATAAGAGAAGAAAAAAAATGCTAAGCACTGAAAATGAAGATCATATGAATACCTTCCGAGGAGGGTTCAAGAGATCAGCATAGCGTGCTAATGCAGTGCGCAGCATGCAAGGACCAGGAAAAGGAGGTGGTAGAGAACCTCCCAGTGAGGTGCCATCTTCGTTATCAGTGTGAAGAGAAAACAACAAATCTAAATTCTGACCCAACAACTTTCCAGCTTCTTCAACTGTTTCATCACTGTTCTCAGCATAAACACCCACATGATCACCAGTTTCATATCTGTGAAAGGACTGACAAGAGTCATCAACACATTCTTTAACTTCCAGATAATTGTGGCACAATACATCATTTGCTATCAAATTAGAGAAGAGGCTGCATAATTAATGCTGAAGTTTACAACCTTATTACAATTCAGGCTTCCGCAAGACAATCATGCCATTAACCCCATTAGAAGATTCATGCCCTTAAATATGTACATATCTTTTCACAGATCAATACTTAAACAACTAAATTCTCAGAGAAACACATCCTTTCTAATATATATATATATATATATATAGAGAGAGAGAGAGAAGCACTGGCGCATTGTTCATAAATATAAAATCTAACATTTTAACCCTTCTTTCTGCACTGATAGCACATAAAAGGTATTATAAATTTGGAACCAAGAACAATCATCTCACCACCTGCACCGGCACAAACTTATAATAAACAAGAATGATATATCAAGCCACCAACCAACACCTAACACTACCAAATGATTCCTAAATAGAAGAAAATAAGTTATGCATATCATTCCAGCAGATAAATTTAAAGTCCACCAGCTAATGCACTTTAAGAAAATGGAAATGTTAGTAATATACTGTGAGAAATTATTTAAAAGTCCATAATAAAATTAAAATATTATAAATGACCTATGATGTCCTTCATCAAGATAAATGTAGCCTAACTTACATTATGCCAGTCCCTGATATATCAAACTCCAGATGAATGCAGGAGCGGTCGGACTCTGGTTTGTGAAGCTCTCTTTGAACAGCTACCCTAACCCTTCAAGAAAAAAGAAAGGAACATTTTAGTTGTAGTCCAGTTTGATAAGCAATAAGAACCACCAATCAAAATGCACAACTCCAAGCACCTGCAAGGATGGTGAAGGTCATACACACCATTCCCATTTGCTAGGTTTAAGCTGTTATCATGGCATGATGTGATATTGGGATCATGAATCACCAATCGATATTCAGGAATTGCAGCTGTATAAGGAGTGGAGGCAGTATTCATATCATCCTCATCTCGGAGCAATTTATCCAACTCAGGCCATAGAGATTCCTTCCTGCAAAGGGAAGTCCAAATCAAAACATCTGAAATCTCGTACAATTTTTATGTTCCCCCAAGTATACCATAAACGTTATTCCAACTGCAGTAGCAACACAACTGATATGACAATAGCAGGATTTAAAAAGATAATATTACCAAGCAGCAAAATCATCCTCAATGGATTGATCGTCATCACCTAGCCCAACTGGAACAAGACGCTTTGCACCTATTGCAAACACAAATAAATATCAGAAGACATCCATGAAAGAATTAAAATCTTTCTAAAACCATTTAAAATGTATATACTCTCAGACACTAAAACTGCACATGGTTCTACTCGCCAAACATTTATCTGTAAAGAGTTAAAACAGTATTCTGTGGACATAGAAATATATAAATACCGAAGGTGGTACTTAAAACATTAACACTGTATCTGAGTATAATAAGACGGTTATGTCAAATCACCCCAATGTGAAAGCATCCTGGAGAATATGTTAAAACAAATTACAAATATTTTTCAACTAAACAAAATTCCACCCACAAGATTTCAAGGAAAGTGTATTAAAAGCTTTGCATGAGCAATAGCCCAGGCTAAGCCAACGGAAGAAAGAACCTAGCAAAGGTAGATAAACTTTTTTCTCATGGCGGCAGTAAACATATCTACAGCAAATGCAGATGAAAAAAACATATTTTTCTTTTCAGTTTCATCCAATAACTATAACACCAATGGCTTAGCATAAATAAAAGGGGAAATATACCAATTAAATGGGGATGATGAAGTTAATACCTTGTTCACTAAGTTTTTCATCAATGACTTTACCTATCTGTTTCAACAGAATACCATTAGATGACAAATATGATGTCAGATGTATAAAATTAAAAAAAAATAAAAAAAAAGGTCTACCTTATTAAAATGCTCATATTGCCTGTTACCTAGGCCAAAAACACCATATGTGAGTTGTTGAAGCCAGGGGCCTCCCTCATCTTTTCCCTGAAATTAAGGCCAAAACATAAGAACCGTTTTATGTTAAGTATATAAAAATACCACTAAAATGAGATAGAAATATAAAATTACTTAGAAATAGTTACATAGCTACAAACCTCAGTGAACCATTTGTAGAATCTAGCAGCATTGTCAGTTGGCTCTCCATCTCCATAACTGCGTTGTCAGGTCCTAATATGTCAACTGCACTATAAACTTCAAGTCTGTTTGAAACATTTTTGTGAAGATAGCTCTTACGTGGCCAACATGAAAAATGCAAGGGTCTCTTTCTTCAGTTTTTCCTCATATTGATCATCATCTTCTGCATAGTCATCCTGATTTAGATAAAGAGATCAAAAAGTTAAGCCAAATATAAGTTTTACAAAAGCAAGCTCTCCTGGAACGATACCGCATGTCATCATTTGGAAAACTTTCAGGAAGTTACCTCATGTGGCCCACAAATTTACAAGCAAAATGAAGTGCCACAATTTCATCTTAATCCAACTTACCAAGTCAACAACTTTGACAGCAGCTTTCTCATACCTTGCCCTGATCTCCTCCGCCAAAGCCTATAACGAAAATTCAAAAAAGTGAAAGTACATTGCTTATATAACAGTATAACTTGATTGACTGTATGACTAAAGATAAACAGTTCTCTGCAAAACAAAGATCCGCTTTAAATTGACGTCACCAATTCAAGCATTCAGAAATGTGGGGAAATTAGATTCTTATTGAAATACAGTAAAGTGCTCGAGTCACAATGATTTCAAGCTAAATTAGCACGTTTCAATCAACGGTCTTTGAAGATATAGTCATATGGTCAAGACTTTTTTTTTTTTTGGGTAAAGGTCACAGTATAATGCCAATACATTAGAGACAGACATGTAGGGTTACTTCACGTTATAGTGCAGTTATAAAGTAATTTGATAGGTCATTAATATCACTAGCATGGCAGGCCTAAAATACTCAGAGCATAACAGAAGGTAAGTAAGTAACACGTGCATCTTCCTACTGCTACTTCAATTTTCCCGAATTCAATACCATGACGAATCAAAAAGCGTTAAGAAAAGCTAAGGCCTAATAACAACTCAAAATCTTCATTGTTGAGTATCTCCTTCGAAAATGCAGGCAGGAACACCGCCAAAGCTCGTACTAAGTTGTCTTAACAAGCACGAGGTAAGTAACTCAGCACCTGATTCATATGAGTTAGGACGAAGCAACAGAGGAAAAGGAAAGAAAAATATTCTTCTACGGGTGGGCCAATAAAGAACTTCAAAAGAAAAAACCACATCTAGAAACAATTCTTTGACGTATTTTCAAATTTATACAAGAAACAAGCTGAAATCATCCAAACACCGCAGCTGATTCACCTTAGCAAATCCCTCAGCGGTACCAGTCTGGGTACCAAAGAAAACAGTTACTTTAACCTTCCCCGAGCCAACGTCAACATCATCTTCTTCATCCTTCATCGACAAAGAATTGGGCACCACCACCGGCTTCAACTCCTTACTCCGATCCGACGATTTCTTCCACACAAACACCAGAAGCCCCAGTACGACAGCCACCGCGGTTGTCACGATCACTAGCAACAAATCCGAAACCGAATCGCCCATCGAAATGCCCAGCTTCGATTCAAGGGTACGCAACCAATCAAAATTCGAAGCCATCGTAACTAATAAAAAAAAAAAAGTCAACCCACGAATTGAAGCTCGAAATCAATTCAAACTCTCTTTTCAGTGATAGGAGTTGTCGCTGATTCCCTCTCTCTTGCTCCACCCACTCTTTCTCCACCACTGTGTGAGAAAGCGCGGGTGAGCCCAACAAGATGGAAGGGATTTCGAGCGCGAGAAAGAGGGAGAAGAAGGCAGTGGAGGAACCGAGCGAAACTGGAACGGTTGTGTCTAAAGAGGACCCATGAGCCACGAGAGCTCAACTAATGTTTGGGCCACTTATTATTTCATTATTATTAAGACTCGTTTCGTGCGAGGGAGATCAAGAACGCGGAGTCATTGTTGGGGACAGTTTCACACAAGAAGAAGACGAAACAACGGAGACTTCTCGGCGTTGACAACGAACCTCCAAAATTGGCTATGTCTTCACTTTACGTAAATTTATTTCCCATTTTCAACCATTTCAACCTTTATACAGTGTTCATTGGGGGGAAAGCTTTTGTGCAAGTCATTCTCAGTCATCATAATTTCCTTTTCTTTTCATTTCCGTTTGAGTGGCTCTGAACAAACATAAGATGACATGAATAAATTACAAAAATTTGAAGATGTTGCCATCCATATATTTAATAATTTTAATAAATAATTAAATTAACGTGCACCACAAATTTTACCTGAGTTTTGATGAAATAAATGTGTGTGTATATATTATAAATATTTGAAGTGATTTAATTCTTATTAACCATTTTTTTATTTAAGAGATGACTTATACACCATAGACATACCGACAAGTTTGAACGTGCGACCTTCTACAAAAGGGAAAAACTTTAGGAGGAGCAACCGGGTTGCAACAACATGCCGTTGGCTAGTTATTATCAACTTTTTTCCCAATTGACCAGACTGAAACATTAATAAATTGGCCACTAATTTGGTTCAAGAAATAGGGTAGATCGCAGCTAAAAATTGATCAGCCAGTTATAAATGAAACAGTTCTTGCCAGTTATAAATGAAACGGTTCCTTCTTAGCAAAGGTAGACTAAAAGGCAGATGAGCAAATTTTTTTAGTTAATTGGACTTATAAAATTAGATAAAACCACCTAAAATAATAAGTGACAGTTCAAAACCCTGTCTTCTAATCTACAATTGTCTGTTTGGTTTTCAATTAGTTAAAAATGAGTTTTGATATAATTAATTGTGCAACATAATTATGATAAAAATTAGTTTTGTGTTAACATGTTTATGTTTAGATAATTTATTTGAAAATTAGTTTTGACAAAACTCATAATTTTTTCCCTAAATTGAACTTAAACTCTATCTCATGATTAATTTAATTTCCTTAGGCTAAAATTTAATTTGTAATTATTTAATTGAGAACAAAGTATATCTAATATAATATTTTTTTATATGTCATGATTTATGAAAATTAAAAATTTGAAGGGATATTTTGGTCAATAGGTAGGAGAAATTTTATGAAAATTTTATTTTCTCAATTTTTCTATTTTTTCTCATTTTTATTGGTATATTTTTACCTGATTTTAAAATAAATATAGATAAAAATAAAGAAATATAATGAAAAAGCATGTATGAAAATCGGGGTTTCATAACTGGTTAAAAACTGGGTTGAACCAATCCTAGCTTTTCTTTAATATTTTTTTAAAATAAAATAACATTATTTTTAGAATTAAGTAGTATTATTTTTAGTATAAATTTTTTTCTTTCTATAATATAATATGTTATAAGTATTATTATAATTTATAATTATTAATAATGATAAATTTAATTGATAAATAATATGAAAATAGAATATCAATTGACTATTTTGAATTCAAAATATAATTAAAGATGAATATTAACTTGTTTAGATTTTAATATTAGGTTATAAAACTTATTAATAATATTTTTAATTTTTTATATATTATTAAATTTACTTTTTATCCTATAATAAATATTAATTTTATGATCATGGATATATATTTTTTTATATTTTTTATTTATATTATTAAAAATATATTAATTTATTCACAAACGGTCCGACCCCGATATGACCACTAAACCTTAAACTGTTGTCTCATCTGGTTCAATAGTCGGTTCAATTTTTAATACCTTAATACACACATTCACTTTTCACTTATATGGGGCTTAAGAGTCTTCACCTCTTGGTGAGAGCCCCAAGCACATAGGATTTGCTTCCATTCCGATTTTTTTCACTCATATACACGTTTTTACTTTTTTTTTTTCAATTGAAAGAAGAGCAATAAATACACACGCATGTGTATGTCTATATTATAAAATTAAAAAAATACTCACTTAGTTTATTTTTATCAATTGTTTAAGGTTTTAGCGTAGATTAAAATATATAATTAATACTTCCTCCATCTCATATGTATTGTTGTTTTTAAGTTTTCTATTTTGCTTCAAAATTATTATTATTTTACAAATTTAACGTATGATTAACTTTTTTCACAATTATGCCTCTATTCATTAATCTCATTTTTTTTTCCTTTTATCTCTTATCAGCTGTATGGTGCCATTTGGCATATTATATAAAATCTTATTGTATGAGCTAATATAGTACATTATAAATGAAATAAACTTATCACTTATTTGGTGCATATAATGTATTAAGTTATACACCATGATGCTGTTATAATACAAATATGGATGCTTCAATTTGGCTAAACTAAAGGGCCGTATAAGACCTAATAAATTAGAGTTTTGTTGTATAATGCTATCATTGTAGTACCCAAACTAGCCATCTTCCTCCCATAGCCGCTCTTGCTTGCTTCTTCACGCAATCCTCTTTCTACGTACCACTGCTCACATATCACCACCGTCGTCGTCGGCTACCACCATCAGCAGCTCAACTTCGATGATTTCACATAGGTTACGTGCCACTCTGTCTTCCTTGTTCAAAATTTCTGCACCCCTAATTAATCTCTGTTCAAATATCTCTGGTTTTGGAGACTTAGCTAACCATCAAAATTGCTAATTCTGTCTCTGGTGAAGAGAGTAAAATCATCCCCGGGCTTATGATTTTCTTATAATGAGGACAAAAGAGCTCTGCAATTGAAACCAATATTTGTTGAAACAATTGCGTTGAATTCATGGATAGTGGACTGGATTTCCAATTCTCACCATTGATACTAACAACCTATTTGGTTCATTTATAGAGGAGTCAATGGATATAATAGGGGGGAATATAATGGATGAGATGTAAATAAAATACATATGAATTTATTTAGTATGACACTGAGATATATGAAAAATAAATTATTTTTTATATTCAAATAAATAGTAAAGTACTAAAATACTCTTGTAAAAAAAAAAACTCATTTCCATAAGGGCAATTTTGCCTTTTTACTCCTATTTACAGTCATGTAATTTTAAATACATAGTTTCTGAACAGGTTTATCATTTACATTTAGAGGTGTATTTGGGTTTACAGACGTAATCCTATAATCATGTAATTCGGTAAACCAAACGCAGCCACTCATATAATGTAATATTATTTATATTATATTATTCCCATGAATTTGAACCAATTAGGCTATAAAGATTCCCTATCCTCAAAAATCCTAAAGGCTTCTGAAAAAATATGAGCATTCTCATATTTGATCTTTAAAACCATTATGGGTATTGTCATGCTAAATGGACAGATTAAAAAATTAAAATAAATTGTTTTAGATTTTTGAAAATATTAATATACTATAATAAATTTAGATAAATATATGACTTGAAGGGAATGGCTTTTGGATGTTTGCTGGAGATACTTTTAATTCTTATAAAAAAAATAAGACAAATATAATATACTTTTAAGTAAAGGATGTTTTTTGCAAAAATAGTCAATCTTTAGATAGTATAGTATTTTATTTTATACAATATCACATCAAATAAAACATGATGTAGTATTCAAATCTTACTGAATAGTACATACATACCAAAGACCTTTTCTCGAAAAGAAAAGACAAGATGATGATGATGATTTATGACTTTTTAAAGATCAAATTTAGGACTCGTTTGGTTTTTTATTTTATAAAATTAAGTTGAGATAAATGAAGTTTATAAAAATGAAGTTTAGATAAAGTAAATTTATTGGGAGTTGTTATGTTTGGATATTCTTTTTGTAAAAGTAAGTTTGACCAAAAATCTATTTAGATGATAGGGGTTAAAAGTATTTTTAGATGTATAATACAGAGTAAATTTGTTTCTCCTTTTTCAAAACTCACGTTTTATTAAAGTAAAAGTAACTTTCTTACTCATTTTTTAAAATCACAGTTTAACCCACTTTTCATTTTTCAAAAAGTCAATTTGTATTTCACCTGTGTTATTGACTAAACACATCTTTTATAAAAGTATGATTTTAAAAAACCATAATTTATTTTTGAAAAAAAGAACCAAAAACCCTCTAAGACCTTAGTCTTTTGAATGGTCCGTTGGGTAGAAGGACCCAAGGTGGTTCTATAAAAAAAAAAAAAGAAAAAACGACCCAAGGTAGTAGGTAATTTTCACCGCAATACTACACAAAAAAATGTGAATTTTTAATATGCTACAGTTTAAAAAAATATTTTTTTATATATTATAAAATTGAATCTCCATGTATGAGATATCTAGATATAATTTTTTAAAGATATTTTTTTTATTAAATGAGAAAGATCTTGGTAACAAAGAAGATATTAAGATCTTCGCTTGATCTACTCCTCTCTTCTCAATCCTTCTATTTTTTTGTAAAGTAGATCTATTTTTTTATTTTTCAAATTTTTGTTAATCTGTTTTTCATTTTCCCAACCACACCAAGATAAATAAAAATATATAAGTTATATAAATAACATATACTAAATAAAATAAATTAATTATAATAGTAAATTATATTATTCAATATTATTAAAATTATATGGATCTCTTTATATTTTGAAAACATGTATTTTAGTTAAACTGTTAACATTATTAAAAAAATATATTTTGTATTAATTAAAATTTATATTAATATACAAAATAAATATAAGAGTAGGATATATCACTCTTCCTTTAATATTGCTAAAAATATAGAAATCTTCTCCTATTTTCAAAATATACATTTTAGTCAAATTTTTAACTCAATTAATAATATAAATAGGAAGAATAAGGAAGAGAAATAAAAAAATATATGAAGAAAAAAATATGAGTTATCCTTTTTTTTTGTTGCTATAACTCATATATGATGTGCTAAATGGGCCCTTAGTCATTTATTAATGAAAACAGAGTAAATAAGAATATTTTAGTCATTATATAATATTATTTTACATTAATTAAAACATGTATCATACCCTTTATAATATATAACTGACCAAACAAAAATCCAAACAAGGCAAAAGAAAAAAGATTTTCATGAGGGACACAGGCCCAGTTATTTCCCTTCAGTGGTCTAGCTTCGTCATTTTTCTACCAATATTCAATATGCTTATAAAAAATTGTAGAGTTGATCAACTCATAATTATACTCCTATTTTTCAATTGATTTCTGTGTTTCTTTACTCACGTATGTTAATAATACAAAGGATTATACGCATTCGAAAGCAAGAAGCAACAATGATATGACAAAGAAATTTATGCCTTTTCGAAGCCTCAAGTTGCATTGAACATAAACAAGATCATTAATTATTTGATGTTTTAATGATCTGTTTCCTTTTTTTTTTGTCCCTTTTAATTGAATATGCTCAAATATACTTCAGTTTATCTTAAAACCAGAAGAACTAAAACATGTTCGGGTTAAAACTCGACTTGCAATTTTCGGTGAATTTGTTGCACCAGATTCATAGCTTTTGCCACTATTCACATACCCATAAGAATTTGATGGAATGTGTAGTCTAACATGTAAAGGGTTTTTATAAAAAGAAAATAACAAATTTAAAATAATTAGCATGTAAAATAATTCTTTTGGCGTGTTTTTCAGTGAAAATACACAACTTGCTGTGTGTGTATTATTACCTGCATTTCTTAGGATTCACATTCTAGCATGGTTTTGTTTTCTCTGTTTTCTCTTGTAACTTCCACGGAACATGTGAGCCTGAATTTTATTGTATCAGTACTCCTATCATTTGCGCTCCTCACCAGTTTCCTGTGTCTATAGAAGCAATTAATGTGATTGAGTACAAAACTACATGAATATCATCATCATAATCCATATATCAATATATATATATATATGTATATAAAATAAAATCCATAAAAAAAGCTTTAAAAAAAATGTTGGGAGCTAACCGACAATACAACTATTTAAAAGGTTAATTATGTTCAAATAATTCACATAAAAATAATAAGATTAATATTCATTCTTATGCATGTCAATTAAACATTATTAATTAATTATACTAACTCTGATTGTAAACAAAATTACGTGCAGAAGTGGTATATAAATAAAATGTAAATGAGGTGCTTGGAACATTAAAGAATCAAAACTTTTAAAGATTAGCATGTCGCAAGGATGATATGCACAAATCGAGAAAGAATCAAAACTGAGAACAGCCACAAGTAGAAGCTAACGTGCGAAGTGTTAACCACCAACCAAACCAAACCTCACACGTACTATTATCCCAAAACCAAATGATTCACAGACCAAACAAGCCTCACATGCGCTTATTAACTAAAAGTAATAAATCCACAGGTAGACCCAGTCATGCTTTCGCATCTTGGCCATGGAATTAATTGGAATTGATTCTTCAACTAATCTTCCTTTCCCAGAGACGCTGTATTAGTTTCAATAATTTACCGAATTATAATGACTTAGTCATTGAAGATAATAAATACATTACATGCTAATCTTATCGACTGAGTAATGGATTTATTATTCATAAAGATTTACTCAAAATATTAACTTTCGAAAAATTAAATCAACATTCTTATACCGGGATTTCTATTTTACTCTTCAAACAATGCCCCATTCTCCTTCCAGCTTGTTTTTCAGCTGGTCAAGTTCTTTCGGAGGCAGAGCCACGGTGATGATTCTTCCGTTGCCGGCATCATCTTCAGTGTCATCATCTGCCCCCGGTGCCGGAAGCACTAAGACGATCCCTTCATCACCCACTCCATGAAAGGTACAGTTGGCCAGAATAGGTTTCCGACCCTCCAGTTTCACCTCATAAAACTCAGCTTCTTCCAAATCCACAAATGTCAGGTTCGCTCCATAAACCACGAAATTCCCTGTTCCTTCATCTTCTTCCACCATCCTTTCCATGATGTCATTCTCCACCATCTTCTTCTCACCGATCATCATCGCCAATTCCGACACGTCGGATTTCCCCACCGCAAAATCCGCTTCCACTTTGCTGAACACCAAGTCATTGATTGGGAAGTCATCTTCTCTTCGCTTGGATCCGTTTGTACAAATCGTCACAGCATTTAGCCCAGAAGCATCTTCCCTTATTTGACACAGAGATTTCCACACTATGGCAGAGAGAATTTCAAAATAGGAAGTAGGAGCAGAAGTAGTTATTGTTGTTGCCAAATGGTCAAGTTGTTTCAATGTGAGGCGGAAAGAGTGGTTTTCGATATTCCTGTGATCTGCAACTAACCAGTGTTCCCCGACGTTGACGGACCTTTTCGCTGATACCGGCTTATCGGAGACCGAAGGAGGAAGCTCAGGCTTGGCAGGAGTCGGCACGTGAAGAGGCCTGGGAGGCACGTGACCCGCCATTATCTTACTCCATAGGGTGATGAAGTTGAGAGCAGAGAAAGCGTCTCCGAGAACATGTGCCCAGCTGAGGCCCACGGCCAGTCCTCCACATTGGAACCTTGTGAACTGAACAATTCACAACAGAAGCAGTACGTTCAGTTTCTCAAGTATATAAAAAATGAGCCTAATCATATATTCCATTAATGTTACGTACGAGTGATTTTTTTTTTTACCAACGAGCGATATTTTTTTTTTAAACAAAATGCATTGAATTAAGTTGCCACAATACTTACGTATCCAATTGACATATGACTGTGTAGAGAAGATTAGGATACATATGCATTCATGTTCTATGTGAAATTTCATAGAATCATCCTAAAAGCATATACCAAAACAGAAAAGTCATCTAAAACGACAGCACTAGATGGCGTCTAGTACAAATAATTGAAATTGAAACTGAAATTAAATTTAATTCATGTAATTTCTCGGTACCAAAGAACCACGTCACAAGCACATTATTGGCTGTCAGCTAACAAGTATGGAGCAAGTACACAAGAGGGCCACGTAAATTTTTTTGGGGTCTCGTGAGAGACCTGATCTCATCTTCAGTCAAAGACCTAGCTAAGTGCATATTTATAATTTAACAAAAAAAAATTTCAAGTATACAATTATATAAAAGTAATATTCTATTATTAATTAATCATTAATTTATTTTTCCGTAGTAATTTTATTCTTTGTATCAATATATTGATTTAATTTATAGAAATTATGTGTATAATAAATAAAATTTTATTAAAAAATCTATTTAATATAATATAACCTTCCTCTATCAATAATTAATTAATTGACAATTGACTAATGTATTAATGATAAAAATAATGAATACAAATTTTAAAAGTACGATACTTTCTTGTTAAGTTATTGATAATATAGACAGTGGTATCTTCATCGAGTTTTTTGCAAGTTAATACAAACAAAAATGCTTAAATTGTTGAGTATCTAGTGTCGTTAATTTATACAGCTCAGATATTTTTTTAAATCATACTACCAAGTATAATTTTTAAATACAAATATTTATATAACGGTTTTTATTTAGAGGCTCATAATTAATTTATAATCATTTAATAAAAGTTTAAGAGAATAAGCAACGCATTAATTTTGAGGCTGTAAGCCATTTCTTAATTCAATTTCTACTCCCACATATATAAAAGTTTTTGAATAATGGAATGCTAACTATACCTTAACTTCTAGAAAAACTGGGGATTTGAACCCTTAACATAAAAGGTGGCCAAACGAAAAAAACTCAACATAAATAACTAATTAATATAATTAAAACCGATCAACAAAGAAACCAACCAACATCCAAAAACCACAAACTCAATATGCATTATATGCACCGAATTTGCTTAATTTCAAACAAAAAAAAGAATCAAAGGATAATAACAAGCACAAAATTCAACTGCAAATAAGAACGAATAAATGAATATGAATAGTTTTATAACTCAATACTATAAACATTTCATTGATTGCATAGAAAAAAAATCTCTATTAAATATATAATCGATCCTCCATCAATTTTTACTTTAACACGTGTTCGAAAATTCCCATCACCAACCCTGCCCGTGAGAGGAGCTTAACGGTCTTCCGTGACCGTAACTATTCAGAGAATTAATGGGCTCCGGTACAGAGTGAAATGAAGTCAAAATTTTGTAATAATTTATTATTATGTTATTATTAAAATACTTTGCATACTTTTGATTTAATCCGAAAATTAAACAAAAAAAAAAGAAGAGGTATATAACGTACCTGGACGAAAACAAGAGGAGAGAAACCAAGATCAGGTCCAAGCACGTGATCGTGAACGAGGCCGTCAGCGGAGTATCCGGCGTCGGCGATCCACTCTGCGAGGGTTTTGTCACAGTATGACTCAGCGATGCGTACACCGGCGTCGTTGCACTTGATAAACGGGCGTCCGGCATCGGATCTTCTGATCCGACCCGAGGCGTGGGAGTACGCGTCAAGCAGAGGGAACATGGCCTTCTTCAGTTCGTAGTTAGAGAGACCATGGACGGCATCGCTGCTGAAGAAATAAACGGCTCTGATGTAATGGAGCTTCATGAGCAAATCGAAGTTCCGGAGTTCGTACGCAGCGTTTTGCTCGCTCCGAGGCGTCGCCGGGACCACCGTGGAGATCCTGGAGTTCAACAGCGTGTCTTCGATGTTGCCTAGTGAACCCATAGCGAAAAGAGGAAGTGAGGATGTTCGTGTCTGTGTGTGACTGAAGCAGAAGGGGATATAATTCTTGCTATTTATAACCCAACACTGGAGTGGTAGTTGCGAGTAAATGAAAGGATAGAGCTTGGATTTCTTTGTCAGGGTTGGTTTTCTTTTCATCGAGCGGTCCAGTTTTTTAAAATTTTTTCCCACAAAATAACTGTTTCTTTCCTCTACGATGCCGATGTGTTGTAACATTTTCATTGCATTAATTGTTCTTTTTAGTTTTTTTTATTATTTAAAGAAATTTTTTTTAAAATTACTACCGGATATCACATAGCTCAATCCAAAAAAAGAGATCAAAATGCATAAGGCTGATTTGTTATGTAACATGGAGTGAAATTAAACGAAAAATTTTTTTTTAAAAAATATGAAATGCCATATATATATCCTTAAATGAAAATTAATAATAAAAAGGAATAGCTAGTTGTTATCAAATAATGATTATAGAAATGTAATAATAGACATTTCACACATCGATTATCATGTAAAATGGAAAAATAATCCTTCTCCTTACTGGTAACCAAACAAGGTTAATCTATACAAGCAGGGTTTTTTACCAGCAAAAAAATCTATACAAGCATATTGTTATACTTGTAATAGTCTGCATTGAATTTATTCGACCATTTAATATTATTATTTTTTTACCAGATATTATTATTTATGACTCCATTAATTCAAATGTAATTATATATTAACTAAGGGTTAAGGATTTTCCAAAACTAATTAACAAATTAGGAAAGCTGCAATATTTCATAGGGCTGTAGGAGATCCAAGAAAGACTATTAAAATTTAAATTGGCTTGTGTTCCAGAGGATAAACATTACCTGACAGTAAGAGCCTGTCTGTGTCTGTCTCTTCTTATTCGTCATGATATTTCACATTCAAATGGGATCAGCAGCAACTAACCCTACATGTTATGACCTGAGGAATACACCCACCTCCACATGTCTCCTCTCAATGTTTTCTCATGATCTTAATGGGATATATATCTTGTCTGTGTAGTATTTTCTTTTTCTTTTTCTGGGCTTAGCCCTCCTTTTTCATAAAAAAAAAAAAAGAATTACTTCTGCATTTCATTGTCAAATGAGTCTTAAAATAATTTATGAATAAATATATTTAAAAAATTTATCAGGATGTCTATGCGATATGCTTCTCTGATTAATTTGACTTTATCGTTTAAATTTTTATGCACTCATGACATGAAAGGCGGCTAGTATTTTTTTTTTATTCGAAAGGTTGTCACACATTAATTCATGATCTCAACAAAATGCATAATCATTCATTACTGCCATTAATAGTTTGTCGTGTGTTTGATGTATGTATAAAAAAACTTTTTAAGAGATACAAAATCCACTTCAATAATCTCCATGTCTTCAAAAAGAATAATTTTTAATTATAGAATACCCGTTGAGTTAAAAAAAAACTAATATCCAAAATCAGTTTGTTTAAAAAAAATGTACCCAAAATCCACTATCTCTAGATTACTCTAATTTAGTTTAATAAAAAAACAAAATTATAGGAACAGAGCTAGCATTAGCAATATCAACTGAATGAGAATAAATTAAGTTGCTGGCAATATATAATACTAATTGTGGAGCTAATAGTTTAGCAATTATGCCATTCTTATAGAAATGCCTTGTAAATGTGATTAGGACGGCCAACTGTTATTTAGTATTATTGGCCATAAGGACAAGTATAGTCTATAGCTATGTTGTATTTGTATTAATAAAAAGATCAAAACACTGTTTGCTAAAGTTTCCAAATTTGAGAGTCGTTGAAGAAAATAAAAATGGGAAGGTGACCAAATATAGAAATGTAGACTTTATATGATATATATATATATATATATGACATGAAAAGGAGTGAAAATATTTATCTATTTTCATTTTTAATCTAAAATTAATATAAAAATAGAAAAAAAATATTTAGATTCACACAATACCGTGGTAAAAGAATAAATAAATGATAAAACTCACTTTTGTGTTTTATGCCTTGAAGAGATTAGCATTCAACTCTTAGTTAGAAATATTTTAAATACTCATATAAAAAGTAAATATTTAATTTTGTGTATGAAATAATAAAATATTAATTTTTCAACTGAAACAAATATTTTGAATTATAAAAATACTACTTCCCCCGAACTTAAATATAAAATCTTTTATTTTGTTCCTAAATATAAGATCCTTTCTAAAATATGGAACAATATTTATTATGCATTAATAGAAGATACCTTTATTTTGAAAGAGAGAAAAAGAAGGATATTCAATAAGAGTAATTTTGAAAAGGTATTTTGATTTTTTAAAAAACTAATATAGTTTACTTATTTTAACCTTTATTATTTCACAAAATTTGGTTTAAAAAGTTTTATTTTCAGAATTAAAGAAAATATTAAAATATATTATTTTATTTTTTAATTATAAATTCTCATAGCACAGTGAATAACATATATGCTGCCCTGGCGCCAACATGACCGAATTCTTTCCTTGGGGAACCACTGCATGCTTATCCAACGGCTGATTTGTTTTTGTTTTTCATCATACCAGACACGTCAAATTCTGAAATTCTTATTTCAACGTTGGTGTTAATACTAATTAAATATTTGAAATTCAATAGTACTAATTTCGTATTCATAACGAATTTAGGGATGATGTGAACATGTTCATTAATGCAGATCATAATTTTTCAAATTATGACAGGTTTTAATTATTGATACGTTTCTTTCGCAGGGCCTTTCAAGAGCGGTATTAGTTCATTTTGAAATTAATTATGGTTGTTAGGGGTTAGCTGTTGGCTTTTAGGTGAAGAACTTTCAGGAAAACCACGTATTCTACTAACTCAGATTTTAATCGCTCACCGGCGTCACCGCCCATATAAAACAACCAGAAATTATTTTATGTTTCTAGAAAGAAATTATTTTCAGTAAAATGCACGTGATATATCAAAACGTCACACATAATATATAATTTTATTTCATTAAATTAAATTAAAAAATCATCTATAATTTTTTAATCATATAAATATTTTATATAATACCTTGATTAAATGACACGTTATTTGAACGAAGGTCATATTATCTCATTCTAAATGACATTATCAACTATAGTAACTTTTAAGAATTTAGTGTATGATGTTGAAATACATCAACTCAAAGATATAAATGATGTAGGGTCTGTTTGACAATGTTTTCTATTTTATTTTTCTCAAAATAGTTTTGTTAAAAGTATTTCCGATAACAAGTTTTGAAAAACAAAAAACAAAAAAACTTGTTTATAATTCATTGTTCTGAAAACTATTTTTAAGAACAAAAAAATAAAAAACTCGTTTGAGAAAATTGTTTTAAAAACATGTTTTGAGAATAAAAAACAGAAAAATTTGTTTGATTCACTTGTTTTATGAAACAAATTTCATAATAATTGGCACTTTTTTCTTTATTATGATTTAAATAAACTAAATTTACTATAACATAGTTGATTAATTTAATAATAAAATTTTAGCAAAATAAACAATAAATAACATATTTATTATAATATAATAGATTAATATAATAATAAAATTACTTAAGATAAGCTTTAAGTGAAGTGTTTGAATATTGTAGTGGGTGAAATATACTACAAGTTTTTGTTAGCAATATGAAATTACCCTTCATTTCTCATTTTTTCAACTTCATTTACAGAGCCAATACATATCCTTAGTTATAATAATTAACTCCTTAACTTCATTAAAAATTTAGCAAAATAAATAATAAATAACATATATTTACTATAATATAATATATTAATATAATAATAAAATTCTGTAGAGTAAGCTTTAAGTGAGGTGTTTAAATATTGAAGTGTGTGAAATATACTGCAAGTTTTTACTAGCAATATGAAATTATCCTTCATTTCTCATCTTTTCAAGTTTCAACTCCATTTGCAGAGCCAATACATATCCTTAATTATATTAATTAACTCCTTCACTTCATAAAAATTTAGCAGAATAAATAATAAATAACATATATTTACTATAATATAATAGATTAATATAATGATAAAATTCTGTAAGGTAAGCTTTAAGTGATGTGTTTGAAGATTGCAGTGGGTAAAATATACTGCAAGTTCTTGCTAGCAATATGAAATTATCCTCTATTTCTCATCTTTTTAATTCCATTTGCAAGGTCAATACATATCCTTAACTATAATAATTAACTCATTCACTTCATAAATAAATTTCAGTAGAATAAACAATAAATAACATATTTTACCAACATAAATCAAATATTTTGCTAACATAAATCACATAGTCAACAATGAAATTGATATAGTTTTAAATTAAGTTTCAATAGTAATATTTATATAATTAGTACAAAGTTAACTAATTAGAAGAATTGATATATTCTAACCACATTCAAGATGCAAGATGATCACAAAGTATTGCCATTTGTGCTGCACTTTTATCAGATAGTCTTGACAAGTTTTCCACATTATAACCTATATTTTCTAGACTTGTGTTTCTAGCTAGTTCCTCTACTTCTTCAGGATTCATGTTCTCTCATTCTAAATAGCTTATTACGTCGACTCCACTTACGTATGTAATTATGAATAGCACAACATGCTATCACTATGAGACATTGTTTTAAAGGATCATATGATGGCATTAATTTTAGAATTGGAAATTAAGCCTTCAATACTCCAAAACAACATTCAATCATCATTCTTAAAGAAGAATGCCTATAATTAAAAAGCTCCTTGGGACTTCTAGCTTGACGTCCTCCTTCTCGATATTTTTGTGCATGATATCTTTCTCCTCTATATGGGGGAAGAAGACCTCCATTACAAGGATATCCAGAGTTCACAAGATAATATGATCCTAAGGCAATATAAAACATTAATTTAAATATAAATATAAATAAATTCATCTAAATGAACTAAAGAATATGAGTAATCATATGTCAAAAAAAAAAAAGCATTTCATTTAGAATTTAATCTTCAGGAGGCCATGGAAAATTTGCATTAGAACTGGTCATTGCATCTAACAAAATCTTTGTATAATGAGCACTACCTTCCCAACCTGAATAAACATAGGTAAACATCATATTGAAGTCACATATGCACATAACATTTTGCGTGATAACTGTTTTTCATCCTCTACATGATATTTGCTTATCAGCAGGCACGCAAGTACTAACATGTGTCTCATCAATTGCACCTACACAGTTCTGATTCAATATATATATATATATATTTATAAGTATGATAGATAATATTTATGTTAATATTACTAATAAGCAGTAACTATAAAATATTACAACTTACTTTGAACCAAGGATAATACTTTGTGTTATTTTTAACATTGTCAGGCAACTCCCAAGTCTCCTGCTTGATGATCTCTTTCCTCAATTGACACATTGCTTTTAACACTTGCTAAAATAATAAGAAATCGTTTGGGTCGAATGTTGGAAACGTTCTGCAACTACCCATTGTCTAAGATTATGGTCTATAATGTATAAAAATATTGCAACTTTCTCTTCCAAACTCAATTCTTTTGAGTCCATTAAATAATATTTACTCCTTAACTCATCACATAAATTGATGAAACATGTCTTTTCCATTCTCAACAATTCATAACATGTAGTTCCTGATAGATCCCATTGAAAAATTCTTGACCAGTAAGCGTAGAATTATGAATTGGAACTTTGTTAAGAAACTTGCTTTCATACTCACATATCATGTTAATTAATGCTAACTCTGCTAATTCATAGTCATCTTCACTTGAGTCAGACGAAGTTATAGATCCCTCAGAGCTACTTTCAATATCCATTGTGCACAATAATTTGTTCAAATGCAAATGAACGTAAATCACAGGAAACAATATCAAATATATAACTAGTCATAGTATTCATAGTTTGGAAACAATATCAAATATATAACTAGGCATAGTATTCATAGCTTGGAGAAAGTATCAAGTACATAACTGGTAATAACATTCATAATCACTAAACATAAGACATGAAAACATAACATTCATAAACACAACATAGCACCTGCAAACATAAATCAAATCAAACTATTCAGTCATGCCCTCTTCCTCTGTGAAGGCAAAGCCATAAATATTTCCCTCCAAGTAGGATCAATAAATTTATCCATTGCCTTCACATAAACCGCGTCAGAGATATCTTCAAGTTTATTAAGAACAGCAACGCATTTGGCAATGGAATAATCAGATAATGTGGGTCCAACAAACTTCCGTGCTCTTTTCCCTCAACATCTCAATTTTAGCTAGGTGAGCCTCTGCCCTTGCATTCGATGCCTTAACCATTGCTTGAATTGCATCTGCACTCTCTTTTTTTCTTTCGATCAGGCTGAACAATGCGTTTTCCACTACGTGTCACACGCTCAATTATGTCTTCATCAATGTCATCATCATTTTCAAGGTTTACATGAATTCCACCATGAAGATATTCTTCTTCAAGTTGAATCTCATTTGAAGAATTTGGTGGATCTTGAGTAGATGAATAATGAAGTACACCGATGGCAGTGCTTCTATTGAAAATTACACCTAGCAATTGATAATGTTCCAACCCTTGTTTCTTGAATTGAGCAGCTTCAGGATGTGCCTACAAAAATATGCACTATCAATAATCTAGATAATATATATATATATACAATGTAGAAAAAAATTTCAAATGGTTACATACCAAAATATAATCTCTCCAACATCTCTCATTAGTAGTAACTGTGTTGATCTCAGAACTCTAACCAAATCCAGTGTGTTGTAACAATAAAGAAAAATCTCTATGTTTAGCTCGTAGCCTATTATACTTTTGCTTAATTTGTTTATTATTAAAAGGGCACCCAGTCATAGCATTCAACTTTCCTAACATGTCTTTCCAAACTTTCCTTGAAAACACACCATTGTTGTAATTTCCTTTGTTTACTTCTTCAATCATAATGTCTATGAAGCATTTAACTACATGCTTTAGCCAAGTTGCATTTTCTGAAACTTCTATTAACCCATTAATTGCCATTTATAATATATGAGATTCAATCATTCAAGCAAGAAGTTAAACAAATTCACCAAAATCAAAGAAGTATCACTGACAAGAGAAGAAAGTACCAAAACTCGGAAAATCAAGGATCATCAAATAAAGAAAACAAAACTAAATACATGTCACTGTATATCTAGGCTTTAACTTTCTTGCAATTTAGGTCCTATAGATGAAATATTTGCTTATAACATAGAGAATGCATCATATAAGAAACTTTTTATGAGGAAATAATCATGGCCCCATGGGAGAAAGATGGAAATGAAACAAATAAAGAAACCTTTTATGACCAAACTCAAATCCTACAAAATTGAACTATTTCAGGAACCAAAATATTAGAAAGTGAAATAATTCTTGCTCTGTATAAGGTATAACAGAGAATGCATCACATAAGATAGATCCTATCAAATAAATTAACAATCTTAAATTCTCTCCCACTAATATGGGGGATTGAGGATTCAATATAGAGCATTCCAATAGAAAGCCATTTAGAAATAAAGTAAAGTCAGTATTATGGTGTACAAGCCATTACAGTGTACTTCAAGCAACATATAATCCAAAACTGGCATTATCCACATCAGCCCATTGGGTTAGACATATTTTTTGGGTCTCTTATCCAACATTGGTTAGACGTTATTGATTATGCAAAGGATTATTCACAAAGAGACAATGCCATGCCAGATTCAAAGAAATATAGACAGAAGCATGCACACTGGCGTAAATTAACAATATATATATGTATGTATGTATGTATATTTATAAACATGACACAAGAATTCAATATCGATGGATGCTAGTTGGGTCTCCCAGATTTCCATCACAAAACGGAATGTCTTTTATATTCTCACCCGAATGATTTAAGCTTGACTAATTTGCATTTGACAAATTAATGAGGCTATAGATATATGTTGCTGCATGTTTAATCACTTAATGAAAAGTTAAAAATTAATTCATATATATAACACCAAGACATTCAACTATAGTTGATTGCTCATCTCATAATATTTATAAAAATGTATAGTTTTATGACTACATATGCAAAAATGTATAGTTTTATGACTACATATGCATATACACATCGCTTCATTTGGATATGAATATATCTATAATGTTAATACATGCATCTAAATATATATACACTTTAACAACAATATATGTTGTTCTATTCTCGTGTGCTGCATGGGTGAATAATAAAAAATTTTGATTTGTTCCCATACACTTCACATGAGGCTACAAAGGTTGCCACAATAAAATAGACACTAACTAGCCAACTTCAAAATGGAGGATACTGAGGGTTTTGACATATTTGCATGTTAGGCCTCGAAGGAAATGTCTTTCCTAAGATTGGTAAAGGGTGTTCAACGGTCCATTCACAAACAAATGCAAAAGGTTGCACAAGGATACAAATTTCATATGTCACTCAACTCAATATTCAACATCCTGATATACCAAAATTCTTTACCCAAAATTAATATAAGCTCTATAAGGAGTATCAATTTTCTCAGTAGCTAAGCAAAAAGAATCCAAATGTGAACCAACAAATAATAATATAAGGAAAATTGAGGGAAAAAAACAAAGCTTGACCACCGTAGTTAAGCAGAACAAAGTTGAAGCTCCAAGGTTAAGAGTTACAGATTGAGTTCCAAAATAAAAAATTGCCTCACATGTGGAGTGACTTACAGATCGAGCCTGAAACCTGAATCAACGAGTGATCGAAGCTGAACTTCAAGTTGAAAACCAAAAATGAAGCTGAATTGAAGCTCAAGATGTCCCAGGTCTGAAGCCTTTCAAAGCAGTGTAGTAGATCGAGCCTGAAACTTGAAAATAAAAAAGGAACCGAAGCCGAAAAATGGATTAAAGCTATCTTGAAGCTGAATCGAAGCAGAAAATGAGAAGAAAGAAGGATCCAAGCTCAAAATATCGTGGTAAGAAAGAAGAAAGAAGACTTACCAATGGACAAAATAGCTCACCGACGGACAGGTAACGGAGGAAGGACAGAGATCGGTGGCCTCAGTGCAAGAGAAAAATGGATGAGTTAAGGTAGAGGAGCTGAGATTTTTTGGAGTTGAGAAGATTGTTGAGACTCGGTGCTGATAGATGACCGCGGCAAGATGAGCTTAGAGAGTGAAAAATGGGCCTCATAAGATTCAAATTCCAAAACTGGACATGGTTAAAAATTACAAAAGTGTCATTAATGAGATGTTGTTCTCCGTGTTTCCTCAAATTCTCAGAACAAAATATCCCACAAAACACCACAAAATTGTTTTCCATTTCTGTTCCAGAAACACCAATTTATTTTTTTGTTTTCAAAACTCTTTACTTTAAAAACAATTCATCAAATGAGTTTTTATGTTTTTTTATTCTCAAAAACAAAAAACTATTTTTCAAAACACCAATCAAACAATGCTGTAGTTATCTAGGAGAAAATGTTATGTTGTACTTATTTTTTTTTTTAAGATTTTGTCCCATCTTGTTTTTCTTGGTAAAATTTTAAATGAGACAGTATTAATAAGAATCTAAATATCGTGTATTCTTTTTCTTTACTAAGTTTTTATCATATTGGGTTTTTTCTAGTAAGATTTTAATTAGGCATATTATTTGATAATGGACATCTAAGGGGAATTATTATAAAGATTTTGGATGTCCTATAGAATGTTCTCTATCTAGGGTTAAGTGATTTTTTCTATTAGCTTTATTTAATTAATTAAAGAATTATTATTCTTTTAGGGTTAAAGCTTTGCCTATCTTTCATATAAATACCCCATGGTGGATGAATAAAACACGTTTTACTTTTGGCTTTCATATTTTATTTTTTCTTGAATTCTCTCTATCCTCTACTTCATTCTCTCTATTTTCTAATTTATTTTATAACAAGAGGGATTAATTTTATAAAAAATTACTATAACATTTCTAAAATACCTTAATAAAACCATTAATATGTTAAGACTCAAGGAAGTAATTCGTAAATACTCAATCTTGTCTTCAATATACTATCCTTATAATTGAATCTTGCAAATTAATGATGAGAGTTAAAGTTAGTCAATTACCCTGATTTCTCAAAAAATCACAACATTTTTTTGAAAACTATCCATATTTAATTTCTTTCTCTCTCTCTTTGAAATATATTAAATAAGAACATTTTTAGAAAATGGATAATAAATACTGTCTCACATACTATGTAGAGTTCTATATTTAAAATCAAAACAAAAGGTCCTAATGAGTAAATTATTTTAAATTTTATATGTTACTCCCTCAATCTCATTTTATCTATCATTTAATATTTGGGCACAAAGATCAAGAAAGATAATAAATAACTTAAATGAATAATGTGATTTTACTAATTTGTTCTTGATTATTACTCATTTATTATTTGTACTATTATCTTTCTAAAATCATATACTATTGATTACTTAAGAGTATAATTAGAAAAAAATAATTAACTCTTCATTGGTTTTCTAAAAAGACAAAGAAAATTGGATATTTAAACTTTTTTATAACAACACATAAAATGGAATGGATGAAGTATTAAGGTGTATCTCCAGTCATCAATACAACCCTTCAATTTTATATGTAAGTCACATTCTAGAAACAATTTTCGGTTCTTAATATAAATTATTTTAGAAAATTAATGAAATATTAATATTTATTTTGAAATTTACTCTTCATAATTATGAGAGAAGTAAGAATGTTTATGAACGAGTCAGGTTTAACCCATGCTTATTGCCTAGCTTGATGAACACTTGGATCACATCGAGCCGGGTACCCAAAAAAATTTATATATATTCAATAATTACATTTTTAAAAGTAATGAATATTCAGTAATTATATATATTATTTTTACATGATATTACGTTAAAAATTAATTTAAAATTTTAAATAAATTAAAACATTAAAATCTTAAAAGGTTTTTATGATAATTATATAATAAATATACTATACAAGATACATGAAGAAAAAAATCTAAAAAAATCAATCAATATACATAAAATAATAGAAAAACAATATATATATATATATATATAGGTTGAGTCAGTTGGGCCTACAACACTTGGCCTAAAGCCTTTCTATACTCGAAATTTGGTAACCGACTGGACCAAAGGCATTGTTTCATGACTCTAAAGAAAGGGAATAATCAAAATAATTAGGTGGAGAGATTAAAAGAGAGTAATTAAGATGGATTAGAATTTAATTTTTTTAATAAAAAATAATTTAATAAGTTTGGATTCACTTTTTATAATCAATTACTCCCTCCGGTACACATTATAAGGCATTTTGTATCAATTATACGCGTATTAAGGAAATCATTTTTTCAATTGAAATTAATGTAAAAAACACCCACATTTTCCATTTTACCCTCATTAAATACCTCATTCTATTATTATTGTAAGGTTATAAATGAAGAGAGAGGAAGCATTAAAAATAGGATAAAATTGGAAGAAAAATATTTAATGTCCTATATTTTGGATCAAAAACTTATTATATAAAATATCTTATAATATAAACTGAAGAGAATATATGCCTTAAAATCAATTATAATGAAATAAAAGCAAGTATTTATTATTTCTCCATAATTAATTATTACTTCTTCAATCCCGACTCCAACCAAGTACTAAGTGAGGAAAAGCCTGAAAAGTTGTAATAATTTTTTTTTAAATTAAGATTTTTAATTAATTTTAATTTTTTTTATTTCAGTTAGAGGTTATTTTATATCAAAGAGACGACCCGCTGACAAATGACAACTTCCATTAAAAGCAAGGAAGGCGGACGGTTGGTGGTAGGGCGGCGGTGTTTGGTTTTCTTTGGGGCCATCAGTCTTCAGACTGTCCCAATCATATTTTAATTCCATTTGGTTACTTGTCAAGTTTCCTTATATGTTTCAATCCATTTCAATTATTAAATGCTTTTCTGGAATTACACCATGGGTTAGAATTCTAGTTTTATTAAGAAAACTGGCAACATTACAAAGAAAAACCACTCATAAGCAGCAACAAAATCCTACCCGATCTGGACACCATACTCTACTTACTTGACTCATCAACAACAATTGACTGGCATATTATTAACTTACACAGTAAGCACGCACACATAAATATCTATTTGAATAATTAATTAAATCAGAACAAATCTATGTGCTGTTTTTTCTTTCTCTTGTGTATAATTATATTATTGAGAATAAATAACATATATTAATGAAAAAATGACGAAAGGATAATGATCATACAATTCAGGGCGACCAAAGATTTTCTTGCCAGTCGAGTCCCAACTCCCAAGCCGTTGAAAGTATGATTTTGTACATATTTGATAGGAAAAAATGTATAATATCTAGCATATCCATGCAATAGTAAATATAAAATATAATAGAATGGAATTAAAAATAATATTTAGATGAAAAATGCCCTTTATATTCTTAAATAAAGAATGTACTATTAAATCATAATATATAAAATGTTGGGCATATTACTATTTTTTATATAAATATTTGGTACTATATCAGATTCCAGCACTATGAGTTCCAATTATATGGTAACTTTCTAAATGTAATTTTTTCAATTGATAAAACTAAAATTCAAAACCATACTTAGAGATGTCGAATAATATTTTGTTTAACGCAACCACTGATGGTACTGAACATGTTATTTTTGTACTATGAATTTCCTTTTATTTCATTGAAGATACAAAACAAGGCTTGAGTATTGAGAAAGTTCTCAAAATAAGTGTCTCTTCTTATGTGACTATCACTGAAATTATTTATCTATTGAAAAAATTGCATCCAAAATACATTATATTCTTACACGATTATTTTAGGAAGTTTGTAAATGTAGCAGACCATTGAAGCCTTGTACGTCACACAACAAACTGACTAGAAGTGTTTGTAAAATGTTATATTTTCATTGTACATAATTTCAATTAAAATATGAGACTATATAAAATTAGAAATTTCTCACACCACATACTATGAGATCCTTACCGTAAAGTCCCTAAATGGCGGATAGATAGAGTGCAATTCAGCCAATCCCGTGATAGGCCAGGCTGTATTTAACTAACCTCATCTAATTACCTCTCACTTTCGGTGGATTTCATGTTCCCCTATGCTGTTTGGTTTGATCTAATTTGTTGTATGACTTAACTAATCGTCAATATTAATAAAAAATATAAAAGTTATAATATTCACAGTCCATGAATACCACTGCACATTTCATCTCAAGAAAGTATGGGCCCATTTTAATTTGATGACAATATTAATTGAACGAATAAAATAATATTTTATCTATTTGATAATTGTTTATTATAAGTATGCTTGTTAATTGTTTGATTTAGTATTATTCTATATTTCCTTCGGTCCCATTTATAAGGTATTATTTTTTATTGTATGGGTATTAAAGAGACATAGTTATGTTCTCAAATTTATAAAAAAATAATATAAACTTTCAATCTTATTCCTAATGATTAAAAAATGAAACAATTTACGAGATAAAAAAGTCATAAAATGAAAGATAAAAAAAATTCAAATAAAAAAATAATACAACACTTTATAAATAAAACCAAACAAATTTTTAAAATAATATTTTATAAATGAGACCGGAGAGAGTATTCAATAATTAATCATCCATGTACCAATAAAACATATAAAATCCATAATAAGTTTTACTATTAATATATCACAAATAATAGTAGGAGAACCACTTCATGATTGCTGCCAACGTATGCCCACTCACTTTAGTAAAAATTATAAGAGTGGCATGTCAATCTTTTTAATTTTTTAAAGTGGTATATAAGTTTGAGAAATTTGCACCCCCTTCCCTTGCTATTTTGAATTCACCTAAATTTTTAACCCATATCCAATTATATACAAGTTTGAAAAATTTTTTATATCCGTGATAATTAATTTAAGCCCAATAATTTTAATCCAAAATTTTAAACTTATTAACACAAATACTAAAAATATGTCATTATTTAATTTTTATTTTTAGAATCAAATTTTTAATAATAAACTAACATAATTAAAGGATGGAATAAAAACAAATAGCCTAACCTAATCAAATTTTGAAAAAAAAATTTAGTTATTAATTTTAAATTAATTCACCCCTACTCATCGAGGATAGGATATTGGCTCCGCCACTGATAAATAATATGACTCAAGCAAAGGAGACGAGTTGTGGAACCCATTTGGGTTGAAGGCATGAGAAGGCGAGCTCAGAAGAAGGCAACAGAATCAATGATTTACTGGGGAGAAATGAGGAAGGTTGACAGAGATGACGTGTGGAAGCCTTCTTCATTATCGCTCTCACAAATTCCGTCCCCTCTCCCTCGTCAAGTATGAGCTTCATCCTTCTTCATCTTGGGTGTGGAAGTGAAGCGGGGCAAAATGGTCTTTCTAATCTTTGTCCAATGGACGCCCCTAGACTTCTATGCTCCTCCTCGTGGAATCGGGTTCAAGCTTGGTTTTTGTCATTCCAAACAACTATAGACATGGAATTCTTTTCCACCACCATGAACTCAATTCCAGCGTGCTAATTGGGGTATAATTGCCAATTTTTTTAAGACAACCAAGTGTTTATGATGGGCCCAATTTCCAACAAACAACAACTGCATCCCAAATGTAAGCATCAATATTAATATATAATATAAAATTCTTGACAAGTCACATCATTCATCAATCATTAATAATGTGGGTCATTTCTCATTCTTATACATTGGCCAAAACAAAAAAAAAGTTGTACAATGGACGAGCCCAAATATAATTCTACTTTTCTGTTCAAATATTGCATAGCTTGTACTCTCTTGATATATAATTTATAGTGGTAAAATTAATTATTAAGCTATAATTGTTATTCTGGTCAATATTATAAGCTATAATTATTTAAGCTCACATTTTCGAAATTATTTTAATTTTAAATTGATATATTATAATAAGTTATAACCCATGGTTATTGTATGTTTACTATTCATGCATCTACGTGGGATTTTTTATTAAAAAAAAGGAAAAAATAAAGGTTTTTTGTTCAATTATTTAAAATTTAATTTTATCATTAAATTACGAGTATTTTTTCTATAATATTTTAATTTTTCATTCAAATGTTCTCATCTTGAATTTTCAAATACATATAATGACAATTATTGTTATATCATCTTAGATTCAATAATTGTTTTTTTAAATATGCATAAAATAATAACTCCCCCGCAAGCATTTGCAAGGGGTGACTTCTATTCTCCTTTTATAAACGTGTGCTTCTTTAGGCTTTGTAAAAAAAAAAAAAAAAAGAAGTGGGCTTCTAAGTTCTTGCTATTAGTTGGAGATACGCATTCTCGTGTTCACCGAGTTCCTGTCACAAAATTCATAGGTCGATGTCCCAGTTAAAAAAAACGGAGCAACTTCAGCCCATATTAGTATGGGCTCCGAAACGCGGGCATCATCACTGTGATCCAAAATTTAGAATTTCCCTTTACCAAAAAAAATTTAGAATTCTCGGATCATCATCAATTTTATGGCTATCAATGGGCTTTCTTTGAAATAAAAAATGAAACGCCTCCTTTGGTGTTGGTATATATAACATAAGGAAAGTGATTCCTTTGTGTAACCATTTTTTATTATCTTTTTTTTTAAACAATAAAGAAGACATTTTGCATCCATAAAATATTTGTTTTATTTTATTCCCTTTTCCATTTCATTCAATTCTGCATATCTAATAGACCTTTAGGTATTATAATTAATATATTTAAGATACTTTTTGCCAATCAAATTCTATTCCCTTTTTAATTCACTAACTCTTGTTATTAACACTTTTAACTTAATTTTTAAATTCAAAATTCACTTGTTTAATTTGATTAAAAAATCTTAAATATATGTTTAAATACACAAAGTTGTCTCCTTTCTTTAATTCCACTGTGTTGCTGAGAATTAAAATATTTAAATTAATGATTTAGTTTATAAGGAGTTGTTATTATTAATGCTATCCCATTGATGTGGCCAGAGTTGAAGATTTCAAGTGATATGCTTTTGGGATGAGATGGATTGTTTGAAGTCATCCATTTCTTAAGTTTCGTGTGGTTTAACGTCAACATACTGATCCGCCAAAAAAAAAAGTTCACTATAATATTTTAAGAAAGATTATATATTTTTTGGGGTAAAGTATGGGATAAATAATAATATAATAAAAATTGATGATGGAAAATATGTTGATAGAAACTTTTTTTTTGTGAGCATTGAATACTAATCCATTTATCTCTCACAACAAAATATTTTTCATATGTACAGTTAGAAAAAAATAAAAAATTTTTAAATTCACCAATCCCATCAAAACTAAATTTTTGAAATTCAAAATTCAAAATCAAATACGAAAAAAAAATTAGATAGAAGAGATAGAGACATAAATAATAATAATTGAATAAAAAAAGTATTGAGTCCAATACAAATCAAAGTATTCATACATTTTGTGAATAGTAAATTATAGGGAAATTTATAGTTGCTAAATAATGCAGCTTGTAGGAGAATTTATAGATATATCAATGGATATAAATGTTTAAATCTCAAACTAAAAAGTTGTCTGACAATCATAACAATAAATATCTTCAATATATATAATAAACTTCATATTCATAATACGTTATATTGCTTGTAAGTCACGTATTGTATAATAGGACGTATGTGTATGTGGGTCCACATAGTTTTATAATACAAAAGCCCAAGAAGTAAAGAAACCATAAAAATTGCAACTGTGAGGGGTTATCATCTGTGCTTGTATTGAACATTTTATACCCACAGAGTTGACCACATGGATCTTTGAAGCTATCCAATCTACACAAGAAATTATGGAAAATGCTTCCGAACACTAGCGACTTTAGAAGAGCAATCAAGTGGCCAACGCACAATATTCAAATGTTAAAATGGTTTTCATTTACCCACTACAACAGGCTATTAGTCTACTCACAAAGATTAACAAGTGACATATATAGATAGACACTATAATGTGTGAATATTCAAATTAAAATTATTAAAAATTTAGTGTCAGGTTCTAAAGACTCTCAAGTAGCAAGGAGAAGAAAACGGAGATACCACAGTCTACACATGCGTAACTTGCTGGTATACCTAGATGTGGCGCAATAATATAGTTCATGAGACATCATCTTTCACTTATCCAGAATTTTTTCCGTGAACGCGACTAAATACTATACTTTGGTAATTATAAGGTAAGAGTGGAATCTAGTGAGGAAAGGAAAGTTGTCGAATCTGTTAATGGAAGAATATTAGTTGGAACTCTCCACTTTCCTGATGAATCAAGTTAAGCTCAGATGGCACCTGCAAGAGTTAGAATGCTAATAGCAATAGGATGTGGAAGTATTTTCCACCATCATTTGGAAAGATGGATTAAGGTGTATGCGTCCAATTTGGAAACCACCAACTTTTTTAATGCCGAGCTTTTAGCTATTGATTCTCGTTCTGTTGGTATTCCAAACTGATCCTGTTTGGTTTATAGAATGGAATTAAAAAAATGACAAAGGTGAGTTTGTTAATATGAAATGTTTTTCATGCCTCTAAATAAAAAAAAAATAATAAAAAAAATTAAGTACTATAATTGTAGAATGTAGAGGTGTTCATAGGTTCGGTTTTGTTTTGGTTGAAAATCAAATTGAACCAAACCATTTGATTTGGCATATATGGAGACTTATTTAGTTAATAATCTAATTGGTTTGATTTGGTTATAATATTGATTTGGTTCGCTTTAGGTTGAGTCGGTTTAAGTTATATGAGTGTATTTTTTTTAAGTATATAATTTTGGGTAAAAATAATAATTTTTTAATAAATTTACTTATTACATCAAATTTTTAGTAATTATAATTAATTACTTTCAAATAATTCATCATAAAATCACAATAAAACTTTATCATTTTGTAAAAATGATATTTATAAATTAAATTCATAACTTTTTAGTAAATTTATCTTTTACTTTGAAAAAAATTTGTTAATTGCCACTCATCAAATTCATTAATTTAGACTCTTGTGTGCAGATAATATAATGGTGGAACTTCAATTTAATCCTCAATATTCATGGACTAACTATAAACAAATATACAACACAATAAGCCAAATCCCACATATTTTCAAACAAAAAGGGTTCAATACCATTTGTTGACATATGATTAAATTCTAATAATCATCATTCTACATTATATCTTTGAACTTCAATTTAATCCTCAATATTCATGGACTAACTATAAAAATATATACAACACAATAATCCACATCCTACATATTTTCAAACAAAAAGGATTCGATGCCATTTGTTGAAATATGATTAAATTCTAATAATCATCATTACAATCCAAGTTTTATCATATAATACATTATGCCAGTAAATTACTAGCATATATAAAATATTGTGATAATTATAATCCAAATTTCCATATTTGTATTATAATTTATATATATGAAAGTGACTTTTTTTCTTGTCAAATATAAAAGAGATATTATCATGTTAGTGAAGATTATATCATAATATTTGTAATTAATAATAAAATATTTTACTTCCTCCGATTTTAAATAAAGGGTTTTTTTTCTCTGATACTAAATATAATACCATGTACAATATGTAAGATAGTATTTATTATACATTTCCAAAAAAATGTCCTTATTTAATGTATTTAAATGGAAAGAGAAAAATATTAAATAAGGGTAGTTTTGAAAAAATATTAGGATTTTTGAAAAAATTGAGATAGTTAATTAACTTTAACTCTCATTCTTAATTTTAATTTGTATGATTCGATTAAAAGAGTTTTATATTAAAGATTAAAATGAGTAATATATATTGCCATCGATTTGGTTTGATTAAAACCGATCAAAATTGAAAAAAAGTCTTAATCAAACCAAACTAATTGGTTTGGTATATTTTAAAATCAAAACATACCTATATCATAATCGGTTATAGTCGATTTTTATTAGTTTAATTTGATTTTATTTGGATAAATCCTTTTAGTTGGTTATGAACGCACTTAGAAAAATGATGATAAGAGTATAATAATAATAATAAATATTGTATATTTCCATTTGTGTACCATGGAAAAGATTTCATTTTTCGTTGATCAAACCAAACAGGGTCTAAAAAACATAATAAAAGTTATAATTATAATAAATTGACTTCAAGAACGTCTTAAATAGTCTTCATTACAGAAATTGCTCTCCGAGTGAGCATTATCAAGAATTGGATGCGACTTCAATGGCATATTGGTTTTCACTGCCAAAAGAAAGAAATCGATGCACGACTTGGATTGCAAGTGTCTGAGTTAAATGTTTCCGGAGGACTAATTTTTATATTGTCGACAATTATGGGAAATTTTTTATCCGTTTACAGTATTAATGTAATTCTGTCTTTGTATAGTAATTAATAATTTCATTTTTTAATTGATTCATTTTTTCTTAAAACAATAAATAATCGTCTAGAATCACGGAGCCAGATCAAGGAATGGTACTGAATTAGTTTCCTTTTCCTTTTAGTATGTATGTCCCACTCACTCCCAAACCGAAACCGAAATCCTCGTTCCTCTCAAGGAGGTGGTGCTTGGCGCGTGGGCTGTTTCATGCAGATGGCAGACTGGGCATTAGCATATCATCAACATCAAGAATACATTGAAGAAAAATAATAAATATATAAATTAGAATAAGATACCACTAATTAGTATTCTCTTTTTTTTGGCATCATGCTATCTTTCGGGAAATTTATTTATGCCAATCTCACATTATGGCATAAATTTTGTATTTCAGTATTTAATGCTTTCATGACACCATCAGTTCTGCCTCTGACCCTCTCTTTTTCGCTTTCTCTCTTCCCCTTCCTTTCTCTCTCCCCCCCCCCCCCTCTCTCTGCATTTCATTCTCAACAAGTAATACTGCTGAGATAAACCGTACTCTGGTTTCTCCAGCATCATGAGCGAAGAAGAGGAGAGTTTCACAGAAACGAACTCGGCGCATCGAGGTTCATTTACCTTCTATTTCTCCCTTGTTTTCTACCGCATTTGTGTTGGGTTTTACGATTTTCGTTGCCTTGCTGTTTATCGCTTTGCGTTCTCTATCTATACTCCCTGTACTTGGTTGTGGGGGTTGTGCTTTTGACAATGTAGGTTATATTATTTCTCACTGCCTGCTCAACACCCATTGAACTGGCTTGGGGTTCCAGTAAGCTTGCATTTTGATGGTGGTTCAGGCTATGCTTTTCTCCTCTCTATTTTTCCTCTTCTGCATTCTCGGTTTTGGGTGCACTGCGTTTGTACTTTGCTGATTTACCTGTTTACATTACACAAACCCTGAGAAGGGAGCATAAAAAAAAGGCTTGCATATAGAAATTTGTGCATCGTCTAGTCACTTTTTTTTTTTTAATTTTTAATTTCTCTTCTTTCACCTCCAGGTTTTGGGGTATGTTGTTAAATCACTGAGCCGTCATAGAAAATCTATCTTTTTTATGGTTATACCCATGAAATCAGTCTACTAGTTGATTATCCACTCCTTTTCATCCTGGGGAAGGGAGGGGGAGGGGTCTTAAGAGAGCTGGGTGGATTTGCAGACCATGGGCAATATCCTTATATGATCACTACTGTCGAATCTGAAACTTTGTAGTTAATGATTTATATTTCAGGTGTGCCTTGGTGGATCCCCATAATGTACTATATGTTTGGGCATAGAATGGTTTGTTACCAGTACTAGCTTTTCCAGACATTACTTGGGCCCTGTAGAGCTCTTAATTTGAAATGGGAAAAGCTTTGGAAAAAGCAATCGTTTCACCTGAACATTTGTGTGTGTGTGTGTTTTAATAAATTGTGGCATCCATCTGTGCTGCAAACGCCGCTTATTCTGTTATTATTTATGACTAGGGATTATTAAATAACTCAAGCTGTTTTACAATGTGGATCATACTTGTACCTTGAGAATAAATGTTTATGAAGCTGTTATCTATTTTGTAAAATTTGGTGGATTACCTCGGATTTATTGCACATCCTTTACATTATCCAGGGAGATATTATAGGTTGGGAACCTATCAGATGCATGTCAATTGCCGGTCAGAAAGAGAAAATATAAGAAAAATAGAGGAAGCAGTTTATGGTCTCTGAAGTTTTAAATTTTCTGTTTTCTGATAGATGGAATGACATGTAGATAGGGGTTTGAATATTCTATATATTATTGTGATTATAACTAAACTAGGCCTTATTTTACTGATTACATCAAACAAAGTGCTACTTCAGTGTCTTCATTTCTAGCCCGCTCACTCTGCAATTTAAGTTTTTGTTTCCTCAAGCTCAGGCATCTTGTTTATTAATACTGTTGGCAAGTGAATAATGTGTTTAACAAGGGGACAATTCAAACTAACTGTCACTCATAACACAGGTCATCTTTTTGACCCAGCAAAATGTGGCACACTGAATTTGCAAGACAAACAAAAACTAGTTCAAGAGGTTGCTCGACAATCAAAAGATGCCAGAAATATGCTCTATTCCTTTACTCGCAAGGAGCTTCTAGAAATAATTTGTGCTGAACTTGGCAAGGAGAGGAAGTACACTGGATATACTAAGACTCAAATGATAGAGTATCTTCTTAAGATAATTTCTAAGAAATCCAAGTTGCACATTGTCCAAAATAACAGTCACATTGGTTCTAAAAGGAAACGTGGACCTCCATCTCAAAGTTTTCATTATGTTCCTCTGGCCAATAATAAAGAGGAAAATGAAAAATCTTTATTATGTCAGAATGTTGCATGCAAAGCTACTTTGCGTCCAGAAGATGCTTTTTGTCAGAGATGTTCTTGCTGTATTTGTCATTTTTATGATGATAACAAGGATCCTAGTTTATGGTTAACCTGTGGATCTGATCTTCTTGATGAGAAGGAATCATGTGGAATGTCGTGTCATTTACAATGTGCTTTGAGTCATAAGAAGTCTGGCATTTTGAAGGGCAGATTTAATACAAAGTTAGATGGAAGCTTCTCTTGTGTTTCTTGTGGAAAAATTAATGGGTTAATGAGGTAAGTACTTTATATATTGCAGTATATGCGTGCATACATAAACAGACACTTACGCAGAAACCCCATTATATTTTTGTCAGCTATCCATATTTTAATTAGCAGGCAGAATTACACTCTGAAGAAGTTTTATTGCCAGAGCCATATTGGCTGCTCCGTGGCAGTTAGGGCACCTCATTAACAACACAAGTGCAAGAAATTGCAACATAAACTTGCAGTAGCATTTTTGCACTTTCATGTGTCCACAAATGCATGCATATATATGAACTTTGTTCACATTGTGGTGTCTTAAGAAACTGTCCTCTGATTAGGCAAATTACAAATACTGAGTTACTTGATACTGAATGTATGATCCTGAAAACGGTGCTAAACTACTTGAACCTTTGAGAAAGGAAATTGAGAACTCACTTACTGTAGGGATACACTGATTTTACAGGACCTGGAGAAAGCAGTTATTGGCTGCGAAAGAAGCCAGAAGAGTTGATATACTGTGTTTACGGATATCCTTGGCTCACAGAATCCTCTTAGGAACTGAGGTATACAAGGAAGTACATAAGATTGTAGAAGCTGCTCTTAAATTGCTGAACAATGAAGTGGGGCCTCAGGATCAGGAATGCTTAAGTATGACGCGTGGCATTGTGAACAGGCTCTCATGTGGTGCTGAGGTTCAGAAGTTGTGCTCCTATGCAGTTGAGCGTTTTGATTCAATGTTTCCTAACCTTTACCCTTACTCTGTGGAAAAGAAAGTTGCACCAAGTAAGCTATTTATTTTTTTCTAAGGTCAGCTCACTGAGGTTCTAATTGAACTACTATTTATTTTCATGTTAAGCATGTTGTGACATAGTGGTCAGCAGTGCATATAGCACAGCTATGACAATTATGCAGAAATTAAATACTGAATTAGTTGTTGATGTTTAGGATCTAAATTATAATTTATATTTTTTTTTTGGCATAATTTTACATGACTCCTGTCAAAGGCTTGCCATAGCTGTTTCAAACTTTCTAGGAAGATTGAAATAGGGGATGGAAGGAGAATTATAAACTGTAGTTTTCATCATATAAGATGGTTAAATTATATAACACCGCCCAAGTCCCTAGCTAGATATTAGTTTTAGGATGATTGAAATTGCACTCTTGCACTATGGATAATGTTATACTTTCATACATGACATAATTTTGGGAAGACATAGAAGTGAAGTAGGAGAACCGGGAAAAAAATTGGTTTGGGCTGATATCCATTGTGCTTCGCCTTATCTTTCATTACTAGAAAATTGCTGAAGGTTGAAAGGAGGTGATAACCCACGCATCTTTCATTCTTTATAATTATCATATGGTTAGTATAGACAATTTTGGAAAAATAACATCTAAGGTTTCACTTCTTAAAAAATTTATGCTATAGGATATTAAAAATCATAAGTATTTTCAAGTATCAATGTTACTATTAAGTCTAAAAAGTTACTGTTAAATTTAAGAAAGTTATCAACTTTCCTAAATTTTGATAATAATTTTTCGAGAACCTAATAGTAAGTCCCATAAAATTTGATAACAACTTTGGTCTTTGAAAATAATTATGATTTTTTAAGATCTTTTAACATAAGTATTTTAGGTTTTGGGTCTTTCAATGTAATTTTCCCTTTAGTTTTTGTTGTTTCATTTGTCCCAAAGCACTCCTTCAAATCCACTCCCAAGAGTACAAGCAGTAGAAATGATTGATACAATTTATTACTTTTATTAGTAGATCTTTGTTTTCATTTTTTTCTTGACTGATTTGGCTTGAAATTTATATTGGCAGCATGCACTATACGTTTTGAAGAGTGTCTTCCTGCCTCTGTGGTCATCGTGCTAGGGTACGAAGATCATCTTTTAAAGGACTTTTTAGGCTGCAGGCTTTGGCACAGAACATCAACAATGGACTACCCAGAACAACCCACCTTCATTGTATTAAGGCCAGAAAAAAAGTTTAAGTTGGAAAACCTCTATCCTTCAACCGAGTATTTTTGCAAGGCTTCTCTGTTTAGCAGCACGGGCATTCTGGGCACTGCAGAAGCTAGATGGGTGACGCCTTGTAGTCCCACTGTTTCTCCGTCAAAAGTAACTAGAACTGGCAGTGGCAGGGATCATTTTAGACATTCGCCTCGTGGATCTTCTGTTACCACTTTGGACATGCATACACTGGAAAAAGACAAGATAGTTGCTGAAAATCATTATCGCATAGAGTCTGCCAACTCTAACATCAACTTATTTCTGAGGGACCATCCTGCAAAACTTTCCTTCTTTGATAACATCAGGGGCAGGTTTGAAGGGTTCCTCTCAAAGCCTCCATCAATCGAATCTCTTCCATCTAAAACTTTTGCTGCGGTTTCACCTCCCACACCTTCCAAATTGGATGAGATGAGACAAATTACTGGTTTGGGTGGTAGAAAGCGCCTTGAGGAAAATGACTATGAGTACTCTGTCAGAGTAGTCAAATGGTTAGAGCATGAAGGTCACATTAACCAAAACTTCAGAGTAAAATTTCTTACTTGGTTCAGCCTTAAAGCTAATCCGCAAGAAAGAAGGGTGGTTAGTGCATTTGTGGATACATTGATTGATGACCCACCAAGCTTAGTTGATCAGCTTATACACACCTTCATGGACGAAATATGTTGCGAGCAAAAACCTTAGTGATGATTTGGATTCTGGGCTAGGCCATGCCATTATGGTTTTAGATACTGATAGGAGGGCTAACTTTGGGGATTTGTAACGGCAATTCATAGATATGGCTTTTGCAGAAGGATTTTACTAATTGATGTTTGATTACAGATGACATGCATGGTCAGTGTACTGATTGTTGACTGCTTATTACCCTCGGGTGCTTTAGGCCGTGTTTCTGACTCTAATGTTTGTCAGTTTATGTCTAACGCGCTTTAAGTGTTAATAATTATAGTTATGGTGAAAATGGATGATCAACATCGAAACTGATAATGAAGATCAGGAGAATATATCACTACAGAGTAGTATAACTAATTTTTCATTCATCGGCCTAATCCAAATGGATCTTAAAGGCCGTTTTAACGTGCTTTATATATGAGGAGTCTAGTCGACTCCCAGTTGGGCATGTCGGCTTAAATTAAAAGCATTCAGATGAGATTTCATCGAGCATATGTCAACTTGAGACAGGAAAATGGTGATCAAATCACATGCTTGTACTCCGAGCTAGAGTGGGCATTTCAATAGTCGTAGCGTACAACACCTGTAACAATTGGACATCTACCAATTCATATTAAAAATCTAGGCATGCCAGTTAGGTTAACGAACTCAACAAAACTTCTCGATGTTTTTGTATGAAGGATATTTGCTCTGGTGAACTGCCTCGTCAGCATGCATCTATGCAGTGACTTCTTAACATCCTTCACATCAGTATAATGTCAGGCTCTTCATGAAGCTTCCAGCCATCATACATTTTCTGTACCATTAGCAGCTTCATTGAAAGCTGCAGCCAAGTACTCGGCAAGGCTTGGTTGAGAACTGGACTTCGCTGGAGCAGCAGAGGTTCCCCTATTTGTACTTGATGACTTTGAAGCCTTGGATTTTGAACTCTCAGGTGTATATATATTATTTGATGTAGCATCAGTCACCTTGCATATGACAGGTTTCAAAAACTGCCATGGATCTTCAACCATGGACTTCTTGTAGAACCGATCTACATCACATTGCATGTCCTCATATGAGAAACGACCATGAGAACTCAGTTGCCGTCCACCAGCCCACCCTGAAGCATTGTTTCTGGTGTTATACCGGCCACCTCTGCCTCTTCCTGTACTAAGACCAGGACTCCGACTGTATCCTAGAGAAAGATTTGGACTGTGCCTGGGTTGATGAGTTATGGGCTGTCCATAATTGTATAAAGGCCTGCCTGATATCTCAAATCCAGGTCTTCGATATTGGGGTGGAAAATTATAGTGAGGGGACCCTCTGGGTCCATTCCAGATTGGGTTTGTATTGGGTACTGGCGATCCTTGAGTGAAAGAGTGAGTCATCTGTGAATTCATTGATTCTGTTATATTCAGTAAACAAGAGATATCAGAGATGAAAAAAAAAGGAATGGCAATCAGAGCAATGACATAATTTTCTGATACAATAAGCTCATTAATATGCAATATATCACAATGAATAATGAAGCAATACTACAAACCTCAACTCCACCATTGTATAGTGAATAAAGCAGTAAGGCTTGTCATACCAATCCCTACTCCCAAGGCCATGAGGCCTTCTTTGTGACACAATAAAAGAAAAGAAAGGTCTCTCATCTATGAAATTAGCATCAGAACGGGACAAAAAAAGGTTTACACTTCAATTTACATAGATGTATTAAAGTGCTTCCACTGACAGTTAGAAAACCCTTTTCATATTGTAAGATTTTTTACTCAACGCAACTTTATGTCTTTTTTTAAGTGTACTCTTCTATTTAATGCAAGACAGAAGGAGCAATTGGAGGGAATATACAATATCAATTATGTATCCCAGGCAACTCAAATAAGTGGATAATAGTTTTAAGTACCTAGTAATGGATATATGTAACAATACCTGGACAAAGAGGTGAAGGCATACGTGGTGATGAAAATTGAGCCATGGGTGAACTAACAAAAGTCGGAGGAGTGGAAGAATAATCAGGTGCAGTCTGGACATTGCTCTTATTCCTGTTAGAAGAGAAAGCAGCCATAGGATCGGTATAGAAGTCAAATCTTGGGGCAGCATATGATTTATCCTGTGCTGGCATAGTTGAAGAGGCTTCAATCAAAGGATTTGAGAGAGGAGAGTGCATTCCAGAACCAGAAGCTTCAATTCCACCAACAGCGTCACCTAGCTCAGCTTGCTTGCGCATTTCTTCTAGCCGTCTCTTTCTCTGCCCTGAATCCTCCATGTAGTCTGAGAATAAAAACTTAATCAAGTCACAACATGGATACTTGCCATCACATGTATGAGATAAGCAGCAACCAAAAACTGTGCCCCTAAACAACCTGAAAACCGCATAACAAGTCCGATACAGCTCTTTTATCTTCTTATGTACAATTTACTTATTTAATTGAGAAAAACAATGAAAAATTTGTCGATTAAAAGCAATTTTTGATGTTCTAGATAACTTCAAAACAAACGTGACCTAATTCTACAAAATGCTTGGGCAACAGTCAAAAGAAAACTGGACTGTGCAACACTGCAGGGTCAATGAAATCACAACATAACAAAAAATTTCTAATCCATATAAGACAACCTGCAAACAAATTGCAAATTTTTTTGTAAACTCGGATCAATTTTTTTTTTAAAAGAAAAATATGGCATAGCCACCGCACTACAACTTAATAGAAGTTCAAGATTTCAAATATCGAATTGCAAATAAACACCAAGAGTCTGAGACAGAATCCCACAAACCGAATTCTGAATCTTCTCAGCAAGGGCATCCAAAATCATCTCAGAGAAACCTCGGATTCAGAGATACTTAGCCATCACACAAGAAAAACAGTAGAAATTAAAAAGAACAATCAGTGAGATTGTGTTCACAAACACACCTTCCAGGTTCTAGAGCGGTGACGCCGACTAGGCGCGTCCAGAAACAGCCCCCTGGGACGCCGCAGCAACAGAAATTGTCTCGTATTTGTCCGCCGGCTATAAAATTTAGAAACAGAATCGAACGGAATAAAATGGCCCCGGTTCAATCATTGAAAAAAAAGAAAGAAAATATTAGTGTTTACTTTTTTATTATATTTAACTCAAAACATAGTATTACAAAACTATTTTAAAAAAAATAAAAAAATTTATTTAAATAATTATTTTTAAAATATAACTAATAACTGTTAAATATGATATTTAAAATTTATAACTTTACTATTAATAAGTTGGTATTTTTTATTTTATTTATATTTTTTAAAATAAAAATTATAAAATATGTTTTGAGTTTTTATATTCTTCTATTTTTCATAGTATTTTATAAAAAATAAGTTTACTAAATAAATTTTTTTATTTTTCTATTTTTAAAATTAAATAAATTATTTTAAAAATAGTTACCAAACAGGCCTATTACACTGGTTTGGTTTCCATGTTTAAGTGCAACCTCTCTTTTCTACGTTTACTCTCTCTCAAACCGTATTAACTTTTTGCCTAAAAATTATTATTTGTTTGATATTTAAAATTATCCCAATTTTGGATTGAAATTGATTTACATACGGATTATTATGTTATTGTTACTGGGTTGCATAGTTTCTCTATGACATTCAAGCTTTAGTGAATTAGTTTTTTAATAGATAGAGATATTTATAAATTTTTGTGATTTAAACCCATATCTTTGCAAAATATGAGTTGAATCTTACTAACTAAATTAAACTTTTTTGTCCATCGGATTCACAGTTAAAAAAACTAAATTTACAAATGTGTAAATAAATATATAATTTTTTTTTTAGTTATATGATTGTCTTTTATGAATGTTAAGATGATACGCAAGGCCATTAAAATTTTGATTTATTTACATGAGCTGAAATGCTTCAGTGGTGGATGCGTTTTTGTGCTCGAAATCCACACCAGCATTCAGCCCATATACCCCTATGGATTTAGCACTGAACCACAAAGGCAAAGAAACCAGTATGGTGGATGCATTTTCTTTGGCCAATTAGAGGCGGAGATGCATTGATGTTATTTACATTTTCCAACCGGACTTTTGGCTTTAACCATAGGGGCAGGGGGTTTACAGAATTCAGGCATTTCACATTTGGTTATAATTTAACATTGTGCTGCAATTTATTAGGTAATCATCTGAGTGTAAAATGATAGTATACTACTATGCTTTCCTCGGCTAAACCAAGAAAGAAAAAAGAGAGAGGGAAAGAGTAAGCTGTGACAAGTTTCACAACTTGAGTTTAATATAATTATAATTTATAATGTGAATAACTATTATATATCAGTTTATGATTATAAGGGCACAAAACGCCCAAAAGGAAAATACGAGTTAATACAAGGGGAATTAGACTTCCTAGACATGTCACAAAGCCTAAGCTCCTTAATCTCACAGGAGTCTCCTCAATGCAAGCTTGGTTGATTCTTTTAGTAGCTCTCAATACCAAACTACCCAAAGTGTCCACCACTATGCATGACCCTTATGCCAAGTTTGGTGTGCTGGAGATCTCACAAGGGAAGTGAAAGTGGCGGTGGAACTACAAAAATAACGTGGTTGGTACATTGGATGCTAGTTCCCAGTGGAAGCCACTGCCATAAAAAATGATAAAAGTAGCTTCCTTACCTTGGACCATGGAAGTCTCCAGGTTTCCATGGCAGTTTGATATCTTGACTTTTTTGCCCCTTTTTTGCCATTGATTCTATTCTTTGTCCGACCTTCTCAACTCTTGTCCCTTCTCGCAAACCATCTATGATGAGGACGACCACAAGCTTAGTGTTGGCATCCCCCAACAATGGCAATTTCTGGGTGCAAGGTCGTCCTATAGCACTGGCGATTCTTGTCCTCCATCAATTGGGGTTTTCTATTCAAATTGTTCCATGATTTCCTCTCTACCCATGGTGGCGGCTTCATCTTGCTCCACCATTCCTCCTCCATTTTCCATGATCCTTGCATCACCATGGCCACACGAAGATGTGATTGGGTGATTCCTAGGTGTGAGGTCAATACTAGCAATGGATTTGTGGCATTAGCTTTTAAACCTTATTTCCATTTTTATTTCCTTTTCCACTTCCATTCCCATCAAAATTACTTATACGAACCAAACAACTTGGAAGATAGTTGAAAATGCTTATAAGCTTCTTCTCCTCATTAATGTAAGCAACCAGTTTAAGAGTGTGTTCTGTTCTTTTTATTTCAAATTAGCAACTGCCATCTATATATCATGTGAAAATTTAACAGATTCACTGCAACACATGTGATTCATCTTAGTTTGAGAATAAAAGAATATATATATCTATATATCTATCAAATTTAAAAAAATCTACTTTAAACTTTATGTAGAGTTTGGGCCCTACAATCTAGTTACTACAAAATTTATTAAATTATAGTTTTAAACATTAATGAATTAAAGTAATATGGACATTTTGGACAAAATAACATAAAATTCATATTTTTGTATAATTTCGTATAAAAAAGTAATTTTTAATAAATAATGATTAAATAATATCATTTCTTTAAGAATTTCATCTTGATCAATATTACATATAGAATATATATAATTAATCGTACTATTATTTTCGTAAATTAAATTGATTTAAAATTATACTATTGTGCAACTCCAATCAAGTAACAATATTAATAATTAGATTTGAGGTCCGTGTCTTCCATAAAGTCTGAGCCAATTGAAATTCGCATTATTCATGGCTTTTTATAAACAATGCCACTTTCATCAATTTATATAATATATATCCTCTTGCGCTCATTGGCAATTTCCATAACTTTTTCTATGTAATATCCCTGTCTTCTCATTTTTTTAATAGTAAAAAAATCGAAACTTAATACAAACACAATATCAGATTATTTGGAGGACTCTTCTGACCAGACAAATAATAATCATTGTCAGCAAAGTTGTTGTTTTTTGTCTTCAAATCCAAAATAAAATTCTTATTACTTTATATATAAGTCATGGATTTCTCATTGTATAAAAAAAATGGATTTCTCGTTGTATAAAAAAAGGGACTGAATGTGATTCAAGGTTTTTCCCTTGGCTTGCATAATATCAATTATACGGTTATACCCCTTTGTTTGGCATATCTTGTCTAGGAGCTACTTGTTGATTAAAAAACCTTACATTCCTAAGGAGAATTAATTAGAAAGACTATGTAAGAAATTTATTTATGGTGGGAGACTTCTCACAGGAAATGCACAAGATTGGCCGGAAATAACATAAGATGGGTAAAAAATAATCATTCTCCCTAAATAAGTTCCTTACATGTTCCTTCTAATTAATTTTCCTAATTCCAATGCTTTTAAAGAACCCAACAAGTTATACCAAAGATAATAGAGCAAGGATATTCTTATTAGATGGTGGCCACCTAATCATAGTTGGATAAACATAAATAAAGATGGGGCTAGTCGTGGAAACCCCCACACCCCGTTTGGTTTAATTACAAGAGAGTTAGAGAATGTAATGAAATGATAGATAATGGAATATAATGTAAATAAAATACATATGAATTTGTTTGGTAGATATTGGGGGTATGGAAAATAGATGTATCTTTTTTATTTAATTAAACACAAATATGAGGTTGATGGATTTTAAGCAAATGTGAATGAAAATAATTTATTTTCATAAGGGCAATATGGTTATTTTTATCTCCATTACATGCATGTAATGCACAATACTCAACTTTTGAGAAGCATTGTCTATTATATGAATTTAAGTAATCAACATTACATATGTAATCTTTAATAAGGTAATGTGAAGCCCATTACCTTTACATGCCCCTCCTGTAATCGAACCAACCGGGCATGTTGTCTAGATTTGGTGGGGTCTTGCACTGAAAATTGGATCAATGGTTTTTCTAAGAACATTAGCTGGCATTCTGCTTTTTTTGTTGAATGTTGGGGGCATTTACATGAGTTTGGAGCTCGTTTAGTCTATGAGCTTTAGGTAAATTATCTTAAAATCTACTACATCTAATCCAAAATATAAATTATGTTTGACTAATTACACCGAAATTAGAAAAGGTAATTTTACTCATTAAATCTATAAAAAAATACATTATTTTCCAATAGTATCTTTATTTAATAGATTGCATTTGAAATTTGTTATCTTTTTTATATTTAATTATAGATAAGGATAAAATAGAAAAAATATTTAATATTTTAAAAATTATCAAATAAAACTTATATTTTAGATAAAAAAAATTTTAAAAAAAAACTTATATTTTGTGTCGGAGGAAGTAATTCTAAGACTATTGTCACGAAGTTGAGTTTTTTTAGTGTTGATGTAATCCCAACACCCAAATTCTTTGCCGCATTTTAGATCTTCTCGAGCATTAATACACTGTTCAAGTTGTCTATATCTTTACCCTCAATTTGGTTCAAAAAATTTTGGAGGGGAGGAAAAATTTTTTGTCTTATTTTTTTTTTAATTTCATAAAGAAAAATGAATATTTTTACTCTTATCTCTTCCTCTTCTTTCTGTTTAAAGATGAGAGGAAAAGTACTCTCACCTCCTTATTTGATTTTAAAAAAAAATAGAATGGAAAATTTTCTTTTCTCTCATCTCTCTTCCAAAATCCCTTGAATCAAATGGAGTATTAGAGAGGCCAATGTGTGTGTGGTCGCCATGGCTATTCATAGTTTATCTGTCTCTTGGTCTTCATCTTGGGATCTAACCTCCAGCCTTTGTTAAATTTTGTCCATCTCGCTAATGTAACCGGATGTTTGTATCCCGAAGGTTGTTAATATACTCTTTTGGGCCCAAAGCCCCATTTAAAAAGAAAAAAACAGGACTGAAATGAAGTACCCGATGTTCTTTTTTTCTTTTTAAGGGTAAAGTCACAAATCATTTAATCCACATGAGTGTTCTATACTTCTATATATTTAAAAAAAAATTACAAAAACACATTATGTCAACGGTATTGATTGAACTGCCTATTGAAAGACAACCATGATCCACCGTCCGATGACCAACGAATCCACCCTCCCACCGCTCTGATTCATGACTCTTTATTGGCTATTCTGCTCACGACGTATCCAAGAAAGGTGCTCCACTCGCAAGGAATCGGAGCGGCAACAGATTCCAGCACTAGTACTTGGCATAAAGTACAGTTGCTTGGCTTTCTACCTTGTTCCTTCAGCCTCTCAATATATATAACAGTCCCGTAGTTGTCGACCACAACCACCAACTATCCTCAATTTCCGTATTTCTGTGTAATCGCTATCTTCTCTTCCCAGTTCCTAGTAGCCCCAGCCGCGCAGATTCGCGCTTTCAGGTGGTTTCTTCTGGACCTTTCTGTGGCTATGTTCACCAACGAAGACTCCCAAGGTACTCTTTTTAATTTTCTCCTGGGTTTGAATATAGCTCTTTGAACTCTAATGGTATATGCAATTTCGTGCTGTCAATTCGTCTCCTTTTGTTATTTTTCGTTTAATATTTGTGCATTTAAGTGAGATGAAATAGTTTATTGGTTGATTTACATAGTGATATTGGTATATAATGTATTTTTCGATTTCTCTTCTTGTGCATTTGTTTGTTTTTGCCTTGTTTCCTTCGGAGAGATTTATCGTCCTGCTGTTGGTTTCCTTTGAACGTATAAATTTTACTTTTCATAATAAGAAAAAAAATATTCTTTCGAAGTAAGGTGATAGTGATAGTGATAGTGATGCAAATAAACATTGAATCATTGATAGTAACGACATTTAGGTTTTCTATATTTGTTATCATTTATCATCTTAAACTTGCTCGTTATTTCAATTTCGTTGTCCGATCCCCTTAGAATTTAGGTTTTCGTAGTCCTTTATTTTAATGGGAAAAAATTTCACCAAGAGGTTGTGTATCTTGTTGCCTTTCAACATAGTTTAAGTCTTCGATGCGCAAAATTGTGTGAAGTAAGCAGCTAGCAGGATTTTTTTTTATTGGTTGAACTCCTATTGCTTCAACTGTTCTTCAGTATGCTTAGTCTTCTTCTTAGCATCTCTTTGTGAAGGTCTTTAAACTCTGGCTATAATAGATACATATCAACTTGTTCGTATTGCACTTTTCAGTATGCTTGGTTTTCCTCTTAGCATCTCTTTGTGAAGGTCTTTAAACTCTCACTGTAAAAGATATGTATTTTACTTGTTTCATGTTGCACTTTTTAGAAATGTTTGGAGTCAATTTGTCAACCTGGCCTCCCTTGCTGTTGTGGTGTTTGGAGTTATTTAAGCCACATGTACCAATTACATGATTATCATTGTAAAGAATTATTTTGATCTTTCAGTCTTTCACATGTTAACTTGTCTAATTCAAATGAATGTAACAGAATTGGATGCAAAACTAACTGTGTGTAATATAAGTTTACTGGTTAAACCAGAAGAGGAAACAAATTTGGCACATGCACATTTTGAAACCCACGTATGAATACCCAACACCACATTGAATGTTATTAGCAATAATTTTTTTGGTGAAAATATTATTATTAGCAATAATTAATTAGAATAATGGGAGCAAAATGCTCTGTTTGTAAGAGATACAGTGCCCTGGGCTCAAAGGATCTGGATGACAATGTGTGATTGATTCTCTTCACTGTATATTTTGACTTTTGTATTTTCCAGCCTGTGCAGAGTCTTTCTTAATACGTAGACTAAATCTAAGATCCGTAAATATTTGTCATTATTGATTGGTCAACTTAGTGAAAATTTATTCTAATGTAATGATTGCTTGAAGCAGACATTAGTAGTCATGCAATCTTAGAGCAACATGCCATAAAAGCTAACAATTGTTTGTAACTTCACTCTTAATGTCCTTACAATCACATGGAAACACTTCAATTTTTTTGTTTATTAACCAAGTACACCGTTGTACCAGCCAGATATTTTGTTTTAATACATATGAGCAGATTTGATCTAGTATGATATGTGTAGTCTTGCCATCACGTTTTTGTGCAAACTGACGTAGCTTTCAGGACCAAAAAAGAGGGCATGAGAAAGGATAAGTGGCTACCAAGTAGGTTTTTTCTAAGGTGCTAATTGTTCTACTAAAATGGAAAAATTTGAACTTCCTTTCGGTAGTCAGCATTTTGTTCCCTTCATAATATTGCTTGATAGACAAATGAAAGATTTTACAAAGCTTTCTTTACTTGAAATACTGCATCTAGGTTGAGATTTTGATTGATATCTGTTACTTATCTATTTATCTTCTTGATTTATATGCCAGCTGTTTCAAATTGTTATGTTTTCAAGAGCCGATTGCAAGAGTATGCTCAGAAAGTGGGACTTCCCACGCCTGTCTATGAAACTATCAAGGAAGGACCTTCACATCAACCTTCCTTCAGATCTACAGTCATAGTCAATGATACAAGATACGATTCTCTGCCTGGATTTTTCAATCGTAAGGCAGCAGAGCAGTCAGCTGCAGAGATTGCTCTTGTGGAGTTGGCTAAATCTGATGAAGTTAATCAATCCATCACTCAACCTGTTGTAAGTCTTCTTTATTATGTGGGAAAGTTTTTGTTCTTAGTTTTAAATATTCTCCTAGTAGTCTTTTGTTCTCAACCCAATTGGCAAGTCTATAGATTTTTTTTTTCTTAAATCACATTTGCTACATGGTTGTCTAGTATCCAGGCTAGTCGAAAGCATAGAATGCTTCCATTTTAGAAGCATATGATACTGATGCCTTTCAGAAAACTTGTTCGTTCTTAGATGACCTTCAATTGACATACCATGTTTGAGAATCTTGAAAACCATCATATCTTAGTACCTTATTCAGTGTAACATAATGATGTACCTAATGCTTCTTTACTATTCCTTTTGAATTCTTTTCACATTGTTGTTTACTCCTTATTGTACAGAAAAGTATGTTTTGAAATTTGAGATTTTGGGAAAAGAAAATACAATGGTTATTGCTGGTGCACTGCCTGCTGTTGGATGAGAAATTATATTTACCCTGCCAAAGTTGAAGTCATTTTATGTTTTAAATGGAACACCTTTTATTTGACATAGGCAATGTTCTTGTAACTAGACCAGATATTGAACTAGACGAAACATTAGTTTAAGATTCAATAGTTCAACTTTGGTCTAACCAAGGTCAAACCGGTAGTAATTAAAATAATATATTTTAAACAATATATAAAAAATAAAAGAAACTTAGCTTACCTACCTTTAAGGCTTCCCTAATTTTTCCATAATTAAAGTTCCTAATGTGAGCATAAAATGAAATAAAGTTATATATTAAAAATAATAAGTATGAAATGGAATAAAATAGAAATAAACATATCCACAACATATTAACAACGGTTATTTAAGCAAATTGTTTAAGTACAATCTCATCAACACATTAATAAGACAAGTTAAAAAAAAAATACATCTTTTAATTAAAGTTTCAAGTTAAATAATACTGAATTACTAATTTATTATCCACCATAAATAAATTATTAATGAGTTTCATAACTTAATATTTAAATATGAATAAGTTAATTTTCATCTAATTAATCACATTTTGAATTTAAAATAATCAACTAATAATCTATTATTTTATTATTTGTTTAGTAAACTTATAATTTTTAATAATCATATATCTAAATAATGTTTATATAATATTATAATATAAAAAATATTTTGTATTAAAAGTGATGTTATTTTATCTTAATTGAAAAAAACTTTTTGACTAGTTCTTATATTCTCTGAACCAAACTTGGCACCAATTCTTGGTTGAATTAGCCGGTTCGGTTCTGATTCTGACAAACCATGCACATCAATGGCTACAGGCAGTGCGCACTTATTTGGAATCTAGATTAAATATTTAAGGTTACATTTAGCTCTATATACACGAGTTTAAACTTCGGTATATGTGTTTCATTGCATCACTAGCCTTTTTAGGTGCTTGATATTTGTTGATATGTTGCAGCTTTAACCAGAGCTTTTCACCAAAAACTTAGTAAGATGTAGGCTTCTTTATTTGATAATAATACTATTTCAAGTAGCTCTGCTGAACAATTTGTTTGATTTGTTCCTGGTTGCATTATTTCTTCACACGAAAGGTGAAGTTTCCATTGCACTATGTAATACTTAGTTTTGCAATTTACCCTGTTTCATCTGTATTGGTTATACCAGTAACTGCTTGTGACCTATTTAATGGTGTTCCTTCCAGATTGAAACAGGATTATGCAAGAATTTACTTCAGGAATATGCACAGAAAATGAATTATGCAATGCCCTTGTATCTATGCAAAAAGGATGAAAGACTGGGGCGATTGTCATCATATTCATGCACAGTTGAGATAGGGGGAATCCGATATATTGGGGCATCAGCAAGAACAAAGAAAGAAGCTGAGATAAAAGCTGCTAGAACTGCTTTATTAGCTATTGAATCAAGTTCATCCCATTCTTCTGAAAAGCAATTTGGCCCTTCAAAACTTACAGTTGTTCCATGCAGAAAAAGGGGAGCAGAATCAGTTGCCAAGGTTGATGAGGCTTCAAAAGTCCCAAAGATTAAGAAAACACGATTTAAAAGGAAACCACCAAGAAAGAAACATTCTGGAGATAAGAAGGGTCGTAATCAGATTGAAAGTGCAGCCCATGTGGGAGCAAAGGCAGAGTCACACACAAATGTGAATGATGTGCCTTGTGTCCATACCATAGAATCAAGAGCTGTGAAAAACCTTGACAATGGAGTGCCGGTTGATTATCAAAATGAGAAGGGCATATTGTCTGGGGAAGCTTCTTTGTCTCTGAATAGCAGTAAAGTTTTTGAAAACGGAGAATCAATGGAAGTGCAAACCAATGATTCTTGTATCCAGACCCTGAAATCTAGGCCATTGGCTGCAAGTGCCATGAAAAATTCGGATGATGGAATGTTAATTGATTATCAAAATGAACAGGGTATGCTAGCCGGGGAAGATTCTGTGCCTTTGAATAGCAATAAGGTTTTTGAAAATGGAAATTCAACAGAATTGCAAACCAATGAAACTTCATTCCAGATCACAGAATCGAGACCATGGGCTGCAGAAGCCATGAAAAGTATTGATGATGTAATGTCTGTTGATAATCAAAATGACAAGGGTCTGCTAGCCCGGGGAGGTCCCTTGTCTCTTAATAGCAGTACCATTTTCGAAAACAAAAAGTCATCAGAATTGCCATCCAATGAGCCTTGTGTCCAGATTATGGAATCCAGACCATTGGCTGAAGACATGAAAAATTTTGATGATGGAATGTCATTTGATTATCAAAATGATTAAGGTATGTTGGCTGGGGAAGGTTATTTGTATCTGAATAGCAGCAAGATTTTTGAAAATAGAAAATCAACAGAACTACAGTCCAGTGAGCCTTGTTTCCCGATCATGGAATCTAGATCACTGGCTGCAGAAACCAAGAAAATATTTGGCGATGGAATGTCAGTTAATCATCAAAATGAAAAGGGTCCCTTGGCTGGGGAAGGTTCTCTCTCTGAATAGAAGTAAGATTTCCGAAATGGGTCAACAAATTTGCGATCGAATGAGAACAATCTTGGGACTGTGGATGGACAGGTATCTGTTTTGTCCAGTGGAGACACGAGAAATAAGCTCTGTGACAGATTGATTGTGTTGTTGAGGCTTCAATTACCATATCTGAGTCAAACCCATTGGAAGATAAGATTCGAGCAGAAGCAAACGTAAGTTAGAGCAGATTCTTGGTTTCCGACGTTTTTTGTTCGTTGGTAGACTGATATGATTCAATGGAAGTTGAGAATTTTGTGTCCTTTGGTTGAGAATGGTGTCCCAGTTTCAGCAGTCTCAGCTTCTGTGTGTAGCGATCAATGTTCTTGGATCTCTGCTCCATTGTTTTTTTCACAATGGATTAATCTCTTATTTATGTGTTAATTTTAGTGTGCTTTGTGGCGAATATATAAGCTAAATAGGTCTTCTTTCAATATTTAATTACGAAATATTCCTCTATTCTAATTTTGATTTGATCCTACATTATTTGAAGGAGTCTTTCTTTGGTCCGGAATTTGAACAACTTGGTTGAGAATAAAATTCTGTCCCAGCATAATTATCATTCTGGTTTCATAAGTTATATGTTTCAATTTAACTGCTATTGTTAATTTTAATTTAGTCTTTTAGCA